>OY728142.1:1081697482-1086697482 GCA_963277665.1 Viscum album
ATGAAATAAAAGAACAAGAAACGTCGGAGGGACGTTAGGTCGTGTGCGTTCGGCCCGCACCCTCCACGTTAGGCGGTAGAAATTGTCCAAAGTCAATCCAATTCTTACAACGAGAACAAGAACAATTTTAATCCATTAAAATTGAACATAAACCCCTACCTCATATTTGTGGTACGTTTGTTAATAGAGTCATGGAAGACAAGCGTCATGGTAGATGGCATTGCGGAGAACCGTGTCATCCCATCAACGTTGGAGGAAAAATGCTTGCCATAGATGACACTTCCCGCGAGCGGTGTCTTCTCCCTTATCGTAGAGGAATAAGAGGGTAGGAGTAGTCACGAAGCATTCTTCACCGAGAGAGGATGTTCTTCGTGGAAGAATTAAGCTTTTTCCTATTCACCAAAGGTTCCCCCCTTCAAAACATTCACCAAGAAATTATTAAAAACAATCTTCTCCAACTTTAAATAAATTCCAACAAATTCAAAATAATTCAAAAGAATTATTGACACCCAAGTTAATTTATGAAGTAATTAATTGGTTGTGGTTGGCACAATTTATGAGAGGAGGTGGCCTCATAAATGCTTGGGAGGTGGAGAGGTTCCACCTTAATGAGATAAGGAGTTTAATGGGGATTAACAGAAGATGAAGAGGTTAGGCTCGTGTGGGCCCCACCTCACAAATATCCTCTCATGGGAGGTTATGTGGGTGTGGGACCCACCTCTAACTCCCCTTGGGAGGAAATAACCAACTTCTATAAATAAAATTGTGTTCCACAAATTTTATTTATTTTATTCTAAATCCCCAAATATTAACTCTCAACCCGCATAAAATGCAACTGCGGTAAAGGTCCCCTTAAGGAAATATCGGCTCTTTGAGTTCATCAGTGCCCTCAGATTTCGATTCCGATCACCAGTTCAAAAGATAGAAAAACCCATTCATACGTTTATTGTACGTACTCAAAAAAAGTTCGTAAAATTATTATCATTCACCCTCGACCCACTGTGGTCAAGGTTAGGCTCTGCCTAGGTGAAACACACCCCAACGAACCCAACGGTACTCTCGAATTTCCAATCCGAGTTACCATTTAAAATTTATGAATTTTAAAATAAAATAATTGTCACTTAATTATTTTATTTACGACCAAAATCTAGCTTTCTCTGCTGGCTCTCGGCGACCCACGTTAGAATCTTCTTAAAGAAATAATACCCTCATGAGTTTAGTGGTAGTCTCGGATATTTAATCTGAGTTACCATTTTTGAGTTATAAGCATTTGAAAAAAAAAATATTTTATTATTTTATTTACGATTAAGCCAAAATTGGGTTTTTTCCCAGGAGGCCCGCTCCGACTAAACTTAGGTCACGCCTAGGGTAAACCCACCATCCTGAGCGCAATAGTGCCTGCGGATTTCTGATCTGAATTACCATTTAAGAGTTATTCCACTTTTTCAGGAAAACTGCTTACGTGCGTTAATTTAAGCTTAACAAAACTTCAAAAATTGATTTTGGGCACACCGTGCCTCGAAATTCAGGTGCCGTCAGAAACCATGGACTCATAAAATTCTAAAGAAATTAAGAAAAAAATTTCCTTGAAATTTCTGAGTATTTACACTATATATCATAGTGATTATAGGATGAATGGAATATAGAGTACTATGAGCTTCAATCAACAAATATTTATTCAATTGGGAATCACATGGCACGCATAATATCTTTAAAAATCTCAAAACACCTCATATTTCAAAATTAAATTTAGTTAATCCTCATTAACCATGTATACCGTTTCCTATATAACATGATCGTCCTTCATAGATGTATTAATTGTTTTTTTCAAAGTTAATTTTAATAAATCCCAAAAAAATAGAGTATGTCACTATATCCACAATTTATATGACAAAATTAATTAAATTGTTAACCCAAGGTCATATTACAAATATAACATGGATAAAATAACATTATTTTTCAAAAAAATAACCATATAATTTTTTTAGAGTATGGTAATTAATAATTAAATCATAATCCTCTATCAGTTCTAGCCATCTTTTATGAATCATGTTCAATTCTTTATGAGTGAATATATACAAAAAAATTATTATGAAATTTATAATTAACACTATAATCCATACAAATTTTTCCTAAATATTTTAAATAAAATAACATAATAGCTAATTCTAGATCATGTGTAGCATAATTTAATTCATGGTGATTCAACTAATGAGATGCTTAAGAAATTACCTAATTATTTTCCATCAAAACACAACCATGTCTCTTTAATGAATCATCACTGTAGATAAAAAAAAATCCATTTCTATGAGGTTGGAAAAAAATTATAGTATTCCCCAATATTCTCCTTAGTTCCATAAATCAATCATCAAATTTTTTCATCCAAATAAATCTAAATCATTTCAGTTAACATAGTTATTGGTATAGGAAAAAGAGGAAATTTATCAACAAAACCTGGGTATTAACTCACTAATCCATGAAAGTTATGAATCTCTATTACATTTTTTGGGTCTTTTCCAATGTTAAAAAATATTTTTCGTAGGGTAGATAGTAAGTACATCTTTAGAAACAATGTTCCCAATGAAATATATATGTTTCAACCAAAATTCACACATAGTATGTTTTCGATAATTTTTCTTTTCTTTTATGGTTTGGAAAACAATCCTCAGTTGTCTTTCATGTTTCTAATAAATTCTAAAAAATACAAAAATATCATCAATAAACAAAAACAAAAACATACAAATGAATTCATAAAACACTTTATTTATATTGTCTATAAAAACAATAGGAGTATTATGTATCTCAATTGTAATTACTGAAAACTTATAATGAATGTATCTAGTTAGAAAATTTTTCTTCTTAAAGTCATCCTCTATAACCTTCAACTATTGGTACCTGGACTTCAAATCTACCTTTTAAAAATACTAATATCCCCTGAGCTAATCCAAAAAATCATCAGTATGATGAAAAGTGTACTTGTTAATAACTATGATGTTATTCAATGATCGGTAATCAATGAAAAGTATCATTAAATGATAAATCTTTTTAACAAATAAAAATAGAGATCCCAATGGTGAAATAATTGGATGATTTAAACTTTTATATCATAACTCCCACAATAAATTTTTCAATTCTAAAATTTCCACTTGATCCATTGGATAAGGGGATTTTGAAACAGTCTTACCATTAGACACTAATTCAATAGTAAATTCAACCACCCTATCTATAATAACACTAGGTAAGTCATCAGGGAAAACATACATTTATTTGTTCACTAATCGAACATCACTAATATGAATAGTTTCTTTATTTTATAAAATATTTTCTTGGAAAATTTTACTAAAATATCTAATCATGTTCTCAGCCTCTTGGTAAGTTATCAAAGGTATTAAATCATTGAATAAAAAATTACTAACTCTTTAATATATATTTTCATGACAAACAAAATTCCAATATATACACAAAATGATATCAAAATCTATAATGGGAAGTTTGAAAATATTTTCAAGAAATATCATCCCATGGATAATAATAAGAGTATATCGATATATCATGGTTTTGTTAATATTTTCACATAGAGTTTTCACTAAAAATTCTATCTTTTTTAGGTGGTGATATTCAGATTTTACATGTAAATTTCACAAAAATGATGGAAATATAACATCTATAGCTAAATAGGGCATTTCAATAATTTTAATAAACATGTATAATACCTATCACCACATAAATTTATGGTCCAACATCAACTATTCTACTAGATTATTAATTTTATACACCTTTTTTGTCATGTTGATTTCCAACCTATGATACTAACTTCAAATGTGTGTTATCATAATGCCCCAACTAAATAAAACTAAAACATTTCACCATTGGATTGCTATTGGTTACCCAGTTTTTTGAGTGTTAAGAACTCTTTTCATTACATTCTTAACCCATGGGCCCATACTAACCACAATAGAAACACATTCAAAATACTCCCAATAATTCCTTGAAATGTTAATTATCATACTTAGAACATGTTTTGAGGATAACTTCAGAATTATTAGCTTGTTTCTTATTTTTTTGAACCTTGTATTTTTATTATATTTTTATCTCAAAGAACACGAGATTCAGTAAAATACATCTCAAATTTTACCACACAACGAACAACTTTATCTTATATTTTGAATTATCCTTCGGTCATGGATCTTCATAAACATGGATTTAACATTTAGTAAAATATATTAATTTTACTATAAGGGTGATGAATTAAATCTGGGACAAGCCTCAAAAATCTGGTAATGTTTCCTTTATTTTTTTCCAAATAATATATATCTATTTACCTTAATTCTAAAAAAAAATTCTCCATCCTTATCTAAAAAACCTTATAGATATATTTTTAAAGAAAAATATTATTAAATGTGTCTCATTGTACGGAATCAAGATCATATTTCTATTTGGTATTCTTAACTAAATATCATCATAGACTAAAGTCACATTCAAAATGAAAAATGGAAAGAGTTGCCTTTTGGTGTTCTGAGAACCCCAAGACTTTAAATATCTTCTCCAAGAAATTGATTCATCCTTTGGCTACCAATTATTCAATAGTCCCACTGAAATATAGAGGATGTTGTAACATAGAATTATATTTTATTTTCATATTCCACTGTCAAATATATTGATTCTCTCTAACATGGATACTACCACCATTTATAACTTGTGTCAACTGATCCATCATAGTAACAAACTGCTCAGTTACAATTCCAGCCATCTGGAGTTACTAATATGGAAGGATATTTTACTCTCTCTTCCTTCTTAGTACATCTTCCATGGTTCCTATATGGGAAAATTCTAAAAAATATAATTTATATTAAGTGACATGGTAATTATTAAATTCTATATCATTTCAACTTAACCATGAAGTATAATATTTCAAGGGTATACTATTTATGTTATCCTAAACTCTAATGTTATCTAAACCTTTCCTTTAATAAAAAATATGAACAATCATCCTTAAATACAACATAATCTTAACTTTTAAGTTAATAATTCATTATCTTACACTCAAGGACCGTTTTAGGATTAATTTGTTTGAGAATCAGGTTTTAAATCCAACATAAGACAGCCATATAATAAAATGTATACACGTAAAATGAGTATCCATTTTCCCCACAATAGAAATTTTTTAAAATAAAACTATATTTCGATTCATGAAAAATCATCAATGTTTTAAAATTTACTTTTTCCTTGCCATTACCAATTCAAAAATCCTATGATAATAATTTTAAAAGTTTTGTATCATAACAAAAATCATAATAAGGAACATAATAAGAAATAAAAATATTTTTCTAGTGAAAAAAATGAGAACCCATGAAATTTTTACATTTATATAAATATTAATTGATAGAATGAAATAAATAATTTTTTACATGAAAAGAACACATGATTTTTTTTCAAATAAAATCATTAAAAAATATAATAATAAAATAAAATCCCTTTTTTGAAACTTATATCATCACATTCATAACCCACTATAAAAACATTTTATAAATAACTAGTGCCCGTTTAAATCAATAGGAGAAACCCTCTAGTAAATAACTATTTATTTCTTATTAATATTATGAACATTAACAAATTCATTAGAGAAATATATGGGTGCACCGGTTGTATAATCTATGTTAGGCTCAAACAGTGTTATCTTTGCATACAAATTGTATGATCTATATTGAGATAACCCAAAAGATGTAATGGGGATCAACCCATCATATAGGTTTTATCGGAACCACATGTTTATAATTTATCATTCATAAGTACCATTTCAGGAATAAAACATATTATTTCATCACTTTTTCTTCGAAAAACAGTTGAAAACACTTATAAACTCATATGAAAACAACCTTCAAATATCAAAATACACTTTTATTTTAAAAAGTCAATTTTAAATATGAAAATACACATAAATAGGTAGTTTTCTTCTAATAAAACATGAAATATTATAATGGAATCCAGACATCAAATAACAGTTATAGCGTCAGGAAAAATCTTCATCGTCGTATAGGTTATTATAGATAATTCATTTTATCGTTTGAAATGAAATCCAAATATTCAATAAAAATAATCCATTTTTGTAAAAAATTTGGATAAAGGAAAAAAATTACCCTTATAAAACTCTCATGTTAATATAATTACATTTATAAAATCATTTTAAAAACATGGAAAAAAATAAAGAGATTGTTAAAAGGAAAACATTAACATGATTTTTAAAACAAATGTCCATTACCACTTTAGAAATATTTGAATCGAAATCCCTATGAAAGAATAATAATAATAAAAATTAAATATCATGAAAATAGATTAATACATGATCTAAAATATAAAATTGGTGGTATATAGACCGACTTAAATAATATTGGTTCATAACATTTGAATATTACTCCATAAAATAAAATTGAGATAAAGTCCCTTACCATGAGTCTGAATCATCTCATACATTATTTATCTTCCTGAATAATAAAATTATGTTAATTATTTTCTTACATAAGAAACTTTGTTCAGGATTATTATTCCTTTTTCACTTATTACCATGTTATATATTGAAGTGCCTAGACTAGTTTGAATCACAGAGAGGGGGAGGGGTGAATCAGGGATCCATTTAATTATTTTTACAAATATATTATTTTCAATTAATTGTCTATAGATAGTTAAATCCTGGATCCACTCTTATTGTGTCTCTCTATCTTACCTCAAACTATTCAGTAAATGTAATGGCACTGAACAAAAGGATTTACAAGGTTCTGTTCAAAGACCTACTCCTTGTAGTGTTAGTTATTCACCCTTACAATGGTCGATATAAAGTACCATTGTATCTCTCTTAAGTCCCACAAGAGGTTCTATATACTGCATCCCACAGTGTTACCAGAGTCCATTGGCCTGCTTTAGAGTCCCACTAAAGACTTATTCACCTCCCTATCTCATAGGGTTATTCTAGATCTGAATTCACATGATAGATTCCTTATTTATGTTCTTTATTGATTCACTATGGATGATTTTATGCTCTCTCTGTATAGGCTTGTTGAATCAAACTTTCCTGTCTATCTCTTCATGAATATTCAACAACCTTTGGTAAGGTATGTTGGCCTTGATCAATAACTCTGATAACTTTTTCTGATGATTCCTCAATCTCAACAATGCTCAGGAAATTATTTCTTCAACAAATAAAGACATGGCCTCACATAGATGTGTACCAATCGTATACACAAAATCTTTAAGAATATTAATAGGCAAGAGTGATCATGAAATATTCCAGCACTCATTGAATTTTTGGATGCTCAATCACTAGCAACTCATATATAAGATCATTTTTAATTCTATTTAGATTTAGTCTCTAATATCATTCTCTTCATGCAAGGATTTCATAGAATTAAATACCTCAGGTTTTGGGTATCTCAATTCTCTTCACACGTGCATGTGTTTCTGAATGTATGCATGCATTTATGACGTGTTTAGTGTAAACCCGAGAACACACTATTATATTATATCAATGTGTTAGGTTCAATGTGTGTGGGTCATTTAATTAAACAATAACATTCAACTAAATTTATTCTTTATCAACATGAACACAATTCCTTTAGGTTTTTCACACAAACACTTGTTCTTTTAATTTTTCTTCAATGTCTGTTATGTCTGTGCATGTATTCCCATCTTGGTGTAACTCACTATCTCTTATATATCTTGTTCTCTGTATCCCCCTTCTCATGAACTTGGTTCGGGTAACTTTATGTTTTGTGTATGTTCTTCTTCAAACCCAAATGGGTATAGGATTTAGAATAGGTTCTCCTCCTTCACGTGTGCACACACTTAAATGCTTCTCAAATCTTATGCCTCTTTCATGTATTCCTTTTTGTGAAAACACGGGGCCTCGGGTTACTTCAATGGATGCTCATGTATGTATGTGTGTACTACCTTTCAAGAATGAAAACCCCTTCATTATTCTTCTTTCTGAAACAACCCAAATGGATATAATAAGGGTTTACGTGGGTTCTTGGATGGGTCATGAAAATATGTGATAGTTCTGACCTCTTCTTTTTGACACTAAAGGGCTCAGTTTCTTCTTCTTTGTGAAAACCAGGGAGAATGAGTTATTCTTCTACTTCACAAACAAGGTAACAGTGGATCTTCTTTACAGAACAAAGGAATGGTTCATGGGTTTATTATTTGTAGAGTACGATAAGGGTGAAAGCGCACCGGTTGCATAAACTAGTGATGCTACTCATGAAGACACAATGAGGGTTTGAAATAACATATCATGTGCTCACGAGTTTCTTCAAACAAGGTGTGAAGATACCTTCCTCCATCATAAATATAATTAAAGAATGTGTACAACTTTCTTAATTCCTTCATTTCTTCTTCTTCACTTAGCAGAGCTGTGCGAAAACATTTTTAGCCTGATTCTATGTTTTTCAAAAAACATGAGCTCTCTCAAGATTTTCAACAAAAACAAACAGTCATGGAACTCCTCTTTTTATAGGCATGGAACAACATGTTTCCCGGAGCTCAAATCCCATGAAATATTCTATGTGATTCAAATATTTGAATGTTTGTGATATATGGATTTTAAATATTAAAACATAAGATAGAGGTTTGACGAGTCACTCAGTTTATTTTTGTTCAATGTGAACTCAATCTTTCCAACTGAAATCCTCAAATTCATGTGTTTTCGAATGCATGTGAAGAATTGATTTGTACATAGAATGTGTATTTCACCCTCAACAACTTCATTTTTCTCTGGATCTTTAAATTTTGGTCATTTCGATGCGTGCATGCAAATTTCAATGCATGCATATGTTCGGTTTATCAAGACAAACTCTGTGGGTTTTAAATGGGCCCCAAGGATGCCCAGAGTTTGAGATCATCATTTAGTTTGAGCACTGGTTTGAGGCTGTCATGCAGGTCTACATAGGTGGATGAAAAACCTCTATGGAGGAGATCAGATGGTCGAGGATAAATCCCAAATTGTGGTAATAATATGGAAGACATGGATGAGCGGGATCAATCTCATGACTGATCGTATGGTAGACTGTGTGTCGTTGAGGGATCTGGAGTCAAGATTAGTTTCACATTTTTATAAAAAATTACCCAAATTAAAATGGAGACATGGGATCCTCATGGTTTAACTGTAAAATCATGGAATCCTTTGATTATAATTCTCCTCCTCCCCTCATGGTACCGCCCCATACCTTGTTCACCCTCCAGGTGTGCTTCTGTTCCCACTATATACTCCATGGGTCGGCTCCAAGTGCCGACTATGCATCGTTGTTCATAGGTAGATAACCATACATGCACCCATGGGATTACACACAACCTGCACTCTTATGACTCTTGCAGGCTGGCTTTGAGGCCTTTCTTTTGGTCGTGGTTGACCCTCAGGTCCCACATATTCCTTGGTTGAGGGATTCATCTTGCCTGCATGGTTGGCCTTTTAATTTGTTAACGTAAGGATATATATATATAGATAGTTAAAAATAAACTATCTAGTACAATAATAAGTTATGTCCACCTTCTTCATTTAAATATCATTCATGGGAAATTCACTTAGTAGATTCCAAACTAAGCCCTTCCTCCTCTCTTCTTCAACTTCAAAAATCATCCTTCTTTACATTTTGGAATAATAAATCCATGATCATAAACATTACATTAATCCAATCATGGATGATGAATATATCATTTCTTCATGCATTATTAATTAAAACATAATTCATGTACTTCTTGTTGTGAAGGATGTGTTCTCCATTAACACATATCTTGGACTTTGAGGATCAGCTCAAAAAATTTTCTGATATTATTCACTACCTTCATCCAATTAGAATACATTAGATGGATCTTCTTTCCCAACATGTAATTGAGTATTTCATAGTCTTCTATATGATGGTGTAAACATGTATCACTTTGATAAAAGCCTTTGGAAATTTTAATCATCTCAACAATCACTAGAATTAGCTTTGGAGAATGATCAAGAATTACATCCAATGTCAAATAGTAATTCTCCTAAGTTACATAGTCTTTGAAACAACTTCACATTTCCATTCTCCAAGTATCAATTGATTTCAAATTACAATTCATGATCACCACTTTGATCATTAGTTTCACATAAATCAATACATTTCAATACACATATTGACACCTGATTAACAACTGTCTCCTTATTGATATCGTATTGACAACAAATTCAACACCATTCTCAATAATCTCCCCCTTTGTATTTTTTTATAAATATTACTTAATAACACTTTGAATGGGTCAATATGTGTTCCAATATTTTCAACCCTTTATTTGAAACCAAAACAAAAGGTGTAGTGGGGTCTTTTCAAAACATGTTCTCCTCCCTTTGAAAAATATCTTCTTGAATATTTTTGAGAGAGGGATGATGTCACCTGGTTCCCTTAGCAAAGATCCTTTATTATATCAAATCTAAGTCCACTTCGAGCTAACCGAGTTTATAAAACAAGAGATATATGAACATGGTTTTCAATGTTGTCAAAAAACAACCATACATGTGACATCATGTTCAAAATTGTTCAATTCCGGAATAAGGGGATGGAGATAGATAGATTTATCAATTAAATGATACATCATTCCCATAATTCACCAAACATATTAAAAGGATCAAGTGTAAAGATAAAAATCCCCCTTGGATCCCATATTTTCATCAATAAAGCACTCCCCCGTAATTGACGTGAAAAATAAAATTAAGAATAAGGGAGGAAGGTGTGATTGGAATACCTCAGCTTCAACTTCATGAGATGACATGAATTTGAAGTTTTTTCTTTTCATAATCTCTGATATCATCACCTTCATTTTTGATCCCCCTCAAGGGGTGAACTCCCTTTGATTTTCCTTGGTGGAAATTAATCATCAGATAAGCTTGATGATATCCATGTTGATAATATTCCACTATGGATCACTTCAAGTAATTATCAAATCATGAATAATGATTCCAACTTGTAGTTCTCCACATTGTTCATCCAATTTTCATCTTGAGGATGACCTTCACCTTTAATTCTGTGAAATTTAAGAAAATGTATATAACAATAATATAAAAGAATAAGATGGAACACTTGTGATCTTTTTAATAGAAGCACTGGGGTTGAGAATTTTATCTCAACCCAAGAAATCATTTCCATGCAACTCTAATTTTTCTTATACCCTTCATATAAGAGATTCCTCCCAATTTGATATTTTGATACTTTATTGTCAGCATGGACCCTTTACTTCCATTCACATTCAACTTGTGTTGATTATTTTTCTTTACTTCTGGCAGTAGTGAAGTAGCTATCACTGGTGCATGTTCTTCACTTTTTAGTATCTCCATTTGGCCAGGTAAAATAGTTATGCTTATGTTTTCATGATGTACAACATTCTTGAACCTTCCACACAGTAGTTGTGAGACACTTAGGTTTTCACGTGTTGACATCCTCTCCTGAAATTTTATTTTCCTTCACGTGGAATGACATGATTTCTTTTTTTCTTTTCTTTATCAAGTACTTCATCTTCTTCTCTTTGTAGTTCTCTTATAATTTTCAATTTATTATTCTAGATAACAAAACACTATTTCTTGGCATTTTCCATATTGGTGCTTCAATATGAATTCTTCAATGATTTTATGTTACCTTTCTTAGAAAACTAGTAAAATTTATCTTCAAAAATGTCTCCAATCAATCATTTCTTCTTCTGTATTAATTTTCCATTAAATTTAAGATTGATTTGATTCATTTTCAGGTGTTTTTTGATGTGATCCATTGTATGACCTTTATTTCTACAATAGAAGAATATTTTCATGGTTGAGATGAAATTCTTGGAATCCGTCTTGATGTTATTATTTGGAATAGTTTCTTTCAATGTTTTCCTGACATTAGTGTTTTGTATATTCCCAATGGAAGACTATTCAAATCTTTTTTCCTTTCTCCTGCATTTTTTGTGGTTTATTCTTCTTATCAATATATGCATGAGGCATGGTGGGACTAAACTATAACTAATCATAACTATTACCACTTATGTTGTATTTATCATAGAAGTCTTCAAGATATGAAAATATGTTTTTGATAGATAGATTCTTCTTAATCTATGTTTTCTTTCTTTTCTTTGGAGGATGCTTCATTTTTTCACATATACATTCCCTGAATGCAGGCCTTCCATAATTTTTATATGCAGACATATTATTCTAGAAATCCTTTCCATGATGCCCAAACATCCAAAAATACCAACAGTAGCCAATAAATCTCTTTCTTTTTATTGTAGAGTTTGTCTGGCTAGATTCAGTGGTTTTTTGTTTCTAGAATTTTCATTCTTCCTTTGGATCATCCATTTGGGAGTTGATCTTTTTAATCACCCCAAAATCCATCCTTGATATTTTAATGGATGTATCAACATTTTTATCAATCCACATCTTCCCAAATTTAAACATTGACTGTGTACTGGCAGATGCAAATGCATTAGTAGAAACAAAAATAACTTGGTTATGGGATACCTTATTCATGGCGGTTTTTTCAATTGAATTATAGGATATGCTAATTTTCCTTCTAGAATCATATTACTCAATAGAAAATGAGTGTCATCATCTCATCCTTAATATTTTTGTTAAGTTCTAGGTTGGAGTGATTGTTGATTATTCAATTTCACCTCCATCTCTAAACACTTCATGTTGAGGGAGTTCTTCTCATCCTCAATTGATCTCAGCATGCTTTCCCAATTCTCCATCAGATTAATCATTTTTTCTTCATGCATATTTTTTAATTGTTGCAAATACATGTCAATATCCTTTACATTATTTCCTATGTCTTCTAGTTGAGTAGCTTTTACAACCATAGAGAATTTGTTAAATTTTTCAAATGCATAGAAAGCTTCTACAAATACCATTTCCACGAAATATTTCTCATAAATACTTCCTTATAATTATTTAGTAACGTGAGCTTGTATTTCATTAAAAATAGAAATTGTTTCTTCCATTTCCTTCACTAGTTTTTTGAAAGTTTTGGAAATGCCAACCTTTTTATCCAATTCCCCTTTCATGGCATCAGCTTCTTCTTCCATCTAAAAGTTTTCATCTTAATGAGTACCTATACTTGTAGCAATGTGTCTTTCCACTTATCTAGGGACTTTCTTCAAATGATCATTCCTTGTAGTCGTAATATCACAAATTGATCTATCATCATCACATCTTGAGTAGAATTTGTTAGATCGAATATATAGATATGTATGTCTATTAGATGGAACAATACAAGAGGGGGGGTGAATTGTAGGTTTAAAAACCTTTGAGTTTTAGCAACTAAGAGATTAGTTTAAATGATCTTAAACTAATACAAATACAAACACCCACAATTGTATTGAATATAAAAAAGAATGATGTATTGTAATACTAATGTAATGTAAAACAATTGTATTCAAGATGAACACATTAATCAGAGTAATACAAAGATGAATGATTCTAACTTAAAGCATATAAAATCAATCAATACAAAATGTAATAGAATGATTGTAATTGAAACAATTACAATTGAATATGTAAAGAAGAAAGGAAACAATACCAATTCCTTTCTAATACAAGTAACAACGGAAATGTAAAAGTATTACAATTCTTTTAACCCAAAGAGAAGGGTTATCCTTTCACCCAGGATAAAAGGTCTGTCTCACCAACACCTTAGTGAGCCCTCGATACGATGATCGGACTGTCTGTCTACCTATCCCTGGCAGCCCTCGATACGATGATCAGCACGTCTGTCTGCCTATCCCTAGCAGCCCTTGATACGATGATCGGAACGTCTGTCTGCCTAACCCCAGCAGCCCTCGATTTTGTAGGTAATCGGCACCTCTGTCTTTCAATTGCTTGATAGCCCACAATACGATGATCGGACGCACAAAGCAGATGAGAGAATTCACAGCTTCTCTCTCTATAATCTTGATTGAAGAAAAGTATCACAATTGTTCCACAACGTCTCATTTGTTTTCTACATCTTGTTGTTCTCTCAGCTTCAAATGAACTCCTATTTATAGGCCTCGGGTTCTAACGGTCATGTTGCCTCCAACGGTCATATTTCTCCGAAAAACTCGAAGGGACTTGGACACCTGTCATCATAATGGTCATATTGAAACAGAAATCACGACATCGTTTTGATTAGTTTGTAACTAACTCAATGACATCGTATTGGTTAAAAAAGGATATATATATCCATGATAAGAAATGGTACGATTCTTATGAAAAAAGTGCTTTTGACAAAGTACCGAAACAAGTAATGAACATCTGAATAGGAGAGTCAGTACGATACGATTGACAGAGTCAGTACGATATGATTGAAAGAGTCAGTACGATATGATATGGTCAGTACGATCAGCATGATCAGTACGATCAACTTGGTCAGTACGATCAGCATGATCAATACGATCAGCATGGTCAGTACGATCAGCATGATCAGTACGATAATCATTATACGATATGATAAACATGATAGAAGACAATTTTAATTTCCAAAGTATGATAGAATACATTTGTGATTTCCAAAACATGATATAGAAGTCAAAAGAGGACTTTTGACTCAACAATCTCCCCCTTTTTGGAAAGCACAACACACAAAGTAAATGTAACAAGAAATACTTATCTCCCCCTGAGTTATTGGAAACTCTTATGAATAAGAAATTGAATACAACTAACTCCCCCTTAGGTATGTATTTTCTTAAGGATTGTATTCGTATATTTTTCCTAAGAATGTTGTAAAGCATTCTCCCCCTTGATGAAACAATCTCCTTTTTAAACATTCTCCCCCTTTGTGACACATTCCCCCCCTTTGTGATTTACAAAAATAATGGGGTAATATTGGATTGGGTTTAGAAGTTAGTAAAGCAATACAAGACAATAGAAAAAAAATTAACATAACAATCATTACGATAACAAACATTTCCAGAGTTGAAAACAAATACAGATCACTTGTTTTCTCTTTCTTTTTCCTTTTTGATTAACTCATGAAGTACAGATTTCATCTTTTTGATTTCTTTCTTGTCTTCAGAAATAGATTCACCCTGAGTTCTGAGAAGCTCTTGTTGATCTGCAAAAATCTGATCTTGAATCTTGATAGTCTCCTCCTGGACTCTGATTACTTCTTCAAGGGTATCAATTCTGTCTTGAAGAATCTTGTTATCTTTGGATAACACAGAATTTTGTTTCTTCAACAAAAGCATTTCATCCTTGAAAGATGAAACCTTCTAGAATTCAGATTGGAAAGAATTCATTCTCTCTTTCAAATCATTCACTGAAGGAACATCGGCTCTTTGAGAAGACAAAATATTCAACCTTTCAACCATTTCTCTGTCAAGCTTATTGAAAGAATTTGCAAGTTCATTTGACAACCTTCTTATATCATCAATTTCTATCTCATGACCATTGATTGAGATCTCTGTTTTGTACGACCACTTGTTCATTTTGTTATAGGCCTTCTTATGAGCAACCGAACTTTCTGAAAGAACTTTCAAATCGGCTTCAACTGACAAAACTTTCTTTCTTAATTCCTTTACAGAGCCAAACTTATTATTTTGATTATTAGTAATAAAATCAATCTTCCCTTCTAGCCTTGGGAAATATGGAATTGTCTTCTCAACCCTTCTCAAAACATGGACAATATAATCACTCTTCTTGAGAGAGATTGTATGCTCTGAATCATTATCTTCATCATACGATGCCTGTTCATTTGATCGGCTCGAATCTACAACTTGCTGTTTTCCTTTTTCATTTTCTATCTTCTTTCTTTCTTCTTCCACTTTGTCACTAATGACAACAACTTTATCTGTGTGAGAGGATTGATCACCTTACTTTTCTTTAGATGACATTCTGTCTGGAGTTCGTGCTTGATCGGCATGAGGAGTTTGTTGAACACCTTCACTCAGCTTTTGAACTATTTCCTCTTTACTCTTCTTCGAACTTTGAAGAAATTCTAAAAGAAAATATCCTTCTTCTTCTTCCATTTCTTCTATCTCTTCCATCACTTGTTTTTGTTTTCCTTTCTTAGGGAGACTCTGTACGATGGGATCTTGGTGCACTTCTTCCATTAGTTGAGCACTAGCATCCTCAACCATTTTCAAAACATTAGAGATATCAAAGTCTTAAGCCTTTCTTTTCAAAAGAACCTTCTTATTCTTTTCAGCCTGAAGAGTTTCTTCTACCCTTATTCTTTCTACAAAATCCTCAGCAGGGTCAAGACCAAACTTTGGATCACCTTCCTTTCTCTGTTCCTTATCCTTTATCCATTTGTCTACAACCTCCTTACTGTACCTCGACTTCTTCTTGGGCTTTGAACTGGTTTGCGGATCAGACTTTTGAGTAACACCATTAGACTGAATGTCTTTGGATGGCATATGTGCCGATTGATTCTGAGCCAATTCAGCTTCTACATCTCTGACAAAAAGTTTTCAATTTTGATCAAAACAAACATTCAACTTCTTCATAGCACTTTTTCTAATCCAGGAGGGATTCAAATCTATCGGGTTTCCTTTCAAAGGAATGTTACAAAACTTCATACTTTCTAGAATGAACTTTGTAAGGATGGCTGGATACATAGTCATTTGGGACTTAATCACTCCTGTCTTGACATTCTTTATAGTTTCAAAAACATACCCCATGAGATTTACTTTTCTCATATTTACAAGATAGTCAAGCATAAATATATCAGAAACTTTCAGAGTTTCTCTATCCCCTTTCCTTGGAATAAGAAAACCTTGCATCCATAAAGTGACAAACCGATTATCCGGAGAAAGATAAGACACTTTCCTTTTCTCTTCATTAATAACAAAAAAAGACTTTTCAGCACTTTCTCTATTAAACGTACCAACTTCCTCTGGTAGTTTATGATATGGATAGAAAGAATCCCCTTCTATTGGGACATTCAGAAAATGAGCCGCTTTTTTTACAGACATAGACAAATTTCTATCGTACACAACAAAATTGATAGTCAAGTCTTTGTCGAAAGATACGGTTTGATAAAACTGAGAAACTTCATCAAAGAGAACCAGATCTTGAGAAACAGGTCTTTCAACACAAAGATGCTCCCATCCTTAAAAGATAATGATTCTTCTGATTGTGGAATCATACAAATCAAAAAAGTCTCGAGAAACAAACCTTTCTCTGTTAAAGTCTTTCTCTGTAAAAGTCTTTGAAGACATTTCGGCGGGAATGTTAGCAGAGGATTGAGACATAAAGATGATGTCGATGATAGATCATACGATGATTTATAACCAGTGGAGCAGAGCTTTGCCTCAAAACCTGAAAAACCAATGTGGGTTTGGGGAGGGGGGCTATTTATAGGTGAAAAAGGGGTGACCGTTGATCTTCTACGGTCAGGATTAGAGGAAAACAGATTAATTGTTAGGATTAAAAAACGAAAAAGGGAAAAGGGAAAAAAATGAAAAGTACCTACCAGAGAACGTAAGGAGGTTTTTGGTTTTTAGGATTAAAGAATACACAACCATACGAAATAATAAAATAAAACTATCAATCGTCATACCGATGGAAAACAAAGTCGTTACCAGGAACTGACAAGCCGATAGAAAGCAAACTTGTTACCATGAACTGACAATACGATGGAAAACAAACTCGTTACCATGAACTGACAAGCCGATGGAAAACAATCTCATTACCATGAACAGTTGATACGATGGAAAAGAAAATGATTACCATCATCAGTCAGTACGATGAAAAAGAAATTCATTACCATCTTCGGTCGATACGATGGAAAAGAAAATCATTGCCATCATCGGTCGATACGATTGAAAAGAAAATCATTACCATCATCGGTTGATACGATGGAAAAAAAATTCATTAACATCATCGGTCGATACGATGGAAAAGAAATTCATTACCATCATCGGTCGGTACAATGAAGTAAATAATAAGATTTTCAAGATGATAAATATAAAAATGAATGATACGATAAAACTGTCAATACGATAAACAGAAAAATGAATGATACGATAAAACTGTCAATACGATAAACAGAAAAATGAATACACATAACCAGAGAGTAAATAGTTAAAGAACATAAGATAAAAAGAAACATAAATATATAAAGATATGTCCTCCCCCTTTCAAAGGGAGTTTTTTAATGTTAGGAGAATTGTAAAACATGAAGTAGATATGAATGATTATTTTAATGTAATCATTCCTAGCTTCTGTTTTATAAACTCAAATCTATCGGAAGGTAATGGTTTTGTAAAAATTTCAGCAAGTTGTTCTTGAGTTCTGATAAATTGTAGAACAATATCTACTTTTTGGGTGTGATCTCTAAGAAAGTGATGCCTAACATCTATGTGTTTTGCACGAGAGTGGTGTGTTGGGTTTTTACAAAGAGCTATGGAACTTGTATTATCACAAAGAATTTGAGTTTTGGAGAAACTCTATCCATAATCAGTGAGTGTGTGTTGCATCCACAACACTTGAGCACGGCAACTTCCAGCTGCTACATATTCAACTTCAGCAGTGGATAGTGCTACTGAGTTTTGTTTCTTGCAGGACCAAGAAACTAGAGAATCTCCTAAGAAATGACATGTTCTAGATGTACGTTTTCTATCCATTCTACAACCACCAAAGTCAGCATATGAAAAAAAAATTAAAACAAAATCATTCCCAGAGGAGTAAAAAAGACCTAAATCCATAGTGCCTTTTAAATACCAAAAGATTCTCTTTACGGCTTTTAAATGAGACTTTTTTGGATTATATTGATATCTTGCACATAAGCATACAGAAAACATTAAGTTGGGTCGACTCGCCGTCAAGTATAGCAAACTTCCTATCATAACTCTAAAGATTGTTTGATCTACTGGTTTCCCAGTTTCATCAAGATCAAGTGTATTTGAGGTACCAATTGGAGTGCTAATACTTTTAGTTTTGTCATATCCATACTTTTTGAGTAAATATTTTATATACTTATGTTGAGATATATATGTTCCTTCTGGTTTTTGAGAAATTTGAAAACCTAAAAAGAATTGGTTGCGCCCAAATTTACCCTACTGGTAAAAGCGATCTATATAGTACATGTAGGGGTCGAATCCCTAGGGACCGAAGAAGTAACCTTGAGACACTATGATTGTGTGAAGGATTGGCTATGAAGTAGCCGACTTTGGATTTGATTTTGGATGGTTTTTAAAGAACACTAATAAACCTAAGTGAATTAAATTAAATGGAAATGGGTTGATCTTAGGATTATGCTCGGGGTGGATTGAATGAATTTTACTTCATTAGACAATTTTTGTTTTATTAATTTTTGATGAATCCATTCTTCAAAAATACCATTACATTCATCATTTTCTAGTTTGGTGCTGACTAAACACAATTACTAATCCCGTATACACTTAGAGGACCAAATTCATGATCTCCCCAAAGTATATGGTCATTTAGTAATTGAATTTAGTTTGCTCAAACACAATAAAGATGAAGAGTAGAAATAATTGAAGAATGGATGTATTAAATTAATTATCCAATTAACAACAATTCGTTCAAAAAATAACATTAAATCCGGCCTTTGCATCCTCCTAAGATCATCCAATTAAGGTTTTATCCCTCCATTGATGGTATACTCTCAATGGTGGGAGGAATATGGCTAACAAGAATTGGATTGAAGAAATTAAAACCGCAGAAATAACGAGCACTCCACCGTGTGTGTGAATGAAATTCACAACTATGTGTGAACTAATTCACAACAACACAGAGATATCACTGTGCTTTGCGATAATAAAGTTTTAATAAAATAAATGGAAAATATAGAAGTAAATGAAGTTTATTAAGAACATAAAGATACAAAAAAAATAAGAAACTTGCATGGAAATGGAAAACATTACAATGGAAATTTGGAAGCATAACCTTACAATGAAACAAGCAACAAAAGATGATAAGAAAAATATCCACCCTATTACCTTCACCAATAGCTCCTTATATAGGAATATTAGGACCCTTAGGTCCACCCCCAAATAATTAATTCACCCTCCAACAATTAATAGAGTCAAATGGAGGGTGAATAATCAAAATGAAATTGATGTTTCGAATTTGACCCGGAAAACTGTCCAGATTCATCCACCATATTGACGTGTGAATTCGAAAATGAAGAAGGCCGAATACGGAGGGGTTGTAGAAGGAAAATATCTTCTTCCATATGGTCTCTATGAGCTGTAAACATTTCAGTAAATTTGGTTCATCCTTTTGGATGTTATGGTCGAAATGGTGGGATGGATTTCAATGAATTAATGTCGGGTCAACCATTTAAATCTCAACTTCAGATCCCTTTATCATCATGAAAACATCAGAATTAGCTCCGACCACAGTTTAATAAAATGATCCTCATATTATTATCTTTCTACTGTATAAATGTGAGCTCCATTGGGCTTGGTTTCTGGGCCCCACATTTGTTTGATGGGCCTTAGGCCCATTATGCTTTTTCCAGCAAGTTTATTCCTTCAAGCGCAAAATTATCCTTCTTCCTTTGGGATTCATCCATCGGACCTAAAAGATAAAATGTTCCAAACAAAGTGATCAATCATATCCCAAAATTTCAAATTCACAAAATGAATATAATATTGTAAACAAAACAAATGAATGATTGGGCCCAAATTTGGTTTTTAAACATGAATTGCATTTTTGATGAGAAATGAAGTTCTATTTATGTAATGCACTAAAAAAATGTTTATGGACTTTGGAACAATGAATATAAAGATATTAAAAATTAATATTAGCCACTTTCAGTGACTAATCACACCCCCCAACTTGAGTTTTGCTAGTCCTGAGCAAAATAAATTACAAATATGAAATTCAAATCCCCTTTTCCAAAAACATTTTAATACACATTGCTCACCCAAATATATAATACCAAAAAAAATTATGAAAACCCATCAAAATCATTAAAAACAAGTTAGGTCCATAAGCATATCCCAAGCCCAAGCCCATTCCTTTGTTCAAATTCATCACCACATTTCATCGAATTCCAATTAAGCATGATAAAGTGTTGTGCATCATAAAAGATATGGGGCCCATTTTATTGTTCAAGGGGAAAAATGGAAGCGCTAGGTGGGAATCAAATTAAACCTTAAGATGAGTATCCTTTTTTTAACCACAATAGATATGAAAAGACTAACTCTGGGAAAGACAACTATGGAGTCACGATCCCCAAGTGTCGGACGCCACACATGTTGTCAATTTCATGCTCTAAAATAGAGATATAAAGCCTAACTCTGGGAAAGACAACTATGGAGTCACGATCCCCAAGTACCGTACACCATGCATTTGGACAAAACATTGCTCTATGTGGTCTTTTTATTTTTAATTTTTTTTTGTTTTTTTTTATACTCAAATTAAACTAAAAGTGACCCCAGAACCCTATGATATAATGAAAGGGACCCAAGAACTCAAATTTACACCCACGATCCAGTAGACGTGCATTGTGACATTTTTATTAAAAGGATGAAATTGTAAACATTGAAAAATCACATCAGACAACCGCACTTTCCAAAAACTATGATCATGAACTTAAAAATGCATTAAAATCAGAATCAAGGCATGAAAAATTTATTTGATATCCAATTTTAGAGTTTGCAATGTGTGTTTATCATGTTTATGATTAATGGAATTTTTCTTTTCATGCATGTTTTTATTCACACAAAAAAAACATTTTTTATCTCTCCCCAACTTAGAATGACACTGTCCCCAGTGTTTAAAGAAAATAAAAGTTAGAAGTGGGTAGGAGAGGAGTTCAAAGATGAAATTGAGAATGATAAACATGGAACAAATTCACCTGGTTTTTAAAGTTGAGGTTTGTGATGCTCAAAATTACTCCTTTGATCTCTTTGGGGATGTAGGCACCTACTTGATTGAACATGTATCACCCAAAATAGTTCTTGAACCATAAAAAGAAGGACAAAGCAGACAAAACAAACAACACAATGATTTATTTAATTCCAATTACCATCATTTTCATGTTTTTTTTTAAATCAAACTAATGATACATTGTCTTATTTTAAATTTTTGGGTAAGGTATTACTCAAGGATCACACCGCGTGACACGGATGAATACGGTGCTCCCCTTTCATACCCATCTATACTCATAAAAGAGGATCAGGTAAAGAGTCTAATTTTTTTTAACCTACAAAAACATAAATAAAATAAACTGATGATATATGGCTTCTTTAAATTTCTAGGTAAGGTATTACTTAGGGATCACACCGCGTGACACGGATGAATACGGTGCTCCCCTTTCATACCCATCCATACTCATAAAAGAAGAACAGGTCAACAGTGTATATTATTATTATTTTTTAAATGAAAATATAAAATAAAAAAAAGATGATTCACTTTATTGAAACATGAAAACCACGGGTTGCCTCCCGTGCAGCGCTTTTGTTTAACTTCGTTAGCCCGACATACACCACCCAACTTATCCAATTCAAACTTTAAAAAATTTTAGGACCCCATTATTCTCAACTTCCACATGATTTAGATTAATTATTTTTTTAGAATTTGTGCCATTTGAAATACCATGTTCAACAATGAGTGTGAAAGTACAAGGTATTTTTGTAATGGCTGATTGAGTTTCATCTAGATTCTTTCCTAAGATTTCTAGGGTGATTCCAATTTTTTGGGATTCATGATGAAAATGGATGATAATTGAATGGTCTAGGTTATCGTAAATGGATGGATTCTTGAGTTGGTAAGGATGTATCATATCATCGAGTTCAGTTAGATTGAATTTTCCAAAAGAAGAATGAAATTTTGAATCAAAATTTGTTTCTTATTTAAAAACATTTGAAAGAATTGGTTCCTTTTGAAAATATGATTCATCCCCAAAATCTTCCATTTGAATTTCATGAGTGGGTGTAGACTCAATATTCATTATATCTCCCAATGGTTCAATGATCGGTGATTCTAAAAAAAATGTTATTGGATCAATATTCTGAACACTCAATCCATGAAGACAAATTTTCTCCTTGTGAATCCAAAAAATTAATTTCCTCTGTATTTAAGCACCCATCAATAATTCCTTGATTATCTTCAACTATCCCAAATTCAATGATTGGTTCTTCAATAAATTCATGTGAGGTTTCTGGGAGACAAGATTCTTGTATTAGTGATGAGGAAGAGACAACCTGAGTGGGAATGGGTTCCACAACCATTTCAATGCTTTGTAGTTCTACTCTTAAATATGAAACCTCTGAATTCATTTTATCCATTTTTTCACACAAATGTTCAAGAATTTTTTCAGAATTAGGATTGATAGATGTTTGGACATCATGAAGTTCATTATGTTTGATCTCTTCAATCATCCTCGAGAGGTATGGAAATTGATCCTTTAAACAATCAGCATCCCATTGATTGTACATCTCATCTGGTGTGGTGTATTCAATCATGGTTTGGTCAATGAAATTTTCTTTGTGAGGTGATTCAAAATATTGATTTTCCAGCTGATTATAGCCTTGGTATATTAATGGATATTGTTGAAGATAATCCATTGGAGTTGATTGAAAGTTGTTTTTGGGATTCATGGACACACAGAAAAATAAAGGGGAATAGAGAAGAGAATTTAGGATGAGAATAGAGAATTTGGGGTGAGAAAACAAGATGGGTGTCTAAGAAAACTTACTTGGGTCCCCGGCAACGGTGCCAAAATTTGGTTGCGCCCAAATTTACCCTACTGGTAAAAGTGATCGATGTAGTACATGTAGGGGTCGATTCCACAGGGACCGAAGAAGTAACCTTGAGACGCTATGATTGTGTGAAGGATTGGCTATGAAGTATCCGACTTTGGATTTGATTTTGGATGGTTTTTAAAGAATACTAATAAATCTAAGTGAATTCAATTAAATGGAAATGGGTTGATCTTAGGATTATGCTCGGGGTGGATTGAATGAATTTTACTTCATTAGACAATTTTGGTTTTATTAATTTTTGATGAATCCATTCTTCAAAAATAACATTACATTCATCATTTTCTGGTATGGTGCTGACTAAACACAATTACTAATCCCGTATACACATAGAGAACCAAATTCATGATCTCCCCGAGGTATATGGTCATTTAGTAATTGAATTTAGTTTTCTCAAAAACAATAAAGATGAAGAGTAGAAATAATTGAAGAATGGATGTCTTAAATTAATTATCCAATTAACAACAATTCGTTCAAAAAATAACATTCAATCCAGCCTTTGCATCCTCCTAAGATCATCCCATTAAGGTTTTATCCCTCCATTGATGGTATACTCTCAATGGTGTGTGGAAGATGGCTTAAAAGAATTGGATTGAAGAAATTAAAACCGCGGAAATAACGAGCACTCCTCCGTGTGTGTGAATGAAATTCACACCTATGTGTGAACTAATTCACAAAAACACAGAGATATCACTGTTCTTTGTGATAATAAAGTTTTAATAAAAGAAATGGAAAATATAGAAGTGAATGAAGTTGATTAAGAACATAAAGATACAAAAAAAGAAGAAACTTACATGGAAATGGAAAACATTACAATGGAAATTTGGAAGCATAACCTTACAATGAAACAAGCAACAAAAGATGATACGAAAAATATCCACCCTATTCCCTTCACCAATATCTCCTTATATAGGAATATTAGGAGCCTTAGGTCCACCCCCCAATAATTAATTCACCCCCCAAAAATTAATAGAGTCAAATGGAGGGTGAATAATCTAAATGAAATCGATGTTTCGAATTTGACCCGGAAAACTGTCTAGATTCATCCACCATATTGACGTGTAAATTAGAAAATGAATAAGGCCTAATACTGAAGGGTTGTATAAGGAAACTATCTTTCTCCATCTGTCCTCTATGAGCTGTAACAATTTCAGGAAATTTGGCTCATCCGTTTAGAAGTTATGGTCTAAATGGTGGGACGGATTTCTCTTCATTAATGTTGGGTCCACTATTTAAATCTCAACTTCAGACCCCTTTATCATCATGAAAACATCAGAATTAGCTCCAGCCACAGTTGAATAAAATGATCCTCATATTTTTATCTTTCTACTGTATAAATTTGAGCTTCATTGGGCATGGTTTCTGGGCCCCACATTTGTTTGATGAGCCATAGGCCCATTATGCTTTTTTCAGCAAGTTTCTACCTTCAAGCGCAAAATTCTCCATCTTCTTGTGGGATTAATCCATCAGACCTAAAAGATAAAATGTTCCAAACAAAGTGATAAATAATATCCCAAAATTTAAAATTCACAAAATTAATATAATATTTTCAACAAACAAATGAATGATTGGGCCCAAATTTGCATTTTAAACATGAATTGCATTTTTGATGAGAAATGAAGTTCTATTTATGTAATGCACTAAAAACAATATTTATGGACTTTGGAACAATGAATATAAAGATATTAACAATTAATATTTTCCACTTTCAGTGACTAATCAATAATGTTAACTCACCCATCATACTCATTTCAAACTCAAATTTCATTAAATTTGCAAAAGAATCAATTAAAGATTTCTGAGTTGATCCAAATATGATGTCATCAACATAGATTTGAACAATCAAAAAAAAATTTCTTTTCCACTTTTATAAAAAGGGTTGGATCTTCTGTACCTTTTGTATAATTGTTTTGTAAAAGAAATCATGTAAATATATCATACCATGCTCTAGGGGCTTGTTTAAGACCATATAGAGCCTTGGTAAGTTTAAAACATGATCAGGATGTTTTGGGTCTTGAAAACCAGGAGGTTGTTCGACAAAAACTTCTTCTTGAACAAAACCATTTATAAAAGCACATTTGACATCCATTTGAAATAGTTTGAAATTGAAATATGCTGCAAAGGCTAATAGAATACGAATAGATTCAAGTCTGGCTACAGGAGCATATGTTTCTTCATAGTCTATTCCCTTTTGTTGATTATAGCCTTTAGCAACAAGTCTTGCTTTATTTCCTACAATGATTCCATTTTCATCACATTTGTTTCTGAAAACCCATTTTACACCAATTACAGTCGTTTCATTAGATCTATCAACTAAAGTCTAGACTTCATTCCTTTGAAATTAATTTAGTTCATATTTCATTTCTTTGATCCAGTCATCATCACCTAAGGCCTCACTTGGACTTTTATGTTCAAATTGGGAAAGAAAAGAAAGATGCTCTATTTCATTTCTTTAAGGAATTTATGGTCCTTACTAGTTGATTTACATCACCAATGATGTTATCACTGGGATGATTCCTCAGAAACAATTGATTTGGGTTTTGTACAACCTGTTCATCAACATATGGTAGAATATCTTCTGTGGTAAATGTATCAGGAATACTTTCTTGAATATTTTCCTTATCAGAAGGATCTTCTATCAAAGATCGATAATCAGTTTTTGAAAAAACATCCAAGGATGTAGGATTGGGTTGATTGAAAACAAAAGGATTAGTTTCATCATATTTTACATGTACTGTTTCCTCAACAGTACATGTGTTTTTATTGAAAACTCTATAAGCTTTTAAAGTTGTAGAATAGCCTAGAAAGATTCCTTCATCAGATTTTGGTGCAAATTTTTGTAGATTATCTTTTGTATTCAGAATGAATACTTTGCATCCAAAAACATTGAAGTATGAGACTTTTGGTTTTCGGCCAGTCCATAACTCATAAGGGGTTTTATTAAGAAATGGTCTAGTTAAAACACGATTTATAGTATAACAGGCAGTACTAACAACTTCAGCCCAAAAGTGCTTAGCAATTGAGTATTCACTCAACATGGTTCGAGTCATCTCCTGAAGAATACGATTTCTTCTTTCAACAACACCATTTTGTTGAGGAGTTCTTGGAGCTGAGAAATTGTGAGTAATACCTTTCTTACTACAAAAAGTTTCAAAATCTGAATTTTGAAATTCACCACCATGATCACTATGAACAGTTATCAATGGTAGGTTTTTCTCATTTTTAACTTAGGCTCTAAAAGTTTTGAAATTGGAAAAGGCTTCAGATTTTGTTGTGAGAAAGTAGACCCATGTAAATCTAGTAAAGTCATTAACTAAAACAAATACATAGTATTTGCCTCCAATGCTTCCAGATTGTGATGGACCAACAAGATCCATATGCACTAGCTGTAATTCATTAGAAGTTGAAACTTCATTAATTGATTTAAAGCTAGTCTTATGTTTCTTGCCAAATTGACAAGGATCACAGACTTTTGAAGAATCATATCTAAGGTCTGGTAGCCCCTTCACAAGTCTTTTCTTTGAGAGATTAATAAGGTTTCTCACATTACAGTGTCCTAGTCTCCTATACCATAGCCATGATTGGTCTTCTATTGCACTTAAGCAGGGTATGTTTTGGCCCCTAAGGTCTTCTATGTTAATAGTGTAAACATTCTCTTGCCTATGGGCAGATAGAATGAACTCATCCTTGGAATTGTGAACAAGAAACTTATCATTTCTAAAATTCACAACGTAACCTTCATTACATAATTGACTTATGCTGATGAGATTGTGCCTATGACCTTTAACAAACAAAACATTTGAGATAAGAACTTTTCCAAGAAAAACAATATTACCTATACCAACAATCTTTCCTTGAGCATTATCTCTGAAGGTAACTTTTCCACCTTTTTTTTTGATAACCTTTTCAAAGAGATCTTTGTTTCCAGTCATGTGTCGAGAACAACCACTATCCATGTACCAAATGTTCTTATTTGAACATTTATCATTTTCCTAAAAAAGAAACAATTAGATTTTCGGAATCCAAACTTGTTTGGATCCAGACGGGTTAGATAAAATAATTCTAGGGATCCAAATTTGTTTTGTAAAATGAGCTTTATGAAACCCTAAAGATTGAGTTTTGTTAAGAGAACAATCTCTTCTCCAGTGTCCACCACATTGACACTTAGAACAGAAGATGGTTTTTTGAGGAACAAAATAGTTATTGCTAAAAAAAGGTTTGGAATAAGTATAACCAAGACCAGAACGATTTCTCAAAGGTCTAATTTGAGAGTACATCCTGTCAAAGTTTTCCTTTCCATGAGTAAAGTTTTAAAAACATTTCTTCAAAGATAAAATCTCTGACTTTAGTTTTAAAACCAAATTTTTATTTTCCAAAACATTTGAATTTAAACTAGAGTTAGGTTCTAAAATGTTTTTCTTTGAAATTATAGTTTCAAGATCCTTAGAATGTTTATCCTTATCATATTTAACTTTATAAAGGGCTTTTAAAATACTATCAAAATCAGAAGTTTTCACATCAAGATCTTTATAAAGATCTGATACTTCTTTAGTCAAGATTGAAATTCTAGAATTTTCATTCTCGAGTTTCTTTTTGAGCTTTGAATTTTCATTTTCAAGTAATTTAGAAAATCTAGATACTTCTTCAAAAGTAGGTAATGTATCATCTTCTGATGATTAAGATTCATCATTTGAAGATTCATAATATCTATTATCAGTATAATTTGCATTCAAAGAGAAATTTGTAATAGCTTCAGCGTTTTGTACCTTCGCCATGAGACAATGATCTTCAATTGGTAATCTGGCTAAGAGTCTGATATTCCTCTATCCTGAGGACTCATATTCTGAAGAATCATATGACGAATCACTACCACTTGCACTCCAGGTATCATTTTCCTTCAGAACTTTCTTTGTCTTATAAAACCATTTCTTGTTTCTTTGAGAGTGTTTTTCCTTTCTATATTTCCTTTTCAACAAAAGACAATCAGGCCTTATATGTCCTGCTTTCTTACATTCATAACAAGTTACCTCTGAATCTTTATTATCCTTTCTATCTTTCTTTTTGAATCTATATTGTAAATCTTTCTTTCCCACAATATTGTTCATTCTTCGAGAAAGATTGGCTAACCCATTATCCGAACGATTACAATCACATGAATCAGATATAACATTCTTGGATTTGGATCTTGTAAGCCTTTCAGGTGTTTTAGCTTTAGATGTAAATGCTACACTTCCATTCCCATTCTTCTTTTTGTTGAAATCAGCAACTCTCTTCATTCTTGTTTCGTGTTGTAAAATAGTTCCAAAAAGTTCATCAAGAGTAATCTGGGAAACTTTTCTATTCTCATCAATAGTTGTCCTTTTTAACTCCCATTCATTCGGCATTATATCTATGATCTTATCAACTAGAGATTCATCATCAAGGCCTTTTCTCCCATAGATTGTAATCTTTTAACAATTGTCATAAACCTTTGTTGCACTTTACATATTGGATCTCCATAAGGCAAAAAAAATCCATGATACTTTGCTCGAAGCATTGCTCTCCTTGTTTCTATAACCTTGGATGTACCAAAATGAGTGACTTCTAATTTCGTCCAAATACAGTTGGCTGCTTCACATGAAGATATCTGACTGTATATATTCCTGTTCATAGAGCATAATAGAGTATTGCGTACCTTGTAATTCAGTTGATATTCTTTCTTCTCTTGGTTAGTGAAAGTACTGACTTCTTTATCAGGAATTTTGTAACCTCCAGTAAGCATTATATAATTGTCTACACCGGTATTAATAACAAAAGTCTTCATATGATCTCTCCAATACTCATAGTCATTCCCATCAAATATTGGTGGTCTAGAAGGATTCAGATTGTCTATTGACCCAATATTCATTCCTATCATCTAATACAACAAAAACTTTTCCACTCCACACGTTAGTGTAGTAAGTATTTAAGATGGTAATATGAAATAAATAAAGCTAGTAATACCAATCAGTGGAAAACCTCCTCTGATACCAATTGTTAGATCGAATATATAGATATGTATGTCTATTAGATGGAACAATACAAGAGGGGGGTGAATTGTAGGTTTAAAAACATTTGAGTTTTAGCAACTAAGAGATTAGTTTAAATGATCTTAAACTAATAAAAATACAAACACCCACAATTGTATTGAATATAAAAAGAATAATGTATTGTAATACTAATGTAATGTAAAAAAATTGTATTCAAGATGAACACATTAATCAGAGTAATACAAAGATAAATGATTATACCTTAAAGCGTATAGAATCAATCAATACAAAATGTAATAGAATGATTGCAATTGAAACAATTACAATTTAATATGTAAAGAAGAAAGGAAACAATACAAATTCCTTTCTAATACAAGTAATAGCAGAAATGTAAAAGTATTACAATTATTTTAACCCAAAGAGAAGGGTTATCCTTTCACCTAGGATAAAAGGTCTGTCTCACCACCACCTTGGTGAGCCCTCGATACGATGATCGGACTGTCTATTTGCCTATCCCTGGCAGCCCTTGATACGATGATCGGCACGTCTGTCTGCCTATCCCTGGTAGCCCTCGATACGATGATCGGCACGTCTGTTTGCCTATCCCCGGCAGCCCTCTATTTTGTAGGTAATTGGCATCTCTGTCTTTCAATTGCTTGAAAGTCCTCAATACGATGATTGGACACACAAAGCAGATGAGAGAAGTCATAGCATCTCTCTCTAGAATCTTGATTGAAGCAAAGTATCACAGTTTTTCCACAACGTCTCATTCGTTTTCTAGATCTTGTTGTTCTCTCAGCTTCAAATGACCTCCTATTTATAGGCCTCGGGTTCCAACGGTCATGTTTCCTCCAATGGTCATATTTCTCCGAAAAACTCGGAGATACTTGGACACCTGTCATCATAACGGTAATATTGAAATAGAAAGCACGACATCGTTTTGATTAGTTTGTAAATAACTCAACGACGTCGTATTGGTTAAAACAAGATATATATATCGATGATAATAAATGGTACGATTCTTATGAAACAAGTGCTTTTGACAAAGTACCAAAACAAGTAATGAACATCTGAATAGCAGAGTCAGTACGATACGATTGACAGAGTCAGTACGATACGATATGGTCAGTACGATCAGCATGATCTGTATGATCAGCATGATCAGTATGATCAGCATGGTCAGTACGATCATCATTGTACAATACGATAAACATGATAGAAGACAATTGTAATTTCCAAAGTATGATAGAATACATTTGTGATTTCCAAAAAATGATATAGAAGTCAAAAGAGGACTTTTGACTCAACAGAATTCATCTGAAGTTTCAAAATAATTGAAGGAATTATAGCATGTTGTACCTTTGATATTACCTTTATTAAAAGGTGTTTCATGATTTTTAATAATATTATTCTTCATATTCAATGCATGTTTATTCTTTTTTTTCTTTTAAGTCTTGAAATATTTCTCTATTTGAGGTTGTTCACTCATATTCTCAAATCAACACTTCATAAATACTCCTTTAGATCTTTTAGAGGTGAGTTTTTCTCCTATACCAATTAAAGTGCCTAGATCAGTGTGAATCACTAAGAGGGGGGAGGGGGTGAATCAATGATCCCATTAATTATTTTTTCTAATTGATTTTTTTAAATTAAAAAACTATGGATGGTTAAATCCTTGATCCAATCTTCTTGTGTCTCTCTACCTTACCTCAAATGATGTAGTAAATGTAAAGGCATTGAACACAAGAATTTACAAAGTTCTATTCAAATTCCTACTACTTGTTGTGTTGGTTATTCCCCCCCCCAGCATAGATTCTCCACTATAATATTGTTATCAATTAAAATGTTCAATTTAGAGACCCACTATATCTCTCTTGATCCCCATAGGAGGGTCGTTATACTGCATCCCACGGTGTTACCAGATTCAGCTGGCTTCCTTCAAAGTCCCACTGAAGACTGATTATCCTCCCTGAATATCATAGGGTTATTCTAGCTCTCAAATTCACACAAGAATATTCCTTGTTTATGTTATTTAATGATTCACTATAGATAATCTTCTACTCTCTCCAAATAGGCTTACTGAATCCCACTTTCCTGTGTATCTCTTCATGAAAATTTAACAGCATTGGGTAAGGTCTGTTGGCCTTGCATAATAACTCTTATAACTTTTTTTGATCAGTCCTCAGTCTCAACAATTCTCAAATAATTTGTTCTTCTTCTTATGAAGACTTGGCCTCACATATATGTGTGCCAATTTTACACACAACTTCTTCATGAATATTAATAGGAAAGAGTGATCGTGCACTCTGTCAACTCTATATGACTTATTGGATGCTCAATCACTATCAACTTAGATATAAGATCTTCTTTAATTCTATCTGACTTCAGTCTCAGTTATCATTCTCTTCGTGGATGGATTTCATGGAATTCAATACCTTATGTTTTGGGTTTCTCAATTCTCTTCACACGTGCATATGTTTTTGCATGTATTCATGCATGTATGATGTGTTTATTGTAAACCTAAGCACACACTATTATCTTGTATCAATGTTTTGGGTACAATGTCTATGGGTCATAAAATTAAATATGATCTTTCCACTCAATTTCTTATTTCTAAATATGCACACAATTCCTTTAGGTTTTCCACACAAACACTTGTTCTTTTAATTTGTATTCAATGTGTGTTATGTATGTGCATGCATTCCTATCTTGGTGCAACTCTCTATCTTTTATTTATCATGTTTCCTTTCTCTCTCTTATCATGCACACACTACAGGAAAAATACCATTTCCTGGTGGTTATTTTTGGAAATGGCAGTGATTTAAACCACCACTATATAGTTCAGTGGATGTTTTTGAAACTGTCTCTAAATTGTGTGTCAGCATAAATTAGCTGGTGGTTTTCTAGATTTAATGGAGGATTATGGTAACCATCATAGTGGGTGAAATGCATGGTAGTTTTAATGGTTTTAGAGGCTGTTTCCCCTATGCGAAACTGGTTTTTTTGCAGTGGCTACAACTACCGCAAAAAATACCAGTTTCACTGGAGGTAAACCACTTCTAAATCCATTAAAACCCCCACCATATAATAAAGGAATATGAAAACTATTTAGTGGCAGTTGAAACTTCCGCTAAAAAATATCATTTTCACAAGGGAAAACCACTACTAAACCATTAAAATCGCCGCAACATAATAAAGGAATACAAAAATATTTAGCGGTGATTAAAACAACTGCTCAATTATTTTCTATAGTGGATGTTTTAACCGCCATGGATAGAAATATAACTTAATTATAGAGGTGGTTAAAACATCCACTAAATATATTATATTTATTTTGTAGTGGTTAAAACTGCCACTGAAGACAAACTTACAAAAAAATGTCGTTGATACAGCTGGCCCATTACTAATGCCCAGAAAAAAACATTCCAATATATTTGACATATAAAACATCATAAACACAACACATCATAACCACTGATCTCAAGTGAATCACTATTGAATCCAATGAATAATAAGACTCAATCAAAAACCACCCAAAAAAGTGGAGAATTATCACCATAATGAACTTTTGAATATGATAGAAAGATAATAATGGATTAATGAGGAATGAGAGGCCTACCATGAATCAAATAACTTTAATCTAAATGATCTAATATGATCCAAGTGGTTTTGGAAGTCCAAGAGAGGTGATTGGGGAAGGTTTGGATGAGTAGGGGTCAATTAATAATTGAGGGAAAGTCTAAAATTTAAAACAAGGAGGTAATAAAACTCTTATGTATAATTGAATCACACATGACTCTACCAAAACATGGTTAATATCCAAAACTCATGTGGTGAGTTTGGTAAAATTTTGATCTAGAACCCTCATTGTCATTTTACCTTTTTTCCCATTTAAAATGGAGGTTAGCCTCTTACAAATCGTAGAACATGAAATTGTCTAAGACATAGTGGTTCTTCTATATTCTTCCATGTATAGAATCCATGACCTAGTTCCCATTTCCCAAACATTTTACCCTCACCATGCCCAAGTCTACAATGTTGTGAGCTTGGGTTTCCTATTTTGGATAGGTGGTCCTCCGATATTTCATGCCCACCCAAGGGCATTTCAATATTCTCATGGTCCATCTTGTATGATTTGAAACTTCTTAGAGCAATCAACCTAGTAAGAACTATCTTCTTCTACATAATATCCAAATCTACAGAAGTATCCTTATCATGTGGTTCTTTATCTATAAACCAATGTTATTAAAAAAATGTCTCTACCCTAAGAAAGAGCCTAATATGTATAGGTTTATTATATAAAAACTAAATGTGTATTTATTCATGATGTTTCAATATATGTAATGATGTTGGTATATCTTATAATAGGCCTTGGTAAAAATTATAATCACACTGGTTATACCCTAAAGGCAAGACCCTTCCTCATTCATATCAATTTTTTTATTTCGTTCTCTCATAATGGTTCACATACATCTCGTCCTTCTCCTCCTATAAAAGAGACACATTTTTATAGATGACCATTTCCATGAACTATAAATGGATGGCTTTCATTTACTATAGGATATGTTTTTGACCATTTATCCTTGGGTAAAAAACCATATAAATTTAGGGAAAATGGATCATAAAACATCATTCATGAAAAAAAATAATCAACATATATAGTGCATACCACACTTGAAAAATCAAGACATAAAAGGAAACATAAGAAATCAATAAAATAAAAAAGGAAATGTGAGAAATAAAGAAAATATTCGGTCATGAAAATGTTTTGTGGAAACTATGTTACACACATGATACATATACAAACTGACTATTACCATATGTGTCCAACATATCAACAAAACAAATAATCATTGTCTGATGATGAACAAAGCTTATCACCCTCTCCACCTCCATCTATACTTCTTGCTACCACCTAAAAGAACAGTATATTGAAAATTAAATACTATTGTATATTTATATTTAAACTTTAAACTAATAAAAATTTGAAAACTAAAGGATATTGAATTTGTGTGATTTACCTGATCACCACTAGTCAATGTAATATACCCAGGGGAAGATTCAGCCATCTTCTGATATAAATCAATCAACTCTTTCTACAAAGTAGATATATGATCCCTCTACTCGTGTACATTGTTTCATAGAGAAACAATCTCCCTTTAAGTCTCTCAGGGTATGGACTGACTAAAACTAGGAGTAGATGCACCTGCAAGCCCCGGTGTCCTTCCAAAGACCTTACATTGTACAAGTCCCAAACCCATCCCGCACACTCTACCATGATGTTCCTTCCCAAGGATTTTATCAACCGGGTCTTCCTGGGAGACTGAGTGTGACTTCGAGATATTGGAATCCCACAATTCATTAATTTTTACCTATAAATAAAATATAATTCATATTAGAAGAAATATATATTAACATAATAACAACTTATAATAAGTTATTATAATGAAAAATGAGTTCATACCCCAACTTCTTTGACAGGCTCATTAACAAAACTTCCATCTGATTTTTGGTGAACATTCAACCACACTCCTGTTCGGGATACTTCGTGTCATAAAATTTGTGACTGAATTAAACAAACATAAATAAAAAATTTAATATATTAATCTCATAATATTTTCTTATAAATATTTAATCTAACAAAATGATTACTAGAGAAGATCTGATTCTAGAAATACTCTTGGACCCCATAGTGTGATGGATGACCTGCTTAGCCCTGCTTGATGCATTCTCTCTTCCTAGATCCTGAAATAAATAAAATTCAATTTAATTGTAATGTATTCAATGAAATCTCATCTTCATGTATATGTATAAATTTAATATGATATTATTATAGTAATATATATTTAAATACCATCTGCTTCTCATCACAATGTCTGTTAACAAAAGCATTCCACTGCTCTTTGGGTACCCCGTCGGGTAGCTTGTATTACAACTATTGGGAGTTCAATGAAGTATCGTTGAAATCTCCCCACAATCTCCATTTAATTTCGTTCCATTTTTTACAATATTTTTAAATGTTCACTTTCGTGCTATCACATCCAAAACTATAACTTAGAAAAACATATGTACACAAAAATTCATTTGGAAAATATTAATAACATGATATTAAATTACCCCATAATGTATTAAAATCACCTTAATTTGGGAATCAAAAACATTATTTTTCAAACATTTAGGCATATGTCTCCGATCATCATATGAAATAGGAAGGGAAACGGTCTCTACGACCAGCTACCCTAAAATGTGGCCAAGTAATATGGCGGTGTCATCCGTGGGGACCACATATGAATCAAATGGTACAACTATCTTCTATCTAGTTAGATTCCATACATCTGAACTTTTTATATTTTTCTCAATAGTTTCATTGTTCCATCTTTAATGAACAAACAGTTAGTATAAAAGAGTGCAATAAATGTATTAATATTAATATTTGTACCTATAATAGTCACCCTCTATTATTCCTGCGAAGAACTAGAAGTGGTGTGCCGCTCCCCTCACTGCTTAGGCTCCTAAAGTAGGAGGAAATGACTGAGTTGTTGAAGGGCCTCTCAAATAGGGTGTGGGAGATGGTGCAGGGGGAGATGGTGCAGGGGGAGATGGTGCAGGGGGTAGGTAGATGGTGGCTTAGATGTCATAGGGAGGGAGACAGATGAATCGCCATCTGGTGTAGTGGCCGATTAAATAGAATATCGCTTCCTCTTTGGCTTTCCTGTCATTTAATCAACTAAAATTTAGCTTATAACATATATTTCTAAAAATTTATGCAGAAAAAAAATTAAAAAATATAACACATTCAAAGTACTAAAAAACAAAAAATACATAACAATGATAATGAATGATAGCACAAATGAAATAAGTGGATGCTAAATTAATTCATAATTGTACATACAATCATTTTCTCCTTTAATCATGTCATTTTATAGCTCCATTATTTCATTCACTTCATTCACTATTTCTAGACTAATATTTTCAGTATCATGTTGGAAAAATAATTCTGAATCTTATTGTTGATGAGATTCAATGTCAGGGGTCAAATCTTCGGCTTCATCACCCATATCGTACAAATATCTTTGTTTTACAAGAGCAAAAACACTCTTCCCTTCATCCACAATATCCTTTGTGTAATATACCAATTTTTCCTACGATGATAAGATATATGGATCATGAAGTACACGATCATCAACATCCATTAACTGAGAGAAGTTCACAGAAGTAAATTGCAAGGAATCTCTTTTAACACCTCTGATAATATCAACCCAATTCAATTTTAATAAAACAACTAAAAAATTACCTTTGTAGTTTAATTCAATAACATCGGTGATCTTTCCATAATATCCCACTTCATCCAATGTAAATATACCACTATTATGTGTTTTCAAACCCTCTTCTGGATTGAATATACAAAATCTAAAGTCATTCATGTTTTAAGTATCGATCTTTCTAACTTGTTTTAGGGGACCTCAAGCATGAAACATCAAATATTATGACAAATCTAGTCAAGTATCAGTATTCATGATCTGAAACAAAAAATATTTTATTAGAAATACATAATATATGTGGTAAGATAATATTCATATTTATTTCAATATTTCTGAACTTACACATCGTTCAAACCATTCTACAACCTCTTTATTAACATCTTTAGTTATATCTTTCTCATTTCATGTTCGGCCACTCATTCATTTCTTTGTTTGTATCCTCAACTCTTCAATAAATGGATCTACAATTTCACTATTCAGCAGTACATATCTATGTGCTTGTAAGAATTCTATTTCTGTCAGTGTAACATTTGAGGTCTTCCCAAATGATCGACCAATAGTAGGAAATATTTTTTATTTCCCATGTATTTGAGATTAATTCAATGTGTTGTCAATATGTACAAATCGATTAAATCATGTATCAATGTCATCCAAGTATCTAGAAAAAATGTTTAGACACTCTTCTGCCAAATAGAATTCAGCAATAGAGCCTTCTGGTTGAGCTTTATTTCTCACATATGATTTCAAATGCCCAAGATATCTATAAAATAAAAAAACATAATTATGCATTTAATTAAGTGCCAAAAATTATTTACTTAACTAAAAAACATATAAATAAAGTACCTATAAATTGGAAACATCCATCTATAATGAACGAGGCCTCCTAATTTATCTTCCTCAACCAAATGCATAGTAAAATACATCATGGTAGTAAAACACCACAGAGGAAAGATCATCTCCATTGCAAAAAGTTTCAATAAAAACCTCTCCTGAAGGTTTTCATGCTCAAATGGATGAAGAAATTTCTCACATAGTTTCCTTAAAAATGTGTACAATTGGAGTTCAACATCAGTAACTTTTTCCAGTAATAATGTATGCTATTCCAATGGTTCTAACTGTTTTAAAAAATATGTGAATCGTGGATTTTCAGTCCATGTAACATACAATTATTTAGGTTGACACACCTCAAGATGTTACTTGAATACCCATCAGATACATTCACATGCTTTAAAATTTCAATGAATCTATCTTTATCCCTATTTTTCATTGAAAACATTGTTGGAGCTTACTTTTCATTCTCAATTCGCTAGAGATCATGTTTTATATTCATTACTTGTAATCATTTCCAATCATTGAGATGATCCATTGACTTTACATGCTCATTAAGAAATGTAAAGATAAAATTTCATAGACAATCTTCCCAATATGCATCACATCAAGATTATGCAACAACAAATTAAATTCCCAATTTAGAGGTTTGAAGAATATACTTTTTTTACTTCAATTGTTGTGTTCTGATTTCACTTGATGATGAACATCGAACCTATTTCCCGCTATCATTCAAATGATAAACCATCCCAAATTTTTCATCAACTTTTTCAAGTTGTGTTAATATTTTAGAACATGTTAGAAACTTTGGTGGTGGTCTACAATCAATGAAACTATTAAATTTTGATGTGTTCAGCTGAAATCTATGGGATGCATCGAGAAATCATCAATGGCATAGGAAGCACCATTTTCTACTGTGAGTTAATATTTTGGTCTCAAAATCAATGTTACAAATAAGAAAAGACAACCCCATGTAATTGTTCCAACAAAATAAATTCCCAAGCACAAGGAACTCAATAATGGTCCACATTAAAGAACCATGTATTTTCAACATTGTTTTAGAAGAAGCATCAAATTTCTCAACATTATTGCTCTATAACTCCTATAATTCTTGTATTAAATGCTGTATGTATAAATAAATATTATATCCATGCATTTTTTGAGTAATAGTTATCTAAATGATAAAATATGTTTTTTTCATACACATCCATGGAGGCAGATTATAAGGGATCAAAACAAATGGCCAAATTCTATAACTTGTACTCAAAGTCCCAAATGGGTTGAATCCATCAGCAACCAATCCCAATCAAACATTCCTAGGATCTACAAAGAAATCTAGAAAAAATGAACCAAATGTCTTCCAAGATTATGAATCTCATGGATGTCACATTAACCCACCATTGTTATTATCTACAAAATGAAACTTCATGTGTTCGGCGGTTTTCAATGACATGTATAATCTTTTAAATCGATGCTTTATAGAAAAGTAATGACAAACCATTGCAGCTGTGTTCATGTTCTTCTTCTTTATAATAGTATGTTGATTCAGACTTCTTACATCACCCATTGAATTCCATCTATAAGAATAGTATTTTTAGAATCCTATCTATTTGAATCCTCTCGCCAATAAAGCATACAATCATTGGGACAGACATGTATTTTTGTATAATTGAAACCAAGCATGTTAACAACTTTTTCATATCATAAAAATACTCAGGTATGTTTTCTTTAGGAAATTCATCATGTAAAAATTCCAATATCATGGACATTTACTTATTTTTAATTCCACATAGACAGTTGATATGGTACAAATTCAGTAAAAAATAATGTTTTGAATATTTAAAACATCTACTATATAACTCTTGATTTCCATCGTCAACTAAATCATGAAAAATATTTTCCTCAGTGATGTTCTATGTTACATTAATCTCTACAAAATCAAGAAGAGGATCCACTGACATGTTAAAATCTTCATCTGCTTGTCCTAAAGTCTCAAAACATCACTTTTCATGTTGCTATTTGTATCAACCTCATCTTGTTGTTATGATATGTGTTGATCTTGATGGTGGTGTCTTACATTGCCAAATGCATCATTTTATAAGGTTTTGCATTTTATTTCCCATTTTCGACGATGTTGGGAGCTCATTCTATGGATTGACATCAGTGATCAACTATTCAGTAACGTTTGATTCTCCATTCCAAATCCAATACAAATATTGACTATGGAATTGCTTCAATATTAAATTTTCATAATTTTTATCTCTCTTCAGCCATATTCTAAATTTACATTTAGGACATGGACATTTTATTCTCCCTTTAACGGATCGATTGGAAATTGAAAAATCTAGAAACTCCTCATAACCCTTAACATACTGAGGTGTGTTCCTCAGTAATGTGATCGAGCGTTTATCCATGTATTTCACAATGTTCATACAAAATATTAAAAAAACACATAAAAGTTAAAAAATTGTGAAGGAGAATCATACATACTAGTTGAAAAAATGTATAAATATATAAAATATTTAGAAAAAGTCAAGGATTTGATCAAAAATATTCTCTATGACACTTTTTCCTAATATCCCATGGTGGTTATCAGGTATAAACAATCAGATAGTGGAATAGAACATCTAATATAATTGAAAGATCCAAAAAACACATCATAAGAAATGTGTGGGAAGCTCCATAAAATCTATGATATACAATGGATATAAATTTATATGATGAACCTCATCCTGTATAGTGGAAAGCTCTATAATCCTATTGAATAGAGGTTTGTCTGATAATTGCCTCAACTTAGTCTATGCACTGGAAATAAGCACTGATATCACTAAATTACTACAAAACCCACTATTAACACACTTCACAAAAAATAAAACCAAATAGAAAAAAATATTTATGTTGTTTGTATAATTCCATACATTTATGGGAGAATACAAAAAACATTTTCTTTATAAAAGATACAAGAAAATACCTAACACATCACACACATCCAATCTATTATAACATCTTAAAAAATTAATCTAGAAACATAAAGTATTCAGAATAATATTACATAAAAACTAATTTGGATGGAGCAATTTGATAAACTATTCTAGAGGGGAAAATAACCACAAATAGGACTATCGATATTTAAATTTTTTATACAAACAATTTAAATTAAAAAACCATAATTAGTTAATATGAATGTTTAATATGGAGTAAGAGGTAAGGATCTTAAACCAATGGATATAATAGATAAATGTATAAGTATAAAAAAGAACCTACATGATTCAAGATCTTATGTAAGAAAAAAGGGCATGTGATGTAGTGATGGTGACCGAGATACCTAAATTATACTAGGATAGAGCACTACATGACCTCATTTTCATCTCTTGATCACAAAAGGTTGGACAATAGCATCGAGGTTATAAGAAGATTAGGGGGATTTGGATTACCCAATTTTATTAATAAATTAAAATACAATAAAACTAACATGATCCTAATAGAGTGAATTCCATGTGATAAATATTTACAAATCACATTAAGGTAAATAGTATAAAATGATCCCTAAAACCTAAGGTTAAAGTAAAAAAATCAATCTCTCATGTCCATTTACAACACTAAATTGAACAAGAGTCATACAAAAATCAACCATGATTATAAAAAAACTATTCATTCGATCATGTACTAGTACCTATAGGTACCTGAAAAATAGACCATGAAATTTCATGTCCCCCCTAAGTGTATATGTGGGGTGTGAGGATATAATACCCAGTAATAAACCCCCTAGTTTCTAAGTTATATGGAATATACTTACATATGTTACTTATATCAATATATACATTTATATATATTTACTTAAAAATGACTTTACAAATGGCTATCAATAGAAAAAATAGAATCATCAGATAATGGAAAATTGCATAAAATGGAAACAATTATAAAAAATAAATCCCTATAATGGGAGGTTTATACCTAACATAATTTCTTTTATCAAAGACATGGATATGATACAGGAGTTCAAGGAATCCATGACATCATTCCCAACAATCTAAGATCATAGCAATGCTTCTCATGGTTGAGTCGGGGGAAATTCCTTGTATTTTTGAAAGAGGAAGGTTTATACAAGAATCAAGGAACTATCATCACATGAATTTAGGGATAGGTTAAATGGGTATAAAATATTTAAGTCATTGTTATATCATCCCATTCATCAATCTCCATATAATACATACCAACAGACAAGTTATACAATATAAAAATACCCCTTCTAACATAATCATTATTTAACAAAATAATATCCATGGTCAAGGTAGCATTATTATTTATACTAATCAACATTCATGGTATAAAAAAGAAAAAAAAAGCTTAACATATCAAAGTAATAGTCATGCTTAATAAATAATTCTATTATAATGAATCTAATGCTCAACAAAACAAAAGTTAAATAAACATGAATATGATACATTAACTATAATATCAATAAAACATAATTCCATGTCACACATGATCATAACATAAAAAATGAATAAATAATGAATATTAAATTATGGAATCCAAGAAGGTATAAAAATAACATGTGTGCAATACTACCTAAGATCAAATATGGTATTGTTCATAACCAATTTGATAAACTACCTCTGAAATGGGTGAGGTGGGGTGAGGTGGTGTAGTGGGAGGGAAGAGAGGCATAACGAGGTGGTGAGGTGATGAGGCGCAGCAAGGCGGCGAGGTGGTGAAGCGGTGAGTCAGTGAGGCGGTGAGGGGAGAGGTAGTGAGGTGGTGAGGTGGCAAGGGTTTCATGGGACACCTGGGGGTCTCATGGTGGTTTAGGATAGAAGGGTGGTCGCGGGGGATGGGAGGATGTTTCGGGGCTGAAAAAAAATGTTTTAGTGGCGGTTTACTAAACTACTACTAAAACACCGCCGCAAATAGCTATAAATGTTGAAGTTACATGGTTAAAGTAAATTTAAGTTTTGTGTATGTTCTTCTTCAAACCTGAATGTGTATAGGATTTAGAACATGTTCTCCTCCTTCAATTGTTCTCACACTTAACAACTTCTCAATGCCTCTTCCTCATGCATGTATTCTTTTTTGTGAAAATCCATGGCCTCAGGTTTCATCATTGGATGCTCATGTATGTATGTGTGTACTGGATTTCAGTCATGAAAGCCCCTTTGTTCTTTTTATTTACCAAAGAAACCAAATCGGTATAACAAGAGTGTATGTGGGTTCTCAGATGGGTCATAGAAATAGATGATAGTTCTCAACTCTTCTTTGTGAAACTGAAGGGCTCAGGTTATTCTTCTTTATACAAACCATGGAGCACGAGTTCTTCATATTCTACAAGAACAAGGTATGTTTTAATATTCTTCATAGAACCATGGATTGGTTCATTGCTTCTATCTTCATGGAGTACAACATGGGTGAAAGTGCACCAGTTGCGTACATGCAAGATGCACCTCACGAACACACAACAAGGGTTTGAAAGAACCTATCATGTGCTTGTAGGTTTCTTTGCACAGGGGGTGAAGATACCATCCTCATTCGAAAGGGTTATTCAAGAGTGTGTAGAAATTTTTGAATGAATGTGGTTCTTAACCTTCACATAGCAGAGTTGCAGAGAAACAATTTTATCCCGATGCTCTATTTTTCAAAAAATAGGAGCTCTCTTAAGATTATCCACAACAACAAATAGTCGATGCCCTCCTTCTTTTATAAGTGAAGATCAACATGTTTCCTCGAGCTAAAATACCATGAGATATGACTTGGGTTTCAAATCATTGAATGTTTGTGATCTATGGATTTAAAATAATCAAATGTGGGATAGAGATATTCGAAGTCTCTCGGTTTATTTTTCATCAACATGAACTCATTCTTTCTCAGTGAAATCCTCACGTGCATGCATTTTTGAATGAATGTGAACCATATCATGGTACCACAAATAGGAAGTGCACCCTCAGAAATGTTGTTTGCCTCGAGGAATTTCGATTTTCATCATTTTGATGCATGCATGCAACTTCTAATTCATGCATGGGTTCGATTCATCCAGAAAATCTTTATAGGCTTTAAATGTGCTCAAGTGATGGCCGAAGTGGTGAGATCATCGTTCATATGGAGCATTGGTTCATAGGTGTCAAGATAGTGTTCAGAGGTTGAATACAACCACGTTGGAGGTTATCAAATTGGTGGGGATCAATCCCAAAATGCAGTAATCAGATGGACAGATTGGATGTGTGTGATCAATCTTGCAATTGATCGGATGCTATATTGTGTGTTGCTGAGGGATCAACGGTCGTGATTAATTCCACGTTTTTAAAATTCCATCCCACATCGAAATTGAGACACTGGATCCTCACAGTTTAAATATCATGTATTGTTAGCCTTCGATCAGAATTCTCCTCCTCCCCTCATGCTACTACCCCATAACGTGTTCACCTAGGGGGTTCACTTTTGTGCCCACTATCTACTCCTCGGGCACGCTCCTAGTGCCCACTATGCATTCTTGTGCCCGAGTTGATCATTAGGAATGCACCTATGGTATTATACACTGTCTGTGCTCCTATTCCTCTTGTGGGCTAGCTTCAAGGCCTTTCCATTGGGTACAATTGACACTCAGGCCCCACATATGCCTTAGGTGGGGGCTTCAGCTGGCCATCATGGTTGGCCCCTTAATATTTTAATGTAAGCCCGTATATACTTGGATAAAAACAAACTTTCTACTACAAGATTAATCCATGGCCACATTATTCATTCAAATCTCATTCATGGGAAATTCACTTAGTAGATTCCACACTAATACCTTCATCCTCTCTTCTTCATCTTCAGACATCATCCTTCTTTTCTTTTTGTAATAAAAAATCCAAGATCTTCAACATTCCTTCAATCCAATAATGGATGATTCATGGATCATTTATTCATGCCTCATGAATTAAAACATAAGTAATGGAATTCTTGTTGTGAGGGATGTGTTCTCCATTAACACATATTATGGACTTTGAGGATCATCTTAATCAATCATCTGATTTTATTCACTACCTTCATACAATTAAAATCCAATGGTTGAATCTTCTTTCTCCTCGTGAAATTTAGTATTTCATGGTCTTATCTATGATGGTGTAAACATGTATCACTTTTATATAAGTCTTTGGAACATTTGATGAGCTCAACAATTGTAAAAATTAGCTTTGGAGAATGATCAATAATTACATCCAATTTCAAATAGTAACTCTCCTAAGTGACAAAGTATTTGTAACAACTTCACATTTCTATTCTCCAAGTATCAGTGGCTTTCCAAGTACAATTCATGATCACCACTTTGATCATGATTATCACTTAAATGAATACCTTTCCATACAACAATTTACACCTAATTTACAATTCATTCCTTATTTATATCTTATTGAAAATAAATGCAACACCATACTCAAAATATAATATTATTAAATCATTTAAGTTTACATCAAATTTTTTATTTTATTCTGATGGTGTGTCAAAAATGACTTTGGTTGGTTGATTATGATCAATGATGTCATTATTAAAACATCTATATAATAATAATCATGAAATAATTAAAACTTTTATACAAAAATTTTAATTTTAAACCAAATCCTAACATATGGTTTTGAAAAATGAACTATTCTACAACTATATAGATTTTACGTCATATGTACGCATGATTAATGTTTCCATATTTCAACAATCATTATGGAATGAAGGTGAGTACTATTATGTATTTATATAATGATAATAATATAATAAATTCCATAATATTTCGTTTAGTTTACTCATATATATCATCCATTTTAGGTGGGGATGGAAAAAAATAATCTCATCATTTTGTGGAGTTGGTAGTCTGCATATATGCAGAAACGACATTATCATTTTTCAGTGAGTTGAATGGTAGGAAATAAAATTATTTTTTATAAATTAATAATGATATATATTTCATTAATGTCATATATATGTCATATATATCACATATACAAAGAAAATATTTCGTTATTACCTTCCATGTAATGTGTTAGTGAAAACAAAATCACATCACTACACGAGGACATAGTCTTTCGTACACATGAGTGATGCTATTATGTCCCCCATATAATAGAAAGTAAGAAGTTATATGTGATATAATAATTCATAAAGTATAATTTCACTATGAATATAATAAATAAACATTACATCTATCATTATAACAAACTATGAGAGGCGATGTGGAAAAAAATCACATCCATTCGGGAGATGGTAGTTCATCATACAAATGAATGCTGGTTTTGTTTCCAATTTGATAGAAGAGGAGATGTACTTAGGTCTTTAAATTAACATAATAACATCTCATTATAAGGAATATAATTTTTTTAGTATATCATCGTAATTGAATTAGATTTGAAATATGTGTAATAAGAAAAAAAGTTAAAATTCTCAATTAAGAATGATACTTATTCATCATAAAAACCAATTGTTGATATCAATAAAATAATTATTATGATGGATTTATGATAAAAACTAGGGTAGTTATTTTTCCAGTTCATGGCTGATTAAAAGGTCTTTGAATGAGTGAAGATGAAAAGAGTAGCGGTGACCTTTTATAAGTGAGGTGAGTGGCATAATTGAAAATTTTGAAATGAAAAAGTGAAACGCATGTTTTTAAATGAAAAAGGATTATAAAACTGGGAATTACTGAGAGTTAAAAATTATTTGGTAAAAATATGAACATATAATATATTTCTGAAAATGTTTTAGGTCATTTTAAACGTAAACATTTTATTTTAACCCTACATAAATTAATTTTAACCTTAACTATGGTAAATGGTTCTTACTAATTTTAATATTCATTAAGACTAGAAATTATGTTTAACTTATTAGATAATATAAATTATTATGATTAAAAATATAGAATAAGTTTTACCAAATGAAATTCATAGATGTGGTGGAATTTATTTTAAATTTAGAACTGCACATGCGGTGAAAAACTATTTTTTCGTAAGGGTAGTTTTCAAGAATAAGATTCTTTTATATTAAATTTATGAATACTAATAACCATTTTAATAATTTAATTAGTATATATTAAAATATAATATATAAATTTCATTAATATCATTCCTAATTTTGGTTTTTTGTTTATCATAATAAATAAAACATAACACACTTTAAAACTGTCTTAAAAAAAATCCCATTTTTAAATACAAAAACAATATTATACTAAAAGACAATATAATAATTATTAAAATTTAATTAACTTGGTTAAATATAAATAAATAATACTTATGTTTCATTAAAAAAAATTAAAAAAATAATGGGACTTTTAAATTATATAATTTATTGAAAATAAAATAAATTTTTACAAAATGTGGTATTTTTCAATATTCCATGAAAAATAATTATTTTCTAAAATAAATCCCAAAGTTTAAACCTAACATAATTTTGATATGATTATTTTAAAAAAAATTAATATTAAATTATATTTCAATATTTTATAATTTAATCTTTTAAATAAAATTCAAACAAAAGAGTTTAGTTAAAACTATTTCCTTTTTTATTAAAAAATTATTAATATTTTTATAAAAAAAAATCATTGTATAATTAATATTGATAAATAAGAAATTTATTTATTCAAACATTACATGTGTAGTTAAGGTGTATTGGAAGATAAATTCATTTATCTTAAGAAGAGGTTGGTCACTGTACCTATACTTACATTACCCTGTAGTAGGGAAGTGCTTTATAAATATATATATTGATTATTCAAAGAAGGGATATAGATGTGTCCTTATATATAATGATAAGTAAATTGATTATTCCACTTGTAATTTTATGTTTCATAAGAAAACATACTAGTATTGTGATTTGGAGTTTACCGTAGTATTTTTTCCATAAAAATAAGGTTTCATTATCTCAATAGTGAAAGGTGATATATATATATATATATATATATATATATTGAAACTAGTCATAAAAAATTGAATTATATATTCACAAAAAAATGAGTTTAATATGTTAAAATGGAGATGTTTGGATTTGATCAAGGATTATGAAAACTAAATATATTTCTACCCTAGAAAAGGAAACATGGTGGATGATTCTCTATGCATAAGATATTATCCAACCTTGTCAACAATGAGAATTTAAAAATATCCAATAATAATATATCTATATAGTATGGACCATGAAATCATAAGTAAATAAGATAAATATCATTTTTTTCAAATTGTATACCTGACCATCCATCCATGTGAAGATTAAAGAGATACATTGGGAGGATGTGGAGAAAAAAATATAGTAAGGAATATTCCTGAGTAATAACTTGACCATGAATGAATGATTAGGTTTAGGACCAGGATATGTGTTCCATAAACTCTATAATTGAAGAAGGGGCTATTAGATTAAGAAAATATTTCACTATTATCTATCCATACCATAATAAAAAAGATGTATATAAAAATAAAAATAAAAATATTGTGGTAGAATATGATAATGGATATTAAAGAGCATGTATCTTGATTATTGGTATGTCCAAAAGTTATGGATTGACATCTAATGATTAAGGGGGTGATGCAACCATTACCCACACTAGTATAAAAATAGGGAAACATCACTATGTATTTCATCATATGAAATAAAAATATATCTAAAGGCCATAAATCCATTTGGGTTTTAGTTGAGGACCTTAATAATTCATCACATCTCATTGATATCAAGGAATAATTCATGTGTGAGAAACTTTCCAATATACATATTAAGGATGTTTTAAGATTGTATAGAGTACTAATTTCAATTGTATATAATTAGGATTTGAGGATAACTTTGATTTTTTTACATAACTCCTCATAAATCCTTGAATATAGATCTAATTTTTAGTACTTAATATCAATCTCACATAGATGGTTAGTTCGATATGACCATTAATACCCTATAAGAAATGTTATGATATGATTCAATAGATTTAAAATGTTGGTCTGATTAGCACCATACCTTGGTAGAGTTATTATAAAAAAAGTTTTTCTATTCCATAATTTAGATGATATCATATGAGGATATTTTTGGATGTTTTATAGAATAATAACATATTATAATGAAATAAGAGAGTGTAAGATTTTGGGAACAGATCATTCTCATTAGAAGTTAGAGAAGATTCTAACCATTATGCATCAAATTAAAATTGCACAAATTCGACCCAAAATATATACTAATAATCATTAATGAATTTTTGAGTTTTAATTTAGATGAAATATATTCCATGGAATATCACCTGGGAAAATGGTTATGAGATTTTGAAATAGGGGAATGTTGAGTCCTATATACATTATCTTTTTGAAATTCTCATTCATGTGGGAGTGGTGGATTATCATCATTCACATCCACTAAACCTCTCCCATGTGCATGATGTGTTCCATGTATCACTATTGAGGAAGATCATATTTGAACCATGACATATAATGAAATATGAGGTTATACAGATGGATCATTTCTTTTCATATCATGAGAAACAAATATAAATCAAGGATTATAGTTATAATGTACTACAAAGCAAGAAAACTCCCCACGTTATTGTTAAATGGAAGAATCATAACATTGAGGAAGAAATATGGGAACATGGTGATGAAATTTGGAAGTGGTCTCCTCATTTTTTTGTCATTTTAAAGTAATTTCTTTGGGTAAATTATTTTAAATGGGTTAGAATGTAACAACCCGTGTTTTTAATTTGTATTCATTTCAGAAAAAATTAAATTTTATTAATAGCTTGAGATGAATCAAAAACCAAACTAATGTGAATAATTATTTAGAAATAAAAAATGAAACACATGAAAATTTATTTATACAAACCATAACTATCACAATAAATAATTCATTTATAATTAAAAGATTCCAATTCAGTAAGGGAATACAATTGATTTTAATGATTTTATTTTTAAGAATTATGAAATTTTTAAATTTACAAAATTTAGTGGATTATATCAATAAAATGTATTCATAAAATTCAAGTAAATATTTGTAAAATAAATTATTAAAATCATGGAATAATTATGTAATTATAATGATTCAGATATTCATTATTCATATATAAAAAATATTTTTCTTTAAAATATTTTGTTTACAGTATATTATAAATGTTTCAAAGAAAAATTCATAAATTTGAAATTTTTAGATTGATAAAATTAAATTAAATTCTAAAATTATGATTTCAGACTAATATTTGTGTTAAATTATGGTATTTTTATGAAAAGGTTGATTTTTATGGGAATAGGAAAAATGCAGTTTTTACAATTATCATATATTATATACATCATTACAATATAAACATAACTTAGAAACATATAACACCATTTCATAAACCAATAATATATTTATGGAGTGATATAATTCATTTAAAATTAAAACATTTTTGTATTTATAAAACAAAGATTGAATTTTTTATAGGTTAATTATATTTTATTCTAATAAAATATTATTTTAGTCCTTTTCCCTTAATTATGGGTTCAAAATGATCCATTATGTTTTGAATTTATTTTAATGTTTCAAAATAATAATATTCTTAGTCAAAAATCAGTAAATTTAATTGCATTCAATATTATAAAAAATTTTGGTATAGATTATTTTTTATTCTTAAAAAAATTGTTCTAAAAACTGTTTTTATTGTATTAAGAATACTTTTATTAAAATTAATTTTTTCTAGATACAGAAACAAAATAATTTAAAATATTTTATAAAGTTTGAATCTAATTTTTCATTTTTCATACTAATTACTATATCATTTTTATAAGAAAAATAATTAATTATCCAAAAAAGTGTTACCATAGAAAAAGTACATTATCGTAAAAAGTTAAATTAATGGGAAAGGCCTAAAATATCTCAATGGTTATCCATAATTTGTGTGTATGAGGGGAATATCCTCCAATACATACCCCATATATATTATTTTTCAATATTTTACCCACATTCCTTTGAAAGTGATAAACATTTAATATAATGTAATGAGCATTTACAAGGAACCCCCCTTTCTCACTTATAAAAGGATCCCTTCATTATTCCACCTCCCCCCACATATAATGCATCCTAACTCTAACAAAATATACTAGAACACTTTACTAACTAAATTTACAATTTTATAGATGTTATTATCTCACCAAAATACTAACATAATAAGTCTCACAGAGTTGTCCTAAAGAGTAAGGTAAGAACTTTTAATCACTCCTTTTTCATTTATATTATTTTCATTCATATTCTATATCCCTGAAATATTTTCTAACCATTCTCAAATAATTAAATAATTATCAATGTTAAATCATAAATTTTTTAATTTTAATGAAATAACTTTTTCTACCTTTCTCCCATCCATTCAAAAATAGAAACATCTCTCATGTAATGTTCCATTTAAAGCCTCTATAAATGATGTATTTCATTTGTCATAAATTCCATATAGTAATGGTCATAAAAATATATATGATATTAATAAGAAATATATTTAATGAATATGGTACTTAATGTATGAAAAAAAATTAAAATCATTATAAAATAATTTATTTATATTGATCAATTACATAAAACATGTTCATCATGGATTCCATTATCACAATTGAAACCCATAATTATCATCTAATTAAAATAAATATTCCTAAATAATTGAAAAAATGATCTATATATCTTTTATAATTTCTTAATTATGGAACTTGTGTCAAATAATGGGTTTGACCTTTCTATAATGAAACATGTACTCCAAATCAAAATTACTAATATCTGATGATGAAAATATACAATAAATAACAAATATATATAAAGTGAATGATCATAATTAAATATTATAAAAGGTAATATATATGAATAATTCTCCTAAATAATTTATTTATATAGTTATTTTTATTATACTGGAGGTTTGAGATATTTTGTGGAAGTCTGGAATAATATGTAAAGGTTTATTATCTCAACTTTCTTCCTTTGATACATATTCCATATTCACCACTTGTTTTATTTTTTTGATCTATATAATACACATGGATTCATTTTACCTAAAATTTAATAAAATTATAGTTATATAAAATTACATATCAGGATTTTTATTTCATGTTCTTTTGATTCAAAAGTTACCATATCCGTAAGGTGTTTTAATCTCAATTTTACTTCATTGGGACATGGTTTTCATTATACACCTACATTCATTTTTATGGTGTATATAATACCAATAAGAAATATTATACCATGAATATATTTATAACATTGTATTTTATGTTTAATTTTAAATTATTTCTTTCAAGGAGATTTTAATTTTAAAATTCACAATGGGTTTTATTAAAAACATTGTTTTAAAAGTTTTGTATCATTTTTCCAAACTTGAACTCTTATATATCCATATACATTATATTGTTTCAAGAAATTTATTTTCTAAAAAATTATTTATAAAGTTAATTTTATAATAACTTTTAATTTCATTACACAATATTTGAAAGGAATAATTTTTTAAAAAATTGAATGAGGCATTTTTTGAATTTCTTTTCAAAATTGTAAAAATAATGATTTTTAACATTTATCCCTTGACTTAATTTTTCATACATTACAAACATTATTTTTTTTATTAATCTTACTTTCCATGTTTTCATGGGTTTTTATAGAAAATATTATTCCCTGTATTCTATATTTTTTTCATTTCTAAATTTTCCAAAAATTGAATGATATTTATTTTTTGTTTTGTAAGTATATTTTAAATTCTCATATAAAATTGTTTCTCATTTAAGTGAACATTCATTAATTATTTTTATGATTCACTGGTAATATGATCATATGATACTACAAACCTTATTTCTATGGGTTGATTGTGATAATGTTTTATGGAAATTATATTCAAATCCATTTCTTTAGTTTGGGTTAATTAAGCTATGAGGGATGATGTAATATCTTATATTATTGTGTGATATATATATTTATCATTTATTATTATGTGATGGTAGGGTCTGTTATAGACCACCAATGCATTGGTTAAAGCTCAATATCTCATGAGATAACCTGTAATGGTATTACGACTGAACCCAGTTTACTACGGTAATCTTCCCACCAAGGTTTAAAGGGACTGGTGAGTGAACCCAATCTACAAAAAAAAATAGCCACCATTGTTTAAAGGGAATGGGGAGTAAACCCAATCCACCATGGGACTATATCCACTATGATATTGTGTTATTATCATAAATACATGGAAAAAGAAGTTATCTTATATGAATATGTATATGCCACAATTATATTCCATATTCTTACACAGATGTTATGCTCCCATGACTCATGATAGATTGTTTTTGAAACATTATTATGGCTCATTTATTATATTATACCATGAATTTATTATATGTATCATGATTTATGAAATATAAATTATTGGTAATTATTTTTTTATGTTATGATCTCGTACCCTGATTATATTCTCATACCATTATACTCATAGTATGCTCACTCATGATATTATATTATTATCTCCCATGATTAACCTTACTATGAATCAGAGCTCACTACTTCTTATTTTTCTATTTCTACAGGTTTTGAAGAAGGGTGGTAAGTATGATATGTCAATAAGGGTAACATTTTTGAACATTACTAGTGGAAATGATGAAAAATTGTTGAAAAATAAATTGAATATGTATTTTATCTTCGAATACATTAAACTATTATGTTTTTGGTTGTAAATTATTATGAAATGTATTGAATATTACTATATAATTATGTAATATTTATATAAGTTATACTTGAGTAACATCATTTCATATGTGTGTTATATTTTTTATTTTTTTAAACAATGAATGATTCACTGATGTTTGAGAAATAATTTTTATTTTTTCCATTGAATTTGTGAAATGGGGAGTTGGTTATTCACAAAAGAGAATTTATATTGAAATGTTTGATCTAAAATGGGGTTTTTTACTTAGAGTTATATTTTGGATAAAATATTATATATTTTAAGGATTTTGGGAGTAATTTTACCAAGACATCATGATTATTTGTATAGGTAAGAATACAGTGTAAACTGAGTGTTTATTTTTATCTAGAGTTACGTCTCTCAATTGGTTAGTTTCATTAGCCATGTATTCCATGAATATATCATATACATTAATGGTTTTATGAAAAATAATCAACACGTCGATCTAAATGGAATAGGAGACCATGAAACCATACCATACAATCCACACTAAGTTACAAAATCTCTATTTAAAAAACACAAAATTGCTATAAATTAACGCATTATTCACTCAAATCAATCAGGGATACTTGCTAGGATTCCTAGAGGATTTTTAATGAATATATTAATAATTTTAATTGATATTTTTTGTAGATAAAATTTTTGACGTTAGGTCATGGGTAATATCTAAATCAATATTCCCTAACGTAGATTCCTTCATTCATACTCTGGGATTTAGGATTACAGATTAAATATTTATGGCTAAGTTAATTTAGATATTTATTTTTCATATATATTTATTGGGATTTATGGATTTCTCTTATATATATATATATGTGATTTTGGATTGAGTATTATCCTCATTGTAGTATCTTTGAAGGTGTATTTATTTGTTTTATATGGTATTAATATAATTTTATATGTTTTTTGTTTGATAATTATTGAATAATAATTTGAAATATATGATTTTTCATGAACCAAAATGGGGTGTCATTCGAACCTACTCCCAACTCGGTCTATGGCATGGCCTAAATGGTGTTCCTGATCCCCATAGGTTGGAAACAAGTTCTTAGGTATCAACAATAAAACTTGGGACTTATTTTAACTAATTTTATAATAATAAATGCACCAACACAAAAATGATCCAAAATTAAAAATACTCAACAAAACATGGAATAACAGATTTTCTTCATTAGAGTTACAAATATTAAATAAAACCCAAAAAACAAGGCTATAAAAAAGAGAAAAAATATCAAAAAACCCACCATATGATAAGAGGAACATTTCCCCCAAGCCACCACCAATAAAACCCGACAAGGAAGACCTCTCGTGACCCAAACCATCATCTCTAAATTTTGTTCCTTCACCTATGTCAAACATATCCATGTCTAATTCTACACATATGTGTATGTAGAGTGTGATCCAAATCATAGTAGGATTCCTACCATGGAATTATTTAATTCAATAAACATTATAATATAAATAAACATTCAAATTTTATGAAATAAATACTAGGAACATTTTATAGAAATAAATATTTAATGAAAACATTATTTAGTTTGAAATAACCAACCAAATATACCATATGCCGATGGTAAGTGTGATATCACTATAGAGGAATATGTCATGGGAGAACCCTATAGGAAGAACCTAGAAATGGGACACTAGGAACATCATATCTTGGTGAAATGTGTCATAGAAACCATGACTAACAATGTTCTCGTGAACAAGCCACTAGAAACGGAAACTCTATGGGCTTAGTGGTCTCCAATCATCACAATGTTTAATTAGTGTTGTACTATCAATCCTGATAGATGAAACTAGGAAAACCCAAATTATAAATCATCTAGCATACTAATCCTAGTCTTCCCACCTAGTTACCCAATTTTCCCTTTGTTCTCAATTATATTTTACATATCACAGAACACATCATTTTTAAATTACTCAAACCAAACAATGCCACACACACAATATACCATAACTTGAACAACCAAAATACTATTTTAAAATCAAATTAATGCCAAAAACTATTTCAAAACATGATTATCACCACATTTACCATTAAATAATCCATTTTCACACTTTATAAAACACCATCTAGAGGCACAATAAGGCTTTACAAAATATATACATCCAATTTCTTATAGGAAAATAATTTTCAAGACATATTCATGTCAAATCCATTAAATATCTCCTTTCACACCACAAACATAAATCATATATCACATAAAAATACTCATTAAAACTTAATAAATTCAACTAATATGGTTTAAGCATGGAATCACCTTCATTTGGTGTAGAGGCTTCCAGAATATGATCCTAAACTCCAACTACACCACAATCACTCCTTCAAGAAACTAGATCAAACCCTATACAATAATATTAAACCCAAATAATCATAATCTAACCCTAAAACTAGCACACAATCTACTATAGAAGAGAACCCCCAAAGAAAGAGTGAAGAAACCCTATAATATAGAAGGAATCAAGGATAGAAGACACTGACTTGGTGATCCAGAGGGAAATAACACCAAAAAGTCCACCCAGAAGGGGCCTAAGGGAGAGAGAATGGATGGGGAGTCCCACCAGGGCTATAAATCCTAAGTAGGAGGAGATGTAGATGAATTTTGGGTAAAATCAGGATGTTAGAAAACACAAAATCCAATTTTTGATGATTTTTATAGACCACATGTTTACTCTACATGGTTTTCTAAACTATGTGGTCACCAATGTCCAAAATGGACATGTCACATGGTTAGCCCAAATATTTTACAAACTGTATTCTAAATTTTTGTTAATTCTCTATCAAAAAATATCACTTTGGCACACGATTTCCTATGAAAATTTCATGATTTCCCCTAACCATGCACAAGTAGTGTGCCACTAACTACCAAGACAAATTTTTCATTTTTATTAAGAAATGAAAAATAAATCTAATGAATAATCATAGAATCAAAATTAAAATAAAAAATAGTTTAAAATGAAGACACATATGTTACAATTCTCCACACCCTGAAAACATTCCTTCTATGGAAATTCAACCTGAAACTTGATCAGAGAATAAAAAGGTGTATTCCTACTCTACCCATGAATTCTGCTCCCAAGTCTCATGCTCATCGCTACCATGCTTCCAATGGATATGGAAAAGTGGAATAGACTTCCCATGAAGCACCTTTTCTACATAATCCATTATTCGCACTGGCTGTTCAAACACATATAAATTGATCTCTATTTCCAATTCTCCCCAATTTAACACAAGAATCAGGTTTGGATTATACTTAACCAATTGGGAAACTTGAAACACGTCATGAATTAATCTAAACTATAAAGGTAAGGTTAACTTGTATGCCACCTTACCAACCCACTTGGTAACCTTGAATTTTCTGACATACCTCATCATTATCATTATTTACATTTCGAATTTATGGTGACTCAAATGAGATGCTACTTTAAATAACACATGATCCCCCATATAAATTCATGATCTAGGTGCATATGATAAGTATATGATTTGTGGAGACTCTGAGCTATCAATAATCACTAACTAATCAACTAGACCTACTCATAAGTATCTTCCACTAAACTCAGTCCCAAAAGTAAGATCTCTCCCACCTCATCCCAACACAAAGGGGACTGAGATGGACGACCATAGAGAACCTCAAAAGGAGACACTCGAATTGAGGACCAATTACTATTTTTTATTTTAAAACTCGATCAGCCCCAAATGGATATCCCACAATCCTCCAAAATTCATGACACATGCCTGAATCATGTCTTCTAGAATCTTGTTTTAATGCTCTTTTTTACCATACCATTGAGCGTGGTAGGCTATACTCATCTTCATTTGTGAACCCAATTCATTTTGAAGTTCTTCCTATAATTGAGAGGTAAAATAGGGGTCTCTATTAGAAATAATTGATGACGGAACACCATGGAGCCTTACCACCACCTGAACATATAATTGGACCAACTCATCCACTTTTTCATAATCTTTGATCGAAATAGAATGCGATGATCTAGTAAAATGGTCAATTACCACCCAAATGGTGTTCCTTACTTAAGGTGCTTTAGGAAATCCAATAAAAAATACTTTGAAACCTCATCCCACTTCCAGGTTGGAATGGGTAATGGTTGAATCAAACAAGAGGGACTTTGATGATCTTATTTTACCTGTTGGTAGGTATTACATATCGATACAAAGTATGTTATATCTCTCCCCATGCTAGGCCACTAAAAATACTAACGAACATCATAGTACATTATTGTAGATCACGGATGAATAGAACACTGAGACGGGTGTCTATCCTGCATTAGCACCTTCCTAAGAGACAACAAAATTGCAAAATGGACATTAAAACATAGAACTCCATTGGAAGACAATGACCAATTTTGAAGTGTCTTCCCACCATGTAGAAACTATGAATACTTTTAGAAAAACTCGTCACCATGTTTTTTCTACTCAATCATCCCCATAAGAGAAGGATACAACTAAACTGTAGCCAACAACACACCTCTATTATGCTACTTGGTTTCAAAGTACAGCTAGGCAAAGCACCCCATCAAGGTCCACTCATCACTAGTATCATTATATTCCTACACTAGCACTTTTATGATCATGTTATCAGCCATGATTTTACCTATTTCCTTTTGTATAGATGATATCGAAGTCAAACCCCTTCAATTACTCAATCTAATGGAATTTATTCAAGTAAAAATCCTTTTATGAGAATATGTATGCTAATATTTTATGATCAGAGTTGACCAAAGATTTCTCTCAAAATAGTTAATGATGTCATGTCTTCTGGGAATTCATCACCACTACTAACTCTAGGTCATGAATTAGGCAGTTCTATTCTTGTGGTCCGAGTTAGTGGATCCATATGCCACCATGTTATCATCTTGCACAAGAATACATTCATGGTCTATATTTTTAGCATCATAATAAACCAGGTATCCCTTTCCAAATTCTAGAAGGATCAACATAGGTGTGGTAGTCAACCACTACTTCAGCACCTCGAAGGATGCCTAACACTCTGGTCTCCATTCAAACTTCACTCCTTTCTGGGTTATCATTGTCATGGAAAAATTACGTTCAGAGAATTATTAACGAATCCTCCTATAATAAACTACCTGAATAAGAAAAATCTTTATTTCAAACATATTCTTCAAATTCTCCCATGAAATAACTACACTAATTTTCTCATGTTTCACTAAAAACCCATTCTCTGATATGAAATGACTCAGAAACATCTCTTTCTTGATCTATAAAGTCCACAATGAAAATTTTTTATAAAGATAATGATCTCAAATAGTTCCCAATACGATCTTAAAATGACGCTAATGCTCCTTATTAGATCCAGAATAAACTAGTATGTCATCAAAAAATACCACAATGAAGGAGTTAAGATTCTGGTAGAACACCTTATTCATGAGCACCATAAAAACCACCAAAGAGTTCATCAAGCCAAAAGTCATGACCCAATACATGAATAGGTCATACCATCATCATAAATCCATTTTTGGAATATCCACCTATTTCACCCTAAATTGGTGGTAACCATAATTTAATTATATCTTATAGAACCACCATTCCCATTACATATGATCAAAAATGTCATCAATTCAAGGAAAATGATACTTGTTCTTAATGGCTACCTTTTTCAACTTCTAGTAATTGATACACAACCAAAGATTTCCATTGGTATTCTTTGAAAAAAAAGATGGGGGAAGCCCTAGGAGAGACGGTTTAGAGAATAAACACTCTAGATTACAAATAATCTAGTTTTATATTTAATTCAATGAACTAGGTAGGGACTATACGATATGAGGAAATATATATAGGTTGATTCCTTGGTGAAAAATTAATCGAGAACTCCACATACCACTCTAGGGGTAAACCTGAAAATTAATATAGAAATACCTTTGGAAACTCATCCAATACAGGAGGTAATACCCCTATAAGAGCCCCTCCAGCATTAATGATGATAGTTGAAAAACAATATTATCCAACTCTAGGAGTACAGGTCTATTATAACCTGACCAAGGATCACATTCACCATGAAAAACATGGGTGCTTCCACCAAGTTCCATGAATCTTACCTTCTGCCTATAATAATGGATAAACACTTCAATTTCCACCATAAAATCCATTCCAAGGATTATATCAAATAGTTCCATATCCAAGACTTGGAAATTTCATTCTATCTTGACCCCTGACATGGAGAGTGCATAAGATGGGAACATGATACCCTTTTACTTCTTCTTACACAATAGTGTTACAAACTCCATCGAAATAGGCTTATGTTTGGTTGGAAAGTACAAAAGATTCATAATATAGACAAAGATAAAATAAATTGAAACACCAATATCAATTAAAACTGCTGCTATAGAATGTGAAATCAAAATAGTACCTCAAACTGTTGAGGTCCATGAATCCTATCCTACTAGTGCTTGGTCAACAGTGTGAAGATTCTTGGTCTCTGCCTAAGTCTAAACATGACTACTGACCTATGGCACTACAATGAACTGACTCTGACTAGAAGAGGATTTTCTCCTACTGCCAAGACCACTGAATCAATATCCCACTATTCTAGATGGATCTGATTAAGCGGAAAATTCCTTGGAATCAATAGATCCAACCCACTCTATTATGGGCACGTCACCTTGAAAAAAAGATTCAAGTGTTCCATAGATATAAATCAATGATAAGGTTTGTGAGGGGATGTAAACATTGGCCAAGTGTTTCTTACTCTCCAACATTGGTGAAAAAAAACTGACCCTGCATAAGAATCCATAGATGAAGACTGTCTGGATGGATGTCCCAAACTATCACTTCCCTATTTCCCTTTCCTATCTCGCATCCCCTTTTTCTCAAATGAACTAACATGACCCATCACTCACATATCCCCAGAAGAACCAGACCTTCCATTTTAGTCAATATCCACTATACATGCTCGATCAACTACTTCAGTATAGGTATTTATCTTGAACATAAATACCCAAGAATAGATCTTTGTCTGCAATACCCTTTTCAACCTCTTATCCTTCATCTTCTTGTTGGGAACTATTTTGGGTGCATACCAAACTAGCTTGGAAAAGTGGTTGGAATACTACATTATTTATTGGTACCCTTGAATGATATCCATAAACTCTTGGGACATAAAAAATTCTATGACCTCGGAGAAATAGTGGTCATTGAAGATAGCTTTAAAGTCCTTCCAACTCATCTGATCATCCTTCCCCCTTTGGACCACTGTGTACGACCACCATTAAGTATGTCCTTATAGAATAAATGAGACATATTTCACCCTTAATTATTTAGGAGTGTAAAGAAATTAAAACTTTTTATCTATCTTATCTATCCACTCATCCACTTCTGAATCATATAGTGTACTAGTCCGAGTCTACCCACCTAGTTACTCAGGTTTCCATTTGTGCACAATTATGTTTCACATATAACATAACACATAATTTTCCCATTACTAAAACCAAAAATGAAACACAAATAATATACCATCACTTAAACAACCAAAAACATATTTTTAAATCAAAAACACACCAAAAACTATTTAAAAACATGATTCACAACACTTTCACCATTAAATAATCTATTTTCACATTTTATAAAACATCATTATGAGGCACAATAAGGCATTACATAAGAAGTAAACCCCATTTCTTATAGGAAACACATTTTCAATCCATATTCATGTCAAATACATTATAATTACTTTCAAACCCAACACATATATCATATAACACATCAAAATATTCAACAAAGCTTAAAAAATTCATCCTATAATTTTTAAGCACAGAATCACCTACCTTTGGTGTAGAAGCTTCCAGAATCTGGTGTGAAACTCCAATCGAACCCCAATCACACATTCAAGAAGAAATATAAAACCCTTGATATCAATATTAAACCCAAATAATAATGATCTAACCATAAAATTTGTAATTAACATATTAGAGGAGATAACCCCCAAAAAATATTGAAGAAACCCTAAAATAGAGAAGGATTCAAGGGGAGAATACAGTTACTTGGATATCCATAGGGAAATCACAACAAAATTTCCACCAAGAAGGAGCTAAAGGGAAAGGGGAAGGAGGTTGAGGTGCTCCTAAGGTAGAAATCCAGAGTGGGAAGATAGGTGGATTCGGGATAAAAAACAGGGAGTTAAAAGACCAAAAATCTAATTTTTAATGACCTAGATAGTCCGCATGGTTAGCCCGTACAGTTTATAAATTGTTCTCTAACCTTGTGATAATATCTATAAAAAAAGACTCCTTGGAATGTGGTTTCCTTGGTGAGTCACACGGTTTACCTTAACCGTGTGCAAGATGTGTGTCACCCCAACCAAAGACGAATTTTCCATTTTTTTCAAAGACACTCAAAGGAAACCCAAGAAATAAACATAGGATGAAAATAAATAGAATAAATACTTGAAAATTAAGACATGAATGTGAAAAAATTCATTTGGGATCATGATTTTTTTTAAATGTGATTAAGATATTGTTTCCGACGCTTTTTTGCTGGGGCACGCGTGTGTCCACCACGCATGGGAGGATGCACGGCTTGTTTCCCCACATTCCCGCTTTCCAAAGGCGGGCGGCATCCGTTCCTTATTCCGAGATTTCTGCTCCTTGATCGAAACTGGGATGATGGGATGTCAGTTATTCCTTCCGTGGATTCCTCCTCGGAGGTCATCACCTAGTCCGGGTCTCCCTCATTGATTTAAGATGGGTTCGTGAAGCTCGTTCTAGGCACCATATCTGCATGGATGCCAGTTAATTACCCTGCTTCCATCGAGACGCTCCAAGGGGTCTTTTCGGGGTAGAAACCTTCGGTGAGGAGAATGGTCACGTTGGGGTGTCGTTGTCATGTCTTGACGCTGGGGATCGGCATGTCTTTCTTTTATCCCTTATCACAGGGCTTCTCGAGGGCGCGGAATCCCGAGGGATCCCACATTGAACGCGGGGAATTGTGTTCCATCTGAGGTTTTCCTCAGCTTCCCATGTTTAACACGGGGTATGTCGCGAGTTTAACGTCTTGCGGAGACGGATCGGACTGATCGGAACACTGAGAGTGGATCAGATTGAAGAACCCCCTAGGGGGAACACCGATGTTGGGGCCAGTACGTGGGCAGCTTCCCGGATACCATGGAGTGGGATGGGGTGGCATGATCTCACCAGGATGTGGCGGCCCGGGTAAGGATCAGGATGGGTGATGGAGTTATGGGCTTGAACCTCGTGGAGGCTTCCTACACACCATGTGTTATCACGGATCAAAGTCCACATAGTTCAGGGAATACACTTCAACGTCATGTGGGATGGCATACAGTTTAACGTCATGCGGGACTAAGGCATACAATTTAACGTCATGTGGGACGAAATAGAGTTTAACGTCATGCGGGACGAGATATAGTTTAACGTCATGCGGGATGAGATACAGTTTAACGTCATTCAGGATGAGATACAGTTTAACGTCATGCGGGACGAGGGCATTTAGGGCTTACGCTCTGAGGCAGTCCACGGTGTTGGCGAACCGACGGGAAGAAGTCGGAATGATCGGGTGGTGGGCTTGAACCTCGTAGAGGCTTCCTACGTACCATGCGTTAGCACGGATCAAAGTCCACGTAGTCTGCTGGTATGGGGCTTACACTCTGAGGTGGACCATAGAGGATGTCATGGTCATTGCGAGCTCTAAGCCCACGTGAGTCATGCTCGGTGTGAGAAATAAGAGGCAGCAGGGACCAGACGATCATGTCGCAAAGGGTACGTCTGTGAGAAGCGGAAAGGGGCTTATGTGTTGAGGGGACCAAAGAGGAAACAAGGGCATACGCGTGGTTAGCGGCCCTAGGTTCTGGGGATTACTCCAGGATGGATTCTCATGTTCCGACAAAGCGCAGTGGGAAAGGGACTCTACTGGCCTTGGCAGGGGGGATGTACGGAGGTGCATGGGTGAAACCTTCCGTAAGAGAGGCTAGGGGATTACGCTCTGAGGCAACCCTTCCCCCATGGACAAACGCCACTCTGACAAAGATAATCTCATTCCATGTGGGGAATAAACCCATTCCCGTGGAGACGAGAGGCGTAAAAAATGTCCGAGATGGGGGGACCCTGTGTGCGAAGCACGGGGTCAGACCACAGTTTAACGTCATGTGTTAAGGATGAGGTGCTTAGCAGTTTAACGTCCTGCAGCTTGGACGATGTGGGTTCGCTCCACACCCCTAGGGATTACATGCCCAACACCCTCTACCCCTCCTGGGAGGGAAGGCATCGGCAAGGCCATAGTGAAGGGGGGCCGCAGGGTGAACCATTGAGGGGTCCACGTTAGCGTGGCTATGCGAAGAAGCAATAGACGTTAGCATTCCTATGCGGAGAAGCATAAGGAAAATCAACACAATGGGAAACACCGCCCAAGGGACCTTAAGGTTACTTCTTAAAGCCTGGAAGGCCGTACAGGAAAACAACGCATGGTGCGCATGCCCGGAAGGGGAGACATCAAGTGCCAGCGCGGAAAGGCATCCAAGGGGTGTCAAGGTAAAGGGGTCCTGGGTGTTGCGCAAAAAAATGAAGGTTTTCACGCGAAACACTGGGATGGAGCGCAATAGGACCAGAGGATTGCACGGAGACTTGATTGCGCACAAAGGATGGGGATTGCGTGCATAGGAGGGGATTGTGTGCACGGGGTAAAGATTGCGTGCAAGGGAGGAACCCGGAGGAGTGAGTGAAATCACTTAAGCCAGTGGAGTTGCGTGCAAAGGCAAACCCCGGGGCAAGGTTGCATGAAAAGAGGAATTAACTGGAAGTCATCTTGCGCATGGGGGAGTCTGAATTGCGCGCACGGGAGCTATTCTGAATTCCGCAACCCCCAAACCATCAGGGGTCATCTTCTATTTATAGGCATCAGCCGGCGTGGAATCCAGGCAGCGCGCAAAATCATCCACGCCGGGAACCACCGGTGAGCAAAACTTCACCGCATGGAACTGGGGAACACAAAATTGCGCGTGTCGTGGGCTCGATTACGCGAATCCCGGGAATGCTTCGTGCACACCTCATTATTTCGCGAAAGTCCTCCGTAATTTCGTGCACCACTTCCCGAGCCTCCGGACCAGGCCTCTGATTCTGAATATGACTTCGCTTTGTCATTTCGAAACTTCCTCTGGGAGTTACGGGATTTTTCGGCGTCTACAAATTCCCCCCCTCGGAATTGGATCTGTGAGAGGTCGAAATGGTCGAATTCTGGGGGAAACACCAAAACGCCAAATCAGGGCCTATCCTGGGCACTTAGCGTGAAAAAAACCGGTGTGGCGCGCAAAACGAAGGATAAGCGTGGAATTATCCTTCTACGCGGCGCGGAACCCTAGCCTCACCTATAAAAAGGGGCGATGGGTCCTGAATCTGTACACAATCTTTTCCGCGCGATAAGATTAACGCTCTCATCCGCGAAATTTCTCCCACATTTGCACATAAAAATTCTCTGGCAGCACGTAATTCCATCTGAATTTCGTCCGTACTTGCACGCCTACTCGGTCTATACCGCGCCTAGCATGCCAATTGCTCTCCCAACTATAGGATTTCGCCGCGCACTACATCCTGATCTCTTGCAACTCCAGAAATATTCGAGATGTCTACAAACCGAGTGGATGAGGTTGATACCGCTTCTCATAGGACCGAAATGGCGGATAACGAGGAGGTTTATGGTGCTAAGGTGATCGTTTCCAAAAATCTAACCTTGTTCAATCTGCTGACTCCAGCCCAGAAGACGTATCCCCTGTCTGACAACCTCCCGCTCTGGAACTTTGGCATCCTTGAGGAGGTGCCTCTGTCGGGCTTTGAGGTGGACACACCGCGGTCATGGGTGACCCGGAAGGATGAGCTTCCTCACTACAACATTACCAACAATGGCCATCCTGCTAGGGAAACCAGACATATGGATCTATATGTCCTGAACCCGAGGACTAGGACCATTACCGGGGACGAGCCTGTCACAGAGAATTATCTGGCACTCTACGCGAGCACGTTTCATCAGAGCGTCAAAGATGACACGAAGGGCTGGATAAAGGATTGGGACCTGCCTTCCGAGGGAAACTTCACCAGCGAGTGGGCCTGGGCGTTCTGGGTTCTCCATACTTGCAACCAGTTTGGGGATGAACTGCGGCATATTGGCCAGTTCGAGGCGGTGTGGACATTGCAGTTCCACTTCCACCGTCAACCCAAGCTCGGGATAGAGCTATTCAACTGGTGGTCTCCTGATACCAACACATTCCACCTTCACCATGGGGAAGTTGGAATCAGTCTCTGGGACGTTCACTGCATCGGAGGTATCCCACTGGAGGGCTCCCAATACGATGAGTTCGTTCCTCCAAAAAACACCTGGGAAGACAGGTCACAGACGCCCACGCTGACGTGGAACCTTCTGGAGCTGGCCAAAGAGAGGATGGGGGTCAAGGACATGCTAAAGGACATTGCCTACAAGGGATGGTTCATCCAGTTCCTCGAGAAGGATCCAGTAATCAAGATGCCAGGACGGGGGAAACAGTGCCCAACCGTGGCTCAGAAGAGCAGGGATGGGTCATACTGGAGGAACCTGGAGGCGGGGAAATGCCAATCATGGGGCTATCGAGTCATCTAGGCCCGGGACCCGAACGTCTGGTATGTCGGGTTCCTTGTCGCCTTCCGGAGCGGGTGGCTCCTGCCGGTGCAGGACGCGGGGATGGGCGTCCATCCAGCAACACTAGTGATGGCGGGCACCATGGCCACCAGAAAACGGTTCAACTTGGGCGTCCCCATACTGGCCAAGCTATATGCCATCCTGGGACGCATCTCACGAGGGGGGTCACCTCATAGAGTATGTGGCCCCTTCCAGATCTTCCACGGCTGGGAGGCGGCTCACCTCGGCGAGTGCACTTTCCCAAACACCATCCGTCCTCCGGGCAATGGCCTGCGACCGTCCTTGCTGAACATCGCTGGGGTGGTGCCGATGAAGCTCAATGAGAAGGGCGTGAGAATCCGAATTGGTAACCACACCAACTTCAACGTCAGCCTGTTCCCCACCCCGGTCGGCCAGATGGTGGACAATGGCTGAGGCCCACTGGAGCAGTGGGAGTATTTCTAGAGCATTCGGGGAGGGGTGCTCATGGCTCGGATTGACAGGAAGGTGATCTGCGAGCCTTACGTTCCATCTTGATTTGCCAAGAAATTCGGGTGCCTCCAACGAATGTCGAAGAAGGTATTCATGGCTGTCTGACAGGTGAAGAATCCATGCGTTCTGCGCCAGATGTGGTTGATGTTTACCACTTTCGGCTCCAACGACATCATCACTCTTCCTACCACCAGGGTCAATGCTGGCCTAGAAACTGATTATGCCGAGCACTGGACCATTGTGTACCCTGAGGGGCTTTTACGTAAGCGAGTCCGGAAACTCGAGGCTACCCGCGTTGAAACCGGGCGACGGGTGAAGAGGCAAGGTGCCGCCAGAAGGGGGGAACCAAGGGTGCGTCTGGCAGCGAGGCATGCGAAGGCTGGGACCTCAACGGCGGGCACATCACATGGTGCCACCACGACCTCTTTGCCCGTGGGGGGTCACATGAGGTGTCCAGGGAACTGCCCGGGAAGCAGATAGGGTACCTGCTCGAACCTTCCCAAGATGCAATTTTCCCGGCACTATGGTCGGCCTGGATGACCCTACGGTAATCACTGAGTGTTGAAGCTGTCTGGTAGAAGATCATGCAAAATGGGATCCAGCTTCCAGAGGTCGGGCTCGTTTGAGTTACCGACCGGGTAAACTTCCACCGGTGGCATGATTATCTGACGGCCATGGACACATATGCGTGCCAAAGGGGTCGGTGTGTGGAGCCACCTTTCTTAGTGAAAGTGATGCTTGGCCAGAAGTATGATCTGTAAGTGATGCCACCGGGAGAAGGCGATAGTGACGAGGAGTCGGAGGGGGAGGAGACCGGAGAAGATGAAGGCGAAAGGGAAGATGAAGAAGAAGGAGAACCTGAAGGTGAGGGGTCACAGGGGGCGACCTACCAAGGGAGTCTCCGAGAGAGCTGCGAGATTGTCGGCTCTAATCTCGACATAACATAGATACTTGAGGCTTATCTCTATCCTCATTCATTTCCCTTTTTCATCCATTCTCATTTTCAATTTCCAAACCCTCTCTCTACCTCACTCAAGAGTGCCTAGGCATTGGTCAGGCATCCCCACTAGAAGAGGGAGGAAGGGAACTGATGGGACATGATGGGGATCTGACACCCATCATTGAATTGACAAGCGCAGAGGGGTCTCCCATTACTGCGGCTCCTACAGCGGCCGAAACACTAGAGGCCGATGCTCTGGATTCCTGTGAGCCTCATGCTTCACTACTGGCGCTTGATATCAAAAGATCCCAACTAATCAGCATACGCCTTGCACAGTGATCTCAACATTGGAGGCTTGTCAGGCTGCGGAGCCTCGGTCGTCCGTGAGCGGACTAGTGGAGTACATACCACCTCGTTCAGAACATGCTTTCCGCACTAAGTTGGCCCTAGAAATCAGTGAGCAGGGGGCAGCGGGCATCAGCGACGCTGTTCTTGAGGCGAGGCTGGAGGCTGACGGAGGCACTGTCACTATCGGGGTGAGAGAGTAAGATCGCCCAAACGTCGAGGATCTTATTCCTCATGAAGAAATCCCTGAGGCAGATCCTACCGCCGACCTACTGAGTGACTTTCCTATGTACTGGCCTGCTGAACCTGAGGAGATAGATGACTCAGAGTCAAAAGTGGTCGTGGAGAGCTGGATGACACGGCGCAAAGAGTGGAAGTGTATCCAACGCTTTCTCAGATAGCCCCAGTCATATTGGATGAGGCGGATGGGATCACTCCAGACCTGGCTGCGCTTCTTGTGCGCTGGAGGGACTGACTCTCAGTGCCTTCATCTAACGGTCTGTGATTACATGGCTGAGACGATACGTGAGATCAGCCGGTGCACCGACGTTGCCCAGTGTCGGGAAAAATCGGTGGACACCTGAGCGTTGCTGAGGGTAGAGCGGGAGGTTCGGCACCTCGAAGGGAAGGCAGCAGAGAAGGGGGGGATTCCTTGCGATGTGCTCTAAGCTCGTGGAACAACTGGCGGCCCAGTTGGCAGATGTGCAAGAACAACTGATGGGGGTGAGTCAGCAGATGGTCGTACTTCAAACCAAGCGGGCGCAGGCACAAGCTAGGGTTGGTGAGCTGCGCTCTACGGCGGTTGATGAGCAGAGAGTCTGCAAGGAGCGAGAAGCGGTCTTGGAGGCTACCAGCCAAAGGGTAGTAGCGTTGGAAGGATTGATCCAGCACGCCAACCCTTAGCGGCTTTGTTTTGTCCATCTCATGAACTTCCTTCTTGTACTGGTCATCATCTCAATCCAACACATGGAAAAATCCATTCATTTCTACCCTTGGTTTAATATGCTCAACCATAATTCCTAAATAAATAACAACTCATCCCTAATCTCCTGTGGGTCACACCCAACGTGAGAATCAAATGATACTTGTGTTATCATTTCGTCCAACTGTGGGGAATTAACCAAGCTTCAGGCATCCAAAATTGGGCCTGGATTTCTGAGGAGAAGACCTCAGACCGATTGATATATAACCTTCTCAATGCGCTCTGACACACGAGTAGGGAAATTTCGGGGGCATTAAAATCCATCTGAACATATAGAGATGGAAAGAAAAGGTGAATCACGCTACCCAAATTCGGAACACTCTGGGGCACGACGATAGAGGATGAAAGTTAACAGTGGCGAAAACACAGCATCGATATCGTGTTGGCCTGGAATGGGGGAAATAAATGAGGGTTGACCACTGACCATGTTCGCAACAAGGGGCCTAACTCAAATATCGTCGGCCAGTCTTCGGAACGTTGGCCAAGGACAGCATGTGGACTATAGGTCTATCATCTATACTACTATAATAGGCGGACAAAAGGTCTATCATCCATATTATGGAAGTAGGCGGACCAAGGTCTATCATCCATACTATTAGGGGGTCCCTTCAAACATGTCCAGTCCTCCAAAACGTTGGCCCATGACAGTAGGCAGATCGTAGGTCTATCATTCATACTGTTAGGGGGTCCCATCGAACATGAAAGAGAATGAGGATATGAATAAAGGGGCACAAAAAGCATGGAAAGTGGAGTGGTGGTTTGTTCGAACAGAGTCCAACACTCCTGTAATTATGCCACCATGGCGGAGGAGCATTAGGTGGACGTACCAAACTGATCACGGATCGTCCCAATTTTCAGACAGGACCTCTCTGGCGAGAGAACTGGTACTTCCCATTATTACTATGGGGCATCTCGAACTTCTTCGGGGTAGATGTCATGATTAAACCACTTCCCAAGAAGTCAGGCCGAGGGGCCGACAATAAGAAGGGACGGGATTTGGTAATCCCTGGGGCTGGTCCCAAGACGAAATGATCGGGCATTCCTACATATCTCATTAGGATGATAATCAAGCCACATGTAGTTCTTGAAACATAGTTTAACGTCATGTAGGACGAAATACAGTTTAACGTCGTGTGGGACGGGGGACACATCTCATTTGAGGATAGGCACGGTATGACGAGTAACCTGACGTGAAGGAGGACATAATCCCGCACCACACCATATAATCCCACAAGAGAGATCGAGTCATGAAAATCCAAGGGTCTTAGATTACAGTCTTAGAACTCGGACCAAAGAATAAGGGGAATGGGAGACACATGGTAAAGCGGTTGCAAAACCCAACGTGAATGGGGAAAATCCCTACTTACTATGTGCTCCTAGGGACGCGTTTAGGCTGAGAGACCAAACACGAAAAGTGAGGCTGGGCCTGTGGGGAAGTTCCCAGGCACTCCTACGTATCTCATAAGAATGAGAATCAATCGATACATAGTTCTTGAGAGGTAGAACCTTAACGGAGTGCAGCCGGGATGATATCATCACAGTTTATGGTCATGTTGTTAGACCTGGCAGCACAGTTTAAGGTCATATGGCTTGGACCAGGGGAAACATGCATGATGTGATAAAGCATACCTTATGCGAATGAGGACATAATCCCATACCATCACCGCGCACGATTCCGAGAGAGGATCCTCGGGCCAAAGGGGCCTATGAGGGTTCAACAATCATGGGGGGTAGGAGATGCTAGCTCCCAGCAACATTGGGCCCGAAACGCAATGTTTGGGTGACTCCTCATTCCCCATGGGGATGAGGGTCAAGCTGCACGCAACCTGTAAAGAAGAAACCCAAGCACATACTCTAGCACTCAGATAGCAGGACCCCGAGAGACACCGTTACGAAGCTTGGTCCATCTGACGTGTGGGGGTGTACTGAGAGTTAGTACAAGGAGTTTCGAGATTCCACCTTGACACGGTGGGGTGGAACATAGTGTGAATCATGCAACCAAAATTCAGGGACTGAAGAAGTCAGCATGACGACTGAGGATTACTGCTGACCATGTTCACAACACAGCATCCTGTCCCGTTAGCCTAGAGGTAGGGGAAAACAAATGAGCATAAACCTCTGACCACATTCGCAACATGGGATTTATATCAATTTGTTGCCCAAAACCATCGGGGGCATTGGCCCGTGACGGTAGGAGAGCCCTTAGGCGTTGTATCCAGACTGTTCTTGGGGGTCCCTCCGGGTGTGAAAGAGGGTGGATCCCGAATGAAGGGGAACACAAACCTTGACAAGTGGACGAAGACTTTTCTAAGTCAAATCTGACACTCCAGGTCCTAGACCAGAGTACTCCGAACACATTAGCAGACCACTGGAAAGGGTCGAGGGGCTCAGTCTGAGAGCGGCCAAAAGATGGTGAATTCTTGAGTTAAGGGTAGGTCAAAAGACCAAGGAATCCGGGAGATCATGGGATCTCCTAAGATATGGGGCTGGACCTAAAATCTAAGTGTTCAGGCAGTTCTACATATCCCATAAAGATGGTAATCAATCCACACATAGTTCCTGAAACGTAGTTTAACGTCATGTAGGATAAAATACAGTTTAACGTCGTGTGGGATGGAATACAGTTTAACGTCGTGTGGGACGGGGAAAGGATCTTAGTTTTAGGTCATAGAACTCGGACCATTTGGGGGCCAGATGTAGGGAAAAATATAGTTTAAGGTCATGCTGGACCATGTAAGGATCTTAGTTTAAGGTCTTAGAACTCGGACCAAGGTGTAGTTTAGGGTCATGCAGGACTGTACAGTTTAAGGTCATGCAGGACCATGTAAGGATCTTAGTTTAAGGTCTTAGAACTCGGACCAAGGTACAGTTTAGGGTCGTGCGGGACCGTACAGTTTAAGGCCATGCAGTACCATGTAAGGATCATAGTTTAAGGTCTTAGAACTCAGACCAAGGTGCAGTTTAGGGTCGTTTGGGACCGTACAGTTTAAGGTCATGCAAGACCATGTAAGGATCTTAGTTTAAGGTCTTAGAACTCGGACCAAGGTGTAGTTTAGGGTCGTCTGGGATCGTACAGTTTAAGGTCATTTCGGACCATGTAAGGATCTTATTTTAAGGTCTTAGAACTCAGACCAAGGTGCAGTTTAGGGTCATGTTGGACTGTACAGTTTAAGGTCATGCAGGACCATGTAAGGATCTTAGTTTAAGGTCTTAGAACTCGGACCAAGGTGCAGTTTAGGGTCGTGTAGGACCGTACAGTTTAAGGTCATGCACGACCATACATACCTAGGGAAAGTACTGCTTGAGGAACCTGGCATTGGTGGGAGGAGTTATGCTCTCACCATTCATAGTCACTAGGGAATACGCACCATTGGGATAGACCTTATGGACAATGAAAGGCCCCTCCCATTTGGGCTCCAACTCGGGTGGTTTCCTGCCGGGAATCATCGGCGCTCTGAGAGCTAGCACCAGGTCACCTTTCAGGAAGGAGCAGAGGCAAACCTTCTTATTGAAAGCTCAAGCCATCCTGCTCTGATGCCTTTCCAAGTTATGTAACAGGCGAAGCCTACTTTTGTCTAGTGCTTCCAATTCGTCTAGATGGATTTCGGCAACTCTATCTGGTGCTTGTTGGACGTAGACCGCCGTGCGCAATGAGGGCAATAGGATCTCAATGGGCTGGAAGGCCTTGGCTCCTTACATCAGGGAATACAGAGTCACCTGGGTGGAGTTACGATTCATCATCCAATAATCCCAGAGGGAGTTGGGGAGCTTGTCCGGCCAACTTTTCTTATTCTGACCAACCATCTTTTGTAGAATGTTAGAAAGGGTTTTGTTAAACGCCTCGATCATTCCATTCTCCTGTGCATGATAGCGGGAGGTGTGGTTAGAGTGAATGTTGTACTTGGCATACAATTTCTTCAGCTCGGCTGCTCGGAAGTTGGTTCCGTTATCCGTGAGGATAGTCTGAGGTACTACAAATCGATATATGATATTGGAGCTCATGAAGTCAGCGATAGAATAGGCTTTGACTTCATTGAGCGGGATTTCCTCTTCCCACTTGGAGAAGAAATTCGTAGCGGTCAAGATGAGCCGGCACTGGCAGGCTGTCTCTGGCGGGTAAGTTCCTACAACATCCAACCCCCAGTCTGCCAAGGGACAAGAATACTTGGTAGTATGGAGAGGCTACGGTGGCCGATGCACAAAGTTAGCATGAACTTGGCACACATGAAACCTCTTGGCATACTCGATGCAGTCGTAGATCATGGAGGGCTAGAAGTATCCCAACCTCCGAATCTAGTGGGAAAACTTCGACCCGGTCTGGTGGGCGCCACAGGAACCAACGTGCACTTCTTTCATGACCCGTGGGATCTCAACTACTTGAAGGCAACGGAGAAGAACACCATCAAATCCGCACCTGTAAAGGAGTTGCTTAAGAATGGGACCGCTCTGAAGGGTGAACTGCAGCCTGCGGTGTCGGATTCTCTCGCGCTCGGCTCGGTCCGACGGAAGATTGTCGTGATGGAGATATTCAACCAAGGGCATCCTCCAGTCAATAACTGTCTCGATTACCACACCCAAAGCCCCTGGGGATCCTGAAGTAGGGGCACTAGTGGTGAGATGGTTCACTCACGGGCCATGATCGCCCTTTGGAATAACAGGAGCAATGACTCTCCGGTGTGCCACGTGGATAATTAGGTCATCCTGCTCGGGCTCCACAAGTGATGTGGCCAGGCTGGCCAAAGCATCTGCTCGACTGTTCTGCAGCCAGGGAATGTGAACGACCTCTGTCCGGGAGGGGAACTTAACCATTAGATGAAGGGTTCACTCCAGCAATGGCACGAGTTCTGGATTCCTGACAGCATAGTCACCATTGTCCTTCTTAATGACTAGCTCGAAGTCCCCTTTTACATACAGATGGGGTACGTCAATCTCAAGAGCCAACTCGAGGACAGTGATGAGGGCATGATACTCTGCCTCATTGTTGGTGCAGCCTTCTGACAACAGGAATGAATACAACAGAACGACTTACTCCAAGGTGATGAAGATGACACCCAGGCCCACTCTGTTGAGCCTAGGATCATTGAGCCTCCTACCGGTGGGGCTTCGAGAGGCACCGTCAAAGTTCATCTGCCAGCAGGGGACAGCGCGATCGACTGAGAGGATTGCCTAATCAGGAAAGCCTAAATCCAGTGGCCGGTCCGTGGAGGTTGGGTGGGAATCTAAGAGGTCTGCCAACGCCTGTCCTTTGACGGCCTTCTGAGGTACACACCTGATGTCGAACCGCTGGAGGATCGCCGCCCAGCATGCCAATCGGCCAGTAAACATAGGTCGGCTCAGGATGTATTTCAAGGGGTCTACCCGAGAGAACAGCTGTACCTCGTGGTGCTGCAAGTAGTGCCGCAATTTCTACATGGAAAATACGTGCACCAGGCAGCTCTTCTCGATAGGAGAATATCTAATTTCCATATCAAGGAGCATGCAGCTGAGGTAGTAGAGGCTATTCTCTGTTCCATCATTCTTCTTCTAGGCGATAAGTGCACCGAGGGATTGCTTCAGTGCGGTCATGTAAAGGACCAGCAGCTTTCTGGAAACAGGTGGTATCAATACCGGAGGTTGGAGTAGATACTGCTTGATTTCCTCAAAAACGATCTGACACTCTTCATCCCATTCATAGGCGGTGCCTTTCTTCATGAGCCGAGAAAAGGGCTTACACTTGCCGGCCAGATTCGCAATGAATCGGCGTATATAGGCTAAGTGGCCTTGAATACCTCTCAGCTCCAGAATATTATTCGGGGGAGGCATCTGACAGATGGACTTGATTTTTTCCTGGTCGATCTCGATGCCTCGGTACCTAAAAACGAAGCCAAGAAACTTTCGGGAGGTGACCCCGAAGGTACACTTCAACGGGTTCATCTTCAAGTGGCGAGAACGGAGGAAGCTGAACACTTTCTCAAGGTCTTTGAGATGGTCATGGCGCTGATGAGATTTAACCACCAGATCGTCCACGTAGCATTCCACCAGCGTCCCGAGAATTGGCATGAATATGCGATGTGTAGCCCGTTGATAGGTGGCCCCCGCATTCTTCAGGCCGAAGGGCATAACCTAGTAGCAGAAAGTACCCTGGGGGGCCCTAAAGGCAGTGAACTATTCATCCTCGGGGGCCATCCGGATCTGGTTGTACCCGGAGTACCCATCCATGAAAGAGAGGGCTTGGAACCCGGTCATGGAATTGATCAACAACTATGTCATGGGAAGGGGAAAATCATCCTTCGGACAGTGGCGATTGAGATCGCGGAAGTCAATACAGACCCTGATCTGCCCGTGCTTCTTCCTGACTGGCATAATGTTGGCCAGCCACCTGGGGTACTGGACTTCCTTGACGAAGGTGGATTTGATGAGCTTATCAACTTCATCCTTAACCATGGCACCATGAGAGGGTTGCATCTTCTTGGGAGGCTTCTTGAACCCATGATGGTTTACTGGAAGGCCAAGGCGGTGGATGGCTACCTGGGGATCTTTCCCTGGAATCTCATCATAACTCCAGGAGAACACATCACGGTGCTTTCTAAGAAAGTCTTCGTACTATTTCCGTTCCTCAGGGGGCATAGCGGCGCTGACCAATGTGGGTCTTGGGTCCGCCTCGCTACCGTGGTTCACCTGTACTAACTCGTCGACCATGGTGGGAACGCCCTCCTCAAAGGCAGGAGGAGCATCTTCCATGTCCTCCTTTCCACTTTTAGAGGGATCATCCACAGGGGGAGCCGTTTCGGGGCTGCCAGACCCTGATGGGAAGCTGGTGCCGGCTTGGGCGGAAGAGGTCATCATGTCTGGAGACTCATGCACTGCAGAGACCACGACGGCAAAGGTGGTTGATCCAATCCCATATGGCCTTCAGCCCAAGGGGCCATTCTTTATGACATCAAAGTAGTAGTGGTGCGTTGGCTGGAGCCGGTCGATTCTGGCCCGGTGAAACAGGCACGTATGACGTACTGCTGTTGCCATGACCCTAACGTCCCGATATCCTACATGGGTAAGGGGCTCAGGGATCACTTGAGCCTGGTTGGTGTAAGAGTACAAGGTGATTTCCCGCTATCGCTTGGACCCAGAAATATTCCTTCCTCTGGTAATCGAAACAACGAAGCACTGCCCCATGTCGGGGGTCGTGGCATCCAACCGATGGATTGGGAAGACATATGTGTCATCCAAACCTTCCCAGGTATCACTCGTGATAGTGGAGGGATCAACCTCACCTACCAAGATCTGCTTGTCCTTGCTCTTGTAATAGTCAGTGTCCAGATAACGGGCTTCACAAGAGGCAAAAGGAGACGCATCTTCTTGGAGCACGCCCACTCGACCCTTAAGGTAGTATTTGAGGGACTGGTGATACGATGAAGGGACCGCTGCATGAAGGTGGAGCCACAGCCTACCCATCATCGCGTTGTAGGCGGTGTCCTGAGAGACAACCATGAATTCGGTGTTGGAAATTAAACCGCCGAACTATGTCCTCAAGTGAATCTTGCCGAGTGGAGTTTGCTCGGTCCTGTCATACCCCTGGATCCTGAGGTCGGAGGGAGTTAAATCATCCTCAGACAACCCCAGTTTCCACAATGTCCAAGTTGGGATTAGGTTAATCCCGGAACCAGTGTCAACAAGACAGTGGCGGACTTCCACACCATTGAACTGGCCGGTGATGTACAGTGGGTGAATGTGCCCCTGTATGGGAAGATCTTCATCTTCACCAGAAAACTAGATAACTTCCTGACATTCAGTGTCCTCAATCGCCTCGGTGTGGGAGGTTTCTGCGGCCGCCACCTCCGTCTCAAACTGAAGGGGGCTCCTTAGAGCTTCGGCGAGCACCTCACTCATTTCAGACGACAGACAAAGGGCCTCAAGGATAGAAAGACTTGCCTGAATTCCATCAAGGTGCTTCAAAACATCATACTTTTGAGCCAAACACGAGATTCTACTTACAGGAGGCCGCTCTGTGATTGGAGGCATGACGGGCCCTGACAGCGGAACCGGTGACTGACTGGTACTAGGCACGTCTCGCCGTTCACTAGTCGAAGCCCGGGAGGTGGCTGCCGTGCTAGGACCGAAAGGCTGTAGTTGGTCGGTGGCAGGGCTGGGCTGGTCGCGGCACGGCTGAGGTGGTCTCACCTTATCCAGCAACACAAACGGTGGTGTAGGCGAACCTATCGACACTGGGTGAGGGGGTCGCGTGTGCCGAGCTCTGTATCGGGCCTGCTTCCTGGTCTCAGTAGCGTGCACAGCCTGACTGGAGGTTACGACTACCGTGCCCTGGCGATTCACGTAGCCACATCTCCATCGACGTTGGCGATGGATAGGGACATTGGGAAGGTCCATCTGGCATTACTCGTCATCGAGAGTCAAAAAGGGATTTACGAACTCTACGGTGTTAACCAAAGCGTACCCCAGGATTTCACTCGAGGTGTCATCCACTACCGGACAGAGTCTCGGAGGGATCCCCATCTCTGGGGGCATAAAATCGCCAAGCGTGAAGGATGATGATGGCATTGGCAGGGCACGTTGTTTCTTCTTATGCCGCCGCTTTCTCTTATGGGAAGAGGTAGGCTAGGACGACGATGCCAAAGCGGTGCTCGCAGATTATGAGGGCTCTGACTGACTCAGGTAGGCACGGATAATTCCATGGGAACGGGAGACCGTCCTGAGGGCCATCCAGTCGTTGTACTTTCGGGACCCACGGTCAGAAACCTGCTGCCACTCATCCTCGTTTCCGCTACTGCCATCTGATCTCACGAAGACACCTACCACTTGCGTCAGGGCTGGGCCCAACCTGACTATGCTGTTGTCAATATGGTCTTGAAGCTAGTCCTAGAACACATAGAATCTCTAGATAGTGTGCCCCAGGGTCCGGTGATAAGGGTAGTAGTTAGGGTGATCATTGAGATGCGCCTCTTCTAGCTTCAGGCACTCAGGCAGCCGCATGATCCTCTACTCCAAGGCGCTACAGAAATAACCGGGGACCTGGGCCTCGTCAAATGAGTAAGTATGATTCCTTCTATCTGGAAAGGGGGCTCCTGGAGGCTGACCAAGACCAGGGTCCGGAGGAGCATGATGAAGAGGTGGAGCCTGATTATCTCACCTCGGTGGTGGCGGTGCATTATGCGGAGGCACCCGCCGATTTTGGGGCGGTCGCTGCTTGGCCGGAGGTTGTGCCCGTGGGGGTGGACCCCTATAAGGATGTTGAGCTGGTCTTACTGGTAGCCACTCTAGCTGTCTGGGGGCCTCTATCTGGGCCACAACAGTGGGCTCGGCTTTTGCAGCTCTCCTTGAAAGGATTACAGGAGGCAGTGGGCGTGCCTGACTGGCCTGTTGCAGGGCTTCTTCGAGGCGTTGTTCCTTGTCCGAGAAGTCCCGAAACCCTCCGGGGTAATTCTGAGTGATCAGAGAAGGAACTAGCTCTAACTTGATATTCCCTACACACATTGTCAGTAATTTCTCTTGAGTCAGTGGCATGTCAAGGGATTACATGAGCCCCTTCCACTGGGCGATGAAGTCTGCGACTCACTCATCATGCCATTGTTTGGACCTGAAGAGGTCTGTGATGTTCATCTTCTGGGTTGTGGAACTGAAATGGTAGAGGAATTTTCAGCGAAGTTCCTCCTAGCTATTCACAGAACCGATGGGGAGCTGGCTGTACCAGACGAATGCTGGTCCTTCCAGTGTCTGAACGACGCAACGGATCTTGGTAGCCTCCTGCTGCGCCGGAGTCCCTCAAATAGGCCCGCACCTCGAGTTGAGGTGGGCCAGGTGCTGTGGATGGTCCCCAATCCCGTTAAAGGGTGAAAAGTGGGGTTCCCAAATACCGGCGGGTCCGGCATGTCATCCACCCACGCTGGGTATGGCTTGCCATCCGGTGGGATTTCCACTTTCCAAGTTTCTAGGGCCTCTAAGAGAGCGATGAGAGCCTCCATTAGATTGTCCGGATGAGGATTCCTGTCTTGACGGGGATCTCTAACCACAAGCTCATTGCTGGGCTCTTCAATCTAGTATTCAAGATCAGCAGCTCGCGGGGCGGCTAGCGGAGTGACTCTTGCGACAGCAGGAGGAAACTGAGCAGGATCCCCCAGGTGATCCCGCCACTCGGGAGGGTTCGACAAAATACATCGCGCCTTCTTTCCATGGGATTCGGCCTCTCCCTTATTGGAGAATGCAACATGGTTGCGGTTTCCTGAGGGAATCTTGTCAAGGGGTAGGTTCTCCTACACCTACTGTCATGGCCTAGGGTTACCGTAGTCAGGTCGCCGCTCTGCAATGCGTTCGGCCAAGATCTCATCAACTAGCCTCTTTTGCTCAGAACGCTGTTGGCATAGCGTGGCCTTCTCGGGGTCTTCTTCTGCCTTCTGTACCGAGGCAGATGGGTTGGTAATCTTGACATACTCGACGTTCTATTTATGATTGCCGATGTTTCGGCTTAGTGTTAAGGCTTCAATGGGTGTAGGGAGACCAAGGAGGCTTCTTTGTTGGCATGTCATCCTCCCAGATGGGTCCAGTAGTGGATTTTCCTCAGGGTGCGAGTCCCCATCGAGGAGATCGGCACCATTTCCCTTATCTGAAAGGTCATCCATGTAGATCGCCACTGCCCTTGGCGACATTCCCTTAGGTCCGCCTAGTGAGTCGGGCTGTCGGCGGATCACACAGAAAAGAAGGGTAGCATACTGCCCCCATCCACGGACGTGCGTGTGGGAGGTGGCTTCCTCTATAACCATGAAGAGTACTTGAAAACTCTGGACGCATTGTTGCTGGAGGGCCCTGTGGTGGTCAACTGACTCGGGGTGCCGAACCGCGGGGAGCGCAGCCAGTTCGACCCGACGACACTACTCACCGATATCCTCGAGATGTGCTTGACTCCTGGGATAAGGTTCTAGCTGATGGCGAAGATGGGAGTGATTCACCCTAAGAGTCTGGAGGAAACATTCAAACTCTCCCAGGGTGAGTGACTCTGGTATAACAAAATCTAATCCTACGACCGGCCAAAACTTCTCGAGGAAGTGGCCCACTGCGAGGACGGTGCAGAATCTCCACGACTCTAGTTGGGGATCCGGCCTTTGTTGCCCCTTCTCATCAACTGAGAATGGTCGGGGAGCTGGCAACGGCACCGAAACAGGCCGCCGGGCCGGTGAGCTGGCCGGCGAGGAATACGGCGAACAGGCTGATTGGCCACCGATCCCTGAGTCGTCCTCCAAGGGTTTCAATGCCCTGGATGCCACGTCACGATAGGATGGGCTGGGAAACAGGCCTCCTGTCACAGTATCGATGCTCGCCGAGGGTGTGTCGCATCGCAACTCTTCCGTCGGTCCCCAGAAAAGTTCCCCACCCTCCCTGACTGAGGTGGAAGGTGCTTCTAGGGAGGCCAGTGATAACTGTGGGTTCGACCCCTGAGGGTACGCCACGTCCTTGTCCTCCTAGATATACCTTCGGAGGGATGAGGGAATTATACAGATCTCACATTCGGGGAGTACGAGACTGATGTGTCGCGTCCCCATCCCTGCCCACAACTCAAAGGGTTGGGGGAATGTTCCATCGTCGAGTCGTACTCCGCCTCAGAGTCCGAGAAACGAACTGGTCTAATTTCCGTCCAAACTCCCCAGACATTCCTCTTACGGTGACGACGCCCCACCTTCCTGCACTTGGGTGGCTCCTTAAGGTAAGGATGATTTCCGTCAAGGAGTCCCTTGGCCGCAATATTGCTGGGGCAGATGGGACTGATGGATGGGTTGTGAGGGGCACCAGGACAGATGTCTAAAGGGACATGGGGAGGACCTCCATGTGGGTGATCGACTGGATACGCAACGGCTCCATACTCACAGCCAGCGGTGGGGGGAGTGACTTCATACCCAATGTAGTGGGTACTGGGAAGATTCATACCCGGAGCGTAGCTGTCGTAGTGAAGCCTTCGACTTTCCAGATCAGTGGCACGAAATGAGCCTTCATGGTAGGTGGCAGTACCGCGGATTGGTCCACGGTGGCCATTGCCAGTGCCTGTGACCGGGAGAGTTGACCCAACCTGCCTGCAGGGCGGTTGGGGCCTCAATCCCAGTCGGGCATGTGACTGCCCCTACTCAACGTGGGTGGGGGTCTGGTAACAGGAGTCCGTAGTGGCTCAGGCCATAATGGTTGCTGACGTTGGTTCCCCAGGACAGGCTTACTCTTCTGCTCGCGCCCGATGCTAGCATCAGGTCAAATGGGTTGGAGCCAGTGGTGCGGGCATGACGATTGCCTGTTCCTTGGCCCGGGGAGCCGGGAGGCGGCACTGACGCAGCCTGGCGGGGGCTCTTTCCGTTAACCCCTGGGACAGGTCTCCGATCGGGGAAACCCGGACATCCCCCACCTCATTGGCCTAGGGGAGGGATGTGTCAAGGTGCTTCGGGGATAGGCTCCTGAAGCGGTTGAACGTCGGATTGGGGAGAGGTGGCTCACTGCGTGGCCCTCGGGGGCGGCAACAATGTTGAGGCGCAGCTGCCTCTAGATCCAAACGGGCCATGCCCCTGGTGGGGATGATCCCTTACCCATCATACCTATGAACAAGGTCATTAATCACCCTTCGTTGGATGATTTCTGATGGGGGGGAGGGGGCGTGAGCGCCCAACAGTCGTAGCAATCGGATCCGGAGTGACTGTGGAAATGGAGGGACCGCGTGGGGTAGCCGTGTCGGTACTTCCCCTACCCCTGCGCCAGTGGGCAGGTGGAGATCGAGCTCCGGATGCAGTGATCTGATTCCTAGAAGCAGGGAGATGAACCCATTAGTACTAACAGAAAAAGAAATCGACAACCAATAGCCCATAATCATTCTGTCTTCTGTGGCCAGTGAGAGGAATCCACGCTGACGACGTCGCAGAACGGAGTGCTCAACATCTTGATTGCCTCAACCCCTGGTGGGTTTCACGTCCCGGTAATAGGTACCCAGACCTGGTGACATGCTAATCTTCTGACACCCCGAACGCTACCTGTCTCCATATTGAGGATAAGAGCTTCACGTGGGGTTCACCATTTTCTGTTTCCGACGCTTTTACGTCGGGGCGCGCGCGTCCGTCACACATGGGAGGATGCACGGCTTGTTGCCCCGCATTCCCACTTTCCAAAGGTGGGCGATATTTGTTCCTTGTTCAAGGAAGTCTGCTCCTTGATCGAAACTGGGATGACGATATATCGGTTCTTCCATCCGTGGATTCCTCCTCGGAGCTCATCACCTAGTCCGGCTCTCCCTCATAGATTTTAGAAGGGTTCGTGAAGCTCATTCCTGGCTCCATATCTTCATGGATGCTATTTAATTATGCTGCTTCCGTTGAGACGCTCCAAGGGGACTTGTCGGGGCAGCAACCTTCAGGGAGGAGAATGGTCATGTTGGGGTGTCGTTGGCATGTCTTGATGTTGGGGATCTTCATGTCTGTATTTTTTCCCTTATCACAGGGCTTCTCGAGGGCGCGGAAGCCCGAGGAATCCCACATTGAACACAGGTAATTGTGTACCATCTGAGGTTTTCCTCAGCTTCCCATGTTTAACACGGGGTATGCCACGAGTTTAACGTCTTGCGGAGACGGATCGGACTGATCGAAACAATGAGAGTGGATCAGATTGAATAACCCCTTAGGGGGAACACTGATGTTGGGGCCAGCATGTGGGAAACTTCTCGGATACCATGGAGTGGGATGGGGTGGCATAATCTCACCGGGATGTGGCGGCCAAGGTAAGGATCAGGATGGATGATGGAGTTATGGGCTAGAACCTCGTGGAGGTTTCCTACGTACCATGTGTTAGCATAGATCAAAGTCCACGTAGTTCGGGGAATACAGTTTAGCGTCGTGCAGGATGACATATAGTTTAACGTCATGCGGGACGAAGGCATACAGTTTAACGTCATGCGGGACAAGATACAGTTTAACGTCATGCGGGATGAGATACAATTTAACGTCATGCGGGACGAGGGCATTTGGGGATTACGCTCTGAGGTGGCCCATGGTGTTAGTGAACCGACGTGAAGAAGTTGGAACGACCGGGTGGTGGGATTGAACCTCGTAGAGGCTTCCTACGTATCATGTGTTAGCATGGATCAAAGTCCATGTAGTTCGCTAGTATGGGGCTTATGCTCTGAGGCGGCCCATAGAGGATGTCATGGTCGATGCAAGATCTAATCCCACATGAGTCATGCTCGGTGTGAGAAAAAAGAGGCAGCAGGGACCAGACGATCACGTCGCAAAGGGTGCATCCGTGAGAAGCAGAAAGGGGCTTACGCGTTGAGCGGCCCAAAGAGGAAATAGGGGCTTACGTGTGGTTAGCGGCCCTGGGTGCCAGGGCTTACTCTAGGATGGAGGCCTGTGGTGTGACAATGTGCAGTGGGAAAGGGACTCCACTGGCCTTGGCAGGGGGGAAGTACGGAGGTGCATGGGTGCAACCTTCCGTAAGAGAGGATAGGGGCTTACGCTCTGAGGCAGCCCTTTCCCCATAGACAAACGCCACTCCGACAAAAAGGATCTCATTCCATGTGATGAATAATCCATTCCCGTGGAGAAGAGAGGCGTAAAAAATGTCCGAGCTGGGGGGACCCTGCGTGGGAAGCATGGGGTCGGACCACAGTTTAACTTCATGTGTTAAGGATGAGGTGCTTAGCAGTTTAACGTCCAACATCTTGGACGAGGTGGGTTCGCTCCACACCCATAGGGCTTACATGCCCAACACCCTCTACCCCTCGTGGGAGGTAAGGCATCGGCAAGGCCGTAGTGAAGGGGGGTCGCAGGGTGAACCATTGAGGGGTCCATGTTAGCGTGGATATACGAAGAAAAAAATAGCCGTTAGCGTGCCTATGCAGAGAAGCATAAGGCAAAGCAACGCAATGGGAAACACCACCCCAGGGACCTTGAGGTTACTTCGTATGAGCCTGGAAGGCCGTACGGGAAAACAACGCATGGAGCGCATGCCCAGAAGGGGAGACATCAGGTGCCGATGCGGAAAGGAAACCAAGGGGCATCAAGGTAAAGGGGTCTTGGGTGTTGCACGCAAAACGAAGGTTTGTGGGCAAAACACCAGGATGGCGTGCAATAGGACCCAAGGATTGCGCAGAGATGTGATTGCGTGAAATGATGGGGATTGCGCGCACAGGAGGGGATTTCAAGCACGGGGTAAAGATTACACGGAAGGGAGGAACCCGTAGGAGTGAGAGAAATCACTTAAGCCGGTTGATTTGCGCACAAAGGCAAACCCCGGGGCAAGGTTCTGCGAAAAGCGGAATTACCTGGAAGTCATCTTGCGCGCGAAGGAGTCTGAATTGCATGCACGGGAGCCGTTCGGAATTCCGCAACCCCCAAACCGTCAGGGGTCGCCTTCTATTTATAGGCATCAACCGGGGAGGAATCTAGGCGGCGCACAAAGCTTCACCGCTCAGAACCAGGGCGTGCAAAATTGTGCACACCATCGGCTCAATTACGCGAATCCCGGGAATGCTTCGCGCACACCTCGTTATTTTGCGCGAGTCCTCCTTAATTTCACGCACCACTTCCCGGGCCTCTAGACTAGGCCTCTGATTCCGAATATGACTTCGCTTTGTCATTTCAAAACTTCCTCTGGGAGTTACGGTCCTTTTCGGCATTTATAGATATAAAATGTGTTTCCTGGGATTAGAGTATTTTACATCTATGAATGATCAAAATTTAAAATGGGAATTTTCCAATGGAATTATTTTTATTTTTCAGATAATATGTGATGATATTTATTCATTGTTTTCTTATGGGTTTTATGGAAATGGATCATTTATGGTAATTTTATTTATATGAAAAATACTTGAAAACAAGTTTTTCTTTTTGTTAGTTTTTATATAGTTTATTTGCTAAATTCTTACATGGTGTCTATGTGTATGTGTTTGTGTGAAATTTATTTCAAATGAGAATCATTTTGAAACCTCTTAGATTATTCCATAGTAAAGTAGATACATAGAGAACATGTATTAAGGTGAATATATTTTAGGATGAAAGGGGTTATATGGACACCCCACTCCTTCGCATGGTAAAGTATATGGTTTGGGGTTTTCATGTTAATTATAAACAACTTTACTTAACTATTGGGACTTGGTGATTGAATAAATGATTCCATTAGTGTGAATAATGAATAATCAAGGTATTTATATAGTGTTTGTTCTTATTATACTATATATTATTCTTAACATGATTAAAGTTTTAGAGAATGGGAGTTTCTAGTGGTGGATTTGGGAAATATAGACTTACTAGTGTCAGAGGGAAAATGGGTAGTTTTCCCAAACATGTGTTTTTATAGAAAAAAATGTTTTCAAATATGAATTCATATCAAGGAAATGATAAGGTTTTTGTATGTAAAATTTGTATTTAAACATATTTTGATATTTTGGATTTGATATCTGGTATTGAAGATAGGTTTTGAAAAAACTAGGCTCTGAATAGAAAATGGAATTTCTATGTATCATATTTTACTTTAACTGCATCATTAGTTCTAAAAATTCATGGTAAAATATATCAGTGTCATTGGTGAAACCCTAATAAGTTTACTCCCACCCATATATGTGTACTTTTGGGGAAATGTAAACATAATTGGTCATGATACAGTAAATATAAAATCTCATTCTTCATGAGTGATGAGATATAGATACATATTGGATATAATGTTGTGGATTTGGAATCTTGAGACACGATTCGGATTATTTTATTTATATTATCATGTTAATTTGGTTATTTTTTAAACTATTGGGTTTTTATAACATAAATATTTATTCAATGGTTTAATTTTTTAAATTGTTTGTTAAAATGAGTTTAGAAAATATATACATTTATAATTGTTTTCATTTTTTAAAAATTGTTCACTCAAATGGTTTATTTTATTCCTTAGTACTAGTCCTTTTACACTATTTATTAAGGAATATACTAGATTCCTTATATTATTATAGGTTATTTATTTGTATTCAAGTCCCTGGTTCTGCATATTTTTTGATATTTAAGCCCTTATGACAATGATGATCATGTAATGATTTAACCATTTCAACTCATGTGATCAATATTATTGGGTGTATTATAAATTTTTAGATGTAAGTTTTCTACTATAAATGGAAATATATATCCATATCTAAGTTTCTTAACTTTTTAATAAATATAAATACAATACTATACATATTTTACTCTAAATATATCGTCATGATAGAGAAAAAGAATGTAAAGGTAAAATATAAAAATATGAATACAAATATAGGATTTATTTATTCTTTTGGTGCAATATATTTTCATTGGAGAATCTCCATAGAAAGGTAGTACTAATATTTCAAATAAAAAATTTATTGTAAATGGTAATATAATAAATCCATGGATCATCTTGGGAATCTTGATGAAAACATTCCATTAAAACCATTTATTTTTTATATATGTTCTTTTTATAATAATACTTTATGAGTACTGGATACTAGATACCCTTATAAAATTTTCAGGAATGTGAAAATTTTATGATTCAAAATTAATATATAAAAGTGTTAGAAATCCATGAATGATATAATTTTCCAAAGACTAATGTTGTATACTATGATATAAGTGGGTAAATCACTTCACGTGGTGATATTTACTTAAGATGGTGATGATATTGTATATATTATACTTCCACATTTTAATTTTACATTAATATTTAAACATTTATGACATATTTAACATATGATTTAGATGATTTATTTAATATATTTTTAATTAATTTTATTAACTATTAAAAAAATTAATTATTAATATCAAATACATTAAAAAAATGTATACATTATAAATATTGCAATATATTGTTATACCCTGTTAAATTGTTTTATAAATGTTACATTTTTTAATCCCTCCCCATTCATTAAATAAAATATATATATGAAAGGCTATGTATGTATATTGTAACATTTAGTATTGGTGTTTGAACACTAGTGGTTGAGAATCTCTCTCTCTCTCCTCTCCCACTCCATTAAATTACAAGGTACTAGCATTCCATGTAGAGTTTTAAAGTTTGTGTATATATAATATATGATTCAATGTAGTTGGAGCATTACATATTTAGGAAATAAACATGTGTTTATCTCTTATAAATTCTTACCAAGTGCATGGAAGGTTCAATATAAGTGAATGATTAAACATAATATTTATATTATTTACAGTTTCCTTATTTCCTCAAACCTATCTTGGATAGATATTTAGGTTTATGTTTTAGTTTTAATAATTTATTTAGGATATTTTAAATTCCACCAAATAATTCAATACATTCTATGAAGATAAATATATAAAATTTAACTCCATAATACATAACATGGAAATGAAACCGTTAAATAAAAATGATTCAATCTATCACACTCGTGTTTTTGTTTCCTAGTTCACATAAATGTGAATCAAATTATTATAGTCTACTCAATTAGTCAATAAAATTAATTTGATTTATATATATTTGATATATTTGAACCTTATATTACGTTGAAGATGAAAAAAACTAAATTTTTATAAATGGATAGGGAGATTTGAACTTATTTTATTTTGATGTATGAGTACTTTAAAATGTTAATGTTTTGTGTGGTTATTAAATATTTCATTACCATTACAAAATATTATATTATTTGTGATTATTCGGGAAACAAGACTGAATAATTTAAAAAAAATCATGGAGTTAAATATAAATTTTATTTTAAACATGGAAAAATATTAAAACCTATAAATTAAATTAATAAAAATATATTTTTTAAAATATCAAGGAGTATTTTATTATATCACAACTCATGCATCTGAAACATCATAATGAAATAATGTGCATTATGGTATGAATTTATCCATATTGGATACAATTCAATTTATGATGAGTCACATTGACCCATCTCTATACTTTTGAGGTAATTCTCTAGAAACAATACTCTTTAGACTAATTTTATTCCATTAATGGTAGTGTAAAAGACACAATGTTTTATATGAAATGAGTTCATTCAAAAAAATGTCATTCCAAAAATTTTTTTGGGATGAGAAAAATATGGTAATCAAATATATATATATATATATATATTGTTTAAACTCACATTAAATAATTTTCCATTTTTTAGTTATCTTAATGAAATGAGGGGTTTTTATTTCAATAACATATTTAAGTATAGATTTGTTTTCATTTTATAAAATATTATTTTGGTTTGAGATTTTCTTTCCATGAAAAATAGTTTTAAGAAATTAGAAGTGTCATACATCATGACCAAAAACACAAAATATCAGATTAGATATATAATTTGGCCCAATAAGAAATATTGTTAGAATAAAAATATCAATACTGACATTAAATATGAATTTGAAGTCGTATTTACAATATGATTTTGAGGTTACAATCAATAATGATGATCTAACCACTTATGTGGGATCAATTTTATGTTTTAAATAGGATAAATTTCATGGATACATGAAGGATGTTATAGAATATATATACACAAACCAATTATTTAATTAAGTTTATTTACATGATGGTTTAAACCCTTTAGGGTATAACTAGGTCATTATGAGGAAGACTAAATTGGTTGAGAGAGTATCTTCATTTAATGTTTGATTGGGGTTAAAGATTTTGATAAAATTTATAGGACTATAAAGATATATTATTATCTATTTCCATGCTAAATTCCACTCGTAACTTCATGAGAATTACAAAATTACATTACTATAAAAATATATATCAAAATAACGCCTGTTAACCAAAATATTCTCAAATATGTTTATATTAAACAAATAACAAAAATTTTAATGATCCAAATAATAGTACAATGTAATGTAAGATTTAAAATTCTTTCTATTTACTTATATAATATTTTTGAACATAGATTATTTTCTTTTATAATGAAATCAGTAGGAATGGATTCATCAATAATGAAGTTAAACCAAATTTATATTAATAGATTACTCATAGTGAAATAACATTACTACTATATATTCATTAATTATTGTCATTATAAACTATTCTAAAAATAATACTGGAGAGGGTAATCATTAATTTTTTGTATAAAGATCTACTGTGATAGATAAATGGAGGATTATTCAGACAAGAATGATTTTATGAAATGATATATACCAATTTCACATATAAATTTGAATTGTAAGGCCAAGTTTTATTTTTTTGAGGAAGAAATAATATACATGTATGAAATACATTATTCATAAAATATAAGATCTATAATTTATACCATGTAATGTAAATTCCTAGATATTTTGTATTCATAGGTCATGATAATTTCCTTTCAAACTAATCATAGTAAATGGAATTAAAGCAACCACAAGAATATCTTAAATTTTCATAAAAAAATTCATGATATATTATTAGATTCATTAACAAAGAACAATATCGTGTATTTGTTTACAATTATTTCATCTTAAAATAGATAATAAAATGAATCTAGGTTTTTTATCATAAAAATTAGTAATATTACTTGGAATTGTTCCAAGTAAATAATTTTCAACGAATATATAATCTAAGATAAATATATAAAAACACTGCATACAATGAATGATTCAATTGGGATAAAGTTATTAATTTTTAAACCCTATGTTCTCTTAAGTATTTTAGATCAAATTAATCTATTTTATATAAAATGTGTAGATATTTATATGGAACCCATATCTCTTAAATAAATATAAACATATATTCTATTGATATCATCTCATTTTTTAGATTATATATCATGGTGATGCATGGATAATAAAATTTTTTATAGATAATGCATGTGGACACATGTGATCTCTCTGTATAAGATACATGGGAGATTGGATTTATTAAAATGGGGAGATGTTTCAAATCCTTCTCAATACAATAATCATGGGATGATGGTTTCATGACATTTCCTTTTCATGTAATATTTTATTTAATAATAAATTTCTATTATCTTATTATCACTACTCTATATCCTATTACATTGCCATGCTATATTTAGATAATAATGTTCCTGGTATTAAATTTCTTGGGTTTTAACTAACATGGGATTACTAAGGAAGTAAGAAAAATAACATGAGGTTATCATGAATGGTGCATTTTATATATATTTTTAAACATAATTTCCATAAGGGTTATGGGAGGGACCTTCTAAATCAAATATTAATCCACTTAAAAAAACCATGTCGTTATATCATAATTATATTGTGTATCACTATAGTGGTGTTTTGGTCTTTTCTTATTTGATCAAAAGTTTTAAGGTACACCAACCATGTGAAATTCTATAAAGAGGACTATACCCTTTTTCCTTTTATATTTTGATCTGAACATATAGATACAAATTATGTTAATAGGGATGAGTGATACATTGCTATATAAAGTATTTATAATTATCTACAAGAGGGGAATTTTATACATCATGACCCTTATTTGAGTAATAATAAAATTATTTGTGGTTATGTGAAATTATTTAGATGTATTAACATGGTCTATTTACTAAATGATATGAGAAATATATTATAGTTGAATGATATATGGTTGGAATGATCTATGTCAGGTTTCTATAATCAATTTCCAGAACAATAGGGACTTGATTATTTATACACATATGTAATGGGATAAAAATTTTTAGGCATATTATGGTTTTTATTTGTAATCATAATTTATAAAAATAATTTAAAAGGTTAAAATGAGTGAAAAATTATCTTAATAAATGATAAAATTATTTATCAAATGGGTTTTATATTTAAATGATATTTACTTTTGATTAGACTATTCAATGAGATAAAATAAATTTTTGAAATATTTATATTCAAAACATGGCATTTATTTTTATATACATTGGATATATATGTTTATAAATTTTGATGAAGTATTAAAATTATATATATATATATAATTTTAAATGGAACTACAAAAATTCATTTTTATATTTATATAATATCCATATGTATAAATAATTTTTTTTTGATTTTCACATATACAATTGATATTGATTCAGCCATATTTATTACGCATGGATGACAAGTATTTATTCAACTCCATTAGAGATATAACAACTACTCCATTTTCATTAATAATTGATGTGTAAATAATATTTAATAATTTTGAATATATTAATTATAAAAATCATAGATTCGATGATCCTATAAAAGTAGTGCGTAAGGGATTATTATATTAAAAATATATGATAGGAATAATATATTTCTCATGATTACCTTTATCATATTAAAATACATAACATTTAAGAACATGAATAAAAAACAAAAAAAATAATGAATAAAAAAATAATGTTGTAGTCATATGAAGATCATTATATTCATCAATATATGTTTTTATTTTATAAATTTGTTTTTACAATCTAATCGATCTTGTATAAGAATTTAATATTTACCTTCTTATTTCATTTAAAGATATTTTATCCTCGATATAATTCGTATATGTTTCTAATATTGAGTAGGTGTACTAATTTATTTGGAAATTTTCATAGGAGTTTCCATTGATGAGTATACAAATAGAGATTCATATTGAGTTTTGGGGTCCCACAAGATGGAAACAATGATAGAATATTCACGTTGAACAAGAATGGGAATGTTGAATAGTAGTGGAAATATATAAATTGCATTATTATTATTATTATATAATTAGCCACATTTTCATTAAATTTTGTACCCAAACTATTAATTTTTATGTTTTTATATTTTTTGATTTCGTTAATTACCTAAACTCTTGGAGATATAATATAGACTTCCATAGACTTTTCCTATAATTTATAAAATGTTCATTTTAACCTTAATAAGGTAATGAAATTTTGGACTTAAATTAATATTTGTTTAATAATGGGAATGAGTGTTATCCTTTGAGTATGATTTTAGAACCTATAGTGTGGGTTAATATGTTTTAAACATTTGATTGGGTAGAGTGTTTCTTCAAGAGAATATGCTTAATGGGATAAAAATAATTATGGATATTGTTAGTGATGAATGATTATTTATTATTATGAGGTCAATATACATATCGGTCAGATCAATTTAACTTTAATTATTATGTATGTGAGTTTGCACCTTTTTTGGTTAGTGGTTCGATACTATTGATTCTATAAGAAAGTTTACTTGAAAATAAAAGAAATATTTACTGGTTGTTTATATAATATATTAGATACTGATATATTTTGGTACTCAATTGATTATGAATAAATATATAACAATGTTTATATTTCCTTGGTATTTAGAGTGGTGATATTAAGGGAAAAATATCATAACCTATAAAAATTTTAGTGTTGGATATATTATATGATAAGGGTTTCAGAGGGTTATACTACAATGAGTGTTGGTTACTCCATAAATATGGTATGGAGGGGTAAAAATTTATAATACATATCTAATTTCTCTTAATATTTGTTAAGATATATGATATGGTAGGTAGATGTATATATCACCTAGATTTTTAGGGACTCCATAAGCATGTGGTGTAGGGGATGGGTTGTTGTGTTCCCAATAAGTGATTACTCGTATTTAGGCATGAGATTTTATGATATGTTTCCTCACTTTTGGAAAATTATTTATGTTTTGATCACTCTATCCATTATTACAATTCCATCCATGTTAAATTTTGATTGGATATTGGATGAACATATTGATTTTGGTTAAATTAAAGTATTCGATCCCTTTGGGTTTTTATGATTTTATCTTATGGTTTGGTCTAAATGGGTTTCCTTTGTGATTTAAATTGGCTAACAAACATTTTTTGAGGTTTGGGTAGTTTCCTAGGTGAGTATAGTGACAAACATTTAGATTTTTTTATAGGAATAATAAACCGGGATGACAATTCAAATTATTTTGGTTCTAGTGCATGTATAATTCTATTAACATGCTTCATTAATCAAGTATTTTTGTTATATTAATATATCATGGATTAATTATATAACTTTAATTTATTTCTATCACTTTTTTTATTGTTTTTTGGGATGGTTTTAGTGTCATTCCACTAAAATGATAACATGATTCCAGGTTTATCACACTTAGTCAAAGACTAAATCCTATCAAGTCATTCATACTCACACTTTTCCCATATCAATAATGTGGTGTTTAATGTGAATAGTTTGAATCTATTTGATATTGAGGTACACGTATGGACTCAGAAATGGATGTTTTAGCTCATAGATATAATTTTCTTAGAGGTTAGGGGATGATTTATATATTTATATTAAATTATAATTCATGTATTTTATTTTGGTTATGTATCGATCACAAGGCGTTCTTTATTTTCTCCTTCTAAATTTTACCTATAGTATGATTCATTATTGTTGTTATATATATATATATATTAATATATATTGTTTGAGTGTTTACTAAATATCATATCAAAAATAAAAATATATATCATATCACTTCATGCGATATACATGAAAATGTATGGTATTCTGATATGTGATACCATGTTACCATTTCCTTCATGGTTTTCAAATATTTCACTTAACTAAAATGTATCAACTTAAAAATAATATGATGATATATTTTGAACATGTTTCATTAATTTAGAACTATTTAGGAGTTTAAAGGGAGTTGGGTTCAAGTCACATATAATAGTGTAAAACTTATATGCAACCAAATGTTGGTCAAGAGATATAGGATGACTTGAAACCAAATAAATTCTTTTTTTAATGAAGAAGGATCATATAATAGGAGTCATAGATAAATTAATTATTTCAATTTTTTATATTACAAATCGAAAACTATTTAACTTTATAGTATAGGTACTGACACACCTTTTCTGAGATTATAAATCCAAAAAATCATTTTTTTTATTCGATAACTGCTGGATCGACTATGGAGAAAACAAAGTGTTGATTTTTGGCTTATTAGTCATAATATTTGTCACTATATTTTATATATCAAATAAATAAGTTGATTATATTAATCATTTATTTTAAATTTATAATTATATAACTCTTATTTTGGATGATCTTAGTGTTTGAATTTTATTTCTTCAATAAATTTTATATATTTAATTTCTCAAAAATATTTTGTTGTATTGAATTATTCCAAAAAATATTTAATTTTTTAAAATTTAAATAAAAAATCATTTTTTAATGAATATTTTGATAACATATCTAATGATATGTGGAAATCATTACCCACAACAATTTTTTCTAAAATTTGTATTTTTTATTGTGGTGTCATATATCACTGGGTAAACATAGGGGGTAACCTTTTTTATTTTACATGTGTATATATTGAAAATAATTGAGTTCGATAACTTATTAGTTTATATAAATATATCATCAAACATATAATAATTTTTTTTATAAAGTCACTAAGAAAACATATATTAATACTATGCCCCATGATGTAAAACTTGACAAGAATTAGAAAAATTTAATGACGTGATAATGAAAAATATTTTTATCATAGAAAGAGATATTTGATATCATTCACTTTGATATAATGAGAAATGTAATAACATATCATAGAGACCACTTAAATTAAAAATCAATGATATAGGCATAAATTATTTTTTATCCAAATATATAATATCTCTATATATGTGATATAGTGCAAATTTTATTTTAAAATTTTATTTATAATATCATATTAATGTTTTTCAAAAATGACTATTTAAAATTTTGAATTTTGAATTTTTTATAATTTAATTTAAATTGATTCATATAAATGTTATGTAATGAATTTAAGAAAATATTGGGTATGTATTTTCTAATATTTAATTTAGTTCAACCTAATTTATTGATTTTTCTCTTATAATTCAAATGATTTTTTTATTGTAAATATTCAAACATATTTGGAGTTAAAATCATTATTGATATTTAAAATCACTATAAACTAATAATGTATGGAAAATAAAAAATTTGGACCAAACTTCATATTTAATTAGGAGAAGATTGTTTATAATTGAAAATTAGGGATTGACTTAATATCACTCCATATATTTTCTAGAGTAACATTTTGATTTCATGTTAGTTTAATTCATCACATTAAGGGAGTTACATGTAACATTTGTTTTTTGATTTTTTTGGAATTTATTTTTATATTATAATAAATTTTTATTGAGGATTCATCATAGAAATTATTAGTAGTATATGATTTATACATATACGTGATTAAAACATAATAATTTTTTTAAAATAAGAGATGTTTTAATTAAATCATTAGAATCATTCATACGTATGGATAATTAAATAATATGGAATATATGTGATATGTATATTAGAAATGGGGAAATATTTAAAATATTATAATATAAAAATATACAAGATTCTATCTAATGTAAACACTCTCTAATAACTTGATAATCAAAATAGGTAGGTTTCAAAAATGTTTAGTTTTCATGGATTAACTTATGTGTAACACAATAACTAAGATTTATAGGAGTAAACATAATAACTGAATGGCCTCATTCATGTCTCCCCATACACAAGAGGTGTTTTATTAGTAATTGTGGCCAATATCATACATTGGTGAGACTATTCACTTAGTATCATGCCATACCATATTAATAAAATGGAAAAACCATAAAAAATTAGTTCACAATAACAAATCATAGGTGAATAATAAATATATAAATAACTTCACATGTAACAAATATTACCCATGATGGCATACGTTAACAATCCAAATAATACCATCATATGTGATATATCAATTTATAAAACATATAAATGAAATAACTCATATTGTAGGATCTTCTAAAAAGTTATCTTTGTGTATTTAATAGTATTTCCTCTAACTCCACACCATTTTATTGAAAATTAGAAACTTCAAAAGGAGTAGTTACCATTCCCCAATTCTTTAAAAATAAATTCTACATTCCCACCAACGTACACATGCATGGTATTAGTATAAAACCAAATAAGAAACAAATAAAAATTCCTTAACAAAATTGAAAAATATATGTGAGTGAATGTATTGGACAATAAATAATTAATATAAAACATAAACCTATGTCATGTAATCTTTTTCCAAACTAGTCTCCATGAACCCCAATCATTAAAAATTAAGCCAATGCGAGAAGAAAGATTTTTCCTATATGAGAATTAACCCAATACATGACATAATATGAAGAAAATAATAAGTAATGAATAACATAGTAAACCTACCACATAGTAAATATATTCCATGGATGGTGTAAAAAATCTAACCTCTCATGTATGAAATAGATACCATTTAATGTGTTACATTTCAAACCGTCAATGTAAAAAGAAAAAACCAGGGAAAGAGTATAATACCCAGCCTCCTATATAGGGAAAGAATATAGAGAAATATGTAACATAACCAACCTCAAATATAGTAAACTAATACCATATAAGGCATAGAATATCAAATATTCTATGAAGGAAATCAATATTGGGGAAGGCATAACATATCCACCCCCATGTAGGAAATGGATAATCACTTTATCTCTAAATCCCAAGGTAATAAAAATAATATATATAAAATTTACTCATAACCTAACTTCATTATTAACCTGATAAACTAACCCACAACATACACCAATTTTACCCAAGCCTGTCGTTCTTATAAAATGTCTATCCACCCATGGTAAGACACATCACATCAACTAATTACTCCTTAGAGAGATAAACCCATTGACCAACACTTACTTCACCCCCTTTCTTAATCCATTTCACCATAGGAATCATCATTCCTCACCCTATTCTCAAATGAATATGTTCATGACCTACACCCAAAGGCCCAGAAAGATATCATTAAACCTTATCTTTAGTATTTTATAACTCAATTTAGGCCCAATTAAATAATATAAAGAACCAAATAATATTACCTTTTATTCACGAAAGATTCACCCTTAACCAATCTCATATAAGTAAATTCTTGGATAAAGAATCCACATAGACTGAATAAATAATTAAAAAAAATGATTACATATACATCTACACACCCTACAGAAATAAATATCACGTGTGTCCATATAAATGACAAAACATGTTAATGAAAACGTATATTAAGTCACTAAAAGAAATCACCCCAAATGAATTTTTATTATTCAACATCAATCCAATAAAAAATGGAAACCAAAAATACCACCACTTATATAGGGAATCGAGTTAATGGATGAATAATAAGTGAGAGAAATCCATGATTAGGGCATGTATTAAATTAGTGTTACTGAAAGGTGATAAATAAAACTATTAGGGAAACTAAAATTATAATAAAAAAATATTGAATTTGATAATAAAATAATAATAATGGAACTAAGTAAGGGATTATATTGTTTATCAGGGTTTAATGAAGTTGAGAATAACCATAATATGAGTTTTAGAAGTAAAATACCAAAATTCCCTTAAGGACTACCAAGTAAACAGACCACCGGGAACCTTGTCTACCTATTTACGATATCCAGATCATTTTTTGAAACCCAATACATGGTTCATTGGTAATATAGTGGGAATATTGGGGTCACCACTCCCAAGATTTTTCATTGAGTACTCGGGGGATAAAACTAAGTACATGGTGGATCCGAATAGTATTTTTTAAATGTAAGGCCATAATTTATGACCTTCCATCCATTTCTATGACCTAAAACTTCTAAAATTCATCTAGAATCAATAATCTTAAATTATTTTAAAGTAATAAATAATCTTAAAAACATACCTTAAAATAATTGGTTCACTATAAATTCCCCTTAATTAGGATTATTTTCCTCAAATAGTTTCCTTGGGTCTCCTCACTAAATTATCTCGATCACTAGGATCTCATATCAAATTCAAAATAAGAATTATACTCTTCAATGCATAAATATTTCCCAAGTACATGTACTAGAGTAATTATCAACCACTTGAAGTGCTTTATCACTTATATAAATAATGAAAACTAATTACTCTTCAAACAATGCACATTCCTTCAATTTGACATCATAACTTCCAATCATGTGTGTAGGTTCTGGATCATACCTTCAGACCCAAAATATGTGAAATAAATAATATATACCATGGTTTCTCAAAGGAAAATCCATTGAATAATCCATAATCCCAATCAATTCTCAAATTTTAAATGGACTGAGATATGACATCTTAGACCCAGAAGACACTTAATAGGTTCCCCAAGCCTAGTGGTCTATATAGCCTCAAGCACATCTTTCCAAATGATAGAGGCTGCTGACTAGAATCTAGGGCCTAGGGTGTGTGTGTGGAATGAAATTTTATTCATTACTTTAGTATATTACAATAAATAAATGTAAATAAAGGTAAATAGTGGAAGCAATATAATCAAATAAAATTCATAGAGGAAATAGATAAGGATAAAAATAACTGAATTAACTAAAATAACTTAGGAAGACTTGTCATGTCACTAGAAACTAGAAGACATGGATAAAAGGTAGAATACATAACTTGTTTCTAAAAATTATCTTGTAATCACTAAATCCTACGGGCCATGTAATCTCTGAGCCTACGGGCCTTGTAAGGGTTCCACATCATCCCTTGAAATGGGGGTTATCAAAAATAAATAAAAAATGAAGGCCATCAGGCCATTCAGGTAGGAAATGTAATAGTTTTAAAGCACACATATATAAAATAAAACATAAAAATGTAACTAAATACCCAAGTACCTACTTCATCCCTTGGATGGGGTCGAAACATGTAACCAGTTCTTTATTTTATTATTACCAATTCATAAATAAGTCACATGTTAAAAATTGTGAAGGTTCCAAGATGTAACAAGGAAACCTATACTAATATTTAATAATGAGGTTCCATGGTAATAACCATGGAAATGTAGAACTCATGGTTCAAAAACATAGTAATGATTGTATACTTCCTAAGGTTAAAAGTGTAATCCAAGGACAATAGCCCAAAGAATTTCACAATAATATACTTACTGAGTCTAATTAGTTCATCAGAGGTAAAACAGGGATACGTAATGACTAGGCCTGATGGGATTTAACCATGGAATGTTATTCCAATTATGGATCCCAGGATTGTATCCAATGCATGCTATATTACTACATGAGGGATCCAATAGTGTCATACCAGGTTTCCAAAGTTAGACAAGGATTTTGCTCTTGGTGTGTCTCATCCTAAGAAATTTGTATCCTTGAATTTAGAATGGGGTCCTCGAGTGCTCAAGGCATTCCATCTATAATCCCAAGCTACATCAAATCATTAAACTCCTATTTCTATAATGAATTCGTATAATATTCCATTTGGTTCAAGTCTTTCCATTTATTAGTGTGACAAGTCTAATTAATCATGCAACCATTTAATCAATACATAACTAATCAATAATTTCATTTGGTTCAATAATTTCCTGTCATTAGTATGACATGACCTATTACCATGAAACCATTTAATCGAGTTTTAATTAATCAATAAATATATTTGGTTCAAGCCTTGAAATTCATTAGGGTAAAAATACAAAGCACCATGAAACCATTTAATCAAGTAATAACTAATCAATAAATCCATCTTGTTCAGGCCTTCCCATTAATTAGTATGACAAGTCCATGTAGCATGAAAAAATTCAATTTAATCCATTTAAAGAATATTAATAAATCAAGTATCACTTTTATACCTTCCATTAACATGGTAAGGGGTCCAAAAGACATGAAACCAATTATACAATTACATTTAAAAAGACAATTCATATACTTAGTATACTTGTGAATTAGCATTCCATATTTATTTATCAAATTAAAGAAAATAACATAAGTGGATCAGTTGGTGAGCATACATGGTAATTTAGATTATGAAATTCACAATCTAAAACAATCCATTTAATATAGATAAGCTTACCCTTAGAAAGGACAAGCCAAGGAACACCCGAACAGTAGCTCAAATGTTTCAAAACATTAAAACAAAAATTATTGACAAAATCCTATATGGGATGGAAGAATTTGTGTGTTTAAACACTATAAACTAATCATATATTTTGAAATATCATAACCAAACATTTCTAACTATTATAATCAAGACGTATAAATTCAAAAAATGACACTTGATAAATTTTGCAGACCCCACACAACAATTCCCATAATCAATGAACTTGAGGGATGAGTTGCAGACCACCAACCTTAGGCTTCTATGACTAAATTTTCGAGTATTAGCCTCTAATTTTGATTTTATAGTATTAGATCTGTAAAAAAGTTAAAAATTATTACACGTCAATAACTATGTCTGGAGTAATAGAGATGAATAACAGATCAAACAAACTTGATTACTTACCATTGTGCATCCAACGTGAAGAACTAAAGCTCAAATGGATCCCAGATGAAGGATATCTCTTGATCCCTAGGTTAGGCTTTCAAAAGCGCCAAAATGAGATAAAATGGAGGTTATTTCCTCTAGAAATAATATTAGGGAATAAATAAGGATTAATTAGATCATTAAGGGTAAAAATGTAAAATTAACCAAAATTTTGGTTGTGGATGGTTTGTCCACATGATTTTAAAAACTGTGCGCAAATCTTACATGGGTACATAGAGAAGAAGGGTAAATCACAGTGTTTGGAATCATGGTTAGGGAAACCATGTGAAAACCATGAAATATGTATCTACCTGAAAAAACATGTCACTCACATGGTTTATACTAACTATGCATCCTCTCAGCACGGTTTACTCTAATTGTGCGACAACACCATTTTTTACAAAAGGTTGGGTTCTGGGCCGTAAACAAGCCTCGAACACCACTAAGACTTTTTCTAACTCATTAGGCATCCATATTAGGTCCAAGGAAAATCTGGGGCCTTCAGGGTGTGGTGATGTTTTCAAGAACCACCTCTTCCAGATTCTAGGTTGCTTCATGGGTCATTATGGTATTTCTACCTCCCTTGAAGCTGAGATGCTAGGTTTCATTTATGAGATAAAATTTTCCATGGTCTTTTGTTGTAACAACCTTTGGATTTAATGTGACTCGACTATAATCATACAAGCTAATTAGAATGATGAAACTCATCTAGCATGGCTGATTACTACTCATTGGATGGAATTCAACCATTTGCTCAATAATCTGAACTACATCATCACACATGTCTATCAGGAAGAAAATATGGTTTTTGATGGCTTGGAAAACTTGGGTGTTAATCAAGACATGACCTGGTGTGAAGGACTCCCAACTACTCTTATTCTTTTCCATGTGAAAGATTGTAATATGATCCCATACTTTCGAGTCTTGTAAACATTCATTTCATAAATTTTGTGATTTGGCCACTTATGTAAAGGCATAATCCTCTTAAAAAATATATATATTTCTTCCAAAATAAAGGATAAGACCGAAATTTAAAGGATCCACACCTAAGTGAAAAACTCGGTTCTTAATGTATTCCCCCATTAAAGAACTCATCACCGAGTTCACCATCCAAGGTTGGTGAAACACTGTTTGAGAAAAAAACTATTTCCATAGAGCATGTACGTCAGCCTCCAACTCTAAAGTCTCATCCTACATGCGGTTGTGCTTCCATATCATGCACACTAGAGGGACAGACCATCCTCATAGAGCCTTCATTATCTATTCAACGATATGTATTGGAAACTCCTCAAAGGTATAATCAGCATCTAACTCAACATTTTCAAGATCAAAGGTATGAGATGGGTGGGCATGAAATTATCAAAGCTGTGAAACATGGAATATATCAATCATAGTTTAGTGGCTCTAAGGTATTATCAACCTATAGGCTACCTTCCTGATTATATTTAGAATCTCAAATGGACTTACATAAGGAGAGGGAAACTTACCTTTCTTTTGTAACCGTTTATACCCTAGAATGGGTGATACATGGAGGAAAAATGATCCCTGACCTCAAAATCTATAGTTTTTCAGTGTTGATCATCATAATAATAATATCTAGACTGGGAAGTATTCATACGCTTCTAGATCAGTTGAACTTGCTCCTAATTTTCTTGAATGAGATGAGGACCTAGTAGGGAAACCTCACCTACTTCTATCCATAAAAAGGGTGATCAAAATGGCCTACCATATAAGTCCTTAAAAGGACCCATCAGAATTGTCACCTGAAAGCTATTATTATATGTGAACTCGAGGAGTGGTATATTCTTCTCCAATGAACAACCAAAATTATGGATGCATGCTTGAAGCATGTCCTCAAAAAAATGTATTGTCTGTATTGATTTTCCATCAGTCATAGAGTGAGAAGTTGTTCTTAGAAGAACCTTTGTACCCATATATTTATGTAATACCTACTAGAATCCTGGACTAAAATGACTATCCCTATCTGAAACAATAGTACATTGGACCCCATGTAGTTGTATGATCTCACGGACACACATTCTTCTCATCTCATCAACTAAGAAAGTCTCTTGAATATGAATGTAGTGGGATACTTTTTTTTCAGTCAATAACCACCCATATAGCCTCACTACCCCTCAATGACCTATGTAACCTGACTAAAAATTCCATGTGAACATCTCACCATCTCCATTATAGAACTATAAGCAGTTTTTATATGCCTATAGGTCTCTGGTTCTCTTCCTTCACCTGCTGACAAGTGGGAAACATATTGATAAAGACTATTATCTAACATTTCTTCCCTGTCCACCAATATCAGTGTCTTATATCTCAGAACATTTTGGATATTATTGGATGAAATTCCCACTAAGAAGATTCGGACTCCTCCATCAACTTCTCTCTCATATCTATAGGAACCCATACACATCCATGTATATGTAGGATGTCATCATTGTTCGTTGACCAATCCGAAGGTGGGTTACCTCCTGATATACTCTCACAGAGAACCAATCCCTTAGGATCTGAAAATTGCCTACTCTTCAACTTCTCAAGTAAGGAATAGGTAACTATCACGGATGAACGATAACACTTGTCATGACTATCATGAAACTTCAAATGCATCTTATAGAATATGGCCATTAATTTCCATTCATCATTGGATTTCTATACATCATGTGATTGAGTTTTTGGACTGACTTCATTAGTGAATACATTGCCCTTCCCAAGAATACAAGAAAGCTTAAAATCAAAGGACTGTATATATTTGACCCATTTTCAATGTATGAGGTTCAAGTCACACGAGGTAAAGATATATTTTAGGCTCTTGTGGTCCGTAAACACCACAAAGAACTCACCCAAAAGGTAGTGTCTTCAGCAACGTAAGGCATGGATTTTGGTTTCTAGCTCAAGGTTGTGTGTTATGTAATTTCTCTCATGAGGCCCCAACTACCAATATCCATATGCAACGGATTTTTTCTCCATCATTAGAAATCCACCTGGTATGAATACTAATGCATCATTCAATATGATATAACCTTAGTTAGACTCTATTAGAGTCAGATTAGGTTATAAGAAAGGCCTCCCATTTTACTCCTGAAAGGCTTTCCCTCATGTTTATGACCATAGGAACTTAACACCATTATTTTTAAGTCTAGTAAGTGGTAATGAAAGGTGTGATAACTTCTATATAAAGTGATGGTAATATCCAGCCACCCCAAGAAATTCCACATATCAAACATGTTCTTGGGATGGTCTCGAGAAACTACAACACTATCATTTTATGGGTGAAAAGATACTCCAAATTCTAATATGATATAACCCATGAAATGAACTTTCCTAAGCCAGAAGTGACACATATCAATCTTAGCATAAATGTGATTCTCACTTAGTGTACTTATAATGATCTCAATGTTCATGGCATGGTCTCTACGAGTGGTTAATAATATAATATGTCTTCCACAAAGATAACAATAAAAGAATCCAAATAGGGATGTAAACCCAATTCATTGGAGCCATGAAAATGGAGGGTGTATTTCTGAGACCGAACAACATAATGAGGTACTCGTACAGACCATACCTGCTACAGAAAGCAATACGAGGTATGTCTGATGGCTTGACATGAACCTGATGATAGACCTATCATAGTTAGATCTTAAAGAAGACGCTATATCCTCATAGGTGGTAAAATATATCTTCTATATGATGTAGTTTATACTAGTTCTTAACCATAAGCTGGTTCAACCTTTTGTAATACATTCATAGAATTAAGGTTCCATCTGCCTTCTTATAAAAAAGTATAGGAGAATCCCAATATGATATATTCCTATGTATAAAAACATTGTCCTCCAGATCCTATAATTGATTCTTGTGTTCCGGGAGCTCAGTATATTCCATCCAATATGGAGGAATGGACACTAGAGCTACTCCTGGAATAAGTTTAATTGTAAACTCTTCCTCTATCTCAGGAGGTATTATAGAAAATTCATTAGGAAAAGATTACCTGAAATGATATACTATTTGAAGGAAATTAGCATGATGTAAACCTAGATCCTCCATAAAGATATTAGGAATAAGGGTAGTCACTTCACCTAACCAATGAATCATTGGTCCGGCTCTTCCATCCTAGACATCCCACTCACACTTATGTAGATAACTTCTTCCCTCCGGTGATGTAAAAGATTCCCTACGGTGATATTAGTCTACAAAATCATGATAATAAACCAACCAATACATACCTATAATGAAATTTAAGTCTGTCATTTTGGGAACGAATAGGTTCCATAAGAAAGGTTAATTGCCTACTTTAAGGGGATAGTCCCAACATTGACATATTCCCCCGAGCCGCACACCTAATGTTGCATCTATGGTCATTAAACCATAGTAATACTATATTTCTAGTCTAATACATTCTAGGATAGATATATAGAGAAACTATTTTGAAGCACCAATATCAAACAAAGCTGTTACTGTAGTAGATTCCACTAGAATAGTACCCCGTATGGTATATGGTACCACTTCATGATCCTTGGGTATCAGGTGCAGTGTATGCAACTTTCCTGATCCATAGATCTATAAAATATCTTGACTACCCTGATCATAACTATTACGTTGCCTCTGCTAGTGATTTGGGGCATGGATACCATGACCATGACCTACTCCTCCGCTAGTTCTGCTGGTGCTATTCCAACTACCTACCTGATGCAATTCAAAAGAACCAGTAACCTAAAGGTGATGCATGAGATGGTAATTTTACACTAAAAGATAGTGGAGAGGTCCTAAAAAATGATAAAGTTGTCCCATATAGCCGTAATCCTCGAACTCTAGTGGGTCTCTACACAATGAGGCTTCATATTCACCTATCTTTCACAATGACAACACACCATTGAACAATCACTATGGATACTCTAGTTGTCACTACCTTGACGAGATACATCAAGGAACAATTTCCTATCACTAAAAGAACTAATTTCTTAACATAGAACTGATCCTCCTTGCCCGGTTCTATTTTCATCCCTCAGATTATTCTCAATGATAAGAGCCTGATTAAATATTTTTAAAAAATAGGCAGGTGAAATACATTCACCTTCTGTTGAATGGAACACACATGCCCATCCTCTAAACATCTAGAACAATAAATATCATCACCATATAGAAGTGGGGAAACTTGATGTTAATTAGTGAAATGAAATTAATACTTCATAACTGAAAATGAACTCTACTCAAGATTCCTGAACTTTCTGGCTCTGTCAACTCTCAGCATATGAGGAAATAATTGATCATTTAAGGCAGTCTGGAAACCAACTCATCCCATGCCCTAATGGAGGCCATCCAAGGTAATGACATCCAACAAATTCTTTGCCAAATATCAATGAATATATGTGTAAAGTTTGACTCTCTACTCTATAATCATATCTAGACACTCAAAGATAGATAGGGTGGCCTCCAATGAAGACTCAGTAGCCTGTAGACCACCATCCCCAAAGAAGGTGGATGGATGTTGTAGCTGGAACTCATGATTTGGATCATCCATCATAGGTGAAGCTCATAGAGAACCATGCATATACTACATCAAAAGTATGAAACTATCACAGACTTGGGAATCAGTGCCTGGATCGGGTACAATAGGTGTTTTCTCTAGTGGCACTCTTGGCAGTAAGATTGGTGGCTTAGGGGACACTAGAACTGGAGTATGGACGTCACCACCCTCTTAGCATATGATATAAGGATGTTGTAGTGGCATTGATCTAAAAGTATTATCCACACTCTTTAGAACAGACTTAATGAAGATATATAGAGACACTTACGAAATATAAACAAGGTAAGGCTCACTACCTGAGGTATACAACCCCATATACCAACATAGATGACCAAGTAATAGTAAGTGTAAAAGTATAAGTTTCATTTCATATTACATTTAATTACCATGTTCACTCTTTTACCATATAGAAACATGAAAAGGAAAGATAAGGATGTGAAACCATTTCACTTTTATAAATTAATTCTATTAAAACATGTATAAAAGTTCCATTATAATGTACTTTTATTCCTAATAAATTGGGGCTCCTAACCCTTATCAATAAAACCAACACCAATTTGAATTTATAATTAAATGATTTATTTGGTAAATTATTTATTGCAACCCTCAAGGGACCATAACACCTCATGAATAAAAACATGAAATTATTCAATCACATACCATAGCAGCACAAGAAATATATAAACAAGGCTAGGCACACTCATCAACCAAAATCATAATAGGAAATTAAAAGTAGTGAAATATACCTATATGGAATGGAAATATTCATGAAATGTGAATTATAGGTTCCTGCCTAATGAATGTAATAATTCACCTTGTACTCGTCTCATTAGGACAAGGATAAAATATAATCTCAATCATAATAATAATCAACAACACCACATAGCATGTGAGTCCCACAATGGTTAAATAATGTGAACTATAATAGGAAAAACAGATAAATAATTATATTTCAGGTAACATGACTTTTACCTTGATCATGGGATTGTGATGCCAAAGCATGACTTATGACCAAGTCCCAAGAATTCCTAATATCATGAATATTGTATCCAAATAGTAAATAATGAAGTAAACACCTTTTATTCCACTTTGTGACATCCTGGACCCAGATGCCATATAATAGTGCCCCAAGCCTGGTGGTCCACATGGCCTTAAGAACAACACCCCAAATGCTAGAGGCTACCATCTAATAGTGAACGAAAATGGTGTGTCTATGGGAAGACTATTACATCATTACCATATTATTTCTTAGTAGATAAATATAAATATAGGTAAATAACAGAATAAATATAAGTGAAGATAAGGAACAACGAAAAGAGACAAGGATAACAATAACTAAATTATCAGAAATAACTAATAATGATATGTCATGTCACTAGAAACTGGAAAAAATGGATACAAGATAGAAGACATAAAAATTTTAAAAAAATTATAAAGGAAATCAAAAGAATATCACAAGTATCCAAATATTTGGCTCAGTGATCTACTATCAATCTCTATCTTAAACAAAATTGAATCAAGTGTTCTATGTTGTATGCTTCCCTTTAACAACACAAGAATTCATGTAATCTATTATGGGTACCAAGAAACGCCCATAGAGGGTGGGAGATAAATCTATGTGGGCCACCACCAATGGTGTCTATAACATCCAACCCATGTAAAGAAAATCTTATAGGGTGAAAGCATGCATATTAAATGTAATGTAGTATAATGTAACTAAATACCCAAGTAACAACCTCATCTATCGGGTGGTGTCTGAACATGTAACTAGTTCTTTATTTGATTGTTACCAGTATATAAATAAGTCACACGTTATTAACAGTTATGTTTCCAAGATGTAACATGGAAACCTATAATGATATTTCATAATGAATTTTCAAGGTAATAACCAAGGAAAAGTAGACCTGAAGGATCACCAACTCAGTAATGACTATATCAAAGCTAAGGGTAAGAGTGTAATACAAGGATGATAGTCCAATACATTCCCCTATAAGATTCATACTAAGTCGAAGGAGTTCATCCAACATAAAATAGGGCTAAGAAATGACTGGTCCTAATGGGGTTAACCATGGAACATACTTGTTAATGCTAGATCCAAGGAGTGTATCTAAATAATCCTATAGTATATGTGAGGGATCCTACAGTGTCATACTATGAATCCAATATTTGAAAAGTATTTTGTTCTAGGTGGGTATTAACCTAAGAATTTTTTATCCTAGAATTTGGAATGGGGTCCTTGAGTGCTCAAGGAATTCCCTCAGGAATCCAAGGCAAGCTCAAGTCATGCCACTCCTATTTTGATAACGAAGTCCTATAATATTCCATTTGGTTCTAGCATTGCCTTTTATTAGTGTTGCAAGTCTAATTGAGCAAGAAACCATTTTATCAAGACATAATTAAAATAATTCCATTTGGTTAAATCCTTTCCATTCATTATTGTGACAAGTCCAAGTAGCATGAAACCATTTCATAAAGTCATAATTAATCAATAAATATATTTGGATCAATCAATGCCTTTAATTGTTGTGACAAGGCCAAGTATCATGCTACAATTTAATCATGTCATAATTAATCAATAAATCCATTTGTTTCAAGCCTTGACATTAATTAGTGTGACATGGCCAAGTAGCCTTCAACCATTCAATTCAATCCATTTAAGTAATGTTCAAAAATCAAAGTTGACTCCACTACCTTACATTAACAAGGTAAGGTGTTCTAAAAATATAAAACCTATCACTAAGACCTTTTAAAAGGCCATGTCATATACTTAGTATACTTTAAAATTTTAATTTAACATTTAATTATAAAATTAAATCACTTTCCTTAGGTGGGTCAAGTGGTGAGCATACATAGTAATTTCCATTATGAAATTAAAAATTTAAAACAATCCATTTAATATAGAAAATCTTACCATTATAAAGGTAATCCAAGGAACACCCAAATGGTGGCTCAAAATTGTCAATACACTAAAATAAAAATTATGGAATACATCATAAATGGTATGGAAGGAGTTTTGGGTGTAACCACTATCAAATAATTACATATTGAGAAATATTATATCCATACGGTTCTCAGGATTATAATCATGATGTATAAATTCAACAAACTACCCCTAATGAAATCGGCGAGCCCCACACGACAATTCCAAAATAAATGATCTTTAGGGTTGAGTTATATACCACACACCTTAGGATTGTACAAATATCTTAATCTAGTATTATAATATAATTTTTCATGGAATAGAGAAGACCTGTGAAAAAGGAAAAGATTCTTACAGCTATATAACTAGGTCGAGAGCAAGAGGGGTGAAGAACGGCCCAAACAGACATGAGTACTTAATGTTGCTCAATTAACTTGATGAACCAAAGCTCGAACGAACCCCAAAAGAAGTATATATGGTGATTTCTATTTTAGGCCTTCAAAACATCCAAAATGGTTGAAAATGGAGGTTATGTATGCTAGAAATCGTATCAGAGAAGAAGGAAAGATTAGTTAGATCATTAAGGGTAAAAATGTAAAATTACACAAAATTTACGATGCGAACAGTTTTTTGGAATGGATTTTAAAACCTTACACAAACCATGCATGGGAACCTAGTGAAGAAGGGACACTCACATGGTTTAGATGCATGGTTAAGGAAATCGTGCACTAACCGTGTGTGATGGTTCTGACCCAAAAATCATACCACCTCCACTGTTTAGACTAACCGTGCATCCTCCATGCACGGTTTATTCTAATTATGTGCCAAGAAGATTTTTTTCAAAAATATTTGGGCTATAGGCCCTGAACAAGCCCCTAAAACCCATAATAGTTTTTCTAACTCATTATGCATACATATTATGTCCTATAATATATAGTTAATCTGAAATTTAAAGGATCTATACCATTGTGAAAACCTGGGTTCTTACATAAGAAATCATAGAATTAGTTTCCCTTTCTTTCTAAAATAGTAATGAATTAATGGAGTAGATACATTTACAAATACATGGTCACCCATGAAGAGCTATAAGGTCCATATCTTATAGTATAAATATTAGTATTTCTTGATCAAGTTAGTGACTAGACACTTCCAAAACAGTTTAACCCTCTCATTTGTCTCCAATAATAGGATCAACCCAATGATCACCAACCTACCAATAACTAATAAATAAAATGATTAGTGACCTAGTAAATTATAAAAGGCCTCATATGGAGCTATATATATCAATTCATAATAATAGTTGGTATAAAAATACTCTACCATCACTATATGGTCTTCCAAACCTCTAATTAAATATAATAAATAATCCGGGAGAATGTTATTGTGTGTCTAGATCTTCTCCTTAGACTTCACATCATTCTATGGGTGAAAAGTTAAACTCTGATTTATTTATTCTCCATATATTTTATTTATTACTTGATATAAATGAGATATGAAATATGAATCTCAATATGAGACAATTTTCATAGTAATACCATAAAAATGAACCATTTAATTTTTAAGAAACCTACCCAACTTATCTGCTAAATGATTCTCATAGATAAGTAAGATGTGAGATACATACTTCAACTATACTATAATGATCCAAACCACATTATGTCCCTTTTATATATGTGTATCTTTGTGATGAATTCCATGTTAACCTCTTCCCAATTCTAAGTGAGAACTTGAGTTCGATGATGTAAGACACCTAGTCATTGGTGCTCTATATTCACCCAATGGTAAGTGAGATAATGAGACACAAGATAAATGATTCCCTCCTTATACCAACCAACCTAAAGTAGTTCTTAATATCATGGTATATCATGGTGTTCTTAGGGTTCAAAATCCATTGACAGTCTTTTAGTAACTTATTAACTCCTCCCTTAATAAATTATTAACTATTACCCTACCAAGCACATTGATCACCTTACTCTTAGCTTTATTCCTTATGATAATAGCATTTGTTCAAATAAAATATCTTTCATCAAAAATAATGTGAATAAAACTTTTGGATATGCTTTATATATCCACTATTTTAGAGGTGATTATAAGAGGAAAAAAAGTCACCCCTTATGACTCCATATCCACATTTATAGGCTTCTCTTAGAAAATTCTAATCAGACGCCACCCTTCACTAGGTTTTTTCACTATCTACATCAATATATTCCTAATAATAGAAAACACCATTATTTTCCCCTTTCTCAATGCATGATCCCTCTAAAAATCATATTTTTCGGGTAATCCACTAAGCACCTTCGCCGATGATTTTTGTATTACTTTCAAAAGATATATTGAAATATCTAAGGGTATATTTAGAAAAAAAATATCTATCCAAATATATATCAGAACCAAAACTTTAAAGTATGGAACATAGAATCTAGTTCTAAATCATGTGTTGGTAGTCCTTATCATGGGGTTTTAGTTGATAATATCTATAATAAACTACCCTATCCTCCTACATTAATGAAAACCCTTTTATTACTTTGGATGGCTCACAATATACAATGTAACCCTTTCATGGGATAGTAAAAATAAAAAAATATAGTATATGTAAATCTCCCTTTCAACATTTAAAGTGGATTTATACTGATAAATCCACTTTATTTTTACCCCATTCCCATAAGGCCCATCATTAACACTATCAAGTTGGGGAAATCATGAGCGAATCGTCGATATGAACCAACCAAACTAAAGAAACTTATAATTTAAAAGATATTATTTGTTTGAGTCCACAATGAAAAAACTTCAATATTACCTTGAATAATTTAGATTTCATCCAAAAATATAAGATGCCTAATATAATTCGCCTAAGGAATATAAAAATAACACTTTTAGAGCTTGATATATCACTAATTCACTCGAAGTATGCTCAATATTATCACTAAATAATCCCTATATAATTCATATGTCATAAAATATTCTTGATACCGTCAAACAATACTATAATGTAGAAGTATAGGAAGGGATAGAAATTCGAGATCATTAAAACCATTGAAACCACTAATGAATTCATATTATTTAATGGAATAACTAAAAACATATAAATCCAATACTTTCTAAAAAATTCTAGTTATGGAATATCCCCCATCCTAACCCATAATTAATGATAAAATGATCGTTGTTCAATTTTAGTGAATCGTAATGATCCCATCCACTAATAAAAAATATATATTTATATTAGTGGATATATTTTCTCTAATTAAACATGAATTTAATTATTTTAATCTATACACAATCTCAAGATGTCACCAACAAAATTGGTGAAAAAATTAGAGCACCCCAAGGAGAGGTGCTTAGATATATAAAACCATTCATCGCATGTTTTCCATGATAATTATTTATCTATCTAAACTTGATGCGTTCCATAAAATATAATTGTATTAATATAGGTTCATCAACTTATAATATTTCAATCAAAAATTATACTCTCCTCTTTAAAGGAAAACATAATAAAACATCAGGGAACATATCCCAAAAGTAGTGTACCAATATGGAATACATAGGTTAAAGTGTCACTTACTTAGTTTTGAATAACATTATTCCCATATGAGTTTTAATCACTCAAAACTTCTTAAAATATTTTCCAAATATACTTTCCTAGTAGTTCTATTCTCTAATGAAAGTATTCTCATCTTCAATGAGTAAAGTGAATAACTCCCTCATTTAGTAATAATCAATGTGAAACCAAAATTTCTGTATCTAACCCATTATTAATATAATATTGAAAGTATTCATATCCAAAATGAAGAAACAATATATGTGACTATATCCCCCAATAATGATGTCACAGTTAAATATCCACATACCCTAATCCATTCTCTTCACTAATGGAGTATCAAAATTCCGAATTGAAGAAAAGTGTTATAATAAAATCACAAAACTAGATACTGGATGAGTTGAGATAATAGATTGGAAATCCATTATATAATTAAAGTATCAGATAGAGTTGAAGAAACTAAAAAACACCTTTAAAAATAGAGGGACTCTTATCCCCATCAGTTGGAACATGGCATAGTTAAAAAAATCCTACATGAATAAGTTTATGGGATTGACCTCATAATACCAAAGAGTGATGAAAAAATAACCTGAGAAGCATCTACAACTTCTACCCTTGAGGAAGATGACCATCTTTTCATCCATATCTGTTGGATGTAGTGCTATCTATTATGGTCCTCTAGAAAATGATCAGGAATCATGGTTTTGTCCCATTCTTTGAATCGTATCCATATATTTCATCCTCATAGAACAAATCTTTTAGTGTCTGTAGGGTCCTGAAAAATCCACAAAGGAGAATGTGAATCCCCTTAATTCAAGAGGGGATTCGACCCAATTTCCCTTGAGGAATTGGGAAAAAATGTGGAGAATACACAAAGGATAGAAAAAGACAAACCGGTCCGCGAACCGGTCCAACAGTGATGGTACGCGGCCGGTTCCGCAAGACGCCCCCTCCGCAGACTAGTGTCGTCCACGAAACGGAGGTGGGAACCCTCCGTGGGCACGAAGCAGGATGGGCGCCAAGCTGGTCCACCGTCACGAACCACCCCAGCCAGGAACCACAGGAACGGGCTCGGGCCACGTACGTTGTCATTCACAGAATAGAGGCGGAGCCCTGCGCGGCTGCGAAGCACCCCTGAATCGATTTGGTTCACGAGTGAGGTGCATTCAATGCCCCCCCCCCCCCCGATTTGTGGATTGACCAGGTTATCTATAAACCGGGTTTCCAGTCATGGGCCTCCATAAAAGGTGTAGTATGACCACAGATACACCTCTTTCCCCCCTTTATAAAAGGACATCGAGGGGGGAGAAGAAGGAGGTCGATCATATTTGGGTGGAAGGATTTCAGAGGAAGGAGATCAGGATTTCATAAAACATAGAACATCCAATTCGTGAACCAGAATATGTCTGAAACTGGAAAAAAATTAATAAGGAACTGAACATGCCTAAAAAATTGGTGAACTGCGAACCTAAATTAAAAAAAAAAGAGAAGACCGTGAGCCATGGCCCCTTCTGCAGATGTATTCCGCGCGGACCAAGGAGTCTATGCCCCTTTTCGATCCGATGCACCACGTAGAACCCTCCTATGCTGGCGAAGCCCTAAACGTTGAACCCGCGACCGGCGTCACCCATGGCCGCCATTGTTTCTGTGGACTCAGCCGTGTACCAACCTGGTACGCAGGCCAAACTCGAAGCCACATACCACCCTAGTACACGGGATTCCTATCAGTCCGCGCACCACCCTAGTATGTGGACAACTTCTCCAGTCATGTAGCACCCCCAACGCAAAGGGTACACTCATTATACACCCATGTGGCCTGCCAACTCCTTCGATGTTCCCATTACCTGAGTCAGATAAAATCCTTCTAATCTGTATTGATCCTTCTAAATCCCTTCAGTGGTCTATTCATCATCCTCAAGCCAAGGCCTTTACCGAAGCAACCAGATCTATATGGTGAAATCTATAGGCGCATAAGCGCGCAGTTTTGAGTTCACATACCCACGGTTGGTGAGGGAAAAAGGTTTTATCTGGATTTTGAGTGTGTTCCCAAAACACTCCTGGGTTCACATCCCCATGGTAGTGTAGGGTCTGATCCCGAGAGCCCCCTTTCTGCCTCTCCACTCATCAGGATTTAGGGACCCCGCTCACGTTTCCTTTTGACGAACGCCAATGGTGAGCACCTCCCCCATCTCTTGGGAGTGGCTGGGCATCCCTCCTGGAGTAAGCCCCATACTATCCTCACTGGAAGCCAATGTTCCTTCCCCTTTCATCATGGGAGGTTCATTTCTCCGCTGCGTGACTTCTACCTTCCGCGAACATTAGGGGAAGGAGAGTCCAGTGGTCCCATCCTTTTCCTCCACTCGTCATCTTTCTCCCTTTCCACTGGTAGGGAGAATGTGTGAGGCTTTCCAAGTCTGTTTCATTCTATTCTTTCACAAACTACGCATGACTCATGTGGGATTAGATATTTTTGATGGTCACGGCGTCTGCATAATCATGCACCAGAACGAATTACATGGATTTTGATCTTTGTCTCCTAAGCAGGGTACATAGGACGCCTCCTCGAGGTTCAATCCCAATTCAGGCCACTAACCATGTGTTAGTCCCAATCATGCCCTCATAACAAACTACATGGGTTTTGATCCCTTTCTCTTATGCAGGGTACGTAGGATGCCTCCTTGAGGTTCAATCCCAATTCAGGCCACTAACCGTGTGTAAGTCGCAATCATGCCCCTCAGAACGAACTATGTGGGTTTTGATCCCTATCTCCTAAGAAGGGTACGTAGGATTCCTCCTCGAGGTTCAATCCCAATTCGGGCCACTAACCATATGTAAGTCCCAATCATTCCCCTCATAACGAACTACGTGGGTTTTGATCCCTGTCTCCTAAGAAGGGTACGTAGGATGTCTCCTTAAGGTTCAATCCCAACAACATGCAACTCTCACGTGTAAGCCCTAACCTTCCAAGAACTACATGGACTTCGATTCCTGATCTACCGGGATACGTAGGAAACCTCCCTGAGGTACAAGCCTGATATCTATGTCTGATACACATACGTCTCTATCAGACCATGTCCTTATACTCCAGCAGGACCATCTCTAGTCCTAGGAAATCACTTCCCTTGGGTATTCTGGGCCGCTTCGGTATAATTCCCGCACTGAATTTGACCGGGTACATCTCTCCTAGGTGTTTTGGCCACAAGATGTTAAATTGTACAGTTGGGTCCTCATCGCATGACCTTAAAAGGTGATGTGTCCCGTCAAGTGGCACTGAACTACATGGATTCTTAATCCTCTCACCAGGATATATAGGAAGCCCATATCACGGGTTCGATCCAAACGCTCAAGTCGTTATCGGTCCCCCCTAGATGACAATAAAATCCAGAGCGCCCAGTTATGAGGCTTCAAGATAGTGTCATCTCAATGAGTCCAAACTCCTTGGAGTCATCAATCTAATGAGGGATGGTAAACCTCAGGCCTAAATGATTCTGAATCCCTGTGTTCCACTGACCATTACCAACCAAGAGTAATCTGTGGATACTATGCTTGGGTATAAACCAAATATTCACGAACATATGAATACATATTAAATATATAACAGAGTCTCAGAATAGGAAAAAATTCCCCCCAAATGGGTTTGATGAGCCCGACTTCCCATCCCCTCGACCAATGTGAGTTCTTAAGCATCACTGGCTGAATCGCTCAACGAATGTCTGCCTTTAGAAAGCAGGTCCATGGATCGTTGGATATGGAACCGTTAGGCATTTTGAAATGAAGACCGATATACACAACCTTAGTGATTGAGCGGATCTTAGACCTTCGTGAGATTGACTGTTGGGAACGTCGGTCCCCTCCCATAGAAACGGTTCGAAACAAAAAATGGTGAACCCGACGTGAATCATTAACCAAGGATGAAAGATTTAACCTAATCTCACTCTGTTCCCCCTTATACATATATGGAGGGCCAAGAAAATTCATTAATTACGCATGGGATCATGAGATTCTTCTTTGACGGGTTTTCTTTTTGTATTTGGTAAAATGTTTTACATTTACCAATCAGAGCTCCCTTCGATACAATGGCATAATGGAGGAACCCACAGGTGTGTGCTTCAAGCTACACAATGACCAAAATTCCTCACCAACAAAGGACCCCGTCACCAACTCAGTGTCTTCAACACTAGGTCTGAGATTCATTGATCCGAGAGTACCATTATAATGGTACTCTCCCGATGGTGGAGGCAGCCATGCATGCCCTCCAATCCACCAAGACCCACCGGTCGCCTGCCCAACAGCAGCCGCAAAATCAAAACCAGGCGGCTCCTGTTTCCATCTCAAACCATTTTGGGAGACTATCCCTGGAATGAGACAATGCGTACCTCCCTTATCTTAGGGAGGAAGATGAGGTTGACACTAAGTACTTCATCCCCACTGAATGGGGGTTCCGCTCTAAGGCCCCTTCCAGAAGACGTCATTGAGGTCACGCCATGACTCAGTATCCTCAGGCTAAGGAGGAGGTCTCCCCAAGGATCCAGGCCCACGCTCCTAGAGCATTGGCCCCTCGGACTGCCCGATGAGGGTGGGAAATGTACAACTAGGGACCGGTCATCACCCTTGTCCCTAAGGAGGAGCTCTGCTGCCCAGTCACAGAGACATATCGCGAGCAGGAACATACACATGTCCACTACTCCAAAGTCCTCTATCCAGACATGGCAGCATCATATGAGCAGGCATGCATCCCATCCAAGCTCCATCAAGCCCGTCACTCACACAGGACGACACCTACCTAGTAGGCACCTTTCCCTGCCCAGGGTCGTGAAGCCCACCAACCAGACATGGTGGCGACCCATTGCTCGCAGGACCAGTTCCTAGAAGATGCTTCTGACTCCTACCATCCTGATATGGTGGCGGTCAACAAAGCCCGCCATCCTGATGTGGCGGAAATTAATAGGCAGGCACATCTCCCTACCATCAAAGGCAACTGACTCGATACGGTGGGAAACCAACATATGCAGGGCCAGCTCCTAGTGGATGCAAGTAAAGTCCACCATCCCGATGTGGTAGAAAATGGAGAGATAAACTGATATATCCCGGCATAGGGGAAGACTCGTTCACCTGCCCCAACACAGGAGAATTGTTAGTACCCACTGACCACCGGAGAACCGGAGTAGGATATTCCTACTCCGATACCGAAATGGGCCTTCATACCCATTCTAGACAAAAATGTCTCTCTAGTATCCTGGCAATAATGGAGGAGTAGGTATCGATCCCAGATCATATCTTGCAAACTTTCCAGAATGAAATTTCATCAGCGGAAACAGCAAGGACTTGGGCCCATGAGCCCATCTACCCAATTGAGGTGACTCATCTAAGAGATGAGATAGCTTCCTCGGAGCAGATCTGCATCCCTATTTTTCCCAGGAAGGTCTTCAGCCATATTCTAGGATATAAGGGAAACCAGATCAAGAAGCTTCACTCGTTCCAACTGGGGGAAACCCATCCATCATGGTGGATACTTCATAGCATGAATATATCCCTACTATAAGTCAAGATGTTCGTTGGCATATCCCGGGAGCATCATTGAACCCAATTAGAAATGGAACCAAATTGTATGGTTGTTATCCATAGAAGACGATCCCCGCTTCCCACAAGAAAGTGCCCCGAATGCACCGAAGGAATCAGGAAAATAAAGAGTGGGTTTATGACTCCGCTCTGCTAGAATTTGGGGTTCCCAATTCTGCTAAGAACATATCAAAGGCTCAGAACCTTTCCCACCCATTACAATATTATGGTAGTGGCAGTATCAGTTGTGAAGTTCCTCTCTGTAATGTCACTACTAGCAGCTCTGAAGGTCCCCCCTAGAGCACCCTCAGGGGCCTCCCCCACGGGAATATAAATATCGATCACGAGAGCTTCTATTTTGATGCGAGTCATGGAAGCCCTCCACGTGAATAGAATATCGAGTAGCAAGAAGGCACACCACTTGTTGCGGTCCACCCTAAAGGTCCTCCCCGGGGTATAAACTACAAACAATGTCTGTTCAGTGGGACAATAGATTATGATAGTAGTCCTTGCTATTGTAGGTGCAATTGCAGAGGCCCTCCCTACAGTGACGTCTCATCATGACAAGAAGGCGCTCCCCTTGTCGTGGCCTTCCCTAAAGGTCCTCCCCTAGGAATTACATTGCAACGACACTCCGCACAGCTAGGAATCATATTACGATGGAAGTACTCACCACTCTGATAATGGAGGTCCTCTCGGTAGAGACGTCAGGCAGCGAGAAGGCCCTCCCCTCATTTCGGTACATTTTGAAGGCCCTCCCAAGGGTGGACCCCATAGACATTCTCCTTGCGGCAGCTGTGATGGTATTCCTCACCATTGTGGCAGCTGTGATGGTAGTCCTTGACACCAAGGCCTCCATTTCGAAGTTCCCCCCCCCCCCCCGTAATGTCCCCAAGAAACAAGAAGGTCCTCCCCTTGTCGCAGTGTGCATTGAAGGCCCTCCCCAGGATACACATCAAACTTCCAACCATGATGGTCATCCACACCATGATGGAAGTTATTGCGAAGGTCCTTCGAACAGTGACATATCATATTGACATGAAGGTCGTCCCCCTACTGAATAAATAATAGAAAATCCCTCATATGCCGAGGCACTCAGAAGGGAGGGATCAAGCTTGTGAGATTCCCAGCTAGTTTCCAATGACACCCTTCTTCAATCAAGAGATGGTCTGGGGCCACGTTCATCTTCTGAACCACCTTAGATTTTCCCACATGATAATTCAATACCTACTGGACCCACTGCCTCCGACCACACTATCGGTGATCGCCTCAGTTGGGCCGACCGGGTAGAGGAATTACTAGTGGAGGAGTATGCCAACATGTTGTACCCGAGGAAACGAATGGCTAGAGATGATATACCAGTTATGTTTTATCCAACATCCACCCCTCAATTCGGCATACCTAGAAAGTTGTCAAAATAATGTGCGCACGACATCCACTCCAATATATGGACAACCCTCCACTGGCTGAAATCAAGTTTCCTGCCCTACGATGGGTATGTAGACCACGTCAAGTCAATAGGAGACATCCTGTGTCACATTGTCCTGGAAGCGCTTCCTCTAGTGCGACAACCGGAACCTAAGATGCATAAAGGAAACATTGATTTAGCATGCCTCCATGCACTGCACCAGTTGCGCCGCCTCATTGACGACACTCTGATGGGAGTCCATATCAGAGGATGGGGAGAACATGGATCTCTGCATTTCACTTCACTCCCCGCCCAGAAGAACCCATTCGGCATAATGCATTGCAACATCATCACATAAAGATAGCGATCGAGTGGACTCCCTATCCAAGAAAGGTGACACATTCAGCAGAGACATGCCTTGAGTAAGTCCCAGAAGCGTTAGGCCCAACGGGAACAATCCATTCATGAACTCCTGAATCAGGCCATCGAAAGCATACAACAAGCCTCTCACCTAAGAGAGGCCAATCAGCAATCATTGCTTGCCTTCCCAGAGGGGATTGATTCACAGGTGAACTTTGCATTAGATCCAGTTCACCCCCGAATGGGGGCGCGCAAGATTAGGCAGGTAACAATAGCAGCATCCACTGCCGCAATCCTGGGTCAACCCCAGCCTGTAAGGCTGTGGGCATTTTTAACAACAAATTCCCATGTAAGGCTAATAAAAATGGGAAAGACTCAACGTCCAAGGAATGGAGCCAGCCCCAGCCCTCTGGTCTGGGGGAATTTTTACCACCTCAATAACAACCTCCCCCATGAGAATCAAAATTCTATCATCTAGGGAGGATTGTCAAAAGAGGAGGTTCCTACCCTATCCCATATTTTGAATCATCATCCCCTTCAAGAGGGAGGAATACCGTAAGGTTGCATCAAAGTACTCTTCGCGTCACCCTTCATCAAGGAGTCTGAATGCAATCCCAGGACAAGAAGGGGAGGACCAGTAAAAGGCGTGGGAGATCCTCTTTCTATTTGAAAGATGACATCTCCTCCACCCCATGATATTAATCCATCAACACCATAGAGGCTAACCCCATAGGTGACACCAGAGATGATGCAAATCCGGATGGATCGGGAGACGATGATTTCGGTCAGGCTGTGACTCACAACGAACCACCAGGTGTTCACACCCTAAACCAGAGGGTTTCCCTAAATATGGCCGCCCTTCTAGCTAGCCCTCCTCTTCTTACCATGCGAGCTTCCAACAAGGATAAGAACAAAGGACAAGTTACCCTTAACCCGCCTCCTCCTCTCGATAAAAACGATCCACTTACGCTCAAAGAGAGATTCGCTCGACCGGAAGAGGAAATGAAAGAATTGGGGAGGCTTAATGTTGAGCTACTATAGAGGAATAATCTTATTGAAAGTGCCTCCCAAGAAGAGCCACACCTTGCACTCCCAGCAACTGCACCTCAAAGACCAAGGTTTGCCACGCCCAATGAGGTGCCCGGTCTGTCTGACTACCTGAACATGGATTCGGGTGAATACCAAGACTTCCCTATACTCAGGAAGCAACTGGAGAAAGTATGTCTGAACCCTCCGAAGGTGTCACAAATGGAATACACACCCTTGGTGCCAGCCGAGTCGGATCCTCGAGCAATGCCTCGGGCTACACCTGCCCAAGACTGGGCCCAACAGAATGTAAACCAGGGACTCTCCAGCACCATCGAGGAAGTGACAGCTCGATTGGAAGAAATTGAATGTCAACGCGCTCTGATACAGCCAGAGAAAAATCCCTACCCAGATTGGGTGAGCAACATGCCTCCTCTATCCAATTTCGAGATCCCTGTATTCCCTATTTTTAATAGATCAGGCGATCTGGAAAAACATTTGATGCACTACTCATATTATTGCGACCCTATGATGGGAACTCTGGAACCACAAGAAGATGTGAAACTCCTATTCTTTGTGTAGAACATGCAAGGATCTGCCTTCATCTGGTATACGAATCTACCAGATCAGTCTATAAAGAGCTAGGAAGACCATCGGGAGCAGTTCAGGTTCCACTTCAGCTCAACGCTGCCAAAAATAATGGTCAGAGACTTCATGAATTAAAAAAAGAGGGAGAATGAGAGTGTCTTGGATTTCACCTCTAGATGGAAGGGCCTGACCTACTCTCTGAACTGGTCAATTCCCCAAGATGAGATGTGGGCCATATGCATCAATAACCTTCGAGATGATCTGCAAACACCACTCATACCAGTGGAGTGCACCACTAGCTTCCACAATCACTCTGCCATTGCCCAGATAATTGAAGACTCCATGCAGCGGACCAATCTGATGTCCCAAATATCCTCACAGGCTCCTGCAAAGAGAACAATTAGATCTGAAGCGTCCTCTATCACACTCAAGCCATCCCCTGCACCTGCTCCACCACCTAGGCCTCCACCAAATCATCAAGGGACCCCTACATATCAGCGGCCGCCTCTGCCCAAGCGGGATGATCAAAGAGAATCGAAGCAGAATCAATTCAAGGAATGGAGACACAAAGTATACTCGTTCTGAGAGGACCAAGTTTGCTGCTACTTAAACGCCACCATGAATTGAAAATTACTCCACCTCCCGGAGCCAAGGAATCCAAAAGAATTAATTCGCGATGACAGATAGATTCTTGTCTCTACCATCGAATGTTGGGGCACAATATCCAGGAATGCTTCATCTTCAAAGACCTCATGCAAAAGATGGTAGACTCCGGTCAGGTTGAGCTGGGACCACCCCCAGCACATGTGACGTATATTTCTACCACTGACTCCAAAAATGGGAGGGGTGGAAAGAATTTACCAGCAAGAAGGGAAGAAATTTGATGACTGGATGACTCAAAATACTATCAACCAAGCTGAGGGCATACTCCGAGCTCAACTACAGCAGCCGGTGTTGCCGCCAATAGCCCCTAATTCCACACAACCGAAAATATCGGCCTCACAACCCTTTACGAGCTGGTCATCAATGCATAATCAAGGAGGGACGAGACAAGCACAAGAGGAGAAGTCCTCAACGAGGCCGAAGTTAGCCCTGACACTTTTTGATTTTATGCCCCCAAACTTGGCGTCACAACCACCGACCCATCAAACGGAACCATCAGGGACAACTGACCAGGTTGACCTATCACAGGACGAGGAGCTAATCTTTGGTTCCATCAATGTCATCCATCTAAGGGAATCGTTCCCTGATGAAGGGTATGTCTACGAACCCAACTTCCTAATGCAAGGGTCCGGGAGGAGGAATCGTAGAAGTAGTGGATACCAGGGGAGACGCAATCGCGTCCGAAACCGACCCTATGGTTTTACCCCGTCCCAAACCATTAATATTGTGGAAACCCATGGGAGAGCCCTTCAACATACTCAACAGGATAAAGAATATCCCTCCACCTCCACAAGTGGCCACTCTGGCCTCGTCATTCTGCGGTACCCATCAGAGGGGGAATAAGTGCTTAGACTCCTAGTGCGCACAAATAGACCGGTCGGGCCGAGTCCCCAGAACGTGGGAACAATGTCGACCTCCAACCCCGTGTCTGGTCCCTCCTCATCACATACTCCATCTCCCAAAGTGCCTACTAAAACTCTCCTTCCAATGGAGAAGCGCTGGCTGCTGGAGCAGAAGTACAATATCTTTAAGAAGCTAGTGTTGGTACTAGCCAAAATTTCAATCCTGGATGCCCTGAGTTTGTCAGAAGATCTTAGATAGGAACTTATATAAGCCCTACTCAGCCCCAAGGAGTTTCAAGCCGAGGTAGCTACCACCGAGATTTACCGAACGGAGACTGGCCTGACTGAATGCAATGCGGTGATTTTGTTCACTAATCAGGATAATTATGACATCATGCAAGGGCATATCAAACCACTATATGTTTCTGGCACCCTAAATGATGTTGACATCCACAAAGTCTTTATTGACAATGGCTCTGGAGTTAACCTCCTTCCCATACGGACACTCCATAAGTTGGGCTAAATTGAGGATAACCTAGTACCCTCAGCCACAACTTTTTTGTGTTACGACAAGAGTGACAAGAATCTAATGGGTCAAATCAAGCTAAAAACCCATTTTGGTGACCATGTGGCCTACTCGGAATTCCTGGTGGTCCGGAAGAACACAACATTCAATGACCTTCTTGGAAGGCCATGGATCCATAAGAACATGTCCATTCCTTCATCCTACCACCATTGTATCAAGTATTGCGTCAATGGAAAAAGTGGAACATTGCATGAGGACAAGGCCTCTTTCAAGCTCTTCGAGGCACACTACATTGACACCAGGTTTAATGAGAAAAAGAAAAAGAATACTTCGATTGATGGTATTGACTGGATCCCCGCTCCAAATGGTTTGGAAATGGTTCCAGATGGCCCCCACAAGCATCTTGGCAGAGAATACATACATCCCATCAACCATGTAGAGAGCAGGGGTTCAAGTTCGGACACGCACTCAGCTATCCACATGACTTCAGCCATAACGGTCGAGCGTGACAATGTGGAAATGATTTCTAACCCCCAATTTTGGGATGAATACTTGAGCTGGGATTCCCACGATTCCTTGCCTTCAGACTCCCAATAGCCTGTGCTGGGAACTCTCCCCCTGTCGGATCAAGAAGATAAGAATGTGGGGGAAGAAGAGGAGGAAGATCTCAGGGATGCACCTCCCGCATTTGAGGAAGGTATCTCCACCACTGTGGACGAGCTCATGGAAATAAACCTGGGTACCGAGGAAGACCTGAGGCCCACTCTCATTATTATAGCCATGTCTCCCGAGGATCACGAGGTATATACCTCTTTCCTGAGGCAACATCAGGATGCCTTTTCCTGGAATTACACAGAAATTCCGGGACTCAGTCCCAAAGTGGAGACACACCACTTAGGTCTTTTAGAAGACCACCAGGGCTTTAAACAAGCCGCTAGAAGGACGCACCCCTCACATGCTTCCAAAATAGAGGATGAAATCGATAAGCTTATTAAAGTGGGCTTCATTTGGGAGGTCCAATACCCCATCTGGTTGGACAACATTGTCCTTGTCAAGAAAAAAACAGACAAATCCGCGTCTGCATCAATTTCAGAGATCTCAATCGACATTTTCCAAAATATGATTTCCCGATCCTGATTAGTGAGTTATTAATGGACACAACGGCTGGGTATGAGGTTCTCTCCTTCATGGATGGTTATTCTGGGTATAATCAAATCTGGATGGCCCGAGAAGAAGAAGATGCCATTGCCTTCAGATACCCTCAAGGAATATTCTATTATAGGGTCATTCCCTTTGGTCTCAAGAACATTGGCGCCACATATCATCATGCCATGCATCATATCTTTAAACCATTCCAAGGAAGATTTGTCGAATGCTACGTGGATGACTTGGTGGTCAAATCGAGATAGTGCTCAGATCACCTGTTTGACCTTGAAACCATCTTCAACAAACTTTGACAACATAGCCTGAAGAGGAATCCCTTGAAATGCACCTTCGGGGTTACCTCAAGGAAATTCCATGGCTTCGTCGTACGCCATCATGGCATCAAATTCGACCCAGAAATGACAAAGGGTATCATTGGCCTGCCACCTCCCCACAATCTCACTGAGTTGAGAGGATTCCAAGGACACCTGGCCTACATTAGGTGGTTTATAGCCAACCTGGTGGGCAAATGTTTTCCCTTTTCTAGGTTAATGAAAAAGGGGGTTACGTACCAATGGATAGATGATTTCCAAGAGGAATTTGACAGCCTAAAGAAGTACCTCTTAAGCATGTCGGTGATCATACCCCTGGTTGAAGGAAGACCTCTTATCCTATACATGACGACCCTATAGCAGTCACTAAGAGCCTTCCTCGCACGGAAAAATGACATCGGTAGTGAAAACAGTCTCTATTACCTCAGCTGAACCATGATCGATGTTGAAACTCCATACTCAAACATCGAGAATAATTGTTTGGCCTTGGTCTTCGCAGTTCAAAAATTGAGACATTATCTATAGCATCATAAATTCCATTTGGTATCACGTAGTAACCCACTCAAGTATATCCTCAGCCACCCAATGCTGATCGGGTGCCTATCTCGATGGGCAGTCATCCTACAACAATTTGACATCTGGTTTGTGCCTCAGAAATCCATCAATGTCCAGGCGTTAGTCAATTTTATAGTAGAGCACCTCTCGATAGGGACCATTGCACCATACATCGAATTACCAGATGGAGACATATTCTCAGTTCAATAGGAGTTCCCAACATGGGAAATGTACTTCGACAGTGCATCCCGAAGCCCGACAGGGAAAAAAATGGAGGATCCCAAATTCAACATGGTGGGTTTGGGGATAATACTCACATCCCCATAAAAGGCAGTCTTTCCATATTCCTTCCTCCTGTCAAAAGGATGTACTAATAATGAGGCGGAGTATCAAGCACTCATTGAAGGCCTGGAGCTCACACTCTAGGCACAAGTACAACACCTTAAGGTAAAAGGTGACCCAGAACTGGTCATCAAGAAAGTCAATGGTGACTATGCTATTAAAAAGAAGGAGTTGATTCCCCTATTTGACCATGTCCAAGGGTTATGGCAGAATTATCCACAGAACCAGCATTAACCTATATTCCCCAGTCTTAGAATGCCCAGGCCAATGCATTAGCTTATGCGGCCACAACCCTATCTGACCCAGACAGGGATGAAATAATTACCATTATTGCTCATCGTCTAATGGTATTGACGTTTGTTCAGAATAATACGGAAGAAATCATCGAAGTCAATCCTGTCCCTGAGCCATATGCTCCTACCACCGGCTGGATGACCCCCATTGTGAACTACCTTCAATGGGGAGAACTTCCATCAGACAGGGATGAATGAGAGAAAATACAGAGAAGGGCAATTAACATTGTCCTATATGGCAGCACGGGTTAGAAAGAGGTCCTCAACAAAGTAGGCCTCGACAAAGTCCTCCTCAGATTCATTGATGGAGATGAAACCGCTACTATCATGACTGAAGTGCATGTCGGAGTATGTGGAGCACACCTGTCAGGGTCTAAGATTTTCCATCAGGTTCGAAGGCTTGGGTACTATTGTCCCATCGTGGCATGAGATTGCAAGCACTTTTCCTCAAAATTCCACTCAAGCAAAATTCATGCCAATTTCATACGCTAACCCCCAGAGTTACTTCATTAGGATAAGTACTCCTGGCCATTTTCCATCTGGGGAATGGACATCGTGGGACTATATCCTCCCGCCACGGCCAAACAACTGAAGTATATCCTCACAGCAACCGACTTCTTTTCCAAATTGGAAGAAGTTGTACACCTCAAGGATTTTAGGGTAAGAAACATTGTTATCTTTGTGAAAACCAATATCATCACCAGATTTGGCGTCCCTCATATCATATTGACAAATAACAGCACAAACTTCTGCTCGGCTGAATTGGAGAAATTGTACCAAGAATATGGTTTCATGTCTAACCACTCATCCCGCTACCATGAAGTGTCCAACTGATAGATATAGTGTTTAAACAAGACCCTATCCAAAATTCTCCAGAAAATGGTGGAAAAAGACAAGAAATCATGGCCAGATAAACTTCTTCATGCATTGTGGGCTTATCGAACCACAATCTGCACTGCTACTCAGGCTACTCCGTACTCATTAGTGTACGGAACAGAAGTGGTCCTGCCCATTGAGATCCAATTTCCCTCACTCTGTCATGCCATTTGTGATCAGTTATCCCACAATGAGCAATCAAAAAAATGGCTAGCTAAATTGGAATAGCTAGATGAGATGAGGTTGCACACTTTGAACCATCTGGAGGTATATCAGAACCGGATTGTACGAGCCTTCAGAAAAAGCTTCATTTAAGGTCTTTCTTGGAAGGAGAATTGGTGTTAGTCCTATGGACCCCAATGATACCCGAAAAGAAACTTCCAATGTTGGAGCCCATGTAGGAGGGGCCATATGTTATACACAAGGTCTAATCCAAGAGAGCATATGCCCTAATCTCTATAGATGGGAAATTCACTACCACTCCGAAAAATGCAAGATTTATGAAGAATTATTTCGCATAATCAAAAGCAGTTATCATCCGAGCTATATGACGTTAAACTATGAAGCGCCTATCATCCGAGTTGTCGGACGTTAAACTGCCAAGCCCCAACAATCCAAACTCTATGACCCTAAACTAAGAGTATTCCATCCTCACCGCATGACATTAAACTCATGGATTTCAGAGAACTACATATGGCGTGATTCCTTCTTTTGCAGGATATATAGCGATGCCAGGGTCCCCCGTCCTGGCCAAGCCACCCCCAAATGAAATAAAAAAATCATGCCCTCGTTCCCCATGTACGAACCAGCCCTACACGAGGTATATCCCTTTCAGAGAACTAAGTACGACTTGATTCCTTCCTTCGTAGGATACATAGAAACTCCATGGTCCCCCGTCATGGCCCATCCACCCCCGAATGAAGATTAAAAATGCCATATTCCCTCGTGTGTGGACCAGACCTGCACGAGGTGTATTATCTTCTAGAGAACTACATATGGCTTGATTCCTACCCTCACAGGATACGTAGTGACGCTAGTATTCTGTTTCCTTGACCATCCATCCCCAAATGAAGTTAAAAATACCCTTTTCCCCTATGTATGGACCAACGCTTCACGGGGTGTATTCCTCATCCTTACCGCACGATGTTAAACTACACTGATAAGAATGATTGAAAATTCCATTTCCCCCCGTGTATGGACCAGACCAGCACAGGGTGTATTATCTTCTAAAAAACTACATACGGCTTGATTACTTCCCTCGCGGGATACTTATTGACGCCAAAATTCCACATATTGTCCTAGGCGCCCCAAATGAAGCAAAAAATATCCCATTTCCCCCGTACGGACCAGACCCGCACATGGTGTATTCCCCAAAAGAACTACGTGAGGCTTGATTCCTGTCCTCGCAGGATACGTAGCGATTCCGAGATCTTACCTCCTAGCCCAGCTGTCGATAAAATAAAACAAAGGTATATATACCCCTCGTACTTACGGCATGACGTTAAACTGCATAGAATCACCTTTTCACATTAGTTCACCTTCTTCCTCACTGCACGACGTTAAAACTGCATGAACTTCATCCTAACCGCATGACATTAAAACTTAAAGGACTTCGTCCTCACCGTACGACGTTAAAACTTCATACTTTGTCCTCACCACATGATGTTAAACTGCACAGACTTTGTTGCATCCCAACCAAGATATATGGAAAAACAAGATGGGAATACTCTTTGTGCATTTTTATACATCCCCTCCATTCATCAGACTCCACGACACGGATAATTACAGATATTCATAATCATTCATGGCCATTGGAAGTGGAAAGTTATCAACCTGTGGACACCTTTGAAAAACTATGCATACCTTTCCATCAGCGGCTCTACATATTGATAGCCCCTGACCAGTCTACAAAAGGCAAGATTTCCTCAGGAGGTACTCTTCCTATCTCCGTACGCTCACTGGCCTCAGAGCCCCCATATCATATCTCTCGATCCAAAAATTTATGGAGCAGTGGTTTACAAGTTCATTCCCCCCTCACATCCAAATGTTGTCAGGGTATCCCTACCTGGTTAGCGTATGTATTCGCCCATGGTTAGCATAAAGATCTACATCTAAAAACATCAAGTCAGGGCTAGGCTACTTTGACTCGATGGGAAATTGTGGTGAAGATGTTTCTTGTATGCTTGGACACCATTATCCCCATATACCAAAATTTGTACTGTGAGGAATCTCGGATTTTCATAATCATACATTTCCATCAGAAGTGGAAGGTTATCGACCCGTAGACACCTTTGTATGACTATGCATACCATGCCCTCAGTGGCTCTACATATTGATATCCCCCGGCCCATCTACCAATGGAAAGATTTCCTCGGGCGGTACTCTTTTTAGCCTCGTACGCTTACCGGCCTCAGAGCCTCCATATCATACCTCCTAATCCGGGAAACCCCAGAGTTATAGTTTACACCCTCATTCCCTCACACTTGTTCAAAGTATACCGGAGCCTCCTAACTCCGTTTCCTTCTAGGTAATTGTAGAAATAGTCACACAATGGTTCGAACTCTACGTCCTTTAAACTAAGAGTACTTCATCCTTACCGAACGATGTTAAACTGCATGGAGTAAATGTATAACCCATGCACAAGATAAATCAGCGCAGTGAACGCTTCATGTTTTAACAGCAACCTGGGACGAACATCTCCGACATACCTAGATAATTCCTTACCAAATGACAGACTTCGTGGCCCATACAATCGCGGATCCTCATAATCATTCACGGCCATTATAAGTGGAAAGTTATTGACCTGTGGACACCTTTGAACGACTATGAATACCATGCCCTTAGCAGATCTGCATATTGATAGCCCCTGGCCCGTCTACCAAAGGCAAGATTTCCTCAAGCGATACTCTTCCTATCCCCATATGCTTACCGGCCTCAGATCCCCCATATCATCTTTCCTGATCCAAGAAGCCCTAGAACCACGATTTACACCATCAACTCCACTCCACGTCTTGGACATGCCAAGATACTCAATCCTAGCTAAATTCTAATCAATAGAGGCCTTTGCAACTACGTCCTTGCCGCATGACGATTGAAACTGAACGGAACATATCTTACCCTCTTAGCGTGAATTGAAAAGACCAAGAATTAAACATCTATGGAAATTCCTCCAACTAAAAGCATTTTCAAAGGTTTAAAAATTCCCCCTGCCCTCGCTGCATGACGTTAAACTGCACAACATCTCTGTCCTTGCTGCACAACGTTAAACTACACAACATCTTCAAAAATGCTCCCCATCCTCACCGCATGACGTTAAACTGCACGGAATTTAAAATTCACTCTGTACTTGCCACATGATGTTAAACTGAACGGTCGAACTTTTCATGGGTTTAGTCAGGAATGGAGGCTTTCCTCTGTCCCTCAGTACACGGGATAGACCTGCACAAACCACTGTCTCACACCAGCGTGAGAAGGGATGGATTCACCCATTCCTGGGAGGTTTAGCCTAGATGTTTCTCCCATATTTAGGCACCCTCTTTTCATAAACCATACTCTGTACTCAGAAGGAGCCAAACCCTTGTAAGCCACCCCTAGTGGTCCCGAATCTCAACTTCCCTGAAGTTGACCAACTATCGGAATAATACAATCATTGAACCAAGGACAGCTTTGCATGACTATGCATATCATGCCCTCAGCGACTCTGCATATTGATCGCCCCTGGACCATCTACCAAAAGAAATATTTCCTTAGGCAATGCTTCTCTCTGTATTCCTCTTGGCCTCTGAGCCCCCATATCTACCCCGGGATTCAGAAACCATCTGAGCTATAGTTTACCAACCTCTTTCACAACCCTACCTGAATACGTTGGAACATCTCTAACAATATTACCGAAAACCAAGAGAAGCCATTCCATTTTAAATAATGTCCCAGCTTCATGACTTTAAACTGCACCAAGCTCAAACAATCCTTTACGCTAACTAAATGCGTAGGACATGGACCCTGTGTCCACACTCATGATTAATACAGATGTTCCCATCCCCTTTCAGACATCATACACCCTTCCAGAGCCACCCCTGATAGTTTTTATAATTCTCCAAGCCACCCATGGTGGTTTCTATAATCCGGACTTCCATGAAGTCCTCTGGCCATCAGAAATAGATATTCATTGACTTAAGGACACCTTTTCACAACTATGCATAAGATTTCCTCAGTGGATCTACATTTTGATTGCCCATGGACTATCTAACAAAGTCAAGTATTCATTAGGTGATGCTTTTCCTACCTCTGCTCTCCGATACGACTCCCATTCCTTGAGACATTCCCTGCATATCGTTCAAATCTAAACAAGTTACCTCCACATGCATCTGAAAGGTACTGAGACAAATTTTAATCAACAAAACCTCATTAGGGCCCTCACCCCACCATATATGGTCAAAGGTGTTCAACATAAAACATCAGTAATGATATTCTTGTCGGCGAGACATTAAATCGCTCACAAAAAGAGGCGCAAATCCCATTAGGCTGAAAACCCAAAAAGGGAAACCTAAGCAAAATCCAATCCATACTCGTTTGGTCAACACAAAATGGGCCCAGGAAAAATTAGGGTATTAATGGAAAAGACAAAAAATTTGTGTGGTTTTTCTACAAAACGCTAGCAATAGTCAAACTATGCTTGCTGGATCCCATGGTCCAAGAAAAAGTTAGAGGTCGTTTCTATATTATCAATTTTCCTGAACTCTGATTATTCTATGATTGGTGAATAATCATATATAGTAATAATGTCAAATAATTTCTATCATAAGAGAAGACAACAAGAGTGCTAAGGAGAAATATCTCTTTGTTCCATAACAATGTTGATAAGAAGGGCATCCAAAATTCGGAGCCTCCTCTGGCATGAAAGGTTATTACAAGATATTTTCAGTAGATTCACAAAGTTGTATCAGGTGCTGATGAGAATCATCGATTGATTGATAAGGATTCTATAGCAAGGATATCTCAGCTTCTGCACCATCCCGCAGTGCTTCCACCTCCTTTGTCGCCTTTGAGCTCGCCCTCATCTCCCCCTCCATCTGCCACTCCCCTTCTTCAAATATGGTTGTGACATTAGTCTCTTCATACTGTCGCCACTGTATGTAACTCCTCAGCACCACCTGTCAAGAATGCTGCTTAATGACTTCTCCTTGAAGTCTCGCGACTACCCCAACATGATCATGAGCTTCTGTTAGGAAAAGTTGTTAGGTCGCAGAAAGGTAGGCTTCAGATTGAGCAGTAGAAAGGCGAGATTAGAAACCACCAATACTCTCCCAGTCAGCGACCACCTGCTTGACTATATCATAAATACCATGGTATTCAAGGCCATCGAATCCCATCATCATAAACAGATTTCACAAATTCGGCAATTTAGTCGACATCTCAGTCAAGGGTGTCTGAGAAATCAGCTTCTTAATTTTCCCCATACCCTTTTGCGAATAGGTTGAAGACTATAAAGGACTCATTGATCAAGCTTAGAGTCACTCTCGGAAGAAGATACATACTCTGGGATGAATGGCACCAAGGAGGGACCCGATGTGGCTTCACCCGCAAACTCCGACGTCATGGAAACTTCGCCCCTGGTGGTTGTGGTCACGGGCATGATTGGATTTGACGACACAATCGCCAGCACCAAAGGTCGTGGTCCTAAATCCCGAAAATCGATAGAACAGATAAGTATCCCTAATCAGAAAAGGGAAGAGAAAGGAGTCATTGGAAAGAGATTGAGAAGCTTACCCCCGATCATCAAGGCATTGGTGCCCTCAAGCTCTACGTCGTTGTTGCCGCTCAAAGAAGACACTACATCATCGAGAGGTAAGGGAGTCCTGGGAACCCCCAGAGGAGTCCACGACCTAAGGCCACACCCAAGGCTAGAAAATCACAAAGCTTCCCCCAAGCGGTCTTCTACGGAGATCAAGCTCGGGGAAATGTATCCCCTAGAAAACAGAATGATGGGCCACTCTGGGATTCCGACAACTGGCCTAATAACATGATCTTCCTCCATTGTTATGGGATCCATCGGGTCTGAGGTAGCTGACCCCTTCGGATCTGGGGCCTCCTCGGTAATCATGGGAGTCTCATCATCCCCTGAAATTATAGAGGCTGTGTGATCAATGTGAGTCTTGTCTTCCATCTATTCCTCCTTTGACGTATCTCAGATTGATGAAGACAGAAGAAAAACATCTGTATCACTAGCCCTTTCAGCAGGGCCCGCCATCCCTTGGCGCTTAGGTATGGCTGCAGGTGGTCTCTCCGATAATTAAGAAGCATAAGGTACGACCACTTGGGTAGCCACGGCCAGGTCTTCAATTGGCCCTACACCATAGCACCAAAATAGTTAATAACTATCAGAGTCATAATATATGAAGTGGTAATTGAGGAAATTGGAATCATGATTACCCATTGTTCCCTTTCTGAGTCGTTCCAATAGTCGGGATGCCTTCCGACGTCTCTGGATCTGCCCAGTGGACAATTCTCTGCTCGGAACGATGGGAGGAGCTGGAGGAGGAAAGTCCCTAGTCAGGTCCGCGATGGTCGCTTCCATGTGATCAACTTCACTAGGAGACCCTTCCTCGATGACCCCTGTAGTCGCAGCCGCGTGTTCGCCTGCTACGATACCCTGGGGAGTATACTTCAGGGAAGGAATTTCCCCATGGGATTCCTCATAACCTTTCATAAAGGAAAGAAGATTTAGAACCTTCATGGTAAAGGAGGAAAAAATCCAGAATGGATGATCAGGGAAACCTATTCTTCGGGATCGGATGATTCAGGATGTTTTATCATCAGGGACACCAGATTAGACCCATAAAGCTAGTTTCAGAGTGAATGCACGTATACATCCATCTCCTTCAATGAGGTGACTATTTCATCCAAATCCTCTTCCAACAGCAAGTAAGGCAGAGCCAAGATAGTCCCAATGCCCAGAAGCCTGAGAGAGCTAATTTGAAGTAACGCCCAAACCCTTCATCTGAGCCACTGGCCCTCAGGTCATCCATAATCCTCTATGCTTCCAAAAATGCAGTCGTAATAGGAATAGATGGCCGAGGAGGATTGACCTAAGAGGGTCAGGCAGCGACAGGGGATGGTGGAGGTGCCAATAACTTAGGCTATTTTCTAGATCTCGCCGCTGCCCTAGAACACTCGGAAGCTACTTGTGGGTGGGACCTCATGGGCAAGGGGGGAATTACCTTGCCTCAACTGCAATAGGGGAACTAGTTGAATCATTACCCCCTGAAGTGTGATCTCTCTCTTCCTCTTCCTCATCAGTCGCCAATCGAAGCAGGGCCTGGACTCGGTGATTTAACACCGCATAACCCTGGAATACATGAATATACGCCTCGAGGTCCCAGAGATACCGATTGACTCTCTCTGGGTCCACATCGTAAGGGATGTCAGCAGGAGAAGATACGTAGCCCAGTCCATCGAACATCATTTTGTATTCCTGGAGATGCTACCAAAAAGAACGGGGGTACTATCTACGAAAGGATGACTGGCCTTTGAATTCGTCCCATTGGCCCTTTGACGTTGGGAAGGAATCATCAGCAAGAATGGCCAACTCTCTCCGGGCAGCTTAGAGGGCATGTGAGGAGACACCTCTGTCTAGTACAACCTTCCTCAGAAGCATGAGACTAGCAGGGTAACAGAGGAACTTTCACGGCCTGGTTGGGAAACTATCCCCCTTCCACTTCCTCTTGCTCTTCAATGGCTTAGAACTCGAGATATTGGGAACCCACAACCCAAACTGAGCATTCAGTTACGATTGCACCCAGGAGTCGGCATAGATTTTGGATAAGAAAGGCATGGAGTCTGCAAGCGCGGGGGTCATAGCCTCACAAACAGTATCCTCCTGGGTGAACATTAACCACAATTGTATGGCCACCATTAGATGGCTGTTCTCATGCGATCCATTGAGTGCAGGAGGACACATCGCCTGGATGTAGCCAAATTGACGTATGAAACGGAAAAGGCGCATACCCCTTGTAGATCAGTTCCCCACCGATACGAGCTACTAGAATACCTTCTAGTAGGGAAAATAGGTAGCTCTACTTGCTTAATTCCTCTGATATGGTGTTCGTGATTACACCGGTCAGGGAGGTATAGGGTCGGAAATTGAAATTATCATAACTTGAGATCCGACTCGACAGTAGATGCCCATTCTGAACTATCTTTTTTCCATCCTTCTCTTAGGCCACCCACTCCTCAGGTATAACCTCGCTGGTCAATTGAAAATATGGCCGGACTACGGTGCCCAAAATCTAAAAAGGATTGATGAAAGTGTAGAAATTCTTAATATGCGCTCCCAACCATCCCCAGAGGATTTTAAAGGGGTCGGCTACCTGTTTTGGCCGACTCCCCTCAGTAATATTTCCAAGAAATTGATAAATCCTAGCCAGTACTGGGATAGTCAAGTTGATGACATTATCGGTGGCTATTTATGCCACCATAAAAAAAGTAGAGACCCACATGCCGCCAGTCTTACATATGGGAAACAACCAGCCACTCAAGAAAATGGCCAGAAATTCCGCCAGACGGACTAGCCCATCAACGTCTGGAACAAGTTACCAACCCCAGTTGTTGATATGGCCTTCCTCCATGATTAGCCAATAGCTACCCCTCTGCTTTCAGGACTCCATCGTAGGCTAGGTCATGGGCCTTCACAGAAGAGCCATGGACTTTCTATCTCTGGAAAAGCCTTGATCCATTCACGATACAGGACAAGTTGTTTCAGAGATATATCCTTCGAATGCTCCTGGGCCTGATCAATAAGCTGCTTCACCAAGGGAGAAGTCCTCTCTTCGTTGTCCCACATAGAAGGGGGAGGAAGGAATTCATCATACATGCCTCCAACAGTGGGGAACCCTGAAATCTAAAAGACATCCCAAATATTGATACCCACCTCCCAATGGACCAGATGGAATGTGTTGGTATCCAGACTCCAATGGCTCAGAAAATGCCTGGCAAGGGCATGGGGCCGATGGGTATAGCTCTGGGACACCCAGGTAGCTTCATATAAACCTACGGCTCACAATTCCTCTTCAAACTCCATACAGATCTGGTGAAACCAGAAGGGACACCCCCAATCCAATGATTAAATGCCCTTCTAGGCCGGAGGTCCCGGTCCGCTAACCAGCCATGTTGGTTGTTTACCATAGCATTACGGACAATGCTCTAGTAATAGTGAATTGTCCCATCCTACAGACTTTGTTCTCTTGTTAGGGACATAGGAAGGTGATTCAGCACAGACCAGACAGATATATCCCTTTGTCCAGGCCACCCACTGGCTATTATCATAAATTGAGGGATAGTACTAGTAAATATCCATGTTGAGGGATTTTTTTCACGAGATGGTACCAGAATCGGTGTATCAGATAGTAAATTGAACCCGTAGGCAGGAAGGCTATTGGAAAAGGGGTACTCCCACTGTGACTTAGAGAGAAAGTTGGCAAGGATGGGTTACAATGTATAATGGTTGATTCCATCCTGAACAGATCTGGAAACATCTTTTAGGTGTTGATCACCAATTAGAAGAGGCTCGGTAGTAGGCCTGGGTGCAAGTCGAGGAGGAACCATATTTTCTCCCTGCATTATAAAAACCAGACAAATGGTTAGTCTAGAATAATAAAATCTAGACAAAAATACCAAGTATATGGAAATGGGCTCTGTCAAGGAGCCTTCATGAAGAGGTCTGCGAGCAGGCCTCAAAAGGTCGTTCGCGACGGCTGCATCCCACGAACCAACCCTACGCAGAAGAAGTTCGCGGTACTCTGGACTGCGGAGCATTGACCAGAAAACCATGAACCATGCTTCTCTATGGAATCTCAATCTCGGATTTAAATCTTTAAGTTAGAAAGACTTAAAAAAATTTCAAAGTCTGGAAGATTTCCAGTCCACGGACCATCAAAACTGCATAACGAGTTCCTACGTGGCCCGTTGTAACTTACTTTTAATTTATTAAAATTGTTATTTCGCGGCTAGGAGATTGGTCCGTAGGTGAAGGCTAGTGCGAATGAGGAATGGTTTGTGGAAATGGAAGCTGGTTCGCAGACTAGGAGTTTCGCAAAATAGCAAGCACACGAAGACAAAAAGCAAGATCTCCGTTTTCGCGAGGAATCTGGTAAAAGACAAAGGGTAGGGGGATCCTTATTTATAGGTGTGGTCCCCTACTAGGTCCACTCCCCTACCACAAACTATCTAAGTTTCAGGACCACTCTACCTCAGAATAGTCTCCTCTTCATTCCGATCGGACCCCATTCCGATGGGCTGCATTTGTAGGGTCCTAAAAAATCTGCAAAGGAGAATGAGAATCCCCTTAATTCAAGAGAGGATTCTACCCAATTTCCCCCAAGGAATTGGGAAAAAATGTAGAGAGTACTCAAAGGTTGGAAAAAGATGAACCATTCTGCGAACTGGTCCAACAGCAATGGTACGGTTCAGCATGCCGCCCCCTCCATGGACCAACGGCATCCGTGAAAAGGAGGCGGGAACCCTCTGCAGGCCCCTAACAGGATGGGTGCCAAGCTGGTCCACCATCACGGACCACTGCAGCCGTGAACCACAGCAACCGTCCAGGACCACGTATGTCGTCGTTCGTGGAACAGAGGTGGAGCACTACACGGTTGTGAAGCACCCCCTGAATCGATTTGGTTCCCGAGTGAGGTGTATACAATGCCCCCCGTGAGTTGCAGATTGACCAAGTCATCCGTAAACTAGGTTTCTGGTCACAGGCCTCCGCAAAAGGTTCCATACAACCACATATACACCTCTTTCCCACATCTATAAAAGTACATCGATGGGGGAGAAGAAAGAGATCGATCAGATTCGGGTGTAAGTATTTCAGAGGAAGGAGCTTAGGATTACTCAAAATAGTGATGTTCCAATTCGTGAACTGGAACAGGTATGAAACTGGAAACGAATTAATAAGGAACCATAAACGCATTACAAATTGGTGAACCGTTAATATAAAATAAAAAAAGATAAGACTGCGAGCCATGTCCCCTCCACGGATGTACTTCCCATGGACCAGGGAGGCTATGCCTCTTTTTTGATCTGACGCACCGCGTTACACCCTCCTATGTGGGCGAAGCCCTAACCGATGAACCCCGACTGGTGTCACCCCTGGCCGTCATTGTTTGTGCGGACTCCACCACATACCAACCTGGTACGCGGGCCGAACCTGATGCCATGTACCACCCCGGTACGTGGGATGCCTATCAGTTCGTGCACCACCCTGGTACGCGGACGACTTCTCCAGCCGCATAGCACCCCCCTACGCGAAGGGTTCCACTCCTCATACACCCATGTGGCATGCCAACTCCTTCGGTGTTCCCATTCCCCGAGTCAGATAAAATCTTTCCAATCCAGACTGATCCTTCAAAATCCCTTCTGTGGTGTATTCATCATCCCTGAGCAAAGGCCTCTACCGAAGCCACCAGATCTGTATGGTGCAATCTCCAGGTGCATCAGCGTGCCACTTTGTGTTCACATACCCAAGGTATGCGAGGGGAAAAGGGTTTCTCTGGCCCTTGATTGGGTTCTCAAAACACTCCAGGGTTCACATCCCCATAGTAGTGCAGGGTCCGAGCCCGAGAGTCCCCTTTCTGCCTCTCTACTTGTTAGGATTGAAGGAATCTGCTCACATTTCCTTTTGATGAACGCCAATGGTGAGCACCTCTCCCCTATCCTGTGAGTGGATGGGAATCCATCCTGGAGTAGGCCCCACACCATCCTCGCTGGAAGCCAATGGCCCTTTCCCTTTCATCATGGAAGGTTCATTGCTCCACTGTACGACTTCTACCTTTCTCGAACATCAAGGGGTTGGAGAGTACAGTGGTCCCGGCCTTTTCCACCTCTCTTTATCTTTCTCCCCTTCCATCAGTAGGGAGAATGTGTGAGGCTTGTCAAGACTGTTTCATTCTCTTGTTTCTCACACTGAGCATGACTCACGTGGGCTTAGGGATTTGTGATGGTCACGGCGTCCACACAATCATGCACCAGAACGAACTACGTGGGTTTTGATCCCTGTTTCCTAAGAAAGGTACGTAGGACGCCTCCTCGAGTTTCAATCCCAATTTGGGCCACTAAACATGTGTAATTTCCAATCATGCCCCTCAGAACGAACTATGTGGGTTTTGATCCCTATCTCCTAAGCAGGGTACGTAGGATGCCTTCTCGAGGTTCAATCCCAATTCAGGCTACTAACCATGTGTAAGTCCCAATCATGCCCCTCATAATGAACTATGTGGGTTTTGATCCCTATCTCCTAAGCATGGTACTTAGGATGCCTCCTGAGGTTAAATCCCAATTTAGTCCACTAACCATGTGTAAGTCCGAATCATGCCCCTCAGAATGAACTACGTGGGTTTTTATCCATCTCTCCTAAGTAGGGTACGTAGGATGCCTGCTCGAGGTTCAATCCCAATTCGGGCCACTAACCACGTGTAAGTCCCAATCATGCCCCTCAGAACAAATTACGTGGGTTTTGATCCCTGTCACCTAAGCAGGGTACGTAGGATGCCTCCTCGAGGATCAATCCCAATTCGGGATACTAACCATGTGTAAGTCTAAATCATGCCACTGAGAACGAACTACATGGGTTTTCATCCCTGTCTCCTAAGAAGGGTACGTAGGACACCTCCTCAAAGTTAAATCCCAATTCGGGCCACTAACCATGTGTAATTCCCAAACATGACACTTGGAACGAACTACATATGTTTTGATCCTTGTCTCCTAAGAAGGGTACGTAGGACGCCTCCTTTAGGTTCAATCCCAACAACAGGCAACTCCCACGTGTAAGCCCTAACCTTCCATGAACTACATGTACTTCGATTCCTGACCTACCGGGATATATAGGAAACCTCCCCGAGGTGAAAGCCCAATATCTAAGTCTGATACACATCCGTCTCTATCAGACCATGTTCTTATACTCTAGCAGGACCATCTCTAGAATTACAAAATCACTTCCCTTGGGTCTTCTGGGCAGCTTCGGCGTAAGTCCCGCACTGACTTTGACTGGGCACCTCTCACCCAGTTGTCCTGGCCACAAGAGGTTAAACTATACGGTTGGGTCCTTGTCGCATGACCTTAAAAGGTGATGTGTCCCGTCAAGTGGCACCGAACTACGTGGATTCTAATTACTCTCATTAGGATACGTAGGAAGCCCTTATCACGGGTTCGATCCAAACACTCAAGTCATTATCTGTCCCCCCTGGATGAAAATAAACTCCATAGCACCCAGTAATGAGGCTCTAATCCAGTGTCATCTCAATGAGTCCAAACTCTCGGGAGTCATTAATCTAACGAGGGATGGTAAACCTCATGCCTAAATGATTCTGAATCCCTGTGTTCTGCATACCATTTCCAACCAGGAGTAATCCATGGATACTATGGTTGGGTATAAACTAATGATTCACGAACATATGAATACGTCTTAAATATATAAGGGAGTCCCAGAACATGCAATAATTCCCCCCAAAAGGGTGCGATGAGACCAAATTCCCATCCCATTGACCAATGTGAGTTCTTATGCATCGCTGGCCGAATCGCTCAGTGAACGCCTGCCTTTGGAAAGAAGGTCCACAGATCATTGGATATGGAACCATTGGGCATTTGGAAATGAAGACTGATATACCCGACCTTAGCGATTGAGTGGATCTCAGTCCTCTATGAGATCGACCGTTGGGCGCGTTGGTCCTCTCCCAAATAAACGGTTCGAAACAGTGTCTCATCCTACTACAAGAGTGACACTATCCCATTCAATAAGGACAAGTAACATAGAAATTAGATTGTATCACACATTAATTATATACAACTGGATCTCCCTTTTAATAATAAAGTAAAGAATATATACCCTTCCTTGATATCCTCTCACCTCTTACCACATTTCCTCTACTCTCCCATTCATAACACTAGAAGAGTCACCACCAGAATCACAAGAAGTATTACTACATGGAACATTGGAATGTGTAAAAGTACCTACTACTCCGCTATTCATATGGCCCTTATCAACTATGAGATCCTTATAAACCCTATATAAATATAATGTCAAATTGCACATCCTCACCAACTACTTTTTGCATGTTCAAAAGCCTATCCCAAATATAAAGGGCAATTAAAACTAATTCTTAATTAAGAATGGATAAAATCTAATCTGATTATAAAAATAGTGTTATAATCTATGGTCACCCATAGGGTATCATAAAATTATACAACAAATCCAATTAAGAATTTACCTTTCTCAAATAAATGAATAACTTATTACAATATAGTATAGCTAATAGAATCTGAGGTCAAACCAATGGGAACTAGTAATAATAAATAATTTAATATAAACTACCAATATCTACATAAAATGAAACCTAAAAAATAATATAATTTGAAAAAATAACGAATGGTGTAAGAATGAAAAAGGAAAAAAATAGAAAGAATATATATGGTCCATACACTTTTTATTATGAAAGAAAATAGTTTGTTCTTATTATCATTAGAAACGTATCTAATTGATTCCCCAGGTTCGGATAAACACTCTTTATACAAAAAAAATCCATTTTTTAATGTTCATATACTTTGTTAAATGATAAAATAGGTGATCCATAACCATTTTTAAAAGTACACTGACTATATTATACAATGTTTATAATAAAATAACTAAATATGAATTATAGAGAACTCCATTACCCATAATAAATGTTCATTTAAATTGAATAAGGTAGATATGTGATGGAAAATATGAATAAAATGACCAACTTGATATAACCAAGATTCACATTCCATTAGATATAGTCCAATTTCATATAAAATTCTTGGAAAAAATATGTCTCTCCCTCATGATATACTTGATAAGTTGAGAAGGAAAATGAAAACAAAAACTAAAATAATGTATAATTGATGTACTCCAATAGTAGTATAATCATCCCTCCATGAGATATCTTAATATCCCCTCATGTGTCTTCAGCAATCCCATATTTATAGACCATGTCCCTTAGATATCCCTATATAACTATATTTCATACGTCATATTTATCCAATATTATTATCATTTTTAAATTTCACTTAAACTATTTGAAGATATGAGATAATATCTATGTGTGTTTTCCTTTTTCTCTCCCACAAATCAAAACTTCAAAAATTTCACACAGATAAAAAAAATGCAAACTAGGTTTGCAACCACAGTGTAGGGAAATGTCTTTAGGAGTTTTACTTTCCATTTTTTATAGATTCATCTCAACCACTCCATCTCATTCACAACACATCCTTTTTTCAAACCATAATAGATTTTTTTCTTATTGTAACTCAACTTGTGACCCATGACTTCATCTCATATGGTGTTGATTTATCATTTGTCCATTTATTCATATCCAACAGGAACCCCTACCTTGATGGAGACAATGTCCAACTTGTCGTTTCAATGGGAATTTTTAAATTTTACCTTTCCTATATAACATGTTCTTTCCCCCATGATGTTTACTTGGTATTTTATTCATCATTCTTGCAAGAAGTAGATGGGACCTGGTACCCTTATGTTTTCGCTCAATGACCATCATAAAACACTTCTCAAACATCCAAGACCTTTACACAATACCTTCAATACCTTTATGTATATCCCTCATATAATTTTCCACCATCTTGTACCTGTACACTAACTATTATATCATTTTATTTTAGATGAGACCTACACAGAGTGAAAAAATATACCATGATGCAGCATGCCAAGGGTCATTACCTTTAAGATGATTTGAAGAAAGGATGTTTACATAAAATTGCTTCTAATTCACCTTTATATAATACTTCCTTATACATTTATATAGAATCATTTCACCAATATGGAACCTTTACATACACCCTTATTCATCCAGAAACATCACTTATTTATCTATAAAACACAATTATAACAAAATCTATGTAAATATGTTTTCTTCTCATAAATAATCATTTCAATGGTTAATTTTCAATAAATTATATAATCACATAATATTTTTTAAAATAAATTAACTAATTAATAAAATCTATAAATTTAAGTGAAGAAGTTATATTCTAGAAATCTCAATATCAAATACCCCCATTCGTAAATTCATACTTTTCATCGTGCATAGAATCTCAACTAAAATTATAGTGTAAGGCCATCATAAAAATATTTAAATATAATAGTCAATAAAATAAAATAGTTATCAATGGGAAGAATAACATTCAGGAATCATATAAGAGATTTTTATTCAAATACCCATTTTAAAAAAAAAACTAGACAACATTGTATTTTACTTTTTACCCTATGAAATTATTCAGAATAATCATAACATATATTTAAACTTCTAAATTTATTATTAATAGTCATACCAATTGTAACCAACATCAACATAAATTTGTTTCATATCATCACTATATTTAATAATCTGAATAGATTTATGATCATACCTTGAATACATAATATTTAACCATAATATTGCATAGGATCTAATATATTCTCTAGATAATGAAAAAAGTAACATTTTATCATGAGAACATTTAAATAAGTATCAAATTAATCTGATGCTTTATGTAGGTAAATATTTGATATATAAAACATTTAAATCTCAAAATTAGGTTTTGAAACTAATGTATACTGCATTATAATCAAAGTAATGTTAAATGAAATTTTCTTATTCAAAATTACATCTTCTCTAAATCCCCTGACTCAGAGTAAGCCCATTAATACAATAATTCAAAATGAATGAATATCCTCTTATTTTTTATATTTTTTCACTATTTTTCTTTTTTATTAATAAATTTTTAATTTTTTGAACTTTTTAATTGAGACAAGTATCACTTCCAATACCCAATCCCAAATTATCAAGATCATTATTCAAGTAATGCATATTTTCTAATATATAAATAAACAACCCATTGTTTCATTTTTTTATTTAAAAAAATTTCATTATTTTTCAGGAAGGTGAAATAACAAATACTAATAATAGATACTCATTAAAATTCTAAATATCCAAGGAATAACCTTATGTATCTCCTCTTAATAAAACATATCTATTCCACCATAAACAAGTTCCACCCCACTCCCACAAACTTAAACCATTGATAATAATTCAAAATAAAATGACTAAGGGAAATGAAGGATAAAATAAGATCGATATGGGGCTTATTCCTATAAAAGAAAAATCATTGCTTCTATAATCTAAGTAGGATTCAATTTTAAGGTATTTTTAAAACATAAGTGATGATCAATAAAATTCCTCATCCATATTGATAATGAATTAGTAAAATTAATGCTTTGACAATATACTTAAGAAAATTCAATAATGTAGACATACCATATGTCTCTCATTAAATATTCTAAAAAATAGTGGACATATATTTTCTAGAATCCTCTCAAAAATTAAGATAAATGACATAGAATTCATTACACATGGAATGACTACAAATAAAAAACTTATCCACAAGAATTTCTTGAATTAAGAAAATGATAAATGGAAGGGAAATTTAAACTATAGAAATTTACTATCATCCTCAAATCATGATTCATCAAATAAATACCATTATACTGACTCTAATAATTAATTCCACCTTCTTACTCTTTTTATATCATTAATATTGGAATCTAAAACATGGAATCCTGGGGTTTCTATATAATTTTTTCATCATACATTAAAAAATTGAGAAATTAAAATCACGGGTAATGAAAATTCCTTTTAATACTAAAACAATAGGGGTGTGACAATAAAATACATTAAGTTCAAACACACCTTCACTTGTAAAGATATTATCTTTCTCTTCTCATTTATTTTGTTCCTTGATCATTATTATGATACTACATAATAAAATCAAACAATATAAAGAACATAAACCATGTTCAATGAAGCTAAAAAGGTTTGGTAATTTAATCAATAACCTAAACTATATTCCTAATAATAGTCCTAAAATAAATTCTATATATTAGATATTAATTAATTAAAAAATAATTTTTCCTCCAAAAATCACTTTTGCTAAGATTATTAATCTTGATAGTACCTAGTTTGATCATGTGATTGGAGTATGATATTACGTTAATCTTATCAGATTGAAAAAATGTTGAATTTTAATCACATCTAATTCGTCTCTAGTATTCCTCCTTGGAATTTTTTTAATCTATATTAATGGGTAATATAGAAACCGAATCCTTTTACACATACTGTTACAGGATTTTCAAACATAAATATCCAATAAGTACAATCCAAAATATCATGATACCTAGTGTCTTTGGATGAAAAGTTTCGTATTATATCTAATGGAACATAAAACATGGAATATATATTTTATTATCCATAATGAGAACCTAAAATCGATTTGAGATTTTAAAAATATATGGGGTATCTTGGGACATAAAACATGGAATATATATTCTCTCCAAGCTTCTATATTCCATCTTCTTCAACTCTTGCTCTACTGGTTTCTATCCCTACAGAGCATACATTGGGACCCACTCCAACTACACAAGGTGTTCCTTTAGTTTCTGTGGATCTAGTGACACCCATTGATCATACTGCCGCTTGTATATTTATATAACCCTAAAAAAAATTATACCATTATTTATTTTCTTTAAAACTTGTATTGATAAAATATATTTTTTTAATTAATAACAGATACATCTATAGATTTGATGTTAGGGTGAGGGAATACACGCATGCGTGTAGTGTGGAACCACTACAAGAAGTTTATGGTGGACTACAATGAAGACAATCAGCTGATTAAAAAAACAGGGCAACAATGACGGTGTTTTTTGGCGACGCTTGCCAAATACTCTAACATCATTTCTGACAGCCTGCTCTCATGATTATAGTTTCCTAATGAAGTCAAGGATAATTTTTGGGGAGAGATATGGGTTAAAAATATTTTGTATTTAATGAAATATAATATTTTTTTTATTTATATGAATTAATATTTTGGTTTTATCTTCACTTTAATTTCCCCGATGGTGAGGGTGCACAACCAACACTTCAAAATGATTTAAGAACACTTTATAGAGCCTATAAGCATGAGTTGTATATTGTTTGGCATGCTAGAGTTGTTACATAGTAATAGGTGGTCCCCGTCGTGGATGATTATCCAATATAATAGTATCAGCAGATGAATACTCATTGGACGACTCACCTATTTTTGGAATTAATCACAATTGACATATTTAAATGAAAATTTTCATTTTTTTCATTAATACAATCTTTTTTATTATTGAATTTTATCTAGGAATCATCTAGATTAAATAAAAGAAACATTGATTCTAAAAAATACCTCAACACATTGGAACATACTCCGATGCCACATCATGAGAGGAAGTAGGTATGACAGTTATTTATAATTATTCTTTATGAATTGCACTTTCTATTGCTTCCTCTAAAATTTATTTGATTGCTGAAGTTGTTATATAATTTTAGTATTGAAATTAATTATTGGTAACATATTTTTAATTATTCTTTCCTACATTCAATTTCATTGTAGAGGGAAAATTGAATTTTTAAGGATGTGTTCCTCGAGATTTTTTTTCTCGAGTCGAAGGAAGTAAGATCGAAGTGCAGTTAATGAACCGACTCAAAAACAGATTGTAAGTTTTCATTTGTTAATATAAAATTTTAATTTCTAATTTTTAACTTAATAATCTATTTATATTTGTAATAGGATGATTTGGAGGCCCTTGATGCCCAAGAACCTGGTAATTTTTGTCCAAATGATCACTCACATCTGGTGTTAAGAGATGAGAACCCTAGTAGAGTATGTTGCCAACTAGATAAGAGTATAGTCCGGACAAGGTATTGGACCTCATTAGGTATTATTTGTAGTTCCATCGAGTTTCAGCAAGTTATGGAATAGGAATAGGAGACTTAAAAAGGGCCACAGAGATAGAAGAACAGTCTGCTAGGGAAAAACTGCATTTATGTAACTGATGGAAGTTTTACATCTAACACTTACACCAGTGGACAACACAACTTGTGATGAATATATGTTGTCAATAAATTATATATATGGAGTTCTAGGTAGAATTTATATTGGTGGTCGAGATGATGGAAAGGAGGAGGCTGAGGCGGAGGAGGAGGAGGTTGAGGAGGAGGTCGAGGCGAAGGAGGAGGGCGAGGAGGAGACTGAGGCAGAGGAGGAGGAAGAGGAGGAGGTCAAGGCAGAGTACGAATGAAAGGATGACGGTGTTGAGAAGGGAAGAGATGATGATAGGGATGACCATGGGGATGGGGTTGAGTCTGATGATGACAGTGATGATAGTGATACTGATGAGGGATAGATTGATCTGTTACATTTTTTCTGATATTACTGACATTTGATGTTTGATGATTTGGTGTGCCTGAATATATGTGTCATTAGGTAGGTAATTATATTTATTTCATTATCTATTAATAATAAAACATGACTTTACGTTTTAATGTGACTAATTCACCCCTCCATTGGACACCCCCACACCCTTGGACACCCCCCGCCACCCCCTGGACACCCCCACCCCTTGGAAAGCCCCCCACCCTCAGGACTCCCCCACCCCCCTAGACGGTCCCACCCCCTTGGACAGCCCCCAACCCCATGGACTACCCCCCTGGACACCATACCACCACCTAGACACCCCCTACCCCCTGGACACCCCCACCCCTAGAAACCCCTTACCCCCTTGGATATCCACCCAAACCCTGGGACAACCCCCCCCCCCCAGACACCCCCCTTGACACTACCCCACCACCTAGACACCCCCACCCCTGGACACCCCACCCCCATAGAAAGCCCCCTCCCCCTGGACATCCCCCCCACCCCCTGAACACCCCCACCCCCTGGACATCACCCCAACCCCCTGGACATCCCCCACCACTAGACACCCCCACCCCTAGATACCCATACCCCCTAGGATAGCCCCCCAACCCCATGGATAGACCCCCACCCCTAGACACCACCCCACCCCATGGACACCCCCACCCCTTGGACACCCCCATACCCCCCGGACACCCCCACCCTTGAACACCCCTACCCCCTTGGACAACCCCCCTAGACACCCCCTACCCCTTGGACAACCCCCCCCCCAGACACCACCCCAACCCTGGACACCCCCTAGGACACCCGCACCCCCATGGACAGCCCACCCACCCTCCGGATACCCCCCGCCCCCTGAACACCCCTACCCCCTTGGACTAAACCCCCAACCCCCTAGATATCCCACCACCACCTTGTACAACACCCCACCACCCGGAAATCCCACCACCTTGACACCCCCCCCCCCCACCACCCTACCTAGACACCCCCACCCCCATGGACAACCCCTCACCCCCTAGACACCACCCCAACCCTGACACCCCCTCCCCCCATGGACAGCCCCCAACCCCCTACACAGACCCCCTGGACACCACCCCACCACCAAGACACCCCACCCCCTAGACACCATCACCCCCATTGACAGCCTCCCACCCACTGGATACCCCCCAACCCTGAACACCACCAACCCCCTTGACACCCCCACCCTCCCTGAACACCCCCACCACAATGGATACCCCCCCCCCCACACACCTGTGGACAACCCCCTGGACACCCCCTCACCCCCCAAGACACCCCCAAACACCCCCTACTACCTTGGACACCCCCCCCAAATCCCATCGATATCCCTCCCCCCCCCCCCCCCCCGGACACCCCTTACACTCTTTGAAATCACCCTACCCTTGACCCCCCCCCCCCCGTCTCCCCCTACCCCCTTAGATAGGAAAAAACCATTAGAGCATCTATCCTATGTCACATTACCCCTTACTATAGCATGGCATACCACATTATCCAAATATTAAAATATCATCTGAATTCACCCATGCCTATGAACAACAATGTAATATTCAAAACATAAAACATGATTTTCATATATAGTGTTTATTGCCTTTTGAATTCAAAATTCGATTCTGTATGTGTTATAGAGAATTCAATATTATACGTATTCAATTTATAATTCTGTATTTCATAGGGTAGTTTCTATAAATTAGGAATTATGAATTGAATACTTTATGTTTGTAATTAGCTTATGAATTATTTGTTAATGTTGTATGGGTATACTTGTTGTATGTGTATAATTCCTATAATTACCTTATGAATTATGTGTTAATTATGTAAGTGTGTACCGGGTAATTAAATACAGAACTACAGGTATGTGTGTATTGAGAACTGGTGGAAGTGCAATGTTGAATGTGCACAGGGGGGAGGTAGGTATGTTGCTGCAGGTACATAAAGGCTATGCCAAATGTTTACAAATATTAGAATATGTTTGAAAAAAACATATACAAACGGTTTGGATGAAACTGTTGGTATATGTATATACCAATGCTTTACTAACCATTGGTGTAGTTTATATACGTGAATTTTCCCAACAGTTTGTGAGGAACCATTGGTAAAAGATTATGCCAACGGTTTGGAAATAGTTGATATAAACATGGATTTTGATATTTCCAACATTTTTAAACCATTGGTAAACATTTATACCAACTATTTGTTGTAACCATTGGTATAGAATCCATTAAGAACCCATATCGCAATGGTTCTCATAGAACCATTGGGATATGTATATTTCCATAGCTCTACAGCTAATGGTTTGGACAACCATTGGTATAGTTTATACCAACAGTTGTCTAGCTTTTACCAATAGTTTGAAATTTTTGGTAAAGGATTAGTTTCTAGTAGTGTCTATATGAGGATAATAAGTAGTGAAAAAAATTAACTGTGTATCCAAATCATTCTAAATACTTTGCTAGAACATTGAGGTAATCCTCGAATCCCGATTATATATATTTTAAAGTGGTACTCCATGAAATATTAGCACTTCCTCTACATATATCTTGTCCATATGATCAAGAGAGAAGTCTTCTCTAATATAAATGAAGTGTGTCAACTTCATAAGGCAATAAAATATAACCATATAGAATTATGGCCTTTATTTGTTTTGGGAAATCTAATTATAAAGTCCATAGTGATGTTTTCTCATTTCCATTTTGGTATGGGTAACAGTTGTAACATCCACTTAGAATTCTGTCTCTCACCTTTAACTTCCTGACAAACCAAGCATCGAGAGACATATTCAGCAACATCTCTTTTATTCTATCCAACCATAAATACTCTTTCAGGTCCCTATAAATTTTTGTTCTTCTTGTTTGAATAGAGAATGAATAACTATGAGCCTCATCCAATAGCTTCATCTTTAATTCTGGTATGGGAGGAATAAAAACACTATTCCTGAACCTTATTTTTTCATCACAATGAATGTTTAATTCATGAACATCTCTCACCTTCTTTTGTAGCTCTAAATCTTTCATAAACTATTCCTTAATCATTACATGTATAGATGGATGAACATTCATTTGAGAAAGATAAGATGTCTCCCTCTTCCATTAAAATTTCAATATCCATCCTTTTAAATTCCATAAATATTGGATCTTTCTTGATCCTCATCAGGGATAATCTAGCATGGTCTTTTTGACTCAGATCATATGCCCCCTTGTTCACTATACTAGGGTGATAATGTATTGGGTAGTCATAATATTTAATCAACTAAAAAAATATTATTTGGAGCATATTCATCTTCTTTTAAGTGAATATATAATTCAATCTTTTATGATCAGTATAAATATCACACCTTTCACAATAATGATAATGCCTTTATATCATTAAGAGAAATAATATAGCAGTTAACTCCAAATCATGAGTTGGTAAATTTTACTCATGTATTTTAAACTACCATAAGGCATAAGCTATCACTATATCATTTTTCATGAAAACACATCACAACCCCTCCGTGGATGCATCATTGTAGATCACAAACCTTTCACCACTACAAGGTTGTGTTAGCATAGGTGCACTCGCTAACCTTCTTTTTATCTCGTTGAAATTTTCTTCACGTTCCTCCGTCTAAATAAACTTAATTCCTTTATGAGTTAACATGATGAGTGGATTAGATTATCATGAAAAATATTTCACAAAACGTTGGTAATATGCATCCAAATCAAGAAAAATTTGGATCTCAATTACCGTTGTTGGTCTAGACCATCTTTTAATAACCTTTATTTTTTTGGGATCCAAAAATATCCCCTATCTTGAGATTATGTATCCCTAATAATAGAACATTCTTAATCCAGAATTTACACTTGGTAAATTTGGAATAATGCTTCACCTTTCTCAAGGTCATCAGCACAACTCTCAAGTGATCTTCATGTTCTTACTTTCTCTTTAAATAGAAAATACTATCGTCTATAAAGACTACCACAAACTGATCAATATAATCTATAAACACTATATTCAATAGATCCATGAAGATATTAGTGGCATTAGTAAGACCAAAAGTCATCACTATAAATTCATAGTGTCCATACTATGTACGGAATGTCGTCTTTGGTATATCCTCCTTTTTACCCTTTATTGATGATATCCTGAATGAATGTAAATCTTGGAAAATTATTGAGCTCTCTGTAGTTGGTCAAATAATTCATCAATATGGGGAAGAGGATAATTTTTCTTGGTAGTGATCTTGTTGGGTTCTCAATAATCAATGAAGAGTCTCATTGATCCATCTTTATTCTTAAAAAATAGAAAATTTTCTCCACAAGGTTACGTACTATGGAATATGGATCCCTTATCAAGATTCTCTTCGATTTTCTTCTTCAATGATGGAAACTCAATTGGGGCCAATATATTAGGTGTCTTTGAAATAGTCATAGCACCCGTTATGAGTTCTATTGAAAACCCAACTTCACGATATAGAGGAAGACCTGGAAATTTATCTAGAAAGACATCATCAAACTCCCATAGAATTGGTTTATTCTTAATCATGAGTTTCTCCCAAAAAATTTGAGATAAATAACTTTATTTTATTTTAATCAAGACCCATAAAATGGAGTAAATTTTTATTGCATGGTTATATTCACCCATTCATCAATAGGTGATCATAGATTGATCTAAAATATGAAAAGTGAATTCACTTACATGGTAATTGATATGAGATCTATATAGATAAAGACAATCCATGCCAAAAATCACACCAAATTCAACTATAGGATGGATCATAAGATTTTTAGGAATCACATTCCCATAAACTTTAACAAAAGAAGAATTATAAACTTTTGACGCGATTATTTTTCCATTTGGATTTGTCACAGCTAACTCAAAACCAAATTATTGAGGTAATAAAACGACAGCCTTAGAAAATTATTCTGAAATATAAGAGTTGGTGGATCCAGAATCATATAAATCATTTTCTTCTTTAGAGTGGATGGTAAGTGTACCTTTCACCACTTCGTTATCATACTCCACGTCGCCGATAGTGATTTCATGTGACTTTCCTTCATCTTTGGCATTAAGAGTTTGTTGACATTGATCATCATCAATAACCCTTAGATTAGGGAATTTATTGGGTTAATGCCCCATTTCCTTTCACATGTAGTATTAATGTATAGTAGGTCCATTTTATTTAGTATTTTCATTGTTCACGTCATTAGAAATATTTTTTTCAATCGCATCGACATTTAACTTCTTGAGGACCTTCTATTCCACACTTATAACATTTACTAGTCCTTTTAATACAATTACCTCCATGTTTATTTCCACACATTGAACATAAGGGGAAACTCATATTCTTCTCATTTTGGTATTTAGATTTTCATTTGAATTCCATTTTTCTCTTCTTATAAACCCCATATGACTGATGGGTTACTCCAATCTACATCTCCACTTCGAGAGCACATCAAACAATTTTCTTATAGCTAATGAAGTCCCTTATGGCTAATTCCCTTCCGAGGCTTGGTTTTCTGACATTGAAGAATCGATAAATTTTACTATGAGGTTGGATAATAATTCCAGAATCATAACTTTCATGTATTGTAAATTTTACTTCGTAGGTACCAATGGATTCATCACCTTTTTTCTTAAGTTCAAGGAACTCCTTCTCTATCTTTTTCTGAAGAATACGGGGAAAGTACATTTTGAAAAATAAGTTGTTGAACTTGTACCATTCCATGGACTCAATTTTATCTCTTTACCTCATATTATTGATAATATTCAACCATTGATCAGCTTCACCTTCCAAATGATATACTACTAAGATGAAATTATCATGTTCAAAACATTGTAGAATGGAAAATATATTTTTTGTGGCACTTATCCATTATTCATTCAATAATATCTTATAAGACCCGATGAATGAAGGTGGATGCAACCTCATGAAGGATTCAACAGAATGTTGCTCCCTACTTTTCTCATTTGGAAGTTTGACATGATTCAGATCTTGAGAAAGTTGTGTGAGCATGGCAATAAGATTTTTCATTCCACCTCCCATAACATTTTTATTCTTAGGGGGAAAATCATTGCATTTCCCATCGCTTTCAACATTAACATGGTTCCTTCGGGTTCTTTCCATTGACAGAAAAAAGAAGCACAGTATGAGATACACTAATCATAATGGTAAAACCACATAATTTAAGAATAAAATTTCAATTTAGGACACTTTAAACAACTAGAAAATGATGTTACTGCCTATAACAACAGTTTTAAAACCATGAAAATAGGTAGATATAGAAACGTTTTTGTGGACTATGGCCATGGTTTTCAAAACCATAGCTATAGGCCAATTTTTTTTAAATCCCTATAGCCACAGTTCTCTTAAACCATGGCTTTTCGGTACCTGCACTTCCGCAGGAACAAAAATTGCTGCAAAATATTTGGTGGGAATCAATATTTCCATAGTTTTGAGGAATTTTAAAACATATTTAAATAAAATATATATCATAATATATATACTCACACACAAACACAAATTTTTTGGTGGTGTAGTGGTGGGTAGGCTGGATCACAAAGGGGAGGTGTAGGGATCAAAACTCATCGGTGACATTTTTTATTTAGGTTATTTCCACAGTTTACCGGAGCTATTACCATGGTGTTTACCATGGAACTAGATACATATGTACACTGTTTAAACCATTGTTCTAGTTCAACCTCCTTAGGGTCCAATTTAGGGGACTATTTCCACAGTTTTCAAAACTATGGTAGTAGGCCGGGACATACTTCCACGACAATAGCGGCCACGATTTTGGGACCTATTTCCACAGTTTTGAACTGTTTCCATACACCTTTTATCTTGTTTTGTTTGTTTTTATCCTATTTTATTCATGAACATCTCTAAAAAATTAGGATAGGATTTCAACATATAGTTATACATATCCTTAGGTATCTTACTAAGGTTCTCTCATCATAGTTTTTAAAGGTTAACTATACCTTTTCTATGATACCAACTATAACGGATCATATTTACATATATAAATTACTTCAACGTTATAGAATATTTATTACATAACATAACAAAAATCACTCTAGGACCATCTATTTTTAGTGTCTTTATAAATAGGGAAACATAAATAACTGTTTCATAAAACATCTACATTATCTCCTGGTTATTTTTTCATAACTATACTCATTTTTTAAAAATATTACCTAATACCCTTATTCATGACCTGGGGAAAAGAAACATATAAAAGGGTGAGTTCAAATGCTCAGTAAGGGTAAAGAAGCTAAATATCAATCATATTATAATCATAAGAACATAACATTTGAAACTCCTATCCTCTTTATAAAAGATCACAATATCTTGTCATGGGATAAATCATAAAACTACAATGTAATCTCAATATTCATAACATAAGACATGAAATTTCTTTTCATACACACATAATCATAGAAAATAATTTCATATTAGTCAAATCTCATTTCTGAGACCATCGTAGCAGAAAAAGTCCATTACTGAATGGAGTTCACTCCTTGTTCCAACCATGTATTACTAAACCATATTTACATCCCTTCTAGTATTGTATATGTCATGAGATATAAATCATTACCCAATTAATATGAGGGAGATATTGTTATCACCCATCTCGTAAAGAAACTATTCTTACGTGTTCCACAAAAACATAAAAACATTCACCATAGCATATCCTTTGAAATAAAATGGGTTTCTTAAACATCATTCCTTCATAATTGATATAAGAAAATGGATTTCCTAAATAAAATTCCATAATAAATGGAATAAAATCATATTAATAATAGGTTGAGGAATATAACCCTATTTAAAAAGTGTCTCTTATATGGAAAATAATTTTCCAAAAACACTTGAAATTAATTCCGAAGGAAAATATCCTTTCTTCTTAAAAAACCTTTTCTTTCCTCAAAATGACACCCAATTTTAGAAGAAATAATTTATATGAAAATAAATTTATAATATTCTAGTGGAATCTTAAAGGAAATATGGAATTATAAAATTGTAATTATCTGTTCATGTTGTACAAGTTAAAAAACATTATTCTCATACTTTTTCTAGAAAAGTCAAAAAGTTCCTCACACCAAAAACAAAAAAAAAATCCATTCATATAGTTTTGTAAAAATTCACCAATGGGTAAAATTATTGAGAGATATAAATAATATATTGAAATAAAAATTTAAGAAACAGGGACTTGGATGATAAATATACACCAGTAAATACTTACAAATAAACAATCTCAGATAAAAACAAGATTTGAAAAGTTTTCCCTTACCATAGGTGTGATATGCTTCGTATGTTTCTGAACCTCATTTATAATGATGTAAATAATTCTACTGACTTATTCTAGAATCATAATAATGTTTATGATAAAATTTATTATCATATTTTCATCTGTTTGTTAGTAACATCTAAATGATACTTTTTATTCAGGTATTAACAACTTTATGTTCTTATGCATGTTATGTCGGATAAGTTCTTATTCCTATTTTTAGGATATAGTTATATAATTTACATCATGGTATTAGTATAACATATATCATATTTATTCATTTAATTCATTTATATAATCATGATTTAATGTAAATTTATATAGAACGAATAACATCGTATCGTGGGGACAGTAAGGCATACATATGCATGAGCAACGATATCGTTCCCATAATTATTGAATGGTATTGAAGTGGATGGTGTATAATATCTTAGAATAAATATAATTTTTTATTAACCATATATATATTTATTAATTCTATATTTATACCCATCCATGTAAGGTGTTGGTGAAAAATGGATTACACCACGGCATGGAACTGGTAAGCCATACGTACACACACGTAGTGATTTCATTTTTCATGGGACGGGTAGAAGGTGGACTATGGTTATTTCTTAATAATAATAAACTCTTAGTATATAAGTAATATTGGAGTCATTAATTTATAATTAAACAACTCATGATGTGTAAGTAGAATAAGAATGATGTTTGAAAGAATCGGTAAATTATATTACCTCTTCTCCTATGTGCCTCCTCTAAATCTTCTCTTAGAGCACTGGAGATTGTATTTAAAGAATACCATGACCTCTAGAATTTTTCTTGGGAAGTTGATAATGGAAATGGGTATGTTATGATAGATCTTGAAGTCTCAATATTAAGTGAAGAGTTGAGGGTGGAAGTGCCCTTTAATAATTGGGGTGAGTGCACTTTTGGAAACCACAAAAATATTAATTTATAATAAAATCAAACTCCTCATAAAAACCACTAAAATATCCCAATTTAGAATATGCGATAATATAGGGTTGTAATATCATAAACCAATAGATTTTAGATAAGTTTTTATGTGAATTTAAGAATTATATGTTTAATTAATACTTAGTTATTCTATTTAATTTCTAACCATAGTAACAAATATTTTAATATTTAATAGGTTAAATATTTACTTATATGGAGTAAATAAGAAATTATATGATAATTTAAAACCTTTTAAACCATATCGTAATTATTAAATATTTTTTAAAATGTTTTATGATTTTTAAGTAATTTAAGAAAAACTAATTTTTGAAAAAATATCAATAGTTTCATAAACTATTTATTTCATGGATTTTTAAAAATATAAAAATAATAATTGAGAATCAATAAAAATATTTTACTATATCTCAAAGTGGAAAATTTAATATATAAAATTTATTTGACATAATAATTATCAAAAATTATATTTATTAAAATATTTTTAATAACATTTATTTGATCTCTTCCTTAATAAAATAATTACCACCTTAATTTTGTATAATTATTTAGTATACTTATTTATTGAATAAAAATTAAAAATAAAATAAAATAATAAATATAAGTAAATTATATTTTATAATAATAATTTTAGTATAATTTATCTTCTGAAAAACCCAACATTTTTAATGTTATACTCTTTTAAAACATGAATGATATAAATTTATCTTCACTTTAAATAAAATAATATAAGTGTCATAATATCCTCTATAATCATAAAAATGGAAAATAATTTGACCCTTGTATGATTATGGTAGATATATATGCAACCAATAAGGGAGTTTCAAGTGTTTTTTCATTTTTATTATTATTAATATTTTCATAATAATTATTGAATAGATTTTTCATCAATTCTATAATTTTTACTCATCCTAGTATAAGTCTTTAAGTTAATTATTTATTTCTTAAAAATTAAAAATATATTTTCATGATAAATAAAAACATTTTAGACTTCAAAATATTATTTATAATCAAAAATTATCTTCTATATAACCTTATATTAAAAATAATTTAATTATTAATGTTTGATTGAAACATATTTCACCTTTCTTTAAATAAAATAAAATAAATTTACTAATATCATCCAAGTGGGTTCTAATGGATACCATTTCGACCCAACTATGTCTTAGGAAAAATTATAATCATCCAATTATATTAATACAATTTTTAGGGTAATTTTATAATATTATATTTTACCCTTAATTAGCTGATTTACCCTTTTACCTTGTTAATAAAATTTACCGATGTTATAATTCAAATTTCCCAAAAACAAGATAAAGATATTCTCATAATTGAGACCCATTGATTCCAAATATGGAATCCATTTTTAAAAATTCAAAACATATAAGTTAATGAAATTAATTTAAAATTAATCATTTTTTTTCAAATGAGAAAACGGGTTTTAAAAGTTAAAACATTGAAAAAAGATTTAAAAGTTATTATATTTAAATTTAATGTCAAATTAATTCCAATGACCTACATTATATTAAATGGTAAAAAATATTTTCTTTCTACTTTGAAACCATTCAATAATATAATTTAACCATATGAAGTATTTCAATGAAAAAAGTTATTTTCAATTAAAATTTTGCGTATTTTTATTATTCATCAAAACATGAAAGTTATCAATTGAATATCAGAAATTCATCCAAATTAAATTTTTATATCCCACTTAAAAATAAAATTTTTTCAAATAAAAATTATTAACCGGTCAAAATCATAATTTAAAATTGTTTCTCTATACAAATATGTAAAATTAACCTTTTAAAAAATTGGTTTTTATAAATCAAATAGGGTTTTATTCATACCCAATGACAAAAATATCCAATGTATGAATATAGAAAATATATAACATATATATATATATATATATAAATAATTTCATTACTAAAATTAAATTCACTCAAAAAAACAAATATTTAATTGATTTATATTTTTCATAAATAATTGATAGCCAATTAATTCACAATGTATATTCATAAGTTAGTTATAATTATTCATGCAAACCTAATGGCTTGGCTATAATGGTAATTTTATAATAAGGGAATATCAAGGTTAGTTTGAACTCATGATTGTAGGTAAAGAAAGATACTGAAAAATAAATATTATTTAAAGAAAATATTTCATAAAAACATCAAGGTGTCACACTATTCACATTCACTTGTCCAGAAACACATTACTCCCATCTATGTTATCTTGGTTATTGGGTTTGACAGTCATGATGTTTTATCAGAATATTTTGGTAGTACCCAGTTAATCCAAGGAAGCTATGGATATCCATTTCATATGATATTATAGGGTAGTCCCCAATTATATTTTACTAAGAAGGGTCCATGGATATCCATTTACAATTGATAATATTCCTCAAGAAAGATACTTCTGACTTCAAGAACTTTGATTTACTATAATTTTCATATAACTTATCCTTTCTCAAATCATTTATCGCATTATTCTAATTCTCTTCATACTGCTCTTGGATTTTGAAGTAAACCAAATTATCATCTATAAAAATTTCAAAAAATGTGTTCACGTAATCTATATATAATATCTTCATCCAATCCAAAAATATTTTTGGATAATTGGTGAGTCTCAATGGAATCACTATAAACTCATAGTTTCCATATATTGTTCAAAATTATTTTTTGGAATATCATCCTTCTTCACCCATAATTATTGATATCCCGACCAAAGGCCTACCTTTTAGAAATACTGATCCATATATAGTTGATCTAACAAGTCATCTTTTCATGGAAGGGGATACTTTTTCTTTATCATGATATTTTTTGAGTTAATGTTAACTAATATAGAGGTGAATTTACCCATCCTTATTCCTGAAGAAGAGTACTAGCACACCCCATGGTAAATAAAACATCTATATAAAACTTGTTTCCATATTATTTTGTAATGGATTCCTTGGTTATTAAAACTAAATGGTGGACATTATTTAAGTGGTCTTGGTTATGTGTATAGATCCCAATCTATGTTAGATTGATAACTAAACCTCTTGATTATGAGAAATACTATGATACTCTTCAAGGAATATATTAGTGTAATTTATCACAATTGACATATCATTAATAATGATTCTATCCTTTTTCTCAATAATTTGTGCTACATATTCTTTCTTATAAGGTAATAATATTACTGATTAAACAAAATATTCTAGGGGATGTTAATACCCCCCCCCCCCTTACACTTGTATAAAATTTAAGGGAAACATGGGATATAGAGAGTGGTCTCCCTCTCTCTACAATTGATGTTGGATTTATGAAAGGATAACCAATCCATTCCGAAAATAGAGTCAAACTATACTAAGTATGATGATATTTTAAAGAATATTAAATTCAAAAACATTGATTTGAGATTATTTATACACATGGAATAAAACAATAGCTTTATTTTTTGTTATCATAAATATCTCGACTCCGAATTTTTTGGTGGTGTTTGAACCCACTACTAGAATTTAGAGCTACCACCACGGAGCTATACCCACCGACAATAGGAATCGTGGCTATATCCTGTGTACAGCCACGTCAATTTCACTTTTCGTGGAAATTAACCCACCCCCACTCCCCAATTTACTGTAACCCTCTCTCCTCCTCGAGACTCTTCTCCCCGACGTTCCGCGATCCTCCTCCTCCGATGGGCCACCCAACCTCCCCATGATCGTCCTCCTCCAGCACGGCCACTCCACTTCCCCGCCGTCGCTGCTCCGATGCGGACTCCCCACCTCCTCCAACGATGTGCCTCTGATGCGGCCACCCCACTTCACCACGATTCTACTTCTCGGACGCTGCCCCGACACGGCTTCGATGCTGCCCCGACTGGCTCAAACGCGGACACTCCACCTCTCGAGATCCTCCTTCCACGCGGCCACCCCCGATTCTTCTCCTCCAACGTAGCGGCCCCACCTCCTCTCTTACTTCCCGACGCCTCCTCCCCGATGCCTCCTCGCCAACAGCCCTCAATACCCGCAACGTCTCCTCACCACGACCCTCCTCCCCACGATCCTCCTCCTCCAGCGAATTTGCTCCAAGCGGCCTCCCAACCTCCTCTCTTCTTTCCCGACGGCTCTCCCCCACAACCCTCAACACCCCGTATGCCAAGGTCGACACCCCCCACACCCTATCATCAAGGTATTTGAAAATTTCTATAATTTATTCTGTTCTTTCTTGAATCTGAAACTAATACTGGATGTGGACGAAGATATGGTAGATGGTCTTGTTCTTTTTCAATTAATGACTCGATGGTCCTATTTATTTATTAAAGGATGATTCCCATTTTGGGTTCATTACTCATTCAACACGTTTTGGTGCAGTGTTAGATAATGAGAGAGGGAATTCAGAATAAATTTCATACATTATCTTGTTGTGAGATGGGATTTTGGACGATTTTATAGATGGAGTAACCATTTTAGATCCTTTTGATACTTCTAGGTTCTCATGATAATTTGGTCATTTAAAATAGGTTACATATTTACCTCTAATAAATATTTAGAGATAATATAACCCATTTTTCCTTTATGAAATGTGGCCGATGATGATGCAGGAGGATTCTGACATAGATATTTCATTACATCTTAAGAATGGTCCAAATAACAGGCCAAAGAAATCCTGAAGACATCTTGCCTGATGTAATCTCATAACAGGCCAAATAAATCCTCCTCAATTGGGGTAATTATAAACACAAGCACACACACACTCAGGTACATTAGTGGATCAAGCCTCATCCATCCAAATTAGCATTTTCAATCTAGCTGGAACTATTTATAAGAATTTGAAATGTCTCGAAGGCTTAGATGATGGCTTACCAAAGGCCCCTATATGAGATTTCCTGAAGTCCTTGTGGCACAAAGGCCATAATTTATAGATTTCTCAACTCAAGCTTCCTTGGGGGTCAAATAATGTGCCCATGCCCATGAAACCAGGGCCTAGGTCGAGTAGCCCCCAGTGGGCCCGTCGGGTACCCGCATTGCCCTCACCAATGCCCCCTTCCTATTCCTCATGCATGCCACACCCCATGCATGCCCACGCTCTCCCCGCGCTCACCAGCACTATCGCTCTTCATGCTCACCCATGCCCTCAATTGATGGATTTCCCGTTGGAGTGCTACATCAATCCAGAGGAGGATTTCATTATAGATTTTGAGGAAGGTTGTTACTGGACATGGCGTTATTCAAGTGCCTTTGGGTTTGGATGAAGATAGTCCAGTGAATAATGAAGTGAACGATCCCTGCAATGTGAATGTTCGAGACGATTTGAAGGATAACCATCTCTTTTATGCTTGTATAGATATTTTTAACCTTATATCTAGTTCTGATTCATAAAATAAAAGAATTATGAGAAATGGTACTTTAGATCTTATTGAGTCGAATGTTAAAATTATTGAAGATATTTTAGAAGAATGAAGTTTTTAATTCGTGGATGTTTAATGTGTTAGCAGAATAATAACCCATGAAAAATTGAAGATCTCCTAAAGTGGTTCCATCAGATTTGGGGCTTCGGTGGATGGCGCATGGTGTCGATTGGTAGGGTATTTTTTCCTCTTCTCCCTATAGGATGAATTAAAATCAAGAACACGAGGCTTCAGTTTTGTCTCCCTCAAACCTGGAATCTTTATATTTCAAGATTGGGATCCTCTCTTTGATCTAGCTTCGGTTAAGAATTTAATTATTCAAACTCGGATTCGCTTTCAGGGCTTAAGTTGGTTTTTTTGGAATTCTCAAATCCTTTGGGGTAGTGAACCAGTTGTGGGAATTCCTATCAAATTCAATGGGGAGACTAACCGTGCTTGATATGGTCATTTTGTAAGATTTGTTGTTGAGGTTGATTTATGTTTGCCTCTCATTGAAACTATTTTCCTTGTTGTTAATGGTTATAAGCTTGAATTATCGTCTGAGTTTGAAAGGTTACCTGAATTTTTCAGTAAGTGTAACTGCATTGGGCACTAGTGCCTTGTTCATTTTATTAGGGGTGGGGGCTGGCATTTTTTATATGATATTTAGAAGTCACGTTTGGATCTCTAGTATGATTGTGACTTTCTTTTTTATAACAGTCATGTTATAGGAAGAATAAACTATCAAACCTTTCTGCGTCTGATATGGGATTTTTTTGTAATGTCTTCTATCTTGGTGTAAAATGTCAGTGGAAATCATAATATAATTACTATTTCTGGTGTACTGCATCTCTTTGGATGTCTTTTATCAATTTTCATAGTTCAAATGATATTTTTATTCATTCACATCATGAAATGATAAATTTATTTAGTTTTCATTTTGGCATTTCAGCTCAGCTTCCAAGATGCTTCTCTTGCCATAAAGCATGTATTTAGTCATTTCTAGTCAGTTGTGATCACATCTGGAACTCTTAGCCTGATTGATCTCTATCCTCACCTTCTAAATTTCAACCCAGCTGTTAGTCAAAGCTTAACAATGTCCTTAATAAGGGATTGCATCTGTCCCATGGTTCTCACTCGTGGAAGGTGAGATATTATCAAAATTAGTATAATAGGTTAAATGTGTTTTCTATTTAGTTGGCTTCTCCTCACCCTCACATAGGTGTTATTTTAAATAAAATAAGACCCATTGCATATAATGTTATCATGGTATTCTGGAACATATTTGTTTTTTCACAGTAATCAGCTTCCTATAAGTACTAAATTTGATGTGAGGAGTGATCATGGCGTTGTAAGAAACTATGGGAGACTTTTGCTAGAGATGGTGACAGTTGTCCCTGATGGGATTGTGTGTTTCTTCACCAGTTACTCGTACATGGAAATAATAGTTAATATCTAGAATGAACTTGGGATTTTAAAGGTGAATATGCTCTACATTAGCTTTGGTGATATTGGTTTTTTGTTGACTACCTTTAAATCCATTTTGGGGAAAATGCCATGTTAATGCCCAATGGCGATATTAAATTCACATTTATACATTTTTTATGAAAGAAAAATCATTCTTATGGGTATAATAAAATCCCAATGTGTTTTTATAAAATTCTTAACTTCATTGTAGTCAAATGTTTTTTCTTTGGGTGCGCTAGTTCTTTAGCTTCTTGGTATCAGCATGGGTATTAGGTCCTTGGTGTTGCGTAAGGTTCAATATTCAAACCATTGTAGGTGATATATGGAGTCTATCTTTATTTACCAATTTAAAAATTCATGCAGTTTAATGTTTTTCAAACTATATTTACGGTAGATTTTCTATGAACATATTCATTTTTTTTAAAACTTTTGTTGCAGGAAATAATGAAGCATAAGCTTGTTTTCATTGAGATTCAAGATGTTGTAGAAACAACTTTGGCACTTGACAAGTATCACAGGGCATGTGATTTTGGGATAGGTGCTTTATTTTTCTCTGTTTCTAGGTATTTGATCTAATCAAACTTAGAGCTCAATTCTTATTCTAACATAAAGTGAAAAAGGATTGTGGTGGACTGTACTCTTGACATGTTTTGTTAGAGCAGTTATGTACTTAGTATGTGGGTGTGTCTAGGTTATTTCTATCCTTTTATCTAGCGTGTTTAAATTTTGAATCCCGCACCTATTTCAAGTCCTGTATTTCTCATCGTACACTATTAATTAAATGTTTCAGTCTAACTCGAGGTACATGGTTTCTGGTTATATTCCTTTTACATAGTAACAAATCCAAACCCTAGGAAGCATCTCTAGATCGGACCCCCCCCCTTTCTTTCCCCGGATCCCTCGTTGGTCCCTGCAAATACCCCCTTCATTTTCCACGCACCTAGTTGCGTTCGCTACCTTCATCAGGCCACGCCCCCCCCCCCAAGCACATGCTGCCCAGCCAGCCTGTCTCACCCAACCATTGATGTCGTGCCTTAGTGATGCCCGCTGCACTATATCAACCATTCACACCACATTGCGATGCTCTCTACATAGCTATACTTCCCTACAGTGCTTTTTTCTTGGACCGGTGTGCCTTTTCTACCCTTTCTTTGATGAGGGAAGGAATCTTTCTACTTCACTATGATGGTCATTGCACCCCTGGTTAATTCTGCAGTTTGTGTTGTTCGTAATGTTCATTGACATGGGTGCCGTAAATGAAACCGCAACCAAACCAGAGATGATTACAGTATCCTCTCGGTTGGCAACGCCTCAATTTCTCAATTTTTTGCGTGTGGCAGATGACAATGACTACATTTTTGAAGGGATTCTGTTGTGGCCATTTTTTTAGTCCTCCAAATTCAGTGGATCCTCATATTCTTGTTATGAACCTGAGGATGGCAAGTTGTTCAGTTTTTTTCTCAATTTGACGGACAAATTGGTTAAACGTGTGGCCAGAAACATGAATACCAGGGATCCTGGCTGATTCTTGCATTTTTTTTGACTGGAAGATTATTGTGGGTGAGTTCATCGACTTGTGATCTATTCCCCAAACTCCAGAATAAATGAACACTCAGCATGAGCAATTATTCTTTTTTTCCCACTTCAGGGATTGAACCCAGAGTTCAACCTTGTTGGGAAACAGATGCTCGCCAACCCCATCACTCTATATATGTCACTTGTTTGTAGTCTCCTTATCATGGCCAATCATCTATCTACCAATACTGTGTCTGTTGATTTCTTTCACACGACTGTTGCATCTCGTTGCAATGGTGGTGGATTTGGATGCTCTGGTGGTGGTAGCTTCGGTCATATATGGTATCACCATTATGGTTGACAACATCACACAATTGACACTTACTGAAAACATCATGGCCACCTGAAGCATCCTCAACATACTGGATGATCCAATCCTATTCAAGTTGTTGTTGCTGAGCCCCCCACCTCTACTCCCGACACACGATTTCATGGTCGAGCTCTTAGATGAGTTTTTATATATGCAGTCTCTGCTGGTAGAGTTTGTTTTGTCCAATGCCAATATAACCCAGTCTGATGTCCACGATGCCTATCTATAGAATGTGATATAGCCACAATAGTTTTAAAAGCGTGGCTATAGGTAGCTCACGGTTCCTCAAATCATCGGGGATTTCCTCCCTCTCCCTTATACCCTCTCCCTCTTCCGTCGCGATTATTCCACCTCCTCCCCTCCTCCCATCCTCCCATCCTCCCCCCCCCCCCCCCCCCCCGTGATTCCTCCTCCTCCTCCTCCGGCTCCGATGCAGTCAGCACGACTCCCCACCGACGCGCTCCGACGCCTCCATGTCGACGCGGCTCCGGCACTGCCAGCCCACCTCCTGGCCAACACGATCTCCCCACCTCTTTTCTGACGCCCCCCCCCCAACCTCACCGCGACCCTCCTCCTCCAACACTGCTAGCCCACCTCCTGCCTGAGATCCCATAGTCATGCGCACCTCCCTCCTCTGACCACCTCTCCTCTTGCATTTTTTTTGTGATTTCATAGTGATTCATGGCCGATTCTTCAAGGTATGGCCTCTACTTCAATTATCCCTCCTTTTCCCTGAATTTTTCTTCCTTCCCCGTTGTGATTTTAGTTCGGTTAAAGACTAGGGGTTCTGATTTGGCCAATTCTTTATGTTCTATTTTTTTCTAGGGCTCACGTGGGTATCTTCATACTTTTTTGGGAATCTGCCACTGAAGGATTTGTGTTTCGGACGGTTCTAGCTCACCTACCATTGATTTTAGGTAGGTGTTACTTTGGAACTCCCTTGTATTATGTGTTATAAATTGATGAGTGTTTTAAATGCTTCTTTATGAATTTAAAAGCATATTTCATGCGCTTAGTAAGCTCAAAATGGTGTTTGGATGGTTTTAATGCTTGGAATGGGCTTAAGCTATTCCAAGTGCTTTTAAAATTTCCCATGAAGTGACTAAGGGAATGAAATATGCTTATGATGTCATTGTGGATAGATTATAAAAAAATTTAAGAAGGATGGTCAATTATAAAAATGATCCATAAGATGGTCAATTATATAGAGGTTTGGATGATGTCATTGTGGAGATGATGTCCATAAGATGGTCAAAAGTATGGTCAATAAGATGATTCCACCTCTTCATTATCCTTACTAAAATTACTATCTACACACTTAGATAAAAAGTTTCACATATTAAACTTAGATAAATTCTTACCTTTCCCATTAAAAGAATAATTTTATGCCTTATTCTTCAAGTAATTTCTTGGAATACCATATTCATCTTCACTCTCTTAATTCAAGATGTTTACTAGATTTCTTTTTCATTTGATCATAGAAACATCAGTCACAACCAATTCCAAGGCCAACTTCCTGATATGTTTCGAAATCTTTCTGTCCTTTCCAAACTGTAAGGATTTCTTCACTGTCTTTCTCATTTGAATAACCCGTTAAGTGATGTCAGCATGTCGATGACTACTTAATTGGTTCCATCATTGACAGGGGAAATTAGTAATTATTTTTTGTCACTTGCTATTGTTTTTTTTCTTATGCTAGATTCTGTTTAAGATTCATCCATTGAAGTTAAGGCATTATCTCTTATAATATATGTTTTTCTTGCTTGAAAATGGAAATATTGTATGGATTTCCTTGAATTACATTCATATAGGGAATAAAGGATCTGAGATAGTTTGTCCCAAAAGATATCAATCCATTTGGTTTCATTCCTAACAGTACTATTTGTGGAGAACCATTTCTGATTCTTACATTCGATTGAAGCATGGATATATTCTGAATGTATCCCTCCATTTTCTACCAGGATATGCTAATGGTATTCTTGTGAAGTGGTGGGGAGATGTGCATAATCCCTATTTTCTTCTGGAATATATTGGTAAACTTGCAATATTAGCTCATTCCCTAGGATCGACAACTCTCTATTCCTAGAAAGATTTCCAAAGGGCCCTAATTTCAGAGTTTAGGGTGACAACCTATAGCGCAACACCCTCAATAGTAGACTGAGGGGTAGTAATTGTATTTCCCTATGATCAAAAACTCTCTATTCCTACAAATAATGTTTGAATAATTGGTGCTTGGGAAGACCATGACATAGAAAATGTTTCCATGAGGTTATAGAACTTTTAGAGATTATCATAAAAGAGCTTTTCCAAGAAAATTAGCTTAGAAAAATTGAAATTAAAAATGGGTTATAGGATCAAGATATGACATGAATCACTTTTTAAAGCATGTATAAACTTGTTTAATTCTTTAAAACCATCCAACATACCCATTAGTTTTAAAGATTCCTGAAAACATAAGCATATTTCATTATTCTACATCACAGTTTGACACTTTAGCATGTAGTGGTAGGTCCATAGAAGCTTCCTACACCTGTTAAGCATGTTATACTTTTTACATTTTCAAACCCATGTTTTTATGCTCTTTACAATGTTTGGTGCATCACATGATAATATGCTTTTGTTGAGCATGAGATTAAAAGAGAGATAAGGCGTGCTTAAAAGTTAACGAGGATGAATTGTTTCTATTCACAAGCATAAGAATGAGGATATTCTTACATGAGTCTAGATTATTAGATGCTTTCAGACACCTATGTTCAATATATGAGTAGTCATTCAATTTAACATTACCGTTTATCTTCTTATAGGGTGCTTCTTCTGGTGCAAGATCCCAAACAACAGACTCAGGTACTATATCAATGTCATCATTGTACCTAATGGTATGTAATAACTTATTCCATCGTGATTTTTGTTTTATGTACTCTGAATTATTTATTCAAATTACAAAATTGAAAATGTTCTTTTCAAAATCTTCTCTTAATGAAAAATATAATTTTATCTTATGCAATTTAATTTCTCCATGCATCCAAATCTAACATATCATTCTTTATACATTGAACATCAACTATTCTCTATACTTTCAAGGGAGTTATATGATTATTAGCTGCTTTATTGTATTTATTACTCAGCTCGATTGTATTATTATCACATGATCATCAGTAGTTGCATTTTTTTTGTGCTCCAACTCTTGTGTATGTAGATTCATATCATAGTCTTTCAACTTTTCTACTACCAGGTATGTTATACCTGAATCGTCTGATCATAAGGTGTCTACTTAGCGTACAATTTTATTGGACCATACGATGATCCTCCATTGCATATTGTATTATCACAGCGCATTTTCTTTCCTCTGATTGCAGTGTACTCCAACCGATGATCAATCCGATATTCTCACTCTGCCCATTCGTGTCATTGCACGGCCCCTTAATTTGGTTGTTTTACATTAAAATTCTCATACTGTGTCTGGTTATCTTGAACCATTTCATCTATGATTATAACCTTCTGATAGTTACTGCATGCGGAATTATTTCTAGATCACCTCTATCCGAGCAATGGAGTCTTGGTTTATCCAAGCATCTCGGTCAGTGTATTTATGTCTGAACATCCCCCCTGCCCGCAACACCCACCCTGCCGTCTTCGAATCAGCCCGCTGCATCCCCCCAACACCTGCAACCAGCCCCTTCCAACCAGCATTCCAGCCTCCTCCTGCTCCCTTTGCTCTTGGTTTGAAGATGTTGCCCCGCAGATGTCGCTGGATTGGGCCAACACGCTGCGGTCATGTTGCGGTCACGCTGCGGTCATGTCGCGGTCACGCTGCGGTCACGCCGTAGTCATGTCGTGATTTGGCCCTGCTCTAGCCACATCCAGCCCACACCATCCCCCTTCCACCTTCATTTCATCCCACTGCCATCGGCATTCCAGCCCGCAACAGCCCCCCTTCCACCTTCGAATTTGCCCGCACTATCCCCCCAACACCTGCAACCAGCCCCCTTCCACCAGCATTCCAGCCTCCTCCCACTTTCTTTGCTCCTAGCCAGAAGATGCTGCCCCGCGGATGTCACTGGATTGGGTCAACACGCTGTGGTCACGCCGCGGTCACGCTGCGGTCACGCTGCGGTCACGCTGCGGTCACGCCGCGGTCACGCCGCGGTCACGCCGCGGTCACGCCGTGGTATTAATATTTTTCCCTTTCATAGCATCTTTCTACAAATTATTAATAGAGGATGGCTTGCAGAATTTATGTACAATTCTGCACTTATCAGTGGCATGGCCTATCATCCTGCAATGCTCATTGTACTTTGGTATGTTTTCTAATACAAAACATACCTCAATAAGATAATCATGTATATCAATAGAAACACATTCCAAGGGGTGTAGAAAGGGGCATGGGGGAGGGGTGTCTGGAAGGGGGGTGTCCAGCAGGGGGGAGGGGTGTCCAGGGGGTGCAGGGGGTGTCCAGTGGGGTTGTCCAGTTGGGGAATGGGGGCTGTCCAGTGGGGTGCAGGGGGCAGGGTGCAGTGGGCAGGGGTTTCCAGTAGGGGGAGGGGTGTTCAACAGGGGGAAGGGCTGTCCAAGCAGGGGGGAGGGGTGTCCGGCAGGGGGGGAGGGCTATCCAGGGGGTGCAGGGGGTGTCCAGTGGGGCTGTCCAGTTGGGGCATGGGGGTTGTCCAGTGGGGTGCAGGGGGGTATGGGGGACTAAGGGGGCATGGGGGTGCAAGGGGTGTTCAAGGGGGTTGTCCAGGGGGTTGCAAGGGGGTGCAAGAGGGATGTCCAGGAACCTAAGCCCATGCAGGTTATGAATGTCTCTATAGAGAAAATGTAGTGATGTCCAGATCTGGAAAATATCATAAAACATCCCACAGATACTTCACAGGCACCAAGTATAACTATTTCACAACCTATAGATAGTGAGCACAGTGCTATAAAATCTGGTAACTCTATTTCAAATCATAATTCCAACGTTTTGTTTAATGCAGTACTACATGAAATCTGATGATTTATGTTGATGACATGATTACAATTTGTAAGAACATGAGCCTCATAATTATTGTAAAATCACAAAATAATGGTAAGTTTGAAGTGAAAGACTTAGGCATAGCTAATAAAACATTAGGCATTGAAATTGTTAGAGATAGACCAAATAAATTTTCTTACTTATCTCAAAATGGTTAAATATTAAATATTAAAAATAGACACATGTTTTAATCTCTCAAAATTTACAATGTACTCCTAGTAAAACACTTTAAATTTTATTCAACACAAAAAACCATTGCTGATGATGATATTCAATTTAGGTGTAAAATCCATTACGATAATATTTTTGATAGCATTATGTACTCTGATTTCCATGGGACCTTATATTTTTGGTGCAGGTGGGCTGCGAGGGGGGGTGGATGTAGGGTGGGGGGTGACAGGGGGGCTGGGGGTAGCAGGTGGCTGGGGGGGCTGGTGTAGGGGGCTGGGGTTGGGGGCTGGTGCAGGTGGGCTGCGGGGGGGGGGGGGGGGGCTGGTGCAGGTGGGCTGTGGTAGCAGGGGGGCTGGGGAGGGGGACAGGTGCAGGTGGGCTGGGGTAGCAGGGGGCTGGGGGGGCTGGTGCAGCTGGGGTTGGGGGCTGGTGCAGGGGGGGACTGGTGCTGGTGGGCTGGGGGGTGGCAGAGGGCTGGGGAGGGGGGGGGGGGCTGGTGCAGCTTGGGGTTGGGGTTGGGGGCTGGTGCAGGTGGGCTGCGGGGGGGGGGGGGGGGTGGAGGTGGGCTGGGGGTGGAAGGGGGGCTGGGGTAGTAGGGGGGCTGGGGAGGGGGGACAGGTGCTAGTGGGCTGGGGTAGCAAGGGGCTGGGGGGGGGGGTGCAAGAGTGATGAGGGGGAGCTAATACTGAATTTTTTTATATTGTAGAGTATGCACTAAAATAATATATACCATGTCCAGCTACTGTAAAGGTATGGTGTTTATTTTTTATCTTTATGTTGTTAGAGTTAATTGGTGTTGAAGTTACTCATTATTTTATATCATCAATTTTAGTTGAAATGTAGTTCTTAAATCCAAATACTATATAATTCTTGTTGGATACATACATGCCTTTAGTAAAGAGGTCCATGTAATGTTTTAAACTTCATGTGTGTTATGTGATGGTTTCCAACTTTGAAGTGGTGTGGAATCTCTTAGTGCATGATCTGGAGGTATTTTACATTATTATTTGAATAGATAGAATGATCGGTGTTATGAACTAGATTGAATTTTCTCATTTTTGAGTTCAGTTTAAATCTATTTTTGGGGTCTCTCTTGTCTTTTAGGGTAAGTTGGATTCTAGATTTGGGATAGTAGGGGGGTGTCCAGACGGGGTAGGGGGTGTCCAGATAGGGGGGAGGTGTGTCCAGACAGGGGGGGTGTCGCTGGACCAGGCCAACACGTTGTGGTCACGCTGTGGTCACGCCGCGGTCACGCCGTGGTCACGCCGCAGTCACGCCGCAGTCACCCCACGGTCACGCCGCGGTCACTCCGTGATTTGGCCCTGCTTCAGGACGACGCCCTGCGGCGGTTACTCCTCCTTAGAGAAACATTGAATGGTTATCTCTATAATTTTTCGTATTTCCTCATTCCTAAACTATATCTCCTCTCAGCGCTGCCTCTCATCGATATTTCCACAAAACGTGCATAGCAGGTGGTACAAAAGCTCAATTCAACTGAAAACATTGGTTTGGAATTCTCTGGAATATTTTATTGTACATGTATCACATAATATCTGAATGGTTAGCTCTATAATTGTTGGATGTTGCCACTTGTAATGAGGTGCTTAATTTCCTCTCCCTTATTCTTCCATTAAATATTAGATAGATCCTATGTAAAAAAAACATTCTCCACCTCCGGGGATGTAACTCTCAGCTACCATTCTTCTGTTCTTCTTCCTACTGATTAATAAAATTCCCCAAGTATATTGGGATAATTTTATTCATTTTTCTTCATTTACCTCTTCTTACTTACTGCTGATTTCAGCAGCCAGATTCGGTCTTTTAGCAATAGACCATGACATCTATCCGTTGTCTAGGGGGTCCAGTGGGGGGGGGTCTGTCCTGGGGTGTCCAGGGTCTGGGGGGGGGGCTGTCCTGGGGGGTCTGTCCATGGGGTGTCTAGGGGGTCCAGTGGGGGGGTCTGTCCTGGGATGTCCAGGGTCTAGGGGGGGGGGTCTGTCCTGGGGGTCTAGGTTTGGGGGGGGGGGGGTTCTGGGGGGTGTCCATTATCTGGGGGGGCTGTCCAGGTTTTGGGGGATGTCCTGGGTCTGGGGGGCTGTCTAGGTTCTGGGGGGGTGTCCTGGGTCTGGGGGGTCTGTCCTGAGGTGTCCAGGGTCTGGGGGGGGGGGCAGGACTGGAAGGGGTGTCCAAGGTCTGGGGGGGGGGGGGGTCTGTCCTGGGGTGGGGTCTGTCCTAGGGTGTCCAGGGGCAGGGGGCAGGGGTGTCCAGCAGGGGGAGGGGTGTCCAGCAGGGGGAGGGGCTGTCCAGGCAGGAGGAGGGGTGTCCAGCATGGGGGGGGGGGGTGTCCAGGGGGGTGGTCCAGGGGTGTCCAGGGTCTGGGGGGGTATGTCCTGGGGTGGGGTCTGTCCTGGGGTGTCCAGGGGCAGGGGGCAGGGGTGTCCAGCAGGGGGAGGGGTGTCCAGCAGGGGGAGGGGCTGTCCAGACAAGGGGAGGGGTGTCCAGCATGGGGGAGGGGTGTCCAGGGGGTGGTCCAGGGGTGTCCAGGGTCTGGGGGGGGGGGGGGTCTGTCCTAGGGTTGGGTCTGTCCTGGGGTGTCCAGGGTCAGGGGGCAGGGGGGCAGGGGGCAGGGGTGTCCAGCAGGGGGAGGGGTGTCCAGCAGGGGGAGGGGCTGTCCAGGCAGGGGGAGGGGTGTCCAGCATGGGGGAGGGGTGTCCAGGGGGGTGGTCCAGGGGTCTCCAGGGTCTGGGGGGTCTATCCTGGGGTGGGGTCTGTCCTGGGGTGTCCAGGGTCAGGGGGCAGGGGGCAAGGGGCAGGGGTGTTCAGTAGGGGGAGGGGTGTCTAGCAGGGGGAGGGGTGTCCAGGCAGGGGGAGGGGTGTCCAGCATGGGGGAGGGGTATCCATGGGGTGGTCCAGGGGTGTCTAGGGTCTGGGGGGGGTCTGTCCTGGGGTGGGGTCTGTCCTGGGGTGTCTGGGGTCAGGGGGCAGGGGGGCAGGGGGTAGGGGCAGGGGTGTCCAGCAGGGGGAGGGGTGTCCAGCAGGGGGAGGGGCTGTCCAGGCAGGGTGAGGGGTGTCCAGCATGGGGGAGGGGTGTCCAGGGGGGTGGTCCAGGGGTGTCCAGGGGTGGTGGTCCAGGGGGAGGGGTGTCCAGCAGTGGTGTCTATTGCTGGTATTCTTTTTTGGACTTCAACAGATTATGAAAGGACTCGGTGGGGGTGGATAGTGGGGGTGTAGTGGGGGGAAGGGGGACCTGGGTGCAAGGGGTAGTGAGGGGCCTGGGTGTAGGGGGTGCGGGTGGATATAGGGCTGGGTTTAGGGGGTGGGGCTGGGGCTGGGGGCCTGGGTGCAGGGGGCAGTGGGGGTGCTGGTGGGGGTGGATAGTGGGGATGCAGTGGGGGGAGGGGGACCTGGGTGCAAGGGGTAGTGAGGGGGCTGGGTGTAGGGGGGTGGGGGGCTGGATATAGGGATGGGTGTAGGGGGGATGGGGGGGCTGGGGGCCTGGGTGCAGGGGGGAAATGGGGGTGTAGTGGGGGGGGGGGGGAAGGGGACCTGGGTGCAAGGGGTAGTGATGGGGATGGGTGTACAGGGGTGGGGGATGGATATAGGGCTGGGTGCAGGGGGCTGGTGGCCTGGGTGCAGGGGGCAGTGGGGGTGCAGTGGGGGGGAGGGGGACCTAGGTGCAAGGGGTAGTGAGGGGGCTGGGTGCAAGGGGTAGTGAGGGGGCTGGGTGTAGTGGGTGGGGGCTGGATATAGGGCTGGGTGCAGGGGGGTCTGCCGGAGGTGTCTAGGGGTGTCTGGGGGGTGTCCAGGGTGTGTCCAGGCGGTGTCCAGGGGGTGTCCAGGGGGTGTCCAGGGGGTGTCCAGGGTGTGTCCAGGGGGTGTCCAGGGGGTGTCCAGGGGGGTGTCCAGGGGGTGTCCAGGGGGTGTTTTTTTTATGGATTTGGACACCCTATAGCCACGGTTTTAAACCGTGACTATTGGTTCATTCCCACGGTTCTTAACCGTGGCTATAGACATAATGCCACGGTTCTAAACTATGGAAATATATTCTGTCCGGCCTTTAGTATAGCCACGTTTTGAACCGTGGCTATATACCTAATGCCACGGTTTGAACCGTGGCTATAGATTTAACTACTATAAGGAGATTATCTATTGTTCCATCAAAGTCTAGATGGAGAACATTGAATCATTGTGGTATCATGGTATTTGATACACTCAATTAAAATTATATATTACTTTTTTATTGAATCAAATACCATGATACCACCATGATTCAATGTTCTCCGTCTAGACTTTGAGGGAACAATAGATAATCTCCTTATAGTAGTTAATATTTCGAATGGCTAATTATTGTCATAGACTCAGCTTTAACCATCTAAATAATTGGTCTACCTAACTTTATTGTGGTGATAATAATATTGGTGGTTTACCATTAATGAATTTTAAATTCTTCCTAACATTATCTGATATCCTATTATTCAATATCTTCGGACCATGGAATTCCATATCAACATTAAGATATAAATATTGAGAAAACTATTTTTTAAAATTTATTTGTTTGAAGTATTCCCATGACATGGAATAAATATCTTCTTTGTACGTTTTATTCTTCATCAGTGTACATCCCTAATCATTTTATCCCTCAATGTGATAAATAGCCAACACAACCATGTCTTTCTATGTGCATTATTGGATAACGAATATCTTCTCAATATAGTTAATCCATTGTCTAGTGATGAATTGATTATATGGTCCACTAAAGGTTGGGGCCTTCATCCAATTAAAGATTCGACAACAACTTCAATCATAATAGGAGGCAGATTGTGTTATGAATGATTCATGATATTCTTCATAACATAATATATTTTATCTTTTAATTTCATGAAGTTCTTATCTCCCACTCCCATGAGGTTTGGTATATCATTGGAAAATCATCGTATTCCCTATAATGTTGGTTGTTGGCATGGGTTCTCATATTTCCCACCAATAACTAAAATAATAATATGGTAATACATTATCATGAAAAATAGAACTTATAAACATAGAAGTAATAACTTATAAATGATAAGTATGTCCTGAATTATGGGCCTATATGTTTTAATCTACATTATCCGTGGTAATGTTTCATATTAATTTTTTAACCTGTTTTTTCCAGTCCTTGTAAATTGTTTGTAAAGTGTTTCGGAATTTCAAAGGAATATCCTTTGGTATTGTAAGACTAAGTGTACATTAAGGATCAATTTCATATACTAGGTAATTCTCAAATCATGAATGATGATACTTTTTTAGATTAATTACCCCTAAGTTCATCTATTCCAGAACCATGTCCACTTGTAAAATCTATAAATAGATATAATTTCTCTAAAACCACTCACTCTATACTTCACCAATAATCCATGATATTTTTCTATACATATTATTACCTTTATAATTATCCTTATTCATATCCCTAAGGTTATAACTAAATATATCACATCATAGCATTCAAAGGAAAACTAAACCTTTGTTTTAATACCAACTATAGTGGCCCAATACTTTTACACATATTATTAAATGATTTTTAAACATAAATATCCAACAAGCATAATACCAAAGATCATGAGGCATATTTTATTTGGAAAATTAGGTTTATATTACAAGAAAAGGAAATTAAAACCTGGAATCCATATTTAATACTCCACAATAAGCTCATAAAATCCATTTTAGCTCCAAAAATTTCTTCGGATAACCTAGGGAATACATAAATAAATGGGTGATAAAAAACCCAATAATGGGATCCTCATGATAAGGAGACATAAAATGTGAGCTAAAGTTATAACATGATATCATAAAAGTGGAGTAACATGAGTAATAAAATGGAAGGCCTGAGGGAAACACTCCATGCAACACCACAGGAAGAGGCAGGACGATTTTAGCAGTTACTGAGGGGACTAAATTCATTTCTGATGAAGAACTAATTGCTAATATGCCTGAGAGGTCTTCTATCCAGCTAAAATGAACAAGGTACGTGACTTATTCCTCTCTATAAATCGGACTTATTGTGATGGTTCCCACTAACCCTTAAAAGTGGATTATCCTTGAATTAAAATAAGTATTGAAGTTGGTTAAAAAAACATAATTTATATGGTATCAAAAGATCATGGGATCATGGGTAATTTATATGAAACATATAACATGAAATAAAAATCAGTCAAGTATAACTTCCTAGAAAATTTCCCATGGTGGAAAAAGTCTCATAATGGATAAGGTTTACTCCCTAATCCTATACATGACACCTCATGGGACAAAATATTTACCCAGTGAATTGGATCACTGTCTGGGTGTAGCCATCATAACATTTTCATGATCTATTTTTTCCACATAAAGGAAATGAATCACATGTAATAACATAATAATTACCCATGGAATGAAAATGGGCTTCATAATATTGATTCATATCATAATCAACTGAAATTTTATAATGAAGGAATTTAAAAAATGATCATAATCCATGTGTAACCCCATAAATGGATTGTAAAATAATCTAATTATATATTTGAGAAGAATATATACCTAATTTATAATAATTACATAAATTTAAATAGAAATAGAACGAGTTAGAGAGAGTGTGTCCAAAACCTGAAGAGAAGGTATAGTTAGAAGGATCTCATACCTCGAGCCTGATTCATCGCATCCATTCCATGTATTAATAATTAATAAACATATGTTAATTATTTACATGATTAAGAACCCATTTAAAGTTTATTATTAATTTTATTTTATTTATTACCAACTCATATTCAATTTTAAATCCGATTTATTTCACGTCGGATGTTTTGATGATATTTGGTTAGTATGTCCAAAATAACTTTGGAAGTAGTCTAAGTTCAAAGAGAATATTATTTCGTCAACTGTAGAATGTTAATTATTTCACAGTTATCATTTATACATATAAATTATACTACTAAAACCAACCATTAAATATGGTTATGAATAAGTAACTATGTTATAATCATGGAGAGGTTATGTCATGCATAAACATGAGTAACATTTCCATTTTTGATGATCATGATAGAAAGAAGGTAAGTATTATTTTATCATTGAAGTATGATAATTATGTTATAAATTTCATATTATTTGTTTAAATACCCTTAAACATACCATCCATGAGATTAAGTAATAAAAATGAATCACATCGCATCTCGAGGAGGTAGCATATAGTAAACACAAATGACATTATAAGATCATTGGATATATTATCACATAGAGATTTCAAAGCCTTGTGTAACAGTGATAGATGTATTCCTAGTATGAATATGACATCAAGATTTTATACACTATATAATGGAGAAATGTGGGGGTATATTATACTATCATGAATTCCCATGATCAGTTTTTGGAGGAAGCATCAAATAATTTAGCCTTGATGAAGTTCTCCTTTGTAGATAAGGGAGAAGTTTACTATCTTTGATTGATAGGGGTGTTTCCTTATATTCTACAGTGTGTGATGAGGCCTAGTTGGGTGATATCTATTAAAAGGTTCTTCATGATCATTATTCCTCAAAAGATGCACTAGATGAATTCTTTAAAGTTGGGGATCACATATTCCTCATTTCATGGTGGAAAATGGTTCTAGTCATGTTTTGTGAGGTGGTGTTTTTGGAGATCTGCAGTTCACCTTTAATATTAAATCTAGGTGTGATAATGATGTACCATGAAATCATGGATCAATTTTAGTTGACATGTTTAAATAGTAGTGGTTTCTAGTTTACATCATTCTCCATCACTTATCAATAGGTGATTGTGGAGCACTAGGTCCCAATAGGTTTGACAAACCCCATTGGTTTTAAATTATAAGTGCTATGGAATATCAATGAATTCCATGATTGGGTTTCTAGGATCATTGAGTTTTCATGATTATATATATATGATCATTGATCGAATGACCATGTTGGCCCAGTTCCATCCGATTTGGTATATGTGTTCAGTAGAGGTCATGGGATACTTGTATGTGGATGAGATGATCTGATTTTAAAGGGTACTTTCAATAATTATTTTCAATCGAGATTCTTGATTCACATCCTAGTTGTGGAGGATATTTATGAATACATTCAATACTCAATTTAAAATGAGTATAGTAATCCACCCTTATAAAGATACTCAATTTAAGTTAACCATTTAGGTTCTTAAGAATATGATGAGGTCTTTCATGTTATATTTTTTTGGATATTGTAGGATCACTTTCCCTTAACGGAGTATGCATAAAATAAAAAAACATCTCCATTATTTTCATAACAATATTTGAGACCCTATATGGGATTGATTAATGTTTCCCCTATAATATAATGATGTTATAGATAAGTCACTCATGGGGTTGGATCTCATGTTTTTTATGATGGAGAAGGCACATGAGATTTAGGAGTCGATGTGAAAACCCAACGTTGTTTTAAGTTCAATATCTACCAGTGAAAGAGTCCTTTGGTATTTTATGAGGAAGATCTGATTTTATTGAATGTATCACTATGGTGTTTTTTATAATGATTTGAATGTGCAAAAATTTGTCGTTGAGGTTCATTAGTCCATTCCAGATCTTGTGTCCTATAAGAGGATAAACAATAATGATCTGTCGTACATCATTGATTGTACAGATATTTCCATCAAGGAAGGTAGATCCCACTTCGAGTACCCATTGTTGATAGAGGACCAGTAGGAGAGGAATATTTGATGATAGGTTATACCTCTTGTGTGATTGTGTTATGATAGTATGTAAATATTCAAAATAGGTCAAGGGAACATGAGAGTTTCATTCTAGATCAATTACCTAACATTTTAGAGTATATTATCTTATTTTGGGTGAATATAAATGAAGTTGTGGATGATGTAGTGACAAAAAAATTCTTATTTGAATCCTTTGAATATATTAAATAATATTTTTGTGGTGTGTCACCAAGTCACTTATTTAATTTTAGCATCATGAAGTCTTAGTAATAATATATTATTTTTATACCATGCATGTGTATTGTTAATAAATGTAATTTGTTCTTAAATGGAACTTCATATGGGATAACAAATGTTTTAATTTGATCTACAGTAGGGGATTTACCCAAGGGATGGTTTAATTACATTTTTCATTCAGGGACTCAAGATTTCATCCCAAAGGTGTATACTAAAAAAATTACATAATATTTAATTAATTTATTATTATAATTTATAACCCTAAACTCTACTATTTATTTGTGACACCCCAAACCCACACTCCTGAATTCATTGTTTATAACATATCTTTTACATAATTTCAATCAAACCAACTGAAGAGACCCAAATGTAACCTTCCATATTTAAAACATCAAAAATATAAATTGGGTCACTTACACACCCAAGAACATTTATATTTAGAGTTTTAGATAGTTATAAAAAACATTAACTAACAAAACCCATGTTTTTTCATCAAACTGAAAATTTTTAGACTAAACTATGGAATACTTATTTAATAATAAGTGTTAAATTTCTCTACAAAATTCACCACACATTAAAACTATCTATATATTTGATAAGTAATAATTTTACTCATTATCTAGGGAAATGGAAACACTATAAGGGTGAGATCAAATGCTCTGTAAGGGGTAGTGTACAATAGATGATATCATTGAATAAATAAGGCAAAAATAATATTCCAATAATAAATACTAATAATAATAATTACATAAAATTGATTACATGAGCATGTGATATATCCATCGATAACATAAATATGTAAATAATGAATCTCTTCAAGCTCGACACACTAGGAACATTCTACATAATAATTCTGAATCTATTAATTTTCTCAAAAATAGATTTCTTGAAAAACATAAGACAAGAAACTCAAATTTCATTAATTCTTATATCTGGACATCCATCAGACATTCTTACTCAAATATTATGAATAATTTCATATGCATGTTCTCCAAGGAATCCTCCATGAAATTATAGTTGGATATCTGGACTGGAACAAAATTAATTTATAAGATTTTTCATGATCAAATTCTAGAGTGTATTAATTTCTCTATTAGAGATCGTTTAAAATCCCAATATAATCATCTCCCTGAAAATATTTGGAATGTCATTGAAAACTACCCTTTTTTTATTCTAATGATTTTGTTGGACTCCTCATGTATTAATCATGATTTAATGATCAAAAATCCTATTTAGTCTACAAACTAAGTTAACTCTGTGTAATCTATCTCACATAAAATATTCAGTAGCTATGTAAACACAATCTAAATCTCTTAAGGGCTATACACTAAGTTTGGATAATATCTACAATCTTTTGATTCACTTTATAATGATTTCTCTGAAAAATGATTAAGTTTAATTCCTCCCATAAGTACCACTGCTTAAGTCTGATTACATATATTTTCCAATGTCTGAGACACCATGAAGCAGACATCGTGAAGCAGACATCATGAACAAGGAGACACTGTGAAGCACACACCATGAAGCATACACCGTGAACAAGTAGACACTGTGAAATAGACACCGTGAACAAGCAGAAAACGTGAAGCAGACACCGTGACCATGAGATGTCGTGACCATGAGACACCGTGACCATGAGACACCATGACTATGAGACACCATGATAGTGATACCCCATGACATTCAGACAATGCGACCACGAGACACTGTGACATTCAAACACTGTGACCGTGAGACACTGTGACATTCAGACACCATGACCAATCCAGACACCATGTGAAGGAGAAACCGTTTCCATGAAATATTGTGACAATGTTTCCTAATATATTTTTTTCCTTTCAATGTAATCTCTAATGGCCATATTTTAATATTTTAATTCACTAAAATAATTAATGTTTCCTTATAGACATATCATTGGACAGTACAGGGTACGAGGTACAGAACACATGCAACCTATCGGCTCCAACACGTTCACTCCAAGATAAAAGAGTAGTGTGGCCCAGAAACATATATAGTAGATGATGCATGAAAGAGAACCAAGGGGGTGTGATCACAATAATGAAGAACACACTTAGTGAAATTTTTTAAGAAATGATTATTGCATACAAATCGATTCTGCTGAAGAACACATGAACCATACTAGAATCTCAAGTACATCTTCACTCTATCAAAAATCACAAAGAACACAATCCAATCTTTATGTCTTGTGACACTCTATTTTCCAGACGATGACTCGAGTTCTGCATCTAATTCATCCCAGAAGTCTAGAGCTACAAATACCAACACTCAGAGCACTTCTAAACCTATCTCAATATTACCACTCTATTCTGTATCATTTTATTAACATTCAAGCAGAGTGTGTATCGTTATATAAACATGTTCTATCTCTTGCATTAAACTGAAGGATACAAGATGTCCTTAATCAAACATTCTTTTACTCTTGTGTATACCCACTGATAAGTGTGGAAGAGGTCACTGTGTGTCCTGGACAGTACTACGTATTCTTGTTAACCCTAATCCAGGGTGTGGATCAAGTTTATTTATATATACTTCTTGGTGGTAGGTGGTTACCAAGTGGAGTGCATTAGGTCTCACCTTGAGACTGAACCACTTGTTTCATATCTAATGTATTGGTTAATTTAGTCTTTTCTGTTTCACTGCTTTTCTATATAACTTAGAAATATCTAAATTCACTTTGATAGTTAGTCTTAGAAAGATGCTATAACTATCTTTTCTTAGTATAATAGCTTCAAATGTAACTTTAATAACCAATATTAAGATTACTGAGAATTAATCAATCTTCAAAGAAGTTATTTAAATAGTCAAACTCTTATAACAGTATAACCATTATTAACTAGGCTATATCAAACTTTTGGGGAAATAATTTTTACATAAATTTTTATAGTTACTCAATTCACCCCTCCCCTCTTAAGTAATATACTCTGACCAACATTTGGTATCAGAGGAGTGTTTATTAGGACTATGTTTAATCTTATTCAACTGTGATTGTAGTTGTACTTTAAAGATCTATAAATTTCTATTAATTCTAAATTTATATCTCTTTTAAAGTAATACTTTGTTATGGATAATAGATTGGAAGGTGTTGCAACCAATAGACCAACATTATTTAATGGAATCAACTATACTCAATGTAAAATTAAAATGAAAAATGCATTTAGAAAGTATGAGTTTTGAAATTTGGTCTTCCATAATAAAAGAATATAAGATTCCTGCTACTGATAGAATCACATGGGTTGAACCTATAAAAACTACCTAAAATAACAATTGCAAAGCTATTAATGCTCTATAATGCTCCGTAGGAGATGAGGAATTAAATAGAATTTTGGCTTGTAAAACTGCCCTTGAAATTTGGGATACCCTATCTGTCTCACATGAAAGAACATCTAGTGTAAAAGAAATGAGACTTAATACGTATACTATCAAGTATGATAATTTTATCATGAAACCTAATGCACCTATTTCTGACATGTATCTTAGGTTCAATGAGATTTTCAACACAATTAACTCTCTTAGAAAACAAGTCACTAATAAGAAACAAATCATGAGAATTCATAGATGTCTACCTGACATGTAACACCCCGAGATTTTATGAAAAATATTCTTTTTTAATTTCATTAATGTCTTGTGTTGTACGCTATACCAAAAGGCGTTTTCACAACACACATCCTTGACTTACCTTTCATTACATTCAATCGCGACCTTCCTTGATAGCGTGTGTAGTACGCAATACCGAGTTTCACTAAACAACGATATATTATTAAAATATTATTAAAACTAGCCGTTATGAATAGTAATAATCACTTTTTTTAATTTTTTAAATTTTATTATGCAAAATGGACTTCATTTTTGGATTCGGAATATCGAAATTAGCTTAGGGTAATATTTTGGTACTTTTTGGCTAACTTTCATTTTCTGATGAATAGTGAAAATTACTAATTTTTAATTAAAAACAACCTTTTTAATCGAAATAATTAATAGTGATAAATTATTAATTTGAGTTGTTTTAAAGTATATTTAGAATATATTTTTACAATTTAATACAATGTTGGTCATTGGATGTAATTTCACATTTAAACTAGACATAAACAAGTGTCAATCTTTTGATAGTTATTATCTCTTAAAAACACGCTATTTGTTTTGACGAGGGGATTTAATTTTTAAATTAATTAATGCAACTGATATGTTTTGAATTTGGAAAAATAGACATCATTTTTGAGTTCATAATATCAAATATATCTTAGGCCTAATTTTTGGTATTTTTCTGGAAACTTTCATTTTTTGATGAATAGGGAAACCACTAAGTGGTAGTTAAAAAAATGAATTTTTCATAAAACTTAATTTTACCGCTTCTGTGAGTGGAATTTCAAAAATCTGAGAGACACGGTTGATGTTAGTAAGTAAAATTTGGTTCAATGAGATGAAAATAATTTTTGGTGAATAGTAACTTTTTACTTTTTTTACCACGGTTAAAAGTAAATAGGGTAATTAAGGGTAAAAATGTTTTTATTATTACCCTAAAACATGTCCTAATTCTATTGAATAAGTGTAATTCGACCAAAAACAACCTTAGGAATAAAATATGACCATTTAGGCCCACATGGATTAGATTAGGAAATTTATTATTAATTTATTTAAAGAAGGGTTAAAATAGTTAAAATCAAAGTTTAATAAGAAAATCATTTTTAATATAGAGTTATACATAAGATAAATTCGACTATAAATATTAATTAGAAATATACAAATATTTACTACATAATGGTAGTTTATTTGTAATTTTTAGACATTAAATAATTTAATTTATTTATGACACAAAGATGATGCAGTAATTATCTTATTAATGAAATATTGACATAATTGATGTTATAAATACCCAAATAAATGTAATTTTAGACTTTTAATGAATTACACTAATTTTATTGGTTAATATGACATGTTAGTAATGATTTAATTAACTTTTTTCTATCTAATCATTCTGTTATGATTTTCACAAAAATCAATTACTAAATAGTGCCAAAATTGACATAAAATAGTTTTTAAAAAACATATTATATTATTAATTGTTATTTTATTCCTAAAAATCTAAGGTTCGGAAAAATGACTTAGATAAGGTTATATATTAATAATAAACAAATTGGGGTTCGTTTGGCTTCTTATAGTATGTTTATTAACCTTATAGTGTAAGAACACAAAAAGACACGGTAAATGTAAAATTATCTAACTTAATGTTAAATATAAATGATAAGGTTAAAATAGGAACCTAAACTTGTCTAAATTATATTAGATGAGAGGAGTTAGACCCATACCCACCTTAGATTCGAAATATATCAATTTGGAGCTATTTAAAACCGAATTTGGATTTTTAATAAAATAATATTTTTAGTTTTTCCAAAGGAGCCCCTCTCCTCCCTTATAAAAGGGCACCCCCTTCCTCTCTTCCTCACACCACTTGAGCCTTCAAGATCGGCCAACCCCGGCCAAATTATCTTCTCCACTTCCCTAGAAACATCCTAGATGTTCTGGTCTTCCTCAAAGACCAATGTTAGTGCCCTAAAAGGAGATCTCAAAGAGGCGCTTCAAAGAAGAGGTAATGTCCGTTACCGATTCTTTCAACTTTATTTCTTCTTCCACTTCTTCTTCATAAATTGTTTCATTATGAAGTAATAACATAAATATCACCCATATACTGATATGTTATTATAGGTATGAAAAAACTCTATTTCACCGTCTATCCATCCTACAGAAAACGAAATCATCGCGCGTGCGTACGTACGGAATACCATCTCCACGCCTTGGTGAAATCTATTTTCCACCACCACCTTACTTGGATGGGTATAATGGTGTAAATAATAACTATATATGATTATTTTAAAGTGATATTGATTCTGAAATAGTATACATACACTCAAATACAATTCCACGATCATAGGAACGATATCATCACTCGTGCGTACGTACGGAATACCGTCTCCACGATGTAATGCCACTCGTTCTACATGATCTTAATTTCATAATGATTATATAAATGAATTGAATGAATTAATATGATATATATTCCACTAATACCATTTTGTAAATGAGTTATCTATAACCTAAATAGAAGAATAAGAATTTATTCGACAAAACACGCATAAGAACAAAAAGTCATAAACACCCGAATAACAAGTAGTAATGAAATATTACTAGTAAGAAGCTAAGAATATGACCATATATGATATCATAACAATACTTATGATTATGGAATAAGTAAATAACATTATTTAAATCGTTATACAGGAGGTTCGGACACTTACGAAGCAAAACAGACCTAAGGTAAGGGAAATATCACAATCTCATTTTTATCTGAGGTTGTTTATATTTTGAAATTTACTGGGGTGTATTTTATCATCCACATCCATGTTTCCTCAATATGTAATATTATTTACATCCACCTAAAATTTTTTAAATCCAATTTTACCCTTCGGTGAGTTTTTAGTAAAAGATATGAAAGGAATCTTTTGTCATTTTTCGTACGAGGTACTTTTTGACTTTTCCGAAAAAAGTATGAAGAATGTTTTTTTAAGTTATACAGAATAAATGGATTTTTAAAACATTATTTACAAGAAGCTTCCTTTACAAGTTTAAAAGTTTATTTTTAATCAACTTCTTTTAGTTTAAAATTTTATGCCCTGTTAATAAAGGAAAAATGTTTTTGAAGTAGAAAGGATATTTTCCTCAAGAATGGAGTTCAAGTGGTTTATCAAAATTATTTTCCATCTAAGATAATAAAGGGTTCTGTTTCTATCCCTATTATTACATGGATTTGATTATGTTGTGATGCAAATATTTTTTTGTGAATTCTTTTATCTTATATGAATTGTTTTATGATGTCACGATGTTTAAAGATTCCCATTTTTATTACATGGGTTATGCAATGATGTATGATTTATGATTTTGTGGCACATATAAGAATGGTCTCATTATGAGATGGGTGGGAACTATATCTACCTCCAATGAATTGGGTAAAGATTTTATATCTCATGAGATAGACATGGCTGAAACGGTAGGTTATACCAGTTCAGTGAAACAGGACTGAAACGAGGAGTGAACTCGGTTCAGAAATGGACTTTTTCCACTAAGATAGTCTTGGAAATGAGTCTTGACTAACAAGAAATGATTCTCTATGATTGTGTGTGTATTCCACAAAGTTTCATGTTTTAAGTCATGATTATTTGGATTATATTTCACTACTATGATTTATCCCATGTTATGAAATTATGATTTCTTTTGCAGGTTAAGATTTCCAAAAGTTATGTTCTTATGTATATGATGTGATTGATATTTCTTTTGTTTACCCTTACTGAGCATTTGAGCTCACCCTTTTATGTTTTCTTTTCCCCAGGATATAAAGAAATGTTTTAGGTAAAAAAAGGAAGATCTTTATGGGAGATGTTGAAGATCTTTCACCACGATTAGAAGATTATATTCCGAGTTTCAAAAGACACTAAACTATTACGGTCCTTGTGTGTGTGTGTTTTTGTTATGTACAAAGTATTCCGCAAAAGTAATGTAATGTCCTTGTACGTAAAGCTTCGGGTCTCTACAGTTGGTATCAAAGGAAAGGTTTAGTCAACCTTTGGAAACTAGGATGCGAAAACGTTAGTGAGATCCCTAGAGATATTTCTAAGGTATGTCTAGGGATGTCCTTAAGGATAAGTATACGTATAGGATACAGTCCTAGAACTACTGTAATGATCATAGAATTTAACCTAAGATGTTAGATATTGAGGGTACTCCCCCTTTACTATGTTGTTTTCCCTAGCATGATTTTTGCCTCTTACACTATTCTTTTTGGGTTTTAGAAAATGACTGAAAATAGGAAGATTCATGATAATGGAAGATATGACGGACAATGGAATGATATTCTTCATGAGAAACCAAATGAAATAGGATTTGGAAGTACAAACATTGTTATTATGCCTCATCAGTAATCTCATAATATGATCAATAATCTTAACTTTGGTAAGTTTCCCGACTCAGTTAATAAGAGAAATATGGAGTTTCATGATGATCATATAGGAAAGAAAGTTCAATTTCCCTCATGTAAATCATGTGGGAAGAGGCATCGAGGAGATTGTTTCAAGGGAAGTAGAAGATGCTTTGGGCGTGGAAAAGAAGGACACAAAGCCAGTAAGTGCAAAAGAAAAGATTCAGTTAACACCATGGATGAGGATAATGGTATTGCTATGACATCAACAATGGTTAAATGTTTTAAATGTGGAATGTACGGGCATTATGCAAACAAATTACCTAAGGGAAAGTCTCATGAAGAGAATCAGTACGACCGTATGGGTAGTATTTATGTTGATGATGATGAAGAGACTACAAATGATATGTCAGATGAAAGAATTGTTGAAGCTCGGTCAACGGTTTAAGAAGGTAGTGGAATGATTACATTTTTATCAAGTGTAATGTTGTATAAGTAATATCATGGTACTATGGAATAAAGATACATCTAAGGATTGTTAAACTATTGTCTTTCCTTGAGTTTTGAAAGTGTATGATTAATGGTACAAGTATCCATTAAAGGTTATTCAGATATTTTTTTCAATATAGATGATATGTGCATAATGAAGGGATAAGGAGAAAATTAAATGTTTGATAGTATTCATGATCTCATGACTGATATAAGGAGAAGGTTATATCATGGTTTGAGTATATAGAATTTTTTGATTTTGGTATGTGGAAAGAGTTAACTTTTGACAGCATTCATGTTTTCACTAAGGTTTAATGGGTATTCATTTTTCAAGAGAATACATGATTAAGGTATTCACATGACTGGAATGTGACCAACAAGATATATAGGGGATAAATGATGGTATTCACATTCTTGGTTGATGACATTTCAAGTAATCGTTTTCTTTATACTGTTAGCATGGACCGAAGTATTTTAGATAAACCTAAAGATTGGAATGGATTATGTTGGACATAAGTTGGTATTGTTTAAGGATAGAACATTTTTTTGATATTATTTATGTGATGTTATAGTAATGTAGTTTTAGAAAAAGGACAACCTGCAGGACGGGTGACAACCCATCGCGTCGGACAAGGATGTGGGAATCGAACCCACAACCGAAGTGCGACTGGCCTTTATCACCTAACAGTGGCCTACAGAAAGTCCCTGTTTAGTAGAAAATAGTTTTATTATATTAAGCAGTATGATATAATAAGTATAAGTCCATTTTAGGAACCATATATGATTAATCTCACTATAGATCGACTTATGTATATTTAATAACTTTTTCTAACCTTTTGTTTGAGATAGAGGGAATGACCCATCATTCTATCACATGATCTGCTAACACATAACGAATGACAAATTCAACTTCATTTCTTTAAGAGATGAAGTGGAAATTGTTCAAAGAACAACCAACGGTGAGACTATACCAAAATCACGAAAGTATTTCTTCTACTTCCAATTTCATAAACTTTAGGGAAATGATCTTGAAAACCAAAAATGTTGTCGTAGTGCTCTTATATCTAATGAACCAGATGGTACCTTAGATCGTCAAAAATTTATGGCCTTGTGATTTCTGGATTTTCCATAGCCATGTTCTCTACCACTCTCTATCAGAACATGATGGTTATATTTCTCTTCCATATCCATATTTTCACCTATGTGGAAACCCAGTGATTAGTTTATTTGGGTAACCATTACATTTCATACTTTTGTTTTTAAAGATTGGTTTTGGTATTCCATTTTACGATGTGGGTTTCTATTAAAGAAACTTTCGAGTAGTAAACCATTTATAACCCCGACGAATTTCAAGGGTGAAATTCATTTTTAAGGGGGGTAGAATGTAACACCCCAAGATTTTATGAAAAATATTCTTTTTAATTTCATTAATGTCTTGTGTTGTACGCTACACCAAAAGGAGCATGCACAACACGCATCCTTGACTTGCCTTTCATTACACGCAATCACAACTTTCCTTGATAGCGTGTGTAGTACGCAATACCGAGTTTCACTAAACAACGATATGTTATTAAAATATTATTAAAACTAGCCGTTATGAATAGTAATAATCACTTTTTGAAATTTTTTAAATTTTATTATGCAAAATGGACTTCATTTTTGGATTCGGAATATCGAAATTATCTTAGGGTGAAATTTTGGTACTTTTCGGCTAACTTTCATTTTCTGATGAATAGTGAAAATTACTAAATTTTAATTAAAAACAACCTTTTTAATCAAAATAATTAACAGTGATAAATTATTAATTTGAGTGGTTTTAAAGTATATTTAGAATATATTTTTACAATTTAATACAATGTTGGTCATTGGATGTAATTTTACATTTAAACTAGACATAAACAAGTGTCAATCTTTTGATAGTTATTATCTCTTAAAACCCCGCTATTTGTTTTGACGACGGGATTTAATTTTTAAATTAATTAATGCAACTGATATATTTTGAATTTGGTAAAATATACATCATTTTTGAGTTCATAAGATCAAATATATCTTAGGCCTAATTTTCGGTATTTTTCTAGAAACTTTCATTTGTTGATGAATAGTGAAACCACTAAGTGGTAGTTAAAAAAATGAATTTTTTATAAAACATAATTTTACCGCTTCTCTGAGTGGAATTTCAAAAATCCGAGAGACACGGTTGATGTTAGTAAGTAAAATTTGGTTCAATGTGATGAAAATAATTTTTGGTGAATAGTAACTTTTTACTTTTTTTTCCACGGTTAAAAGTAAATAGGGTAATTAAGGTTAAAAATGTTATTATTATTAACCTAACACATGTCCTAATTCTATTGGTTAAGTTTAATTCGACTAAAAACAACCTTAGGAATAAAATATGACCATTTAGGCCCACTTGGATTTGATTAGGAAATTTATTATTAATTTATTTAAAGAAGGGTTAAAATAGTTAAAATCAATGTTTAATAAGAAAATCATTTTTAATATAGGGTTATACATAAGATAAATTCGACTATAAATATTAATTAGAAAGATAAAAATATTTCCTAGATAATGGTATTTTATTTGTAATTTTTAGACTTTAAATAATTTAATTTATTTATGACACAAAGATGATGCAGTAATTATCTTATTAATGAAATATTGACGTAATTGATGTTATAAATACCCAAATAAATGTAATTTTAGACTTTTTATGAATTAAACTAATTTTCTAGGTTAACATGACATGTTAGTAATGATTTAATTAACTTTTTTAGAACTAATAATTCTGTTATGATTTTCAAAACAATCAATTACTAAATAGTGTCAAAATTGACATAAAATAGTTTTTAAAACAAATATTATATTATTAATTGTTATTTTATTCCTAAAAATATAAGGTTGGTCAAAATGACTTAGCTAAGGTTATATATATTAATAATAAACAACTTGGGGTTCGTTTAGCTTCTTATTTTAAGTTTATTAACCTTATAGTGTAAGAACACAAAAAGACACGGTAAAAGTAAAATTATCTAACTTAATGTTAAATCTAAATGATAAGGTTAAAATAGGAACCTAAACTTGTATAAATTCTATTGGATGAGAGGATTTAGACCCATCCTCACCTTATCTTCTAAATATATAAATTTAGAGCTATTTAAAACCGAATTTGGATTTTTAATAAAATAATATTTTTAGTTTTTCCAAAGGAGCCCCTCTCCTCCCTTATAAAAGGGCACCCCCTTCCTCTCTTCCTCACACCACTTTTTGCCTTCAATCTCGGCCAACCCCTGCCAAATTCTCTTATCCACTTCCCTAGAAACATCCTAGAGGTTCTGGAATTCCTCAAAGACCAATTTTAGTGCCCTAAAAGGAGATCTCAAAGTGGCGCTTCAAAGAAGAGGTAATGTCCGTTACCGATTCTTTCAACTTTATTTCTTCTTCCACTTATTCTTCTTAGGTTGTTTCATTATGAATTAATAACATAAGTATCACTCATATACTGATATGTTATTATAAGTATGAAACAACCCTATTTCACCATCTATCCATCATACGGAAAATGAAATCACCGCGCGTGCGTACGTACGGAATACCGTCTCCACGCCGTGGTGAAATCTATTTTCCACCACCACCTTACTTGGATGGGTATAATGGTGTAAATTATAACTATATATTATTATTTTAAAGTGATATTGATTCTGAAATAGTATACATACACTCCAATAAAATTCCACGATCATAGGAATGATATCATCACTCGTGTGTACGTACGGAATACCATCTCCACGATGTGATGCGACTCATTCTACATGATCTTCATTTCATAATGATTATATAAATGAATTGAATGAAGGAATATGATATATATTACACTAATACCATTCTGTAAATGAGGTATTTATAACCTAAAGAGAAGAATAAGAATTTATTCGACAAAACACGCATAAGAACAAAAAGTAATAAACACCCGAATAACAAGTAGTAATGAAATATTACTAATAAGAAGCTAAGAATATGACCATATTTTATATCATAACAATAATTATGATTCTGGAATAAGTCAATAACATTATTTAAATCATTATACAGGAGTTTCGGACACTTACGAAGCAAAACGAACCTAAGATAAGGGAAATATCACAATCTCATTTTTATCCGAGGTTGTTTATACTTTGAAATTTACTGGGGTGTATTTTATCATCCACATCCATGTTTCCTCAATATGTAATATTATTTCCATCCACCTAAAATTGTTTAAATCCAATTTTACCCTTCGGTTAGTTTTTAGTAAAAGATATGAAAGGAATCTATTTTCGTTTTTCATACGAGGTATTTTTTGACTTTTCTGAAAAAAGTACGAAGAATGTTTTTTTTAACTTATACGGAATAAATGGATTTTTAAAACATAATTTCCAAGAAGCTTCCTTTACAAGTTTTCAAGTTTATTTTTAATCAACTTCTTTTAGTTTAAAATTGTATGACATGTTAAGAAAGGAAAAAAAAATTTGAAGTAGAAAGAATATTTTCCTCAAGAATGAAGTTCAAGTGGTTTATCAAAATTATTTTCCATCTAAGATAATAAAGTGTTCTGTTTCTATCCCTATTATTTCATGGATTTGATTTTTTTGTGATGGAAAGATTTTTTATGAATTCTTTTATCTTATATGAATTGTTTTATTATGTCACGATGTTTAAAGATTCCCATTTTTATTAAATGGGTTATGCAATGATGTATGATTTATGATTTTGTGGCACACATAAGAATGGTCTCATTATGAGATGGGTGGGACCTCTATCTCCCTCCAATTCATTGGGTAAATATTTTATATCTCATGAAATAGACATGGCTAGAACGGTAGGTTATACTGGTTCAGTGAAACAGTACTGAAATGAGGAGTGAACTCGGTTCAGAAATGGACTTTGTCCACTAAGATAGTATTGGCAATGAGTCTTGACTAATAAGAAATGATTCTCTATGATTGTGTGTGTTTGACACAAAGTTTCATGTTTTAAGTTATGTTTATTGGTATTACATTTCACTACTATGATTTATCCTATGTTATGAAATTATTATTTCTTTTGCAGGTTATGATTTCCAAATGTTATGTTCTTATGTATATGATGTGATTGATATTTATTTTGTTTACCCTTACTGAGCATTTGAGCTCACCCTTTTATGTTTTCTTTTCCCCAGGATGTAAAGAAAGGTTTTAGGTAAAAAAAAGGAAGATCTTTATGGGAGATGTTGAAGATCTTTCACCACGATTAGAAGATTATATTCAGAGTTTCCAAAGACACTAATCTATTACGGTCCTTGTGTGTGTGTGTTTTTGTTATGTAGAAAGTATTTCACAAAAGTAATGTAATGTCCTTGTACGTCAAGCTTCGGGTCTCTACATGATAGATGTAGGGGAACCTCTGTCTTTATTATAGAATAATGCAACATCAATAGGCTACCTGTAAAATAACTCATTGGGAAACTAATAATGTATGAAGAAGACCTAAAAGTCAACAAGGAAGAGGAGGATGAATCAAAGAGGTAATCTGGTGAATTCAAGACCATCACTTCTAAACACTAAGACAAAGGGAAACAAGAATCTTCTGTAGAAAGTTCAACCGGTGAACAATCATCACCTGACATTGATGAGGATATGACTCAATTAGCTAGTAGATTTAAAAGATTTTACATGAAGAAGAATTTTTTTTGAAAACCTATCTTTAATGGAAAATATGACCAAAAATGAAATTGGATAAAAGACTGGAAAAGAATTGAGAAAGCTGATGAAATTGTCTGCTATGAATGTAAACAAAAAGGAAATATCAAGGTAGACTGTCCAAATCTCAAGTACAAAAAAGAAATATGAGGAAAACGATTGGGAGTATAAAAAGGCCATGAATGAAACCTGGAGTGATTCTTAGGGTAGTTCAAGTGACATGTAAAATTCACATGATGAACAAGAAAATAAATCCAATATGTTTTTTATGACAAACACATATGAGGTAACATTGGACTCCTTTGTACATGATTCATACTATTATGAAAATGAGAGTGACTTTGAAAACATGACTAATGAAGAAATTTTTGAATACGGTAACATGATTGGAGATAAATGAAATGAACTAAAAGACAAATATAAATAATTAAAGAAATAGTATGCTCTCTCCGTGAATGTTAAATCTAAACTCACAACTGAAAAAGATAAAAATTCTCAACCGATCAAAGAAGACAACGAATTAAAAATATCTAATGAGCAATCGAAGAATAACCTTGAAAAGTTTACCAATGGGAAGAATACCCTTAATCCAATGATATGAAAACAACTGACCCCTAAATACAACACTTACAATGGTTATCAACCTGGCATGATAAATATAGGTTGAACAAATTTTGATTCAAGATCTAATACATATAGTTTTACTTGCAGTTATAGACACAAATCAACTAATTCAATTCATGATACATATTCTACTGTTTCAAGTATTTCTGGACTTAATAAATTTTATTTTTCACATACTTTACTTAATTATTATATGAAACCTATGAGGCAAATATGAGTTCCCAAAGCACTTATTACTAATATTACTAGTCCCAAACAACTATGGGTACCAAAATCTATTTTTTCTTAATATTTTTGTAGGAAAGTTGCTTTATGAGTTCATGTAAAAGTGTATAGTACATGGATAGTGGATTTTCAAGACACATGATAGGAGACAACTAAATATTCAAGAATCTAATAAAAATATATGGAGGACATGTCACATTTGGTGACAATGCCAAAAAAAAGATAATTTTCCTCAGCCAAATCAGTAACTCTATCTCGGTTTTAATTTCTAAAGTACTGTTTGTTAATGGTTTAAAATATAATTTTCTTAGTATCTCACAATTATGTGATGATGGATTTTATGTTAGATTTAAAAATGATGCTTGCAATGTCATTAATTAAAAATATAAATTAGTGTTTTCTGCTTTAAGAAATGAAAATGTTTACTCTATTAACATAGATTCCGTAGATTCTCAAAATGCATCATGTTTAAATTTATTTCATAAAGTGTCTTGGCTCTGGCATAAAAGACTAGGACACTGTAATAATAACTCCCTTATAAAGATAACTATAAAAATCTTAGTTAAAGACTTACCCAAACTAGAGTTTCTATATGAAAAAGTGTGTAACCTCTGTCAAAAGGAAAAACAACACAAGATTTCCTTCAAACCAAAGAAAGAAGTGTCAACTTCTCAACCTCTCGAACTGGTTCACATAGATTTGTTTGGACCATCTAGAGTTTCTAGTTTAAATGGGAAGCACTACATTTATTTTCTTGTAGATCACTTTTCTAGATATACTTGGACTTTCTTTCTGGCTCAAAAAACAAATCATGTTCTTATTTTTCTAAATATTCCAAGTCTATAGAAAATCATAGTGGACATAGAATTAAATCATTAAGAAGTGATCATGGGCTTGAGTTTGAAAATCAAGAGTTTGAATCCTTTTTCTCACAAAATGGTTATAGTCACAATTTCTCTTCCCCTAGAACACCTCAACAAAATGGAGTTGTAGAAAGAGGAGAAATAGAACCCTACAATATATTGTTAGAACAATGCTTAGTGAGTATGACCTACCTATTTATTTTTGGGCAGAAGCTATCACTAAAGAATGCTACATAATAAATAAAGTGTTGATTAGACCTATTCTTAAGAAAACTCTTTAGGATTTATGGAACCATAGAGAACCCAAAGTTAACTACTTCAAAGTTTTTGGCTGTAAATTCTATATTCTTAATACTAAGAAAATCTTGAAAAATTTTCATCCAAGAGTGATGAAGATATATATTTAGGATATTCCATGTCTAATAAAGCCTATAGAGTGGTCAATAAAAGAACTAAATGTGTAGAATAATTTTTCCATGTCAAATTTGATGAAACAAATCCACATGAGCCTAAAACCTCTCTAGAAAACCTGGTGGATGATGTATCAAATCTAAACATCAATTCAAAATCCTCAAAAACTTTTGTGAAAGAATCTGTGAAAACTTCTAGTTCTGGAAATTCCCCAAAATCAAGTCCCAATGAACCTGGACCTAGCGATGAACATGAAATCACTAGTCCCTCCTTTTCTAGAGCTGTTAGAACTCTTAAAAACAATCCTTTAGATGTTGTTGTAGGAGACCTTGACAAAGGAACACAAACTAGAGCTTCTCTTAGAAATAAGGTTGAACATCAAGTCTTCTTTTCACAACATGAACCTAAAAACATTAATTATGCTATCAATGATGAATTTTGGGTGATGGCTATGAAAGAAGAACTTAATATGTTTGGAAGGAATAATGTTTGGAAACTTGTTGAAAGACCCATGGACACATTCACAATAGGGACTAAATGGGTGTTTAGAAATATGGTAGATGAAGCTGGTAACATAGTTAGAAACATTGCTAGATTAGTTGAACAAGGCTATAGTCCATAAGAAGTGTAACGTCCCGATTCCGGAAGCCACCTAGAGGCGCCCCATACCAGGTTGGTCACATGGACTCAAGCACATTTCCCCAAACACCAGAGGCTGCTGACTAGCAGTGAGGGCCTTGGGTGTGATAGTGGGGAAACTATGCACTCATTGGAAGAGTACACAGCAAAAGAAAAATTAAACATGCAATAGCGGAAGCAGTAATAACCAACAATAATAAACAGTGGAAGACTAAATCAACAAACTGGAGCACATATGTATATATATGGAATGATGCAAGATACATATCTAGGAAAGCATCCAAACAAGTAACAATTCTGAAAAACAACACAATACCAAAACAAGTAAAAAAGAAATGTAAATAGATCCTCAGAATCGCAAGCCAAAGCTTGGTCTCATGCTCTCCTACTCCAAGTAATCAAGTACCAGAAGTCGAAGGGCGCTAGCCCTTGTCTATACCTGCAACAACATAGTCTGTTTGGGCCCAAAAGCATGACCCAAACAGGGTGTGAGAATAAATCCCAATAGGAATTCACCCTAAGATCTGTGCCTAACAATCAGTGAGTATATGGAAGGTGAAGGTACAGTAAGCATTAAACAACAACAACAAGGAAGTAGGCAGTAAACAGTAACAACAAAGCAGTAGGCAGTAAACAATAAGCAGTAAAGCAGGATGATACATAACAGTAATCAATCCATAACCAACAACATGAGTGAAACAAACAACTAACAAGCAATAACCCCTTTTGGGAGTACTCATAGCCATCCCCTCTGGTCCTATCCAAGAAGTACCACAACCCTCTGGGCAGTGCACTCAGCCTAACCCCTCTGGCTTGGTCATATGAATTTATCAGACTCTCTAGGGAAGCACACTCGGTCAATTCCCCTTATAGTCTAGGGTAGTCAGGGACTCTCTGAGTAAGATCACGCGGTCTAACCCTCTTATTCCAAAGGTCTACAGACTCTCAGAGGAAGCTATATCGGTTAATTCCTTCTATAGCCTCAGGTATACCACAGACTCTCTAAGGAAGCTCACTCGGTCAATTCCTCCTCTAGCCTAGTAAGGTTCTTAAAGATATTCAAAAAAAAGGTAACACTCTCTGAGGAAGCTCACTCGGTCTACCCACCTGTAGTCTCTAAAATCCAAGACTCTCTAGGAGCTCACTCGGTCTATCCCCTGTAGTCTATAATATCTAAAACTCTCCGGGAAGCTCACTCGGTCTGTCCCTTATAGTCTATAACACCAGGTTCTCTCAGCCACATGCCAGTCAGTGCATAATAATGCTATAAGTCCAAATTACACCTATACAGCTACTTGGCTAAACAAATTACACCTATAGAGCTACTTAGCTAAACAGTCTATAAGGCAGAAAGCATGTCATGAGTTTCACTTCAACCTATAACCGCAAGGCATGGTAACAGGTGTAACATCCAAAGGAAAACGAGACCCAAAGGTCATAAATAGAACAAATCAAGGGAAAATTCATCCAATCACAATAAATTATCCTCTAATATGGTCAATTTACCTCTACATATACATACAAGCAAGGCAGGAAAACAACAAGGGTAAAAAGGTAAACATGCAATACCCCGTTCACGGGTATCGGTGGAAATTTGCACATAAAACTCAGAGACTTTGAACGGTAAGGCACAAACCACCTACCTCAATCCTAGGAGATCGATATACTTGAACCACGATGACTGATTCTCCCTAGAACATCGTAGATCTGAGAAAACTCACAAAAAATTAAACCTTATATAACTTGAGAAGGAGGAAGAATTGGAAAACAAGGCTCAAGCAGAAAAGATAACTCACCACTGTTCTTCCAACACAATCGACAGAGCTTGAATCGGAGAACGGATGGAGGCTCGGGAATCCGGAGAAGTTTCGCGGTCGTACAGAGTCTCTCAGTTGAACCAGACCTAGAAGAAGATGATTATGGAAATTAGGCGCGACCCCCGTCCATTTAATGAAAAAAAGAAAAGTACACGGCATGTACTTTTAGAGTACACGTCATGTGGTGGATTTTTCCATACTCCGCCAAAATTGGCCTCCACATCACCCCCACACACCGTGTGTGTGGCCCGGACACGAGCAGCACGCGTCTTTGAGCGGGAAAAGAGTACACGACGTGTACTTCAAAAATTTCTAGAAACCTTATTTTTTCCAAAAACTCCAGAAAAAGGAAAAACATACCTGAAACAAAGATCTGGGTTCTTAAAAACTTCCCCCTTAAAGAAATTCATCCATGAATCTCCTTATAGGGGCGTAAAAGAAGAAACCTCGAATAGTTCCGGCCACTGCGATCGAACCTTGGCCTCCCTCTCCCAAGTCTCGTCATGTACTCGCCCGTGCTTCCATAACACTCATACTAGAGGAATAGACCGGCCTTGAAGAACCTTCATGCTGCGATCGATAATCTGGATAGGATTCTCCTCAAACGACGCATCCTCTTCAAGCTCTACCTCCTCGGGTTGGAATACATGAGATGGTTCTGAGATGTAAAGTCAGAGCTGAGAGACGTGGAAGACGTCATACATAGCCCAGTACCTCTGAGGTAGCTGAAAACGATAGGCAACCAGCCTAACTCTATACAACACCTCAAATGGCCCAACGTACCGCGACGAAAGCTTACCCTGTCTCTAAATCCTCTTGTGTCCCAACCTCAGTGCGAAACACAGAAAAACCTGATCTCTGACCTTGAACTCGAGAGGTCGTCTCCACTGATTAGCATAAGACTTCTGTCGAGACTGTGCTGTAGCCATCCTCTTTCGAATCAACTCTATCTGCTCTGAGGTCTCTTGAACAAGAAGAGGTCCCGGCAGAGCTGCCTCTCATTCTTCCAGCCCGCATAAGGGTGATCGACATGGCCTACCGTACAAAGCCTCGTAAGGTGCCATATTAATGGTCGCTTGAAAACTGTTGTTGTAGGCGAACTCCACAAGAGTTATATGCTTCTCCCAAGAACTGCTGAAGTCTATAATGCAAGCCTAGACTATATCCTCAAGAACCAAAATCGTGCGCTCGGACTGGCCATCATTCTGGGGATAGTATGATGTACTCAAATGTACCTGTGTACCCAAGGCCTTATGAAGTCCCTTCCAAAATCGAGAGGTAAAACGTGCATCCCTATTTGAAACAATGGAGTGTGGAACTCTATGTAGACGTACAATCTCTCGGGTGTACAGTCTTCCCAGATCATCAACATTGAATGTCTCCTTGATCGGTAAGAAATGTGCAACCTTCGTAAGCATGTCGACGACAACCCAAACTGCATCACTCCTTTGAGGTGACCTTAGTAACCTAGTCACGTCGTTCCACTTCCACTCCAGAATAGGTAACTGCTGCAAAAGCCTTGCTGCTTGCTGATGATCTACCTTCACCTGCTGACATGTAGAACATCTCATGAAAAAACTAGCAACATCTCTCTTCATACCTGGCCACCTGTACTGGAGATGAAGATCCCGATACATCTTGGTGACGCCAGGATGAACTACCCAACCCGAGGAATGAAAATACCGCATTAGCTCCTCGCGTTTGTCTGTTAGAACCCATACGCATCCCTGGAAACGCAAGATCACATGCTCGCCCACTGTCCATCTAAGAAGGGGGTCCCCTCCTAACAGACTCTCCTGAAGGACTAAGGCCTCTGAATCTGATAGCTTCCTCATTCGTACCTGATCAAGAAGTGTAGAGGTAATAGCCACAGATGAAAGGAATGTCTATCCCTGCCTGTCGTGCACCTCCAGATGCATCTTAGAGAACAGATCCATAAGCTTCCACTCACTACTGGCCTCTTGAACTGTCTGAATCTGAGTTCTCCTGCTCAAAGAATCTGCCACTGCATTTCCCTTTCCCAGCGTATAGGCGAGCTCAAAGTCGAAAGACTGAAGATACCCAACCCACCTACGCTGTCTCAGATTCAGATCATGCTGAGTAAAGATATACTTGAGACTCTTGTGGTTGGTAAGAACCACAAAGTGCTCTCCCGGAATATAGTGTCTCCAACAGCGTAAGGCATGAACAATTTCTGCCAACTACAGATCGTGCGTCAGGTAGTTCCTCTCATGTGGCCTCAACTGCCGAGACCCATATGCAATGACTCCATCTCCCTGCATAAGAACATCTCCCACCCCAATACTTGAAGCATCACTGTAAACAGTATAGCCCTTGCTCGGCTCTGGAAAGACTGGTATCGGTGCTTAAATCAACCTCCCCTTCAACTCCTAAAAGGCTGACTCACAAGAATCTGACCATAAAAACTTTTACCATTTCCTGGTCAGACCTGTCAACGGTGTTGCTAGGCGCGAGAAGTCCTGAATGAAGCATCTGTAGTACCCAAGCAGCCCTAAAAAACTTCATACCTCAAAAACGTTCTTCGGATACTCCCAGGAAACTACAGCTCTCACTTTCTCTGGGTCCACTGAAACTCCTGTCTCTGAGATGATGTGACCCAAGAAGTGAATCTGATCCATCCAAAAGTGGCACTTTAAGAGTTTAGCATATAGTCGATGATCTCTCAATGTACATAGAACAATCTCAAGATGTGTGGCATGTTCATGTCGAGTGTGAGAGTACACCAAGATATCATCCACGAAGACCACAGAAAAGGAGTCCAAGTACGGATGGAACACTCAATTCATCAGTGCCATGATGACTGCAGGCGCGTTCGTGAGACTGAACGGCATGACAGTATACTCAAAAAGACCATACCTTCTTCTGAAAGCTGTCAGAGGTATATCTGATGGTCTAACAGTCAACTGATGATAACCGGACCTCAAGTCGATCTTTGAGAACACCCGGGCTCCTAGAAGCTGATCAAATAGGTCATTGATCCTCGGCAAGGGATATCAGTTCTTGACCGTTAACTGGTTCAGCTTCTGATAATTCACACAAAGCTGAAGTGTACTATCTTCCTTCTTCACAAACAGGACAGGCAAACCCCAAGGAGAAGTACTGGGTCAGATGAAACCCTTTTCCTACAACTCCTCCAACTACTTCTTGAGCTCCTGCAACTCTGGTGTACCCATCCTATTAGGAGGAATGGACAAAAGTTTTGATCCTAGCTTGAGCTCAATCCATAATTCTACCTCACACTCTGGAGGTAAACCTGAAAGGTCCTCAGGAAAGACATCCGTGAAATGATCCACCACTGGGGGAAAGTCTAACTGTTAATTCCCCTGGTCATCCAGATAAAGACTAGAAATATGGGCTGTAACTTCCCCTAACCCATGATGCTCTGGTCTAGCTCTACCCGCCTGGACATCCCACTCGACTCTATGAAGGAAATATCTTCCCTCTTGTGATATGAAACTCACCCTACGGTGATAGCACTCGACGAATGCCTGGATGGGAACCAACCAATCCATACCGAGAATGACGTCATAGCCCGTCATCTCCAGGACATAGAGGTCCCATAAGAAATAAAGCCCCGCAACCTCAAGAGGGTACTCTCTGCACTGACGTACGATAGATGCCCTCGTTCCCAAAGGCGTGTCCCGAGTCAATAAGTCAGCAGACGAAAAGATACAGAGCCCAAGGCTCTCCACAACAGCAACAGAGATAAAGCTATGGGAAGCACCAGTATCGAATAGAGATGAAGATAAAACTAAGGGTACTATGATCGTACCTCAAACTTTAGAAGGGTCGGGATCCTGCTCCTGATAGTTCTGCTCCACGGCAAAAGACTGGCCTGCACCGCGGCCTTGCGCCCCTGGATGACCGCTCTGAGCTGATCCACTCTGTTGTCGCTGATGACCTGGTGACTGACCACCATGGCCACGACCACCACCTTGGCCCAAACAGCCAGAAGAACTCCAGTTCCCAGACTGGTGGGAAACTGGTGAAGCATCTCTAGAACTTGGGGTCATATAGGAACCCCTACCACCAGTTGAAGGTGAGAAGATGTGACAGAAGCACTGAAGATGGCCCATCTTGCCGCAAGACCAGCACTCCATCGGATCCCTCTGAAACTGAGGCCTAGTATGCCCACTCCTACCGCACTGGTAGCATACAACCTGGCTGCTAAAAGATAGATCCTGCGAACCTCGATCACCTCAAGAAGACTCTCTACGATGCTTCCTACCATCCATAGGAGGAACACTAGATCTGGATGACGAACCTCCCTAGCTCACTACTCAAGAATCTCTCATATTGCACTCAGTGATCAGCGCCTGGTTGAAGATGGAGGATATAGAAGTCAAGTGGAAGATATTCACCTGGGAATAGATCTCCTGCCTGAGACTATACTCGAACTTCCTAGAAAGAAACAACTCATCACCTATCGGGATCATTGTGAAATTCTACAGCTCAGTGAAATGAGATGAGTACACCATAACAGAAAGAGTACCCTGTTGCAGACTCATAAACTCCCGGGCTAAATTGGCCCTCAGGGTCTACGGATAAATGAAGTCATAGAAGGTGTGTCGAAACTCGTTCCAAGACATATCCTGCTGACGCACTGACTGTGACATCACCTCCCACCACCTCCTGGCGGTGTCCAGGAGAATATAGGTGGCCAGATTTACCCTCTTCTCTGGGGGTATCTCCAGATGCTCAAATATAGTCAGGGTGGCCTCAAACCACGACTCTACAGCATGGGGTCCTCCATCCCCTGAGAAAGTAGGAGGATGCTGCTGCTGAAAGACCCTCGTCAACTCAGCCATCGATGGGGTAGGAGGCGGTACTCCCTGAAAAGTCTATATCATCCTCAGGAAATCCTCCTTGAACTGTGCATCGACACCTATGATGAGTGTAACTGTTGGTTCCAAGGTTGGTACAGCAGGAGGACTTGGAGGAGGTTCTTGATCGGCCATATCAGGTGTCTGATCACCGTCTAGAAAATGACGCACGACCAGAGGACATCTCGGGGGGCATAACTCTGAAATATCAAAATCACACCTTAGATCAAGATTAACAAAGACTAAAAAACATAGGAGTACAAAATGGGAATGGGGGAAAGAAACTATCAAGCTTTACAAAACACGACTACACGACATGTTTAAAAACTACACGACATGTCTTCTTTAGCCATTAACATGGGCGTGTACCCCTGCCTGACAGGTCGTGTAACACCCCAAACTACATGGCATGTTTTTCCCACACACGTTGTGTACTTAAACTCTAAACCCCTTTCTGAGTCTCCTTACACGGCTAACCTACACGGTTAAAACTAACCCCAGACTACATGGTGTGTTCCCTAGGGACACAGCATGTACTAGACGCTGTCTCGGGGGCCTGTGTTGTTAGTTACACAGCTGTCTACACAGTTGGCATGTACACGGCGTGTTCCGAACAAACATGGTGTGTATATGAGAAGGTTAAATTGTCCCATGTTGTTCATGACACGACCGGGTACCTGGGAAAGACTACACGGCGTGCTCCGAAAGCAACACGGCGTGTCTAAGATAAGGTAATGTCGACCCGTGTTGTTTGTGACACGGTCGGGTACCTGGAAGGGACTACACGACGTGTTCTTTTACAACATGGAATGTGCTACTCGAGCTTCCCAAACCTGTGTTGTTAGGGACACGGCTGGGTGCACAGCTCCGAACTACATGGAGTGTAACTACCATACACGGTGTGTTCCTGAAGTTATTTCTACAACACCATGTTTCTGCTCACACAGTCAAAGACACGGCCTGAAAACTACACAGCGTGTAACCAGAAAGTACACGCTGTGTATTCTAGGTTTTTCTGGGCAGTAACTCAGAAACTGCACAGAATCCCCGAAACACGGAAAACAAGGTAAAGAGGTTCCAAATTTTGATCTGTGAGGGCCCATACTCCCCGCGAATCAAATCATGGCATCCCCTACAGTCATGTACAAGAGGAAACAGTGTCATGATCCACCAATTTTTTATACAAGAGGGACCATAACACCTCAAGAATCATAATTTGGCATTCATTTAAGCAAGGTACAATACAAAAAATTATCTAACAAAGCAATAGAGATTATATCATGCATCTATCACAATAGCATTCATAATCTACACAAAGTCTATCACAACAGCATGCAATCGCTAATGCACCCTAGGTGGCATGGCAAGAATGCATGGCATGTGATTTCTACAATTTTCTATATGATGCATGAGATGACATACCCTCATCTCATCAGGTTGTGACAGAAATAGAACTGTAATACCAAAACAATAATAGTACAACACATGAGAATCACTCTAGGTGAAATCGTATCAACCGTAAAATCTCAAAACCAGAAAACTGCAATAAACGAGGTAGTATTTCTTTTCCCTATACACGGGTTAGCTACTCCCAAGCACATCTTATTAACAAGTGCCGAATCCATCCTATCCCTGGCTAAAGTATCCATGCAGTAATGCAAGAGAAAAGAACACCCTCTGATATCACTTTGTGACTTCCCGATTCCGGAAGCCACCCAGAGGCGCCCCGTACTCGGTTGGTCACATGGCCTCAAGTGCATTTCCCCAAATGCCAGAGGCTGCCGACTAGCAGTGAGGGCCTTGGGTGTGATAGTGGGGAAACTATGCCCTCATTGGCAGAGTACACAGTGGAAGAAAAATTAAACATGAAATAGTGGAAGTAGTAATAACCAACAATTATAAATAGTGGAAGACTAAATCAACAAATTGAAGCACATATGTATATATATATGTAATGATGCAAGATACATATCTAGGAGAGCATCCAAACAAGTCATAATGCTGAAAAACACCACAATACCAAAACAAGTACAAAAGAGAAGTAAACAGCTCCTCATCATCGCAAGCCAAAGCTATGTCCCATGCTCTCTTGCTCCAAGCAATCAAGTACCAGAAGTCGAAGGGCGCTTGCCCTTGTCTATACCTGCAACAACATAGTCTGTTTGGGCCCAAAAGCATGACCCAAATAGGGTGTGAGACTAAATCCCAGTAGGCATTCACCCGAAGATCTGTGCCTAATAGTCAGTGAGTATATGGCAGGTGAAGGTTCAGTAAGCAGTATACAGCAATAGAAAGGCAGTAAGTAGTAAACAGTAACAACAAAGCAGTAGGAATTAAAAAATAAGCAGTAAAGAAGGATGATACATAACAGTAATCAATCCATAACTAACAATAGAAGTGAAACAAACAACTTACAGGAAGGAACCCCTCTGGGAAGTACTCGCAGCCATCCCCTCTGGTCCTATACAAGAATTACCACAACCCTCTGGGCAGTGCACTTAGCCTAACCCCTCTGGCATGGTCATACGAATTTATCAGAATCTTTGGGGAATTTCACTCTATTGAGTCAATAAGGTTTTCCTTAGGACTTTTTCATTCCTTCTTGTTTTGAAAATCACAAACACCTTATCTTTAAGAAAATTGCTTTTATAAGGAAAATTTCTTTTATAAGGAAAATCGCTTTTGTAAGAATAATTATCCTTATCATATTTTCATCCAGATTTTTCTTAAGTATGAGATACAGATTCATTTCTCTTTTCTCGGAATTTTTTGAAACTTTGATATGAAGTATTCTGTTTTAGGATCCGAATTCTGGAGAAGAACTGTAATAAAGTCTCACTCCGAAATCCAGATGAGAACTTTAATAAAGTTTCATTCCGAACTCTGGATACGAACTCTAATTAAGTTCTACACCAGATTCAGGATACGAATCCTTATGAAGTTTGACAACAAATTCTCATTACGAATTCTGATGAGGAATTCTCATTTCGGATTCTCATTCTGAATTCATCTATTAAATAGAATCTGATCATCTTTGTTTTATACACTCCAAATTTATTTAGACTCCGAAAATTATTTTTGGTTAGACTCCGAACTTTCATCTTGCTTACGTTGTAATAATCTGTCTACTCTTTAATATTTTTTTCTCACTCCGAACATTCACTTCAAATCTTCACTCCGAACTTTTGAGTTAGATTTTAAACGGTGTTGTACATTCTGTTACACTTGTTTTGTTATAAAATGATGTCATCTATTCTGTTATAAAACTAAATGTTGGCTAAGTGGCACGTGTACAAGTCCCTCCTATTTTTAAGGAAAATATGACTGTTGGGAAGGAGGCCAACCTTACCTATAAATAGGAGCTCATTTGAAAGAGCTCAAAAAAAGACAATGAATTTGATCAAACTAGAGACCACATGCTGCTAAGGTGATTTCTAGAGAGAGAAATCTTTTCATTCCTTGTGCGTACGGAACCACTCATTCAGTTTTTTCTTCGCACGACTCCGAATGTTGGTGATTACATTCGAGGACTTCCGAGGATAGGAATACAGAGGTACCGACTACCTTGAAGTCCGAGGGATTCCTTGCTGAGGAAGACATAGGTTTCCAACTACCTTGAAGTTGAGCACTTGCGGGGATAGGAAGACAGAAAATTTGATATTCGTATCGAGGGCTTACCTTGGTGTGGGTAAGATAGACTTTCTTGAAAGTATAAATCAAGGGACCTTTATCCAAGGTTGTTGGATACCCTTCTCTTTGGGTTAAAAGACTTATATCTTGTTACTTATAGTTTTACTACTTGTTTATTTCCACTGCATTTTGTATTATAAGGAAAGCATAACTTTCTTATACTTCATTACTTATACTCTGTTTCATTTATATTCTATACGCTTTAAGGTAGAATCTCATATTGTAATCTTTTGTTAAGTTTCAATTTCCAGAACCATATTTCTGGAACCTACTTTCAGAATCTCTTTCCAAGTATTCATTTGGTATTAGAGGTGTTGTGAATTTACTTAAGTTTAACTTTGATGAACTTAGCCCTTTCCTTTACTTAAGGAAAACACGGTTATTCATAACTAACTTTAAAGGTTCTAAAGGAATTTTTAAAGTATACAATTCACCCCCCCCCCCTCTTGTATATTGAGCATCTATATCATTATTTCGATCCTACAATTGGTATCAGAGAAGGTCTCTGAAATACTTGTACTCACGTATAAGTTTTTCTTGCTCACTTTCTCATTCCGAACTTTTCCATTCCGAACATTCTCATTTCGAACTTTGTTATTACGAACTTTTTCTACTAACAAGTTTGTGTGCCAAAGGTTTTTAAGAATGGCTGGAATTAATGTTGGTTCCATTGATAATCTAAATCCTACAAGACCACCAATCTTTGATGGTAATGATTATGAGTACTAGAGAGACCGAATGAAGACTTTCGTTATCAATACTGGAGTAGACAATTTTTATTATGCTTACTAGTGATCATAAAATTCCTAATAAGGAAGTTAGAACTTTTACTAACCAGGAAAAGCAAGAGTATCAACTTAATTATTAGGTATGCAATACATTACTGTGTTCAATGACCAGAAATATATGTATCCAAATTTCTTCTTGTGAAGCAGCTAATTGTATCTGGAAGAAGTTAGAAGTTACACACTTTGGAACTTCTAAAGTGATTCAGACTAGGAGAGCTATGCTTAGAGCAGAATATCATGGCTTCAATTTTCCTTATGGTGAACCAATCTGTAAAGTTAAATAGAGATTCATGACTATAGTCAACAGAATACAGTCTATGGGAGAGAAAGGTTTAGATGATGAAGCACTTGTGGATAAGATAATTTATATTATGCCCAATGAGTGGGAATCCAAAAGAACTGCTATAGATGATAACAGGAAGGTCACTAAAATTTCTCTTGATGAGTTATTTGGAACTCTTCTACAACATGAAACCAGAATGAAGAGAGATGCTGACAAAATCAAGAAGAAGAATGGAAATGGTACAATTTCTTTTAAAACAACATCAAATCAGATGAAAGACAAGACTCCCGAGAGAGTAACCAGATCCAAGTCTAAAAAGATGGTAGTTCATTCCGAATCTAGTGAGAGTGAAGTATCTAAAAATGAGTTAGAAAATCTTGATCGAATGATAAACAAGATAGCTGGTCAGAGAAATTTCCAATCTAAGTATAAGAAAAAGGACAGAAAAGATGGAGAAGTTACTTATTATGAATGCAAGAGAGCTGGACATATTAGACCAGATTTCCCTTTTCTCAAAAAGAAAGAAAGAAAAGAAAGGCATTCAGATAGGAACAGAAAGAAGTATTATAAAGCCAAAGCTAATAATGTTTTGAAAGCTAATGATACCTGGAGTGCCAGTGGTGGTGACTCTTCAGATGAATCTTTTGATTACAAATCTTCAGGACAGAAGAATCTTGGTCTTATAGCCAGATTAACTATTGAAAATCATTGTTTTATGGCTAAGGTACGAAATGCTGAATCATTGACCAATGTTTCTTTAAATTATAATGATAGTAAGTATTATAACTCTTCTGATGAAGAATCCTCTTATGATGAAGAAAATACTTTACCTACTTATGAAGAAGTCTCTAGGTTTGTTGAACTTCTTGAAATTGAGAATTCCAAACTCAATAAAAAACATGATAAGGCAAACTCTAGGAATTCTATTCTTACAAAAGAGATATCAGATCTTTCTAAAGATCTTGATAGGAAAAATTCTGATTTTGAAAGTATTTCAAAAAATCTTGAGGAAGTAAGTTCTGAGAAGAACAAACTTTCTAAAGAATTAGAAAAAGTAATTTCTAAGAAAAATGATTTCGAGCCCAGCTCTAGTTCTAAAACTAATGATGTTAAGGATAAAAACTTGGTTATAAAACTCAAGTCCGAAATTTTTTCTTTAAAGAATTGTTTATAAAACATTAACCATGGTAAAGAAAATTTTGATAAAATGTATTCCCAAATACGACCTTTAAGAAATAAATCCGGTTTTGGTTATACCCATGCAAAACCAATTTTTAGTAACAATTATTTTGTTCCTCAAAGTTCCCCATTTTGTACCATGTGCCAATGTGGTGGTCACTGGGAAAAGAATTGTTCCTTAAACAAAACCCAATCCTTAGGATTTCACAAAGCTTATTTCTCTAAGAAGATGTGGGTACCTAAAATTTTATTATCTGGTAATCTCGGATCCAAAAACGTTTGGATACCGAAAGTCTAATTTTTTTCTTGGTTTCCGGAAAATAAAGAGAGTACCAGCAACAATACATGGTACATGGATGGTGGATGTTCCCGGCACATGACTGGTAACAAAAGCTATTTTGAAAATATTATCAAAACGAAAGGAGGAAAGGTAATTTTCAGAGACAATGCTAAGAGAGAGATTGTTGGTATTAGTAATATTGTTCTTCTTGGTAAAACCTTGATTTCAAATGTTCTTTTTGTTAAGGGTCTTAAGAACAACCTCAATAGCATAATTCAGTTATGTGATGAAGGTTACCTTGTGAATTTTAGGAATGATAAGTGATTAGTTCACAATTCGAAGGAAGAATTTATTCTCTCAGCCAATAGGCAAGAGAATGTCTACACACTGAACTTAGAAGACCTTAGAATCCAAGATTTACCTTGCCTAAGTGCAATGGAAGATCATTCCTGGTTATGGCATAGAAGACTAGGTCACTGTAATCTTGGGAACCTATGTAAACTCTCTAAGAAGAAACTAGTTAAGGATCTACCGGATCTTAGATTTGATTCTTCTAAAGTTTGTGATCCTTGTCAATATGGCAAGAAACATAAATCAAGTTTTAAATCAATCGGTGAAGTCTCAACAACTGATGCATTACAGTTAGTGCACATGGATCTTTTTGGTCCAACACAAACTGAAAGTATTGGAGGCAAATACTATGTGTTTGTTCTAGTTGACGATTATACTAGATTTACTTGGGTCTATTTTCTAGCAAAGAAGTCTGAAGCTTTTTCCTATTTCAAAATTTTTAGATCTCAAGTTAAAAATGAGAAAAACCTTCCATTGAAAACTATTCATAGTGATCATGGAGGAGAATTTCAAAATTCCGATTTTGAAACTTTTTGTATTAGAAAAGGTATTACTCACAATTTTTCAGCACCTAGAACTCCTCAACAAAATGGTGTAGTTGAGAGAAGGAATAGAATTCTTCAAGAGATAACTAGAACCATGTTGAGTGAATATTCTATTTCTAGACATTTCTGGGCTGAAGGTGTATGTACTGCTTGTTATACTATAAATCGAGTTTTGATTAGACCTTTTCTTAATAAAACTCTTTATGAGTTATAGAATGGTAGAAAACCAAGACTATCCTACTTAAAGGTTTTTGGTTGCAAAGTATTCATTTTGAATACTAAAGATAACCTACATAAATTCGCACCAAAATATGATGAAGTAATTTTCTTAGGTTATTACACAACTTCTAAGGCTTATAAAGTCTTTAATAAAAATACGTGTTCTGTTGAAGAAACAGTACATGTAAAATTTGATGAGTCTGATCCTTTTTTTTTAAACCAGCCCAGCCTACATCCTCGGATGTTTTTTCAAAAACTGATTATCAACCTTTGATAGAAGAATCTTCTGATAAGGATAACGTTCAAGAATATATTCCTGAAACATTTACCCCAGAAGACTTTCTACCCTATGTTGATGAACAGGTTTTACAAAACCCAAATCAGGTGTTTCTTAAGAATCATCCCAGTGATAGTATCATTGGTGATGTAAATAAACCTGTAAGGACTAGATGTTCCTTAAGAAATGAAATAGAACATCTAGCATTTTTTTCCCAATTAGAACCTAAAAGCACTGATGAAGCTTTAGGTGATGATGATTGGATCAAAGCCATGCAAGATGAACTAAATGAATTCGAAAGGAATAAAGTATGGACCTTGGTTGAAAGACTTAAGGAAACTTCTGTTATTGGAGTAAAATGAGTTTTCAGAAATAAATGTGATGAAAATGGAGTCATAGTAAGAAAAAAAGCTAGACTTGTTGCTAAAGGCTATAATCATCAAGAGGGAATAGACTATGAAGAAACCTATGCTCCAGTAGCTAGACTTGAATCTATCTGTATTCTACTTGCCTTTGCTGCATTCTTTAATTTCAAACTTTTCCAAATGGATTTGAAATGTGCCTTTCTTAACGGTTATGTTCAAGAGAAAGTTTTTGTTGAACAACCACCTGGCTTTGAAGATACAAAACATCCTGATTATGTTTTTAGACTTACCAAAGCTCTGTATGGCCTTAAACAAACCCACAAACATGGTATGCAAGACTCACTGGATTTTTGCTTCAAAATAACTATGTTAAGGGAAATGCAGATCCAACTCTTTTTATAAAGAAAGATAAGAAAAAAAATTTATTGTTCAAATTTATGTTGATGACATCGTATTTGGTTCAACTCAGTAATCTTTAACCGACTCCTTTGAAAGTCTAATGAAATCTGAGTTTGAAATGAGTATGATGAGTAAGTTAACTTTTTTCCTTGGTTTTCAAATTTCTCAAAAACCCTAATGAACCTACATATCTCAATATAAGTATATTAAAGATCTTAAAAAGTATCGTTATGACAACACTAAGAGTATAAGTACTCCCATTGGTACCTCAAATTCTTTATATCTTGATGAAGCTGGGAAACCAGTAGATCAAACATCTATTAGAGGTATGATAGGAAGTTTACTTTACTTAACAGCTAGTCGACCAGACCTAATGTTTTCAGTATGCTTATGTGGAATATATCAATCCAATCCTAAGGAATCTCACTTAAAGGCAGTAAAAACAATTTTTTTTCTACCTTAAGGGAACCATGGATCTAGGATTATTTTATACTTATGGAAATGATTTTGTTCTAAAAAGATTTTCTGATGCTGACTTTGGTGGATGTAGAATGGATAGAAAGAGTACATCCGGAACTTGTCATTCCTTAGGGGATTCATTAGTCTCTTGGTCTTGCAAGAAGAAACATTCTGTATCACTTTCCACTGCTGAAGCTGAATATGTAGCAGCTGGAAGTTGTTGTGCTCAAGTGTTAGGGATGCAACACACACTCACAGACTATGGATTGAGTTTTACTAAAACTCAAATTTTGTGTGACAACACAACTGCCATTTCCCTTAGTAATAACCCTGCACATCACTCTCGTGCAAAAGACATAGATATTAGGCATCACTTTATTAGGGATCACACACTTAAAGGAGATATCATTCTTTAGTTTATCGGAACACAAGATCAACTTGCTGATATTTTCACAAAATCTTTGCCTTCTGATAGATTTGAATACATTAAACAGAATTTAGGAATGATAACCGTAAGGTAATACTCCTTAATTAACTTTCTATTGAAAAAGTATCCTTACAGAAATAAAATCATTTTCATAGGGGGAGTACATCTGATTGTTACAATAATTTTTTTTTCAAAATTTGTTTCCAAACTTTTCGGAACTAAAATTCCAAAATAGAATTTCCGAAACTAAAATTTTCCAGAATGGATATTTTCATATAGAAAACTTCTGAAATGGAAATTTTCGTATTAAAAACTTCCCGAATGGAAAATTTCGTACTGGTATTTTCATAACGGAATTTTCATAGTGAATCTATCATAATGAGTTTTTTCATTTTCAACTTTTGGAATGAAATTTTTGTGCTGAGTTTTCCTTACTGAGTTTTTTTTTCGTACTGAGTTTTTCATACTGAGTTTGTTTTTCTTAGTAAATATTTTTTTATAGTTTTCTTAAGAATGTTACCAATTACGAATAATCTTCCTAAGACAATCTGAAAGGTATGATTTCCTTACTTAAAGTTTTTGTAGTCAAACTTTTCTTGCTGGCATTTTCTTATATTTTTTTCGGATTATATTTTTCATAATTCTTTGTTTTAATAAAAACCTTAAAAGATCGGATTCAAGTTTTCTTGAGAATTGGTTTTCGACCATCAGATCTGATCTCAGCTTGTCACAACCGTTCGATCAACCGTGGAAGATGAACTGTTTTTCCTCGTTGCCTATATAAAGGGGACCCCAAATAGTTGTCCCACATCGGTTTTCAAGCTCCAGCATCCTGAAGCTCTGCCTCTCCATTTTAAAGCCGTTCCGAACTTTAGTTTTCTCAGTTTCGAACTTCTCAGAGGTCTTTAGATCCGAATGTCTATGGAAGAAGCTTCTCAAGACATGTCTTCCTCTAAGCCGATTCGAAGTGGCTAGTATACAGAGAAAGGTTGGTTCATCCTGATTTCATCAACAAGTATGATTCTCTTATATCCAAGAATATTAAACTTAATGGATGGGAAGATGTTGCGGTGTCAAAAACTGGGAATCAAGATGAAGTTTATTCAGATTTTCTTATAGAGTTCTATGAGACAGTTTCTTTTCTTAAGGAAGATGGAAGGGAAAATTTTTCTTTTAAGTCTTATGGTAAGACTTATAAACTATCATATGCCAAGGAAGCCAGCTTGGTAGGGCTGAATAATTAAGGTGAAGCCGAATTCATATCTCATGTGTTTCCGGATTCAAAGGGTATCTTCGACAAGGAAAAATCATTAGAAACTCTTGGACTGGCAGACGAAAAGGCTCCGAAGATTGCTAGCTTGTCTATAAATTTCCGGATTCTGGAATTATGAGTACAAGGTCTTATCGTACCGAGGAAGGGTGATAAAGATAGCTTAAAGAAGAGTGAGATCTACATCCTAGATTTTCTCATAAATATGAGGAAGTTTAACCTGATGAATCACATTCTCATTACTCTTGAGAATGTTAAGACAGGAAATTTGAGAGCTCAGATTATAATGTATCCAGCAATCCTCTCAAAGTTGATTGTTCAGTGCCTTGAGTCTTTCAAGGAGGCTTTCAAGTCTAAGACAAGAGTTTGCAAGATTATACTGGTGAGTGATGGTACACTCAAAAGGATGGATGTAGCCTTTGACAAGAAGTTTGGTCAGTTTATCGATGTACCTGCTCAAGGAGAAATGGTTCCGAAAGTTGCTGATCCAGAATCCTCTAAGCCAGTAAGGAAGAGAAAGTTGAAAGAAGTGGAAGTAAAAACAGAGAATCCCAAGTCTAAGGAAGTTCATTCCGCACCTCCAAAACCAAAGAAGAAGAAATCTTACTCAGATGAGGTTGTTGCTAAATGGAGGGAGATCAAAGAGAAGAGAGTGCACGGGGAGACTCAGTTTGGCTTGGATCCTGCGGAGGCTAAGGCCTTGAAGGAAAGAACTGCGGATGAGCTAGAAAAACAAGAAAATGAAAAGAAGCTCAAGAAGAAGATGTATGAGGCTAAGGTATCTCAGGCTTTGTTGAAGTTTAATGAGATGGTTTCAGCAAATATTCCTTTTCTGAGATCTTTTTTATTGGAATCTCTACCTGAGACTCTAGGAAGAGACTTTCTTTCTCCAGAAGAGGCAGTACCTAAGCCTGTTGAGGAAATAGAGCACATTGAGCAAGTGGAAGAAGAAGAAGATGTTGTTGAAGGAACTGGTGAAACCAGATATGTGTTGAAGAAAGTAGATGATTATAAGGGGACTCCTTCGGAACATTTTTCGCTCTAAACCTCAGAAGATGAGTCTTCTAAGCTAGTCACTCAAACAATGGAAGAAGATAAAGGAGAAGAAGAAGTAGCTTATCATGTAGAGGAAGAACAACTTCTACAAGATATTTCTCAAATGGAGAATGTAAAGGCTGGTGCTCAGGAATTTTCTGATGAGTAAGACAATGTTGTGCAAGTTTCTGATAGTGAAAAGAGAACTCCGGAACAAGATTCCATTCCAAAAAGAGAAAAGGGAAAGAAAATTGTTGCTGATACTCCAAGCTCGGTAGTGGTGAAGAGAAAGGAAGTTGGTAGTTCCTCAAAGAGAAATCTTGACCAAGTTTAAGAAGAAAATTCTCAAAGCAGAGTCTCGGATTCGGAGTCATCTTCTATGGGGCATGACTTTGTTGTTCAGTCTTTAAAGAAGTTGGTGGGTACTATTCCAACTTTCTCAAGTATTGATTCAAGATGTCAGATGCTCCAACATGCTTTGAAGCAGAAAATAGACTCTGTATCTATGGTTATGGACAAATGCGTTGAGATTGAGGATCAGTTCAAAACTTTTTTTGTTGGCTACGAATCCCATAGAAGATCTTGCAAGAGGATGAAAAATTGGTCGAGGAAAACTGTAGAAGAGATGAGACTCTTTGATGAATTCCAAGACAATGTGAAGGATGCCTTTGAGACAGAAGATAGGAAGATAAATGAGCTTACTTCATCCTTTGAAGAAAAACTAACAGATGAAAAGAACTTCCGGATTCAAGAAGTCAGAGATCTGAATGGGAAGCTGAATTCTGTTTCTCAAAACTGGAAATTTAAAAGGGATCATCGGATTGAGTTTGAAGAGAAATTGAAGGCTCATGATGAAAAGATTAAATCTCAGGAAGAAAAGCTTCAAGCCCAGGAAGAATAGATTGAAGCTCAATGTGAAAGAATAGTGGTCTTAGAGAATCAAGCCAAAGAAGACCATAAAGACTTGAAGAAAATAAAGACTATTCTTAAGGGTCTAATGGTGAAGGAAAAAGATCCAAAATAGACAGATCCGATCTTTTTTTGTATCTAAAATTATTTGTTGTTGAAGGTTTTTAAAATTAATGAAAATTTGTGCTTGCTCGTTTCCTTTGTTGTTACTACTAATTTTTTAGGTACTTCATTTTTTTCCATTCCCTTGAATTCTTTTTGAAAATCACAAATGGGGAGAAGGAAAAGATCCTTAAGGAAAAAGAACTCTAATAAGAGCTTATCTAAGGGGGAGTTTTTTTCATTAAAGAAGACATTCTTATTCATAATGAAATGTCACTCTGGAAATCTAGAATACGATCCTTAGAGTTTCAAAGCCTAAGGTGGAGTTAGTCGTATTCATCAATATCCTTAAAGCAAAGGGAGATAAGCCTTAATGTTTTTCTTTCTTCTTAGAATTTCTTTTTCGTAAGGATGTTTGTGCTTTCCAAAAAGGGGGAGATTGTTGAGTCAATAAGGTTTTCCTTATGACATTTCCATTCCTTATTGTTTTGAAAATCACAAACACCTTATCTTTAAAAAAATCGCTTTTATAAAAAAAAAATCTTTTATAAGGAAAATCGCTTTTGTAAGAATAATTATCCTTATCATATTTTCATCTAGATTTTTCGTAAGTATGAGATACAGATTCATTCCTATTTTCTCGGAATTGTTTGAAACTTTGATATGAATTATTCTGTTTTAGGATCCGAATTCTAGACAAGAACTGTAATAAAATCTCACTCCGAAATCCAAATGAGAACTATAATAAAGTTTCATTCCGAACTCCGGATACGAACTCTAAATAATTTCTACATCAGATTCAGGATACGAATCCTTATGAAGGTCAACAACAAATTCTCATTATGAATTCTGATGAGTAATTCTCATTCCAGATTATTATTCTGAATTCACCTATTAAATAGAATCTGATCATCTTTGTTTTATACACTCCGAATTTATTTAGACTCCAAAAATTATTTTTGGATAGACTCCGAACGTTCATCTGTCATACGTTGTTATAATCTGTCTACTCTTTAATATTTTTTCTCACTCCGAACATTCACTCCAAATCTTCACTATAAACTTTTGAGTTAGATTTTAAATGGTGTTTTACATTCTGTTACACTTGTTTTGTTATAAAACGATGTCGTCTATTCTGTTATAAAACTAACCATTGGCTAACTGACACGTGTACAGGTCCCTCCAATTTTTAAGGAAAATATGACCGTTGGGAAGGAGGTCAACCTTACCTATAAATAGGAGCTCATTTGAAAGAGCTCAAAAAAAGACAATGAAGTTGATCAAACTAGAGACCACAAGCCGCTAAGGTGATTTCTTGAGAGAGAAAGCTTTTCATTCCTTGTGTGTACTAAACCGCTCATTCAGTTTTTGCTTCGTGCAACTCCGAATTTTGGTGATTACATTCGAGGACTTCTGGGATAGGAAGAGAGAGGTGCCGACTACCTTGAAGTTCGAGGGCTTCCTTGCTGAGGAAGACAGAGGTTGCCAACTACCTTGAAGTTGAGGTCTTGTGGGGATAGCAAGACAGAGACTCCGATATTCTTATCGATGGCTTACCCTGGTGTGGGTAAGACAGACTTTCTTGAATGTATAAATCAAGGTACCTTTATCCAAGGTTGTTGGATACCCTTCTCTTTGGGTTAAAAGACTTATATCTTGTTACTTGTAGTTTCACTACTTGTTTATTTCCACTTAATTTTGTATTATAAGGAAAGTATAACATTCTTATACTTTCTAACTTATAATCTATTTCATTTAGATTCTATACTCTTTAAGGTAGAATCTCATATTGTAATCTTTTGTTAAGTTTCAATTTCTGAAACCATATTTCCGGAACCTACTTTCGGAATCTCTTTCCATGTTTTCATTTGGTATTAGAGGTGTTGTTAATTTACTTAAGTATAACTTTGTTAAACTTAGCCCTTTTGTTTACTTAAGGAAAACACGGTTATTCATAACTAACATTAAAGGTTCAAAAGAAAATTTTAAAGTATACAATTCACCCCCCCCCCTCTTGTATATTGAGCATCTACATCATTATTTCGATCCTACACACTCAGTTAATACCCCTTATAGTCTAGGGTAGTTAGGGACTCTCTAAGGAAGATCACGTGGTCTAACCCTCTTATCCCCAAGGTCTATAGATTCTCTGAGGAATCTATCTTGGTCAATTCCTCCTATAGCCTCAGGTATACCACAGACTCTCTGAGGAATCTCACTCGTTCAATTCCCCCTCTAGCCTGGGAAGGTTCTTAAATATATTAAATCAAGGTAATACTCTCTGAGGAAGCTCACTCGTTCTACCCTCCTGTAGTCTATAAAATCCAAGACTCTCTGGGAGCTCACTCAATCCATCCCATGTAGTCTATAATATCTAAGACTCTTTGGGAAGCTCACTCGGTCTATCCCTTATAGTCTATAGCACCAGGTTCTCTCAGCCTTATGCCAGTCAGTGTATAATAATGCTATAAGGCCAATGTACACATATAGATCTACTTGGATAACCAAAGTACACCTATAGATCTACTTAGCTAAACAGTCTACAAGAAAACAAGCATGTCATGAGTTTCACTTCAACCTATAACCGCACGACATGGAAACATGTGTAGCGGCCAATGGAAAATGAGACCCAATGGTTGTAAATAGAAAAAAGAAAGGGAAAATACATCCAAGAACAACAAATTATCCTCTAATATGGTCAATTTATCTCTACACAAGCATACAAGCAAGGAAGGAAAACAACAAGGGAAAAAAGGTAAACACGCAATACCCCATTCACGGGTATCAATGGAAATTCGCACAGAAAACTTAGAGACATTGAACGGTAAGGCACAAACCACCTACCTCGATCCTAGTAGATCGATATACTTGAACCACGATGATTGATTCTCCCTAGAACATCATAGATCTGATAAAATGCACAAAACATTCAACTTTAGATAACTTGAGAAGGAGGAAGAATTGGAAAAAAAGGCTCAAGCAGAAGGGAGAACTCACCGTTGCACTTCCAATGCAATCGACAGAGCTCGAATCAGAGAACGGATGGAGGCTCGGGAATCCAGAGATGTTTCGTGGCCGTATGACATCTCTCAGTTGAACCAGACCTAGAAGAAGATGATTATGGTGATCAGGCGCGACCCCAATCCGTTTAATGAAAAAAATTACACTGCGTGCACTTTTAGAGTACACGGCGTGTAGTGGGTTTTTTCGTACTCCGCCAAAATCGGTCTCCACATCACCCCCACACACCGTGTGTGTGGCCCAGACAAGGCCAGCACATGGCTTCGAGCGGGAAAAGAGTACACGACGTGTACTCAGAAAGTACACAGTGTGTACTTCAAAAATTTCCAGAAACCTTATTTTCTCCAAAAACTCCAGAAAAAGGAAAAACATGCCTGAAACGAAGATCCGGGTTCTTACAAGAAGGAATTGACTTTGTGGTGAATTTTTCACTAGTTGATAGACTTGAATCCTTCAGAATTCTACTTTCTTATGATGCACATCTGAATTTCAAACTATATCAAATGGATGTTAAAAGTGCATTCTTAAATGGGTATATAGGTGAAGATGTTTTTGTTGAACAACCCCCTAGATTTACAAACCCTCATTTTCTAAATCATGTTTCTAAATTTCCAAAAGCTTTATATGGTTTAAAACAAGCTCCAAGAGCCTAGTATGATAGGCTGGGTACTTTTCTGATTTCTAAAGGTTTTACAAAAGGGATTGCTGATACTACCCTTTTTATAAAACGAATTTCTAATAATGTTTTTTTTTTGAAATATATGTAGATGACATTATTTTTTGTTATTCAAAACATTATTTATGTATTGATTTTTCTGAAATGATGAAAAATGATTTTGAAATGAGTTTAATGGGTGAACTAAAATTCTTTCTTGGATTTCAAATATTTCAAAATAATGATGGGATTATTTTAACTCAAAGTAAATATACAAGATATCTTCTAAAACGTTTTGGATTGGATAGCTCTAAAATTAGTAATACTCCCATTAGTACCACTTGTAAGTTAGATCTTGATGAAGATGGAAAATCTGTTGATCAGACCACTTATAGAGGAATGATTGGAAGTTTCCTCTACTTAACTGCTAGTCAACCTAACATTATGTTTAGTGTGTGTATGTGTGCTCATTTTCAAGAAAATACTATGGAATCTCATTTAAATGTTGTAAAGATAATTTTCAAATACCTCAAGCATACAACCAATATAGGACTGCTCTATCCTAGAGGAAAATCATTTGAATTAGTTAGCTATTCTAATGCTGACTTTGGTGGCTATAAGTTAGATAGAAAAAGCACCTCTTGAACATGTCACTTTTTTGGAAAGTCACTAGTATCATGATGTAGTAAAAACAAAATTATATTGCATTATCTACTATAGAAGCTGAATACCTAGATGTTGGCGGTTGTTGTGCACAAACTTTGTGGATGAAACATACAATAATAGATTATGGACATCAATTCATGCATGTACCTATAAACTATGACAACACAAGTGCTATTAACATCTCTAAAAATCTTATTTCACATTCTAGGACAAAGCATATTGATGTAAGACATCAATTTTTGAGAGATCATTATCTAAAAGGTGATATCACTTTGGAATTCATTAGTGGTGAATATCTGCTTGCTAATATATTCACCAAACCAATAAATTCTGAGAGAATAGACTACATCATACATGAATTAGGAATGATAAATCTTAAGTAAATGTATTACTATTTTATATCATACTAATTCATGTTTACTGTCTCACTATAAAGTTCATGTTTACTATCTCACCGTAAAGTTCATGTTTATTGTCTCACCGTAAAGTTCAAGTTTATTATCTCAACATAAAGTTCATGTTTACTATCTCACCATATTACTGTCTCACTGTAACATTCATTCTCTTTCTCACCTTAAAGACCCGATATAATATCACCATAAAGATTCTTTATGATTTTTATATTTTAATTAAAAACTATATCATGGTAATTATCATTTTCACCTTTTTTCTAGCACTTTTACTTTTGTGACGTCTGGTATTCCTAAATGATAAAATTGAGGAAGTATAATTTTTCCTTCACACGAGCTTTCTTCTATTCACTCATTCATAACCTCTCTTTGAACCTACAACCATTCTCTCTCTCTAGAACATTCGGTGGATGCCTAGGGTGAAACACTCTTCATCATGGACTCCTAAGAAACATAGCGCAAAGAAGAAGAAAATTACACCCAATCTAGCACCCAATGGTCCTCTAAACCCAAATCTGGTAAAACGAGTTGTCATACCAGAGAAAGAGGTTTTCCCCAAATTGGCTTCTGTCAAGTAAGTATCTGGTTCTAAAAGTTTTAAAAGAGCAAGGCTGGCTGGAGTGGTTTTAGAAGGAATATAGACCTACCTATCCTAAGTTAGTGGCTCAGTTTTATCAATATGTTTAGTTCCCCTTTGATTGTGAATATGGGTATGTTTAGAAAAGATGGATAAATGGCCAAAGTTGGGCATTCACTTTGATGTTATGGGTTTCTTGCCTTAGGATACCTCATGAAGGCACCTGTGAGGATTATCAGAGAGGACCTCCACCTTCAACCAAATTTTTTTGATCTATATGATTCTTTGAAAGTCTTAAATAGAAATGGAACCAAGAGGAGATCCATTGCTACTGAACTAGATGGAGAATCAAGGATTTTGTTCAAGTTTATTCAAAATATAGTTTCCCTAGAAAGGGTGATTTTACTATTTTGAAATATAAAGATGGGTTTCTGATTCATCTTATGAAAATTGGGCATAATATCAACCTTTTCAAGTATATCATACGCCACATGTGTGAACTGATCAAAGCCACATCCATGTAAACCTCCCTGTTTTACTCTCAGCTTATCTCAGCCACGATCCATGCCAAAGGATTAGTTGGACCTAATGAGGATGTTATAAAGGATTGTGAGTTTTTACTTTCAAAATAAACCATCAAGAGGATGAAAATAAATTGGAACCCTTGGAAAAAGGCATGTGTGGAAGACAATGATAGACTTTAAGAAAAATTCAATCATGTGGAACATCCCTTAAGACCAAGAGACATTTCTGATCCTATTTTGGAACCAGATGAGGTTGTGGAGTATTCTGAGGAAGAGGAAGAAGAGGTTGTTGTGTCCACCAAGGAAACTATTTCTATTGAGGAAGATAGTACTCTTGTTCCTCATGAAGTTCTTGAAGAAGAAGCCTATAAACCTACAAAAGTTGTTAATCTTGAAGATCAACCCGAGGTTGAAACAGAATCTGTTGCAAAGAAACTGAAAAGAATTTTATAGAAGAACCTATAGTGGAAGAGCTACCTGTTATGTAAGAGGATAACCTTGAGGAACTCCCAGTGGAACAATCTGTTCTTGAGATAATTCCTTCAGGTGAGGAAAGGATGGAGCTGGCATTTCAGCTGGCTAGACAGGAAATGAGAGAGGAACTACGAGATGAATTTTTGGAAATGGATCAACAACCTTGACCTCTCAATCCTAAGTCAGATACAACTGTTGAGGGGGACCAACCCCCAAATCTGGAATCTACTAAAGAACCAAACTCGATAGTTCCATGTCCTATAGACAATTGATATAAGTTCCCTAGTTTCTATGATGTGGATGACTCTTAGAAAATCTCATCAAAAGGCCTTGACCTTTCATCTTTTTCACAACTGAAATCATTCTCTAATATCTCCCCTGTAAAGGAACATGAAACAATAACAATCTCTATTTCTGAACCTTTATTAGACCAACCATCCTTTGTGAGTAATGATGATCTAAAATTATTTAGCGCCACCCTCTTGTTTGGTGTTGAAAATGTACTGAATTCCCAACCTGCTCTTGTGACACATCTGAGTGAGAAATATGCCTCATTATTGTTGGAGAATTTTCTTTGGCAAATACAATCCAAAATGATGCATGAGATTCAGGAAGTCCAAGTTGATAACAGACTTCTTTAGTGCTGAAGTGAAGACTTTGAGAGGTATAATTGAAGAAATGTAGAAAGTGATGAATTTGAGATCAGATCTTTCTTCTCATCCTATAGAACATGTTGTTCTGCAAACCCCACAGGATGTTGTGTCCCAGATTCAACCCCACTTATCTTCCTTAGCTGAAAAGGTCACTGAAATGAACAAATAGATTGTGAAGGAGATGAGAGAGCTTGTTTTAAATTTTAACAAGCTCACTAATGAATATATGGGGTTTCTTTAGAAAGTATTGTATCAACTAAAATCTCTCACCACCGTTGTCAATGGTTCGAAAGCCTCTGGTCAATCCTCTCAACCCTCTTAAGACAATGACCTGCTCAGAACAGTGGTCAAAGAAAAAATTTAGACTGTGCTTAGTGGCTTCAATAAAGACACTCTATATGAAGTTATAAAGAACAGTGACTGAGTTCTTGATCCAGTCCAAATCCATTCTAAAATTTCTAATGATGATCACCAAGAGATTTCCAGGAAATTGGACTTCTATTTAAAAGGAATCTTCTCAATGACTGATATGATAAATCATTTCAATTATCTTGTGGAAAATCTGAGGATTCCTCATGTTATTCAAGATTTCAAGACCCAAGTCCAAAATCTCACAGAGTTTACTCAATTGCTAGACAAGTTTATGGAGAATAAGGATTATTTTGAGAAATCCATGCAGTATGGTGGAGAGATCATTGATGATTTTATCAAACTTTTGTGTCCCTATCCTCATGTCCAGAGTACATCCATTGTTTCTCCTACAGTTGCACCTCTGAGACATAGTTTTCCTATATTCACCTCTACCCTATCCTCCACCTCCATGTCTGTTAGTCAGGCACTGAGTCAGATTAGGCCTCTGATCCTTGATCAACAACTGCCCTGGTCTTCTACTGAACCTACTCTGGCTCCCTCTATTTTTGAAGGCCTTATTTTACATTCCTTATCTACCAGCTCACTCCCTTCTTCTACCTCCACTTTAGCTCCTATAATTTCCTCTTCTGCAGCTAATAAAGGCAAATAAATGTCCAGTCAGTGAAGAAGGACAATTTTTACTCAATTTTGATAGGAATCCAGTTTCATTTGATTTATTCTTTGTAACACCACTCTCTTTTTCTAATACATTGTGCACGTTTCTTGTCTTTTTTGAATTTCTTTTTATTGTTTCTTTTTGATAATCCCCAAAGGGGGAGAAATCTATAATAACTCTATGATATGTTATAGACACCTTGGAGAACTCCTTGACTCTATATATGATACATGAACTTTAGAACTATGTTTTTAGTTCTTTTATATACTTTAATCTTATATGGTTTGTGATCATCAAAAAGGGGGAAATTGTTGGACTCCTCATGTATTAATCATGATTTAATGATTAAAAATCTATTTAGTCTATAAACTATGTTAAATCTATGTAATCTATCTCACATCATATATTTAGTGGCTAATTAAATGCTACCCAAATCACTTGAGGTCTACACACTCAGTTTAGATTTTATCTACTATCTTTTGATTCACTTTATAATTATTTCTCTGAAAAATGATTAAGATTAATTCCTTATATAAGTATCACTGCTTATGTCTGATTACAGATATTTTCCTATGTCTAAGACAACAAGAAGCAGACACCATGAACCAGACACTGTGAACATGTAGACACCGTAAAGCAGACACTGTGAACAAGCGATAACTGTGAAGCAGACACCGTGAAGCCAATACTATGAACAATCAGACTCCATGAAGCAGACACCGTGAACTAGCAGACACCTTGAAGCAGACACTGTGAACAAACACACACAGTGAAGTAGACACCATGACCATGAGACACTATGACCATGATACACCATGGCCATGAGACACCATGACTGTGAGACACCATGACCGTGAGACACCATGAGTGCAAGACACCATGACCGCGAGACACTGTGACATTCATACACTGTGACCAATCCAGGAACCATGTGAAGGAGACACCATTTCCATGAAATATAGTGACACTATTTCCTAATATATTTTTTCATATTTTAATTTAATCTCTAATGATCATATTTGATGAATTTAATGCACTGACATAATTAATATTTCCTTGTAGACATATCATCGGACAATACAAGGTACAAGGTGAAGAATACATGCAACCTGTCAGCTCCAACACAAGCACTCTAAGATGAAAGAGTAGTACAGCTCAAAAACATATATAGCAAATAACACCTTAAAGAGAACCAGGGGGTGTGAGCATGAAAACAAAGAACACACTTATAGGAATTTTTGAAGAAAGGATTATTGCATACAACTCAATTCTGATAAAGAACACATGAATCATATTGGAATCCTGATAACATATTCACTCTGTCAAACATCACGAAGACCACACACCAATATTTTTGTCTTGCGGAACTCTGTTTTCTAGATGAGTACTCAAGTTCTACATCTTCTTAATTCCATAAGTCTAGAACTGCAAAGACCAACACTCAGAGAACTTCTAAACCAATATCAATATTATTTCTCTGTTGTGTACCATTTTATCAAATTTCGAGACGAGTGTGTATCTGAATAGAAACATGCTCTATATCCTACATTAAATTTAGGGATACAATATATCCTTAATCAAACATTCTTTAAGTCTTGTTTATACCCACTGATAAGTGTGGAAGAGGCCCCTATGGGGCCTTTTCATATGTACCCACGTAGAACTGTGGAAGAGGTCCCTATGTTGCATAGACTATCCTGTGTAATTTTGTTAACCCCAATCTAGGGTGTGGATCAGGTTTATTTATATAAACTCCTTGGTGGCTGGTGATCACCAAGTGGAGTGTATTAGGTCTCGTTATAAGACTGAACCACTTGTTTCATATCTGTTGTGTGGCTTCATTTTGTCTTCTTTGTTTTACTGCTTTTATATATAACTCAGAAATCTCTAAATTCACTTTGATAGTTAGTCTTTGAAAGAGGTTATAACTATATTTTCTTAGTAGAATAACTTCAAAAGTATCTTTAATAACTGATATTAAGATTAATAATAATTAATCAATATTCTAACAAGTGATTTAAACAGTCATGATTTTATAACAGTATAACCTTGATTAAATGGGTTTTATCTAACTTTTGGGGAAATAATTTATACTGAAATTTTTATAGTTAATCAATTCACCCCTCCCATCTTGAGTAATCTTCTTCGACCAACAAATTTCATAATTTGGGAACCTGCCAATAATGGCATGCTTAACATTAATTTTTTTTAAAATAATTAATTTTATAACTCAGAAAGTGACTTCAGTTGGATAAAATTTTTTAACAAGCCTTGGATAAAGCTATTAAGATTCAATATCATTTAACATCTTGCTCACAATAGAGTTCCCATAGAAAGTTTTCTTCAATATTTTGGATTCCAGCTTTGTTTGAAATGAAAATTCTTTAATCAACACCAAGAAGATGCTAACTATCTCTTTCATTCTTTTGTTTCTACTTTTTCTCTCTGGAACTATATTCTTGAAATTTCTGGTTGTAGATGGTTGGTTCTCGAATCCATTAAAAATCAACTAAAAATGTGCAGAAATGGACGGATCTCAACAAATCAAGAACCTCTTCTTGGCTGCATTTATTGAGCTCCATCATGTGATATGGTATGATTGGAATTCTATTTTTCATAAAAACTACTCACTCAATCAAAAAGTAGGTCGTATATGTATCCTCATTTCCATATGGGAAGCCACTTTGAAGTTAAAAGGACATTTCCACAATATTGTGCATGACTTTGAGATCATGTGGCATCTTTGGATTGATGGAAATTATTGTAAACATTGTCGTACTATGGAATTTTTCTAGAAATACCCTCTACCTAGATGGAATAATGTTAATATTTATGGTGTTTCCAAAGGCAATCCGGGCCCTATCAGTTTCGGTGCTATCTTTAGGAACCACCTCATTCAGATCATTGGTTGCTTCATGGGTAGTTGTGGCATCACTACCCCTCTTGAAGCTGAGATGATGAGATTAATTCAAGATATTTCTTTCCCCAAAATCCTTGGTCTAAACAATATGTGGATTCAAATTGATTTGTCATCCATCGTAAAGGCGATTTGAAATGGCACATTACATCTTGCATAGACGATTACTACCCATTGGATGGACTGCACACATTCACTTATTGATCTAAACTATATCATCACACATGTTTATAGAGAAGAAAACATAGTGGAATATGGCCTATAAAACATGGGTTTAAATCAATACACTACCTGGTTTGAAGAACTACCTAATATTTTACTTTCATTCCATGAATGAGATTGTAATATGATCCCATATTTCAGACTCCTATAAACCCTTTTTTTATAATAATTGTTCCTTGTTAGTTTTGGTCCAAGGAATCCTTTTTCAAAAAAATGTAAATAATGACATGGAAATCAATAAATAATTTTATTGAGTTAGAATTAATAATTTTTGATATTATAATCCAACTTTCAAGTACTCATTCCATGAAATAATATATAAATGTGTATGGGTTGCTCAAAATACTCAAGCTAGTTTATCTCATGAGACTTACCAATACATTGAGAAAATATATAATTTCAGTCCCCTCACTTCATTAATTATGTATAATTATTTGATTATATGATAGGATTAATAAAATATATAATACATAAACAAAATTACAATGTATTCACTAAACATTCAAATTGAAATAACTAGTATTTGAATTCTCAATATTTCCCTAGTCAATAAATGAATTAACATTCTAGGTAAGAACCCATAAAACTATCTCCATATAGAATAATATGTATCTAGTTGAGTAAACACTATAAAACATAATATTGAAATAGTGGAAGTGATATATAATGTATCCATTAAATTAAAAAATATGTACTTAAAAAAAATAAATATAAGTGAGCGATGAAGAGTGATAGAGAACACAAACCTTATGGACAAGGTGAGTAATGAAAACTAAATTAAAATGATCATTTTTTGGTTAATGTGTGAAATAAAACTCTAAATGTAATGGATATTTTATATCTTCATAAGAAAATGGAAGTGAAATTATAATAAAAAATCATAAATTCTATATACCTAGTTATACAAACAAACTTCTAAGTCTTTTTCAAAATATCTATTTCATGGGTTGAAAAGTTTAAATTTAAATAATTAATTTAAAAAAAACATTGAAACCATATGAATAAAATAATTTAAAAATAGGAAATTTGGAGTGGAAGATAAAAATACACATAATTGAAATGAAATCCCATTATTTATTCTTCAAAAATATTAATTATATTTAAAATGAAAATTCCTCAAAATATTGTAATAATATTTTAAAAAAATAATTGAAAAAATGAGAGTAATATCAATTAATAAAAAAATTTATAACAGTTGGAATATGTGGTCATGTAATAAATGTTAAAAATGACATTCTTTTCATTATTTTATAAATATAATAAAAAATTATCTACTTGAGATACTTTCAAAATATTATTTTTAAACAATGGTATAGAAATTAAAAGGCAAGAAATGACCTTAATAAGTCATTTATGTATATATATAAGAGCATTATGTAATAATATAAATAATATGTACATGGAGGAGAAAGATTCACTACCATAAATAAGTGATATGGTCAAGTCTACATATAAGAATCCATCTAGTTGAATTGTGATCCAAAGGGCGGTAAAATATCTAGAATACTTATAAAACCCAAAAAATAAGAAGATAAGAAAATATAATACAACTATGTGGGGGAATATTAAAAACATTAATAGATGAAGTTTGAGAATAATTTTTATAAATTTATTAAATTAAATTAAGTAATCAATAACCCTTATGAATTATATAATGTTGGAGTTAAAGAAAAAGTAAAATAGAGATATTTAATGATAGTGGACATACTAATAACATCAAAAAATTTAATATATAATAATTTAATATGTCATTATTTACAATATGAAAAGGTAAATTGGTCTATAATAATAAACATGTCTCAAAGAATTAAAAATGAGACAAAGAACACTTACCTCATGTTTTGACTAACTCGATTCATTCATCTAACCTCTTAAATTACCAAATTATGTTGATTAAATTATTTATTCGTAAATGTTTTCTCATATATGTTATGTTTAGGGTCCATTTATTATCATATTTAATTCATTTATTGTATATATTGTTCTCTCATCTATCACTTGGGGTTGTTTGGTCAATTCCTTTGAAACTGCTTAGGTATGCTAAACATGGTAAAATGACATATAGAATTGTTTCATCATCTCCATAATTGTATATATATTTTTTATTTTTTATTCTATTTTTAAAAAATTTGTACAATTCAATAAGTTGTTAAAAATAAATTCACATTAATAAACCTGTATCGGTATTCTCATTTTAGCTTGTTAAATTTATAATGACTATTTATTGTTAATATTAATAATATAATTCCTAGTTTAACTTTATGGAATATTAATCTTGTTATAAATGTCATATTTATTCTCTATAAACACTTTTATAACCATCCATGTAGGTTGTGATGAAAAAATAAATATATCGTTCATGGAGGTGGTGATTTATCCATATCATGGGTGATATTTTCATTTTTTAATGATTGGAAGGATGGTAGATAATGATTATTCCATAAATGTAATAAATTTTTAGTATATTAATGATACTAATATCAGTAAATTAGTATTAATATAATATATTTAGATGATTTTTAATATAAAATAAACTTTAAAGAACTCGATTAAAATAATTAACTCTTCGTTTTATATCTTCCTTTTGACTACCCTTTAATCCTTCATAGATTGGTATATTGGTGAAACAAAAACCACTAGAAATTGTGAAATATGGTTATGGAGGTGTTTTATAATGTTTTGGTCGATCTATTTGTATTTTAATGTGTGAAGAATCATGGTGGTGAATAGAAACTTTAGTAGGTGAGGCATGTGATGTTTCTATAAGTATAAATTTCTTAATATTAAAAAAGATATCATATTGAAGGAAATTGGATCAAAAATTATAATTAGAGGTGACAATATAATTCTCTTTCAATAATTTACTTATAAACTAATTTATATATGAGGTTTTATGATATATTGAGACTTTACCTATTGATTTAATAAATTTACCACAATTTAACTTCTTCCACAGTGACTAATTTTTACTTTTGATACCTATTTTTATTTTTGTAAAATTAAATTGAAATTATTACCTAATATTTTTTAATATTATTAAAAATATGAATACATTTTAGTGAATTTAAATTATAAAAGGGAGAATAATAAACTTTAATTTAAGTAATAAAAACAATATATTTAATATTCCCTAAACATCGACTTGTTTTTTACAAAAAACACCCTAAGACAATTTTTATAGGATGAATAAAAAAATATTTAATATTATCATATTGAATGTCAAAAAAAATTAATTTAACTTTTAATTGGAAACAAATAATATAATAAAAAAATAATTGGAAAATTAATTTTTAAACTCTATGTGTTCTTAATATTATTTTATATCAATTCTTTATTAAATGAGTTTCAATATAATTGTATTTTATATTAAAAAATTTATTATAATAATCTATTATATATGTTCAATTTAATTTATTGAGATAAAAATACATAATATATAAAAAACACACTTCTTTTAAAAATATTCATTTTAACACTAAATGATTTTAATCACATCCCCTAAATTTTTTATCTTTTAGACATTAAATTTATTCTATTAATTGGTATTATAAAATATAAAATTGTAATTTAAAACAATAATAATTATATATAAATTAATTCATTTGACTATATTTTTATTTACATGAGGTTTTACTTTTCATGAAATTGTTTTATTGATATTTCATATATTATTCTCATAATGTGTTAATGTTAATAATTAATTGTAAAATATAACATAGTTCATTTTAGTTTGGTGTTGAATATTATAAAATCCATTCAACATAGTATTTATATTATAGAAAACACATGCTATAATCGTGGGGTGTTACATAAACCTCTTGAACTCTCTAATAAAGGGTTAGTTTCCATTAACCCTAGAGTTAGAGAGGGATATTTAGAGAGAATGAATGATCCAAAGAATTAATTCATCAAGTACGATTTAAAATAAACTCGTATTCAAAATTTTATTTCATATGTGATCGATCCATTTGTAATGTAGGGCTCATTAGTTTTGAATTTTTTTCTATGTTTTTATGATCCTGATCCAAAAGATCTTTATTCCTAGTTTTATGTTAATCAAAATCAACATTTCCCTATGAATTTTTAAATTTTTATTATCCAATATTTATTCTAATCTATAAACTCATTTCCAATGATATATTTTTGTGCAGCAAACATTTTTGGGCTTCCCAAGAGAAACCAATATCTTTATTTTTATGAATATTTTACAATTTCCCCCTTTTTACTTTATATTTTCATCACATGTGATCAATATGGATAATATTTCAAAGATTCATGATTTCTATCAAAGAATGAATGATTGATATATAGGTCCATGAGTGGTCAATTTAGGTACAAACACTAATATCAAGGCATGTATAAGGATAATTGAGTGACGATGGGGAATTTAATGGTATTGAGATGTGGATTATCAAATTGAATTGGTGTAATAGGGATTCAGGGATACATGTTAACCACTTTTTAATTGTTTTCCCTAGGAATTATAGATGAAAAAAGGCTATCATAGTTATGATAATTAAGGATTAGGTATTTGACATATTTTTAGGGGATAATAGTGGAGAGAATGATTAAGACATGGTAATTTTTATTGTTCTATAAATTCTAGGATCGAACATGCAATCACATGGTGTGGGATCTTGAGACACATATTATTATCACCTAGGAAGCAACATATGTGGTTTTTTATGATTAATATTTCCCATGACATATATATTTCGTACACATTCCATGTACCCCAAATCTAACTAGCTTAGGTTGTATAGAGTGTACATTCCAAGGTATTCGATTGTACTAACATGATGTATGTGTCAAGTCTTCATGACATCAAACACTTGTTAGTACATGACAAAGATACCCCTGTAGTAAATTCTGAGGGATCCATATAGAGATACATTTTGTGTACCCATCATGAGGAATGTTGTTTACCATATCCCTACATGACACAAGTTGTAGTGATACACATTGAGTTCCCCACTAATCCCACATACCATGTTCCCATAGTTCATACACCATGTAGGTATAACTGTATGTGAATTTTATTGTAATATACAAGACTGTTCTGGAGTAATGTACTTGTTTAAATACCCTAATTTGGTTAATGAATTTTTTATCAGGTGTATGAGGAGGTTCGCGTGTATTTTGGGGGTTTGGGACTCAAAAGAAATAGAAAATGGCCATCCAATGCATTTTTTATGTTTGGCACAAGATAAGATATAACCATGCACCCAAACCATTATATCTAAGAAGAGGTCTGCATGTTTTATGTAAATTGTACGAAGGGGGAGTTCAAACCATGTTGTTTGGGATAGAGGCATTCTGCATGGTTGGCGCATGGTTTGTCAAACTATGTAGAATCCTCGGGTAACTATGTGTAAGAACCCGGTTTTTTCTATAAAAGACTTTGAAATACTCTTGATGTTATTCAGGAGCAGTGCCTTCAGACGGTGTGTGATTCCAAGCCCTGGTGTGGCTGAAATTAAATTTTCAGTGTGTTTACACTGGGCATGCCAAATAAATGGGATAGCTCCTAAACGATGTTTTAGATTAGAAACTTGAGTATATGTATGGATCCAAAATGGGGGTTTTACCCTAGGAACGACATAAAGCATGTCGGCGCAGGAAGTTTGGACCCCTCGCCTGTTAACATAACATTAAAGAGATAAATAAATTAGTTAATTTATTCGTTTAATGGATTAAATCCAGTATCACTTAAATGATGGCTCGGATTGGAAAACTGAGGGCACCTTTGAGTCTGGAGCATTTCGTTTACCCTAGTAGTGGTGTAATTTTCAAGGGCGCATCCCTTCTATGGAAAATGACCCCAAGGACGTTTTCGTAATTTAGTGGCTTCGGATGTTAAATTTTATAACTTTTGAACGGGGCCTCGGATTAAAATTCTAAGACTTCCGTTGTGCTCGGGAGGTGGTGTTTACCCTATGGGCGGTTTAACCTTTACCCTGCTGAGAATTTCAGATGTGGGTCCTTTCATGGGTGATTAAAAATTAATTAAGTTAATTTTTTTATTATATTACTTAAGCCAAACCCACCCCTCTCCTTCCCCATTTATTTTCTCTAGAGAAAGGAGATCTCAACCAAGGAACCTTCCCCTCTCCTCATGATTTCCTCTCTAAGGTGCTTCCAATTTCAGGAAGGGCAGATCGATGGCGAAGCTTCGGGCTACACCAAAAGAGGTAGGAGTTCTTCGTTTCAAATTTTAATTCCAAACCTCTCCTTTGAACCTGAATTATGGAACCGAATTGTTGTTTAATTTCTGAGCAAAGCCCATGGTTGCGCAGTACATAATCTCAGATTTCTGATGCATATTTCTAATTGAAATTCTGAGTGTTGAGGCATCCGCAGCTGTCCGATGAAGATTCGTGGGTTTTTGGGCAGATTCCGGAGGTTCTGGCCGGTCCGGCGGCGGCTCCCCAGATGGCGGTGGCGGTTCGCTGATGTGGCGCGGCGAGCCGGACGATAGAGAAGTGGAGGCGCGGTCGGCTGTGGGTGGTCGAGGGTCTCGGCGCAATCAGCTACGGGAGGAGGTCCGGGCGAGCTGCTGTGCGAGGTGGTCGGGCGAGCAGAGCGACGGTGAGGGTGAGTGGGGACAGACCGGGCAAGTGATCAGCGGAGACGGTCGTCGTCGGGGAGCGACGACGTGGATGAACGGGGTCTTGTGACCTTGGTAGACAGATAGGACCCTCTCCACATGGGTACACTCGGAGACCAGACCGGTCGAGTCGGTCCGGGAGATTCGGGGCGGTCCGCGCGTTGAACCGCGGACCGTTGGTCCAGGGTGTGGGTGGGCCGGCCAAACTGGCCTGGCCCACCCGTTTTGGTCCCTTAATACTAAAACACGCCCAATTTTAAATCCATAAATCAGATTCATGTACCATCAGCGATGATACATTCCTTGGATCGATGCAGTCATTTTGAGATGGTCTCGCGAATTTTTAATCCGCGAGAGAGGGGCACGGTGGCACGACACGTACATTAAGTGGATTGACGTTTTTCCAGGAGTTCTTATTTTGGATGGCGTGGACACATCTTATGTCCGACTTAAGCGCCATCAGTGGATTTGAGACCCTGGTGCTGAGGAGGATCTTTCCAGTGTGGTTTTAGGCATTGAAGCTGGAGTTGAGGCATAGACCCCATGACACGTCTTTTAAGCTGCGTGCAACGCTTTACAAATTTTTCATCGGATGTCCGTCTGGGGCATGCGAGTAGTCGATTCTGGGTGTTTTTTCGAGGGAATTAGAATGGAACAATCTAACCACTTTAATTATGCATGATGGTGTGGTTCCCATGATGGTCGTTTTGGGCGTTGACGGTGAATTACACCTTTGTCATCGGGTGTCCGTTTTGGACATGTGATTAGTCAATATTGTGTACTTTTTCGAGATAATCGTAACAGTGAGATCCATTCATTACGCTTTGGGACCGATTTGCGGGTCCCAAGAATCACTGCTCATGTGCGATATGGCTAAATGCATCTTTTTCTCTAGACATCTATTCCATGCAAGTAAGCAGTCAATTTGACGTGTCTTTCCGAGGAGATCACCACGGTGCGATGCACCCGACTGTTTTCGGGACCGAGGCTCGGGACCACGGGACGCGGTTCGTACGTAAAGTGGTGTTGGACGAATTTTCCATCGGATATCCATTTGAGGCAAGTAGATAGTCTATTTTGCATGTTTTTTCATGAGGATTACAACGGTGTGATCCGTTTGGATGTGCATAGTGTCATTCAAGATCTCATTAAATGTTGAAGCATGGAAGGTGCTCTGATGGCGGTTCTTATTGCTATGTTTGGAAGAGAACCCTTGATGTGTGATCTCGTTCACTCCCATGTGAGTGATGTTCATGTTTGAAGATATGTGGTTGGCCATGCTATGTCCGTGGAGGAAGCAGGTTGGCGAAATTGTGTTTTCTCCCTTCACGTTGTCATTGGGTGTCATATGCACGATAGCCTTTGGGCTAGAAATGTGGTATACTATGGGAGTATATGAGAATTCTTAGAGGTACATGTTGTAGTTTTGACCTGAGGATGTTTGTGTACTTGGTTTGGAGATGAGATATAGACACACGTTGTGTGTGACCCTTATGCGTGTTGTGTTATGCTTTACATACCTTTGACCTCTCTCGACGTATAGGGTCCTTCTATTCACGATGGTTTAGACCAGTAGGGTTGAGTGGTTTCCCATGGCTTTATTCTCGACGGTCTGATAGATGGAGTGGTTTGGGTTTCCCTTTTTCCTTTAGCCGTGTGGGCTTTCAGTATCACGTCCATTCATGTTCCCTGGAAGAATTTTAAGGATTCGGTGTGACCAATACATCACGTGGGCACCGATCCTCTACTCAAAAGATTGTTTCATGTAGGGATGGCCAGAGCAGTTCCAGTTCTACCCTACAACAGGGCTGGGTAGTGGGTTTCCTGTCGACTTCTTCCAGGACTACCCTCCAGCAGGGTAGGGCAGTGGGTTGCTTGTCGACTTATTCCAGGTTTAGACTCCATCATGGCTGGGTAGTGGGCCGCCTGTCAACTTTTTCCAGGTCAACCCTTTAGCAGGGCCGGGCAGTGGGTCTCCTGTCGACTTATTCCAGGTCTACACTCTATCAGGGCTGGGCAGTGGGTCACCTGTCGACTTCTTCCAGGTCTACCTTTCAGCATGGTTGGGCAGTGGGTCACCTGTCGACTTGTTCTGGGTTTACCCTCCAGTAGGGATAGGTAGTGGGTCACCTACTGATGTATTAGGGTTTACCATCCAGCAGGTCTAGGCAATGGGTCACACATTGGAATTTCAGTCTTAGGCCTTCTTATGAGGCTAGTCGGTGACTTTTCACTATGACTACCGGAGCAAGACCCTTGGTTGTATGGGTCAGTGATGTGAAAACATGACTTTGAAGACCTCTTGACTGTGTGATAGTGATGAGGTGTGGTTTGACTTTCCCTAGAACCCTCAAGAACGAGGAGTACTTTCCCCACCAATATGTGTCCTTATGATGCGACCGAAAACCGTGTGGGTGAGTTAGTGTAGTGGTCGTAGTCGGGTTCCAAGTGTGACACTCTCCAAGCAGTTTACTTTTGTTCACCTATTACCAGGTTGTGGCGCATTTCTGGTTGGGCGCGTGTTTGTTCCTTTTCATTCCATTTTACCTTCAGCACTTGTTTTGTACAGTTTAGAGGTCGATGCACTTTTTATGGTTGTTTATAGCAGTTGGAAATTTACTTTACTTTTCTTTTCTTTTTACTCTAGTCTTCTGCATTGAGTGGGCTGTGTGTGTGTGTGTACAGGTACTTAAGAAAAGGCATCCCCAAGTTGTTTAGCCTTCAGCACTTGTCGCCAGTCCCAGGCCTATGGAGGCGGGCTTGGGGTAGCTGCGACTCGAGCTCGGGTAGGGTCGGGTCATGACAAAGTGGTATTAGAGGTGTTTTGTTCCTTGGGAAAATTTTCAGACGTCCCTATAAAGGAATTGGTTGGGATCTAGGGAAACTGTGTCAACGTGTCTCGAGAGCAGCTCTCAGGCCAGGGAGTCTAGTGACGGTGCAGCGGCTGACATATCCATTCACCAGGACCCTGATAACCTGCTTGTCGACTCGGCATGTTGAGACACCTGTTGTAGGGAAAATTGGTTTGTGCATCACATGGGATTGAGTCTTTGACTGTCCTTCTTGATTAAGCTCCCCAATTTTGTTACAATTGTATACATATATGCTCATCTGATCGTGGCACTCTTTGATAACATTCAGGATGTCTCCGCGAAGACAGCCAACCAGGATACCATCTTTGGTTCGTGATGATGTCCTTGTGAGCTACGAGGCCTCAGCCCCGAACCCATCATGATAGCCCCTTTCTCCAGGTGGGCCGGTAATAGCACCCCCACCTGGTGAGTAGCAGACATCTCCTGCAGAGTAGACGGAGCTTGATCGTAGTTTGAGCGCGCACTATGAGTTCCAATGACAGAGACCGCTGAGGTTTAGTGGTGAGCCAGACCCTCAGGTAGCAGAGGTTTGGCTCAAGACAGTTTTTTTCTTTTTCAGGCTTGCACAGACACTAGCAGATCAGAGGGTGGCTTTGGCAGCCAGCCTTTTCCATAGAGCAGCTGGGCGTTGGTGGCGTCTGGTGAACCAGTTACTTGATGAGTCATCTCTTTCATGGGACGACTTTCGGCTGCTTTTTTGTGAGGAGTTTTACCCCTCCTACTTACGCTCCATTCAGATTCAGGAGCTCCTGTAGTTTTAGAAGGTAGGGATGATGGTGACTGAGTACGCGACTAGTTTCGCAGACCATGCACATTTTTACCCGGACATGGTCCATGACGGCAACTTCTGAGTGCGGAAGTTTGAGCAGGGTCTCCGTAGAGAGATTCATTCCATCATAGTACACTTGTGCACTTCCACTTCTGTCTAGATTCTAGAGAAGAAAATGGTGATAGAGATCTTCCTTTCATGCTCTACAGTTGGTGGTGGCAGTAGGCACGATGGAGCCAAGATGTTTGCCACAGTTAGCGGGCATTGGCATACAGAACCTCGACATAGGTGGCCTTCCCACCACCGGTTTTGGAGGTGTGGTCGTACACCACAGTGGTTTTAGAGGGCACCAAGGAATCTCATAGAGCGCTGATGTTGTGCTTGTGATGGGAAAGGTCACTTGGCATGGGACTAGCCGACCAAGCACGCTGAGAATATCGGGTAGGCAATAGGTGCACCACCGTGATAGAGGTAGCACCGTGATTGGAGAGGCTCCAAGAGAGGTGGTGATAGTGGAGGATTAGGGGAAGCTGGAAGTGGGGAATGACATTACAAGGTCTTCCCATCACCATCAGGCGGTCCACGTCAGGCTCTAGGAGCTGACAGTTGGGACCACAGACAGTCGTGATTTTCTCCCTGCTCTTTGTTTGAGGTGTTACCAGGGTGGTGCGGGGCATCGTTGTAACCCTGTGTTGGTGGAATAGAAGGTGTGGAACCTTTCTCTTTAGACGATGGTGGTGACTCCTTCACCTTTCGAGTGTGTAAGAGAGTCTTGGTCATGAGACATCGACTATGAAATCTTGTGTGACCAGATATCCTTGGGTGTTTCACCATATGGATATTCTAAAGGAGGGAATCCCCGGGATTTGTCCTAGGTCCAAACAGTGATTCCAGTCACGGCGTGCAATGTAGGGGTATTTCTGGGGAGGTGAGCTACCCCCAAGGGCCTTCGGGCTATTTGAGACCATGCGAAGGGATAGCAAGGTTCCCTACCGCCTTTCCTTAACCAAAAGGTCGGGAGTTGGTGCACGACATCTCCCGTGTGGCTTACCTGAGAAAAAGTGTGTGTGATCCTATGAATGTCATCGACAAGTAAAGACCCCACGTGAACGGACCAAATCCTTTGGTCCATGTACGATGATGCAGAACTGTGCAAAGGTTCTTCTGGGTATGGGAGGGCTAGGTGTGGGCTTAGTACCCTAAGTTATTTCCCTAGTTTTTTTTTCAGGGATGAAAATATTGAAAGAGGGAAAGATTTAAGAACCAGTTTTTTTCTATAATAGTCTTTGAAATATTCTTGATGTCATTCTGGAGCAGCGCCTTCAAACGGCAGGTGATTCCGAGCCCTAGTGTGTTCGGAATTAAATTTTTAGTACATTCACACTGAGTACGCAAAATAAATGGCATAAATTCTAAATGATGTTTTTGATCAAAAATATAAGTGGATGGATGGATCCGAAAAGGGATTTTTACCCTAGGAACGACATAAAGAATGTCGTCGCGGGACATTTAGACCCCTCGCCAATTTACGAAACATTAAATGGATAAATAAGCTAATTAATTTATTCATTTAATGGATTAACTCAAGTATCTCTTAAAACGTATCTCATATTGGAAAACTGAGGGAACCATTGAGTCTATAGCGTGCCGTTTACCCTAAGAGGGGTGTAATTTTCGCAGGTGCGTCCCTTCTGTGGATAATGGTCCCAAGGGCGTTTTCATAATTTAGCATCTTCAAACGTTAAATTTTATAACATTTGAACGGGGCCTCGGACTAAAATTCTAAGACCTCTATCGTGCTCGGGAGGTGGTGTTTACCCTAGGGGTGGTTTAACATCGACCCCACCAAGAGTTTCAAATGTGGGTCCCTTCGTGGGTGATTAAAAATTAATTATGTTTATTTTTTATTCTCTTACTTAAGCCAAACCCACCCCTCTTCTTTCCCGTTTCTTTTCTCTAGTGAAAGGAGATCTCAACCAAGGAACCCTCCCCTCTCCTCAAGCCTTCCTCTATGAGGTGCTTCCGGTTCTAGCAAGGGAAGATCGACGGCGAAGCTTCGGGCTATGCTCAAAGAGGTAGGAGTTCTTCGTTTCAAATTTTAATTCCAAACCTCTCCTTTGAACCTGAATTATGGCATTGAATTTCTCTTTAATTTCCGAGCGAATCCCATGGTTGGGTAATAATTAATCTGATCTTTCTGATGCATGTTTCGAATTGAAATTCTGCATCTCGAGGCGTCCGTAGCTGTCTGACGAAGATTTGTGGGTTTTTTTGGCAGATTCCGGTGGTTCTGGCCGGTCCAGGGGCGGCTCCCCAGGTGGCGGCGGCAGTTCGCTGAGGCGGCACGGCGAGCCGAACAACGGACCAGCAGAGGTGTGGTCGGCTGCGGGTGGTCGAGGGCATTGGCGTGAGCTGTTACGGGAGGCGGTCTGGGCGAGCTGCTGCGCGAGGTGGTCGGGCGAGCGGAGCGACGGTGAGGGAGAGCGGGGACCGGCCAGGAGAGCGGTCAGCAGAGGCGGTCGTCATCGGGGCACGACAACGCGGAGGACCGGGGTCTTGTGACCCCGGTAGGCAGACAGGACCCGCGCCACACAGGTCCACTATGAGACCGGACCAGTCAAGCCAGTCCGGGCGGGTCGGGGCGGTCTGCGCGGTGAACCGCAGACTGTCGGTCCAGGGTGTGGGTGGGCCGGCTGAACTGGCCTGGTCCACCCGTTTCGGTCCCTTAATACTAAAACACGCCTGATTTTCAAGCCGTAAATCTGATTCATGTGTCTTCAGTGGAAACATGTTCCTTGTATTGAGAAGGAAATTTTGAGATGGTCTAGGGAATTTTTAATTCCCGAGACGAGGGGCTCGGTGGCACGACACATACGTTAAGTGGATTGGTGTTTTTCAGGGAGTTATTGTTTTGGATGTCGTAGACACATCCGATGTCCAATTTAAGTGTTGTTAGTGGCATTGGGACCTTGGAAATGAGGTGAAGATTTCCAGGGTTGTTTCAGGCATTGAATCCGGAGTTGAGGAGTGGACCCCATGACCCGTCTTTTAAGCTGCGTGTAGTTCTTTACAACTTTTTTATCGGATGTCCGTTCGGGGCATGCGAGCAGTCGATTCTAGGTGTTTTTTCGAGGTCATTTTAATGGCACAATATTCCCACTTTAATTCTGCATGATGGTGTAGTCCCCATGAGGGGTTTTTTGGGCATTGATAGTGAATTCCACCTTTTTCACCGGGTGTCCATTTTGGACAAGTGATTAGTCAATCTTGTGTACTTTTTTGAGAGGATCGCAATAGTGTGATCCGTTCGTTGCGCTTCGTGACGGAGGTGTGGGTCCCATGAAGCACTACTCGTGTGCGATATGATGAAATGCATCTTTTTCCACGGAGATCTGTTCCTTGTGGTGGTAAGCAGTCAATTTGACGTGTCTCTCCAAAGAGATCGCAACGATGCGATGCTCCTGACTATTTTCATGACTGAGGATCGGGACCACAAGACGCTGTTCGGGCGTAAAGTGGTGGTGGATGACTTTTTCATTGGATATCCATTTTAGATGAGTAGATAGTCTATTTAGCATGTTTTTTCATGAGGATTACAACGGTGTGATCCGTTTGGATGTGCAGAGTCTCATTCGAGATCTAATTAAATGTGGAATCATGGAAGGTGTTCTGGTGGAAGTTCGTCTTGCTGTGTTTGGAATCGAACCCTTGGCATGTGATTGCGTTCACTCCCGTGTGAGTTAAGTTGATGTTTGAAGAGATGTGGTTGGTCGTGCTAGGGCCGTTGAGGAAGTAGGTTGGTGAAATTGTGTTTTCGCCCTTCGCGTTGTCATTGGTTGCCATGTGCATGATAGCCTTTGGACTGGAAATGTGGTATACTATTTGAGTATACAGGAATTCTTGGAGGTACATGTTTTAGTTTTTACCTAATGATGTTTGGGTACTTGGTTTGGAGATGAAATAGGGACATACTTCGTGTGGGCCCCTTCTACGTGTTGTGTTCTTCTTTACATACCTTTGACCTCTTGCGACATACAGGGCCCTCCTGTTCACGATGGTTTAGACCAGCAGGGATGAGTGGTTTCCCCTAGTTCTGTTCCTGACGGTGTGATCAATGGAGTTTTTTGGGTTTCCCTTTTTCTTTTAGCCGTGTGGGATTTCAGTATCACACCCCTTCTTGTTCCCTGGCATAATTTTGAGGATTCAGTGTGCCCAATACATCACGTGGGAACCAATCCTCTACTCAAGAGGTTGTTTCCAGTAGGGATGGATAGAGCAGTTCCAGGTCTACCCTCTACTAGGGCTGGGAAGTGGGTCACGTGTTTACTTATTCCAGGTCTACCCTCCAGTAGGGCTGGGCAGCGGGTCGCCCGTCGACTTATTCTTGGTCTACCCTCTAGCAGGGCAGGGTAGTGGGTCTCCTGTCAACTTCTTCTAGGTATACCCTCCAGTAGGTCTGGGAAATGGGTCTCCTGTCAAATTATTCTAGGTCTACCCTCCAACTGGGCTGGGCAGTGGGTCGCTTGTCGACTTCTTCTAGGTCTACCCTCTAGTAGGGCTGGGCAGTGGGTCGCCTGTCAACTTGTTCTGAGTTTACCCTTCAGAAGGGTTGGGCAGTGGGTCGCCTGATGATGTATTAGGGTTTACCCTCCAGTAGGGCTAGGCAGTGGGTCACCAGTTGTCATTTCAGTCTCATGCATTCTTATGAGGATATTCAGTGACTTTTCTCCATGACTACCAGAGCAGGACCCTTGGTTGTATGGGTCAGTGATGTGACGACTTGACTTTGAGGACCTCTCGACTGTGTGACAGTGATGAGGTGTGGTTTGACTTTCCCCAGAACTCTCAAGAATGTGGGGCACTTTCCCCACTGAGACGCGTCCTTGTGACATGACCTAAAACTGTGCGGGTGAGTCAGTGTCGCCCAAAGCAAATTGTGTCGAGGTGTGGTGATTTGAGCCCCTTTACTTGTAGTTCGGGGCAGACGTACGAGATACTGGGCATCGATGGTGTTTACTTCTAGGATTGTTGGAAACTCACTTTCTTGGGCTAAGCTATAGGACGAAGATCCCCTTATGATCCTGTTCGGGTTTCTTGATAGAGAATATATATATATATATATATACCTTGTTCTAGTACCCACTCCTTGGGTTTTGGATACTCTCCTTCTAGGAGAGGCGAAGACACGCGGGGTATGCCGTGTGCTTTTCATGTCTATCTTCTCATGGTTGGACGAGTCTACTCTCCTACTATAGGTAGTAAAGACTTGACAAGAAGTTCATCTTCTCACTGTTTATAGATCCTTGTGATAGGACGAGTCTTCTTCCTTCCTCTTGTTGGGTTGAGCTGTACTCTTTACTGCACTCTCGGTTATACTTCTTTACTTTTCCCTATTTGATCTACTACTCACCTCTTCAGTGCCTCCTTTTTTTCTCCCTCGAGCATTCAGGGCATCCTAATGAGTATTTTTATACTCACCCTTACTTGGGCTTTGCCCGCACTTAGTTTTCCTTTGCAGACAATAGACGTGTTGGTAAAAGAGGTCAAAACTCTTTAGCACATGTCATAGAAATTTGACATCCCTTCGAAAATCGTAATAATTAACCATAAATAATTTTCCAATCATTACATCCAATGATATAAAATGAATCCATAACAATTATAAATAAATAACTACATCATATTCACTTACACATATTGACACGTTGACAAAAAATGAAACAATTGGGCACAACAATTAAGATGAAAGAGAGTCATTTTTTATATATTAATGAAATTTCATTTAGAATTGGTAATATGAAAAATGTTTTATACACCTTGGATGGGGATAATTAGTTATATAACCTTGAAGATAAGAGGTTAAAGTTTGTTTCTAACACTAATTTTATTTTGAGTTGTCTCCTAGAGAATATAATTTAGAAACACATATAAGGACTCTATAGAGATGGATTATTAGACTCATTTGACTATTAATAACTTCAAAAATTTGAATCTTATTTTTTAAGAAAATTTACCAAAAAACCTTTCAATTAAAATGGAGGGATGGTTAGTAGACTATTAGATCATATACCTGATGATGCATATAGACAAATTTTTTCTCAATAAAGTAGTGGGTTTCGATATGTTATAACATCTTCTCTTTAACAGTCATTATGGTCATTTCTTCCATATGACGTATAATTTTTTAGCATTTGACAGTTTTATGTTGTTGAAAATTTATGTACTAAATCAATTTTGAGAAATTAGTAAAATTATTTGACCAAATTATTTTAGGGAATAATATTTCCTTGAATTTACTAATCACCTAACAGATTTTGAAATTTTTAATTTTTCACACTTACTTAAACCCCATAGTGGAATAGTATATCACAAATAATGAATTATTCCATTTTGAAAATTTTTTAATCAATGAAGATTCACATAATTCTTTACCTAGTTTTTGTGAATAGTGATCAATTCAATTATGCCATAAGACCTCGAGCATTCCTCCTTGTATGCTACAAACTCTTGACTAGTGGGGAAAGTCTATATCCAATGTTATAGATAATATACTATAAGTATCATTATATAAAAATTTAGATACAAATATATATATATATATATATATATATATATATAAAATCATATAAAGGATAAAAAAATTACATCAAATAGATAAACATAAATTATATATATCATCAACATACCCTATCATAATGTGTCCATGATGAACAAAAAAAAATACATTATATAGATCACCCACTTGGTTGATAAAGTACAAAAGAAAAAAAGAAAAATATGTGTGGATATGTATACAAAGAAACTGGAGTCTCTCCCCAATCTCATTTCCAAAATACCATCAAGATTCATCATCCCAGTCTCCTATACTACATGATATGTCTAAAAATATGAATGTAAGAATATATATTGGAGTTCACGTACATGGTTTGATTGTAAAAATGAGTAGGGAACCACTAATATGGTCATTTATAAAAGCCTCAATATCAAGATTATATATTTATAAGAAAAATAATCAAGTTGAAAAATTTATTAAATAAGAAAAAAAATTGGGTCTTTGTGTTCCAACTAGGACACCAAAACTCCCAACCTCACTTACTTCAGCCTATGCCAATAATGATATCTATCACTACCAAATTAGATAATAATAGGATATGGTAAATGTGTAATATAGAGAAGATAATTTATATGAATCACATCTAGTAAAGACATAAAATTACTAGACCTATATTTATTTGAATATGGGTATCATATTATGCATCTGTAATATCCCATGAACACCATAAAAAACATATCTAAGCATCGTATAATAAATCTAACTATTAATATATAAAATGAATCAATGTAAGGAATAACACAGCCAAACACGCATGTATTATCATTTGGGTATCCTCTCAATCATCTGTGATCTCTACATAACTCTGGAGGAAATGCATATAAGGAGGGAATGAAATATCCAACTACACATCTATGAGTGTTTGGGGATCATCTATCTCACCCTTAATTTCAATAGGATTCGAGGGGTAAATAATATTATAAGGGAACAATATATCCAACCTATTTTATATTAAACGCATTAGATAAATATATACTATATCCAAACACATGTGTATGCGTATCTAGGGATCCTCTCACTCGTATTTTATCCCTCTAATACATCATGATAAATGATAACCTATGAGGTGTTTTATGACACCAGAAATCACACACCTCCTTGATACAAGCTCATTAGCGGGACTATCCATAGATACAATGCATCAAAATAGTCATCATGGAACACATAGATATGTATCACAAATATAATCTAGTAACCCTTCCATACCTAACACACTAGTAGAGGATAACAACATGAACATAAATCATGACTCATCTCATTAACTCATTCATCACAGTATAACCCACAACTAATACCATAATTCATGATGGTCCTAAATACCTTAGTCCATGGTTATTATTCAAATATTGACCCAAAATTTCTACATAACACAACCCATAAACCACACTAATTACATACTAAAAATGATTCCCTTAAGACTAAGTAGACTAGTGTAGGTTTCTTTGAATGTTTTTATTCTTGAATCAACAATCCCATGGTAATTTTGACAGATAGTCACTTATTTTGACTTCGCAATTCACTAAAAATGTTGGAAATCCATCCATAACCAATTGAATATCCTTCTCTGAGGTAATATAGGTATAGATACTAGATAATACATATAAATATTACCTCTTAAGACCCATTCCCAACATATCCAAATATCTCTATCCAAGAGAAAATAATACTGAAGGTAAAAAACCATCCCACTTTCTTTTCTTTGAGCTGTCTTGAACACTCATGATGCATGTTAACACCCTCGAACCAATTTTCAAAACTAAATAATAAAAATAAAATACTCCTAATATTATAATAATGGTGTATTTAACTAATACCCATAAATACATCCCCTTCATAGGGGTTTTGACCTATATGGTCCACACTTGTATCCCTTTACACACAACCTTCATGGTTAAACATTAATTATAACTACTACCCAATGAATATACACATGGTAGTCCATTATCCATGTTAGTGAAGATTATCCAAAACCATTAAAAATATATTTAATGAATTTAGAACATTTTGGGATCTATTGAGTGTAAATATAAATAATTCCTCTTAACATCATATGCACCAAATTTTTTATAATTTCACACTGTATATATAATACCTACCCTATAAAAAATCAAAACATAAAAAACCCATATTAACATAATTTTTAATAAGGGTTTAACTTTATTACATTTCAAAAAACATTTTGATTTAGATTTTTATAGAATTAGTAAAAACTCTAACAAATAAATCCCATAAAATAAAAAGTCTAAATTTTCAATCAATATCCATTTTTCACAAAAATGAGATTCATAAATTGTAACTATTGTGTCATTCCAAACATGTTTCATTATTTTAAGTCAAATACTCATAATAGAAAGATAAAAATTGATATAGTTTCTACTCATAATTATCCATTAGTAAAAATATTCATAAACATGGGGTGAGAAAAAATGATTAGTGTGGGATACAAAAAAAAAAGAAACCCTTTAGTCCATTTTGAAATTCATGAAATCCCATAGAAAATTTTTCATTTATATAAATAATATTAATCTCAAATAATAATTTACTTACTAAATAAATAAACTTATCTTCCCAAATATTCTCAAAAAAAGTTTTATAGTCAAGAATAACGGAAAAAATTATAATGAATGTTTCTTGTAAAATATGATCCCTCGTGTAATCATCTTCTTGAAATACACTATATTCTCCCTTAAAATGTGTATAAACATTCCTTAAAAATTAACATAATATATAACCAAATGAAATAAAAATAATTCAATAAAATCTAATTTTAAATTAAAGAAAATTCATGTCCGTACCTTGGGATATCATCTTCATATCACTCTTACATCCACTCTAGCAAATATAATAACATACTCAGTTAATTCCATCATATATTTCCTGAAGAACTAAATCATTACCCAATGCATTAGGGAAATATATTAGGAACACTCCTAATCATGAAAAAATTTTAAGGACTATAACCAACATAAAATATAAATAAACATTCTTTTGAATCATAAATTATTCTATTTAAGACATATGTAGAAGCTCTTTCAAACTTTATGTAAAAATAAGGATAAAAATTATTTTTCTTCAAAACACATAAAATAAAAATTTCAACAAAAATGGGAAATATACTATTAATTTTGAAAACGATGAAAATATAAATAGAAATATTCTTTATTAATAATGGTCATTACATAAGTAAATCCATATCATACCATAAATTTTAAAAAATAATTCCTATCATGCTTTTTTGAAAATGTTAAAAAATAATCTATTTATGAAACATTAGATATGCTTATTTTAAATAATTAATAAAGAAAGTAAAAAATGGTTTCAAGTGGGTTTGATTAATAATTTATGTATATTAATAAAATTATTGAAATTTTATAAAGAACCTATATATGGAAATAAAAAAATAAAAAACACTACAAGTTTTAAAATAAAGTTTTAAAGAATAATATCTTACCACAAGTCCGACTCACAACATATGTACTTTAATTACTATATAATAAAAATATATTATTTATTTAAAATTTTAATAAAATATTTCAAGTTTATTTTCCAATTGTTATAACTTTTATTTCATTTTTAATTATTACTTATATAGTTATTAAATCATTTAAGTTCATGTTGGATGTTTTGAAGACGTTCGATTCGTAATCGCAAAACAACTTTACTAGATTGACCATGGTAAAAGTGGTCATTACACTATTCTATCAAGAAAATTAATCCTTAGATAATAATTTTTCTATAAATTAAATGAAATTTTAGTACTATTCAAGATATGAGTACATGAAAAAAGAATCACATCGCTTCGTGGAGGTGGTAGTCCACACATACGCATAAGCGGTGTTATCATTTTCCAATGAATGAGATGGTAAGAATGTATATAATCTATTATATTTCAATAAAAATAATTATTACATGAATATAATATATATTATTTAAATTCATTATAATAACCATCCTTGTATGGTGGTTATAAAAAACAAAACAGATCACTTTATAGTGGTGGTAGTCTACATGTATGCCCGAGTGAGGTTTTTATTTTACATATGGTAGAAATGATGATGAAAATGGATTTACCATAATAATAATAATATTTATGTTTATTTAAGATAATAATTTAATTATTTATTAATTTTTAAAGAATATTTAAAATATTTATAAAAATAAATAAATATGAAACACTCTGTTAAGTGTTATACATCTTCTTTGAAAACCCTCCATTGAAATAAACAATAATCCTTCTTAAGCTAGTATTTGAGTGATACCAGGACATCTTAGCTATGGGTAAGGATGTTGGGAAGGTATTAGATAATGTATTGGTTGAGATAAATGGATCAAAGTGTGTGAATAATTTCTGAGAGGGTGTTCCCTTTTATAAGTGAGATGAGTGTCACTCTTGTAATTTTTTAAAGTTTTAAAATAAAAAAAAGTATTATTCAAGGGAAGGTGTCCCTAAATCATTATCATTTAAAATAAAATATGATAATTTTATAAAAAATATCATCCAATAATATTTAATATGGTTTTTTATGGCCGAATAACTGAGTTTTAACCATAATTAATTGCTTTTACCTTTTACCATGGTGAATTTGTTTTACCATGGTTACTATTCATTATAACCAAAAAAGAAATTTAACTTGCTAATAAATTTGAACCCATTGATTGCAAATATTAAATAAATTTTTCAAGGCTAATTTTTTAAAATTATTAGAATTTAATTTTAATATAAATATGAAAAAACATAATGAAAAACATTTTTATTAAAAAAAATTATTTTTTTACCCAAAAAATGAATTTATAAAAAAAGCACACATAATGTTGGTTCCTACAGTATTAATATGATTATTTTTATTCAAATGGTAATTATTTTACATTAAAACTAATCTAAATTATAATGGGACTTTTTAAAATACTTGAAATGAAATGACAATTTTTATAAAATTCGTTATTTTTCACCATTCATCGAAAGATCAATATTTTTCATAAAATTAAAAAAAATCACATTGTATATATTTGATATAATGATATCAAAAATGAAGTCCATTTTTTCAATTTAATGTCTAAAATGTACAAATTTAACTTTTAAATAGAACCATATAATTTAAAGAAGACACATTAGTTAGAATGAAACTATATCTTTTTCGGTTTGAAAAATAATATAAAATTATTGTAATGATTGTGAATCCAAAAAATGTAACCATTAATATTAATAAGACATTAAGTATATTTATTATTTATATTTCCTATTTTTTTCATTATGTCTACATTAATGAAACTGTTTCTTCATAATTTAATTTATCACTTAAATAGGTAGGGATATTTTTTCCGAATAGCCTTTTTTCTATTCCCATTTTTTTCCACAATCATGTAGTTCTTCCAAAAAAAATTAACAAGGTGAGTTACCATATTCCATAACACCTAATTTATGATCTAAAATCTTCACTATATTTTTCTCATAATAATTATTCTCTTCCTACTATACCAACTCATAGTTCAATCATGATATGCATCATGTATATATTTCCTTCATTATGAAACTAGAAACACATCATGTATCTAAGATAAAATTAGAGGTAGATCTACTCAGAAAAAAATTTATATTTGTTTTTCATAATTTCATATAGACCAATAAATCATGGTCTAAATTTTAATTTTTACCAAAATTCATAACAGCTTTCTAAATATATATTTTAAGAAAAATACGATCACCAACCTCAAAACAATAATATTTCCTCTTATTATATGCATAACTCTTATGCCCACTCTAAGCTTCCCTCACATTCTGCTGAATCAGATTTACTTTCTCATCCATTTCTTCTAACAGTTCTGGTCCCAAAAACACCTATCCCTTAACTTTTTCCAAAAATGTGGAATTATGATACTTCTTTCCATATAATACCTCAAAATGTTTAATCTGTATACTATAATAAAATATATTATGATAATAAAATTCTACCAAAAATATTTATTGATCAAAACTTAATTCATTTTCTAATGAGTATGATTGAAACATTTCCTACAAAATATAAATTGTTCACTCTAACTATCCATCATTTTAAGGATGAAAAGATGTATTAAATTTAATTCAATACCTAATTACTTTTTAAGTCCCTTCTAAAATTTATAGGTAAATCTAGGATAATGATCAGATACTATAGAGAGAGAGAGACTCCATGTATTCTTACTATATATTTATGGTAGAGTCTACAATATTGATCTAATGGAATACTATCCCAAAATGGATTAAATTTTTTGGATTTGGATAATTAATCAGTAATAACACAAATTGAATCCTTACCTTGAGATTTATTGGAAATCCTAGCATGAAAATCCATGGATATATTTATTATTTCCATTTTGGAACTAAAAAAGTCTTAAGAATCCCCATTTTTAGTTATTGTTCAACTTTAAAATATTTAAAATTTAAACCTTTCATGGTAAAATTTGTAATATTATTATTTATCTATTCCCATAAATAATATTCCTAAAGATATTTTTACATATTAATAATATAATGATAGACAGAAAATAAAGATCTATAATCTTCACTAAATATTTCATTCTCCAATTATAAATCACATTACACACACAACCTCTTCCCAAATCACATAACAACTTCTTTTTTAATGTTATGTTTTGGAAACATACACTTTTTAACCAACTATAATCTTCCTTACAAACCATGATCTTCTTTCAAATAATTATTAATTCTATCAGATGAGTATGAATACACCGACACATAAACTAAAAGATTATGAGTTCTTGTATACACAATTTTGAGGCCAATATTTATTCAATCATTAACCCAAACATGAAACTCAAATTTTTACCATAGCTAATAATGCATTATATTTTAAGATCAAGCCATTACCTACTTTGTTTGATTTATCTAGATGATAGTTAGTTATAAAATCATAATTCTTTATTAGTTCTAACCATCATTTATAATTTTTTTCAACTTTTGTTTGTATGAATATTTACATTAAAATATTATGTTTAATATATATTTAACATTTTACCACATATAAAATATGTCTTGAGAATATTCAATAAAAACTACTGAATCTAGTTCAAGATCATTCATAAGGGAATTTTTTTCATGGATTTTCAATTGGCATTATACATATTCAATTACCAGATCATCTTGCATAAAGACATATCCAAGACCATTAAAAGAAGAATCACAATTAAAAAATCACCATTTTTATATGGAAAGGATAACACTAGATCATTAAACAAAATTATTTTCAGTTTCTTGTAAAAATTCATCACATTCATTTGTACAGATTAATTTAACACCTTTTTGAGTTAAAATATTTAGTAGACTAAATAACCAATATATTTTTTCAAAAAACCATTGGTAGTGACCAAATAATCCATGAAAACATTGAATCTCAATGAAATTTACTAGTCTTTAAAACCCTTCCACCACATTATTTTTATAAATATAAATAATTATTCCATATTTATAGATAATATTTCTATTGAAATAAATTAGTTGTAACCAAATTTCTCATGTGCCAAATTTTCCATAAATTTTTTTTCCTATTAAGTTATATAGAAAAAAAATTAAATGTTTCTCATGTTCAACACAAATTTTAGAATAAACTATAACTTCTATAATAAATACAACCATAAATTTATCAAAATACTCTTGGAAAACACTATTTATAATATCCATGAATACAAAGGGTGAATTAGTCAACCTGAAGTGCATAACCAAAAACACATAATGCATATACCAAAAATGAATTCAATATTTATAATTTATTCCTCCTCCACTTTCAGTTGAGGATACTTTAACCTGAGATCAATCATTAAAAAATAGTGCTCCCCAAAAATCTGATCAAACAAGTCATCTATATTAGGAAATGGATACTTTTTCTTAATAGTAATGTTATTTAGATCTTCATAATTAATGAAAATACTCATTGAACTATCCTTTTTTTAAAACATAATAGTTTCACCACAAGGTGAAGTTCCAGGATAAATAAAACCCTCCTCAAGAAAATTTTTCCACTTCTTTTTCAATCCTAATAACTCTAATAGGTCCATAAGATAAGGGTTTTAAAATTATATTATATTATATAACTAATTAAATAATGAATTCAACCTCACAATAAATAATAAAACCAAGAAAATAATTAGGTATTTCATCCTTATATTCATTTACTACAGGCACATCACTGATCTAATCAACCTATTTTCAATAATATCAGAAATATAACCTTAATTTATATCTTTAATCATTTTTTTATCTTATTGATATGTTATCATAGGCATGAAATCATTATTATATACACATTAAATCACACTTTGAAAATTTATTATTAAATTCTTAACTCTAAAGTCTATCTTAGCTTGGTAAAAAGAAAGCATTTCCTTGCCCAAAACAATATCAAAATCAATTATTGGAAAGAAAAAAATATTTTTAGGAAAAAATTATTCTACATATAATAATAGGAAAATTCCCATAAATAATTGTTTTATTAATACTTTTATTGGGAGTTTTTTTAAAAAAATATCCACTTCGTGAGGTAATATTTTCCTTTTCTAGAAAATTCCCAAGAACTAAAATAATGTGTATACCCTAAATCAATCAAGACCATAAAATTATCTATGTAAACAAGTAATTTATATATCACCACTTTATTTTATTGTCTTTTATTTTCCAAGGTAGTTGTGATTAAATTTATGGCACCCTTATACTTATAGTCTTGGTGATTCCCATCATTTGTGGTTTTATTCATACACACATCAGTATAAAGTCCCATTAAATTATAATTAAAATAGCTCACAACCTGTTTATTATATTTGTTCTCACCATTACCCAAATTATTTTCTTTGTAATAATTATCCCAATGTATTGGAATACCGACTCAATAAAACATTAATTATTTTATAAGATACTACTCAGGATGATTCTTACCACACATATAATAAAAATGAAATTTAAACCTATTGTCTTTTTTCAATAATGTACACTTTCTCATTTCTTTCCACCTAGACTGCTTCTTATCATTATTGTTTTAAAAGAAGAAAAACTCTATCCAGACCTTCATATAACTATGTAAAATATCCTTATAGATTTTAAATTCATGAGAGTCCAAATATATTTTTAAAATTGGATTCAATCATGAGAAAAAACTGTCAAATTTTACTATCCTTTTCCAAAATGAAGTTTGGTACATACCTCATCAATCAAATAAAGTTACCTTCGTTATTGGAAATAAATTCCTCCTCCATTTTCTATAGTTAAACAAATTTCCTTTCAATCCTAAGTAAAAAATATATAGAAAAATACTTATTAAGGAAGATATATTCAAATATTGGCTACTATATGGCATCAATATCATCATTCTAATTTGTATTCTTCATCAAAGACCACCACTGATTGAATTCACCTTCAAAATGATTAATTAAAAAAAATGAAATTTTGGTTTTCAGAACAGCCCAAAACATAAAATTTATTTTCTAGGCAATTGATCCATCCTTTAGCTACCACTGAATTTGAGGTACTACCAAATTGCAGATGGTGTTGTTTCATAAAATAATTCAATATAGAAATGTCACCCTATAGAGAGTTTGATTGATATTTGGAATGGTTAAAACAATTAATAGTATTTTTCATAATATTTAACATATATAAAATCTAATATATTCCAATTATTGGTTTTCTTATTCATAAGAATATTATCCTCTTTATTTATTTTAACATAATTCACCATGTTTCTTCTATAGAAATGAATTCTAAAACAGACATACATTAAAGAAAGTAATAAGTAAACCCTCTAATTTTTCTCATGATAATATATTCTATATATTGACATCCCAAAAATTTATTTTCTTAATAACATCTTAACTAATAAAATTTATAAACCCTTCCTCTAATACCAACTACAGTGACTTAGAACTTAGATAGCTATAATTACCTGATTTATAAAAAGGGTTTCATTTTCAATGATTTGGAGTAACTTATTGGTTTTTAGTTTTAGTGGTTTATAAAAATTTATTATATATAAAACCTATATAATAAAAAGTGGAAACTTCCATTAAATATTATTTTTCTCTTAAAAAATTGGACTCATGCATTTAAACTCTTATTTCATTCAAAAAACTATTTTTTATTTTTATAAGAATCCTTGTTATGGAAAGGTAGACCTTGATATAGTACCTAAAAATTATCAGTACCTATGTAAAACATTTTAATACTTAATATTATCACACAAATTACATTAAGGGATACAAAAAAAGAGACATTAGTCCATTTTGAAATTATGGAAATCCTTTTGAAACTTTTCCTTTTAAATAAATAATATTAAGCTAAAATAATCATTACTTACTCAAGAAATTAAATATAATTACCAAAATATTTAATAAGAAATTTTTTCAATAAATAATAATGCAAAATAATAATCATATGGTTTTATTATAAAACATGGGAACTCATGAAAATGTTTTCTTGAAAAATATACCTTTGACTATTAAAAGTGAAAAAAAACATTTCTTTAAATGTAAGATCATTATATTACCTTATAAAATCATAATAATTCCTTGAAAACATGTTAAAAGGCATATAAAAATTATTTATGTTCCTTTTTACCTCATATTTATATAACTCTTATAATCACTCTTACATGAACTCTTCCAAACAGAATAACCTACTCGACTAATTCCTATATATATTACCTAGAGAAAACAAATCATCATTCGATGCATTAAAGAGATATATCAGGCTCATATATCATTATAAAAATTTTCATGGACCATAACATATATAAAAACATATACTACTTCATTTACATCATAAATTATTCTCTTAAATACATATAAAATCACTGGTAGGCTTCATGTAAAAAATAAGTATTAAAATGATTTTTTCATTCAAAACTCATCAAATTAAAATTTCCCCAATGAATGGAAAATAATATTTTATTTTAAACCGCCCCCCAATATTATAGTAATCTTATTAAAGAATAATTATAATTATGTGGGGAAATTGACTCCTTCTATTTATATTAGAAAAATATTCATTTCACACTTTTTAAAAAATGACTAAAATAACCTATTTGGATAATGAAAAAAAATATTATTATTATTTAGTAACGAAAGTGAAATTTGAATTATAATGAATTTGAACATACATATATTTATAATAATAACATACTTGAATAATTTTAAACAACATGAATATGGAGGAAACAAATTATAAAAATATTAACACTTTTAAAATATGGTTTTAAAGAAAAATATCTTACCTCAAGTCTAACTTTCCACGTACATAAATTATTTTTAATATAATATACTTAAATTAAATATTTAGTTTTTTATTAAAAAATATCATATTTATTCCATTATAATTATACCTTTTATTTAATTTATTAAAATTATTTATATAGTTATTAAATCAGTTATGTTCATGCCATATGTTTTTAGGATTTTTGGTTCATAACAGAAAAAAAACTTCAATAAATAAATCATGATCAAATGGGTCATTGATATATGAACTAAAAAATATTATCATGAAATATTTATAATTTTTATAAATTAAATAAAATTTTAGAACCATTGGATGGAAGACTTGCAAAATGAATCACATCACTTCATGTATGTGGTAGTTCACACGTGCTCATGAACAATGTTTCCATTTTCTGAAGAATGAATGGGTAAGAGTCCATGTAATATATTACCATTAAAATAATAATAATATCATTAATATAATATATATTCTTTCAATACATTATAATAAATGGCCTTGTGAGGTGGTTATGAAAATCAAATCAAATCGCTCTGTGGAGGTGGTAGTCCACAAGTATGCACACACGATGTTTTCATTTCCAATAGAATGGAAAGGGAGAATAAGATTTCATCTAACATAATCATAAAAACATTTAATTATATTAAATATAATTATTTTATTATTTAATCATTTCTAAATAATATTTCAATGTGTTTGAAGAAGAAATAAGCATGAAACACTTGGTTTCGAATTAAACCACTTCTTTGGAAAATCTCACACATCTTACACTTTACACCTTCTTAGGTAAGTATTTTGGGGATACAAATACCTCTATAAATTAGGGAGGAATGTTTTTAATTCATTTTGGAAGGTATTTTTTGATCAAAATGGCTAAAAAAATTAATAAGAGAGGAGAGGGGTTCCCCTTTATAAGTGAGGGGAGTGGAACTCTAGTAATTTTTCAATTTTTTAAAATAATGTAATTATTATTCAGGGGAATGTGACCCTAAATAAAAAAAATATAACATGATAATGGTATAAATACTATAAAACAATAAGATTTAATATGATATTTTGTAACCTTTCCACTTAGTTTTAACCTTAATAAACTCTTTTTACTCATTATCATAGTGATAAATTTTTACGATGGATACTGTTAATTATGAACAAAAAATGTAACTGAACTCATTAATAAATTAAAACCTAATAATTCCAAATATTTAATATATTTTTTATTATTAAATTATTATAAATTGTACAAATTATTTATAATATATTTGAAAAAACAAACAAAAACATTTATTTGAACATTCGTTTTTAAGACAAAAAAAGAATTTATACCAAAATTAAGAATACTATTGATTCCTACAAAATAAATTAGATTACTTTAAAAAAAATTAATTATATTAATTTAAAAATAATCCAAAATATATTGGGATATTTTCAACAATTGAACATAAATAACAGTTTCTATAAAAAAATTATTTTCACTATTCATCCAAAAATCACTCATTTTGAAAATATCCCAAACATTCACCTGGATACATATATTTTATGATGATATCCAAAACTAATTCCATTTTATCCAATTCAACTATAATTTTTCTAAATTTAACATTTAAATATAATGATATAATACACAAAAAAAATTATTTAGAATAAAATTTTTTATTTTTTCATTTGAAAAATAATATAAAATTATTATAATGAATCGACATCAATAAACTATAATAATGAATATTAATAAGACATAAAACATTTATTATTAAATTTACCCAGTTTTTCGCATGCTCCACTTCCAATAGGCTCTACCCTATCCTCTTATATGAATGAAACCCAGTGGGTACTAATATGGACATCCCAAACCTAAACCCTTAATCACCCACATGCAATCAAATGAATATAAACACATTATTAGGTATTAAAGGTAATACCTACCATTAAATTAGATTTATCCTACTTTTTAGCTATGTTCAACCAACCTTGTCTATTATTTTATAATGCATCATCAAACTCCCTGTCGTTTACTTCATACTATAAGTGAAGTGACCCAACTAAAAATAAGTTTATTTTACATTATTTCACTAATTTAAATGTTACATATCAAAATAATCTCATAAATATCATATAACCTTTAGGTTATTTTTCTTTTATGACTAGTTATATAGAAAAAATATTTTATAAAATATGTGATCATTTATTCATAATCAAAATCTTCTAGACCCCCTTCTAGGATTCTCATAAGATATACATATCTTCATAACCTGGGGAAGGTAATCATAAGAAAGTTGTGAGGACAAATTCATAGTATGGAAAAATATCAAAATTTCATTAAGGGTTATATCACAATAATAATAGAATACAAGAACATGGAATAAATATCATATGAAAAATAACATGGGACAATAAGGATTATCCATAATTTGTGATGGAAGGATAGGTAATATCAACTAAAAAAATATACCATGTAATAAGTGAGTAGTATCATGAATCATTAATCATTATTAAAGGATTATAATCATAGGTAAATAAATATATTTAATGTCATTGAATCATTGAATAATAAATTATTATAGCACTAACATAATTATAGAAAATATTGTGAAAAAACTCTTCTCACATCAGGTTCACACAATAAATTTTGAAAAATTATTCTCACATCTTATTCACATGAAATACATATCAATAACAAATCACACATATTGTTAACACAAAAAATTGGGAACAAATATTCATGTATATAATTCATAAAAACAAACTTCTAAACAAATCTTCTAGTAGCTAATTCACTCAAAAAACATTTGGCCAAAGATTCATGCACCTCATCCACACAACATTTCATCACCTAATGTTATATTAAACCTTGAACAATAAAATATAGGGTTATTTAGTACCCCAATTATCAATAATCCATTTATATGTATTCCACATGAAAATAAAGTTTCATCATATCATAAATAACCCTTTGAAAAAAGATGGGTTTCTTATACCATTCAAAAACATCACATAACATGAACATAAAAAAATCATATGATATAAGAAATAATAATTTAAAATTTTAATCTTATCATAATAACATAAATAGGGTGATCAAAACATCACTTCATGAAAGATAATCCATGGAGGGTAAATATAAGTGAAAATATAAAATTTTTCACAAAACCATTTAAAACATTAAAGTAAAAATTACATTAAAAATGAAGGTAAAGAGAATACTTTTTAAAACATTATAATTAATAATTACATATATAATATCCTTTAAAAAAAGTACATTATTTCAAAAAATATAGAGTGAGAGATTAATATTTTTATTTTGAAACGATGGAAAATCTTTTGAATATTTTAAAATTTTATTATTGAAAACCCACATTGTTAAAGATGTAGTTAAACATTCATTTTAAAAAAGGTGAATTAAAATATATATGTCACATGATAAAACAAAAATTATTGTTTCAAAATAATGAAAGAAAAAATATTTTTGGGTATAATGATCATGGAAAGGGAGGAAAAACCATATTTGGAGGAGATTATATTTTTTTCTTAAAATATGTTCACTTTTTCAAGAAACAAATTCATTGATAAAAATTATTTGAGTTAAAAATATAATTTTTCATAAATATAAAAATACCACATATCATATTAAATTTTAAATAGAATTATTTATCAGTAAAATAAGAATGATGCTTGAGAAATAACACTAAAACTCAAAGAAAGGAAATTTGAGTTAACCAAATCGTATATGGAATCCATAAATCCTAAATAAAGGGATATTTAGAAATTTTCTATGTTGTGTAAATTCAAATACATATTAAATAAATTTAAATTTCTATATAATAAAATCAAATGGGAAAATTTTCACAAATTACATGAAATATGTTCAAGAAGAACAATCAAAACTCAATTAAAGAGAATTGAGATTCCCAAACAATTACTGTAATTGTAACATATGAATATGAGTATTACCATGAGATTTAAAATCATGTATCATGAAATTTTATATATTAATTATACTTGAATTCAATATAGTAGTTAATACACCATATAAAATAAATTGTGGTGTGTAATATCAAAAAATGTATCAAGGTTTTAAAAATGAGAAAAAGAAACCCTTACCTTTTCTTCTCACTTACTCAACCATAATATAACCACTTATACAATGAAAAAAAAAACTATATTAATAACTTATATAATAACCTTAATTTGAAAATAATACATTTTTTTAATTATTTTATAACTATATATTTAAAATATATTATCCGACTATAGTTTATTTTCATTATTAGTGTTAGAAATTTCTATTGTTTTTTCCATAAAAATTGTAGAAATATGGGATGAATTATCACTAAGTGGATTTAAGTACAAAATTATTATATAATTCATGATATAATAATCTATTTTTAAATTATTATTTAATTTCTATTTTCATTATGTGAAATACATGAATATGACTTGTCTAAAATGAAATTGCAATGAACTAGTTTTCGATGGGCTTAACAATAAATAGTTGATATGTTAATAAATACATTAAATAGTTATAAAACCATTCCAAAATCATTAAAAATCTATAATATATTATTATAATATTATATTTCCAATATATGAAATCACATAATCATTTATGAAATATTTTTCATAAAATTTTCTATGTATGCGGTTACATTTTCCCAAATGGTCATATATTATAATGTTTAATTGAGTAAGGGGATATATTTAAATAATGATAATCTAAAATATACATAAGAATAAAAATCATATAAAAATAATATATTCTTATTAAATCTATTATTAGAACAATCCATGATTAGTGGTGATGAAAAATAAAAATTTTCATTCATGGAGGCGGGAGTCCACCTTATGCAAAATTAATGGTCCCATTTCACAATAAATGGATGGAATGATGGTCTATGAAAAATTATTGTTTCAAAATTTTATTGGTGAAAAAAAATGTTTATTCATAAAATTCATCCTTGTTAAATGACTTCAATGTAAGTGATGAAAAAATGACCACATCACGTCATGGAGGTGGTACTCTACTCATACGCATGATCGATGTTGTGGTTTTTTATAGTGGATGGAATAAAAGGAATAGTTATGGTATAATTAAAATATTGAAATTTTAAAATACATATAAAATAGAATAAATTATATACTTATTTTTTTAGAATTATAGGATAGTATAAATTAAGAATGAATCACTAAGAACATGTTGACACTCATGTCAAGGATATAAATTTTTTCAAGGAATTTTCCTTTAAAATAATGGCCTTATGCTAACAAATAGTCACTATAAGAATTTTGATTTTATATATTATTATTGGAGTAAAAATTAAGAATATTTTCAAGTAAAAAATATAAGGGAAGGTGAGTATGGATGTGGTGAAATTTTTATCTTTTATAAGTGAAGATAAAGGTAGTTTTGTAAGTAACTCTTATATTTACAATAATGTGAAGTTATTTTTCAAGGAAACATGGATGAAAAATAGAAATAAATAATAGTAAAGTAGTTTTGGGTTAAAAAACACTTAAGACACTCATTTTTAGATACATCCTTGAGGGTTTTTGGGCTTTTTATTTTAACTTTTTTTATTTTACACTAATTTATTTTTTTCAATGATAATTTATATTTAACCATAGTCATTAATATTAATGGAAAACATAATTTTTTAAATTTTACCTATTTTGAGCCTTATGATATTAAATTTGAATACAATTTATACAGATCTAATTTTGATGGGTTTTAAGGGTTAATTTTAAAATAAACTCACATCAAATTTAAAAATGGTTTGTTTTGAAAACATTTATTTTTTCTTTAACCTAATATGTAAATGATAACATTACCATATACGATTACATTTATGAAATAAATTTATTCAATAAATATTAAATACAAGATAGGTGGCATTTATATAAATTCAAAATTATATTTCTCCCTCTGAAAAGTTAATTTGAACAAAATATCAAAAACATTTTTTTATAAAATTAACATTTTAATTTAGTTTTAAAAATAAAAGACATGGAATTTATAACATTAAAGAATATTTTAAAAAATGATTTTATTCGTTATATTTATATTTTATCACCTAATTATCTTAATCATTTAGATCATTTTTATTTTATGATAATTCCATAAAAGTAGTATGTTTTGTGAAACCATGTTTTTCGACTAAACCCCAATATTTTCATAACAAAATAAAAATTCAAAAAATTAAATTTGGATATGATGAATTAAAAATTTATTTTCCTTAAATTATAGTTTAATTATAACATTTTAATATTTTATGTTTTAAAAAAATTGAAAACATAATTAAAGCGGCCTTTTTTAAAAATAACCCTTATCAATACTAAATACTATTAATCATTTATCCTCTAATTGTAATAATTTTTAATTTATTTAATATCATACAGGTATTATCATAGTTTTAATAAGTATAATCACCAAATATTTTTTCCATGTTTATGTCAGGTTTTGTGTGTTACTAAATTTATAAAACATATAATGTATTTGTAAGGTTCTAAAATCTTCTGTCACTACATTATATCCCCCTTAAATAAATTACATCCATATAATTTTAATTATTACTCATAGATTAAAGTAGGTTAGGGTATTATTAACTTGCTCTTTTTCTAGGTATAACATTCAATGTGACATCTTCCATACTGTATTAAGCTAGATAAACATACTTATATTTCCTTAAAAAGCACTTATTATTGATACCCAAATAATATATTATCCAGAGTACTCCTTTCCCAATACTAACTTAGTCTCCAAGTCATAAAAAACATTGAAATTTCATATTCTTAAAATAATTATTTCTATATTTAATTATAAAATGGTATTATCCACTAGTTCATAAAATCACTCACAAGAAAATAAATACCATAATCCCAAAAATAGGATTAAATTCACTAAAAATAATCTAAATTATCATCAATCCCAATTATATATTTACTATATAACATACACTTTAGAAATCACCCAAAAATTTATTATATCTACATCAAACATAAACAAAACCTTAAACTAATACATCCCTTAAACACATGTTCATTATTAGTTATCTCCAATAATATAACATTTCCATAAAATCATTTACAAGGATATTGTTACCATTTAATATGTTATTTTAAACCACTAATGAACCAATACTGAAGAAAAATCCATATATGTTTCACATATCCTCAGTAGCTTTTTTATTATATCATAATTTCATCTGTAAAAATCACTTCACTAATTAAAATTTGTAATAGAATTGATATTTATTTTTTATTAGGATATCAACCTCATCACCTTAGGTAATACTATAAAACTCACATTCCCATTATACTAGTCATAAAATAAGATTCATCTATTTAAGTATGATCCCATAATTTCTTATAAGTCATAGGGGTTTCTCTATAAATTCCTTCTTAAGATTTATTTTTTTGATCCCATTTTATACAAATAAACTAAATCCAAAATGTTTATGTAAATATCCAAAATATGAATATGAAATCATTAATAAAAATATGTCTTCTCCAATTAAATATTTCTTAACACAATATACTTTTGGTTCAACCTATTCCTATTTTCATTCAATCCTTAGTGTTCTAGTGTAATTTCAATATTATGTTCGCATCATAGACACATATAGTAATATGTCAGAATCCTTCATAATGGTTCTTAAAAAAATGTGAATTAACCAAAGTGTATCCCTTATGAGTGTCTATACAGGTCTGTAGTAAGGCATAATTATCATGCAATAGATTATGGTTGTGTTAATACCCAACACTCCCTCTTTAGTCTATTTCCCCTAAGAGTATCTGTTCTGGAACAAAATCCACTTATCAATAACCAGAAACATATTTTATTTATAGTAAAACCACAAAATCTATACATTTACAGAAAAATTTGATGTTATCATATATTTAGACTATTTCATATGTCCTTTACTAAATTAATCTTTTCCAAATCCAAAATATAACATGACTAGTCCTCAAAAATAACATAACCATCCATTTATACCAATTTTAGAGACCCCAACTAATTAAAACTTTATTTAACATCATTTTGATAATATAATCAATATATCTCACAAAAATGTCACAATCTTAAATAACATTTTGTTTTAGTGTATTTGAGGACCAATTACTTAGGAAGTATATTTTACAAAAAAATAACATTTCTCTATAATATAACTCTTCTGGACCCCCCTCTACACTTCTCCTATGTTATACTTATCTTTATAACTTGGGGAAGAGAAACATAATAAATGGGTAAGATCAAATTTTAAATATCCAAATGTATCAAACATAAATATTGAATCTAAATAAAGATATATTCATTACATTACATAACGATCCATACCATAATATTCTATGCCTAGTGCCTTTGGATAATTGGATACGTAAACAACTGGTCCTTAAGTGATCTACGAAATCTCCTACTATGTCCTTCATGACAATATACAGTCTTATACATATCAAACATAATTCATTTCATCATAACCTGGGTAAAGGAAACATAAGAAATTTTTATTTTGGATGCTTATTAATTGTAAGTAAGGGAGATGTCAACATATCATGAGAATAAATATATGATAATATGGGAAGAAAATTTCAGTGTTATACACTGCATATTATAGATCATAAATACGATCCATTACATAAATCATGGTAGTTTATAAGAGATGAATCATAATTGAATCAAAGAACATGATCCATTAGAACTTAACATTAGAAAAATACATAGAATTATGGTATAAAAATAAGCATAAAAATTATTTCTATAACATTACAAGGATCATCACCAAGACTATCATAGTGGAATGGGTTTACTACCTAAAGAATCATGGTTTTCAATGATCACTCCCATGACTATCATATTGTAAAGAGTAATTTAATGTACTAGGTTAACTCCAAAATCCAATCATGTTTATCTCATGAGATATCAACATTTACCTAATGTATTGGAGGGTGATATCAGACCCATACCTATTGGTTATAATGTTACCAGTATCCTTGTATATAGCATAACCATTATCCTTGTTTATAGTGTAACCACTATAAAATAATGAAAATCACACATATGTGTTCCATAAGATAAAAACAATTAATCATATCATTACCCATAAAAAGAAATGGGTTTTATAAACATTTAAGTGTAACATAACCAATGGAAAAGAAACATGTTTTCCAATCATTTCGTTATTCCATACAAGAATAACCTGTGGAAAAATAATTATCTTTTATAATCATTTTATAATGATATAAAACTAGTAATATAAATGGGTTTCATAAATATCATAAACATAAAAAATTATGATAAATAATAAAAATTGTATCCTTAGATCACATCCACAGTAAATAATATTTACCGTCAAATGATATCATCATAGATGGAAAATAATTTTTAAAGATTACATGGAATATTTCTTAAGTAAAATAGCCTTCTCACATTGAAAACCACTTTTTTAGACCTAAATTATTTTCATAATATTTTTCATTGAAAATAGCCTAGAAATCTTATAATGTAATATTTTGAGATCATATAAAACATTTCTTGGTGAAAATAAACTTTCATCAAAAATCACTTTTTAAAAATAAAAAAGTCATAAAAAATTGTAAAAAAATTATTAAAAAATAATATTTGAAACATATAAATTAATATTTAAAAACAATTTGTTGGTCATGATGGCTGAAAATATGGTTTTTTCATATATGTTAAACCAAATATTCCTTTCAAATTCTCAGTAAAATTCAAGCGGGAATTTTTTATAAAAAACATATTGATTCCTTTCAAAATATATTTTTAAATTTCAACAATGGGAAAAATGACTTTAATAAATAAAATTTATAATTTAAAAAAAATAAAAACAATCATTAGAAGACGTGATTTTTGAAGAAAAATGATTTTTGACCGAAGAGAGAAAAAATGATGAATTTTATTAAAAATATTCATTCTAAATCTTGAGTACGAAAAGATAATAAAATGAATGAAAAACATGTACTCTCATGATATAATAATAGGATAAAAAAATTATTAGTTTTTTACGAGATGGACGATAATAATTCATCATCACAAGAATAAACATAAACAATGAGATTGAATCATAAAACCATTACCACTTTGGTAACATTGAATCGTAAGACCTGTGAATTAATAATATTAAATGAGACATAAAATATCATGTTAATAAATAAATTCATGAAACGAAATTTTAAATGGGATTTAAATAAACCTCATAAAATAATATAGATGCATAACCTAACATATTTCTCAAAGAAGGAAAATTGAGACAAGAATCTCATATCGCATTTGGTAATTTTGAATTATAAACCCTATGAAAGAGATATAATAAAATGGATATGTAAATAATAATAATTTTCAGTATAATGATAACAAAATAAATTTATGGGATGTATATACACTATATAAAACAGAAAATAATAGTGAGTTGAAAATCTCTTACCACAAGTCTCAAATTACTTCATACACGTTCTAACCTCATTAATAATAAATATAAGTTTATTATAAAGATATTATAGAAATATTATTTTGTATATAATACCATATATTATTTAATTATGACCTTTTATTACCCATTTATTAACAATTTCTTGTTAATGTCATGTTTAAAGTAACAACTTCTTTTTTTCTAATGTTATTTCAATTGGTATTTTCAGTTTTCTTACATTGATAATGGATCCATAATATATATAATTTTAAACATTATATAAATATCATGTATAATATTTATATATATTTATATTAATTCATAAAATTTATAGATAGAAAATGAAATACACAGTTCAAGGAGACGGTAGGTCGTACATAGGCATGAACATTATTTTCATTTTCTCAATGAATGAAATAAAAGAATGGTAAATAATCCAGAAATAAATTTATTCCAAATATATCACATTTTTTTAATTAAAAATTTCCTTATTACTTTCTATGTAAATCATATGTGAATAAAAAATCGCATTGCTTTGTGAGGCGGTAGTCCTTTATACACATGAATGACGTTATCATACTTCCATTGAAAGATAATTAAAAATAAATACATTAAATAATTATTAAATAAGAATAAACTTATCATAAATATCATATATTATCAATAAATACCTCATTATATCCATCTATGATATGTGATTATGGAAAATGAATAACATTGGTTTCTAATGTAGTAGTTTATTGTACACATGAATGATGATTTTGAAACCCATTTGATGAAAGAGGAGAATGATGTAGGTTATTAAATGCACATAATAACATATATTTAAATGGTAAAAAATTATTACATTATATTATCATGGTTTAATAATAAATAAATGAGGTGGAGGAATAAATAAAGTAACATGACCGACTAGGGACATTACATCTTTTCAGACAACTTATTTTTATTTTCACCAAAAGGATTTTGAGGTTGGATTTATGAAAAATATATGTCTTATATAATTATATTATGGAATTAAGGAAGTTATTTTCTAAATTATTGGCTGAAAATTGGTTTATTAAGTTTGAAGAGGATAGGAGAGACAGTTTCCTTTTATATGTGAGATGAGTGGAACACTTTAAATTTTGGAAAAGAAAAATGTATAACAATGTTTTTAACATTCCAAAATGATCCAAATTGGGAATCTATCTAAAATTTCATGTAATATAGTATATATATATATATATTTATTTATTTATTTATAGGTTTTTGGGTCATTTTACCCCCATATCGTTTTATTTTAACTTCGGGTAAACCCATTTTCACCTTAACCCTAGTAATTAACGATTAATGTTTTACAATTAATTATGGTAAAAATTTTATTTGAAATTATTATATAGTATATATTATTATAATTCCAGATATTTAATCAATTGTTTAAAATAATATTTATATAAGTGTAAAATATTAATTTAAAATTAATCTCATAGATGTGACAAGATAATGGTTCTCCAAAGAGAAAATTTTCAAAAGATTAAAAAGTTTTTATAAAAAAATTAAATATCAAATTGATTGAAATGGAATAAATTAGATTAATAGATATATTACATAACTAATTTTGTAAAGACATGAAAAATTCAAGGGAAATTTTTTCTTAATTTTTTTTGGGATTTTACAAGAATGCAGTTTCTGACGGAGCCTGATTCTGAGGCCCGGTGTGCCCGGAATTAATTTCAGAAGTTAGGCTCGGGTACGTTTAGTGAACGAACGGGTGGGTTTTTCTAACTTTTAAACCGGTGCTCAGAATCGAAATCTGAGGGCACCGATGAACTCGCAGCACCGGTAATTGCTTAGGAAGACCCCTTTCTGTAGTTGCGTAATCTCAGGATGAGTTGTTTAAATAAAGTGAGGGATAATAATATAATTGTTTTACAATTATATTTTTCTTTTTTGTTAAGTGGATTAAGTGTTGTGTCACAACACTTTTCCTCTCTCTTATGTGGTTATAACCTATGTAAGGGAGTTAGGGGTGGGACCCACTTGTTGATAACTACCTTTGGAAGGATTAAGGTGGGGTGGGGCCCACACGAGCCCAACCCCTCACCTTCCCCTGACATTCATAACTTTTCCCCTCTTAATTTTGTAACTCTCAAAAAGAAACCCCCCTTTTTAAAAAAAGTCAACTATTTAATTGTGTAGGTTTTTCATGTAATTAATTCTTTGATTCGTTTGAATTTCAAATGAATTATTTTGCTTTGTGGGTTAATTAAATAAGACTAAGTCTTATTTCATGGGAGGATAGTTAATGGTGCGAAAGGATTTGGGGAGGAAAGCTCTAAGTTCTGACAGATGTGCTTCCTCCTTGAAGAACTCGAAGAACACATCGTCACCGACGAAGAACGCCAACCTCCGACAAAGGACGATGGTGAGAGATGCCTTCCTCGGGGATCGACGATGCGGTGCCATGTACCGCGACGCCAACGAACCTCTCCTTCCGCGACGCCTTCTTCCGTGACGTTCAATTCCGTGACGAAACTTTGTTCAACGATTACATCAGGTAGGGAATTATTTTGAGAAATGCTAAGGAACCCCATGTTACTTTCTTCTAAATCAAATAACGCGGATCGACTAAACATTAAGTTGATCCGCGAAGAATATGTTGCAGGTTGGGAATTCTTGATTACGGGGAAAAACTATTGGGGTTGATTACTTTAGTTCTTGAAAAATCATTTTCGTTCTTCGTCTTTTGGGTCACTTGTTATCAAATTAACGGGAGGAGGTTGGACCACACGAACACGACCGAATCTCCTCCCCCTTTGTTGTTTGGATTGATTGCGGCATGAACAAGGCTGCGCGGTGCTGTTTCACCACGCGGAAACGAGAAAGAACGCGACGAAGAAGCGTGGCGCTGTCGCACCGCGCCGTTGAGGCCAAACGAAACTGCGCCCGGAGTAGGGGCCGCGGGGGCAATTCTAAGACTCTGCAATTTTTTGTCGAAGTGCGTATCGACAGACAATGATGAGGCTGGCCGCAAAGGAGTTTTGAAGCCGCCGCAGTAAAGGTCGGGTCCCAGGAGGACCGTTGGAAAAGTAGGCGAGCAAAACGGACCACCGGAGCGCGTCCGGTGGTCCGCGGAAGGTGGCAACGGCGGTGCGCCGCCGGAATGGAACTGCCACGGCGGCGGGCCGAACCGAAACGGCTTAGTCGTTCTGGTTGTTGAGAGGCACGGCTTAACGCCGCACCGGTTATGTCGACTGCGGGGGGTTGTAACCCCCCCCCCCCCCCCCCCGCACCCGCTGGCCAAGCGGGCATCGTGCCGTGCCAACGCCAGGTCGGGCCGGGCCGCGCCATTCAGGCTAACCCAGGGGGTCTCGGGCCGGGTCGGACCGGGCCCGAACCCCCTATTTTAGGGTAGTTTCCGTTCAAATGCTCATATCTTGGGCCACGGACCTCCGATCAACACACCGTCAGTTGTGATGAGATCCTTGGATCTAGAAGGTCGTTTCAGTATATTACACTCAAGGTTTCTGAGAACTTTGTGTACAGACGGGTTGGTTCGAACACGAAACCAACTGGGCCCTCGGAGCGGAAACCCTTATATTTGGAGCTCCGGACGTCCGATTGACGTGCCGTCAAATTTATTGGTTTCCTCATGATGAGAAGGAACTTTTGGAATACTTCTCCTGAGATTTCGATGCAGTTGGATAGTGGCCGGGTTGGATTGTACCCGAAATCCAATCGGGCCCCTGGAACAGAAAAACTTATAACTTTCAGACCGGACGTCCGTTTGACGAACCGTCAGCGGCGTTAGTGATCTCGTGGAGAGATGGTCCCTATGAGTATACCCTATGAGAGTTCGGGGTACATTTGAGATACAGTCGGGTTGGTTCGCACATGAAACCAACCAGGCCCCAGGGACGAAAAAGCTAATAACTCATAGACCGGCCGTCCGATTGACGCGTCGTCTATTGCATTGAGACCCGTATGACGAGGCGGTCCTTTGAGATACTTCTTCATGGGACTTTGAGATACTTGGAGTATTGGCATGTAGCTCGTGGAGAGGACCCTCCCGGAGATGAGCATTCGGAGTACGGAGACCGTGTAGTCGGTTGAGACCTGATGACTGCTTGACTGACTCGACTTGGAGTGAGTCAACTAGCCCAGTGGAAGGAGCACTACTTTGTTCGGGTGCAGACCCATGGCAGACGGAGCACTACTGTGTGATAGTGCAGACCTGCGGTACTCGTCCAGAGAGTACCTCTGCAGGATATTAGGGGGTGTGCACTACTGTTTTTGGGTGGCATACCCCGGCGGGAAGCACTACTGTGTTTTGGTGGCTGACCCGCGGTACTCGACAGGAGGAGTACCTCAACAGTCTTAGGTTTGTGAGCAGTGCCTCGGAGTCATGACAGGACCACTGTACACTATAGAGACGGGGCTCTTCAGCAGTTATGGTTTCGATAATGAAAATCCTGGTTGAGCTGAGTCTAGGATCTTTGTGTTTACCTCATGATTGAGATGGGTCGCTTGATAACTTAGGTATATGTATGGGAATATACCTAGGTAGTGGTTATCCGTTTATTTCATAATCTTTGTGTTTCCTCATGATTGAGATGGGTTACTTGATAACTTGGGTATATGTATGGGCATATACCTAAGTAGAGTTTATCTGTTGAGATCTTCTTTGTGGCTAACCTTGTTGGATTTAGTGAGACCTTGAGAGTATCTGGGTCCCTACTAAGTATCATTATACTCACCCCTGCACGGGTTATTTCTGCACCTCGTTGTGTTGGCTGCAGATGAAGGGTAGTGCAGACAGAGACCGATTGTTCGAGGACTGGACGGTACCCGGAGGTGGACCTCATGACGAGACAGTATCCGGTGGTGGACTTTACGACGAGGCGACACTCGGAGGAGGTTGACGGGCGAGAGCGTTGTAGAGGCTATCTGTACCAACCCTTTAGGTAGGATCCGTGGTGGATGATCCAGGAGCTGCTCTATCTGTACCTACCCTTCAGGTAGGATCCATGGTGGATGATCCAGGAGTTGTGCTATCTGTACCTACCCTTCAGGTAGGATCTGAGGAGGACGACCCAAGAGCTGCTTCCTTTCTTCCATGTGTTTGTCTTTTTATTTTGTACATTCGTTCAGTTGTAGCTGTACTTTCAGTTGGGTTTGTATTGTGGCCCATTTACTTTTCAGCACTTTCTTTTGTACTTAGTGTTTTACTTCCGCTTGTACTCTGTGGTGATTTGTTTACTTTTATAAGGGCAATGCCTTCCCAGTTATCGGGATTTACGCCTTTGGTGCTAGTCGTCATCCCCTGGCCTATGGAAGGCAGGCTTGGGGTATTCACGGCACGGGACCCAAGGACGGGTCATGACAAATTGGTATCAGAGGAGTTCGGTTCTACCACAGAACTCAGGACTCTGATCTTACTCTATGTGAAGCAATAGTATTAAGGGTATCGAGTGTGGTCTTCAGTTCAAGGAGTCCAGTGTTGGTGCGGCGACTGATGTATTCATACACCATGACCCTGAATACTGATTTCCGACTTTGTACACGAAAACACTGATTGCATGTGTGTTTCCAAAAGTTTTAATGTCAACTCAAACCAGGTCAGCTCACCAGGTATAAATCGTTTACCGTGTCTCATCTGTTTAGGATGTCTCCACGCAGACAGTCAGTTGGAGTTCCGAGAGAGTACTCGATGACGGCTCACAGAGCGACGAGGCTCCAGTGCGGGGCCCTTTTTACTATGTTGGCACCCTCAGGTGGTGTACTAGTAGCACCACCACCTGTTGGGCAGCAGATTCCACCAGCCTTACTAGCGAACTGTGCACGCTGGCAGAGCGCGTTGCACGAGTTCCAGTAGCAGCGGCCTCTGAGGTTACGAGGCGAGGCAGATTCCCAAATAGCAGAGGACTGGATGGAAGTGATTGCTAGAGTTTTCCTCCTAGTTGAGACATCAGTAGAGTGTATGGTGTACTTGGATACTAGTGTTTTCCAGTGAGTGACCATGAGGATGGTCCGCATAGTGATGAGGCTTCGGTATGTGGACTGATGCCTGAGATAGTGCCTTTGGGTAGTGTATCAGCTATACATAACTACCTATTGGTCTGTAGTTACAACCGGCGGTAACGGTAGGTGACACATGTAGGCTTACTACCTTACACATGTTCTAACATCAGATACCCTCAAGTTCCAAGGCAAGCCCGACTCACAGGCGGCTAAGGACTGGCTTGAGGAGGTGGCTGAAAGTTTTCTTGAGCTTATATAGATTCGGCAGATTGACGAGTCGGAAGCTAAGTATTCATCAAGGCATACCGAACATTCTGGGTACTCAATGAATATAATTCGATCAGTGCTATAGATCTCGGACCTCTGAGTGAGGTGTGTATAAAGGATATCCGAGTAAGCACTCCTTTCTATACGCATTCCTACTTATGTTAGGGTGCTAGAAAGAACCCTTGTGGTTGAAAATTATTTTGCTGAATGGATGCAGTCAGTGAAGGATAGTATTTTGAAAGCTAGAAATTGGTGCCAGTCTCAGAGACTTGGGCATGCGAATGTTTCAAAAAGGGGAAATGTTAAGGAAAGATGAATCTGTAGAGTAGCGGACGTGGAAGCAGAGCTAGGAGAGCAACATGTGGTGGTGTACATTTCAACATGTTACAACCACCCACCTTTGTAGTCCCCACCAGGCTCAGGGAGCTGGATGGAAGGGGAAGAGAGTAGCTGCATGCGGTCAAGGAGAGTGACCCAATGACTCTAAGAATGATTCGAGGGGCAGTCTGTGTCCACTATTAGTTGCTGTAGTAACAGACGTTGATACGAATCATTCCTTCCTTCCATGAATCTTATCCCATACCTAGAGTTTCCGGTAAGCCGTAGACTTGACCCTCATGTCTGAAGATACCTTGGGAGGAGACTCGATAATCACACTTACGTCGACAGTGTGATATGACCCACAAGGCGAGAGTTTCCGTTGGAATCTCTTGGTGGCAGCGTCGAGGCCTTATGACGTTGATCTGAGTATAGATTGGATCCACAGTTCATACACAAATTGACGGTATTAGGAAAATGTCGGGATGGGTTTTCCTTGGTCGGCGAAAAGGAAACCCCAGGCAGCACAGGATTAACTCTTTCATAGGAAGGTGTAGCCGATCACTCTTAAATCGGCAACATCACCCACGTGGCAGCAGGAGTTTTGAGTTTCAGTTCTAATCAGGAGCGGACTAGTTCCAAGCATAGAGGCCTCTGATCTTGGTGCTACCATCTTCCTTGTTGTTGTTGTTGTTGTTGTTGTTTGTGGTTGTTGTGTGTCTTGAACTACGAGCTGCAGAAATAAAATTCACTTATATTTGTGACGTTTACTTACCTGCCCTTTTTGGTTTGATTGATCCTAAGAGGTTCTGATTAAAAACTGTTGACTTGACCCTCACTTTTGAGATTCATACTGGAGGAGACCCAGTGACCACACACTGATGCCGATAGTGTGACTCAACCCTTGGAGGCGAGATTAACAGTTGGATCTCTTGGTAGTAGCGTTGAGGCCTTACGATGTCACCCATTGTAACACCCGAGATTTTTATGAGTAATATTTTGTTTTTATATATCATCAAAGGAATCTTTCAATACATACTAGCTTGGCTTACTTTACATGCAATCACAACCTTCCTCGATATCTTGCGTTGTACGCAATACCGAGTTTCACTAAACAACGATATGCTATTAAAATATTGTTAAAACTAGCCGTTATGAATAGTAATAACCACTTTTTGAAATTTTATAAATTTCATTTTTCAAAATGGACTTCATTTTTGGATTCGTAATATCGAAATTAGCCTAGGGTGAAATTTTGGTATTTTTCTGAAAACTTTCAATTTTTGATTAATAGTGAAACCACTAAGTGGTAGGTTAAAAACTGAATTTTGCATAAAAGTTAATTTTACCGCTTCTGTGAATGGAATTTCAAAAATCCGACAGACACGGTTGATATCAGTAAGTAAAATGTGGTTCAATGAGATAAAAATAATTTTTTGATGAATAGTAACTTTTTACTTTCTTTACCGCGGTTAATAGTAAATAGGGTAACTAAGGGTAAATATGATATTACTATTACCCTAACACATGTCCTAATTCTATTGGATAAGTTTAATTCGACCAAAAACAACCTTATGAATATAATACGACCATTTAGGTCCACTTGGATTAGATTATGACATTTAATATTATTTTATTTAATGAATAGTTAAAATAGTTAAAATCAAAGTTTAATAACTAAAACATTTTTAATATGGGTTTATACATAAGATAAATTCGATTATAAATATTCATTAGAAATCTAAAAATATTTCCTACATAATGATATTTTATTTATAATTTTTAGACTTCAAATAAATTAATTTATTTATAACACAACGATGATGCAGTAATTACCATTTTAGGGAAATGTTAACATAATTGATGTTATAAATGCCCAAATAAATGTAATTTGAGACTTTTTATGAATTCCATTAATTTTCTAGGTTAATATGATATATTAGTGTTGATTTAATCAACTTGGCTCTAATATATAATTCTGTTATGACTTTCACAAAAATCACATATCAAATAGTGTCAAAATTGACACAAAATAGTTTTTAAATCAAATATTATATTATTAATTGTTATTTTATACCTAAAAATCTGAGGTTCGGCCAAATGACTTAGATAAGGATATATATATTAATAATAAACAAATTGGGGTTCGTTTGTCATGTTATAGTAAGTGTATTTACCATATAGTGTAAGAAAACAAAAAGACACGGTAAAAGTTAAATTATTTAACTTAGAGTTAAATAAAATTGATAAGGTTAAAATAATAACCTAAACTTGTCTAAATCCTATTGGGTGATAGGATTTCGACCCATCCCCACTTTATCTTCTAAATAAGACCCTTTGGAACCATTATAAACCGATTTTTACTTTAATATAAAATAATATTTTGAGATATTCCTAAGGTGGCCCTCTCCTCCCTTATAAAAGGGAACCTCCTCCCCCTCCTCCTCACACCAATTTGAGAACCCAAGCTCGGAAAACCCCTGACAAAATTCCTTCTCCACTTCCCTAGAATAATCCTAGAGGTCCTGGTCTTCTTCAAAGACCAATCTTAGTTCCCTAAGTGGAGGATTCAAAGGGGCCTTTAAAAGAAGAGGTAATATCCATTACCGATCTTTTCAATTTCTTTCTTCTTAAACTTCTTCTTATTTAGTTGTTTCATGATAAAGTAATAACATCAGTATTACTTACATACTGATATGTTATTATAAATATGAAACAACCCTAATTCACCTTCTATCCATCCTACAGAAAAATGAAATCACCACGTGTACGTACGTACGGAATACCGTCTCCACGCCATGGTGTAATCTATTTTCCACCACCACCTTACTTGGATGGGTATAATGGTGTAAATAATGACTATATATGACTATTAAAAAGTGATATTGATTATGAAATAGTATACATACACTCCAATACAATTCCACGATCATAGTAACGATATCATCACTCGTGCGTACGTACGGAATACCGTCTCCACGATGTGATGCGACTCGTTCTACATGATCATCATTACATAGTAATTATATAAATTAATTGAATGAATAAATATGATATATGTTACACTAATACCATTATGGATATAAGGAATCTATAACCTTAAAATAAGAATAAGAATTTATTCAGAAAAACATGCATAAGAACAAAAGGCAATAAAGACCCGAGTAACAAGTAACAATGAAATATTACTAATAAGAAGCTAAGAATATGACCATATATGATATCATATGAATATTTATGATTCTGTAATAAGTAAATAAAATTATTTAAACCATTATACAGGAGCTTCGGACACGTATAAAGCAAATCAGACCTAAGGTAAGGGGAAATATCACAATCTCATTTTTATCCGAGATTGTTTATACTTTGGTATTTACTGGGGTGTATTTTATCATCCACATCCACGTTCCCTCAATATGTAATATTTTTTCCATCCACTTACAATAGTTTAAATCCAATTTTACCCTTCGGTGAGTTTTTAGTAAAGAATATGAAAGGAATCTTTTGTCGTTTTTTCGTACGAGGTACTTTTTGACTTTTCCGACAAAAGTACGAAGAATGTTTTTTTTAACTTATACGACATGAATGGATTTTTAAAACATTATTTCCAAGAAGCTTCCTTTACATTTTTTCAAGTTTATTTTTAATCAACTTCTTTTAGTTTATAATTTTATGACATGTTAATAAAAGAAAAGTGTTTTTGAAGAAGAAAGGATATTTTCCTCAAGAATAGAGTTCAAGTGTTTTATCAAAATTATTTTCCATCTAAGATAATAAAGGGTTCTGTTTTTATCCCTATTATTACATTGATTTAATTATGTTGTGAGGGAATTATTTTTATGAAGTCATTTACCTAATATGATTTGTTTTACGATGTCATGATGTTTCAAGAATCCCATTTTTGTTACATGTGTTATGCGATGATGTATGATTTATGATTATGTGGCACACATAAGAAAGGATTCATTATAAGATGGGTGGGACCTATATCTCCCTCCAATTCATTGGGTAAAGATTTATATCTCATGAGATAGACATGGCTGGAACGGAAGGTTATTTCGGTTCAGTGATACAGGACTGAAACGAGGAGTGAACTCGATTCAGAAATGGTCTTTGTCCGCTAAGATAGTCTTGGAAATGAGTCATGACAAACAAGAAATGATTTTCCATGATTATGTGTGCATGCCACAAAGTTTCAAGTTTTATGTTATGATTATGGGGATCTCATTTTCACTTCTATGATTTATTCCATGTTAAGATATTATGATCTCTTTTGCAGATTATGATTTTCAAAAAGATATGATATGATTTTTATTTCCTTTATTTTCCCTTGCTGAGCATTTGAGCTCACCCTTTTTTGTATGTTTTCTTTTCCCCAGGTCAGGAAGATGGATATTAAGTAGAATATGCTAAAAGGGACCCTAGATATGATGAAATAAATGGGAGACACTATAGAAGATTTATGAACCAGTTGTTTATGTTTCCCAGTTTCTAAAGACACTATACCTATACGGTCCTTTGTGGTTTTGTCATATGTTGTAATAAGTATGCTTCAATTTTGAAGTATTAACAATGTATGTAAAGTATGGGTCGTTATAGTTGGTATCAGAGGAAAGGTATAGTCAACCTTTGGAAACTAGGATGTGAAAGCCTTAGTAAGAACTATAAGGATAAGTCTAAACATAGAACACAATCTTAGTGTTTTAGAAATGGCCATGAATAACCTAGGATAAGACCTTAAGCGTGAAAATTTTATTCTTGAATTATGTGGTTTTCCTATTATAATTAGTGTTGCTCACACTATTCTTCTTGGTTTTAGTCAATGGCTGGAACCCGAAGGAACAGTGTTAATGCGGAATGTGATGGGCAATGCAATGATTGTCCCCCCGAGCAACCAAACGATATGGGAGCTGGAATGAAAAATCTTGTAGCCATGCTCACACAACTTTCTCATGCTATGAATCATACAGGACTTCCAAACGAGTAAAGGAAGGAGCAACATTCTGTTCAATCCTTCATGAGGCAGCGTCCACCTTCTTTTAGCGGGTCTACTGATCCATTAGTTGCTGAACAATGGATTAGTACTACTGAAAAGATATTTTTAGTTCTTAAATGTTCTGAGCATGATAAAGTCATCCTAGCAGTGTATCGTTTGGAAGGAGATGTTGATCAATGGTGGAATCTTATTAAGAATACGAGGCAAAGGGATGAAATTGAGTCCATGGAATGGGACGAGTTCAAGAACTTATTTTTCAATAAGTACTTCCCTCGTATTCTCCGAACAAAGATGGAGAAAGAGTTTCTCGAACTGAAGAAAAAGGATGATGAATCTGTTGGTACCTATGAAGAAAATTTTACAAGACTTGCAAGGTACGCTTCTGGTATTATTATCCAACCTGTGAGTAAGATCGATCGATTCTTTAGTGGCTTAAAACCAAGTCTTCTAAGGGCCTTATCCATAAGGGACTTCAATAGATACGAGGAAATCGTTCGATGTCCTCTCAAAGTTGAGATGGAGATTGGAGTAACCCATCAATCATATGGGTTTGATAAGAAGATGAAAATGGAATTCAAAGGAAAATCTAAAGAGCACACTGAAAATAAGATGAGCTTTCCCTTATGCTCAAAGTGTGGAAAGAAACATGGAGGGAGTTGTCTTAAAGGGACAAGTAAATGTTTCAAATGTGGAAAGGAAGGTCATAGGGAATTTGAATGCCGTGATAATGGGAAGAAGATGTATAATTATGCAAAAAAAGGAAGGGATACACAGAATGAACCTATTACACTTCAATGTTTCAAGTGTAAGGAGATGGGGAATTATGCCAATCAATGCCCAAATCCAAGTGTTGATGATGATGGTCGACGTCAACAAACTCTTAAGGCTAAAGACAAAGGAAAGTCACATGAAATTTCTATTAGTGATGTGGAGTACGATAACGATGTGGTGAAAGGTACACTTACCATCCACTCTAAAGTAGCAAATGTTTTATTTGATTATGGTTCCACCCACTCTTTTATTTCTAAAAATTTTTCTAAGGGTATCACCGTATTACCTCAACAATTATATGTTGAGTTAGCTGTGACAACACCTAATGGCACAACAGTCGCATCAAATGTTTATAATTCTTCTCCAATTGAAGTTTATGGGAAAGTGCTTCCTGCAAATCTTGTGATCCTTCCTATAGTGGAATTTTATGTGATTCTTGGCATGGATTGGCTTTCTCTACATGGATCTCATATCAATTGCCAAAGAAGGGAAGTCACATTTCATATTCCAGATCAATCTACGATCGTCTATCAATGCAAGGATGAATATAACCTTCCAGTGGAAATTGCTTCCATCTTATGGGTCTTTATTCCACTAAATGAAGGTTATTTATCTCAAATGGTTGGTGAGAAACTCACGATTAAGAATATGCCCATCGTACGGGAGTTTTATGATGTCTTTCCGGAGGAATTACCGATTCTTCCACCAAATCGTGCATTTGAGTTTTCAATAGAACTCATACCGGGTGCTTTGCCTATTTCAAAGACACCTTATAGAATGGCCCCAATTGAGTTGCAGGAATTGAAGAAGCAACTCCAAGAGAATCTTGATAAGGGATTCATACGCCCTAGTGCGTCACCTTGGGGAGCACCTGTTCTATTTGTTAAGAAGAAAGATGGATCAATGAGACTATGCATTGATTATCGAGAACTTAACAAGATCACTATCAAGAACAAATATCCTCTCCCACGCATTGATAACTTATTTGAACAACTACGCGGAGCTCAATACATTTCCAAGATTGATCTTCGTTCAGGGTATCATCAATTAAGGGTCAAAAGGGAAGATATACCAAATACGGCTTTCCGTACAAGGTATGGACACTATGAATTTATAGTGATGCCATTGGTCTTACTAATGCCCCTGCTATCTTCATGGATCTAATGAATAGAGTATTTAGAGACTATCTTGATCAATTTTTGGTAGTCTTTATAGACGATATTCTTGTCTATTCAAAGAGCAAAAAAGAGCATGAACATCACTTGAGAATTATATTGAAGACCCTGAGAGAGGAGAAGCTTTATGCCAAATTTACCAAGTGTAAATTTTGGCTTCAAAAAGTTGCATTTTTGGGTCACATAATCTCAAAAGAGGGGATATCTGTGGATCCAGCAAAAACAGAGGTTATCGAAAGATGGTCGAGACCAACAACAGTAACTGAGATCCGAAGATTTCTTGGTTTGGCTGGATATTATCGACGTTTTGTAAAAGATTTTTCACAATTATCTAATCCACTCACCAAGTTGACTCGGAAAGGAGTTAAGTTTGTTTGGACAGAGGAATGTGAAGAGAATTTCAAGGAGTTGAAAAGAAGGTCATACAGTGCACCTGTGCTCACACTGCCTTATAGTGGAGAAAGGTTTGTGATCTACAGTGATGCATCCAAGAAGGGATTGGGGTGTGTTCTTATGCAAAATGATATGGTGATAGCTTATGCCTCACGACAGTTGAAAATCCATAAGCAAAATTACCCAACACATGATTTGGAGTTAGCTGCGGTAATCATTGCATTAAAGATTTGGAGGCATTACCTTTATGGTGAAAGGTGTGATATTTATACTGATCATAAAAGTTTAAAGTATATTTGCACACAAAAGGAGGTGAATATGCGTCAAAGAAGATGGTTGGAGCTGATTAAGGATTATGACTGCTCAATCCATTACCACCCTGGGAAAGCAAACAAAGTGGCAGATGTATTAAGTCATCAAGACTATGCTAGTTTATCCATGATGAGGATCACAAAAGATCCAATATTTATGGATTTACAAAGGATGGATCTTGGAATTATAATGGAAGGGGAAAAATATTATCTTTCTCAAATGAATGTTCAACCATCTATACATGTGAAGATTAAAGAGGCACAGAAAGAAGATGTAGAGTTACAAAAGAAGGTGAGAAATGTTCCTGAATTCAACCTTGATTGTGATGGGATAATAAAGTTCAGGAATCGGGTTTGTGTTCCTCCCATCCCCGAATTAAAGAAGGAGCTGCTGGATGAGGCGCATAGTTCTTCATTCTCTATTCATCCTGGAAGCACGAAGATGTATAGGGACCTGAAAGAGTACTTCTGGTGGGATGGCATGAAAAGAGATTGTAACACCCCAAGATTTCATAGTGTGTTATTTCTTCAAAATAATTCAATAACTTGCACTACACGCAACACCGAGTTCAAGCGCACCATGACTTACCAAACAAGCCGTTCAAAAAAAGGTTATGAATAGTATTAACTAAATTTTAAACTTTATATAATCCTTATAATTTTAGAATCCATATTATGAGTTTCTTAGACATAATGTAAGAACAAATTCATCTTCAGTATTGTAGTTTTACCAACTTTTAATAGTGAACCCTTTCTAAATAAAATATTTTAAACTTTTTGACTAAATGGGGACATCAAAAAAATTTAAAATAAAACATCCCAAGCTTCCACGGTACGCTTTCCTTTGAATAAAACAGTAGCGTGTGTTGTATGCAACTTCGAGTTTTAACACACACCACAACCGATCAAATTAGCCGTTATGAATAGTAATACTTAATTTTTTGAAATTATATATATTTTATATTTCAAAATATATTTCATTTTTGGATTCGGAATATCAAATTTAGCCTAAGGTGAAATTTTGGTACTTTTCGGATAACTTTCATATTTTGATGAATAGTAAAAATTACTAAATTTTAATTAAAAACAACTTTTTTAATCAAAATAATTAATAGTGATAAATTATGAATTTGAGTGGTTTTAAAGTATATTTAGAATATATTTTTACCATTTAATATAATTTTTGTCATTGGACATAATTTTACAATTAAACCGAACATAAACAAGTGTCAATCTTTTGATAGTTATTATCTCTTAAAAACACGCTTTTTGTTTCGACAGCGGGAATTAATTTTAAATTAATTTCTGCCACTTATGTGTTTTGAATTTAGAAAAATGGATTCCATATTTGGAATCATGATGATCAAATTGTGTAAATAGGTAACTTTTATTTTTAGACATTTTGAATAATTATTGCGGTAAATATTTTATTTACCATGGTTAAGGGTAAATCCGGTAAATAAGGGTTAAAAAATAATATTATAATAATACTAAATTACCCTAAAACGTGTCTTAACCCTATTGGTTGATACATGGTCGACCATGGGCATCTTTGGGTCAATTTTGGGACCCCATTGATCCACTTGTAAGTGATAATGACACTTTATTTTAATTAAGTTAAAATGAATACAAAAATGGCATAAGCTTACATCTTTTAAAAGAACAATTTTTAAATAGGGTTATACATGTTGGATTTTCGATTATAATTATTCATTAGAAATCTAAAAAGATTTCCTACATAATGATATTTTATTTATAATTTTTAGACATCAAATAATTTAAATTATTAATGACACAATAATGATGCAATGTTTACCTCATTAATAAATCATTTAAATAAATAAGATTATAATGATTAAACTATTATCTAAAACCTGTCCAATTCTTATTGGTTGATGTTATTTAGAATATGAGTCATCTTATCTTCGACCTAAATGATTTTTTGGACCATTATAAACCGAATATAATTATATTATAAAGTAATACTTTCACTCTTTCCTAAAGAGCCCCTCCTCTCCCTTATAAAAGGAGACCAATTCTACTCATTCCTCACACCTCTCAAGCCACTTGGATCGTCCAAACTCTGACCAACTAATCTCCCCACATCCCTCTCCTCTTCCTTGAAGCTTCCCCTTAGGCAGAAAGCATTTCAAGAAGTCCTTTGCTTCCAACCAAAGTGAGTTACCTAAATTAAAGGTAACATTTTCTCTTAAATTATTTTCAATTATTTTGCTTCTCCAACCCCCAAACTCTTTTTATTTCCTTTCTTTTGTAACAACACCAGTATCCACAATATACTAGGATGTTGTTATAAGAAGGATTCAAACTACACATTCACACAACTCCATCTAATGGATGATGAACATAATGTTTCTGTGGATGGCAAACTAACGCCTCACGAAACGATGATTGTTCAAATACATCTTACCGCCTCTCATGGTGGCCATTAGGATGGCACTGTAATTAAATATGATATTAATGATATCTATTTTATATATAAGCTTCTGTAATTCCATTTTATTTCATACAATTATTCATTTCATGTTGTATATACATACGATAATTTCATTTGAGGAAGTGCGGACAACCGCCCCCTTAAAATGATATGACTCGTTCATACCAGACATGGAACGTATAAAAGATGGTGTTAATAAACTTAAGTAACATATATAAAATATTATATTGGAATAGTAATATACCTATGTATCATTTGGATTCGATTCTTTTAAAATAAAAATTAAATGGAAGTAGCATTCGTGCGTACGTACGGACTACCGTCTCCACGAACGCGATGAGATTCATTCTCCATCGTATCCATTCAAGTATAATTATCATTTGATGATTTAAAAATGATGTTTAAGTACTTGATACCATTCTGGATATGAATAATATACATCCCATTAATAACGAATATGGCTCACATAACAAAGAATATAAAGTAAAATGAACCCGTTAACACCTGAAATGACGATAATTCTAAGATATTATTAGAAAATCAATGTTAAAAGATCATATATGATATCATATTAAAGTTACTGATTCTTGTATTATTAAATAACAATTATTTCACCATTATACAGGAGGTAAACCTACCATCAACCAAGGAAAAAGTACAAAGTAAGGGATTCTCTTATCTCACTTTCAATTCCGTGAGATTTCCATTGTTCGCTACAAAATTATTGAAAGTGGTGTATTGTGTACTTCCATTTGATATATATTATCATGATTCACTTTATATTCATGTTATTCTGTAAATCATTTGGTGGTTATTAACTTTTGGCCATGCGACTCAGTTGATTAACGTGGTAAGGGGTTTCTTGTCTCACTTTTAATTCCGTGAGAATTCCATTGATCACCACTTAATTATTGCATGTGGTGTATGTGTACTACCCATGATTGTATTCATTGTGTAATATACTTTATTTTATGGGTATTTAGATCATCATGGTATGATCTTTCTTTCATGGGTGTTTGTTTCTTAAGTTACCTAATCAATAAGGGAATTTGAGATTTCAATTTCCACTCATTTGGGTTTACGCATATTTCATTGATTATATTACCCCAAGATTATGTGTGGAATCACTATTCATTTGATTATGTCATAATTTCCACTCCCCTTCCTGTGGATATACTTTTGATACACATAATCACTCCATTGAAAATTCTCAAGTCATTGATATGAATTTGATAAGATTAATTTTAACTCTTTCACCATTTGTTGAGTTAAACATCCAATTCGTTGGTGTTGTTTTTACAGGAATATGTGTGAATATACTTTGATTGTTTTACACTGAATATCCAATCATATTTAGTGTATTTATATTTTTCACACATAATTATGTTGTTGATTTATCCTTAACCTAAGGATATGGCCTTTATGAGAGATTTCATCTCAACTTACATTCCATTGAGACTTCTTTGTTGATATACACCAAATCACTTTTATGTGGTGTATATAATGTACTTTGACATAGTATATCATGAATTCCCTTTATTCTCATGATATTACAAAGTTTTGATTACCTCAATTATTTTCATTCAAGTGTCTCTCTTTTGGTTAGAATCTCTAACTAAAATACCATTTTTAAATATTTTAAAGACTTATTCATCTAAATCTTTCTCATTAATGTCCATGTTTTAAAAATGGTTTTAAGGATTTATTTATATGGAAATTAAAGTTTAGAAATTAAAAATCCTTTTAAAAGGTTTCAAAGTGGTATGGGACACTTTGATTCAGAAATCTATTTTTAAATGGCTTCTTGACAAATAGTGTGACTTTTAAATGTTTTCAAGAAAAGGGGGATATTTCTCTCAAATAGTTTTGATGATTATTTTCATCTATGTCAACATCCTTCATTATTCATGATTGAGGTTAATGTGATACAATACAATCTTCCATATTGTATCAAATGAGTTATATTTGACTGTGGATGTTCCATTTTTATACCATTCATGGTTTGTGGTTAAAGTATTGACATTTCGTATGCTAGTTTTAATACGAATGTTTATTTTATGCTTAAACCTATTCATATGAGGAATGCATTGGACTTAATAAGTGACGGGTGGAGCCCGCTATAGCTCCTCGATGCATTGGTAGGTCTCATGAGACAAACTAGTGTCTTGGCACAAGGCCTTGGAAAAATCTTATTTGTAGTCTTGGCACGAGGCCTTGGCTATGTGGTTATGATAGTCTGGCATTATGCATTCCATCATTATGAAAGTGGTTATTGATATTTCATGTGATCATTCGACTAGTAGAATATTCATGTGAGTAAGTAAATGGCATTATTTCATTTTACCTTTGCCATTTTATGTTGAAGTTCAAGTTTCAAAGGCTTTTGTTTTAGTTATAAATTTCCTTAAGTGTTTATGCTTATTTATGAAAGCTTCTGCTATAATGTTATCCTTACTGAGCATCCGAGCTCACCCCTTTCAATGTTTTATTTTTTTTCCAGGATTATGAAGAAGTAATTTATGAATGACCTGCAGGGATAGTATGAGGGGATATGAAGACAAGATGTTTTTTTATGATGTAATGTAAAAATTTATGGATGTATCTAGTTATTCCAAGGCTACTAAACTAATCGGTCTTTCGAGACTTGATCTTTCTCATGATCATGCCAATGTTATGTAATAATGCACCGACTCTGGGTAACTAGGGTCGGGGCGTTACAGAGATGTTGCTGAATATGTATCTCGATGCTTGGTTTGTCCACAAGTTAAAGCTAAGAGACAGAAGTCTAAGGGGATGTTACAACCATTACCCATACCCGAATGGAAATGGGAAAACATCACTATGGACTTTTGCACAGGACTTCCTAAAACATCCAAAGGCAATAATGCTATCTGGGTCATAGTTGATCATCTTACAAAGTCTGCACACTTCATTGCTATTAGAGAGGATTTCTCTCTAGATTAGCTTTCCAGGATATATGTAAAGGAAGTGGTAAGATTGCATGGAGTACCACTTTCTAATATATCTGATCAGGATCTGAGATTTACCTCGAAGTTCTGGTGAAGTCTTCAGCATACTCTGGATACAGAGTTGAGTTTCAGCACTGCTTATCATCCTCAGACAGTCGGTCAGTCTGAGAGAACAATTCAAACCCTAGAAGATATGTTGAGAGCCTGCTCTATGGATTTCAAAGGAGGTTGGGATCAACACCTACCTTTGGTGGAATTTTCTTATAATAATAGCTTTCACTACAGTATTCAGATGGCTCCTTATGAAGCTCTCTATGGAAAGAAATGCAGGACTCCAACTTACTGGGATGAAGTTGGGGAAAGAAAGCTATTAGGACCTGATCTCATTGATGAAATGGAAAAAAAGGTCAGATCTATTCAACAACACATAAGAGCAGCTCAGAGTCGACAGAAAAGTTATGCCGACAACCGAAGAAAAGACCTAGAGTTTGAAGTGGGTGATAAAGTGTTCTTACAAATATCTCCCTGGAATAAGGTTATGAGATTTGGAAAAAGGGGGAAGTTGAGTCCTAGATATATCGGTCCTTTCGAAATACTGGATTGTGTTGGAAAGGTAGCTTACCAATTGGCGCTTCCACCGAATCTCTCTCAAGTTCACGATGTGTTCCATGTATCTCTCCTGAGAAAGTACATACCTGATCCTTCACATGTACTCAGTTCAGAAGTTGTACCGCTGGAGCAAGATCTTTCTCATGAAGAACAACCGATAGAGATTCTGGATCGTAGTGAAAAAGTCCTACGAAACAAGACCACTCGATTGGTGAAAGTTTTATGGAGTAACCACCAACTTGAAGAAGCTACATGGGAGCTTGAGGATATTATGAGGGAGAAGTATCCTCATCTGTTTGTTACAAAGTGACGAATTTCGAGGGCGAAATTCTTTTTAAGGGGGGTTGAATGTAACACCCGAGATTTTTATGAGTAATATTTTGTTTTTATATATCATCAAAGGAATCTTTCACTACATACTAGCTTGGATTACTTTACACGCAATCGCGACCTTCCTCAATAGCTTGCGTTGTACGCAATACCGAGTTTCACTAAACAACGATATGCTATTAAAATATTATTAAAACTAGCCGTTATGAATAGTAATAACCACTTTTTGAAATTTTATAAATTTTATTTTTCAAAATGGACTTCATTTTTGGATTCGGAATATCGAAATTATCCTAGGGTGAAATTTTGGTATTTTTCTGAAAACATTCAATTTTTTGATGAATAGTGAAACCACTAAGTGGTAGGTTAAAAACTGAATTTTGCATAAAAATTAATTTTACCGCTTCTGTGAATGGAATTTAAAAAATCTGACAGACACGGTTGATATCAGTAAGTAAAATGTGGTTAAATGAGATAAAAATATTTTTTTGGTGAATAGTAACTTTTTACTTTTTTCTACCGTGGTTAATAGTAAATAGGGTAACTAAGGGTAAATATGATATTACTATTACCCTAACATATGTCCTAATTCTACTGGATAAGTGTAATTCGACCAAAAACAACCTTATGAATGTAATATGACCATTTAGGTCCACTTGGATTAGATTATGACATTTAATATTATTTTATTTAATGAATAGTTAAAATAGTTAAAATCAAAGTTTAATAACTAAAACATTTTTATTATGTGTTTATACATAAGATAAATTCGATTATAAATATTAATTAGAAAGCTGAAAATATTTCCTACATAATTATATTTTATTTATAATTTTTAGACTTCAAATAAATTAATTTATTTATGACACAACAATGATGCAGTAATTACCCTTTTAAGGAAATGTTAACATAATTGATGTTATAAATTCCCAAATAAATGTAATTTTAGACTTTTTATGAATTCCACTACTTTTCTAGGTTACTATGATATATTAGTGTTGATTTAATCGACTTGGTTCTAACATATAATTCTGTTATGACTATCACAAAAATCATATATCAAATATTGTCAAAATTGACACAAAATAGTTTTTAAATCAAATATTATATTATTAATTGTTATTTTATACCTAAAAATATAAGGTTCGGCCAAATGACTTAGATAAGGATATATATATTAATAATAAACAACTTGGGGTTCGTTTGGCATGTTATAGTATGTGTATTAACCATATAGTGTTAGAAAACAAAAAGACACGGTAAAAGTTAAATTATTTAACTTAGAGTTAAATCAAATTGATAAGGTTAAAATAATAACCTAAACTTGTCTAAATCCTATTGGTTGATAGTATTTCGACCCATCCTCACTTTAACTTCGAAATAAGACCCTTTGTAACCATTATAAACCGATTTTGACTTTAATATAAAATAATATTTTGAGATATTCCTAAGGTTCCCCTCTCCTCCCTTATAAAAGGGCACCTCCTCCCCCTCCTCCTCACACCAATTTGAGCACCCAAGATCATAAAACCCCTGACAAAATTCCTTATCGACTTCCCTAGAATAATCCTAGAGGTCATGGTCTTCTTCAAAGACCAATATTAGTTCCCTAAGTGGAGGATTCAAAGGGGCGTTTAAAAGAAGAGGTAATATCCATTACCGATCTTTTCAATTTCTTTCTTCTTCAACTTCTTCTTCTTTAGTTGTTTCATGATAAATTAATAACATAAGTATTACTTACATACTGATATGTTATTATAAATATGAAACAACCCAAATTCACCTTCTATCCGTCCTACTAAAAAATGAAATCACCGCGCGTGCGTACGTACGGAATACCGTCTCCACGCCGTGGTGTAATCTATTTTCCACCACCACCTTACTTGGATGGGTATAATGGTGTAAATAATGACTATATATGACTATTAAAAAGTGATATTGATTCTTAAATAGTATACATACACTCCAATACAATTCCACGATCATAGGAACGATATCATCACTCGTGCGTACGTACGGAATACCGTCTCCACGATGTGATGCGATTCGTTCTACATGATCATCATTACATAGTAATTATATAAATGAATTGAATGAATAAATATTATATATTTTACACTAATACCATTCTGGATATAAGGTATATATAACCTTAAAAGAAGAATAAGAATTTATTCGGCAAAACATGCATAAGAACAAAAGGCAATAAAGACCCGAGTAACAAGTAACAATGAAATATTACTAATAAGAAGCTAAGAATATGACCATATATGATATCATATCAATATGTATGATTATATAATAAGTCAATAACATTATTTAAACCATTATACAGGAGCTTCGGACACGTACAAAGCAAATCGGACCTAAGGTAAGGGGAAATATCACAATCTCATTTTTATCTGAGATTGTTTATACTTTGGTGTTTACTGGGGTGTATTTTATCATCCACATCCATGGTCCCTCAATATGTAATATTTTTTCCATCCACTTACAATAGTTTAAATCCAATTTTACCCTTCGGTGAGTTTTTAGTAAAGAATATGAAAGGAATCTTTTGTCGTTTTTTCGTACGAGGTACTTTTTGACTTTTCCGACAAAAGTACGAAGAATGTTTTTTTTAACTTATACGGCATGAATGGATTTTTAAAAAATTATTTCCAAGAAGCTTCCATTACATGTTTTCAAGTTTATTTTTAATCAACTTCTTTTAGTTTATAATTGTATGACATGTTAAGAAAAGAAAAGTGTTTTTGAAGAAGAAAGGATATTTTTCTCAAGAATGGAGTTCAAGTGTTTTATCAAAATTATTTTCCATCTAAGATAATAAAGGGTTCCGTTTTTATCCCTATTATTACATTGATTTGATTATGTTGTGAGGGAATTATTTTTATGAAGTCATTTACCTTATATTATTTGTTTTATGATGTCATGATGTTTCAAGAATCCCATTTTTGTTACATGTGTTATGCGATGATGTAGGATTTATGATTATGTGGCACACATAAGAAAGGATTCATTATAAGATGGGTGGGACCTATATCTCCCTCCAATGCATTGGGTAAAGATTTATATCTCATGAGATAGACATGGCTGGAATGGAAGGTTATTTCGGTTCAGTGATACAGGACTGAAACGAGGAGTGAACTCGGTTCAGAAATGGTCTTTGTCCACTAAGATAGTCTTGGCAATGATTCATGACTAACAAGAAATGATTTTCCATGATTATGTGTGCATGCCACAAAGTTTCAAGTTTTATGTTATGATTATGGGGATCTCATTTTCAATTCTATGATTTATTCCATGTTAAGATATTATGATCTCTTTTGCAGGTTATGATTTTCAAAAAGATATGATATGATTTTTATTTCCTTTATAAGACCTTGCTGAGCATTTGAGCTCACCCTTTTTTTTATGTTTTCTTTTCCCCAGGTCGGGAAGATGGATATTAAGTAGAATATGCTAAAAGGGACCCTAGATATGATGAAATAAATGGGATACACTGTAGAAGATTTATGAACCAGTTGTTTATGTTTCCCAGTTTCTAAAGACACTATACCTATATGGTCCTTTGTGGTCTTGTCATATGTTGTAATAAGTGTGCTTCAATTTTGAAGTATTAACAATGTATGTAAAGTATGGGTCGTTATATCCATGGTATGGATTAGTGCCATTCCTGAAAATATTGACTGTTTTAGGAAAAGAACATGGTTCATCCACGAGATGAGACCAAATTTCTCTTATCAGTAAAGAAGAAATCTTAGCAGCTCTTGTGGGACCAGAGATGGTCCAGGCCACGACAGGGAAGGTCTAGGTCATCCAGGAGCAGATGAGGACAACTCTGAGCCAACAATAAGTCTTATGTTGATAGGAGACAGAACCACTGGGATTTGGGGATAGTGACCACGTTTTCTTACGGGTCTCACCTCGACGAGGTCTATGGTGATGTGATCGAGGCGGCAAGTAATCTCCGAGGTTCAGCGGACCTTTTCAGGTCCTCAGTAGGGTAGGCGAGGTGGTTTACCTCTTGACCCATCCACCTCAGTTGCACCAGGTGCACGATGACTTACATGTATCTCAACTAAGGAGATACGTGCACGATCCTTCGCTTATCATCGACCATGGGGAAATGGACGTTGGTGATGGGGTGACTTTTGTGGGGTTCTAGTAGAGGTTGAGGATCGGCAGGAGCGGATCCTACAATGATGATCGATTCCTTGGGTGCGTTTTCACTGGCAGTACGGGAACCTCCATGTGAGCACATTGGAGTGAAAGGCTCAGATGTGTGCTCAGTACCGCTTTTGTATCCCTAGTTTGTGTTAAAGCTTTACGAGGACATAAAGCCTTGAGGTGGGAGTAATGTAAAGACCCTAAAAATTCAAGGGAAATTTTTTCTTAATTTTATTTGGGTTTTTACAAGAACACAGTTTCTAACGGAGCCTGATTCTGAGGCCCGATGTGCCCGGAATTAATTTCCAAAGATAGGCTCGGGTACGTTCAGTGAACGAACGAGCGGGTTTTTCTAACTTTTAAACCGGTGCTCGGAATTGAAATCTGAGGGCACCGATGAACTCACAGCACTGGTAATTACTTAAGAAGACCCCTTTCTGGAGTTGCGTCTTCTTGAGATGAGTTGTTTAAATAAATTGAGGGATAATAATATAATTGTTTTACAATTATATTTTTCTTTTTTTGTTAAGTGGATTAAGTGTTGTGTCACAACACTTTTCCTCTCTCTTATGTTGTTATAACCTATGTAAGGGAGTTAGGGGTGGGACCCACTTATTGATAACTACCTTTGAGAGGATTAAGGTGGGGTGGGCCCCACATGAGACCAACCCCTCACCTTCCCCTAACATTCATAACTTTTCCCCTCTTAATTTTGTAACTCCCAAAAATAAACGCCCCTTTTTAAATAAAGTCAACTCTTTAATTGTGTAGGTTTTTCAAGTAATTAATTCTTGGATTCGTTTGAATTTCAAATGAATTATTTTGTATTGTGTGTTAATTAAATAAGACTAAGTCTTATTTCATGGGAGGATAGTTGATGGTGCGAAAGGATTTGGGGAGGAAAGCTCTAAGTTCTGACGAACATTCTTCCACCTTGAAGAACGTGAAGAACACACCATCACTGACAAAGAACACCGACCTCCGACAAAGGACGACGGTGAGATGCGCCTTACTCGGAGATCGACGACGCGGCTCCATGTACCACGACGCCAACGACCCTCTCCTTCCGCGACGCCTTCTTCCGCAACGTTCAATTCCGCTACGAACCTTCATTAAATAATTACATCAGGTAGGGAATTATTTTGTGAAATGTTAATAAACCCCATGTTACTTCCTTCTAAATCAAAGAACGCGGATCGACTAAACATTAAGTTGATCCGCGAAGAATATGTTGCGGGTTGGGAATTCTTGATTGCGGGGAAAAGCTGTTGGGGTTGATTACTTTTGTTCGTGAAAAATCATTGTCGTTCTTCATCTTTTGGGCCACTTGTTATCAACTTAACAGGAGGAGGTTGGACCGCACGAACATGGCTGACTCTCCTCCCCTTTTTATGTTTGGATTGATTGCAGCACGAGCAAGGTAGCGCGGTGTCGTTTCACCGTGCGGAAACGAGAAAGAACACGGCAAAGAAGCGCGGCGCCATCTCGCCGCGCCGTTGAGGCCGAACAAAACCGCGCCCGGAGTCAGGGCCGTGGGGGCAATTTGAAGACTCCACAGTTTGTTGTCGGAGTGCGTATCGACGGACGATGATGAGGCAGGCCGCAAAGGCGTTTTGAAGCCGTCGTAGTAAATTTTGGGTCCTGGGAGGACCGTTGGCAAAGGCGGTGAGCAAAAAAAACCACCGGAGCGCGTCCGATGGTCCGTGGAAGGTGGCGGCGGTGGCGGCGTGCCACCGGAATGGAACCACCTCGGTGGTGGTCCGAACCGGAACGACTTATCCATTCAGGTTGTTGAGTGGCGCGGCTTTAAGCTGTGCCGGTTATATCGACCGTGGTGGGTTGTAACACCCCCCCCCCCACCCCGCACCAGCTACCCACGCAGGCAAGGCCGGGCCATGCTATCCGGGCCAGACCCAGACCCGGTTCGGGTCGACCCAAGTCGGACCGGGCCCGAACCCCCTATTTTCAGGTAGTTCCCGTTCAAATGACCATATATTGGGACACGAACCTCCAATCGATACACCATCAGTTGTGATGCGATCCTTGGATCGATATGGGAGTTTCGGTATATTACACTCGTGGTTTCGGAGAACTTTGAGTACGGTCGGGTTGGTTCGAACATGAAACCAACCGGGCCCTCGGAGCAAAAACGCTTATATTTGGAGCTCCGAACGTCCGATTGACGTGTCGTCGACTTTGTTGGTTTCCTCATGATGAGAAGGAACTTTTGGAATACTTTTCCTGAGATTTGGATGCAGTTGGATAGTGGACGGGTTGGATTGTACTCGAAATCCAACCGGGCCCCTGGAACGAAAAACTGATAACTTTCAGACCGGACGTCCGTTTGACGAACCGTCAGAGGCTTTAGTGATCTCGTGGAGAAACGGTCACTATGAGTATACCCTATGATAGTTCGAGGTCCAGTTGAGATACGGCCGGATTGGTTCGCACACGAAACCAACTGGGCCCCAGGGACGAAAAAGCTAATAACTTATAGACCGAGCATCCAATTGACGTGTCGTCTATTGCATTGAGACCCCTATGACGAGGCGGTCCTTTGAGATACTTATTCATGGGACTTTGAGATACATGGAGTATTGGCCTGTATCTCGTGGAGCAGACCCTCCTGGAGAAGAGCGTTCAGAGTATGGAGACCATGTAGCCGGCTGAGACCTGACGACTGCTTGACCGACTCGACTGGGAGTGAGTCGACTAGCCCAGTGGAAGGAGCACTAATTTGTTTGGGTGCAGACCCATGGCGGACGGAGCACTACTGTGTGACAGTTCAGACCCGTGGTACTCGTCCGGAGAGTACCTCTGCAGGATATTAGGGGTTGTGCACTACTGTGTTTGGGTGGCATACCCCGGCGGGAAGCACTACTGTGTTTTGGTGGCTGACCTGTAGTACTCGATAGGAGGAGTACCTCAGCAGTCTTAGGTTTGTGAGGAGTGCCTCAGAGATGTGACAGGACCACTGTACACTCTAGAGACGGGAATCTTCAGCAGTTGTAGTTTTGATAATAAAAATCCTAGTTTGAGCTGAGTCTATGATCTTTGTGTTTACCTCATGATTGAGATGGGTCGATTGATAACTTAGGTATATGTATGGCCATATACATGGGTAGTGGTTATCCTTTGATTTCATCATCTTTGTGCTTCCTCATGATTGAGATGGGTTACTTGATAACTTGGGTATATGTATGGGCATATAACTAAGTAGAGGTTATCTGTTGAGATCTTCTTTGTGGTTAACCTTGTTGGATTTAGTGAGACCTTGAGGGTCTCGGGGTCCCTACTGAGTATAATTATACTCACCCCTACACGGGCTATGCCCGTACCTCGTTGTGTTGGTTGTAGATGACGGGAAGTGCAGACAGAGGTCGAGTGTTCGAGGACTGGATGGTACCCGAAGCTGGACCTCACGACGAGATAGTATCCGGTGGTGGGCTTCACGACGAGGTTACACTCGGAGGAGGTTGAAGGGAAAGAACATTGTAGAGGTTATCTGTACCTACCCTTCAGGTAGGATCTGTGGTGGACGATCCAGGAGCTGCGCTATCTGTACCTACCCTTCAGGTAGGATCCGTGGTGGACGATCCAGGAGCTGCTCTATCTGTACCTACCCTTCAGGTAGGATCCGAGGAGGACGAACCAGGAGCTTCTTCCTTTCTTCCAACTGTTTGTCTTTTTCTGTTGTACTTTTGTTCAGTTGTAGCTATACTTTCAGTTGGGTTTGTATTCTGGCCCATTTACTTTTCATCACTTTCTTTTGTACTTAATGTTTTACTTCCTCTTGTACTCTATGGTATTTTGTTTACTTATATAAGGGCAATGCCTTCCCAGTTATCGGGATTTATGCCTTTGGTGCTAGTCGCCAGCCCCTGACCTATGGAAGGCGGGCTTGGGGTATTCACGGCACGGGACCCGAGGACGGGTCGTGACAAATTTAACTTTTAAAATTATATAAAAATAATTTTTATGTTTCTAAATTATTTAAAAAATTATAATTCTTAATAAGAACCAGTATTTTCACTATTCAACTAAATTTATCTTCATAGAAAATTCTCAAATATTTATCCTAAATTTTTTTTACATTATTATATAAAAAATAATTTTTTTTTTCAAATACATTTTATAAAATTATGATAAATTAATTTTAAAATAAGTGTGAAAAAGGTGGAGAAACTTATTTTTAGAAAAATATTATTTTTAAGCATAAATTTGATTTATTTTTATCTCTTATCTATAAAACACATAAAATAAATGTTGAAATTATATTGAATATATAATATATGAATTTAATTAACTTCAACCAATGAAAGTTATTTTTTAAAATTATTATTATAATTCCAATTTGTGTTCATAAAAATAGTTTTCCAGTTAATTATTTTCATTATTTTTAAACAAATTTTATTGTTATTTCTAATAATTTGGTCACAAATGAATTCAAATTATATAAATGTATAAAGCATATATTTTTAGAATTTAGTTAATCATATTCATACTCACCATTCCAATGACTATGTGATAGATATTAAATAATAATATTTTAATAGTTTTTGAGGTTTTATTTAAACTTAGGGTTGGGTGTAATGCAAGTTAAGATCAATGTTTTGTGTAACATAAACTAAAATCAGGGTTGTGTGTAATGAAAGGTAAACACATTTTTTCTTGTTACACAAAATATTAAAAAGATTAAAGTTATTTGTAAAAAATATTTTAGAGAATCTAATGGTTTTACATTCAACCCCCCTTAAATAAATTGGGTCTGCACAATTTGAAGTTTTTATTTGTAAAAAAGGTTTAAACATTTGAAAATACCTTTTTGGGAAACCCACATCATAAAAAGGATTAATAAAACTTTCTCTAGAGAATAGATAAAGGGATATGAAAATTTCATCTAGAATAATAAAAACTATGTTTCCAAATATGAGAACATAGATGGGAAGTGAATATTCAAACTTAGAAAAAAGGAGTAAAGTCAAAATAATTATAGAGAGTGATAGAGAACATTAATCACAAGAAATTGAATGATCATGTTAAAATAAAAAACCACAAAACCATAAACTAAATATGTGTGAAAAACATCATTGATATCATCAGAAATGATGGTAATGGGATTAAATTTTATTTCAAGATCTTATTCTTAAATCTGAATAATTTTGATGAGATTATATACTTACTCGATCTCATTCCATTTCATAAGAAACATTTCATCCTTCGGTTTTTCCTTGATCAATTTCCACACTATCTCTTACTCCAAGAAAAGAAGATGAATATATTATGCTTTAATCACTAAAAGATCACAAGATCCAAAATATAATGATAATTTATTTCTTCTAGATCTATTTATCATCATAACAAAATCGTTTTCCTATGTTATATAATATGCATAAGTTTTTATATGGTGAAATAATACATTAATCTCTAAAAACTCATCCAAATATCAAGTTAAACCATTTCATAAATGGTTAAACTTATGACCCTTCCAAAATAATAAAATCTAAAACATTGTAATGAAGTTCAATAAATATCCAAAATCAACATATCATTAATCCTCTAAACAACATGAAATAGATCTTAATTGTCACATACCAAACATGTGAATACCTTCATCAAATATTCTCTTTAAACAATGTAATAACCCAAATTACCATAAAACCATATTGAAAACATACATTCTTACTTATTTCATAAATAAATCAAAAATTATTGTATATATTCATTAAATAAAAAAATTATGTAAACTCCATTAATGATAGAATAAACAAATTTATCGAAAAATAATTAATCAATTACATTGTCATCATTAGTACCTAATTTACATCATATATATGAGTCATACCTTTATCAGAACACAATTAACTCAACATCATGAACATGGTATGGTTTATATTTCCCTTAATCGGGTGTTTTCCATTAATATCACCTTTCCATTAAATCACTTTTCCAAGTCATCATCACCGTTCAACATATTCTTTAAAATCATTAAGGAAAAACTTATACTAAACAATCACTATATTTTTCATAATTCTTTAATTACAATACATAAACACATAAATTATTACATTGTATTCCTAAACCATTAACTAGGATTCACCATATTTTTCCTTATTACCTATTTCCTTTTATATGTCAGTTGTAGTATCATCATAAATAGTAGTATAACCATTACTTGTACCACCATGCTAATTCTCTTCATGAACGTTCCCCCTAGTACATTGATTTGTATAATTTCTATACTTTATTCATTTATACCATTCAACAATTGATGATTCCTTTGGGAGACTATTATTCTCATCAATTTTGTTAACTAAACATTTCACTCTTACTTGGAAATTTCTTACTCTCTATCTATTATCTCCACACATAAGATATCTTACAATTTGTTTGATACATTCCCTCGTGTGATTCTTCCTATATTCTTGACATTTGAAAAACTGAATCTTCTTTTCTCTGTGGTCCCTACCACCTGAACTCTCAACAAACAATATCATTCTATTCTTTGGTGAGTCTAATATTTATTTATGGTGAATGTTTTCATTCATATATTCTGATAATTTTTTAAGAATAATAACAATATCATCAACACCAGTTATCATCCCATTGGATTTCTCATCAAAACATTTTCTATCACATTCAATGTTATTCTATTTCCTTTTATATCACACCATTGACTAAAACCAAAAATAATAGTGTGAGTAACAATATTCTAATTGGGTAACCACATAATCATGAAAAAAACTTATAAGTTGTCTAAATAAAAGAAAATTATTTTCATTCTATGAAACCTTAGGTTTAGCGTAGGTTATTCATGGTCATCCTATATTCAAATCCTTTATTATGGTTCATAAAGAGATTATGAATTTCAAAGAGCATATCCCCTAGGATTGTAAAATTGGGCAGGCAGGAAGACCCATTTTCATGAATCGGGTGAAGAATGAGTGTAGATCAATGTGCCCTTTTAAGATTTATTTCCCCTTGGTACCTCGTTGTTAGCTCCACATCCACATGTGGTATCTGGATATGGATTTAATTTCATTTAATCTAATAATTATCTCTACTACTTAAATTCTAAGACAATTTCCTATACATTGACTCATATTTAGAATTATCTTTCGACATGTCCTTAGATATATCACTAATGTTTTCACATCCATGTTTTCAAAGGTTAACTAACCCTTTCTATGATACCATCTATAATGACCCATACATATTATGAATAAATATTACATGTTAATATATGGATATATATTGAATAACACAACGATCCACATTCGAATCATTTAGTTTTAGTGCCTTTTGAATCTTGGAGACATAGAAAACTAGTCCATAAGTGAGCTATATAATCTCCCACTATATTCTATATAACTATAACCCTTATTAGACTTTTCATACATAATACATTTCATCATAACATGGGGAAATGAAATATAAGAAAGGGTGAGCTTATAAGATCTATAAGGTTTAACAAGGGATATATGAATAATTCATGAGAATAAAGGTATGATAACATGAGAATAAAATTTGAAAAAAACCCTGTATATCATAGATAATAAACTTGAGTCATGGAATAAATCTTAGTAGTTCATAAGTCATGAATCATAATGGAATAAACAAACTCGATCTATAAGGTCATAACATTATCATAATATATAGACTTGTGTCATATGCATAAACATGGAATATCATTTCCTTAGTAGTTCAATGCTCATTTCCAAGACTATTATAGTGGAATGGGTTCACTCCCTAAATTATCATAGTAGTTAAGGTTCACTCCCAAGATGGTCAAAGTGGATATAGTCCCTTACCGAACAAGGTTCACCTCTCATTCCATTCATTTTTATCTCACGAGATATTCATATTTACCTTATTCTTTGAAATGAGTTATTGTTCCAAACCATCCTTGTTATCAAAAAACCACCATCCTTGGTTATAAATTAACCAACTTCATATAATAAAAATCATATATTTTTATGACATAATATCATTAAATATTAATTATATTAGAATTAATTAAAAGAAATGGGTTTCATAAATATTTCATCATAACATAACATGTGTAAAATAAATAGGTTTCATAGTCATTTCATCATTTCATCAAAGCATAACCTATGGAAAAATAAGTAGGGTTCATAAAAATTTTATCATGATATAACCCATGGAATAGAAATAGAATTCATAAAAATTGTTTTTTCATAAACATAAACCATTAATATAAATAATAATAATTGTATCCTTTGATCATATCCGCAGTAAATAATTTGTAATATCAAAGGATTTCATATTAAAACGAAATTAATTTTGAAAGATAAAATGGAAAATTTCTTGAGAGAAATAAAATTTTCACTTTGAAAACCACTTTCTAAGATATAAAAAAATTCTAAATCATTTTCATTGAAAATAATCTTGGAATCTTATAAGGGATGATATAGAGATCATTTAAAACATATCCCGATGAAAATAACCATCTTTGAAATTAAATGTTTAAAACTAGAAATTCATATAATAATTGTAAATACTTTTATTTTAAAATAAACTTTGAAATTTAGGAATTAATATTTAAAAATTTATGAATTTAATGAAATAGGAAAATATCACATATTCAAACACATTAAAATAAACATTACATTCAAATTTTTAGAAAAACTGATACAAGAATGTTTTGGAAAACAGAAAATTTATTACATTCAAAATATTTTTTAAAATTTAAAAAATTTAAAAAAATAATTAATAAATCATTTGGATTGTTTTAAAAAAAATTAAAATTACATTGGAATATATTATTTTTTTAGTAAAAATGATTTTCAACTGAAGAGAGAAATAAAGATGATATTTCTTAAAAAAATTCTTTTGAAATAATTAGTATGTAAAATGATTAAAATGAATTGAAACATGTATTCTCATAAAATAACAATATGATAAGAAAATAAAATAGTTTAGTTATATATTTATCATAATATTTCATCATCATATGTATAATCATAAACTATCTTGATAAACAATGAGATGGAATCATAAAACCATCACTACATTAGTAACAATAAATTTTAATAAACATTAAAGAAAAAAATAAATATAAATATAAAATATCATGATAATAACTAAAATCATGATATTACATGTCATAGGGTCTATAAATATACCTAAAAAATAATATTCGTTCATAACATGACATATTTCACAAAGAATGAAAATTGAGACCAAAACCCCTTACTACTTTATTTACTTTTGAACTGTAAACCCCATGAAAGTGGTATCAAAAATTGATATGTAAATCCAAAAAAAATCTGGATAATAATAATAAAATAAATTCATGGTAATTATATACATAATATTAAATAAACAATTGGTTAATATGCAATGTGTCTCATAGAAAAAAAAAGTGAGACAGAAATCCCTTACCATAAGTCTTGATTTCCTTCATACACATTCAAACCTCCTGTATAATAAATATAATTTAATTATACATATATTATTTAACATTAAATATATATATCATACCATATATGATTTATTATATATGTATTTATTTTAATTTATAAAATCAAGAGATATAAAATGAAATACATCATTTTTGGAGATGGTAGGGCGTATGTATGCATAAGCATTGTTTCCATTCTCTAGAATAATAAAATGAATGAAAGGTAAATAATATATTACATTTATAGAAATATTTTTATGTCATATATATAATGTGTTTATTTAAACCTATCTTTATTTCATTACATGTAAATCATATGTCAATAATGATTCACATCACTTTGTGATGCGGCAGTAAGACATTTATAGGAACGATGTTATCGTATTCCCATGGAATAAAAAGTAAGAATTAATATGTGATATCATGATTATAGATGAATAATAATATCATAAATATAATATATAAACAATAAATATATCATTATATCAACTCGTGGGTAGCGGTGATGGAAAATGAATTTCCTCGGTCTGTGAGGCAGTAGTATGTTGTACACACGAATGATGACTTCATAACCCATTTGATGGATGAGGAGAATAATTTAGGTTATCAAATTAACATAATAAAATCCCATTTTAAGGAATATAATAATTTTATTAATCATTTTTTATTAATAATTTATGGGGGTGTAGAATGAGAAAAATATAAAATGCTCGATTAGGGATGTTGCCTCTTCTTCGGATAACTTCTTTTGTTTTCACCAAAGTCATCTTAGGTTGGATTTATGAAAAAAAAGATTCTAGGATGATATTAAGGAATTAAGAAATTTATTTGGATAGCTATATTCCAAACCAATTTTGTTTGGATGTTTGAAAAGGAGAGGAGAGTGGGTGGCCTTTTATAATATAGGTGAGTGGCACACTTGTAATTTTTTAAAAGAAAAAGGTTTACCCATGTTTTACACATGTCAAAAAGATACAAAATGGGCCATTATAAAAACTTAGAGATAATAATGTATAAATATGTCCATCCAATGGGTTTTTGACATGTTTTTAATTCATTTTACATCTTATCCTTTTAGTTTAACACCACGATAAACTCATTTTCACATTAACTGCAGTAAACAATTTTCACTATTTTTACAATTCATTATGGTAAAAAAATTAAGTTGAAATTATTAAATAATATAAATTATTTTTATTCAGAATATTGAATCTATTTTTCCAAGTTACATTAATAGGTTTGTGAATATTTAATTTGAAATTAATCTTGTAGATGCGGCGAAAAAAATGGTTATCCAAACAGAAAATGTTCAAAAGTTTAAAAAGTTTTTATAAAAAAAATTCATTTTTAAATTGATTAAAATTAAATAAATTGTACGAATATATATATATATATATATAATTTATATAATTTTACTTTTAAACCCATATTATAACAATTTTATGTTTTTAAATTCTTTAAAAAAGAAAATTCTTATAAAAACAAGTATTTTTCCTAATTCAACGAAATATTTTTCTTAGAAAATTATCGAGAATTCACGATAAGATAATTTTGAAATTATCATTTCAAAAAATAATTTCATTTTTTTCAAAAAAAAAATAAAAATGGTAAAATTTTAATTTTAAAATAATTTTCCAAAAGTTGAGAAAACATCATTTTCTAAAAAATAGTTTTTATATATATAATTGAAATTATTCTTATCAATTTTATAGAAAATACATAAAATGAATATAAATCATTTTATTGATTATATAATATGTAAATTTTATTTAAATAATTCACCAAAATTTATTTGTTTAATTTATTGAGGTAAAAAGTGTTTGTGTGCATAAAATAATTTTTTTAAAAATATTACAATTTTTTTAAAATTATTTTTATTTTCATTTATAATTAATTGGTCACTGAAATATTAATTTTATATATATGTGTAAACCATAAATTTTCATTATTTAGTTAATCATATTCACACCCATAATTCCAATGTCTAGGCGATGACTATTAAATAATAGTATTTTAATAGTATTTTGTGATTCATTTAAACTTGATGTTGCGTGTAACACAATATAAAATTGATATTGTCTGTAATTAAGGATAAAACCATTGGTGTGTGTAACAAAATATAAATTTGTTATTTCTTATGACACAAAATATCAAAAATATTAAATTTATTTGAAAAAATAATTTTACAAAATCTCATGGTGTTACAAAAATGCTCAGTATGGGAAAATTTGTAAGCATTACATAAAGGTTTAGATCATAATAATGCAACAAAACATGAACATGGAAGAAATATATTATTAAATGGAACATGAGATAGTAATAGTTATTTATAATTTTTTATAGGAGGATACGTAATCTCAAATAAAAAAACATATACAATGGAATAAGTGTTTGGAACCATGAAACATTGGACATGATTTAAGGATCATAATCATAGGAATATGGAATTATAGAGTGTCGCTGAATCGTAGTATAAAAAATAATTATGGAATAAAAATAAGCATAAAAAATCTTGTAAAAAAATCTTCCCACATCACATTCACACAATAACTTGTGAAAAAAATCTACATGCATATCATTCGAACAAAATTTTTTTAAAAAATATTTTCACATCTAATTCAAACACAAAACTGGAGAAAATATCTTCTGGCATATCATTCGTACAACAAACTTATAAACAATGATTCCTACATCTCATTCAGTCAAAAACAATTAAATAGAGACTCCTTCATCTCATTCATACAATATTTCATTTTCTCATGTGACATCAAACCACATCAAATGAATTTGAAATAAATATATAACCCCACCCATCTATTATCCATATATATATGTTCCACTTGAAAATAAAAAATCAAGATATTATAATGAACAAATAGAAGAAATAATGGACTTATTACACCTTTCAAAAATATCACATGACATGAACTTAAAATATATAGGATATCAAATATCCCATTTTAAAAAATGAATCATTTCATAATAATATATAGAGGGTGATAAAAACATCACTTCATTAAAGATAATCCTTCGATGGTACATAGAAGTGAAAATACAGAAGTTTTTTTAAGAACATTTAGAACATTGAAGTATAAATTATTATCAAGAAAGTTATTATAATGTAAATAAATATTTTGAAAACCATATCATAAATATTTCAAATAAAGGCCCTTCAAATTTCATAAACATTATCAAAAATTGTATATTATATTATAAAACATTTTAATTTAAAAAGATGGAAAATATTTTGAATATTTTGAAAATCCATTGTTGAAAATCAACAATGTAAAAGGAGTAGTAAAAATTACCTCTTAAAATATTTCAGTATAAATATAGAACTTACACGAGTAAACATATATTTGGGTTTTAAAATAAGAAAAGAAAAAAATGTCATAATGAACATGAAAATTGAGGGAGAACCATCTTCAATGGAAATGATATTTTTTTTATAAAAGTTTTATACTTTTATGAGAATAAAATTCACCGATATAAAATATTTAAGTTAAAAATATCATATTACCTATTAAAGAAAAAAGAAAATATCTTAATAAATAGTAAATAGAATGATTTATCAAACATATTTGTATGATTCTCAAGGAAAAACATTTTAACTCAAGGAAAGAAAATTTGATTAAACCAAATCCCTAAGGGATTTCATAATTCATGAAGAAAAGAACTTTTATAAAACATTTATGTGGTAGAAATGTAAATCCAACAAAAAATTATGAATTACCATATAAGAAAATCAAAGGATAGAATATACCCAACTAATATGAAAAATGTTCAAGAAGAACAATCATATTCTAATGAATGAGAATTGAGTTTCAAAAAACACTTACGGTAATGGTAGCATAAGAATAATATAGTTACCATTAAATTGAAATTAAAGTTTCGTGAAATGATATATATTCATTTTACATTAATTTTATAGGGTATTTAATACACCATATAAAATAAATTATGGTGATTGGTATGAAATATTTCTCATAGATTTGAAAATTAGACAAAGAAACCATTACCTTATATTCCAACATACTCAACCATTATCTATGCTCTTATATAATTAATATAACTATATAATCACTTATCTCAAAACCTTAATATATAGATAAAACCATTTTATAATTATTTTATAATAATATATTACAAATATATTATCTTATTATTGGGTGTTAGAACTTGCAGTTGTTTGTTTCATACAAACATCACGGAGACAACATCGACTCACATATTTCACTACAGATTAGAACATCCACTAGAATATTATATGATAATTATAATATATTCATATGATACACATATCTCACTATAAATAATAAAAAATTCACCTCATACCCATACAGGCACGCTATATGACTTTTATATATCATATATGTGTAACTATAATATCATAATATCAAATAAATGTCATGATTTTTTTTCATTTTTCATAAATTAATGTGACCCTAATAGTTAATTCAAGAAAATATTTAATTACAGATTATTTATTTTTTAATTAATTGAAACCTTCATACAAGTTTTTTTAAAATCTTTCCATGCCTGTAACCATTTTCCAACATTATTTTCTTTTTCTAAAAAATACTTCTATCTAAAAAAAATCTTGCACATGTCAAATACACCTACATACTTATTATAGGTCATAAACATATGCACACACTCTTACCACCTTAGGAGAAGTGTAAAATCTAAAATTATAACCATAAACAGACCCCTCATACGTAAATAAAAATATCCATCTTAATAGAAAAAATAGTAAAAATAATCCTATATCACTAGTAACTTAGTATTCTACAATATTGATATTCACAATGCACAAGTATGATATATGACCCAAGATTTGATTGATCCTATATTCACTTATGTTTCCCCAAAAAATATTAAGACAAAAAAATACTTTTATACCATTTTTTAATTCCTACCCTAGTCCTATCAAATAGAAAATAATATGGTAATCCAAGAAGACCATAAGAGATCCTTCGCATTTACAAGAGGCCACTAACTAGTGTTTATTGTCTATAAAAGTTGTTGGAAATAAAATACACTTGGTATGATAACATACACAATCAGATAAAGAAGAAAACATCATAAAAATTAAGTTTAAGAATAAAAAATTAAATTTTAGAGACCACCATAAATAAAATATAATATAAATATGCAAAATCAAAATGAGTCCACGGAAAATATACAACTATAAATCATTAGAATCACTCATTGAGTTGATCAAGTAAAAAATAAACAAAAGGTTAAAAATTGGTGGATACAAAACCATAAAAACCTATTTCTCTCTATGGTTTAATCTCATAAACACCATCAAGATAATTCATCCTGATCTCTTGCACTATGTCACACCCAAACTTCATATTTTGGTATTTTTTTAATTTTAGTTTTTTCTCATAAGTTTATATACCTTTTAAATAATTGTTTTGTTGAAATTTGGGCCAATCTCAAAATGATTTTCCACTTTTACACTAACAAGTGAGCGTCGTCTTGACAATACCTGACACGGGCAGGGCATGGGTGAAGCTGTGTGGCTTCACTAGTATAACATGTGGCCTGCCTGATGCGCAGATGGTTAACTGACCTAATAAAAATAATAATTTATAAGTATAATTATTATTGTCGTTATTATTATTATTACTATTATTTTAAAAAAATTAATATTAACACTATTTTAATTAATATTTTAATTTGGTTAACATTAAAATTATAACATTATTAACTTTTATTATTAATATTTCTATTATATTTTAATTATTATTTTATATTATTTTAAACATTTTTTAATGCTAGTTTAATTTTTTTTATTAGTTTTTCTTCCAATATTTTTTTTTGAAAACTGTTAGATAAATTTTATATTTTTTGATTAATTGTATATAAAAGGTTATTAAAACTTTGCAGCTGGTTTTTGACTGTATAAGTGAAGCGGATGGAGTTTTCAAAGATTTTTGGTGTGTAAACTATTTAAAAATGGACTTTTCATGTGTGAAAGTGTGGCGTTGGGTGTAACGTCCCAGTTCTGGAAGCCATCCAAAGGCGCCTCATACCCGGTTGGTCACATGGCCTCAAGCACATTTCCCCAAATGCAAGAGGTTGTCGACTAGCAGTGAGGGCATTGGCTGTGATAGTGGGGAAACTATGCCCCCTTTGGCAGAGTATACCACGAAAGTAAACAAAACATGCAATAGCAGAAGCAGTAAATATCAAAAAAAACAGCGGAAGACTAAAACAATAAACAACAGGAGTATATATGTATATATGAAATGATGCATGATACATATCTAGGATAGCATCCAAATAGGTCACAATGCTGGAAATACAAACAGTACCAAAACAAGTATAAAAGAAAAGATTAACAGCTCCGCAGCATCGCAAGCCTAAGCTTGGTCCCACGCTCTCCTGATCCAAAGAAATCAGGTACCCAAAGTCGAAGTGCACATTCCCTTATCTATACCTGCAACAACATAGTCTGTTTGGGCCCAAAAGAATGGCCCAAACAGGGTGTGAGACTAAATCCCAGTAGGCAACCACCCGAAGACCTCTGCCTAATAGTCAGGGAGCATATGGCAGGTAATAGTATAGTAAGTAGTAAATAGTAACAGTAAATAGAAGGTAGTAATCAGTAAGAAGTAATAGGATGATATGAAACAGTAATCAAACCAGAGAACAACAAGAAGCAATGAAGCAAATGGCTAACCACAATAGGAACCCCTCTGGTAAGTACTTGAAGCCAACCCCTCTGGTCCTATCTAAGAAGTACCAACAACCCTTTGGGTAGTGTACTCAGCCTAACCCCTCTGGTTTCGTCATATGAAATTATAAGACTCTCTGGGGAAGCTTTCCCGGTCAATTCTTCTTATAGTCTAGGGTAGTCAGAGACTCTCTGAGGAAGATCACGCGGTCAAACCCTCTTATAGCCCTTAGGTCTAGAAACTATTTGAGGAGCTCACTCTGTCCCTATAGTCTCAGGTCTATCACAGACACTCTGAGGAAGCTCACTTGGTCAATTCCTCCTCTATCCTAGAATAGTTTACGAAAAAACAAATTAAAGACTCTCTGAGGAAGCTCAGTCGGTCTACCCTCCTATACTCTATAATTTCCAAGACTCTTGTGGAAGCTCACTCAATATGTCCCCTATAGTCCATAATGTCCAAGACTCTCTGTGAAGCTCATTCGGTCTATCCCTTATAGTCTATAGCACCATGTTATCACGGCCTCGTGACAGTCAGTGCATAATAATGTTATAAGTCCAAAGTACACCTATAGAGATACTTGGCTAACCAGTCTATAAAATAACTAGCATGTCATGAATATCATTCCATCCTATGGTCACAAGGCTTGGAAAATAGGTATAATGGCCAAAGGCTAACAAGACCCCAAAGGTCGTAAACAGAACAAGGCATGGTAAAAACATCCAAGCATAGAAACTATCCTCAAACATGATCAACTTGCCTCTACACAAGCATACAAGCAAGGTGGGAAAAAAATAGGGGAAAACGGTAAACACGCAATACCCATTTCCTGGGTATTCGTGGAAATTTGGACATAAAACTCAAATAATTCGAAAGGTAAGGCCCTAAACACCTACCTTGATGCTAGGAGATCAAAATACTTGTACCACGAGGCTTGATTCTCCTTATAACATCATAGATCTACAAAAACACACAAAATTCTCAACACACAATATCTTGGGAAAGAGAGAAGATCATGGAATGAAACTCAATAAGAAGGAAGAGCTCACCGTTACGATTCCAACGTAATCGACGGGGGTGGATTCGGAAAAGAGACAGAGGCTCAGGGGCTCAGAGGTTGTCTGTGGCTATACGGGACGCTCTTGGTCGAAGAACCTGGAGAAGAAGACGACTCTTTCGATTAGGCGTGACCCCGGTCCATTTAATGAAAAAAAAAGAAAGTACACGTCATGTAATTCTGAAGTACATGGAGTATACTAGGACTTTTCATTCTCCCCTTTATGTGGCCTCCACATCGCCCCTACACACCATGTGTGTGGCTCAGACATAGCCAGCACATGGCCTTGTGTGGAATCGAAGTACACGGCGTGTACTTATAATGTACATGGCATGTACTTTGGAAATTTCCAGATTTTCCTCCTTTTCCCCAAAATGACCAGAAAAGGAAAAACATACCTGAAACGAAGATTCAGGTTCTTACTAACTTCTCCCCTTAAAGAAATTTGTCCCTGAATTTCCCAAGCGAGGCGTATAAGAAGAAACCCCGAACAGCTCTGGCAACTGCCATTGTACATCGGCCTCCCTCTCCCAGGTCTTATCCTATACTCGATTGTGCTGCCATAGCACCCATACTAAAGGAACAGACTGGCCACAGAGAACCTTCGTACTGCGATCGAAAATCTAGATAGGATGCTCCTCAAACGATGCATCTGCTCCGAGCTCAACCTCCTCGGGTTGAAAGACATGAGACGAGTCTCAAAAGTAATGTCAGAGCTGAGAGACGTGGAAGATGTCGTGCATAGCCCGGTACCTCTGAGGTAACTGTAACTGATAGGCAACTGGACCAACTCTCTCTAACACCTCAAATGGCCCGACGTACCACGGTTAAATCTTACCCTACCTCGGAATCCTCTTGTGTCCCAACCTCGGTGCAACACGCAGGGAAAAATGATCCCCGACCTCGAACTCCAGAGGACGTCTCCTCTAATAAGAATAAGACTTCTATCAAGACTGTGCTATATCCATCCTCTTCCGAATCAAATCTATCTACTCTGAGGTCTCCTGAACAAGATGAGGTCCCAGGAAAGCTATCTCTCCTGCCTCCAGCTAGCACAAAGGTGATCGACATGGACATCCATACAAATCCTCGTATGGTTCCATTTGAATAGTCGCCAGACTACTGTTGTTATAGGAAAACTCCACAAGATTAATATTCTTCTCCCAAGAACCGCCAAAGTCTAGAATGCAAGATCAGAGCATATCCTCAAGCACCTGGATCATACGTTCGGACGAGCCATCTCTCTGGGGATGGTATGCTGTACTCAAAATTACATGTGTACCCAAAGCCTTCTGAAGCCCCTACCAGAACCGAGAAGTAAAATTCCTATCCCTATCTGAAATAATGGAGTGTTGAACTCCATGCAGACGTATAATATCTCATATGTACAACTGCCCCAGCTCATCAACACTGAAGGTCTCCTTGATCGGCAAGAAGTGAGAAACCTTCGTAATCCTGTCGATGACAACCCAAACAGTATCACGCCTTTGAGGTGACCTCGGTAACCCAGTCATAAAGTCCATCGTGACATCGTTACACTTCCACTCGAGAATGGATAACTGCTGTAAAAGCCCTACTGGTCACTGATGCTTCGCTTTCACCTATTGAAAAGTAGAACATCTCATGAAAAACCTAGCAACATCTCTCTTCATACTTGGCCACCAATATTGGCAGTGTAGATCACAATACATCTTGGTGACGCCAGGATGAACTGCCCAAACTGAAGAATGAAAATCATGCATCAGTTCCTCGCATATGTCTACTTGCACCCATACGCGTCCCTGGAAATGAAATATCTCATCCTCATCCAATATCCATCTAGGAAGTGGGTCCTCTCTTGACAAACTCTCCTGTAGGACTAGGCCTTCTGAGCTTGATAGCTACCTCATCCGCACCCGATCAAGAAGGGTAGAGGTAATAGCTACAGAAGATAGAAACGTCTGCCCCTATTTGTCATGCACCTCCAAATGCATCTCAGAGAATAGATCCATTTCTGCCACTCACTGGTGGCCTCCTCAAATGCCTAAATCTGAGTTATCCTGCTCAACACATCATTCACTATGTGGCCCTTTCCTGGTGTATAGGCAAGCTCGAAGTCAAAGGACTGAAGATACTCGACCCACCTACGCTGTCTCAGATTCATATCATTCTGAGTGAATATGTACTTGAGACTCTTGTGGTCTGTGAAAACCACAAATTTATCTCCCATAAGGTAATGTCTCCAACAATGTAAGGCAAGAACAATAGTTGCCAACTCTAGATCATGTGTCAGGTAGTTTCTCTTGTGTGGCCTCAACTACTGAGACCTGTACGTAACGAATCCATCTCCCTGCATAATCACAACTCCTAGTCCGACACCTAAAGCATCACAGTAGTCTGTATAGATTTTTCCTAGCTATGTCAAGACTAGTATCGGTGCTGACTTCAACCTTCCTTTCAACTCTGACCATAAGAACCTCGCACCTTTCTTGGTCATACCTATCAGCAGTGCTGCAAGGCGTGAAATGTCCCGTTTGAAACGCCTATAGTATCCATCCAGCCATAAAAAACTCTACACCTCAAAGACATTCTTCGACTTCTCCGAGGAAACTATAGCTCTCACTTTCTCTAGGTCTACTGATATTCCTGTCTATGAGATAACGTGACCCAAGAAGTGAATCTGATCCATCCAAAAGCATAATTTCGAGAGCTTAGCATATAATTGATGCTCTCTCAGTGTACTCAGAATGATCTCAAGATGGGTAGCATGGTCATGTCGAGTGTGAGAGTACACCAAGATGTCATCCCTGAAAACCACCATGAAGGAATCCAAGTATGGATGGAACACTCGGTTCATCAGTGCTATAAAAGTTGTTGGTGCATTCGTGAGACCGAATGGAATGACCATATATACATATAGACCATACCGACTCCTGAAGGCTGTAAGAGGTATATATGATGGTCTAACGTGCAACTAATGATATCTGGACCTCAAATAGATCTTCGAGAACACCCAGGATCATCAAAGCTGATCAAATAGGTCATCGATCCTCGTCAAGGGATATCTGTTCTTGACCGTCAACTGGTTCAGCTTCCAATAATCTAGGAAAAGCCTAAGGGTGTTGTCTGCCTTCTTCCCAAATAGGACGGGTGAACCCCAAGGAGAAGTATTGATTCAGATGAAACTTTTTGACTGCAACTCCTCTAACTGCTTCTTGAGCTCATGCAACTAAGGTGTAGCCATCCTATAAGGAGTAATGGACACCGGTGCCACTCCTGGCACGAGCTCAATCGAGAAGTCTACCTCACGCTCTGGAGGAAAACCTGAAAAGTCATCTAGAAAGACATCCCTAAAATGATCCACCACTGGAGGAAAGTCTAACTCCAAAGTTCCCTGGTCATCCAGATAAAGACTGGAAATCTAGGCTGTAACTCCTCCTAGCCCATGATGCTCTGGTCCAGCTCAACACACCTGGACATCCCACTTGCCTCTATGAAGAAAAGATCTACCCTCTGTTGATATGAAACTCACCCTACAATGATAGAAATCGACGACTTCCTGGAAGTGAACTAACCGGTCCATACCGAGAATGACATCATATCCTGTCATCTCTAGGACATAGAGGTACCATAAGAAGTGACACCCTGCAAACTCAAGAGGGCACTCTCTACACTGACGAATTCTAGACTTCCTCATTCCCAATGGTGTATCAAGAGTCAAAATGTCAGTATATGAAAAGATACAGAGCCCATGGATCTCCAAAACAACAACAGAGATAATGCTATGTAAAGCACCAATATCAAAAAGGGCTGAAGATAAAACTAAAGCTACTAAGATCGTACCTCAAACTATGGAAGGGATGGGATCCTTCTCCTCATATATCTGCTCCACGGTCAAAGTTTGGACTATATCGTGGCCCTGCGCCCCTGGATGGCCATTCTGAGCTGATCCACTTTGCTGTCGCTAGTAACCTGGTGACTGTCCACTATGGCCGCGACCTCCACCTCGGCCCGAATAGCCAGAAGAACTCCAGTTCCTAGACTGGTGAGAAAATGGAGATACATCTTCTATATGCTAGGTCATAGAATAACCCCTACCACCAGCTGTAGGAGAGATTATCTGACAAAAACGCTAAAGATGGACCATCTTGCTGCAAGTTTGGCACTCCAACGGGTCTCTCTGGCACTGAGGTGTAGTATGCCCGCTCCTCCCGCACTGGTAGCATACAACCTAGCTGCCCAAAGATACATTCAGCCTAACCAGATCTCCTTGAGCAGACTCCATACGGCGCTTCCTGCTATTAGTAGGAGGAACATTGACTCTGGATGTTGAACCGCCCTAGCCCACTACTCCAGAATCTCTCAGATTGCGCTATGTGATTAGCGTCTGGTTGCCAATAGAGGATATCAAAGTCAACCTGAAGATATTCACCTGGGAATGGATCTCCTGCCTGAGACTGTCCTCAAACTTCCTAGAAAGGAACAACTCATGACCTCCTGGAATCGGCGTGAAGCGCTGAAGCTCGGTAAAACGAGACGAGTACTCCATAACAAAAAGAGTACCCTACTCAAGACTCATAAACTCACAGGATCGGTCATCCCTCAAGGTCTCTGGATAAAATTAATCATAGAAAATGCGAAAAAAACTCATCCCAAGTCATACTCTACTGGCACCCTGACTGTGAGATCACCTCCCACCACCTCTTGGCGGTGTCTCGAAGCATATAAGTAGCCAGCTTTACCATTTTCTCTGGAGGTATATCCAAGTGCTCAAAGATTGTAAGTGTGGACTCTATCGATGACTCTGCAGCCTGGGGTCTCCATACCCTGAGAATGTATGAGGATTCTGCTGTTGGAAAACCCGCGTCAACTCAACCATCAACGGGTAAGAGGGGGTGCTCCCTGAAAGGTCTGAATCATCCTCAGGATGTCCTGCCTGAACTTCACATCAGCACCTGCAACATGTATAACTGATGGTGCCAAGGATGGCACCGTAGGAGAATCTGGATGAGGTCCCTTATTGGCCATATCTGGTGTCTGATCACCTTCTGTAAGCTTATGTACAACCGGAGGACGTCTCGGAGGCATAGCTCTGAAAGATCAAAAGCACACCTTACATCAAGATTATCATGGACAGAGAACACCAGAGTACAAAATGGGAACAGGCGAGAGAAACACTTATGTTTTACTAAACATGACTATATAGAGTGTATAAAAACTACATTGTGTGTTCTTTAAGGCCATTCACATGGGCGTGTACTTCTTCCATAGCTGGTGGTGTAACACCCCAGACTACACAACATGTTGTCCCCACACACGGCGTGTACTTAAACTCCATTCCCCTGCCTGAGACTCTTTACACGGCTAACTCACATGGTCCTCATAACCCTGGACTACACGGCTAGTTCACTAAAGAAACGGTGTGTACTAGACAAGGTTTTGGTGGCCTTGTTGTTAGTTACATAGTCGGCTACATGGATGACCCTTACACGGAGTGTTCTGAAAAAACACGGTGTGTATAAGAAAAGATAACACCAACTCGTGTTGTTTGTGACACGGAGGGGTACCTAGAACAAGGATACATGGCATTTTCATACCAAACACAGTTTGTACTACATGATATTCTCCAACCTGTGTTGTTAGTGACATGGTCGGGTACACAACTCACTACTACATGGCGTGTACCTACCGTACACGGCATGTTCCTGAAGACTTTTTCACAACCCCATGTTTCTGCTCCCCCGGTCGGTGACACAGTTTAAAACTACACGACGTGTAGTCATAAAGTGCATGCCCTATATTCTGGGTTTTTCTGGGTATTAGCTTAGAAACTACACCGAATCCCAGAAAACAATGAAGAACAAACATGGAGGTTTCAAATCCTGATCCGTGAGGGCCCATACTCCCTGCGAATCAACGCTTGACATCTTATACAAGTCATATACATGAGAAACAAGTCAAAGATCCACCAAGATCCGATTCATGAGGGCTGATAACACCTCAAGAACAAAAATTTGGCGTTCATTTAAGCAAGGTACAATACAAAAAATTTCTCTATCAAACTGTAGGGATTCTATCAAAGCATCTATCACAACATCATGCATAATCTACACAATTCCTATTACAACAACATTCAATCACTAATTCACCCTAGATGGCATAGAAAGAATGCATGTCATGTAATTTATAATAAGTGCCTATATGATGCATGAGATGGAATACCAACATCACATCAGGTTGCAACAGAAATAGAACCGCAATATCAAAACAATAACAACACAGGGAATTTGAATCACTTTAGGTGAAATCATATCAACCGGAAAATCTCAATACCAGAAAACTGCAATAAGCGAGGTAGATTGGATTTTCCTTGTACATGGGTTAGCCACTCCCGGGCACAGCTTATTACAAGTATCGAATCCATCCTATCCCTGTCTAAAGGCTCCAAACAGTAAATCAAGAGAAAATAATTCTTCTGATGCCACATTGTAACATCCCGATTCCGGAATCCACACAGAGGTACCCCATACCCGGTTGGTCAGATGGCCTCAAGCGCATTTCCCCAAATGACAGAGGTTGTTGACTAGTAGTGAGGGCCTTGTCTATGATAGTGGGGAAACTATGCCCTCATTGGTAGAGTACACAGCAGAAGTAAACAAAACATGTAATATCGAAAGCAGTAAATATCCAACAACAATAAACAGCAGAAGACTAAAACAGTAAACAACTAGAGCACACATGTATATATGAAATGATGCATGATACTTATCTGGGAAAGTAGAAAAATAGGTCACAATGATTGAAATACAAATAATACCAAAACAAGTACAAAAGAAAAGATAAACATCTCCGCAGCATCGCAAGCCTCAGCTTGGTCCCATGCTCTCCTGCTCCAAAGAAATCATGTACCTGAAGTCGAAGGGCGCTTGACTTTGTCTATACCTGCAACAACATAGTCTGTTTGGGCTCAAAAGCATGGCCCAAACAGAGTGTGAGACTAAATCCCAGTATGAAACCACTAGAAGATCTGTACCTAACAGTCAGTGAGCATATGGTAGGTAATAGTACAGTAAGCAGTAAACAGTAAAAGTAAATAGCAGGCAGTAATCAGTAAGCAGTAACAGGATGATATGCAATAGTAATCAAACCACAAAACAACAAGAAGTAGTGAAGCAAACAGCTAACCACAATAGGAGTCCCTCTGGGAAGTACTCATACCCAACCCCTCTGGTCCTATCCAAGAAGTACCAACAACCCTCTAGGCAGTGCACTCAGCCTAACCCCACTGGTTTTTTCAAACAAAATTATAAGACTCTCTAGGGAAGCTTACTTGGTCCATTCCCCTTATAGTCTAGTGTAGTGAGGGACTCTCTGAGGAAGATCACACAGACTAACACTCTTATATCCCCAAGGTCTAGAAACTCTTTGAGGAGCTCACTCAGTCAATCCTTCTATAGTCTGAGGTATATCACAGACTCTATGAGGAAGCTCGCTCGGTAAATTCCTCCTCTCACCTGGAATGGTTTAAGGAAAAACAAACAAGTAAATACTCTCTAAGGAATCTCACTCGGCCTACCCTTCTATAGTCTATAATGTCCAAGACTCTCTGGGAAGCTCACTCGGTCCATCCCCTATAGTCTATAATGTCCAAGACTCTCTTGGAAGCTCAATCGGTCTATCCCTTATAGTCTATAGCACCAGGTTCTCACAGTCTTGTGCTAGTCAGTGCATAATAATTCTATAAGGCCAAAGTACACCTTTAGATCTACATGGCTAACCAGTCTATAGAATAACTAGCATGTCAAGAATATCATTCCATCCTACGGTCACAAGGCATGGAAAACAGGTATAATGGCCAATGGCTAACAATACCTCAAAGGTCGTAAATAGAACAAGGCATGGGAAAAACATCCAAGAATAGCAATTATCCTCAAACATGATCATCTTACCTCTACACAAGAATACAAGCAAGGAACAAAAACAACAGGGGAAAAATGGTAAACACGCAATACCCCATTCATAGGTATTGGTGGAAATTTGCACATAAAACTCAAAAACTTCGAACGTTAAGTCACAAAACACCTACCTTGATGCTAAGAGATCAATATACTTGAACCACACGGCTTGATTCTCTTTAAAACATAATATATCTATGAAAACACACAAAACACACAACCCACGATATATTGGGAAAGATGGAAAATAGTGGAATGAAACTCAAAAAGAAGTAAGATCTCACTGTTGTGGTTCCAACGCAATCGACGGCGGTCGATTTGAAAAAAAGACGGAGGCTCGGGGGATCATAGGATGTTCATGGCCATACTGGATGATCTTGGTTGAAGAACCTAGAGAAGAAGATGATTCTGTTGATTAGGCATGACCCCGGTCCGTTTAATGAAAAAAAAAGTACACGACATATACTTTTAGAGAACATTGTGTGTACTAGGCCTTTCCATACTCCACTTTAAGCGGCCTCCACATCACCCCTACACACCGTGTGTGTGTCCCGGACATGGCCAAAAAATGGCCTTGAGCGGAATCGAAGTACACGGTGTGTACTTATAAAGTACACAACATGTACATTGGAAACTTCCAGATTCTCCTCTTTTTCCCAAAAACGACCAGAAAAGGAAAAACATACATGAAACGAAGATCTGGGTTCTTACATTGGGTTTTAATCACACCCATTTTGTTTTGGATATTTAATGAGACATGCAATGTGATCTTGGAACTTTTGAGCACAAATGGGAAGCCTGGGTACTTGGTGGGCAGACTGGATTAGGTATGTTAGTGATACGGGAGTGGCATTGGCATAGTTTCACAAAGATGGTTTTACAATTACAATACTAACTAAATTTTGGGTGATGATTAGAGACCACTAGTTTATGGATGTGTTTCCCTACTAGTGGCTCGTGCATGAGAGCGTATATTGTTGTGGTTCCTATTCCTCTGTTCACTGAGACACGATGTGAAATGGTCCCACTATTTGCTTGAACCTATAGGGACTCTCCCACTTTTGTTCCTTCTATATTACATTACACTCACTATCGGAATATGGTGTAACTTTTTTGGTGACATAAAAGTAAAAATGTTTTATTTGTAAAAAAAAATTTCCATTTAATGATATTTTTCATCAAACTGTTTTCATTAAAATTGTGAAAGCATTTATTTTTGTTCCATGGTTAAACCTGTAATTGTATTATTATTTAATCATTATATGTGGAATATTTTTCTTTGGTTAAATCCTACTTGGTGATTTCTCACACCCTGCATACACTCTTGGTCGTAATTTGATTTGGTCAAGTCAGATGCAGGTAATAGTAAGGCGTTTAGATGTGGTGGTTTAGATTTTTAGTGGACTACTTGATGTGGCATTATGAAGATGACTTGAGGGTGGTGTCCTCTCTTCATGTGGAGGTTTTTGTGTTGGTTTTTGGTCACCCAACCAAGTGGTAGCTCTTTTTTTTTGGTTTCATTTTAAACATGAAACTCAATGTTTGGTTCTTGGTTAAAGGCATGTTTGGTTTTGACTTTTAGCTTTGGTATATTCTATATTGTTGGTTGATTTATTTATATTTGTTTTTTCAGGTAAATCATTCCCATGTTTCATTTTGATACTCAATCACTTGTTCCATCCTATGAGGATCGGTAATGTCCTTCGGGCCTTGTGGCGGGCCGTGTCGGGCATCAGATGGATGGCGACCAGATTTGGTTTGTGAAAAAATGGTATCAGAGAAGGTTTTGTTGTTTGGGTTATTATATTAGAGATGAGTCTGGTTAGACCGGAGTTAGGATTGTCGGGGATCAGGGTTCTGGTAGCGAGTAGGGTGCTTGGCCATCAAACCTCGTAACAGACCATGAGTCTCCATTGGGTGTCGGGATGCTTGTTTGACTTCTCTTCTAGGTGGGACGTGTAGGTTGTAGACTGTGTGTTGACATCGGGCAGGGAATAAGTGGTTTGGACATGATGTTACTTTTGCATATTTGGTTTACTGATGATTATTGTCTTTACCGAAATTTTATTTTTATTTAGACATTATGTATTAATGATGTTCTATTTTTTTCTATCGCTCATTGCAATAGGATGCCTTACCAGAGAACTTACATGCACCCATAAAAGGATGCCATGGAAATTTATCTGACATTGCTAGATTAGAGGTTTATATAATTTGTGTTCCAAGATATTCAAGATTTAGGACAAGGGGAGACTCAAACTCCCTCTCCTATTCCATAAAGAGGAGATGGGTGTGGCTCCAAGAAGGATACACAATTGGAGTTTCTAAAGAATAAAACTTTTTCATTCTGAGGTAGTTCATAACACCAATAGTAAGAGGAATTTATTGAAAATATAGAGTGAATTTTCGAGTTCATTGGCATACCCAAGGAGTTTAGAGTAAAGTTTTTACTTGTTCAACTACATACTTCCAGTTGCAAGTGGTGGGAATTGGTTCTTTAGAATGGGAAGCCTGAGAAGATGAGTTTGAAGGATTTAAAGCCTATATTTCACAAGAAGTCCTATGTTGAGTTCCATGCCTATGCTAGATCTTGAGAGTTCATAGATCATTAACAAGGGGATCAAATAGTGATGGAGTATGAAAACCGCTTTGCTGAGATAGTGCAGTACGTGCCTGAGATTGTTTCAAATGATTCTTGGAATGCTTGGAAGTTCGAGATGGGGATTCAACGCGAAATTTACTCTATTGTTTTATTATTCAAGATGGGAACTTATGTTGAGGTGTTCAACCATTCTTGCCTGGTTGAGATTGATCATAGTGGAAATTATGGGTTTCCTGGATTCGTGTTAGGTTTTGGTAGTGGAAGTTCATCCAAGAAGAAGAGGAATCATGATGAGAAAGGGAAAAAGAGTGGTGGGAGCTCTGGTCATCCTCCCAGGCATACTTCATCTGGGGATTCCTGTGCAGGGTCTATGTTGTTCCATTAGTGAAAGAAAGTTGGACACATCTAGCATACATGTCCCTCCCCTCCCAAGCCTTGTTGTCAATGAGGAGTTATGATACACATGCAATGCTTTTGCAGGGTGACCCACCCTTACCAGAGTGGGACTGGATCTGTGGCTTCCAAAGGAGTTCCAGTTCAGTCAGAGCTGACCTGGATGATGGGATCTCGGTTTGGTGGTCATGGTGGCAGGACTAGATTGTCTTCAGGGCAGAGACGGATCAACGTGGAGCCTCATGTGAGCAGTCATTCTTAGGTAGGTACCAGGCATCTTTATGTTGTGGATCTGGAACTAGTGGGATCTGATGGGGGACCATCGATTATTCGTGGCACCATTCTGATTTCATCTTCTATAGCTGCAGTTTTTTTTTGATATGGGTGCTTCAGTTTCCTTTATATACACCTGTCTTGTGAACCAGATGAACCTACAAACCGAACTATTATCTTTTTCCATTGATTTAGTAACATCATTGGGGGAAAATAGGGATCAAGGCCTTAGGTTTCTATCATGTGTGCTCTCTATGTCAAGATTCAAGATGGAGTGGTATTTTTTTGTCCTGGATATGAACCTATTTGATGTGATCCTTGACATGGAATGGATGGTATGCTTCCAAGAGTATATTGACTACTATCGGTGATGAGTTAATTTTATGGAACCTGATGAGACCCCCCAGGTATATCTTGGGGAATGGGATCCTCTATTAGGTCGTGTGGGACCTACACTTTCTGGGTTGGGGAGTCATGCTAATAATTTATCATCACTCGCATTGGAGGATGATAGTGGCACTTATTAGAGAGGATTAACAATTGTAGTGGATGAGTTTCCAGAGATATTCCTAGATGATTTTTCAGGGTTACCCCCGAAGCGAGACGTGGATTTCTCGATTGAGTTAGCATAGGGAACACAACCTATATCTCTTTCCTCATATTACATGGCCCCTACCGAATTGAGGGGATTAAAGATACAACTGGATGATTTGGAATCCAAAGGATTCATTCGCTCGGGCATCTCTCCTTGGGCTGCCCTAGTTTTATTCGTGAAGAAGGCCAATGGGACCCTCCGGTTGTACATTGATTATTGGAAATTGAATAAGGTGACCATAAAAAATAAATACCCTTTTCCTTGGATTGATGATTTTTTTCGACCAGCTGAAGGGGTAAAGTGGTTCTCCAAAATTGACTTATGATTGGGTTACCACTAACTCAGGGTGAGAGAAGAAAACATTCCAAAGACGTCGTTCTCAAGAAGGTATGGTGACTTCGAGTATCTTTCCATGTCTTTTAGATTGAAAAATACTCTGGAGGTTTTCATGGAACTCATTAATAGGGGGTTCCACCAATATCTTGACTACTTTGTAGTGGTATTTTTTGATGAAATCCTAGTATATTCTATATCTATAGAGGAACATGGGCATCATCCTCAGACCATTTTTGGAACTTTGTGGGATAAATGCTTGTATGAAAAACTTTTCAAGTGCATATTCTGGATCAAGGAAGTGAGTTTTCTGGGGCATGTCATCTCAGAACAATGGGTTTTATTGGATACAAAGAAGATCATTGTAGTGATGTTGTGTGAACAACTGAGGAATGTGTTTGATATCAGAATTTTTCTTATCCCAATGGGTAATTAAAAGCATTTTGTTTCGGATTTCTCATGGCTTGACTCCTCCATGACCGCACTCAACCAAAAAGGGATGAAGTTTTAATGGATCCCATAGTTTTAGGAATCCTATGATGAGTTGAAGCGATGGTTGACCACGACACCTGTGTTGATATTACCAGATTCTGGGAAGGGCTATGTGGTTTTTTGTGATGCTTCACGTATGGTCCTTGGGTGTATACTCATGCAGGATAATCATGTGGTGCCTTATGGTTCTCGCTAGCTTTGGAAGCATGATAAGAATTACATAACTCACAACTTGGAGTTGCCAGCAGTGATGCATGCCCTAAAGATTTGGTGTCACTACCTATTTGGGGGGAAATTTGTGCTCTATTCTGACCATAAAATCCTAGACCACATTATAAGGACCCGAAAATAAAACATTAAATAATCTGGAATTTAAAAAATAATTCACATTGAGGATATTTTTAGGATTAGAGTTTTAGATAATTAGGCCATAACTATTACATATCAACTTGAAAATTACATGTAAACACTACTACTTATTATCTATTTTTTCATTAAATAAAATCTCTTAAAAAGAAACATGTATGGTTCCAAGTTTTAGACAACATGACATTTCCTTTATCCCATCATTGACCCTATTCATCTTTATGTCCTATGGAAAACATTTCAAAAACATGGGATGGGCATAAAAATATCATTAAGGGTTATAAAATAAGGAAAGGAAACATTAACCCATCAATAAATACAAATCAATAAAACCATATTTTTCGATCATAAAAAACTCATGAAATCATAAGGTTTATGAATAACAAATAGAAAATCATAAATCATAAAGGTAACTTGTGGAATCCATATCATTCTTAAATTGTAGCTATCATAGCTACATAGGGAGTTAAGTTGGAATACCCATCATAGTATATTCCCTAATTCTCTTAGGATAAAATTAATGTTCACCTCTGTTACGTTACCCATTGCATTGGAGAGCTATCTCGGGATCACCCGCCCTAGGTTTATCATGGAACCACCCGTATACATAAACAATACCCAAGAACCATAACATATTCAAAACAATTAAAACAATAATAAATAAAATATAACATTTCCACATTGTAATCACAACATATCATTTCAAGATATAGACATAATAAATGTTGTATCAAAACATTTTCAAAACCATTTAAAAAAATTAATAAAGAGATTTTTGAATCAAAGTGTCTCAGACCACTTTGAAACTTTTAAATAAATTATCATTTAAAAACATTAATGTCCATATAAATAAATACTTAAACACATTTTTAAAACATGGGCATTAATGATAAATATTTTGAATAATAAATCCTTACAAGATTTAAAATGATATTTTAGTTAAAGTGTTTTTATAAAAATGAGAGACTCTTGAATACAAAAAATTGAGGAATAACATTGAATCAGAACTTTATAATATCATGAGAATTAAAAGATTCATGATATAATATTCCAAAGGACAATATATACACCATATAAGATTGAATTGGTTCATAACAATAATGAAGTCTCAATGGAATGTAAATTAAGACAAAATCCCTTATAAAAACTATATCCTTAGATTAAGGATAATTCAATTACATAATAACGTGTGACAAATATAAATAAACTCAATATGATTGGATACTTATTGTAAATAAATCAGAGAACATTCACACATATATTTTTAAAAACAACACCAATGACTTGGATGTTTAACTCAATGAATGGAAATTGAGTTAAAATTACTCTTATCAAATTCATAACGATGACTTGAGAATTTATCAATGGATTAATTATGTGTATCGGAAGTATATCCACACAAAGGGGAAGAGAAATTACTTCATAAGTAAATAAATAGATATTTTACACATAATCTTGGAGTAAACAAATCAATGAAGTATTCGAAAAGCCCAATGAGTGGAAATTGAAATTTGAAATTCTCTTACCGATTTGGTAACTTACAAAACATAAACTACATTAAAGAAGGATCATAAAATGAAAATTTAAATACCCATAAATTAAAGTATATTACACCAAGAATATGATCATGGGCTGTACATACACCACACAAAAATAAATAGTGTCTAAAATATCATGAATCTCACGGGAATAAAAAGTGAGATTAAAAATCCTTACCACGCTGTAATCGATCGAGTCGTATGAACAAAAGTTAATAACCACAAAATGAATCAAATAATACCATGAATATAAATAGAATAATTATAATATATATCAAATGTCAGTACACAATATACCACATTAAATAAATAAGTGGTGAACAATGTAAATCTCACAGAATTAAAAGTTAGATAAGAAACCCCTAACCTCGTGTCCGACTTGACTCATTTGTTCCTTTTTATTCTTGAATAAAAAAATTAAGTTAATTTATACTTTATTATGAACATTTTTCAATTTTATTATTCTTTTTATATCACTTATTACCATGATATAAAAATTATGTAATCATTTAATTTAATAATGGTTGTTTTGTCAATATTTGGTACTTGAGTCAAAAATGAACACCTTATAATTAAAAGTTGTCCATGTGGTCAAGAGTACTTTATCTACAGAATGATATTCATGATTTATATATCATATATATCATATATATCCAGTATATATATATATATGTATTAATAATATAACATAACATTTAGAGGAAATAAATGAAATGTACCGTTCATGGAGACAGTAAGTCGTACATATGCATGAATGCTACTTTCATTTCTATTTCATATTTAATGGAATGAAAACATAATGATACATATGTATATTATAATTACAGTATAATATAATATATAATTTCATTAACTCCATCCTTTATACGTCCTAGGTATGGAATGAATGAGTCATATAAATTTGAGGGGGCGGTAGTCTACACTTCCTCAAATGAAATTATTGTGTTTACCAATAATGGAGACAATAAAGGTACGATATAAATCAATAATACCGAATCATAAAAAAAACTTAAACATAATTTTTATCATATATAAATATAGTTCCATCATAATGGCCACCATAAGAGGTGGTAGGAGAAGATTGAACAATCATCGTTTTGTGAGGCGTTAGTTTATCGTCCACAGAAATAGTATATTGTTTACCCATTAAATGGAGGTGTGTGTAAGTGTAGTTTTAATACTTCTAATTAAAACAACCTAGTATATTTAGGATACTGGTTTTCTTATAAAATAATTTAATAAAAATAGTTTAGGGGGTTGGAGAAGAAAAAATAAAACAATATAACTTAAGAGAAGATGTTACCTTTAAATCAACTAATTCCCTTTGGTTTGAAACAAAAGGACTTCTTGAAGTGCCTTATTTCTAAGTTAAGGCTTCTAGGTGGAATAGATGGATCGTGAGAGCTTATATGGGTAGTGTTTGGTTGAGCCAAGGTGCTTGAGATGTGTGAGGAATGGGTTAGAAGTGATGTCTTTTTCTAAGGGGGAGGAGGGGCTCTTCAGGAAAGTGTTAAAATATTATTTTATTATATAATGATTTTCAGTTTCAAAAGGTCCAAAACTAATTAATTCCAAATATAGGATGACTAATGGTTGAAATAAAATCATCCAATAAGAATTTTATGGGTTTTGGATATTATTTTAATCTTTATAATCTTATTTATTTAAATCATTTATTAATGAGGTAAACACTACATCATTATTGTGTCATAAATAATTTTACTTATTTGATGTATAAAAATTATAAAAAAATCATGATGTACGAAATCTTTTTAGATTTCAAAATAATATTTATAGTCGTAAAGATAACTTATATAACCCCAAGTAAAAATTAATTTACTTAAAGATATTTGTTTATGTCATTTTTGTCATTACTTTAAATTAATTAATATTAAGTGTCATTATCACTCTTAAGTGGCTTCATGGGGTCCCAAAATATACCCAAGTATGCCCATGGTCGGCCACAACTCATCCAATATGGTTAGGAAAAATTTTAAGGTAATTTTTTATTATTATGATTTTCTTTTTACCTTGAATTACCTTATTTACCTTTAACTGCTACAAATAAAAGTCAAAAGTTATTATTCACCAAGAATTATTTTCATCTTATTGAACCACATTTTACTTATTAATAACAACACATGTATTTCAGATTTTGTAAATTCAATTCACAGAAGCGGTAAATCTTATTTAAATGAAAAATTCATATTTTTAACTACTACTTAGTGGTTTCACTATTCATCAAAAATTGAAGTTTTTCAGAAAAATGCCAAAAATTAAGCCTAAGATATATTTGATATTACGAATTCAAAAATTATGTCTATTTTACCAAATTCAAAACATAAAAGTTGGATTAATTAATTTAAAATTAATTCCCATTGTCAAAAAAGCGTTTTTAAGAAATAATAACTATCAAAAGATTAACACTAGTTTATGTCCAATTTCAAAGAGAAATTAATTCCAATGATAAAAATTTAATTAAATAGTAAAAATATAATTTAATTACAATTAAAAAACAATTAAAAAGATAATCTAACCATATAAATAAATTATATTAAATGGTAGTTTTGAATTAAAATACAGTATTTTCCACTATTTATCAAAAATTGAATTTTATTAGAAAATATACCAAAATTTCACCCAAAGTGAAATTTGATGTCCCGATTCTAAAGAAGAATTTTTTTGGTCAAATATAATATATAAAATTGACCAAAACTAGATTTAAATAGGGTTTTCCATTAAAGGGTGGTAAATCAACCTTTTAAAGTAAATTTTGCTAAAAATTAGATTCTTTCACATTTTAAGCCTTTAAATTTTATTGGATAAATGTAAAAACCTTTAGCAAACATGTATATTCATATTTTAGTTATTTCTGTTTATTCCTTAAAATAAAACATCTAGGCGTTAACAACCATTTAAAATAATAATATTATATTATTATTGTGCAACGTAATATTTCAAAGAAATATGTTGTTGTGTATATGGTATTCCATCGAACATAGCATCCCCTTTAAAGTAAAATTAATAATTAATTTACAAATATTAATGAATAAAAAAATTTCATATTCTTTATTTACCTGGGATTTTAAATCCTTCCCCCTTTTGGGAATTGCATCCTCGCAAATTTAAAATTGGGTTTGGTAATTTCATTGAAAGTCCCACATTGGAAAAAGAGTCAATAAATCTATCACTTTAAAATAAAGGAAGATAAGTACAAAGTTTATCCAAGACATAAGATACTAGGATTCCATGAAAACATGGATATGTAGGAGAAAAATCATCATGATATGATAGAGAGTGATAGAAAACATGATTAGGAGAAATTTAGCCACCATAAGATCACAAACTTGGGATGGGTTAAACGGTCTTTGATTCCCCAGTAGAAAAAGTTAATAGACAACATTTTTTGTTTTAAGTTACTTTTCATAAATTTGAGAAATGTATTTATGATATTAAGTAAAAACATAAGGAAACATACTTACTTTTCATGTAGACTTTCATCCTTCACTAAATTCCTACAACAAACTATTTTTTTTCTTCAAATGATGAGTATTCAAGATGGCTTCTTCACATTATAAGTGCTATAATAAACTTCTGGAGAATCACATAATCCAAAAAAGATGATTTATATTTTTCCCATGTCTTTAGACATTAACCAAAACCAAAATGGCTAGTATAAGATCATATAATCCCTAAAAAGGATAATATTTTACAAAAAAAGAAAAACATCTCTTAATCTCCAAAATTTGTCAAACAATTCCCAAAGTTCAACAAAGACCATTCAATAAACAATTATACACAAAATTCTTCAATGTAATCAAAACTATGATTGAAACCCAAATCTCAGAAGGATTTAATCACATAGTCATCCAAGATAAATCTTAAAATTTATCTCCAAATAACTTCAGTTACTCTTAAAGTCTCATACTGAAAAGTAATTGACCTAATCACATATTCTCCATGATAGGTTAGTCATTTCCATAGATAACCCAAAATCAACTTATTCTTGATTCATAAAATCATCTAACTAAAAAGAATGAGTCATACTAACCTGAGACTTCATATAGTCAAGTAGTAGGCGATAAATCTTAGTCGCACTTTGGTTGTGGTTCGATTCCTGCAGTTTTGTCTGACACAATGGGTTATCATGTGGTCTGCGTGTTGTCCTTTTTCAAAAACTATATAATTTTATAAAATTATTGAAAAAGAGATAAATTCATAAAAAATAACCATAACACATTTTAACCACAAGGTTATCTAATAACTTTCATTTTGCATCCCAAAATGTATTAACCTGTAATTGCCTCAAATTCAAGGATCACATAATCCCAAATAGTTCATTATAATTATATCACAAAAGAATAGATATTTATTCCTTGAATAAAATTTTTATATATCAAACTTTAGGGTTACACATACTATAAAATTCTTCTAATGTAATCCCATCATCAAAAGAGCCTTAATACTTTTAAGCATTCCACAATTCTAAAATATACCGTAACACTTGAATCCCTTATATGTTGACTTTTTACTCATTCAACGTTCTTCATGATCCATTAACCATTCCTTTCCAACTTATTCTAAAATAATTCTCTAAAAGAAAGAAAACATGAATAATATCCTAAGATTCAATAATGTCTAAACATCAGTTAATAAATAATCCATACCTTTCATTGCTCATTGTCAGTTTTCTCACCCTCAATTGGAATGGAATTAAGTATTGGTAAACATATATTTGTAGGATCCTGGTGATCCCATTCTCAACCCTTATTTGGAGGAAATCTATTTGTATAATGAACATACACACCACATTTAAAACATTTAATTAATCCATCAGAAATAACTTCTTTCCTTTTCCATGAGTCAACATGATGCTTCCTTTTTACATGGAAGGTTCTTGCTTTATGACCATCACTTATACATCTATAGAATCTTCATGTCCCTTTGAAACATTTTCTTATGTGTTTCTTTCCACATCATTGACACAAAGGTTTTTGAATATACATACCTTAATGATTATTACTAGAACTTCCGTGGGGATTTGTTTCTTGCATATACGATGCCTTATAAAAATCCACAAAGTTTAGGTGGTCAATCATGGCTCCAGATAGTTTGTTGAGAATAAACACAAGAGTTATCATTGCAGCACCAATTTCATTTAGTTTCTCATTCATAAAATCATCATACTTTTCTTCATATCCACTATTACTTTGGTGCCTTCTAGATCCCGCCATTTACTAAAACCAAAAAGGTAAGTGTGAGTATATCAGTAAAATCATCATATAATATATTATGAGGAGGGTAAATACTAATATATACTTATTAATTATATATTAAACTCATTCAATTTATCTACAATAACTATGAATATTTTTAAAATCCTAAAAATTATTGAAATGTAACTTATGCTTAAAGATCACCCTAACCTCTAAAGTTATCTAAACTGCCCTCTGATACCAACTATAAGAACCCGTCCTTATTACATTACATAATCTTGAATTAAATAAATAATTCACATTGAGAATCTTTTTAGGTTTAAAGTTTTAGATAATTAGGCCATAAAAATTACATATCAACTTGAGAATTATATGTAGACACTACTACTTAGTATAAATTTTTTTTCATAAAATAAAAAATCTTAAAAAGAAACATGTGTAGTTCCAAGTTTTAGATAGCATGACTTTTCCTTGATCTCATCTGTGACCCTATTTATCTTTAAGTCATGTGGAAAACATTTCAAAAACTTTGTATGATCATTAAAATCTTATTAAGGGTTATAAAATACGGAAAGGAAACATTAACCCATCAATAAATACAAATCAATGAAACTGTACTTTTCGATAATAACATACCTCATGAAATCATAAGATTTATGAATAACACATAGAAAATCATAAATCATAAAGGTAACTTGTGTCATCCATATTATACTTACATTGTAGCTATCAAAGCTACGTAGGGAGTTACGTTGGAATACCCATCATAGTATATTCCCTAAATCTCTAAGGAGAAACATTAACATTTACCTCCATCACGTTACCCAATGGACTGGAGAGTTATCTCAGGCTCACCTGTCCTAGGTTTATCACGAAACCACCCATATATGTAAACAATTCCCAAGAACCATAACATATTAATAACACTTAAAATGAGAATAAAGTAAACATAACATTTCCACATTGCAATCACAACATATCATTTCAAGATATAGACATAATCAATGCTTTATCAAACCATTTTTAAAACTATTTAAAATATTTAATAAAAATATGTGTTAATCAAGGTTTCCCATACCAATTTGAAAATTTTAAATAAATTATCATTTGAAAGAATTAATGTCCATTTAAATAAATCCTTAAACCCATTTTTAAAACATAGACATTAATGATATATATTTAGATGAATAAATCTTTAAAACCTTTAAAATGATATTTTAGTTAAAGAGTTTTTAACAAAATGAGAGACACTTGAATACAAATAATTGAGGAATAACATTGAATCAGAACATTATAATATCATGAGAGAAAAAGGATTCATTATATAATATGCTAAAGGACTATATATACACCATATAAGAGTGAATTGGTGCATAATAACAATGAAGTCTCAATGGAATGTAAATTGAGACGAAATCCCTTATAAAAATTGAATCCTTAGATTAAGGATAAATCAATTACATAATAATGTGTGAAAATTATAAACACACTAAATATGATTGGACATTCAGTGTAAATCAATCAGAGAACATTCACACATATTTTTGTAAAGACAACACCAATTATATGGATGTTTAACTCAATGAATAGAAATTGAGTTAAAATTACTCTAATCAAGTTCATATCGATGACTTGAGAATTTATCAATGGATTTATTATGTGTATCAGAAGTATATTGACCGTGGTGTCGTGACACGTCTAATTGATTATATTTTTAAGTTTTATTTATAGTCTAGGGTAGACCCTAGGTCATCTCTCAAGGTGCGTTGGTAGGTTTAGAGTGTGTATTTTTAATAAAAATGACTAAGAGAGGGGGTGGTTTTGAAAAGAGTTTAAAACAATGACTTAGTTTAAATAGCTTAAAAGTTGAGTGACCAAGTGGATTTTGAAAAATATGAGATAAAAGTGTCTATGTGATTTCACTACACACATATCAAGTTCATTGTTCATGGATATTCATCTTAGGTTTAGAGTAATTCTTTGGTTGGAGTTAATTGGAATCTCGATTAATTCCTAAGCTTTTATTTCAATTCTAAAAAAACCAAACCCTGACGTAACAATCGAATGGTCAAGTTCTAGTGCTTATTCATGGAATAAGAGCTTCCAAAGAAGATTTAAATCTCAACAAGGTGGGTATGAAAATGATTCTTGTGATGTCCAATTGGAACAACACAAGTCACGCACTCAAAACCTCACACTGATCGGTTAGAAATTAAGAGCACAACACTCACATGCATCTAATCAAGTATTAAAATCTGAAATAAAATAAGATACATGGAATTAAATGTTTAAACATACAAATTAGTCCAAACTAGTAGCTATTTTATGCATCATAACTCCCTTGACATGTGTGTATCTCCCTCACAACGAACACCCACTGTTTAGCTCGACATCGGGTGGAGGAGGAAGCTCGGGTTGAACTCCTTCTTCATTGTTGACCCCCTTATGGGGATAGGGGCCTCCAGAACCTCCAAGTTGATTAGGGGAATTTTCTAGGACTCCAAATTGGCAGCACTTCACTCTTTGGCCGAACTTACAAATGGGGAGCCCAAGGTGTCATTTTATAGGAAAATTGGAAGGTGGTTTTAGGCACACATATTTCATCAATCCACTTGTAACACACATTTAGGCCTTAAGATAGTATTTTCTAGATTTGGAGAAAATAGAAAGGTTGTATAAATACCTCTTTACTATCTCCAACGAATGTTTGGAACCATTTGGACAACTATATCCCAAGATATTGAAAAAATACAGAACACCTCATTTGACTTGGTCCATATTCGGTTTCTTGGACAGATCAGTTCGAATGGGCCCTATAGAAGCCCAATCAAGATTGGGTTCCTTAATATTAATTTTAGATTATTAAATTTTGACAGGCCCACAAAATTTCAGCCCATTTGGATGCACATATTTCGTGTACTATGTAAAACAATGGATAGATGTCCATGGATCCACGCAATTTTGGCCCATTTTTCTTCCACTTAATCAAGGGCCCTCCAAATAACCTCCACCTACATTGAAATAATAAAAACAAGTAACATTTCCCATTATAATTTTTATTAAAATTAATTAAATGATTGAAACATAAATTTCAATTTATTATTATATTTGGAATATACATTACAAAACCAGTTTAAAACAACGGTGTAAGGGTGGAATAAAACAGTGAATCGTGGTATGATCACACCCCCACACCTAAACATTTCCACTCCCAGGAAAAATAACATATCCAAATAAAATGATTCATATATATATATTTCAAACATAATGAAGATTTAATATTTGAGGAAATTTTATTTAATGTAATGTGATCAATGCACAAACCACACCGAGGAGTTCTTCCCAGTAAAAATGGAAAAAGATGTCTCATAACTCATATCACAATAAAATTCAAAGAGATTTATGACACCAACACGAGCAAGGAATTCAAAGGTAAACCATTACACTAACTCTCCGTGTGGGTGTGTGAAAACCATTCCACCCTATTCTTTCCACTTTCTATCAAATAAATATAGGTTGTTTAAACATTATTGAGCATTAAATGATTTTTCATCGAACCTGTCCTACATCCTTTGCAATCATATTTCAAGACCCACTCATTTAATCATTCCTAGAAGTCAAACCATAAGCTCCCGACCTAGATATCCCCATATGTTTTACATTTCATCACTCCCCTCATTTATTATATTTTTTTTGAAGTTGCATTTGGAAAAAATCTCACACTCATCTCTCAACCCTTGTTTGACATCCTCACGACACTATTTGAAATAGTTATAACAAGATCAAAGGTTGAGGAGGAGTGGTTTTTGACCTGCCCAAGACATAACCATTTTTTAGGGCGTACAATAGTCATACATTAGGTACACATGCATAGGTCAATCTGGTAGAGTAATGAAAAATATCAGATAAGGAACGAACGTATGGAAATATCATTTCAAACTGAAAAATATTAACCCAACATATATTTACCTTATATTAAGTAAGAAATATTCACACTTTGTGGTTTAGTGCAAAAATGTATAGAGATATTAGTGACACAGTTTTCCCAAAACTACTCACACAAGGGGAATCAATCATCTCAAATGTTTCAAAGTGATACAACCATTTATATCATTGACATAAAACCAATTAACTAAAAAAATCACTCCTTGATGGTAAACTCATAAACAAATTCTTTTTAGCCTTCGTTATGGTATTTTTAATTTCCCCATTTTATGGTCTCCAAATCATGGAACTTTGAAATTTTTGATGGGGAAAAATGAAAATACCATAAAGAAGTCCAAAAAGAGAAAACAAAAGGAGAAAACATTGAAAATTCCTAACTAAACCAGGAATGTATCCCCCCCCCCACACCTAGAGTATGCAATGTCCACACTGTAGTAAAAGATAATGTGGGAAGGAAGGATAAAACCTGGTGGATGTCATTCATAGTTTGCTTCATGAACTTGGAGTTCCTCCATCGAGGACTCCAAAATGGGTTCATGAAAGTGCTTCAGCCGATGCCCATTGACAATGAAGTTTTACTTGGTTTCTTCATTTTGAATCTGAACAACACCAAATGGAGAGACATTAGTAACAATTTATGGTCCAAACTGGCAGGAACGAAGCTTATCGTAATGCAATTTCAGCCTTGCATTGTAGAGGAGGACCTTTTTCCTAATATGGAACTGACGATGAAGGATAAGACGGTCACGAGTAGCCTTGGTTCTCACTTTATAAATCCTGGAGCTTTCATATGCATCTCTTCTCATTTCCTCTAGCTCCTAAATCAGCAACTTCATTTGAGAACCTGCACCAGAATGATTATAATTGCATTGTTTGATGGCCCAGTAGGCCCGGTGCTCAATCTCAACAGGGAGGTGATAACTCTTTTTAAAAATAAGCCTATAATATGACCTTCCAATGGGAGTTTTAAAAGAAGTACGGTAAGCCCATAATGAATCATCGAGTCTAAGAATCTAATTTTTCCTGTTGGGTTAGACCCTTTTTTCAAGAATTTGTTTTACCTCTATATTTGACACCTCAGATTGACCATTAGTCTATGGGTGATATGCAGTGGATACTCGATGACTGACCCCATACTGACACAAAAGTGATTGCATTGTTCAGTTGTAGAAATGAGAACCCTGGTCACTGATGATGATCCTAGGTAATCCAAACCTACAAAAGATCTGAGCTCTCAAAAATTCTACAACTGTTTTGGAATCATCTGTCCTTGTGGCCCGTGCCTCTACCCATTTTGATACATAATCAACGGCCAAAAGAATGTACAAGTTTCCAAAATAATTGGGAAGTGGACCAATAAAGTCAATGCCCCAAACATAAAAAATGTCATGAAAGAGCAAGGGTTGTTGTGGAATTTAATTCCTTTTAGAGACATTCCCCATTCTTTGACAATGAGGACAAGATTTACAAAATTCATGGGCATACTGAAAAAGTGTTGGCCAAAAGAGACCAGAATAAAGAACTTTGCGAGCAGTCCATTGGGGACCAAATTGGCCCCCACAAGCAAGAGTGTGGCAGAATCTAAGGACAGACTGAAACTCGTTATCGGGAACACAACGCCTAAGGACCTAATCGATACATGTGTGCCAAAGGTAGGGGTCATCCCAAATGTACAAACGAGACTCATGTTTTAAACGAATGGCTTGGTTTTTGTTGATATCAGTAGGAATGCAAGACGCTACCAAATAATTTACAATTTCAGCATACCAGAGAATAACATCTTGCACTTTGTACAATTTCTCATCAAGAAACATGTCATTAATGGGAATACAGGGGGATGAGACAATGTCTGAGGATGGGGGGATCGTACTGATATGGTCTGCCACCACATTCTCTGCTCCTTTTTTAACTCTAATTTCTAGATTGAATTCATAAAGGAGGATCATCCAATGAATGAGACGTGGTTTGGATTTCGGTTTCTTTAGGAGATGCTGGAGGGCTGCATGGTCTGGGAACACAATGACTTTGGACCCTAAAAGGTATGACCTGAATTTATCCAAGGAAAACACAATGGAAAAAATTATTTTTAAGTGGTGGTGTAGTTTTCTTGGGCAGGGTCCAAAGTACATGAGGCATAGGAAATGACATGTGGATCTTGATCGAACCTTTGTGATAAGACTACCCCAACTGTATAGTTAGAGGTGTCACACATGAGCTCAAATGGTAAATCCCACCGAGGTGGTTGGATTACCAGGGGTGATGTGAGACTCCATTTTAATTTATTAAAAGATTCTTCACATTATTTATCAAAAACAAAATCTTTTTCTTTTTGGAGTAAGCGGGAGAGGGGAAGTGCAATCTTTATAAAATCACGAATGAAAAGACGGTAAAATCCAGCATGACCCAGGAAAGACCGCACATCACGTACATTTTTAGGGAATGGTAGGGAAGAAATGACATCCAATTTTGATTTATCTACTTGGATACCATCCCCAGAAATTACATGTCCCAAAACTATACCTTGTTGCACCATGAAATGGAATTTCTCATAATTTAATACAAGATTCTTTTCAATACAGCGACGTAGGATTGAACCAATACTACTTAAATATTCATCAAAAGAGGATCCACAAACAGTAAAATCGTCCATGAAAACATCCATGCAATTCTCCAGGTAATCCAAAAAAATACTAACCATACATCGCTGGAAAGTACCTGGAGCATTGCACAGCCCAAATGGAATCCTTCTATAGGAAAATGTGCCAAAGGGGCAAGTGAAGGTTGTCTTTTCCTTATCCTCGGGGGCAATATGGATCTGAAAGTATCCAGAATACCCATCAAGAAAACAGTAATGGGACTTCCCCGCTAGCCTCTCTAGAATTTGGTCAATTAATGGCAATGGGAAATGGACCTTCCTAGTGTGTTTGTTTGTTCGGTGATAATCTATACAGACACGCCAACAATTCTGCACACGAGTTGGAACCAATTCATTGTTTTCATTTTTAATTACCGTTAGGCCAGTTTTTTTAGGAACTAATTGAACGAGACTGACTCATTGGCTGTCAGAGATGGGGTAAATGATTCTAGTAGCCAATAACTTTGTTACTTCCTTTTTAACTACTTCTAAGAGGTTTGGGTTCAGTCGACGTTGCGCCTTCTTCACCGGTTTATCCTCATCAGTTAATAAAATATGATGTGTACAAATTGATGGGCTAATACTAGGAATGTCTGCAAGTGTCCATCCCAATGCTTGTTTATGCTCTCTCAAAATTTCAAGCAGTCGCAATTCATGCTCAGGAGGGAGTGAACTAGAAATTATGATGGGAAAATTGTTTCCATTCTCAAGATATGAATATTTTAAATCTTATGGCAATTTCTTTAGTTCTAATTTAGGTGGATTTTGGATTGATGGGAGTGTGTGTGAAATTGAGAGGTCACTAATCTCATCTAACTACACAATGGTATCATCCTCAGATGAGGAATTATGTTTTACATAGCAGTATCATTGATGGTCATGTGATCCTCTGTGTTTAAGAAATTATCAATTAATAAACATGCATGACAATTTTCTAGACCACTACAACAATCAACACATGATTCATTACCAAGAATTTCAATCAATGAAGAAAATTCAGAAAGGGGATCAGGGGAAACAAATTAAGTGATTTTAGGGGAAGGGAGTACATCAATTGAATTTATTGAGAGAGAGGAATGTTCTTCTGAGGGGTGCTTTACGGCATCAAGGATGTTGAAATGGAATATGTCACCACCAAATTATATAGACAATGTACCATTATGGACATTAATTATGGCTTTCTCAGTTTTCAAGAAAGGTCTCCCCAATATATTTGGGGCATGTCCATTCATCCTATCATCTTCCATTTTTAGCACATAAAAATCAGCAGGAAATATTAAATTTTGAACCCTCACAAGAACATCCTCTAACACACCAGAAGGGTGTGCCATACTCCGATTTGCTAGCTGAACAACTATTCATGTGGGATTTAGTTCACTGACCTACAAAGAAGAGTATATGGAGTGATGCATCAAATTAATAGAAGCACCCAAATCAATCATAGCATTGGAGAAATAATACTCCCCTATGGTGCACAGAATCAAGAATGTTCCAGGATCGTTGCACTTGGTGGGAAGTGATGGTTGTATAAATGCTGAGACATTCCTCCCCAGGATCACCTTCTCATCACCTCTAATTCTCCTTCGGTGGGTACACATCTCCTTCAGAAACATGGCATATCTCGGAATTTTCTTGACAACATCAATCAATGGAATGTTAACCTGCACTTTTTTGAAAGTCTCCAAGATTTTTTTATCGATTTCAGTTTCCTTTTATTTCCTTGGTTGGGTGGCTCTTTGAGGAAATGGAAGAGGAATACTTGGGCTTGGTAACTCATCAATAGACACACTCTTTATTTTGGTAGGACTTCTCTCAAGACAAGGTTCCATCTCATTTGAACCTTTTTCAGTGGTTGGGATGGTGGTTTCCTTAAGAGAGGATGACTCTAATGGAGGGTTCATTTGGATTTTAAGTTGCGTTCCACTCCTAAGGGTGATGGCACTAACATTTACCTTAACCCTAGAGTTGAAAAGTGGTTGAGAGGGTAGTTTACCAGACCCATGGCTTTGGATTTCACCCACCAAGTTAGCTAGTAGGCCTAATTGAGTTTTGAGGTCTTGTATGGCTGCCTGAGTGGTTTGTTGGAATTGGATATTATTGGCAGCCATTTGTTTCATCATATCTTCTAGGCTGGGTTCAGTTTTTGGAGAGGGTTGTTGGAAAGTCCTTTGGGGTGGTTGAAAATTTCTGGGTGGTGGCGGTTAATGTCTACTTTTCCTTAGTTGGTTCCATTATTGGTGAGGATGGTTTGAATACCCCCTTTCCTATAGGCTTGGTTTTCTTTCCACCCAGGGTTGGATGGATTGTAAGGTTCTTTCCTAATGGGTTGGTTATAGGGGCGTCCTGTGAATATTGCATCACAACTCTCAGAAGTTTCTCTCAATTGGGGGCATTGGTTAGAATAATGGGTATCAGAAGAGCATATACCAAAATGTATGGGAGGAGGAGATTGGAATTTATCTTGGGAAAGAGAAAGTTGTCATATAAGGGTACTCACCTCTTCAAACTTTGTGTCCACCTTCTTCTCGAATTTAGTAATTTGCACCTCATGGACACCTCGAATGGGTACACTGGACCATGAACTGAATTGTTGAGTGTTCTGTGCCATGGTCTCAATTAGGGTCCTTGTAGCGATTGGGGTTTTATCCATTAGTGCACCACCTGCAGCAGCATCAATCATGTTACGATCTATTGGAATTAAACCTTCATAAAAATATTGTATTCAAAGTTGATTGCTTATTTGGTGGTGTGGACAACTTGAACATAATCGTTTAAAGCGTTCCCAATATTCATGAAGGGTTTCTCCTTGATATTGTCTTATCCCACATATTTCTTTCCTTATTGTTGCATTTCGAGAGGCTGGGAAGTATTTTTCAAGAAAAAGTCATTTCATGTCTGCCCAACCACTAATAGGTGAATTAACATAATACAACCAATCTTTAGCCGTGTATTCTAATGAAAATGGAAATGCCCTAAGTTTTATGTGTTCTTCATCCACATTATCAGGTTTTAATTTTGAAAAAAGAGTATTAAATTATTTTAAATGCTTATGTGGATCTTCTCCAGGCAGTCCATGAAATCATTCTAATAAATGAATCAAACCATATTTTAGTTCAAAATTGGGTGCCTCGCCTTGTAATTGAATGTAAGTGGGTCAGATATCAACATCAGGTGAGGTTAGTTCTTTTAGTGTTCTATTATTTTCAGCCATGTTATACAATTTATGTTCAGTTTTAACTTTGGTATCAGAAGAAGAAGAAAGATCAAGAAGAATTTTAAGATGTGATGTCTCCTCCTTCAAAGTGTTGTCTTGTGTGTCTCGGTTTCATTGATATAGGATCCTCTCTGGTTCGGGTTCGAAAGTTTTTTGGTATCCTGAAGTAGAACGCGTCATACACAAAACCTGCCCAATAAATAAATTAGAACACACAAATAAATGAAAAGGTAGAAGATAAAACAAACAAATATTCACAAAAATTACAAAAAAATTATCAAAAACACGCACAAAAAACCAATGTGCTCCCTGGTAACGGCGCCGAAATTTGACTGTGGTTTCATGACACATCAAATTGATTATATTTTTAAGGTTGATTTATAGTCTAGGGTATACCCTAGTTCATCTCTCAAAGAGCGTTGGTAGGTTTAGAATGTGTATTTTTAATAAAAATGACTAAGAGAGGGGGTGGTTTTGAAAAGAGTTTAAAACAATGACTTAGTTGAAATAGCTTAAAAGTTGAGTGAACAAATGGATTTTGAAAAATATGAGATAAAAGGGTCGATTTAATTTCACTACACACATATCAAGTTCATTGTTCATAGATATTCATCTTAGGTTTAGAGTAATTCTTTGGTTGGAGTTAATTGGAATCCCGATTATTTCCTAAGCATTTATTTCAATGCTTTAAGAACCAAACCTTGACGTAACAATCGTATTGTCAAGGTCTAGAACTTATGCATGGAATAAGGGCTTAAAAATCAGATTGAAATCTCAATAAGGTGGGTATGAAAAGGATTCTTGTGATTTCCAATCAGAATAACACAAGTCACGCACTCAAAACCTCACACTGATCGGTTAGAAATTAAGAGCATAACACTCACATGCATCAAATCAAGTATTCAAATCTGAAATAAAATAATATACATGGAACGAAATGTTTAAACACCAAAATTACTCCAAACCAGTATCTATTGTATGCATCGGAACTCCCTTGACATGTGTGTAGCTCCCTCACAACGAACACCCACCGTTTAGCTCGACATCGGGTGGAGGAGGAAGCTCGGTTGAACTCATTCTTCATTGTTGATCCCCCTATGAGGATAGGGGCCTCCAGAACCTCCAAGGTGATTAGGAGACTCCTCTGGGACTCCAAATTGGTATCATTTCACTCCTTGGCCTAACTTACAAATGGGGAGCCCAAGGTGTCATTTTATAGGAAAATTGGAATGTGGTATTAGGCACACAGATTTCATCAATCCACTTGTACCATGCATTTCTTCCTTCAGACAGTCTTATCTCGCTTTGTAGAAAATAGAAAACTTGTATACCTACCTCTTGACTTTCTACACCGTATGTGTGGTACTATTTGGAATAATACACCTTAGTATATTGTTAAAATATAGAACACCGCATTTGGCTTGGTCCATATTCGGTGGCTTGGACAGATCAGTTCGGATGGCCCCCAAAGAAGCTGAATCAGGATTGGGTTACTTAATATGAAATAAATCCTATAAAATTTTGGACTGGCCCACAAAATTTCAGCCCATTTGGATTCACGGATTTCGTGTACTATGAAAAAGAGTCGACAGATGTCCATGGATCCATGCAATTTTGGCCCATTTTTCTTCCACTTCATCAAGGGACCTCCAAATCACCTCAACCTACATTGAAATAATAAAAACAAGTAACATTGAACATTATAATTTTGACTAAAATTAATTAAATGATTCAAACATAAAGTGAAATTTATTATTATATTTGGAATATACATTACAAAACTTGTTTAAAACAGTGGTGTAAGGGTGGAATAAAACAGTGAATCATGGTACGATCATATATCCACACAAAGGGGAGTGTAAATTACTACATAAGTAAATAAATAGTGATTTTAAATATAATCTTTGAGTAAAATAATCAATGAAGTATGCGTAAATCCCAATGAGTGGAAATTGAAATTTGAAATTCCCTTTCTGATTTTGTAACATACGAAACATACACACCATGAAAGAAGGATCATACAATGAAGATGTAAATACCCATAAGATAAAGTATATTACACCAATAATACAATCACGGTTGGTACATAAATCACAGAAAAGGAAATAGTAGCTAATATAGCATGAATCTCACGGGAATAAAAAGTGAGATTAAAAATCCTTGTCGCGTTGTAATCAATCAAGTCGTATGAACAAAAGTTAATAACCACTAAATTAATCACTGAATACCATGAATATAAAAATAATAATGATAATATATATCAAATGGCAGTACAAAATACACCACATGCAATAAATAAGTGGTGAACAATGGAAATCTCACATAATTAAAAATGAGATAAGAACCCCCTTACCTCAAGTCCGACTTGACTCGTTTGTTCCTTGTTATTCCTAAAAAATAAACTTAAGTTAATTTATAATTTATTAAGAACCTTTTTAAATTTTATTATTCCTTTTATATCACTTATTACAATGTTATAAACATTATGTAATCATTTACATTAATAATGGTTGTTTTGTTGATATTTGGTACTTGACTCAAAAATGAACACCTTATAATTACAAGTTGTCCATGTGGTCAAGATTCCATTATCTCTATAATTATATTAATGATTTATATATCATATATATTATATATATCCATTATATATATTTATTTATATTATTACATAACATTTAGAGGATAGAAGTGAAATGCACCGTTCATGGACAGGGTAAGACGTCCGTACACGTGAACACTACTTTCATTTCTTTTTCATATTCAAGGGAATGAAAACATAATGATACATAGGTATATTATAATTCATGTATAATATAATATATAATTTCATTAACTCCATCCTTTATACATCTAACATATGGCATGAAAGAGTCATACCACTTTGAGGGGCGGTAGTCCGCACTTCCTTAAATGAAATTATCACATTTACCCATAATGGATACCATAAAGGTGTGATATAAATGAAAAATTAAAAAGAATAAAGGAAAAATAAACATAATATATATCATATATAAATATAGTTCCATTATAATTTCCACCATAAGAGGTGGTAGGAGAATATTGAACAATCATCATTTCATGAGGCGTTAGTTTGTCGTCCACAGAAACAATATGTTATTTGCCCATTAGATGGAGGTGTGTGTAAGTGTATTCCAAATAATTCTCATAAAAACAACATATTTTATTGAGGATATTGTTGATGTTATAAAATAAAGTAATAAAAATAGTTTATGGGGTTGGAGAAAGAAAATAAAACAAGATAACTTAAGAGAATACATTACCTTAAAATCGGGTATCTCCCATTGGTTTGAACCAAAAGGACATCTTGAAGTACCTTCTTCCTACGTTAAGGCTTAAAAGTGAAAGATAGAGATATTGAGAGATTATTTGGGCAAGTTTTAGATGATCCAAGGGCCTTGATATGTGTGAGGAATGGTTTAGAAGTGGTGTCCTTTTATAAGGGGGTGAGGGGCTCTTTAGGAAAGTGTGAAAATATTATTTTATTTTATAATGATTTTCGTTTTCAAAATGTCCTAGTATAATTAACTTCAAAGATAATATGACTCATAGTCAAAAACAAATCATCCAATAATAATTTGACAGGTTTTGGATATTATTTTAATCTTTATAATCTTATTTATTTAATTCATTTATTAATTAGGTAAACACTACATCATTAGTGTGTCATGAATAATTTTATTTATTTAATGTCTAAAATTTATCAAAAAAATACAATGATGTAGGAAATATGTTTAGATTTCCAAATAATATTTATATAATAAAATATAACTTATATAACCCCCAGTAAAAATTAATTTACTAAAAGATATTTGTTTATGTCATTTTTGTCTTTAATTTAAATTATTTAATATAAAGTGTAATTATAACTCTTAAGTGGCTCCATGTGGTCCCAAAATAGATCAAAGGATGATCATGGTCGGGCATGACTCATCCCATAAGGTTAGTACAAATGTGAAGGTAATTTGGTATTATTATGATTTTCTTTTTACCTAGAATTACCCTATTTACCTTTAACCGCGGTAAATAAAAGTCAAAAGTTACTATTCACCAAAAAATTATTTTTATCTTATTGAACCACATTTTACTTACTAATAACAACCATGTATGTTGGATTTTCTAAATTCAATTCACAGAAGTGGAAAATTTCATTTAAATGAAAAATTCATATTTTTAACTACTACTTAGTGGTTTCACTATTCATCAAAAATTGAAGTTTTTCAGAAAAATACCAAAAATTCAGCCTAAGGTATATTTGATATTTCGAATTCAAAAATTATTTCAATTTTAAAAAATTTAAAACATAGAAGTTGTATTAATTAATTTAAAATTAATTCCAGTTGTCAAAACAAAAAAGCGTGTTTTCAAGAAATAATAACTATCAAAAGATTGACACTTGTTTATGTCCAATTTCAAAGTGAAATTAATTTTAATGGCCAAAATTGGATTAAATGGTAATAATATAATCTAATTACACTTTAAAACCAATTAAAATTGTAATAAAATAATATAAATAAATTAGATTAAATGGCATTTTTAAATTAAAATACAGTATTTTTCACTATTTATCAAAAATTAAATTTTATTAGAAAAATACAAAAAATTTACACAATGTAAATTTTGATGTCCTGATTCTAAAGATAGATTTTATTTGGTCAAATATAACATATAAAAGTGACCAAAACAAGATTTAAAGAGAGTTCTCAATTAAAAGGCGGTCAATCAACCTTTTAAAGTAAATCATGCTTAAAATTAGATTCATTCACATTTTAAGCCTCTAACTTTTATTGGATAAATATAAAAATATTTAAAAAACATGTATAATCATATTGTAGTTAGTTCTGTTCATTCCCTCCAATACAACTGCTAGACATTAACTACCATTTAAAATAATAATATTATATTATTATTATGCAACGTAAGATTTCAAAGAAACCCAATGTTGTGTATCAGGTATTCCATTAAACATAACATACTCTTTAAAGTAAAATTAATAATTAATTTAAAAATATTAATAAATATGAAAATTTCATATTCTTTATTTACATGGGATGTTACATACATCTTCTCTCAGAAGGATCTCAATCTTAGGCAGCCCTGTTGGATCGAGTATCTATAGGGGTTTGACTTTTACATTGTCTATACCCTAGGAAAGGGTAATTTGGTGGATGAATCTTTGAGTAGAAAGGTACCATTGTAAACATTGAAGAAGTCCAGTGATGAGTGGACTTTGATGGTTCTCTTTAGCCAGATGCACTTGGAGACCAAGGATCACAACAGAGGTGCATTCTGGGCGAGTATTAAGTTCACTCCTGCCATTATAGAATTGATTCAGTGAGACCAGCCCTGTGATGAGTTGTTTCAGTGTTCTATGAAGTTTCTTCCTAGTGGGAAGACTTATTTAGAGTGATCTTTGTATCCTGAGGGGATTTTTTTTGCTTCAGGGTCCGTGTAGTGGTGTCATTAACCCAACAGAAGGTGGTGATGTAGGATAGACACCAGTCTCGGTGGGACGTCAATCCGGGTACTACCAAGATGTATTAAAATGTTTGTCTCTAGTTCTGGTGGCTAGGTATGAGATGAGATATAGCCGAATTTGTATCGATATGCTGTACTTGTCAGTAGGTGAAAGCAGAGAATCAAATACCATCTGGTCTGCTTTAGCCATTACCCATTCCTAATTGGAAGGGGATGAGGTCTCCATGGACTTCATTGTTGGTTTTCCTCATAAACCATAGGGAAGGAACATTGTTTGTATAGTTATTGATCATTTGACTCATTCATCTCTCTTTATTCCGATCAGAGATACAGTGATGGTGGATGAGTTGGGCCATTTTTATGTTCCGAAGGTGGTCTTACTTCATGGTGTACTGTTAGTGGTTATTTCTGATAGGGACCCTCACTTTACCTCTTGGTTTTGGGGAGGCCTCCAGAAGTATTTGGGGTATCAGATTAATATTTTCACGGCATACCATCCTCAGATGGATGGCCAGACAGAGCGGGAAAATCATATTCTGGAGTACATGATTTATACATGTGTGTTGGATTTCAGAGGTTCATGGGATAGCCATTGTTATTGGTTTAGTTTTCTTATAATAACAGTTAAGAATCCTCTATTATAATGTCACCATTTGAAATTCTCTATGGTCAGTCTTCTTTGTTTTGGGATGAGGTAGGTAATTCCTCACTTTTGGGACCAAGCATTGTGCAAAAGATGTATGAGAAAGTCAATTTGATCAGACATTGGTTATTGAAAGCTCAGAGTTGTCACAAATCTTATGATAATTAGAGGCTTAGGGATCTTGAGTTTTTAGTGGGTGACTGGGTGTTCTTGAAGGTGGCCCATCCTTTGGGTCGCTACCACTAGGGAAAGTAGGGGAAGCTGACACCGAGGTATGTTGCACCTTTTGAGATTACTGAGCAGATTGGCAAGGTGGTATACAGGTTAGCTTTTACTTCTCAATTGACACAAATTCATGATGTATTCCATGTCTCCCAACATAAAAATTACAATTACAATCCTTTAAATTTGTTGAATTGAGAGGATTAGGAGATAGAACCTGACTTATCAGTATTTGAGAGGCTATTGCGGTTAGTGGATTCTCCAGAGAGGTGCTTCATGGGAAGTCCATTCCCTTGCTTCTCATTATTTGGAAGCATGGAAATGGTGAACATGAGAGTTGGGAGTGGAATTCAGGGGTTGAGTAGAATTACCCATTTCTATTATCTGAACAAGCAATGAATTGACTTTTTGAGGGAAGAATTTTGACACCCAGACTTTGCATTTCAGTATGTTTTTAATTTTAGTTTTTATCTCATAAGTTTATCTGCATTTTTAATAATGTTTTTTAAAATTTGGTCCACAACCAACATGAGTTTTCACTTTTACACTTATAAGTGAGTGTCAGCTTAACAATGCCCGACACGTGGGCAGGGCACAGGTGAAGCCATGTGGCTTTTCCAGTTTAATGTGTGGCCTACCCGGTGCACAGATGGTTAACTGGCCTAATAAAAATAAAACTTTTATAAGTATAATTATTATTGTCATATTATTAATAAGAATAATATTATTAATATTATTAATATTAAAACTATTTTAATAGATATTTTATTTTTGTTAACATTAAAATTCTAATTTTGTTAACTTTTATTATTAATATTTCTATTGTATTTTTATTATTATTTTAGATTAGTTTTAAAAAAAATTGGATAGTTTAATTCTTTTTTAGTTTTTCTTCCACTTGTTTTATTGAAAATTGTTAATTGAATTTTCTTAGTGTTTCATTAATGGTATATATATGGTCTTTAAAGTTGTGCAGCTGGTTTTTGACTGTGTAAGTGAAAAAGATTGAGTTTTAAAAGATTTTTGGTGTCTGGACTATTTAAAAATGGACTTCTTTTTGTGTGAAAGTGTGTCATTGGGTTTTGATCACAACCTTTTTGTTTTGGTTATTGAACATGACATGCAATGTGAACTTGGAACTTTTGAGCACAAATGTGAAGCCTAGGTATTAGGTGGGAAGAATAGATCTATTGTCTTAATGATAAGACAGATACTTTTTCCCAGTTTCACTTTGCTAGTTTGATCATTACAACACGAAATAAATTTTGGATTATGATTGGAGACTACAAGATTATTTCTGTGTTTCCCTGCTAGTGGATCATGCACGAGTGTGTATGTTGTTGTCATTCCTATTCCTTTCTTCACCGAGATGCGATGCTCTAGGGTCCCACTATTTGATAGTACCTATAGGGACTCTCTCACTTTTGGTGCTATTGGATTACATTACACTCTCTGTCATCATATGGTGTGACTTTTTTAGTGACATAAAAGTAAAATGGTTTTATTGGTAGGAACCATTTTCCCTTTAAAGTTCCTTTTCATCAAACTATTTTCATTAAAATTGTTAAATTATTTCTTTATGTTCCTTGGTTAAACTTGCAACTGTATTATTATTTAATCTTTATATGTGGAATTTTTTTCTTCTATGGCATCATACTAGGTTATTTCGCACACCCTACTTACACCCTTGGGTGAAAGTGTATTTGTTCATGTCAGATGCAGGTAAAGGTAAGGCGTTTGGAAGTGGTTGTTTAGGTTGTTAGTGTAATACTTGGTGTGGAATTGTGGAGATCTCTTGAGGGTGGTATTCTTTCTCAAGGTAGAGGTTTTTTTATTGGTTTTTTGTAACCTTACCAAGTGGTATCACTTGTTTTATTTTCAATTTAAACTTGCAACTTAGTGTTTGGTTTTTGGTCAAAGGCATGTTTGGTTATGACTTTCATCTTTGGTCTATTCTATATTGTTGGTTGATTTATTTACTTTTTTTAATTCGGGTAAATCGATCCCATGTTTTATTCCAATAACTTGAAACTTGTGCCATCCCATGGGGATCAGGAATGCCCTTCGGTCTTGGTTGTGGGCCGGGTAATGCAATGATTCCATGGCGAATCGATTTGTTTTGTGACACACTATATACAAATTGAAAACTAAACATGAAGGGATACATATATACCACAGTTCATGCATAGGTTTTAAGAATAACACTAAATAGGGAATCATTAATGGGGTCTATTATATAAGAAACAATATTTAGTGTATATATTTACATGAAAATAAATAAATTAGTAATATACATCACATGAAAATTCATGTTGGGACATTATGTGATAACGTGACCACCACAACACCCAAACTTGCCATTTTTAGCCATTGATTTTAATTATGTTTTTCAAAAACACATCATAACATATATGCATATGGTAAGGGCATAACATATCCAACCCATGTATACTATGAACATCTTGTAAAAGTGTAACTTGGATAAACCTATATGTATGAATATTTGGGGATACTCTCAATCATTCATGATCACTCCAGGACTCTAGAGTAAATGCATATGAGGGGGGGGGGGGGGGGGGAATAACATATAAAACCTCATGTGTATAATAATTTTGGGATCCCCTCACTCATCTATGATCTCCATAGAACTCTATAGGAAATACATTTAAGGGGATTATAACAAATAAAACTAACTTATATGATCATATGGGGATCCTCTAACACATCCTTGATCACCCCATGACTCCAATGAAATTATGTGTTAGGAGAGACCAACATATCTAACCATATATATAAAAAAATATGAAAAAGGAAAAACAAAACCATAAAAACTAGTATGATCATGAAGGGGTCCTATGACTGTCCCATGATCTCCCTATGACTCTAGGGGAATCACATATTAGTAGGGTAAAACATATCCAACCTCACATATTGAAAACATGTTAGGTAAAGGCATGACATAGTAGAAACCATGTATATATATATATATATATTGGAAAATTTGGATCCTATAATTCATATGTGGTCTCCCCAAGACTCCATGGTAAATAAAAACCTAGGTAGTGTAGTATGACACCATGAATCTCATGTCTCTATGCCACCAGCTCATCAACATTTTCATCCATAGATATTATAAATAAACATAGTCATGATGTAAAAAAACAAATTAAGAAAATATGTCCACATATCATGACTCTTATTCAAGAAACATATCCATACCTCTTACCCCACTAGAGTATAACAACACGAACATCAATATTTACTCATCTCACCAACTCGTTCATCTCAATATAACTCATAGTTAAAAAGATAACCCTTATTAATTTGGATTCCTATAGTCCATGATCATTCTAGTAACACTGAGTCATCAATCTTAATTCATTAAAACCATCAATCACATTGGTTCTATAATATGAACCATTCTCTTAATTCCACGAGAACTTATATGGGTTTATTCTAATGATGTTATACCTAAGGAAATTATACCACGATTATTTCAACACATACCCACTTCTTTACACTCAAACGTGATTTAAGCTTGTGGAAAACCCAACCATAACCAATTACTCAAAATGTTATAAGATAACATGATTAGTGATACTAAACAAACCATATAAAGATTCATGTTAAAGATCTCATGTCCAACATATCCAAATCACTCTCTCTAAAAGAGTATAATACCCCAGAGAAACCATATTTCCACTTTCTAATTCATGTTCCACTGGGAACACCCAAAATGTGTGGTCACACCCTTAAACCACTTTTTTAAACCAAAATATCAAAACACATGACACCTAGAATTATTTTCATGGTCTATTACACCCATTCCAACTAATTTATCCCTTTTCTTAGAGTATTATGGTATAAGGGCCATGCCCACTACTCTTTCCACACAAACTCCAAGGTCATACACTAACTAGAACCACTACCTAGAGATATACCTTTTAGGGAGTCTTTTACCCATATTTCTAATGCTCATCCCAATCCATTAATAATCTACCCCAGCCCCTTACACAAATATATCCCACCATGTTTCTACATAAGAATCCAAAACTGAAACCATTAAGTATGCACATCTAAGGAAATTAATAAACAACATATTTTTGAGTATTAAATAGGCTACATACCATGTCATTGGAGTTATAATATTCTTTTCCAATTCTCATCCAAACTTTTCCATGTTCAGACCAAGCATTTTTAAGCTTCATAACTCTTATATCATACTTTTAGACTCTATTAATAAAATATAATGATTTATAATTTAATTCTCAAATTAATCCAAATTCTCTTAACACCAATAAAATCAATGAGTGGCCTCCCATGGTCTAAACCTCAAGATACGGTTGGTATGAATCTTGTAGATTACCCTTAGACACACCATGAGAAAAATTATTAATTTTATATTTCATCGCATCCATAAATATGACCGTATTTTTCCAAAATCCAAAAATAAAATCAACAAACCATTTGCCTCTAATGAAAGGATGAGTTATTGGGTTTGTTTAACATATATAAACATCTTATAACTCTTTCAACAATAATCCCCATCATATCAGTAGATCTCACCATTATTTGAGGAAATGTGACTTTAATCCCTAGCCACTACACCAAAAAATCTGGGAGAACCCAATAAGAAAAAAATAATGAGTTATAGGGGAAAAATTATCTAATAACTTCATGTAAATGAATCCAACATCACCCCCATACATGGGGATTCAAAGGAGAGAAATATAGGGTAGAGATATTGTCAAATACCCCACCCCAATCCCCCTTTACATTTTATGTTGGAGTGCCCAACCATAAAATTATAGTTTTCACACCACATTAAAAAATTGTAATAGGACTACTAGTTGCCTAGTACACCTATACCAGAAATCTGATGAATCACTAACCACATTGTATAAGCCCATTGGAAAGATGGTGGGGCGTCTAGGGGCTACTTCTCTGTAGAGATATCTCCAGGTACGTTATTCCATACACTAAGTATCTATTTGACACATACTACTAAAATTCGGTAGTAGAGCCACATTAACCTAACCTTACTTAATTTACAATATCTAAAACTCTTGAACCCATGTATGATCAACCCAAAATTTACATTTAATCCTTCCAAATTCAATTAAAATATTAAATCATAACTATCCTCCTCCAAATCCATCGAAAATTCAAATTTCCACAAAATTTGTTACCCATTGTGATATGGGTCATTACATTTCATTATGACCTTACTATATTATTCTAGGAATATGATTTTTAAACTAAATATTTGTACTTAACCAAAGTTCATCTAAATAATTCATAACCATATCATACGTGATATGGATTTGGAAGCTTCCCAAATTTTATTTTATGAGGATTTGGTTTGTGAAGCATATGTACAATGTTTTATTAAATAAACATTCCACCTAATTTGAATACAAAATTCAATTTTTTTGTTATCCCAAGAAAACTATGTTATATTATTTCTATACTCCCATTGAACACAAAATGTTTCTAAAAAACGATAATTTTCCGTAACAATGAGTATATTAATTACGATATTAATGGGAGAAAAATTGAACTTATAAAAGTTTAAACTAGTAAATAAAAATGGTGACTAAGATAGAAAACGGGTCGGTTATGGTGGTTTTTGGTGCACTGGAAGCACCAAATTAGGCATTCCCAACTTAGATTATTGTCATAATCGATGATTAATATGAAATTTACAGGATTATTAATGCCATGATCAATGGAATTTAGTCAAAGAATACTGGAGAGAGACAATTTTGAATCCAAATAACAAGATAATCACATATTATTTATAATTAGTTTAACATATTCAAGTATTACCTTATGATGAATTATTTCTTCATTGATGGATCTGACAACATATCAATGTTGTTCCATCGTGGTGTTGTAGGAATCGGGACTAGATTCCCTCCAAAAGTGATCTACACGTGTTCAACAAACCTCCAAACATCATCATATGAATCTCTTGGTGCTATCAGGTAATATCCTAATGCTTGCATCATTCACCTTTAATCGTTGTAAGAATCGCTTCAACGAAGGGTTTTCTTTAATCTCTCTAGACTTGAGAGTGGTGGTGGAGGTGGGTCACTCTTCATTATTGAGATAATTCTAGGAGATGGATATCTTCAGGGATTTGAGAGGATTATCTCTAAATCTCATTATGCACAACCTAGTGAATTGGATCTATTAGAGAAATGGTATATGTAATGTTCTTTGTTTTGGACCCAGTGAATTTTCGAAAGGAATTTCATTTTTTCCATTAGGCAGATGGGATGTTATCTAAACCAAGCTTCAGAATATGAATATGAGCATTGTAAAAACTAAATGTATTTTTTCATACATGGTTACAGGATTAAGAGGTTCCTCAGGAGTTCTATAGAGTTTCGAGAGTTTCGTAATCTGAAAACATAATTTTAGGATAATCTAGAAAAGGTTTACGGTTTTTCTAAAACTGTATGGTCCTCCAGGAGGAACCATGTATCCTATCCAAAGAGGTCAAGGGTATTTCATGGTTTGGTATAATAGTGCACACCAGGACACAAGACTGTGTGGTTATTGCATGCCTTTTAATAGAAGAACAATTCACTGTTTTGCAGGGTTTCTCAAACTGTGTGCATGAACTATGAGATCCCCTTGCATAGACAGAAACCCATGCACGGTTGGTGTATGATATATCCATCCAAGAGTCCAAACCGTGAATCTACTTAAAGGGGTGATTTTTCTAAAATTCCCCAACATCCTTATTTATTTCATCCTTTATTCTTCTCCATGTAGTTCCTCCCTCTATCCATGGAGCTCCTCCTCCTATCATCCTTCTATGGAGAGATATCTCGCATCCATCCTCTGTTTTGAGTTATGTTCATCACTTTGGAAGCGTATCAGGAGTTTTTCTTTTTCTTCAATTTATCTCAAACCAAATCAATTAATGGTTTGGTATTGGAGGAGTGGACCATCCTAATAACATGGTATATAGTCTATATATTTTACCTTAAGGCCTATATCATTTATTAAATATGTCATTGTGCTACATGATGGATTCTTTGTGTGTTTCCCATAAATTTCAGAATTAATTACGGAGAACCTAATGTATTAAATTAAATTTCCCTAATGTATTAAATTTCATTAGGAGAAGATTCTTACCTCAACTCAAACCACCCATTTTTTGTGTGATGCATATATTCCTATGAACTATGACACTTTTTGGAAATTATTTTACCCTTATCGATCAATTTTCACATGCTCATGTTTATAATACTTTTCTTCCTCTCGACCACATTTTGAGGTTTGATAAATAATACCTCATGTAAGGGATAATTACTTGAACTATATGAATTGAAATGATTAGCAGACCCTAATTTAATGATAAAACCCTGTATGAAATGTGTTTCTTTATTTGATTAAATGGGAAAACAAATGGGATATTTCAATAGATAGGTGGAATGCTTAAGTATATGGCCTTTATCCTTTAAATTAAAATTGGGATAAATAAAGGGCATGAACCCCTTTATTATATTTGATTTGTGATGGAATATTTATAAATATGGCCTCTTTATAAATGAACATAAATGCTTATATGATTATTATTATGCTATAAGAGATATTTAAGTTCATTTTTACAGAATGCCTTGGATTGGATCATAGGCTGTTAGAGATTAAATGCATCTTGGGTGACACTTAGGATTTCTTTTTAAGAAATTCCATGGATGGTATCATATGTTACTTGACATATATATTATTCTTGGATATATACTATTCTTGTGTATATACATGTATTTTTATAATAATTATTTGGATTTGATTACCAAGAGGATTATTTACCTACCCATGAGCAATACTGGTTCCCTAGGGGAGTCACTTTGGATGGGATTAGTTGAAATATGGATATACTATGAATTGAGTGATACTCAATCCTCGATGAGAAATACCTAGGATGGGCTTAGTAGGTTATACCTTTACACTAGACTGAGTGTGATACCTAGGATTTATCTTTACAGATCTCTTTAGAAATACTCTTACGGTAATGGTAAATTATAGTGCTCCAGATGTGAAATTTGGGATTTCCCTTTATGGGTCACATTGGATGGGTCAAGGATTCCATTTTATTAATAACATTAATACCTCTTATTTAATATCTATGAAATTCTAGTATATCATATTTAAGTATGGATCCTCAAAGACAAATAACATACTTAGGTTTAGTTCATGGTTACTCTTAGCCTTTATGAAATCCCAAATATGTTCCCTTTCATACACTTATAGTTGATTAAATGTGTGTATATATATATATGAGTATATATTTTCTCATAAATTTTATATTTTTACTATTTTACCTTCGTTATAAGATATATGGCTTTGTTCGGAGAAGGTTTCGTTGTCTAGGTGTCCCTTAAGAACCTGATCCCAGCTTGTTTACTTTATTTATTTAAGGATTTATCAATTGTAACTGAAAACATTATTATTTATATTCACATAATGTATTATTCATTAGAAACCATTGGTGGTAGCCTAATGAGTATATCTCATACCCTTTTTAGGCCTCTGTTGAACTGGTGTACCCAAAAATACCTCATGGTTTCAGACCAGGTCGTTGGATCATGCTTGTGTTATTTTGCTTATATCGGGGATATAGGAGCATGAGACTAAGGAAAATCTCAAGATTCTCATGAAGATGTCCCTTGGATATTTTTTCTTTATTTTAAAAATTATTTATTTATTACCTATTGTATGATATATATTGGTATATTGTAGTCCCATAGACATGCATTGTAGTATATTTAGTATTGTGCACTTTAACAATTATTATTATCTTCTATTGCCTTTATTTTATACTACTTATTATGCTGATTGATTTATTCATTTTTATATCATTTATAAACTTTTATCATGAGGTTTTAGTCTCCCCATCATACTATTATGGGAACCTCATTTTTGGTCGGTAGTCTCTAGTGTATGGGGAGGTGTGGTTGATGCTATGTGACTGGCTGGCTCGGGGAAAAGTTTTAGTGTCTCCCATATCGGAAAGTTACAAAGTGGTGTCATGGGGGTTTATTTTAATTTGTCTTTTAATTTTATAAATGTATATAATAGACTAGTAATGTTTTGGTTCTTGGTAAATTTTCATGTCTAGGAGTGATCACACCATGCACGGGGAAAAGTCCAAGTAGTTGTGGGTGGGATTGTTTTTCATGTTATTCATTGTTATAGTTGAAAATTATTTCACCTCGATTGATTGATGAAATTTTTCTACTTATTGATTAATGATATTTACAGTATTTATTCTTTTCCTAGTATGGAAATAAATTATAATTTCATGCATCATTCTACACAAATTGAGATTCGCATGCCATGCCATATAGTTTCATTGATAGATATTCCCTGTGTGATTATTTAGTGTTATTGTTTGTATAAAAAAGAGCATTTTTTATTAGCATTTTTTCTTATAAAAATCATTTTTGAAATTATTATTTAATTTTTCATGATTATTTATAATTTTTATCTTTTTACCGTTATTAGGTAATTATTTTTCATGGTTTTCGATATTTACTACATGTGATGGTATTCCATCTTATAATTTTATTATACAGCTTGTTTTTAAAGTGCCATAATCAACCTAAATGGTTATTTCCCACATAAATTATCGGTTACACCTTAAATAACCAATCCTAACATGTTTTATCTAGGTACTATTGGTTTCATAAGCTTAAAAATATTGGTTACGATTGAATACAATCCAATTTTCAATTTATAAAGTGTATTGGAATAATATAAATTTTAAAAATGGTAACCCATATAATTGAACCATCATATATGAGATTAATATTAATTGAGACTATTTTATAAATTAGACATTGTTAAATTTTGATTTTATTGAAAATGATTTCCTTTATAAATACTTGTGTCGCTATTAATTTGTCATGGTGACCCATATGACCAAATTCCAAAAGTCACAACTTGACCCAAGTAGGTCAGTTGGGGCATGTTTCTAATGAGGTAGAATTGACTCAACCCATGTAGGTTATTCATGGTGCTTTTTCATATAAGATAAACCCATTAAGGGTGTTTAAAAAATAATATTGTTTTAAATAAAATGGGGTGGAATTTAGATGAACCTAGAACTATTTAATTGGACCCCCATAGGTTTCCTTTAATTTATCTTTTATGATTTAGAACTTATCCCCATGGGGGTATGTTTATGTTATATATGGATGGTTATTTAAATCATCTAAATCCACCAATAAGGGTTCACATATAGACGTATGGTGGAATATTACTTGACCAGTCTCTCTCTAAATTTATAACATCCTTTTATCTACTTTTGAGGTCAGCTTATATGAGATGTTGGTTAATTATAATTCCAATTAAAACCTAGATGGTATTTTCCTCTGTAGATTATAATTAAAATTTTCTTTAACTAAGAAAATATTTAAATATTATGAATTAATATATAGTTTTTAAAAAGGAATTTATGAGATATATTACCAAAAAAATATGAACGGGCATCGACTGAATAATAATTTTTTAAAGTAAGTTGATGTATTGTGCCTTTTCTTTGTGGTGTTAGATAAATAAAGTACCAAAAAAATTTACCTTATGAATGGTGCTTGAAAATATTTAAAATCTGAGCTTAAAAACATTTACATAAATAAATTTGAATTAGTTTAATTCTTTTAAATGAATCTATTAGTGGTGTTTTTGTTTTAACACTCTTGTTAGGGTAGTTACAATGTTCTCTGAGAATGCCTTAGAATGAGAATATAAACATTTCTTGTAGGATTCTTTATTTTTTATAATAGGTAATAGATAATAGAGACCACTTTCATAATGTACTCTCATAGGATCAGTGATTTATGTTTTAGTAAGGCAATATATTGAGGTAGTTATCACCCTTAGAACTTTATAACCTTTCTAAATTATTGGATGATATTTCTGATATGTGGTATTATTTAGGTTCCATTTGTCCCACATCTGAATAATATTTTTAAAATGAAATCCTTATCTTGATGGATGGTTGTTTAAGAAGTTGAGCCTTGTTAAATGAATTATTATTTTATAATTATTGTTTTTTTGGTTAGACATGTATAGGGCGTGGTCAGCTGCCGAGTAGGTCATCTAACCCTTCTTATTCTTCCTCTTCAATGTTGGATGACTTAAGTAGTCACCATCCTATTTTGAATTCATATGGGATAGTTGTAGACGCCGGAAAAGTCCGTTGTTCCCAAACGAAGCTCCGGATGCGGGAAGCGAGGTCATATTTGGAGCCAGAAGCGCGTTTCAGAAGGACCGGAAGGCTTGCGCGGAATTTCGGAGGCCCTCGCGCAATGTTTGAGTGTCGCGCACAAACCTCCCGGGATGTGCGCAATGCGCTGGGCCGGCGCACAATTTTGCGCGCCCATTGCCCGCGCGACTCCCTTGCGTGCCGGGCCCGATTCCGCGCCAGCGAAGGGAATTCCGCACCCGCGGACCGGATTCCGCGCCCGGGGTTGCCTATAAATATAAGGCGACCCCCGACGTTTTGAAGGTTGCCGGAATTCGAAAGGTCTCTCGTGCGCGCAATCCAACCCCTTCCGCGCGCAATGCCGATCTTCAGGTAACCTCCTTTCTTTCGCGCAAGAAAGCCTCGGGTTTCGCCTTCGCGCGTAATCCCTTTGGCTCCTTTCCTTTGAATAATTCTTCACCCAAAGGCCTTTGCGTGCAAAAGAAGCCTCTTGCGCCCAATTTCCCCCGGGTGCGCGCAATCCGGCCCGATTGCGTGCACCCCCCCCCCCTTTTCAAAGTGGCCATTCGTTAAAGAATGAGCCGTTGCCCCCGCGCGCTATCCAAAGCCCGGTGCGCGCAATCTCTATCTTCCGCGCGCAATGTGCTGGCCCAATTGCGCGCCAGCCCGCCCATTTGCGCGCCGACCCGCGGTATTGCGCGCCATGCTTCTCTTTTGCGCGCAACCCGCCGAGGTCGCCCCCTTTGACCCCCTGAGGGTACCCGCCTGCGTGGCGCCCGATTATCTTCATCCCGGGTGCCCGCACCGTGCGTTGTCTTCCCGTGCGGCCCTCCAGGCTCGCGCGAAGTGACACAGACCCATCGGCGGTATCATAACGTCCAAGCTGCACGACGTTAAACTGCCTAGCATATCGTCCGCGCGACAAGACGTTAAACTGCCAAGCGTCTTCGTCCTCAACACACGACGTTAAACTGTACTTCGTCCGGCAAGACGTTAAACCGCCCGCTTCATCCTCAACACACGACGTTAAACTGTACTTCGTCCGGCAAGACGTTAAACCGTCCGCATCACCCGATCCCGTGTCTCGCACGCAGGGTCCTCCCGGTTTGGATGTGGCCCCCACCCGCTCGTCTCTGCAGGGATGTCGGGATTGGAGTGGCCTTCGCCCACGGGGGTAGAGTGCTACAAACCGAACGAACTACGTGGACTTTGATCCCTGTCTCCTAAACAGGGTACGTAGGAAGCCTCTCCGAGGTTCAAGCCCACCACCTGGTCGTCCCGGTCGTATTCACGTCGGTTCGTCCATCAGTGGACCCCTCCCGGGTTCACACTTGCGTCGATTCACCTATGAATCCGCCATTGTGGGAGACTACACATGTGTATCTCCATTGTGCTCCCCCACTGCCCCTTTTCCTATTTCTCCTTTCAGCGTCCAGCTTGACGTGAAACTGTGATCCACCCGGCCGTTCCATCCCCCTCTGTGCGAGGTGGTTCGGTTCAATCTTCCGCCCGGCAGCCTCGACCTCTTCGTGAGTCGGCTTGCCGACGTCCAGCATGACGTTAAACTGTATACCCGAACTACGCTGACTTTGATCCGCGCCAACGGGCGGTACGTAGGAAGCCCCTACGGGGTCCAAGCTCTTCACTCCATCATCCATACTGATCCTTACCCGGGCCGCCACATCCCGGTGGGGTCATGCCACTTCATTCCACTCCACTTCACTCGGGAAGCCGCCCATGCGCTGGCCCCAACGTCGGAGGTTCCCCGCAAGGGGTTCAATCATCTGATCCACTTCTCGTGTTGATCAGTCTGATGCCGTCCCCGCTGGACGTTAAACTCGCGGCATACCCCGTGTTAAACATGGGAAGCTGAGGAAAACCTCAGGTAACACAGTTCCCCGCACCCAGCGCGGGATGCCTCAGGCCATCACGCCTTCGAGAAGCCCTATTAGGGACGGAAGGCAGACATGCAGAGTCGCAGTGTTAAGACACGCCCCCAACACCCAGAGCCACCCGGTCTCCTCACCGCAGGTTGCTGCCCCGACCAGACTCCTTGGAGCATCCAGGCGGAAGCAGCGTAATTAACCGGTTTCCATGGAGACATGGCGCTGGGAACGAGATTCACGAGCACGTCTTAAATCTATGAGGGAGACCCGGATTAGGCGACGAGTTCCGAGGAGACGTCCAAGGAAGGAGGAGCCGACATCCCATCATCCCGGTTTCGATCAAGGAGCAGACGCCCCTGAAGAAGGGACGAATGCCGCCCACCCTTGGAAATCGGGACTGCGGGGCCACAAGTCGCGCGCGCCCATCCCCTCGGGTCGACGGGTGCACGCGCGAACGCGTCCTGGCGGAACAGCGTCGGAACAGAAACCCGACGCACATCCGCACCGAAACAGAAAAATGGTGAACCCGACGTGAATATCTTCTCCTCAATACGAAGACCGATGGCTTTCAGAGGTGTTGGAAGACCAGCATGCTGCTCGACCGAGCATTCAACACCGGAGCACGGAACCCGCCAGGGGCTGGGGAAGGGAAATCGGGCACTCCGTCTCACGACGTCGATGGCCTGGGTTCCCCCCATGGAAGGCGTTGCGGCACTAATGGTTGGTTGTCGATTCCTTTTCCTGTCAGTGTTAATGGGTTTTTCTCCCTGCTTTTAGGAATCAAGTCGCCCAATCCAGTGCCCGATCTCCACCCGCCCACTGGCGCAGGGGTAGGGGAAACACCGACGCGGCTACTCCGCGCGGTCCTGCCCGTTCCACAGCCGTCCCAGCAGCCGCAGCTGCGGGGAAACCACGCCCTCTCTCCCCCTCGGAGGTCATCCAGAGAAGTGTGATCAACAACTTGGTGCGGAGATATGAGGAAGAGGGAGTCATCCCCACCAGGTACATGGCTCGCCTAAACCTCGAGGAAGCTGCACCTCGCCACCAACGCCTCCCCCGAGGGCCGCGCAAGGAGGCACCACTGCCTACCTCGACGTTCAACCGCTTCGGGTGCTTATCCCCAGAGCGCTCCGACAACTCCTTCCCCTATGCGGATGAGGTGGAAGATGTCCGGGACCACCCTATCCGAGATTCGCTCCAGGGATCCGCGATAAGGGCTCCTGTCAGGCCACGGAGACATCGCCGCCAGGCCTCTCAAGTCGAGGAACGGGCTCTCCACCTGCCCGCGCCGCTCATCCCGACTCGTTTGTCCCGACGCCAACGTCGGGCACGAGCGGAAGAGGATGCCCACCTTGGGGCCCTAGCAACCGCGGCCGCGTTAGCTCAAGCCACTGCTGGCTCCAGTCGCCAGGCCCCTGCGCATCCTGAGCAGGGGAACTTCTATGCCCGACCTGGATCGAGGCCCCGACCGCCCCAATGGCAGGTTGGGTTGACTCTCCCTGTTGCTGGTCAGGCAATAGCCACCGCGGACCACCTCGCGGTAGCGCTATTCACCAACAGGGTCTACTCCGCGTGGCCGATCCAAGAGGCATGGGTCACCCCACCTTTCGATCCCGGCCCGGAGGCCTGCCCGGAATCATATCTCCCCGCGTTCCCTTTGATATCTGTCCCGGTGCTCCTCGCACCTTGGTTTCCAGTCCTCTTGGCCCCAGCACCAGTGCGGCCGGAGGACGCCAAGATAGAGATCAGCCATGCCCCGAAGAACCATCCAGGGGCAGGAAGGCGAGGAGTCGACGTCAAGGGAAGAATGTTACGGAATTCCGGACAGAGATCCGACCGGTTCGTTTCTCTGATACAGAGGCGGAGTATGATTCGGCGACAGAGCCCTCCCCCCGATCCCGCCAGCTAGGGGCAGGGGTAGGAATGCGGCACGTCAGCCTCATACTTCCCGAGAGCGAGATCGATACGATCCCCGCTTCTCTCCGAAGGTATATCCGGAGTAGTGAGGGCCTGGTAGACCCCCAAGGATCAAGCTTGCGGTTGGTACCGGCCCCTCCGGAAGCACCTTCTGCCTCGATCGGAGAAGCCGGAGACTTTTTCTGGGGACCAACGGTCGAACCACGATCTAGTCCACCCTCGGCGAGCACCGACGCTACGGCAGTATGTTCGCTCGCCGGCCCGTCCTATCGTGATGTGGTAGCTGGGGCACCGCCACCCTCAGAGGGCGGCCTGGGATATGGAGGCCAATCGGCCTGCTCGCCGTATTCACCGCCGGCCAGCCCGTCGGCCCGGCGGCCCGCCTCGGCACCACTGTCGGTTCCCCGTCCATTCCCAGCCGTTGAAGAGGACCAAGGAGACCTGGGTCCCGAGTTTGAGTCGTGGAGCTTCTGGACCGTCCTTGCAGAGGGCCACTTCCCTGAGAAGTTTTGGCCAGTCGCAGGACCGGACTTTGATGCACCCGAATCACTCACCCCGGATGAGTTCGAGTGCTTCCGCCGAACTCTCCGGGAGACTCAATCCCGTCTTCACCGCCTACAAATGCCATATCCCGGGAGTCAAGCACACCTGGATGATATTGGTGAGCAGTGCCGTCAAATTGACCTGGCCACGCTCCCCGCGGTACGGCACCCCGGGTCATTTGGGCACCATGAGGCCCTCCAACAACGATGCGTTGAGTGTTTTCAAGTACTCCGCAAAGTTATCGGGGGAGCCACTCCCCACGTGTATATCCGTGGATGGGGGCAGTACACTGCCCTACGCTTCAGTGCGATTCGCCGACAGCCCGATTTACTGGGTGGCCCTGAGGGTACATCCCCGGGGACGGAAACGGTCAATATGGCTGACCTGTCGGGGGAGGGGAACGGCTTGGAACTTCTCGACGGGGGCTCTCCCACCGAAGACAAGCCGTTGTTGGATCCATCGGTGAGAGTTACTCGTCACCAGAGGAACCTCCTGGGTCTCCCCACACCCACTAAAGCACTGACGTTGAGCCGAAACGTCAGCAAAGGTAAAGAGCACGGCGGGGCTATGAAGCCCGCCGACCCATCTGCCTCCACACAGAGGGTGGATGAGGATCCCGAGAAGGCTATGCTACGTCAACAGCTCGCCGAGAAGAAGAAGCTAGTTGACCAGATCCTTGTCGAGCGCGCTGCAGAGCAGCGGCCTGACTACGGTGATCCTAGGCCAGGACAGCAGGGACAGGAACAACCACCCCTCGATGAGGCTCTCCCGGGCAACCGTGATTATGCCGTGTTTGCCGACAGGGGAGAGGCCATTGCCTATGGAAAGAGGGCACGGTATGTTTCACCGCACGCTCCCGAGTGGCGTGACTACCTGAGAGACCCCGCTCGGATTCCTCCCGCTGCCCCAAGGGCCGCTCCGCCCGCCATCCCACGAGCCGCCGAGTTCGACGACCCGGTCGACGACCCGATTGAAGGGCCATGCAATGCGCTCGTGGTTAGAGATCCTCGCCAGGACTGGAACCCATGTCCGGATGATCCGATGGTGGAACTCATCGCCCGCTTGGAAGCCTTGGAGACTCAGCAAGTGGCGATCCCACCGGACGGCAAGCCATACCCAGCATGGGTGGATGACATGCCGGCACCTCCGGGATTCGGGAATCCCACTTTCGCCCCCTTCAACGGGATTGGAGATCCACCACAGCATTTGGCCCATTTCAACTCGAGGTGCGGGCCTATGTTGGGAACTCCGGCGCAGCAGGAGGCCGCTAAGCTTCGCTGCTTTGTCCAGACACTGAAAGGGCCAGCATTTGTCTGGTACAGCCAGCTCCCCGTCGGGTCGATAACTAGCTGGGAGGACCTTCGTAGACAATTCCTCTACCAGTTCAGTTCCACGACCCGGAAGACGAGTATCGCAGACCTCTTCAAGTGAAAACAGAGGCCTGATGAGCGAGTCGCGGATTTCGTCGCCCGATGGAAGGGTCTCACGTATTCCCTTGACATGCCATTGACTCAGGAGCAGTTGCTGACAATGTGCATCGGGAACGTCAAGACCGAGCTGGTCCCTTCCTTGATCACTTAGAATTACCCCGGAGGGTTCAGGGACTTCTCAGACAAAGCTCAACGTCTTGAGGAAGCCCTGTAACAGGCCAGTCAGGCACACCCGCTGCCTCCTATGATTCCGGGAAGGAGAGCCAGCAGGGCTGAGCCCGCTACTGTTGCCCAGATAGAGGCCCCCAGGCCGTTGGAGCTGCTGCTGGTGAGGCCAGCTCCACAGCCTCACAGGAATCCGCCTCCACGGGCTCAGTTCCCGGCCCAGCAGCGGCAGCCTCAGAACCGGCCGGCCCCTCCGCGTAATGTACCGCCACAACCCAGGTGAGATAATCAGGGTCCACCTCCTCGGCAGGCCCCTCCAGCCCCTCATCAAGACCATGCTCCCAGGGGCCCGCGATACCTGACTTACTCATTCCATGAGGATCAGGTCCCCGGTTATTTCCGGAGCGCCCTGGAGCAGAGGATTGTGCGACTGCCTGAGTGTTGGAAGCCAGAGGAAGCACATCTCACGGATAACCCCCGCTACTGCCCTTACCATCGGGCCCTGGGGCACACCATCCGGCGGTGCTACGTGTTTAAGGACTGGCTCCAAGACCAGATTAACAACAATGTAATCAGGTTGGGCCCAGCTCCAGCACAAGTGGCTGGCGTGTTCGTGGGATCAGATGACGATGGCGGCAATGAGGACGAATGGCAGCTGGTCTCCGACCGCGGATCCCAGAAGTATAAAAACTGGATGGCCCGCAAGACGATCATTCGCGCCCATGGAATCATCCGTGTGCGCTTGAATCAGCCTGAGCCCCCAGAATCTGCGGGTGCTGCTTCGGCATCGTCATCCCAGCCTGCCTCTTCCGAGAAGAGCAAACGGCGGCGGCACAAGAAGGAAGAGCGCGCCCCGCCAATTCCACCACTATCCCGCACTCTCGGCGATTTCATGCCCCCGGAGATGGGGGTCCCTCCTCGGATCTGCCCGACGATGGAAGATTCGTCCGATGACAGTGTTGGGTACGCTTCGGTTAATACCGTCGAGCTGGTAAATCCCTTTTCGGTTCCCGACGTTGAAGAACACCAGGTGGACCTCCCTAGTGTCCCCGGTCGTCGCCACCGTCGGAGGAACCGCAACAACAGGAGTCGCCGGGGCACAGCAGTTGGTACCTCCAGCCAGGACGTGCACGCCACTGAGACTAGGCAGTAGGCTCAAAACTGAGCTTAGCGTGCGCAGCCCCCCCATCCGGGGATGACGGATTCGCCTCTGCCGCTGTTTGTGGTGTGGGACCAGGCAGAACCGCCTCAGCCGCGTCGCGATTAGCTCCGCCCTGCCGCAAGTTCGTCCCAGCCTCCAGACCCCAGTACGGTGACTACTTCTCGGGCTTCAACCAATGAATAGCGGGATGCGCCAAGCACCAGTCGGCCACCGGTCCAATCAGCAAGGCCCATCATGCCTCCAACCGCAGAGCAACCTCCTGCAACCAGGGGCTCGCGCTTGGCCAAAAAGTATGATGTCCTGAAGCACTTGGCCGACATCCCAGCAAGGCTCTCCGTCCTTGAGGCTCTGCGCATGTCATCTGAGATGCATGAGGCACTCGCTGAAGCCCTGAAAAGCCCCCTCCAGTTTGAGACAGAGGTTGTGGCTGCAGAGGCCTTTCACGCCGAAACGATTGAGGACGCCGAATGTCAGGCAGTTATCTCGTTCTCTGGTAAGGATGAAGACCCTCCTATACAGGGACACATTCGTCCGCTGTATGTTACTGGCCAGTTCAATGGCCTTGAAGTCCGGCGCTGTCTTGTCAACACGGGGTCCGGGATTAACCTGATTCCAACTCGGACGCTCCGGAGATTGGGGTTGTCTGAGGATGACTTGATCCCCTCCGACCTCAGGATCCAGGGGTACGACCGCACCGAGCAAACCCTGGTCAGCAAGATACGCTTGAAGACCCAGTTCGGTGACTTGGTTTCCAACACCGAATTCATGGTAGTCTCTCAAGACACTGCGTACAACGCATTGATGGGCAGGCCATGGCTCCATCTTCACGCGGCGGTTCCCTCATCATACCACCAATGCCTCAAATACTCCCTTAACGGTCGAGTAGGCATGCTTCAGGGAGATGCCTCTCCTTTTGCCTCATGTGAAGCCCACTATCTGGACGCGGACTATTACAAGAGCAAGGACAAGCAGATCCTGGCAGGTGAGGTTGAGCCTGTCGCTGTTTCAAGTGATCCCTGGGCAAGCTTGGATGACGCTTACGTCCTCCCGATTCAACGGTTGGACGTAGCTGTGGTCTCGACGGCCTGTGAGTCTCCTGATGAGATGACCGCAACCGCCCGTGCCAGCACCAGCGGCCCAGCAGGATCTGGTAGCCCCAATGCAGTTTTCAACGCAGTCTCTCCCGTGGACGATCCCTTCCCGAGTGGAGAGGACGTGGAAGATGCACCCCCAGCCTTCGAGGAGGGCGTCTCCGCCACGGTCGATGAGTTAGTACAGGTGAACCTTGGAACCGAGGCAGATCCAAGACCCACATTGGTCAGTGCCGCCATGCCCTCTGAGGAGCGGCAACAGTACGTGGTCTTCCTCAGGCAGCATCGTGATGTGTTCTCTTGGGGCTATGATGATATGTCGGGGCTAGATCCTCAGGTAGCCGTCCACCGCCTTGGTCTCCCGGAGAACCATCGCGGGTTCAAGCAGCCTCCCAAGAAGATGCACCCATTCCACGGTGCCATGGTTGAGGCCGAAGTTGACAAGATTATCAAAGCCCACTTCGTGAGGGAAGTTCAGTACCCCAAATGGCTTGCCAACATTGTGCCGGTCAGGAAGAAGAACGGGCAGATCAGAGTCTGTATCGACTTCCGCGATCTCAACCACCACTGTCTGAAGGATGATTTTCCCCTTCCGGTGACAGAGCTGTTGATTGACGCCACGGCAGGGTTCCAAGCCCTCTCCTTCATGGATGGATACTCCGGATACAACCAAATCCAGATGGCCCCTGAGGATGAGGAGTTCACTGCCTTCAGGGCCCCCCAAGGTATCTTTTGTTACCAGGTCATGCCCTTCGGCCTGAAGAATGCAGGTGCCACCTATCAACGGGCGATGCACCGCATATTCAAGCCAATCCTCGGCACACTGGTGGAATGCTACGTCGACGAATTGGTGGTCAAATCGCGCCAGCGTCAGGACCATCTCAAAGATCTTGAGAAAGTGTTCGGCTTCCTCCGGTCCCGCTGCCTGAAGATGAACCCGTTGAAGTGTGCCTTCGAGGTCACCTCCGGAAAGTTCCTTGGATTTGTGGTAAGATACCGGGGTATTGAGATCGACCCGGAGAAGATCAGGGCGATTAGCCAGATGCCTCCCCCAGGTAACATCCGGGAACTGCAAGGGTTCCAAGGCCACTTAGCCTATATACGCCGATTCATCGCGAATCTGGCCGGAAAGTGTAAGCCCTTTTCTCGGCTCATGAAGAAAGGTGCCACCTATGTATGGGATAAAGAGTGTCAGACCGCTTTCGAGGAAATCAAGCAGTACCTGCTTCAACCTCCGGTTCTGATGCCGCCTGTATCCGGGAAGCCACTGGTCCTTTATGTGACCACCCTGGAACGGTCCCTGGGTGCCCTTCTCGCCCAGAAGAACAACGAGGGAACAGAGAATAGCCTCTATTACCTCAGTCGCATGCTTCTCGATGCAGAAGTCAGGTATTCCCCCATCGAGAAGAGCTGCCTGGCGCTCGTATTTTCCGTGCAGAAATTACGGCACTACTTGCAGCACCATGAGGTACAGTTGGTTTCTCGGGTAGACCCGTTGAAATATATCCTGAGCTGGCCTATGTTGACTGGCCGTCTAGCGCGGTGGGCTGTGATTCTCCAGAAGTTCGACATCAAGTATGTGTCTCAGAAGGCCATCAAAGGGCAAGCATTGGCAGACTTTCTGGCTGCTCACCCGACCTCCACGGATCAGCCACTGGATCTAGGCTTTCCTGATGAGGCCATTCTCTCGGTCGATCATGCCGATCCGTGCTCGCAGATGCACTTTGACGGTGCCTCCCAGAGCCCCACCAGTAGAAGGCTCGATAATCCTAAGCTCAACAGAGTGGGCTTGGGTATCGTCTTCATTACCCAGGAGCAAGCCGTGCTGCCATACTCTTTCCTGTTGTCAGAGGGCTGTACCAACAATGAGGCGGAATACCATGACCTCATCACCGGCCTCGAGTTAGCTCTCGAGATCGACGTGCCCCATCTGTGTGTGAAAGGGGACTCTGAGCTGGTCGTTAAGCAGATCAATGACGACTATATTGTCAGGAATCCGGAACTTGTGCCGTTGCTGGAGTGCACCCTCCTTCTGATGGCCTAGTTCCCTTCTCGGCCAGAAATTGTCCATATTCCCCGGTCGCAGAACGGTCGAGCAGATGCTTTGGCCAGCCTTGCTGCGTCACTTGCAGAGCCTGAATAGGACAACCTGATCATACGTGTGACGCACCGCAGGCTCATCGCTCCCGTTATCCCGGAGGGAGATCGCGGCCCGTCGGTAAGTAATCTCACCACGGTTTCCCCTATGCCCGAAGCCCCGAGTACCCCAGATATGGCAGTCGAACCAGCCCCTGATTGGAGGACGCCTTTGGTTGAGTACCTCCAACATGGCATTCTCCTATCGGATCGGGCCGAGCGCGAGCGAGTTCGACGCCGCGCATCGCAGTTTGTCCTCCAGAGCAGTCCCGGCCTGGAGCAGATCCTCTATAGATGCGGATTTGATGGTGTTCTCCTCTGTTGCCTTCATGGAGTTGAGATCCCACGAGTCATGCAAGAGGTTCATGCTGGTTCATGCGGTGCCCATCAGACTGGGCCAAAGCTATCCCACCAGATTCGGAGGTTGGGATACTTCTGGCCCTCCATGATCCATGACTGCATCGAGTATGCCAGGAGGTGCCATGCGTGCCAGGTTCATGCGAACTTTGTGCATCGGCCGCCGGAGCTTCTCCATACCACTATGTATTCTTGGCCCTTTGCAGTCTGGGGGATGGACGTTGTGGGACCTTACCCGCCGGCGACGGCTCGCCAGTGCCGGTTCATTTTGACCGCTACGGACTTCTTCTCCAAATGGGCAGAGGCGATTCCGCTCAGAGAGGTCAAATCCTGTTTGATCGCTGACTTCGTGACCTCCAACATCATTTATCGATTTGGAGTGCCTCACGCTATCCTCACGGATAACGGAGCCAATTTCCGAGCAGCCGAGTTGAAGAAGTTGTACGCCAAGTACAACATTCGTTCGAACCATACATCTCGCTATCATGCGCAGGCGAATGGACAGATTGAGGCATTTAACAAAACCCTCTCTAACATTCTGCAAAAGATGGTTGGTCAGAACAAGAAGAGTTGGCCGGACAAGCTCCCCAACGCCCTCTGGGCTTATCGGACGACGACTCGCAATTCCACCCAGATGACCCCTTATTCCCTGGTGTATGGAGCTGAGGCCGTCCTGCCCATCGAGATCCAGTTACCGTCCTTGCGCACTGCGGTCTACGACCAGCAAGCGCCGGACAGAGCTGCTGAAGCCCGTCTAGTCGAGTTGGAAGCACTGGATGAGAATAGACTTCGCGCTTTTCACAACTTGGAGAGGCATCAAAGAAGAATGGCTCGAGCTTTCAATAAGAAGGTTCGCCTCCGCTCCTTCCTGCAGGGTGACCTAGTGCTGGCCCTAAGAGCGCCAATGATCCCCGGCAGGAAGCCACCCAAGTTGGAGCCCAAGTGGGAGGGACCTTTTGTTGTCCACAAGGTCTATCCCAATGGCGCGTACTCCCTAGGAACTATGGATGGTGAGCGTGTCACTCCTCCCACCAACGCTAGGTTCCTCAAGCAGTACTTTGCCTGAGTGCACTTCGTCCGCGCGGCAAGACGTTAAACTACCAAGAATCTTCGTCCAACACGACGTTAAACTGTACTTCGTCCCGCATGACGTTAAACTACAGTCCGTCTCGCACGACGTTAAACTGCATTCGTCCTTCATGACGCTAAACTGCACCACGTCCGAGCTACAAGACGTTAAACTGTTCAGCATCCGTCCCGCATGACGTTAAACTGCACTTCAAGAACTACGTACGGCTTGATTCCCATCCTTATGGGATACGTAGGACCGCCTGAACATTCATGTTTCAGGCCCAGCCCCATCCTTCGGTAATTTCCATCCCATATCGGGCCCTTGGCCCAGTTGCCTCCGGGTGTGCAGCGTATGGTGTGAACTCGGGGCTATGCCCTCATTCACGTCGGTTTGCTCGCCACGCTGTACGCCCCCCACGTTTGGGGATGCCTTCTGCTCCCCCCTTTCTCTTTTCGTCCTGCATGACGTTAAACTGCACTTCAAGAACTACGTGCGGCTTGATTCCCATCCTTATGGGATACGTAGGACCGCCTGAACATTCATGTTTCAGGCCCATCCCCATTTCCCGGGAGTCTTTATCCCGCATTGGGCCTCTGTCCCAAGTTCCCCTCTTTTTTGTGCGAGGCGTATGGCGTGAGCGGGGGATTATGTCCTCATTCACATTGGCCTACTGGCCGCGTCGTACGCCCCCCCTGTGTGTGGGACCACCTCACACCCCACATCGTCCTGCATGACGTTAAACTGCCTCTCAAGAACTACGTGCGGCTTGATTCCCATCCTTATGGGATACGTAGGACCGCCTGGACGCTTGTGTCTCAGGTCCAACCCCGTCTCTTGGTTGATCACGGGGATCTGCTGTCTTTTGGTTGCTCTCAGGATGAGTCCTCCGACCCTTTCCGGTGATCTGTTAACATGTTTTGGGTACTTCGGTCTATGACCCGTGGTGTCGGATTCAATCCCAACAAGTCCTGTGTTGCTTGTCGGGATGCGCACTTACTCTTGTTCGAGCCTTCACTCAAAGGGATCCTTGTTAGCGGTTTGGGTACGATTCCTCAGTGCTCTCCTACCGCTCCGGGTCGATTTACCGGCGGGTCCTGGGCCACAAATTGATATGAATCCTGCGCTTGAGCGGTTGATGCTAGTTTTCTTGCCCCGTCCTAGCCTGACGCGATCAGATGTTGTGTTGCGAATATGGTCAGCGACATCCTTGATCGCCATGTCGGCTCTTTCAGGCTCCGAACATTGGTTGCGCGGTCCTCATCACACTCCGCCTTTGTGCATTGTAGTGGAATCTCGACACTCTCTTCATACTGACCTTCAGTACACCTTTACACGTTAGGCAGGCCAACCAGGGTAATGGTGTCTTTCGAGGATCCCACGATCTGAGCACCAAGGATATATGCTGATGTCCTCCCTAAGGGCCATGTGTAGCTGGACCCTCGTCCCCATAAGGAGGAAGGAGTCTCCCGAACAATCGCGTTCTGGGCCCAGTATAGCTGGAGGCTAGCATCTCTGCCCCTCGGGTGATAGACATACGCAGGCCCCTATCCCAGGATCCTTCTCCTGGAATCGTGCATGACCGCAGGGCTGGGTATGTTCCCACCTCCGCTGGGTCCGCCATATCACAATAAGCGGATTCCTCCATGGTCCGAACCACACGACCTTAAACTGTGTTGGCTGGTCCTACCACACGACCGTAAACTGTGATCGTCTTGGCCGCCCGACGAGAAACGGCACTGCATCGTGATGTTCTCCTCAGAGGACACTCACGTTGGGCGCTGGTTACTAACCACGCCATTTGTCAATGCCTTTCATGGCTTGATTATTGTGGCGACGCCTGGGATTTCTTAATCACAGGCATGTCGTTGCACAAAGAAAAACCATCCACCTTTAAGGACAAACAAGAAATATCAAATACCGCTTCTTCTGTGTGCGAGGGTCAGACCCGCACCCCTCCCCGCGCTGGTGCCCGATTGTGTTGTGCCGCGCTTCAAGAACTACGTGTGGCTTGATTCCCATCCTTATGGGATACCTAGGAACGCCCGGATGTTTGAAACTTCGGGTCCAACCCCCACCTCTTAGAGATTCCCCCTTCTCTGGGGAATCCGTCGCCTTCAGGTCACCCTCAAGGCGTGTCCCTCGACCCCTTGCAGTGGTCCACCGGTGTCAAGAGTACTCTGGTTTATTTCCAGGAGGGTCAGGTTCAGCTTGGTCAGGTTCCTTCCACTTTTCAGGCTTCGTGCTCCCTTTCATTCGGACCCATCGCCTATGCCCTGGGTGGAGCCCTCGTGATCGGTCTGGACACAATGCCTCAGTGCTCTCCCACCGACTCGGGCTGGTTCCCCCAAGGGCCTCGGGCAGCAAATCGATATGAATCCTGCGCTTGAGCGGTTGATGCTCGTTTGCTGCCTCATTCCATCAATGGTCAGTACGATATTGATGCTGCTTTTCCGCCACGGTCGGCAGTACTCCCATATCGTTACGCCGGTGCCCCTAGTCCTTGAGTGAATGGTCGCATGATTCACATTACGTTTTCCACCCCCCATTCTGACCAGGCAAAATCTCGACACTCTTGACACTATCCCTCAGTGAATCTTTGCATATCCAGGGGATAGGACCACGATGTGGCGTACTTTGAGGTTCTTATGGTCCGAGCTCTAAGACTTTCAACTAAGATCTGCCCTTATGGTTCGAGCTCTAAGACCTTAAACTAAGATCTACCCCTATGGTCCAAGCTCTACGACCTTAAACTAAGATCTCCCCAAACGGGGTTCTACGTCACGCATGACGTTAAAACTGCACTTTCAGAACTACGTGTGGCTTGATCTCCAGCCTGATGGAGTACGTAGGAATGCCCGGGCATTTCGACTCGGGTCCAGGCTCAGGGATCGCTAAGTCCCGCCCCTCCTCGTCGTCGGCCGTCTGGCCTGGCTTCTGGTAGAGTGGTGCGATTGTGATATTTTCCCCGATTCAGCTCGGGATGCCCCATTTCAATGATGGGAAGCGACAGTTTCCTCGTCAAAGAGGTTCTGTCTGAGAATTGAGGTGATTCACGTCCAGATTAGTGCATCCGCCTAATACACTTTCCCCACGGTGGCGCAATTTTGAGAGTGTTGGATTCTGTCCGAACAAATCGTCACTTCGCCCCACGCTTCGCATGCCCTGTTGATATGGATTTCCACCCTTGTGCCTGAAGGAACCCCCAAAGCGGCATTGATGATGACATGTGATCCGCCTCCTGCAATATGAATGATGACCTTCGGTCCGTCTATTGCAGTAGTATGGTCGATTGATCCATTGTCCGCTTGCCGTCTTGGGCATTTCCTGGAAGGCCGACCGTTGTGGATTTCTGAATTCGGGACACGCGATTCACCCTTTCTCATCTCCCTATGTTCAGATAAAATCTCAACGCCCCTAGCGTTGTCCCGCTCGTGTGTCGGAACAAGTTGGGGGGACGATACATTGATTAGGTCTGAGGTCTCCTTTCCTAGGAATGATCTCCCTCTTTTCTTTAGAAACCCAGGGCCCCTATTTATAGGCGAGGCCGGGTGTCCGCGCTGCGCGGAAAACGCTTTGCGCGACCGCACCGGCGAATTTCGCGCCCGACGCCCTTTTTTGCACGCCATAGTCTCGCGCCACCCAGGACTTCGGCATTCCGGCGTCTCCCTCAGAACCCGACCGTTGCGACCTCTCGCCGATCAGATTCCGAGGGGGGGATTTTGTAGACGCCAGAAAAGTCCGTTGTTCCCAAACGAAGCTCCGGATGCGGGAAGCGAGGTCATATTTGGAGCCAGAAGCGCGTTTCAGAAGGACCGGAAGGCTTGCGCGGAATTTCGGAGGCCCGCGCGCAATGTTTGAGTGTCGCGCGCAAACCTCCCGGGATGCGCGCAATGCGCTGGGCCGGCGCGCAATTTTGCGCGCCCGTTGCCCGAGCGACTCCCTTGCGCGCCGGGCCCGATTCCGCGCCCGCAAAAGGGAATTCCGCGCCCGCGGACCAGATTCCGCGCCCGGGGTTGCCTATAAATATAAGGCGACCCCCGACGTTTTGAAGGTTTCCGGAATTCGAAAGGTCTCTCGTGCGCGCAATCCAACCCCTTCCGCGCGCAATGCCGATCTTCAGGTAATCTCCTTTCTTTCGCGCAAGAAAGCCTCGGGGTTCGCCTTCGCGCGTAATCCCTTTGGCTCCTTTCCTTTGAATAATTCTTCACCCAAAGGCCTTTGCGCGCAAAAGAAGCCTCTTGCGCGCAATTTCCCCCGGGTGCGCGCAATCCGGCCCGATTGCGCGCACCCCCCCCCCCCTTTTCAAAGTGGTCATTCGTTAAAGAATGAGTCGTTGCCCCCGCGCGCTATCCGAAGCCCGGTGTGCGCAATCTCTATCTTTCGTGCGCAAAGTGCTGGCCCAATTGCGCGCCAGCCCGCCCATTTGCGCGCTGACCCGCGGTATTGCGCGCCATGCTTCTCTTTTGCGCGCAACCCGCCGAGGTCGCCCCCTTTGACCCCCTGAGGGTACCCGCCTGCGTGGCGCCCGATCATCTTCATCCTGGGTGCCCGCACCGTGCGTTGTCTTCCCGTGCGGCCCTCCAGGCTCGCGCGAAGTGACACGGACCCATCGGCGGTATCATAACGTCCAAGCTGCACGACATTAAACTGCCTAGCATATCGTCCGTGCGACAAGACGTTAAACTGCCAAGCGTCTTCGTCCTCAACACACGACGTTAAACTGTACTTCGTCCGGCAAGACATTAAACCGCCCGCTTCGTCCTCAACACACGACGTTAAACTGTACTTCGTCCGGCCAGACGTTAAACCGTCCGCATCACCCGATCCCGTGTCTCGCACGCAGGGTCCTCCCGGTTTGGATGTGGCCCCCACCCGCTCGTCTCTGCAGGGATGTCGGGATTGGAGTGGCCTTCGCCCACGGGGGTAGAGTGCTACAAACCGAACGAACTACGTGGACTTTGATCCCTGTCTCCTAAACAGGGTACGTAGGAAGCCTCTCCGAGGTTCAAGCCCACCACCTGGTCGTCCCGGTCGTATTCACGTCGGTTCGTCCATCAGTGGACCCCTCCCGGGTTCACACTTGCGTCGATTCACCTATGAATCCGCCATTGTGGGAGACTGCACATGTGTATCTCCATTGTTCTCCCCCACTGCCCCTTTTCCTATTTCTCCTTTCAGCGTCCAGCATGACGTGAAACTGTGATCCACCCGGCCGTTCCATCCCCCTCTGTGCGAGGTGGTTCGGTTCAATCTTCCGCCCGGCAGCCTCGACCTCTTCGTGAGTCGGCTTGCCGACGTCCAGCATGACGTTAAACTGTATACCCGAACTACGCTGACTTTGATCCGCGCCAACGCGCGGTACGTAGGAAGCCCCTACGGGGTCCAAGCTCTTCACTCCATCATCCATCCTGATCCTTACCCGGGCCGCCACATCCCGGTGGGGTCATGCTACTTCATTCCACTCCAATTCACTCGGGAAGCCGCCCATGCGCTGGCCCCAGCGTCGGATGTTCCCCGCAAGGGGTTCTGTCATCTGATCCACTTCTCGTGTTGATCAGTCTGATGTCGTCCCCGCTGGATGTTAAACTCGCGGCATACCCCGTGTTAAACATGGGAAGCTGAGGAAAACCTCAGGTAACACAGTTCCCCGCACCCAGCGCGGGATGCCTCAGGCCATCACACCTTCGAGAAGCCCTATTAGGGACGGAAGGCAGACATGCAGAGTCGCAGTGTTAAGACACGCCCCCAACACCCAGAGCCACCTGGTCTCCTCACCACAGGTTGCTTCCCCGACCAGACTCCTTGGAGCGTCCGGGCGGAAGCAGCGTAATTAACCGGTGTCCATGGAGACATGGCGCCGGGAACGAGATTCACGAGCACGTCTTAAATCTATGAGGGAGACCCGGATTAGGCGACGAGTTCCGAGGAGACGTCCACGGAAGGAGGATCCAACATCCCATCATCCCGGTTTCGATCAAGGAGTAGACGCCCCTGAAGAAGGGACGAATGCTGCCCGCCCTTGGAAAGCGGGACTGCGGGGCCACAAGCCACGCGCGCCCATCCCCTCGGGTCGACGGGTGCACGCGCGAACGCGTCCTGGCGGAACAGCGTCGGAACAGAAACCCGACGCACATCCGCACCGAAACAATAGTAAGACTCTGTTCTGGTTCTTTTTACAGGCCAATGGATATTTTGATTCATAGGGATGGTAAGAATAAGGATAGTATTAAGGTTGTGGAATTTTTTTAGGAAATATCATGGTAGTATGAATTGATACATATAGTTCCCATCATGTTGCTAAATGTTACAGAAACTCGTATGACTTTGGTGGTAATCTTTAAGGATATGAACTGTTACTCTACGTCATGAGTTGTATTCAGAGTACAGTGACCTTGGTGTTATGGGAAATACAACTCATCCCAATGCTCGAGATGATTTCAGAAAAGGATCAGGTGTTTTGAAATGATGGTCTGTTTGTTTTGGATTTTACACCTAATTCTATGGAATGTGTGGAGGTAACTCTTGATGAGTTCCACACGTAAGTCTAAAATAAATCTATACTAGTGTACTTGTAAATGGATATTATTTATCTTCTTTTAGTTTAATTCTTGGTGAAATCATGTTTTCCATGTTCAATAACTATAATCAGTGGTTGATGGAGCATTTTCCATTGGATGAGTTCCCATTTTTTTATAAAATATAGATTTGACACTCCTAAGGCATGGAGTGTCACATTAAATTGGTTAAAGCATATTATTATAAGTAGAAGGAGCACAATCATGAAGGGACCAGTTGGAAATGGTCAACACTAATTTTTAATTCCCTTGAGGATGGTGACTTTCAAAATATGTCACTGTTTGTAAAATAGCTTGATTATCATATAGTTTTATGTGTATGAAACCTTTTAAAATACCTTTAGTTGGGTATGGAATTCAATGGTTGTTCATGGGTGAGCACTGGATTCCTCACATGGTAAAGTCATAGTGATCATCACATGATTCTTAATTGGTAGTTATAGCCATGATATTTCAAATGAAGTCAAATAGTTTTATTTCAACTTCTCTTCCCATATTTTGCTGGACTCTTATGGTTAGTTTAAAACCATGTTGGACACTTTTCCTTGGTTGTTAAGGGATTATCTTGGGTCTTCTTGTTAATTCTTGATATCCTATTAGAGTGATATTTCCTTAGTGACAACAATGAGTCCTATTTTGAAATCATCCAGGGTAAACTAATAGAACATCAATTATATTCCAAGACAAAGAAATAAGTTAATTTCAATTGGGGTCGATGCATAAAATATGTAAGATTTATACCCCTATATCATGGAAAGTTAAGATATTTTGTGGTCCTGAGTGACACCTAGATTCCCATGTAGTAATTCCTTGGATGGACTCATGAATACTAGTCGATTATTTGACATGACTATCATTGGGCTCAATCAGTATTCTGGATTCATGGGCATTTCATCTTTGTACTAATATCTCACTTATAAGCGTCAGAGTATGAAATACCTTATATGAACTTTTTAGAATCCAATTAATGACCCTATGGATACCCCAAAAATAAAATATAACATGGTTTATATGTTTTAAGGGTGCCAATATAAGTTCCATGTCCATGCTATGACATCACAACATAAATGAAAATTTTGAATGGAGATGTCACCAAAGGACATGTATGAACTTTAGGAAACATGTGGTGCCTTAGATGAAGGAATAATGTCTCCAATTATGTTATGTTGGCTATCTAAATGAGTTTTTTTATAGTATTTAGCTGGAAGTGGATCAAATTGCTTCCTTCTTGTTTTAATGAATTTGATTAGTGAGGAACCTTTTTAAGCATGCCATCAGATTAAGACAGATGTGGTGTAAATTTTGGAAGTTCCTTTTAATGAAATATTGAATGAAAATTGTCATAATTCTTTAATTTAATTCAACCATTTCAGTCCAATGAAGATAATATTATATCTTTGGATGTAATTGGGCTTCCAATTTAAGAAAAATAACACCATGAGAATTGTTATAATTCTTTGGGTATGCTTTGATGATAAATTCCAATACTGGGGATACTGTGGATTGGAATCAGTCTTTAAATTCTAGAAAATATGTTGGGGAGTTCTATATCCTGGTTGATGAAAGATATGATTCCATTATCATTTCTTTAGTTTGACAAGATCAGGTAAGAATCGCCTTGATGTTTCAATTTGGAATATGATCATTGGATCAAGTTTTAACAACTTATGTTCCATAGTCTTAAAGAGATTATTGGGGGTGTGTTGGATGTTTGGATATGAAACACACTCTTTTAAATGGTAATATATGAATCAAGTAGTTTGGGTTTGTTTTTTCATCACAAGGATTCTCAAGGATGAGAATCTCTAAGGTGGGGAGGTTGTAATGTTTTACATTTTGGACGAGGTGAAATTTAAAATGGAATTTTAATTTTTCCATTTATTGGATGGGTCGTTATCTAACCCAATATTAATAATTTATATTATAGATTTGGGATATTTAAATTCATTGTTTTTAGACTTGTCTAAATACTCAAGAGGTTCTTCATGTTTTTTTTTGAGTTTATAGAGCATCAGTCTCTGAAAACTAACTTTTGGGAGCAGCTAGTATTAGCTCATGGTTTTTCTGAAATAGTGCATCCAACATAGAGGAACCATTTGACCAATCCAGAGAGTTTCCAAGGAATGGTTGGTGCACATTTTGGAAAACTGTGCACCTCATTAAAGGGGTGTTTTTACCAAAAATAACAATGCATCCTTTTTCCCACCTTCTTTTTTCTCCCACACATACAGGGGTTCTCTCCTTCTATAGATATCATCCTCCTCTCCTCCATCCATGATTAGATCACCATCATTCAACCACTTTTTTTAGTATTATTTTTCACATTGGTAGTCTATCATGTGTTTTTTATTATTTTCTCTTTCTCCCAAACTAGCTTGAATCAATGATCAATATAAAATAATTCGACTTCCCTGAGTATAATGTAGGTGTATTATACATTTTCCCTTAAATACTATATCATTTATTAAATATTTTATCATGTTGAACGCTGGATTTTCCACTTTTTTCCCTAAAATTAATAAATTAAATATGTAAAACCTAATGTGTTAAATTGAATTTTCTTTTTCATATTAAATTTCATCGAGAGATGATTAAGACCTCAACCTGAACCACCCCTTTTAGTGTTATGTGTTTATTCTAATAACATATGCCTCTTCATTATAATTAGTTCACACGTATGAGTGATGTTTGACATGCTCATGTTTATAAGTCTATGCTTCTTCTTGGCCACCTTTTGTGGTGTGAAAAATAATACCACATGTAATGGAGAATTACTCGAACTATATGAATTGAAATTATTAGCTCACCCCATCATAATGATGAAACTCATTATGAGATTCATTTCCTTCTTTAATAAAATGGGAAAATGAATGGGATATTTTAATAGAAAGGTGTCATGTATATGTACACGGACTTACCCCTTTTCTTTATAAGTGGAATGAATAATGGGAATGGACACTTCTTTATATTTGAGTTTTAATGGAGTGTTTACAAATATTGACCCTTTTATATAATAACATAAATGGTTAAATGTGTTGTGTTACACCTTTAGAGATACTTGGGTTTCTTTTTAAGGAATTCCTTTGATGGACTCATAGGTTGTTAGAGATTAAATGAACCTTGGGAGCCACTCAGGTTTCCTTTTTATGGAAATATAAGGACGAGATCATAGGTTAAATGATATATATATATATATACACTATTTCATGAGTGATATTTGGATTCTTATTAGAATTTCTTGAACAGGATCATCAAGAATATTACTTTCCAACCTATGAGTGATACTTCTTCCCAATGTGAGTCACCTTGGATGGGCTCAATGAAAAGATATTTATACCATTCCATGAGTGGTACTTGATTCCCTATGTAATATACCTTGGATGAGCTTAGTTGGTTATTCCAATACAACATACTATGTGTGATACTTGGGATTCCTCTTTATGGATCACCTTAGATGGACTCTTATATTGTTGGGTAATTCTAGTGATCCTCATCTGCTGCATGGGATTTCTCTTTTGGGATCACCTCAGATGGGCCTAAAATTCCTTTTGAATAAGAACATTAATTCCTCTTATTTATTATCTAAGGAATTATAGTTTATTAGATTTAAGGACACACACTCCAAGTCAAAGAAAATGCTTAGGTTCAGTCCATGGTTACTCTTTACTTTTATGACAACCCTGATATGTTCCCTTACAAACATGACTAGTTAATTTCATGTATATATATTTATATATTTACAGGGGTATGTACATTCACATATATATTATATCTATAAAGTTTGACCTCCATTCCAAGATATCAGACTTATATCTACAATTCTTTATTTATAATCACATACTAGCTTATCCTTTAGACACCATTAGTGGTTTCCTATAGAGTATATCTCACACCCTGTTTGGGACTCTATTTCACTGGGGTACCCAAACAAACCTCATGGTTGTAGGACCAAGTTTTTGGATCGTTCTTGTGCTGTTATGCTTATACTGGGGAGATAGGAGAACCGGACTGATCTGGGGCTCTTGATTCTCATGGATATAGCCCTTTGGGATTTATTCTTTTATTTATGTGATTTTTATTTATTACCTTTAGTATTTCATATGCTTGTATATTATAGTTACATGGTCATGCATTGTTGTTCATTTGGTGTTGGACACTTAATCAGTAATTATTATCTTATGTTGTCAATATTTTATATTGCTTTCTTTGTTAATTGATTTATTCATTATTATTCCATTGTGTTTCTTTGTTCATGGGGGTATATTCTCCATGTTTTACCATCATTGGACCCTTTCTACTAGTTAGTAACCTCTAGTGTATAGGGAGTAGCACTTGAGGCCATGTGATTGACTAGCTCGGGGCATCGTTTCAGTGGCTCCTAGGTTAGGACATTATAATATAATTAGGTTTATATATCACTAGGGTTAGAAAATTAAAATTTTATATGTTCCCTTATTATTTTTCTTAATTCATATGAAAACCCATGTCCATAATATTAATAATAATATTATTATATCTTGACATTTGATAAATTCATGAATTAAATTAAATATTATTTTTTCAAATAATATTCAGTAAATATTATTTCTCAATTGATCCTTAAAATCATTCCTCAATTCCTCCACAAAATATATCTAAACTTGAATATTGACTATTTGTTTAATAAATAAAAATAACTATGTTATTTTCCAATAAATTAATAAATATTGTATTTACTAAATATAAAATGATTATTTATTAAATATTATGATTACATAATATTATCTCGAATAACTAGTGATGAAATATATGTGATTTAGTACAAAAAAATTATTAGACCATGTGAAAGAATAATATTTATTTAACTTGTTAAATAATAAATAATATTATTATTTAACTAAGGTTCTAGATATACATATGTTTCTGATGCTTTCACCAGGGCACGTGCATCCGTTTGCTTGAGTGTGAAAGGAGCGGTTTTGTTTCCCTACATTCTCGCTTTCCAAAGGCGGGTGACATTCACTCCTTGTTCAAGGACGTTTTCTCCTTGATCAAAATAGGATGATGGGATGTTGGTTCTTCCTTCCTTGGATTCCTCCTCGAAACTTGTCACCTAGTTCGGGTCTCCCTCATTGATTTGAGATGTTGTTCGTGAAACTCTTCCTAGCACCATATCTTTATGGACACCAGTTAATTACACAGCTTCTGTTGAGACATTTCAAGGGGTTCTGTTAGGGCAGCAACCTTCAGTCAGGGGAGTAGTCATGTTGGGAATCACTGCCGTGTTTGGGCATTGGGGCATTGGCGTGTCTGGGTTTATTCCCCTAATTATAGTCCTTCTCAAGGGCACGGAAGCCCGAGGAATCCCACATCGAATGCGGGGAATCATATTCCATGGGCATGTATCTGAGGTTTTCCTCAGCTTCCCATGTCTAACATAGGGTATGCTGCAAGTTTAACGTCCAGTGGAGATGGATCGGACTAATCATAACACTGACTAGAGTGGATCAGATCAGTGCAACCCCTTGGAGGGAACGCCGATATTGGGTCCAATGTTTGGTTGGCTTCCCGAATGTTGTAAAATGGAATGGAGAATGGGGGGCGGGCATGATCCCACCAGGATGTGGTAGCCTGAGTAAGAATCAAGATGGATGATGGAAGGTTCTATGAAGTGGATGGTAAATGGGATGGAACCGTTGTGAGGATGACGATGGTTTTGGGATTGATCCTCGAAGAGGCTTTCTATGTATCCCCATGGTAGGGAATCAAAGTCCACATAGTTCATCTGATGACGGCTTACCGCCAATTGCGGTTTTCAATTGTTTACCGCTGGATGAGGTCGCAATGGCTTACCACTGGTTAAGAATGTAAACTACTTACTGCTGAATAAAGATTTCAATGGCTTACTGCTGAAATAGGGTCACCACAGCTTACCACTGGATGGGTCGAACCGACGTGAAGATTTTTGGGATGACCGATGGGTGGTGGTCTTGAAATTTGTGGAGGTTTCCTATATACCTTGCCTTAAAAATGATCAAAAACCACATAGTTCATGGGGGTTTGGTGTGAAATGGCTGACCGCTGACTGGGGAAACAACGACTTTCTGCTTATTAAGGCCCACAGTTTAACGTCATGTAGGACAGGGGAGAATCGACGTGAAGGGGGTCGAAACGATCAATGGGTTGTGGTATTGAACCTCATGGAGGTTTCCTACGTACCTCACCTTATAAAGGATCAAAGACATCGTAGTTCATGTATGGGTGTGTGGGGATTACACTCTAGGCTGCCCAAGGTGGATGTCATGGTCGGTGCTTGCTCTAAGCCCACGTGAGTCATGCTCGGTGTGAGAAACAAGAGACAGTATAGACCTGACGATCACATCGTGAAAGGTGCGTCCATGGAAAATGGAGTGGGGAGTACACATAGTTAGTATCCCAAAAAGGAAACATGGGCTTATGCATGGTCCGCAGCCCAGGGTGACGGAGATTGGGACTTACTCCTGGATGGAGGCCCGAATGGTGACAAAGCCCTACGGGAGAGGGAATTGGCACCCTAGAAGAGAGGAGGAGTAGAGATGCTACCTCCTGCAAGGAAGTCTAGGGGATTACCCCAAAGTGGTTTCCCTTTCCCCATAGACAGATGCCGCTACGATAAAGAGGATATCATTCCATGTGAGGAATGATCTCACTCCTATGGAGACCAGTGGGCATGCAGAATGTCCAAGGTGGGGGAACCCCGCGTCTGACGTGTGGGGAATGGTCATTATTTAACGTCATGTGCTAAGGATGAGGATGATTGGCAGTTTAACGTCCTGCAGCTCAGACGAGGTGGGTTCACTCAGCACCCCTAGGACTTACAAAGCTGGTACCCTCTACACCTTGGTGTAGAGAAGGGACAGGCAACGTCGTGGCTAGGGGGTGTCACGGAGTGAACCATTGGGGGGTCCACGTTAGCGTGGCTATGAAAAGAAGAAATAGCCGTTAGCGTACCTATGTGAAGAATCATGAGGCGAATCGATGCAACAAGTAGTATCGTCCAAGGGACTTTGAAGTTACTCTCCAATAACCTAGAGGGTCGTACAAGAAAAGAGTATATGATGAAGGTGTTTTGGGTGCAGGAGGCGCCCAAAAATGATGCCTAGAAGAGAGACATCATGGGCACACAATGAGGGAGGCTTGTACGCAAAATGAATAGTTGCGTGAAAAAAGGTGGGGACGATGTGAAATCTGTCGACGTGATCGAAAAAGGTCAGACCAGCATGGAATTGATCAGCGTGTGCGAAAAAGGTCGGGCCAGTGCGCAATGGTGTTGGGTATGCGAAGAATTCTGGGGGCGTAATCGGTCGGTGTGCGCGAAAATGGTCGGGGCGGCATGCAATTAGCCGGTGTGCACAAAAATGGTCGGGGCGGCGTGGAATCGGCTTGTGGGTGCGAAAAACTCTGGGGCCGGTGAGCAATTGAGCTTCATTTGCGAAAAAGTCCAGACCGGAGCGCAATTGAGCGGCGTGTGAGAAAAAAATCGGGCCAACGCACAATGGTGCTGCGTGCGCGAAGAAGGCTGGGGCGGCGTGAAAAGGAGGGCATGAAATTTGGAAGGAATTGTGCGTAGAAGAAAGATTGCACACAATTGGAAGGAATTGTACGCGAGGGACGAGACTCGATGGGACTTGGACAAAGATTAAGCCCGAGTGGTCTCGTGAAAAAGTGGACCCCCAGGGGACCTGGCGTGAAAAATTAAGTACCTGAGAGCCATATTTTGCGTGCATGAGAGGTGAATTTCGTGCTGGAGAGATGGTTTAGATTCTTCAGCCCGAAAGACTAAGGGGTGACCTTCTATTTATAGGTGCTCTGGGTCATGGATCAGTGCAAAAAACTGGCCTATGAGAAATATTGCGTGTCGGCGCCAGCAACAAGAAAATTAAACCACGCGGGGCAGTGGCGGGTAAATTTCTACGCCCATGTGCAAAACTCTTTCAAATCCCAGAGGTTTTCACGCAGGACATGTTTTTCACGCACCATGGAAATTTTTTCACCCGGCCCCTCTGGGCCCCCCCGAAACGGATCACCAGTTCCCAATATGGCTTCTCATTGTCGCGCACAGACCTTCTTCATCCCTTGGGTGTTTTTTGGCATTTACAATTCCCCCCCCCCTCATAATCGGATCTGCAAGGGGCCGCAAAGGTCATATTTTGAGGGAAACGCTAAGATGTTGGACTCCCTAGGGCATGCACATGCTCAAAATAGGAGCAACGTGTAAAACTGATATGGAGTGCACAAACCTCTTTTTTCATGTTCATGGAAACCCATCTTCGGGCCTATAAAAGACGTGTGGGTCCCTCATTCCATACGGATTTTCTCACGCGATAATCCAGGCACTCTCTGGCGTGAAAATTTTCTTCCGCCCTGCATGAAAAAACACTTCGGATGCATGCAATTCACCAAGGTCAGCCATCATTTTACGGATAAACCTGGGGTTTTCACGCAAACTTCTGATATTTCATGCCTGCCTCTGATTTTTCATGCTATCCTCTGGTTTTTCGTGCCAGATTCTTAAGACCTTGCTGGAAGAAGATGGACACCAATCAGGCGGACGTTGAGAGAGAATCTATATTCGCTACTCGAAGGGCTGAGATGGTCACCAAACCTGAGGTTTATGGGGCCCGAAGGATCGTATCCAGCAACCATACTCTTTTCAACATGTTGACCCCAGCCTAGAAAGAGTATGAACTATCTTCTAACCTGCCGATATGGGACTTCGGTATCTTGGAGGAGGTACTTGTGCCATGATTTGAAGCCAACATACTGCGATTGTGGGTGACCCACGAGGATGACCTACCTCAGTATAATATCACCTACAATGGCCATCCTGCTAGAGAAACTAGACATATGGACATTTAAGTCCTAAATACAAAGACCAAAACCATTTCATGGAGTAACCCTGTCACAGAGAACTCTCCTGCACTTTACTCAAGCACCTTCCATTAGAGTATTATTGACGAGACTAAAGGTTGGCTGCAGGATTTGGTTCAATTCTATAGAGTCAATTTCATGAGTGAATGGGCCTGGGCATATTGGGTTCACCAAACATGTGACCAGTTGGGGGCCGAACTGTGGAACATCGGTTTGTTCGAGGCAGTGTGGATGTCGTAGTTTCATTTCTATCACCAGCATGATCTCGGGCCAGATCAGTTTAATCGATGGTCCCCCGATACCAATACCTTCCATCTTTATTATGGGGAAGTTTGTATGAGCCTTTGGGAAATTCATTTCATTAGGGGTATCCCTTTGGATAGGCACCAATACGATGAATTCCTCCCACCAAGGAACATCTGGGGAGATGAATCACAAACCAATATACTAAAAAGGCACCTGTTGGAGCTGGCTATAGAGAGGATATGGGTAAAAGATTTTTTGAAGGACATCGCTTACAAGAAATGGTTTAGCTTGTTCATGTAAAGAGATCTGATGGTCAAGATGTCGGGGTGAGTGAGATGGTGTCTGATTGCGGCACAGTGGAGAAAAATCAGATCGTATTAGAGGATCCTGGAGGTGGAGAACTATCAGTCATGGGGCTTCAGCATAAATGAGAGTTGGGACCCAAACGTTCAGTACACCAGATTTCTTACCACATTACTTAGTGGGTGTCTCTTTCCGGTGAGGGACACAAGGATTAGAGTTTTTCCAATGAACCTGGTGATGGTTGGAATCTTAGCCGCTAATCAAAGATTCAATCTTTGAGTCCCCATGTCGGCTCACCTGTACGCCATTTTGGGATGAATTTCGAGAGGGCGGTCACCGATGAGGATCTGTGGTCCCTTCTAGATCTTTTATGGCTAGGTCGCGTCTCATTGAGGCAGGTATACCTTTCCAAATTCCATTCATCCTCCAGGTAATAGCATGCGACCTTCCTTGCTGAACATCATTGGGGTCATGTCATTGAAGCTTAATGAGGAGGGAGTAAGGATCAGAATTGGCAATCATGAAAACTTTAATTTCAGCCCATTCCCCACCCCGACTGGCTAGATGATAGTTAACGGGAAAGGCTCACTAGAGAAAAGGGAATAATTTCAGAGCATCAGAGGTGGGTTGCTCATGGTCTGTATTGATGGGATGATCTTTTATGAGGCCTTCAGGCCATCCAGGTTTTCCTGACAGTTTGGATTCCTTCATCGGATACCGAAGAAAGTGCACACAGATGTTCAGGAAGAAAGGCATCCCTGTGTTCTTTGCCAAATGTGGTTGATGTTCACGACCCATGGCTCTGGAAACGTTTTCACCTTTCCTCCCACCAGAGTTGATGTTGGCCTCTCAACTGAATATGTCAAACATTGGTCCATAGCATACCCTAAAGGGATTTTGTGGAAGCAAGTTCAGAAACTCAAGGTAGTCAGTGTGGAACCTGGGCACGAGAGAGAAGATAGGGTGCTGTTGGGGGGGAAAGGTCGAAAGCATGTCGGGCAACTAGGCCCGCACAGGCCGAGACTTCAGTAGTGGGGATGTCATGTGGCGCAGTTGTGCCCACATTTTCTAGGGGATAGTGGCTTATGAAGTGGTTAGGGAGCTTCCCGGGAAGCAGATATGGTATCTGCTTCATCCATCCAATGACGCAATCTTCTCGGATAAGTGGTCAGCCTAGATGACCCTGCGACAGTCGATGGGTACTGAAGCTCTTTGGAAAAAGATAGTGCGAGATAGAATCCAGCTGCTAGAGTTCAGACTCATTCGGACCATTGAAAGGGTGAACTTTCATCATCGTAATATGTATCTAATGGTCGTGGACGTGTATGCATGCCAACAGGGTCAGCGTGAGGATCCATATTTCTTGGTAAAAGTAATGCTCATCCAGAAGCATGATCCAGAAAAGATTCCATCTGAGGATGATGACAGTGACAATGAGAAAGAGGCGCTGACACCGAAGAGGAGGATGAAGGAGAAGGTGAGGGAGGGGTGGAGAAGAAGAGGATACTGATGGTGGAGGGTCTCAGGGGGTGTCCCACCAAGGGAGTCTCTGGAAGAGTGGTGAGATTGTAGGCTCTGATGTAGATATAACTTAGCTACTTAAGGTAAGTCTCAACCCTTGTCTATCCTTTCCCCTCATCATTTTTTGTATCCCTCAATCAGATCTCCTTATCTTGTTCAGAATCATATTGATGATGACCAAGAGTCTCCATCCAAAGGGGAGGAGTGGGAACTTATAGAACAAGGTGGGGAGCCGACACCCATTATTGAGCTGACGAGCACTGAGGGATCCCCAACAATGACTGCTTCTATAGTGTCTAGAAAAATGGAGGATGATGCTTTGGGATCTTTTATGTTCATTACTTCAATGCCGGTTAATTACCATCAGAGATATTAGTCGATCAGGGTGTTCATTGTTTGTGCAGTAATCACAGCCTTGGAGGCTCATCAGGCTGCCAAACTCGGGTCATCCGCAATTGATTCAACTGCAGATGTTTCATCCCATTCAGGAAACACTTCTCAAACTGAGCCATCCCCGACACTCGGTGAGCAAAGGGTTGTGGATATCAGTGGTACCAATGTCGATGTGGGGCCAGAAGTTGATGAAGAAACTACCGGGACTGATGCTAGAGAGGAAGGTTGTCCAGGCGTTGAAGATACTTACCCCTTGGGAGGAACACTTGAAGAGGACCCTTCTTCTAGCCTATTATCTGCCTTCCCTGACTATCGACCCATAGATTCCGAGGAGATTGATGATTCCGACTCAGAAGTGGCCGAGGAGAGCCGGATGATGTGGTGAAAAGGGTGGAAGTGTATCTAGTACTTTCTCAGTCATCCCCAGACATAATGGATAAAACAGATGGGATCACTCCAATCCTGGATGTGCTTTCTCTATGCTGGAGGGGGGATGCTCATCATCTCCATTTGACAGTTCGTGACTACATGGCTAACAAGCTGCACTAGAGCAGCAGATGCTCCGATGTTTCCCGGTTTCAGAAAGGGTTGGGGAGTGCCCAAGCATCCCTTAAGGCAGAACATGATGTGTGATGCCTTAAAGAATAGGTGAAAGAAAAGGAGTCATTAATTGCCAACTGTTCCAAGCTTGTGGAGCAATTGAGGGCCCGGTTCACAGACGCCCAAGAGCAGATAGTGGAAGAAGGTCACCAAATTACCAATCTTCAAAACTGAATTGGCATAAGCTCAGGCTAGAGAAATTACCCTACGCTCTATGGCAGCTGATTAAGAGAGGGTCCTCAGGGGGTGGAGAGTAGTCCTGGAGGCCACAAGCCAAAAGGTAGCGGCATGGGAACGATCTATCCAAGATGTTGATCCTTAAGGGCCCAATTTTGGTCGAACTCCTAAACCCATTTCTCCTTACTACCTCTTGTTCTGAACTGCATGTATGGATAGATTCATTTACTTGTTCATTTGGTTTAATGCATTCAACTAAAATCCTGAAATATATAGCAATCCATTCCTAATCTCACGTGGGCCGCACCTGATGTGAGAAACAAGGGATGTTCATACTATTACTTCATTTGAATGTAAGAGTTTCAACCAAGATTCGGGCACCTGAGGTTCGAACGACCAATTTGGATTCTTGGAAAGAGAAGAGAGAGACTTGACTGGAGAATGAAGTGTTAGAGTTGGTGTTCTGAGAACCAATTGTTTTGGACTTTGATTACATGAATGTTCACATATTATATATTTTTCATTGTTCTGCATGACTATAATATAATAATGTCCTGGAATATTTGTTTCATTGATAAGGTCATGGAAGATCCCCATTATGATGAGAAACTTGAAATGTTATAACAGTATTCATAAATAATGTTCTACGGTTGGATGACATACAATGACAGGACACACAATATACAAACTGTCATGTGCGAGTACTCGTAAGATGACGAGACTCTCTCTCATGGAGTTCTCACTTGGTAATCTCCAAGATGGGAGATTATAAGAACAAACCTACCAGTAGCAATTCTACATGTCATGGTGTCATCAGATATTTCTATCTACGAGTGTGTGTAATGGTCCTTAGACTGGAAGATTATCATTAACTCATTTCATGACTTGCGTAATTAGATTTGCTGATGAAAACTTTCATGAAGAGTGTTGGTGGGAATTAGGGTATGTTGGGTGCATCACAAATGACATGTTGTTAATGGATAAGTTGAGGATGGATTTGTCCCATCCATATTTATGAAAGTAGATATCTCAGACCCTTTGATTGAAATAGAAATGTCGAACAAATTCCATGGCCATGGTGACATGACGAGTATATTTTTGGAAGTCAAAGAATGATAGATCAAGCATATATGTTTGTGGAACTGCCATGAAACCTTCTTGATGAGATATTGAGACAAAGGAATTAAATTACACAGTAATTGTTCGTATGAGGTGACACATAAATGCAGCATCAACTTCTTTCTCTTGGGTTCCTTGACCCATTTCTAGACAGTAATCTTGTACTTTAGGCAAGCCCGCCTAATTCCAATGAGAAAGAGGCCTAGAGGGTCACACACAAAGTGTATCCAAGTATCTCAAGTAGAATAAAGATTATTCCCATACGTGGTTTAATAATTATTTAAGGAATACTAAATCATTTTAATGATGGAGGAAGAAGGAAATGAAAAACAAGATATACACACCGTGTATTAATGATTACATGTCATGTAGTTTTTCATGGAAAACAAGTACACGCCGTGTATTAATGAATACATGCCATTTAGTTTTAATTTTGTAAAGGAAATGAAAAACTAGTACACACCATTTATTAATGATTACACGCTGTGTAGTTTAATGGAAAACAAGTACACGCCGTGTATTACTGATTACATGTCGTGTAGTATCCCAGTTGTGATTTTGAGGATATAATATTGTTTTATTAAAAGATATTTATTATAATCAGTGTGGGTGCATGTCAAGGAATTAATTATTCGACATGTAGGTTTTCAATAAGAGTTAATGAAATAATTAAAATGCTTAATGCGTATATTTATTGTCATAAATCTATAACCTCAAACCCGATTATAAATATCCTCAAAACCCCAACTCTTTTCCAAAATGAATCGTTGTGCGCAATAATTCTAGAGAATTATCTCAAGACTGAAAGAACTCCATCCTCCAAGAACACTCTCAAGACAGAGAGAGATCCACCTCCACCAGAGCAAGGCTATTTAAGGCAGACAATGCAAGCAAAGTCTTCTCCACACTAGCACCCTAAGATTCCATTGGAGACATCTAGAGATACGTGGTGCATGTGTGGATCACCGCTAGAGGAAGTCTACACTTGGCTTCTGCGACGCAATGATGAATCACATCGAAACGTGATCAGAAATATCAACAAAGAAAGAACGCCATAAAATGTATTTGTTTTCAATTAATTGAATTAATTATAATCAACTTGTGATGATCCACATTTATGGTTCTGGTACTATTCCTCTTCATTGTCTGTTTTTGTGATTCAATCTTTGGAGTCTGGTGTTTATCGTCGTATTGATCCTAGATTGATCATTTCTAATGAAAAAAAGCCAAGTGGGCACATCTACCCACAAGCTTCTACTGCACCCGGGACCTTCAATTGGTATCAGAGGGTGGTTACAGTGATGATTATAGTAATTTAATTTTTGTTGATTATTTACGCATTTATATTTGATTCAATTCAAGATAAATCGTTCTATAAAACTGAATAAAAGAGATCTTTTCTTCATTATTCGTTTCACGATTCACATCATAGAAATGAACTTTTAATTTTAATTTTGATTAATTTAAAAATGAGGAACTCTTCTAGAGGAGCCACTCTTTCTGTCCGTACAACACAAGAATATAGGGCATGTAGTGAAAACTACACGCTGTGTACTTAGGTTCAACGAACCGGTACTGGTCCTCCAAACCACGCCGTGCGAATTGATTATACCTGAGTTTTATTACACTGTGTTGACCCGAATTGAACGGCGCATGGAAGCTGGAATACACGATGTGTATGTTGAATCAACATGTTCTGTAGTCCAATCTGGTCTAGGTGAAACCGTGTACAAGGAGAATCTGTGTTCTGCGTACATGGGATTGATATACTACTAACTACATAACAAGGAAGTACACGCCATGTTAGAGTAATCTACATGACGTGTACTCAAAAATTTCCAAAGTACAAAAAAAACACGCCAAAGACCCCGGTGTGTACTTTGAATAAATGTTGAAAAATACACGCAATGTAATATATCCTACACGCCGCGTACTTTCCAGAAATGGAATTTTACCAGGTTTCCTCAAAAAGTACAAATACCTGTACAAGGAATATGATGAGAATAATCTCAAGGAAATTCAAACAGGAATTTAAGATAAAGAGTTGATTAATTATAAGATCACAATTAATTGAATTCAAGTGCGACTTATCATAAATAATAGAACGATTAAAAGAATTTTAATTCTAAATATGTGTAAATGTTGTTTCATGTTATGGATGATCATGATCTAGACCAAATACCCTTTGTATGTGTGTATGGTTTCATTTTAATTTGTTTTATTTAAATTCGTTGTCTTGCGAGCCTTCTTCCAATAAAATGTCGGGCCTGTGTGGCCATGGTTTGTTTAATGTAAACCCCATGTAATGGAGGATCTCCCAAGCCATTGGAGATGGTTGAAAAATCCGAATCTGAGGCAAAAACAACCCAAGAATATTCAAAGGTGGACATATGGGAGCTGCAAAACACGAACCATCAGGTTCAAGGTGTTTTCCCTAGGTCAGGGTTAGCTTATCAAACCGCTAAATAAGATAACCAATAGAAGCTCATGATCAATCCATCTTATTTTATTTATGTATGATTGCATGGTTTATTTATTATGTATGTCATGATCACATAATTAATAAAATAGATAAGCATGAAAATATGGAATAAAATAAAAACTGGACTATGCGTAAACATTATCAGAACATGGTTAATCACTTAATCAAGCATCACTTAATATTAACAAGCATGTGATAATGAAAAACTATGAATAAAGAATAAAATCCCTCAAATATTTTATTAAGTCGGACCAAGCCTTCCATTACCTGACTAAGGGGAAGACTCAATAAAACTATGTGTTTGACCAACCCTTGTTGGGACACTTACTTTTATAAAGGAAGCTCTTATGAAAGTTTCAGGTTGACTTAAAAATTTTATATCAAGAGGAGTGGACCTTGCTAGACTTGTAGTAAAATGGAGGCAAGTGTTGAGGAAATCCAAGTCAGGATTTCAGGATTGGGGAGTCCACTCAACAGATCAAGGAATTGTAAGCTCACAGTTGGCAAAGACCTGCCTACCTAAATAACTTCAAATAGCTTGACCAACCCTTGTTGGGGTTATGCGAAGGGGAATATGAATCCTTTCCACTAGAATGTCAAAGCAACTGGAAATTCTGAGTTCAATGGTGCGGGCCATTAGGACTTGATAAAATAGTGGGAGAATTAGTAAAATTTATTATTTCTCATAAAATGTAGTCAAGAAAGTAATGATAAATCTGCTCTTTTAAATTGTAGAATCAAATATGACAAGCTCGTCAACCGTATTTTCTCTGCAATCAATTCTGGAAAAAGGCAATATCCTCACCTGTAGTAACTTTCAGGAATGGTTTAGGTTCCTTCGGGTTATCCAACGCCATGTATCAAATATTTACATGCTGGATTCCTCACTTCCTGATTCTCTTGACTAAGGGGCGAGTGATCAGGATTTCCTGATCTATGATCAACATTTGAACGATTCACTTGATGTTAAATGTTTGATGCTATAATCAATGCCTAGTGAGATCTTGAAGTCTCATGAAGACATGGATGTCTATAGCATGCTCGAGAACCTCTCTGGTATATTCCAAGAGAGAGAAAGACAGGAAAGGTTTGAGATCTCCAAGGATCTATTTCATAGCATGCTTGGAGAAGGTGCCCCAGCTGGGCCTCATGTAGTCAAGCTCATTGGCTACATTTAGCACTTGGAGGTTCTAGGGTATAAACTCCCTGAATAACTAGGTACCAATCTCATTCTTGCATCACTCCCCAAGAGCTTCTCTAACTTTGTTGTAAATTTCAACATGAACAACGTTGAGAAGTATCTATCTGATCCTCTTATCCTTATTCTCCAAGTGGAAAATGATATAAAGCGCCATAAACCTTCTATCCCTGTGGTGAATAAAAGTATAAGTAAGGAGAAGAGATTTAAGCCCAAAGATTCTTCAAGGCCTTCCTAGAAAAGGAAGATCAAATGGGAGGCAAGAGAACAGGATGCTATTTGTTTCGCATGTGGAAAGAAGGGCAACTGGAAGAAAAACTGCACCCGACCAAGGAAGCAAGGGGAAGCTTCAGGTGTGTTTGTCATCGAATGAAATCTATCTGTTTCTACAAATTGGGTATCAGATACAACTTTTGGTGCTCACATATGTATCCAAATACAAGAGATAATTAGATTCAGGAAGAATTATCGAGGGGAGGTATATCTACGAGCAACCAACAGAGCCAGACATGCTGTTGTAGCTGTCGAGGACTACCACCTCACATTGCCAATTGGAATGATCTTGGTGTTAAAGGGTTGTTATTATGTGCCTTCTATTACTAAAAACATTATTTCAGTATCCAGATTAGATACTGATGGATTCATCTTCATGTTTGTAAATTAATGTTGTTACTTTTATAAAGATATCATTTGTTTGGTAGGGAACATTTATATAACGGCCTTTATGTGTTAGACTACACAAAACAAGTAATGGAAATTGATGACAAAGTTCATTCACATGAGTCATACCACACCCAACTTTGGAGTTACCGACTAGGACATGTCAATGAGAAACGTTTGAAAAAATTACATCAATATGGTTATTTATATTCTTTCGAACTAAAACCACTTGTTTTATGTCAAGCGTGTCAACAAGGCAAAATGACCAAAGCTCCATTTATAGGGAAAGGTGAAAGGGATAAAGTGCTTCTAGAATTAGTCCACACATATGTGTGTGGACCATTTCCAGTGGAAGCAAGGGGTGGGTTCTTATACTTCATAACATTTACTGATGATTTTAGTAGATATGGATATATTTACTTAATGAGGTATAAGTCAGATTCTTTTGATCGGTTCAAAGAATACAAGAATGAATTTGAGAACCATCTTGGTAAGAAGATTAAAAAAATCCACTCAGAAAGAGGAGGGGAATATCTTAATCAGGACTTCATTGATTTCTTACGGTATTTTGGGATTCTATCTCAACCCACTCGTCCTTACACACCTCAGTGGAATGGCATAAGTGAAAGGGGTAACCACACCCTATTGGACATGGTGAGATCAATGATGATTCATGAGAGTCTTCCATTATCCTTTTGGGGATATGAATTACAAATAGCAACACACATACTAAACCAAGTACCAACTAAATCGATAAATGGTATTCCATATGAATTATGGAGTGGACGGAAATCCATGTTATCGAATTTACATGTGTGGGGTAGTGAAACATTTATTAAGGCCTCTTCAGGCAACAAACTTGCACCCTGAGGCACAAAGTGTATCTTTAAAGGATATCCCATGGAAACAAGGGGATATTACCTTTAATACACCTCAGATAAAAAGGTTATAGTGGAAAGACACACCATATTCCTTGAGAGGGATCACATCTCTAAAAGAGATAGTGGGAGAGAGATAGAATTCGATGAAGTCAAGGCTCAAGATACACAAGAGTTGGTACGAGAACAGATTCCTCAAAGCCCCGTGGAAGAACAATTTGTTCTAGAGACACAAGAACTACGTAGGAGCATGAGAGATGTGAGAGAACCAGAATGATATGGTTTTCTTGTCACTGAGGATGGTGACTCATTATTGGTTGACAATGATGATCCTCTTACCTACAAAGAATCAGTTAAAGGAACAGATACTTCCAAGTGGCAAGAAGCCATGAATTCTAAAATGGATTCCATGTACCAAAACAAAGTCTAGATTTTGGTAGATCCTCCAGTTGATGTAAAGCCTATTGGTAATGAATGGATATTCAAGAATAAACTGAACATGGAGGGGCAAGTCAGCACCTATAAGGCATGACTGGTTGCAAAAAGTTTTAGACAGCGTCAAGAAATTGACTATGATGAAACGTATTCATCAGTTGTGATGATGAAATCCATCTAAATCCTGTTGTCCATTGCTGCTTACCATGACTATGAAATTTGGAAAATGGATGTCAAAACAACATTCCATAACGAGAACCTCCAGGAAGATGTCTACATGACACAACCTGAAGGGTTTGTGACTCCAAAGGATTCCAACAAGGTAGGCAAGTTGCAGAAATCCATTTATGGATTAAAGTAAGCATCGAGGTCATGGAACATTCATTTTGATGAAGCCGTAATAGAATTTGGCTTTGTTAAGAACGGATGTGAGCCTTGTGTCTACTAAAGGTCTAGTGAAAGCGCAGTTTTTTTCCTAATAGTATATGTTGATGACATATTACTAATTGGAAATGAAGTACATGTCTTACAGTCAGTTAAGGCATGGTTGGATAAATGATTCTCTATGAAATAATTGGGTGAGACAACATATATTATTGGGATCAAGATCCATCGTGATAGATCTAAGAAATTGTTGGGCCTAAGTCAAAGTACATACATTGACAAGATACTGAAGAGATTCAGTATGGAACAGTCAAAGAGGGTATTGTTGCTATTGTCACATGGAATTCATCTTTCCAAGAAAATGTGTCCCCATACACATGAGTAAAGAAAGAAAATATCAAGGATCCCTTACGCATCTTCGATTGGGCCAGTCATGTATGATATGCTATGTACAAGGCTTGATGTTACTTACACATTAAGTGTGGTAGGAAGATATCAAGCTGATCCAGGATACCACCATTGGATGGTAGTCAAGACTATCCTTAAGTATCTAAGGCATACTAAGGATATGTTCCTGGTTTATGGAGGAGATGAGGAACTTGTCATCAGAGGACATGTAGATGCTAGTTTTCAGACTGATCAATATGACATGAAGTAGTAGACTGGATACATATTCAGTTTGAATGGAGGTGCAGTGAGCTGGAAGAGCTCAAAGAAAGGTGTGGTCGCAGATTCTACAGCAGAGTCTGAGTATATCGCAGCTTCTGAGGCAGCTAAAGAAGCAGTATGGATGTGAATCTTCGTCCAAGATCTGGATGTAGTACCTAGCAGTAAAGATCCCATCACACTCTATTGTGATAATACAACAACAGTGGCACTTGAAAAAGAGACAATGTCACATCAGCGGACAAAGCACATACTTCAGAAGTATAATATCTTGAGGTATTTTTTCTCTTAAAGGTGAAGTTGCAGTGAGAATTATTTCCATCGAAGACAGCATGGAAGACCCCTTGACTAAAGCCTCGACTCAGTAGAATCATGATCATCATTTGAGGTCTAGCGGACTAAAAGTTGTAGACAGTTGGACCTAGTCCAAGTGGGAGTTTGTTAGAGTTGGTGTCCTGAGAACCAACTATTTTTTACTTTGATTACATGAATGTTCGCTTATTATATATTGTTCATTGATCTTTATGACTATAATATAATAATGTCCTAGAATATTTGTTGCATTGATAAGGTCGTGGAAGATCCACGCTATGAAGAGAACCTTGAAATTCTATAACAATATTCTTAAATAATGTTCTATGGTTGGATGACATACTATGATAGGACACATAGTATACAGACCATCATGTGTGAGTACTCGTAAGAAGACGAGACTCTCTCTCATAGAGTTCTCACTTGGTAATATCTAAGATGGGAGATTATGAGAACAGACTCACCATTAGCAATTCCACATGTCTTGGTGTCATGGGACATTGCTATCTACAAGAATGTGTAATGGTCCTTAGACTGAAAGATTATCATTAACTCATGTCATGACTCGCGCACTTAGATTTGCTGATGAAAACCGTCATGAAGATTGTTGGCGGGAAGTAGGGTACGCTGGGTGCCTCACGAATGAAATTTTGTTAATTGATAAGTTGAGGAAGGATTTTGTAATTACCTGGAATTTTGAGTAAATTTTGTTCCCTAATTTTTTTGGGTTATTTTATTTTTCATTTAATAAAACGAGTATAATTAAAATGAGACCATTGGGTTTAGACTTTTATATGAACATTGGTCAAAATGACTGTTGGAAACTAAATGTTACAATTATTTTCTCTAAATACAAGTGATCCTGATTAATTAGTATAGAAAGAAGATTTTATGGCCCCATCCAGTAGTCTTGGGCTGATCGAATCCCATCTGATGGAACTTGGGAAGGAGGTAGCCCCTTTGGGCTTTGCTCTGGACCAAACCCAAGCCGAACTTCATTATGTAAAGCTGGAACGGAATCATCTTCGCGAGAAGTTCAAGCTGATAGAAATCACTACTCAGGAAATGTTGGCAGAGCCGTCCCAAGATTCTATCACCCTAGCACACCTTACTCTTAGGTCCTATGCTGGTGTTATAAATGGTTATGTAACGAGACCGTAACTACCTTGCGTAATACTTTCATTTAAATAAAAATTTTGATTTCTTCTTATGGTGAAGTTTGTGAATTTTCAACTGTCCGGATAAATATAGTATGCATATTATTGATGAATTTTAGAAAAACGATATTTTAAAAATATTTATGTAAACCTTAAATAATTAATAATGTGAAATGATTTTCAAAAAATAGTCTTCTATATTTATGTTCAGTAAGAAATTTAGAGCCTAATAAGATCAACGTATTTTTTGATGAATTGTAAATAATGAATAGTGATTTTATGCTTATGATTAGTAAAGTGATAAAATGGATTAAGTAACCTTACTTAATAAAGTATTAATATAATCTAGGATCCTTGATTAAGTAATGTGATTCAATCTAATAGGTAAATAACTGTTTTAGAAAGTACTGGTTAAGTATCAGTTTTTTTCAGGTGGATAATGTTTTTTATTTTAAAATTAAATTAAAAATATTTAGAAAATTATTTTTATAAAATGGAGTTCATTTTTGAAATCAGAGAATCGATATTTGGTTAAGGTAAATTTTTGGGATTTTTCTGAAATAGTTGAATTTTCAGTGAATAGTTCATTTATATACAAATTAAATTAAAAATATTTAAAAAATTACTTTCATAAAATTCAGTTCATTTTTGAAATCAGAGCATCGATATTTGGTTAAGGTTAATTTTTTGTATTTTTCTGAGAAAGTTGAATTTTCGGTGAATAGTGGAAATACAGTTTTGAGTTTCAGGTGTTGAATGACATCATTAAGGATGTAATCATTATGAAATAATTTTGGTCAACTTATGAATTGTAATATAATGTATGAGGTGTCCCAAGTGGCCAATACCTTGGGAAAATACCATGGGAAGGCCCATGGTTTTTCCAATACCACCGATGAGGTGTCCCTCAGCAATTAATGCTTTGTCCCCTCACTTCTCCTATAAATACCAAGCCTTTCCCTCATTAATTTCATTTAAAAATCCTCCCCAACGAAGTTATGGTCTATTTACCTCCCAAGGAGTCCTCCCAAGGTGCCCCCCAAGCCTTCAAGTTCCCGACCTTTGAGTTTTAAGAGTTACATTTTATGGTAAGGGATCCTACCTCCCTCTTTCTTTTCAAGTACTCTCTTTTATGTCATTTATTTTATGCTCCATGTTCTTATTTTGGATGATGTTATTTTATATTCACCTTACTATAATTTGTATTTTATTATGATTAGATACCCCCTCTTACTCTCACGAATTCATTTTAATAATTTTTAAGTGGCGTCGTTAGGTTGCTGATTTTTTATAAGGGATTCTTTCACCCTTCTCATTTTCAAAGTTCAATTTTCATGTCAAGTATTTCAAGTTACTTTTTCTTATGTTGGGTTATGATCTCTATATCTATCTTAATTTCCTTTTATGTTCATATTATGAGAGAACCTATTTTATCTCATCAATTCATTTTAAGAATTTTTAATTGGCGTTGTTAGGATGCTGAATTTTTATAAGGGATTCTTTCACCCTTCTCGTTTTCAAAGTTCAAATTTCATGTCAAGTCTTTCAAGTTACTTTTTCTTATGTTTGGGTATGATATCTATATCCATAATAATTTCCTTTTATGTTCATATTATTATATACCCTATTTTATCTCATCAATTCATTTTTTAGAAGTTTTAAGTGACGCCGTTAGGTTGCTGAATTTTTATAAGAGAAATCTTATTTTTGTCTTCCTTTCATGTTATTCATTTCATATGGTATGTCTTTAAAATTTCATTACCATGTTATTATATCCTTTATATTCTGTCCCTCTTATGTTTTTTGTATCATTTATGAGTGGGTAACCCTTGTCCTTTCTCTTTTCAATGTTTCCTAAAACCATGTAACATAGTCTTTATGCTGCAGAATTTTGGTCTCAAAATGTCCCTCTCTTTTTCTCAAATTCTTTTATTTTATTAAGTGAATACTCAAATCTCTTTCTTCTACAGGGTAATTCAAATATATATCAAAATGTTCAATTTTAATTCTGGGATTTACATACATGAAACCCGCTTTCGTTTTCTGTGGGTTTAAAATGACATAAATATCATGTCTTAAAAGCGTATTTTTAAAACATTATGATTATGTAATGAAATCCATTTCTTTTATGTTATTAGGGTTATTTATGAAATTTTTGATGATGATATATGTGGCTCACATGATAATAAAGAAAAATTTAATGGTGCGCTCAGATAGTGCTCCAATGCATTGGGTAATGATGTAATCTCTTGGGATTACAATTTTAACGATACCTTGGTGAATAACCTTGGTAATTGTTTTTAAATGACACCTTGGGGATGGACCTTGGTGATATCTTAATGATTTTCTAAGTTAAATGTTGCAACCACATCTTCAAGTTATGAATCATGTTCTTTTCATTATGATATGCCTCATGATCTCTTTCTCAATCCTTAAAGTTATATATCATGACTTTATTGATGTATCTTAAGTTCACATGTAAAAGGTTTCTCTTGTTTCCCTTACTGGGCCTTCTGCTCACCCTTTCCTTTGATGTATGTCCCAGTGTTATGAGATCTAGTTATGAACTTAGGATGAACAAGTATGAAGAAGCCTTTCAAGTTTTTAAGAAGATTTTTTTTATGTTGTTATGTATTAAGTTCATGGTTTCCAAGACACTAAACCTTAAAGATCCTCAGTTTTGTATAATGTAATTGAAGTTTATGTGATAAAAAGGTGAGATGTTATAGTTAGTATCAAAGTATGGTTTATTTATCTGTGTAAATTAGGATTTGAAATCTTTACAAGGTTTCTTAATGAAAATATTAAATATTGGAAAACATCCTGGTATTTTGGTAAAGTATTGAGTAAGTGGTTTCGAAAAAAATAAATCCCAATCTGGATACGAATAAGTAGAGGTGGATTTGGCAGAGATGTACCTACGAGTGAAAACTCGGACAAGGTGTTTCAGGCTTGACCTGGGGTAACCTGGTGCATGACAACGGGCTTTTTTACACTCTGGGTTTGACACTCTTGGGGGATATGCTTTGGTAAATTCATAAGCTTATTATGAACCATTATTAAAGGAACAAAAATAAAATAAAATAAAGATTCACATAAGAATATATGATCATGGATAACCTAGATTGGAACCTAGGGGATCACAAGTTAGTATATACTTTTCTTCTACAATTTTATCCTTCTGTGATTAAATTTTCCTTTTCATGATTATTGGCTAAGTATTTAATCCCCCTAATTATACTTTCTTTTCTTAGTTAGTGGCGGGAAATAGAAGAACATGTCCCAACAACCAATGTGATAGGAAATGTGATGATTTCCCTATTAATAAGACAGAGATGATGAGAGATCAAGTTGAACATATTGTGATTTTTCCAAACCAGCTATCAAAAATCACAATTAATAATTGGTATGTAGTTGAATGCCCAAATTCATCCAGGAAGAGGAAGATGAAGTCTCATGGATGTTCATATGATAAAGGTGATAAGGGAAAGAAGACCCAATTTCTTTTCTTCAAAAATTGTGGAAAGATGCACCAAGGAAAATGTCACAAAGGAACTGGGAGATGTTTTAAGTGTGGGATTATAGGGCATAAAGTAGCCAATTTCTTTAAAAAAATGGATAATGTGATGAATGGAGATAAGGTTCAATCTAATGTGCCTTATACTATTCGAAGTCGTAAATGTGGAGAAGTTGGACATTATCCAAGGCAATGATCTCTTGGAAGGGATGAGAAGCATGATGAGCATAAACAATCTTTAAGGACAAGGGAACAATGTAAGTCCTAAGCTGAGATAGATCATGATGACTGAAGTACATGTAACTTCTTCGTAATAATAGTCTATGTCATGTTGTATTTTAGTTCGTGCTCTATGAGCATATCATTAATGTTTTCTAAGAACATCGAGTCACTACTTAAGATGGTTTTATATAATTAAGGAAAACATCTATTGTTATGTGTCACATGTTGATGTTTTGAAGCTTTTCTTCTTGAAAAAAATGATTAGGGGATTAAAGGATGAATATTATTTTGGAATACGTACACTAATTTGGGAACCCTATATGATCAAGGTAAATATATTACTATGGTATTTTATTTGAGAAGTAAAGGTTGACTTATATTTTGAAGAATCGATGAATTTAAGGTGAACTTATGGTAATTTAGGTTACTTATGGAAATGATTAACCTATCTCGGTGAAAATGTGATTAGGTTAGTTACTTTTGTTATAAGATATTAAAAGTGGTTGATGTTGTTTGGAGATGAACGATAAAGTTTATATTGGAAGACTAAATTATCAAATCCTTCTTATATTTGTGTTCCAATCTTAGTTTGGATTATTCTGAATAATTTTAAGGATGATTGTGTATTGAATGGTCTTTCTGGATCTTTGGGTACTTTTGTTGAATTCTAGAGATTAATATTCATATTTCTTTTTATAAAGGATTATCATTTTGGGGATTATATGATCTCGTGCTAACCATTTTAGTTTTATTTGATGACTAAAGAAAAAGGAAAAATATTTTTATTATTGTTTGGATTATGTGATTCTCTAGAAGTTGATTCTTTTGCTTTTGATGAGACCAAGTCCTTTTGAATGCTCATTGTTTGGAGAAAAGATTAGTCTTTGTGGAAACTTTTTAAAGGGATGAAACTCTAATTGAAGGTAAGTATATTTCCTTATGTTTTTATTATATTTAGTAAATTAATCCCCCAAAATTATGAAAAGGAACGTAAAACAAAAATGTTGTTGGTTTACGTTTTCCACTGGGTAATCAAATACCGTTTAACACATCTTAAGTTTATGATCTTCTTATGCTTAATTTTCTCCTAATCATCTTTTTTTATCACTCTTCATCAGAACTTGAAACTTTGTTTTCTCTTCTATATCCATGTCTTCCTATATGGAATCCTAGTAGGGGTTAACTCAGGTGACCTTTGTGTTTGTGCATGTGCATATTTCCTTTAATTTGATTTCATATGATTTTGTTTGATTACTTTTATTATGTATTTTGATGATATCTGAAATTATCTTATTTGGATTTTTGTGATTTTTATAACATTGTAAATATAATATATTTATCTATATTTTATTATTTAATGAGGAAGTTTGAAAATGCTTATCTATTTCTCAAAAAAAATCAATGAAGTTGCTACTATATTTTTAGAAACTCTACATTTCACTGTTTTAAAACTTTTATGTATTTATTTTACTGAAACTTAAAAATTTGTTATATTTGCATGAGACTTGATTATATGTAAAGATAAAATGTTTATCTTGATTTCATTAGTTTACATAAAAGTCTAAAAATATCGTTTGAATGGACTTTTAATTACTTGAAGTTATGATATGCTGTTTTGAAGTAGCAGTTTTTTCCAAAATTGTTTTTCTTTTGTTTTTTAATGATTATGGGACCTATAGATGTCTGTTTTAATTGATTATTTTTTTTGAAAGATAATTATTTTCTCTACAAATTATTAGTTTTGACCAAAGTCTGAATCTGCTATTAAGAGCCCTTAAAAATTCATTGAAATTGTCACAACATTCTATTCAGATTTCTTTAAAAAGTAAGGTTCATTTTTATCTCAAAAGTAAGGTTCATTTTTATCTCAAAAGTAAGGTTCATTTTTATCTCTAAAGTAAGGTTCATTTTTATCTCAAAAGTAAGGTTCATTTTTATCTCAAAATTAAGGTTCATTTTTATCGCAAAAGTAAGGTTCATTTTTATCTCAAAAGTAAGGTTCATTTTTATCTCAAAAGTATGGTTCATTTTTATCAAAAGTATGGTTTACTGTTTATACCCAATGTTACTGTTCATACCTACGTTACTGTTCATACCCTACGTTACTGTTCATACCCTATGTTACTGTTCATACCCTACGTTACTATTCATACCATACGTTAATGTTCATACCCTACGTTACATTACTATTCATACCCTACATTACTTTATTGTTCGCTCCGAAGTTATTGTTCGCTCCGAAGTTATTATTCACTCCGAAGTTACTATTCACTCCGAAGTTACTATTCACTCGGAAGTAACTATTCACTACGATGTTTCTGTTCACTTTGAAGTTCGTGTTCATTCCGAAGTTACTGTTCATTCCGTGCAATTTTTTAAAAATTGATTTTCTGTAAATATATGGATTATATTTTAATGATTTTTTTTGTAAAATCTTCATTAAATATAAGGATCGTAATGAAAGAGTTTTTAATGTTTTTGGTCTTATAGTTATCCAGAAAATTTAATAACGTTCTTCAATGTATTTTACATTGTTTAAATTTAAATGTTTGAATTTAATTCCAGAATCTGCTGCTAGTTTTCAGGAACTGTTTTGACTTCGTTTAAATCATTTTAAATGGATTTAAAATTCTATTTTGAATCATTCAATGCTTTTATTATTCTAGAGATTTTATTGGAAGACTTATTCAAAATATTTTGAATTACTCTATTCGATATTTTATTCTATGGGAATAAAGAAGCAATGGTTCTGCTATTTTCAGGGAGATATTAATGGGATCTTTTGACTCGATTAGTTTTTGAATATCCTAAGGAACCGGAGTTTCTGCACCTGCTAGATATTTTTTATTCTACATATATATAGTTCTCTCTTGCAGGAAAAACAATAATACAATAAAAAGAGAAAGTGCTATGAACTTTGAATCTGTTGTGCATTTGCAACGTCCTATGACACTTTGCTTCACCACCTTCTCGGTCTCTCAAGTGCAGAATTAATTCTGCATCGACTACAATTTCATTGACGAGACGTTCTGAACTAAACCTCAAGAACCACTACCTGTGCTTTAATTTTTATCTTCTCTTTTATCTGGTTCTGAGTCTGTAACACTACTTCCCATCTCTCACACACACTCTATTTTTCTATTTATGCTTTTGCACACAAAAGCATTATTTTTTATTCTTTTTCTTCAGGTTGTGACTCCCAGATTCTAAATTCAGGATCATAGGGTTGTGACTCCCTGTATCTAAAGTCAAGACTGTTTGGGTAGTGACTCCTAGTATCTAATGTCAGGTTGTAAGTGTGGTGACTTCCCACACAAAAGTCAGTGTCATGGTTATACCTCCACTAGAAAAGGATTTTGTAATTGGGTCATGATTCTACTTTAAAAATCAATTTTAGTACACATGTATCTCTTGCCGAGTAGAGAGGTATAAGAGTAGAGTAGGCCCAATTTGGACCGAACTACTATAAAAAACATCCTTGAACTGTTTAATTTTTCTACTGTTAATTAATTTTAATAATTAACTTTGATAATTAATTTATTTGATTAAATTTTTAATCTGGTCTATTCACCCGCACTCTAGACCATCTTCCATTACCCTGTCCGACCTAACAATTGGTATTAGAGGATAAACTTCTCAAGAATAGTTTTTCTCTATCTTTATATTTCATTTTACTTGGTTGTTACTTCAGGAATTTATCCAATAATTTCTTTTATATGCTTTTATATTTTATTGTGCTAACCTTTTCCTAGACCTCACAGTCTAAGGATAAAGATCTTATAAGATGGCAGGATTAAACCCAAATGATGCTTGTATTCCTCAAAAGCCACCACATTTTGATGGCTATGATTATGGATACTAGAGATCCCGAATAGAGGCATACCTCAAACAGTTGATCATTGAGCACTGGTCTATCATGTCAAAACAATACACACTGCCTGAAGCTGATCCAGATACTCTTACAAGAATTGATGCTACTAGATATGTCTTAAATTACAAAGTCGTTAATATTTTATATTGTGATATTAACAGAATTGTTTTTATTCGTGTTATTGCATGCAAGACAGCTCATGAGATTTGGAAGATTTTGCATGTCACTCACCTTGGCTCTTACAAATTGATCTGAACCAAACTTGGAATGCTTCGTGTTGAGTATCAAGACTTCAAGATGGGTGAAGATGAAACTGTAAACCAAATGTTCCATAGATTCACAAGCATTGTGAATGGAATGAATTCACTTTGAGAATCTCTGGAAAATCCTATACTTGTTGAAAGAGTCCTACGAGCAGTACCAAAGAAATGGCATGCAAAGAAGGTTTCCATTGATGAATGCAAGAACTTCAAAGAGTACACACTTGATGAACTTATTGGATCACTACTCCAATATGAACTGGAACTGAAGAATATAGCTGATGAGGAGAGAAAAAAAAAAGAAAAGGTTTAGCTTTTATGTCTGTAAATGTTATTTCTAATAATTCTTCTGATTCTGATCTACAGGATATTGAATTGGAAGACATGACTCAGATTGTAATTGGAGTCTACTAAAGAATTAAAAATAAAGGTTTCAAAAATCAGTTTAGTAGAAATCCTCAAAAATAAAAATATAAGGGAGAAAAGAAAGGTGATACAAATTACAATGCTTCAGATGTAACTTTTTATGAGTATAGGAAGAAAGGTTATATCAAACCTGATTTCCCTAAACTAAAGAATAAAGACAAATACAAAAAGAAGGATAGAAAGGCATTGGCTACCAGCTGGAGTTGTATTGAAGAATCTGATTCTAGTGAACAATCTGGAAATGACAAAGAATATGATAACTTGTGTTTCATGGCATCACTGGATAAGGTTTGTAATTCTAGTTATTATTCTGAATGTTCTGATTCTGAATATGAATATGAAAACCCCAATGTTTTTGAATTAAATAAATAAATTGAAAGATTAAGAAAAAATATTTTCAAAGCTACTGATTTATATAATAAACTTAAATAATATAATGAAAAACTTATTTTTGAAAATAAAGTAATTTTTCAAGAAAATAAAAGGTTAAAAAACACTGCTTCTATTTCTCATTCAACTGTTTATGATAATTTGAAAACTGCTCAAGATTTGAATGAGAAATTGAAAAAGGAACTTGAATGTCTTAAACAAAGTTTATCTGCTTTTATTCAAGGTCGTTAAAAATATCATGAGATGATGTCTTTGACTAAAACTGATAAAAATAAATATGGTTTTGGTTATGATATAAGATTACCTCAAATGTATAAAACTTTTTTTGTTAAAAGTAAAAAATGGTTGTACTTCAACTGTTACTTGTTTTAAATGTGGCATGAATGGTTGTTATGCCAATGACTGTTCACTTAGATTTAAACAATCTTTGGGATTTACAAAAAACTAATATTTGTAAATCATTGTTATCAAGTGTACCTTACAATACATGTTCAAATTCTGTATGGGTACCTAAACCTTTTATTACTAATCCTATTGGACCAAAAGTAGCTTGGGTACCAAAATTGTCAATTAATTGATTTTTGTAGGAAAAATGTCATGGATGTCTCAAGAAAGACATATGGTACATGGATAGTGGATGCTCTAGGAATATGACCGGAGGCCCATCAATGTTCACATCATACAACACATGTGATGGAGTCACTGTTACTTTTGGAGACAATTCCAAAGGAAAAGTAAAAGGTTTTGGTAAAGTTGGTATTTCAAATTCTACATTTATTTCCAAAGTTTTATATGTTGAAGGTTTAAAACATAATTTAATTACTATATCACAATTATGTGATGATGGAATGGAAGTTAAATTTCAAAATAATAAATGTTTAGTTTTTAAAGATGATTCTTTATTATTTTATGCTAATCGAAAAGATAATATTTATACTATTGATTTTGCTGAACTAACTGTTCAACATGTAAAGTGTTTAAATTCTATACAGAATGACTGCATCCTTTGGCACGGATTTTTAGGTCATGTTAATTTCAAAATTTTACATAAGCTCTCAAAGCATGAGAATGTTTTACAGCTTCCTTCTTTGAAGAAAGAACAACTTCATGTTTGTGACGCTTACATGAAAGGGAAGTAACACAAAATATCTTTTAGACCTATCAATCAGATAAGTACTAATAAGCCTTTACAGTTGGTACATATTGATTTATTTGGTCCAACTCAAATTTCTAGCCTTGGTGGAAAGAAATACACTTTAGTTATTGTTGATGATTATAGTAGATTTACTTGGGTATATTTTCTAGCTCATAAAAATGATACTTTATCTAAATTCACTGCTTTCTCTAAATTAGTTCAAAATGAAAAGGGTTGTATGATTATTTCTATTTGTAGTGATAAAGGAGGTGAATTTAATAATTTATATTTTAAAAAATTATATGAAAATAATGGATATTTTCATAATTTCTATGCTCCTAGAACACCACAACAAAATGCTGTTTTAGAATGGAAAAATAGAACTCTTATTGAAATGGCTCGAACTGTGTTAAGTGAATATAATCTACCTAGGTATTTTTAGGCTGAGGCTATTTTTGCTGCATGTTACATTTCAAATAGAATTCTTATTAGACCTTTTTTAAAGAAAACCCCTTAAGAATTATTCAAAAATAAAAAGCCTAAAGTTGGTTATTTTAGAGTTTTTGGCTGTAAAGTTTTTATTTTAAATTCAAAGGATAAATTAGATAAATTTGATGATAAAAGTGATGAAGGTATTTTTCTTGGTTATTCTAATAACAGTAAAGCTTATAGTGTTTATAATAAAAGAACGATGGTTTTTGAAGAGTCTGTTCATGTTATGTTTGATTAAAATAATATTAAAATAAATTCTAATTCTAATGTTATTGATAATGAGTTTAGAGATTTTAATTTTGGTGAAGATATTTCTCAAGATAAGAGTGAATTAATTCTGGGGGAGCATACTCCTTCTCAACCTGATCCAAGATCATGGAAGATTCACAAAGATCATCCTGTTGAAAATGTAATTGGAAATGTTGATTCTGGTTTCAAAACCAGAAATTCTATTTTAAATTATTGTGCCTATTCTGCTTTTATTTCTGATTTTGTTCCTGTTAATATTAATGATGCTTTAAAAGATGAAAAATGGATTGTTTCTATGCAAGATGAATTAAATCAGTTTATTATAAATAATGTTTGGACTTTAGTAGAATTTCCTAAAGATAAGCAGGTAATTGTAACTATGTGGATATTTAGAAACAAGCTGGATGAATTTGGACAGATTCTCAAAAACAAAGCCAGAATTGTTGCTCAATGATACTCTCAAGAAGAAGGTATAGATTTTGAAGATTCATTTTCACATGTTTCCAGGTTAGAGTCAATTAGAATTTTTTTAGCCTTTGCGTGTTTTCAAGGTTTTCAATTATATCAAATGGATTTAAAAAAGCGCTTTCTTAAATGGTTTTATTACTGAAGAAGTTTATGTTTCTCAACCCCCTGGTTTCAAAAATGAAAAATTTCCTAACCATGTTTTTAAATTATCTAAAGATTTATACGGTCTAAAACAAACACCTCGTGCTTGGTATGAAAGACTTTCTTTATTTTTATTAAAAAATGGATTCAAGAAAGGCAATGTTGATCCCACTCTTTTTATTAAAATATCTTCTGATGATATTTTAATTGTTAAAATTTATGTTGATGATATAGTTTTTGGATCATCTAGTGACATACATTGTAATGATTTTTCTTTATTGATGTCTTCTGAATTTGACATGAGTTTAATGGGAGAATTGAAGTTCTTTCTTAGACATAAAATTTCTCAAAGGAAAGATGGAATTTTTCTTAATCAATCTAAGTATGCTAAAGATTTAGTTAAACAATTTGGTCTTGATTCCTCTAAATCCATGAAAACTCCTATGGGTACTAATTGTAAATTAGATAGTGATGCATCTGGTAAATCAGTTGATTTAATAGTGTATAGAGGTATGATAGGTAGCTTGAAATATTTAATAGCATCTAGACCAGATATCATTTTTAGTGTTTTTTTAGGTGCTATATTTCAATCTGATCCTAAAGAAAGTCATATTAAAGCTGTTAAAAGATAATTAGATATGTTAAAGGTACTATTGATTCTGGTTTATTTTATCCAAAATATAACTGTTTTGATTTAACATCTTATTCTGATTCTGATTTTGGAGGCTATAGAATTGATCGAAAAAGCACATCAGGTATGTGTCATTTTTTGGGAAAATGTTTAATTTCCTGGTCATCTAAGAAACAATTATTTGTTGCCTTATCTACTGCAGAATCCGAGTATATCTCTGATGCTAGTAGTTGTGCTCAAAGTTTATGGATTAAGAAAACTTTATGTGATTTTGGTGTTTATCTTTATAAACTACCTATTTATTGTGATAATACATCTGCAATTTATATTTCTAAAAACCCCTTACAACATTCTGGAACAAAACATATTGATCATAGATTTCATTTCATTCGAGATCATGTGAATAAGGGTGATATTGTTTTAGAATTTATCCCTTCTGAAAATCAGCTTGCAGATATTTTTACAAAGCCTTTAGAATCTGCCCAGTTTGAGAAAATTAAATTTTATCTTGGTATGTTGGAATTTTAAATTTTATTTGCTGCATTTGTTTATGGGGAGCATGCTTTCAGTTTTTGTTTATTTTCAAAAAGGGGGAGAAGTTTTGGAGAGAAGTTTTGGTGAGAAATAATTTGGTTTTAATCTTTTTAAAAATTCATTTATGGTTTAAATGTTTTGGTTTTGTAATCAAACAAAAAGGGGGAGATTGTTTGTGCATGTGCATATTTCCTTTAATTTGATTTCATATTATTTTGTTTGATTACTTTTATTATGTATTTTGATGATATATTAATTTATCTTATTTGGATTTTTGTGATTTTTATCACGTTGGAAATATAATATATTTATCTATATTTTAATATTTAATGAGGAAGTTTGAAAATGCTTATCTATTTCTCAAAAAAATCAATGAAGTTGCTACTATGTCTTTAGAAACTCTACATTTCACTATTTTAAAACTTTTATGTATTTATTTTACTGAAACTTCTACAGTTTTCTGATTTGCATGAAACTTGATTATATGGAAATATAAAATGTTTATCTCGATTTCATTAGTTTACATAAAAGTCTACAAATATCGTTTGAGTGGACTTTTAATTACTTGAAGTTATGATATGTTGTTTTGAAGTACCAGTTTTTTCCAGAATTGTTTTGATTTTGTTGTTTAATGATTTTGGGACCTGTATATGTCGGTTTTAATTGATTCTTTTTTTGTTGGAAATATAATTAGTGTTTCTACAAATTATTAGTTTTTACTGAAGTCTGAATCTCCTGTTAAGAGCCCTTAAAAATTCGTTGAAGTTTGTCACAACATTATGTCCAGATTTCTTTCAAAAGTAATGTTCATTTTTATCTCAAAAGTAAGGTTCGTTTTTATCTCAAAAGTAAGGTTAGTTTTTATCTCAAAAGTAAGGTTCATTTTTATCTCAAATGTAAGGTTCATTTTTATCTCAAAAGTAAGGTTCATTTTTATCTCAAAAGTAAGGTTCATTTTTATCTCAAAAGTATGGTTCATTTTTATCAAAAGTATGGTTTATTGTTCATACCCTACATTACTGTTCATACCCTACGTTACTGTTCATACCCTATATTACTGTTCATACCCTACGTTACTGTTCATACCCTACGTTATTTTACTATTCATACCCTACGTTACTTTATTGTTCACTCCGAAGTTACTATTCACTCTGAAGTTACTATTCACTTGGAAGTTACTATTCACTCCGCAGTTACTGTTCACTTCGAAGTTACTGTTCATTCCGAAGTTACTGTTCATTCCGTCCAATTTTTTAAAAATTGATTTTCTGAAAAATATGGATTATTTTTTAATGACTTTTTTTATTGTAAAATCCTCATTAAATATAAGGATCGTAATGAAAGAGTTTTTAATGTTTTGGTGCTATATTTAGAGAGAAATTTTAATAACGTTCATCAATGTATTTTACATTGTTTAAATTTAAATGTTTGAATTTAATTCCAGAATCTGCTGCTAGTTTTCAGGAACGGTTTTGACTTCGTTTAAATCATTTTAAATGGATTTAAAATTTTGTTTTGAATCATTCAATGCTTTTATTATTATGGAGATTTTATTAGAAGGCTTATTCAAAATATTTTGAATTATTCTATTCGATATTTTATTCTATGGGAATAAAGAAGCAACGGTTCTGCTATTTTCCGGGAGATATTTATGGGATCTTTTGACTCGATTAGTTTTGAATATCCTAAGGAAGTGGAGTTTCTACACCTACTAGATATTTTTATTCTCTATATATATAGTTCTCTCTTGCAGGAAAAACAATAATACAATACAAAGAGAAAGTGCTGTGAACTTTGAATCTGTTGTGCATTTGCAACGTCTTGTGACACTTTGCTTCACCACCTGCTCGGTCTCTCAAGTGCCGAATTAATTCTGCTTCAACTACAATTTCATTGACGAGACATGCTGAACTAAACCTCAATAACCAGTACCTGTACTTTAATTTTTATCTTCTATTTCATCTGGTTCTGAGTCTGTAACACTACCTCCCATCTCTCACACGCACTCTATTTTTCTGTTTATGCTTTTGCACACAAAAGAATTATTTGTTATTCTTTTTATTCAGGTTGTGACTCTCAGATTCTAAAGTCAGGATCTTAGGGTTGTGAATCCCTGTATCTAAAGTCAAGACTATTTAGGTTGTGACTCCCAGTATCTAAAGTCAAGTTTTAAGGGTTGTGACTCCCCACATAAAAGTTAGTGTCGTGGTTATCCCTCCACTAGAAAAGGATTTTGCAATTGGGTTATGATTCCCCTTTAAAAATCATTTTTAGTGAACACGTATCTCTCACCAAGTATAGAGGTATAAGAGTAGAGTAGGCCCACTTTGGATCGAAATACTATAAAAAAAATCCTTGAGTTATTTAATTTTTTGGCTGCTAATAAATTTTAATAATTAACTTTGATAATTAATTTATTTGATTAAATTTTTAATATGGTCTATGCAACCCCCCTCTAGACCATCTTCCATTACCTTGTCCGACCTAACACTTTGTACTTCCATGTATTCTTTTTCAATTAATAGTTTTACTGACTCTTTTTTCGATGTGGGACTTTCAACGAAATTTCCAAGCCCAATTTTAAAATTAAGAGGACGCAATTATTAAGGGGGGAAGATTGTAATGACCCGAACATTTGAGTAAATTTTGTTCCCTAATATTTTTGGGTTATTTTATTTTTCATTTAATAAAATGAGTATAATTAAAATAAGACCGTTGGGTTTCAACTATTATATGACCATTGGTCAATATGACCATCGGAAACTAAATGTTACAATTATTTTCTATAAATAAAAGTGATATTGATTAATTAATGTAGAAATAAGATTTGATAGCCCCATCCAGTAGTCTCGGGACAATCGAAGACCATCTGATGGAACTCAGAAAGAAGGTAGCCCCTTCGGGATTTGCTTTGGACCAAACCCAAGCCGAACTTCATCGTGTGAAGCTGGAACAGAATCACCTTTGAGAGAATTTCAAGCTCATAGAAATCATTACTAGGGAAATGTTGGCCGAGCCTCCCCAAGATTCTATCACTCTATCACACTTTACACTTAGGTCCTATGCTGGTGTTACAAGGGGTTATGTAACGAGACTGTAACTGCCTGGTGAAATCCGTTCATTTAAATAAAAATTGCAATTTCTACTTATGGGGAAGTTTTTAAATTTTCAAATGTTCGGATAAATATAGTATTCATATTATTGATGAATTTTAGAAAGAAGTTATTTTAAAAATATTTACGTAAACTGTAAATAATTAATAATGTGTAATGATTTTCCAAAAATGGTCTTCTACAGTTATGTTCAGAAAGAAATTTAGAGTCTAATAAGATCAACTTAATTTTTGATGAATACTAAATTATGAATAGTGATTTTACACTTATGATTATTAATGTGATCAAATAGATTATGTATCCTCACTTAAGAAAGTATTAATATAATCTAGGCACCTTTATTAAGTAATATGATTCAATAAAATAGGTAAATAAATGTTCCAAAAAGTACTAGTTAAGTATTTGTTTTTTTCGGGTGAATCGTGTTTTTTATTTTAATATTAAATTAAAAATATTTAAAAAATTATTTTTATAAAATGGAGTTCATTTTTTAGATCAGAGCATCGATATTTGGTTAAGGTGAATTTTTGGGATTTTTCTGAAATAGTTGAATTTTCAATGAATAGTGTTTTTATATAAAAAATTAAATTAAAATTATTTAGAAAATTATTTTCATAAAATGGAGTTCATTTTTGAAATCAGAACATCGATATTTGGTTAAGGTGAATTTTTGAGATTTTTCTGAGCATGTTGAATTTTCGGTGAATAGTGAAAATACAGTTGTGAGTTTTGGGTGTTTAATGACATCATTAAGGATGTAATCATTATGAAATAATTCTGGTCGACTTATTAATATTAAGATAAGGTATTAGGTGTCCCAAGTGTCCAATACCATTGTAAAATACCATGGTAAAGCCCATGGTTTTGCCAATACCACCAAGGAGGAGTCCCTTCGCAATTAATGCTTTGTCTCTTCACTTCTCCTATAAATACCAAGACTTTCCCTCATTCATTTCATTTAAAAATCCTCCCAATGAAGTTTTGGTCTATTTAACTCCAAAAGATTCCTCCCAAGGTGCATACAAGCCCTCAAGGTCCCGGCCTTTGAGTTTTAAGAGTTATGTTTTAAGGTAAGGGATCCTACCCCTCTCTTTCTTTTCAAGTACTCTCTTTTATGTCATTTATTTTATGATCCATGTTATTATGTTGGAGGATGTTATTTTATATTAACCATACTGTAATTTTTATTTTCATATGATGAGAGACCCCCTCTTACTCTCATCAGTTCATTTTAATAATTTTTAAGTGGCGCCGTTAGGCTGCCAAATTTTTATAAGATAAATCTTATTTTTGTCTTCCTTTCAAGTTTTTCATTTCATATGGTATGGCTTTAAAATTTAATACTCATGTTCTTATATCCTTTATATTCTATCCCTCTACTTTTTTTTGGATCATTTATGACTGGGTAACCCATGTCCTCTCTCTTTTCAATGTTTTCTAAAACCCTGTAACATAGCCGTTATGCTGCATAATTTTCTTCTCAAAATGTATCTCTCTTTTTCTCAAATTATTTTATTTTATTTAGTGAATACTCAAGGCTATTTATTCTATAGGGGTATTCACATATATATCAAAATGTTGTATTTTAATTCTGGAATTTACATACATGAAACCCGCTTTCCTTTTCCGTGGGTTTAAAATGACATAAAGATCATGTCTTAAAAGCAGTTTTTTAAAATGTTATGATTATGAAATGAAACCCAGATCTTTTATTCTATATGGGTTATTTATGAAATTATTTATGATTATATATGTGGATCACATGATAATAAAGTCAAATTTAAGGGTGTGCCCTGATAGCGCTCCAATTCATTGGGTAATGATGTAATCTCTAGGGATTATAATTTTAACGATTCCTTGGGGAATAACCTTGGTAATTTTTTTTAAAATGACACCTTGGGGATGGACCTTGGTGATATGTTCATTATTTTCAAAGTTAAATGTTGTATCCACATCTTCATGTTATGAATCATGTTCTTTTCATTATGATATGCCTCATGATCTCTTTCTCAAGATTAAAGTTATGTGTCATGACTTTATTGATGTATCTCAAGTTCACAAGTAAAGTGTTTCCCTTGTTTCCCTTACTGGGCCTTCTGTTCACCCTTTCCTTTTATGTATGTCCCCAGGTTATGAGATGCAGTAATGAACTTAGGATGAACAAGTATGAATAAGCCTTTCAAGTGTTTAAGAAGAATTTTTGTTGTTGTCATGTATTAAGTTCCTTGTTTCCAAGACACTAAACCTTAAAGATCCTCACTTTTGTAAAATGTAATGAAAGTTTATGTGATAAAAAGGAATGATGTTATAGATTTGTCGCTTCCATATTTATTTAAGTAGATATCTCAGGCCCTTTGAATGAAATAGAACTATGAAATAAATTCCATGGCCATGGTGACCCGACGATTTTATTTCTAGAAGTCAAAGAATGATAGATCAAGCATATAAGTTTATGGAACTTCCATGAAACCTTCTTGATGAGATATTGAGACAAAGGGATTAAATCACACAGTAAGCATTCATATGAGGTGACACGTCAATGCAGCGTAAACTTCTTTCTCTTGGGTGCCTTGACCAGTTGCTAGACAGAAATCTTGGACTTTAGGCAATCTCAACTAATACCAATGAGAAAGGGGCCTAGAGGGTCACACACTACATGTATCCAAGTATCTCAAGTAAAATAAAGATTATTCCCGTATATGGCTTAATAATTATTCAAGGAAGCCTAAATCTTTTTAATGATGGAGGAATAATGAAATGAAAAACAAGATATACACACCGTGTATTAATGATTACACGCCATGTAGTTTTTCATGGAAAACAAGTACACACTGTGTATTAATGATTACATGCCGTATAGTTTTCATTTTGGAAAGGAAATGGAAAATAAGTACATGCCGTGTATTAATGATTACATTCCATGTAGTTTTATGGAAAACAAGTACACACTATGTATTAATGATTACATGCCATGTAGTTTCCCAGTCAGGATTTTTAGAATATAATATTGTTTTATTAAATGATATTTATTACAATCAGCGTGGGCCCATGTCAAGGAATTAATTATTCAACATGGGGGTTTTCAGTAAGAGTTAATGAAATAAATAAAATGTGTAACACGTATATTTATTATCATAACTCTATAACCTCAAACCAGATTATAAATATCCTCACAACCCCAACTCTTTTCCAAAGAGAATCATTGTACACAACAATTCGGGAGAATTCTCTCAAAACTGAAAGAACTCCATCCTCCAAGAACACTCTCAAGATTGATATAGATCCACCTCCACCGGATCAAGGCGATCTAAGGAATATAATGTGAGCCAAGGATTTTCCACGCTCACACCCAGAGATTCCTTTGGTGATGTCTAGAGATACGTGGTGCACGTGTGGATCACCGCTAGAGGAAGTATACACTTGGATTTTTTGACGCAACAATGAATCACATCGGAACGTGATCATAAATATCAATGAACAAAGAACGCCATAAAATTTATTTCTTGTCAATTAATTAAATTTATTATAATCAACCTGTGACGATCCACATTTATGGTTCCAGGACTATTCCTACTATTTTTCTATTTCTGTGATTCAATCTGTGGAGTCTGGCATTTATCGTCATATTGATCCCAAATTGATCATTGTTAATGACAAAACACCAAGTGGGAACATCCACCCATGAGCTTTCGCTATGCCTGGGATCTTCATGAATCTCTCAGAACAGTCGAATTACTACTTTCCCAATGTGATCTTGTGCACTAACAGAGTAACACCAGGGGCGCTGGATTAAATCATAATAGGGGGGATGAAAGGTGTGAATCACAATACCCAGGATTTGGAACACTGTGGTGATGGCATGTCAATTAAGAATGACTGTTGACCGTGTTCGAAACATAGTATCTTTATTACATTAGCCTGAAATGGGGATAACAAGTGTGGGTCGATCGCTGACCATGTTTGAAACATGGGGTCTGACTCGAAATGTCATCCATTAGTCTTCCAGAATGTTATCCTAATATATTAGGCGCGTTATAGGTCATGCATCTGTACTATTAGGGGGTTCCTCTAGATGTGAAAGTGGGCGAGGATCCAAATAAAGGGCACTCAAAGCGTAGAGAGTGGAGTGATGGGTTATTCAACTGGAGTCCAACACTCTTAAAATTATGCCACCTTGGTAGAAATGCATTAGGTGGGTACATCGGTCTGATCAGGGATCAAACATTCTTCTAAATAGGACCTCTCTGACAAGGAAACTATCACCTCCTAACAATGTCATGGGGCATCCCGAACTTGTTTAGGGCAAAGCTGCAATTTCGTGGTACCCCAAAGGAGCTCAGGTCAAGTGACCAAAAAAGGTGTGGGAATGGGAATTGTGATTCTTGGGGCTAGACCTATAGACAAGATTCATGGGCATTCCTACGTATCCCATAAGGATGGGAATCAAGCCATAAGTAGTTCTGGGAGATGTCGTGCATTTTAACATCTTTCGGAAAGGGCGCAAAGTGGTCTTAGTTTATGATCATATAGCTCGTACCATGGATGGTAGGAAACGTGAGAGACACATGGTGGGGTAATTATAAAACCCAACATGAATGGGATCCTAGGGTTTTGACCACCACGTGTTCCCTGGGAAGGTTTTAGGTTGATGGATTGGAAACGAGAGTTAAGTTGGGCCCGAGGCAAAGTGCACGAGCATTCCTACGTACCCCATGAGGATGAGGATCAAGCCGCATGTAGTTCTTAAGATGGAATGGTGGGATACCGATGCCAATTATAATAAGGTTGTGCAGGTCTAGCTCATACACAAAAATATGTAGTATTTGATAGATCTTGTTTGTCCATTAGGATGAATGAGTGTTTTTTTAAGCGATGGACCTAGGATGGAGGGTCCGAGTATCTCCGCCAGAATCAATCCATATATAGGCGTTGAAAAATGGTATGGTGTATAACTGATACCAAACATGAAATTCCCTTGATTGAGGACATCACAATGTAGTTTCGTTTTTTGTCGTGCAGCCAGGACGATATTGTCTCAATTTAGGGTCATGTGACGGGATCAGCCATGCATTTTAACATCATGCAGCATAGACATAGTAGGGAAGAGGATGAAGGGGGGATGTTCATGGTGAAATATATCATACCTGACATGAATGAGGACATAATACCATACCACACCATGCGCGATTCCAAGAAATAAAGCTCAGGCCAAGGGGCCAAAAAAAGGTAAGAGGGAATGAAGTAGGAGAGACAGGCTCTCAACTAAGCTGGACCCGAAGAGGAGATACCCGGGTGTTCCTACATATCCCATGAGGATGGGAATCGAGCTACATGTAGTTATTGAAGGTGTCTTTTAACGTTATTCAGGATAAAATACAATTTAATGTCATGTCGGACAATAGGTAGGAGGGACTAGCTCCTAATAGGGGGCGTATGTGGCGTGGCTATTGAAAAACCAATGTGAACGAGGGCAGAAGCCCATACACAACACACCATGTGGACCTATAAGGGTGGGGGCCAAAAATGCAGAGTAGAAGGGATAAATTAGTGGAACTGAGATGGGCCCAAAGATGAGATGTCTAGGCATTCCTACGTATCCCATAAGGATGGGAATCAAGCTGTACGTAGTTCTCAAAAGGGGCAATATGAAAAGATCTTAGTTTACGGTCTTAGAACTTGGACCATGGGGAAGAAGTACTATCCCAAGTAAAGGCGGAACATAACCCAATCCCTAAGCCTACATGAGTCTAACTCGGTATAACAAACAAGGGTGGATAAGATATTTGCAATACGTGAAATACATGCAAAGGGTAAATCAGTGGAGCCCCAAATGATTTCCTTATCGTGGATTTTTCCACCTAACATGCGGATACACATTGAAAAATAGTACCAAGTTTTTCAAAGTTCTACTTGAACATGATGAGATAGAGAAGGAGGCGAATCATGTAACCGACATTTTGGGCTTAATGGGTTTGGCAGGATGATGGTGGTTGACTTTTGACTATGTTCAAAACAAAACATTCATATCGTGTTAGCCTGAAATGGGGAAAAACAAATGGGTGTCGACTGCTGAACATATTCACAACGTGGGACTTATATCTATTTTTTGTCTGAAACCCTCGAGGACATTGACTCGTAATGGTAGGAGATCCCTTAGGCCTAAAATCCATGCCATTTGGGGGTCCCTTTGGGTGTGAAAGGTGATGGAATCCCTAATGAAGGGGAACAAGAAGCCTGAGAAATGGGTGAAAGCATTTCCGGGTAGAATCTGAAATTTTAGGTGCTAAACCAGAGTACCCTTGGGCACATTAGTTAATTTCCGAAGAGGACCGAGGGATTCATCTCAAGAGCAGCCGATTTGAAAAGACGAGTGTATCACAAGGGGATGGAAAACTCTCTAGAGGAGGAGGTAAATGGTGTGGTTGTTACAAAACCCGACATGAGTGAGGAAATAATCCCATACCACACCATATATTTCTATCTCTAGGGGAATGCAGGCCAAGGAGACAAGATGAGAGGAAGGTTTCTAAGAGATGGGGCTGGACCCGATGTTTAGACGTTCGGGCGGTCCTACGTATCCCATGAGGATGGGAATCAAGACACATGTAGTTCTTGAAGGGGGTAATGTTCATTTTATCTTCATGCAGTAAGGATGCAAATGGGTAATATTCCCCACATACAAGAGGTGTACGGTGCGGTGTGTAACCCGAAATGAATGGGGACATAATCTCGTACCACACCGTGTAACCCTAAGTGAGAACCTCGGCCATGGGCCCAAAAAGGCCAAGGGGCCTAAGGCTGGGCCTCATATGGAAAGTCTCGGCCAGTTTTCAGTTTAATGTCTTGTAATGTGGAAGAGTATGGATAAGGAATCTCATTCGGGGATGTGTACGACACAGAGAGTAATCCGACATGAATGAGGACATAATCCCATACCACACCGTAAAATCCCATAAGAGTTAAGACTTGGGTCGGGGTCCCGAGATTGGACATGCGAAGCACGACAAGGCTTGTGATTGCGGTATGGATGATAAGTGACAGGAGTTATGTATCAAGGGGATATGTGTGGCATGGAGAAATAGCCCGATGTGAATGAGGACATAAGTCCGCTCCACACCACACAACCCTAAATGAGAACTCAGGCCAGGGGCTGGAAAAGGGCAGGGGGCCTGAGGCTGGGCGTCCCAGCCAATGGTAGCCATTCTACCTCTTGTGCGGTTACTACCTCATCACAGCTCCTAATCCCACATGAGTAGTGCTCAGTGTGGGAAACAAGGATCCGGAGTTGGCTCTCCCTGTCAGATTGGTGTCTAATAGATGGAATCGCCCAAAGGGATTTTGTCGCTTGGAGATGCAATGGGGCAGAATGAACCACTACACTTAATGTTTGGGACATCTTTGGGTGGTTTTAATGACAAAGGATAGATGTTGACCATGTTCGAAACACAGTGTCCCTATAGTGACATGCACTGGGAACAACAAATGAGCATCGACCGTTGACCATATTTGCAACACGGGACTTGTATCAGCTTGTTTCTCAACATCCTCTAGGGCATTGGCTCGAGGTGGTAGGAGAGCCCTTGGGCCTAGCATCCATGCCATTCGGGGGCCCTTCTGGATGGAAAAGATGATGGAGTCCCAATCAAAGGAGTGGTTGAAGCATAGTTGTACCCATCTATGATAGAGGTGAACACCTGTAGGGAGTGTGATGTATGGTGGGATCGAGATGAGCTCAACATGAATTGGGGAAAAATTCTACACCACACTATATGTCTTGACCCAAGGGAAGATTTTGGTGTTTGGGCTAGGCCAACAAACGACATATCTGGGCATTTCTACGTATCCCATTAGGATGGAAATCATATCATACGTAGTTTTTGAGGCCATGTAGTTTAGCATCATACGATGAGGACGTGGGAGGATAGATGAATGAGGAGTGAGAACATGGTGAGATCTTCATAATCTTGACATGAGTGGGGCTAAGGATGTCTCCACTACACCATGGTCCTCTAAGAGAACTACACCCAAAGGGAATAGTCAAAGAGAAGAGTTTGGGGGTTGGGCTAAAGACGTAACGTCTAAGCATTCCTACATATCCCATGTAGATGGGAATCAAGCCATATGTAGTTTTAAAGTGTATTTTAACGTCTTAAAGGATGATATACATTTTAACATCATGCGGGAAGAAGCATTTTAGGGTTTTGCGGGACCTAAACATTTTAGGGTCAGGCCAGAACAGTATGCAGTTTAGGGTCAAGCAGGACCATCTAGTTTAATGTCATGCAGGACCAGCATGTAGTTTTGGGTCATGCGGGACCGGTAGGGTCAGGAAAAGTATTTCATGAGGAAATTGGCATTGGTGGGAGGAGTTATACACTCACCATCCATAGTCACTAGAGAGTATGCACCATTGGGGTAAACCCTGTGAATTATGTATGGTATTTCCCATTTGGGATCCAATTTGGGAGGTTTCCTGCCAGGTATCATTGGTGTCTAGAGTGAAAATACCAAGTCACCTTGCAATAAGGAGTGCAGACGAACTCTCTTGTTGAACACCCTAGTTATCTTGTTCTAGTGTCTTTTCAGATTTTGTAGTGAACGAAGCATGTTTTCATCAAGAACTTCCAATTCAGCCAGACAAATTTCAGATACTTTATCTGGCTCCTGCTGGTCTTAGACCGTTGTGCATAACAAAGGCAGCTAGATCTTGATGGGAAGGACGGCCTTAGATCCGTACACCATGGAATACCGCATCACCTAGGTGGAATTACGAGTCATTGCTCAATAATCACAGACATTGTTGGGGATCTTGTCCGACCAACTCTTCTTGTTCTGGCCAACCATTTTCTGCAAAATGTTAGAGAGGGTTTTGTTGAACACCTCGATCTGTCCATTTGCCTGCACGTGATAGCGGGAGGTGTGGTTCGAACGGATGTTGTACTTGGCATAAAATTTCCTCAGCTAGGCTTCTTGGAAGTTGGTGTCGTTCTCTATGAGGACAACGTGAGGAAATCTAAAGTGGTAGATGATATTGGAGCTCATGAAGTCAATTATAGAATGGGCCTTGACCTCCTTGAGCGGAACTGCCTCTGCCCATTTGGAAAAAAAATTTGTAGCTGTCAGGATGAACCTGCACTGGTGAGCTCTCACCGGTGGATATGGTCCTATGACATTGAGCCCCCAAACAAAAAATTACCAAGAGTACTTGGTGGAGTGGAGAGGTTCGGGTGGCCTATGCATAAAGTTATCAAGAATTTGGCATGCGTGAAAACGTTTGGATAAATCGATGCAATCATGGATCATGGAGGGAAAGAAGTACCCTAGTCTCAGGATCTGATGAGATATCTTTGGCCCAGTCTGGTGGGTGTTGTAGGAACCGGCGTGAAGCTCCTGCATGACCTGAGAAATCTTGAATCCTTGGATACAATAGAGGAAAACACCATCAAACACTCACTTATAGAGGATCTGCTCAAGATTGGGACCACTCTAGAGGGTAAACTACATCGCGCGGAATCAGATTTGCTCATGCTCGGCCCGATTTGTCGTGAGGTAACCATTTTGAAGATACTCGACAAAGGGGGCTCTCCAATCGGGGGCCACTTCAACCACTACATCTGAGGAACTGGGGTGTCCTGATGTGGAGGCTCTGTCGGTAAGATGGCTTACCCATAGGCCGTATTCATCATCTTGGGTGAATGGAGAAATGGATCTCTGATATTCCATGTGTATAATCATGTTATCCTACTCGGGTTCTACAAGTTATGAAGCTAGGATGTCTAGGGCATCAACTCGACCATTCTGAGATCGAGGGACATGAGTAACTTCCAGCCGAGATGGGAACTGGGCAATTAGCTGGAGAGTGTGTTCTAATAATGGTACGAGCTCTGGATTTCTGACGATGTAGCCACCATTTATTTGCTTGATGACTAGTTATAAATCCCCTTTCACTCAAAAATGGGGCAGATTGATCTCGAGGGCCAGCTCGAGGCCAGTGATAAGTGAAAGATACTCCGCCTCATTGTTGTTGTAGCCTTCTGATAGTAGTAATGAATATGGAAGAATGGCTTGAGTTGGGGTAATAAAGATAACACCCAGGCATACTCTGTTGAGTCTGGGATCATTGAGCCTCCTTCCACTGGGACTCCGGGAGGTGCCATCGAAGTTCATTTTCCAATACGGGGTGGCCTGATCTACTGAGAGGATTGCCTCATCAGGAAAATCTAGGTCCGGGGACTGGTCTGTAGGGGTTGGATGGGAAGCAATAAAATCTGCCAATGCTTGTACCTTAATATCCTTCTGAGGCACGAACCTAATGTCAAACTATTAGAGTATTATTTCCCACTATGCTAGACGGTCGGTCAATATGCGGCAGTTCAGAATGTACTTCAGCGGGTCTACCCAAGACACCAGTTGTACCTCATGGTGCTGCAAGTACTGTCGCAGTTTCTGTAATTTGAATACCAGCGCAAGGCAGCTCTTTTTGATGGGTGAGTATCTGGTCTCCGTATCGATGAGCATACGACTAAGGTAGTAGGGGATGTTCTCCATCCCCTCATTGTTCTTCTAGACGAGAAGGGTGCCAAGAGAATGTACTAGGGTAGTTACGTAGAAGATCAGTGGTTTTCTAAAGACTGGTGGCATCAAGACCGGGGGCTGGAGTAGATACTGCTTTATTTACTTGAATGCAGTATGGCACTCTTCGTCTCATTCATAGGCGGTGCCTTTCTTCATAAGTTAGGAATAGGGCTTACACTTGCTGGCTAGATTCACAATGAATCGGCGTATGTAGGCTAAGTGGCCTTGGAAACCTTGAAGCTCTCGAATATTGCTCAGGGGAGGAATCTGGCTGATTTCCTTGATCTTCTCTAGGTCAATCTTGATGCCCCGGTACCTTACAACGAAGCCAAGGAATTTTCCAGAGGTGACCCCGAAGGCACATTTAAATGGATTCATCTTCAGGTGGTGGGAACAGAGGAAGCTGAACAGTTTCTCAAGGCCCTTGAGAGAGTCCTGGTACTGTTGAGATTTGACCACTAGATCATCCACATAACATTCCACCAATGCCCTGAGGATTGGATTAAATATGTGGTGCATAGCCTGCTGATAGGTGGCACCTGCATTATTTAAGCCAAAGGGATTGACCTGGTAACAAAACATACCTTGCTGCGCCCTGAAAGATATGGACTCCTCATCTTGGGGGGCCATTCAGATCTGGTTGGATCTGGAGTAACCGTCCATGAAGGAGAGGGCTTGGAACCTAGACATAGCATTGATCAACAATTCTGTCACTGGAAGGAGAAATTCATCCTTCGGACAGTGGCTATTGAGATTGAGTAAGTTGATGCAGACTCTGATCTGTCAGCTCTTCTTCTGGACCAACACAATGTTGGCTAGCCATTTGGGGTACTGGACCTCCTTAACGAAGTTGGCCTTGATGATCTTGTCAACTTCAGCCTCGACCATGGAACCGTGAGAAGGGTGCATCTTTATGGGAGGCTGCTTGAACCCACGATGACTTGCCAGAAGACCGAGGTGGTGAATGGATACCTGAGGATCTAGTCCTATAATCTCATTGTAACTCTAGGAAAACATGTCACAGTGCTGTTTAAGGAAGTCCATGTACCATTGTTGCTCCTCATGGGGCATAGCGGCACTAATCAACATGGGTCTTGGATCTGCCTCGCTACCAAGGTTCACCTGTACTAGTTCATCGACCGTGGTATAGATGGCCTCTTCAAAGGCTAGGGGAGCATCCTCCAAATCCTCTTCTTCTCTTGCAGAGGAGGGATCTTCAGCGGGCGAAGCTTCCTCTAGGTTGACAGCCCCCTGTGAGAGGCAGTTTCCAACCTGGGTGGCACTGGACAACATATCGAGAGATTCAGGTGCTGCCGAAACCATAGCAATGAAGGTTGCCGAGTTGATCCCGTCTGGTCTTCTACCCAAGGGGCCACGCTTGATGATATAAAAGTAATAGTGGTGCGTCATCTTGAGTCTGTTGATTCCAGCCTCGAAAAATTGGCAAGTATGATGTACTTGTCACGACCCGCCCTCGGGGTCCGTGCCGTGACTACCCCAAGCCCGCCTTCCATAGGCCAGGGGCTGGCGACTAGCACCAAGGTGTAAATCCCGGTAAAAAGGGAAGACATTGCTTTTGTAAAGTAAACAAACACCACAGAGTAAGCAAGCGGAAAGTAAATACTAAGAAAAAGCAGAGTACAACTGAAAGTGCGAAAAAGTAAATGGGCCAGTATACAAACCCAAACTGAAAGTAAATTATAACTCGAAAGGGAAAACAACAACTGAAAAGTAAAAGCCGCTACACCGAGCTGTCCACTGGAAATCCCACCTGAAGGGTGGGTACAGATAGCTCCACTGCTCCACGGGTCCCGCCGTCCGCTCCGAGCACGTCCCGCCCAGTGGTCCACCTCCAGGTATCGTCCTGCTCTGCAAGCCTCAGCTAAGATCAACGATGTCCGTCGTCTGCAACCAACACAACGTAGTGCGGGCAAAGCCCGTGCAGGGGTGAGTATAAGCTACTCAGTAGGGACCCCGAGACCCCTGAAGGTCTCTCAAATCCACAAAGGATAAACCACGAAGAAAGGTACAATCACGAAGTAACAACCAACACTGCTTAGGTATATGCCCATACATATACCTAAGTCATCAATTTCAAATACACACCAACCTCCGAGCCCAAGTACAACTCAGTCCACACAGGAAAGTAAACGTATTCCACACAGGAAAGCAAAACGTAATCCACACAGGATTGCACAACACAATCCACAAAGGAAAGGAATAGGATTCAGCTCACACAGGTATACATCTTCGAAAGACGATAAAGATGATCTCTGATCCATCTAAGTCGTCGGACCCACGAAGGATCGATAGGTAACTAACCCCCGCAAAAGACCCACACAGGATCGGGCCCACGTAGGACCTGTAGGCGCTGGTTCACACAAGACCGTTGAGCGCAAAGACCCACACATGATCGGACCCACACAGGATCGGGTCCACACAGGACCTGTAGCACTGATCCACGTAGGATCGCTGAGTGCTGAAGTCATCGTCTTCGAATCCACACAGGATCTCTGTACTGTCGTCGTCGCAGTCACAGTAGCAGTAGCAGTAGCAGTCACAGTAACAGTCGCAGCCAGCACTAGGGTTCCCGCACACAGCAAGCTCGTTCGGAGGGTCCGCTCCATGAGCCGAGAGGCTGATACATCAACTGTTAAAAAGTCCAGAGTTGATGTATCCAAAAGTTCCGTATCGTCAAGAGGAACTCAACGCAACAGACGGCGCGTCGATCGGACGCCCGGTCTGAGAGTTATTGGCATTTTCGTCCCCGGGGCCCGGTTGGTTTTTAAGGCAAAACCAACCCGACCGTACTCCACCTGCATCCAAACCTCAGGCGGAGTATGCCAAAATAACCGTCTCACTAAGAGGAACACAACAAAGCTGACGGTACGTCAATCGGACATCCGTAGCTCAAGATATGAGCGTTTCCGCTCTGAAGGCCCGGTTGGTTTCGTGAACGAACCAACCCGACCGAACTCAAAGTGTCCCGAAACCTTGAGTGCGATATACCGAAATGACCGTCTTGATCCAAGGATCGCGTTGCCATAGACGGTTCGTCAATTGGAGGTCTGTGGCTCAAGTAATGGCCAAAAGACCGAAAATGTCTCGAAAACGGGGGGTCCGGGTCCTGGCCGACCCGACCCGGATCCGACCCGGTCCGCTGAACTCGGCCCGGCTGGTGGTGGCGCGGCGGCGCGGCCTGGCCAGCGGCGGCGCGACCAGGGTGCTGCGCATGCGCCGCACGCGGGGGGTGAAACCCCCCCTTTTTTCGGATCTCGGCCGGCTTTTGCCGGCCGTTTTTAATAAAACACGGGACCCGCGGGTCCCGCCTTCTCCTTCTCCGCCGCAGCCATAGCCGCAGCTCATCTGAACTCCGGCGGCCGGCGAGGCCGGCCGCCCCTGGCTGCTCCGCCGCGGCCGTAGGGCCGCGGCCCTTCTTGATCTCCGGCGCCGGCGGCTCGGCTGCCGCCGGTCTTCCCGTCTCGCCGCAGCCCGGTACCGGCCGCGGTGTTCGTCGTCCGGCGCGGTGCAACGGCACCGCGCCCCTCCACCACGCCTTCGATTCCCCTTGACGTGGCGCGATGATGTCGCGTTCTTGATGATTCTTCCACGTCGCGGCGTGACGGCGCCGTGCAATATAAATCGAGCGAATAACCGCGTGGTGCGACGGCACCACGCCACCTTGTCTCATCCGCAAAAATAAAACATCAAGAACGAAGGAGGGGGTTCGGCCGTGTTCATGCGGTCCGGCCCCCTCACGTTAAACAATAACACTAAATAAAATCCTCACGTTAGTCATGCTAGAACCACGAACAAGGATAATTAAATAAACCATTAACAACAACCCCTACCTTGAAAATTGACGTCGCACGTCGGTTATCGTGGAGAAAGGCGTCGCGGCGTCGGACGTAGATTCCGTGGACGTCGGGGTGTGTCCGAGGAGGAAACGACGTCTATTCACTTGTCTCTATGACGAAGAAGGGAGGTACTTTGTCATTGGCGATGATCACCACGGTCGGCGACTTCTCCCTTGTCGAGGAGGAAGATGAAGACGGAAGAATCCGGGACGCCGAGTCTCGAAGGTCGTGGGATCGATGTTCTTTGTCGGAGAAGAACCGTTCTTCACGTTCTTCGTCGAAAACGAAGATCTTCAAGTCTCTCAACGATTCTCCCAATCCTCTCAAGTAACAAAGGAACTAACCCAAAAATAAATTAATCTTACACTTAATTTATTAACACAACCCAACCTTTGAAATTCAAGTGTTTGAATTTCAAAAACTCAAAATTTAAACTCACTTATTAATTATACATGACTTGTATAATTAATTAAAAGTTAAGTTGACAAGACATTAAGAGGGAGAGAGGGGAGTTAGGGAATTTGAAAAGGTGGGGCTCGGGTGGGCCCCTCCTCACCTTAATCCTCTCTTAGGTGGTTAAACCAGCCAACTTCCAACAAAAGATTATAACCACTTTTAAGATATAAAATAAATATTGTATAACAAATTTATTTTACTCTTCATTTCATCCAGAAAATTAAACATCTCCTCCTAGGCAAACACAACTTCGGGAAAGGTCTCCTTAAGCGAATATCGGCGCTGCGAGTTCATCGGTGCCCTCAGATTTCAATTTCGAGCACCGGATCAAAAGTTAGGAAAACCCGCTCGTTCGTTCACTAAACGTACCCGAGCCAAACTTCGGAAATTGATTCCGGGCACACCGGGCCTCGGAATCAGGTGCCGTCAGAAACCGCGCTCTTGTAAAATTCCAAAGCAAATTAAGAAAAAATTTCCCTTGAATTTTATGGGTCTTTAAATTACTCCCACCTCAGGGCTTTACGTCCCCGTAAAGATACATAAAAAACTAGGGAAACAAATGAGGGTACTGAGCACGCATCTGAGCCTCCCGATCCCATGTGCTCTCCTGGAGATTCCCGTGCTGCCATCTGATGCGCACAAGAGGAATCGATCGCCCACGCAGGACCCGCTCCTGTCGATCGTCTATCTCCACCGGGACCTCCGTAAAAGTCGCCCCATCGTCAACGTCAAGCTCCCCATGGTCAATGATGTGCGTTGGGTTGTACACGTATCTCCTCAGCTGGGATACGTGGAAGACGTCGTGCACCCGGTGCAACTGAGGTGGCAGAGCCAGGCGATAAGCCACCTCGCCAACCCTGCTGAGGACCTAGAAGGGTCCGATGAAGCGCGGAGATAACTTGCCACCTCGGCCAAACCTCCGAATACCACGTCGAGGTGAGACCTGCAAGAAGACGTGGTCGCCATCCTCGAACTCCAGTGGCCTCCGCCTCCTGTCAGCATATGACTTCTGCCAGCTCTGAGCTGTCCTCATCCGCTCCTGGATGACCTGGACCTTCTCTGTCGTGGCCTGGACCATCTCCGGTCCCACCAGTGCTGACTCTCCAGGGTCTGTCCAGCACAAAGGAGATCTACAAGGTCGGCCGTACAACACCTCGTACGGTGCCATCCCGATGGTGGAGTGGTAGCTGTTGTTGTACGCAAACTCCACCAAGGGTAGGTGGTCCTCCCAGCTACGACCAAAGTCGAGGACACATGCGCGGAGCATGTCCTCGAGAATCTGAATGGTCCTCTCCGTCTAACAATCCGTCTAAGGGTGAAAGGCTGTGCTCAGACGTAGCTGTGTCCCGAACGCCTCTTGTAACCCCTTCCAAAGCCGGGAAGTAAAGCGAGCATATCGATCGGAGACGATAGATGATGGCACACCGTGGAGCCGCACAATCTCCTGAACGTAGAGACGTCCCAAGCTCTCCACTGAGCCCTGCTCTCTGATGGGTAAGAAGTGTGCCGACTTGGTGAGTCGGTCAACAATCACCCATATGGAGTCGTGACCTCTGGAAGTGCGTGGAAGTCCAGTCACGAAGTCCATAGATATTCCGTCCCACTTCCACTCGGGAACCTCCAAGGGCTGTACCAAGCCTTCTGGTACCTGATGCTCTACGTTCACCTGCTGGCAGGTGAGGCATCGAGAAATGAACTCTGCTACTGCCTTCTTCATGCCCGGCCACCAGTGCTGTCGACTGAGGTCCCGGTACATATTTTCCACTCCAAGATGTACCGCCAAAGGAGAAGTTTGAAACTCTCTCAGCACCTCCTCTCGCAAAGAGACTGGTACCATGGTACGTCCTCTGAAAAGGATGTCGTGCTCTGCTCCAAGGGAGAAACCATCAGGTGCCTGTCCCGAGGATATCTGTGCACGCCGTGTCTCACAGTCAGCGTCATCACGATGTGCCTCTCTGACCCGCTGCAGTAGTGGAGGGGTGACTGTGAGAGACTAGAGGAAGGCTGCTCCATCTCTATCCACGAAGGATATCTGTAAAGAGGCTAGCTGCTCTGTCGCCTCCTCAAGTAGCTGAATACCCGTCCTCCTGCTGAGGGCATCGGCTACTACGTTCCCCTTCCCAAAAGTATAGACTATCTCAAAGTCATAGTCCTGGAGGAACTCGAGCCATCGCTGTTGTCTCAGGTTCAGGTCCTTCTGCGAGAAGATATACCTGAGACTCTGATGATCAGAAAAGACTGTAAAGCGCTCGCCTATCAGGTAGTGTCGCCATGTCTTCAAAGCGAAAACCACTGCTGCTAACTCCAGGTCATGGGTAGCGTAGTTCTTCTCATGCGGCCTCAACTGACGTGATCCATAGGCGATCACTGCCCGCTCCTGCATCAGAACACATCCGTGTCCGGTCCCTGATGCATCGCAGTAAACGACGTACCCTACTCCCTCCTCGGGCAACCTCAAGATAGGTGCTCTAGTCAATCTCTGTCTCAGCTCCTGGAAGCTTTGCCGACATTTGTCTGACCACACGAAGGGTTTCCCCTTCTTCGTCAAAGCTGTGAGTGGTGCCGCAAATCTAGAGAAGTCTGACACGAATCTCCGATAGTATCCAGCTAGTCCCAAGAAACTCCAAACCTCAGTCACGCTCCTGGGTGGCTCCCATGCTAACACAGCCTCAATCTTCGCGGGATCCACTACAACTCCCGCCTCAGAGATAACGTGTCCCAAGAAGTGGACCTCACGTATCCAGAACTGGCACTTCGAGATCTTACCATAAAGCTGGTGCTCTCGGAGTGTGTCTAGTATAACTCGCAAGTGATAGGCGTGCTCCTCCTCTGTCGTAGAGTAAATCAGAATGTCGTCGATGAAGACCACGACAAACCGATCGAGGTATGGCTGAAAGATCCTGTTCATGATAGCCATGAACACTGCTGGAGCATTGGTTACACCGAAAGGCATAACCAAGAACTCATAGTGGCCATACCGACACCTGAAGGCCGTCTTCTGCACATCCTCGTCTCTGACTCTGAGCTGATGATAGTCTGACCTGAGGTCTATCTTCGAGAACCACCGTGCTCCCTTGAGCTGATCAAAGAGGTCATCAATCCACGGTAGCGGATACTTGTTCCTCACTGTCACCTGGTTCAGGCGACGATAGTCAACACAAATTCGCAAGCTCCTGTCCGCCTTCTTGGCGAATAAAATCGGGGAAGCCTAGGGTGAAACACTGGGTCGGATGAACCCCTTGCCCTGCAAGTCCTCCAACTGTACCCGTAGCTCTCGAAGCTCGGCGGGGGCCATCCGATATGCTGGAGTGGATATCGGGGCTGTCCCGGGGTACAAGTCAATTTAAAAGTCTACCTCTCTACGAGGAGGTAGCCCTGGAACGTCGTCGGGAAAAACGTCCGCAAACTAATCCACCACTGTAGGAAAACCAGGACTCCGCACGTCAACTGCTCCAAGGATGAGGCTAGCTAACTGATGAGTAATGGGCTGTCCTCTCCTCCGCGGAAGTCCATCCTGTGCTGCTAAGGCTCCCTTCTCACTGGTGAAGGTGAACCTACTCCCGTCAGTGCGTACACATCGCACCTTGCGCCTAAAACAGTCAATCTGTGCATGGACCGTAGATAGCCAATCCATGCCCAAGATGACGTCGTAAGGCCTCGACACTGCTACAAGAAGATCCTAGCCGAAGATCTCGCCTCCTAGAGTAAGCTCACACTGCCGGAACCAGTGCGTAATCGTCGAGTCTGCTCCCGTAGGAGTCTCTAGCCGTAAGGATCGAGCCAACGGCTCTGTCGGAAACTCTGAGCTCCGAACAAGGGTAGCGGCTATGAAAGAGTGACTCGCTCCTGTGTCTATAAGAACTGCAAAAAGGGTGGAATAGACACAGATAGTACCTCGAATCATCTCGGGTGCGCCGTGGTCGTAGGCCTCTGCTGCCTGGAGCTGTTCCTGTCTCTGCCCGCCAGCTCCCTGTGGTCGGGGTGGACCTCCTGGTGGTGGTGGTGGAAGAGCCTCAAAGCGTCGCCCACCACCGGCTGCTCGTCCAGCTCCTCTGCCTCGTCCGCCTCCTCCCTGCGGACCGCCACGGTCGACCCTCTGCCTCTGCCTCGGTGGTCCCTCAACCGACTGTTGCTCCTCGGCACGGCTGGTCGGGCAGTCACGAGCCATGTGGCCCGGCCCGCCGCACGAGTAGCACTGTCTGCCTCTCGAAAGACTGGCTCCTCACTGTGTGCCCTGCACTGCTGAGCCAGTGCCCTGAGGTCGTCTGCCCAAAGGTATGGTCTGCCTGGACCCCTGAGTCATCCGTCGACTGCCTGCTGCAGATGACTCAGCCACGTGCCGCCCTGCGGTGGGTCACTGCGCTGGTGTAGACTCAGCAAGGAAACTCTCGATCAGAAGGGCCCGCTCTAGTACTCCTGTCTGAGTCGGTATGCTAAGGGAGATCAGCGATGCCCTGATCTCGTGTCTCAAACCCTGCTCTAAGGTCCGGGCCCGAAAGAATGGGTCCCGTACCATGTCGGTCGAGTAGCGCGAGAGATCGGTAAATCTCGCCGAGTACTGAGCGACCGTCATGCTGCCCTGCCGCAGCTGAAGAAGCTCCTGGATACGCACCGCACGAAGGGTGGCTGGGATGAACTCCGAGCGGAAAAGGCTCTCAAAGTCCGTCCAAAGTAGAGATGCCTCATCGTGCACCTGGAGCATCAAGCTCCACCATCGTCCTGCTGCTGCGTGTAGTAGGGTCGCAGCGAGGATCACCATGAGGTCTGCTGGTGTCCTCACTAGCCTAAACACTCGTACCACTACCTCCAGCCAGTCCTCTGCTGCCTGGAGATCCGTCTCCCCACGAAACCTGGGCGGTCGCTGGCGCTGAAACTCATGCAGTGCGCTGAGGCGACGTGCATCGTCAGCGGCTGGTGCTGGAAGCATCGGGGGCTCGGCGGGTAGAGCTACCGCCAGTGCCACTGCTGACAAAGGGCCCTGCACCGAGGCCTCGTCGCTCGGTGGGCTGTCGTCACACTCGACTCTCGGAACCCTAGCTGGCTACCGTCGTGGGGCCATCCTGAAAAGGAAACAGGTGCGCCACGGTCAGAACAGTATACCTGGTGAGCTGATATAAGTAATCACAAAGAAAACTTTGAAACACACACAAAATCAAGGTTTTCGTGCATTAAGTCGGAAATCAGAAGTCAGGGTCCTGGTGTACGGATACGTCGGCCGACGCACCAACACTGGACTCCCTGGACTGATAACCACACTCAATACACTAAACATTATTGCTTCACATAGAAAAGATCAGAGTTCGCGGTAGAACCGAACTCCTCTGATACCAATTTGTCACGACCCTCCCTCGGGGTCCGTGCCGTGACTACCCCAAGCCCGCCTTCCATAGGCCAGGGGCTGGCAACTAGCACCAAGGCGTAAATCCCGGTAAAAAGGGAAGGCATTGCCTTTGTAAAGTAAACAAACACCACAGAGTAAGCAAGCGGAAAGTAAATACTAAGCAAAAGCAGAGTACAACTGAAAGTGCGGAAAAGTAAATGGGCCAGTATACAAACCCAAACTGAAAGTAAAGTACAACTCGAAATGGAAAACAGCAACTGAAAAGTAAAAGCCGCTACACCGAGCTGTCCACTGAAAATCCCACCTGAAGGGTGGGTACAGATAGCTCCACTGCTCCACGGGTCCCGTCGTCCGCTCCGAGCACGTCCCGCCCAGTGGTCCACCTCTAGGTACCGTCCTGCTCTGCAAGCCTCAGCTAAGATCAACGTTGTCCGTCATCTGCAACCAACACAACGTAGTGCGGGTAAAGCCCGTGCAGGGGTGAGTATAAGCTACTCAGTAGGGACCCCGAGACCCCTGAAGGTCTCTCAAATCCACAAAGGATAAACCACGAAGAAAGGTACAATCACGAAGTAACAACCGACACTGCTTAGGTATATGCCCATACATATACCTAAGTCATCAATTTCAAATATGCACCAACCTTCGAGCCCAAGTACAACTCAGTCCACACAGGAAAGTAAATTTATTCCACACAGGAAAGCAAAATGTAATCCACACAGGATTGCACAACACAATCCACACAGGAAAGCAATAGGATTCAGCTCACACAGGTATACATCTTCGAAAGATGATAAAGATGATCTATGATCCATCTAAGTCGTCGGACCCACGAAGGATCGATAGGTAACTAACCCCCGCAAAAGACCCACACAGGATCGGGCCCACGTAGGACCTGTAGGCGCTGGTTCACACAGGACCGTTGAGCGCAAAGACCCACACAGGATCGGACCCACACAGGATCGGGCCCACACAGGACCTGTAGCACTAATCCACGTAGGATCGCTGAGTGCTGAAGTCGTCGTCGTCGAATCCACACAGGATCTCTGTACTGTCGTCGTCGCAGTCACAGTAGCAGTAGCAGTAGCAGTCACAGTAACAGTCGCAGCCAGCACTAGGGTTCCCGCACAGAGCAAGCTCGTTCGGAGGGTCCGCTCCACGAGCCGAGAGGCTGATACATCAACTATTACAAAGTCCAGAGTTGATGTATCCAAAAGTTCCGTATCGTCAACAGGAACTCAACGCAACAGACGGCGCGTCGATCGGACGCCCGGTCTGAGAGTTATTGGCATTTTCGTCCCCGGGGCCCGGTTGGTTTTTAAGGCAAAACCAACCCGATCGTACTCCACCTGCGTCCAAACCTCGGGTGGAGTATTACAAAAGAACCGTCTCACTAAGAGGAACACAACAAAGCTAACGGTACGTTAATCGGACGTCCGTAGCTCAAGATATGAGCATTTCCGCTCCGAAGGCCCGGTTAGTTTCGTGAATGAACCAACCCGGCCGAACTCAAAGTGTTCCGAAACCTTGAGTGCGATATACCGAAACGACCGTCTCCATCCAAGGATCGCGTTTCCGCAGACGGTTCGTCAATCGGAGGTCTGTGGCTCAAGTTATGGCCAAAAGACCGAAACTGTCTCGAAAACGGGGGGTCCGGGTCCGGGCCGACCCGGCCCGACCCCCCCTGTGTCGGCCTGAACCGGGTCTCCCGACCCGGATCCGACCCGAAACTGGTCGGACCGACCCGGTCCGCTGAACCCGGCCCGGCCGGTGGCGGCGCGGCGGCGCGGCCAGGGTGCCGCGCATGCGCTGCACGCGGGGGGTGAAACCCCCCCTTTTTTCGGATCTCGGCCGGCTTTTGCCGGCCGTTTTTAATAAAACACGGGACCCGCGGGTCCCGCCTTCTAACCGAACCGGCAGCCGGCACAGCCGGCCGCCTTCTCCTTCTCCGCCGCGGCTCATCTGAACTCCGGCGTCCGGCGAGGCCGACCGCCCCTGGCTGCTCCGCCGCGGCCCTTCTTGATCTCCGGCGCCGGCAGCTCGGCTGCCGCCGGTCTTCCCGTCTCGCCGCGGCCTGGTACCGGCCGCGGTGTTCGTCGTCCGGCGCGGTGCAACGGCACCGCGCCCCTCCGCCGCGCCTTCGATTCCCCTTGACGCGGCGCGACGGCGTCGCGTTCTTGATGATTCTTCCACGGCGCGGCGCGACGGCGCCGCGCAATATAAATCGAGCGAATAACCGCGTGGTGCGACGGCACCACGCCACCTTGTCTCATCCGCAAAAATAAAACATCAACAACGAAGGAGGGGGTTCGTCCGTGTTCATGCGGTCCGGCCCCCTCACGTTAAACAATAACACTAAATAAAATCCTCACGTTAGTCATGCTAGAACCACGAACAAGGATAATTAAATAAACCATTAACAACAACCCCTACCTTGAAAATTGACGTCGCACGTCGGTTATCGCGGAGAAAGGCGTCGCGGCGTCGGACATAGATTCCGTGGACGTCGGGGTGTGTCCGAGGAGGAAACGACGTCTCTTCACTTGTCGCTATGACGAAGAAGGGAGGTACGTTGTCGTTGGCGATGATCACCACGGTCGGCGACTTCTCCCTTGTCGAGGAGGAAGATGAAGACGGAAGAATCCGGGACGCCGAGTCTCGAAGGTCGTGGGATCGATGTTCTTTGTCGGAGAAGAACTATTCTTCACGTTCTTCGTCGAAAATGAAGAAGATCTTCAAGTCTCTCAACGATTCTCCCAATCCTCTCAAGTAACAAAGGAACTAACCCAAAAATAAATTAAGCTTACACTTAATTTATTAACACAACCCAACCTTTGAAATTCAAGAGTTTGAATTTCAAAAACTCAAAATTTAAACTCACTTATTAATTATACATGAGTTGTATAATTAATTAAAAGTTAAGTTGACAAGCCTTTAAGAGGGAGAGAGGGGATTTAGGGAATTTGAAAAGGTGGGGCTCGGGTGGGCCCCTCCTCACCTTAATCCTCTCTTAGGTGGTTAATCCACCCAACTTCCAACAAAAGATTATAACCACTTTTAAGATATAAAATAAATATTGTATAACAAATTTATTTTACTCTTCATTTCATCCAGAAAATTAAACATCTCCTCCTAGGCAAACACAACATCGGGAAAGGTCTCCTTAAGAGAATATCGGCACTGCGAGTTCATCGGTGCCCTCAGATTTCAATTCCGAGCACTGGATCAAAAGTTAGGAAAACCCGCTCGTTCGTTCACTGAACGTACCCGAGCCAAACTTTGGAAATTGATTCCGGGCACACCGGGCCTCGAAATCAGGTGCCGTCAGAAACCGCGCTCTTGTAAAATTCCAAAGAAAATTAAGAAAAAATTTCCCTTGAATTTTACGGGTCTTTACAGTACTGTTGTTGCCATGGGGTGGACATCCCAATACCTTACAGGGGTAGGAGGCTTTGGGATCACCTGGGCCGGATTTGTGTAGGAGTACAAGGTGATTTGATGTCATCACTTGGAAATGGGAATATGCTTCCCCCTTGTACTAGATACAACAAAACATTGGCCCATGTCGAGGGTCGTGGCCTCCAATCGATGGATCATGAATATGTAGGCATCATCCAGACCTACCTAGTGGTCGGTTGCAACCACGATGGGTTCAACCTCACTGGCTTGAATATACTTGTCCTTGTTCTTGTAATAGATGGCATCCTGGTAGCGGGATTAAAAAGAGGCAAAAGGAGACTCATCACCTTGTAGTATGCATACTTGGCCATTAAGAGAGTACTTGAGGCACTAGTGATACGATGAGGGAACTTATACGTGCAGGTGGATCCATGGTCTTCCCATCAATGTGTTGTATGCAGTGTCTTGGGAGACAACCATAAACTCAGTGTTGGAAACTAGGCCACTGAACTATGTATTTAAAAGGACCTTACAGACTAGGGTATTCTTTGTCCTGTCATATCCTTGGATTCTTAAATCAGAGGGATTCATTTCATCTTCGGACAACCCTGGCTTCCGCAGTTTCTGTTTCGGGATAAGGATAATCTCAGAGCTGGGGTCGACAAGACTGCGATGAACCTCCACACCATTAAATTGGAAGGTGTTGTACAGTGGGCGGATGTGAATCTATATGGGAGAGACTTCATATTCTCTAGAGAATGAAATGATGTCCTAACATTCATCATTCTCTACTACTTCAGCATGAAAGGCTTCCGCAGCTCCTACTTTCGTCTCAAACTGGAGGGGGATTCTTAAAGCCTCATTGAGGACCTCACACATATTTGAAAACAGTAAAAGGGCCTCAAGGATGTAAATCCTTTCTATAATTCTAGATAGATTCTTAAGAACATTTTACTTTCATTCCAGGCATGAACTTTAGCTTTTAGGAGGTACGGTGGCCTCTCCCGGCTAGACCAACAGCTGACTTATGCTGGGAATGTCCCACTGCTCACTATTCAAAGAAAATAAAGTACCTTCAGTACTAGGGATAGCTAACTATAACCCATCTGGGGTGGATCATGGCTGATCATGGCAAGGAATAGGCGGCTGTGCTCAGTCCAGTTGCACAAAAAGTGGTGGAGGTGGACCTGATGACACCAGATGAGGAGGCTATGTGTGTTGAATACTACGCTGGTCCTGTTGTCTGGTCTCGGTGTCCTGCATGGCCAGGATGGAAGTTCCATCTGATGTGCCTCGACGAACCATATGGTCGCGGCTTCACTAACGTTGGCGTTGGCTGGGGACATTGGGGAGATCCGCCCGATTCTCCCCATCATCGGGAGTCATGTAAGGGTTTACTAGATCCACAATGTTAACTGAACCATACCCTTGGCTATCACTTGAAGAGTCGTCCATCACTGGCCGGATTATGGGAATAATCCCCATCTCCAGAGTCATGAATTCATCAATAGTGTGGGACGATGATGGCATTGGCAGGACACATTACATTACTTTACGTCGTCGATGCTTTCTTTTTTGGGAAGAGGTCGGCTGAGACGATGATGAAGAAGTAACGGCTTCAGCTTCTGAAGGCTTTAGCTAATTCAAGCCTACATGAATGATACCATGGGAATGGGAAACCTTTTTTCGAGCCATCCAGTAGTCATACTTCTGGGACACATGGTTAGAAACCTACTTCCACTCACCTTCACTATCGTTGCTGCTACCTAGACTTATCACGATGCATGCCACTTGTGCAGGGGTCGGGCCCTACCTGACTATGCTTTTATCGACCTGGTCATGAAGCCGGTCTTTGAACATATAGCACTGCTTGAGGGTGTTCCATATGATCCAGTGATAGGGGTATCTGTTGGGGAGATCAATGAGGTTCACCTCTTCTAGCCTTCTGTACTCAAGATAACGCACAATCCCCTCTTCCAAGGAACTTCAGAAATAGCCCGGGACCTAATTCTCATTGAATGAGTAGGTCCGGTTTCTTTTGTCCAGAAAGGGGGACCTTGGGGCCTAGCCCTGATGAGGATCTAGAGGAGCCTGTCGAAGAGGTGGGGCCTGGTTGTCCTGCCTAGGTGGTGGCGGCACATTTCATGGGGGCACCATCAGATTCCAAGGAAGTCGCTGCTTGGCCGGAGGCTGCGCCTACGGTAGCAGGCCTCTGCAAGGCTGCAGAGGCGGCTATATTGTTAATAACTCCAGTTGGATAGGGGCCTCTATTTGATCCACCGTGTCAGGATCAGCTCTGACCTCCCTCCTTACGGGAATTATAGGAGGCAACGGGCGTGCCTGGCTGGCATGTTGCAGAGCTTATTCTAGGTGCTGGCCCTTATCGGAGAAGTCTCAAAATCATATGGGGTTGTTTTGGATTATCAGAGAGGGAACCAGCTCCGTCTTGACATTTCCTACACACATCGTTAGCAATTTCTCTTGAGTCAGTGGCATGTCAAGGGAATATGTAATCCCTTTCCACCGGACGATGAAGTTCGTGACACGCTCATCAGGACCTTGTTTTCACTTGAACAGGTCTGTGATGCTCGTTTTCAGCGTGGTGGAGTTGAACTAGTATAGGAATTTCCTTCGAAGGTCCTCCCAACTGGTTACGGATCTGACGGGAAGTTGGTTGTACTAGACAAATATAGGCCCCTCCAATGTCTGAACAAAGCAGTAGAGCTTGGAAGCCTCCTACTGTGATGGAGTTCCTAACATGAGCCCACACATTGAGTTGAAGTGGGATAGGTGCTATGGTAGGTCCCCCATCCTATTAAAGGGGGAGAAGGTGGGATTCACGAAACCCAGAGGTTCCATAATATCATCCACCCTTGCCAGATATGACTTTCCATCAGGCAAAATTTCCACCTATCGTGTTTCCAATGCCTCAAGGCGGGAAATGAGTGCTGTCGTTGGATCATCTGGGTGGGGGTCCCTATCTTGATGGGGATCCCTAACCACGAGGGCATTGGCGGTTTCTTCAACATGGTAAGCAAGCCCAGCGGCTCATGGAGCGGTAGGTGGAACGACCCTTGGGGTAGCCGAGGGAGCTCGAGCTGGGTCCCTTGGATTGCCATGTCATTTGAGAGGATTTGGAGAGACAAACCGTTCCCTATTTCCGCAAGTTCTGACCTCAACCCTATATGCGGGGGTAGGATGGTCAGGTTTGCCTAGAGGAAGATCATCAAGGGGAAGTTGTTCCTGCCCCTTCTGCCTTGGACTAGGATAACCATAGTCCAAATGTCACTCTATAGCACGTTCATCCAAGATATTATCAACCGAATTCTTCTGCTCGGCAAGTTTCTGGTGCAAGGTGGCCTTCTCAGGGTCTTCCTCCATCTTCTATACTAAGGTGTATGGGTCAGAGTGCTTGGTAGCTTCGACGTGCTCTTTACCCTTACCAGAATTCCGGATGAGTACCAATGCTTCGGTGGGCGCAGGGAGACCTAGTAGGTTCTTCAGCTGGCGAGTAATACTCCTCGATGGGTCCAATAGTGGTGGTACACCCTCAGGGGGAGGGGAAGCCCCATCAAGAAGCTCCAACTCATTCTCCTCGTCCACTATGTCGGACATGTTGATCGTGACCCTTCTTGGGGGCATGTCCTTGATATCGCCTAGTAAGCCGGGTTGCTACCGAATAGGACTGAAGAGGAGGGAAGCATACTGTCCCCAGCCATGGATTTGTGCATGGAGGGATAAACCACATTGCTTTCCAATCTCTTCAAAATGATCTTGGCTCTAGGGATAAACCACTCGCTGATGACGAAGGCGAAAGTGCGTCACCCAGAGGGTTTGGAAGAAACATTCAATCTTCTCTGGGGTGAGGGATTCCGGCGTGTGAAAATTCGGTGCTGCCACGGGCCAGAACATCTTGGAGAAGTGGTCCTCTGCGAGGATGTTCCATAAGATCCTCAGCTTGGATTCAGGGTCTAGCCCTTGATTTCCCCATTTGTCAACTGGGGGTGGCTGAGGAACTGGCAGTGGTACAGAGGCAGACTTCTGGGATGGTAGGATGGCCAGTGGAGAGTATGGAGAGTGGGCTGACTGGCCGCCGAATCTTAGGATCTACTTGAAGAGTATAGTGACCTTGTCTCTACGTCGCGGTAAGACAGGTAGATTCCCACAGTCCCTGGCCTAGAGGATAGGGCCTCTAGAGATAGGCCGTGTTACTTCTCGCCTACCATTGCTCCCCAGAATAGCTCTATGTGATCCCTTGTTGAGGTAGAGAGAACTTCTGGTGACGACAGTGGTGATTTCATGACCGTGACCTGCAGGGTCACCAAATATTCATCCTCCTGGATATACCGATGGAGGGAGGTGGGAATCTGACGAACCTCAGATTCCGAGAGTACTAGGTTGATGCGCCTCATTATTTCCTCATCATTTGACTTGGATGAGAAAAATGAGGGTTCCCATGCTGAGTGATACTCCACTTCAAATTCTAATAAGTGGACTGGTTTAATATCTATCCGGACCTTCCCAGAATTCTTCTTATGGTGGTGAAGGACTGCCTTCCTACCCCTCAGTGGCTCCATGGGACAAGGAATATTTCTGGTACGGGGTCCTTCGGCTGCACTTGTGCTGAGGCGGAGAGGGTTTCCACCTGAGTAAGTCGGGGTGTGAGGAGCAGCGGGATAGATGAAAAAGGGGACATGTGGAGGACCTCCATGGATAGAGCTGGAGAAGGAAAGACCTCTGCTAGAACTGGCAGAATCATGGGGATGACCTTCATGCTTGTTTCCCCTGGTGACCTTGGTATGGGGGGGTTCCTTCTACCAGTTTAACTGAACATGGGTAGGACCTCCATGTTGGGTGCTAGTGAGGCAAGGCTGGCCTTCACCCCTTTGGTTTCCGAGGAGAGGAGGACCTTCACCAGCTGCTAAGAGGACACGAGGAGGATCCCCACATTTAAGAGAGGCTGAATATGCAATGTACCTACACCAGCTATCGGGGGCAGGAGGAATGACTCGATACCCAGTGTAATGGTAATAGAAGAGACTTCTATACCGAGTGTCACCATCACAGGGAAGACCCCCATTTGGATTGAGGGTAGCATGGGGTGGACCTCCCTATCGAGCCTCATATCGGGGAAGGATTTCACTCTCCATGGTAGTGGTATGAGAAGGACGTCCACATTGGGTGACATTGATGCGGGTTAGTTCATGGCGGCCACTGCTTGTGTCGGCGACCATGAGAGTTGACCTAGCCTACCCATGGGGCAGTTAGGGCCTCGATTCTGGTCGGGCATATAAGTTCCCCTACTCAGTGTATACAAGGAACTGACGGTATGCTTCGTGGGTGGCTCGGGCCACAGTAGCCATCGACGTTGACGCCGCTTGGCAGGCATCCTCAGCTTGTGCCCGATGCTGGCGTCGGGTCGGACGAACCAGAGCCGGTGGTGCAGGTACGTGGCTTACCTTCTCCTCATCCAGCAAGACCAGGTGGCTGCACTAAATCAGTTGGGTGGGAGCCCTCACTGGGAGCCCCTGGAATGGGACTCTGACCGAGCTGGGCCAGACGTCACATATCTCATCAGCATAAGGTAGGGAGTCATCAAAGCATTATAGGGAGAGGCTCCTGAAATGGTTATATGTCGGTGTGGGGAGTAGTAGCTCCATGAGAGGCCCTCGGGGTGGCGTTTTTGATGAGGCATAGATGCCTCTAGATCCAGGCAGGACATATCCCAAGTTAGGATTATGCCCTCCTCCTCATAATGGTGCATGAGGTCATTATTGACCCTCCGCTAAATAACATCGGATGGGGAGATGGGTCATGGACACCCCACGACCATTGCTGTATAGGTCATTGTGGAAGTGGTGGAGCCACGTGGGACTTTCGTGTTAACATTGTCCCTGCCCCTACGTCGGGGTGCAAGAGTTGATCGCGCTCTGGGTACAACAACCTGATTCTTGAGAGCAGGGAGATTAACTCATCATTTTTGAAAGAAAAAGGAATTGATGACCAAAGCCCTAGATCCATTACATCTTCCATGAATGGTAAGAGGGATCCACACTAAAATTTTCATAGGATGGGATGTCCAATGTTCTACTACCCCATCTTTTGGTGAGTTTCATGCCAAGCCCACTATTTTCTTGCCAAGACCTTACAGCAGATAACTGGATCCGGTGACATGTCAATCCATTGATGCCTCGAGTGCTACTAATATCCATATTGAGGAGAATAATTTCACGTCGGGATCACCATTTCAGTTTCTGACACTTTCATCGGGGCAGGTGCATCTATCTGCTTGAGTATGAAAGGCACAGTTTTTTTGCCCCGCATTCCCGCTTTCCAAAGGCGAGCAGAATCCGCTCCTTATTCAGGGACTTTTTCTCCTTGATCGAAATAGGATGATGGGATATCATTTCTTCCTTCCTTGGGTTCCTCCTTGAAATTTATCACCTAGTCTGGGCCTCCCTCATAGATTTAAGACGTTGTTCATGAAACTCTTCCTAGTGCCATATCTTCATGGACATCATTTAATTACACTACTTCTATCAGGACATTCAAAGGGGTATGGTCAGGGTAGAAACCTTCAGTCAGGGGATTAGTCACGTTGGGAATCACTAGCATGTCTGGTTTTCTTCCCCTTATTATAGGGCTTCTCAAGGGCGTGGAAGCCCGAGGCATCCCACATCAAATACGATGATTCATATTCCAGGGGCATGTATCTGAGGTTTTCCTCATCTTCCCACGTTTAACATAGGGTATGCCACATGATTAACATCCAGCGGAGACAGATTGGATTGATCAGAACACTGACTAGAGTGTATCAGATGAGTGCAACCCCCTGGAGGGAACACCAATATTGGGGCCAACATGTGGTTGGCATCCCAAATATTGTTAAATGGAATGGATAATGGGGGGAATGATCCCACCGTGATGTGGAGGCCTGGGAATACTCAGGATGGATGATGAACGGTTTTGTGAAGTGGATGGTGAATGGGATAGAACTGTCATGAGGATGACGATGGTTTTGGGCTTGAGCCTCAAATAGGATTCCTATATATCCCTGTGGTAGAGAATCAAAGTCCACGTAGTTCATCTGATGATGGCTTACCTCCAATTGGGGTTTTCAATGGTTTACCACTAGATGAGTTCTCAATGTCTTACTGCTAGTTTAGGATTTCAACGGCTTACCACCGAATAGGGATGTCAAAGGCTTACTGCTGAAATAGGGTCACAAAGGCTTACCACTAGATGTGGTTGAACCAACATGATGATTTTTGGGATGACCAGTGGGTGGTGGTCTTGAACCTCGTGGAGGATTCTTACATACATTGCCTTAACAAGGATCAAAGACCACGTAGTTCATTGTAGTTTGGTGTGAAACGGCTTACCACTGATTAGGGAAAAAATGACTTACCACTGATTGGGACCATAGTTTAACGTCATGTAAGACAGGGTCGAACAGATGTGAGGGGGGGGGGGGGGGTCAGAACAGCTTGGTGTTGGGCTTGAACCTCATGGAGGCTTCCTACGTACCTTGCCTTAGCAAGGATCAAAGTCCATGTAGTTCAAAAGGGTGAATATGGGTTTTATGTTCTGAGGTAGCCCAAAGTGTTGGTGAACTGACGTGAAGATGGTCAAAACGACCGGAGGATGGTGGGATTGAACCTCGTGGAGGCTTCCTACTTACCTTTCCTTAGCAAGGATGAAAGACCTCATAGTTCGAGTTATGGGTGTGGGGTTTACACTCTAGGCCACCCAAGGTGTTGGTGAACCAACGTCAAGATGGTCGGCGCGACCAATGGGTGATGGGCGTGAACCTCATGGTGGATTCCTACATACCTTGCCTTGGAAAGGATCAAACACATCATAGTTTCGGTTATGGGTGTGTGGGGCTTACACTCTAGGCTGCTGAAGGTGTTGGTGAATCAACCTGAAGGGGGTCGGAATGACCAATTGGTGGTGGTCTTGATCCTCAGGGAGGCTTCCTATGTACCTTTCCTTATCGAGGATCAAAGGTCTCATAGTTCAGTTATGGGTGTGTGGGGCTTACACTCTTGGATGCCCAAGGTGTTTCTGAACCGACGTGAATGGGGTCAGAATGACCAATGGGTGGTGGGATTGAACCTCAAGGAGGCTTCCTATGTACCTTTCCTTAACATGGATCAAAGTCCATGTAGTTAGGATGGTGTGTGGGGATTACACTCTAGGATGCCCAAGAGAAATGGTGGGATTTAACCTCATGAAGGATTCCTATGTACCTTGCCTTTACAAGGATCAAAGACCATGTAGTTCATGTGGGTTTGGGGCTTACACTCTAGGCAGCCCAAAGTGTTGGTGAACTGATGTGAAGGGGTCGGAGTGACTAATGGGTGGTGGGCTTGAACCTCGTGGAGGCTTCCTATATACCTTTCCTTAGCAAGGATCAAAGACCTCGTAGTTCAGGTGGTGTGTGGGGCTTACACACTAGGATGCACAAGGTTTTGGTGAACCAATGTGAAGGGGGTCAGAACAACCAATGGGTGGTGGGATTGAACCTTAGGGAGGCTTCCTATGTAAATTTCCTTAGCAAGGATCAAAGACCTCATATTTTAGGGATGGGTGTGTGTGGATTACACTCTAGGCTGCCCATGGTGTTGGTGAACTGATGTGAAGGGCGTCGGAATGACCAATGGGTGGTGGGATTGATCCTCAGGGATGCTTCTTACATACCTTTCCTCAACAAAGATCAAAGTCCTCATAGTTTGGATGGTGTGTGGGGATTACACTCTAGGCTTACCAAGAGAAATGGTGGGCTGGAACCTCATGTAGGCTTCTTATATACCTTGCCTTAACAAAGATCGAAGACCACGTAGTTCATGTGGGTTTGGGGATTACACTCTACGATGCCCAAAGTGTTGGTGAACCGATGTGAAGGGGTCGGAGCGGCCAATGGGTGGTGGGCTTGAACCTCGTGGAGTCTTCCTATGTACCTCGCCTTAGCAAGGATCAAAGACCTCATAGTTTATGTATGGGTGTGTGGGGATTACACTCTAGGAATCCCAAGGTGGAAGTCATGGTCGGTATTTTCTCTAAGACCACGTGAGTCATGCTCAGTGTGAGAAACAAGAGATAACAAAGACCTGACAATCACTTCACGAAAGGTGAATCCATGGAAAATGGAGTGGGGATTACACATAGTTAGCAGCCTAAAGAGGAAACATGGGATTACGCGTGGTCCCCTACCCAGGGTGATAGAGATTGGGACTTACTCTTGGATGGAGGCCCAGATGGTGACAAAGCCCAGCGGGAGAGGGACTTGGAACCTAGGAAGAGAGAAGGAGCAGAGATGCTACCTCCTGCAAGGAAGGCTAGGGGCTTACACCAAAGTGGTTTCCCTTTCCCCATACACAGGACGCAGCTCTGATAAAGAGGATCTCATTCCATGTGAGGAATTATATCACTCCTCTAGAGACTAGTGGGCGTGCAGAATGTCCAAGGTGGTAGAACCTCGCGTCTGACGCCTGGGGCATGTTCACATTTAAAGTCATGTGCTGAAGATGAGGGAGATTGGAAATTTAACGTTATGCAGCTCAGACGAGGTGGGTTCACTCCGTACCCCTAGGACTTACATAACTGATACCCTCTTCGCCTTGGTGAAGGGAAGGGACAGGCAACGCCATGGCTAGGGGGTGTTATGGAGCGAACCATTTGGGGTCCTTGTTAGCATGGATATGAGAAGAAGTAATAGCCATTAGCATGACTATGCGAAAAGAATGAGGCAAAGAAGCGCAACGTGCAGTATCGTCTAAGGGACTTTGAAGTTACTTTATACGAACCTAGAGGGTCATACATAAAAAGAGTATATGGTGAAGGTGTTTTGGGAATGGGAGGTACCTGAAAATGATTCTTGGAAGAGTGACATCACAGGCGTACAAGGAGGGTGGCTTTCACGCAAAAAGAACAGTTGCGTGAAAAAAGGCAGGGTCGACGCGCAATCAGTCGACATGCGCGAAAAAGGTCATACCAGCGCGCAATTGAGCGGTGTGCACAAAAAATGGTTGGGCCGGTGTGAAATGGTGTTGTGTACATGAAGAAGGTTAGGGGGAACACAATTGGCTGGTGTGTGCGAAAATGGACGGGGTGGAACGCAATCATTCGATGTGTGGGAAAATGGTTGGGGTAGCATGGAATCGTCTGGTGGGCATAAAAAACTATGGGTCTGATGTGCAATTGAGCTTTATGCATGAAAAAGGCCGAATCATCATGAAATTGAGAGGCGTGCACAAAAGAGGCAGGGCCGACACGCAATGGCGTTGCGTGCACGAAGAATGCTGGGGAGGCGTGAAAAGGAGGGCATGAAATTTGGAAGGAATTGTGTTCGGAAGAAAGAATTGCGTGCAATTGGAAGGAATTGTGCATGGGGGATGGGAATTGATGGGATTTGGATGAGGATTAATCCCGACTGGTCTCACGCAAAAGCAGACCCCCAGGTGAACATGTGGGGAAAATTATGTACCTGAGAGCCATATTTTGTGTGCACGAGATGTGAATTTCATGCCGAAGAGACGGTTCAGATTCATTAGAATGGAAGTAGAAGGTGTGACCTTCTATTTCTAGTTGTTTAGGGTCACGAATCTGCGTGGAAAAAGGCCTGTACAAAATATTGTGCGCTGGCATCGACAGCACGAAAATTCAACCACACGGGGCGGTGGGGAGTACATTTCCACGCCCGCACGCAAAACTCTCGCAGATCCCAGAGTTTTTTTGCACGGGACAGATTTTTCGTGCACCGCAGAATTTTTTTCATGTAGCCCCCCCCAGAATGGATCGCCAGTTCCAAATATGGCTTCGCTTTGTCGCGCCCAAACCTTCTTCAGCCCTATGGAATTTTTCGGCATCTACAACATAGTTTGTGACCCTCCATGTCTCTTTGTCATTGTAATTAGTAAAATCATTTCAAATTCTAAGGTTAGTGTTTAGAAACACACCCAAGGTACCCATAAAAGAAGAATTTAATGTTTCAGTGACAAAAAACCACTTTTGGATGCATACTCTTTAATATAACCTCATTATCGCAATATCTATAATCAAATAGGTTAGATTCTAGTTTCATCAGCATATGTACTTGATGTATCTTTCTTTGACTTTATAGAAATTTAACTTTATTACAAAACACCATGTCCATTGATTTAATATATAATTTCCATAAAGGGGATTGAGATGTAACCTTCTAATAAGGAACTGGATGGATAAATCTGTTCTCACATTATTTATTAATGAAATATTACTCACGACACACCAAACATACCCTACCTCATCGTGAATATATGTCCTCACAGTTTTCATCAATATATAAAATTAAATGACTTATTATACTCATTAATAATAGGGACCACTCCCACTCCCACTCACTTCTCCCAAAAATGGCATGCGGTGTGGCCAAGTTGCCACCTCCCATCTTCATCCCTTCCCTAATGATGGGGGAGGAGGGTCCTTCTCCATTCACTTATTCTCCACATTATCAGCCTTTTATGTCTTTCATTGACCCTTCATTCTTCAAAAAATTTCTAATAATTTGAATTTTCCTTAAGATTCAATCATGTGAAGATGGATTCCCCTCAGTTCCAATATCTTCCTTGGAGTTTTGAAAATACTCTACGATGTTGGATCTCACTCTAGTTACATGTTTCAATAAAAAATACCCTTTATGGAGTCCTTCAACTATTTTGGGCTTGGAGTTGTTAAGGATTTTGGGCCACCCAGGACTTTGGGTCAGTAGGGCTTTTGGGCCACCTCAAGGCCTTCGAGCTACATGTTTTTGCCCTAGACACACTAAAAAAAAGGAGCATCCCCAGAAAGGATTCAGAGGAGGTGCACTCACTAGAGAAGAGCCAAATGGATTTTTTATAATGTGAGGGTATGACTATTCCATCGGGACCAGCCTATCCTTGCACAGAAAGCCTAGCCAGACGACCATGCGAAGGTGGAGAGCTACACTAATGATGGAGATGTTGGGGAGGGGCAGTACCTTGTAGATAGTCTGGTTGAATTCCCTAAGTTCTTTGATCGTACCATGATTCACTATTTTATTTCACCCTTATACCAATGTATTAAACTGGTATTGTATTGAAAATTACAAGTATAATAACAAATTTAACTCCATATTTGATTCAATTTTTTTTAACACTGTTATAAAGGGAAATGTTACTTTTTTGATAATTATAATGTAGGTGTAGGAGACTTGGAGGACCCATGATGAAGTCCATGAAAGATGGGCTAATCTGCACATGATCCAAGAACACTAGGGTACTAAAATGCATGTTTCTACTTAATCGTTCCCTCAAATGGGATGAAACATTGTGGGATGGTCCGAAGGTTCATTATATTCATTTAATATGAAGGAACCGAAGCCCAATTAGTTCATTAAGAGGCCCATACAAACTGATTTTTCTAATAAAGTGGATCTGCACGAGGTCAAAACTTTGCCTCTGTATTTCGAAAATATAACTTCTTATATTACATATCCGACTTCCAAATTTGACATGGAGGTAGAAACGACATCGGAAAAAACTTTTTAGTTCTGTATAAAGTGATTTAAGACTGTATGACCGGACAAAACCATGTACCAAGAGGATTATCGAAATCAGGGTGCCCAAAACCACCTCATTCTTTACCTATAAATTGGAACCTTGGGAACCCCATTTGGGAGTTAGAACCATAGGCAAGATGCTGACATTTTGGAGTCCAAAATAGGTCTTTTAATAATACCTAGATTTTATGGAGGCTGTGGGATGTATTACTTCATTATCTTGTTTTTCCTCCCCTCCCATGGGTTTCTAAATCCCTTGTGATCACCCGAGGAGGAACGTTATGTAATCCGGAGATTCATGTTTCTATTATATTGAATGATCTTTTTAATTCCAGGTTTTATGTTGTTTTTCTTCATAATATATTTTATTTTTATTGATTTATGTACTATTATGTCATTCTCAACTCATATGATCATGTTTGGGGGTACCCATTCATGTGATGTTTCACACACTGTTCACCACTTCCTTTTACCCCTTTCAATTGTGGTGTTTGTGTGGTTCATATTGGTCAATTGAACTCACATAAGAACTGTCAAGTCCATGTAACTTTATGTCATGGTATCACAATGAAATAACATACAAACCTGGATAGAACATTGAGTTCTTCGTGTGTTGCCTCAGTGAGTTTCAGTTATGAAGTCAAACACAAATCACCCAACCATCGGTGGTGTCCGGTGAATCATTTTGTGTTTTCGACTGAACCCTAGGAGGAATCCTAGTATAAACTCAGTAACATTCAGGTTCAAGGTGTTACAAACCAGGGATTAAAAGATCATGACCCTATATCATGAAGCGATGAAGGATAAACATCATGAGTGTACCCCGGGTTGATCACACTTAATTAATCTTGTTCATTTCTACTTTGTTTTATCGATTTCATTTTCTATTTTCATTTTTAATCATCAAACCCCCAATTTTTACAAAAACTCATTCCACTTCTAATTTCATAATCAAAACCCTATTTTTAAATTAATGATCTAAGGCTCTATCGAGAGATGACCTAGGTTTGCTGTTATACTGCAGAAATTCTAGTCAAAATTAAACAACTAATTTGACGTCGACAATGTGATCAAATTTTGGTGCCGTTTTTGGGTATCTAAGATCATTTTTTCTTTATTTCCTTTTATTTATTTATTTTAGTTCTTAATTAGTACTCCTTTCAATACCCCTTCCTAATTTTATTGTTTTGTTTTGGGTTTTTGTCATTGTTTTTGTTTATTTTTTGTGTTTTTTTCTCTCTCTCTCTCTAATTCTGTAGTATAATATTATTTTATTCTTTCACCCTTATTAAGTTATTTTTTTATCCATTAAAAATTAAAAAAACACAACAAACAATCAATCAATAAACCTGGACATCATTATTGCATGACAATATCTTGTAAAGAAACACTACTTGAATTTGATCTTAAAATTGAAATATCACTCCACTCACAAATCAAGGCTTCTAGAGAAGGTCAATCAAGTGACACTATGTAACCCCTTTTGGAACCTCAAGTGGACTTAAACCAATCAAAAATAGAACCCAATCCAAGCCAAGAGAACATGGCTGAAAATAATCAAACTTTAAAATAACTGACCACCCTTGATGTGGAGTACCAACCTGCGTACATCCAATATCCTAAGGAAGAAACAAACTTAGAGCTGAGATCTAGTCTCATCCACCTTCTTCCTAAATTCCATGGTCTTCCCAGTGAGGACCCTCATAAACACCTTAAAGAAGTTTCACATAGTGTGCTCCACCATGAAACCCCAAAATGTGTCTTAGGACTTAATCAAGTTTAGGGTCTTCCCTTTCTCCCTTGATGGTGTTTCAAAAGATTGGATATACTATTTTCCTACCACGATTGGGGCCTGGAATAAGTTTAAAAAATATTTTTAGAGAAGTTCTTCCCTACCTCTCGAATGGAATCAATTAGGAAAAAATCTGTGGAATTAGGAAATCATAAGGAGATACCCTTCATGAATACTGGGAGAGATTCAAAAGACTTTGCTCAAGCCGCCCCCACCACCAGATTAGTGAACAACTATTAATCCAATACTTCTATGAGGGACTGATCCCCATGGATCGTGGAATGATTAATGCTGCAGCTGGTGGTTCCCTAGTTGATAAAACTCCTTCCACCTCTCGTGACTTAATAGCCAACATGGATTAAAATGCACAACAATTTGGTACATGAGAAATTTCACCAACCCAATGAGTCCACGAGGTAAGTCATTCATCCCTAGAACAAAAAGTAGATAATAAACTTGATGAGATGCATACCCTTCTAAGGCAATTAGATCAAGCATAAGGTAACTCATAGTCTCCTCTTGTTCCATTACATTGTGGTATTTGTTCTGAAAATACACATTTTTCTGACCAGTGCCCACAACATCAAGATTCAGCCGAGTCTTGTGCAGATGTGTTCTCAGGGTGTCCATTCCAACAAGCACCTCCCTTGAAGCAAGAACAATTTAGGCCAAATCCAAACCATGGGTGGAAATCACAACCCCAGTACTAACAAGGAGGAAACTCAAGCTACCCCAAGCAGAATTGGTATCAACAAGGCCAAGGTATGCAACCTTATTATCCTTCAAATTCTCAAAACAACCATCCTCCTCCTCCTAAATCTGAACCATGCCTCGAGTATATGGTGAAACAAATGGAAACCCCAAACCTCCAGTACCAACAGACAACACAATCATCAATTCAAGACCTACGAACTCAAGTGGGACAATTGTCGAACACCATCAGTGAGCTTAAGATGCAAGGTTCTGGACAACTACCATCCCAAACCATTTCCAATACGAAGGACAAAGGTAATTTATGGGCAATTGCACTTCGTAGTGGTAAAGAAGTTTCTCCTTCTACTGATTTTATGAAATAGGTATGTCCCCCTCTAGAAAACACTCTTTCTCTACCCATAAAAGATTCCAATGAAGAAAAACAAAATAAAAATGTCAATCAAATTATCATTAAGGATTCCCATGAACAATCCATTCCTCTTCCTTTCACTCAAAAACTCTCTAAATCTAAGAAAAACATTGATAATGATATTGAAAATGAAATAATGGATACATTTAAAAAAGTTCAAGTTAATATTCCATTGTTGGATGTAGTCAAGAAAATTCCCCGTTATTCCAAATTTCTTAAAGAACATTGCACCCATAGAAGAAGGCTGAAGGGGAAAGAGAGAGTCAAATCGAGGAGGAATGTCTCGACCTTGATTCAACCAGTAATTCCAACCAAATGAAAGGAGCCTGACACATTCACAATACAGTGTACCATAGGGGAGACTTTCTTTTCTGATGCTATGCTTGATTTAGGTGCTTCGATTAATGTAATGCCTCACTCTGTGTACACTTCTCTATAGGTTGGAGAGCTTCAACCAATGGGAATTGTTATACAACTTTCAAGCCGAAGTACTACGCATCCAACAGAAGTGATTGAGGATGTCCTTATAAGAGTGAAGAATCTCATCTTCCCTGCTGATTTCTACATTATTGAGATGTAAGATACCCAACACCAATGACCTGATCCTCTCATACATTGGAGTCCATTCCTCAAAACATACAAGACAATCATCAACTTTCACAATGGTACATTTTACATGGAATTTGGAGGAGAAAAGGTTAGTTTTAACATCATTGAGGCTATGAAATACCCCATTGAAGAGTACTCCACTCTTCTGATCTATTTTATGGAAGTGCTCTCAAACAATGCACACACACACAATTCTCTCCTCAACCCAAATTCTAATTCATTTTCCTTTTCTTCACCCTTGGATGATTTGAGTTTTGAGTCATGTTCTGAGTGTTGTGTGGGTTCTGAAAACTGTAAATTTTGTACTTTAATTGATAAGTGTGTTCATTATGAGGTACCCAAGACCATAGATGATTATGAAAATCTTAATTTTAATAGATTCTCTATATTTAGAGAATAAACCTGAGCAGATAGATAGTTTGATGGACCTCAATTCCCCTAAATCCCCTCCCTCTTTCCAAAACCCCTAATGTTGGAATTAAAACCACTTCCATCTAATTTAAAATTTGCCTAAAATGAGGTTATTGACCAATTTCCCATCATTATTTCCAATAACCTCTCTCAACAGTAGGAATCAAAACTGCTTAATCTTCTCAGAGAGTGTAAAAAGTCTATAGGATGGACATTGGCTGATATTCCCGGGATTAGCCCATCTATTTTTATGAACCATATAGTTTTGGATGATAAGTATAAGCCCATAATACAATCTCAATGTCGGTTGAATCCCACTCTCCTTGAAGAGGTAAAATTGGAAGTTAGTAAATTACTTATTGTAGGGATCATTTATCCAATATCTGATAGTAAATGGGTTAGCCCAGTGGAAATTGTGCCTAAAAAATAGGAATAATGGTTGTGTCAAATGAAAGTAATGAATTGGTTCCAACATGTGTGCAAAACAGTTGGTGAGTCTGTATTGACTAATATCGACTAAATCATGCCACGCGAAAGAACCAATTTCCTCTACCTTTCATTGACAAAATGTTAGAATGATTGGCTGGTAAGTCCCATTATTTCTTCCTTGATGGCTATTCAGGTTATTTTAAAATCTATATAGCCCCTGAAGATCAATGAAATACCAAATTTACCTATCCATTTGGAACATTAGAATACAGAAGGATACCTTTTGGTCTTTGTAATGCTCTTGGTACTTTTTAGCGTTGTATGTTGAGTATATTTTCAGAGTACATTGAGAATTTCATGGAAGTTTTTATGGATTATTTCACAATTTATGGAACTTTTTTTGATGATTTGTTGGCACACCTAGGTTCTATCCTCCATCATTGCATAGAAAATGATCTTGTATTAAATGAAGATAAATGCCCTTTCATGGTTGAATGAGGGATAGTTCTTGGGCATGTTATTTCAAAAGAGGTAATTCAAGTGGATAAATCAAAAATTGAATTAATTTCAATCCTTCCATATACAAAATGTGTGTGTGAGGTGCAATCTTTCTTAGGTCATGCATGTTTTTACCGCCAATTAATTAAAGATTTCAGTAAGATCGCACTTCCCTTATTAGGATTTTTAAAAAAGGGTTCTGAATTTGTTTTGGATAAAAAATGTGAGGATGCTTTCAATTCACTAAAAACAAATCTCACATTACCTCTCATCATCCAAACACCAAGGTGGGATCTCCACTTAGAACTTATGTGTGATGCCTCTAATTTGCAGTTGGGGCAATTTTATCACAAAGGGTTGAGAAGGCTCCCCATGTCATTGAATATGCCTCACGTACCCTTGACCCGGCCCAGGAGAACTAAACAACCACTGAAAAAGAACTTCTTTCTTTTTTTTTCCTTGGAAAAATTCTGTTCATATCTTATTGGGTCAAAAATCATTGTCTTTTCTGATCATGCTGCCCTTCGTTTTCTTCTAAAGAAACCTGAAACTAAACACCTCCTCATTCAGTGGATGCTCCGCCTCTAAGAGTTTGACCATGAGATTAGAGATAAGTGAGGAGTGGAAAATGTAGTAGTTGACCACATTAGTAGTATTTCCCCACCATAGGACCATCATGTTGACTCACCCCTCCCCATTGGAGAATTCATCCCTCATGAGAACCATTGTGATGTTGTGGACCTTACCCCCTAGTATGCAGACATTGTGAATTTTCTAGAAACATCCATGGTCCCCACTGATTTTAGCACTTCACAATCCCAGAGACATAAGCATGATTCCCAGTGGTACATTTGGGATTACCCATATTTGTGGAGATTTTTTGGTGACCAAGTAGTTCATCGATGTGTCTCTAACCATGAGTTCACCTCTGTTTTGACCTTCTGCCACACCTTGGAATGTGGGGGCCACTTTGGCGTTCAACATATAGGTCGAATGGTCCTTGACTCAATACTTTACTGGCCACCATTGTATAGGGATGCCCATAGATTTTGTAAGTCATGCAGTCATTGTCATTTCACAGGGAATATCTCTAATAGGAATGAAAAGCCCCAATAGCCCATGTTATTCTGTGAAATTTTTGATGCATGGGGAATTGACTTCATGGGGCCTTTTCAAAATACATTTGGATTTTTGTACATATTATTGGATATTGACTATGTATCTAAATGGGTGGAATCAAAGTCCACTAAGACCGATGACTCTCGAGTGGTTGTTGATTTTGTGAGGTCCCAAATTTTCAGTAGGTTTGGTTTACCTAGATTCATCATTAGTGATCAGGGTTCACATTTTTGTAATCACAACATGAAAAAATTTTCTTCGTAAGTATGGGGTTGTTCGTAGAGTCTCTACAGCATATCACCCCAAACTAACTGACAATTAGAAATCTCAAATCGGGAAGTTAAGTGAATGTTAGAAAAAATGGTACAAACCAATAGGAAAGAATGGAGTTTGCGCTTGGATGATGCACTCTGGGCATACCATATAGCTTTTAAAACCCCAATCAGAATGTCACTGTACATAATTGTGTTTGGAAAGGCTTTCCACCTCCTAGTGGAGGTAGAACACCGTGCATTTTGGGTTTTTAAACAATGTTATATGAATCTTTTAGATACAGGTGATCATAGAAAGCTTCATATTCAAGAGTTAAAAGAAATTCTACATGATGCATATGAGAAATCCCGAATCTATAAAGAAAAGACAAAAGCTATCCATGATAGCATGATTAATCAGCGAAATTTCCATATTGGTGAGAAGGTTCTCATGTATAATTCCTGGCTAAATCTCAACCCAGGTAAGCTTTGTTCTCGATGGCTCGGTCCTTATACCGTTACTGATGTGTACCCTTTTGGTGCTATATAGGTTTTTCATGAGAAGAGTGGAAAAAGGATTACTGTCAATGGGAAGAGGCTGAAACACTTCTATGAGAATTTTCCAAAACATGTCGTGGAGGAAATCCAACTAATAGATTCCACATATTACACCACTTAGTAGGTTTTCCCTTCTCCCTACCTTTTATTTAATTGTCTATTTATTTCAAAAAAATTCATTGAGTACAATGTAACTTTTAGGTGTGGGGGAGGGTGACATGTCATAGTTAGGATTAAATAAAAACAAAAACAAATTAGGTTAAACAAAAACAGAGTGTTTTAATTTTTGATTTATATTTCCTTATTTTCTTATTTTAGATAAAAATGATCTTAGAAAAAAATCCCAAATCATGTTTCATGCTTGAGTCGATTGTGTTGAAAATTCCATTGTTTTTTGAAAAATGTTTTTCAAATGAATATTGATATGAAATATTTTTCTAAAATTTTTATTTTCAAATCATTCTTATGTGTTTAATGGATTTTTAAAACCCATGTGTCATTAACACTGACCAATATTTTAATCCCTTACCTGAGATACATTCTAAGCCCTTTTTTGCATATTATTCCTTTTAATCACTTTCATGAGAGTCTCAGGTCATGTAGAGAAACTATAACTTTCCTTGATTATATTTGAATCCATAATATTCAAGTATTCTACATTAATGATAAAGGCAATCATTCAATGAAAATACCTTTTTACAATTATCCTCTATTTTTTGCCACATTTGCATTTTATCCTTATTAAGCCTTAAATACCATGAAATTCTTGTTAGGTAGCCACATTACAAGCTAATTTATCCCTACCTACCCATATCTTGTGTATATTCTTATTTATTTTCATCCAGTGTGGGTAAGAGAGTGTTTCTATTGAAATTATGGGGAGAGAATCATTGTTATGGGTTGATATAAAGGGTGCCTACATTTTTCTTGGCCAATGGGCTCACATGCCATATTACATCATTGTTTTACAAATTTTTCCCTCTCTATCTTCAAAAATAACTAAAAAATATATAGTTATGTACATTGAAAAAATGAAAGAAAAATAAAAAAATAAAAAAAAAAGGAGAAATTGCGTGTTTACTCATTATTATTCATTTTTTAGTTGTGACCCACAAAATAGACAACAGGGAGAGTGAGTTGGAGAGGATAAACTTTGTGATGTGTTGAGTGTGTATATTCATTGTGAACACTTTCTGAATTTTAACATGTTTTTTACACAAGAGATTAAACACTCCTCTTCAGCCTCAGATTTTTAAACATTAAATCCTACCAACCCTTGAACCTCAGAACAACCTGTTGAATGTCCTCTTGAGTAGCGCACTAGTTTCTACCGGTAGAGAACATAGAATCTTTTCAAGCGTATGGTAAGATTTTATGAAATCTGAGAAAAGGGCATAACTCAACTTTCATACGTTCCATGACTAAAGAGGGAAAATTTTTACATGAGGTATGTTGCGACATGTTGCATGGGTTAACAAATGAAGTTGAACAAATTTGAATGTGAGAAAAGAAAATTGATAAGAAAATTGATTCCACAAATGAGACAAAATGAATTTCATTTTCAAAGAATATTGGATGTTTTAACACCTTTAATTTTTTAATGGTACATGATTAGGATATTATACATTTCCCATGAGTGAAAATGTTTAGGTGTGGGGGTGTGATCGTACCACGATTCATTGTTTTATTTCACCCTTATACCAATGTATTAAACTGGTATTGTATTGAAAATTACAACTATAATAACAAATTTCAATCCATTTTTTGAATCAATTATTTTGTGTTTAACACTATTAAAAAGGGAAATGTTACTTTTTTGATAATTATATTGTAGGTGGAGGTGATTTGGAGGACCCATGATGATGTCCAAGAAAGATGGGCCAATTTGCACATGATCCAAGAACACCAGTGGACTAAAACGCATGTTTCTACTTAACCATGGATTTAAATGGACTAAAACTTCGTGGGAGGGTAATAAATTTTATTATATTCATTTCATATGAAAGAACCAAAGCCAAATCCTTTCATTAAGAGGCCCATAAAAACTGATTTGTCCAATAAAGTGGATCTGCACAGGGTCAAAATGTTGCCTCTATATTAAGACAATATCTCTTATTATATTCCATATCTGGACTCCAAATTTGACATGGAGGTATAAAAGGTGTATTCCTGTAACTTTTTAGTTCTATCCAAAGTGATTTATGACTACCTGCCCGGCCAAAACCATGGACCAAGCGGATTATCGAAATCATGGTGCCCAAAACCACCTCCTACTTTGCTTATAAATTGGCACCTTGGGCACCCCATTTGGGAGTTAGAACCAGAGGCAAGGTGCTTCCATTTTCGAGTCCCAAAGAGGTATTTTCATCATCCCTAGAAGTTCTTGAGGTTATTGGAATTGTTACTTCAACATCATCTTCTTCCCCCCCTCCCATGGGTTTCTAAACCCCTTGTGATCACCCGGGGAAGAACGGGATGTAATCCCAAGCTTCATGTTTGTATTATAATGAATGATATTTTTAATTACTGGTTTTATGTTGTTTTTATTTGCAATATCTTTTAATTTTATTGAGTTATGTACAGGTATGTCATGCTCAACTCATATAATCATGTTTGGAAGTACCAATTCATGTGATGTTTCACACACCATTCACCACTTACTTTCCCCCCTTTTAATTGTGGTGTTTGTGTGGTTCATATTGGTAAATTTAACTAACATAAGTACTTTCAAGGACATTTAAATTTTTTTCATCGTATCACAAATAAATAACATACAAACCTAGACAGCACATTGAGCTTTTTGTGTGTTTCCTCGGTGAGTTTTGGTTATGAAGTCAAACACAAATCACCCAATCATCACCGGTGTCTGGTGAATCATTGTGTGTTTTCGACTGATTCCTAGGAGGTATTATTGTATAAACATAGTAAAATTCTGTTTCTAGGTGTTAATAACTAGGTATTAAAATATCATGACCCTATATCATGAAGCGATGAAGGATAAACATCATGAAAGTACCCCAAGTTGATCACACATAATTAATCTTGTTCATTTCTCCTTTGTTTTATCAATTTCATTTTATAATTTCAACTTTAATCATCAAACCCCCAAGTTTTAAAAAACATCATTCCACTTATAATTTCATAATAAAACCCCTCTTTCTAAATTAATGATCTAAGGCTCCATTGAGAGACGACCTAGGGTTGCTGCTATACTGCAAAAACTCTAGTCAAAATTAAACAACTAATTTGATGCGCTCAACAATGCGATCAACCTTCAGGTCATGTAATCTCCTAAGCCTGTGGTCCATATAATCTCCGAGCCTACGGTCCTTTTAAGGGTTCCCCGTCATCCCTTGAAAGGGGGGTTATCAAAAATCAATAAAAATAAAGGCCTTTGGGCCATTCGAGCTATAAGGATCTTAGACCTGAGGAATTTTTTGATCTAATTCATGATAGATGATGACCAAATATTTTCATGGGAGAATTATCTATGTGTTGTATTGAATTTTTTATTATCCCTCTTTTGGTGGTCATTTTACTTTTATTTTAAGCACGATTCACCCATTATGGTGATATAGATCTCCCTTTTCGGCCTCCCTATACAATTTCATAATCTAGAAATCCATCATTTGATCAGCAACATGGTGGATCAGTACCTTTTTTCTGACCAACATACCTAGGTTGTTTTCCTCCCAAATTCTCCAAGGATATATATCAAATTCAATGTCTCTAAGAGTCTTATTGATTTTACCATTATCAAGATAAAATGTGTTTTTTCTGCAAACAAACTTTTTTATATGAATCATGGGTTTTTTTGTGTTCTTTATATAGACATATTGATCATGAAACTAATAGTTTCTATAATGGAATTCTTGGGAACCTCACACTAAAAACCTAGGTAGATGTTCATCCCATGAAGGCCTCAGGGAAGGATTGGTTGAACCCCCCCCCCCCAAATTTTATACCATGTTCAATTATCCTCAACATGGTATAGATGGGTACTGGGGATAAATAACTTTTTAATATTATCTATAAAGAGGTAAAAATCATGGATCTTGATATGAAAATTAAGGAAATATTTGATCATTTGAATCCGGATTTGCATACCATTATTTAGTCATGTTAAGAGAAATCTTGTTTAGGGGTGGTCTGAGGGGGAACTCAAGGTCCTGCAAAACAGAAATAGGAACTCCCTCTATCATGCACATGATGTGATGTTTTCTATAAAACTCTTGAAGAGGGTCCTTAAAGATACAATAATCATACAATGAAGTGTGAAGTAGTTTAATAAGGGTTTGGAAACAATATCAAGCATGGAAATATCTTTTAAGGATGGAAATAAAGGGGAAGCCTCTGAAGAAAGTTGATTCTACATAGGTGGATAATCCCAATGAGGAGAAGAAAGCTTATTGTTTAGATAAATGCAATGAAAGAGATGGTTCTTTTAGCGGATAGCGTAGAAGAGATTTATAGTAGAGAAATTCACTATTTGAGGAGAAATAAAGGGAAAAAGGGAAATCATGATTCATGGATTTGTATCATAACCAAAGGGAATAAATATAAAAGGAGGAAGTATTACTCCTATTTTTCCAAAACTATAGATATTGGGTCATCTAACAAAAGAAAACATAAGTAAATGATAATTATTTAGAAAAAAATTGAATATCAAGGAATCTAATTAGGCACTCTGGGGAAGAAATTAAAATAGAGGCCATGTTGATTAAGGCCTACCTAGAATATGAAGACATGTTAGTTGATAGGGTTCTTTAATTGGACACCAATTATGAGCATAGTGGGTGGTTTAAAAATAAAGAACTTATTTTGACAAGAGGATTCAATGATAGTAAAATTAATGTGGAGGAGTTTATTCAAACATGGGACAACCTAGAATACCTCTTTGAAAACCTTATCATGGAGGCTCCCAAAACAAATGTAAGTTCCTTGAATTGGAATTTATATAGAGATTATGTTTTTAATAGAAATAAAATTAAATTTTATGGTTCTATTATATCTTATGGGGTTTGATGTGTTGTCGTTAAGGTGTACCGATGTTTGTTTTTAATCGTGTGTGGAACTTTTTTGTTGAATCTGTGATGGTTTTTTTTTGTGATGGTTATCACTCTACACCAAAAGTAATCTTGTAAAATAAAAATATTTATTTTCATGTTAATACTCATTAATAATAATTTTAAAGTCTTAGGATCAATACACACATCAACATATAAGGAATATCTAATGACAAATATAAATGTGAATTTTCTATTGGTGGGTCTCATTCTAATAATATCCTACACTTGATATTACTAAGGGTGTATACCATGAGAAAATTCATCAAAGTCTGATGGGTAAACACTAATAGTATCCAATATCATTTGTGTCCCTCAAATGATTCTATTCATCTATAGAACATATATTTAATAAGATGTTCATGGCACTTCAAGGTTCTCATCATAGTAGGTAACTTCTATGAACTTTCAGTGAAACAACTACACTTAGGACATTATAACATACAATATTACATATATCAATAATCATGATGTGATAATAAGATTATTAATATTCGAAACAATGAATAAATATTATTATAAAGTGCATTGAAGTTCTTTTTTGTGCACCTAATCCAATAAAATCAATCTTATACTTGATCAAAATGATAATAACCTTTTGTTTATTATCTCTCACTATGGCGTCCTACCTTTTTATAACATAAACTTTCATTACATTCCACAAAACTGAGGATCTTTAAGGTTTAGTGTCTTGGAAACTAGGAACATAATACATGAAAACAACATAAAACATTCTTCTTAAACACTTTAAAGGATTCTACTTAAGTTCATCCTAGGTTTATTACTACATCTCATAACCTGGGGACATACGTCAAAAAAAGGGTGAGAAGAAGGCCCATTAAGGGAAACAAGAGAAACATTTTAAATGTGAACTTGAAATACTTCAATAAGGCCATGAAAAGAACTTTAAAGCATGAGAAATAAATCATGAGGCATATAATAATAAAAATAAAGTTTTTCATAACTTGATGATGTGGATACAAAATTTAATATTGACAATCATTTGTTTTTCACCAAGGTCCATCCCCAAGGTGTCATTAAAAATTACCAAGGTTATTCACCAAGGCGTCGTTAAAAATAGTCATCTCTAGAGATTAAGTCTTTACCCAATGCATTGAATCACTATCAGGGAGCACCCTTGACATGTCTTTATTATCATGTGAGACACATATATCATCATAAATAATTTCATAAAAAACCCATATAGCATAAAATGAATGGGTTTCATTTCATAATCATAACGTTTTAAAAACTGCTTTAAAGACATGATCTTTGTGTCACTTTAAAACCCACAAAAAAAGAAGGTGGGTCTCATGTATGTAAATACCAGAATTTAAAATAGAACATTTTGGTATATATGTGAATACACATATAGAAGAGAGAACTTTGAGTATTCACTTAGTAAAATAAAAGAACTTTAGAACAAGAGAGAGAGACATTTTGAGACGGAAATTCTGCAGCATAACGACTATGTTTCGGGGTTTTAGAAAACATTGAAAAGAGAGGGGACATGGGTCAAACATTCATAAATGACCCATAAAACAGTAGAGGGACATAATATGAAAGATATATGAACATGGTAATTAATTTATAAATATATACCATATGAAATGAAGAACATGAAAGGAAGACAAAAATAAGATTTCTCTTATGAAAATTCGGCAGCCTAACGGCGTCACTTAAACTTCAAAAAATGAATTGACGAGATCAAATAGGGTCTCTAATCATATGAACATAAAATATCAGTATAATATATATATATATATATATATATATATATCATACCCCAACATAATAAAAAGGAACTTGAAAGACTTGACATGAATGTAGAACTTTGAAAAATGAGAAAGGTGAACGAATCCCTTAAAAATACAGCAGCATAACGGCGCCACTTCAAACTTCAAAATACTGAATTGAAAAGATAAAATAGGGTCTCTCATCATATTAACATAAGAGTTAAGTATGATAGATATAGAGATCATATCCCAACAAAATAAAAATTAACTTTAAATACTTGACATGAAAATAGAACTTTGAAAAATGAGAAAGGTGAACGAATCCCTTAAAAATTCGACAGCCTAATGGCGCCACATAAAACATCAAAATACTGAATTGAAGAGACCAAATATGGTATCTCATCATATGAACAAAAGAGTTAAGTATGATAGATATAGAGATCATACACCAACAAAATAAAAAGGAACTTGAAATACTTGACATGAAAATAGAACTTTGAAAAATGAGAAAGGTGAACGAATCCCTTAAAAATTCGGCAGCCTAAGGGCGCCACTTAAGACATCAAAATACTGAATTTAAGAGATAATATAGGGTATCTAATCATATGAAAATAATATTTAAGTATGATAGATATAGATATCATACCCCAACAAAATAAAAAGGAACTTGAAATACTTGACATGAAAATAGAACTTGAGAAGGGTGAAAGAATCCCTTAAAAATTCAATAGCCTAACGGCACCACTTAACTTTCTAAAAATGAAATGATGAGAGAAATAGGGGGTATCTCATCATATAAACATGTAAAAGATAGTAGGATTACTATAAAATAACATCCTCCAACATAAGATCATGGAGCATAAAAGAAATGACATAAAAGAGATTACTTGAAAAGAAAGAGGGAGGTAGGATCCCTTACCTTAAAACGTAACTCTTAAAACTCAAAGGTTGGGACCTTGAGGGCTTGGTGGAACCTTGGGAGGACTCCTTGGGAGGTAATGAGACCAGATCTTCGTTGGGGGAGAGTTGGTAGTCGAATGGATGAGAGGATGGCTTGGTATTTATAGGGAAAGTGAGGGGACAAGGCATTAATGGCCAAGGGACACCTCATTAGTGGTTTTGGGAAAACCATGGGATTGCCCATGGTATTTGCCCATGGTATTGGAAACTTGGGACACCTAATACCTTATATTACTATTAATAAGTCTACCATATTGATTACATACTTAATACATCATTTAATGATGTCATTAAACACCCGTAACTTAAAAACTGTATTTTCACTATTCATCGAAAATTCAACTTTCTCAGAAAAATCCTAAAATTTCACCTTAACCAAATATCGATGCTCTGATTTCAAACATGAACTCCATTTTATAAAAATAATTTTTCAAATATTTTTAATTTAATTTTTAAATAAATACACTATTCACTGAAAATTCATTTTTTTCAAAAAAATCCCCAAAAATTACCTTAACATAATATCGATGCTCTGAGTTCAAAAATGAAATCCATTTTATAAAAATAATTTTCTCAATATTTTTAATTTAATTTTTAATTAAAAAACACTATTCACCCAAAAAAAACTAATACTTGACTAATAATTTATGAAACCGTTATTTAAACATTTTATTGAATCGCATTACTTAATCAAGGTGCCTAGATTATATTAATACTTTCTTTAAGTGAGATTAATAATCTGTTTGGTCACATTGCTAATTCTAAGCATAAAATCACTATTCATAATTTATTATTCATCAAAAATTAAGTTGATCTTATTAGACTCTAAATTTCATACTGAACATAATTGTAAAAGACCATTTGTTGAAATCATTACACATTTTTAATTATTTAAGGTTTACATACCCATTTATTTAAAATATCATTTCTCTAAGATTCATAAAAAATATGCATACTATATTTATCTGGACATTTGAAAATTCATAGACTTCATCATAAGAGGAAATCAAAAATTTTATTTAAAACAAAGGATTACACAAGGCAGTTATGGTCTCCTTACATAGCCCCTTATCACACCAGCATAGGACCTAAGTGTAAGGTATGCTAAGGTGAGAGAATCTGAGGGAGGCTCGACCAAAATCGCATTAGTAGTAATTTCTATCAGTTTGAACTTCTCGCGAAGGCGATTCTGTTCTAGCTTCACACGATGAAGTTCATCTTGGGTTTGGTCCAGAGAAAAGACCAGTGGTGCTACCTCCTTCCCATGTTCCGTTAGATGGGCTTCGATTGGCCCGAGACTACTGGATGAGGCCATCAAATCTTTTTTACATATTAATTAACCAAGATCACTTGTATTTAGAGACAGTAATCGAAACGTTTAGTTTCCAGCGGTCATATTGACCAACGATCATATAATAGTCAAAACCCAACAACCTCATTTTAATTATACTCATGTTATAAAATGAAACAGTTTTTTTGAGTATAAAAAAACACACAAAATTAGGAAACAATATTTATTCAAAATTTCGGGTCGTTACAATCTTCCCCCCTTAAGAAATTGCATCCTCACAATTTTTAAAAATAGGGATTGGAAATTTCATTGAAAGTCCCACATCGGAAAAGGATTCAGTAAAACTATTACATTAAAATAAAGAAAGGGAAGTACAAAGGTCACCCGAGTTAACCCACACTACGATTCCATGTAGGAAAACATGGACATGGAGGAGAAAACAAAGGGTCACGTTCTGAGGGAGAGTGATAGAAAACATTATTAGGAGAAAGTTAAAAATAAGAAAATCACAAACTTAAGATGGGTTAAATAGTATTTGATTTCCCAGTAGGAAACTTTAACAAACAACGTTTTTGTTTTACGTTCCTTTTCATAGTTTTGAGGAATTCATTTACTACATAGAACAAAAACACAGGGAAATATACCTACCTCCAAGTAGAGTTTCATCTTTTAATAAGTTTCTACCAAAACTAATCTTTTCTCCAAACGATGAGCATTCAAAACTACTTGGTCTCATCAAAGCACAAGAATCATTTTCTAGAGAATCACATAATCCACCAAATATTAACTATCTATTTCTTTTATTATCCCAAAAAGAGAAAGGGTAAGATAAAACAACTCTTCCAAAAAGAAAGATCCCCAGAGGAAGGGAAACTACTTCAAATCTTCAAAGTTCCATGGTACTACCCAAAGTTTATCATAGACCATTCCATAAACAACTGTCTTTAAAATTACTCAAAATAAACCAAACTAAGATTCAATCCCAAATACAAGAAGGATTTGATAACATAGTCTTCCAAAATAAACTTTATTGTTCATATCCAAACAACATCAACCACTCCTAACATCTTATAACAAAATTAGATAACCTAAACATATTTTACCCAAGATAAGTTAATCATTTCTATAAGTCCACCTTAAATTCATCGATTCTTCAAAATATATGTCAACCTTTACTCCTCAATGAAAATTCAGTAGTAATCTATTTACCTCGATCATATAGGGTTCCCAAAATAGTGAACGTCTTCCAAAATAATAATCATCTTTTAATACCCTAATAATCTCTATCATATTAATACAGAAATCGTTACATTTCCTATCACATTGGTTGTTGGGACATGTTCTTCCATTTCCCACCATTAACTAAGAAAAGAAAGTACAATTAGGGGCTTAAATACTTATCCAATAATCATGAAAAGGAACTTAAAGCATAGAAGGATAACTTGTAGAAGAAAAGTATACCCTAACTTGTGATCCCCTAGGTTCCAAACTAGGTTATCCATGATCATATATTCTTATGTAAATCTTTATTATTTTTTTTAATGGTTGGGGTCGAATCCTCATTTTTATTATTAAATCAAGCAAAGACCTCTTTTAACTGGGTAGAGGGAAACCCATTACATAGCCCAAAGTCCCAGTGGGCTTATAGCCCATTACATAGCCTGTAGGCCCAAATTTTTGGCCCAATTCAAATTCTGTGAATAGTAACCCATCTGCTACAGTACCGCATAGTACCGCCGCTGCTACAGTACTGTTATAGTACTACTACAGTACCTGCGCCCAATGGGTTTTGAACCCCCATTTTTCATGCAGGATTACGGGGTGCTTACCACTAAGCCAAACCCCAACTACAAAAAAGTACACTGGGTTTTCAGGCCCAAGGGGTTACACGGTATAGGTGGGCCGTCACCCACCACCGAGCGCCTCTATTTACTCCCCCAGCCACAGGCCCAGGTGTAACGGCACCCAGGCTTTTAGGCCAGTTCCACATGGGGTAGAGTGGCCCACGATTAATTCACTGGCGTATAGTGCGTGTTGCCTTTGTGAGGACTCGAACCCGGAACCTCGACGACAGGACACCACCGCCTTGAACCAACTCACCCATGCCCCATGGGCTGTGAATCTTTATTTTATTTTATCTTTGTTCCTTTAATAATGGTTCATACTAAGCTTATGAATTTACCAAAGCATATCCCCCGGGAGTGTCGTAACCAAGAGTGCAGCAAGGACCGTTGTCGTGTACCAGTTCTCGTTCGAGTCTATCTCAAAGCGGTGTTTTTGGGTTTCCCCCCTATGTACATCTATGCCAGATCCACCTCTACCTGCTCATATCCAGATAGGGATGTATTTTCTTGGAAACCCCTTACTCAATACTCACCAAAATACCAGGAAGATTTCCTATATTTAAACTTTTATATAGGAATCTTCCTAAAGTTTTCATATCCTAATTTCCACAAATAACTAAACCATCATTTGATACCAACTATGGCGTCCCTCCTTTTTATAACATAAACTTTCATTACAGTACACAAAATGGGGATCTGTAAGGTTTAGTGTCTTGGAAACCAGGAACATAATACATGAAAAAAACATAAAACATTCTTCTTAAACACTTGAAAGGCTTCTCCTTAAGTTCATCCTAGGTTCATTACTGCATCTCATAACCTGGGGACATACATCAAAAGAAAGGGTGAGCAGAAGGCCCAGTAAGGGAAACAAGAGAAACATTTTACTTGTGAACTTGAGATACTTCAATAAGGTCATGAAAAGAACTTTAAGGCATGAGAAATAAATCTTGAGGCATATCATAATAAAAATAACGTTTTTCATAACTTGAAGATGTTGCTACAACATTTAATATTTACAATCATTTCTGTTTCACCAAGGTCCATCCCCAAGGTGTCATTAAAAATTACAAAGGTTATTCACCAAGGCGTCGTTAAAAATAGTCATCTCTAGAGATTAAGTCTTTACCCAATGCATTGAAGCGCTATCAGGGCGCACCTATGACATGTATTTATTATCATGTGAGCCACATATATCATCATCAATCATTTCATAAAAAACCCATATATCATAAAAGGAATAGGTTTCATTTCATAATCATAACGTTTTAAAAACCGCTTTAAAGACATGATCTTTGTGTCACTTTAAAACCCACAGAAAATGAAGCTGGGTATCATGTATGTAAATCCCAGAATTTAAAATAGAAAATTTTGGTATATATGTGAATACCCCTATAGAAGAGAGATCTTTGAGTATTCACTTAATAAAACAAAAGAACTTTATAATAGGAGAGAGAGACATTTTGAGATGGAAATTCTGCAGCATAACGACTATGTTTCGGGGTTTTAGAAAACATTAAAAAGAGAGGGGACATGGGTCAAACATTTGTAAATGGCCCATAAAATAGTAGAGGGACAGAATATGAAGGATATATGAACATGGTAATGAATTTAGAAAGATATACCATATGAAATGAAGAACATGAAAGGAAGACAAAAATAATATTTCTCTTATGAAAATTCGGCAGCCTAACGGCGTCACTTAAACTTCAAAAAATGAATTGACGAGATAAAATAGGGTCTCTCATCATATTAACATAAAATATAATTATGATAGATATAGAGATCATACCCCAACATAATAAAAAATAACTTGAAATACTTGACAAGAAAGTAGAACTTTGAAAAATGAGAAACGTGAACGAATCCCTTAAAAATTTGGCAGCCTAATGACCCCACTTAAAACATCAAAATACTGAATTGAAGAGATAAAATAGGGTCTCTCATCATATGAACATAAGAGTTCATTATGAAAGATATAGAGATCATACCACAAAAAAATAAAAAGTAACTTGAAATACTTGACATGAAAATAGAACTTTGAAAAATGAGAAAGGTGAACGAATCCCTTAAAAATTCGGCAGCCTAACGGCGCCACTTAAAACCTCAAAATAATGAATTGAAGTGATAAAATAGGGTATATAATAATATGAGCATAATATTTCATTATGATATATATTGAGATCATACCCCAACAAAATAAAAAGGAACTTCAAATACTTGACATGAAAATAGAACTTTGCAAAATGAGAAAGGTGAATGAATCCCTTAAAAATTCGGCAGCCTAACGACGCCACTTAAAACTTAAAAATACTGAATTGAAGAGATAAAATAGGTTCTCTCATCATATGAAAATAAGAGTTCAGTATGATAGTTATAGAGATCATACCCCAACAAAATAAAAAGGAACGTGAAATACTTGACATGAAAATAGAACTTCAGAAGGGTGAAAGAATCCCTTAAAAATTCAGCAGCCTAACGGTGCCACTTAACATTCTAAAAATGAAGTTATGAGAGAAATAGGGGTCATATCATCATATTAACATGAAAAAGACATTATTATGAATATAAAAGAACATCTTCCAACATAAGAGCATGGAGCATAAAAGAAATGACATAAAAGAGATTACTTGAAAAGAAAGAGGGAGGTAGGATCCCTTACCTTAAAACATAACTCTTAAAACTCAAAGGTTGGGACCTTGAGGGATTGAGGGAACCTTGGGATGACTCCTTGGGAGTTAATGAGACCAGAGCTTTGTTGGGGGAGAGTTGGGAGTCGAATGGATGAGAGGATGGCTTGGTATTTATAGGGAACGTGAGGGGACAAGGCATTAATGGCCAACGGACACCTCATTAGTGGTTTTGGAAAAACCATGGGCTTGCCCAAGGTATTTTCCCATGTTATTGGCCACTTGGGACACCTTATACCTTATCTTACTATTCATAAGTCTAACATATTGATTACATACTTAATACATCATTTAATGGTGTCATTAAACACCCATAACTTAAAAACTGTATTTTCACTATTCATCGAAAATTCAACTTTCATAGAAAAATCCCAAAATTTCACCTTAACCAAATATCGATGCTCGGATTTCAAAAATGAACTCCATTTTATAAAAATAATTTTCTAAATATTTTTAATTTAATTTTTAAATAAATAAACTATTCACTGAAAATTCATTTTTTTCAAAAAAATCCCTAAAAATCACCTTAGCATAATATCGATGCTTTGAGTTCAAAAATGAAATCCATTTTATAAAAATAATTTTTTAAATATTTTTAATTTAATTTTTAATTAAAAAACACTATTCACCCAAAAAACTAATACTTGACTAATAATTTTTGAAACCGTTATTTAACCATTTTATTGAATCACATTACTTAATCAAGGTGCCTAGATTATATTAATACTTTTTTTAAGTGAGATTACTAATCCATTTGGTCACATTACTAATCCTAAGCATAAAATCACTATTCATAATTTACTATTCATCAAAAATTAAGTTGATCTTATTAGACTCTAAATTTCATACTGAACATAATTGTATAAGAACATTTTTTGAAAATCATTACACATTTTTAATTATTTAAGGTTTACATAAACATTTTTTAAAAAAATATCCTTTCTCTAAGATTCACCAAAAATATGCATACTATATTTATCCAGACATTTGAAAATTCATAGACCTCATCATAAGAAGAAATCAAAATTTTTATTTAAAACACAGGATTACACAAGGAAGTTATAGTCTCCTTACATAGCCCCCTATCACACCAGCATAGGACCTAAGTGTAAGGTGTGCTAAGGTGAGAGAATCTGAGGGAGGCTTGGCCAACATCACACGAGTAATAATTTCTATCAGTTGGAACTTCTCGCAAAGGCGATTCCATTCTAGCTTCACACGATGATGTTCGGCTTGGGTTTGTTCTAGAGCAAAGCCCAGTGGTTCTACCTCCTTCCCAAGTTCTGTTAGATGGGATTCGATTGGCCCGAGACTACTGGATGAGGCCATCAAATCTTATTTCTATATTAATTAACCAAGATCACCTGTATTTAGAGACATTAATCGAAACGTTTAGATTCCAGTGGTTATATTGACCAGCGATCATATAACAGTCAAAACCCAACAGCCTCATTTTAATTATACTCATGTTATCATATGAAACAGTTTTTTTGATTATAAAATAACACACAAAATTAGGAAAAAATATTTATTCAAAATTCCGGGTCATTACACTCACATAATACTCATGATTATATGGATATAGGCCTTTATTCAAGGGGTCTTTGATGTTTTATTACATGGAAACTCTTCTTACTATAATTTCACCCATTTGAAAAAAAATCCATCAAGATATGATACTTTTAGAGTGCATTTTTTTACATTGGTGTGATTTAGGTTCTTTTAAAAGAGCCACCACTGTAGTATTTACACTATAAAATGTGATAAGTACTTTACTACTAGGTATAACATAAATCTCTTAGAAAAGGTTCCAAATCTAAACAGCTACATCAAAATCCACTATAATATACTATAGAATCAACAACAACTAGCTTCTTTAAACTCTTCCATCTCAAAAATCAACCTTTGAGATAGAAAACATATCATGACTATGAATTTAGATCATTTTGATCTTTTTTAAAACAAGAATCATTATAAACCTTGATGAACATATCTTAATCTCCTCTATACACTGGGTACATATTATTATTTTTCTAAGATACTTAAGGATGGACTTAATAGTAGACTAATGTTTTTCTCCAAGATCACTGTGACATATACCTACCATACTCAATTCATAGGCAACATCATGTCTAATATATAACATGGCATACATGATTGACCTATCGATCAAGAATATGGGATCTCACTCATTCTCACTTTCTCCTATTGTGTCTCAGGATACATTTTCTTAAAAATACGTATACCATGTCATATTGGAACCAATATCTTATTGGGTTGTTCTATAAAAAATCTATTTAGTATCCATTTAATGTATGTACCTTGAATTAGTACAAGTGGTATATTGAATCTATCATGAACTATCTTAATCTTGATAATATAGGATGCTTCACCAAATTCCATTATGGAGAAACATTTTCTTACCCAATCCTTAAAAGATTTTTATAATAGTGGGTTGTTTCAAATAATTAATACGTTATCAACATATAATACTAGTAAAATGACAACATTCCCACTAAACCACTTATAAACACATGGGCCGCGTTCATTCTTAGTGAAACCATAATATTTTAAAGCTTCATTGAATCAAGTGTTACCTGACCTTGGTACTTTATTCATTCCATTAATGGATATATTTAATTTTAAAATCCTTTTGGTGTCACAATTATTCACAAACCCCTCAGGTTGTTTTGTATACATATCTTATTAAAGGTTCCCATTCAAGAAAGTTATTTTTTTCCATCTTCTAAATATCATAGTCAAGGAAAGGTTCTTTAAAAAGTATAATTCTCATGGATTTAAACATGAAAACTAGTGAAAATGGTTCATTATAGTCAATTTCATGATTTTTTAAAAACCCTTCATCCATTATCCATTATTTATAGGTATTTAATTTAAATTTCATGTCTAGTTTTCTCCTGAATGATCATTTTCACCCAACATGCTTTCCATTAACTTGTGCATCAACCAAAACCCAAAATTTTTTTAGCTACATGGAATCCATTTTATAATTTAGGGATTATATTGATATTTTATCTTTTTAGATCTCTATTTCTTCTTTATATGAGAGAGATTCCACATTTTCAACCAATAATGTGTCCCCATCTTGGGTGATGATAAAATCATCTCTATGCTTCTCTAACCTCACTAGTGATCCTATATAGTACTTGTGTTTCAAGAAGTAATTATTCTATGGGGACCTATGAAATATATTCTTATACCAACTCTTGTGTATCATGAGCATAAAATTCATAAAAGTTAATCTTTCTCTCATTTCCCTTTTTGAGTATGTGCACCCTCTCAAGAAAGAAAACTAGTTTGGAAATAGTCAGTTTCCTATTTTAGGGGTTGCAAATGTAGTATCCTTTTGTTTCCTTAGGATACCCTTTAAGGATACACTTTTTTCCCTATGGTGATATCTTATTTCCTTTTAAGGCCTTAATAAATTCATCGAAACCCCATAAACATGTTTTAAAAAAACAGGTTTCTTTATAGTTCATAAATTTTAAGGAATTTCATTTTCCTCTTTAGTTTATACTAGGTTATATATATATATATATGTCATTGTTTGTAATTAATATCCCCAAAAGGATAATATAATATCTTAATGACTCATCATAGACATTACCATGTCTATCATGGTATGGTTCCTTTATTCACTAACATCGTTCCACTATGGTTTGTAGGTGGAGTGGTTTAGAAAAAATCCCAAACTCCGGTAAAAATTCAATAAACTCATAGTTAAGATATTTACCCCCCTGATCTGATTGAAACTTATTTTTATTCATTCCAATTTGATTATATAATTAATTACATAATTCTTTGAATTTCTCAAATGACTTAGACTTATACCTCATTAAGTAGACACATCCTTATTTACTCAAGCCATCAATAAATTTTTTGAAGAGTACCCACCTCTAAATTCTACTAGAAATGGACCACACACATTAATGTATACCAATCCTATAAGATATGTGTAGAGACCCAAAGCTTTATGTACATGTACATTACATTACTTTAGCAGAATACTTAATACATAACAAAAACAGACACACAAGGACCGTAATAGTTTAGCGTCTTTGGAAACTTGGAACGTAATCTTCTAATCATGGTGAAAGATCTTCAAAATCTCCCATAAAGATCTTCCCCTTTTTTTCTTACCTAAAAACTTTCTTTATATCCTGGGGAAATGAAAACATAAAAAGGGTGAGATCAAATGATTAGTAAGGGTAATCATGGATAAAATGAAACATACCATATACATTTGAACTTAAAAACATGAACATAATGTTAAAACATCAAAAGCTTGAGAAATGACACAAAACATGCAAGTACGTAAGGCATAGATCATAAAGAAACATTAAGAATGATAAAATAGCATGGGAATAAAACATGTAATTGTGGCAACCATTAATCACATGATATGATTTCCATATTAGCCAAGGCATTGCTGCCAAGACCATCTTAGTGGACAAAGTCCCTTTCTGAATCGAGTTCACTCCTCGTTCCAGTCCTGTATTACTGAACCGGTTTAACTTGTCGTTCCAGCCATTCCTATCTCATGATATATAAATCTTTACCCAATTCATTGGAGGGAGATATAGGTCCCACCCATCTCATAATTAAATCATTCTTACTTGTGCCACAAAATAAACATACATCATTCATAATAACCCAATAAATAAAACGGGTTTCATAAAAATCATCCCATAATCACATAATCCATATAAAATAAATGGATATCATTTCATAATAAGAAAGGTAAAACCATGTAAATCATAGATACTTTATACTTGAAACATACACATATGAAATAATGTCATCTTAAATGGAAAAAGTTTTTGATAAAACACTTGAAATGAATTCTTGAGGAAAATATCCTTTCTTCTTGAAAATCAATTTCTTTTCACAAAACGTCATGCTATTTTAAAAAGAAATATATTTTGTTGAAAATAGTCACGAAATATTTTGGAGGAAGCCTCATAAAAATAAGGCTTTATAAAACTATAAAAAAAATCCGTTCGTGCCGTATAAGTTAAAAAAAACATTCTTCTCGTACTTTTGCCGAAAAAGTCAAAAAAGTACCTCGTAACGTAAAACAAAAGAATGATTCCTTACATATCATGTAGTAAAATTCAAAAATGGGTAAAAATGACTTTAAACATACATTAAAACACTTTTATAAAACATGGACATGGATGATAGAAATAACCCCAGTAAATACTGACGAATAAGCAATCTCGGATAAAAATGAGTTTTGAAAAATTATCCCTTACCTTAGGTCTGATATGCTTTGTACGTATCCGAACCTCATGTATAATGATTTAAATAATGTTATTGACTTATTACAGAATCATATTAATTGTTATGATATCATATATTGTTCACTTATGACTTTATATTACCCGTTCTTTTGTAAATTCCATGTTAAAGAGCGTTTTGGGTAAAATCGTTTCATTTGTCGTCCGTGTTTTGACTTGTAATTATTCATATGATTACTTAGATCATGATTACTTAAATCCAGAATGTAAAACATGATTTATATATAATATATATTAAGAATATACATATATATAATAGATCGATAAATGGAAAGAAATACACTGTTCATGGAGACGGTAGGTCGTACGTACGCATGAACGTTGTTTTCGTTTCCTCATTGAATTGAATGGAATTAATTGGATGACATACATATATATATACATAAATACAGTATCATTATTATGTCATATATTTCATGATTACTTATTATATATACTTTATAATCATTTATGAATGGTTAATCATTGAGTATGAATCAAATCGCGTCGTGAAGACGGTATTCCGTACGTACGCACGAGCGATGATATCGTTCCCATGATCATGGAATTTTATTGGAGTGTATGTATACTATTAAAGAATCAATATCACTTTACAATAATCATATATATTTATTATTTACACCATTATACCAATCCAAGTAAGGTGGTGGTCGAAAATAGATTATATCACGGCGTGGAGACGGTATTCCGTACGTACGCACGCGCGGTAATTTCGTTTTCCGTAGGATGGATAGATGGTGAAATAGGGTTTTTTCATACTTATAATAAAATATAAGTATATGAGTGTTACTGATGTTATTACTTCATAATGAAACAACCTAAGAAGAAGAAGTGGAAGGAGAAAATAAAGGTGAAAGAATCGGTAATGGAAATTACCTCTTCTTTGAAGCGCCTCTTTGATACCTCCTCTTATGGCACTAAAATTAGGCTTTGAAGAAGACCAAGACCTATAGGATGTTTCTATGGAATTGGAGAAGATAATTGGTCAGGGGTTGGACTAGATTGAAGGATCAAAGTGGTGTGTGGAAGAGAGGGAGGAGGTGCCCTTTTATAAGGGAGGAGAGGGGCACCTTTGGAATTCTTAAAAATATTAATTTATAATAAATCTAACCCCACTTAAAAACCTCCAAAAATGACTCATATTCAAATATTAGATGATATAGGGTTGTAATATCATCAACCAATAAAATTTATACATGTTTTGATCTTATTTTAAACCTTATCATTTTGATTTGTCCTTATTTTATCTATTTAAGTTTATTTGTGGTAATAAAATTCAAAATTTTAAATTATAACAAATAATTACTTATTTGTTGTGAATTTTCCATAATTGGTTACTTTATAACATTATAGACCATATAAATTTAAATTTATAATTTTTAAATATTTTTGTGATTTTTAAACAATTTTATAATATGTTATTTTTATAACAATAGTGTCAATTTTGACACTATTCATTTATTTGAATTTAAATAAAATATATACAGAAGATATGTTCAAACTAAAAGCTTTAATAGATTAATAAAAGTTAATATGTATATATAAAATTAGTGGATCACATTAAATAGTTCATATAATATTTAGTTGATTATTTTTAAAACCATTTATTGTGTTTATCTCTTAATAAAATAATTACTACAACATTTTTGTATAATTATTTAATATAATTATTTGTTGCATAAAAATTAAAAATAAAATCCTATGATGAAGATAAATCTATTAACTTTCACAAATATACTTTTACCCGAATTTATCATCTTAAAATCACAATATTTAAATTGTTATATTTATTAAATTATGAAGGTGACAACTTTGGCATCATTTAAAATAAAATAATATAAGTGTCATAATCACTTTTATAAGGCTCCAAACAGTCATATATTAAGTAATTGGATGATTAAGGTGTATCTATACACTAAAAATAAGTTTTGGTCAGGTTTTTTGGCCTTTTAATAGGTATTATTATTTCAATAAAAACTATATTACATATTTTCCACTTAATAAATAATTTCTGTATCATTAATGTATCACCATTAATGACAATTATTTAATCCCTAAAAATTATAAATAAATTATAATGATGTAGATAATTTTATTAGATTTCTTTAGATTATTCATGTTCGAAGTTTTATGATTTTTATCACTAAATTAAAATTATTATACTTATAAGATTTAAGAGAGTGACATGTTGTCACTTTCTTTGGTTTTAATAATAATTAAATTATTTTCATGGTCAAAAGTCCATAAAATGAATCTAATCTTACCCTTAGGTTATATGGGTCTACTTTTAGCCATACAATAGAATTTTGGCATGAGTTAGGGTAATTTGATAATATTATATTTACCCTTAATTACACGATTTAACATTAACTGTGGTAAATAAAATTTACCGTAATTACTATTCATAATTCCCAAAAATAAAAAGTAGCTTATTAACATAATTTGGACCCAATAATTCCAAATATGGAATCCATTTTTCCAAATTCAATACACATAAGTTGCATAAATTAAATTAAAATTAATCTCGTTGTTGAAAGAAAACAGATTTTTCTTTAAAACATTGCAAAAGATTGAATTGATTTAACCTACGAATTTAATGTAAAATCAATACTAATGACATAAATTAAATTAAATGGTAAAAATATATTATATTTAAACTTTAAAACCATTAAATGTTATAATTTAACCATATAAATTATTGCAATGAAAAAAGTCGTTTTTAATTTAAATATAGCGTGTTTTTACTATTCATCAAAATATGAAAGTTACCAGAATAATATGAAAATTTTATCCAAAGTAAATTTTTATTTCTTGATTCTAAAGAGGAATTTTATTTTGTCAAATTGAACTTATAAACATGTCAAAAACTAGATTTAAAGTGGGTGTGCCATCAAAAGGCGGCAAAACTGCATTTTTTGAAAAATACATATTTTACCCGAAAAAATTTATTTTGTTCTTATACCATGTTCTAGAAAATGTGTAAGATGAATAATAATGTTATAAAATTCAAAATTTAGTTAATACTATTCATAACGACTACTTCATAATAATATTATAATAATATATCGTTGTTTAATAAAACCCGGTATTGCGTACAACACACGCTATCAAGGAAGGTCGCGATTGTGTGTAATGCAAGCCAAGTCAGGGTTGCGTGTTGTGCAAGAATCCTTCATTGTTTCGTATAATAGAATCCAACCATATTTCATTTGTACATTGAATACATATATATATAAACTCAATGTTTCGTAGAATAACTATTATCAAAATTGTGTGTAACACGATCCAAGAATAGTGTTGTGTATACTGCAAGCTAATACGGTGTTGCGTATAGCGCAAAGTAATCTTGTTGTAGCATACAGAAAAAGACATTAATGAAATTAAAATAATATTTTTCATAAAATCTTGGGGTGTTACATTCTACCCCCCTTAAAATGAATTTCGCCCTCGAAATTCGTCAGGGTTATAAATGGTTTACTACTTGAAAGTTTGTTTAATAGAAACTAGCATTGTAAAAAGGAATACCAAAACTTGGATTTAAAAACTAAATTATGAAATTTAACGGTTACCCAAATTAATTCATCACTGGGTTTCCATGTAACGACCTGAAATTTTGAATAAATCTTATTTCCTAATTTTGTGTGTTATTTTATTTTTGATACTCAACAAAAATGTTTCATTTGATAACATGAGTATAATTAAAATGAGACTGTTGGGTTTTGACTGTAATATGACCATTGGTCAATATAACCATTGGAAACTAAACGTTTTGATTATTGTCTCTAAATACAAGTAATATTGGTCAATTAATATAGAAAGAAGATTCGATGGCCTCACCCAGTAGTCTTGGACCGATCGAAGCCCATCTAACAGAACTTGGGAAGGAGGTAGTACCACTGGGCTTTTCTCTGGACCAGACCCCAGTCGAACTTCATCGTGTGAAGCTAGAACGGAATCTCCTTTGTGAGAAGTTCAAACTGATAGAAATTACTACTCATGCAATGTTGGCCGAGCCTCCCTCGGATTCTCTCACCTTAGCACTCCTTACACTTAGGTCCTATGCTGGTGTGATAAGGGGCTATGTAAGGAGACCATAACTGCCTTGTGTAATCCTTTGTTTTAAATAAAAATTTTGATTTCTTCTTATGACGAAGTTTATGAATTTTCAAATGTACGGAAAAATATAGTATGCATATTTTTGATGACTTTTAGATAAAGGATATATTAAAAATGTTTAGGTAAACCTTAAAATAATTAAAAATGTGTAATTATTTTCAAAAAATGTTCTTCTGCAATTATGTTTATTGCAAAATTTTGAGTCTAATAAGATAAACTTGATTTTTGATGAATAGTAAATTATGAATAGTGATTTTATGATTAAGATTAATAATGTGTCCAAATGGATTATTAATCTCACTTAATGAAAGAATTAATATAATCTAGGCACCTTGATTAAGTAATGTGATTCAATAAAATGGTTAAATAACGGTTTCATAAATTATTATTCAAGTATAAGTTTTTTCGGGTGAATAGTGTTTTTTTAATTAAAAATTTAATTAAAAATAATTATAAAATTATTTTTATAAAATGGAATTTATTTTTGAACTCTGAGCATCGATATTATTTTATGGTAATTTTTGGGGATTTTTATGAGAAAGTTGAATTTTCAGTGAATAGTAAAAATACAGTTTTAGGGTTTCGGTATGTTTAATGACTTCATAACTATGTCATGATGATATCATGGGATATTTTAAGGGTTGTCCGGCCAAAGATGATGAATTATTGTATTTTGGGCCCCATGTGGCCTAACTCCATGGTAAATTCCATGGGAGAGCACATGGTTTTGAGAAAAGTACTTTTGAGGTGTCCCTTGGCCATTAATGCCTTGTCCCCTCACTTTCCCTATAAATACCCACGCTTTACTCCTTTATTTTTCACTCCCAACTCTCCAAAAACGAAGTTATGGTCTTATTACCTCCCAAGGAGTCCTCCCAAGGTGCCCCCAATCCCTCAAGGTCCCAACCATTTAGTTTTAAGAGTTACGTTTTAAAGGTAAGGGATCAGATCTCTCTCTTTCTTTTCAAGAAATATCTTTTATGTAATTTATTTTATGCTCCATGTTCTTATGTTAAAGGGTGTTATTTTATACTCCTATTACTTCCCTTTTCATGTTCACATAATTAGAGATCCCCTCTTACTCTCATTATTTCGTTTTGTGAAGTTTTAAGTGGCGCCGTTAGGTTGCCGAAATTTTTGTAACGGATTCTTTCTCCCTTCTCATTTTTCAAGATCTATTTTCATGTAAAGTATTTCAATTTCCTTTTTATTATGTTGGGGTATGATCTCTAAATTTATCATACTAATATTTTATGATCATATTATGAGAGACCCCATTTTATCTCTTCAATTCAGTATTTTGAAGTTTTAAGTGGTGCTGTTAGGCTGCCGAATTTTTAAGTGGTTCTTCACCCTTCTCGTTTTGAAGTTCTACTTTCATGTCAATTATTTCAAGTTCATTTTTGTTATGTTGGGGTATGATATCTATAACTATCATACTTATCTTTTATGACCATATTATGAGAGACCCCATTTTATCTCTTCAATTCAGTATTTTGAAGTTTAAGTGGCGTCGTTAGGCTGCTAAATTTTTAAGTGGTCCTTGCACCTTTCTCCCTTTTTAAAGTTCTAATTCCATGTCAAGTCTTGAAAGTTCATTTTTTATTTTGTTGGGGTATGATCTCTATATCTATCATACTGATGTTTTATGTTCATATTATGAGAGACCCTATTTGATCTCATCAATTCATTTTTGGTTGAATTTTATGTAATGCTGTTAGGCTGCCGAATTTTCAAAAGAGAAATCTAATTTTTGTCTTCCTTTCATGTTTTTCATTTCATATGGTATATTTTTAAATTTCATTACCAGGTTCTTAAATCCCTTATATTCTATCCCTCTACTGTTTTATGGGTCATTTATGATTGTTTGACCCATGTCCCCTCTCTTTTCAACGTTTTCTAAAACCCTGTAACGTAGCCGTTGTGCTGCAGAATTTTCGTCTCAAAATGCCACTCTCTTTTTCTAAAAATTACTTCATGTTATTAAGTGAATACTCAAATCTCTTATTTATATAGGGTTATTCACATATATACAAAAATGTTCTATTTTAAATTCTGGGATTTACATACATGAAACCCGCTCTCCCCTTCCGTGGGTTTAAAGTGACGTAAAGATCGTGTCTTTAAAGCAGTTTTTAAAACGTTATTATTATGAAATGAAACCCATTTATTTTATTCAATATGGGTTATTTATGAAATGTTTGATGATGATATATGTGTCTCACATGATAATAAAGTAAAATTTAAGGGTTCACCCTGATAGCGCTCCAATGCATTGGGTAATGATGTAATCACTAGAGATTACAATTTTCATGATACCTTGGTGAATAACCTTGGTAATTTTCAAATGACACCTTGGGGGTGGACCTTGGTGATATGTTCATGATTTTCTATGTTAAATGATGTATCCACATATTTAAGTTATGAAAAATATTATTTTTATTATGAAATGCATCATGATTCCTTTCTCATGCCTTAAAGTTCTTTTCTTGACCTTATTGAAGTATCTCAAGTTCACATGTAAAATGTTTCTCTTGTTTCCCTTACTGGGCCTTCTGCTCACCCCTTATTTTTATGTATGCCCCCAGGTTATGAGATGCAGTAATGAACCTAGGAAGAACTTAAGGAGAAGACTTTCAAGTGTTTAAGAAGATTTTTTTATGTTGTTTTCATGTATTATGTTCCTAGTTTCCAAGACACTAAACCTTAAAGATACTCAGTTTTGTGTAATGTAATGAAAGTTTATGTTATATAAAGGCGGGATGCTATAGTTGGTATCAAAGGATGGTTTAGTTATTTGTGGAAATTAGGATATCAAAACATTAGGAAGAACCCTATAGAAAATTTTAAATATAGGAAATCTTCCAGATATTTTGGTGAGTATTGAGTAAGTGGTTGCCAAGAAAACACATCCCTGTCTGGATACGAGCAGGTAGAGGTGGCTCTGGAACAAATGTACATAGGGGTAAAACCCGAAAACACCGCTTTGAGCTAGAGTCGAACGGGAACTGGTACACGACAACGATCCTTGCTGCACTCTTGGTTACGACACTCCCGGGGGATATGCTTTGGTAAATTCATAAGCTTAGTATGAACCATTATTAAAGGAACAAAGATAAAATAAAATAAAGATTCACATAAGAATATACGATCATGGATAACCTAGATTGGAACCTAGGGGATCACAAGTTAGGGTATACTTTTCTTATACAAGTTATCCTTATATTCTTTAAGTTCCTTTTCATGATTATTGGATAAGTATTCAAGCCCCTAATTGTACTTTGTTTTTGTAGTTAATGGCGGGAAATGGAAGAACATGTCCCAACAACCAATGTGATTGGAAATGTGACGATTTCCATATTAATATGATAGAGATGATTAGGGAATTAAAAGATGATTATTATTTTGGAAGACGTTCACTATTTTGGGGACCCTATATGATCGAGGTAAATAGATTACTACGGTATTTTCATTGAGGGGTAAGGTTGACTTATATTTTGAAGAATCGATGAATTTAAGGTGAACTAATGGTATTATAGGTTAGTTATGGGAATGATTAACCTATCTTGGGTAAAATATGTTTAGGTTAGCTACTTTTGTTATAAGATGTTAGGAGTGGTTTATGTTGTTTGTAGATGAACGATGAAGTTTAATTTAGAAGACTATGTTATCAAGTATTTGGGTTTCAATCTTAGTTTGGGTTATTTTGAGGAATTTTAAGGACAATTATTTATGGAATGGTCTATGATGAACTTTGGGTAGTACCGTGGAATTTTTAAGATTTAAAGAAGTTTCCCTTCCTATGGGATTCTTTCTTTTTGAAGAGTTGTTTTCTCTTACCCTTTATATTTTTGGGATAATAGAAGAAATATATAGTTAATCTTTGGTGGATTATGTGATTCTCTAGAAGATGATTCTTGTGCTTTTTATGGGACCAAGTGTTTTTGAATTCTCATCATTTGGAGAAAAGATTAGTTTTGGTAGAGACTTATTAAAGGATGAAACTCTACTTAAAGGTAGGTATATTTTATTATGTTTTTGTTCTATGTAGTAAATGAATTCTTCAAAATTATGAAAAGGAACGTAAAACAAAAACGTTTTTGGTTAACGTTTCCTACTAGGTAATCAAAGACCATTTACACACATCGTAAGTTTGGGATTTTCTTATGGTTAACTTTCTCCTAATCATGTTTTCTATCACTCTCCCCCAGAACTTGACCCTTTGTTTTTTCTTCCATGTCCATGTTTTCCTCCATGGAATCCTAGTATGGGTTAACTCGGGTGACCTTTGTACTTCCATTTCTTTCTCTTAAAGTAATAGTGTTACTAACTCTTTTTCCGATGTGGGACTTTCAATGAAATTTCATAACCCAATTTTAAAAAAATTCTGAGGATGCAATTTCTTAAGGGGGGAAGATTGTAACGACCCGAAATTTTGAATAAATCTTGTTTCCTAATTTTGTGTGTTATTTTATTTTTGATACTCAACAAAAATGTTTCATTTGATAACATGAGTATAATTAAAATGAGACCGTTGTGTTTTGACTTTTATATGACCATTGGTCAATATGACCGCTGGAAACTAAACGTTTTGATTATTGTCTCTAAATACAAGTAATCTTGGTTAATTAATATAGAAAGAAGATTCGATGGCCTCACCCAGTAGTCTTGGACAGATCGCAGCCCATCTAACAGAACTTGGGAAGGAGGTAGCTCCACTGGGCTTTGCTTTGGACCAAACCCAAGCCAAACTTCATCGTGTGAAGCTAGAACAGAATCGCCTTTGCGAGAAGTTCAAACTGATAGAAATTACTACTCGTGTGACGTTGGCGGAGCCTCCCTCAGATTCTCTCACCTTAGCACACCTTACACTTAGGTATTATGCTGGTGTGATAAGGGGCTATGTAAGGAGACCATAACTGCCTTGTGTAATCTTTTTTTTAAATAAAAATTTTGATTTCTTCTTATGATGAAGTTTATGAATTTTCAAATGTCTGGATAAATATAGTATGCATATTTTTGATGAATTTTAGAAAAAGGATATTTAGAAAATTTTTAGGTAAACCTTAAATAATTAAAAATGTGTAATGATTTTCAAAAAATGTTCTTCTACAATTATGTTCATTGCGAAATTTAGAGTCTAATAAGATAAACATGATTTTTGATGAATAGTAAATTATGAATAGTGATTTTATGATTAGGATTAGTAATGTGCCCAAAAGGATTAGTAATCTCACTTAATGAAAGTATTAAAATAATCTAGGCACCTTGATTAAGTAATGCGATTCAATAAAATGGTTAAATAACGGTTTCATAAATTATTATTCAAGTATTAGTTTTTTCGGGTGAATAGTGTTTTTTTTAATTAAAAATAATTATAAAATTATTTTTATAAAATGGAATTTATTTTTGAACTCCGAGCATTGATATTATGTTATGGTAATTTTGGGGATTTTTTTGAGAAAGTTGAATTTTCAGTGAATAGTAAAAATACAGTTTTAGGGTTTCGGTATGTTTAATGACATCATAACTGTGTCATGATGATGTCATGGGATATTTTAAGGGTTTTCCGGCCAAAGGTGATGAATTATTGTATTTTGTGCCCCATGTGGACTAACTCCATGGTAAATGCCATGGGAGAGCACATGGTTTTGAGAAAGGCACTTTTGAGGTGTCCCCTGACCATTAAGGTCTTGTCCCCTCACTTTCCCTATAAATACCCACCCTTTACTCCTTTAGTTTTCACTCCCAACTCTCCCCCAACGAATTTATGGTCTCCTTACCTCCCAAGGAGTCCTCCCAAGGTGCCCCCAAGCCCTCAAGGTCCCAACCATTCAGTTTTAAGAGTTACGTTTTAAAGGTAAGGGATCCGATCTCTCTCTTTCTTTTCAAGAAATATCTTTTATGTAATTTCTGTTATTCTCCATGTTATTATGTTAAAGGGTGTTCTTTTATACTCCTATTACTGCCCTTTTCCTTTTCACATAATGAGATATCCCCTCTTACTCTCATTATTTCGTTTTATGGAGTTTTAAGTGGCGCCATTAGGCTGCCGAAATTTTTGTAACAGATTCTTTCTTCCTTCTCATTTTTCAAGATCTATTTTCATGTAAAGTATTTCAAGTTCCTTTTTATTATGTTGGGGTATGATCTCTAAATTTATCATACTGATCTCTTATGATCATATGATGAGATACCCCATTTTATCTCTTCAATTTAGTATTTTGAAGTTTTAAGTGGCACCGTTAGGCTGCCGAAGTTTTAAGTGGTTCTTCACCCTTCTCGTTTTGAAGTTCTACTTTCATGTAAATTATTTAAATTTCCTTTTTTTTATCTTGGGGTATGATATCTATAACTATCATAATGATATTTTATGACCATATGATGAGAGACCCCATTTGATCTCTTCAATTCAGTATTTTGAAGTTTAAGTGGCGTCGTTAGGCTGCTGAATTTTTAAGTGGTCCTTGCACCTTTCTCCCTTTTTAAAGTTCTAATTCCATGTCAAGTCTTGCAATTTCCTTTTTGTTTTGTTGGGGTATGATCTCTATATCTATCATACTGATCTTTTATGTTCATATGATGAGAGACCCTATTTGATCTCATCAATTCATTTTTGGTTGAAGTTTATGTAACGCTGTTAGGCTGGCGAATTTTCACAAGAGAAATATTATTTTTGTCTTCCTTTCATGTTCTTCATTTCATATGGTATATTTTCAAATTTCATTAACATGTTCTTAAATCCCTTATATTCTGTCCCTATACTGTTTAATGGGCCATTTATGATTGTTTGACCCATGTCCCCTCTCTTTTCAACGTTTTCTAAAACCCTATAACGTAGCTGTTGTGCTGCAGAATTTTCGTCTCAAAATGCCTCTCTCTTTTTCTCAAAATTACTTCATGTTATTAAGTAAATACTCAAAGCTTTTATTTCTACAAGGTTATTCACATATATACTAAAATGTTCTATTTTAAATTCTGGGATTTACATACATGAAACCCGCTCTCCCATTCCGTGGGTTTAAAGTGATGTAAAGATCATTTCTTTAAAGCAGTTTTTAAAACGTTATGATTATGAAATGAAACCCATTTATTTTTTGCTATATGGGTAATTTATGAAATTTTTGATGATGATATATGTGGCTCACATGATAATAAAGGCAAATTTAAGGGTGCGCCCTGATAGCACTCCAATGCATTGGGTAATGATGTAACCACTAGAGATTACAATTTTCACGATACCTTGGTGAATAACCTTGGTAATTTTCAAATGACACCTTGGGGATGGACCTTGGTGATATGTTCATGATTTTATATGTTAAATGATGTAGCCACATCTTCAAGTTATGAAAAATGTTATTTTTATTATGAAATTCATCATGATTCCTTTATCATGCCTTAAAATGCTTTTCTTGACCTTATTGAAGTATCTCAAGTTCACATGTAAAATGTTTCTCTTGTTTCCCTTACTGGGCCTTCTGCTCACCCCTTCTTTTGATGTATGTCCCCAGGTTATGAGATGCAGTAATGAACCTAGAATGAACTTAAGGAGAAGTCTTTCAAGTGATTAAGAATAATTTTTTATGTTGTTTTCATGTATTATGTTCCTGGTTTCCAAGACACTAAACCTTAAAGATCCTCAGTTTTGTGTAATGTAATGAAAGTTTTTGTTATAAAAAGGCGGGATGCTATATTCCACGCAGGAGAACATAGGTGAAAATATGGATATGGAAGAAAAATATAACCAAAAAGTTCTGATGGAGAGTGGTAGAGAACATGGCTATGAAAAAGCCAACAATCACAAAGCTATTGATTTTTAATGATCTAAGTTACCATCTAATTCATCGGATATAAGGGAACTAGGACAACATTTTTGGTTTTCAAGATCATTTACCTAAAGTTGATGAATTAAAAGAAATACTTTCATGATTTTGGTACAATCTCACTGTTGTTCGTGAATTGAACAATTTCTACTTCATCCCTTAAAGAAATGAAGTTGAATTTGTTATTCGTGATGTGTTAGTAGATCATGTGATAGAATCATGGGTCATTCCATCTCTTTCAAACAAAAGGTTAGCAAAAGCTATGAGTCCATCTTGTGGTTAGATTAATCGTATATGGTTCCAAAAATTAACTTATACTTCATATATCATACCTCTTAATAAAATAAAACTAGTTTCTACTAACCAGGGACTTCCTGTAGGACAGTGGTAGGCAATAAAGTCCAGTCGCACTTCGGTTGTGGGTTCGATTCCCACAGCCTTGTCCGACGCGATGGGCTGTCCCCCGTCCTGCAGGTTGTCCTTTTTCTAAAACTATATTACTATAAAATTCCATCAATAATATCGAAAAAACTTCTATCCTTAAACAATACTAACTTATGTCCAACATAATCCATTACAGTCTTTAGGCTTATCCATAATACTGCAGTCCACTCTCATAATATAGTGAAAATGATTACCAGATATTTAATACCATCGTTGATCCCCATATATCATAAGATATGTCTTGTTGGTCACATTCCAAACATTCAAAGGCCTTAATCATGTATTCTCTTGAAAAATAAATACCAATTGAACCTTAGTGAAAACATGAATGCAGTTAAAAGTTAACACTTTCCACATACCAATATCCTCAAAATTCTATATACTCAAACCATGATATCACTTAGTCCTTATATCAATCATGATCTCATGAATACAATCAAACATCTCATTATATTCTTATTCCTTCATTATGCGCATATCATCTACTTTACAAAAATATCTGAATAACCTTCCATGGTTACTGGTACCATTCAACATATACTTTCAAATACTTTTAGGAAAAAACAATAGTGTAACAGTCCATAGATGATTCTTTATTCCATAGTACCATTAACTATACAACATAACTCTCGATAAACAAACAATCATTCCACTACCTTCTAAAACAACTGACCGAGCTTCAACACTTCTTTCAGCTCATATATCATTTGTAGTCTCCTCATCATCATCCACATAAATACTACCCATATGACCATGCTGATTCTCTTCATGAGATTTTACATTAGGGAACTGGTTTGCATAATGCTCGTACATTCCACATTTAAAACATCTAATCACTGTTGATGTCGTAGCAATACCATTATCCTTGTCCATGGTGTTAATTGAACCTTTTCCTTTGCACTTACTAGCTTTGTGTCCTTCTTTTCCACACCCAAAGAATCTTCCAATTCCTTTGAAACAATCTCTCTGATGCCTCTTCCCACATGATTTACATGAGAGAAATTGAACTTTCTTTCCTCTATGATCATCATGACACTCCATCTTTATCTTATTATCTGAGTTGGGAAACATACCAATGTTGAGATTATTGATCATATTATGAGATTGATGATTAGGCATAATAACGATGTTTGGACTTCCAGATCCCGTTTCATTTGGTTTCTCATGAATAAAATCATTCCATTGTCTATCATATCCTCCATTATCGTGAATCTTCCTGTTTCCATCCATTTTCTAAAACCCAAAAAGAATAGTGTGAGAGGAAAATATCTTGTTAGGGAAAACAACATAGTAAAGGGGGAGTATCCTCAATATATAACATATTAGGTTCAATTCTATGATCGTTACCATAGTTCTAGGACTATATCCTATACGTATACTTATCCTTAGGGACATCCCTAGACATACCTTAGAAATATCTCTAGGGATGTCACTAACGTTTTCGCATCCTTGTTTCCAAAGGTTGATTAAACCTTTGCTCTGATACCAACTGTAGAGACCCAAAGCTTGACGTACATGGAAATTACATTACTTTAGCGGAATACTTAATGCATAACAAAAACAGACACACAAGGACCGTAATATTTTAGTGTCTTTGGAAACATGGAACGTAATCTTCTAATCGTGGTGAAAGATCTTCAACATCTCCCATAAAGATCTTCCCCTTTTTTCTTACCTAAAACCTTTCTTTATATCCTTGGGAAAAGAAAACATAAAAAGGGTGAGCTCAAATGCTCAGTAAGGGTAAGAATAGATAAAATAAAACATACCATATACATTTGAACTTAAAAACATGAACATAATGTTTAAACATCAAAAGCTTGAGAAATGACATAAAACATGGGAGTATGTAAGGAATAGATCATAAAGAAAGATTAAGAATGATAAAATAGCATGGGAATAAAACATGTAATTGTGGAAACCATTAATCACATGATATTATTTCCATAGTAGCCAAGGCATTGCTGCCAATACCATCTTAGTGGACAAAGTCCCTTTCTGAATCGAGTTCACTCCTCGTTACAAACCTGTATTACTGAACCGGCTTCACTTTCCATTCCAGTCATGTCTATCTCATGAGATATAAATCTTTAACCAATGAATTAGAGGGAGATATAGGTCCCACCCATCTCATAATGAAATCATTCTTACTTGTGCCACAAAATAAACATACATCATTCATAATAACCCAATAAATAAAATGGGTTTCATAAACATCATCCCATAATCACATAATCCATATAAAAGAAATGGATATCATTTCATAATAAGAAAAGTGAAACCATGTAAATCATATAGACTTTATACTTGAAATATACACATATGAAATAATGTCATCTTAGATAGAAAAAGGTTTTGATAAAACACTTGAAATGAATTCTTGAGGAAAATATCCTTTCTTCTTCAAAATCAATTTCTTTTTACAAAAAGTCATGCTATTTTAAAACAAAGATATTTTGTTGAAAATATTCATGAAATCTTTTGGAGGAAGCTTCATGAAAATAATGCTTTATAAAACTGTAAAAAAAAATCTGTTCGTGCCGTATAAGTTAAAAAAACATTCATCTCGTACTTTTGCAGGAAAAGTCAAAAAAGTACCTCGTAACATAAAACAAAAGAAAGATTCCTTACATACCATGTAGTAAAAGCCAAAAATGGGTAAAAAGGACTTTAAACATACATGAAATAACTTTTATAAAACATGGACATGGATGATAGAAATAACCCCAGTAAATACTAACGAATAAGAAATCTCGGATAAAAATGAGATTTGCAAAATTATCCCTTACCTTAGGTCTGATATGCTTCGTACGTTTCCGAACCTCCTGTATAATGATTTAAATAATTTTATTGACTTATTATAGAATCATATTAATTGTTATGATATCATATATGGTTCACTAATGACTTTATATTACCCGTTCTTTTGTAAATTCCATGCTAAAGAGTGTTTTGGGTAAAATCGTTTCATTTGTCGTCCGTGTTTTGACTTGTAATTATTCATATGATTACTTAGATTATGATTAATTACATCCAGAATGTAAAACATTATTTATATATAATATATATTCAGAATATACATATATATAATAGATCGATAAATGGAAATAAATACACCGATCATGGAGATGGTAGGCCGTACGTACGCATGAACGTTGTTTTTGTTTCCTCATTGAATTGAATGGAATTAATTGGATGTCATACATATATATATATACACATAAATATAGTATAATTATTATGTCATATATTTCATGATTACTTATTATATATACTTTATAATAATTTATGAATGGTTAATCAGTGAGAATGAATCTCATCGCGTCATGGAGACGGTATTCCGTACGTACGCACGAGCGATGATATCGTTCCCATGATCGTGGAATTTTGTTGGAGTGTATGTATACTATTACATAATCAATATAACTTTACAATAATCATATATAGTTATTATTTACACCATTATACCCATCCAAGTAAGGTGGTGGTGGAAAATAGATTACACCACGGCATGGAGACGGTATTCCGTACGTACGCACGCGCGGTGATTTTGCTTTCCGTAGGATGGATAGATGGTGAAATAGGGTTTTTTCATACTTATAATAACATATCAGTATACGATTGATACTTATGTTATTACTTCATAATGAAACAACCTAATAAGAAGAAGTGGACGAAGAAATAAAGGTGAAAGAATCGGTAACGGAAATTATCTCTTCTTTGAAGCGCCTCTTTGAGACCTCCTCTTAGGGCACTAAAATTGGTTTTTGAAGAATAACAGGACCTCTAAAATGTTTCTAGGGAAGTGTATAAGAGAATTGGGAAGTTTTTTTCTAATATTTAAGGCTCAAAGTGGTGTGTGGAAGAGAGGGAGGAGGTTCCCTTTTATAAGGGAGGAGAGGGGCACCTTTAGAATTCTTAAAAATATTAATTTATAATAAATCTAACCCCACTTAAAAACCTCCAAAAATGACTCATATTCAAATATTAGATGATATAGGGTTTTAATATCATCAACCAATCAAATTTAGACATGTTTTGATCTTATTTTAAACCTTATCATTTTGATTTATCCTTATTTAATCTATTTAAGTTTATTTGTGGTAATAAAATTCTAAATTTTAAATTATAAAAATAATTACTTATTTGTTGTGAATTTTCTATAATTGGTTACTTTATAAAATTATAGACCATATAAATTTAAATTTATAATTTTTAAATCTTTTTGTGATTTTTAAACAATTTTATAATATGTTATTTTTATAACAATAGTGTCAATTTTGACACTATTCATTTATTTGAATTTAAATAAAATATATACAGAATATATGTTTGAACTAAAAGCTTTAATAGATTCATAAAAGGGCATATGTATCTATAAAATTAGTGGATAACATTAAATATTTCATATAATATTTAGTTTATTATTTTTAAAACCATTTATTTGGTTTATCTATTAATAAAATAATTACGACAACATTTTTGTATAATTATTTAATATACTGATTTGTTGCATAAAAATTAAAAATAAAATCCTATGATGAATATAAATCTATTACCTTTTACAATAATAATTTTACTCGAATTTTTCATCTTAAAATCACAATATTTAAATTTTTATATTTATTAAATTATAAAGGTGACAACTTTGGCATCATTTAAAATAAAATAATATAAGTGTCATAATCACTTTTATAAGGATCCAAACGGTCATATATTAGGTAATTTGATGATTAAGGTGTAGATATACACTACAAATAAGTTTTGGTCAGGTTTGTGGGCCTTTTAATGGGTATTATTCTTTCAATAAAAACTATATTACTTATTTTCCACTTAATAAATAATTTCTGTATCATTAATTTATCACCATTAATGACAATTATTTAATCCCTAAAAATTCTAAATAAATTATCATGATGTAGAAAATTTTATTAGAGTTTTGGATACTATTCATGTTTGATGTTTTATGATGTTTATCACTAAATTAAAATTATTATACTTATAATATTTAAGAGAGTGACATGTTGTCACTTTCTTTGGTTTTAATAATAATTAAATTATTTTCATGGTCAAAAGTCCATAAAATGAATCTAATCCGACCCTTAGGTTATATGGGTATACTTTTAGCCATCCAATAGAATTTTTGCATGTGTTAGGGTAATTTTATAATATTATATTTACCCTTAATTACCTGATTTACCTTTAACTATGGTAAATAAAATTTACCGTAGTTACTATTCATAATTCCCAAATATAAAAAGTAGCTTATTAACATAATTTGGACCCACTGATTCCAAATATGGAATCCATTTTTCCAAATTCAATACACAAAAGTTGCATAAATTAAATTAAAATTAATCCCGTTGTCGAAACAAAACAGTTTTTTCATTAAAACATTGCAAAAGATTGAATTGATTTAACCTACGAATTTAATGTAAAATCAATGCTAATGACATACATTATATTAAATGGTAAAAATTTATTCTATTTATACTTTAAAACCATTCAATATTATAATTTAACCATATAAATTATTGCGATGAAAAAAGTTGTTTTTAATTAAAATATAGCGTGTTTTTACTATTCATCAAAAAATACTTATTTTACCCAAAAAATTTATTTTGTTCTTATACCATGTTCTAGAAAATGTGTAAGATGAATAATAATGTTATAAAATTCAAAATTTAGTTAATAATATTCATAACGGCTAGTTCATAATAATATTATAATAATATATCGTTGTTTAGTAAAACCCGGTATTGCGTACAACACACGCTATCGAGGAAGGTCGTCATTGCGTGTAATGCAAGCCAAGTCAGGGTTGCGTGTTGTGCAAGAATCCTTCGTTGTTTCGTATAACAGAATACAACCATATTTCCTTTATACATTGAATATATATATATATATACTCAATGTTAGGTAGAATAACTATTATCAAAATTGTGTGTAACACGATCCAAGAATAGTGTTGCGTATACTGCAAGCTAATACGGTGTTGCGTATAGCGCAAGGTAATCTTGGTGTAGCATACAACACAAGACATTAATGAAATTAAAATAATATTTTTCATAAAATCTCGGGGTGTTACAATATGTGTGACATTCACCATGTCCAAAAAACGGGGTTTTTTCATTTTTTTCTTATAAACAATCATGATATCGATCAAGTGGTTTTATCTCAAAAGCGTATAAATATATATATTGATAGATCTTTGTAAACGGCTTCTCATTTACATGACAGAGATGGTGATTCCATAGATTGGTATTATATAATTCACGCGAGCATGATTTTTTATCATTTAGAAAAAATGGTTTTTATATTTTAATACATAAATTCCATTATTTAAATGTTTCATACCATAAAATATGTTTTCTTTAAAAAATAATAAACTTTTATTTCCAAGTTCAAAAATAAAACCATTTGTATCTTAGTAGTATAAAGAAATTATGTTCATGGTAATAGTTTTTAAATAATAATAATATCTTCAAAAATATATTATTTCTATTGGTAATGAATGGTGGTAGTCCCCAATGGCTAGAGAATCCACCCTCACATCATTTATTGCTTAAAAATCCACCTATACTCTAGAAATATCTTAGAATTTATGTGGTTAATGAATTTAGATGTATATGTGAGCACCAAAAATTATAATCTAATACCCAATTTTTAGATGTTTAAAGATAAGACTTGATTAAAAATCACCATTTGAATCCCCTTGACTTTGGGTTCAGATATTCTTCTAGTGGACTTGTTTGCCACCTGAAAAACACCTACTTATTTTCCATTTCCATACATATGGATTTTCCTCTTCTTATAAGGATGGTGGTCAAGAGATTTAGAATTTTTATGATTCTTGGTCCCTGTAAGGGCCCAGACTTAAACATTACATATCCTAGTGATAATAACTAGAAATAGTTTTATTTTCTTAATAATCCTTTAGGTTAAGAGTTTTATATAATTAGGTAATTAATGTTACATAACATACCCATAAATTACAAGGTGGAAAATTCTTCTTAATATCCATTTTTTAAAAATATAGAACCATTAAAATAAAATATGATTTCTTTTCACGTAAAATATTTTAAATTTTCATCTTTACTTATTCCTTTTAATATCCCATCCTTAAAACCCTATGAAAAATATTTTTAAAACGTGTTATGAGCATAAAATGCTCCAAAAAGGACATAAATAATAATAAATATGTTAGTCTAATAAAAAACATAAAATCCCAAAGAAATTTTACCTTTATATCATTGGTCATTGAAAAAATTAAATAAGTCATTTCAACATGAATATCACAGACACTGTTTCCACAAATAAAAACATTAAAAATCATAGAAATCAAATAAAACCCCTTTAGGTAACTTAGAGAATCATATTCATAACCCATTTTAAACATGTTTCTAAAATAACTAGAGCCCAGATAAATACATAGGAGAAACACTTATATATATCCCTCCTTATTTCCTAAAAATAAAAGCTACATTACTCAATGAATTGGAGAACTATTTGGGAACACTCAAAGCTATAACAGGATCACACAACAAATATCTATGTTCACCCAATGTATAAGATTTATTGGGCTCACCTGGGTGATGTAATGGGTATCGATCCTTCATATATGTTGTATAGAGCCCACCTATTTCACATATAATGTTTAAGTAGCATATAAAACATTTTATTCATGAATATTTTCTTGATTTATACTTTAAAAAATATTTTTAAATACCATATAAAAAAGAAATTTGGATATAAAAATACTATTATCATTTAAAAAAAATTACCAATACAAAAATAACAAGAAAAAGGGAAATATTTTTTTATTTAAAGAAAATATCGTTAAAAATTTATGAATTAAAATATTATTTTCATTGTTTATAATATAAAATGGTATTATATTATATATAAAATAATTTTTCAAGATCACATGAAACATTTCTTGAGGAAAATATCATTTCCATTTTGAAAACATATTTTTTTCTAAAAAAAACTATACATTTATAAGGGAAAAAATATTTGAAAATAACATTGTAAATATTTAGTGGAATATTCAAAGAAATTAGTATTCATGATAGTGTAAAAATACACTCATTCCATATAAGTTAGAAAACATTCCTTTTACACTTTCTGTAAAATTCAAAAAGTACCACATTTAGAAAATGACAAGATGATTCCTTTCAAAATGTTTTATAAGAACGTGAAAAAAGGTAAAAATTAATTTAATAATTCATATTATAATATTTAAAAACTAATTTAAATTTTTTTAATAAAATATGGATATGTAAGAAAATGTGAGTTTAAGGGAAAATTTATAAGATGATGTTTAAAACAAATTCTCTTACCTCGAATCTAACTCATACTGTAAATCATATTTCTTCATGAATAACAAAATTAGGTTGTTTTATACTATATTAATAGCATTTTTCATGTTCAATGTTCCTTTATTTCATTTATTACCATGTTATGTATAATTAATTTATCATTTAAGTTCATGTTGGGAATTTTTTATGATATTCATCTAACATGTCAAAAATGACTTCATTTGGTTGACTATGGTCAAATTGGTCATTATTTCATCATCTAAAAAATAATATTACTGAGATAATTATAATTTTTATAAATAAATTATAATTTTAAATCCAACCATTAAATATTTTTATGAAAAATAAATATGTTACAATCACGAAGATGGTAGGTCATACGTACACATGAGTAATGTTTCCATTTTTCAACGATCATTATAGAAAGAGGAAAAGTATTATATTATCCTTAAATAAGAATCTTAATATATTAAATATAATATTTTTATTTTAAATATACTTATATATTTCATCTATGTGATGTGGCGATGAAAAACAAATTGCATCGCTTCGTGGAGGTGGTAGTCCACACGTACGCAAGAACAATGTTACCATATTTCAGTGAATGAAAAGATAAGAATTTAAATGATCCATTATATTTTAATAATGATAAAATTTTCATTAAAATAATATATAAATTTTAATTTAATAATTATAATCCATTCATAATATATGGTGGTGGAAAAAAATTGCATTGGTCCGTGAGGCAATAGTTTGTCATACACAAGAATGGGGGTTTTGTTTTCCATTTGATGGAATAGAAGATGGATATAGGTTATGATATTAACATAATAATGTATAGATATATTTAGGATACTATTTTTATTATTTTATAACTATTGAAAAATATTGTAAGGAGGTAGAATAAAAAATAACATAGAAATGCTTGATTAAAAATGATACCACTTCTTCGTACAACCTCATTTTAATAACACCTTATGACTGCTAAGGTAGGTTTTGTGCCTAAAACATATCTCTATAATAATATAAGGGACTCTATATATGTTTTTATGGTTATTTTATAAACCAAATGGGTTTTTATGTGTGAATAATTGAGAATTGGTGCCCCTTTATAAAATTGGGGAGGGGAACTCTTAGAAATCATCAAAATATTAAATTAATATGAATTAATTTTTAATTATAAATGGGTAAAAATGGATTTATTTTCAATATAGGATGCTTATTGGATAACATTTTATTATAAAATAACTTTCTTTACAATTTTATGTCTCATTTTAACCCGTAAAATTTAGTTTTAACCCCTCCTTAACAATTTTTAAATTATCCATGACAACAAGGATTTTTTAATATTTTATATTTAATATTGTTCCCATAAATAGATAAAAGGACAATAAATGGATCGAGATTTTATTATAACCAATATACTTATCACATGGATAAATATAATATTTTTATTAATTTTATATCGTTTAATAAAATAGTATTTATTCTAACATGTCATTAATGTCAATACTAAAAACTATTCATTAATTTGATTTTAATAACATCAATACGATGGGAGAAATTATAAAAAAGTGTTTTATTAAATATATATCAGGTCATTTTAATCTATAAAAATCATCAATATCAATAATTATCTCAAATTATAATTTTTTTTAATATTTTTAATATCATTTATTTTTATAGTATAATGTTTACATTTATTATCTAAAATAAAATCAATCACTCTTAATGTCTTGTACCAAAAATTTAAGTGCCCAAATTACATAATATCCAGAATATGATAATCATTTCGCTAAATAACCTAAATCACCATAAATAAACATTAAAATAATATATTATTCCAAAATATAATTCAACCTATATTCCTCAAATAAAATACCATAGTTCTTTTTATATTAATCATTTAAAGTTCCCAAAATAGTGAACTTCTTCCAAAATAAAATTAATCACATAATCACCAAATAACTTTTCAATATCATGAATATTTTCAAGATAAAACAAATGTTCCAAAAACCAAATTAACATTTATTTTCAAAATAATTTTTATATTAGAGAAATTTTATACTAATCAGGACTTCACGTAGGCTTTTGGTAGGTATTACTCCCTTTTCACCCTTCGGTTGTGGTTTCAAACCTCTCGGCCTTTCTGGATGTGATGGGATATCACCGGGCCTGCAGGTTTTCCTTTTTCTAAAATAGAATACTTATAAAATTCTAATAAATGTGATAAACATACTAAAAAATAACCTAAATATATTCAATATTAAGGAAATATTTTAACCTCAAAGGTTATCTTATACCATTAATTTTCCATCCGAAGGATAATAATAACCCATATTGACCTCAAAATCAAATAATATATAAACCCTAAAGGGTATCCAAATCTTTAAAATTATGTCCAAAAATGAAAAAATCATTCTTCATCAAATATATTTTTCACATGATAAACATTAGGGTTACATATACATTAAACATCTATGAAAACATAATAAAATTCTACCAAAGTACTATCATCATCAAAACAGTATTAATGATTTTAAACTTATGATCATTCTTAAATATAACACTAAATTATAACTCTATAATGTAGACAAATTAATAATTCAAAATTCATCATAATTACTTAACCATTATTTTTTATAATATTCCTTAATAATTATTTCTTACAAAAAAAATATGAATAATTTCCAAAGACTCAACAATGTCAAAACATAATCCATGAAATAATCCATACATTTCATATACCAATTGAAATTTCCTCATATTCAATTATAATGGAAGTGTGTATTTATATATATATATATATATATATATATATATATATTCTTTTAGATCCTATTCATGATACTTACCCCTAGGAAATCAATTGGTATATTGATAATTCTCCCCACATTTAAACAATAAATTAATACCTTGGGAATAACTTATTTCCCCTTCATAGAGTTAACTGAACAGTTCAATTCTCCCTGGAATATTATTTATTTATTTACCCATTTACCACATTTAGAAAATCATCCCTTTATTTTTAAGATATTTTCCTTGGTTATTTTATATATATTATTATCACATGAGTCCTTGAATATATTTACCTTTTTTATCATTATCACCTGAAATTCCACATGGATTAATTTACCTTTTATTTAATTAATTATGAAACTCAAATAGGTCTAATTTTTTAATCATTAATCTTGATATATTTTTTATAATAACTATGGTTGTTCTCACTGCATGTCTCATTCTGTTTGGTTCCAAATTTAGACAACCAATGAATCTTCCTTCACATCCATTATCACTTTGGTTCCTATTGGATCCAACCATTTACTAAAACCAAAACAATTACTATGGGCATATCAATAAAATCATATTTTTCTATCTTATGAGGAGGAAAAATACTAATTTAAATATATTCATGTTATCTCTAACAATTTATATTTATCCAAAAAGACTATAATACTCCCAAATATACTAAAAATTATGGTTATAAAGACTTTTAAATTATTCTAAAATAATATCTTAACCTATAAAGTTATTTAAACACTACTCTAATACCAACTGTAAAGAACTAACCATAATCATTACATATTATAGTGATTTTAAATTTGAAAAAATTTTATTTTATCAAATATTTTTTAGGTTTTGAGTTATAGAGAATTGGGTCCTAGATATTATTTAAAAAAACCATAAATTACAAGGTGGACACTTCTACTTAGTATCCATTTTCCCACAATATAGGACCCTTAAATTAATACATGTTTTATTTTCATAGAAAATATTCATTATTTTCTCATTTAATTCTTCCTTTCCATTATGTGTCCCTAAAATATTGTGAAAAAACATTTTAAATATGTGGGATGAGAAAAAAAGTATTTGTATGGAACTAAAAATGATGAAATCTGTTAGTCTAGTGAAAAAATGAAGCGCCATAAACATTTTACCTTTATCTAAATGATCTTTGAAAATATTAAATAAATCATTTCTAAATGAAAATAAAACACTATTTTTTTCTCAAATAAAAACATTAAGACTCATAGAAACCAAATAAAAACCCATTTAAGAAACTTAGAGTATGTCATTCGTAACCTATTTTAAACCCATGCTAGAAATAATTGGACCCCGGTTAAATAAATAGGACAAATCCTTTTTTAAACACCTCCTTATTTCAAAAAGAGACAAGTTTTATTACAAAATGCATTTCAGCACTATATGGGCACACCAAAAGCTATAGAGGGATCACCAGGTGCTATCTTGGAACACCCAATGTATAAGTTGTATTGGGTTCACTTGTGAGCTATAATGGGGTCCAACCCTTTGTATAAGCCATATCGGGCTCAACTGTTTCATATATAATGATCAAGTACCTTGTAAAACATTTTATTCTTGCAACTTTTCATCATAAAACATTTGAAAAACTATTTTTAAATCCCATATGAAAAACACCTTTGGATACCAATATACCCTTATAATTTAAAAAATCATTTTTGATACCAAAATAATAAAAAAAATTGAAAGTTTGTTTTTCTTTAAAGAAAGTATCATTAAAAATATTATTATGGAAACAAATCTTTTCACCTTGAGTAACATAAAAAGATGTAATCTTATATATAAAATGATTTTTAAAGATAACCTAAATGACTTCTTGAGGAAAATAACATTTTATTTTTTTAAATACATATTTTTTCAAGAACCTTCGTAATTATAAAGGAAAATTTTTTATTTTGAAATAAAAATGTAAATATTTAAATTATACTTCAAAAAAATATTATTCATGATGGTATGAAAAAATACTCACTCCGTGTAAGATAACATACATTATTTTTACACTTTCGGTTGAAGTCAAAAGGTATCACATTCAGAAAATGACATGAAGATTCCTTTCATGCCATTTTGTAAAAAAGTGAAACATGTGTAATAATGAATTTAAAAATTCAAAAAATAATATTTAAATTTTTATTTAAAACATTTTTATAAAATATAAATATATATATGGAATAAAAATAGAGTTTTAAGGGAAACATTAAATGATGAATTTTAAATGAAAGTCTCTTACATTGAGTATGAATCATCAGGTGCATTATTTGTTTTCATAAATAATAAAATAATATTTTTTATACTTTCTTAAGAACATTTTTTAAGTTCATTATTCATTTATTTAATTTAATATGATGTTATATATAATTACTTGATCAATTAAGTTCATGTTGGGCGTTTTTTCTGATATTCGACTCATATGTCATAAATGACTATGGTAGGTTGACTAGGTGGAAGATGTAATTATTACATCATTAAAAGAAAAATAATAATGAGATAATTATAATTTTTATAAATAAATTATAATTTTAAATCCAACCATTAAATATTTTTATGAAATAAACTATGTTATAATCTCGGAGAGGGTAGGTCGTACATCTACACGAGTAACGTTTCCATTTGTAAATGATCATTATAGAAGGAGGGTATGTATTATATTATCATTAAAAAATGACCATAATATAATAAATATCGTATAACTCAATTAAATGTAATTATATATTTCATCCAAGACATTTGGTGATGAAAAAAATCACATCGCTTCATGGATGTTATACTCCACACATATGCACAAATGACATTATCAGTTTTTAGTGAACAGAAAGGTAAGAAGATGAATGATATATTATCTTTAAATAATGATAAATTTGTCCCAAAAATAATATATAAATATTATTTTCATCATTATAATACACCCATGAGATAAGGTTATGGAAAATGAATTACATCGATTTGAAAGGGGGTAGTTCACTATAGATAGGAATGCTGGTTTTTTTACCAATATGATAGAAGATGAGATGGATATAGGTTATGATATTAACATAATAATATATAATTAAATTTAATATACTATCTTCACTATTTTATCATGGTTTAAGAATATTTTAAGGAGGTAAAAGAAAAAGTAAAACAGAAACGCTCCATTAAAAAGCATACATCTTCTTTGAACAACGAACTTTTCTTAACACCTTAAGAAAAAAAGGTTGTTATTCTGCCAAATAAAATACCACAATAATGATTTTATAGATTAAAGGAAGGTATTTACATAGTTATTGGCTAAATAAAATGGGTTTTTATGTGTAAATAAATGAGAATATGTGGTGGCCCTTTATAGAAGAGGGGAGGGGTACTCTTGGAATTGCTCAAAATATTAAATTAATATAAATTAATTTTCATTTCCAAATTTCTACAAACTCATTAATTTATAACATAATATGTTTATATGTTTAAATACTCTCATAAAATACTTTTTTACAAGTTTTAGTCACATTTTTAACCTTATCATTTTTTACCCTTATCATTTTTACCCCGGTTAACCCTTTTAAAACTTACCATGACAACATGTAATTTTTACTCATTGAGGGTCAATATAGTTTCAATAAATCAATAAAATACCCAAAAATGTAACATGATTGATATTATCAATAATTTTATAAAAAATTACCAATATAATATTTTTATTAATTTTATAACATTTAATAAAATATGTTTTATTCTAACATATTGTTAATGTCAGTATTTAAAACTATTCACTAATTTTATTTTTATAACATCATGAAAACATGTAAAATTTGGAGAAATAATTTTTCATTATATTACTAACATGTCATGGTTAGTAAAAAAATAATTTTTCACACTAATTATCTCTAATTATACTCTTTTAGTAATTTTAATATCATTTATTTTATTTTCAATCAAGTGAATAATTACAGTATCAACATTGTGTATAATTTTAAGGTAATTATTTCATCAATAAAAGTATCAAATAAATTTTCATAATGAATATAAATCTATTATATTCTAATATAATATTCAAAATATAAAATATTATCTGGTAATATCTAAGTTAAAAATATTATCTTTAATAAAATAATATTTTGACATTTTTTACTTTTCTTTAAATAAAACATTATAATTGTCATAATCTAATCCAAATGGACAAAAAATACATATAATCAAATCCTAGTTCAATATCAATTAAAATAACTAATCCAATTAAATTAATTCAAGTGTTTCGGTTATTTTATTATCCTTATAATTTTATTTTTAACATTAATTGCTTGTTTTACCCGTAACCAAGGTAACAAAAATTACTAAGGTTACTATTAAATTGAATAAAAAAATAAAGGGACATATTTATCATATATGGACACAAATTTTACAAATAAATAACTCATTTTTAAGAAATCAAAAATTAAAATTTGGGGAATTTTAATTAAAATTAAACCAGAAAAATGCAATGAAAACCAGTTTTTCCTAAAAATGTCTTTATCAAATGTTATTATAATAATTGAAGTATAAAATTAATTTCAAAAACCATTATTTTATAATTTTAAATTAAAATTAACTAATTAAATTTTAAAACTAACCCAAATTATAATTTTACATTGTATAAAATTTAAATGAAAACAGGATTTTCAATAAAAATCAATATTTTTCTCTATTCATTAAAAATTCCAGGTTTTTAAAAAAAATTAAAAATTTCACCATAGGATAATGTTAATATGACGATTTCAAAAACTATGTTCAATTTCTCAAATAAATTTTATAAAATTTATAATAATAATTATATTATTTACACACAAAATTTAATAAAAATCATTTTTAAAGAAAATGTATTTTTAAAGAATAAAATGAAATTACTAGAAATTTAGTGATAACTTTATATGAATTTTCCAATAAATTTATATTGAGTAAAAAATTACTAATTAGGTCATAATTTGGTTAATAATAATAATTCCCATCAATTCAACCTCTACATTATAATGGCCACATTTAAGAAATAATATTTCATTGTTTTTTTACGATCGATGTTGTGTATCATGGACACTATCAAACATAATAATTCCTTTTAAAATACTAGAATATTACACCCCCCCCCCCAAATTAAGAAATTTCATCATCATAATTTGAACTCAATCATGGTATCTTTGGTTTGAATTTTCAACATAAGTTTTTTGAGGTCCCACATCATAAAATGGTTCAATAAAACATCCTCTTAAAAAGAGAAAAAGGAAATTTGGATGGTCATCTAGAATAACACATAGTAAGTATCCTAGTATTAGAAAATAAGTACGAAATGAAAACATGGATATGTAGGAGAAAACTAACTCTAAAAAGACTGATAAAGAGTCATAAAAAAATGTTAATGTGAAGGTTAAACATTACAAAACTATAAATTAGTGATGATTTTAAAAGATATTGATTTCTCCATAAGAAAACTAAATGGATAATGATTTTTTTTGAAAATCATTTTCCTAAGGGTGATGAATTATTTCACATTATATATAATGAAAATAAATAAATTTAATTACATTTCAAGTATAATTTCAAGTATTAATCAATTCCCACCACAATCACATAATTTTTTTAAAAAAAGTATTTTATAATGTCTCATATTTTCTGTATATTATTTTTTAATACTATATAGAATTATTTTGAGACCAGACCTTTTGACGGCGTGTGATTCTAAGGCCCAGAGTGCCCGAAATAAATGTTTGAATTAAATTAAAATTTTAAACAACATGCATGAGCGGTTTTTCCTGTAAAAGTGGAAAATATTTTAAACAGGTGCCCAAATCAGAAATATGAGTGCACCATTATGTTTATAGAAGTGAATTTCACTTAGGTAGGGCCTAACTTTGACCAGCGTGGGTTGACTGCAAAAGTTATCTTTCGGGTGTTTTAAAGGAAACATTTTAGAAGAAATAAAATAAATTAATAATTTATTTTATTTTAAAATGTTTCCATAATGATGATTATTATTTTATTTAAATAAGAAATAGCCCATGGATAGGCTCATAACCCTAGATATTTCCCCTATAATCCTCGGGTGCTTTAAAGAGGAGCCGACCTTGGAAGATTTTGATGGATGCCGACGAACGACGACATGTGGATCGTTGCGTAGCGAGATGGAATCACGACCAACAACTGATATTCCTCTTCATTAATGATCAAGGTAGGAGTTTGTTATTTTGATTTAATTCTTCGATGTTCTTGGATTAAACAATGAACACGGATCAACCCACGAATAGGTTGATCCATGGATTCATACATTCTCGCGGGAGGGTTTTTATTGGGTTGATCTTGGATAATTAATCCATGTTAGATTATTGTTTTGATTCTTCTCCATTTGATCCAACTAATGGGAGCAGATCAACACCGTGAAAAATGACGGCAGAGGTTCATTCCTCTATTTTTCTTTTGGATTTATTTTTCCCCTTTATTTTTCTCTTGTGTTCCTTGCGTTCTTCATTGGGTGACAAACAACAGATTGTTGCGCATCCGTTTTGTGACACAATGATCCCAAATTAGAGATCTGACATCATGGAGACCTAAAGGAGGTGCGATGACAATGGCGTTGGACGAATCGACATGGTTCGAGAATAATCATTATTTGACTGTTCTTCTCTTGGATGATAAAAACACATTTTTGGGGCCGATCGGGGGCCCAAAACTTACAGAATCGACTCCGTGATGTGTGGTTGACCTAAAATCTGAAGTTTCATCGTGATTGGATGGTCGGATCAACAATCAGAGCATCATCGAGGCGTGGAGAAGTAGGTTCGTGATTCTGGAAAATTCCAGAATACATGGCGTGTAATTTTGAAGGACACGTCGTGTGGTATCAGCGGTGGCAGATAGGGTTTTGAGGGTTAGACAGGTATCACACGGCGTGTGACCCCGGTTACATAGCGTGTTGGACCTTCCCCGAAGCATGGCGTGTATTCTAGGATGTACACGAACATGGGATGAACTAAACGGCTTCGAAGACACAACGTGTAGACCCTATGTGGCATAGTAGAGTCGACTATGTAGGACTCAGCATGTATCCTGGGAAATACATAGACACATGATGAAGTACATAGTTGTGTACTCCACCACATGGCCAGACCAGGCTGGATAAATGGGTTACGAGTGTATCGGTTACCCGGGGTGGTGTACATGGGATAAAGCCGTGTACGGGAAAACGACCACATACATGGAATCAACCCCAGTTACTCAGACATGGCATGTGATTTGTACTGCATGTTGTGTACTTACTTTCATACACGATCAGCCTTGCGACACGGGCCATAGTACATGGGCAGTACCTAGGGATAGAATACACAGTGTGAAACACTTCTACATGCCGTGTACATTTCAGAACATGGCTTGATATTCTTGTCCACCGTACCTTGGACATGTTTTGTTTGGGTTAGTGCCCCTTTTTTCATTCCCCTGAAGTTCAGGTATCATTTCCTACTATAGAAGTGTGATACCTTTAGCAGGACTTTCCAAGATAGAGTTAGGTATCCCTCGGAGAGGCCTGGAGCGAGATCCTCAATCCATTCTGGACCCTAGGTGGAGTCAGGTATCAACGTGACCACTTCCATAGGGTGACGATCCAAAACCTAGTTGGTAAATTCCAGATGAGTCTTAGTATCTGCCAAGGCCCTTGTTGTGATCCTCATATGTGTATCGTGATCTTTCTCACTCAGGAGTGTGTTCTCTTGGAATGAGTTTATCTATCTCTCGTGACTTTTCCCGACAGATAGAGCTTCTCGGACATACGTCATCTGAGCTATCATACTTTTGGAGTGAGTTCTCCCAGATGAGTGCTTCGTGTAATCTTCGAACTGAATTCCTAGTTGGGGTATGCGGTTGCGTGACTTGTCTCTAGACTATGAGTTTGGGATTTGAGTATATCTGGATATTTTCTATTTCTCTTGTTATATGATTAGTAGACATATTTTGCAGATATCACTGTGATTTTCCTTTGTGTATTACTTAGTGGTTTTTAGGGTCCTCTACGGAGTATTGTTATATAAACCCCTGCATGGGCTTTTCCCACACATGTCAAGTCTTGTGCAGACGAGCAACCTTTTGACCAAGTCTAGGGAGGACCAGGACAAGAATTAGCTCTATAAGTTCCCTACTGACCAAGGTGATCCTATGGGTATGAGCAGTAGTCCCAGTACCATGTTTTTATTATAGGTTGGACTTTATAGTTTTCAAATTCTTGTTTTTGGTGGGCTTGTATTCTGGCCTAATTTACTTTCAGTACTTTACTTTCCATCATACTCTATTGGTTAGGTTTAGTTGTATGCATGCATTTTGTTCCCTAGTGATTTTTTTTATTTCAGCATTGTGGTATTGGAGATGTGTGCATGTGTACTGGTACTTAGGCAATCCCTCCCATGTTAGTAATTTCCCTACTCAGTGCTAGTCACCAGCCCTTGGACAATTGGAGGTGGGCTTGGGGAGTCGCAGAACGGGCCCCACTAGGAAGGGTCGTGACAGAGTGGTATCAGAGGTGGTCGGTTTTACCTTATGACCAAGAATCTATGATATTGGTTTGGGGGAAATAGTGTTAAGAGTTTTTAGCTCGGCTTTTAGGCCAGAGACTCCAGTGTTGGTGTGGGTGGCTGATGAATCCATACACCAGGACTCTGATAACTTTCTTTTTGACTCAGTACATGAAAACACAAGTTGTGGGGAAGTAAAAGAATAGAACATACATCATATAGTAATGGTTTGTGTTTTCAATGTCCTTTGTGATAGCTATCGAGATATACTCATTAACCATAGTACATCTTGTTTCCTTACAGGATGACTTCGTGATGCATAACCGCTAGGATTCAACATCAAAATCACGCGAATGACCCCCTTAATGATGAGGCTTCTATACAGGGACTAGTTCCCCAAGCATTCCCACCAGGTGGTGCACCTGTCGTACCATCGCCAGGGGAGTGGCCCGTGGTACATGCAGTACCGACCAACGAGGAGCGCAGGCTGAGCGCAGTCCATCAGTTCCAGAGATAGATACCCCTTAGGTTTCAAGTCGAGCCCGACCCTTAGGTGCCTGAGGACTAGATTGAGGTAGTGAACAAAGTTTTCCATCTAGTGAGGAAACCTGCGGGCTACATGGTGATCCTAGGAGAGAGCCTTCTTTAAGGTCCAGTGGGATGATGGTGGAGTCTGACCACAAAGACTCATGATGAGAAGACTCTTTCATGGACGGAGTTCAAGTGACTATTTAGAGAGGAGTTATCTCTAGTTACACTGATACTGGTATGCATCCAGGAGCTTCTTCAACTCTAGCAGGGAAGTTTGACGGTAGATGGCTATTCATCGAGGTTCACCAACATCTCCAGGTACTCGATGGATATGGTCAGGGATCAGTACTTCAGAGCTCGGACCTTCGAGTGAGGTCTACGATGGGACATACGAGAAAGTGTTTTGCCTCTATGAATTTCAACTTCTGCTAGAGTGCTCGAGCGTACCTTGGTGATCGAGAGCTTCTTAGCGTAGCAGAGAAAACCGACAACAGTCAGCAGCAGACAGACAGGTGCGGAGACCTCAGCAGTAGGGATCTGATGTAAGGCACAAAGATAAAGATGTGGTAGACGTAATATGAGGATCCAGGATAGGGGATCAATATTCTAGGGCTCTCATGATGGATTTAGTCATCCTAGGGAGATTCGGTGCTACTCGTGTGATGGTAGGGTACATCTTGTTGGAGATTGTCTGACCTGTCGAACTGCTGACAAGGAGGCGGGAGATTGACCACTGAGGTTGAGGGAGAGAATGGAGCAGATAGACCCACCATGCGGTAGACTTGGAAGAAGAGAAGGGAGAGCTATAGGTGGTGGCAGAAACTTTTATTTACTTCCACCACCACCCCCAGGAGGACCGCACTAGGCTTAGGGAGCTGGGAGATATGGGTGGGGATAGTTGCATGCGGTCGAGGCCTTACGACGTCATTCTCATTATGGATTGGTTATCCTCGATCCATGCCCATATTGACTGTTTTAGGCGAAGAGTGAGATGTGTATACAGTGATGGGATGACGTTTTCTTTTGTTAGAGAAAACGAGACCCATGTAGCATAGAATGGGCTCATGCATAGGAGGGTGTAGCTTATCACTCATGATTGTCTAACATTTCCCTCAGAGCAGCATATGTCATGAGCTCCCATTTCCCAGTAGTAGTGGTACAATACAAGGACATCTTTCCCAAAGATGTTCCAGGACTACCACCTCTTAGGGAAATTGAATTCTGCATCAACTTACACCTCGGGACGGCACCGATTTCCTCATTAGAATAACGTATGGCTCCCACAGAGCTTCTAGAGCTAAGAGTTATGGTGGAGGAGTTGTAGAGAAATGGTTTCGTAAGACCCATCATTTCACCCTGGGTGGCCCCAGTCTTGTTTTCCTAAAATGTTGATGGTATTTTGAGGTTGTGCATGGATTACCATAACCTAAATTAGGTAACGGTGAAGAATAATTATCCACTACTGAGGATCGATGACCTCTTCGACCAGCTTAGAGGGGCACAGTGGTTCTAAAAGGTTGACCTTCAATCAGCTTATCACCAATTATGAGTACGGGACAAGGATATACTGATGACAAATTTTAGATGCCACTACGGTCACTATGAGTACTTGGCGATGCCTTTTGGAATGACAAATGCCCCCACAGTGTTCATGGGACTGATGAACTAGATCTTCCAGCCATACTTAGACCGGTTCGTAGTGGTCTACATCGGTGACATCCTAGTGTACTCAACGTCAAAGGAAGAGCACATGTGACAACTACGGATGGTTCTATATGTACTCCGAGAGCACCAGCTTTATGGGATGCTCTCAAAGTGCCAGTTCTAGATCTAGGAGGTCCACTTTTTGGGACATGTCATCTCAGCAAATGATGTAGTTGTGGACCCAGCCACGGTGGAGGCAGTGTTGTCATGGGATCCACCTCGGAGCATGATGGAGGTGCGGATCTTCCTTCGGTTGGCTGGATATTCCCATAGATTCATTCTTGATTTCTCTTAAATATCATCACTGATGACATCCTTGACCAGGAAGGGACAACACTTCACATGGACAAAGAATTGCCAGTAGGATTTCAAGCAGTTGAGTCAGAGTTTGACAAGCACCCCAACCTTGAGATTACTAGATGAGGGTGTAGGGAACGTATTTTTCTATGATTCATCGAGGACCAAGCCTGTATGTGTCCAAATACAGAAGCAGGCAGAGATTGGTTATAGTTCGTGCTAGCTTAGGCCACTTGAGCAGAACTATGCGACCCATGATCTGGAGTTGGTAGCGGTAGTCTTCATGTTGAAAATGTGGTGACACTACCATATGGGTGAGAAATTTATCATCTACTCTGACCAAAAGAGCCTCAAGTACATCTTCTTGTAGAAGGATCTGAATCTGAGATAGAGGTATTGTCTAGAGTTCCTCTAGGACTATGATTTTGAGATCATCTATACTCCTGGGAAGGGGAACAAGGTGGAAGATGCTCTTAGAATAAGGTTGAACTCACAGCTATTGAGTGATGTGACAAAGAATTTAGCCATGTTGCAGTTATCATTCATGGACAGTGAAAACATAGCTTACCTTAAGTCGATGGTCATCACCCATCCACTCTTATAGTGAGTTAGGGAGGTGTATCATGGGGATGTCGACACAAAGGTTTTACGTGCTCAGTTATCCATAGGATATGATCCTTATGGATATTCTCAAGGTGGAGAGCATGTACTTATTTTAAGAGGATGCACCGTTGTACCATTGAATTAGTGGGAGGAGGTCATAAGGGAGTTTCATACGTCCCCTTTGGCGGTACATCCAGGAGTGACAAAGATGTACTAGGATCTCTGACAGCAGTTCTGGTGGTTAGGCATGAAGAATAAAGTAGCAGAGTTTGTTTCTCTTTGCCTTACATGCCATTTGGTGAAGGATGAGCACCAAGTTCCAATAGGATTAGCTCATCCCTAGAAGTTCTGAATTGGAAGTGGGATGTAATATCGATTGAATTCGTGATAGGCTTACCACGGACGTCCAAGGGGAATGATTCCATATGCGTGATCGTTGACCGACTCACAGTGTCGTCCCACATCCTAGATATCATGTAGCAGAGTTATATAGAGAGCTTGGGATGCCTCTACATGCAGGAAATAGTTCGGATTCATGGAGTCCCTTTTACAATTATCTCGAAACGAGATTCCTGCTTTACATCCTAGTTGTGGAAGGGATTCCAGGAGGCTTTTGGGACATAGTTATGCTTGATCATGGCGTTTCATCCCTAGACTTATGGTCTTACGGAGAGAACCATCCAGGTTCTGGAGAATATGTTGCAGGTTTGTATCATGGACTTTGGTCACAGTTGGAAGGACCAACTACCACTATTGGAGTTTGCGTACAACAACAGCTACCACTCCACCATTAGTATGTAACCATTCAAGGCTTTATATGGGAGACCATGCTGGTCACCGCTTTGCTTGACCGACCTCGGAGAGTCAACACTCATGGGTCCAGAGTTGGTGCGAGCTACCACCGAGAAGGTGCAGATTATCCAGGAGCAGATGAAGACTACACAGAGCCTACAAAATTCTTATGCTGACAAACGACGAAGACCTCTAGATTTTAAGGAGGGATACCACATCTTTCTATGGGTCTCACCTCGATGAGGGTTGCAGAGATTTGTACAGGGAGGAAAGCTATCTCCAAAGTTCATTGGACCTTTCTAGATACTATGTAGAGTTGGCGAGGTAGAATACCACCTAGATCTACCACTATAGTTGCATCGGGTACACAAAGCCTTCCACTTGTCACAGCTGAGGAGATACGTGCATGACCCATCACACGTCATCGACTGGGGAAAGCTGGATATCAAGGATGGAGTGACCTTTGCTGAGTACCCGATGGAGATCGAGGATCGGTAGGAGAGGATCCTTCATGGGAGATCAATTCCCTTGGTGCACCTCTGGTGGCAGAACTAGAATCTTCAGGAGAGCACATGGTAGTGGCAGGCTCAGATCTGTGTCAAGTACTCACATATTTTTGAGTAGCCTTTGTTTTAGCTTTTGGAGGACATAAAGCCCCAAGGTGGGGAGAATGTAATGTCTAGGATTTTCTGTGTATTATTTTTAAATATTATATGGAATTATTTCGAGGCTAGAAAATTTGACAACATAAAATTTCGAGGCCCGAAGTGCCCAAAATAAATGTTTGAAATAAATTAGAATTTTAAATAGCGTGCGCGAGTGGTTTTTCCTATAAAAGTTTAATATCTTTTAAATGGGTTCCCAGATCAAAAATCCTAAGGAAACATTGAATTCATAGAAGAGACATTACCTTAGTTAGGTCCTAACATTGATTAGTATGGGTCGGATACAAAAGTTATGTTTTTGGTGTTTAAAGGAAGCATTTTAGAAGAAATAAAATAAATTAATAATTTATTTTATTTTAAAATGTTTCCATAACACTAACACATATTTTATTTAAATAATAAAGAGCCCAAGGTTAGGCTCATAACCCTAGATATTTGGTCTAGAATCCTTTGGCACTTTGTAGAGGAGCCAACCTTGGAGGATTTTGACGGACGAGGACAAACGACGATGCATGGATTGTTATACAGCGAGATAAAATTATGACCGACAACTGATCTTCCTCTTCATCGATGATCAAGGTAGGGGTTTGTTATTTTGATTTCATTATTCCCCTTTCATGTATTAAATTATGAATACGGATCAACCCATGAACATTTTGATATGTGGATTCGTACGTTCTTGCATGAGGGATTTTATTGGGTTGATTTCGGGTAATAAATCCATGTTAGATTATTATTTTGATTTTGATCTATTTGATCCTACTAACGGGAGAAGATCAATGCTGTGATGAATGAAGGTGGAGGTTTGTTCCTCGATTATGCTTTTGGATTTATTTTCCTCCTTTATTTTTCTCTTGTGCTCTTCACGTTCTTCATGGGGTGATGAACAATGGATCGATGCGCATCTGATTTGCGACACAACGATTCCAAATTGGAAATCTGACATCGTAGAGACCTAGCAGAGGTGCGACGACGACGGCGGCAGAAAAATCGACATGGTTCGGGAATAATTGTTCTTTGACCATTCTTCGCTCAGATGATCAAAACACGTTTTCAGGGCTGATAATAAGCCCAAAACTTACGAAATCAACTCTGTGATGTGTGGGTGACCTAAACTCTGGAGTTTTATTGCGATTGGATAGACAAATCAATGATTGGAGCATCACTGAGGCGCAACATAGTAGGTTTGTGATTCTGAAAAATTCAAGAATACACGGCATATAACTCTGAAGGACAAGCTGTGTGGTATCGGCGGAAGCGGATAGGGTTTTGGGGGTCAGACAGGTATCACACAGTGTGTGACCCGGTCACCTGGCGTGTTGGACCTTCCTCGAAGCTCAGCACGTATTCTGGGATATACACAGATACGGGATGAACTACACAACTTCTAAGACACGATGTGTAGACCCTACATGGCCTGGAAGAGGCAACTATGCCAGACTTGACATGTATCCTAGGAAATACATGGATACGGGATGGAGTACACGGTCGTGTACTGTACCACACGGCTAGACCAGGTAGGCTACATGGGTTACCCATGTTTCGGTTACACAGGGTGGCGCACATAGGATAAAGTCATGTACGGGCACACGGCCGTGTACACAGAGCTGACCCCAGTTACTTGGACACGGTGTTTGATCTTTACTACACGTTGTGTACTAACTTTCCTATACAATCAGCCTTGCAACACAGGATTTAGTACATGGGCAGTACCCAGGGTCAGAAGACACGATGTGTAACCCTTCTACACACCGTGTACTTTTTAGTACATGGAATGATCTTCTTGTCCCCCGTATCTAGGACATGTTTTGTTTGGGTTAGTTCCCCTTTTTCTCGTTCCCCTAAAGGTCAGGTATCGTTTCCTACTAAAAGATTATGATCCCTTCAGTAGGAATTTCTCAGATTGAGTTAGGTATCCCTACGAGAGGCCTAGAGAGAGATCCTCTATCCATTCATGACCCGAGGTGGAGTCAGGTATCAACATTAAAACTTCCACAGGGCATTTATCCTTTATGATATTGAGTCAGGTATCCCACCGAGAGGCCCGGAGATAGATCCTCTATCCATTCATGACCCTCGATGGAGTCAGGTATCGATGAGACACTTCTACAGGGTGTTGATCCTCTACCTAGCAGGTGAATTCCAGATGAATCATGGTATCCTCCAAGGCCCTGGTAGTGATCCTCATATGTGTATCGTGATCTTTCCCACTTAGGAGTGTGTTCTCCCTGAATGAGTGTATTTATCTCTCGTGACTTTTCCTGACAGACATTACTTCTCAGAAGGATGCCATCAAAGCTATTAGACTCATGGAGTGAGTTCTTCATGACAAGTGCTTCATGGAATCTTTGAAATGAATACCTAGAGGGGGTATGTTGTTGCGTGACTTGTCCCTGGACTACAGGTTTGGGATTGGATAAAATCTAGATATTTTCTATTTATCTTGTTATATGCTCAGTAGACATATTTTGCAGAGATGATTGTGCTTTTCCTTTGTGTATTGCTTAGTGGTTTTCAGGGTCCTCTACTGTGTATTTTTATACTCACCCCTACATAGGCTTTTCCTGTACGTGTCGTGTCTTGTGCAGACGAGAAACCTTTTGACAGATTCCAGGGAGGATGAGGATAGGACCGAGCTCTTTAAGTTCCCTAAAGGATGAGGCGATCCTACGACAATGAGCAGCAGTCCTAGTACCACTTTGTTCTTACAGTTGGTACTTTGTTGTTTTCAGACTCTTTTTTTGGTGGGCTTGTATCCTTTCTCATTTTAATTTCGGTACTTTACATTCTGTCGTACTCTATTGGTTGGGATTAGTTGTATGCATGCATTTTGTTCCCCAGTGTTTTTTACATTTCAGCATTGTGGGTTTGGAGATGTGTGTGTGTAAAGGTACATAGGCAATGCCTCCCATGATAGTAATATGCCTACTCAGTGCTAGTCACCATCCCCTTGCCTATTGAAGGCGGTCTTGGGGAGTCGAAGCGTAGGCCCCACTAAGACGGGTCGTGACATATTCAATATGAAGTTTTAATACCTTTATCACTACAATCAAATTATATATATCACAAAAATCCAAAAAAATAAAAAAAATATATTCATCATATCATTAATAATTAAACAAAACAAAAAAAAATTTAACACAAGGTAAGGTAATTACCAAAAAGAATAAAACTTTATATAATGAAAAACTACTTTAATCTCGAAAATTTAATAGTAATACCTAAAGTTCAATAAGGATCATTCAAAATAATAACTATAATTAAAATTTCTAAAAACTATTCTATACTAATATTGAAACCTAAAAATAAAAAGAATTTTATCACATGGTGTTCCAAGATAAATTTAATACTTATCATCAAAAATAACATCAATCACTCTTAATTTCTCATACAAGACAGGTAAGTGCACAATTCACATAATTTACAAGATATGCTAATCATATAAATAAATAACCTTAATCAACATAAATCTACATTAAAATCATATATACTTCCAAATTATAATTCAGCCTTTATTTATCAAATAAAATATCATAGTGTTTTGTTTATCTTAATCTTATAAGTTTTATAATATATTGAACATCTTCCAAACTAACATTAATCATTTAATCACAAAAAAAATCAATATCATTGTTAGCTTCACGATAAATCTTTTGTTCCCAAAATTAAATTAATATTTTTTCCAAATCATTTATCTATAAAAAAATGTCAATCAAACCTAGACATGATGTATGTTAGTGGTTGGAATTTCACCTTTATTACCATTTAGTTGTGGGTTTAATCCTCCTGGCCTTGTCTGATGTGACGGGTTTTCACTTTTCCTACAGGTTATCTATTTACTAAATTATAATCCTTATAACATTCCAAAAAATAGGATAAAATTAATCAAAAATAACCTTAATATATTCAATATTAAATAAATGTTTTAACCTACAACTATATCTCATTCCTTTCATTTTGATTCCCAAAAGAATAATAACTCATAATTCCCTCAAAATCAAACATCATATAAAACCAAAATACTATCCTTATCTTTAATCATATCTCCAAGAAATTAAAATATATTTCATTCACAAATATATTTTCCACATGATAATATAAAGTCTTAGAAATAGCTAAAAAATCTATCAAAAATCAATAAAATTCTTCCAAGGTAATCCCATAATCAAAAGAGTATTAATGATTTTAAACTTATGTCATCATTAAATCTACCAATAAATAATAACTCGTGAATATTGACTCATTAATCAATAAACATTATTCATAATACCTTTAAAATGATTTTTCATCTTATTCCGTAATACTTTTATACTACAAAAAATATATGAATCATGTCCTACAATTCATAAATTTTAAATGATAAGCCAAGAAATAATCTATACATTTTGTATGTCATTTGTAGTTTCATCATCTTCAACTATAATAGAATGAGATATTTCTATGTAGATATCTATACATACTTGTTAATCCAACTCTTGAGCCTTCCCCCTATGAAATTAGTTTACACAATGGACATTATCCCCACATTTAGAATAATTAATTAATACCTCGAGAAGAACTTATTTCCCCTTCATAGAGTTAACTGAATTCTTCCTTTTTACTTGGAAGATTATTTATTTATGAACCACTTTACCACATATAAAACATCATCCATTATCATTGAATATTTTCCTAGGTTCTTCATTCCATGCACTTGAAACATAGTCCATTTAAAATATTTACCTTTGTGATCATTATCAATTTAACTTCCACAAGGCTTCATTTCCCTTGTATTTTATTCATTAGGATAATCACCTATGTTCATGTTGTTAATAATTACTCTTTATATATGGTTAAGAATAACCATATATGTTTCCAAAATATCTCCCAGTCAGTTTGGTTGCTCATTCAAACAACCACCTCATTTCCCTTTATATCCATTATCAATTTGGTTCTTTATAGATCCATTAATTTACATAAACCAAAATAGTTTATATAAGAATATAAATAAGATAATAATACAAAATATTATATAGATTGTAAATAAAAATATATCTTTATTCATGTTATCAAAAATTCTCTCTATTTTTCCAAAATAAAAAAAATTCTCCCTAACATACAAACATTGTGGTTATAAATACTTGAAACGTATGATCAAATAACATCCTAAACTCTAAAGTTATATAAACACTACTCTGATACTAAGTTTAAGGATCAAGACATAAAATTAAATATTCTAGTGATTCCAAATTATAAATCACTTTTTTTATCAAAGATTTTTTTGTTTTAGTGTTATAGAGAATTAGTTTATAAATAATACATAACAAAACCATAAATTACAAAGGTGTCACTTCTACTTAGTATCCATTTTTCCATAATATAGAACCATTAAATTGAAACATATTTTATATTCATAAAAAATATTCATGATTTTTATATTTCATTCTTCCTTTCCATTAACCATCCTTAAAAGCCTACTAATAACATTTTAAAAACATGGGATGAGCATAAAAATTCCATTAGGCTATTAAAAATAATAAATTTGTTAGTCTTGTGAAAAACATCAAAACCCCATAAAACATTTACCTTTATCTCAATGATATTTAAGCAGATGAAATAAATCATCTCCAAATGAAAATAACACACACTTTTTTCTCAAATAAAAACATTTAAACTTATATAATGAAAATAAAACCCTTTTTAAGAAATTTAGAGCATCATATTTATAACATGTCCTAAACCTGTGTCTGAAATAACTGGAGCCCAGTTAAATGTATTAGAGAGATTATTTGGTAACTCACTTTTCTTTGTCTCAAAATAAAAATTACATTTCCCAATTAATTGGAACTCTATCTGGGTGCACCAAAAAAAATAGCGGGCTCACCCAACACTATGAAGTGCACCCAAATGTATAAGTTGTATTAGGGTCACCTGTGAGCTATAATAGGGATAAACCAATATTATAAGGTGTTTTAGTCTCATATGTTTCATATATAATTATCAAGTAACATATGAAACATTTTAATATCATAAATATTCATCATACAATTTTTTAAAAACTCTTTTCAAATCAAATGTGAAAAACATATTTGTATATCAAAATACCCTTATCATTTAAAAACCCATTTTCAATACCAAAATATCCATAAAAAGGGAAAGAGTGTATTTATTTGAATAAAAGATCATTAAAAAAATTATTAAGAAAAATAATATTTTCACATTAATTAACATCAAAAGATTTAATCTTATATGAAAAATGGTTTTGAAAGTCCATATAAAACATTTCATGAGGGAAATATGGTTTCCATTTTGAAAACACTTAGATTTAAAAAAACTACACATTTATAATGTAAAAATATTTATTAAAAATAACTTTTTAGACTTTTCAATTAATATTTAATGTAAATTTTATTTATTATGGGGGGGGATCCTCTCATGTTGTATAAGTTAAAAATCCTTCTACACTTTTAGTAAAACAAATAGATTTCCTCGTTTGGAAAATAACATGAAAATTACGTTGAAAATTTATTTTAAATAAGTTAAAAATGGATACTTTTGAGATTAATAATTCTTATGAGAATATTATAAACCGTCATGAAAATATTTTTATTATATATGTGTATGGATGAAAAATATATTTTTACTGGAAACTTTGAAAGAAGATTTTTATAAGAATGTCCCTTACCTTGATTCTCAATCATCATGTATGTTCATTGAATTCTTAAATAAAAAAATTATATAATTTTTATACTTTATTATGAACCTTTTTAAATTTAATTATTCTTTTATTTAATTTTATACCATTTTATATATAATTACTTAATCAATTAAAATCATATCGTGCGTTTTTTATCGATATTCGGCTCATATATCCTAAGTGACTTCGGTGGGATGAATATGGTCAAGGAAGACATTATTCTATAATATATATAATAATAATGATGAAATAATTATAATTTTAATAAATTAAACTTTTAAATCATACCATTTATATGGTTATGAAAAATGAACTATGATCCAATCATTGAGACAGTAGGTCGTATGTAAGAAGAAGTAATGTTTCTATTTTTCAATGATCATTTTGGAAAAAGGGTAAGTATTATTTTATATTTAAATAATGATAATAATATCATAAATATCATATTACTACTTTAAATATAATTATATATCATCCATGTGATGTGGTGATGAAAAATGAATCACATCGCTTCGTGGATGTGGTAGTCCACACTTACGCATGAATGACATTATAATTTTTAAATTAATGTAAAGGTATTGATGTAAATGATATATTATCTCTTAAAATTATAAATACTTAATTAATATAATATATGAATTTTACTTATATCATTATAATCCATCCATGAGAGAGGGTGATGGAAAACGAATTACATGGGTCTGCTAGGCGGTTGTACGGTATACTCACAAACGGTGGTTTCATTTACCAGTTGAAGGAATATTAGATGGATATATGTTATTATACTAACAAAATAACATAAAATTATATGTAAAATAATTTAATTATTATTATAAATAGTTTGATGAATAAAAAAACATAAATGATCGATAAAAAATGACACATGTTCTTCTAACAACAACATTTTCTTAGCACCTTAAGACCATTATGGAAGGGGTTATGCCAAAAAACGATCTCTATAATGATTGTAATGATTATATTAAGGTATTTTAATATTAATTTTTTAAATAAATGTTTTTTACTGTAAATAAATGAGAATAAGTTGTTCCCCTTTATAAGAGAGTGGACGGGCACTCTTGAATTCCTTAAAATATTAAATTATTATTAACTAAATTTTATTTAAAAATGAATCTAAACTAATTTAATTAGAATATAGAATGATTATGGGTATAAATCCTCTAATATTATATTTTTTTAAGGTTTATATCACATTTTTTCATATCATTTGGATTTAACCCCTCATTAACCATTTTAAAACTTACCATGACAACAAGGGTTTTTACACTTTGAGGTTCAATATAGTTACTATAAATAGAAAAAATTCCCATAATAATACCATGATTAATATAATAAACCATATTTTAATAATTTGGAATAATATAAAATTTTTGTGAATATATATAATTTAATTAAATATTATTTATTCAAATAAATCATTAATGTCAATTTTTAGAACTATTCATTACATTGATCTTAATAACATCAAGATAAAAAGTAAAATTTGACCCAAAAATATTATTATATACCTATCATATTTTCATCCATATAATTATTTTATCACATTAGTTATCTCAAATTATATTATTTTTAACTTTTTAAATATTATTTATTCTATTTTTTCCATCAATTAAATACATATTGTATCAGCATTGTGTAAATTTGTAAGGTAATTATTTCATCACTAAAAATTAAATAAAAATTAATATAATTAATATAATTATTTTATAATCCCAAATATTATTTATAACCTAACATTTCCTTTATTAATTTCATGTAAAAAATATTATACTTAATAAAAACAACAATGTGACATTTTTTACTTTTCTTTAAATAAAATATTATAATGATCATAATATCAATCTAATAGACAAAAAAACCATATAACCGAATATTGGATTATTATGAACGATATTTAATCATAAAAGAAAATTAAGGCATGTTTTTTTGGTAATTTTATAGTCCTTGTAATTTTATATTTAACTTAAATGACCAATTATATCTTTTACCATTGTAACAAAAACTATTATGGTTACTATTAATATTAATCAAAAAATAAAATATAAATATTTTAAAAACTATTGGTTCCATAGATTCAAAATATGGAATCCATTTATCAAAATTAAAATATCAAAAGTGGTAGAATTTAATTTAAAATTAAACCAGCAAAATGCAACAAAAACAATTTTTTCAGAAAAAATGTCCTTATAAAATGTTTTTATGATAAATTAAAGCATAAAATTCATTTTAAAAAACAATATTTCGTTAATATTAATAAAAATTAACTGAATAAATTTTAAATCTATACCTAAATTTAATTTTAATTTTTAAATACTTCAAAATTTTAAACTTCAATAAAAAACAAAATATTTAAATATTTATTGAAAAGATCAAATATTTTAGAAACTTCTCAAAATTTACACATACGATAATTTTTTATATTATTATTTTAAAAATGAAAAAAAAAATTATAAAACAGAATTTCTAAATTTTCCAAATTTTAATTTTATTATTTTCACCCAAAAAATAATAAAAACATTTTTGATGAAAATTTATTTTTTAATAATAAAATAACTTTACTAAAAATTGAGTGATTGTTTTATAAGAATTTACCAATAAATTTATATTTGGTAAGACCTTTATATTTATTTCATAATGTGTTTAATGTTATCAATTTCTTCCAATTTAATGGATTGGTTATAATGATCGAATTTAAATAATAATATTTTTTGTTCGATTAAGCTTGGTGTAGTGTATCTTGTAAGTTATCGAACAAAGTATTTCCATTTAAAATATAAATATATTAAGGGACCATTAAATTTATGGTTACTTTTATTATTCTCCATAAGGCATATGGGTTTTCTGTTCCATGTTTCCTTCTTCACTTACCAAATCAGAGTAATAATTTTTGAAAGACTCTTCTCATTATTGATCATGTTACAATTAAAAATAAAATGGGGGAATGACTTGGGTAGTGAGGAAAGTATGATATATATTTGAAACTCATCTAAGAATATAATATATAATATTTATAAGCATTCAATTTATCCAGTAATCTTGAATACATGAAGCTCATTTAGTACTAAATCTCCAAGATTTGTTGTAAATAGAGCATTAGAGATCTTGTATCTCTCTTATCTCAGATTCTATTGATAGAGATCCTAAAGGTGAGGCATCATGCTATACTAATACATGTCATAATGTTTCTTTGTAAGTTTATTGTTCATTGAAGATATCATCAAAACACTAAAAATCTATATCATTATTCAAATGTTTCTCATATAGTTACAACTCTTCCTCACTAGCCATTTTAAAGGGTACTTTAGGAATAGGTTCTCCCAAAATATACAGTTTCCATTCATTGTGTAGGATAACATGTAAGTTACTTATACACTTTGTAAAATTTTTGTCAGGAAGAAGGATACCCTTGTCATGTATGCATCTCAATAATATATTTGAAGAAATTTTTATTGTTGATTCTAAAAATATGATGAGCAAAGTTTTAGTTATTTATTTAAAAAAAATTAGACAGATAAATAGATATTATATTTATTAATTTCCCAATATTTTATTTAATCCCAATATCCCTTACCATTGGCTTGTAAATATCCAAAATATTGTACATTCTAGTAGAAGGGATCAATATTCTCCTTCTCCTTACCCCAACTTTGGTTAGTCAAGAAATTTGATGGGTATTAGATAGGCATTCCAAATTTCAACTTCATTAACTAACATTTCCTTAATATATTGAGTGGAATCCCTAATCCTAATATTATTAAATCGTATTTCTTTAACCCTTTCCTCTTAGTTACACCAAGACCTCCTTTGGTGGTCTACTCATGATGTGAACTATGTTAATTCATACGAAAAATTCATGTTAAAATTCTCATATAATTAAAATAACCCCAACTTTCACTGGTCAGGTACTTTGAACTATGGTTAAATTTTAACTTAAGTAGTGGAAAGATATACCGACTTTATATTTATTTTTTATGTATTTTTTCACAATTCATAAATTCAAAATTATTATCTTTATTAAATTCTTTTTATTTTTAGGTGGATATACTTAAGTGATTATCCATGTCTTAGATAATGTTTATGCATAATAAAATTTATTTTAGTTAGATATTAAATGATTCTTAATTAATTATTTAATATGATTGAGAGAAAATATAAATAATTAAATAACCACTAAACTTCACAGAAATAAAATAACAAAGTGGTATGCTCATTATCTTTTACTAATGGTTAATCTTTCTCGTTGATGATTAACTAACTATCATCTTAGGTGAAAACACTTTGAACCATTTAATGGTTTTTGTTGCATCTTTCCACCTATAAACCTATGTAAATCTCTTGGATTAGTTTCATCATGGATCTAAACGTGAACCACCTCCACTAGATTGGGATATCAATCTATTACATATTCTTTTTCACAATATAGGTGCGGGAACCCAATGGATTGGTTAAGGGTTTTACATAAAAGAAAACATGGGTACTCAGGCCCTTACATAATGAGATAAGGTATGGCATGTTGACTAACCATTTAAATTAATAATAAATTAAGTTAATCTAATCATATACAATGGTTTGTTTTATGCACATTATTGTCTACGGATATTTAATGAATCATGTATTTAAGAAAATAACATTCAATTCTAATCATTCTTTTTTAAGATAAAACACACTCAAATAAATTAATTATCTATTTTAATTAATCAATTTTTTATCTTAATTATCTTCTAAATTTCTATTTATATTATCATCCATTATAATTTTAAACAAATAAAATTTATTTAAAATTAACAATGTACAATACATGTACCTTGGAGGAAACATTGGGATTACCCGTCTGAACTACCCAACGTGTATTATATTCGTATATTTTTTACTAAAATGGAATATAATATAAATGACTTATCATGTAATGTATGGGAATGTACTATCAACTTAATGAACACATGAAACACATGGTATATACATAACATGTAATATTTTTATGTGTGTACAGTAATAAATGTATTTTGACTAATACACAATATGAAATAATGAACATTACTTAGAAAAATAATTAGATATTTAATATATATATATATATATAAATATAAACCATCACATATAATTTACTATCAACTTAATGACCACATGAAACATATGTTGATAAGGTTTAAGCTGTATAACAAATTAATTTTTAATTCTGTGTAATTAGATTAAAATACATTGCTTGTACATTCCAAGTATATGTTGAGTATTATTATCACCATATTTCCATGGTACATGCCTAGGGAGTTGGCATGTAACTATTGTAACACCCCAAGAAATTTAAACAGTAATTTATTTTAATTAAGAATTCTTTTAAAAATATAAATTAAAAACCAATCAATGATTTTTTAATAAATTTTATTATAAAACATAAATATTTTTAAACTGTTTTAATGTGGTATTAATTTATTTAAAATAGTATTCTAATATAAAAATATTTAGTTTAATAACTAAAAATAGTTTCAAAGATAAAATGATTGCATTTTTTCATATATATAATTAAATGTATATATATATATATATATTAATCTGATACTAATTATAATTAAAATACTTACCATTATGTTGAAATAAATAAAATATTACCATTAGAATTTATTTTAATATTTTAAGGATAGTAATAATAATAATAATTATTATTATTATGTATAAAACATTTTCTTTATAATATATTATATTTTTGTACATTATAAATATATATAATTATTTTATTAAAAAAATATTTAATATATGTTAAAAAATGTGATTTGATTTATATATTAGAAAATAGTTATATATTTATATATATATATATTAAAAATTCAACAATGATTCATATATTAAAAAAAATTAATAATTTATAAAATAAATTATTTATATGTTTGTTCTTCTTAAAAATATGATACGATTTATTGTAAAAAATGTTAAATAAAAATAAAGTAAAATTAAAACTTGGAAAAAAATTAAAGAAAATATATAATAATATGTAACTTTAATGATTACTTTGACATGAAAAAAAGTGGGATGATAAAAATATATAGAGAAACGTGTGGAATAATAAAATAGAGAGGAAGTGACATCATAGGAAAAATAAAAATACAAAAATAATCATATAAAAATTGAATAAAATGATTAAATAAAATGTGATAATAATATATAAATGGGGCGTGTCTTTTTTTAGGAAGAATCGAGATTGAGGAATAGAATATGACCAATGGAAATTAAAAAAATGATACCTATAATATATAATATAATTATAATGATTGGTAGATATGAACAAAATAATAAATCAACCTATGATTGTGGGTATCCCTTTAGTTTTGTTTTAAAAAAATGTAATAGCTTAGTTTCTCTGAGGAGCTTGAAAACCTACATTTTTTTATTAATATGTGATACTTAGGAGAACCCCTCTTCAATGATCACATATCCCAAATCAAACCTCTCCTTTGGTACAAAATCTTAAGAAATCAGCAGATTAACTTTTTCCCTTTGATTTCCTCTATCATGTAAGGGTTCTATTTAATTATTTTGTGATTATTTACTTTGAAAAGAAGCACATATACATACATTAATTAATATATATATATGTGTGTGTGTGTAAGATCATATCATTCTAATTGAATTCGCATATATGATAAATTATTTTGATTTAAAGGATCTATTTTGTAAAATCTTATCATTGTAAGGTCTTTTGTTATTTTCATTTTATTGTATAAACCAATATAGGTACATATATATACTTATATATATGTGTGTGTGTGTGTGTGTGTGAATACCATATTTTTTAACCAAAATAGAATATATAAAATTTTTTCTTGATTTATGAGATCTATATCAAAAGTATTATAGTTTTTAAAAATAAAATATTATTATAGTATTATGTTTATTTTTACCCAAATTACAAATATATGTGTATATACAGGCATATATACACATACATAGATTAATATTTTTAGAGTATATGTGTGTGTGTGTGTGTCAAGGGAACATGAGCCTCAGCCCAGTTGGTGAGGTATCCTTAAGTGAATCCAAATGACACAGGTTCAAAACAAGGTAGAGGAATATTTCTAGGTAATGTAGCAGTACTGTAGTATTCACTATAGCAGAACTGTACACGGTACAGATACTGCAGTAGGCATTGTAGGAATTACTGTAGTAGGTACTGTTCGGTACTATATTAGCTAGAACTATTCACCTTGGGACACTAGTTTGGTCTTGGAGTCCTTAAGTCTTTCAGGCCACCCAACCCTTCAGGTCAGTAGGGATTTTGGGCCACCTTTAAGGCCATCGGGCCACCTCAAGGCCTTCGGGCCACATGTAGTTTCCCCAGACAGACTATAAAAAAGAGTAGCCCTAGAAGAGGATTCAGAGCAGGTGCACTCACCAAAGCAAAGCCAAATGGATTTATAAGAATGAGAGGGTATGGCTATGCCATCAGGACCATCTTGTGCTTGCACGGGAACCCTAGCTAGACGGCCATGCGAAGGTGGAGAGCTACTATCATGACGCAGATGTGGGGGAGGGGCAGTTCCTTGTAGATAGTCTGGTTGAATTCCCTAAGGCCTTCGGGTCATGTAATCTCCTAATCCTACTGGCCATGTAATCTTTGAGCCTACGGGCTGTGTAAGGATTCCCTCTCATCCTTTGAAAGGTGAGTTATCAAAAATAAATAAAAATGAAGGCCTTCAGGCCATTCGGGTGTGTGTCAAGGGTTTCCTTGTCTTGAATTTTATTTCTATAAACTTATGTGTATTTGGGATTATCTTGGTTTTCAAAGATTGATTATATAAGGGTTATTTATATACATATGTTAACACATATGTGTATATATGGGTATATGTGTGTTCCTACATGAAAATAAACTCATATATGCATATTTATCAACCCTTTTTTGTGTAGTTCACATAAGAGGATTCATGTCTTAAAATCTTGAAAGAGTTTTCTAATAAAAACCATAAACACATATGCATATATAGGTAGATATATATATATAAGTTATATATATATATTTATATATATACATATATATATAAAATTGAGTATAAACAACTTATGTATGTTTGTTCCTTCTATTTTATATAGAAATTATAAAAAAAATAAATCTATAAACTAATTTTTAGTGTTTATAAAATATTATAAACACTTTGTTTTCTCAAATTGCATAAGATAAATCTTATCATTTAATGTGAAATTATGAAGCAAGTTATCATTTCATTTGAGAACTTACATGTTAATCTTCTATCATGTAATGCATAGATAGATATGGCCATCATCTAGCTCGTGTGTGACATTCTAGACATTTATGTGATCTTGCACGCACTTAAATCCTTGTTTCATGCAATTATGGTTTTCAAATAATAGTGTGTGTTTTCATGTATGGTATTCTCCCTAAAATGATTTTAAAAACTTTTGAGGAAATTGTGATAACATGTGAAAGATTATTTTCTTTCAAATGAAATAATATTATCAAATCATTTTGAAAATGATTTTGGGTTAGAAATAAGAAAGGTAGGTCCATAGGAAAATGTTTTCACAAATTAGCACCAGTGAAATATGTGACCTTATGGGGAGTGAACCCATAAGTTGTAGTAATGACTAGTGTCCATATGTATGGTTTTAATATGGATGGCCAAGTATTATTAATGACCAGCATAAAATTAATATTTTTAAAGGAGAGTTCCCAACATATTTCCAAGAATAATTATTTTGTGAGATATTTTATTTGTATATATTCAATTATTTTGTGAAAATATGTTTTAAGTATGTATATTTATTTCAAGGAATGTTTTATGGAATTTATTGGTTCTTTGAAACCCCTTAATAAGAAATTTATGCTCACCCAGTGTATTATAATCACTTTTACCAGTTTAGAAAACTAACTGTGATTACATTCTGTTGTGTTTACAGTGCGCTTAAGAATCATTTTTTAATAAATTTTTTGTTTATACATTTTGATGAATTGCATGTCATGTATCTAATTTTCTAGAACCTGGACTAGTAAAAGGTCCTCTATTGAAATAAATGTTCTGTATTTGTTCAAGTTTATTTTATAAAAAAATTAAACATCATTTGTAATGGGATGAACCCAAGTTTCTGGTTTGGGTCTTTATAAATGGTATCAGAGGAACGGTATTGCTAATTTTGGAAAATTAGAATAAATTGGAAAAATTAAAAAAATTATAAATGTCTAATGTGTAACAATATTTCCCATTTATGTATGAGGAATTGTGAGGATGCAATTAAATTATGGGGGGGGGGGGATAATGTTGCACCCCAAGAAATTTAACTAGAAATTTATTTTAATTAAGTATTTATTCAACAATTTTTTTTTATAAATTAAAAACCAATAAATAAATGTTTTAGCAAAAGATTTTATAAAAATAAAATATTTTGAAACTGTTTTAATGTGGTAGTAATTTATTTAAAAGAGAATTTTAATATAAAAACATTTAGTTGAATAACTAAAAATAGTTTGAAAGATAAAATGATTAAATTTTTTCATATATTTAATGAAATGTGTGTATATATATATATATCAAATTTAATTTGATTCTAATTATAATTAAAAAAAATTACCATTATTTTAAAATAAATAAAATATGACCATACTAATTTGGTTTAATATTTTAATGATAGTAAAAAAAATTATTATTATTTTGTTTAAAACATTTTTTTAGATAATATATTGTGTTTTTCTACATTATAAATATATATAGTTATTTTATTAAAAAAAATTTATATATGATAAAAAAACGTGATTTCAATTATATATTGAAAAAAAAGAATTATTTATATTTATTTATATATATTAAAAATTATACAATGATACATATATTAAAAAAAGAATTTAATAATATATAAAATAAATGTAGCATATATTTTTTTAAATGATAACATTTATAGTAAAAAATGTTAAATAAAAATAAAGTAAAATTATAACATGGAGAAATGTAAATAAAATATATAATAATATGTAATTGTAATGATTAATTTAACATGACAAAAATTGAGATGATAAAACATTAGGAGAAACTTTTGGAATAAAAAAGAGGAGAGGAGGTGAAAAAATATGAAAAATTGATACAAAAATAATTATAAAAAATTAGAATAAAATTATTAAATAAAATAATGATGATAATATATGAAAGTGGGGTATCTTTTTGTTATAAAGAATCATGATTGAGGAATAGAAGATGACCAATTAGAAATTAAAAAAACAATATATATAATATATAATATAATTATAATGATTATTAGATAGAAAAAAAAGAAATCAACCTATGATTATGGGTATCCCTTTAGTTTTGTTTTAAAAGAATTATAGCTTAGCTTCTCTGAGAATCTTGCAACCCTGTGTTTTTTAAAAATAAGTGATACTCAGGAGAACCCCTCCTCCATGATTACAAGTATTGAATCTAACATCTCCTTTGGTTTAATCTCTTAAGGAATCATCATAATACATTTTCCCCTTTCGTATCCACTATCATGTAAGGGTTCTGTTTATTTATATTTTGATTATTTACATTGAAAATAAATATAAATACATACATATATATATATATATATAATTATGTAAGATCATATCTTTATAATTCAAATCGTATATATGATAAAAAAAATTGATTTAAAGGATCTGTTTCGTAAAATATTATCATTGTAAGGGATTTAATAATTTCATTTTTATTATGTAAAGAAATATATATATATATATATATATAATTATAATTATATATATATATGAATACTACATATTTTTACCAAAAATGGTATATATGAAATTTTTTCTCGATTTTGGAGATCAATATCTAAAGTATTACAATTTTTAAGAATGAAATCTTATTACCGTATTATGTTTTTTAACCGAAATTACATATATAAGTATATATAGAGGCGTATATACTAATATATATCTTTATACATTCAGAATATATATATATATATATCAATGGTTTCCTTGTATTGGATTTTATTTCTATGTACTTCTGAATATTTGGGATTATATAGGTTTTCAATGTTTGAAGATATAAGGGTGATGTATATACATATTTTTACAAATATGTGTATATATTAGTATATGTGTATTCCTACACACAAAAAAACTCCTATAAACTTATTTATCAACCCTTTGTGTATTTATTATAAGAGGATTCTTGTTTTAAAATCATGAAAGTGTTTTGTGAATACAACCCATAAACACAAATACATATATAAGTGTATATATATATACACACTTAAATATTTGTATATATATATATGTGTGCATATATATGCAATTGAGTATAAACAACATAAGTATGTTTGTTCCTTCTCTTTTTCTATAAATTATAAATGGTGTTTTTCAATCTCTAAACTAATGGTTAGGGTTTATAAAATCTCAGAAAGACTTTGTTTGCTCAAATTTCATAAGATAAATCTTATCATTTCATGTGAAATTATGAAATAAGTTATCATTTCATGTGAGAACCTGAAAATGCATCTTCTATCATGTAATGTATAGATAGATATAGACACTAACTAACTCCTGTATGACATTCCAATCATTTATGTGATCTTTCATGTACTTAAATCCTTGTTTTATGAAATTGTTATTTTCAAATAATAGGGGTTATTTCAAGTGTGGGGTTCTTCCTAAAATGATTTCCAAATATTTTGATGAATTAGTGATGACATTTGAATGATCATTTTATTTCAAATGAAATAATATTATTTAATCATTTTGGAAATGATTTTTGGTAAGGAGTAAGGAAGGCAGGTCTATTGGAAAATGTTTTCAAAAATTGGCACTGGTGAAATATGTGACCTTATGGGTAGTGAACCCATACGTCTTAGTGATTACCATTGGCCATATTTATGGTATTAATATGGACTAGAAAGTATTATTAATGACCAACATAAAGTTAATATTTTCAAAGGAGACCTCCCCATAGATTTCCAAGCATAATTATTTTGTGAAATATTATTTTTCTATATATATTCAATTGTTTTTTGAAAATATTTTTTATCTATGTATATTTATTTCAAGGAATTTTTTATGAAATTTATTTGTTGTTTAAAACCCCCTACTGGGCATTTTATCCTCACCCTATGTATTATAATCACTTTAATATGTTTAGAAAACTCACTGTAATAAATTTCTATTGTGGTTGGAGTGCGCTGAAGAATCATTATTTAATTAATTTTTAGTTTGTACATTTTGATTAATTGTAATTCATGTATCTAATTATTCATAATATAGACCTGTAAAAGGTCCTCTGTTGTAATAAATGTTGTGTATTTGTTCAAGTTTATTTTATAAAAAAATTACACAGTATTTGTAAATGGCTGAACAAGGGTTTTCAGTTCGGGTCTTTATAACTGTGCAATGGAAAATTATAGAGTACATGATTTGTACATGGGATACACAACATCTGATCTTTAAGTTACATGGTCACCATTCATATAGGTCATGTAAGAAGATACATGGCTTGTCTTTGACTAAAGGACTACATGTTTTGTACGTAAGATGCACAACATATACTCTAGTTGATTATGTGTAGGTATGGACTAGTCAACACATGATGTGTAATTAAATACACCAGATGTTATAAATGCACATTGTACGAATTAATTACAAATTAATTTAGAATTAATTAAAAATTATTACATGGATTTTACCTATGAGTTACAAAGTGTGTACTCTTTTTTGTCCATATAGACTCTTCGACACCTCTGGATGAGTTATTCAAATGTATTTTATTCATAAAATTAATTAATTTGATTATATTTTTGAGAAACAAAGAGGAAGGAATATTATATCACAATTTTTATTAAAAAATGGTTAAACTATAATTGAAAACTATTAAAAATTTTATAAATCAATTAATGATCTTTAAATAATTATATATAATTATGTGGCCCCTCTTATACAACATGAAGGTTCTGAGCACAGTGGAAGTGCTAGATCAAGATTTTCAAACTTGGATTTTTGTCATAATCAATGATTAATCCTAGATTTATATGATGATAAAAATCATGATAAATGAAATTAAATCAAAGGATATGAATGAGAGAAAATGAAGAAACCAATTCCCAAGAACATTAGTTATTATTTATAATTAATTTATGAAATTTAATAATTACCTTGTAAGGAGTTATTTTTTTGTTCATGGATCCGAAAACCCCTCTACATCATATCATCATTTCATTAGAAGAATCAATAATTATTTCCTTATATTAGTGCTCTACGCAAGTTCCATAAACATTGAAACATCACCATATATATATATTTGGGTGCTATCATAGGAGATCATAAATCTTTCATTGGTTTCCTTTAATCCCTCGAGAATCGCTTCAAGGAAGGGTTCTCTCCAATATCTCTAGACTTGAGAGTGGTGTTGGGGGATGATTTCTCTTCATTATTTATAGCATTCTAGGAGAGGGATCCCTCAAGGTTTTTTAGATGATTCTTTCTGGATCTCATTATGCATAACCAAATGAATAGGATCTATTTTAGAGATAATATAATTGGGTTTATATATCACTAGGGTTATAAAATAATAATATCATATGTTCCCTTATTATTTTTCTTAATTCATGTAAAACACCATCTCTATAGAACTAATGATATTTTTATTATTATTATTTCTCGGCATGCCCAAAATATTCAGATTAAATTAAATATAATTTATTCAAATAACATTCAATATATATAATTTGTCACTATACCTTTAAACTCAGTTCATTATTCCTCAAAAAAATTTATCAAAACATGAATATTGACCAATTTTTAATAAATAAACATATTTAATTATTATACAATAAATAAATAAAAATTATATTCATGAGATAAATAATAAATATTTATTAAATATTCTACTGACACGATATTCTCATGAATAACTGGGGATGAGATATATGTGATCAAGTAAACATTAATATTTATTAAACCACCTTTAGGAATAATATTTATTATAATTTTTAAATAAGAAATAATATTATTATTTAACTGAGGTTCTGGATATACTTAGTTTGGGACCCTCTAGTCCTCATTCTCATTGTCAATATGAGAAGAAGACCAAAGTCCAAAGCTATGATCTAGTAACAAGCTTAGGAACCCATAGAGAAATAAGTTGATGTCATTATGACATAAAACCTCACATGGAAGATTACTATGTAATGTAATCCCTTTATCGTGATATCTCTAATCAAGTAGGTTTCATGCTCATGCCATCAACCAATGTGGTTGATGTGTCTTTCTTTGACTTTCTAGAAATCAAACTTTCCTATAGAAAACCATGGACATGGATTTATTTAGGCTATATCATTTCTATCAAAGGTACTATGATATCAACTTACATTAAATAATATAAGTGATAAATCCTTTCTCACATTATTCATTAATGAAATATTACTCATTACACACCCAATATATCATACTTCACTATGAACATATGCCATCACGGTTTTCATCAATACATCAAAGTATGTGACCAATAATACTCATTAACAATAATATTAAAGTCTAAGTTTAAATAAACACGTATAAAGATATGAATATATAATGACACATATCAATGCTAATTTTATACTGGTGGGTCTCATTCTCATAATATCCTACACTTGATATTACCAATTTTGTACACCATGAAAAGGTGCCTCACATTCACATGAGTCTCCAACTCTAATAGATTGTGTCATTTGTATCCTAAAAATGATTTCATTCAGGTATTGAATAGATATTTAAAAATTGTATCATGGAACTTCTGGGTTCTCATTATAGCTTGGAACTATTATGAACTTTCAGTGTGATAGCTACTCTTAGGAAATTATCCCATACTATGTTATGTAAGAGAATAATCATGATGTGATAAGAAGTTTATTAATATTCAAAAAAATTAAAATAGGTTATTATAAAGTACACATAAGCTGGATCAAGGTCCCCAACTCTAACAAGTTCTAAAAAAGTTATGGAAAATAAACTCACTAAAGTTACATAAGTTCCATGATGTTCTTGAAAAATTCATCTGGATTGTAAGAGATATTAATTTCTTGTAGAAAATGATGATGAAGTAATTTCACTGGTTAGTAAATTACTACCTTATAATAGGAAATTAGGAATATTCATTCCAAGTAATGGTTAAAGTCTGTAAGATCTAATATGTATTTTATGCACAGTAATCATGTTTAGAACTTGGTCAATGAACTTGATGGGGAGATTCCCATAGTGTAAATATAGGTTTTTCATAATAAAATTGACATGGATGTTAGATTGTCTACCTATAAATATCATTTGGTGGAAAAGGGTTATAAAACAATTTATGGTGTAACTATGAATAGACCTTTTCATTTATTTAAATGATAAATTACCTTCAGATATTTCATTCTATAGTAGCACATTATGATTATAAGATATATAAAATCTATACAAAAACAACTTTCACTAATATGAATTTACTATATGATATATTTAAAATATATTTTTAATTCTCTAATTCAAATAACCCATAGAACATTATCTAGTTTCACCAAATTACCTTAGGCACACCTCCCCATACACAAGAGGATGCTGACTAGTGATGGGAGTCTTTGATCAACATTAGAAAGACTATACTCTCTATATAACAACTATCAATAAAAAATAGGTAGCCAAATATCATCCATAATAGTAAATTATAGTATGTAGGTTTTTAATTTCAACCTAAGAAATCCATAATAAAATAACTTAACATCCATTTTATAATAGATAAATATGAATTTCATGTAGTTATAGATCTTAACATTCCACCCACTAGGATAACCACATACAAAAAATAAAAAAGAATAAAAAACACAAGATATTCTCATACCAACCTTAAGGATTATGCCAAACCCTATCTCTAATCCCTGTCAAGCTACTCTAGCCTAACCAACTATAAAACCAATGACATGAAAGAAAAACATAAAATTAGGCGCATGCACGAGGGTTACCATATAGGATGTGAGAAATAAATCCCATTTGGGTCTCACTAAATGTCCCTAATATATACAATCTTGTACATGTGTGTGCACAAGGAAAATAAAAAATGGAATAAAAGAACATATTTTGGGTCATTTTTTTCTAACCAGTCCCCCATGAGACATGACCATACACATTTGGATCCCCATTAGTGAAACATATTTATCATAGTCTCAGAATTAGTAAGATGTCATGTGCAATCTCATACAACTTTGGATATGACCATGGATACAAAAAGGTGTTAGATACCTTCTTGAATACAGTAAGAACCCAATTTTTGACTTAGGTATGGATACTTTAAATTTTGTTCTAATTCTTTTTCATAGACTTTAAATGGATTCTTAATGAGGTTTTAAGGGTCTTTGGGGTGTCTGGGACTTGCTTGGAGCCCAGAACCCAGCTTTTTGAGAGAAAAAGGCTTGTTGCATAGTTTTTTTATACCATCTGAGGTAGGCCAAATGGTTTGTTTAAAATATGTGAAGCTTGATATTGGGCTACATTAGGTAACATGGTTGGATATAACCATTTGATTTTGGCCTCACGGCTATGCGAGAATATAGTCAATTTTAAAAAAACTATTTCACATGGTTGGCGCACAGTTTCCTTAACTGAGCAGCCTAACCATGTAGGTGCCCCTAACCTACAGTTTCTCATGGACGATTTGCACATGGTTTTTCCAAACCATGTTCCCAAACCATGTGATGGGTAAAATGGGTTATTTTAAGGTTTTCCCCTTAAATTATTAATAAAATTAAATCGTTCTTTATCATTTTCATTTTGGTGGATAACCCATACCTTTTATCCTCTTTTGAATATTTTTCAATCCTATTCTATGAATTGAGATCAAACATTTGTCCAAAGACTGAAACGATCTTTTTTTATCTTGGTGTATTTACACGGGTACATTCTCAATTCCTTTTTAATCTTATTTTATTCTTATTCTTATTTGTGATGCTATTTAGATATAGGCTCATATGTCCGAATTTTAGGGCATTGGTCTGTTCATTAGATCTACTCCAATCCCTACTTAACTAGAGGCTTATACTGGGTGAGGATATTCATATGAGCCTAAGTTAGGTGATCTATAACTCATTCCTCATTTTCCTTTATTTTATAAATTGTTGTATCGTCATGCCAATTCCATTGGGTGTCATCTATTGAATTTATATTTCATGCTGGTAGTTATTAGGACTATGTTCTAAGACCCTTTCAATATGTGTTAATAATCATTTGTGGTTACATTCACAACATCATCGATCTCATGTGGGGTGATGTTCCATAATTGAGTTTTTAGTGTTTTGACACATTTGATCCACTGTTCAGCTATGCTTGAGCTTGACCATTCTAATGGTAAGACTTTCCAAATTAGATGTTTATTTAATTGTTAATTGATCATGGTGAGTAGCATGTATGATACCTAATTGACTATCATAAGGTAAGTGCTTGAACCTATTTAATAAATATTAAATGAAATTAAAATCATATCATTTCTATTTTACTTGTTCTAGTTTATATTAAATTAAATTCATTTGTTTTCTCATCCTTATCACATCTATGTCATGTTATGAAAGGTAAAGGATAGAACCAAGTAATTAAATATCAAATGTCTTAAATGGTTTCATACACATTTTACTTGTCTCAATAATGTACGAAAAGGTATGAAACTTTATCATATTAAATTAATATGAATTAAATGGATTAGTTAAATGGTTTCATGCTCAATTGGACTTGTCACAATAATGAAAGGAAATGGATTACACCTTATATATTAATTGGCCTAATTAACTAAATTAATTTAATGTAATATAGAAAATCATATACCTAGGGAAATTTAAATATTTATAGGGGTATTTAGACTTGAGTTAATTATTGGATTCTCAAGGGAGTTCTTTGCGCACTCATGGATGCCATTTCAATTCAAGGATTAGGGTTTACTTAGTTGATACCCACCTTGGAACCTAATCCTTGTCTATTAGTGGATTCCTAGTATGAAATTGTAGGACCCCTCCTTTACTATTATAGGATTCCTTAGAAACACTCCTCGGATCCAACATGGCTTCTACAGACATGAAGTTACTTGGTTATACCATTAGGCTTAGCTATAGCTTTTCATGTTTTACCTTGGTTGTCTTCTTTATAATCAGTTAGATCATACATTTTTGGAATTCCTTGGATGTTCCTCCATATATTACACTCTTACCCTTATCGTGGTTGTAGTTACTACTGAGTTGGTGACCCTTTTGGGTCTAGGTTTCCTTTTTTATTACCTTGTAACCTTTCATTTTAATTATAATTATAGTTTTCATTGTTACATCATGGAACCTTCATAATTAATATCATGAGGTGATTTTAGTGCTAGATATGCCTCATGTGAATTAAATATATAAATTTAAATATAATTAATTAATGAATTGGTTACATGTTCATACACCATCTAAGGGATAAAGCATGTACTTGGGTATTTACATTACTGTACCACTTTACTTTTATATATGCATGCTTGCACATTGTTTTATTTTATATCACACAGACAAGATGTTATAGACATTGTTGGTGGTGGCCTACTAAGATTTATATTACACCATATCATGGTGCATCTAGTACTTTGGAAGACTATATGTATACATTTATTGATAAAGGGAAGTGTACCACTTGGAACACTTTATTTCCCCTAATTGTGTGCTTAAAATATGTGTCTCTTTTATAGTGGTTTTATGATTACTCTTAATAGGGCACAATGTTTTACAAACCATGTGCCAACTGTGCAAATCCCCTCTATCCAGGGTTGTACGGTTTATTGGGCTAGGGCGCACAGTTTTCTCTAACTCTGTTCCAACCATTATTTTCCCACTTTCTTTCAAATTTTCTCAATATTTACCCAAATTCACCCCAGGTTGAAATAATGAAAAAAAAACATGAAATTAAGCCTTAGTCATCTCTATAAAAGGTCAGAATACTACAATATCCCCTCCTTATAACATCACATCCTCAAGTTATACTCTCAAACCTCAATAAGATTCTAAGTTAGAAATATCAGTCCAGCAATCCATCATATCTTCTTCCCATTCCCATTTTTCCTCCATCACACACCCATGTTTACACAATACACAAACTATCGACATGGTCATTCCCTGTGAAACTTTCTCACTGTGATCCAAAACATGTGTCAGATTCTCTTCAAATGATTCATCTATCTCAATATTAATTTCATCCTTATAAGTCTAATGAGAATGGTTGAGGTGATATTATCATATTTTTTAAATTTGGAATACATCATACATATAATTATATCTTTATGGAAGAGCTAATCGGTACTCCACTGTCTTGATTCTCTCCACAACCTCAAATGGTCCAATGAATTTGAGCACCATATTTTATTTTCTCTATATCCTGTGGTGATCCAACCTATTAAAAACATAAATAAATACATGATCACCCTCCAAAAACTCTAGGGTTTGTCTTCTTTTATCATCATAATACTTCTATCTACCATAAACTATAGACATGATCTTACAAATTAGCTGCACATATTCTGATGTCTCTTATATAAGTCTTGGTCCCAACAACTCTAACTCACCTACCACAATCCAAAATAAATGTGTTCTTTATGTCTTACTATAAAGTTCCTTATATGGTTCAATATGAATCCTAGCCTGATAACTATTGTAATTGGAAGACTCCACCAAACCTAGGTAATTCTCCCAAGATCCTCCAAATACTATGACACATGATCGCAGTATATTTTCAACCACCAATATAGGTATCTCCAACTTCCCATATTTCTATGGGTGAAAATCTACACTCAATAAAATATATGTACCAAACACCTTCTGTAATCCCTGCAAGAAGCATGATGTAAAGTGTGAGTCCCAGTATGAAACTATAATTTGTAACACCCTGTGAAGATGGACTATCTCTCATACATACAAATCTCTTAACTTCTTCGCTGATAAATCCACCCATATATGCAATAAATGTTCTACCCTCAATAGTCTATCCATAAAACCCCCAATAGTGTCATTATTTTAAGGTGTTATTTGGAGACCTTCCAGAAATTCTATGGTCATTTTATCCCACTTCCACACCAAAATGGGAAATGGTTGTAGAAAACCTCTAAGTCATTGATGCTCAGCCTTCAACTACTGATAGGTGTATCATCTTATCACAAAACCTGCTATTTCATTTTTAACGATTTCCCACCAAAACCATCATAATATTTCATGGTACATTTTGGTCACACCTGGATGTACTACCCACATCAAGGCATGAAATTCTTATATAAACTCCACTCACATGATCGTAGGCACAACAACATGATACCTAACCTAGATGATCTCATCCTCATCTATGATCCAATATGAATGTTACTCCACACCTTAATTTCCTTACCTAAACTTCAATCATTTTGGATCCTCATACTACCTATATATAATCCCACTCAAAATTGTATACTCCAATGAAACTGATATGATATTCAACTACTCCTGACTCTCCTAAACCACCACATACATCACCACTAGTAGAATCATCATCTTCCACTCATCACTAGACTCTTGAACATCCTAATTCTGATTCTTTCTACTTAAATCATCAACACCATTGTTACATTTCTCTGGCATATACACTAGTTAAAAATTGAATGACTTTATGTAATAAACCCATTTTAACTATTGGAGATTCAAATCGCATTGGAAAAATATATACTTCAAACTCTTGTAGTCAGTATATATAGTAAACTATTCACCAAAAAGATAATTCTAAAAAAACAAAGCATAAACCACTACTGCTAACTCAATTTAATGCGTATGGTAGTTCTATTCATCTGGTCTCAACTACCGATACCCATACACCACAACTTGATCTCCCTACATCAACACAGCTCCATGTCTAATTCTAAAATCATTACAATACACTATATACTCCTCACTCCACTCTAGTAGAATCATGATTGATGTATATTTCAATCACATCTTTAACTACTAGAAGGAATTCTTTGATGATTCCAACCATTTAAAATTTATCCCATTTTCTGGTCAAGCTAGTAGTAGGTATTTCAAATATGGAAAAAATTTGGATAAACCTCTGATAATATCATGTTAATCCCTGAAAGCTAAGGAAATAAAAAAAGGGCTACACCTAAGAAACAACTACCTAAATATTCTTTGGGTTTATAGACACAACATCCTCTGATATGGTGTGACCCAATAAGTATACCTAAACAATAAACAACTCACACTAAGATAGCTTGGTGTATAGTCAATTCTATCTTAGTGTACTCAAGACAATGTCAAGGTGTTGGGGGAATGATCTTCATGAGTCTTGGATTACACCAAGATGTCTTCCACAAACATTACCACAAATCGATCCAGGTATGGATGGATAATTCTATTCATCAAGGATATAAAAATTCTAGTGCATTATTCAACCCAAAAGGCATTATGACGAAATCATATAGGACATACCTTCTTTTGAATGTAGCCCTCTGTATATTAGAAGTTCAAACTCTCAGGTGATGATACCCTGATCTCAAGTCAATCTTGGAAAAGACATAAGATCCACTCAACTGGTCAAAAAGATAATAAATACATGAAATATGATACTGGTTCTTCATAGTCATCTATTTTAACATCTTGTAGTTGACACATAAGAATATAGTCTCATCATCCTTCTAAGAAGATATCACTGTTGAACCCCAAGGCAACGTACTCGGTCTGATAAACCCCTTATCTTTCAACTCCACCAGATGAGTATTGATCTCCTAATAATCTTTCGATTCCATTCTATAAGGTGGAATAGAAACTCAATTAGCCCCCATCATGAGATCAATATTAGAATCCATGTATCATTTAAGTAGAATCTCTAAGAAGTCATCAAGAAAAAAGTTATGAAATTGGTCCACTATAGGTGGAAATACATTAATAATTACACTTATATCAATTAGAAATAAACTAGAAACATGGGATGTAAGATCTTCTAATTGCTGAGTAATTGGCCCTGTTCAGCTAGCCTGGATATCCCACTCTCCATGGTAAATGTGATAGTCACCATTAGGAGACCTAAAAGTCACTCTCATCTGGTAAAAATCAATGTGGGCTTAGTAAGTGACCAGACAGTCCATATCTATAATGAGGTCGAAGCCTGACATGTCAATAATATAGAAATATCAGATAAAATGGTACTCTTAGATCTCAAGAGAACATCCCTTGCACAAAAAAATGTCACTAGATCGTACCCCCAATGGTGTATCTATCATCATAACCCCGCTCAAAAACTCCATCACCAGGATCAGAACATTAACAATTTTTTTAGATATAAAAGAGTGAGAGGAACCAGTATCATATAAGACACTAGATAATGTAGAATATATAAGAATAATATCTCTCACTATTGATGTTCCATCTTCGCTATCCAAAAGTGTAGGCTAAATGTCATGTAACTATCTTACACCTCTTCCCTTTGAAGCAGTATAACTTCTCTAAGGTGCACCACTCTACTGATACATGTGCTCTTTACCAAAAGTACCACATACACCACCTCTGCCACCTCATCTAGAATAACTCTAGCTGCTAAACTAATATGGTGTAGAAGATCCCCTTCCGGAACTTTGGTTCTATCTACGTCCACTATCTCTAATCATCTGTCACCGATTCTTATGGTTTATCTGTAGATTTTCCATCTTTACACAACCTCATTACTGCACTACTGGTTAGGGAAAATAATTTCAAATGTGTCACATCCTACCAAACTAGTGGAAAAAACACATCAGTAAGGTCTTCTGTAACTGAACCTTCACCTTGGATACACTTCTTGCCACTTCTCTAAGAGAAATTCTTGTAATGATGTTTCATGCTTTCCGAAGTCACACCTTCTGACCATGTAAAAAACTATATTTCTGCCACTTAAAGTATCCTTCATGTTCAACTAATATATGAGAGCCAGAGTCACCACCACTGTAAACTTCCTTAACCTATATATATTTACCTGGTACTTAATATTACATTTAATCTCATCCTAAAACCAAATTTCCATAGTAGCCACTTCTCCTACAAAAACTAGAACAAAGAGGTGAAAATATGTAAATCATCTAGAATATTCCATTATAGACATATTACCTTGAGTCAATCTCATGAACTCGGCTACTCTTCCCTATCTCAGTGTGTCTGGATAAAATTTCTCTTGGAACTTCTCTTGAATGTACTTCCATTCCATATCTTCCAGTTGTCCAGACAGTGCCTAAATGTCCCATAAACTCTTCACTTGACCATGTAACATATAATCATCTAGCTTGACTAACTTCTCTATAAGTCATCAAGTATATTATGGAGGTATTCATTCTATAACTCAGCTCCCTAAGGTCCACCTTATTCAATAAAAGTCGGAGGGTGATGCAACTAAAACTCCCTCGTTAAATTTGACATGCTTTTCAAAAACCACCGTAGGTATGTTTCAATTAATTTCATGAAATGAGTGAAGTTTTATCATAACATATCCCCCATTTACTCAACTAGAACTATCGATTCCTTAGGTTCCACTCCTGGAGGATCATCCCTATCCATATCCTTCTACCAGCCTCTCAATAAGATTAATCATAGAGGAATATCTCTATAATGCCAAAAAACCATATTAGGACTCATAGAACAACATTACACATTTACATAAGTGGAAAACCCCAACAAGACACAACAAGTCTTTTTCAAAAACCTATCAATGTGGTCAAAATTGAGGCATTATTGTTACCCTTAACCATCTTACACTTAGGTCTTGGTTAACAAGGGTAAACACGTCCTTAATGTTCAAATTTCATTAGACGCCAATTTATTCATATTTTTCATCATTTTACCACTTAAAATTCATATTATAAACTATTTTCAATTCAATTTTTTAGGAATTTAAAAACAATTCAAGATCAACAACTTATTTAAAACATGTTTCCTTGTGCATGCCTAAAATGATGCATGTTGCAAAATAATCCTGAGTGTCTAGAATGATACATGGATACTCAACTCTCATATCTTACTGGTCCATGATTCCAAACTCATAAAATCTGGGAAAATCTATGAAACAATAATCACATCACAAAAAAAGTGTGTCACCTAAGTTGAAATAATATTCAACTATAACCGCAAACTGCAATAACAACAATCCCACCCTAGGTACTTGGGGTTTCCCTCATACTTGGGTTAGCTACTCACATGAACGAGCTCATAACCAAGGTTTGACTCTTCCTTGTCTCATTTATACCTTTCACAAATAGTAATATAAAATAAAAATAAAAGAAAACTCATCTAATACCACTTTGTAACATCCCGAGTTAGGTACCACGCATTAGTGGCCCAGTTTCGTCAGTCACATGACATCAAGAGCACCTCCCCGTATGTCAGAGGCTTATGACTAGTAGTGAGGGTATAATATTTAAATCATTGTGATATTATAACCTCTTTTAATAGAGTAACACTCCATTGAAAAAATAAAAAACAATAACTAAATAACATATAACCATAAGCAATACAATTATCTTATGATAAACAACCAAGAGGTACAATAACAAAACTAATGTTGTAAACATGCCATGCAAATGTATGTTCCAAGTGTCAAATAAAATCTCAAAATTAAATACACTAACAACTCCCAAGTGGGTCCCAAACCATTTGTTGTTCCCTTATACATGCTCCATCCTTACTCAACCATCTAATACAGGGACTTTTCCATTAACTTGTCCTACAACCAAGAAATATATTCGGGTACTGATCTATAAACTCGAGTAGGATGTGAGTAAAACTTAGTATTCCACCACCAGCAGTGTCTAAAAATAATATCCATTCAATAAAATTATAATAAGTTGTATAAATATATAATTACAATGCATAATTAAATAGTTATCACATTATCATTTATTCTTTATTTAACCACATAAACCTTTGGGTTCTCGAGGACACTTGAAAATCAATACCTAGTTTATTCCATGCCAGGGTCTGAACCATTTCACATTAAAAATTCAAAATTTGTTAAATAAATTGTCTTAAATTATCCATTTCATTTAACTTTATAATACAACTAATTTTAACAATAGTCTCATGCCAACAATTTGGTTCAAGGTCATCATGCCTAGGACCTTGTGGGATTAAAAAGCAGCATACCATGTCACACACATATTTATCATTATGGGCTTCAAAAAAAGAAAACCATTTCCCTTACATGTGGTATTTGGATGCAACAGACCATGTCCCACGCATATTTATCAACCAATTTATCAATATAAGCTTCATAAAAAACAAAACATGCCTCACACACATGGGATTTCAAAGTAGTGGACCATGTACCACACATATTTATCAAACAATTTAACACTATGGTCTTCATTAGTAGTATACGATATCATGAACACATTTTATTTTGAATTAGAATACCATGTCCCTCACATATTACATATATCACTATATCACATCAATCATTATTAATCACCATTAATCCTATTATCACAATTAACCATCATAATCATACATTAATTAATTCATAAATTAATTAATCCAAGTTCATTAATTAATTAAACAATTAATTAATAACATCACTTTCCTTTAATTAATTCAACATTGAATTAAGCATACTACTTTCATTTAATTAATTCAACAATTAATTAATCATATCACTTCTGTTCACTAATTTAACAATAAATTAACAATATAAATTCCATTAATTAATTAAACGGTTAATCAAATATTTCACAATACAAATATATAATAATTAAATACAAAATTAATTATCAAAATCTCAATCTCAATATCTAAAAATTAATTCCACATTTAATTATCCCACAATTTCACAATTACTTCATTGATTAATTCTCCAAATTAATTATTTCAATTAAGAGTTTAAATTTATAAAATACTCTAGAAATTATAAAATTTTCATGCATGTAATAAAATTAACAACTATGGGATTTTAATATTAGACCACCTACCTTGATTCATCGATGAAAAATTTCCCAATGATAAACCCCAAAATTCAGCAGAATAACGGTGTAGAATGAGATCTGAATCAAAAACCTAAATCATGATCCAATAAATAAAGATATATATAATCTAGATATAGATCTATAATTCTAGATCTGAATACATAGTTCTATATCTATATCTATCCAAAAATATTAAGAACAACCACCAAAGTAATAAGATAAAGAATGAAGGAAGAATGGGAAACTAAGAGGGATAGGATTCTCTTACTGAGAGATGTGAAGTTATTCAATATAGGATTTTAATCATGATTAATTTAGTTCTTTATGTCTTAGAATATATCTAGGAGGCTCCAAAATTGAGATAAATCGAGTTAGTTTGATTTTGGGGCGAATAGGGTGAGTTTCGGGGGTTTGGGTTATTAAAAAACAAATTTTTAGGTGGAATTAAAAGCCAAGAAATATTTGCTTGGTAGGGAAGCATGATTTACCATAACTGTGAACCTAAATTTTTTACTTATTCAGTAAGGGTTTCATTTTTACTTCTATGAGGGAGAATCTTTTAAAAAACCATTCAAATCCCAACTATCCAGGGTTGTATTTTTTGTTGGGATGGGATGTGCAGTTTTCTCCAACCATGCACTACCCCATTTCTTTCAATTTTTCTCAATATTTACCAAAATTCTCCCCAAGGTAAAACCCAACAAAAATATTCTCAAAAAATGAAAAAATAACTTCCTAAAATCAATCCCTAGTTAACTCTAGAAAAGGTCGAAATATTACACTTGACTATTAAATGAGAAACCATGGGTTAGTTAGTGGGATATTGTGGGACATTATTATGATAGTTGTGATTTACACACTGTATATTCCCCAACTAGTTCTATGTTATTCTTGGATAGTGGGAATATCTCTATGGAAACCTATTAGAGTGATTCAGTTGAAAAATGTATGACTGTTAACCTAGTGGTATTAGATCCACTTATGTGTCCCTTGTGATGTCCCATTAGTCATGATAGTGTTTCCTCGTGATATGTATCATATGTTATTCCTTTGTTTATAAATGTTTCATGTGATTTTATTATTTATGGATGGAATTTCTTGATAAGTTCATCCTATTATGGTTTAGTCTTCAAGTTAACTAGTTTTATTCCATCCATTTATTGGTATTCATTATGGACTTCTATAGTTGTGCTTGATTATTATTTCCCTTGATTACTTGCTTACCATTGGGTTTGGTCTGTAAAATATTTTAATGAAAAAATGTGGGAATGGTTTCAAAGTTTTCATTTAATTGGAAATTGTTTTAAAATATTTAAAAATATATGTGGGTTTGTTTTAAAAAATTGTGATTTTTTGAATAGAATTTAGTGGTTTTCAAATTGGAATTGGTTTTGGTAAAAACCATTTCATAATATGTTTTTTTCAAATGGTGTGCCTTTATAAGTTCCATTTTCCATGTTTGGTTTGTTTTTATATGATGTAAAATGGAAATTAAAACCTATTTGTTTACTTTATTTTCAAAATAGTAAACATAGTTTCATTTATAAAACGAATGAAATGGACTCATGGTTGTGTCCTACTAGATTTGGCTCACACCCTATATAATCATGTTGGTGGTTATGTAGTCTTTATTTATTGTGTGGGTTTATTCAATACTATGATTTATTGATAGATCTGGTGTCATATCCATTAGGAATAAAATGGTTATTAGGTTCAGGGTGGTTATTTTTGGGTCACATGGAGATAGTGTTCAGACATTCATTTTTATATAACCTGCTGTTTCGAGTCTTTTTCAATTTCTTTATTCTTATTTTTAAATTATTTTAAACTATACTTTTGTTTTTTAATCTAAGATAAATTTTTATTTATACGATTTTTCCTTTGCATGTATCATTATATCTTGTTTATTAAGCTATAATTGGATTCTTGTATTTGGTTTATAGAGGTTGAAATCATCCTCATTGGTTATGTTGATACCGTTGATGCTTGTTGTTTCCTCGAGGGGATCCGAGATACTCCTCGAGTATTTGATGGGATGGATTAGGAGTCTCCTGGATGAACATCCTAATTTAGTTCCTTACAAAATGGTAATATAAGAACTCTTTTTGTTATATGGGGTGTGTTTGGGTAGTTTGAAGACTAATATTTTCATCGAGGCTTAGGTCGAGTGTGTGGGAAAGGGAATAGACACCTCTTTGTCACACTAAACTATGAGTTTCCATGGGAAAAAAAGGTTTTAGTATTCATATTGAGTTAATATTTTCATGTTTTAATTGATTGTTTATTTGTTTAGAATATTCTTTTGATCCCTGTTGAGTGTATCAATGATTTCGGGGATCAGTTCCATGGTTAAACGGTTAGAATGCATAGTGTGGTAAATTTTGTAGAGTTCTTGTTCCATGGTTCTGAAACTATGATAGTGTCTATTACATGGTCGACACACAGTCTACCAGCCCATTAAAACAAACCATAAATAGTGTGATTCTTCCTTCAGAATTTGTTTCCACCCATTCTTCCTAGATTTACTCCAATGGATTATTCTATTTGCTTATTATCCTATATGTAAATTTCAATTTGTATTTTTAAGGAAATTGATATGGTTAATGTGGTTTGATTTGAAATGTGTGTTATTATGCTTGGTTTTTTCCCTTTCAAATGTTGTTTTTTGAAATAGAAATTTGGTTTTTATAATAGAATAATTTTTTTATTTTAAACCATTTCATTATGGTTTTTAAATGAGTGTTTTTTTATTTGGATAAGAAAAAAAATTAGTAGAAAAGTTTTTTAGTGAAAAAAAATTGGAATTTTGTGAAAAAAAAATAATTCTTAAGGGGTTGTCTTAAAAATTGATTTATGAAGTGTTTTTTATGATATAGATTATTTTAGAGAGTATTTTTGAAAAAAAATTTGAAAGGGGTGTGAGATTTACCTTTTTATGAAAATTAATATGATTGTTTTGAAGGATAAGGTTTCTAACCCATGGTTTAAATGACTTTTTAGATTAATGAGTCATAGGGATGGGTTTTGGATTTGAGAAAGGAGTGTTGGAAAAAATTTGAGATTTTAAATGATATTTTCAAAGTAGTTTGTATTTATTTCAATTGATGCTTTTAAATGGTTTTTTTTACCTTGGTTATGGGATATCTTTTTTTTATGAGTTTGGGAAGTTGATCTCATTTATCATGTTGGTTGTTAAGTGCCTCATAGAGAAGTATTATTGGAATAGATATTTTTTTCTAGGAGTTATCCATTGAGGGTTTTGATCCCTTTTTTATATTTAAATTATATCTTCTTGATGTCTTCCAAGCTTTAGGTGGATTTAGTGGATTGGTTAAGGCTTGTTGGGGCATTCTTCATTGCTAGGTGACAACCTCCATATTACGTTCTCATTTAATTGATGGTAGGTTTGATATCATTCCTCTAGTGCTAAGTAGTTTTAAAAATTTCATGTGATAAATTTTGACCATTTTATGTTTTCTTATTTAGGTTTTTAAAATTTTATCAAGATGAATTCATTTTTCATGAAATATGGTTTTCAATTTTCATTTCATGTGGTACATGGAATGATAAGTTTTAAAAGTGGATTAAAAATTTGAAGTGGATCATTAAATGGGTTTTGACCTTGTTTGGGTCATGAAATGAAATGTGATGTGTGGTTTTCTACTTCTAAAGGATTTTATTGGGTATTTAAAGTGGTGTTTTAAAGTTTTAGGTACTTTGAAAATTGATGGAAAAGAGTTTTAAAAAATTGAGATGTTATAAAATGTTTCAACCCTAATTAGGTCATGTTGTGAACTTTTAGAGTATTTTTTTAAGATGTTGAGGGTTTAAAAGAAATTTTCTTCAGTTTTTGAAATTTTTTATCTCTATGTTTTTGAAAATTCATTTAGAATATATTTTTTAAAATAAATTTCAAGATTCTAGTATTGAAATAATGGTATGAAGTAAGACTTTAACTATTGAAAAGTGGAATTGTTATCATTTTCCTAAAAGGAATGTGTGAGTGGTGTTTTGATTCACATTCATATCAAAGTGTGGAAATGATTTGGAAAGTTGTTTTCTAAAATTATGGTGTTGTTATTTGATTTTTTTTGGGAAAATAGTTTTAAATATTCCAATGTCATGACCCATCACAGAGGGTCCCATGATGTGACTACCCCAAGACCACCTTTGATAATCCAGGGGCTAGTGACTAGCCCTGAGTAGGAATATCAAACAAATGGGAGGAATTTTTTCATGTACCTGTACACACGTACACATATCTATGCCCAAAATTATAAAATAAAAAATGTTAAGTAAACAGGCATTCATACCCCTAAGATACCAACAATAGAGCATGATTGTAGGAAAACTGAAAAGTAAATAGTTCCAAAATACAAGCCCATCAAAAGTAATGTCTTCTAAAGTGAAAGAACGAGTTCATGAAATTCATCCGTAGAAAACCCTACACTAAGGGTAGGTACAGAAATAGTTGTCTGAAGTTGATGAAGCACACCTTGTCTATTGGACCACTCTCTAAGCACCACTGGGACCTATTCCACCAAAGACTCCATCAAAGCATCGATCTCCTACACAAGACATGACATGTACGACCATATCCCATTCAAGGGTGAGTAAATAAATACTCATTAGAGACCCTAAAACCACAAAGGTAACATTAATAAGAAATACAGGAAGTACACCATAAAAGAAACACACAAATAACATAACAAAAGAAACACATGAAGTACAATACAAAGGAAACACATTTAGTACAATAATTATGATCATCTCACAAAGGTGTAGTTATAAAGCACAAAGATAATGATTTCTAGTTGTAGTCTATAGATATCCCAATAACTGTGAAACTAGAAGTGTTGATGGTTCACGGAGTATCGGTGGCGCACGGAGAGTTAGTGGCACATGGCGCATTAGTGGTGCACAGAGCTTTGATGATGCATGGATCATACCCATCACATGGAGAATACACATGACATGGAGCATATATGGTGCATGGAGTGTCAATGGATCTTGGGATGTCTATGGAACACTTATAGTTTATGGAACACGGTGTGCTTATGGTGCACAGATGGTCGATGGGTCATGGATCATCGATGGTTCATGGAGCTTAAACGGGTCATGTAGCTCCCAGGTCACATAGTCACCAAGATCACATAGTCATGGCTAGCCACAGGATTCTGCTCAAAGCACTCTTATTCCCTAAGAACCTACTACTAAATCAATTAGTTCATAAAAAACTTCCATGAAAACTCACTAAGAGTATCTCAAAAGGAAGGTATTTTCGCAAGGGTCCCAATGTCGCAAACGTCTTGTCAAATGGACACACGGTTTGAAAGAGATAGATAATTTAGTAAAATGGTTTAGTACAGCCTAGGTCTGACCTGACTCGGTCTAGCCAAACTGACCCAGTTAGTCTAGGCCATCCCAAACTATCTTCACATGATGGTTCACTAGACCATGGCCCATTGGGATGCTAGAGTGGCCCAGTTCTCCATCAGGGCCCGCATTGCGCAGGCCATCCTTGCTCCGCTGGACTCAACCCACACTGGCTACATCCTTACGATTCACACGGTCGCCCGACCATGTGGCCAACTGGCTCCCCCAGTCCACGTGGAACTAGACCACATTTCATGTGTATGTCTTTCCTTACCTACCTAGTCATGGGTCCTCACCACTTATGTGGGATCCCACTGACGCATCCTCCAAGCCGCATCTCACCGTAGCCACCACGGGCCCTACCATATCCCCAAGTTGCTTCCGGTGACCTCTACCACCGTGTGCCCTCCTCCAACATGATTCTGCCTTGACCACGTCGAACTACCACCATCGGCTGCCCTGCCGATGGCCCATCCAGGCCATGCTCTTCCTATCCCAACCGCCCCTGCTAGGTCATGCTGCCTCCGTCGCCGGCCACCCCCACTAGCAGTCTTACCCAACCATGCTCTGCCAGTAATGGTAGGATCTGCAGCCTTATGTTGTTATTGCCTTATGTTGTCACTGCCTTGAACAGTTGTGGGATCGAATCCCCATATCGAATCAAAATTCATTAGGAATGAGGAAGGGTGGGGAAAATATGCAACACACATGAACCCCTAAATGGATGGATCTTAGGCTTGTTCACTTCGGCCTTGATTCATTCATATTAGAAGGTTTAACGAAGAATAAACAAACAATAATCACCAAGATCTATCATCCCATTAATCCCTATAAAGTTTATCCATCCTAAAATAATGATCAAACCTCAGATCAACCTAATCATGGGTTGTTCCATGTTCGTCATTGAAACTGATAAGGGAAAATAAATCACAAAGAGTTCAACACCCTGCCTCGATGATTGGATCATTTGTTCACGAATAACGGAGATCTATGCCATCCTTTATCCTCGATCCTCCGACATTTGTCATCAAGATAAATCTTCATTCACTATGCCTCAAGGTAATTCTAGGGTTATGTCAATAACCTCAAATTTCTATAGCATAGCTTATTAAAAAGAAAAACTTCCACTATGTTAACATGTAACATTCAATAAAATATTTTTATGAGATATTTAAATGAAATCTACATCCAAAATCTAACTTTCTTCCTTGACATGCACAGGTTAAGGTTAGGCATAGCCTAAGTTATAGTTTTTGTTCTAGAAGAAACGGTTCCCTCATACGTCTGATCTGAGAACCCATTTATAAGTTTTTCACATTTAATAAAGAAACTTCCCATGAACTTTATCAAAAACATAACATTTTTCGATGAATCATTCTAGGCATATCAGGCCACAAAAGCTAATGTTGTCTCAATTCTTAGTCTGGGAATTTTCCAAATAAATTTCAAAAAATAAATTTTAGAAAATATGAGTCATTAATTTCTCCCCACCTTAGGTATTTTCATCCCCAAAATCCAAGATGAAGGGCTACATAAAAAAAGATAAGGGTATTAAACATGAATCTGAGCCTCCCTCTCCCAAGTTATCTCTTGGAGATTTATGTTATTCCACCAAAAGCGTACCATAGGAATCGACCACCCATGAAGAATACTCTTCTGTCAATTCTCAGTCTCCACTAGGTACTCCTCAAAAGTGGATCCATTGTCAATGTCTAGCTCTCCCTCATCGATGACTTGTGATGGATCATTCTTGTACCTCCTCAGTTGCAACACGTGGAAGACATCATTCATCTGGTGAAATTGTGGGGATATAGATAGGTGGTACACCACTTATCCAATTATACTCTGAGTCTGAAAATGTATGATGTATATGTGAGATAACTTGTCATCCTACCCAAATCTCTACAATAACCATTGAGGTGAGACTCAAAGGAACACATTATCTCCCTCCAAAAACTCCAAAGGCCTCTACTACCAGTCAGTGTAGGACTTATGGAGGATCTGTGTAGTCTTCATCTGCTCCTAGATGACCTACACCTTCTCCGTGGTCTCATTTTCAAACTCTAGGCCCATGAATGATGAATCTCTTGGTTTTGTCTAGAGAAGTAATGACCTGTAGGGTTTCCCATATAGTGCCTCAAATGGATCCATACCGATGGTGGACTGGTAGATTTTTTTGTACATAAACACTTTCATAGTTAGCTGATCCAACTGTAGCCATGGTGTAGGATGCAAGCTTTTATCATGTCCTCAAGAACCTATATAGTCCTCTCCATATGGTCATCCATCTAGGGAAGAATATTTGTTCTCAAGCAGAGCTGAGTCCCAAACACCTCCTACAATCCCTTCCACAACCAGGATGTAAATAGAGTGTCACAATCCAAGACTATCATCGATGGGACTCCATGGAGTCAAACTATCTCATGTATGTATAGGAATCCCAATATCTCTACTAAAATCTGATCACATATTGATAGGAAGTGGGCCAACTTTTTGAGTCAGTCAATGATCACCTAGATGGTATCATGTCCCTTGGACGTGTGTGGTAAACCTTTCATGATGTCCATAGATATCTCATCTCACTTCCACTCTTGCGCATCGGGGGTTGAGCCAAACTCACTAAAACCTAGTTCTTAACCTTCACTTTTTGGAAAGTAAGGAATCTAGAAATGATCACTTCCACCACCTTCTTCATCCCTGTCCACCAGAACTGATGTCAGAGATCATGATACATCTTTTCCACTCCTTGATATAACACTAAATGGGAATTACGAAACTTCCTCACGACCTCCTCTTGCAACATCACAGGTACTACTGTAATGCAACCAACTGATTTGACACCTCACTCAGCAACAACATTATGGATCTCCTATTGAGAACATCTACCACTCTGTTCTCCTTCTTAGGATTATTGAAAATCCCAATGTCATGGTCCTGGAAGAACTCTAGCCATCATATATATCTCACGTTCATATCCTTCTAAGATAAAATATACTTGAGACTCTTATGGTCAGAGTAGATGGTAAATTTCTTTCCCATCAAGTAGTGTCTCCATATCATTAATGGGAAGACTACTTTTGCTAGCTCAAGATCATGGGTCGGGTAGTTCTTCTCATGTTTCCTCAACTGGGGTGAACCATAGGAAATCAATTCTTTCCCTTGCATCAAAACACAACCAAGACTATTCCATGATGCATCACATCACATTATGTATTCAACACCCTCCTCCGGTAATCTCAAGATGGGAGTTCTCATCAACTCTTCCTCAGATTATGAAAGAACTTTTGGCCATACTCTGTCCACAAGAAAGGATGCCTCTTTCATGTCAAGGTTGTAAAGAGTTCTTCTAATATATAAAATTCAGGTACAAACCTCCGATAGTACCTATCCAAACCTAGGAAACTCCAAACCTTGGTTACACTCTTGGGTGGCTCCCAAGCAGGCACCGCCTCAATCTTCACTAGATCAAATGCCACTCCATCCTCTAAATTGACATTTCCTAGATGGTGGACCTCCAAAATTCAGAATTGACACTTCGAGAGCTTCCTATAAAGCTAGTTCTCGCATAGTGTTTCTAGAACTATTCTCAAGTGTATCGCATGATCCTCCTCATGCACCGATTACACCAAGATTTCAACAATAAAGACCATGACAAATCGGTCTAAGTAAGGCGGGAAGATCCTATTCTTGAGTCCCATGAACACTGATGGGCAATTCATCATGGAAAAAAACATCACTAGGTACTCATAGTGGTCGTACTGACATCTGAATCCATCTTTGGAATATCCTCATCTCGTACTCGAAACTGGTGATAGCCAGATCTGAGGTCTGTCATTGAGAAATACCTACTTCCCTCAAATAAATGAATAATTCATCAATCCTCAGTAGTGGATACTTATTCTTTATGGTCACATGATTAATCAATTGTAAGTCCACAAATAACATCAAGGTCTCATCTTTTGTCTTGGAAGAAAATTGGGGCTGTCCAGGGTGAAACGCTGGGTCTTACGAAGCCCTTCCTCTACAGGTCCTCCAGTTGTACCCTTAGCTCATGAAGCTCAGTGGGAGATATCTGATATGTAGGTGAAGATATCAGTTCCATATTGGGGTATATATCAATGAAAAATTATACCTCCCTAAGGGAAGGTAATCCAGGGATATCCTCAAGAAATATATCCTCATATTCTACCACCACTGTAAGAAAATGACAACTTGTCTCATCTACAGTGTCGAGGGTCGGGCTAGAAAACTGATGTGTGGTCAGCTTCACCCTATTATGTGTAAGTTCATCCATAACTACATGTGTTTCATTTTACTTGAAAAAACCCCAGTCCCATTTCTATGGACACACCGCACTCTGCACGTAAAATAGTCAATATGGGCATGAAATGTGGATAACCAGTCTATACCGAGAATGACGTCGTAAGGCCTTGACACTACCACCATGTGATCCCAACCGAAAATTTTTACCCATAGAGTAAGGTTACACTGTCTTCTCCAGAGTGTGATCATAAAATCACACCCCATAGGAGTTTCTAAGCATAGGGATCGAGCCAATTGTTCCACTGGAATATTTATGTCTCGAACAAGGGTCTAATGGTGAGAAAATAGTGATTGGAACCTGTGTATATCAAAACTACAGCTAGGTTGGAAAAGACACAGATCATACCTCTAGTCATATCTAGAGAACCGGAGTTATAAGACTCTATCTCTTAAAGATATCCTCGTCACTATTCACCAGCTCACTGGTGGACCACCTGGGGGTGGTGGTGGTGGTACGCCGAACCTCCTCCTACTGTCTGCTGCTCTACCCACTCCTCTACCATACCCTTCACCCTTCATACCATCCTAATAATGCCTAATACTCTACCATGTTAATTCTTCAACCACATATTGATCATCTGTATGGAAAGTTGGGCAATCTCGAGACACATGTCCCTGACCACCGCACGTGTACACAACATGTCATTCAGCTAACCCGCTCTACCGTGAGAGCTTCGCATTGATGACCCAATGTCCTAGGGTCATCCCATGAACTATTTTATCCTCTTGGATCCCTACGTTAACTTTTGGTATCATGATTCTAAAGATTCACCTACTTGTCGCCTTGTGGTATCTCTTACTGTCAGCACCTGCTCTGCTAGAAAGCTCTCCACGAGCAGAGCTCGCTCCAGTACCCCAGCATATGTATGGATGATAAAGGATACCATGGATTCCCTAATATCCTAGATTATCCCATTATTAAAGGTCTGGGCTCTGAAGAATGGGTCTCGCACCATATCTGTGGAGTAGCAGGAAATATCTGTAAATCTCAGTGAGTACTTCACTACCGTCTGACTGCCCTGCTTCGGATGTGGTAGATCCTGTATAAGCACAGAGCGTAACGTTGCTGGAAAGAACTCCTCCTTGAAGAGAATATCAAACTATTTCTAACTAATGTTCATATCCTTATGTGTCTAGATCACTAATCTCCAATATCTCCCCACTGATCTCTGAAGAAGACTCATGGCTAGGACTACCATCCAGTCGAGTGGTGTCCTCCCTGAGTAGAAGACACATATAACCTCTTCCATCCAATCCTCTGCTGCTTGGGGGTCTGGATCACCCCTGAACATGGGGGGTGGCAGCCTCTAGAACTCATGAAAATCACTCATCCATTGTGCATACAATAGCAGAAATGTTGGTAGTAACTACTACTCTCTGGTAGTGGTATCATCAGTATACCACCTGGGGGTGTTATCTCCAATACTGGTCTTTTCCCCGACGCCTCATCTCTATTGGGATCATCCTCATGATCACACATCGGGATCCTAGCTAGCTATCTATGTGGAGGTATCTTGAAATAGATCAATATGTACCACAGCCAATAGAGTATACCTGGTGAGCTAACATTGACTTAATCCCACTTCAGGCAGGCCATGGGCTGGCGACTAGAACTCAGTAGGTAGATCCCACAAATGAGAGGCATTTTCTTAAGTACCTGTACACATGCACACATCTCCAAACCCAAAATACTAAAATGTAATAACACTAATTAAAAAATCATTCATACCAATAGTATACCAACAAAAGAGTACAAAATTAGAAAAACTAGAAAGTAAATAGGGACATAATATAAGCCCACCAAAAGTAAAGTATGCCAATGTGAAAGAACAAGTTCCTAAAACTCATCTGTAGGAAACCCTTCCTAAAGGGAAGGTACAAAAATAGATTTTTGAAGTTTCTAAAGCACACCTTGTATATCATAACTCTCTCTACACACCACCTAGCCTTTCTCCACTAATGACTCCGTTTGTAAAGTCCCATGTCTTTTAACAGGGCTTAAATTACAATGGTTTTCAAACTTTTACCATTTATCGATGGGTGGTTTATTAAACCAAGCACTGGAACATTATTTTGATTGTTGGAACACTTAAATGTGTTGTTTATGGACTTGGGTGAATACCTGATAATTTTTAAAGGTGTCCCGATAAGTCTCGGGAACACCGAATCTAGAAAATTCTACTTTAATGGATCTGTATGGGCTGCACATGATTGCAGTCCAATACATGCTGCCTACCATGTTTAATATTTAATTTATTTTAATTAAAATATATTAATTAGATGTTTTTTTAAATAGAATAATTTTTTAATAATAATAATGTTATTATTATTATTATGGTGACATAAATTATTTGGATGTAAAAATATTTTAATTTCATGATTAATGGGGTGTAACATTTGTATGAAATTTATGTGGCCTTTGGGTATCTCAAAGAAATGATTTTTTATGAGGAGTTTCAGATTTAATGAAGAGGAATTTAATTAAATAAGGATTTTCAGAATTAATAAAGAGTCATTATTATTAAATAGAGGTGTTGGGTTTATCAATGGTTTGAAAAATAATAATAATACGATTATTATTATTTTAGTTTTATTAATGTAAAAATCATTTTTAATTATGGATGTTATCATTATTATAAATAATAATAATAATGATGGATTTGGGGGTTATGGTTTAAAATGAATAAATGAATGGGTGTAGTAATAATGGTATGACAATTATTATTAATGGTATAATTATAATTATTATTAATATTTGTATTGAATTTATGGGTTTTATTTAGTTTTTAGGTTTAAAAATAAAAATAAAAGAAGGACCCCTTCTCCTTCCTTCCCAACACATAGGAGGCGCGACCCCCCCACTCTTCAACCTTAGGTGCACACCAGTTTGGCCTCCTCCTCCATGCGACCCTCCTCCTCTGGACCTCCAGCAGTACACAATCCTTGGCCGGACCCCCCTTGTAGCAATGCAACACCCCCAGGAACAACCCCTGTAGCGCACGACCCCCATGGAATGACCCCCTTCTCGAGTCCTCCGTACGCATTGTTTTTCTACGATTATTCCATGCACCTAGTCTGATTCTTCAAGGTAGGATATTTTTTAGTGTTATTCTTCTTCCCTTTGGGGATTTGTTGTGTTTATGGTGAATGATTAGATTCTATCTGAATTTAGGGGTTTGGAATAATACCCAGTTTTGTGTTCTTCCTTCAATAGGGTATGAAAATTGTGTTTTGGGGCAATTAGTCCATAATTCATCATCCGCCGCAAAGGGGGAAGTGAATGATCTCATTTTTCTTTGCCTCTTTGGATTTAGGTAAGGTTTCTACTCTATTGTTTGGTTTTGTACCACCTAAATTGGAGTCTAATATTTTATCTGAATCCCTGGTATCTAATGATAGGTGTGTAGGCCTTTCTACATAGGTTTTGGTCTTGTGTTGTTGATTTGGTGGATTATTGATTATGTTTGCAGGGTGAGTGCATGTGTAAATATATATATATATATATATTTGTATATATATATATTTTTAGATATATGCATATATATATATATATATATTAGTGTGTATGTGCAGCTGCGTGCTGATTTCAACTAGTTTCTACCAAGTACAATTAAAGTGTTGCATAATTAAAATAGTTCCACCCTGAGGTAAGGTCCCAAATCTTAATCTCTTTATTTAAGAACACATGCTATCTTCTTTAAATAAATTGAGAATGTGAGTTTCCTTGATTATAGAACTGATGAGTTTTCTTAAAATACTGATTAAAGATAAACTGATGGTTATTGGTAATACCATATCATGCTTGTGGTGGTTTGGGATTTTCATATGTCTTCTTTATAGTGATGATATATGTTATGTCTATTCATGACACCATTGATGTAATTGATTGGTGATGTCTACGTGAGATGAATTATGACTTGATCAGGTGTTGGTTTCAACTTGTATTGCTGGTAATTTATTTTTTTCCAAGTGAATATATTGAGTTTATGCCTAGAGCATTAAATGGTTAAATAGGAAGAACCGCATGGGTCTTCTTAGTAAATGAGACTTGAATGTCATTTAGACTTGGACACCCTTAGGTGTGCCTTTTTACCCCATGTCATGGAATGATAATTACACAATTTATTGTATATCAGTTGGTGAAATAAATGATTTGAATGGGGTAGGATGAGTAATGGGTAATTAATTGAAGAATTAATTATCAAGATGTGAATTGGGAAATTGTAGAATTATTGAATATTGGGAATAATGAATATGTAATTCCTTCATAACATGTTATTTATCAAAAGATAAATTATAAACTTGTGAATATTAATAGATAGATTAATTTTAACATGTTAAATGGTGAATGGTTAATCAATTGATGAATTGGTTATGAGATATTGATTTATCTGAATGGGATAATTAATACAGAAATTAATTATGATACATTTTTTAAATAAATAGAGATATTTATTAATGAATTAAATGAAATTATTTTGCAGTACTATTTTGAATAATTAATTCTAGAAAATTAATTATGGGATGTTATTTGTTTTGTAGATTAATTAATTGATGGTTAATTAATAGTAATGTGTACTTAGTTAATTGTTGTGTTAATTAATAGATTTGGTATATTTAAATGATCGATTGGATTGGTAAGGGAATAAAGATAATTTATTGGTGAATTAATAATTATGTTTCTGTTAATGAATTGGCAAAATTAAATGTTGAGTTAATTATCTTGTTGACTTGTTTGTGGTTAAGAACAACTTACTGTTAATTTATTATTTACTATTGAGATGTTGAATGGTTAATTAATTGTTGGATTATTTTATGGGAGATTTATGTTGTTAATTAGTTATTGAATTAATTAACGGATTTGATTAATTAATTTATGAGTTAATTAATGGATGGTTTTGAGGTGTTAGACATGGAATTCTACACCAATGATAAATATATCTGTATAGTATATAAACGGGATATGAGACATAAACTGATGCTTCAAATACTCGTGGGGTGCTAGAAATGGCCTTCTAAACCCATCATGCATGTAAATATTCTTTTATGGGATAGGGACTGATGCTCCAAATACTCATGGGTTGTAAGACAATGACTGATGTTCAAAATAATCATGAGGGTTCTAGACATGATGATCTACACCCATTAATTGAAATTGGACTGTATTTCTAATTGGTCATACATAAACTAAATTAAATGGTTAATGAAAGATGATATGATATAATGATTTGTGAATTGAATAAGGGAAATGGTTCAGACCCCGGTACATCTGATGAATGTATTGAGATATGGGTGTCTAGGGGAAACTGGGGATTTATACTGTTAAATAAAGAATATAAATTAATATGTTAAACAATTTATTTATGAAATATATATGTATAATTATTATTTAGACTCTTATTTACAACTAAGAGACGAAGAAGTTATCTCAGTCAGTTGTCCCTTCGGAACCTGGATGGGTTGTAGTTTATTTATTCAATTTGGTTGTTACTTCGTTATACCTACAGACTATTTATATTTCACTTTCTGCATTAGGCTAGACACTGGTGGTGCGTACCTACTTAGATGTATATCTCATACCTTTCTCATGCTTCCATTGCACTATGGTACTCGAGTAGACCTCTCTTGTTCACATGAATGTGGACCTTGGACCTTGTTTGTTATTACATACTAGTACCTGGAGATAGGAGCAAAGGACTGAGCTAGAGATTAGGATGATCGTGGAATTTTCTATTGGGGGTAATGAGTCATTGTTTATTTATTTATTTATTAATATATAAAGAATGATGTTTTTTATCGCATTCATATTTGTACCATCATAACATGTATGCATTATATAACATTGGCATTGGCCATTTTTTAATACTAGATTTATAAAATTATGTCTTCGCCGGTTTAATATTTATTCACACTACTTCAACCATTTTCTAATATTTTCCACTACTTTTACTCTGATAAGAGGGTATAGTCTCCCCACTAACTATCCTTATACCTTCGCAGCTAGTTGGTATCCTCTAGCTTATGGGTAAATGTGCTTGAGGTCATGTGGTAACTGGTACAGCCACCTGTTTCGGGGTGAGACCGTTCGGGACATTAAAATGTGGTATTAGAGTCTTCTTTTCCTTTGTCATACTATTTTGGGGTTTGTAGATATGATATTATGAATGTGTCAATGTTTGGGTTAATAACTATGCTTTGGACTGATCACCACACATACAGGAAACGACCAAGTGGCCAGGGTTTGGATTGTTGTTCATGTTGTTTTCTATTATAGTCGATATGATTTCACCTTGAGTGACTGGTGTATTTCCCACTGCTTATTGATTATGAAAGTTTTGAAAAATTTACCTTGGCATGAAATGTAAATGAAGTTGAATTGGATGAATTATATTAGGCACTTATAGATTAACATGCCTTGAATATATTCCATGTCATGTATCTTCATTAACATGATACCTGTTAATAAGGATTAGGTGCCCTGAATATATGCCATGTATTGTAATTTTTTTGAATTCCATTTTTAGAATGCATGTTTTGGTGATATAATTTTCATGCTTGAATGATAATATGAAATGATTATGTTCTATGATTATGTGTTATATCATTTTTTAGTGATTTTATCATATTTATCTATGTTAGATACTTGTAGTGACATGTTATCTTGCTAATAAATGATTGGTTTCTTTGGATAAATTTATTTGGTTGCAATTATGACGGAACTGTTTTTTAGTTCTAAGGTGTATGGGCTCTTTAAAACTGTGAAAAAGGGTAACCCATGTATTAAAACAATTAATATGGGATGTTAAAAATTAAAATGTTAAATGAAAATAGGGTATCTTAAATGGGATCCAAATGCCAACGATAAGGTGTATGGGTGCCTTATCAACTGGTATATGAATATCCATGTGACTAAACCATAAGACCATAGTTTGTTTGAAAATGGTTATTAATGTAAAACTACTGAGATTTGATTGTAATGAACTATTGTGGGGTTGTTTTTTTTGAATAATCAAGATTGAATAAATGGGGAATCTTAGAGGTTTCCTTTTTTAGTCAAAGGAATTTAGATGCTAAATTTCCAGTTTATATTTGGATAACACTATATGTGAAATGTTTATATAGAATGATTGTTATAGAATTTCTCTTTTTCCTATGGGGAGTTGTTTTGAAAACCAAGTTCCTTATTGTGAAAAATTACATGTGTGGTTTTTTAAATTCATAAAAATGTTAAAAGGTTGAAATGAATTAATTAAAATGGATAAAATGAAAAAAGGGGATTTTAAACCATATAATTTCAGATTTTCATGACCAAGAGAGAGGGAAATGTATATGTTTCATAAGGGGATAAATTATGTTAGGTATTACCCTTATAATGTTTTGGGCATTAAGGTAATTATTTCCCATTACTCAGGATGACTTTTTGGGACTCGAGTGTTTTCACACGCTGATAGGTTTAAGTTACAGATTTTATGATCAATGTTTGATGGGGTGATCATGGTTCGAGGAACAACACACACATGCATTAAGGTGTTCTGAAATATCATGCTTGTGATTGTATGATCTTTTTTTATACATCTTGGACAATCCTAAGGTGGGTAGGGTCACATAGATTACAGTAACTGTTTTGGTAGGTGACGTCGGTATTTTTGAACAGTGTCATCTGGTTGTAGTTTGACTGATCTTTTAGATACCTAGGTTTTCTCTTAGTGTGTTCTTTCAAATGAGAATAGAATGTCCTGTCTCATGACCTTTTCATGGAGACAATAATATAGGATCAGTTCTACACTGTGCTAAATTTTTAAATGTTGTTGGGATTTATTAGTGGATGTTATCTGGGTTGTATGCAGGATGTGTGGTTTCTTTGGGATATGCCTTCATTCATGTTTGGGAACGTTGGTTTTTTTTAAAAAAATAGCCTTGTGATATATTGACTTGGTAATGTCACCAGAGGTCAGGTAAGGACTTCGGTGGACATGTGGTTGGTGATGTAATAATTTTAAAAAGCACATCACCAGGTGACTATGGGTTTTGGGACCATAATGTCATTCTCGGAAATCAAGTACAACCAGTTTCTATTGGTAGATTGAGATTCAACCTTTTTCTTCAATGAGTTCCCTGTAATTGCCTCAGATGTAAGATCTGTTTTGGTGAGCCTTGTCTTGAGTTTTTAAATAATTAAGCGATTTGACTTTTGTTTCAGTTAGTAGAACGTTTGGAATTTGGAAATATGAAGTCTTTTTTCAAACGAAATATCTCGACCTTGGTGGGTTAGAATCTATTGTAGTAGTTCCTAATGACTTCTCATGGACAAGAAGTTTTAAGGTGGCTAGATTGTAAAGTACCATGTTTTTTAACCAGGTTTAAATTATGATGTTTTTTTTGGAATTTATCCATTTATCAATGGGTTGTTTTTTAAACTGAGCTACAGAACATTATTACGAGTGTTAGAACACTTAAAGGTGTTGTTTTTTAGACTTTGGTTAATACCCTATAATTTTCATGGGTTTCTAGATAAGTCTTGGGATCACCAAATATGAAAAGGTCCACTTTAATGGATCTTCATGGGCTGCGCACGGTTGTGGTCCAACCCGTGCTCTTACCAAGTTTAATATTTAATTTATTTTAATTAAATAATATTATATGGGAGATGTATGTTTAAATAGAAATTTTTTTATTAATAATAATGTTATTATTATTATTATGGTGATATAAATTGTTTGGAAGATAAAAGATTTTAATTTCATGATTAATGGGGTGTAATTTTTGTATAAAATTAATGTGGCCTTTGGGTATCTCAAATATTTTTTTAAATGAGGAGTTTCAGATTGAATGAATATGTATTTAATTAAATAAGGAATTTTGGAATTAATGAAGATGTGTTGTTATTAAACAGAGGTGTTGGGTTTATCAAATGTTTGAAAAAAAATTATGATGAGATTATTATTATTTTCATTTTATGAATATAATAATAATTATTAATTATTATTGTTTTATTATTATAAAGAATAATAATAAAGGATTTGGGGGTAATTAATAAAAATGAATAAATGAATGGGTGTAGTAATAAAGGTGTGAAAATTATTATTAATGTTATAATTGTAATAATAATTAATAATTGTATTGAATTAATGGGTTTTATTTAGCCTTTAGTTTTAAAAAAAAGAAAAAATAAAAGAAGGAGGACCCCTTCTTCTTCCTTCTCTATGCATAGGAGGCATGAACCCCCCCCCCCCCTCTTCAACCCTAGGCGCACATCAGTCTGGACACCTCCTCTATGTAGTCCTCCTCCTTCGGACCTCCAGAAGCGCACAACGCTTGGTCAGACCCCCCCCCCCCTTGCTGCAGCTCGACACACCTGTGTAGAACCCCTGTAGCGTGCGACCCCCATGGCATAACCCACTTCTAGGGTCCTCTGTATGCAGTGTTTTCTTCTGATTCTTCCATGGAACTGGTCTTATTATTTATGGTAGGATCTTCTTCGGTGTTATTTTTCTTCACTTTGGTGATTCATTGTGTTTCTGGTGCCTGAGATGATTTTGGATGAATTTAGGAGTTTGGGAAATTACCCATCTTTGTATTCTTCCTTCAATATGGTATAAAAATGGTGTTTTGGGGACATTGGTCCATAATCCATCATCCTCTTCCATGGGTGAAGTGGATGAAATCCTATTTCTTTATCGCCTTTAGTTTGGGTAAGGTTTATACTCTGTTGTTGGTTTTGCACCACCTAAATTAGTGTCTTATATTTTATCTAAATCCCTGTTTTCTATTGGTAGGTGTGTAGGCCTTATTGCACTGGTATTGGTCTTCGGTTTTTGATTTGGTGGATTGTTGATTATGTTACAGGGTGCATGCGCATGTAAATATATATATATATTGGTGTGTATGTGAGATTTCATGCTGATTTCAACTTGTTTTTGTCAAGTACATTTGAAGAATTACGTAATTAAAATAGTTCCACCCTAAGGTAGGCTCCCAAATCTTTATCTATTTATTTAAGAACACCTACTTGATTCTGTATATAAATTGAGAATGTGAGTTTCCATGATTATGGAACTGCAGAGTTTTCTTAAAATGGTAATTAAAGATAAACTAATTGTTATTGGTAATGTAATATCATGCTTGTAGTGGTCTGGGATTTTCATATGTCTTCTTTCTAGTGTTGATATATTTTATGTCGATTCATGGAACCCATGATGTTATTGAGTGATTTTTCCCATGTGAGATGAATTACGACTCGACCAGGTGTTAGTTTTAAGATTTTATTTCATTTTATTTATTTGATGCCAGGGGAATATGTTGAGTGTTTCCCAAGAGCATTAAATGGTTAAACAGGAAAAACCCCATGGGTATTCTTAGTAAATGAAACTTGATTGTTGTCTGGACTTGGACACCCTTAGGTGTGCCTTTTTACCCCATGTCATAGAATTTTAATTACGCGATTAATTGTATATCAGTTGGTGAATTAAATGATTTGAATAGGGTAAGATGAGTAATGGGGTAATTAATTGAAGAATTAATTATCAAGATGTGAATTTGGAAATTTTAGCATTATTGAATATTGGGAATAATTAATATGGAATTACCACTTAACATGTTACTTATCAGAAGATAAATTGGAAACTGGTAAAGATTAATGGATAGATTAATTATTACATGTTAAATGGTGAATGGTTAATCAATTGATGAATTGGTTATGATATATTTATTTAGCTGAATGAGATAATTGATCCAAAAATTAATTGTGATGCATTTTTTGACTTAATAGAGATATTTAATGATGGATTAAATGACATGATTTTGAAATGATATTTTGGATAATTAATTATAGAAACTTAATTATGGGATGTAATTTTTTTAGATTAATTAATTGATGGATTAATTTATAGTAAAGTGTACTTAGTTAATTTTTGTGTTAACTAATATATTTGGTATATTTAAATAATTTTTTGAATTAGTAAGGTAATAAGGATAATTAATTGTTGAGTTAATTATCATATTTTTATTTAAGGAATTTGGATAATTAAATGTTGAATTAATTATCTAGTTGACTTTCTTGTGGTTAAGAATAATTAACTATTGATTAATTATTTACTATTAAGATGTTGAATGGTTAATTAATTTTAGAATTATTTGATGGGAGATTTATGTTATTATTTAGTTGTTGAATTAATTAACAGATTTTATTAATTAATTATTGAGTTAATTAATGGATGGTTTTGGGGTGCTAGACATGGAATTCTACACCAATGATAAATATATTTGTATAATAGATAAATGGGTTGTGTGATAGGGACTGATGCTCTAAATACTCATGGGGTGTTGGACTTGGCATTATATATCCATCTTGCATGTTAATATTCTTTTATGGGATAGGGACTGATGCTCCAAATACCCATGGGTTGTGAGATAAGGACTGATTCTACAAATACTCACGAGGGTGCTAGACATGAGGATCTACACCCATTAATTAATATTGGATTTTGGGTCCAATTGGTCATACATATCCTAAATTAAATGTTTAATGAGATCCGATGTGATATAATGATTTCACTACTGGAAAGATGATCTTTCCCAACACTTGTATACCAACGGTTTGTAAAAACCGTTGGTATAGGTGGCCTTTCCCAACGGTTCACCAAAACCGTTGGGAAATCCATATATTTCCCCACCTTTCCCAACGGTTTTGGCAAACCGTTGGGATAGAGGGACCCTTTCCCAACGGTTCACCAAAACCGTTGGGAAAGGCTATCTTTTGAGCCTCTTTCCCAACGGTTTTGGTGAACCGTTGGGAAAGAGTGGCCTTTCCCAACGGTTCACCAAAACCGTTGGGAAAAACCATCCAGGAATTCAACATTCGGCCAAAAACTACTCAACCCACCACTAACCTATCCCAACGGTTTTGAAAACCGTTGGGATAGCTTCTTTATTTTTTTTCCAGTTCTAATAACCGAGAACATTATATAAATCAAAATTTTAAATAATGATGATAATACATATATATATTTATGAAATTATGTTTACAAAAGTGATGTTAGCTTAGTGGTTAAATCGTTCGATTATAAACGAGGGGTCCTAGGATCAAATCCCAGCGGGTTTTTTATTTTTTGATTTTATATACCAACGGTTCCATTACCGTTGGTATAGTTTTCATATTACCTATACCAACAGTTTCCAAAACCGTTGGTATAGGTCTATACCAACGGTTTTCCAAAAACCGTTGGTATAGACCTATCCCAACGGCTTACTTGGCTACGGTTCTCCAAACCGTTGGTATAGGCTATACCAACGGTTTGGAGGCCTATACCAACGGTTCCAAACTGTTGGTAAAGGTTAGTTTTCCAGTAGTGTTTGTGAATTGAATAAGGGAAATGGTTCAGACCCCGACACAACTGAGACATGTATTGAGATATGGGTGTATGGGGAAACCCAAGGATTTATGCAGTTGAATAAGAAATATCAATTAATGCGTTAAATGGTTTATTTATGCAATATATATGTATAGTTCTTGTTTAGACTCTTATTTCCAGCTATGAGCTGAAGTAGGTATCTCTATCAGGTGTCCCTTAGGAACCTAGATGGGTTATAGTTTATTAATTCAATTCAGTTGTTACTTTTTTATACCTACACACTATTTATATTTCACTCTCCGGATTGGGCTAGAAACTGATGGTGTCGGCCTACTAAGATGTATATCTCACACCCCAATCAGGCCGCCATTTCATTGGGGTACCTAAGTAGGCCTTTCTTGTTCGTAGGACTGCGGACCTTGGACCTTGCTTGTTTTTGTATGTTAGTACCTAGAGATAGGATAAAAGGACTGATATGGAGCTCAGGATGCTCGTAGAGTTTTCTCTTGGGGATATTGAGACATTATTTATTTATTTATTGATATTTAAATCATGATATTTTATTTCTTTCTTTAATATTTCTACTATCATAACAGGTATGAATTTTATAACATTTTCATTAGCCATTTTGTTTTATACAAGATTTATATAATTATGTCTTCCACTGCTTAATCGTTATTCACACTACTTCTGCAATTTTTTAATATTTTCCACTATTTTTACTCTGATAAGTGGTTATAGTATCACCACTGACTATCCTTAGACCCTCTTTACTAGTCAGTAGCCTCTAACATACGGGGAGACGTGCTTGAGGTCATGTGTCAACCAGTCCGACCACCGGTTCAGGGGTGAGCCGGGTTGGGATGTTTCACCATCAAAGCGTCGATTGTCTTCACAATACATGACATGTGCAAGTATATCCCATTTAGGTTTGAGTAAAACAATACTAATTAGGTACCCCAAAATTTAGAAAAAAGGTAACACCACAAATAAAAACATGAAGTACACCACAAATTAAACACATGAAATACACCATAAAGGAAACATGTGAAGTATAGCCAATATGCTCAGCTCACACAGGTATAAGTCTAAAGAATGAAGAGAAGGATTTCTAGTTGTAATTCACATATCTCCCAATATCTATGACACAAAAAAAATTATGGAACACGAAGCATCGATGGTTCATGGAGCATCAATGGATCATGGAACTTTATTAGTGCACGGAGCGTCGATGGCATACGGAGCATCAGTAGTGCACAGAGTGTCGATGGCACATGGATCTTCAAGGGATCCTAGGAAATCGGAGTATAAATGGTGCATGTAACATTGATGGAGCATGGAAAATATATGGGACATGGGGCATCGACGGAACACAAAGCATAAATGGTTCATGCAGCCCCCAAGTCACAAACTCACCAAGATCGCATAGTCATAGTTGGCTGTAGGATTCCACTCACAACGCGCTTGTTCTTAGAGAACCTACTCCTCATGAAATTATTTTATAAGAAAATATCCACAAAAAACTCACATAGATTATCTCAAAAGGATCATATTGTTTCAAAGGTCAAAACGCTGTAAACAACTCGTCAAATGGACACATGGTTTGAAAGATACAGACAATTTAGTAAAAAGGCAATGGTCCGACCGTGTCCGACCCAACCTGACTTGGTTTAGCCAACCTGACCTGATCAGTTTGGGCCTACCCAAATTATACTATCTCAACGGAATACTAGTCCACCACCTTCCGGGTTGTCGGAGCAGCCTGATTCCATAGCCCCACCCACCCTGGTTGTGTCTGTCTGATCTACATGGTCACTCAACTACATGGAAAACCAACTCCCCCGATCAACACGGTTTCAAACCACATTTCACATGGCCTCACCAACACTGCGAGATCCCACTACACAAAACTAAGTTGTGGGAACCCGTCGATGTGGACTCAGATCTGTGTCCCACCGCAGTTGTCGTAACACCCTACCCTGGCCCTCGGTCGCCGCCCGCGGTCTCTGTCGTCATGAGCCCTCCTCCAATGCGGTTCTGGGTAGACTGCTTCCAGCTACCATCGCCAGCCACCCTACTGACAACCCATCTAGGTCACACTTCACCTGGCCTGGCTACCCCTTCTAGCCTATGATTCCTATATCACTGGCAGAAGCCTTCGCCTTGTACTACTGCCGCCTTACGTGGATGTAGGATTAGATCCCCATCTCGAATTGAAATTCACTAGGAATGAGGAATATTGGGGAAAAGAGGCAAGGCACATGAATACCCTCATAGATCTTGCCCTTGTTCATGTTGGCCTTAATCCATTCATATTATAAGGTTTAATGAAAAATAAACAAATGATAATCACCAAGATCTATCATCCCTTTAATCCTTTCAAAGTTTATCCATCCCTCAAAAATGATCGAATAGCGGATCAACCTATTTATAGTTTGGTCTGTTTTCATCATTGAAACTAATAAGGGAAAATAAATCACAAAGTTATTGACACCAACCTCGATGATTGGATTAGTCATTAATGAAGAGCATAGGTTTGTTTCATCATTGATCCTCAATCCGCCGACGTTCATCATCTGGAGAGATCTTCCTTCTCCTTACCTCATGTGAATTTCATGGTTTTAGTGATAAATATTAATTCCTATGATATGGCTTATTAAAAAGGGAAATAGTCACTATATCCACATGTAACATTCAATAAATTTTTTTTATTAGATATTTTAGTGATATATACATCCAAAATATAACTGTTGGTCGGAGTGGACACTCAAGAGGGGGGGGGGGTGAATTGAGTTCCAATTAAAATTTCTGTTAAAAACAATTTCTATTTAAAATCCCCCAATTTCAAAAACAAATTAAACTGTAGTGAATTTATATAGATTATAAAGGTTCAATTAGTTTCTCAAAGATTGATTAATTCTCAGTTAACTTAATCTTATGATTAAATTAACTTTTGAAACTAACTTACTGATTTATAACAAACATAAACACTTGCGAATTTAATTATCAAAGTAGCTTTGAAGATAGATTATATTTCAAAGTAATAGCAGCGGAATATGAAATAAATATGTATAGTATGGATATAGAGTATAACTATAAGCACAGAAAATTAACCAAGAGGTTCAGTCTCAAGCCGAGACTTAGTCCTCTCAAATTTTATATAAGAATGATCCACACCCTGGATCGGGGTTAACAACAGTGAACACACTGTCCAGGTCACAAGACCTCTACCACAGTTCTTCGTGGGAAAACAAACAACAGCGGCAAGCTGTCCAGGTCACAAGACCTCTACCACTATCCACAGTGGGAAATGGAGTGCAAAAAGATTTGCTGAGGATTTACAGATCCTCCAGTGAAAGTACAGGAGTCAGTGTGTGTGTTTAATACAGCAGATAACACACACTGCTCAAAATGTAGAATAAATCACAGAACAAGAGATGTAGAGTTTAGAAGTGGTTCTGGTGATCTCAGTGTAGCTCTTGTATTCGATCAGAAGAGAGTTTGAGTCCTCTTCTCGTTTCTGTTTGAGAAACAGAGTGTCGTATGCTTCAGGTTCACAGGTAGTGAGAATGTAGTCGATGAAGTTCTTCAGGGTTCTTCTTGTATGCACAGAACACTTCTCAAGTATACTTGATTGACTATATGCTTCTCTGTGTTCTTGATGGAGCTCGTGTTTATCTTCTTGAGTTTCTGGTATATTTCGTCCAACACGCACTTCTCTGGTTCGCATTCGCGCTATTCATTCCTTTTTTTTGGGCAGCGTAGTCTTCTTGTATTTATCTCCCGACAGGGGATAGAAAATATTTCTTTTCAGCAGGTACGAGGTACGGGTTCCTGACATCCGACAACCTTTATCAGATATTTGAAAAATCATCAAAATGTATGATATGACCGTTAGATAAATTAAATACATTAAATGTAGGAAATAAAGAAATTAAAACAGTGAGTCGAGAATGTATGTCACTGTTGACTTCAACTGTGGTCTTCCAACTGTGGACTTCCAACTGTGGACTTCCAACTGTGGACTTCCTTCTGACTGCTGACTTCAACAAAAGTCTTGCTGTCTGTAGGCTTGCAATGGTAGCTTTTACTCCATGTAACTGTAGCCTTTCTAACTGTAGACTTGTAACATCAAATTTGTAGAGCTGTAACCTTTGTCAACTGTAGACTTCGATCATCTGTAGACTTAGTAGACAGAAGCTGTCTAACTGTAACCTTGACTGTAGACTTATGACTGTAGGCTTGTTCGACTGTGAACTTGAGCAGAGAAACCTTTGAGCAGAAGTCTTGTAACTGTAACCTTCGTCTGTGAGATTTGACAATAGATAGCAGTAGACTTGTAACTGTAAGCTTGTATTAGTCTTCGACTGTAACCTTGTAACTGTGAACTTATTGCAACAGTAACTTAAGGTGACAGTTAACTGTAACTGTGACTTTGAGAAGAAAACTCTGACTGTTAGCTAACAATACCAAACTTATGTAAATACTACTGTAAGCTGTTACAGTAAAGTTATGAGAGTAAGAATATGAACTGTTTAGAATAAAATACGTTTAATCATAGAATAATAAGATTAATGCAAAGGTTTAATATATCATAATCAATGTTTAAGCATAATTTGGGATTATCAAAATAGGTGATTCCAATAATATCCCCCTTTTTGATAATCACAAATTATGTCAGTATGAAATATAGAAGTATCAGAGAGAAGTGTGCAAAACACAGTATTAGCAATATGAGCACAAAAATTAGGTATAATCCGCAAGGATTTCTCCTCTCTGTATAGGTTCATTTCTCCCTTGAGTTTCCTATTTCTCCCAATATCAATTTCTCTTTCTCCTCTCTGTATAGGTTCATTTCTCCCTTGAGTTTCCTATTTCTCCCAATATCAATTTCTCTTTATTTCTCCCCCTTTGTGATTAACAAAAAGAAAGACAGAATGAGAGAAAAGAAACATTGTATTAATAATGAGTACATTACATGACCCAAAATGTGAATACATGATCCCTATCAAAAAAAATAAACAGACTCAATCCTCTTCATCTGGAGGTAAGGGATCTTTTCCTTTGGAGGAAGAAGATGGAGCAGGAGGTGAAGGATCAACAGGCTAAGGAATGGCAGCAGGAATGTCTGGAGGGGCAGCAACAGAGGCTCCTGAAGGCCGGTAGTGAGTAGCTTGCCGAGGGATCAGTGGTCTAAGGCTTCTGAGGGCATCATCAGGAGACATTATGGAAGAACCACTGGGGTTGGAGACAGGTAGGGCAGGAGGAACTATAACAGGTGTGCAGTCCACATGAAGAAAAGGTAGGAGCAGATTCCTGAAATCCATGATAATGTTTCCTCCTCTGTCCATGGCAGATAAGAAGTCATCTTTGTTTTCCAAGAATTTATCCAAAGCCGGGGTCAACTCTCGTAGCTTGCTAACTTGTTCTTTGAAGGCTTGAGTTACTGGAGGCAGCTTCATAGTCTCTAGCATGAGCTTGAAGTGATTGTTCAACTGATGCTTGGTGAAAATCCGATCAAAGTAATAATCCACTTTACTTTTGATGGCCTCCTGAGAAGCAGTAGCAGCCTGCAGGTGCTCACGAACAAAGCCACTGACTTCTCTTGTAGTAGCAAGGATCTGTAGGTCTGATGTGTCATTTGCACGGGCCTGAGTAAGCTCTTCTCTGAGCAGGCTTCTAAACTGCTCAAGGTCCACAGGAGAGCTAGATGAAGGAAGGGACTTGACTGAGAATGCCACTGTCTCCTTGAAAGACTGAGTCAGACTTCCAATCACTTTCTGAATGACAGCATCCTGATTGCTAAAGTGTTCTTTTACTGATTTCTTGAAAGCCTCAAATACTTCCACAAACTGTTTGACCACTTCTTTGATGTATCGAATCTCACTGGCCACTTGTGTCTGAGAACTGCTCAGGGCAGTTAAAGAAGCAACTGATTGTCGGAGGGCCACTACTGCTCCAGTCCAGCTTTCAATTTGGGTGTGGCACACTTTCATTTCATCCATCACTTCTTTGATTGGACTTCCTACAACACATCCTAGAGATAGTTCTAAGGACTGTTCCACATTTTTCAGCTCATCAAAAAGACTGGTTTTCAGTTCAGCAACAGACTGTCTGATGGTCTCCTTCATTTCATTCTTTAAGGATTCAAGGTCTTCCTTGGTGGCCAATCCTTCAGTTTCTAACACTGGAGAGCTGTTAGGTAGGATGACTGGATTTCTTGGTGGTTGGTTTTCCTCATCTGAATCCTCATAATTGAGTCCTAACACCATGTATCCTGGATCTGAGGTCCATCCTTCTATATCATACAGTACAGAGACTGAACCAACACGCTCCCCCTCACTTGGAGGTCCTTCCTGAACACTTTCTACTATCTGCTCAACTCTGGGTAACTCTAAGTTTTCTTCTGTATCTCTAGCAGGTTCCATACTTGCTTCCTCTGGAGGTTCAGCAGTGAGGTTAGCCTCCTTCTCTGTTGGTTCATCAACCACTTCCATGACAACAGTAGTAGAGACCACTCCTGCTTCCTGGTCAGACACTGACTTGTCTGTATACCCTATCAGAGGGCTCATACTGAGTTCTTCTGCAACAGTTTCTTGATTTTCATTTAAAGCTCCAGCCTCTTCTACTTCGACTGTATCACCCTCATCAGAGGTGTCCTTGACAAAATATTGAGATTCTTCTTCTTCTTCTGTAGTCTCAGTCTCACTGTCTCTTAGAACAGGTTCTCTACTGGGTAGTTCTTTTGGAGGGATTGCTGCTCCAAACGTCACTGTCCTGACAGAACTGTGAGTGGTATCAGGATCACTCCCTTCATCAATTGGAGTGTTCTCTCTTGCAGAGTCACCAACTACTGCAGTCTGTTCATCATCTGAGTATACAGGTTCAGGCTCATCAGGCTTTAAGCCTGGATCTCTTCTATCTCTCGGTCTAGAGGGATGAGTAGAAGGGCTAAAATTCTCATAGATTCCCTCCTCATCATTCACCCATGATTTCTTCCAGGGATTCCAACTGATCTTCATGAATTTGCAGATTACTTTCGAGATACATACACTGTTCTTTGCCACTATCAACTCTTCCTGACTTCCAGCTGCACCTTTCACTTTCAACATAACCGAAATGAGTTTAGCATGAAACAAGGCACTTGATTTTGAGCTTGCCTTTATCATGTCCTCCATCTGAGCCATCAGCAACCTACAAAGGTTGACCTTCCTTCCATGTTTTAATAAGTACATCAAGTAAATATCCTGATGCTTCAGAGTTGCAAAATCTCCTCTTCTAGGACTCAGTACATGCTGGATAAACTTAAACAGAAGCATGTCCTCTCCATTCATTTCAGTAGCAATAATCTTCCTTACAGTGCCATTGCCTGTCAATTCTTCCAGAGCTGTCTCATGATCAAAGATTCTACTATTTGGAGGAGCCGCTCCAGAATAGTAGTTGTAAATACCCTCATGAGGAACTCTTAAACAAGCAGCCCATTCAGCGGATGAAAAACTGACTTCATTGCCATTTACTCTGGATATTAGTCTATGCAGATCATCCTCTTCCTCGAACTGTAGACATTCATAGAACTCCTTCACCAGCTTCGGGTAGTATGGTCCATTATTGTTTTCGAAGCATTCGGTCCATCCTTGATCATTAAGCACTGCCAGTACTAATGATCTGCTCGATAAAATCCACTCTTCACTTAGCTCCTTCTCAGCAACTATTTCTCTCTTAGTCAGATGTGGATTAACAGGTCTTATCGAGGCGTTCCCGGTGCCACTGGATTCGACTTGAGTCCTCTTCGGCATTGGTGCATCTTCGTTAACAGTCGGGGGTCGCTTTGTTCTGGCCATTGGAACTGAAAGAGGTTTCGAGGTTCGGTTGAAGGTTTAGGGTTTAGGACTTGAGAGAGCAAGGGTCGAGATGAGTGGATTGAGATATGTTCGATGTTCTCAATTTTATCATTTAGGGATTTAGAAATAAAAGAATAAAGAAAAGAAACGGTTCGAATTCCCGCAAAAATAAAATAAGATTAAACAGCGAAACAGTCTACAGAGAGATGTAACAGTGAGGTACACCGGTGAGGTCTAACTGTGAGGTTTCAACTGTGAGGTTTCAACTGTGAGGTTTCAACTGTGAGGTTTCAACTGTGAGGTTTCAACTGTGAGGTTTCAACTGTGAGGTTTCAACTGTGAGGTTTCAACTGTGAGGTTCAACTGTGCTATAGTTAATCATACCTAACTCATGTTTGATGTAACTTAATCTCTCAGAATTCAAAGGATTTGTAAAAATATCAGCTAACTGATGTTCAGTGCCAATGAACTCAAGAGTTATATCACCTTTTTGATAATGATCCCTCAGAAAGTGATGTCTCACATCAATATGTTTTGTCCTAGCATGAGATACTGGATTTTTTGAAATGTTAATAGCACTTGTATTGTCACACCTTATAGAGACATGTTTGAATTGATATCCATAGTCTAGTAAAGTGTGTTTCATCCACAAGATTTGTGCACAACAGCTACCAGCAGCTATATACTCAGCTTCGGCAGTAGACAATGCAACAGAATTCTGCTTCTTACTACACCAAGATACTAGTGACTTGCCTAAAATGTGACATGTTCCAGAGGTGCTCTTTCTATCTAACTTGCAGCCAGCAAAATCAGCATCAGAATAACTTAATAAATCAAATTATTGTCCTTTTGGATAAAATAATCCCAAATTGGGAGTATGTTTTAGATATTTGAAAATCCTTTTAACAGCAGTTAAATGAGACTCTTTTGGATTGGCTTGAAATCGAGCACACATGCATACACTGAACATGATGTCAGGTCTACTGGCAGTAAGGTACAGTAGACTACCTATCATACCTCTGTAATTGGTTTGATCCACTGGTTCACCAGTTTCATCACTGTCCAACTTGCAAGTGGTGCTCATAGGTGTGTCACTGCCTTTGGTGCCATCCAAAGAAAAACGTTTTAGAAGATCTTTAATATATTTACTTTGGTTCAAAATAGTACCATTTTTATTTTGAAAGATCTGAAATCCAAGGAAAAATTTGAGTTCTCCCATTAAACTCATTTCAAACTCATTTTGCATTATTTTTGAAAAATCAATACATAAAGAATTTTTTGAAGATCCAAAAATAATATCATCCACATAGATTTGTACTATTAAGACATCTTTAGAAATCCATTTAATAAAAAGAGTAGGATCAGCTATCCCTTTAGTAAATCCTTTTGAAATAAGAAAAGAGCTGAGCCTATCATACCAAGCTCTTGGAGCTTGCTTTAAACCATATAAAGCTTTAGATAGTTTAAAAACATGATTAGAAAAATGGGGATTTGTAAAACCAGGAGGTTGTTCCACAAATACATCCTCAATTATATATCCATTTAGAAAAGCACTTTTAACATCCATTTGATATAGTTTGAAATTCAGATGAGCAGCATAAGCAAGTAATATCCTAATGGCCTCTAGTCTAGCCACGGGTGCAAAGGTTTCCTCATAGTCTATTCCTTCTTCCTGACTATACCCTTGTGCAACTAGCCTAGCTTTGTTTCTGATTATGTTACCAAGCTCATCAACTTTGTTTCTAAACACCCATTTAGTGCCTATGATAAGAGTGTCTTTAGGTCTTTCCACTAATTCCCAAACTTTGTTTCTTTCAAACTGATTTAGTTCTTCTTGCATAGCCATTACCCAGAATTCATCACTGATAGCATCATTGACATTTTTGGGTTCAAGCTGTGAAAGAAAAGCTTGATGTTCAACCTGATTTTTTAGAGAAGCTCTAGTTTGTGTTCCTCTATCAAGATTACCAACAACAGCATCTAAAGGACGATTCTTTAGAATCCTAGTTGATTTGGTAAAGGTTGGACTAGAGATTTCAGGTTCATCTATAGGTTCGGGTTCCACAGAGGAAGATTCTGGAAAAAGTCCAGAACTGGATGTTTTTATTGCAGGTTCTTTAGATTTGTCATTTAGGTTCAGAACAGATAAGTCTTCTTCAACATCTTCAAGAGAAGTTTTAGACTCATGTGGATCAGTCTCATCAAACTTGATGTGAACAGATTCATCCACACATTTGGTTTTCTTATTGAACACTCTATAGGCTTTACTAGACATAGAGTAACCTAGGAAAATTCCTTCATCACTTTTTGGAGCAAATTTATCAAGGTTATCTTTAGTATTCAGAATAAAGACTTTGCAACCAAAAACTCTAAAGTAATTAACCTTAGGCTTCCTATTATTCCACAACTCATAAGGGGTTTTCTTTAGAACAGGTCTGATCAAGACTCTATTAATGACATAGCAAGCTGTATTAATAGCTTCAGCCCAAAAGTAAATTGGCAGGTCATATTCATTAAGCATAGTTCTAGCAATTTCTTGCAGGGTTCTGTTTCTTCTTTCTACTACACCATTCTGTTGAGGTGTCCTAGGAGCAGAAAAATTGTGAGCATAGCCATTGTGTGAGCAGTAAGATTCAAATTCTTGATTCTCAAACTCACGGCCATGATCACTCCTCAAGGTCTTAATCTTAAGTCCACTAAGATTTTCTACAGACTTAGAGTATTTAACAAAGGAAGAGCAGGCTTCACTTTTGTGAGCTAGAAAGTATACCCAAGTATATCTAGAAAAGTCATCTACAAGAACATAAACATAGTGCTTCCCATTTAGACTTGAAATTCTTGATGGTCCAAACAAATCCATGTGAACCAGTTCAAGTGGTTGAGAAGTTGAGACTTCTTTCTTTGGTTTAAAAGAAACTTTGTGTTGTTTTCCCTTTTGACAGGGATTACACACTTTGTTATTTGGGAATTCAAGCTTAGGTAAGTCTCTAACTAGGTGTTTCTTAGAGAGTTTTCTAAGTGAGTGAATGTTGCAGTGTCCTAATCTCCTATGCCACAGCCAAGACTCTTTATGAAAAGCATTTAAGCAAGTAACATTGTGTTTAGCTAAAGTGTTTAAGTCAACAGCATAAACATTTTCATTTCTTAAGGCAGAAAATATTAAAGCATTTTTGGAATTATAAACATCACAAGAATTGTTTTCAAACTTGACATTAAAGCCATCATCACACAATTGAGAAATGCTAAGTAGGTTGTACTTAAGTCCATCGACAAATAAAACTTTGGAAATTAATACTGAGTCAGTGTTACCAATCTGGCCTAAGCCGATGATTTTTCCTTTTGAGTTATCACCAAAAGTGACATATCCTCCATCAACCTTTATTAAGCTTTTGAAGCACGAATAGTCCCCAGACATGTGTCTTGAACATCCACTGTCTAAGTACCATACCTTCTTGTAATTGCTTTTCAAACAGATTTCCTACAAAACAGATTAGACAAGAAATGACTTTGGTACCCAGATTTTCTTGGGTCCAGATATGTTAGCAATCAAGGATTTAGGTACCCAGATTTGTCTTATGGGTCCCATACAATTAATAGATGCAACAGATTTAGAGAGATATACTTTATTTGATCTACAACTATTTAAATAACCAGTTGAGGCATATGAATTTCCAAAACTGGAACTAGCAGGATTTTTTCCAGACTTAATAAATCGGGTTTTAGCAAACTGTCTTTGTCCAGGTTGGTATCCCAAGCCAGTAGCATACTTAGGTGCAACTTGCTTTCCTAGCAGTTGGGTTAGAGTATCTTTTCCATTTGTGAATGTTTCTAAGTCCTTTCTAAGTTGTTCATTAGATAGTTTCAGTTCTGTATTCTCCTTTAATAATTGAACATTTTTCTCTTTTTCTACATCAAGTGCAGACTTGACACTTTCAGTAAGAGCATGCTGTTTCTTTAAAGACTTATATTTATCCTTTAGTTCATTACACGTTTCTTCCAGCATATTACAGTATTCAGTCAATTCATCTTTAGACATATTTTCAGAATCAGAACCAGATTCTGCTTCACCTTCAGAATAATAAGAGTTTAAAGTGGGAGTGTCTAAGGTTACCTCAGATGTGTTTGTCATGAAACACATATTAGCACAATTTCTTTCAGAATCACTGGACTCTGATTCACTTGTGCTGTCTTCTGAAGCACTCCAGGTGGCCTTCATAGCTTTCTTATAATTCTTGTCCTTGTACTCATATTTCTTCTTGAATTTTAACTTAGGATAGTCAGCTTTGATGTGTCCTTTCCTTTTATATTCATAGCAAACTATGTCTTCTTCTTTATCAGTTTTCTTCCAATCTTTCTTCCACTTACCTTGTCTATCATACTTACCCTTGTAGTTCGGTTTTCTGAAGAACTTCTTCTTCCTATAGAACTTCTTGAATCTCCTTGCTATTTGTGCCATCTCGGCATCACTGTCAGAATCTAAGTCTTCACTGGATGAGCTTTCAGTTGGTATATGCACTTTCTCCTTGTCTTTGCTCTTTGATGTGGTAGACTTAAAAGCTACAGATTTTCGTTTTGGTTCCTCATCTTCCTCTTTATTCACCTTTAGCTCTTCTTCGTACATCATCAGCTTACCAATTAACTTTTTGACAGGCAAAGTTCCAATATCACAGGATTCTCTAATTGAAACGGATGTGCCTCTCCATCTGTCAGGCAGACATCTCAATAATCTCATGATTTTCTTTTTTGCTGGAACAATCTTCCCGAGTGAGCTCATTGTGTTGACTATCTCATTAAACCTGAGATACATATCAGAAATAGGTTCATCAGCTTTCATCTTAAAGTTATCATATTTGATAGTATAAGTGTTTAACCGCATTTCCTTGACATTAGTTGTTCCTTCATGAGAAACAGCTAAGGTGTCCCAGATTTCAAAAGCAGTTTTACATTCAGAAATTCTATTGAATTCCTCATCTCCTAGAGCACAGTAGAGAGCATTCACAGCCTTACAATTATTATTATAAGCTACTTTAGTAGGTTCATCCCAAGTTATTCTTTCAGTTTCTGGAATCTTGTATTGAGACTCTATAGCAGTCCAAATATCAAAACCCATACTTTCCAAATGAATTTTCATTTTGAGCTTCCATTGGGCATAATTCACACCATTAAAGAAGGGTGGCCTGTTAGTAACAGCACCTTCTAGTCTATTATCCATAAGGAAATTCTAGAAAATGTTTTAAAGAGATAAAATTTAGAACTAACAGAAATTTAAGATCTTTTAGATAAAACTACAATCACAGTTTAAAAACAGAGAGTTACAATAAAACTTTGAGCAAGTATAACAGAGATAAACACAACCTTTGATACCAAATGTTGGTCAGAGTGGACACTCAAGAGGGGGGGGGGGTGAATTGAGTTCCAATTAAAATTTCTGTTAAAAACAATTTCTATTTAAAATCCCCCAATTTCAAAAACAAATTAAACTGTAGTGAATTTATATAGATTATAAAGGTTCAATTAGTTTCTCAAAGATTGATTAATTCTCAGTTAACTTAATCTTATGATTAAATTAACTTTTGAAACTAACTTACTGATTTATAACAAACATAAACACTTGCGAATTTAATTATCAAAGTAGCTTTGAAGATAGATTATATTTCAAAGTAATAGCAGCGGAATATGAAATAAATATGTATAGTATGGATATAGAGTATAACTATAAGCACAGAAAATTAACCAAGAGGTTCAGTCTCAAGCCGAGACTTAGTCCTCTCAAATTTTATATAAGAATGATCCACACCCTGGATCGGGGTTAACAACAGTGAACACACTGTCCAGGTCACAAGACCTCTACCACAGTTCTTCGTGGGAAAACAAACAACAGCGGTAAGCTGTCCAGGTCACAAGACCTCTACCACTATCCACAGTGGGAAATGGAGTGCAAAAAGATTTGCTGAGGATTTACAGATCCTCCAGTGAAAGTACAGGAGTCAGTGTGTGTGTTTAATACAGCAGATAACACACACTGCTCAAAATGTAGAATAAATCACAGAACAAGAGATGTAGAGTTTAGAAGTGGTTCTGGTGATCTCAGTGTAGCTCTTGTATTCGATCAGAAGATAGTTTGAGTCCTCTTCTCGTTTCTGTTTGAGAAACAGAGTGTCGTATGCTTCAGGTTCACAGGTAGTGAGAATGTAGTCGATGAAGTTCTTCAGGGTTCTTCTTGTATGCACAGAACACTTCTCAAGTATACTTGATTGACTATATGCTTCTCTGTGTTCTTGATGGAGCTCGTGTTTATCTTCTTGAGTTTCTGGTATATTTCGTCCAACACGCACTTCTCTGGTTCGCATTCGCGTTATTCATTCCTTTTTTTTGGGCAGCGTAGTCTTCTTTTATTTATCTCCCGACAGGGGACAGAAAATATTTCTTTTCAGCAGGTACGAGGTACGGGTTCCTGACATCCGACAACCTTTATCAGATATTTGACAAATCATCAAAATGTATGATATGACCGTTAGATAAATTAAATACATTAAATGTAGGAAATAAAGAAATTAAAACAGTGAGTCGAGAATGTATGTCACTGTTGACTTCAACTGTGGTCTTCCAACTGTGGACTTCCAACTGTGGACTTCCAACTGTGGACTTCCTTCTGACTGCTGACTTCAACAAAAGGCTTGCTGTCTGTAGGCTTGCAATGGTAGCTTTTACTCCATGTAACTGTAGCCTTTCTAACTGTAGACTTGTAACGTCAAATTTGTAGAGCTGTAACCTTTGTCAACTGTAGACTTCGATCATCTGTAGACTTAGTAGACAGAAGCTGTCTAACTGTAACCTTGACTGTAGACTTATGACTGTAGGCTTGTTCGACTGTGAACTTGAGCAGAGAAACCTTTGAGCAGAAGTCTTGTAACTGTAACCTTCGTCTGTGAGCTTTGACAATAGATAGCAGTAGACTTGTAACTGTAAGCTTGTATTAGTCTTCGACTGTAACCTTGTAACTGTGAACTTATTGCAACAGTAACTTAAGGTGACAGTTAACTGTAACTGTGACTTTGAGAAGAAAACTCTGACTGTTAGCTAACAATACCAAACTTATGTAAATACTACTGTAAGCTGTTACAGTAAAGTTATGAGAGTAAGAATATGAACTGTTTAGAATAAAATACGTTTAATCATAGAATAATAAGATTAATGCAAAGGTTTAATATATCATAATCAATGTTTAAGCATAATTTGGGATTATCAAAACAGGTGATTCCAACAATAACTTTCTCCCTCGACCCACACCGGTTGAGGTTAGAACCTATATAAAGTAAAGGAATTGTTATAGATGCAATGGTGACCTTGGATTTCTAATCTGGACACCCGTTTCGAATTTATTCCCATTTAAAAAATAAATTTCCCATGCACTTTATCAAAAACATAACATTTTTTGACAAATCATTTCCAGCATACCAGGACTCGAAATCTCATTCTATCTTATCACTTGGTCACAGAATGTTACCAATTAATTTCTAAAAATAAATTCTTTAAAATACTAGTCATTACAACCAAAATGTGTTTTGGTTGGTTACAAGATTTATAGGAAATTGTCCTCTTTCAATGTTTTTCAAAAGTGGTTGAGGCCTGTAAATGTTATTTTCATGTGGTAATTTATTTAATCCAAATGGTTTTGTTTTTTAAAGTGATTGTGTGTGTTTTTTATTTTTAATTCTTATGGTTTGTGTTATTACCTTCATACTTGTGAGATGTATTGGGTTTTAGAGCTTCAGAGCATGACTTTTTGTTCTGTAGTCTTTTTTTAAAGCCACAAATGTTTTCTTTTTTTAATACCTATTTTAGGGTTAGATTATTTTATCTGTAGAAGTAATTGGGCCTTAGGTAATAACTTGGGTAGTTATGAAGAAGTGGTATTAGATCAACTGAGCAATCAATGGTTCTAGTTTTTTTGGGTTTACCATGGGATGGTAATCTGATTTGAGGTCCTAGTTTACAGATAGACTATGGTGACTTGGGTCAAGGTACCATGTCATCTATTTTTGTGTCATTAATTAAGGTTATCCCTTATGTAGGTGAGTGTTAATCTTGTTGACGTATAGACCACGTGGGTGTTATGTTTTTTGAGGTTGGTTTTCTTTTGATTAAATGATAGATATTTTCTAAGTGTTCTTTAGATATTTTATTGGAAATTTTTCTCTAGAGTGAAGGTTTTTTTGAGGTGTTATATTTTGTTAAACAATTTAAAAAATTCTAAATTGTGGGAAGACTGTTTTTCATCCTCAGTTTACCTTTTGGGTCTTCTTTTGGTGGGTGTGGTTGTATTTTTCTTTGAGACATTAGGCATCCTTAAGGATTTATAGGTTTGGTTTAGATAAATCATCATTTATTAGTGGGTGTGGTTGTATTTTTATTATATACATTAGGTATCCTTATGGATTTAGAGGTTTGGTTTAGATAAATCATTGCTACTGGGGAGTTTCTTCCTAGAGACCTCTCTAGTGGTTCATCATCAAACTCATATCACATTTTGGATTGTGGGTTGTGAAATGTTCTTTTTTTTACATTCATCTTGACTTGGGACTTTCAAGGGGAAGAAATTAGTATGATGGGGAGTTTTTGGCACCCCAAGTGTCACATTTATGTAGGGATATTTAATGTATGGTTTAATCCCTTCAGTTAGATATGTTTTTTTTCTTTTTAATAATGAGTTAGAGGTGTTATTAGCTGAAAAAAGTGAAATTTATGAACATTTTCTAGGTCACCTAGTTAAGGATCATGGTTAAGGATCATGGTTAAATGTACTTGGCAGCCTAATTGTTCTTCCCATGAAACTCTTGATAGTATCGATATTTATTTTTACCACATAGTTTGTTTAACTCTATGAGTAAACCTTGAATCCCACACAATGATGTGTATTTTGTGATTTTCTTTATTTTTAAGTGGAGTTTCTTCCCTTGGCTTCACCACTTCTTTTCCCCCAATCATGGTTCCTTTTCTATCCCTCTTTGGCAAGTCCAATCTCCTCAAAGATGGATTTTTCCGTGGTTTCATGGAGACTATTCTCCTATATTGAGTGGATAGGGTTCATTTTCACTTGTTCTTGGGTTTTTATCCATTTTAATATTATTATATAACCCATGTTTTCATGTTTGGATTATTTCCATACCTAGGATTGTTCTAAAATTTAGTTTTGTCTTTCTGAGGGTTGTGATCCCTATCAGAGACCTAGACTGGTGGATTTCATCCAAAGAGACCTGATTCTACAACTTGAAGTAGGCATTTCAATTTCAACTTAGTTTATTCTAGAGTTAAATGTGTTATTGTATTTCAAAATCCATTTTAATACTAGATAATTATAATATAGATCAGCTAGTTTTGATTTATGAAATGTTTCCATAATTTCTCTTGGTTTTCATATGGATTATTGGATGGAATTGCTTATTTAAAGGGATTTTTTATGTAAAATGTTATTTTATGAATTATACATGTTTGAAAAAACTCCAATGAAGGTTTTAATTGAGAAAAAACATGTATTCATTAAATTTTTATCCAAATGGGGTTTTCAAAGAGGATTTTCATTTTTTTTACTTAAAGGGTTTACATTGTTTCAAATGTTTTTGTTATTTTATAAAGTAAAATAAAGTTTCCCTTGGGTTGGTTGATTATGATTATTGATTATTGTGATCCATTTTGTCTTTTTTGGATTATAAATTGTTTTAAAAAGAGATATCCAATTTTATATGCTATTTTTGATAAGTTAAAGGCATGGTTGGCACTTTATAACATGTTGATTGATTGTTTTTTGTTGATACCTTATTGTTCCCTCTTACTATTATTTTTTATGTGATGTTTATCCATGAGATGGATGTTTTATATGTGATTTATGTTGTGGTTATGATTGGGGATCATGTTATGGAAGTTTGGGAGGTTAGAAGGTTGTGATAGTGTTTTCACTGTTATGGATTTTTATTTTCATGAAAACTTTGGAGAGTGCCCCACCTCCCTTATCCATTACATGATGAAACATGGGTTACTAAGTGGGGAGTATTAGGAAATTGTGAGTATAGTTGAGATTTATGCACTGTCTAGCCCCCCTAATTGTACATAAAACCTATTAGTGGGATTTTCACTAAGAATACTAGTTAGAGTGATTCGGTTGATGAATCTGTTACCGTTAACCTACCAGCAGTAGGTCTACCAGTATGTTCCCTATGCTATAATGTTAGTCTCAGTAGTTTTTCTTCTTGCTATGTATTATATTTTATTCCATTTTTATATATTTTGGTATGTGATATGATTATTTATAGATGTAATTTATTGATGATTTAATCATCTTTTGGTTTAGTATTCACATTGAAAGGTTTTATTACATCTTTTTATTAATATTCTTATAGCTATATATGGTTTTTCATCATAATTTTCCCTTATTTCCTTACATACCATTATGTTGGTTGTGTAAAATATTTTAATGGAAAATGGTGGGAATAATTTCAAAGTGTAGTTTTGATTGGAAATTATTTTGTAACATTTAAAACCATGTGTGGGTTTTTTTCAATGGAAGTATATTTTAAGGATAAATGGGTGGTTTTTGAATTGGAATTGGTTTTGGTAAAAACATTTTCATGGAATGTTTTTTTAAATTATGTTCCTTGAGAAATTGCATGCTCCATGTTTAGTATGTATTTATATGATGTAAAATATAAATTAAATTATTATTTGTCTACTTTATTTTTAAACTAAAAAACATGGTTTCTTTTATAAAATGAATTAAATGGACTCATGGTGGTATCCTACTAGATTTGTATCACACCCTACATACTCACATTTGTGGGTATTTAGTCTTCATGTATTGTATAGGTTTATTTAGGTATGAGATCTCATCTTGAATCTTGCACCATAAACTTTGGGAATCAAATGGTTGATGGATTCATTGTGGTGACATGTGATTCACTTAGAAACGGTGTTCAAACCATTAGTTTTATGTAACTATATTGTTTGAGTCCTTTTCAGATTTTTTACTCTTCTTTTTCTTTTTTTAACTTCCATTTTAGTTTTTTAATATATATTAAATATTTATTTATATGATATTTCAATGGAAGGTATCTTTATCTCTTTTTTAATATGCTATATTTGGATTATTATATTTGGGTTATTGAGGGTTAAAGTGTCCCCAATGATTATGTTGATAACCCTGATGTCTGAAATTGGGATGGGGAATCAAGGATTATCCTTAGGTATATGGTGGGAAGACTTGGGAGTCTACTAGATGGACATCCCATGTTGGTTAATTAGGATAGAAATTCATCCTTAACAGGTGTACCCATACATAAGAGTGTATAACATAATAATAAATAAATGTTCACACAAGTAATAATCATATTAGGAGTTTGTGATCTAACCAAACAACATCGAACCCCTATTTTACGTGCATAAGCTCCCTAATAAAAAATATCATAACGGCCATGCATATTTCACAAACATAAGAACCATCCTCTAGCTTCACAATATCCATACATTCCCTAAGACATCAGGTTAAACCATGATAGGATATCATACCCCATCTATATCACATAGGTTAGGTCACATATAGCATAATTCCCCACTTACACCATGCGGTTATGATCACATATGATTGTCATGCCCATATATCAGAACACACTAGGTCGTTATGCCCCACTACTGCCACATGGGTCTAATTACATATAACCATAATTCCCCTAGTTCAAGCCATACTAGGAAAACATGTCCCATCATCTATCATAGTCTCATCATCATGTCACATGCTACATCTAAACAAACTCCCCCACTAGGGATACTGAGTCAAAATGGGTCCACCTGTCACTTTTTACCATGCATAGAACAAGAACATATCATATACAAAAACAATATCTCAATCAATAGTGGAATAATATCAAGGAATTACAAGGAAATAGTGGTATCATATTAAGGCATCATGTAATGACCCGGAATCTTATAAATAGAATTTCTCTTCTTATATCTATGTTATATAGTATAAAACACATAAATCACATATATAACTCAATAAGAACATTATTATAATAAATTAACAATACAATAAGTGGTGTTTATAGAAATTAAGGAACCTATACTTATAGAATAGTAACCTAACTATTGGAATAATAATATGACCAATCAGAATAGAAACCCAACCAATAGAATATTAAACCCTCCTATGAAAGTATAAATAAAATTGAGGCATATTATAAATGAATCTATTATATATTTATCACTTGGAATAATTTAATAAATGTTTTAAAGTGTTAAATTAAGTGTCCATGTTTTTGTAAAATGTAAATGTTTATTTTTAATTTTATAGTTAATATAATGATAAAAAAAAGAAAATATAATTTCATAAATAGATTAATAAATTAATATTATTTTCCCTTATAATTATAATATAATTTTAGGTGACCTTAATTAATTTATCTAAGTGTCGTACAATATGTTATAATATTAAAATATGTATTTTTGGAATAAATAATGATTTCAATTAAAAATTAAATGTCTCATATTTAGAAAATTATTTTCATGAAATAGAGTCCATTTTTAAAGCAACACATTGAAAAATATTTGGGGTGAATATTTTGGATTTTTCTAAAATAATGGAATTTTTGGTGAATAGTCAAATATGGTAATTTTCAGTATTTAATATTTTAAGCCAAATACATGGATTTTTGAGTAATGGTTGATATAATCACCCATTATATTGAACTAAAATGCACTATTTACTATACTTAGTCACAATAATCAACACTATTAATAGTCTTGATCCAAAATAATAAACTAATGAATAAAATAATCAAAAACACCCCTCTCTTCCCCTATTAAATACCACCCATCACCACCTCTTCTCCTCACAACATCTAAGATTTGGATCTTGCTAATATTATTCCCACCTCATCGCCCATGAATTTCCCCACATTTTAATCTTACTGTTCTCATCAAAATACCAAACCCTAGTGCCTTAAAGAGGTTCTTAGGGAGACGTTATAAAAGAGGTAAAATTCTCCACCATTCTCTTTTAAATTCTTTATTTCATCTACATCATCCTTTACTCTACAATCCAAAGTTACATGATAACTAAAATATCATACATATACTATAATGTTATTTTTCAATGTAATATCAATCATCTAATCCCTTCTCTCCCCCTTTTATTCTAAAAATGAATACATCATCCGTGGGGCATCGATTCACCATCTTCGTGGGTGATGAGTTTTTGTTTTCCATTACCACCTTTATGGCTGGTAATAAAACCATTATTAAGGTTAAAACAGATTTAAAAATTTATGTTATATTTTTTTCATGTTTTAGAACTAATATATATGCATAATTTAAATAATAATAAAAACTAGTTCGTGATGACCAAAAACCGCCAAAATAAACTACTGTTCATCACTAACTTTTTATCTAATGAATCGTTACCATATATTATAAAAAATATATATGAGACCATTTAAAATTATTTAGTTGTATCAATATCATATAATTACCCTTCTTGAGGTTTTCTTCCATTTGAAAAAAAAACTTCCATAATTATACACAATTAAACAGACCATGAAATCTATGAAATGAATGCTCTAGGAATGATGAAATTTAATCTTATAACCCCTAGAGATAGTCGTAAGTGAACATAATAAAATTATAATATATCAAATACATGTAGAAGATGTTTTTAATTAATTAATTAAAGGATCTAATTTTATAATCTAGGATACTAAGTTCAAGTGCAGAACACTTTTGTACATAAGGTAAGGGATTCTCTAGGAACCTACATTTTTTCATTAGGTTATGCTTTCTCCCTCTTTACCCCAATGTAATTATTCATTATTATTTCATGGAATACATTATGATACACCCATTGGTTATTACTTATGACATTATTATGATACCCATTTCTTTCCATGGGTAACCCTTATGTTTATTACTTATGTTTAATTCTTCAGTTGGCACACATATTCATGAACATGTTATGATGGGTGCACCCAAATAGCTCTTTAATTCATTGGGTAATATTAGTCTCAAGATATATCATGTTGGAATAGGGTTTAACCCTAATAGATTTTTAGTACTTTTCCACCATGTGATATAGTCTGGGAAGTTATCCCTGAATCATGTTTATGTCATGTTTTATTTTTTCACATTCCTACAGTTCCATAATTATATGATCATATATCCTAAATGTTAGGATTATATATGTTTATTTATGTCCCATGTCTTTTTATGTCATCATGTTATGACTTATAACCCATGTGTTGTGATTTATTCCTATGTTTATTCCCTTAGTGGTCATTTTAGCTCATCCCTTTTCTCATGTATTCCATAGGTTATCCTATGAATATTTAAGAGCTCAAAGAAAGTTAGGATCTCATTATGGTGATTAAGTAAAATATGTCTTGATTTTGGTTTCATGTTTTATAATTATGTACCTAATATAATAAAGACACCAGAATTTATGATCCATGGATTGTATTTGATGGTTAATTATGCTTAAAATCATATAATAATATGAGTAAACAGATAGGTTCACTATACATCACATGATAAAATGTTAGGAGTCACACATAATCACCTAGTTAAAAACAAGGAGGCCTCACAGCCACTCAAATGACAACATGCAACTCATAACTAGAATTCATAAATCAAGCATAAAAAACATATCATGATAATATCATATACATAGCCTTGAAACGGTAATGAAAATCCTACCTCAAGATATAAATGTTTATGTCATGGTTCCTCATGGGTGTCATCACCTGAATCTTTCTCACACACCACCCAAACGGCTCATGTTCTAAGAGATCCTAGAAACTATTATAATAAAAATGAATTGGGATCTTGAAAAAATAAGAGGAATTACACAAATTTGTAGAACTAAAATTTACCTAGTGTCAATCATCTTAAAATTATCCTCAAACTCATTTCGAGAACGGATAATGAAGTATTCTGGAACTCTAGGGGTATCCAAGGTAAAAGGAAAAGGCTACGACGTGGTGGTTTTCTGAAACTAGAAACCACATCATAGGCATGGTGCTATAGTGAAAAGGTAAACTAGTTGGAGACACCATGGTATAAGGGGTGACCACCATAGTGCAAAGACTATGGATACCGTGAGGAATCAATTTGAGAAGAACCACTGCGGTGTAAGGAGGGGGAATTATAGCATAGAGCAGCTCTACCCCTCAACCTGCTACGACATATGGTTGAGGTATGCAGTATGGTTTCACTATCTAAAACCCTTTGGTAATCTATAAAAATTATAAAATAGGATGATGAATTTGTATTTTTAGGTGGTAGTGTCTTCAAAAGTTTCAATTAATATGAGAAACCTTTATTAAAACCTCATGAATTCATATCATGAATTTTGAATGATTGGCCTAATTATATTGAACGGTTTTTTATAATTATAACCATAAAATCCAATTAAAGTATCATACTCATACTTAATATAAGGTGAGAACCCCCATATAGGAAATCCATGGCATTCCCTAATTTGATGAGTTAAATCCATAATGCATGTAGACCCCAACTGTATATGATGTATATAGGAAAATACATTGTAGAGTAGTACAATCTACCGCGGTGCGGGCTACTTGATCCATGGAACAACATGTGGATCTATGGTACAAACCTTATCCACTACACCACTAATGAGTATTATTTGTACCGCATCACAGTTTCCATCTATTTGGTGTGGTCCTATGCATTATAGCATTTCTATTTAGGTTTTGGCAACAAACTTTCCAAAAAAACCTTAAGCCTTCTACAACACCTCCAAGGCTCAAAATCCACTACTTAGACATAAAATAACTCAAATAAAGTATGAAAACAAGAATTTTATTGATGTAAAATAATTTTTGGTCTTCAAATAGCCCTTTAATAGTAACATTTCATTATTGAAATTTAATGGATACTCCCATAATTTCCCTTTCTCTTCACATAAAAAAGCGGAAAATTACACCACTTCATTCCACACTTATTACATATAATTTCAACCTAAAATACTTCCATTTTCTCCTCCTAAAATCCTCCCTCAATTTCATAATCGTATATCCTTAACTAGATATCATAAGTCCTTTATTTCCAAGGATATTTCAAGAGAAATCATAAGTTCTCAATGTGAGTGTCTCTTACTCCGAAGCCTTTTCTTCTTAATCGTTATCTTCCAAAATCTTATAGTCATCCTAATATAATGACACTAGTATTAATATTATATTTTAATGTTATTATATTATTATATAAATCATTATTCAATCTTTTTCATCCACTATAAGAAACAAAACAACATTGATCGTGTGTATGTGCCGATTATCACCTCCACGAAGTGATGTGGTTAATTTTTCTTCATCGTCTGTCAAAGATGGTAACAAGAATTGATTTTATTAGTGAATACGATTTATATTTTAAAATTAACATTATTAAATAATTATTTATAATATACCTTAATTCCATCCCGTTTTTTGAGAAATGGAATCGTTCATCGTGTCTATGTGTAGACTACCACCTCTACAAACGATGAATTTCATTTTTCATCACCACCATTAATATATGGTTCTAAAAATGAAATTAATTAATAAAAAATATATTTTTGAAACATTTAATATTCTACCAACTATACTTTAACATTATATAAAAGCACTTCCTTACTCAATAAATCGTTATAATACACCCCCATTTGGATCGGTTTTAAAAACTTCGATAATGATGTTATAATATTTATTTAATTAATTGTTAAGGAATATTATATAATCATAATATAATTTAATAATTTTTTTATATATTTTTTAAATTATTATATAATTTTTTTTATATTTAATATATTTATTAATATATCACCTTTCGGCCAATAAATATGTCGAAACTAGTTTTTCTCAATTTCCTTTTTCACATAACATACCTTTATCATTCACCAAATAAAAATGGGATATAATGAATAATTGAATCACTATGAATATAGTATCCTGGATTATTTAGGAATAGTTAAATTTGAACCAATAATCAAGAATCAACCCCATCATTGTGGTACTTGTACAAAACAAAAAATCAAAATTTCATAAGACCCGATGATTGGAATAAACTATAAATGAGTAATATATTTGTAATAGATTGTTACAAAATAAGTTTATAAAAGTATATATATATATTAAAATAATTCTTAAATATGTTATTAATATTTTTATTATTATTATATGGTAATTTAGAGCTTGTTTGAGTAAGAGGGAATACAAGGTAAGGGTGTTTCATCTCAATTTCTTTAATTTGTGACATATTTTATTTATGAAACTAATTTCATGTAAATTTTGAATATAATGTAACGCCCCGACCCCAGTTACCCAGAGTCGGTGCATTATTACATAACATTGGCATGATCACAAGAAAGATCAAATCTCGAAAGACCGATGGGTTTAGTAGCCTTGGAAACACTAGATATATTCATAAGTTTTACATTACATCATAAAATGAAAAACTACTACAACAAACATAATGTTTCCACAATCCACACTATTAACCCCTCATAAAATCCCTGCAGGTCATTCATAACTTACTTCTTCACATCCTGGGAAAAATAAAACATAGAAAAGGGGTGAGCTCAAATGCCCAGTAAGGATAACAATATAGCAGAAACTTTCATAAATAAGAATAAACATTTAAGGAAATGTATAACTAAAACAAAAGCCTTTTAAATATGAACTTTCAACATGGTATGGCATAAATAAAATGAAATAATGCCATTTACTTATTCACATGGATATTCTACTAATCGAATAATCACATGCAAAAATCAATAACCACTTTCATAATGTTGGAATGCATAATGCCGGACTATCATAACCACATAGCCAAGGCCTCGTGCCAAGACTACAAATAAGATTTTGTCAAGGCCTTGTTCCAAGACACTAGTTTGTCTCATGAGACCTACCGATGCATCGAGGAGCTATAGCGGGCTCCACCCGTCACATATTAAGTCCAATGCATTCCCATATGAAAAGGTTTAAACATAACATAAACATTCGTATTAAAACTAGCATACGAAATGTCAATACTTTCACCATAAACTACGAATGGTATAAAAATAGAACATCCACAATCAAACATATCACAAAACCTTCAATACAATATAGAAGTTTTGTATCATAATAAATCAACTTCAAATAATCTTAAAATCCATCAAAGGATGTTGACATAGATGAAATCAAAATTCTTTTAAAAGAAATATCTCCTTTTATTTTGAAATCATTTAAGATCCATATAAAATAAAACATTTTCTTTGAAAATATTCTTATAATCTTGTAAGGGAAGCTTTGAAGATTTTATAGCGGCGGAAAATAGCCGCACCCGCCGTATAAGTTAAAAAAACATTCTTACCTTAATTCTGTCGAAAAGGTTAAAAGGGACCTTGTTTTGAAAAAGACGGAAAGATTCCTTTATAAACCACTTATAAAAGTCAAAAAGGGTATAAATGACTTTAACTCATATTCTAGTAAATAGTAAAAATGTTTTGAAATACATTTTTAAGAAACATGGATGTGGATGATAAAGAGATCCCGGTAGATTATTACGTATAAACAACCTTGGATAATGAAGAGATTGTAAAGTAAACCCTTACCTTGTACTTTTCCTTGGTTGGGGTAGGTTAACCTCCTGTATAATGGTTAAATAGTTGTTATTAAATTATACAAGAATCATATATAATAATATGATATCATATATGATCTTTTAACATTGATTTGTTAATAATATCTTAGAATTATCGTCGTTTCGGGTGTTAACTTACTTGTTTTATTTTATATGTTTTGTTACGTAAGACATGTTTGTAAAGGATAGGTTGTATATTATTCATATCCAGAATGATATCAATTCCTTAAACATCATTTTTAAATCATCAAATGATAATTATACTTGAATGGATACGATGGAGAATGAATCTCATCACGTTCGTGGAGACGGTAGTCCGTACGTACGCACGAGCGACAATATCATTCTTTTGATATTAAAATAATATATAAATGGATGGTATATCATATATACATAATCATTAACATGTTATATTTATTATTTACATGAGTTACACATCATTATTATACCCATCCAAATAATAATATATTGAATAACAATTACACCACGACGTGGAGACGGTAAGCCGTACGTACGCACGTATGGTGACATGTTATTCAAAGGGTGGATAGAATACTGAATATGGTTGTACCATATTTATAATAACATCACAGTATATGTAAGATACTGGAGTTATTATTTTATAATGGTAAGAACAAAGGAAGAAGAAGTGGAAGAAGAAATGAACTTGGAGAAGGGTGGTGAAATCATTACCTCTTCTTCGGGTTCTTCCTTTTGATTTGATCAAAATGGCTCCTTAGGTTGGCTTTCTGATCAAACTAAGGCTTCTAGGTTGTAGTGAGGGATGTTGGGAGAGTATTTGGGCAGAGTTTGGTCGAACCAAAAGGCTTTGAAGGTGTGAAGAAATGAGAAGGAGGAGTGCCCTTTTATAAGAGGGGTGAGGGGAACCTTTGGAAAAGCTAGAAATATTAATTTATAATAAATTCATATTCGGTTTCTAATGGCTCAAAAGCTTATTATTCAAAGGTTAAGGTGGGGATAGGTCTAAAACCACTCAACCAATAGAATTTAGACAGGTTTGGGTACTTATATTAACCTTATCTTTAAGAATTAACTCTAAGTTAATTAGTTTCACTTTTACAATGTCTCTTTGTATTTTTATATAATATGGTTAATAAACTTACTATATACATCCAAGAGACCCCCAAGTGGTACATTAATGATGGACCTATCATGATATAAGTCTCTTGGCCGATCCTTAGATTTTTAGGAATTTAATATCAATTAAGAATATAATATTTGTTTTAAGAACTCTTTTATGTCAATTTTGACACTATTAAAAAGTTCATTTTTGTGAAACTCATAACAGATTGATTACTTCAAACAAAGTCAATTAAATCAATCCTAATATATCATATTATCTTAGAAAATTAGTTTAATTCATTAAAAGTTTCATATAATATTTATTTGGGTATTTATAATATCAATTATTTTGATTTTTCACTATTATAGTAATTACTGCATCATCATTGTGTCATAAATAAAATAAATTATTTAATGTTTAAAAATTATAAATAAAATATAATTATATAGGAAATAGTTTTATATTTCTAATGAATATTTATAATCTAAAATCCAACATATATAACCCTATGTAACAATTTTTTTTCTAAAAGATATATGCTTGTGTCATTTTTGTATTCATTTTAACTTAATTAAAATAAAGTGTCATTATCACTTACAAGTGGATCCATGGGGTCCCAAAATAGACCCAAAGATTCCCATGGTCGACCATGTATCAACCAATAGGGTTAAGACACGTTTTAGGGTAATTTAGTATTATTATAATATTATTTGTTTAACCCTTATTTACCGGATTTACCCTTAACCATGGTAAATAAAATATTTACCGCAGTAATTATTCAAAATGTCTAAAAATAAAAGTTACCTATTTATACAATTTGAACATCCTGATTCCAAATATGGAATCCATTTTCCTAAATTCAAAACACAGAAGTGGCAGAAATTAATTTAAAATTAATTCCCGCTGTCAAAACAAAAAGCGTGTTTTTAAGAGATAATAACTATCAAAAGATTGACACTCGTTTATGTTCGGTTTAATTGTAAAATTATGTCCAATGACCAACATTATATTAAATGGTAAAAATATATTCTAAATATAATTTAAAACCACTCAAATTCATAATTTATCACTATTAATTATTTTGATTAAAAAAGTTGTTTTTAATTAAAACTTAGTAATTTTCACTATTCATCAAAATATGAAAGTTATCCGAAATGTACCAAAATTTCACCTTAGGCTAAATTCGATATTCCGAATCCAAAAATGAAGTCCATTTTCAAATATAAAATATATATAATTTCAAAAAGTAGGTATTACTATTCATAACGGCTAGTTTGATTAGTTATGGTGTGTTAGAACTCGGTGTTGCGTACAACACACGCTATCACATTATTCAAAGAGAAGCGTACCATAGAAGCTTGGGGTGTTACATATAATACCTATTGGATATATCATATAATGAATTATCTTTTATACATGGTATTTTAGTTCAATTTCATGCACTCTCTTTTAATAATTTTTTATTAAAATGCGACATAATTCGTAAAGGATATTTATAACTCCAAACTTCATTCTTTGAGATATATTGTTTCATCTTGAAATTATTTATAATATATTTTGTTTCTACCATGTAAATATTTTATATTTAACATTAAAATTCTCACTAGTAAAAATTAAACTTCAAATTTAAATCTTTCACCTTGATGACTTTCTTCCTGATAAAAGTATGTCATTGTTAAGAATAATTTTTATTCTCTTTAATTATTTTTTTTTCTATGTCAATATTTTCCCTTCCCACAAATGATCTCCTTTATATTTGGAAATGTAATAATGTGTTATCTCATGTTAAATTCAAATTTCCATTCTCCGCTTTTCAAAGGTAAGTTTTATTAAACCTTTTTATAATGTGGGTTTTTAACTATGGTATTTAATATTATTCAAATTGTTTTCCATACTTTCAAAATCAAATGTTTTATCTTCCACTACACATTCAATATAGATAACATTTATGTATTTTCAAATATCTATTATTGATTATTATTTTAAAGGTAATTTTTAAAAAACTTTTCACATTACTATTTCAAAAATGAGTTTCAAAATTTATTGAAACTTTTTCTTTTACACCAAAGATAAAATTGTATTCTAAAAAATATTTTGTGGTTGCTCTCATCGTATGTTCAATATTCTCTACAAAGATTAATTTCTTGGTTTTTAAATTTTTTTCCAAATTATTTTGACTCTTGGTGTTTTTTAATAGGAAATGAAATATTTTTATAATTTTAAAATGTAAGATTTTTATTTTAAAAAAATAAATCCTCGATTACTAAAAGGATTTTAAAGAAGTGTGTTTTGTAAGAAGACGTCATCATTTTTATGTATTCTAGAGTAACGTTCCATAAAAAATCATCCATTTAAAAATATTCTGAAAACCTTTATTTTTTATGGGTAAATTGTTTACCAAAATTATCAATCTCAATGTGTTTAATTTTAGGAAAATAATTTTTATGGTGTTTTCAAGAATAGTAAAAAAGGGATATTTATTCTTTTTTTCAAAGTGATGTATCCAATAATTTTAAAAAGGTTGTTTTATATCTATTCAAATATATTATTATATTTTTTCTATTATAATGGGGATATTTTTAAGATAGTGTCCAATATCTTTCTTAGGATAGATTATGGAATGTTCTAGGAAAAGTTTTCATTCAACACATCAATTTTCCACTAGTTAATTAAGTGATGTTTGAAATTTGAATGTTTTTATAATCTATTGGAACACAAATGTATGGATGATTGTTTTTTAAATGTGGGGTCATATATATCCCTCCAATAAATTTGTTGTGGTTTTTTATCTCATGATATAAAAATAGGATTCATGTTGTGATAATCAGATTAAAAATGGACAATGAGTTGTGATACTTGATTCAATAATGGACTGTGAGTTGTGATAATCGAGCCAATAATGGACCATGATTTGTTATACTCATGTAAATAATGGACCACAATTTGTGATAATCAATTAAATAATGGATCTTGATTTATGATACTGAAGTGACTAATGGGTCGTGAGTTATGATACTCAAGTCAAAATGGGTCACAAGATGTAATTTGGGAGCCAGCATATAATGAGTTGTATAATTTTGATACATAAACCAGTATATAATGATTTCTTATTATTTTTTGTGCCACATTTCTTTATTATGAATTTCCACTTTTTTATGTCATATACCTATGATTATTCCCTATAGATCGGGTTCATTAGTACATATTTCCACACAATTTTTCCATGATATATGTTGGTTCATTTGATATTATATGTCCTTATACCATTATTTATAGGAAAATATTATTGTACGATAGACATTAAATAATATTTTTCTCCCCTTATCAGGATTTCTTATACTATTATGATACAAACCTTGGTGAAATGTTTACGGGCTTTTCACTTAAAAATAACTTTAGCTCACCCCTTTTCTTATGTTTCCATTCTCTTGGTTATATAATGAGTATTAATTATGAGAAACCTAAAGTGAGTCAAGTTTGGTTCAATTATGGATAAATTTTCACACAATTTATAAAATAAGTTTCCTAGGTAACTAGTCCTCAAAGACATTAAACCTTCCGCTCTAGGTATCTGGAGATTATGTGAGATATAGTGATTAAGTTATGGAAGTGATGTAAAATAAATATATGTTTATATTCTGTAGCTATACTAAGCCACACAATTCCTCCACTAAGGATACGCTTGGTCTTTACCTAATTTACTAGAACCTAAATTCCCATGAAGATATTCAGGATCATACATTGATAAGTATATATTTAAGTATTATAGGGACCACAGACATCGATATGGAGTTGTTATCCTCAATAAATAATTCATTTATCCTCATCCAAGACTTTTACACCCATGCCAAGATTCCATAAGACCACCCTCCTCTATCTCATATCATGAAACCAACAAAAAGTATTTATATACTTTTATAATTACTTTTTGTAATTATAAAATAGGTAATAAACTAAGAAATATCATCGAGCATTCTCATATGGCCAAAACCTTGACCAATGACATGACAACAATAGACATCATAATCCAGAACTCCTCAATAAATTCATATCAACTAATATCATATTGATATTTAATTCCAATCCCGATTAGAAGAATACCTACTAAAATATATTGGTGACATAACTTCACCAAAATAGTGTTAAGATACATGTGTTCCTCATTTCTTGACACCCTAAATCCATCATATTTAAAATCATAATCATTTAGGATGATTTCTCAATGCTCTGGAGGAATAATCACTCAAATACATAACATAAACCAAAATAAATTAGTGTAAAATAATTACGAGGTATAATGGGGGAGAAAAATAAAAGATATACCATAATCACTATATAATTTATATCAATAAACCCCACCCCCATAAAATGGTAGAGAATAGAAGAGAAGAAGATAGATAAAATGCACTTCCCCACATGACTATTTAGCCAAAAAATTCGAAGGTGTCCAACCATAAAATGACTAGTCTAGACCCACATGTAAAACAAGAAAATATGTACATATTTTTGAATATTAAGGGGTTATAATACAACTCCCCTCTTCTAGGGTTTCATTACAGTGTGACCCAATTGGATCACAACACAGCACCAAACACCTAAAACTGCATTAAAAACCCCACAAACACCCATTATGGTATGTTCTATATCTCCATGACTTAACCCAACCCTTGAGGGAAGAAATAGAAAACCAGATAGAGTGTTTTTCTTATTAACTATCCCAAGTATGCAACATGAAACCATCCCCCCAAACACCCTTCAAGACACAACATTCTTTGGATGTGGTGCGATGTACTATACTTAAAAAACCCAATGGAATAGTTCCTAGGATGAGATATCATCATCTATCGAAATAACCAATCAAAAAAAACACTCTAGTTGTAGCGTGATATTTCACCTAAATTTAAAATTTCTTCCCAACTCTGAGTAAAACTCCTCAAATGTTTTCTAAATTATTTTAAACTCCACTAAAACCATAAAAATATGTAAAAAAACCACTTAGAGGTGTCCCAACTCTAGGAATCCTAATATGACTCCCAATTATAAAAATTCACTTCACTTTGGGACTCAAAATTTAAATTTCCCTTGATTTCACCATCCCATAATGATACATGTTATTAAAAACTCTCCAAAATAGCACATATTATCCCTAATAAATGGACATGAATGTCTATATATTTCTAATCCATCAACTAAAATTTGATACCACCCTTTGATCTTGATTCTTAATTAAACTGGTTATAGCTTAACTTCACATTCATTAAACTCTGATACACCAACTTTTCTCTATAAATCGACATATTGATCCTTGAAACCTTCCAACCAGGCCTAAAAAAATGCATTCATTATAATTTCATCATCACTACATCTGATTACAAATAAAAAAACTAGTTATCACTCTACTAGATGATTCTTATCCAAAAAACATGACCATTCACACTAGCACACTATCTTATCAACCTGATAAGGATACCTTACCTATTAGAGGAATCATGAAAACCATTTGAATCCCACAAAAAATTCCAAGGATGAAACTTAATGAAATTCAATGTTTGTATCATTAACTTAGACAACACTCCATCGTACTCTACCAAAAAGAAAATAATTATCCCCAGTCAGAGTCCCACTTGGACTAAATATAAAATTCATACTAGTTTAGAATAATAAGACATTGACTCTACCTAAACACCATTGAAAAATTACAATTTTGGTGTTTAGTAAGGTAGTAGATGGAATTTCCCTACCCATGAAATGGTTCCCTGAGTATGATCTCAACTAACCAAACACCAGTTCCACTACACCCATGATCCAACTAACACGGGGATCAAACATTAATACGCTGATATGGTGATCTCAACCATAGGAGTGTCTTATATTAATTATATAAAATATCACAAATGATCTATAAATACCATGACATGTCAAATACCAAATTTAATGAAAAAAATACCAACATACTCATTCATGAGTTCCAAAATGAGTCATCACATGCTAAAAATTCTAGGATTTCCAAAAACCTAATCCTTAAATCTCACAAAATATCTCTAAAAAGAAGGGTTGTAGCTCTAACAATCAGTGGTGTACTCCCCACCATATAACATTTTTTATAACTCTCGCTAAGAATAGTATTGAAATAGTCCCAATATCACTCACATGTCACTCCTCCCAATCCATGATTATATCATCCTAGACAAACCCTATCAAGCAACATTCCAAAATCCAAAACCTCATAGTTATCTAACCCATGGATATCTAAATGCACCGAAAATCCATTAGTCACCTTCAAAACCTTGACAAATTTCCCATAGACCTATAAATTTCCTCACTATCAACCTTATCCTTATATATCCAGTCTTAGAGGATTTTATCAAGTCTGGATATATCCTAAATCCTCCCAAATTTTCCATCTTATTAAAGATATAACACCTCTAATTATTATCAATACCTCAAGCTATGCATCTCTCAATAATACTAATAATCCCATTAGTGCTCCTCACACACCCAAATCGATCTCATATAAATAAAAAATGGGTTTAAACGCCTATATTACCCAATCATACAACTAGAACCATTATCCCATGAGTAACATGTTTTTAATCCTAGGATCATACATGAATAAACTATATTTCATTTCAACATAAAATCCAATAATAACTCTCAATTCTTTCTTCCCATTAAATAAAATTCATCTCATATTGTCCAAAGATGACTACCTAATTACCCACCACATGGGTGTCATTTAAAAACCAAAAAAACACATACCCATGATCTTCTCATCCTAGACGCAACCATCTAGGATGAATATAAATTATCACATCATAAACCATACTCAAAATTTTCAAGGCTAGGTATATAACTGATATTTTCCTTAGAACAAGAATATGATACCATAAAAATCATACGCACTATATATCGCAGCATCCTAGGGCTCTATACGTGCCTTTACTCTACCCTCTCAAGGGTATCCAACTCATTAAGGAAAATTTTGACAATATTGAACCACATAATAGGCATACCCTACATATAAAAATATATTACTAAGGTATCACATGATCAAACCTACCCACCAAGGGTTTCCATGAACCACCCATATATAAGAACTGTAAATTAATAAATAGATGATGTCCCATGAGATGATCCATGCACCTTGTCATTAGAAATACCATAGTGTATTTGAGTATAATTCCATTAAAAAAAATTTCAGTAGAATAGTATATAATTTTTTCTTGAAACATTATATAATTTAACCCTCAATCATAACTAATAATCAATCACACACAATCACTTGAATATAATGTTAATCTTATGTTTCAAATATGATGCATGTATTCACACCTATTTCTTCTATGGGACACAAGAAAAAATGAAAAGAATTATCTCAAATTAATACATCATACTTTAATAGCCATCTAAACTATATTATAGGAAACAAATACTAATAATCCCATAACCCTGGTAACTTTAACCTTCCACTAGACAATTGTCCATGACTTGCCACCTTGGGGACTATCACAAGCTTCAAAACACTTCTATTTTCAACTAAAAAGTCCCAAATGATAAAACAAAAAAAATCTTTGATAGAAATTTTTAATTCCATGGATAAAACCACCTAATTGACACTCTTTCTAGGGCCTCCATTTAAACTCAAGCATGCCATGTTGTAAGCTAGAGCCTCCCGACAAGCTATAAGAGTTTATGATCAATGTTCAGAATATTAAACTCTTTATATCATATCCAATAATAATAAATATATAACCAAATATCACCCATAATAAAAAATCATAGTATGAATGTTTAGAATTACTTAATAAGAAAAAAATAACTAAATAACTACGTATCTATGTTATAAAAAATTATTATGTGGGTCATAGGGTTATACTTCTCAAAATACTTCCCCTAGGATGACCACATATAAAAAGTAAACAAGAATAAAAAATATACAAGAGGCTTACAAACCAACCCCAATACTCATCTTAATCCTTATATCAAATCCTTATTGAGCTAATCTATCCTGACCAATCACACAACATGTAATCTAAAAGTAAATCATAAGATTTATATTCATACCAGGGTTCCCATGATGGGTGTAATAAATAAATATTAGTAGGGTTTCACAAATTTTCCCTAATATAAATCATCATAAACATGTGTATGCATGAGTAAAATAAAACATATATATGACATACAAGAACACATATCAAGTCATTGTGTTCAAACCAAACCACCAAAAAACCCAACCATACCTGATCTAATCACCTCATTTCAACCATGTTAATCGCACTATTGGAGATATGATGATACTTTATGGAATACCATAATATTTACAATTTTACCATGGATACTAACAACTTCCATATGGTTTTCTGGATCATAGTTGGTCTGACCATGGGCATCAGAAATTCTATATGGAATCTCGAGATATTGGTCAGTTTGACAATAAGGGGAAAATGTAATATGGTGTCTTAGAATATCTACTGGTATGAACATATATTAAAAATGTTGTATGGAATCCCAAGATCTCAACTGTTTTGAATATGAGTGGTAATGTTTATACATCGTCCTGAAATATCTATCAGTTTTACCATCTATACTAAATTCCACATCGTATCATAGGCTCTCAGTCAATTTGAGCATATATGAAAATTTTCATATAGAATGATAGACTCTCTATAGGTATGAACATAGATGTTAAATTATATATGGTATCCTAGGATATCATCTAATCTAAATAAAATAAGTAAATTTCATATAGCATCCTATAATTTATGTTAGTCTGACCATATAAATAAAGTGTAACTCATCCAGGGATATGAGAACCTAGGTGTTGTAACCCCAAACCTCACTTCTAATGTATAATTCCTCCATTACAACAATACCTACATCAACATAGTCATATGAGCACAAAAAAATATGGAAATCATAACCCCTGATGTTGATCCTAACTAGCATACCACACATTAATTTCATATTATACCATAACTCACTACCTCAAAACTAGTCATACTTGATTCAATATAGCCACCAATGAAACATTTCAATACCTTCCAAGCCTCAATAGTTAAGCTTTATATGATAACCCTTAACTCACTAGGAATGATAAAAAGAATCCATGGGCATTCCCACCTCACTCAAAGAGGGAACCATTAGGTTCCTTAGACTGAACATAGTCTCTTCTCATCAATACCAACTCATGCTTCATAACCAAATGTGATACCCCAACCATAACATACAAACATATTACACCATTTTACATTAATATTCATTATATCACATAATAAATAACACTCCAAATCCTATAGGTTTAGTTTATAAGGATATTAGATACATAAATGACTTATTTTACAATCATTATTCACCATTTACCAAAAATAATCTTCACACATGATGCCATTATAGACACATTATTGATAATACACTTCTTTATTACCCAAATAATTGAAACATAAAAAGATAGTGATCTTGGATACTTAGTAAGGGTAGACATAATAGATTTCAATTAAATATCATAAGTTATAAAAAGATTAACATGTGGTTTGATAACATAATTTAGGAATATAAACATATCATAAATAAATCATAATAAATAAAGCATGTATTATAAATCATGAATCGTAACAAATAGACTTTGTAATAACCTAATAATTGATTCATGGGAGTGTGGAAACATGACTTAATAATCATGATATAATTAAATCATAACAAAGGAATGTGTAATAACATAAAAATATGTAATAACAATTTGGAACTCACATAAGTATAGAAAATTATGACTTTTGTCAAGGCTATTTTACAAGAACATCATAACCTAGTGGATAAAGTCTTATAGTGGATTGAGTTTACTCTTAATCCCATTAACATATTATATACAATAATATATTGGATTAGTTTCACTCTCAAGAGCCATTAAAATTGTGGATATATACCCATATTGGGTTGGGTTCACTCTTATTCCCTAAAATTAGTGTACAAAGCCCTGGAGTGGATTAGGTTCACTCCTCATTCATATAAACAAAGTGGACAGAGTCCCTAGAATATAGGGTTTAACGTAAAATATTTTAAATTTTATATCATGAAATATAAATATTTACCAATTCATTATAGCACTATATAATTCTAGTCCCTCCCATCAATTAATGAAAAAGTATACATATTTGGGCCAAATGAACTTGAAAAAATTCATAATTTCGTCATAGCATAATTATCCCATGATAATGAAATGGGGTTCATAAGAATCATAAAAAATAAAAGAAATAAATCATCTAGAGAAATAAATATGATGATTCCATTGAAACATGTCCCTAAGAAAACATAAAAAAACATTAAATTATATTGACATAAATTAAAACACTTTAAAGGAGTATTAGAAAATTTATTTTAAAAATAAAAATAAATATATTTTACCTTTCTATAACATTTATTTTAAAAGGAAATAATTTATAAAAAAAATTCATTTTTAAAAATAATTTCAAAGTAAATAAAAATTACATATGATAATTATTAAAACTTGAAAAAAAAGATTCTTAAAAACAGAATAAAATAGTGGGTGAAAGCGAATATATGGAAAATGTTAAAAAATATTTCTTTCATATTCTTTTATAATAAATTCAAGTTAAATAGAAAATTACCTTATGAAGTTAGAGATATAGGGGAAATGGAATCTATAAAAATATGTATGTAGAGGATAATGATTCCCGATTGAAAATAAAACATAATTTTAGCTCTAATTACAAGTATAATATCAATTAAATTGTCAAAAAAAGAGATGAAATGGTAAAGAGACATGTAAACCCAAAAAATAATAAAAATATAAGAGAATAAAGGTGTTTTTACAGAGAAGTTAATATAATTTACATAAATAAGAATTTATACATTTAAAATCTTGTTTTCAGAGTGATATTAAAAAAAACTCTTATAAATTTGGTAACTTTTGAATCAAAAGCCCTTGAAAGAGAGTGTCTGAGAAATAATTTGAAATACCTTGAATTACATGATATGTATGATAAAATAAATACATGGGGTTTTATATAAAACATATAAAATAACATATGTAGTGAACATGTAATATATCTCAATGTAAGGAAATTTAGATGAGATATTGTTACATTTATTCCGAACTTCCTTGAAAGTGATTTAATCTCATTTATAATAAACCTAAACAACATAATCAATTATTTAATAATATTACTAATATGTACTACATTTATTAATGTTAAATTATGTTAATTTATTATGTATATATATATATATTAGGAGGTTATATCATATTTTCATCATTGGAATTTATTAATTTTGATTATTTCATTCAAGATTTGTAATGAAGAGGTCGATCATTGTTCTTTAATAACAAGGTAATTATTCATATATTAGTAAATTTAGTTTAATAAAAAAATTAAATGATTTATTATGATACATTTTCGTTTGATAAAATTTATGGGAATGGTTCATCAGAAAAGAATTTATGATGAGCATGTTTTTTAGTAACTTATTGATAATGATGAATTACTTTATAATGGCCATTTATTTTTGTGTCACCCTTCCAAAACAAAATTAACACAATAAATTACCATTAAATATCATATTTCAACTATATTATTTTCTTAATACTCATTCATCATTCAAATTATGATGTTGGTATAGTAGAGTTCATGTTGGTAGTTGAAGCAACCCAAACAAGAATACACTATACTAATGAATGAGTAATATTTTAGAGTTATATAATAGTATTATAACTTTATAGGAGAATAATTATTTTAATAAAATATAATTATAGTGTATAATTATATTTTAAAATATTTTAGATGATAATATAATTGAAAAATTGTTGAAAAACTAGATACTTACTTTGATGGAATCGCTCCTAGAAAAGGTTCCTTTAGAATAAATGACCTGGGATTTATTTTTGGAACTAGAAGATACAAAAAGTGTTGGAATAATTTAGTATATGGATCTTAAGAAATAATTAAATAGAAAAACAAAGAATACTTTTTTTTTGGTTTGAGTGTAATAGAGATCCTTTTATAAGTAAAAATGAGATGCATTTCTTGGAAACATGATTTGGGTGAAGGGTAAAAAAAGAATCACAAGGGTTTTAGGTGAGTTAGAAAAGAAAATTTTGGTTAATATTTAATTATTTACTACAAAATCTAAAAAATAAATATATTATGGTTTTATATCATTTTAATTATGAAAAAATCATGCCATTCCATTTTTACCCATTTTTACCTCTTTTTACATTGTTTAATTATTTACCATGGTAGTTATTTTTTTAATAAAAATATAAGATGAAATCTATTACATATTTTCAACTTCATGATTCTAAATTTTGAATCCATTTAAAAAAATTCAATTCTAAATAAGGTAAATTCATCTTTTAAATGAAAACATATAATATAAGGGGGAAAATATTTTTGTAATAAAGAAATATATTAAACATTGTGTTTTCTTAATATTATTTAATATAAAATAAAAATAATTAAAAAATAATTAAAAAAATTTAAATATAATAATTATATTTTATTAAAATAATTATTTAATTGTAATATATATAGTTTTTTAAAATAAAAATGCATAATACATTTAAGAAAAAAATTAGAAAAGTTTATTTGGAATCATTAAATTATTTTATTCTTATTAATAACCAATTAATAATATATGTATTATTTTTTATTCACTTATACAAATATATATAAAATTTATTTAAATTTAATAATCTAAATAAAAAAATTTAATATATAATAAAAAAATTGAATAAAAAACATTTCTATGACTATGCATTTTCAAATTATTCTCCCTTATGATTAATTTATTATTTTATTGATGTTATTTACTTATTTTATTAATAATTACTTAAATTTTATTGATCCTTTCTGTTTAAATCATTATTTAAAAGTATTAAATTTAACAAAAATATATGTTTCATAAAAAAATTCTTTAGAATGAAAGGTATTTTTATAAATGAATTAGTGTCATTTTATTCTATTCTATAATAATTTATTTTATTTAAAATAAATTATTTATAATGAAACATTATATTCTAAAAATCTAAATGAGATTAATTTATATTAAATACATATTATTAATTTAAAAATGTTAATTTTTTTACTTGTATTATGCTTGAATTATATATACCCATTTATAATTGGCAAATAATGACTATATGACCCTTGTTACATTCTATAAATTTATTTCATTATAACATCTCAAATCAGTCATCTCATTCCTTCAATATATGTTTAAGATTTTGTAAAAAATCTTTCTCCTTTCATAATTATTTTTTTCATTGTAACTTTAGTTCTACTAATGGTGATTCTTATGGGTGAAGATGGAATAGGGTATTTCCTAGTTATAAAAATATTATTCTTTAGAATTAATTATACCATTTTATTTTATTTCTTTTTAAGGGATTAAATCATCCATGGAATGTAATAGTATATGGTAAGTAATACTTAGTTTCATGTAATTTTTTCATAATGTTCCATTATAAATGAAAAAAAAAATTAGTTTGATTCATGTCATATATGATGTATTTTTTACTCATTTTAAATTATTTTTAAAAAATAGAATAACATAATTAATAATGATAGAAATTTATTTTAAGGGAATAAAATGTTTTCTAAAACCTAGGGTGCAATACTCTACCCCCCAAAAGAAATGTATCCCCACTATTTTAATTATCTCTCGCTAATGAAAATATTTAAGGGTATCCATAAGATAGACATGACTAAAGAGAGAATTTATAATGATAAATAAAACTCATTATCTTAGCTAATAATAAGAAATAAATATTTTGAGATATTAATTTGTCTTAATTATTTGATCCAAATATAATTCCTTTGTTGGTTATAATAATTAAGAGTTTCTTAAGACATGCCTTTCATGACGTCATTTTCATGGTCATGTTCCCAACTAAATACTAAAAAAACAGGGATAATAATATCCAATAAAATCAGAGTGAAATGAAAATAAAAATATGACAAACCAATCTTATAATTTCTTATTATATGTCACCTTTATTTCAACCTATGACATTTTAGGTTCATCTTATATCGTTATTAGTTCAATAAAGGTTGTTTTATGTACTATCATATTAATATTTATAACCTAATACTAAAATTAACTAAACTTTACTTGGATACCATCTAAAACAATCCAATCATAACATATATACATCTTACATAATTTTATAGTAATATTAATTACAACTCAAAATAAATCACATAATATAACTTATATGTTTTGTGTATTTAGAGATTAGATACAAAACCAAATTATTTTAAAAATATTATTTAACATTTAAAATAAATAATATTCACAAAGGATTACCTTATAGATAAATTATACATAATATTCTTATTAATTACCTAGGTAATGGAAATATTAGAAAAGGGTGATATCATATTCTTGGTAAGGGTGAACAAAAGTGATATCAATAAAATATCATAATTGAATATAAGTTGAACATGGGGGTATGAGAACATAATCAAGATGAAATAACATATCATCTAGAAATCATACCCAATAAAACATGGATCATAAATCACGAATCATAACATATGGATTTTGGCATGACATAATAATTGAGTCATATGAGTGTATAAACATGTGTCAATAATCATAATTCATGAAAACATAACATGGGAATGTGACATAACATATAAATATGAAATAAGAATGTTTCACGTACATAATAATAGAAAATCATATATTATGTCAAGGATCACTTCCAAGACCAACATCACATAGTGGATAGAGTACTATAGTAGATTGGGTTCACTCCCCAGTCCTATAAACAGAGTGGAAATATTCCCATAGTTGATTGGGTTTACTCCACATTCAAATAAACATTATGGAATATGTCTCATAGTGGATTGGGTCCACTCTCTATTCTCATAAATATTGTGGAAAGAGTCCGATAGTTGATTGAGTTTTCTCTTCATTCTCATAGATATAATGGAAAGAGTCTCATTGTGTATTGGGTTCACTCCATATCCCCTTACATGTAATCTCATAAGATATAAATCTTGACACAGTTCATTGGAGGGCTATATAATTTCAGTATTACCTATTATATAATGAAAAATCATAGATATGTGTGTCACATGAACATGAAAACATTTATAATTACACAATATCATAATTAATTCATGATAATGAAATGGGTTTCATAAAAATAATCAAAATTCCTAAAAATGAATCATCTATAGAAAACAGGTTATTATTACATTAAATCATACCCACTGCCCTAAAACATAATAAATAGTAAATGATATTGACTTGGATAAAAAAACATTATAAGAGTATTTGAAAAATAAATTAAATACACATTAATTTTTTTGATAATTTTTATTTTGAAAAGAAATAATTTATAAAATAATATTTTTATAAAATTAATGAGAAAGTAAATATAAATTAATTTGGATAATCAAGAATACATGAAAATGAATTATTATAAAGAAAGCTGAAGAAAATGTAGGAGAAAGAGAATGCGTGAATTTTAAAAAAAAATATCCCTTTTAAATATTTTAAAAATAATTTAAAATTAAATATAAAATTACACGAATAAATCATATAAGTGTGTTTACAAACATCTAAAAATTATGAAAAAAACATGTACATAGAGGAGAAATATTCCTGACCGAAAATAAGTGATAATGTTGGATCCACTTGAAATCATCCTTTCAGTTCAAATGATAAAAATGGAGGTGAAATAGTAAGGAGAAATTAAAACCATAGAAATAACTATAGTATAAGTGAATACATGTTGTTTTACAAGAAAATTACATACAATTTTCCCAAATATGAATATATAGAGAGAGAACACCAGTTTTAAAGTGAGTTTGGAAAATGAACCTTTATGGATTTGGTAAATTTTGAATGTAGTGCCCTTGAAAGAGATAACATAATATGGATTTAAAAATTCATTGAATTACATGATAAGTATGATAAAATCAATACCTGGTTTAGTATATAATACACATTAAATAATATATGTGGTGAACATGGAACATAACTCAATGAAGGAAAATTGATATGAGAAACCCTTACCTTCACTATATACTTCCAAAAATATGCTTTAACCTCTTGTATAATAAACATAACCATAAATTTTAAAACCTTATTCATATATATTAACTTTTATAATTATTAATTATTTTATTTTATTATATATATCTATATTAGTATTTTATAGATTATTTTCCTCATCTAATACTAACAGCTTTGATCATTTCATTCAAGATTTATAATAGTGATGTCAATCTTCATTATTTGATAAAAATATCAACATTAATAGATAATTAATGGTAGTGGAATCATTTAATTTAATTTTTTTTAAATTTACAGGTTAATTTTATGGAATGTACGGGTATGGTTTGTGAGAATAGAGTTTATAATGAGCATGGATGAGTTACTTCAAAATGAAAATTTATGTTTATTTCATCATTCTATAAAAATATTCATAACAAAATTTACTCTTTAATATAAAATACATGTATTATTAATCTTTTTATACTCATTCATGGTGAAAATTATGATGTTGGTATAGCAACATTCTTGTAGGTGGTTGAAATGACCTAAATAAGAACATATGAGGCTAATGAATAAGTAAGAGTTTAGAGTCATATGATAGTAATATAATTTTAATATGAGAAAAATTAAATTATTATAGAATCATTAGAGTGGATAATGAGATCTATAAATAGTTGAGATGTTAAGGTAATTGAAAAAGTTAGAGAAAGACTCGGTACATTGATGAAATCACTCCTCAGAATAGATTACTTCAGAAGGAAGGATCTAAGCCTCATAATTTAGACTATAAGCTAACAAATATGTAATAATACTTTAAAAGATGTAATTTTGACAAGTATTTTAGATAAAATATAATTATTGTATTTTCTTCGAGTAGTTGTAAGATAGATCCTTTTATAAGTAAAAATTAGGTATGTTTATTTGGAAGCATATGTTAGGTGAAGGGTAAACATAGAATCAAATGGGAGTTAGAATATTTAGGTAAGAAAATGTTTGTGAGAATTGTATTATTGAATCCAAAACCTATTTTTTTAATATAATTATATTCTATCATTTAAATTATCAAAAATACGAGTCATGTAATTTTTATCAATTTTTACATATTTTACCATACTTAATTATTTACCAAAATAATTATTTTTTTAATAAAAATATATGATGACACCTCTTAAAAATTTTCAATGTAATGATTATAGATTTAGAATCTATTTAATTAAATTAAAATTCAACATAATTTAAATTTATTCCTTAAAAGAATATATAAAATACGGTAAACTGTTTTTATTAGAAAATAATATTTTAATCATTATTTTTTCTGATTCTTATTTCATATCAATTAATATTAATTAAAATAGTATTAAAATATATTTTTATAAATATTAATGATACATTTTTTAGAATCATCATTTAATCATAATATATTTTTTTTATGAACTTAAAAATATATAACACTTTAAAAAAATAAAAAAAGAATCTTTTTAAACGTTAAATTATTATATTATTATTTATAACCAATAAATAATCAATGTATGAATTTTAATTAACTTTTAAATATATATATATATATAAAATATAAACAATAAATTTTATTAAATTTCATAATCTAAATAAATAACATTTAATATATAATGAAAATAATATTTTTAAATAAAACATATTTTATTTCTGTGAATCGTTTAATTATTATTAATTATAATTAATTTATTATTTAATAGATTTTATTTAATTATTTTACTAATCATTACCTAAATTTTTTCAATCCATTTTATTGAAATCATCCTTTAAATGTAATAAATCTAAAAAAAAAATCATATTTCATAAAAATTATTTCATTAGAATATAGTGTTCTTTCAAAAATGAATTATCATCTTTTTATTCTATTCCAAAAAAAATTATTTTATTTCAAATAAATTATTTATAATGAAAAATTTTATTTTTAACATCTAAATAAAATTCATTTGTATTAACTACATACTAGTAATTCTAAACTAGTGATGTGGTTGCTAGTTTTATAACCAAAGGCTATATACCATTTTATAATGGTGATATAATGGTTATATTAACCCCATTGTGTCTTATAAATTCATTACATTCTAACTTCTCAAATCACACTTCCCATTCCTTTAATTTTAATTTTGTATTTTAAAAAAATTCCTCCTCATTTCATATTGGTTTTTCATTGTAGTTTTAGTTATACTAAGATTTATTATAAAGGGTAAAGTTGATCTAAGGGATGTCTTAGTTTTAAAAATATTATTCATTGGTATTTATTGTCCTATTTTATTCTATTCCATTTTATGGGACGTAATGATCTATTTAATTTAATAATCCATGTTATGTAATACTTATGTACATGCACTTTTGTTTTGATGTTCCATTATGAATTAATAAATAGTTTTTACTTTGATTCATATCTTTTATGACATATTTTATACTAAAGTTCAGTTATATTAAAATAATATAATAAAATATTTAATAATGATAGAAATAGAGTTTAAGGAAAGACAAATTGTACTAAATATTGGTTAGTTACACTATAAGAGACCCCATATTCAAAGTCCCTACCTAACTTGATCCGTAATAGGCTAGCCCAATTCCTCTTTCAATTCTCACATCATCATCCTGATCCTGATAGCCAAGGACCATGTCAATCCCATCATACTCATGCATCATGGAAATTATTTTCTAAGATATAATAACCTATATTCACAAGACTCATCCTTGGGTATCCATATAACATATCTCATATGAGACCTCTCAATCTTTTCACCCCAAATGAAATCATCCTCATCACACATCACAAAGTCCCTGAGGGATTATCCCACTCATCACATAAACCAAGACAACTACCCACCTGGGGGTATTCTTAACCATATGAGGGATGAACGACTATCTCACCCATCACCCATAGGCCTAATCCCACTATACCCACTATAAAATCTCTTTGACATGAAACTCATCTATAAAAAACTCATACCTAGCCCGAAGAAATTTCTTAGGTCCCCTATGCACTCAACTATGATCATCCCCCCCTTGGAATTGATGTTACCGGATAATTCAATTCATTATTTATGTAGTGGAGCACTCACTCCATGCGTAAGTGTCTCTAAGACACCCAATTCCTTCATCTAAGAAACCTTAAATCCCTACACAACTTATCCAAACCCAAATTCTCATATAAGAATACATGATCAAATATAAATAGGTGTATGGTTTTGTATTATAGGTACCACCTACCATGATATGGAATTATATTCTTCAAGACATGATCCATCCATCATCGGAAAAGATCACATAAATCCCCTCCAAGATTCTACAAGACCACAAGCCCCTATCTCACATCACAGTTCCTAGAAACATAATTATAAAAATTTATAATTTATTTTTCTTAATTAAACAAATGGTAATAAACCAAAAAATCTCACTGAATGGAACCCCAAAGGTGAAACCTAGATAAATAGTGTGACCAAAACCCTATTCATGCTTCTGGAACTCCTTTATATAAAATCTCCACTAATCGATATCCAATTAATATCCAATTCTATTTTATATTGGTGGAATAATTAGAAAAATTTACCAGAGACATGCCATTTTCAAAATGGAAATAAATGACATGTGATCCATATTAGTCAACACCCTCAATTTATCACACATAAAAACTCATTGAATGGGATTATTCTGCCACACTCTAGTGAAATCATTTCCAAAATTCCTAACTTTAATAGAAACAAATCAGTATTAAACCCAGTGGAGGAATAAAATAGTTAGAAGGGAGAAACTATACAACCAAAAATGGTGCAATATATATCAAGAAAACCCCTCATGAAAGGGGAGGAGAGGGAAGAAGTAATTGTAGATAATCCAAAAAAAATTCTGCATGTATGTAAATTCAGCCTAACATAGAAGGGGATTTAATTGGAAAAGAAAGATCTTCCCTAGATTAAAATAAACTAAAAAAGGGCCCCATTACGGAATAACCAAAGGGTTCATGGTAAAATGACCCTCTTATAGAGTTTCATTTTAGTGTAAACCACTTATGTAAGGATGCAATGCCTACCCCTATAACTATATCCAAATCTCCATAACCACCCATTTTTTTGTGCCCCCAAGATCCATAGCGAAACACCTCCCTTTAGGGTTGAACCCGAAAATAATGCATAGTTCTTTATGAAATAATGCTTACAAGGATACAATGTGACACCTTCCCATTTAACATCCTTGATGGTATTTCCCGCTTAGTTTTTGGTGTGACATAATCCCCTTGAGAAAACCCTATGACACAGTTCCTAGGTTATATAATGTTATCATATCCCATAGGAACCCGACACGATTTAACCCTTAGATTATAGCATGATCCTTTATATATAGCCAAAAATTTCAATCAAAATCTGATGAAAACTCTACTAATGTTCACATAACACTTTTAAAATCCACTAAAATGCATGAACGCTTGTAAAAACACATCCTAGAGTTTTTTCATCTCCTAGAATCCCAATCTGAGTCCTAATTAAAAAAACTACCCTACTCTTGGTCTCAAATTTCAAATTTATCATAAATTAACTAACATGTAATTACACAAGTCATTACATATAGTTTGACTTTTTTTATAATTAAAAATTACACTATTATGTTACTAAAGTTTCAATGGTCCTTTTGTGGATTTAAGTAAGCTTATTAGTATTAGAACATGTGGTTTGATAATTCTATCAAAGAGTTTGGTTTCATCAAGAAAGTGGTTGATTCTTTTGTATTCAAGAATATTAGTGAGATCATTTTGGTACTTATAGTGTGGTATTTATATGACATACTTCACATCAAAACTAATATCCAGACATTACATTCCATAATCGTATGGTTGGGACAATTAGTTTTAGTGAAATACCTGGGGTAAAGTATCCAATATATTTGGTTTGAATAACAATAAATATAAATCTAAATGGATTCTTGGAGTGATTCAAAATGGTTAAATTTTTAAACTTATAAATCGATTTAATATGAAAATATCTTTGAATTGGTCTTTTCTAGTGTTTCATGGAATGAGTCTTAAAATGAATCTATCTTCTTATAAATAATTAGAGAGTAGAAACATGTATAAGATTTCTTATTTGTATACCGTAAGATATATAATGTATGTTACATTGTGTACTCGGCCTAGTGTCTCTTATTATTTAATCATAACAAGTAGATACCAATACAATCATAACAAATAGATACCATAAATATCCATCATCATTTTTCACAAATAGAACTGGGGATACTGAAGGAGATATTCTTGGGTGAATGAATCCTTTGGATTCAAAATTGTCTAGTAGTACATTTAATTCCCTCAATTGGGTGAGGGGTATATGGTACTAGGGAAGAGATATGAGTTCTGTTTCCAGCTCCAAATCTATGGTGAACTCCACATCCCACTCTGGGGAGAATCCCAAAAAGTCATCTAGAAATGCCTCTATAAAATCATCCACCAAATGAGGTAGTCTACCCTCATGAGCACCATTATCATCCTCCAATGTGAGAAGAAATATCTAAAAAATGAGTTTTCCCAATTCCAAAAGTGGTGGTCTATCACATCCTAACCAAGTATCTCATCTCTATAAACAACCTGGGTACTTCCATTAAGTGCCACAAAACTCACTCACTAGTGACAACAGTTGATGTGCACCTAAAAACACACCATTAAATCCATACCAAGGACCATGTTAAAGTGGTATATTTATTAAACTAGAAAATATCTTTCTAGATCGACCCCTAACATGATGAGTGAACAATATGGACACCTTAAACCTTTCTCTCGCTTCTTACCAAGAGGCTTCACCAACTACATTACATATGGAATAAGATTGGTTGAAAACATTAACATATAATGGATATATATAGAAATAAAAGAAACTAAGGCACCATTATCTAATAGAATAACATCTAATGATGGTTTAATAAGAATAGTACCTTGAACTATCCTAGGCCTAGCATCTGATTCTGTTGGTGCTCAATCAACAGCATGAAGCTGCCTTGTCTCATTCTGACCTTGTGAACGAACACTGACCTACAGCTCTTCCCTAAACTAACTCTTTCGAGAAGAAGATCCATCCCTACCTCTATGACCTCTGAATCGAGAACTAATTATCCTGGACAATTCGGATTGGGATGACATCCCTTTGAAAGCTACAGATCTTACACCACTCTGATATGGGAGTTCCATCTTTCCAAACTATTGAAAGTGCCCCATAGTTCAACACCGATGGAAAGTCCTAGGTGGAGATAAACACATTGATAACATGTTCCCCTCCTTCCCACTTTGATGGCACATGACTGGCCTAGAACCTGAATCCACATACGAAGACTATAGGGGAGAATGGCCCGAACTACCACCACCCCCTTCTCCTTCTCATACTACTTCCTCTTCTTATCATATGAACTACCACTAACCACTAATCACACTACTTTATCAAAACCATGCATTCATCTACAATAAATTTCTAACCTCATTAAATAATTAACCAACTTTTCATATATCTTCTACTTGAACGAAAAGACATGATATCAAATTTCAAGTCACATCCCCATCTCAAAATTCAGAGCCATCATCTTCTTGTTGGAAACTACCTCAGGTCTGAAATGAACTAACTCAACAAAATAGATTGCATACTCCATTACAGTATGATCCCCCTGATTAAATTATAAAAACTCTTGAGACTTTGAAAATTCCAAAATCTTAAGAGAGTACTTTTCATTTAATATGACCTTGAAATCCTTCCAACCCAAATTCTCATGATTCTTATGTTCTACCATTGAGTCCCACCAATTATGACTTGGCACTTCTAATATGATGAAATCACATTTCACCCTAACCACATTAGGGTTATCAAGAAACTAGAACATTCTACCAATATTCTCAATCCACTTCTCTACTTCCGAAGGTTCTATGATACCCTGATAAGAAGGAGGATTTTTCTTGAGGAACTCCTGAGCTTCTTTAATTATTTTACCTAGTTAATCTACCCCAACATGAGTAAGAAAATATCACGGTCCTTGTCTAGGAGCTTAAACATCCCAAACCACTGCATCCACTATCCTCTAATCAATTAGTGATGGGTAAAATTATTCATTTTCTTCCTGCAGCTTCACAGGAGCTCTCTGAGGAGGCATATTGCTACACCAAGAAACAACCACAAGAAGAATCCATAAACACAACATTATAAAAATATTTTATCAAACAAAAACAACAACAAAAAAATTCCAAAACTTCTCCATAACTCATAACAAAACCATATCCAACACAATAAAAAACCAAACCACTTCATCCCCAACCAATATCCATATACAGTTTTCAGTCTATACGTCTCACCTGGATGAGAAGTCAAACCAAATTTCCCAAAATCCAATGGCCACTCAAGATATTTCATGAGGTGTGTTGGCCCGAAACCCCACATGAAAAGGGAACTTCAAGAATTTACAATAATATATCTGGTCTATCCAGACTATTCCCAAATAACTTGATCCAAAAATAGAGAGACTTGTTCTGATACCATTTTTTCATGAACCAAGATGGGATTTCATCCAACCCGACGCCCGTCCTGGCCTGAGACATGGCTCTAAGGGCATTCCCAATCTCCATAGGCTAAAAACTAGTGCCTGGATATCAACAATACATTATGGAAATGATTTCACTTATTTATATAATAAAAAAACCCACAATAATAAAATATCCAAAAACCAATAATCATAACCAAACAAGATACAGTAATTTTCAGATTCAATGTTTTATAACATTAAACAATACAAAAATACCACAATGTAAAGGTAAAAATTAATACATACCCATAACCTTCATTTAATAAGTGTACAATCACCCTCAATCCGCCACCACCAACACCTGCATGAAGTGGAACACTAAAAACAAGATCCACCATCCCCACCATGAAACATATTTCTCTTTCCTGGGTTATATATAACAAAGTCCACATACTCCTAAAGGTGTATGTAGGGTGTGAGACAAATCCTAGTAGTATTACACCAAAAATAAATATCCCATTTTATAACATTATAACACAAATCAACATGAACACTTCCATACGAACATTCAAACCCTTTTAAGAAGAAAAAAATTAGGAAAACACTTTTATGGAATACATTTCTAAAAAGAATCTTTCTTGAAATTAAAATATACACAAGGTTCACCTTATGATCATGGTTATCACCACATAACATAATAATCATGTCCTAATAAAGAACCATGGGAAATCCCTATAGGTAGATATCACACGTGGGACTCTATGAACCTCGTACCTCGGTGATAAAAATACTCCAACCTAAAAAAAGAGTGTTCCCATGCACCATCCAAAAAAGGGTATCCCATCCCAAGGCCTTGTGGTCTCCATGTCATAAAAAACTAAAAATGTTTGCATAGATGAACCACTAGTGGGGATCCCATCATAAGTTCTATTGGTCTCCGATCATATCACATGTTTACTTAGTGTTATAGTTTCAATCTGACTAGAAGAATCTAGGCCTCATCCTCTTCTGAGTCAACTAGAATACTCATTATAGTTCACCAAACAAGAATCCTAGGATTCCCTTTGTGCTAAAATTTCATTTCACATATCACATAAATCATAACTTTCACATATACATGACATTCATCGTGTAAAAATGAATAAATCACCATTTTCACAATTTATATTGATCCAATGATCAAAGATAACATGGGAACCACTATTTTCTATAAACAAAACCACTTTCATTTCACATGCACTCCAAAACCATTTGGAAACACATTTGACACCACTTTGCAAAATTCATAAACCACATTTGGAAATGATTCAAGAAAAGAACCCATGAAATTCAACCATTTCCATGGGAAAATTCTCTTTCAATTTCATACTCACACCAAATCCATTTTATAACATGATTCATAGTACTTTCACAATTCACAACCACATTTAAGGTGAAAAAATAAGAATCCAACATGTAACAAAAATCCATTACTTTTGGAAAAACCAACTTTCAATACTTACACACCTTAAATATCTTTGAAAACAAATTCTTCGCCTTTCACATAAAGAATGAAACATATTCAAGAAGCACCATGATGAAACACATAAGAAACATAACCATTTTCCTTTATAAAACCAACTTTCATCATGTATGCACCTTAAAACCCTTATTAAAACATGTTCCTCACCACACAAATAATACATAGAACAAATTTAAACAACCAAGAAAGCAATCTAAAATCATATAATAATGTAAAATCCCTTAACCACCTACCTCGGACTTGGGAACTTTTATAAAATGGTGGAAAACTATAACCAAACCACCAAGAGTCCATATAAAGGAAAGACCCAACCACAAACATTATTATTCCATCCGAACAACACAAGATTGACCCCTCATTAGGTAAAAACCCCTACTAGAAAACAAGAAACCAAATAGGGAAGGAGAGAACCCCTAGAAGAAGGGAGAAACCAATAGAAATGACACTTAATTGATTATTCCATGATGAATCCACACAAAAACACCCAGAGATTAATGTTAAATGGATCCAAGAAGGTTTTGTGGAAGATCCCAAGGTTTAAAATCCTATAGATTTATTATTAGAGGTGTTTTAGGGTAAAATCTAAATAGGTAAAGAAGGTAATATTTCACTTTTTAATGACCTAGATAGGTCACATGGTTAGATTTCACAATTTTCCAAACTGTGCAGCAACCAATCATCCCTTACTATACAATATGGACATGTCGCATGGTTATCCAACAAAGTTTTCAAATCTGTGTGGCAACCATGTGGTATCCTCTATCGAAGAGGGTATTGGATGCACAATTTCCCAGGGACTAGTGCATGGTTTCCCCAAAAAATACACTAACTATGTGCTACCTTTTTTTGAGCCATAAATACTTTTTTATATTAAAAATTATATAGAAACTAAATAATGAACATGGGTCCCATGATAAAAATGGAATATCACAAAATAAAATCATAGATGTCATAATTCTCCCCACCATGAAAACTTTTTCTCCCAAAAAGTCACTCCAAAGTATAATCAGAGAACAAGGAAAAATACTCCTCCTCACCCTAAGACTTCCACTCCCATGTTTCAGGCTCATAACTAAAATGTTGTCAAAGAGCTTGGACCAATGGTATGGAATTCCAATGAATCAATTTCTCCTAAAAATCCATAATCTGTATTGGCCGCAAAAAAACATATAAATCAGGCTCTAACTCCAACTCTTCCAAATTCAACACATGGGAAAGATCTTGATTATATATTTTCAACTGAGATACATGGAACACATCATCAATTGATCTTAATTAATAAGGAAAATATAACTGGTATGCCACCTTACCAACTCTCTCAGTGAACTAAAAAGTTCTGACATACCATGGAGTCAGTTTCTATTTCTTACCCAAACGACAATGACCCAAATGAGGTGACACATTCTAGATTAGTTTTTAACCCACATAAAACTCCAAATATCAGTGTCTCTAATCAGTGTAAGACTTATGTTGGCTCTGTGCTATCAACAAAAGCTACTGGATCAACTTAACTTTATTAGAAGTTTCCAGTATAAGACTTGTTCTCAATAATGAGGTCCCACCCACCTTGGTGTAAAATAAGGAAGACCAAAAGGGTATAATACAAAGAGCCTCAAATGGAACCATTCAAATTGAATATTGGTATCTATTGTATTATGAAAACTCAAACAACCCCAAATGACTACCCCACAAGCCTGTGAAACTAACTCTTATGCTCGAAGCATGTATTCCAAAATCTAATTCACCTTCTCTGTATGACCATTCATTTGGGGGTGGTATGTCATGATAAACTTAACCCATGGGCCCATATATTTCTAAATAAATTACCAAAATTGTGAGTTAAATCATGGGTCTCCATCCAAAATAATCATGGATGGCACAATATAAAGCCTTTCTATTTTTAGAATATATAATTACCCAAATTAATCCCCCTTGCCTTAATCTCTAATCAGAATGAAATGGGTTGATTTGTTCAGATGATCAATCACTACCCAAATGGAATTTATCCCTTGAGGTGTATAAGGTAAGCCAAAAATAAAGTCCATTGCGATATAGTCCCACTTCTTGGTATGAATAGGCAGGGGTTGGAGAAAACTGGAGGGCCTTGGGTTTTCTTCTTTAACCTGCTAACTTGTATAAAATTTTGTTGCAATGTCATCCATTTCCTACCTCATATGTGTCAACTAGAACTACTGATGCACATCATATAACATCATGGTGGTATTTGAATAAACAATCCATTAATACTAGTGTCTATCATGTGTCATTTCCTTCTGCAATGACAATGGAACTATGAAACAACCCTTAAATCATAAAATTCCCACATGATACAATGAATATTCACAAGGAACCTCCCCACCATTTTGAAACTACATAGAACTATAGAATAGCTCATCATCTAGTTTCTATTTCTAAATAAACTCTAGATGGGAATGTGTTAGTTGAAATCGGGCCAAGAACACACCTCCACTACGATCCTTTGTCTCTAGATGCATCTTGGCCAAAATACCCATCAAATTCCAATCTAGAATATTTTTATTATTTCACTTTCACTTTCCTTCCTAATTCATATACAACTACATTACCCTTTCCTGGTGTATACACAATATCAAAACCAAACCCTTGAAGGTACTCAATCCAATGATGCTATGACAAATTCAAGTCCTTTTGGGAGAAAATGTTATCCAAACTCTTATGATTCAAATAAACTAAAAAATTCTCCCCAAAAATATAATGATGCTAGGTACTAAAGTTGTGCATCACCACTTCCAATTCTAGTTCATGGGTTTGGTAATTCTTTTTATGAGGTCAGAGATAGAATGAACCATATGCTGCCACATGCTCATCCTATGTCAGCACAAGACCCATAAATAAGGCATCATAGTAGAACACATACCCGTTTTCATATTACAAAATAATTAAAATAGGGGAAGTGTTCAACCACCACCTAATCAACTTAAAGGATTCTTGACACTAAAAATTCCAATAAAGAATCACCCCTTTCGAGTGAGCTCTATCATGGGCGAAGTAAGATTAGATAAATCCTGAACAAAGCACCTATAATACCCTGACAGACCCAAAAATATCATGGTCTCTAAAAAATTCTTTGGCAGATCCCATGAAATTACTACACTAATCTTCTCAGGGTCCACTGAAATCCCTCATTCCAAGATCAAATGACCCAAAATATTTAACTATTATATCTAGATGGTGCACTTAAAAATCATCACATATATGTAATGATCTTGAAGACTACCTAATACAATACTCAAATTTTTCTCATGATCCTCCTTCAACTTGGAATAGGCTGTGATTTCATCCAAATATACCATGAAAAACTTTTCAAATTATTGAAATAACACTGTATTCATAACCACCCTAAAGACTATAGGAGCATTCATTATCCCAAGAGGCATGAAAAAGTACTCAAAATGGTCATACCTTCTTTGGATGTTTATTTTTAGAACATCTGCTTTTCTAACTGAAGCTTAGAGATAACCATAAGTCAAATTGATCTTGGAGAACCACCTCACCCCCTTAAGATGATCTAAGATTTCATTAATTTTGTTAAAGGTTACTTTTTCTTAATCATTACCTTATTCAGCTTCCTATAATAAATACATAACTTTAGAGATCCATCGGACTTTTTCACAAATAGAACTGGAGAGGTCTAAAGAGAGACACTCAGGAAAATGAGTCCTTTGGATTAAAAATCATTTAGTTGTACCTTTCATTCCATCAACTCATTGAGGACACATGGAAATGAGGGAAGATATGTCAGTTTCCCTCCCACTACCAAATCTATGGTGAACTCCATGTCTCTCTCTCTCGGGGGAAACTTGAAATGTCATCTGAAAATACATCTGGAAACTCATCCACCATAATATGTAGTCCACCCTCAGGAGCACCATCATCATCCTATAATGTGAGCATAGAGATATGAAATCTATGTTTCCCAATTCCAGAAGTGTAGGTCGACACATCCTTCTCGAGGATCCAATTCTCTATAAAAAACTTGGGTACTTCCATTAGTTTCCATGGAACTCACTTGCTGGTGATAATAGTCGATGTATGCCTGAAAGTGTACCATATAATTCATACCAATGATCATGTCGAATAGGTCCATTTCAAAAACCAATAAATTTTCATTCTAGATTAACCCTTGATATGGTGAGTGCACTAGATGGAAACCTGAAACCCTACTCTCAATTCTTACCAAGCGGTGTCACCAACTCCGTCACATCTAGAATAAGCTCGGTCAATAACATTACCATATTTACGATATGGATAATAAAAAACGGAGGCACCATTATCAAATAGAACAATAGATAATGATCATGTCATAATAATTCTACATCAAACTATCATAGGCCCAACATCTGATTCTGTTGGAACTTGATCCAAAACATGAAGTTTCCTTGTCTTAGTCTAACTCTAAGAACAGCCACTAACTTGTGGCTCTTCCATAAAATGATTCTTCCATAAAGAAGATCCAGAACTTCCACCATGAACTAAAAATTGATAAACCACTATCTTGGATGGTTTTGACTGGGATGACACCCCTTTAAAACTACAGATTCTGCACCTCTCTGGTATGGGTGTGCTATCTTGAAAAATTGTTGCAAGTTCCTAATAATTCCACATAAGTAATGGATTTAGTAGAGATGAACACACTAATCGCATGTTCCCTGCCTTACCACACTGACGGCACATGACTAACCCAACACCTAAAGCCATAGACAAAGGTAGTCGATGATAATGGACTAAACAACCTCTACCCCTATTCTCATACACATCTCACTTACTCTTCTTCTTAGATGAACTTCCACATCCCACTGCTAAAACTGCTCCAAATAAACCATAATTTCCTCTACAATAAATCTCTGTCATCATAAAATGTTCAACCACCTTCACATAAATCTTTAAATTGAATAGGAATAAATGATATCAGATTTCTAGTCACATTTCCATCTCTAACTTTTGAACATTTAGCTTCTTTTTGGAAACTACCTCAGGTGTGAATTGAATTAACTCAACAAAATGGTTGGAATACTTTATTATATTCTGATCCCCCTGATGAAGTTCCAAGAACTCTCAAGACATGGAAAAGGCTAAAATATTAGGACAATACTACTCGTTGAATATGACCATGAAATCCATCCAACCCATCTACTCATCCTTTCTATCTTGCACCAATGTGTCTCACAACTTCTGAAAATGACCTTCTAACATGAATAAAGCACATTTCACCCTGACCACATCATGAGTATCATGAAACTTAATCATACTCTCTATCTTCTCAAGGCACTCCTCTTTTTCATAAGGTTATGCGCCAACTAGAAAAGAGGAGGCTTTTTATTGAGGAACCCTTGATATTTTTCCTTTATTAGACCTAGTTCATAAACCCTGACATTAGTAGGAATAGATCCTACTCCTTTAACCATAGTTTGACCAAACAAAACCACTACTTATACTAGCCTATGATCAATTAGAAATATATAACTCTCTCTAGCCTCTTCCCATAACTGTACAAGAGATCTCTAGGGAGGCATCTTGATACATCAAGCAACAACCACAATAAGAAACTATCAATAGAACATTCTAAAAAATCATCAAAATCAAAAAACAAAATATTCCCAAAATATTCCATAACTCAAAAAAAACCATAACAAACACGACAACAAACCAAACCACTTCACCACAACCTAGATTACATATACAGTTTCAAGCTTGTAGGTCTCACCTGGAAGAGAAGTCAAACAAAATTTCCCAACATCCCATGGTGACTTCAGATCTTTCACAGGGTGTGTTGGTTATAAACTCCACTCACAACTAGAACATCAAGCCCTAAAAATCCTAGATCTGGTCTATCTAGAAACTTCCCAAATAACTTGACCCAAAAGTGATATACCTCCTATGATACCATTTTGTCATGAAGAAAGATGAGATTCCATTGAAATCGACACCTGGCATGGATCAATACATGGCTTGAAGGGTGTTCTTAATCCCTCATGGGCTGGAAATTAGTGTGTGGGTATCAACAATCCAATTTGGTAATGATTTCACACACATATATAACAATAAACAACCCATGAGAATAAAATGTCACATAACAGATAATCATAACCAAATGAGATAAAAAAATTATATTAAAAGTTTTGCAACATTAACCGATACCAAAATACCACAATGTAAAGGGAACAACTAAAAAATTACAAAAAATGCCATGTAAGAAGTGGATCGTCACCCTCAATCCACCACCACCAACACCTGTACGAAGTGGAATACTAGAAATAGGATCCACTATCACCTCCATGAAACATATTTCATTTACCTAGGTCATACATAAAAATGTCTAAATACACCTAAATGTGTATACAGGGTGTGAGAGGAAGCCCAGTAGGATTCCACCCAAAAAAATATTCCATTATATAACATTAAAATAAAAATCAACATGCACACTTCCATGTGAACATTAAAACACTTTTAAGAAAAAAAATCTGAAAAACTCTTTTATGGAAAAAATTTCTAAAAATAATCTTTCTTGAAATTAAAATGTACACAAGCTTCAGTATATACCAATGGTTAACACCACATTACATAAGCATCATTTCACAAGAGAGCACCATAGTTAAAACCTATAGGTAACTACCATAAGTGGGATCCTCTAAACCTTATACCTCAGTGATCAAATTCCTCCAACCAAAACCAACAGTGTTTCTATGAATGATCCACTTTATGGGATCCCATCCTAAGGTAAAGTGGTATCCTTATCATAATACAAAATAACCGGTATTCACATGCACATGAAAGTATATGGGATACCATACCAAGGTTTAGTAGTCTCTAATCATATCACATGTTTAGTTAGTGTTGTAGTTTCAACCCTTCTAGAAGAATCTGGTCCCCATCCTCTTCTGAATCACCTAGAATACTAGTTCTAGTTCTCCCACCTAGAAACTCAGGATTCCCTTTGTACTAAAATTCCATTTCACATATCACATAAATCATTAATTTTACATACACTTTCCTAGAATCATGAACACCTGAGGAAATCACCATATTAACAATTCACATTGATCCAATTATCAAATCTCACAATGGAACCAATATTTTCTATAAAAAACACTTTCATTTCACATGCACACCAAAACCATTTGGAAATACATTTCACACCAATTGCACAATTCATAAAGAACATTTGAAATGATACAAGAAAATAACACATGAAATTCAACCATTTCCATGGGAAAATACACTTTTAAAATCATACCCACACTAAATCCATTTTATAACATGCTTCACATCACTTTTACAATTCAAAACCACATTTATGTTTCAAAACAAAAAGGACAATATGAAACAAAAAATCCCTTTATTTTTGTAATAACCAACTTCTAACACATCCACACCTAAAATATATTTGAAAACACTTTTCACAACTTTCACACAATGCATAAAACACATTAAATAATCACTAAAATGAGGAAAACATAAAACATAACTATTTTCGTTTATAAAAAAACATTCATCATGTATGCATCTCAAAACCCTTTTTAAAACATGTTTCTCACCACTAAAATTATCCATAGAACACTTTTAAAAAACCAAGAAAGAAATATAAAATCATATAATAATGTAAAATCATGTAACCACCTACCTCACACTTAGAAACATTTGAAAACCAGTGGAAAACCATGACCACACCCCCAAAAGACCCTATAAAAAAATATCCAACCAAAAACATCATGATTTCACCCAACACAAGATCAACCTCTCATTGGGTCAAACACCCTGATAGAAAATAATAACCCAAAGAGGGAGGGAGAGAAATCCTAAAAGAAGGGAGAAACCAAAGTAATTGTGTCTTACTTGATGATTCCTTAATGAATCCACACCAACACCACCCAAATATTGTTGGTAGAAGGCTCTAAAATGGTTTGGAAGAATCTCCTAAGGTTGAAAATCTTGTAGGGTTTATATTAGAGGTGTTTTAGGATAAAATTTGAAGAGGTAAAGAATGTAATTTACCACTTTTTAATGACCAAGATAGGTTGCATGGTTAGCCCGAATGGTTTTCCAAACCATGTGACAACCGTTCATCCCTCACTATCCAAGAGGTATATGCCATATAGTTAGCCCACACAGTTTTCCAAACCATCTGGCAACTGTGTAGTCTCCTTTGTCCATGAGGAAACCAACTTCACGGTTTCCTAGGGACTAGAACATGATTTTCCCAAACCATTCACCACCTTATGATGATCTCAAAATCTCTATCTTTCTCTAAAAACTTATATGTAAGCTAAACAATAAACATAGCGTGAAAGATAAATAGATCAATACCTGAAAAATAAAATCATGGATGTGAAAAATATTCCAATTTTTAGTACCTTTTAATTATTGTGTTATTTAAAACAATTTTAAAATGTTTTAAATGACCATTATGTTTAGGGGGAAAATATATTTTTAAATTATGTAGTTTCATATATGGTTTTCGCTGAGGTTTTTATAGTCATTTTGGAAATTTTTGCACCATAGTGAAGGCTTGTTGAGTTTTCACTGTAAATTGGTGTTGGGATTTTCTTTAATTGAAGTTTATTTAATTTTTTCAACCCCTATCTAACCCTAGTACATATTTGGTGTTTACTAGTTATCCCTTGGTTGATCATAACTACCTAAATTGTATGATTATTTCTTCATGGATCCAAGGTGCCACTCTTCCCCTCTCTTGACTACTTCCTATTAATATCCTTCTTCACAGAGACTAAAGTATTAGTGAATCTTATATTCTTTTCATTATCTGAGTATTCTATGATTATGGTTCATTATGGTGTGGTCTTGAGGTGGATCCTATCAGGTTTGGTGGTGGTTGGTCTATAGTTCATTCAATATTATGTGGTATTCCTCAAAACTTTAATCAAGGTAAGGGATTCAAGACTTATTATTCATTTTTTCATGTGAAATTATAGAAATATCATGATTCTACTTTATTTGGGTGGATTTTAAGGATTAATCTAAGAAATAAAACAATTACACGAATGAAATTGAAGGGACAAAGGGTGGATCACGTGAGATTTATATTAATTCCTATTATTGTAATATATTGATGAATCTAGATTGATATTACTGTGGTATATACTTTATTATTATTATTAGATTGAATGGATTACCTTTAATAAAAGTTTAATCACTTATAAATGTTAATTAATTAGTTGTGTGATATATTTAATATAGGTTATGCTTCTCGTGAAAGGGAGTTAGAATTAATATGAAGTCATGTTCTAAAAGGGGACATATTGAAGAATTTTGTTGTTGAAAATTGGTGTCATTTTTTATCAGAATGAAATTTTATATTATTGTGATTATTGTAGACTTTTTAGTGTATTTTCATGGCTGGAATTGATGTGTTTATATGGTGATACTTTGTTGGTGGAAATTTTTGGGGTAATATTGCTTTGTTGTGGTGGATGTCATTATATGGTTGATGTAGAAAGAGCTGAATGGGTGTTGTAGTTGTTTGTTTGGGATTATGTGGTGGTTGTTGGAATTGGATCACATAGTGGTTATTATGGTGATTATTTTTTTATTATGGGGTTTTTTTATAAATTCCCAATGTTATGGAATATTGTTGGTAATAATGAATATGAAAATGGGTGGTGGGATGGAATTTAATAAATATTAGATTGTTAATGAACTTTTAATGGTTTAAATAAATGGTTTTGGATATGATAAATATGGGTGATCATTAATGAATTAGTTAATATTAAATATGGATAAATTTATGGATTGATGAATTTAATGTGAATTGAAAAATGATAATGAATGAAATGGATACATGATATGAATAAACAAGAAATCATTAATGTTGTTATAGATATTTATGTGAAAATATAGGGATGGGTTGTGATATGGTGTTGGAAGATATTGAAAATTTTGATGGATATTAGTAAGGTTTTTTGGTATGAACCCTTGGTATGGGCTTGTGCGTGGATATGATATATGTTCTATTTATTAATGATTTCTTATACACCCTACACAATTCTGATAATCGTACTAAGCCCAAATTTTTTTGGTTTTTGAGTGTATTCCCCAATATCTAGATTGGTGGGGGAATGAATAATTGACAACTCCTTCTTCCCCAATATCCCTTATAGGTGTAATATGGGATATTAGGGCTCATGATATGTGTATTCATATGTAATTTCAAGGATTAGAGTTTTTATTATGTAATATACTTGTTGACTTCATTATACAATTGTAATAATGATATATGGTGAGGGTCATGCGTGGTTGGTGGTGGGAAAAATTTTGACATACCCCATGTTCATGATGTTGAGCCCAATCCATGTATGTGTTATATTTTTTTCAGTGTATGTTTGTAGTCAATTATTTTCAATGAAATAGAATAATTCAATTTTTTTCAATATGTTGAATAAGTCAGAAATAATCTTTTGGATATTTCGCTAATGTTCCCAAGATTTATAAAAAAGTTTATATTTCATGGATGTTGAAGTAAGGAAGTTTCTCAAGTATTATTATATGAATTTATTTTTTTGGAAAAATTTTGAGTTTTTACTTATGATGATTAGTGAGTTTTTCTTCATGTCTTAAACATGTACTAGTATTCTATAGAATCATGTTTTTTATCAATATTGAAAAGTTGGTGATGTATCATTATGGTTTTTCTTTAAGAAGATTGGAAGTTAAAATAGATGAAGAAATTAAAAAATATTGGACAAACATTTCTTTAGAGAGTGAAAAATATCGAATGAACTTTCCTTAAGAAAATGGGAAAGAATGGATAGAGTTTCCTTAAAATGATTTTGAGAAGAATTTTACTGGATGTAGAAGGAGATGAAAATAAAATATAGTGATGTTTTTGTATTATAAAGGTTTTAAACATCATGATTTATGAAATATCTTATGATCAAATTGTTTAGTAGAAATGGGGAGTAAATTTTTTTGTGGCTACAAATTTCTCATTTCAAAGTTCAATTGATTTTTTTGGACAGAAAAAACATGATAGAGTCTTGGCTGAGAAAATTTGTTTACAATGATTATGAAGTCTATGATGTATTTGAAGTTTAACAAGTATTAATGATAAGGCTTTATAAAAATTTTGATGCATATATTAAAAGTCTATCAGGGAGAGGAAATTCACTAATGTAAAAAATGGGGATATTCAAGATGGTAACCGTATGAGGTCTTCAAAAAAACTCTAACATACAAAAAAATTATATAAAATCAATCAAAAAAACATTTTACAAAGTTCTAAATATGTTATTGTTTCATGATAATTGGAAGAACCGTGTGTTTTAAAATTTATAATGTTTTTTGTAAAGTATAAAGTTTCTAACATTTAAAATAATGATGAAGAAAGAGATCATCCAAATTCCAATTAAAAAAAATCTTCGAACTGATGTCCATCATTAAATTTTTTTGTAAAATGTATATCGTAAAAATATTTACGATGTTGTGAAGATATAATTAGTACAATATGATTAGAAAAAAAATTTATAAAGATCATTGGACAAAAATTGTGTACAAATTTTCATCAAATGGATATGTACAAAGCTTAGAATAAATGTTGTCAATATTCAAAAGTGGAATCACTAAAGTTCTTTCATCACACAAAGTCATAAAGTAAAAAGTCCATCATATGTATAAAGTTATCAATCGAAATAAATTTTCTAGGAAAATTCCTCCAAAATTTCCCTATGAATTTTTTTTGAATCATTTAATGCACTCTTACCAAATAGCTAAAATCTTTAGAGATTCCAGAAAAAAAATTCAAACAAAGTTTTGTGAAGTAATGTTCTATGTGAAAAGTTTCTTAAATATATTAAATGTTATGATGTTGAGTTGGACATTTAATGTTTCAAATATAATAGAGTAAATTATGGATTATCAATGATTTTTAGGGAATTTTGGAAGAAGGATGAAGTCATTTAAGTTTCAAAAATTCATTCAAGATGGTTCTAGAATATTTTAGAAGATTTTGGAGAATTATTTTCCCAGGATTATTGAAATTAATGTTTTTATTGAGCGGGAAACTGAAATATTTTTGGTCTTTTCTCCCTCAAATGTTACTATATAGATGGGTGAGATAGTATGAAGATAGTGGGTGTGTGAAAAACTATTCACATACAAAAGATATGAGGTGCTAAAGATTTTCTTTCATATGGAAGATCTAACCAAGAAGCTTGAGATATAAACGCGTCAAGGATAAAGTTTGGTTAAAGGGGAACCTGATAAAGAAGAAGGTAAAGGATGAAGCTAAAGCACTAAATGAAACTAAATCATAGCAAGAAGAAAATTTTATATTGGATGGGATTCTGAAAGATAGAGTTCAAACAAAGAATTTCCATGTAATCTATTAGTTGAATAATAATAAGAAGTTGAAATTGATAAAAACTATTGTGATTAGAGGAAATGGATGAAAAATTCTAATCAGATTAAATTTTATAATAGGTGGAATATGATAGAAAATGGTAAGAAAGTTGTGTTTATTATCATATGGTACCAGAAAAACTCATTGGATAGATAGGATTGGATGAAATAATCTGATGGAAAATTTTTAATTTAAGAAATATGAAAGAAAGTGAAATTTTTAGTTTGATTTAGTAAAGAAGAGAAACGTTCCACCAAACCTCACCAGAAAAACTCATTGGATAGATAGTATCAAATGGAAAAAATGGATTGAAAATTTTCATATGGAGTAATAAGAGTAAAAAATAAAAAAAATATCTACTATTATATAAGAAAATTAATAAGAAGTTCTTGCAAGAAGAGAAAGAGTGAAGAAAGTACAAACCAACATTGTGAAATTCATAAAAAGTATCAACAGGTTGATTAATTTCATAATGTTATAAACTTATTGAATAATTTTTATACTATAGAGTAAAAAACCATCAAGTATATACAAATTTAGAATAATTTTTCATTATTCTAGGAAAGAATATTGCATCCTCTCTCTGAATTATAGGGACTCGTACTTGGATAATGATTGTTTTCTATCCAAACCACTATACATGGAATATTATTATAGTAGATAGATTGTGTACTATTTGACACCATATGAGGTAAGTAATAGATATTCTTATTGAGTATTGAGTATAGTAAAAATAACATGTTTCATCTTTTATTTCTTTTATATACCTTCATATGATAAGGAAAAATAGAATAAGATAATCAGGATCCTAATAGGTCAAATAGGTAAAGGGATACAAAGTTCTCAAAGTTATAAACACTAATCACCCCCCTCCCCCTCAGTGTTAATCATATTCCAATGTTGTTCATTCAATATTTATTAGAGAGAAGGTACACCTATGTTAGATTCTCTATGTTGTAGTTATTTTCTTTTGAAAATTTTAGTTTATTTCATATGTTTACAATGAAGAATATTTTTTGTGAAGATTCAGTTATCTCTGAGCATAATTCTATTTATACCATGACCATGATGAATAAAAGAACGAATGCAAAAAAGGATAATTTTTCCCTATTATCTAAATAATATAAAGTATCATTTTATCCATGAATTATCAATAATGAAGATATATCAGGCTTGTAAATTAAAGAATAAGTTACTCGTGTTTCCACCAAGGAGAAGGATAACATTCCAACCTCAATTAAATAAATAATTTTATGTGATCATGAGATACATGAAAATTATTATACAAATTATCCACAAGAGTAAATCTCTATAATAAGAAATGATTATGATCAATCTACAACTTCTTAAGATATATCAATTGATAGATTAAGAGATATTATACAATGTGTTCCCAAAGATATATTCTCTCTTATTTGTGGTGATTTTCAAAGTATAAATAAATAGATCACCTAGATAAAATAAGAATTTGATCTCATATATAAGGATTTACAAAGACAAGTTCATGAATTTATAAAGATCTCCATGGAAGTTATATTATTTGAAGAAATAAATATAATGCTTGAATTGAGTTCTATAAAAGTTTAAAATAATTAACTTAATAAAGTTGAAGAGAAAGATAGAGTCAAAAATAGAATTCAAGTATTGTATTTTCAACTAGAAGTAAAATACAATAAAATTAAAGTAATTTAATCTTTTTAGAAAAAAAAAAATTTAATCTGTATATAGAGGAACTTGAAAAATTAATGAAATTTTGTCAAGGGAATGTGATTATGATTGAAGATCAAAAAATACCTTCAATTTTAATTGTCTATAATTAGAGTTGAAATTGGAAAATCTTGAGAAGAAACATATCGAGACTTCAAATAAGAAGGAAATTTTTGTGTTTCTACTCAATGTTCACTAGGTGGATTCTATAGTAAAATTACATCCAAATTTATATAAGAATATAATGACACCTTTTGATGAGCTATCTCAAGAAACTATGAAGAAAGAGGTATTATCCATTCCTTCCTATAATAATGTCTCTAAATCATTTATTCTAAAAATTGATGGTTTTGAAACAAAATTTGAACAATTATGGATGAATAAAAGTAATAAGAAACCTACCACCATGACAAGGTTGGATATGAAAAAAAATGAAATCTAGTTTCCCAGGAAAAGCCCAACCAGTTGTGAATAACTACCAAAAACACCATACTAAAAATATAATAAAGTCATGGTTTTTTCATCATTGTTGTGGCTGAAATAGATTCAAGAATTGTGTATTGTATTTTTTATAATATCCTCTAAATGAAAAATTACAATGGAATCCCATATCAATAGAGAGTATTCTAGAGTTGAAGAAACAACATTCTTGGAATAAGAAAATATAAAAACATATAATGGTTTTTGGAAGTCTAAAAATAACTATGTTATTTGAAAAAGTAGTGGTCATAAATTTATAATTTTCTCACCTTAAATTGTATCAGAATATGAAAAGAAAATACGGCCTTAAATTTTGTTGAATAATGAAAAAACCCATGGGAATTAAGCATTATAATATTGTAAAAAAAATTCTCCCAAGAAGATTTCAGGTAATAAAATTGATTAGACATAGGATTATAAATCCAAGAAGTTGAAGAAAATTACTTTATATATAAATGAAAATAATAAGTATGAAACTTATAATAATCTAGGTGGAAACTCCAAACTCATTGTAAAATTTCCTAATGATATGTTAGTTATCCGGATAGAAGAGTTGGGAATATTGAGGAAAATGGAAGATGCACAATCAGGTGCTAGTATAAAAGGGAAGGCCAATATTCCAAATAAAGCTGAAGAAGTTCTGTGTGTGAGGTTATATGAAGATATACATAGTCATAAATATTGTTCTAGAATTATTCTAGAATAAGAAAATTTCTTACAGATAAGGAAAGATGCACTAAGAGGAACAAATTATTTAAAATATTTGAGAAGAAAAAGGTCATACACAATGAAATTTAAGCAATTATAAGATCCATGTACATTAAATTATAGTTGAATACTGGATATAAAAGTATTAATAATGTATAAGTTAGGATAACTTGGTTGATAAAAAATCTCAACTTTTTTATTTTCATTGATTAATTAAGGAAGATCCACCTTATTCCTTAAACTCTTAATTTTTTGAATTTTAAATATATAAATAAGTAATTAAAGGTGAGGAATAATCATAGTGGGAGGACATGAGATAATTAAAATAGATTTAAAACTTAGATATCTTTTTTTAATAGATTTCTCATTCTGGAATGTTTCCTAAGGAGGTCCACTAAAAATTTGTATAAAAGGATTATCCTGGGTGAAGATGTGTACATTTCCAAGTTTGGAAATGAACATAAGAAAGATCCATATTGAAGCTTTGTCAAAAATAAGTTTAAAAAAAAAATTGGTCATTAATCATTATTAATTTCATAATTAAATTCTCCTTGATGGGGTGACATATGAAGAATGTTTAAGAATCTTCCAAAATTATTATCTCATACAAATCTGATTATTCTAGAAATTACTCTAAGATCATGTCATTTGAAATTTATGTTTTTTCTAATCTCACAAACCTAGCCACTATAAAAATAAATCATACACAAAGGTGGAGAATTTGAGTTATGAAATATAATAAGAAAGTTTGAAGTATGAAAAGTGACCCAAGGAAACTTATCCTTCTTATTGCACATGAATGTTTTTAATCTATTTTTTAAAGTGAGTGTGATAGTTTTGGTTTAAACTTTTATTTCAAACTTTTTATATCTCATTTCATGCCTCCATTCATGAATAAAATTGGAAATCCTATGAATACAATATTAATATTTCTCATTCCATATGGTATCATGATCATTTTGTAATAGATACATTTTTTTAAATCATATCCTCTTGTTTTCTACACTGACCATGGATTACTTAGACATAGAATGAAATGATATCTGGAAAATTTCATAAGAAATATCTGATACCCATCTGAAATGTACATTGTATTTCTTTTCAATAGGGTGGATAGAAATAGAAATTAAACTTCAGAAAAAGTAAATTAGAGAAAAAAATTGAGCAATAAGGGAAGATAATTTTTAAGCATCTAGGGATAGAAAGTTTCGCATATTGACATATTCATTAAGAATGAACATTGAAGGTATTTATGACAAATAAATGGGGGGATATTTTTTATCTCAATTTATTTAAATAAGGATAGAGTGAAATTAATGTTTGGAAAAGTAAATGGGATCAAAATTTTGATCACAAAGGGAAGAGAAAATTTGAGAATCAAGGGAGAGAAATTTCACATATGGAAAAAATCATTGAAAAAGAACATTAAAGGTATTTCAAGTAAATAAAAAGGGGTATTTTTTTATTTCACTCTATATAAGAGTTTTATTTATTATTAATGGATATTATTTTTTATTTATTATCAATAAAATAAAAATATTTCATTTATGTCAATATGTTGAATAAGTTAGAAAGAAGATATTGTTGTATATTTGGATAAAGTCCTAAGATTGAAATAAAAGTTAATATAGATTGTATGGTGAATTAAGTAAGTTACTCAACTTTTATTATTTTATGTAATTTCTTTTAACTACTTTCAGTTTATACTAATGATGATAGGTGAGGTATTGTTCGTGTATCAAATATGTGCTATGATTTTAGAGAATCATGTTTGTTATCAACATTACAAAGTTACTGATGTTTTCATAAGGTTTTTCCTTAAGAATATTAGAGGTTTTAACAGTATTATATAGTAAAAAATATCATATAAACATTCCTTAATAAATTAAAAAATATTAGACAAACTTTCCTTAAAAAATGAAAAATATTATATAGAGTTTCCTTATGAAGATTCTGAGTAGAAGGTTACCAGATGTAAAAGGCAATAAAAATAAAATCTAGAGATGATTTTCTATTCTAAATGTTTTCTAAAATAATATGTTATGAAATATATCCTAATCAAATCATTTAGTACAAATGGTGGAATTTTTCATGTGTACAATGTTCTCATTTTGATGTTTTGTGGAATTCACCGGGAAAAAAATCAGATAGAGGCTTGGATAAAGAGAATAGTTTATAAAGTTTATGATGTCATTTTTGTTTAATAATTTTAGATATTTTGGTTATAACAAATGTGTGATACACATTTTCAAAGTCTATCAAAAAAATGGAATTCATAGAAGTTCAAAAGTGGGATGTTAAAGAATGGAAACGAATAGGGTCTTCAAATGAAGTCCAGCATACAAAAAATTCATACAACGTCTCTTAGAAAAAATATTTTATGAAGTTATAAATATTTTTTTATTGTAATATAATCAGATGATCCATTTGTTAAAAATATATAAAGATTAAAGTTAAGTGGAATGTTTCTAAAGTGTAAAACGATGTTGAGGAAAGAGATCAGATGAAGTTTAATATGACAAAATCTTCATACAAAATTTCATCACAAAAACATTGTGTACAGTGTCTTTTAGAAAAATATATATAATGTTGTGAGGATAAAATTAATACATTCTAATAGTATTAACTTTGGTAATTAAGTTCTTTAGAAAAAACATTTTGTACAAATTTCCAACAAATGTATTTATAAAAATCAAAGAAGAAATGTTCTCAATGTTCAAAAGTGGATTTATTGTATTTTTTCATCAGGGAATGTCACAAAGGAAAAAGTCTATCAGATGTATGTAGTCATCTATTGAAATAAATTTTCTAGGATAAGACTTAAAAAAATTTCCTATGATGTTTTTTTAGAACATTAGATGAGATCTCACCGGATAGAGAAACTCTTTAGAGATTCATAAAAACATTTTTTGATTATTTTTTTTGAATTAAAGTTCTCAATGAAAATTTTTATAAAGATATAGAAAGTAAATATGTTGATCTGGTATTTTAATGTTAGAAATATTAGGGAGTAAATATTTATTTCTACTGAGTTTTAAGGAAATTTTAAGAAGGGTGAATTTGCATAAGTTTCTCAAATTAATTTGATAATATCCTATAATTATTGAGAATATTTTGGTATATTGTTTGAGTGGGAGTTTTAAATTTCATTGTTTCATTGAGTGGGTTACTGAATTGGATTTCCCACCTATTCTCCCTGAAATTTTACTATATAAAGGGGTTAAATAGTATGAATAGAATGTGAGTTTGTGTGTGTGTGAAACATTGTTCACATGTGAAGGAGGTAAAGTGATGGAGATTTTATGATGTAAAGAAGAGCTGACCAATAATCTTGAGCATTGTTCATATCAAGGTTAAAGTTTGGTAAAGGAGAACTAGAAAAAGAATGAGGAGATAAAAAGATCTAAATTACCAAATGAAACTAAATAATAGGAAGGAAAAAATTTGATATAAAAAGGACTTTTCAAATCCATAGATCAAATAGTGAAGTTTCCAACTAAATAATCTATTCATTAAAGAAGAAGAATAAAAATTTGAGATCGATTAGAAGTGTTATGATCAAACAAAAGAGGAAAATAAGATTCACCATAAAAACTTTTATAATAGGTGAAACAAAATAGAAAATGGGTTATAGTGTTTTTTTGATTATCTGTAAGTGTCAGATGAACTTTTAAAACAAACCTTTGGGATGAAATCATCAAAATGACAGGATTAGATAAAATAATTGGACAAAAAAATTCCAAACAAATAAAGAAGAAATAAAGTTAAAATTTTAATTTTCAGTAGAGAAGAATAATAAAGTTCATCCAAACCTCACCGTAAGACCCATCATATAGGAAGGACTGAACAAAGTAACCAGATCGAAAATTTACAAATGGAGGAAGAATTGGAAATACAAGAAACATTCTTATCTGTTAATAGATAAGAAAGTGAAGAAGAAGTTATTATAAAAATATAAAGAGTGAAGGAAGTACAAATAATCAATGTGACATTAATTATAAGTCTCAATAGGTGGAATAATTTTATAATGTTAAAAACTTATTGAATAATTTTAAAACTTTCTATAGATTTACTAAAAATAATCAACAAGAAGATTCAATTTTGGAGTTATTTTTTTCTAATCTAGGGAATAATATTGTTTCCTTTCACCCTCTAAAGTGTAGAGACTCACAATTGGCTAAAGATTATTTTCTTTACAAACCATTATACTTGTAACATTGTTATAGTAAAGAATATATGTACTAGTCTACACTATACATGATAAGGACTAGCTACTCTTATTCAGTAGTAAACCTTTTAAATATATTATGGGTCTTCTTTAATGTCTTTCTTATACCAGCATATGATAATGAAAAAATAGAATAATATAATCATTTTCCTAATAGTTCAAAGAGTTAAATGGATAAAAAAGTTACAAAAGGATAATAAGTTATGAACACTGACCCCCCTCCCCCTCTAAGTGTTAAGCATATCCAAAAGTGGTCTTCTTGCATGATACCCTACTATGATGGGAATTTGTGAAGTTGTTTTGATATAGATATTTGGTTATGGGGGTAGATATGTAGTTATGTTTGTGATGAGTTATGTGGTGTGTGGTTATGGTATGAGATAATATGTTTGATGGTATGGTTGTAGAAGGTATGGAAGTAAAGGATGTTTTATATTGGTGCATTAGAGAAAAAAACCAATTGGGAAGAGATTATATGGCACCTTATTGATCTATATTCTGTTGATACTATATTATTATACATGGATTTGATATTGGATGAGTAATCCTTGGGGAGGTTGGTTGATAGTTCACCTAGTTTAGGTGTATGTTGGTTCTAATATTTATTCACTGAGGCATTATCATGATTCTTTCACATTTCACGAGTACTATTAAGGGTGATACTACAATTTATATGTCTATTCTCACCTCTATATATAAAAATATATTTTATAGTTTTTGGGATAGATTTACTGATTGAGCTATACAATAATAGCTCAAGGCTTGGATATTTTGTTGGAGTCATTATCATAAGAGTACATTTGTTATTTCTTTTATTAAAAGACTTTTTTTAATGAATTATTTACATGTATTATGGGATATTAGTCATATTTTATATTGTGGATTTTATTGGTGGATTGATATATATTTTCCAACAATTATGAGGGTGATTAATCTCATATGTGTGTGATTATACCCTTAGTGCTAGTCACCAACACATAGTTTATTGTAGGTGGGATTTAGGGGTCACTCTCACCTTTTCTATAATCCCAAGAGGGGGTTCCAATGGTGGTGGGTCGTGAAAAAAGGTAGTGGATGTGAAAAACATGGTAAATTTAATATTAAATCAACTTTAAGTCTTATCAATGTTAATAATTTTACTTTTTGGATTCATATTCAATATAATAATTTTTTAGAAAAATTTTCAATCAAAAAATAAAGAGTTTTATTCAAACTAAATTGTTTTCTATGAATTGCATGATTTTATATAAAATTTAAAATTATAAATTTTGAAATTTTAATTTAATAAAACAGAATTAATTTTTTTATTCAATAGACAAAATTATCTTAGGATAAATTTTTTATATTTTTTAGAAAGAGTAGAGTTTTAGGTAAATAGTGAAAAATACTAATTTTTCAAATACTGTCACTTATAAAAAATTATCATGATATACGAATTAATTGAAATTTTATGAAACATTTTTATAAATAAATAAATATTTAATAAGTAAAATAAATCATTAAAAATATTATTTTGAAATTTGAAACCAGTGTTGGACAATTTGAAATCTAAGTAATATTTTATTTCTAATAAAAAAACTATTTTTGTTTCTTTTTTATTAATGAATTACTAAAAAATGTTCCATTAGGTTATGTATTAGTTTAAAAGTCACATAAATTTACTTTTTTTGTCAAAAAAAATAAATTTAATGAAGATAAAATCTATACATGATTTTGGTGTAAGTTAAATTTTTTTGCTTAAAAATAATTTATTTAAAAACTATTTTTCATTGTGTTTTAGGAATTTATATTAAAATTAATTTTCATCACTTTTAGAAATTAAATATTGTAAAATTATTTTCATATTTTGAATCTTAAATTTCAAATTAGGTAATAAGGGACATTAGATGTTTGTAATACAAATAAATTAACTAGGTAAAATTGTGTCACCACTTTAAGAGTTAAAAGGGTTAAAAGGGTTAGAACTAAGAGATAAGGCCCCAAGATATCAATAAAACTTGTATATAATATTATTATATGAGTTTATTTCATCCCTAATTATCCCAGATTTTAATTTTGGTGTGAATTTTTATTTAAAATAACTTTATTTTATTTTAATGTTAAAAGTAATTACAAATGTTTCACCCCTCTCACATATAAAAGGACCTCCCCTATCACCGCTTCAATACACAATTAAAAATATTTAGATAAAACAATATCTACTAAAATATTTTTCTAAAATATATTCTCCACATCCTAAAGGTTCATATATCAACAAAATACCAAAATAAGAAGTATTAAGCTGTAAGATAAAGGATGATTTCCAAAGAAGAGGTAAAAGTCATAAATAAGTTCCTTTAAGTTTTATTATTATTCCACGTACTTAAAATATTTTATAACCATAATAATATTATGAAATAATTTTCTTTAATGTAATAAAATTTTATTATGTAAATAGTGTAACCTTTTTCCATATCCATTCCATCCAATGGAAAATGAAAATGTTGTATGTGTATACATGAAGACTACAATCTCTATGGATGATGTATCTCATTTTTGTTCACCTCCTCACATGTCTAGTTATAAGGTAGGATTTAATGAATATATATAATATTTATTAAATATTTATGATTCTATAAAGATAAATTATTATATACCCTATCTCCACCTATCCGTTGGGAAATGGAAATGACACACATATGTACGTATGGACTACCACCTTCAGGAAACAATGTATTTCACTTTTCATGACCTCCTCACAATGATGGTTCGAAAATAATATTTAATATATAAACATAATAATTGTGACATAATTAAAAATTTCAAAATTAAGGAACCTTGACAACTTTTACTTGGATCAACCGACTGATTTTGTTTTGGATATTACGAACCAAACAATCTCAAAATGTCTGACATAAACCTAACAAAAATAGTAACTAAATAAAACATGGTAACAAATGAAATTAAAGGAATTATAATACGGTATTTAACATGAATTTTTATTAAGAAAGTAAATGATTAATATAAATTAATTATCCAGGAGGTTATAAGTCATACTATGTGAGTTGGGACTCAATGTAGCTGGTATTGTTTTAAAACCATATTTTAAATGGTTTGAATCCTTCCTTTAAAACTCTTTTTATTCCATGTCTGTGTTCTTTAAATTATTTTAAGAAATTTTTTACTTATACTCATATTATGTATCAAAGAAGTTTTTAACTATATTTTTCTTTCTTTACTAATGTTTTAAAAGGTATATTTTATTATTCACTGCATAGGTCAATTTTGAATTTCTAATAAAATATGAAAAATTATATTTTTTAAAAAATAACCACTTGAATTTTTTTTCCAAAAACTATATCCTTTAATATTTATTTATATTTCTTACCGTGTTTCCATGTTTTTTCAAGTAATATCTCATTCCCATTGTTTTTGGAACTTTTTTTTAAATTATCATCAAAAGAAAATGATATTTCTTGAGATGAAAAAAAAAATATTATGAGTTAATAATAATGTTATGATGAAAAGTGAAACAGTCTATATGTTTTATTAATATAATGGTTATTGGATATTATTGAAGTTTATGGGAGGGCCTAGGATATATATCTTCAATGAATTTGGTAATTATTTATCATCTAGATCAATAATGATTGTAATTAACTAATTATAAGTTATGCCATATGTGTGAAACACGAGTGAACATGGGTGATGAATATGGTATCCCAAGATAAATTCATATTTTTTCTATTATTTTTATGAATTTTAAAGATTTTCTTGAGAAACGTTTGATTTCACAAGTGATTATGTTGAATTAATATCTCAAAGATTATTTTCTGAAAAAAGGAAAACTTTCTAATGGGTTTTTATGTATTTTGAAGGAATAATAGGTTTAATTTATTTTTATATCCCTCAATAAGATTTATTATTATCATCCCTTGTTTTCAAATGCTTTTCATAGGATTTAAGGTTGACTGGGTACATTAACAAATTCAAAGTTCTAGATTTGGTGAGATGAATTGAATGAGAAAAAAAGTATCCTGAATGAAATAGGATTTTAAACTTAAGAAGTTATTTTTTTTAAAAAAAATATACAATCGGTTGAAGTTTATACTTTTTTAAGTAATGGTTTTCATTATTATCTAAAACTCTAAATCTTAAAGATCATAGGACTATTAGAAGGCTAAATATCCTTACTATTAAACTCATCATTATGGGTTTTTTATGTATAAGATGTAGTTTTATGAGATAAGGGTTTAGATAAATTTAAATTTTAGGTTGATGTTAAGAAAATAACATATTATGGATACTAACTTATGGTTATATTATCATGAGATAGACTTTGTGTGTTTTCATGTTGATTCTTTTATTTTATGACCATTATAGTTTGGTTTTCCATATAGTTAATAGGATGAATGAAGTATAAAGGTAGAAAAAAATACCATTTTGAATTAGTGACCTAAAATTGTTGGAGTTTGAATTTTCTACTTTTTAGGTGTGTTAACTCAATTCACCTAGGATATAAACGGTGGAACCCATGCAAGAAGGTGACCGAATTATCTATAGAGTAATGTGTTAATAGTTGAGTATTTCATGAAACATAGCCCTCTATAATTTGATTAAACCTCATACCAAGTGTTAGTTAATGGACAGATAAATTATTTGGAGAATATATTTTAATTTTTGGGTTTTCCAAAGCATTAAAATATAACTCTAACATTTTAAAATTTTTAAGTTGAACCCAATCAATGGTTTTATTTAGTTAAAATTCAAAATTGTATAATTAAATTTATATCATGTAGTGGAAAATATTGAAATATCTCTTTCTTAATAAATATTACTACTAAACTTAATTAACTTAGAATTTAAAGGAAATTTATAGAGTTAAATAAAAGGTAAGAAGATTCATTTTCTAATTTAAAATAAAAATTTTACCAAATTGTTCAGGTATGCACTGGATTTTATTTTGGACCATGAGAGTAAAATTGATGGGTTTTTCACATGATTGAAATTAAATTTAAGAATAGAGATTTCATATCATGATTTTAAAATTTATGATAAAGTTTTTTTTGTGCTGAGAAAGTTGAGATGAATTTTTATAAATTAATTTATCTATTAGAATCAAGAATAAGAAGAGTTTTATGTGGTAATAAATGTAGAAATAATCAATAATGAAACCTAGAGGAAATTTCCCCAAAAGTATCAAATGTGTTAATAAAAATTTTAAGGAATTTTCAATAGGATTAGGTTGTGGTAAGCTTGATCATTTTGGCTATTGACTACAAGGAAAAGACTTCTAATCAAACCAGTATTGGAAAATAATATGGTCAGTTGGAAGTGAAATGTTTTAATTGAAATGATTAGGTTAGTTATCAAAACACATGTTTAAACTTATTTACTCAAGGTTGTAATCATCAAGATCAAGAGAAGAATGTTGTGTAAAAGATACTTGTTTATACTATGATATATTTTGGACCATAAAATTAAGTAGTGATAGGTACATTACTTGTTTACTCAAATTATTCTAATGTATGATTTGATTTGGGGTCTATTCATTATATAATTTCTAGGAAAATTGCATGTAAAATGGAAATATCACATTAAGAAATAGAGAAATAACTATTAGTAAAAACTGGTGGGGGAAGTGAAATTTATCTTTACCATAACATTGAAAAGAATTCAGTAATTTAAATTAGTGATGTTATTTTGGTATATGAATATATGGATATGTTTCCTTATTATTTATCTAGTATTAATCCTAGTCATTAAGTTGAATTTATTATTGATATAGTTCCATAATCTAAAAAAATCAAACTTTTTTTAGTTAATTGATCCAAAAGAACTATTAGAGTACAAAAGGCAGTTACAAGAGATTCTTGATAAAGGTTTCATTCATCCATGAACTTAAACTTGGGGTGATCCTATTTTTTATTAAAAATAAGAACAGTTCTATGAGTGTTTTCATTGATCTTAGATCACTCAATAACATTATTTTCAAGAATAAGTATCATTTTCCTCATATTGATGATCTGTTTGATCAGCTCTTAGGAGAACGGTATTTTTTAATGATTAATCTCAAGTCATGATAACATCAGATGAAATGAAAGAAATAAAACATTACAATAACTACATTTCAAACTTGGTACAACAATTATGAGTTTGTGGTTATTCCCTTAAGGTTGAAAATTTCACCCACTATATTTATAGATCTTATGAATAGTGTTTCCCATTAATATTTAGATAAATTTATGGTGGTATTTATTGATGAAATTTGGGTATATTATAAAATTTATAAGGATCATGAGAAACATATAAGGATTAATAGTTGATCCTAATAAGACTAAAGTGGTGGAAGAATGTGTGATGCCTTCTCATGTCACTGATATTCAATGTTTTCTTGGAATAGTCGGTTATTAATGATAACCTTTTGAAACATTTTATTTGTTATCTAAACCAATAATCAAGATAACCTAAAAGGGATTTGAATTTATTTGGAAAAAAGAGTGTGATGATTGTTTTAAAGAATTATAAATATGATTGGTTAATGCTCATTTATTATCCCTTCCATCAAGAAACGGTGACTTTTTTATTTATAGTGATGCTTCATTAAAGGTCTTTGGTTGTGTTTTGATGCATTACAATCAAGTAATGTAAAATGCATCATGATAGTTGAAACATCATGAGAATAATTATACAATGTATGACCATGAAGTTATAGATGAATTTTTTTTCTTTATGAATTTAGAGGCAACATCTATATGGGGAAAATTTTGATATATACACAGATCATAAAATCGTGAAATATATTTTCCATCAAAAAGAGTTGAACATGAGGAAGAGAGAATGGTTGGAATTGATATTGGATTATTATTATAAAATTCACTATAATCTAGATAAAGTAAGAAAGGTATTGTTTTCCTTAATTCAAAATGATAATGTATCATTTATCATGTTATGTTTAGAACAAGATCCATAGTAAATGATTTAATGAAACTAGAATTGGAGGTTTTGTATCCAAAAACATATTTTCTTTTTGATCATGTAATAGTAAATTAATCCATGTAAGAAAGAATTAGGTATTCCCAAAAATAAGAATTTGGTTTTCAAGAAAGTATATAATTGGTTAATGAAGGTAAATTCCTGATTTTAACTTGGACATTGAAGGTGTTATAAGTCTTGAAAAGTGGTTATGTGTACCAAATGATTTTTAGTTGAATAAATAATTATTCAGTGAGACGCATTTCTTTCTATTTTCTATTTATCTTAGAAGTACTATGATTTATAAATACCTTCGGGGATATTATTAGTGGGTGGGAATAAAGAAAGACATTGTTTATTTTATCTTAAAATGATTCAACTATCAATAAGTTAAAGATGAATGATAACTATCAAAGTGAATTATTCAATCATTTCTATTTCCTGAATTGAAATGTGATAATGTATTAATGGATTTTGTGGTGGTATTACCAAATAAACATTGAAATAATAATGTTATTTTGGTTATTTTTTATCATTTTAATAACTTATACTTTTTTCATATTCAAGATAATATTTCATTAGATAAAATCTAAAGACTTAATCTTAAAAAGATTGTCCAGTTAAATAGAGTCTTTATATATATTTTATCTTATCATGATACTAGATTTACATAAAAAAATTTAAAAGGAATTCAAAAGTTGTTAAGGACTAAGTTAAGTTTTAGTGCATCTTTTCACCCTCAATCTAATTGATATTCAGAGTGGAAAATTCAAACTTTGGAGGATATGTTCTAGCCTATCTCATTGGATTACCAAAGAAGCTAGAATTAGAATATTTAATTATCATAATTTTCTTATAATAATAATTTTCTTTCCAATATAGTTTATTCCATTTGAGTTATTATATGGAAAGTGGTTTCAAAATCTTACATAATAGGACAAATTCATGGAAAGAAAGTTGATTAAACTAGAATTAGTAAAAGATATGGTTTAAAAATTAAATATGATTCAACATTATATAAGGGAAGTTCAGAGATGGAAAAAATTTATGCAGATAAATAGAGGTGAGATTATTCATTTGAGGTAGGAGAGTACGTTTTTCTTAAAATATTTCTTTAGAAAGGTGTGATATATTTTGGTAAAAAGAGAAAATTAATTTCATGGTGTATTGGTCTACGTGAAATTTTTTAGAAAGTGTGATTATTTTTGTATTGGTTATCATTACCTTTAAGTTTATCTAGGGTACATGATGTGTCTCATTTTTTTGTTAAGTAAATATACACCTTATGCAACTCAAGTTTTGAGCCTAAAGTAGTTTAGTTGGAATGGAATATTTCATATAATGAAAATAAATTTTGGATTATAGATCATAGAGAGTAGGTATTACCAAATAAGGTAACCCTACTATTTAAGATTTTGTGTAATAACCATATTATTTAAGATGAAACATGAGAATCTAAAAAAGTTATGAGGTAAAAATATCCTTACATGTTTGCTAATGAATAAAATTGTGAGAGCACAATTTATTTAAGGGGGAAAATGTGATAACATAATTAAATTTAAATGTAAATAATTTTCATATCTTATTAAAGTTAATAATTACATTTTATGGATTCATATTCTATATAATAATTTTATATAATTTTTTAGTCAAAAAAAATAAATATTTTTATTCTAAATAAATTATTTTCCATGAATTATATGGTTTTATTTAAAAGATAAATTTAAATATTTTTTAATTTTAATTTGATAAAATTTACTTCATTTTTAGATTCAATTAGTCAAAATTATCTTAGGTTGAATTTTTTAGATTTTTCAAAAAGAGTCAATTTTTGGGTGAATAGTAAAAAATAATGATATTGAAAATATTTTCACTTATATGAAATTAAAATGATTTAAAAATTGATTGAAAGTCAATGAACACATTTTTTTAGAAAAAATAAACATTTTATATTTAAAATTAATCATTTAAAATATTATGTTTAATTTAGATACATATGTTGTACATTGTTATATAAAAGTAATATTTTTTTTAATAAATATTATTTTTGATTCTTTTCGTTTAATTAAGAAATTACAAGGTAACATTTGGTTATGAATTATATTAAAATTCACATAACTCTTATTATTTTTATAATAATCTAATTTCTATCATGAGTATTAATTATAATCATGATTTTGGTATAAATTCAATTTTTATGCATACAATAAATTTTTCTACACACTGTTTTTCAGTGCATTTTACACATTTATATTAAAATTAATTTTTTTCAAAAATATATAAATTTAATATTATAATATAATTTTCATATTTTGAAATTTAATTTTTATATCAGGTAATAAGTTCCATTTTTTCATATAAATTAATTACCTAGTTAAAAAAATTTCACCACGACAAGAGTAAGAATTGCTTTAAAATGTTAAAAGTAAGAGATAAGGCCCCAATATATCACTAAAAAATATCTATAATATTATTTTATTTTTATTATTTCTACACACATTATCCCATATTCAATTTTTTTCTGCTTTCTGTTGAAAATTACATTTTTTATTTTAATGTAAATAATATTAACAAAGGTGTCACCCTCTCACCTATAAATGTTCATCTTATATATTCACTTTTCCACACACTTTAAGAATTTCTTATATACATAAATATAACAAAATAACATCCAAATTATCCTTACCATGTAATACAAGTTTTTTTCACACCATAAAAACAAACTAAGGATGCTTGTGGTGTAATCAAAAGGAGGATTTCCAAGGATTATTTAAAAGTCATAACCAAGTTCTTTCATGTTTCTTTATTCTCCCACTTCCTTATAAAAATATATAACCATAATAATATAATGAAATAATAATATTTAATATAAAAAATTATTATTTATATGTTATAACATTCTCCCATATCCTTTCCATCTGATTTAAAATGAAAACATAGTCTGTCTGTATAGGCGAACTACTGCCTCCATGGACAACATATCTCATTTTTCATCACTACCTCGTATATATTGTTATAAAGATGTATTAAATGAAAATATATGATATTTATGAAATAATTATGATTTTTTAAAGATAAAATATCATCTACCTTTTTCCCCCATTCTTTGGAAAATGGAAATGACATTCATGTGTATGTGCAGAGTACCGCCTCCATTAATCAACATATTTCATTTTTCAAGACATACTTACATGGAGAGAATAAAAAGTATATTTTATTATTAAAAATAATTATTATAAAATAATTAAGAATTTTTAAATTATATAATCTTGGCCCCTTTTACCATGTCCATCCCACCAGTGATTATTTCAATATTATGAATCGAACATTCTGAAAACATCTGATGGAAAATTAACCAATTTAGTAACTAAATAAAACATGGTAATAAATGAAATGAAAAGAATAAAAAAATTCATGAACATGAAAAAGGTTATGAATCAGGTAAATAATTAAAATTATTTTCTTATCTAGGATGTTTGAAGTTATATGATGCAATTTGCGACTCGAGGTATGGGTTCTTTCTATAAAACCTTGTTTTAAATGTTTTGAAGTATTCCTTTAAAATTATTTTCCTCCGATTTCCATATTTGTCACATTATTTCATGAATTTTATTAATTATACTTAAAATATTTTTCAAATTATTTTTCAATTACATTTTAACTTCTTTACAAATGTTTTAAAAGTAATCTTTTAATGTTTTCCATACATGTTAATTTTGGAATTCTTATAAAAGTGAGAAAAGAATGTTTTTTAACATTTACCACTTGAATGAAATTTCCTAAAAATATGTCCTTTATTAATTATTAATATTAATTTACATGTATATATGGTTTTTTAAGAAATTATATCATTCCCATTATTCTAGGAATTTTTATTTTTTAAAAGGGTTATCAAAAGAAAATGATATTTCATGAGATGGATGAAAGTGATTTTGATTATGGGATCAAATGAATGTCATGATAAAAAGTGAATGCTGATATTTTTTCATATAATAGTTATAATAAATTATAGATTATGATCAATGTTCTTGACATATATTCCTCAAATTTATTTGGTAAATATTTATTCTCTATAAAAATGATGATTGTGACAAATTGACTATAAGTTATTCCATATGGGTGAAACATGAGTGAACACAGGTGGTAAATATGATATCACAAGATCCCATCATGGATTTTCTATTATTTATATTATATTTAATTATTTTATTTACCAATGGTTAATTTAATAATGGATTGTGATTTATTATGGTCTTAAAGTTTATTTTTTGGAAGAAGAAAACTTTCTAATGGGTTTTCAAGTTTTTCAATGGAAAAATGGGTATCCTTAATTTTTATATATCATACTAAGATTTTTTTATCATAAAATGTATTAAAAATTTTCTCATAAATCCTAAGGATTATTATTTAATTTAAAAAAGTTAAATTTACAACTATTGTGACTCGTTTTGATTGAAGAAAAAAGAACCATGAATAAAAAATGAGTTTAAACTTAGTAACCTATTTTTATGGAAAACATTTTCATAATGTGGAAGTTTCCACTTTTTTATGTAATGATTTTCCTTAATCTATAAAACTATAAACCAAAAATTTCATGGTAATATAATAAAGATCAAAATAATTTCTATTAAAATTATCATTATGGGTTGGTTATGTATGGGTTGTTATAGTGTATCTTAGTTAGAGTGTATAATATTGGAAATTGAAATTAATTGAGAGATAAATAACCTAAATCATGGATATGAGAGAAAAGTGATATGTAAAATTTTATAATATTATCATGAGAAATTATAAGAATAATTTAATTTTGGAATAATTTATTTTACGTAAAATTTAAAACTTTTGAAGTTTTACTTGCATTTATATTATATATATTTATTTTTTACTTCTCTTTTACATGATTACATTCAAGACCATAAGTTTTATAGAGTTTGTATTTAAGAATTATTCAGCATCTTTATAATTTATTCATATATTTTTTAATTTTTAATAATTTATTTTAATTTATGAAATTAATAAACAAATTTTCAATTGAATTATGTTTTTAAAATTTTTAATGTATTTTTTGTGATTTTATTATTTATGTTCTAATTTTTATAAATTAGTTTGTGAAAAAATATTATTTAATTAAATTAAAATAAATTAAATTTAAAATTTAGGCACAAAAATTATGTTTTATTGCCTTTATAGAATATGTTTCATGGTTGAGGAAAAAATAAATGTTATCTATCAATTTGGAAAGTTTTTTCATATTTTTAAAATGTTATGTTTTATTTTTCCATTATTATATTTATTTTATATTTTATGTTATTTTGTTTCTTTTGTTTTTAATTTTCATTAATATTTTTATTATTTTATTATAATCATTTAAACTCATGTGTTTATAAAATAACATATTCAATGTTTTTATGTAGGATGTGTTCTATGATTTCTATGTTCTCTCTCTTGTAATTCATATGTTTTTATCTTAATTTATTTATTATTTTCTTATTTTTTATGTTCGATTATATTATTTTATATGTATATTATTACCTTATTTTTTTTACAATCTATAATTAAATTATATTTTGTGGTTTAATAAAGTTTTGTGCTCACAACAGAATAGGTTATGTGTAGGTCTATGTTTTGTATTTTTTTTAAATGTTTTATATTTTCATTTCATTAAATTTTATAACATTACCTATAATATAAGTGATTTTATGTTCTAGAGTTCATGTCCAAAATTTATGCGTGTAGCATAGATAAATTAAATCTATAAATTATTTAAATGTTTTAGTGAATTAGATTAGTTCTTTTTATAGCATTATAACATAAATAAATACAATTTTTTATTTCATATAAATGTTTTTTAGTGTTTCCTTTGTTTTTATTACACTGAGTTTTCAACTAATTATTTGTGTTTTATAAGTGAAATTAATTGGAGAACTTAGTTATATGGGTCTAACTTAGAAAATTTGACATGTTATTAGACCATAATAAAGCGAGTGTTTATTTTAATTTTTTTATGAGTCAATGATCTCGAGAAATTTCATCCATGTGAAATATTCCAAAATAATTGTATATCATTATTTTTTCCTATAAATAATATTTTCCATTTCTATAATAAGTAATGTGGAACCTTGGAGTTGAAGTAAATATTGGTTTAGAGTATGTGTGTTTGAGAACTCTAACCACCTTTCTTCTTTCTTTCCCTAGTTTACAATAGTGTAAACATTTAGATTAATGCAATTCATATATATATGTTTTAAGTATTATTATCAATTTATATTTATTATTTGTAAAAAACATTTGTTATATAATAGTTATATATTAATGTAATTAAAACTAATTAATTTAGCTAAAACATGATATTTATAAATTTAATTGATAGAATCAGGTATACATATAGGGAATTTCATGGGATAAAAATTATATAAAATGAATATAGAAAATAGTGAGATATTTAAAACCCAATATAATATCAAGATATAATATTTTATCCAAATTAAACACACTTCAAGACCATGAACATTAACATGGGTATATTGTATCAAAATCAAGTGCTCGTGGATTATTTAAATGTGAACTAAAAGATTTAGGTGACCCTAATTGTAACATACCCATCCAATTCACCATCCATATTACCTATGAAAAATCATTTCATACTTTAGGTGTGACTCCCTATATGTCAGAGGCGACCGACTAGTAGTTAAGGTTGAATAAAACCATGTGCAGAGATAATACCCTCATTATTAGCATATATAACAACATATAAATAATTGAAACATCTATATCAAATTCACCATTGAAGTTAAACCTGGAATAAAAATAAAATTAATTCCATGATAAATATAAAAACAACATGTTATAGAAAAATTTAACCTAAACCAAATACATAGTCATGCATCCTAATAAATGTCACCCAATTGGATCATCATATATAATGAAAAATAAAATTGAAAATAAAATAGTAATAATACTTTACCAATATCCTTGGAATCATCTTATAATTATCTCCATATCCTTATAGTGATCCTCCAACCCACTCACTTGTACAAGGGTCTATGACAGAACATGCATGTTAACCATAAGTTTTACATATCTGCTAAGGTTAACATATAGGGTGTGAGAATAAAAATTGGTAATACACCACCATAGGAGTCCCTAATAATAATAATTATGGATGATCAGCCATCTAATGAGTGAAATAAAAACTGAAACAAATATAAGCATTCACCCCTCACATCATTTGGAACTCTAAAGCCCATGATAATGGTTGAATCATACCTACATCAGTCTGTGCTATAATGTGATGATGTTACCATGATCAAATCACAAAAAAAGAGTGATTAGGTTATCAACTCATATAATAATAGGTCTATAGAATAATCTATCACCAAATAAATAAGGTATCTGTGAATAATTCATCACCATATAGAAAACCATGGGTGCATAAGGTATCATCATATTCATAAGAAATAGTGAATGAGGTATCACAAAATAAACAATAAGGTGAATGATATTTCACCATATATTAAACAACATAGAATGATACACCACTATTTTGACCAAAGGTTAATGATATGTCACCATGCTAACCAAAGGTGATTGATGAAAACACAAGATAACAATCAAGGTGTCACAACCCGTCCCCTAGGACCCTTTCCATGACTACCCCAAGCTCGCCTTCCATTGTCCATTGGCTGGCGACTAGCACCAAAAAGGAGTATCCCTATAGTGGAAAGGCATTGCCTTTAAACCTGTACAAACACAAAAACCGAGAACACACCAAGAAGCAACCGCAAAGTAAACTGTTGTAGTAAATAGTGTACTAGAAGTAAAAGGGATGGAATACAAGCCCAACTGAAAAGTACAAGTACCACTTAAAAGAGAAAAACAGCTCATGAATCATCCATCGAGGATCCCACCTAAAGGTTAGGTATAGCTCCTGACCAGTAGTCAATACAGCAGTTCATGTCAACGGTACACCTCCGAGCACCGTCCAGTCCTGGCTCCCTCAGCCTCTATCAATGTTGTCCTTCGTCTGCACAATACACAATAATGTGCGGGCATAGCCCATGCAAGGGTGAGTATAAAGATACTCATTAGGGACCCTGAGACCCCCAAATGTCTCCCAGAGTTCCACAAAGGAAAAACCAAAAAGCGAGATCTCAACCACAAATCATGGAGCAGTCAACAACACTACTTAGGTATATACCCATACATATACCTAAGTTATCAAGATATACTCATCTCATGCATAAGGGAAGAATACAACAAAGGTAACACCACGAAGTTAAAAGTACGAAAAATGTAACACCATGAAGGTAGCACCACGAAGGTAAAAGTACCACATAGGTAGCACCAGGAAGGTAACACCACAAAGGTAAAAGTACCACACATATAACACCATGAAGATAACACCAAAAGGGTAAAATACTCATCTCACATCAGGTATATAAGTAAAGCATATAAGTATAGATGATTAGTCGAGAATTTGGATCATCTTATTCTGTCGAGAGGCACTACTTCTAATTATATAGAGTCTAACCCACGTAGGATTGATAGGTACTAACCCCCACTAACTCACCCAAGATCTGGCCCACACAGGATCGGTATGCACTAACCCACATAGGATCGGTGAGCGCTAACCCATACAAGATTTGACCCACACCAGATCAGTATTCACTATGCCAGAACAGATCACTAAGCACTGATCCACACAGGATCCGGCTGACACAGGATCGGTGCTGACCCACACAGGATTTCTCGTTACTAACCTCCTTATGATATGTCTCCAATCTCCGCCTCACTTCCAACCACTAGATTCTCGCTCATAATACGCTTGATTACAAGGATATCTTCTCCTCAATCCATCGTTCATATCTCAAACACCACTAATTTCCACAAAGAAATATCTCAAAGGACCTCCATTCCATAAGGGTTCCAACGTGACAGACAGCGCGTCAATCGGGGGTCCGGGCTGTGACTTATAAGTGTTTTAGTTTTGAGGGCCCAGTTAGATCAGATTTGATCCTACCCAGCTGTACTCCAACATTCTTCAAAACTCAATTGGATTATACCTAAAGGACCGTCTCATTCCAAGGGTCTTGGTGCAACAGGAGGTTCGTCAAACGGACACCCATATTTCAAGTTATGTTTCTTTTGGTGAAACTGGCCTGGAAGGGCCCAAGTTCGGTCCAACCCGGTCCGGGTCTGATCGGGTTGGGCTGGGTCGCGGTAGGCTCGGCCCACTGGGCAACGATCTGGACCAACCCAGATGGGGGCATGGCCTAGTCCTCAAAGGAACGGCCCGCTGGGCTCGCGTGGCCCTGCCTGTGGAGGTGCAATCCGCTAGGCGCGTGCGGACTTGGTCGCGGTGGCGCGGCCTGCTGGGCTTGTGTGGCCCACTAGAGTGGGGCATACCCTAGATGACATGGGGGGGGGTCCCCTAGTTTTTTCAAATGGTCAAGAGTTTGTTTGGCATGGGAAGTGACGGCACCATGGGGCGCCGCCCGGTCGTCGCGGGACCTGCAGGAGGGTGGGTCCCTCTACAATCGCGTCTTCAAGCAATGGCCTCCTCTTGGGGTACGCGACAGCGTGCCACTCCGTCTTCACCTTCCATGGCCATCTTGAGCCAGCCGCCATCTTCAGCCGCCATGACTTCATCTGTGGCCTTCCCTAACGACGGCATGTGATGGCACGTCGCAGCACCTCTACGGTCGGCCGGTGCCATCCACTCTAATAAACGTTGTGTCATAGTGTCACAGACTCCTCCTCCTGTGGCGAGTGAAGGTGTTCCGTCTCTAACATGGATGGCATGTGCTGCCGCGCTGACAGTATTCCATAGAGAACGCAAGGGTAAACAAGGTAGCAGAGGTTCTGGGCCATGTTTTTTTGGCCTGTGCCCTCCGCATTAGCTTGAAAACATGAGGGAGGAAATATGATTCAACAAACACTGCAAATTATAATAAAAATAAATCCCTACCTCAAGTTCATTGGAGAGCCTCCACACTTGAGGAAGAGTCTATGTTTTTTTTCGGTGGTGTTCATCATTACCTACTAGAACCAGCTCCATCCTCTTAGTGATTGGTGTCACGGAACTTTATCATAACTTCATCTCTTAGTGAAGTCATGTCAAATATATCTCCCCAATATTCTTATAAATAGGTTAGGGGGAGGTCGAGTAACACCCGTGGCATTAATGGGGGTTCATTTAATAGGAACCTTTCTAATTCCAACAGTGCTATTACAAAGTATTTTATGGAGTCAAGCCATTTAATGTATTGACATGTCATTGGTCCCTCCACTGCTGCTTGTCTATTGGAGGAAAAGAAATAAATAAATAAAATAACAAAGTTATTTTATTATTATTTTAAAAATTCCAAAATCTAACTTTTTATCCAGACTTATTGTGGTATAAGTGAAGCCTCCCTTAAGCGAATACCATCGCTGCAGATTCAAAGGTGCCCTCAAATTTTTAATCCGAGCACCAGTTCAATAGATAGAAAATTCTGCCCACACGTTTACTGAACGTACCTTAAAAAAAAGTCCATAAATTCACTCTGGGCACACCAGGCCTTAGAATCATACACCGTCAATTTTTTTAGACTCCTAGTAATTCCATATAATTAAAAAATTAAATTAAAAATTTATGTCTTCACATTCTACCCACCTTAGGACTTTTCATCCCTGAAAGACCCAACATAGACTAAAGACACAAATGGGGTACAGAGCACAAATTTGAGCCTCTCGCTCCCATGTACTGTCCTAGAGGTTCTCGTGCTACCAGCAAACATGCACCAGAGGAATTGATTTCCCATGAAGGACCCTCTCCTGTCAATCCTCAATCTCCACTGAAACCTCCATCAATGTCACCCATCATCAAACTCCAGATCATCATAGTCGATGACATGGTATGGTTCATGCACGTATATCCTTTGTTGGGATACGTGGAAGATTTCGTGCACCCTATCCAACTGCAGTGGTAGTGCCAAGTAGTATGCTACCTCTCCAACCCTCTGAAGCATCAAAAAAGTTCTGACAAACCTCGGTGATAGTTTGCCTCCTTGGCCAAATCTCCAAAAACCTCATCAAGGTGAAACCCGTAGGAAGACGTGGTCTCCCTCCTCGAACTCCAAGGGCCAACATCTCCTATCAGCATAAGACTTATGTATGCTCTATGCAGTCTTCATCCACTCCTAGATGATCTGATCCTTATCAGTGGTCGCATGTACCAACTCTATACCCATAAGTGATGACTCCCCTGGGTCTTCCCATCATAGAGGTGATCTGCAAGGTTGACTGTATAAGGCCTAGAATGGTTCCATACTGATGGTGAAGTGATGGTAGTCATTGTATGCGAACTCCACCAAGGGAAAGTGATCCTCCAAGCTGCATCCAAAATCTAGGATGAAAGCACATCGCATATCCTCTAGTGTCTGAATGGTCTTCTCCATCTGAACATCCTTCTGTGGATGAAAGGAGGTGCTCAAATGTAGCTGTGTCCTGAACGCCTCCTGTAATCCCTTACACAACCGGGATGTAAAACATGTGTCATTTTCGGAGACAATCGTCGATGGCACCCCATTAAGTCATACAATCTCTTGTATGTAGAGGCATCCCAAGCCCTCTAATTATCCCTTCTCTCGGATGGGTAGGAAGTGGGCTGACTTGGTGAGTCGGTCAATGATCACCAAGATGGAATCATGTCCCCTGAATGTACGTGGAAGCTCTATCACAAATTCCATGGATATAGCTTCCCACTTCCACTCCGGCACCTCTAGTGGCTGTGCTAGGCCTGTTGAATCCTGATGCTCAGCCTTCACTTGTTGACAAGTGAGGCATCGTGAAAAAAACTCTTCCATTGACATCTTCATCACTAGCCACCAGTGATGACGCCAGAGGTCCTGGTACATCTTCACCACACCAGTATGTACTGCTAGAGGGGACATATGGAACTCCCTCAACAACTCCTCCCATAGTGCCACTGGTACCATGGTGTGTCCTCTAAAGAGGATAGTGTGCTCCCTACATTCATAAAATCCATCAGATGCCTGTCCTATGGATATTTGAGCACTTCATGCCTCGCAGTCAATGTCCCCAAGTTGTGCCTCCCAAACTCACTGAAGAAGTGTGGAAGTGACAGTCCTAGACTGGATGTAAGCTGCTCTATCTCTATCCACCAAGGATATCTATAACACGACTAGCTGCATTGTCTCCTCACTTAGCAACTGTAGATCATACCTCCTGCTGAGTGCGTCTTCCACTATGTTCCACTTCCCAAGAGTATAGATTATCTCTAATTCATAGTCCAAGAGGAACTCTATCCATCATCGTTGTCTCAGGTTTAGGTATTTTTGGGAGAAGATATACCTGAGACTCTTGTTATCAGAGTTGACTATAAAACGTTATCCCATGAAGTAATGTATCCACATCTTCAAGGTGATGACCACTGCTGCTAACTCCAGGTCATGGGTGGTGTAGTTCTGCTCATGTTGTATCAGTTTTCAAGAACCATATGCGATCACTGCTCACTCCTACATCAGTACACATCCAATTATGGTCCCTGATGCGTTGTTGTAGACTACATACTGAACACCCTCTTCTGGTAGCCTCGAGATGGGTGGCACTCGTCAGTCTCTGCCTCAACTCTTGAAAACTCTGCTATCATATCTCCATCCACACAAAGGGTTTTCCCTTCTTTGTTAATAATTAAAAGGGCACCACAACTCAAGAAAAGCCGGGTACGAATCATCAGTAGTACCCAGCCAACCCTAGGAAACTCCGCTCCTTGGTCACACTCCTGGGAGGCTCCCAAGCTAGTACAACATCTATCTTTGTTGGATCCACTACAACTCCTACCTCTATGATAACGTTTCCTAGAAATTGGACCTCTCATATCTTGAACTAGCACTTCGAGAGCTTACCATAAAGCTGGTGATCTCAGAATGTATCTAGAACTATCTGAAGATGTTAGACATGCTCCTCCTCTATCGCTGAGTACAACAAGATGTCATCAATGAAGACCACCAAAAAGAAATAGAGGTATGGATGGATGATCTTGTTCATGAGTCCCATGAACATTTCAGGGGTTTTAGTCATGCTGAAAAGAATAACCAAGAACTCATAGTGGTCATACCGACATCTAAAGGTCATCTTATGCACAGCCTCATCTTGTACCCTGAGCTGATGATACCATGATCTAAGGTCTATCTTTGAAAACCATAGAGCTCCTTTCAACTGATCAAAGAGATCAGAAATCCTCAAGAGTGGATACTTATTCTTTATGGTCACCTAGTTCAGGTGCCAATAATCTACACAGATTCTCAAACTCCTATCTTCCTTATTGGAGAACAAAAATCAGGAATGCCTATGGAGAAACACTGGGCCTTATGAACCCCTTCCTATGCAAGTCCTCCAGTTGTACCCATAACTCATGAAGCACTACGAGAGCCATTTGATATTCTTGTGTAGATATCGGTGTAATTCCGGGGTACAAGTCAATGAAAAAGTCTACCTATCTTCTTGGAGATAGTCCCAGAACATCATCATGAAGGATATCGGCATACTGGTCCACCACTATAGGATAGCTCGGACTCTCAACATCAACTTCTCTGAGGGTAAGGCTAGACAACTAATGTGTGATCGGATGCACCCTCCACAAGGTAAGTCCATCCTTTACTGTAAAAAGTTCCCTTCTCAATGGTGAAGTAAAACTGGGTCCCATCCTCACGGGCACACAACACATTGTGCCTAATATAGTCAATTTGAGCATGGACTGTGGATAACCAATCCATACCCAAGATGACATTGTAAGCCTTGACACCGCTAATATAAGATCCCAGCCGAAGCTCTCGCCTCCTAGAGTAATCTCACATAGTTGACTCCAGTGTGTAATCATCGAATCTTCTCTCATAGGTGTATCTAGACATAAGGATTGAGCCAATGGCTCTGTCAGAATCTCTGATCTTTGAACAAGGGTCATGGAAATAAAAGAGTGACGGAAACCGATGTCTATAAGTACTGCAGCTAATGTATAATTGGCATAGATCATACCTCTAATCATTTCTAGAGCATCGTGGTCATAAGACTCAGCTTCCTGGAGCTAAGCTCATCCATGTCCTCCTGAACCCTATGGTCAGGGTAGACCACCTGGAGGTGGTGGAGGCATAACCTCAAATTGTTTCCCACTTCCTGTTTCACGGCTAGATCCTTTGTCATGTCTACCACCCTACGGACCTCCTCACTCAAACATCTGCCTCTACATCGTCGGTCCCTCGACCTTCACCTGGTTGTCCGTATGGTGGGTCAGGCAGTCACGAGCTATGTGACCATGTCCGCTACACGAGTAGCACTGCCTGATCCTCAATTGTCCTCCTCTATCCCGTGAGCACCTCACCACTTACCCTGTATCCTGATTTCATCAACCAGAAGTTCTGGCCCGCTTGGTCCCCTACGTAATCCATCTACTACCTACTATGGATGAATCTTTTTCCTAACATCCAGTGGTGGATCTCACTATCAATTTCTTCTCAGCTAGGAAGCTCTTAACCAAAAGTGATCACTCTAGCACCCTAGCCTGCGTCGGAATGTTGATTGATATCATCGATGCTCTAATCTCCTATTGAAGACCCTTCTCAAAGGTCTGGGCCCTGAATAAAGGTTCGCATACCATGTTGGTGGAGTAGTAGGAGAGATCAATGAACCTTGCTGAGTACTGGGCCACAGTCATGCGGACCTACTGTAATTGCAGTAGTTTCTGTATACGTACTGAGTTTAGAGTCACTGGGACAAACTCTTCCCTGAAAAGGCCCTTGAAGTTCGCCCAGGTGAGGTTATCCTCATCATGTAACTAGAGTGTCAAACTCCACCATATCACAGCTGCTCCTTGGAAAAGACTGGCATTTAGGATCACTATCAGATCAGCTGGTATCCCAACTAAGTGAAAAACTCTAGCCACAACCTCTAGTTAGTCCTCAGTCGCATGTGGATCTGTCTCTCCTCAGAACCTCGGAGCACTCTACTGATGAATCTCATGAAACATGCTCAGTAATCATGCACCCTTTGCTGGTGGGGATAGTGGCATATTTTTCCCAATGGGTGGTGGTGCTACTGGTGCACCACCTGATGGTACCATCACCGTAAGAGGGCCCTACACTGAAGCCTCATTGCTCGGTGGTCCATAATTGTGTACTCTCTCGGGGATTCTGGATAATGGTCTACATTGGGGAATCCTAAAAGAAAATAGGTGAACCATGGTCAATAAGTTATACCTGGTGAGATGACTCAAAGAAATCAAAAGAAAAACTTTTTAAAAACACAAACAATCAGTGTTTTCCTACACTGAGTCAGAAATCAGAATTCAGGGTCCTGGTGTGTGAATACGTCGGTCTCTTCACCAACACTAGATTCCCCAAACTGAAAACCAAACTCATAACACTTAACATTATTTCCACATAAAAAATATTAGATTCCTTTTACTTCAGTAGAACTGACTAATCTGATACCACTTTGTCACGACCCATCCTCCGGGACCCATGACGTGCCTACCCCAAGCTCACCTTCCATAGGCCAAGGCCTGGCGACTAGCATAAAAAAGTCATATCCCAATAATGGGAAGGAATTTCCTTTAAAATAGTATAAACCTACAAACTGAGAACACAACAAGAAGCATCCAAAAAGTAAACTATTATAGTAAAAAGTTTGCTGAAAGTAAAGGGGCCGAAATACAAGCCTAAATGAAAAATACAAGTACAACTGAAAATATAAAAACATCTCTTGAATCATCCACCGAGGATCCCACATGAAGGGTAGGTACAACTCAAAATCAGTAGTCATTGCAGCACGTCACGTCAAAGGTCCACCTTCAAGAACCATCCAGTCCTGGTTCCCTCAGCCTCAATCAACATTGACCCTCATCTACACAAGACATAACAAGGTGCGGCCGTAGCCTGTGCAGGGGTGAGTATAACGATACTTAGTAGGGACCTCGAGACCCCTGAAGGACTCCCAGAGTTACACAAAGGAAAAACCACAAAGCATGGAGCAGTCAACAACTCTACTTAAGTATATTCTCATACATATACCTAAGTTATCAAGATATACTCGTCTCATACATGAGGCAAGAATACAAAAAAGGTAACACCACGAAGGTAAAAGTACCACAAAGGTAACACCACGAAGGTAAAAGTACCACATAGGTACCACCAAGAAGGTAATACCACAAAGGTAAAAGTACCACACAGGTAACACCACGAAGATAATTCCACAAAGGTAAAAGACTCAGCTCACACTAGGTTTATAAGTAAAGCACAGAAGTACAGATGATTAGTCGAGAAGCTAGATCATCTTATTCTGTCAAGAGACAATGTAGCAGATTATATGGATTTGGCCCACATAGGATCAATAGGTACTAACCCCCGCTAACCCACATAGGATCTGACCCACAGAGTATCGGTATACTCTGACCCACAAAGGATCTTTGAGCACTGACCCACACAGGATCTGACCCACATAGGATCGCTCGGTACTAACCTCTGTATGATCTGTCTCCAACCTCCGCCTCACTCCCAGCCACTGGATTCCCACTCATACCACACTTGATTCCAATAATATCCTCTCCTCAAGCCATTGGTCGTACCTCAACCGCCAAAAATTTCCACAAATAAGTATCCCAAAGTTCCATTATATCGTAAGGGTTCCAACGTGACAGACAGTGTGTCAATAGGACGTCCAGTCTGTGACTTATAAGCGTTTTAGTTCTGAGGGCCCGGTTGGATTCAGATTTGATCCAACCAGGCCGTACACCAACTTTTTCCAAAACTCAAATGGATTATACCAAAAGGACCATCTCTCTCCAATGGTCTTATCACTAAAGATGGTTTGTCAAATGGATGCTTGGATTTCAAGTTATGGTCCTTTAGGTGATACTGGCCTGGAAGGGCCTAGGTTCGGTCCGACCCAGTTAGACCAACCTGGCACGACCCGAGTGGGCTGGGCCATGGTCTGGCCCAGCTTGTAGGGGGAATGTCTTAGCCCGTAATGGAATGGCCCACTAGTCTCGCGCGACCCAGCACGCAGAGGCACATCCCTCTGGGCTCACGCGGCCCGACCCATGGTAACGTGGCCCGCGGGGCATGCATGACCCGCTAGAGCGGGGCATGCCCTAGCCAACATGGGGGGAGGGGGGGAGTCCCCCCGGTTTTCCCAAATGGCCAAGAAGACGTTTGTCTTGAGAATCGGCGGCGCCATGGGGCGTCCCTCGGTCTCCACGGGACCCACAAGATGGCGGGTCCCTCCACCGCTGCGACTTCGAGTTGTGGCCTCCTCTAGCAGCACGCGATGGTGCGCTTCTTCATCTACGCCTTCCATGGCCAGCTCGAGCCGGCTGTCGTCTTCATCCACCACAGCTTCAGTCGTAGCCTTCCCCACCATCGGTGCGCGACATCCTGCCACACCACCTGCACAGTCAGCCAGTGTCAGCTTCTCTACTAACCACCACTGCATAGTGTCACATCCTCTTCCTCCTGTGGCGTGCGACAGTGTTCCGCCTCTATCATGGTCGGATGGTGCCACCGGTCTTCTATAGAGAACACAAGGGTAGACAAGGTAGCGGAGGGTCTTTTCCATGTTCATTTGGCCCGCGCCCTCTGCTTTAGCTTGAAAACATGAGGGGTAAATAGGAATCAACAAACACTTGAAATTATTACAAAAATAAATCCCTACCTAAATTTTGTTGGAGAAACTCCACGCTTCAGGATGAGTGGGTGTTCATTGCTCGGTGGCGCTCATCACCATCCACTGGAACCGGCTTCATTCTCCAAGTGATTGGAGTCGCAAAAATTTATCATAACTCCATCACTTTGTGAAGCCATGCCAAATACCTCTCCCCAAGCTTCATATAAATAGGAGAGGGGGAGGGGGAGTAACGCACGTGGAATTAATGGGGGTTCATTTAATAGGAACCTTCCTAATTCCAACGGTGCTATTACAAAGGATTTTAGTAGTCAATCCATTTAATGGCATGACATGTCATTGGTCCTGCCACTGCCACTTATCCGTTAGAGGAAAGAAATGAAATAAATAAAATAATATTGTTATTTTAATATTCTTTTAAAAAAACCTAAATCTATCTTTTTCTCAAGACTTACTGTGGTTGAAGTGAATCCTCCCTTAAGCGAATCCTGGTACTGCAGATTCAATGGTGCCCTCAGATTTTTAATTCGAGCACTGTTTCAAAAGATAAAAAACATTGCATGCGTATTTACTGAATGTACCTTAAAAAGTTCATAAATTCACTCCAGGAACACCAGGCCTCGGAATCATGCACCATCAATTTTCAAAGACTCATAATAATTCCATATAATTAAAAAAATTACATGGAAAATATGGGTCTTTATGCAAGGTGAATGTTGTTTCATTGAAACAACAAAAATAGAGAATAATGTATCAACAATAAAAAAACAAAGTTAAATAGTATATCAACAATATTATAAAAATGGTGGAAATGAACCACTGATATAATAACCAAGGTGAATGATATATCACTAACACAACTATAAGTGTATATGATATACCACCTATGGTAAATTATACATCCCTAATCATACATCGATTGAATGATATATCACCTATAGTGATCAATACATCACCAATCATATATTAATTGAATTTTATATCACCTATGGTAATTGATAAATCACTAATCATATACTATGAGAATGATATATCACCATATAATAAATTCTTAAGTGAATGGATTATAACCATACAATAAATTCAACTTATGTGAATATTGTATCAGCAATAATAATGTATCATTCACAGGATTGAGTGTATCCTTTTATAATCCAAAAACATCTTATAAATGGTTGTGGTATCCACACCTTGTATCATTTTATGATCACCTATATTTTAGTTTTATCCTTTATCAAACCCCCTAGGTCGATTGAAACATAACAAAAAAACCAAAACTAAGATAAAATAAAATACATTCATGGAATTTTCCTACCTAAATCCAAGCCCTCAACTATAACCCCTTCCACCTCACACATAAAATGCCCCAATGTGTCAATCTCTTAGCCCTAGACTGTCATTAATGTTTAAATCATATGCTTCACATAAATTGATACTCATTTGGTTCAACTATATCATGTTAAACCCATCAATACTAGCTACAATATACTTGTAAATCAGACCCTTAGGCCATAACTAATAAATCTATTCCTTATATAACAATTCAAACTAGGTGGAGGTATTTCTTTTAACACATTGATTAGCTTGTAGAATTAATATAGGTTGGTATTTCTCTTTGGGTGGTCATTATATTATTTAATGCATAGATTCCACAATCATTTAGAATATTTTTTGGAGAATATTTGGATATATAGGATCTTGTGAATGATGAATTCATATTAGTGGTTCCTCAATAACCTAGGATATTTTTATTTTATGATGTTAACCCATTAACCTATTAAATGGTTATATAGTGATATATCATTCACCTAATATATGATTGGTGATGTATTTTTAAATGTGGGTGATATAACATTCATCTAATGTATGATAGGTCATGTATTATTCACCGTATATGATATATCATTCATTTGATGAATGATTAGTGATATATTATTCATCATGGGTGATATATCATTCACCCTTATAGTTTTCTTGGTGATACATCATTCTCCATGGTTATTATATCAATTATTATTTGTTTTCCTTATTGGTTATATTGTTGATATATCATTCACCTTAGTTACTTTTTTAGTGATACATAATCCCCTATTGTGGTTGTTCCAATGATAAATAATTCACCTTGATTGTTATATTGGTGATGTGTCATTCACCTTTGGTTAGTATGGTGATTTATCATTCACCATTTTTCTTTATGGTGACACATAATTCATATTTGGTTAGTATATGGTGATACATATTTGACCTTGTTGTTTATTTTGTGAAACCTTATTCACCATTCCTTATGGAGATATTTATATCAAACTTTCCCAAGGTTGTTTATATAGTGATGAATTGTTCACCTATGCCTTATTTATTTAGAGATAACTCATTCACCAAGCATATTATTATGAGAGGTGATAACTCATTCATATTGTTATTATGATCAAATCATATGAGTATAGTTTCATTCCATTACTAGTGGAAGCATCTATGATTCAACTATTAGAGTGGAATTTTGATTACCAAATGGTGCAATAAATGTTGGTAAATGTTTTTTTACATATTTTATTTCACTAATTATATGTATTTACATCTATAAGAGTTATTATTAGGGATATATTTTGTGGTGTCCTGGTGAATTTTATTCTCACATCCTATACATGTGCCTTGGTGGATATACATACCATATGGTTAGCATATAGGTCCAAGTGTAGACCTTGGTTTTGGTGAGTGGGCTCGAGGATATCTATGAAGATATGGATATAGGTCTGATGTGATGCTAGGGATAATGGATAGATATCATTGATATGTTATTCCAATTTATTTGTGCATTATATATGATCCTTCCACTAGATGATCTATATTCAGATGTATGATTCTATGATTTACATAGGATACATTTTTTCATATCATGGTGTCTGTTTATTTATCATGGATCTTGAAGAGACCTTGTAGTTTTAAGGATATTTAATATCTCTTGAATACTAGGGGTTATTGATGAGTATAGAGAATTCACTCGTGAAGTGACTTCATAAATGGTATATGTGAGTTGATATCAATTGAGACATGGTCAACATGGAATTGTACTTGTTCTAAGAGTTGTATTACTCTCACAAGAACCATTGTATCTTATGATGTGGTGTGTATAAAATTTTAACATTAGAGTCATGTTGTGACTAGAATCTTGAGAAAATGAATTCATGATTTTTGGATTAGATGTTTCATTTATTGAAAATATATTTGTGGATGAGTTAGAGGCTCTATAAATATTAGTGATAATGAAAATAAGTTGATTTTTATGAGTTGTAGATAATAAAAGTAATAAGAGTATATTCTATGTTGTGATCTATCTAAAAAGGGAATAAAAGTCACACAACATAAGAATAAACCTCATTGTAGTGGAATTGTAGAGGAATAAACCAATTACATATGAGAGTAAATCCGGTGTACTAGATGCATGAATATGTCATGAAGAGAATAACCACACTACAATGTTCTTATAGATGAGTAAAGTGGTGATACATAATATTACTCAATTGAGTACCATGTTTCAATAAGTTTTATCATGTCATAATGAGTTATGAGGTGAGAACTGAATAATAAAATCATTTTACAATGATACTACATGAGAAATTAGTTCCATGCTATTTTATGATCTAAATTGGTCTCGCACTATAGTGAGACAACTCATTTCATCAGAGGTCTTATAATGATAAATGAGATATGAGTAGATATGCTATTAACCCTATGAGTAAGAGAGCCACACCATGATAGTGTTCACAAATCTCTAATATTTAGTTTCCATATATATTGGTTCTAGACATCACACTATGAGGAAACATGTCATTTCATGATGACTATATTATTTATAAATAAAAGGGGATCATTATAATATAAATAGAGTAAATGATTATGATTAAACTCTGAGTTATCCTACCATTCTTTCTAGGAGAGATCCTTTGAGGGTTGGGATTATACTTGAGTCCAAGAATATGGTTGCACATGAGATCCAAAATTCATAGGCACTTGAGGTAAGGAAAGCATAGATTGATTTAATTTTTGACATTTCTCATTATTTATTAAACATGGAGTTCATGTATATCTCCCTGATCCTTTCTATGATTTTATTGATAATAAAAAGTAATATGGGTAGTGGTATTACAACTATTTCACATCAAGGATTATCCACATTATAACAATAGTTGGTGAACCTTATATTTCATCCTTGTGATGTGTTATTATATCTTACACTTTCTCTCATCATTGAAACAAAATGAAAATATCCATATTCACTAACTTGTGATTAGAAACATAGTTTCAAGAGTTGGTGTTTTCAGTTAATCACTAATTAAACCCCCTCTTTGTGGTGTTTTACTCTCTCCTAGGTCTATCACTTGGTATCATAGAATGTTTTTTACAATGATTATTAATTTTAATTATTTGAGATATTTCAATTGATATTAGATCAGGATATAATTATCTCAAGTATGAATCTAATGAATCTATTATTATAGTTTTCAACACAAAAATACCATGTATTTTTACCCATGGATTTTAGTTTTCTTTTAACTTATTTCATCTTTGATTGATTAAATATATAGATTCCATGAACAACACCAACAAAAAGAATTTTTTATGATCAATGGTAAGGGATTCCATCCATATAGAGAGAGGATATATCCATGTATTCTATTACTTATCTTGTATGTTCTTGATATCACTAATAATTGGATACATATTCCGGAATTTTGGATAACTTATATTTTATTAGATAACAAGAATATTAAATCTAATGGGAGAGTTCATAATTAATTACTTTCATCCCACTTAAGAAATATTTGAAATAAGTAATGTGTATTAATATATTAAATGGAATATGGAGAAAACTACATGATATCCATGAGGAAGAAAATATAGTAAGGGAGTCTCAGTTGCAATATTATAGGGATATGTTCGAAGAAATATGAATTTGTGAAGATGAAATGGTGGAAAATTTATTTTTTGGGGTAAAAAAATTTGGAACATGATTCCAAGATATAGATAAGTTCTAGAAGATTCTAATGTGGAGAATATTTTTATGATAACCCTCTAGAATAAATTTTATTTAAATATTTACACCATATAAGATCAATACTTGGATGAGTTAACCATAAAAAAAACTCAACAACATTTTTATTTCATATGAGATGATAAGAGGGTAAGTATTAAAGAGAAAAATAAAATATGATAACGATATGAATTTTAAATTTGCAAAAGGTATGAAACAATATAAGCTAATGAAGCCTCATGAGGATGAATATAAAGATGATTATACTACAATCAATTTCACTGAATTTAAATCTTTATTCTCTAAATTAATTCAATAAGTAAAAGTCATGTACAAAGGTAATATTATATTTTTGTGTTTAAATTGTGGAAATATTGGAAACTTTTCAAGTAGTCTTCCTGAGAAATAATAATATGAAGAGGGGAGGTCGATATAAAAGTCCATTAAGATGAATAAACAAGGTAAAAAATAATCACAATGAGATAAAATTATTCAAATGAAATAAAGGATAATACAATGAAGAAGAAGAATTTATTCTCAAAGAATTATGTGATATATTATGATGTTGAAAGAAAAAAAGAGTAAGAGGAATCAGAGGATAAAGGACTAATGACTTTCATGGATAAATTTAATTATCCAAAAGATCCCTTGAATGAAAAATAAGGTGTTGGATCCAAAAAAGAGGAATGTAGTGATGATAAAACACAAAAATAGTTATAATTAAGAATTCATTTTTTAGTGTGCTTGATGTAAAGTACAAAACTTGAGAGAGAAAAGAAAATGTTTAAATTTGAGAATGATTCACTGAGGAAATATTTTGATAAATAAAAATTTAAAAACATTTCTGAGATTCAAGTGGAGTTTACATGGAGGATGGGTGATCTCAATTATAACCTTTAATATAGTTATAATATTATTAATATTACCACATAAAATATCATTAAAAGGGATAATGAAGTAAAATATCTTAATGTATAGTTGGTTAAAGTTAATAATTCCTTGAGAAAATAACAAGTTGTAAAGTTCAAGAATTATATGAATGAAGTCATGGAATTCATAAAATTATCATATAATGTTTTTAATGCTACTATACAACTCAAATATTATCCCATGTTATCATGAACCATTATTTTGGATTCCAGAGCTTGTAAGATAGATAGGGATAGTAGTAATAAAGGGAAGAAGAATGTGATTGTATCACATAAAAAGGACAATACATCCATTGTTATGTATGATAATGGTTCTAGAAATTAAAAAGGTAAATATTTATAGAAATAAAATAATATTGAGGCTATTCCCATGGTAAATTTCAAGGTGAAAGAAAACTATTTTAAGCATGAGAAGTCTGAAATAAAATAGTTGAATCCAAATTAGAAGACACAATAAAGAGAATTTTTTGAAGATCCTATCTATTATTCAAGAAGGTTTTTATTTGAATGAATATATTTTTATTTTGTATTCTATAGACACAAAGAATATGTGTACTGTTATAATTTTCCACATCCTCAATTGAAGAGAGGTTACGAATCAAAGGGTCAACTAGAAAGTTCTAGAGGCTATCCAAGACAACATCTAAGAGAGAATGTGCAATTTCATAATACCTTTGATTCTATTGAGGAAATTTTTGAGAGGTGTGATCAACACAAACACACCTCTGACACAAATCTAAAAATACTACCAAATCAGATAAAGAAAAAAAATAGGAGTTCTAAATATTTCAAGTGATGTGATAATAAATAGAAAAAAATAGTGGTTGAGGTTACTTATAAAGCTATAAAATGAGAAAATACTTGGATACTGGATAACGTTTTCTCATCAAACATGACAAAAAATAATCTATTTAATTATATCCAAAGGTATGATATAGGAGTTATTACTTTTTTAATTTATGGATACCTTGATGTCAAATGTGTTGGATTCATCAATATTGGTAAGAAGAAATCCAATTATGTTCTATTTATGGATGGGATGAAACATAATCTCTTGAGTTTTTCTCAAATTTTTGACAATGGTAATGAAGTGATATTTTTATAGGATGGATGTTACATATGTAATTTTTATTATTTCAAAATATTTATGAAGATACAAAAAAAGTGACAATATATTTCAAATTTTGAATGATAAAGACACATTTTTCATGAGTATAAAAGAGGAAAATCAATTATGGGATATGTGGATAGGATATTTGGTATAAAATAATATGAAGAATCTTATTAAAAATGGTATTTTAAGGAATATAATAATGCTAAATTGTGAAATGATTAACACTTATGATACATATCATAAAGGAAAGATGGTGAACAAGATCCACAAACTAGTGGATACCGAGAAAAAGAAACCTATTGAGGTGATTCACTTATATTTGTGTGATCCAATGATAAATAATTGAAATGATTGAGATAGGTATTCATGTATTTTTTATTATTTTATCATATTAAATATGTCTATTTAATTTGTGTAAATCACAAGATATTGGGAAATTCAAACACATTCAAAGGTATGCTAAGAAAACAATTTGGATTTTCTATCAAAGTGTTTCAGTACGATAATGGTTCTAAATACAATAATGAAGAGTTATAATCATATATTTAGAAGAATATAATTATGCATGATTTTATTGATCTATACATTCCCTAAAAAAATTAATCTATTGAGTTGAAGGGTCATATTTTGGTGGACATGTGATGAATCGAGTTGTCAGAGTATGACACTTTGAAGTATTTTAGGGTTATGCCACATCAGTTGATGTTTATATTATAAATAAATGATTACATATAACCAAGTCTATCAACACACAATATGGGTCATGGTTTGTTAAGAATTTGAACATGAAGAACATAAATTAATTTAAAAACATTAATTTTATCAATATCAAAGGAAAACATTTGGGTACGTTCAATGAGAGAGCTGATTATTGTGTATTTATTGGATACACGCCTTGTGGAAAGAGTTATCACTATTGCAATAATAATTTAAGGACAATTATTTATTTATTTTTATGAAATCTTGTTAGAAAATAAAAATACCTTACAAACATATTTATCCATTAATGAGGAAGTTGATGAATATCTTAGATAAAAAGTTGGAAAACATAAGAGTGGTTTGGGTGTATAATTATATTTTCAAAACTCCATTGATGATTTTGAATTATAAAATGGTGAGGAAGCTTCTTATAAAAGAGAAACTATTTTCATAAGACTTAGGAATCATGTATAAACTAATAAAATCCTTAGATATAGTATAAATATATATCAAACTTGAAGAAGATAGAGTAAATTCAATCATATCATCTTTATTTTATAGGTTGAACCAAAAATTGTTTAAGAGTATTTCAAATAAAATAATTTTATTATATTTATAGAAGAAGAAATCAATAAAATTATAAAAAATGAAACATGGGAATTATTTTCACATCTCAAAGACAATAATTTGATTGGGAAAATTTTGGTTTTCATGAATAAACTCGATAAGAAAGTATAAGTATAATAGAATATATTTCATCTAGTTTCAAGTGATACTCTAAAATTTAGGGATTGATTTTTATGAGATATTTTATTCTATTATAATGCATTAAATTATAGAAATTTTTCCTTGTGACATGTGCCCAAATAAATTATTAATATTTATAATTTTAGATAAATTTGTCATTTTTGAATGGATAACTTGATGAGGGATGTCTACATTGAATAAGTGTAAGGGTTTCTCCTTGATGATGATGGTTCTCAACTGTGAATGTTAAATAAGGCATTATACTAGCTCAAAAAAGTTTCTCAAGAATGGTATTCAAAGATATAAAGTATCTTAAGGAGTATGCAATTAAAGAAAGGAAAAGTGGATTATAATCTCTTTGTTAAGGGAAACTATACAAATTTGATCATAGTGATTATCTATTTAAATGGAATAATTTTTACCAAAAATAATGAATAATATTGAGGGGAATGTTCTATACAAATGACGAAACACATTTATATGTCAATAATTGGTGAGTTGACAGTTTTATTAGGTTTTCAATTTACAAACACAACATATTTTATCTATCTCTCACAATAAAATTATTCCCATGAGTTGTTGAATAAGTTTGGCATAGAATAGTCGAGAGATGAATCTACTAATATTTCACATGGGACTAGGTTTTACATTGATGAAGAGGGAAATAGTGTTAATAAAACATAGTTTTATAGGCTTATTGGTAGCCTACTATAATTGATGGCATCAAGTCCTAGAATTTTATATGCAGTTACACTTTATGCATTATTCAAAAGTAACCCTAAGGAGTCAAATAATATAGTGGTGAAATGGATCTTATGCTATATTAAAGTAACTCTTGATTTTTGTTTGAGATAATAAAAAAAAATTAGTTTATATCTATAGGAATTTTTATTCCTACTGAGATATAGATTTAAATGATCAAAAGTCTAATTATAGGGGAGAATTATTTATTAGTGAAAGATATGTTGTATGTCACTCAAAATAAAAAAATTCAATCACATTGATTATAATGAAAGATAAATATTTTATGGAAACACAATACATGACATGAAATTTTTAGATGATTCCACAAATCAATGATATGAGCGTGGATTCCCATACCCATTAATGATTGGGTGTGACAGACAATGTATAATCAAATTGTCAAAAACTCAATTGCAACATTCATAGTTAAAACATATTAACATCAAGTAAAACTACATCAAATATAATTTGTAACATGGTGAGATGTCTTTAGAGTATTCATAAACCAAGTATCAAGTCATGGATATCATTAAAAATACCTTAACAAAAAAATCCTTACAGTACTTGAGATTGTTTTTGGGATTTCCTTCCATCCAAAAATACATATATGTTTTATTATTGGTCCTCCCACTTTAATTTATTTATATTTACTAAAAAAGGAATAGACTAAAAAATTAGATATTCTATAAAAGTGAGAGGGACTCTACATTTATTTTTTACAAATAAAATTCAAGGTGTAGAACCAAGGATTTAAATATGAAATATGAAGAATTATGAAAAAGGAAACATGTTATAATGTGAATTGTGATAAAAAAATCTAAATGGGGTGTTTAAGAAATATTGTATTTTTTAATATTAAATATTAAATACTTAAATATTATATCCCTAGGGAACCTAAGTTCCTTCACTTTCTTTCTTCCGTGATTCTAGGGTTATCCTTGTGGAAGCATCTCATAGGGGGGTCTGATGACTAGATCTTCAAAGATGGATCCCCCTTCCCTCTCATTTCTTCATCTTCTCTATCTCTCTTCTTAGTGATTTTTCCCTAGCTTTTATCCCTTTTCATGTTTCTGGTTATCTTTTTAATTTATATTCATTTTCCTTAACCACATATTTTTTCCACTAGTTTTTTATCTATGTTTCTTCTTATGGTAGTCCTGTTTCATCGCATAGTTGGTAATGTAGGTAAGGGTTTATCTCTTTCTTCCATTTCAGTTTAACCCACCATGAATAAAAAAATACTGGATTAGAAATAATGGTGTGTATAGTGTATTGGGAAGTGAAAGCATTTATATTTTCATGTGAATATCTCTATATCATCATGTTCCCCTTGTTTTTGTTTGTGATATGTCCTCACATGGTTCTTTCTATCACTTCCATCCTCAACTCTACATTCCAAACCCACCATGAAATGCCCCATTCTTAGTAATTCATGGTGGTGTTAAGGGAGTTTTGGGATAGATTTTGTGAGAGAAGTCGATGAAATATCTTGTTTTTGTGTTTTTGGTTAGGTAGATTAATTATTTATTTTTTATTCTAGTTATTTAGGTGTTTTACTTTCATGGTTGTGCCTTCTCCTCTGTTTCTAGTTTTCTCGGTCTTACTCTATAGTCTTCCCACGCCAAATTCTATCCTCTCACCATATTATTACTTTTTTTTCCTCTTGGATCCACTCTTTGTGTGACAAATTAGAAAGTTCAAGTGGGGGAGTGGGGGTTTGTGGTAGATTTTGAACATATAACATGGTGATGAGTTCTTAGTGAGAATATCTATTGTGACAAAGGAAGGGAGCTAGATCATGAATACATTCATTATTCTTCATGTGTTTTGGTTATTTGGGGGGGTAGATCTTAACCTAGTGTTGTTTTGTGGCATTTTTTAGGTGATTATGGTGGATAAATATGGTGAATCGCCACTTTCAGTTAGATTTTTTTAGTGACTTTGGTCTTTGGTGAATTCAGTTTTGGTGTTGGCTTCGAATGGAGATGATTTTTTGTCACTAATTTTCATATATATTGGTGATGGTGACATTGTTGTTTCTTCTCAAAAATTATAAATCCATTTTGGTGAATCTGGTTTTGGACATGATGTGTTTCTAGTGGTGTGTTTTTTCTAGTGATGACAATGAGTGAACATGTCCATGTTCATCAAGTGAGGCACAAGTCTCAAGGATGATGTGATCATGTCACCCTCACCCAACATGCTGTAATTTCATTATCATAGGGGTTGTTGATGAGTTTGGAAAAGTCTCTCATGAAGGGACTTGATAAATAATAGTTTTGATTTGATATTAATTGAGACATGGTAGATATGAAATCCTTATTACACTAAGAGATGGAGTAATCTACTAAACACCATTATATACTATAGTGTGGTGTGTAGAAAACCTTGACATTAGAGGCATGATATGAATATAATCCTGAGAAAATTTATTCATGATTTCTATTTTTGTGTTGTATTTATTGACAACATGCTCATGTATGAGTTGGAGTCTCATTGTAAAAGGTGGTGATGAAAAGGAATTCAGTTTTAATGAGTTGGAGTAAATCATGGTGTGAATAGTACATGAAATGTAGTGATCGATATTTCATAGGAATAAAAGTCAAGCTATATAAAAATAAACCTCACTACAATATGAGTTTGTATTAATAAACCCATTTTAATTATGATTAATTTTTTTAATGGATGGAAGAATTTTTCATGAAGAGAATAACCATTTAGGAATGATATCATGGAAGAGTATTGTGAAGATACCTAAGAACACTCAATTTAAAACTAGAATAAAATAAATTTTATCATGCCACAAAGATTTTTGATATGAGAATTGTGGAATAAAATCACACTATAGTGATAGCCCATGTGAAACTACTATCGTGCTAGTTTGGGATCCCACATAGTCTCATGCTATAATGAAATAGTTCATTCCACATAACATCTTCTGAAGATAAAGGATATATTAGAAGATATGGGATTCACTCCATGAATAAGAGATCCACCTCATGATGGTGTTCAAGGATCTTTAGGATTTAATTTTTATATATATTACATCTAGCCATCATGTCATGAGGTGGGGGTGAAGCAGAAATGATTCTATAAATAAAAGGGACCTCACCCATATAAATAGAGAGATATTGATATGAAACTCTTATTTAGCCTACCATTTTTTAGGAAAGTTCTTAAGAGGGTTTGGTTTATATTTTTGTAGAAGAACAAGGCTACATAAAAGATCCAAACTTTGGAGGTACTTAAGGCAAAGGAAGAATAGATTGATCATTTTTATGCTTGTTTTTATTTCGTGTACTTGGAGTTCATCTTTATCTCCCTATCGATTTCCTTGTTATTTATTGACAATGAAATTGTAATGTGAGTAGTAGGATCACAGTCATTGCACACCATGTATCATATACCTGATAACAAGAGTCGATGAACATTTTATTTCATCCTTATGTTGTGTGTATTCTATATATTTATTTTTTTTCATCATAACATCACTATCCTAAGATCCATACACATTAACTAATGATGAGGAACTTTTTTTCTTGAGATTTAGTGTTTTAATTTAACCACTAATTCACCCCCTTGGTGGTGGTTTATATATCTTGGGCCAATCAATTTAATTTCCACTATAATTATATAGTGTTCTATGGTTTTATATTTTTTTATAGATGTTTCCATTATTTATGTAATTTTTTCTCTGATGATACTGATTTAATAGTCCCCCATGTGGTTTTACTCAACCCTCATAAATAATTGGTGATCTATAGCATATGGGGGTTCATGCCTGATGTATGTCATACTCTATCATAGGATATATATAGATGGTGATCAAGCTAGGGATCTTACACTAATAGTTGGTTTCTTGGATTTTTCCATTATCTTTGGGTTACACTTGAATAGGTGACCCTAAGTACCAAGAGGCATGAAGTTAACATAAATGATTAGATGAATTTGAAGAAGTTGTTGTTCAATTAACTATTTAAAAGTGATATATGATATAATTGAGATTTTCTATACATAAATAAATATTTCTTCATAGAATAACCAAAACTAATAAAAAGTATAATTAAATTTGGATCTTATATCTAATATAAATATAGTTATTAAATACTTCCCAATGACCAAACAAATATAGTAACATTTCTTATTCGATTAAGGATATAATGACCCCATTTATGGATCACTATATTAGACTATTGAGAAAACTTTTGATTTTTGTTATATCTACGAAAAAAATATGTTTAGTAACCAATATCAACTGTCAAAATCAATCGTTATATCCACTGTAGAGACCACTAAATAACACTGCAGTTAGTTTTTGTAAATTTACATAATAATATACCACTTCAAAATTCGCCAAGAAAAGAAAACAAAAAAGATTACCCATTAATTGAGAATATAAAAAATAATTATATATTTTCATAATTAAAAGTAACATATAATAATTATTCAAATATATAAATAGATAACCTAGAAAAGGGTATAAATCGATATAAAATACCCATCATTTATTATAAATTACAATTGTATTTAAAATTAAACATAGTATAATATAAAAAATAAAACATGAAAATATTATGAATTAAAATTATCAACCCATTTGGTCATTTTTTTACAATGTATGTATAACTTATATTATAAAAGTAACATGTTTTCACATAAAATATATTACTTTGAATCATTTTGGTCATATCACATCTCATATAAGTATATTGTTTGTTTATGTGGGTTATAAATTAATCAAAGACTATTTTACTAAAATTTTAATACCAACCATGCTCATTTTCTTAGTTTTTATCAATTAATGTGTGTTTAGAATTTATAAGATTAATAATTCTTAAAAAAAATTGGATCTTTATGAGTACATCACACATCAAACTGTATGTTTTATTACTAAATGTTATAAATATAATAATGATTATTATCTTAAATTTTGATGAAAATTTGGGATTGTTTCTTGATTTTGATTGTTTGATAGACATTTGAATCTTATAAAATATTTATAATTATAAAAATACACTTTTAAAATTTCTTTTTACCTCAAACATCATATTGGCATGAGGTTTCATTCTAAAAATCAAAAACTAATTATTGGTTGTTTTGATAAATTTTTCAAATATTGATTATTTGATACACATTCGGAACATAGGAAATAGTTATAATTCTAAAAATATACTTTATATTGTTCAATACACATCACACATATCATTAATGTAAGTGTCACGACCCATCCTCGGGGCCCGTGTCCTGACTACCCCAAGCCCGCCTTCCATATGCCATGGGCTGGCAATTAGCACTAAAGGCGTAAATCCTGATAAAAAGGGAAGACATTGCCTTTATGAATCATAAACACCCACAAACAGAGTAAAAATGGAAGCAACACTAAGTAAAGAAGTATAACAAATGTGATGAATGTACAAGGGGTCGGAAATACAAGCCCAACAGAAAGGTACAGCTACAACTGAACAGACAAACAGCTGAATGGTGAAACAGCTCCTGGATCGTCCTCCGGGTTCCTACCTAAAGGATAGGTACAGATGTCCTCCTCATCACTCTACATCTATCGGTCTACTCTGTGTTTCGTCACGCCGAGTGTTCACCTCCGGGTACCTTCTAGTCCTCGTACACTCTGCCTTGGTCAGCGATGTCTGTCGTCTGCATCCAACTCAATGAGGTGCGGGCATATCCCGTGTAGGGGTGAGTATAATGATACTCAGTAGGGATGAAGAGACCTTCAAGGTCTCTCAAAATCCAACAAGGATAAACCAAAAAGAAGGATCTCAACAGATAACCTTTACTTAGGTATATTCCCATACATATACCTATGTTATCAAGTAACTCATCTCAATCATGAGGAAAACACAAAGGTCATTGACTCAGCTCAAATCAGGATTTTATTCATGATGTTGAAACCACGGCTGCTGGAGAAATCCTCCTCTGTCGATTACAGTGGGTCTGTCGCTACAACCAAGAACTTTCCACTAACCTTGGACTGCTGAAGTACTCCACCTTTCGAGTACAGTGGGCCTGCTGCTACAACCAAGCGCTTCCTAGCATGGGTCTGCCGCTACAACCAAGTGCACCCCCTCATAGCCTACAGAGTTACTCCTTCTGTCAAGTACCATGGGTTTTCCGTTAAAACCAAGTGCTCCTCCACCGTGGGTCTGCTTCTACAACCAAGCGCACCCCCCTGGGCCATCCGAATCACTCTGAGTCGATCGATCAGCAGTCGTCAAGTCTCAGCCAGCTACTAGGTCTCTGCATTCCATATGCTCGTCTCCAGGAGGGTCTTCTCCATGAGCTACTGGTAGATACTTACAAGTGTCACATAACCTCACGTGGAAGTATCTTAAGGGACCACCTCGTCATAGGGGTCTAAATGCAACAGACGGCGCGTCGATCGGACGCCCAGTCTGTGAGTTTTTAGCATTTCCGTTCCAGGGGCCCGGTTAGATTTCGGGTACAATACAACCCTTCCATGCTCAAACCACATCCTAATCCTATGTAGAGTATGCCAAAAGAACCGTATCATCCAGAGGAATCCAAAATAGTTGATGGCACATCAATCGGGCGTCCGGTCCTTAAGTTATAAGTGTTTCCGCTCCGACGGCCCGGTTGGTTTCGGGTTCAAACCAACCCGGATGTACACAAATTTCGTTGAAACCTTGATTGTAATATACCAAAACGATCATCTCGATCCAAGGAATCCTATGAAACCGACGGTGCATCGATCGGAGGTCCGTAGATCAAGTTATGACCGTTTAACTAAAAACGGTCCGAAAAAGGGGGGTCTGGGCTTGGTCTGACCCAGCCCAACCCACCCTAGGTTGGCCCGAACTGGGTCGAACCAACCTGGGTCTGGGTCCAGCCCGGTTGGCACAGCCCGGCCTGGCGGGGAACCGCCCGGCCCGGCGGGGTGCCGCCTGGACCGACAGGGCGCGGCCCCGCCCGCAGCCGGCTGTGGCTCGGCCAGCCTGGCTGAGCGGGTTGCACGGAGCGGGGGGGCGCAGACCCCCATTGATTAAAACAGATGGTTCTAGGTGGCGCCACCCCACCGTCCTGGATCCCGCGTGGCCGCGGGATCTGCCGCCTTGCTGCCGCGGCTTTTTTCGGGGCAGACTTCTTCCAGTGGCGTAATGGGGCGCCACCGCCTCCAGTCGCCGGCACCACCGCGCTGGCGACCCGCGCCACCACAAAATTCTGTGGGCCACTGGAGTCGCTATGGTGGTCCATTTTAGCTTCCTTCTATGACCATGGCCTTCTCGGGTCGCGCTCTTCACTCTGTCGGCTTCAAATTGTCATTGCGGACCTGTTTCATCGTCGCTCGTCAATCCGCGCACAGACAAACAATCTGGGGATGGTCGTTGGGCCGTTTTTGTTCGGCTTCCACCCTCCGCATTAGGCGTTATCAATTGGACAAAGATAAACCTTGTTTCACATAGAACGAATAACAATTTTATTTAAATAAAATTGAAACAATTCACCCTACCTCGATTATGACGTTGCACATCGTTGAGCCGCGGAAAGAGGCCAAGCGTCGAGGTAGAACGACATCGCGGGGAGACGGCGTCAACTCGTTGACATCGAGGAAGAAAGGCCAAAGATGGCACTTCATCGGCATTCCTCGCGATTGGCTCCCTATCCTTTGGTTTGGCTGAAGATCGATGGCGATGAGTGACGTTCCTCGGTGGTTCTTCGTTGGGAGGTTGGTGTTCTTCCTTGAGAGAAGAACACCCTTCACTATTTCTCCAAATCTCTCTCACCCAAACCTCTCAACAGAATGAAAGCCCCAACAATAAAATAATAGCAAAGCCATTATTTCTATTCACACATAACATTAAAAATTCAAACAACTTAATTAATTTAAGAGGTTGAACTCATTAATTAAAAAGTGTTGGCATACATTTAAGAGGGGGAGAGGGAGGTGAAGTGTTCTCATTAATAAGGGGGAGTTGTCACATTTAAAGGAAGCTCAAGATTCAAGGGGGTTAAATGGGTTTGAAGAGAGTTATGGGAGGTGAAAGGTTGGGGCTCGTGTGGGCCCCACCTCACAAATATTCACACAAGGGAAGTTGGGTGGTTGCGGGTTCTACCCTTAACTCCCCTTTGTAGGATATAACTACCATAGATATATAAAATTGTTCCAACAATTTTATTTAACTATTTCCAATTTCCCCAAAAATAAACTCTCAACCCGCATAAAACTCAACTGCTGTAAAGGTACCCTTAAGCAATTATTGACACTGCGAGTTCATCGGTGTCCTCATATTTCAATTCCGATCACCGATTCAAATATAGAAAAACCCGCACATAAATTTACTAAACGTACCCGAACAAAACTTCAGAAATTGATTCTGGCCACACCGGGCCTCAGAATCAGGCACCGTCAGAAACTGCAGACTCGTAAAATTTCAAAGAAATTAAGAAAAAAAAATTCCTTGAAATTTCGTGGCCTTTACATTACTCCCACCTCGGGGCTTTATGTCCCCGTAAAGAGACAACACACACTAGGGATACTAAAGGGGTACTGAGCATGCATCTGAGCCTCCCGCTCCCTTTTTCTCCCCTGGGGGTTCTCGTGTTGGCAGAGAATGCACACAAGGAAATCGACCGTCTCCTTAGGGCCCGCTCCAGTCGATCCTCAATCTCTACTGGAACCTCGGTGAAAGTTACCCTGTCATCGATGTCCATCTCCCCATGGTGGTTGACATGGAACAGGTCATGCATGCATCTCCTCATCTGTGTTACGTGAAAGATGTCATGCACCTGGTGCAACTGGGGTGGAAGGGCTAGGCTGTAAGCCACCTCACCTAATTTACTGAGGACCTGGAAAGGTCCGATGAAACATGGAGATAACTTGCCACCCTAACCAAATCTTTATTGACCTCATCGAGGTGAGACCCATCGGAAGACGTGGTTGCCATCCTCGAACTCCATTGATCTTCATCTCCTATCAGCATAAGACTTTTGTCTACTCTGTGTAGTCTTCATCCACCCCTGGATGATCTTCACCTTCTCCATCGTAGCCTGAACCACCATTGGTTCTACACGTGTTGACTCTATCACTATCTACAAATGATATTTGTAACGCGGCCAGCTACTGTCTCACCTCTCCTAACAGCTGAATGCCTGATCTCTTACTAAGAGCATCTACTACAACGTTCCCCTTCCCAGAAGTATAATCTATCTCAAAGTCATAGTCCTAGAGGAACTCAAGCCATTACTGCTATCTCAGGTTCTGGTCCTTCTGTGAGAAGACACACCTGAGACTATTGAGTTTAGAGAAAACCGTAAACTATTCGCTCAACGAACAATAGTGACACTAGCCAATTGTAAGAACTCATCTCCACCCTTCTTCGTCTACGTTCTATAAGAGCTGATGAGATTTCTCCTCTGCCAAAAAAATAAATCTGGTCTTATCCCCTAGATGAATGACATTCTTTGCCTAATACAGTCAATCCTGGCATGAACGGTACTATTTCATGCCATAGAAGACGTCATAAGGCCTCGACGCTACAACCAAGAGATCCAACCATTACTCTCACCTACAAGGGTTGAGTCACACTGTCGACATCAGTGTGTGGTTACTGGGTCTCCTCCATTAGGAATCTCACAAGTGAGGTTCAAGTCAACAGTTTTAACCCGAACCTCTTAGTATAACCCATATAAAAAGGACATGAAAGTAAACATCACAAAGATAAGTGTCTTTTATTACTGCAGCTTAAATTACAAAGACACATAACAACCACAAACAACAACAACCCGGAAACTAAAAGCACCAAGAACAAAGGCCTCCATGCCTGGAACTAGTCTCTCTCCTCTCCAACCGCTTTCGGATCTCCATAGTCGTATGCTTCAGTTGCCTGAAGCTGTGATCTCCCATGTCCACATGTTCCCTCTGGTTGGGGTGAACCTCCTGGTGGTGGTGGTGGCAACACCTCGAAGCGTCGTCCACCACCAGCTACACAGCCAGCTCCTCTGCCTTGGTCTCCTGCTCCTTGCGATCCACCTTGATCAAACCTCGACCTATGCCTATGAGGTCCTTCATCTATCTACTGATCGTCGGTATGGTGGGTCGGACAATCACATTCCATGTGACCAAGCTTGCCGAAGGAGTAACACGGTTCGCTCCTAGTAAGTCGTCCTCCGCCCCGGGTGCCTTGCACACACGATCCTGAGTCATACGGTCAACCACCCATGGGTCTGTTCCTCTTGGACCCCTGCGTATCTATCTACTATCATCTGTAGAAGACTCCACTGCATGTCGACTAGTGGTGGGTTCCGCTACTGGAGATTTCTCAGCAAGGAAACTCTCCACTAGGAGGGCTCTCTCCAACACCCCTGTCTGCGTTGGGATGCTATGAGAAACAACTGAAGCTCTAATGTCTCGCCTGAGCCCCTTCTCGAAGGTCTGGGCCCTGAAGAATGGGTCACGTACCATATTTGTAGAGTAGCGTGAGAGGTTCTTTAAACCTCGTTGAGTATTGTACTATTGTCATGCAGCCCTGCTGTAGATACAGTATCTCCCGTATACACACCGCTCGAAGGGTAGATGGTACAAACTCTTCCCAGAACAGTCCCTCGAAGTCTGCCCATAGAAGTGTCACCTCGTCATGCATTTGGAGCATCAGGCTTCACTAACTTCCTACTGCTGCCTGAAGGAGGCTGGCAGCAAGGATCACCATGAAGTCGGCCAGTGTCCCTACGAGTCTGAAGACTCTCACCACAGTCTCCAGCCAATCCTCAACCGCTTGTGGGTCTGTCTCTCCCCTGAACCTGGGTGGCCTCTGGCACTGGAACTCGTGTAGCGCGCTCAAGCGACATGCACTCTCTGCTGCTGAGGCCAGTGGAAACAATGGCCCAACGGCTGGTAGTACCGTTGGTGCCTCCACTGGTGCCTCAACTGGAAGAGGGCCCTGTACTGAGGCATCGTCGCTCGGCAGGCTGTCAGTACGTACAACTCTCGGGGCCCTAGCTGTTCGTCCGCAGGGAGCCATCCTGAAAGAAACAGATGCGACATGGTCAAAGACTATACCTTGTGAGCTGACCTGGTTGAGCTGACTTAAAGAAAACTTTTGAAAACAGACACGCAATAAGTATTTTTGTGCACTGAGTCAGAAATCAGAAGTCAGGGTCCTGGTGTATGGATATGTTGGTCGCCCGCACCAACACTGGACTCCCTGAACTAAAAACCACACTTAGTACCCTTAACATTATTGCTTCACAGAAAGAAAATATCAGAGTCCTAAGTTCTATGGTAGAACCAACTTATCTGATACCAATTTTTCACGACCCATCCTCGGGGCCTGTGACGTGACTACCCCAATCCCACCTTCCATAGGCCAGGGGCTGGCAACTAGCACCAAAGGCGTAAATCCCGATAAAAAAGGAAGGCATTGCCTTTATGAATCGTAAGCACACACAACCGGAGTACAAGAAGAATCAACACTAAGTAAAGCTGTATAAAAAACGTGCTGAAAAAAACAAGGGTCCGTAAATACATGCCCAACAGAAAGGTACAACTACAAATGAAAAAAAGTACAACTGAATGGTGAAGCAGCTCCTGTATCTTCCTCTGGGTTCCTACCTGAAGGGTAGGTACAGATTTCTTCCTTAGCAATCCACATCTATCGGTCCGCCCTGTGTGCCGTCATGCCGAGTGTTCACCTCCGGATACCGTCCAGTCCTCGTACACTCTGCCTCAGGCAGCGCTGTCTGTCGTCTTCATCCAACACAATGAGGTGCGAGCATAGCCTATGCAGGGGTAGTATAACGATACTCAGTAGGGACCCCGAGACCCTTAAGGTCTCTCAAAATCCAACAAGGACAAACCACAAAGAAAGATCTCAACAGATAAACTTTACTTATGTATATTCCCATACATATACCTAAGTTATCAAGTAACCCATCTCAATCATGAGGAAAACACAAAGGTCATTGACTCATCTCAAGCCAGGATTTTATTCATGATGTCAAAACCACGGCTGTTGGAGAACTCCTCCTCTATCAAGTACAGTGGGCCTGCCGCTACAACCAAGAGCTTCCCACTAACCTTGGACTGCTGAAGTACTCCACCTGTCGAGTACTGTGGGCCTGCTGCTACAACCAAGCGCTTCCCACCATGGGTCTGCCGCTACAACCAAGCTCACCCCCTCAAAGCCTGCAGAGGTACTCCTTCTATCGAGAACCGCGAGTCGTCTGCTACAACCAAGAACTCCTCCGCCATGGGTCTGCTACTACAACCAAGTGTACCCCACTCGGCCATCAGAATCACTCTGAGTCGATCGATCAGCAGTCGTCAAGTCTCAGTCAGCTACTAGGTCTCTGCACTCCGTATGCTCATCTCCGGGAGGGTCTGCCCCACGAGCTACTGGTCGATACTTCCAAGTGTCACGTAAACTCATGTGGAAGTATCTCAAGAGACCTCCTCATCATAGGGGTCTCAATGCAATAGATGGCACGTCAATCAGACACTTGGTCTGTGAGTTTTTAGCATTTTCGTTTCAGGGGCCCGGTTGGATTTCAGGTACAATCCAACCAGGCCAAGATCAAACCACATCTGAATCCTATTTAGAGTATTCCAAAATAACTTTCTCATCAAGATGAATCAAACATAGTCGACGACACGTCAATCGGACGTTCGATCCTTAAGTTATAAGCATTTCCGCTCCAAGGGCCCGGTTGGTTTCGGGTTTGAACCAACCCAGTCATACACAAACTTCATTGAAACCTTGAGTGTAATATACCAAAACGACCGTATCGATCCAAGTAATCTCATTCAACTAACGGTTCATTGATCGGAGGTCCATAGCTCAAGTTGTGTCTATTTAACCAAAAACGGTCCGAAAAAGGGGGGTCTGGGCCCAGTCCGACCCGGCCCAACCCACCCTGGGTCAGCCCGAACCGGGTCGACCCGACCTGGGTCTGGCTATGGCCTGGTAGGGCGCAGCCCAGCGGGGCGTGGCCCGGTCCGGCTGGGCGAGGCCCGTCCCATGGCCGGTCGCGGCTCGGCTAGCCTGGCCGAGCGGGTTGCGCGGAGTGGGGGGGCGCGGCCCCCCGTTGATTGAAACCGGCGGCGCCAGCTGGCCCCGCCCTGCCGTCCTAGATCCCACGTGGCTTTGGGATCTTCCACCGCAGTTGTTGTCGTGGTAGACTTCCTCCTGCGGCGCGCTGGGGCGCCGCAGCCTCCAAGCGGTCGGCCGGCGTCGGCCGCCACCTCCGGTCGCCGGCGCCGCTGCACCGGCGACCCACACCGCCACGAGATTCCGCAGGCCACCGGAATCGCTCTGGTGGTCTGTTTTAGCTTATGTCTACGCCCAAGGCCTTCTCAGGTCCTGCTCTTCACTGTGTCGGCTTCAAATCGCCATTGTGGCCCCGTTTCGTCGTCGCGCGTCAATCCGCGCACAGATAAACAATCTGCGGAGGGTCGTCGGGCTGTGTTCATGTTGGAACCATGGTTGTTCTATGTAGGAATTGGAGTTTGGTTTGTGTTTGTTGTCAATCCTCAGTGGAAGATCCGAATTTTTTCTAGCAAATTGATCATATAGTTCAAGAAGACAACAGTATTGAAGGTGGCGCAGTTTCTCAGTGTTTAACAAATTTTTCGGCCTTAAAATCTTAAAATGAAGACATGGATTGTTGGTAAAAGGAGGTTCAGGAAAAGAGGAAGTGGTGCGTGAAAAAGGAGGGATGTGCGCGAAATATCTGAGTTGGGCACGAAAAGGTCCGGGTTTTCACGAAAAACAGCGTGGTGCGCGAAATTCGGGAATAAGGTTTTTTGGGAAAATAGGGTTTCGGAATCAAAACGATGAAAAATGGCAAAAGCATGGGTTGCGTGAAATATCTGGTGATTTGCACGGAAAACGATATCTGCGCGAAAAATTACTCGCCAGATGATGGGTTTTCGTGCCAAAGGGGATTTTGCGCGTAGGGGTCTCAGATGCCTATAAATAAGAGGTGACCCCCCTCATTCCGTGCGGTTGAAGACTTAGAGAAGATTCGAGGTCTGATGCGTGAAAAAGGATCGCGTAAAGGGGCTTGCGCAAAATATTCTGGACTACGCAGAAAATTTTGGGATGCGCGAAAAAGGAACTGTTGCGCGTAAATATTGGGGTTACGTGTAAAATATTTAGTTGCGCGAAAACGGGTGTTGTGGGGCGAAATATTTTTCCGCACGAAAAAGTAAAGTTTGCGCGCAATAGGAAGGTTTTGTGCGCAAAGGGTTAGTGTTGCGCGCAATTGTCAGGGAAGCTTGTCTGCACATTCTGGTTATCCGCTTCAGTGGTTTTGTGCATTCTAGAGCATCAATTTCGGACTTGGATGCAAGCATTATCTCATGCTCAACAGGAGACAAAGACTTCAATGGAAATATATTGAAGAGAACTTCATGTCTATAAATTGAGTGAGACTTCACCAAAGGTATTGAGCTAGGGGGAGTCAACGGGAGTGACCTGAGGGACGCAGTGAGCTATCCCTGAACCTTTGTAAAGGCAGTGATCCTGGGATAGGGTGACTGTTCCCAAACCATTGTAATCCACAACTAGTGAATATTAGTGGAATTTGGTACGACTAACAATCTGTCGGCGTATGCTCCTTGGATGTAGCCCTTAGTGGTGAACCAAGTAAAGTGTTGTGTCATCTTTATACATGTGAATGTTTTCTTTCTGATCCTTTTCATCATACAAGTTTAACAAGTTCCTACCAACGTGGGAACAAGATCCTTCACTTTAAAAGAAAAATTTGTCACCATGATTCACCCCACCCCTCTCAGGGTGTCCCGAGGTCCTACAAGTGGTATCAGAGGGAGGCTTTTGGTGTTAGATCTGTCCTTTTTCGTCATGGAGAATGCAGTCAACGCTAGGGGAATATCTCTCTTCGATGGAAGTAATTTTCAGATTTGGAAAAACAAAATGAAATCTCATTTAAGATCCCTTGTAATGGAAGTCCTCTTTGCTACTATCCAAGGAATACATGTTACTGATCCAACAGGGCTTTCTATGACTGATACAGACAGGATAGTTCTTGACGCAGATGCTAAAGCTCAGAATGCTATCACTACGGCTCTTTCAGATCAGATTTATCTAAAGGTGATGAGTTGCACCTCAGAAAAGTCTATGTGGGATAAACTTGAAAACATTTATGAAGGAGACAACAAAGTAAAGGAGGCAAAACTTCCGGTTTTACACAACAGGTTTGACAATCTAAAGATGCATCCTAATGAGAATGTAGATTCATTCTTTAATCGAATTAATGAAGTTGTGGGAGCAATTTGAGGTCTTAGAGAAGAAATCAAAGACATTGATATCTTAAAGAAAATCTTGATAAGACTTCCTCCCATGTACAATGCAAAGTTGTCATCCCTGGAAGAAAGAGATCTCTCTAAACTATCTCTGGATGATCTGTTAAGTAGTTTAGTGGAATATGAGATGAGAGTCAAACCCGAAGATGCCACGACTCGTGTGAGTAAGGAAAAGGCATTTAAATCCATGGACAAACTAAAAATTTCAGAAGATAGTGGTGGTGAAGATGATTATGAAAAATAAATTATTTCTCTCATCGCCAAGTAGCTGAAGAATGGAAAAGGTAAATTTAGAGGTAATCTACCTCTTGCATGTTTTCAGCGTGGGAGAGTTGGGCACATTGCCTCTTAGTGCCAAAGAAAGTTTGACGATGATGAGAGAAAATCTGAATACATCGAGAAGCCTCAGAAAAGGTTTTTCAAAAAGGGTGACTTCAAATCTGGAAAGAAAATGCAGAGGAAGAGTTTTGTCTATGAATAAGAAGATGATGATATTGAATTTTGTGATAAAGAACAACCAGAATTTAAAACTGGAAGCCATGCTTCCATGATGGCTACTACTGAAATATCAGAATCCTCAATCAATAAAGGTAGAGATAATCAGATTACTTGTATTGGTGATCCAAAGATTCAAATTAAGTATGCTTTATCCAAGAATGAGAATAACTATAAGAGATGTAATAAGTGGAAGGAAATGGTGGAAGAATCATCAGAATATGTCGATGAACATGAAGCTGAAATTGAACAACTGGAAGAATTTGTGAAAGTACAGTCTAAAATCCTTGAAATCAATGATGATGTAGTAGATCTAAAGCTGAGAATTGAAGAGAAGGGAAAGGTCATCAATGACATCACATCCAGACTAAAAGAAAAGTCCAAGACTGCTAAGGGTCTTGAGGAGGAAGTTGTTACTCTTAGGAGTAAACTTGAGACTGAATCAATTTCAAAAGAATCATGGAAGAAAATACAGTTTAGAAGATTCTCAGATGCAGAATTACTGGAAAGAGCCAAGTGTAGTTCAGATGGGGTTGGAAAAATCTTGAGTGATCAAAGACCCACTTGCATGGGAAAGAGTGGAATTGGCTGTGAAGCTGAGATATCAACTGCTGGAAATAAAGAGATCCAAAAGAAAGACAAAATGAAGGTTGTACATATTGAAACATTACCTGAAGTGCTAAAAAAGAAACCCTCAATCCAAACTAAAAGGAGAACTGACAATTATCCTCAAACATTCAGAAATTACAGGCAGTTCAACTATTCTCCCAAGGATGAAGGTATGATGAGAAATTTAATTGAGAAGACATGTCCTCTCATGAAGTGTCTGTTCTGTGGCTATCTGGGCCATACCATGTCATATTGTGAAGAGGAAAAGAGATACTTGAATGGGGAAGATCTGGGACTTTAACAAAGGAGACTGACTTCATATCCTCCATCTTTTAGAAGAAATAGTTTCTATGGATACTGTTTTCATTGTTCTAACTTTGGCCATAAAGCTATGTATTTCAGGCAGAGGTTCGATAAAAGAGATTCATACAACTCTCAAAAATGGGTCAATATTCATCCTTCTAATGGTGTTGATCTCACAAACAGGTTTTCTCCTCTGGAAGAAGATTATGGGTATGAAGAATCTGAATATGTGGAAGAAATCATTAAAAGGTCGCCAATGTCTTACACTCAATCAAATATCTCTTGGAAAGAGAAAAGGAAGATCGAGAAATCCAATCTTGCAGAAGTTGCCTTCAAAGCCACAAAGAGTATTAGCACCTGGATTCTTGATATTGGATGCTCTTCACATATGACAAGAAATGCTGACCTCTTGAAGAACATTGAAAATAAGGTTGATAGAACAGTAAGGTTTGGTAATGATGGTGCTTTGAAGATTAAAGGAAGTGGGAATACAGATCTCGCCAATGGAGAGCTGAAGAAGACTGAATTTCTTTATGTGGATGGTCTACGCCACAATCTCCTCAGTGTAAGTCAACTCTGTGACTTAGGGCTCATAGTAACCTTCAATCAAAAAGGCTGCACTATAAAAGGAAAAACAGGGAATTCTCTCATGAAAGGCTGTAGAACAGATGGACACTTATATCAGGTTGACAGCAAAGTGAACTCCTGCTATTTGTCTGTTGAATAAGAAAACAATTTTTGGCATCGAAGGCTGGGGCACATTAACCAACAAGACATGGAAAAGATATCTAAGCTGAAGATAGTCATGGATATTCCCATTCTAAAACGTGAATGGTAACAGTCTTGTGATGCTTGTATTCGTGGGAAGCTGGTCAGTAGTTCATATCGGCCAAAGAAGAAAAGGGCATCGCATATTCTTGATCTCATTCATACAGATGTATGTGGCCCAATAAATGTTGTTGGAACCCATGGAGAAAGGTACTTCGTCCTTTTCATTGATGATTATATCAGAATGGTTGTGTAATGGTGATTCACAGGAAGCGACAAGTACTTGATTGCATGAAAACTTATCACCGGATTGCCGAGAATGATACTGGACGAACAATAAAAGTCTTGCGATCTAACAATGGAGGGTAATACACGTCCATTGAGTTTGAAAATTACCTAGAAAAACATGGAATACAACATGAGGTAGCTGTTGTGAGAACTCCACAACAAAACAGAGTTGTTGAGCGTCGAAATCGACAGGTCAACAATATGGTCAGGACTATGTTGATTGAGAGTGGTATCTCTCTCCATTATTATAAGGAGGCTATTGAAGTTGTAGTTCACATTCAGAATCGAACAGGGCTCTATATGGGAGAAACGAAGACACCATACGAATTGGGTCATGGAAGGAAGCCTTCTTTGAAATACTTTCATGTTTTTAGAAGCAAATGTTTCATTCAGAATAAAGAAGGAAACCAAGGAATGTTTGGTGACAATGCTGATGAAGGAATTTTTCGTGGGTATCCAATGAATAGCAAATCTTTCAAGTGTTTCAATAAAATCTTGGGGAGGATTTTGGAAAGCAACGATGTTAAAATCAATAAAGAAAAAACCCCCAAATGCTTCAAATAGTACCTATGATGATGAGATAGAAGATGAGAATGAATGTGAACATGGAATAAATACAAGTACAGAAATAGAGGAAGGTGTACAAAAAACTCAGGGGTCACATCATGATGTTGACTCAGACGAATAATCTGAATAGGAAATCTTGGATGGTGAGAATGCGACTGAACCTCACAGGAGAAATCAAAGAGCAGAAATTGATCCATCTAACATAATTTGAGACAGGAATGCACCCAAAAAGACAAGGAGGATGAGGAATAACACACCTTCTATATTTCTGTCAGTTGTGGAGCCATACTCATTTGAAGAAGATGTAAAGGATGAATCCTGGGTGAAATCCATGAATGAAGAGTTAGATCAGATTGACAAGAATCAAACATGGGATCTTGTCCAGAGACCCAATGGTCGCAATGTGATTGGAACAAAATAGATATCCAAGAACAAGTTTTATGAGCATGGAAGTGTTATCAGAAACAAGGCTCGACTGGTATGTAAAGGGTATTCTCATATTGAAGGTGTTTATGTTGAAGAAACGTTTTCTCTAGTGGCAGGACTGGAGTCAATCAGGTTGTTCCTTTCCATGGCTCTCCAAAAAGGATATAAAGTATATCAAATGGATGTCAAGATAACATTATTAAATGGTGTACTCGAAGAAGAAGTCTACATTGAACAACCAGTGGGTTTTCTTCTTGGTGCTGATGAATCAAAGGTCTGTAAGCTAAAGAAAGCACTTTATGGATTGAAACAGGAACCACGGGCATGGTACTCCAAACTAGATTCTTATCTCAAGAAGCTGGAATTCAAAATAGGAGGAGTAGATCACAATCTCTATGTGAAGAATTCTCTGAAAGATCAGTTCATGGTTCTCGTTTACGTCGATGACATTATATTTGGTGGCAGCAGGAAGAAATCAGTGCATGAATTTTCCAATCATATGAAATTATAATTTGAAATGTAAATGATTGGGGAGCTCACATAATTCTTGGGACTAGAGGTGACTCAAAGGAAAGACTACACTTTAATCTCTCAGGAAAAGTATGCAAGAGTGCTGCTGAAGAAGTTTAATATGCAAGACTCCAAACCAATGTCAACTCCGATTGTAGTTGGAACCAAACGTGGAAAGCATGAGGTTGGGAAATCAGTAGATCCCACCATGTATAGGAGGATTATTTGGAGCCTATTGTACCTGACAGCGACACTGCCAGATATTGTCTTTGCCACATGTCTTGCATCCCACTTTCAGAGTAATCCAAAGGAGGAACATATGGCAGCATTAAAAATAATCATGAGGTATATTCAATGTACTCACAATTATGGCTTATACTTTGCTACAGGAAGGGACTGTGAATTATCAGCATTTTATGATGCTGACTGGGATGGCGATGTTGTGGACAGAAAGTCCACCAGTGGTGGAGCATTCTTTATTGGTAATAACTATGTCGGCTGGTTGAGCAAGAAACAAGAAAGTACGTCTCTTAGTACTACTGAAGTTGATTATATATCTGTCACAAAGACGTGCAATCAACTACTGTTGATGAAGAAACAACTTACAGATATTGGTGATGAGGTAAATCAACCAATGGTAATTTTCTGTGATAACAAGAGCGCAATTGATCTTACGAAGAATCCTGTTCAGCATTCTCGTACAAAACATATGGAAATTAGATATCACTTTATCAAAGAGAAAGTTTAACAAGGTGTGATTAGAATGGATCACGTGGGAACTGATGAGCAAGTAGCCGATATCCTGATAAAGCCACTGTCAGCAGCTGATTTTGAAAAGCATCGGTTGAACCTCGGTGTTCAACCACCTCCTACTACATAAGGAGGTTCTGGAATTCCCCTCTCCCTGATTATGATAACTGTTTTTATCTGTTTATGGATGTGTTGTAGGTTTGTGGGGGATATACTATCTAGGGGGAGTATGGCTGGAGCTGAACAATGAAAAAATTACCAGTTTTTGGGTTTATTGACAATGGGGGAGAAAGGAATAAATTTAGGATTTTCATTAGACATGTAATGCTTCTGTGACACTATAAGAAAATTTCTTGGGCGTCATTGAGAAATTCCAAAACATGGGAACCCAATTCAAGCTTCCTCTCTTTTTTTTCTACACCGATCATTGTTCACGTAGACTTAGAGTGTTGGCTGCGTTGATCCTTGTGTTTTTTGATTGTTAGGGATAGTGATATTTTGAATTTATTTGGTGATTGCCAACAAACCCAAAGGGGGAGATTGTTGGAACTATGGCTATTCTATGTAGGAATTGGAGTTTGGTTTGTGTTTGTTGTCAATCCTCAGTGGAAGATCAGAATTTGTTCTAGCAAAGTGATCATACAGTTCAAGAAGACAACAGTATTGAAGGTGGCGCAGTTTCCCAGTGTTTGCCAAATTTTTGGGCCTCAAAATCTGAAAATGAAGACATGGATTGTTGGTAAAAGGAGGTGCAGGAAAAGAGGAAGTGGTGCGCAAAAATGGAGGGTTGTGCGCGAAATATCTGGGTTGGGGGTGAAAAAGTGCGGGTTTTCGCAAAAAACAGCGTGGTGCACAAAATTGGGGAACAAGGTTTTTCGCGCAAATAGTGTTTCGGAATCAAAATGACGAAAAATGGAAAAGGCATGGGATGCGCAAAATATCTGGTGATGTGTGCAGAAAATGATACTTGTGCGAAAAATTACGTGCCAGATGAGGGGTTTTCACGCCAAAGGGGATTTTGCGTGTAGGGGTCTCAGATGCCTATAAATAATAGGTGACCCCCCTCATTCCGTACGGTTGAATACTTAGAGAATATTCGAGGCCTGATGCATGAAAAAGGATTGCGTAAAGGGGCTTGTGTGAAATATTCTGGATTCCGCGGAAAATTCTGGGATGCGCGAAAAAGGAACTGTTGCGCGTAAATATTGGGGTTGCACGTAAAAGATTCAGTTGTGCGAAACGGGTTTTGTAGCGCGAAATATTTTTCCACTCGAAAAAGTAAAGTTTGTGCGCAATAGGAAGGTTTTGTGCGCAAAGGGTTGGTGTTGCGTGCAATTTTCAGTGAAGCTTGTCTGCACGTTCTGGTTATCCGCTTTAGTGGTTTTGTGCATTCTAGTGCATCAATTTTGGACTTGGATGCAAGCATTGTCTCATGCTGAATAGGAGACAAAGACTTCAATGCAAATCTATTGAAGAGACCTTTATGTCTATAAACTGAGTGAGACTTCACCAAAGGCAGTGAGTCGGGGGGAGTCAACGGGAGTGACCCGAGGGAAGCAGTGAGCTATCCCTAAACCTTTTTAAAGGCAGTGATCCTGGGACAGGGTGACTGTTCTCTAACCCTTTTAATCCACAACTAGTGAAGATTAGTGGAATTTGGTACGACCGACAACCTATCGGTGTATGATCCTTGGACGTAGCCCTTAGTGGTGAACCAAGTAAAGTGTTGTGTCATCATTTTACATGTGAATGTTTGCTTTCTGATCCTTTTCATCATACAGGTTTAACAACTTCCTATTAATTTGGGAACAAGATCCTTCACTTTAAAAGAAAAAGTTGTCACCCTGATTCACCCCTCCCCTCTCAGGGTGTCCCAGGGTCCAACAGTTCGTTCAGCCCGTGCCCTCCGTATTAGGCATTATCAATTGGCCAAAGATAAACATGGTTTCATGTAGAACAAATAACAATTTTATTCAAATAAAATTGAAACAATCCGCCCTACCTCAATTATGACGTTGTACGTCGTCGAGCCATGGAAAGAGGACAAGAGTCGAGGTAGAATGGCGTCGCGGGGAGATGGCGTCAACTCGTTGATGTCGAGGAAGAAAGGCCAAAGATGGCCCATTCTCGGCATTCCCCGTGATTGGCTCCCTCTCCTTTGGTTTGTCCGAAGATTGACGACGATGAGTGATGTTCCTCGGCAGTTCTTCGTTGGAAGGTTAGTGTTATTCATTGAGAGAAGAATACCCTTCACTATTTCTCCAAATCTCTCTCACCCAAAGCTCTCAACACAATGAAAGACCCAACAATAAAATAATAGTAAAGCCATTATTTTTATTCACACATGCCATTCAAAATTCAAACTTAATTAATTTAAGAGGTTGAACTCATTAATTAAAATGTGTTGGCATACATTTAAGAGGGGGATAGGGAGGTTAAGAGTTCTCATTAATAAGGGGGAGTTGCCACATTTAAAGGAAGATCAAGATTCAAGGGGGTTAAAGGGGTTTGAAGAGAGTTATGCGAGGTGAAAAGTTGGGGCTCGTGTGGGATCCCCCTCACAAATATCCACACATGGGAAGTTAGGTGGTTGCAGGTTCCACCCTTAACTCCTCTTTGTAGGATATAACTGCCATAGATATATAAAATTGTTCCAACAATTTTATTTAACTATTTCCAATTTCTCTAAAAATAAACTCTCAACCCGCATAAAACTCAACTGCGGTAAAGGTCCCCTTAAGCAATTATTGGCGCTACGAGTTCATCAGTGTCCTCGGATTTCAATTCTGAGCACCGGTTCAAAGATAGAAAAACTCGCACGTACATTTAGTGAACGTACCAAAACAAAACTTCAGAAATTCATTCCGGGCACACCGGGCCTCGGAATCAGGTACCGTCAGAAACTGCGGACTCTTAAAATTCCAAAGAAATTAAGAAAAAAAAAATTCCTTGAAATTTTTGGGTCTTTACAGTGAGTTTTTTTCATTCAGGTAAAAAGTTAATTAACAATAATTTAATTAGATTTTATCAACAATCCAAGCTTATTTTCAAGGTTTTTACTATTAGATTCATGTCTATAACTTATAAAATAGTTACTATTATAAAAATAAATTTTGGGACATTCAAAGATTATAGTGCTTTATATTGATGTCTAGTTTATTTCTATGTGACAGAAATTTATTTAAGAAATGTATCATAATGTTTCGTGAAAATTCAAGAACTTTTATAGTTTTGATCACTTGATGCATGTTCAGAACTTAAAAATGAGTTATAATTCTAAAAGTGAAATTTGGGTCATGATAGTCACATCAAAAATTTTATTGACATGAAATTTTTTCCTGTTAGTTTTAAATTAATCTATAGTCATTTTTTAAAAAATTTCATGGAATATAACTTTTTTATTGGTTTTGACTATTTTAGACTTGTTTGTAACTTATAAAAGAGTTATAATTGTAAAAATTACCATTGAATCATTACAGTAAAATCATTGGTAGGATTGACATGTGATGGTTCATAATTGTCATAAACTAATCAATGATCATTTTCCTAAATTTCAATGACAATTTTAGTATTTTTTATAGTTTTTTTATCTTTTCATGAGTATTTTTAGCATAAAAAGGAGTTCTTATTCGGAAAATGAACATTACTTCACTTTGTTCACATCACGCATAGGATTGATGTGATGTTTTTTTTCTATAGTTCATAAATTATTTTAAAGTTATTTTAATAAACCTTTAAGACAATTTGATCTCATTTCGTCAGTATTAACTTCTTGGTATATGTTTGAAACTTATAAAAGATTTATAATTATAAAAATACATGTCAAATAATTATATTGATATTGAATTTAATATTAATGTGAAGTTTCTTTTCTACAATTCATAAATTAATTAATGATCATTATTATTATTATTCATGAAAATTCATGGTAGTTTTATCAGTGTTAATCATTTAACACAAGTTTAGAACTTGTAAAAGATATCTAATTCAAAAAATGTACATTATATTTTTATGAGAATATCACGTGTAAGATTGATGTGAGATTTATTGCTAGTGGTAAAAAACTAATCATATATAGTTATCTAAAATTTTAATTATTATTCAACATTTTTTTATCATTTGATGCATGTTTGGAGTTTAAAAATATTTATAATATTATTGATTTTCATTGGATAATTCAAGTCACATCACTTATTATATTTTTGTACAATATATTAATAAATTACATAAATTAATTGAAATTTATAGTCTTATATTTTCAAGAAAATTTAAACTCTTTTACTCAATTTTGACCATTTGACATGTGTTTGGAACTCAAAAAAATATATGCTTATAAAAATGGACTTTGTATCATTTTATTCACTACATATGTCAAATTTATGTGTGTTTTATTTTTGAAGTCTCATAAACTAATAGAAAATAATTTTATTAAATGTTCACAATGATCTGAGATTATTTTCTCTGTTTTAATAATTTCATGCACATTTAGAACTTAAAAAAGTGATATAATTCTTAAAATGAAGATTTATTCATTATTTTAATTTCATAAGTCATATTTATATTTGGTTTATTTCTAGAAGTCATAAATTAATTCTAAATCATGTTTCTAAATTTTCATGATAATATGAGTTTGTTTTCTTGGTTTTATCACTAATATACATTTGTAACTTATAAAAGTGTTATTCTTGACTAATTGAAAATTCAATTTTTATTTAAAAAGAATTTGAACAACCAAACTCAATCCAAATAATGGAGGGAGAAAATTATTAAGACTGATAGAATCTCCCATTAAAAATATTTTATAATAATATAGTAGAGAGCTTGGGCATGAATATAAATTAATACTCACTCTTGGGGTTCCTTTGAATGATAGAACATCTATTGTGAAGTTTCCTTCCCAACATGTGTGTCTAATGTGAATACACTAGTTGGTATAGCTTCTACAATTCCTAATGATACACGAAAATTCCCATGTATCTCTATCTTTTCCTTCAATTAATTGAACAAGAAAGGATGAATTAGATTTTACTTCCATAATCTGTAAAGTTTAACTTCTACACAGTATAAAACTAGTAGCCATGGTTCTTACCATAGCTACCAAATAATTGCATGTACCATAATAAGCACTAAAACTCATATATACAGAGCCCCTCTTGTCTTTTACCAAACCATCACCTCTCATCTCCCTATAAATTATGTAACCATCCACAAGTAGTTATAGTTCACTAATAAGAGGATTCCATTTTATCCATTTACTTTGAATGCCCCATCTCCTCTCCATAGTGCAGTAGGTTCTTGGTATTAGTCTTCTTAAGGTGGAAGATGACAACCCACCCTTTAACAGCATCCCAAGTTTAGAGAAAAGTGTCATGGTTATAAATTTTATGATTGTGGATGAGTATCTTATACCCTCTCTTGTTTTATTTCTAGCTTCCCATAGAATCCAGAAAACTGTGGAAACTTTTTTTGATCAAATTCTTATTGCCACCCTATGTTTTCCTCCTCCTTGGAACCAGTTTTCTAAGACCACTGGTATTGTATCGCTGCTTCCTTGAAGACTCATCCTTTTGATCATATACCTATATATCCCCTTAGAAAACTCTCCCATAAATAAAACATTCCACGTTGATTTTTGTTTTGGTGAAGTGCAAGAATGACATCGAGAAGATAAAACCACACCTTTCCTCTGCACATTTTCATTAGTTTTAAGTGCACTATTTCTTATTCTCCCAATAAGAAAATCCATTTTAGCTATATTCTCCTTGCACCAAATTTTCGAATCCTAGTCGTATGTTCTGCTTCTCACATGAATCCATTTTAGCTATAATCTCTCGATTCCATGATATCCAGAGATATCTTACGGCTTTATTTGTGTCCCATAATAACATATTTATTAATTTCTATGGCCTTTAAATCATCCCTTTAGGATCCTTGATGATTGATAGGACATGCATTCGGACCGAGGCAAGAATGTTGTTGATAAGATTCATTCACCATCCAAACAATAAAAATTTATTTTTCCAGTTGTAGATCCTTCCGGTAATTTTTCTAATGGTGCTATTGAATAAGGATTTTTAAATTATCCCATTTAAAATGGGTGATATGAGGTACTCCATCGAGAGTTGGCGCCTGTGCATGGCTAGGAACTCTGGTATTTTGTCGTTGCAACCTCTAGATCATTTATTATACATGAACACGCTACTTTTCCTTTCATTAATACACTTTCCACTCATATTCCCATACATTGAAATGATTTCCATGAAACCATTGATTTATCTACACATTTTATTGATAAAAATATGGATATCATTAGGAAACATAAGGTATGAAACAATTCCACTTTTGAACTTGTTCTGGTAAGGAATCATAATCATATTCACCAAACCCCATTTTATGTTCCAAGATAGGACCTCTTAATCCAAAATAAAGAGGTTAGAAGACATGGGATCTCCTTGTTTTACACCGTGTATAGTTTTTAAGAACCTAAATCCTTTTTCCATCAATGATATTTAGATCCATAGATAATCATAACATCTAAAACATAAGTCACAAAACCATTCCAAAAACCCAAAATTCCTCATAAATTTAATATCAAAGTTCCAATCAATTTTGTCATACGTCTTGTTTATGTCAACCTTAACCATAATGTTAGATTACATCATCGTTAAATTCAAATTCTTAACCATCTATTTTTCAATGATTTTTCCCCTTGGATGTGTCTTCCCCACACAAAACCATGTTACACCTCTAATATCATCTTTTACATGATACCACTTACCCTTCTATTCAATAAGTTGGATAGAATCTTGAATTTAAAATTACAAATAAAAATAGGCCTAAATTGGTTCAGATTAGAATGTTTTAGAATCATAGACAACTCTGATAAGGGTTCCTCCTCTAAAGAAATATCACACTACCTCTTGCACCTATCTTTTAACAATTAATATTCCATGTTGTAATAAAGATGGAGCTAGGAAAACCATCAGGACCAGGGGAAATCTTTTGCTTCAATATAAACACCTCTTCTTTTATTTTTTATTCTCCTAGAAACCCAACTAACAAGTCATTGTCTTCACCTTCCAACAGACTCGAGCTCTGGCTCATGAATTGTTCAATTTGAGTAAGCCCACTATCACCATCTTTGTTGTAATATCTTGGACCATCTAGAAGACCCTTGAAGTAATATAAGTCCATATTTCTTTCCATGTCCACATTATATGTCAAGGATCCATCTTCACATTTAATATTGATCCTCTATGTCACTTTCATCTCCTTTAGACGCACCTAAAAATGAATTATTATAGAATCCATCTCTTAGCCATAGTGTTCTAGAATTATACTTGCATATCCACTCAATAATCAGGAGCGTCTCCACTGATTGGTTTTGTTTCTCTATTAAGGACATGAAAATATCACCATCCCTGTAACATCTAGGATTTGGGTATCGTCCAAAGGTTCCCCGAACCCAGTTGGTCACATAACCTCAAGCGTATTTCTCCAAATGTCAGAAACTTCTGACTAATAGTGAGGGATAAGTTAATACATTGGGGAAATTATGCCCTCATTGGCAGAGTATACACAACGAAATCTAAATATAAACCAAAATCAGATGTAGTAATACCACAAAAGTAAATAGCGGAAGACGGAAAGTAAATCCAATATAAGACACAATATATATATATATATATATATATATATATATATATGATGCATGGCATATGTATTTAAGAAAATACTTAAACAAGTCACAATGCAGGAAATCAATACAGAAACCAAAGTATAAAAGAAACAAGTAAACTCCATTTTCATCGCAAGCCTTATCCTGGTCACATGATCTCTATCTCCAATAACAAAAAATACTTGATGAAGAAGGGTGATTTCCCTTATTTATACCTCTAATCATATAATTTGTTTAGGTCCAAAACCATAACCCAAACAAAGTGTGAGACTAATCTTAGTAGGCAACCACAAAAACATTTGTTCCTATCTGTCAGTGAATATATATAGAAAGTAATATTCAAGAATGAAGCAATAAACAAGGAAGTACTCAAAAGTAAACAATCCTACAGTTTTCAATTACATTTAGTTAACATTTATTATTCATCTGTTGAATCTCGTAACCCTGGGATCTAGCCTAAACATTATATCCCCCATGTAAAGTGACTAGAATAGACATCTCATAATACCATCTAAACAATTAAGTAAGACCAAATCCAATATTATGCTTTAGCTTGGAAAAAACGTCACAATCATTCAAATATTCGCAAATAATCCTTTGGGAAGGATCTCATAGTCTAACCCCTTTGGTCCCATATAGCTTTAATTATATAAATAATGACCTTCTGGGAAATCTCCCATGGTCTAACCCCTTTTTCCCACATAGCATCAATTCAATAAATAATGAACATCTGGGAAATCTCTTATGGTCTATTCCCATCTGGTCAATCATCTACACCAAGGTTCTCATGATCCTATGTAAATAATCTGGAAGTCCCCTTAGTCTTCCTGGTCTAAGGCTCTCATGGTCCATTGAAAAAAAATATAGTAGCATGCATATCGTATCAAAGAAAATAATCTAAAATTCCCCTCAGTGTTCCTGATCCAATGCTCTCATAGTCCATTGGAAAAATAGTGTGCATGTTATATCAAAGTAGATCATGTAATCTAGAAATACTACAGGGCTAAACATTCACAATTCATATCATAGACATTTCATATAATCAATAAAACTCTATCATAATCAAACAAGGCATGGAAAATGAGGTATGCCTCATAGGCAACCTGTACCAAACGACTATAAAAATTCAATCAAGGGGAAACTCACCCATGGGGTGTCCCTTAGACAAGGTATCTAACCTTACAAATAAGAAAAAACCCTTTTATCAATCAAATAAACCATATCAGGTAATAATAGGGTTAAATTCCAATTCATGGAATACCCAAAATGTGGGCATTCGTCACTTTTAGCATATATAATCCAAATAAAAACAAAAAAATAAACAAACCACCTACAACGATGTTTTACGATCGATATACTTGAACATAAGATTTTTAATCATCCTAGAATGGTGTAGATCTATAAAAAGGTGAAAAAATTTCAACCTTGAATAACTCACAAGAGAGGATGAATCCTGAGTAGTGTCTATAGGGGTATTGAGAACTCACCAGTGGGATTACAATGCACCCGACGGTGTCTCAATCGGAGCTCGGATGAAGAATCAGGGAGGGGTTCAAAGTTCTCCGATCATTCTGTAGTGCTCTTGTATGAAAAATAGGGAGAAAAAGGTGTTTTCAGACATGAGATATGACCCCCTTATGATATATCAAATAAAAATAAAACTACATAGCATGTTCTTTAAAACTGCACGCCATGTAGCATCCTTAACCGACCCCCGACTTAAGCGGGTTTGCCAGGTCACCACACAACCATGTACTCGATCGTCACACAGTCAGTACGCAGCTGTGTGCGACTACTCGGTACAAATAATGTACATGAAATTACATGGAATGTACTCAAAAAATCCTCATTTCTTCCTTTTTCTTAAAAAACAACCCGAAATCAAAATCTATACCTGAAAAGAAGATCTGGGTTCTTACAAACTTCCCCCCTTACAGAAATTTTTCCCTGAATTACCCTTCTAAGGGTGGTAAAGAAGAATCTGTGAAGAACTCTTTTCGATATCATCACACATCAGGAACCCTATCCCAAGTCTCATCCTACACTCACCCATGCTGTCATATCACCCATACTTGAGGAAAAGACTGTCCACAGAGAACCTTCATGCTGCGATCCACAATCCGAATAGGGTGCTCCTTGAAGGATGCATCAACCTCCAACTCAACCTCCCCTAGTTGAAAAACAAGAAATGGGTATGAAAAGTAGTTTCTTTGTTGAGAAACATGAAATATTTCATTCATAGCCTAGTACCTCTCAAGTAACTATAACCGATAGGCAACCATCCTGACTCGCTGAAAAACCTCAAATGGCCCAATGTATCTCAGTGAAATATTCCCTTATCTCATAATCCTCATGTTTCCCAACCTCGGTGTGACACGCAGGAAAACCTAATCACCAACCTCAAACTCCAAAGGTTATCTCCATTGATATGCATAATATTTCTAGTAAGATTGTTCATTATCCATCCTTATATAAATCAACTCCACCTACTTTGTGGTCTCTTAGACAATATGAGGTCCCAGGATAGCTGCCTCTCTTGCCTCCAGCAAACATAGCGGTGATCAGAATAGCCTATCGTACAAATCCTCATAAGGTTCCATATGAATTGTTTCATGAAAAATATTATTGTAAGAAAACTCCACCAGGGGTATGTGTCTCTCCCAAGAGCCCCTGAAATCCAGGATGCATTCTCAAAGCATTTCCTCCAAAACATGAATCATGTTCTCGAACTAGCCGTCAATCTAAGGATTGTAAGTTGTACTTAGAAGTACTTGTGTACCCAAATCCCTATATAGTTCCTACTAGATATCAGAAGAAAATCAAGCGTCCTGTTCTAAAAAGCTGGAGTGCAGAACCCAGTGAAAATGTACTATCTCTTGAATGAAAAACTTTTCAAGCTCATCAACACTGATGGTTTCCTTGATCGACAGGAAATGTGCAACCTTTATGAGCCTGTCGAGAACAACCCAAACTGCATCATTCCCTTGTAGTGATCTCAGTAAACCCATCAAAAAATTCATTGCGACGTCATTCGATTTCCACTTGGGAATGGGTAACTACTGTAAAAGCCCTACCAGTCACTGATGCTTTTCCTTCACCTGCTGATAGGTGGAACATCTCATAACAAAACTAATTACATCCCTCTTCATACCTAGCCACAAACATTGACAATGTAAATCTCGATACATCTTGGTGACACCAAGATGGAATGCCCATACTGAGGCATGAAAATCTTGCATCAACTCCTCACGTATATCTATTGACACCCATACACACCCATGAAAATACAAAATCTCATCCTCACCTAAGGTCCATCCAAGAGTAGGGTCCTTTCCTAACACACTCTCTTGTAGGACTAGGCCTTCGGAATCTGATAACTACCTCATTCTCACTTGATCCAGTAGAATAGAGGAAATAGCTATAGAAGAACAAAACATCTTCACTTATCTATCCTGAACCTCCAAATTCATATAATTGAATAGATCCATAAGCTACTACTCATTGTTGGCCTTCTATATTACCAGTATATGAGTTCTCTTGCTCAATGAATCATCCACTGCATTACCTTTCCCAGGTGTGTAGGAAAGCTCAAAGTCAAAATATTGAAGGTACTCAACCCACCTTCACTATCTGAAATTCAAATCACACAGTGTAAAGATGTACTTGAGGATTTTTTGGTCAGTTTACATCTTAAAATTCTCTCCCAAAATATAATGTCTCCAACAGTGAAAACTATGCACAACTGTATATAAATCGAGATCGTGTGTCAGTTAATTCCTCTCATGTTGCCTCAACTACAAAGACTTGTACGCAATGACTCTTTTTTCCTATATAAGCATTGCTCCCAACCCGATACTTGATGTTTCATGGTAAATGGTGTAAATCTTACCTAGTTCTGGAAAAATTAGTATCAGTGCTAAAGTCAGTCTCCCTTTCAACTCCTGAAAGGCTGAATCGTAGGAATATGTCCACAAGTACTTCACACCCCTCCTAGTTAGGCCCATCAGTGGTGCTGATAAGTATGAAAATTCTTGAATAAAGCATCTATAGTAACCAGACAGGCCTAGAAAACTCTGTACCTCAAAGACATTCTTCAGCTGCTCCCAGGAAACAACCACTCTCACCTTCTCTTGGTCTACTGATACTCATTTCAATGAGATTAAATGACCCAAGAAATGAATATGGTCCATCCAAAAGTGTCACTTTTATATGTTATCATATAACCAATGCTCTCTCAGTGTACTTATTATGATCTCAAGATGGATGGAATGTTTGTGTCAAGTTTGAGGATCCAAGTAAGGATGGAACACTTGGTTCATCAGTGCCAGGAAAACTGTCGGCACATTCGTGAGACTGAACGACATAACCAAATACTAATATAGACCATATATTCTTTGAAAGGTTGTAATAGGTATATCTAATGGTATTACACACAAATGATGATAACCGAATCTCAAGAAAATCTTTGAGAACACTTGGGATTCTCAAAGAGGAAAAAATATATCATTAATCCTCAGCAAGGGATATCAGTTCTTGACCGTCAACTGATTTAGCTTTTGATAATCCACAAAAAGTCTGAGGGTATCATCTTCCTTCTTCAAAAAATGCACAAGTGAACCCCAAGGAGAAGTACTAGGTCGGATGAAACTCTTTGTCTGTAACTCCTCTAACTACTTCTTAATCTCATGTAATTCTAGTGTAGTTATCCTATATAGAGGAATGGACACTAATTCTGCTCCTAGAACAAACTCAATAGAGAAATCTATCTCCCTATCTAGAGGTAAACCTAAAAAGTCAACTGGGAAGACATCCCTAAAACGATTCACCACTGGAGGAAAGTCCATCTGTGAAGTCCCCTAGTCATCTAGATATAGACTAGCAATCTAGTCTGTAATTCCTCCTAGCCCATAATGCTTAGGTCCATCTCTTCTATCCTTGGAATCCCATTCTCCCTTGTGTAGAAAAGATCCTCCCACTGGTGACATGAAACTCACCGTATAGTGATAGCTGTCAACAAAGTACTGTAAGGAGACCAGCCAATCCATTTTGAGAATGACATCGAAGCCTATCATCTCTAAGATATAGAGTTCCCACAAGAAGTGACGCCCACCAACCTCAACTGGGAACTCTTTTCACTAACATACACTAGTCATCCTAATCCCTAATGGATTTTATAGAGTCATAACGTCATCATTAGTAAAGATACAAATCCCAAGATTCTATATAATCGAAACTGATATAAAACTTTGGGAATCCCCTATATCAAAAAGAGTAGAAGTTAAAACTAAGGAAACTATAATTGTACCTATAACCATATATTTTCTTGTATCCTGCTCCTACTGGGTCTATTCTATTACAAGTGTGTGACATATAATGTGGTCCTACGACCCTTCCTGGATATCATGAGCTAGTCCACCCTGTTGTCACTGAAAACATGTCATCTATATACCACAACCATGCCACCTCCTCATCATGAACGACCTAAAAAACTCCATTTCCCTAACTGATGAGAAAATGGTGGCCCTAATCTAGTACGTGGAGTCATAACAGGTCCCCTCCCACTCGTTGTTGGTGATAACATCTGGAAAAAAAACACTGAAGATGACCCATCTTATCACAAGATCGGAACTTAATGGTTCTCTTGGTCATTGTGGTCTCATGTTCCTACTCTTTCCACACTGGTATCTCCTAACCTAGATAATTGAAGATACATCCTTCTAATGTAATCACCATGTGAAGGCTCTCTATGGTGCTTCATGCTATCAGTCGAAGGAGTACCAGCCCTAGTTACTGAACCGACCTGGCTCACAGCTCCAAACGCCTTCAGGTTGTGCTTAGTAATCAGTGCATGGTTTACTTTAGCAGTCACTAAAGTCAACTAAAAAATATTCACCTACAATCAGATATCATACGTGATACCATCCTCAAATCGCCTAGCTAGTGATAACTCATCACTCCCTAGAATAACTGCAAAGAACTGAATATATGCAAAGCGAGAAGAGTAATCCATCACTAAAAGAGTGCCCTACTCTAAATGTATGAACTCTCAGGCTTGATCAACCCTCAACATCTTAGGGTATAAGTAATCATAGAAGGTCCTCTGAAACTCTTCCCAAACCATATCTTGATGGTGTCCCACTTCTAAAACAACATCTCACCATCTCTTGGCAGAATCATGTAGCATGTAATTTGCAAGCTTCACCCTCCTCTCAAGAGGTGTCTCCAGATGCTCGAAGATAGAAATCATGGCCTCCAACCATGACTCTGCAGACTGTGGTACTTTATCCCCTTAAAAAGTGGGAGGATGATGCTTCTGTAACACCTATGTCAACTCTTCCATAATCAAGGAAAGTTTTGGTGCTCCCTAAAAGGTCTTCATCATACTCATAAAGCCTTCAAGGAACTGTGCATCCACACCTGCATCCGGTATAACAGCTGGTGAAAAGATGGTGTGACAGGAGGATCTACTGGTAGTCTCTAACCTACCATATATGGTTTCTGACCATCACCCTATACCTGGCGTACAACCGGAAGATGTCTTGGTGGGGTGACTCTACGAGTTCAAGTACACACCTCAGTTTAAGATTATCAAAGAATTAAACTTAGAAGTTAAAAAATGGAATAGGAGAGGGAAAACATTCAAATTTTATAAAAGAGGTTTATAGGGAATGTTCCCTTAAGACTTAACAAGGGCATGTAACTATTTCATCAAGGTCATGTAACACCAATACACACAACATGTTCCTCTTGAGACATGGCATGTACTTGAATATTTCATCATACCCAAGTACTTCTACATGTATAGAACTGTATAGTTCTACTGGTTTAACACTAACTGGTTTACACACTCTAGAAATGACATGTACAACAGAAATTCCATCCACTCGTGTCATTAGTCACATGGTCGGATACACGGTCGATTACAGCACGACGTGTACTCCTAGTACACGGCATGTTCTACCAAGATTTTACTAACCCCGTGTCTCTTCTCACATAGTTAGTCACACAACCAAAAACTACACGGCATGTACATACAATACATGGTGTGTACATAAGAAAAATTATTTCTTCTATAATAAAAGAACACATGGCGTGTGTTCATAACATCACATGTCATGTTTTCTGGGTTTTCTGGATAGTAATCCTCTCAAACTTCTTCGGAACCCCAAAATCTTAAAATTTGTCCAATTTATTCCAAGCACCAATCTATGAGAGCCTATACTCCCTGCGAATCAAAGTTTGGAATCCTTATTCATATCATATCTTAACATAATTCAATTAAATTTCATACATGATCCACCAAATTCTGATCCAAGAGGGCCCATAACACCTTAGGGACCAAATCTTGGAATTCATCCAATGAAACATTACATATACCAATACCCTGAAAAAATAGCAGGTATTCTATCACAGTATCTATCATCACAGCATGCATATCTATCACAACAACATGAAATCAGTAATGCACACTATATGGCATGACAAGAATTCATGACATGTGATCTCTAGCAAGGTTCTATATGATGAATGAGATGGAATACCCTCATCTCATTGGGTTTCAACAAAATATAACTTCAAATTAAAGAGCACAAAACAAGTTTGTCAACCAATAGTGAAATCAAATCAACTGTAATAGTTCAAAATCCAAAAATTACGATTTAATTCGAGGTAATTTGGATTTCCCCTTTACACGGGTTAGCTACTCCCAGGAATATCTAATTACCAAAATCCATTTCCTTTTTACCTCTTTATAATGTCTCCAAATAGTAATAAAAACTAGAAAAGAACCCCCCCCCCCCCCAATACCATTTTGTAACGTCCTGGATCCGGGCACCTCCCAGAGGTTCCCTAAACCCGGTTGTTCAGATAACCTCAAGAGAATTTCCCCAAATTCTAGAGGCTTCCGACTAACAGTGAGGGATAAGGTAAGACATTGGTAAAACTATTCCCTCATTGGCAGAGTATACACAAAAGAATCTAAATATAAATCAAAATCAGAATCAATAATACCACAAAAGTAAATAGTGGAAGACTGAAAGTGAATCCAACAGAAGACGCTATATATATATATATGATGCATGTAAAATGTATCTAAGAAAACATACAAACAAGTCACAATGATGGAAATCAATGCAGTAACCAAATTACAAAAGAAAAAAGTAAACTCCAATAGCATCTCAAGCCTCAGCTTAGTCTCATGCTCTCCAACTCCAATAGGATTCAAGTACCTCATGAAGAACAGCTCTTTCCCTTATCTATACCTACAATCATATAATCTGTTTGGGTCCAAAATCATGATCCAAATAGGGAGTGAGATAAATCCTAGTAGGAAACCACCAAAATATCTATCCCTATCTATCATTGAATATATATAGCAAGTAATATGCATGAATGAAGCAACAAACTAGGATGTACTCAAAAGTAAACAATCCTATAGTTTTCAATGACATTCATTTAACATTTATTATTCATCTATTGAATCATGAAACCCTAGGATATAGCCTATGCTTTGTATACCACATGTAAAGTAACTAGAAATGATGTATCATAAGACCATCTAAATAATCAAGTAAGATTGAATCCAAGCTTGCGTTTTGGCTTGGAAGATGTGTCACAATCATTCAACTATTAAAAAAAGACCCTCTGGGAAATCTCTCATAGTCTAACCCCTTTGGTCCCACATAGAGTCAATTTAATAAATAACAACCCACTGGGAAAGCTCTCATATTTTATTCTCTTCTAGTCAATCATCTACACCAAGGCTCTCATAGTCCAGTGTAAATAATTTGGAATTCCCATCAATATTCCTAGTCTAAGGATCTCACGGTCCATTGGAAAAAAATATAGTTGCACAAATATCATATCAAAGAAAATAATCTGGAAGTCCCCTCCATCTTCTTGGTCCAAGGCTCTCATGGTCCATTGGAAAAACAATACGTATATTATATAAAAGAAGCACATGTAATCTAAAACTACTACATGGCTAAAAATTCATAATTCATATCACAGGCATTTCATATAATCAATAAAACTCCATCCTCATCAAACAGGGAATGTAAAACATGGTATGACTCATAGGAAACCTAGACCAAATGACTATAAATAATCAATCAAGATCAAATGCACCCATGGGGTGACCCTTAGACAAGGTATCTAACCTTACACATAAGAAAATACTATTTTATCATTCAAATAAACTATAGTAGGTAATAATATGGTTAAATTACAATTCAATAAATACCCAAAATGTGTGTATTTGTCACTTTTAGAATATATAATCCAAATACAAACAACGAAGGGCACAAACCACCTACATAGATGTTGTACGATCGATATACTTGAACGTTGGCCCTTGAATCAGCATAAAACGGAGTAGATCTACAAAAATGTGAAAACCCAACCTTGAATAACTCACAAGATAGGATGAATCATGAAGAGAGGCTCTGGGGGTTTTGAGAACTCACCAGTGGGATTACAATGCACCCGACAATGTCTCAATCAGTGCTCGGACAGAGAATCGGGAGGGGTTTTGGGTTTTTCAGTCATTCTATAGCGCTCCTATATGAAACATGGGGAGAATAAGTTATTTTTAGACATGTGACATGACCCATTTTTTGTATATCAAAGAAAAAAAGAAACTACATGGCGTGTTCTTTAAAACTATATGCCGTGTTGCAGCCTTAACCAGCCCCCAACTTAAGCGGCTCTGCCAGGTCACCACATAGCCATGTACTCAGTCATTACACAATCAGTATATGCATTTGCATGACTACTGGGTACATGGAATATACATGGAATTACACGGCATGTACATGGAAGTACACATCGTGTACTCAAAAAATCCCCAATTTTTCCTTTTTCCTCAAAAACAACCCGAAATCAAGATCTATACCTAAAAAGAAGATTCGGGTTCTTACCATCCCAACTAACCTAAAAAGAATCCTGAAGTCTTTTAATGTCAAGTTTGAGTTCCTCCATATTGGATTCCCTATCAGCCTTATTGGAGAGCCAATCCAAAATGCCCCTTTTGAGTCGACGTAGCCATTGCAAAAAGCCCATCCATGGGGAACCACTAACTGGTTGGACCTAGGAACCACTAACCATATGGGTAAAGCCTTCCATATTTTTTTGGTTATATGTGTATTGAAATAGTTTGTGTCTCTAGTCCTCCTTCAAGTTAACATACAATAGTGCATAATCTAAAAGCGGTCTAGTTAGGTGTGACACCATGGCTCATGCGAAAGATTCAAGACCCTAAAGGTTCAGGAGACACCTATCAATCATGTTCCAAATCCCAGCATTACCTTTCCTATTATTACACCATGTAAATTTACTCTCAGAGAATATCATGTCCATAAGTCCATTAGAGGCCAAAAAATCCTATAATTCTTACGTGGATTGGATTTAATGATATATTTCAACTCATTTATATGAGACATCAATAATTTTATTGAGTTCACCACGGACAAACCATGGTAACATACCTAGTTGGAACACTAAAAGCTATTTCCAAAGATCAATTCTATCTGATGATTCACATTTCACATAGACAAAGGGAAGATAATCTCCAGACCCCCTTCAGTGATTTTGATCACCATATTTCATGCTGAATCATCAATATAATAAAAAATAATAATTTTTTCTAGAAAATCCATACATGATAATTACATGGATTTCCATGCATGAGATTAATGAATCCCATTTTCTTTGTGAAAGAATGCATGTGATCAATCACATTTTTAGGATCTAGAATTACTAGCATGGAACAATGTGGGTGACATGACTCAGTGGCAATAAAGTCTATTTTCATGTGAGATCCAACTTCCTAAAAATTCCATATATTGATATTGCACATTTAAAATAAAGTTATGATGTCTGTATGGCCTGGAGAAATGACTTAGAATTTGAGTTGGATATAGAAATACCTCTCAACTTGTATCGAGTGATATTCCCACCGCCCACTGAGGAGAGATCTTTCTGGGAACTTTTATCATTCCTTACACTCAGAGAGGGATGAACTCTCGATGAGAAATCCATGATCCTTAGAGAAATCATCAGTACTCTTTTGGGATGCACATCTAAACTTATAAACAAGTTATAATTGTACAAATAAAATTTGAATCAGTTTAGTCATGTCACACATAATATTGAAATTTAATTTATTCCTTCATGTCATAAATTAATTAGTGACCATGTTTCTAAATATTCATGAAAATTTGAGATGATTTTATTAGTTTTAATAATTTTATGTATGTTGGGAACCTAAAAGGAATAATAATTAAAAATGATGAACTTTACAAAATTTTGGCCACATCACAATTTAGATTAATGTGTGCTTTCTTTCTATGGATCATAAATTAACTGATAGAAATTATCCAAAAATTTAATGATAATATGAGCCCTAATTCTCATTTTTTGCTATTTGATGTATGTTTGGACCCTTTAAAAGAGTTTTAATTATAAAATTAAACTTTGAATCATTTTGGTCACATAATTTATCATATTAATGTGCTGTTTATTTCAACATGTCATAAATTTATTAGTGATAATTATTCTAAATTTACATGATGATTAGAGTTCATTTTCTTATTTTGATCAATTGATGACTATTTGGAATGTTAAAAAAATTAATTCAAAAAATTAAAATTGAATCATTTTGATCATATCAGACATCATATTGATGTGAGGTTAATTATTAAATATAATATGGAAATTTAAATTCATTTTCTTAATTTTTTATGTTAATACAAATTCATTTTCTTTTTTTAGTAGTTTAATCAATTTTTGAAACTTTTAAAAGCATAATAATTGTAAACATGAACATTTGATCATTCTGGTCACATCAAATATAATATTAATATGTGATTTATTTATATAGGTCATGGTTCTATCATATATCAATTACCTAAATTTTCACAATGACATGAGGTTATTAACTTGGTTTTTATTTTTTGATTTGTGATTAAAATTTAAAAATAGTTATAATTAAAAAAATCACTTCGGGTCATTTCATAGCCTATTGGATTGATATGAAATTTTCTCTTTCATGTTATTAGCTAATTGAGGATTTTTTATCTAAATTTTTAGGATAATTCGAGCATATTTTTTTGGTTTTGACCACTTTACGCATGTTTCAAACTTTAAAAATAGTTATGATGGTAAAATTTTAGTTTCTATCATTTTAGTCACATCAAACATTAGAATGGATTGAGGTATATTTATATAGGCCTAAAATTAATCATTGATAATTTCTAAAATATTTTTGATAACTCATAGTTTTTTTTCTCAATTTTGATTATGTGATCTATGTTTTGAACTTAAAAATGTGTTATAATTATAAAGATATACCTTGAATAATTCTTGGAATATCACATTCCATATTGGACTGATGATTTTTCTTATAGGTTAAAAATTAATTTAACATTGTTTTTCAAAAAGTTCAATGTAATATATGAATTTTAGCTTGATTTTGATCATTAAATTGATGATTAGAACCTATAAAAAAGTTAAAATTATAAGAATGAATTTTGGGACACTGATATTCGATTGATGAGTGAACTTTTGTGGCATAACTATATATTCAAAACAATAATTATCTATTCACATGTTTACAACACAAAAACATACTAACCAATTGACAACAAATTAATTTGAGACATAAATAATAAAAATATAGGAAATTTTAACCCTTTATTAGTGTTAAAAATATACTCTGAAAGGGGAAATATGTAGGAACCTGTATAAATTGATTCCATGACACTCGGCCTAGGGAAAGGATTTTTCCACTCAATCTAGAGAGATCATCCATTTATATATATACTTTATATATAGAGAGAGATATATAAAAATACATATATAATTGTGTGTGTGTGTCTATATATATAATTGTGTGTGTGTATGTGATTGTGTGTGTATACAAATATATTCATGGGTATGAGCACGTGGGAAAGGGCACATTGATGTGGGTGACATGTTATAGTTGGACTTCAATAATGTTGTTAAAGATGAATCCAAGTAAGAAAAATCATATGTAGGCACTAACTTTAATCTATTCTCTCTCTCTCTCTGTGTGTAGACATTTATATATTTAAATATGATATCTCCAACTATTTTTGTGAAAATTAATATCACACACGCACGCACGCACGCACACACACAGATATATATATATATATATATGACTATAATTATAATATAATAAAAATTTTACTTTATATATATTTATTACTGAATTTTAATTTCAATTTCAATTTTAACTTTTTATTTTAATTTTAATTAAATTTGAATTTAAATATAAATTTAATTAACTTATTTTTTAAAATATTTAATTTGATTTTAGTATAAATAGTATTTATATATTTGTATTGATATATTTAGTTTTATATTCATATGTTTATATATTAATATATTCATATTTATTATTAAATTATATATCAAATTTTCATTTTAAAATTTAATTATAAACACACACATAATTCTTGTGATATTTAAAAATTGATATATATATATATATATATATATATCGATATTTATTTATTTATTTATTAATATTTCTATAAATAATATTTCTATATTAATATATATATATATATTAGGCGCTTGGGGGTATAATTAAAACTAAACACACCCACACCGAACATGCATAAGATGTAAAGGAAGGTCATACCCCCCCCAGGGATATCCTACACATCAAAACCTTTTATTTATATATTATATATATAAAGGTATGAAACCCCTTTTTAGTACATGTCTCTTAGGCCCAACATTGGATGGCCTGAAGGCCCCTTTTTTTGATATCCCAAAGTCCCTACTTCTATCAACACATACATGGATCTGCACCCCTTTCCTACATCATTCCTACATTACTGCCCCTTATGTCAACGCATGTGTGAGTGCCTGCATCATAAATCCCCCAAGGGTATTTCTAGGATTCTAACACTGGACTTTTGGATGTATAATTATGGGTTTTCCACTTAGTCACCACCCCAAATTCTATATATATTAATATTATAATTATGACATATTAAAAATAAATATAATTGTTTGTAAATTTATCCTTATTAGATCTCATGCATTTTTTTATGGATGGATTTTTTATCAAATAATGATGATGAAGCAACCGGTGATAAAAAATGAAACAATGATGATAAAGATTATAACCAAAAAAAATGAATCATCTCAAGATATTATTTTGTATAATATAATCAAAATAAAGGTGATACACTCCTTTAGAAGAAGATAAGTATACTATACATAGACAATTAGAAGTCCTGAGGAAGGTTGGATGCAAGGATTTCTTATAACATGAACCCGCAATTGATACATACATATAATTCTTGAAAATTTCACATCTGTTTTGTTTAATATTTTCATACCTTGGAGAATAGGTTGTTAACACACACAAAAAACATCCAACAGTGAATTTATGGAAAGGATGTGTCGAACTCATAGTTATGTCTGGAGATAATGAGAAGATATTCTTAGGATGATGAAAACCACATTGAATGATCTAGAGGATTAATCATATAGTGACACTAGTGGAAAAAAACCTTTTGAAATAACTTTTTGTGTATTTTAATGTTGGGTTTTAACCGTTTTTAATATGATAGATGTTGTGAGTAATTGTTTAAAATCATTCATAGAAACATACATCGAAAACTATTTTCAAGCAACTACTAATACATTTACAATAACTGACATGGAAAGATACATATAACATCAATTACTTAAATAACTAACATTATAGGTGACTTTAAATATTATTTATTACAATAACTAACATGGAGTGATACAAATTTTTAAAAAAATATTTTGATACACATAACAATCCTTGGAACAAAAACCAAATCTAAAATATAAAAAATTAGAAAAAAAGAACATAAAATATCAGATTTAATACTTTTTATTTTTTTATTAACTGTGAAAGTGACCTCAAAATATTAATATTTTTTCATTTATATTAAGGTTATTCATTTTTTTAAGTAAAAAACTAATAAGGACTTTTGAATGTTTATCGATTTCATCGGCATAACTCATAAAAAATCTTGATTATTTCTACTTCATTAGATGAAGTTATCACCATCAAAAAATCGAAATCATCATAAAAAATGAAAATATTTGAAAGTAATTTATAAAAATAATGCTATATAAACTAAAAAAACTTAGAAAGACAGTGAGTTTTTACTATGGTGAGGTTTTTAAATGATGATAGAAGTTTTATTTTTTAGAAGAAGTTTAAGTGATGTTGGTTTTATAAAAAATAAAGCAACAAAGTATATCGGGAAGAGAGACTAAGTTTATAAAAAATTACATTTTCATTAATGTAAATGAATTCAAGATTATTTTTTTTAGTTTTTTTAAATGACTTGTAATTTTATTTTTTAAAATACTAGAATTATAAATTATTTTTATATGATATTTTTTTTTCTAACATAAAAATTATCTGTGAGGTGTTTTTAATGTCTCTTATATAATAACTAATATTAAAAGACCAATATGATAAATTTTTCTTTTACTAGAATGATGAATTTGGACTATGTTGTGTTATGATTCAAAGAAGAACTAGAGAGTTAGATAATTAAATCACATTGAATATCATAAATCATTGTGTTTGAAAGCTAATATAAACTAGAAGTGTCTGATGATACATGGGATGGATACATAAAGTATTGTGACATAGATTGGATGATATTGAAGACATGATTATAATTATTATGATTTGGAAGCATTTTAAAGATATCTAAAAGATATTTTATAAAATTATGAGTTCATAATAAAGAAGAATGTGTACTTGAAGTATTGTTATGAGAGACGATATAACTATCTCATTTGTGGTGATAAGGTTATATGGAAAGATAGTTTAACTATGATGCATATCACATCCTAAAATATAATGGTTCCATACTATGTGATATGGGGAAACATATTTTATATGATTAAAAGGAGATATCTCCATGCATGATATGGATGCTATATAGGGAATTTAACTATTTCAATCTATGATAAAAGTAGATTGTGGCACGTGATTGATATCACGTGAGTTGAAAATCGATATTAAATGGTGTGGGATAAGGAATTGAGAGATAATCATGAATTGCAGGTGGTTATAATGTAAATCACAATCCATGACATGAATCATGAAAATAGTCATGAATATATCACTCTATAGGGTATTGGAGAGTGAAGGAGTGATGTTTTGAAGTAGGGAATATTGTATCTAATGATTAAACTATATATTTTAAGTCAATATGCGCCTTTTTATTTCCCTATGACGAGCTCTAATGAATGATTATTTGATGAGGATACTTGTGAATTATTTAAATAAGTTAAATAAAGGTGTTTTTGGTGTTATATGATACAAAGTTACTAGGGGTAACATTCATATGGGGGTCAAATATAGTATAAATGAATTGAAGCAATCATAGAAGAAGATAGAGGATGGTGTTGATAATATCATAAAAGATAGATTTATCATGGGGAGAAACAAAAAAAATCATAGGCCATGAATAATTTTAAGAAAATGATAAAAATATCAGGACCCATATTATATATAGAAATATGATCAATCATAGGTCGTGATAGAGGAACATGTGAGGGGATTATTTTTTGAAGGAAATATCACAAACAACGATTATAGAGATATCTTGGTACAGGTTATGATGATTTTTTTCATGAATATTGTAATGATGAATATCACAAATATTGATAGAATGTTCCTCTAGTGGTGATATAGAGAAAATATGAGGCACGTTGTATCTTAAGAGGTGACATCACATATCAAAACCACTGCATAAAGATATAAATAATGAAAATCATAAAATACGTGTTGTAGTGGAATCCAATATGATAAAAACAAAAATTTCACCCAATAAAAGTGGAAAAATATTTATTTTAATGATGTAATTTAGGAATAAAATAAGAAATGAAAACAGAAGCAGAAACAATTGAAACAAAAACCAGAATGATTAAGAAAATGTGGAAAGATAAGGAACACAAAGTATTTATATGCTTAAAACCATATTGGTCTTATATTCTTGGAAATAACACCACCACATATTTCATTATTATTTAAAAAAATAACATGCATACAACATAGATGAAAATGAGAGAGATAAATCATACAGTACTATAAAAACTACTCAAGTATAAGGCCCTCATCACTTTAGGATCCAACGATGAAGCTTGGATTGAAGATAATAATGCATACTTCTGAATTGGGTGAACTCACTCATGCAACGCCATATAGACCAAATAAATGAAAAGGAAATAAAATAATATGATAGAATAGAAAAAAACTAGGATAAAAATATGGCCACACACCAAGAGCATGGATAAGTATTCAGTGAATAAGTGGCAATGCCAGATGGAAACTTCTATGTGTTGTCATCATGGAATTCCACAGAGCTCACAGTGTATGAGATCTCTACTAAAGTTGTTCATTGAAACAAGTGTGAGGAATCCATCAATCATATCTATAGAGTTCATCCATACCAGTGTCTCTCTCATCTCTCTCAAACTGGAAGATAAATTATTAAGATCCCCTCACTTGAGGAATCAAAATTGAATGGCTTGAAAATACGAGGTGGCATGTGTAAATATAGAGTACGTGAGTTATTATACTTAAATAGAACTAAGAAAATGTGCATGATGTAGAAGTCATAAAATCATTGAAAAAACATATGGAGAATATAAACCAAATGATCACAGGGATGTGTGGTGTTGGTCAAGTGAAGGTGAAGTAGGTATGTGAGTTTCCTGTGTTTCATCAAATTAAACCATGTAATAGTGAATGATTCATTTCCCCAACTGAGTAAATGTGATGTATCCCTCATACCAGGGTAATCATTTCCTCACATCAAGGTCGCATGAGAGGCTATGTCAAGCTAGAACAATCCCCTACATAAATTTATTTCACTAGCTATGTAAGGGTCAAAATCACCCCATGTAAAGGTGGAACACTTAGCACATAACATGAAACCCTCATAAGGGTAATTCCCACCTTACGTAATGGTTAAAAAAGCCAATAAAAATAATTTCATAATAATAAAACCAAAATTATTTAATTTTTCATGAAAAAATAAGTGATATTGAAGTATAATAAATTTAACAAAATGATAAGAAACTACGTCATTTTATTTGAAAAAAAATCAAATTATTAACAAATCTCTACCTTATAAATAAATAAAATGCATTAGCATGTGATGTTCTTGAAAATGGACCTATCAGATGATTTAGGTCATTTTCACTAAATAAAAAACCCAAGTCTAAAACATAATCTCCCAACATGATTATCACATAACATGTACCATTGTGGTACATGTTCTTCATGTACCCTCTCATATACTACTATCTACTAAATAAACATGCTTTGAAATTAAAATCATCCTATGTAAAAACATTTGAAATAGATTTTACCAAAAAAGCATGAGTCTCCACAAAATCTAGTGAAAATGAATTTTATATAGAGCACTTAAGAACCTAAAAAGAGAAATATCCTTACTTGGGGGTTCAAAGAATAGTGAACATAAAACTCAAGAAAATAGAGATCAAAAACTAAAATGTAGTAAAGCAGTAGAAACACACACAAACTAAAAAATAGGAATGTGATAGAGAAATTCTCCACCATAATCCAAAAACTCAGACCATCTCTACCTTACCCTCTATTCCAACCATGATCCCCTACAAATCACATGTTGAGCCAGTCATAGAATCATATAAAAAAGAAAACATAGAGTCTATGCTTAAGTATAACTAAAGGTTTATAACAAAGATATAGGACATTGGAAGTGTTTTAACTGTGGAATAAAAAATTATTCTATGTCATATTATCCCTATACTTAAAATTAGAAAAATATCTTTTAATGTCTTCAATTTTAACCCACTCATAACATTGAAAATTATAAAAAAGATTATTATTATTACATTCTTTCCTATTATTTTTAGGTTGACTCATAACATCTATTATTTGGGGTTTGCAGTTAACCCCACTATCTTCATCTTTAAAACCATGGGTTTGAAGATATATTAATTAAATTTTAGCCTTAACCTCTTCTAAAGTGATGTAATACATGTTTTACATCATGGGGTCTTTTACTGACTGAAAATTTAATTTTTTTTATTTCAAACACTTTTGAGTAAAAGTGAGAAACCAAGAGTCAACCACATAACGATAAATCAGAGTCATTTAAAAGAAACTTAATTCAACTAGACTCAATATCCCTAAAAAAGTTCTAGGAAATAAAGGTTACCTGAGTGCTCGGTTCATCCCTTATCATATCTTCAAATGTAGATGCTAGCTTATCCCATGTCTGTATATACTCCTAGATGTTGATCTTCCCCTCGTTGAATCCCCCATCCAAGATTATGTCCTTCTTGTCAATCCATGTGTATTTCTCCTCATTCATAACCACTTCTATAGACTGTCCCATCATTTAGGTTGCTTCCTCTTCAGAAGCATTGAGTTACAGGACTTGTTATGTCACCCAATCTTCCTAACTCATAAGCAAATCCATTTTTTGTTCACACAGACCGCTTGATTTCGGTTGACACATAGTCTTGCTGACCATCTTCTCATTGTCTTTCTTTTTTGTTGAACGAGTCTCTAGGTGAAGGAAGGGTAGGATGGGGTCTTTTAAATTAACAAAAATTTTATTTATGGAAGTCAATAGAATAATGGAGTGATCCTTATTACTTTTCTTCACAAAAATATTATCTAAATCAAGAAATACTTTATTAAATTTATCAAGATGAACCCAGATTGAAGTTTTAGGGATCATTTTAAAATTATAGACTTGTTTTATTATACAAATAACCAAGAATGGATATATTCAAATATCAATTATTAAGTTTTATCCAAATGTACATAGCAGTGACTAGATAAGTGACTTCATATAATACCTTTTCTCCTAAGGTTAAAACTAGCATGTAGTAGGATTTATATAATATTATTGGATTAAGATCTATGTATGTGGTGGATAATTTTTCTTAAGAAGACAGAATCACTTCAAGGTTCTTATGACTAATTATGCCTCATCAAGTCTATTTTGGACAAGCAGTGCACACATTTTTACTCTCCAAAAAATAAATTCATTTTCACCATAAAACATATATCAACCTCAAAATTAATTAAAGAAATCACTAAAATTGATATAAAATATTGATAAAAAAATTTTGGGTGGACTTTGGTCTGAAGGACACAGAATCCTCACCTAAATTAGGTGGAAGAGATCCATTTTAACAATGAACTTTGAGAAGAAAATGGAAAATTAAAATAGAGGAAAAAATGAAGTAAATAGAAACCATAATGGTATATAAAATTTATAAAGATAAAGAAAATGGGGAATTTTTGTGGTTTGGGACATGTTTTTCATACATTCATGTTATGAACACCGCCATGGATGTTTTTATTATGAAAAACAAATATCGAGAATACAAAAAATAAGAACAAGAGAGAACAAAAGAATATGGGACCAAGGAAACTATTTGAGCACATAACCCTCACCACTCTATGAACCAGTGATGAAGCCTAGATTAAAGATGGTAACATAAACTCCTAAAATAGTTGTAATCACTCACAAAATACCATAAATATTGAATAAAATAAAGTATACAATACAATATCTAAGAATAGAAAAAAGAAAGCTTATAAATTCAGGCCTACACTAAGAACCCAGAGAAGTCATTGAAGAATAACTGACACTGCCAAGGCTAAAATATCCTTTTATGGTTATCAAAAAAATCAAAAAATCTTGTAGGGGACAATATCTCTACTATATAATGTTACAGAATAAGTATAAGGAATTTCTTAATCAGAACTATGGAGTTCCTCCTTTCCTAGGCTCTCTCTTGTCTCTCTCGAATTAGAATATGAATACGGAAGATCCCTACACTGTATGAATTAAAACTAATTACCTCAAAAATAATAGTTTAAATTCATAAATATGAAGTAGGTGAGTTTATATCCTTGAATAGAATAGAGTAAAAATACATTGTGAAAGGTGTATGATAACTTCGAGAACCCATCTAGAGAATAGAAACTAAATGATCTTAGGGATACAAGGTGATTTTATAGTGGAGGGGTGGTAGGCATGTCATTCTCTCATGTTTTTTTAAGTAATAAATTTAAGTGTGAATGGTCAATAACTATAAAAACCGAAGATTTTATGATATATTTATCACAAAAAAAATTAGTTTCTTTCAATATCTTGCAATACACGCAACCTCAAGTCTAAATAAACCATAATATAGTATACCATTATAATCTGGATTTTAGATTGGAAGAGTGAATAGGAATAACCATATTTTGAAAAAATATATATTTAATGGTTTTATATAATGAAAATATATTGATAAATAAGTACTTAATTTTTATTAAAGTCGTTATATGCTTTAGAAATAGATTTTCCTCAAAAATTGTTTTTATAATTTTTTGAGAAAATAATATAACTTATTTTTTATAGTATTAGAAAAATTATTTAAAAAATGAAAATAATTTTTAAAATCATAATTTCAAAATTAAACAAGTGTTAATTTTTTTGAATTTTCTAAAAATATTAATTTTTCAATGAATAGTGAAAATACATATTTTTATTAAAAACTATCTTTTCGTTTTAAGAAATTAAAAGGGTATATATTATTTTTAAATGGTTTTAAATGTAAAATTAGTTCATTTATGTTATCAATAATCCAATTTATGTAATTGGAATTAATTTTATTTGGTATTTTTGAATAAAAATTTTTATACTTAAGAAAAAAATTCTAGAAAATTAAATTACATTGCATTTTGTGATTTTAATTTTAAATTAAATTATTATATCAATTATATGTATCAAATTTGATAGTATAGACTCTATATATTTAATTATAACTTCAAATTTTTTTAATTATTCTAATTTTATTTTTGATCAGAATGAATAGTAAAAAATAGTAAAAAAACTGCCACATTTAAGGTTCAAACGGGTTTACTGAGGGTTATAACAGGAGATAAGGGTATATTTTCCAATTATATCTGTCTAAATACTATTAAATAACCATATTTCTACCTAATACTATACCAAATTCTAACCCACTTAGAAGCATTTTACTTAACTATGTAACTATTATATTTTAATCTTTTATGAAATTCCAAGTGTGTCCTCTCCCCCAGTTATAAAATGACACATCTACTTTATCTTATTTACACCACTTTGAGCCATATAGCTCAACCAAACTCTGAAAAATTATTTTCTAAACTTCTATATCTATTAATTAAGGGTACTTTTACTCCTAAAAGAGCATTTCAAGGGTATTTAATAAAGGATCTAAATGGGGCCTACTGGAGAAGTGGTAATCATCCTACCCAACCTATTTCATATTATCTATTCCTATACATCCTGTAAATATATTTTATTAATAATAAAATAATAATTTAAGTATCTAAAATATAATTAAATGTTATTATTATTATTTAACCACCAATATTACCGCTCTTTTTCATAATATGGGTAGTGAAAGTATCTCTCATGGGTATGTGTGGACTATCACCTCCACATTATGATAAAATTCATTTTCCAACACCATATTTAATGGATTTTTATTAAAATAGATTTAATATTTATAAATAATATTTATTTTATAATTATTTTTTATAATTATAATATCATATCGACATTCATACCTTCTCATCTATTATAAACAATGATGTTGCTTGGGCATACATGTGGACTACCAACTCCACAAAGTGATGTGATTCATTTTTAATTATTGATTTACTTAGATGGTAGTAAGTATAGATTTAATTAATATATAATATTTATTATATAATAATTATTCTTTATATTTACATTATTATCTACCTTTATTTATTTCCAATCATCAAAAACTGAAAACAATGTTCATGTGTATGTATAATATATCATCTCTGTGAATGGTGTAATTCATTTGTCTATATATATATTTTTTGGTTGACTCTAAATATATATATGTTTAATATATATGATATTTATATCATTATTAACATTCAAAAGATGTTTTAACTATAATAGAAGTATAATTACCAGAACTACTGAACCTAAATTCTCATGAAAAACATAATAGTTAACACCCAAAAATGATGATTTTAATAAGAAATTATTAATAAATGGGTATTGAAATATTATAATTGGATCATATATGATATTATAAGTATTTATATTATTTTGGTATATAATTATGATAAATTAACTTTTATTATATAGGATGTTATAGTGTTTTGAAATAAATTCTTACTTGAGGCAAGGGATTTATATTACAATCTCATTGCTTATCAAGATTGTTTATGAGTAAGTTAAAAATGATGAAATTTTATAACTTATGAATCAATAATAACATGAATTTTCTTATCTCCTATTTATTTATAGATATTAAATGTTTTCCATTCATTTTTCTTAATTTAAGTACTCAATAGATTAAAAGAAAGTTTTTAATGAAAATCGACTTTGTTTTACTTTTCAGTTGAGAATCCTTTTCTTCCATATCAATTTTTTATAGAAATGTTTTCAAGATTGTTTTTCATATTTTCCTAGTACTTTTTTAAATTTATATTAACATATGATTAAATTTTTTTTAAAAAAATAATTATTCGTCCTATGATTTTCTAAATGAGGTACTTTTGAATTTTCTAAAAATGTAAAAGGAATAATTATTTTAAAGTACATAAAATGAATATAATTTCCCAAAATCATGATTGATAAATAATTTGAACATTAATTTACAATTTTAATAGGTTATTTTCAATGAAAATGTTTTCCTTAATATTTGGAAAAAATTAGAATTTAAATAAGTGATTTTAAAATGAAAATGTTATTTTCCTTAAGAAACATTCTAAGTGATTTTTATTGAAATTTTTCATCTAAGATAACATTTTTGATGTCACTTAACATTTAATAGAGATATGATCCAATTAAACTATCCTTATTCTTTCTCTAGATGTTTTATGATTATGATGAATAGATTTTTATGAAACCCTTTTATTTTACATGAGCTATTCTATGATGAAATGTTTATGAAAATCGTCTTCTTTCTTAGGGTAATGATATGATGAATGTTTTATGATATTTTTTCACACTTGTTTTTATTATTTTAATTATGTTATGGTTTGTCTTGGAATTATATATCCCTCTAATAAATTAGATAAATATGTATATCTCATGAAATAATAAAGACTGAAATGAGGAGTGAACCTAGTTTAATAAGGGAATTTTTCTATTATGATAGTCCTAGGAGTGAACCTAGACTAAGGAAATGTTGGAATAGATATTGAACCCAATCTACTATGATAGTCTTGTAAGTGATCCTTGACTAAGGAAATAATTTTATATTCTTATTTTTATTCCATAAACTTATGTCTTATTCCAATGTTATTATATCATGGCTTATTTTATTTGATTCCTTTATGATTTATGTCTTATAAACAATTATCCCTCATTACATGACACAATATTATGATATAATATATTATGGGTATGGTTTCCAATTGTTAAAATTATTTTATCATACCATTATGCTCATGTTATGTTTAAGTTATCATTGATATCTCCCTTGTTTACCCTTATTAAGCATCTAAGCTCTCCCTTTATTATGTTTCCTTTCCCCAAGTGATGAATAAATATTTTAATTATGATATGTCTAAGAAGGGTGATAGATATGAAGAACTTAGTGGGAGATGATTTAGATATCTTATGACCAAGTTTTTTAGGTACATAAGTTTTAAAATGCACTAACATGGAAAAGTATGGGCCATTGTAGTTGGTATTAGAGAAAGGTTTAGTAACATTTAGAAATTTGGATGATGAAACTTTAGTAAGAAACCTTAGTATAATCCTTTGTATAAAAGAACAACTTATGTTATGGTAAAGAAATAAGTATGGTTTTCCTATGAAAGTACCCCTTTCTATAAACTACAAGTGGATAGGGTTTCGGAATATATGCATCTAGAGGTAATAAACCAGGAAAGAGTTGGTCAATTATATCTTGATTATCATTCTAGTTCATGGTGATTGTGACCTAAATGTTCACCTATTTTGACACTACTAGGGGATATTATTAGTTTAATTTATATTTCCTTTATAAACCATTATAAATTATTTGAATAGATGATGATCATGGATGACCTATGTTAAACCTAAGGTGTCATAAATTGAAAATAAGGTGTAATGATTTAGACATACTATAAATGATTGGTCATGATTATTTAGTTTCCCACAGTGATTATTGTTTATCACATTATTATTTTTGGTTTTAGTCAATATATGGAACCATAAGATACTAATTTAATGCGGAATGTAATATATAATGTAATTATTTTCCACCTAAGAATCCAAATATTATGGGATCTGGAATAAAAAGTAATGTTTCTAAGATTTTTTATCTTTGTAAATATATGAATCATATTGAGATTACAAACAAGAAAAAGAGGGAACAAAATTCTATTGATCCATTCATGAGTCCACATCCACTTTGTTTTAGTTGGTTTACTAACCCAATAGTTTCTAAGAAATGGATTCGTAACACTAAAAATATATTTTTTATTATTTAGTATTTATAACATGAAAAAATTATTTTTTTTATATTATTTGGAAGGAAAATCAGATTAATGGTGGACTCTCATCAAGAACACTAGGAAACATGAAGAAATCGACTCCATAGAGTGGGATGAGTTTAATATATTATTTTTAAATAAGTAATTTCCTCTTATTCTTCATATTAAAATGAAGAAGGAATATATTGAGCTAAAGAAGAAGTATTATGAATCCATTATTCCCCATGAGGAAGATTTTATAAGACCTATGAGGTATGCTCCTAATATTATCATCCAACCTAAAAGTATATTTGATGGATTTTTTAATGGATTAAAACAAATATCCAAAGGTAGTTATCTATAATTTAATTCAATGGCTATGAATATATCATTTGATGTGATATTAATGTGTAAATAGACATTGGTGTTACCCATCAATCTCATGGTTTTGATAAAAAAAATAGAATTCAAAGGAAATTATAATAACCATGAAGAGAATAATATTACATTTACTTTATGCTCAATGTGTGGAAGTAAACAAGGAGAAAATTATTTTAAGGGGACTATTTAATGTTTTAAGTGTGGAAAGGAAGGTCATTAGGAAATTTAATATAGAACTAATGGGAAGAAAAATTTTGTTAATTATGGAGAAAAATCACCACAGAATACACCACTCACACCCTAGTCTCTAAAATGCAAGGAGTATGTGTATTATTCAAACCAGTTCTTAAATATGAATGTTAATGACGATGATTAGTATTTGTAAACTCTTAATCCCAATGATAATGGGAAATCACAATTTATTACTATTGCTAATGTTAGGTATGTTAATGAAGTGGTGAAAGGTTCACTTATGATCTAATCTATAACTGCAAATGTATTATTTGATTCTGAATCTACCCACTCTATTGTATCTAAATAATTTTCTAGGGGTATCAAAAAACCACCTCAATGATTATATGTTGAATTAGTAGTGAAAAATCCTAATATTGGGATGATCATATCACAAGTCTATGATTCTTCTATAACTTAAGTTTTTGGGAATTTACTTCTTAAAAATATCATTATTCACCCTTTAGTTGAATTTAATGTTATCTTAGGCATGGATTGATATTATTTATATAAATACCACATTGATTATTGAGGAATTAAAGTCACATTTTATATCCTAAACCAACCAATGATTTTTTTATGATGTGGTGATAAATATGCACTTCCAATAGAAGTTTAATCCATTATATGGGTCTTGATTCTTATTCAAAAGGTATTTTTGTCTTAAGTGGTTGGGGATAAGTTTAACATAAAATATATAACTATTTTAAAATATTTTTTTGATTTTTTTCTAGAATAATTTCCTAGTCTTCCACCAAATATTGAAGTTTATTTTTCAATAGAATTCATACCTAGTGTTATACCTTTTTCCAAGACTATATCTAGAATAGATCCTATTGATTTATAGGAATTAAATAAGAAATTCTAAGAGAATCTTGATAAGGGATTAATATGGCCAAGTTAATCACTATGGGGTCAAAATTGTTTTGTTAAGAAGAAATATGGATCAATAAGACTCGACATTGATTACCTGAAACTTAACAACATCACAATCATTAATAATTATCATTTTTCCTATATTGATTATTTGTTTGATCAATTATTTGGATATAAATATTTTTCCATTATCTATCTTCAAACTATATACTATTAGTTGATGGTCAAAATTTAATACATGCCCAAGATAGTCTTTTGTATGAGGTATAGACACTAAGAATTCATATTTATTCCATTTATTCTTACTAATTACCCTAATATCTTCATGGATCTAATGAATAGAGTCTTTAAATATTACCTTGATCAGTTTTTGGTAGTTGTTATAGATGATATTTTAATAGATTCCAAAAATCAAGGAAGAGTATGAAGATTACTTGATAATTTTAAAGAAGATCCTATGAAAGGATAAGTTTTATTAAAAATTTACCAATTGTGAATTTTGGCTACATAAAGTTTCATTTTTGGATCATATAATCTCAGGTAAGGGTATATTGGTGGATCCATCAAAGACAGAAGTTATTGAACATTAGCTCATACCAGCCACTATGATTGAGATCTTTAGTTTTCTTATTTTGGATGGATATTATCAAAACTTTTTGGATAATTTCATAGATATATCTAATCCACTCTCCAAGTTAACTCATAATTAATTCAAGTTCCTTTGGATAGATAAGTGTGAATAAAATTTCAAGGAGTTGAAGAGAAGGTTGGTTAATACACCTATACTCACATTACTATATAGTGTAGAAAGGTTTATAATGTATTGTAATGTATATAATAAGGGATTGAGATTCATTCCCATGCATAATGATATGGTGATAGCTTATGCCTCATGATAATTGATGGTTCATGAGAAAAATTGCCCAATACATGATTTGTAGTTAGTTGTGGAAAATTTTTCATTAAAAATATAGAGGCAATATCATTATGGATAATTGTGTGACATATATACCAGTCATAAAATTTTAAAGTGTATATTCACTCAGAAAGAGATAAACATGCAATAGAGAATATGGTTGAAGTTTATTAAAGATTATGACTATTCAATTCTTTACCACCCTGGGAAAGTGAACAAGGTGTCATATTCCCTAAGTAAAAAGGATCATACAATATTATCTATGATTAGGATAAAAAAGATACAATATTTATAGATTTTCAAAATATGGTCCTTTAAATATTAAAGGGGTTTGAGAAATATAATCTTACTCAAATGAATGTTTAACCATCTATTCATGTGAATTTTATTGAGTTTTAGAAGGAATATGTAGAGATGAAAAAGAAGGTGAGAAATTTTCCTGATTTCAACCTTTATTGTGATGGAATAATAAGATTCAAGAACCATTTATGGGTCCCATATATACTAGATTTGAAGGAACTATTGGATGAAGCTCATAGTTCATCATTCTCTATCCATACTGAAATTACAATTATGTATAGAGATCTTAAAGAGTATTTATGGTGGGACAACATGAAGAGATATATTTCAGAGTACGTATCTTGGTTTTTATTATGTTAGAAAGTTAAGTCTAAGATAAAAAATTCTAAGGGGGTGTTATAACTATTACCCACACAAGAATATATATTGGAAAACATTCCCATGGATTTTTTCATCGGACCCCCCCCCCCCCCCACCCCAATGTCTAAAGTTCATAATGTTATATAGTTTTTAGTCGAACACCTTATGAAGTAAAAAAATTTCATTTCTTTTAGAGAATATTTCTATTTGGACCATCCTTCTAGGATATACATTAATGTAGTGGTAAGATTTTATGGAGTTCTACATTATATTGTATCTTATTGGGATTTAAGGTTTACCTCAAAGTTATGGAGAAGTGTTCAACAACATTTGGATTCAAAATTTTGTTTCAGTAATGATAATCATATTTAGATAGATGGTCATTATCAGAGAACCATTCAAACCCTATAGGTTATGATGAGTTCTTCTTTTATATATTTTAATGGTGGTTGGGATCAACACCTTCCTCTAGTAGAGTTTTATTACAAAAATAGTTTTCAATCAATAATTTAGATGGATCCTTATGAATACCTATGTGTAAAGAAGTGTATAACTATAATTTTTTTGGGATTAAGTTGATGATAAAATATATTGGTACTTGATATAGCTAAGTAAATGGTAGATAAAGTAAATTTTATTCAGCATCACATCCAGGAAGCTCATAGTCGACACAAAAGTTATGTTGAAAATCATCAGTGAAATCTATAATTTGAGGTTGGTGAGAAGGTATTTATATGAATTTCACTAAGAAATAAGGTTATGATGTTTAATAAATAAGGTAATTATTATCCTTGGGTATAGTGGAACCTTCAAGATTCTTGATTGGGTAAGGAAAAAAACTTATTTCTTGGCGCTACCATCAAATCTCTCTCAAGTTCATGATGTGTTCTATGTATCTCTCCTGTGGAAGTACATACTTGATCCTTAACATTTACTTAAATTATAGGTTTTACCACTAGATCATGATCTTTCCTGTGAAGAAAAACATGTATAAAAATTGTATTTTATAGATAAAGTTTTATAGAACAAGACTACTCATCTGGTTAAAGTTCTTTAGAGGAATCAAAATTCTAAGAAGCCACATGGGAACTCAAGGATGTGATGAAATAGAGATATACTCTTTTTTATATCACAGTGATGTAATTTTGAGGGAAAAATAATTTTAAAGGGTGTATAATATAACACCCTAAGATATTAAGAAATATTTCATTCAAATAAATTTAAATTCTTCAATAGCTTATGATACATGAAACCCCAACTCTAGATGAACCATAATATAATATAACATTATAACTTAGCTGCTAAATTGTAGAAGTGATTAAGAATAACCACATTTTAAAAAAAATAAATGTTTTAGATAAAGTAAATATATTGAAAATAATAAATCAATGTTTAGTAAAGTCGTTATATGCTTTTAAAATGCATTTTTCCTCAAAAATAGTTTTTATTTATTTTTGTGATAAAATAAAATAATTAATTTTTTACACTTTTAGAAAATATATTTCAAAAAAAAATAAATTCATTTTTAAAATCATTAATTAAAAACTATATTACAGTTAATTATTGTGAATTTTATGAAATGATTTTTTTTATGAATAGTGAAAATATAATTTTTATTGAAAGTTGTTTTTCATTTAAAGAATTTAAAAAGTTTTATTTTGTTTTTAAATGTTTGTAAAAGTAAAATTAGTTCATTTTTATTATTAATAATCCAATTTAGGTCATTGTAATTAATTTAATGTTGTATTTTGATATAAAAACTTATATTCTTTGGAGAACGTTTTTTATGAATAACTTTTTTTCATCATGTTTTATATGTTTAGTTTTAAATTTAATTCTAACACTTCTATGAATTGAATTTTATAAAATTTATTCTATATTTTTAATAATCATGTAAATTTTTTTAATGAGGTCACTATTATTTTTTTCCAAAATGAATAGTAAAACCAACAACAAAAATTCATCGTAGTTAAGGTTGAAACAAGTTTACCATGGGTTAAACTAAGAAATAAGGTTAATTTTTTTAGTTAAACTTATCTAAATCCAATTTCAAAGACATATTTTTACCTCATACTATCTGAAATTATAAACTATATTAATTTGGAAGAATTTTTCTTGAGTATGAAATTATTATATTTTAAACTTTTATGAAATTCAAACTTTTTCTTCTCCCCGACTTATAAAAGGAGACCCATCCTTTATCTTATTTACACAAAATTAAGGCATATAGATCAAAAAAAACATTAAATATTATCTTATAAAATTCTTTATCCATGAATTATAGGTTATGGTCTTCTTAAAATATGTAATGGCTCGGACCTCTCTGGTCCATTCCTTTGCAAAAATCTGGTGTCTGAGGTGTTCTAGGATGTCAAGGTGACTTATCCCTAACACTTTACCAAATTTCCAATTCAGTGAACAGTTCCAACGGTAGTCTTGTGAATAGTTCCAATGGTAGACCACTATGAATGTTTCCAAAAATACCCTTATGTGAATAGTGTCATCAGTAACCTTAGGTGAATAGTGCAACGGTGACCTTATGTGAACAGCTTCATCGGTAACCTTAGTTGAACAGCGAAACTATGACCTTATGTGAAAAGTGTCATTAGTAAACTTAGGTGAAGAGTGCAACGGTGACCTTATGTGAACAGTGTCATCGATAACCTTAGGTGAACAGTGCAACAGTGACCATATGTGAACAGTGTCATTGGTAACCTTAAGTGAATAGTGAAATAGTGACCTTATGTGAACAATGCCATCGGTAACCTTAGCTGAACAGTGCAATGGTGACCTTATGTGAACAGTTTCATCAGTAACCTTAGGTGAACAGTGCAACGGTGACCTTACGTGAACAGTGTCATCGGTAGCCATAGGTGAACAGTGTAACGGTGACCTTATGTGAATAGTGAAATGTTGAGGTTCCTGTAGTGAGGTTCCAATGGTGACTTCTTTCCTTTTCCAAATTTTGAGTTCCTGAACAGTGTTTTCAGAATGATGAGGTTCCAACAGTAACCTTTTTCCTTTTCCAAATTGGAGTTCATGAGAAGTGTTTCCAGGATGGTGAGATTCCAATGGTGACCTCTTTCCTTTGCCAAATTTTCATTTCATGAACAATGTTTCTAGAACAGTGAGGTTCCAACGGTGACCTCTTTCCATTTCCAAATTTTGAGTTCATGAACAGTGTTTCCAGAACGGTGAGGTTCCAACAGTGACCTCTTTCCTTTGCCAAATTTTGATTTCAGGAAAATTGTTTCCAGAATGGTGAGGTTCCAATGGTGACCTCTTTCCTTTGCCAAATTTTTAGTTCATGAACAGTGTTTCCAGAACGGTGAGGTTCCAACGGTGACCTCTTTCCTTTTCCAAATTTCAAGTTCGTGAATAGTGTTTCCATCTTCCTACAGTTTCGCGCCTTTAATGTTTCCTTTGAAGTAAAATGCATTAAAAGACTTGTTTTAAGGACTATAAGGCCAATTCAAAGGTCATAACACCTATATTAACTTCCCTAAGGCTCGGGATTCTTTTAATTGGTCAAACCATGTGGGTCAATGCGATCCTATTTTAATGGAAAATCAAATGTATCTTAAACTACTACTCTGTTAAATCTTCTAACAGGATGATATATCTTCCTCTTTAGTTCTTCCTCCTTTTTCTAAGCTATGAGATGATCAAACCTTTCATGTCATCCCATAGGAGTTGCTTAATCAAACTTTCATCCTTGTTTTTCTTGTTCTCATTTAAATAACGTCAATAACCATTTGAGGTAAGGGATTCATTGCTTCTCTTTTCTTTTACATGAAACTGTATAGTTAGAATGTTTTATCCCACTGGATCACAATGGAATTGACATAATAAATATTTGAACCATATAAATAAATTTAAATCTATCATATATTATTGCCAATTTTTTTTCTAGATAGTGTGATATATATATGCTTGATTTTTTTTATATTTTCATTCTTTATGGAAATTGGTAATGAAAATAAAGCCAAAATTAATTGATAATTGTTTGGCTAAAGAGAAAGAGGCATGTAAATGAATCTGGTTCTTCTTTTTGTAATTTGATGTTAATCAAATTGGTTTAGTAAGTATGTTTAATTATTTGTGATAGATTACTGGTTAGGTTTCCCAAATTTGGAACCTAAAAAATATAAATTGGTTTATCCAAGATGAATTAAAGAACTGGTTGTTAGATATAAGATAATTCCTTGTAGAGTTTTGAGTTACCCTCTTTCTTGTTTAAGGGCTAAGAGCCCAATTGATACGATGGTTGTTTGTATGCTGCTCGTGTTCTGATGTGAGCCCGGATGGCTGTTGTGTTATGTGGGGGTAGGGAGGCCTACTATTTGTGGAAGAAGTTGATTCCTAGAGTGGTGAGATGCATCAGTTTATGCATATGGGTGTTGGGGAGTACACCAGGGATGATGAAATGGGTTGGATGTGAATGTTTTGATTCTTGCTAATTCTTATTGGTTGTTTATCTGCTTTACTTTCCCCATTGATCAAGGCAGCTAGTCTTTCTTACCCTTCTTATGAAAGGGGGGGAGACATGCGAGGTATGCCACGTGATTTCTGTGTTAATATTCTTAAGGGATGATGGGTTTATGCTCTTTCTATAGGTGGAAAAGACTCGACGAGTAGTTCATCTACTCACCGTGTTGATCCCCCTTGTTTTTAGTAGCTTAGAATATTTATCTACAATTCCTGGGAATATGGGAATGTAATTTTGTAAATAAATAATTGAATAAATGATGTTAACCCATGGGGTTGGAGCTTACTGGGGTGTAATGCTGAGGTTGTAATTTAAAGGAACAATGGACTTTGGCTGTGATGCTAATGAAATATAATGTGGAAATTTTAATGGTTAATTAATGTTTAAATAATTAATTAACATAAAGTGAAACTAATAAAAAGGTAATGAAGTAATGTAATAAATCTCTTTAAATGGTTATATTCTTATAGGATACCTAGTATTAGAAGTGGTAGTCAGGAGTCCAAGAGGCGTTAGCTGCAGTTGAGTCTAAGACTAGGTTATTCCCATAGTGTGGTTGTGATCTATAGTATATTATGTAATTTTTGTGTTTCTATATTCTAATAAACCCCATTAGTAAGGGAAACTGACACCCTATGGATTCTAAGCCCTGGGGGGTGTTTTCCTCAACATTCTGGTGGGAGGATGGGTGGCTGACTACCCTCTTTAGCCCCGCTCTCTTCTCTTGGAAGTTACTCTTGCTGATAGGCACTATGTTTTTTTCCCATATATGTGTGTAGAGGGATTTAATGGATTCTAGTTATTCACACACTTATATTTTTGATATAGTTTCTTATGGACTACTATAGGTGTAACTTGTATAGGCTATGATGGCTTGGGGGTCCTTACTTGGTGTATGGGCTATAATGAATTGAGGATTAATACCCAACGTATGATACATGTTATGCGAGCTGTGGTGGCTCCCAAAAACTACCTGGTTACTTTACTTACATGGATGTGGTGGTTTTGTTTCATGAGGTGCATGTTGTGGGGCTTTGCCCAGGTGTCTACGGGCAAGCCTTTTTGGAGAGAGATGCTTAGGACGTACGATGTTGGGGTAAAGGGGAAAACCAATGGAGAAGTAGTAGTGGGGTACCCTTGATATTATTTATTATATTATATACTATTGTATGAATTACTTGGTGAGAGTAGCCATGGTGAGGATGAGAACTTAGTGTACCTGTTTAGTTGAAGAGTTAGTTTCACTTGTTGTTCACTGTGCTTTAGGATGCTTTCATTAATTTTTCATGAGAGGCTTCGGGGAGGATCCTACTGAGTATACTGTTATACTTACCCTATGTCTATATAAACTTTTTTCAGGTCACTTGGAGCAAGTTGGATATCAATCTGGTTTCTACTAGCTTGGGGTTTCATGAGTTGTTTGGTCTTGTAGTTTTCCCCTTTCAATTGTAGTAGTTTTTCATGACATTACATATGTGTACTTGGGATTTCTTTTATATTGCAGTCTGAGTTGGAGTTTGTTGGTGTCTATCTTATCTCTCTCTTTCTCATGTGTTCTCTTAGAGGGTAATTTCTCCCATTTGTGTGTTTATTATACCCTCGGTGATAGTCACCAACTCAGGTCCTACTAAAGGCAGGACTCATGGGTCATTATCTCCCTTCTCACATTGCTGGCCCAGGAGGGGTACACTTTGTGGGGAGGGGGTCATGACAAAGTGGTATCAAAGGGAGGTTTCGATCCTCTGACTTGTGGTTTATGTGCTCGAGAAGTCCATTTCTTAGGGAATGTTGTGTCCCAGTAGGGAGTAGTTGTGGATCCATCGAATATAGAAGTAGTTGCGTCTTGGGAATCCACCAAGATAGTGTCAAATGTGTTAAGTTTCCTTGGTCTCGCAGGAAAATACAGGAGGTTCACAACCGATTTCTCTCGAGTTGTGACTCCTCTAACAGCATTGAACAGTAAGGATCTGGCATTCATATGGACTGATCAGTGTCAAGCATCTTTCGAGTATCTAGAGGATAAGTTAGTAAGTTCTCCAGTTCTTTGTCTTCGATTTGAGGGAGTTTAGTTTGATGTTTTATGAGATGCTTCGCATCTAGGGTTAGGTTGTGTTATGATGCAGAAAAGATCATCTATTTCTTATGGGTATCAGTATTTATGTCTCCATGAACGTAACTATTCCACTGATGATCTTGAGTTGGGATCCATGGTGTTTTCTCTGAAGTTGTAGATACATTACCTCATTGGTGAGCACTTTGTGGTTTTCACCGATCATAAGAGCCTAAGGTATGTTTTCTCCCAGTGTGAATTGAACTTACAAAAGCGATGGTGGATGGAGGTCTTATAGGAATACGACTTCGAAATATCGTATACACCTGGAAAGGGGAATGTTGTAGTTGATGCACTGAGTCGGAAGTCACGTAGTGATACAGTGCATGAATCTGGTGACTCCTATAGAGTAATGGAAGAACTGTCAGTATTACATCTTGATATGGGATAGGTTGGGGAATAGGTTGTCATTTTCAGATGACAGTGCAGTCATCTCTGGTGCAGCAGGTGGAAGAGTCCCAGTTGGGGGATCTTGAGGTGGAGGTCTGGAGAGGCCAAGTTTTTTTTGTGAGGCCCCTGATGGTTGGACTGAGGATGAACAACACCGAGTGTTGTATCATGGAAGGATTTTTGTTCCTTTGGTTATGCATGAGACGGTTCTCTGAGAGTTCCATAGTTTACTTTAAACGGTGCATCCTGGCGTGAAAAAGATGTACTAATCCTTGAGGAGTGAGTTTTGGTGGCCTGGGATAAAGCGTGCAGTTGCATAGTTTGTCTCTTGGTGTTTGTTCTGCCAGAAGGTGAAGGCTAAACACTATGTTCCTGGTGGTATGCTCCAGCCGTTATATGTTCCTCAGTGGAAGTGGGGGGAAATCTCAATGTACTTTGTTATTGGTTTAGCTCAATATTTTGGAGGAAATTATTCTATTTGGGTGTTAGTGGATCGTCTAACAAAATCAGCCCACTTCATATAGATCAAGGAGTCGAGCTCAGTGGAAGTTTTGTCGAGGCAGTATCTGGAGAAGGTGGTGAGACTTCATGGAGTCCCAAGGATGATCATTTCTGATCAAGATTCTCATTTTACCTCCAGGGTGTGGAGAGGTCTCCAATATGCTTTTGGATCTCAACTATGACTTAGCACTACTTTTCATCCTCAGATGAATATTCAAACATAGGGGACTATCCAGACTCTTGAAGACATGTTACGCTCTTGTGTCTTGGATTTTTGAGGTTCGTGGATGATACACCTACCCTTGGTGGAGTTTTCTTACAATAATAGTTTTCACTCCACCATTGATATGGCGTTGTTTGAAGCCTTGTATGGATGGCCTTACAATTCTCCATTATGCTGGACTAGGTTCAGAGAGTTAGCAATTCTTGGATTAAACTAGTGCAGAATACAACAGAGATGTTTTAGGTGATTCTTGAGAGGATGAAGATAGCACAGGATCATCATAAATCATATGTTGATCAAAGGAGTATACTCTTAGAGTTTTATTTTGGGGATCACGTTTTTTTTAAGGTGACTCCCCGATATGGGCAGTGAAGGTTTGTTCATGGGTGTATGCTTTCTCCCAGGTTTGTTGGCCTTTCGATGTTTTAGCTCGTGTTGGATCTATGGCGTATTGAGTAGCACTTCCCTCACAGATGAGTCAGATACATGATTTTTTTCATGTATCACAGCTCTTTCATTATCTTAATGATGACTCTCACATCATCAATTGGGGATAGATCTATGTTGATGATGATGAGACCTTTGAGGAGACACATGTGGAGATCCAAGACCGCAAAGAGAATGTGTTTTGCGGGCATTATATCCCCTTGGTTCGTGTCTTGTGGTGACACAGTGGCATGGAGGAGAGTACCTGGGAATGTGAATCACAGGTACGTGTCAAGTACCCAGAGTTGTTTGATGTTTAACTCTTTTCATGTAACAATGTTCCATTTGTGGTTATAGACCTTCTGTGTTTATGAGATGTCTTTATTTGGTTTCTTATTGTGTTTTGATCTCTTTTTAGATGTATCTCGATGGGTGGTTGTTCATACTTCTTTTTTGTTTCCTTTTAGGTTTGTTTTGAATTCTCTAGGATGAGAATGTTTTGAGAGGTATCTAATGTAATAGCCCAGACCTCTCTGGTCTATTTCTTTGTGAAAACCTGGTGTCTGAGGTGTTCTAGGAGTTCAAGGAGACTTATCCCCAATACATTGCCACATTTCCAATTCGGTGAATCATTCCAACGGTAGCCTTGTGAACAGTTCCAATAGTAGACCGTTGTGAATAGTTCCAATGGTAACCTTATGTGAATAGTGTCATCAATAACCTTAGGTGAATGGTGCAATGGTGACCTTATGGGAACAGTGTCATCGGTAACCATAGGTGAACAGTGCAACGGTGACCTTATGTGAACAGTGTCATCAATAACCTTAGGTGAACAGTGAAACGGTGGCCTTATGTGAACAGTTTCATCGGTAGCCTTAAGTGAATAGTGAAACAATGACCTTATGTGAACAGTGTAATGGTGAGGTTCCAATAGTGACCTTTTTCCTTTGCCAAATTTTGAGTTCAAGAACAGTGTTTCCAGAATAGTGAGGTTCCAACGGTTACCTCTTTCCTTTTCCAAATTTTGAGTTCATGAACAGTGTCTCTAGAATAGTGAGGCTCCAACAGTGACCTCTTTCCTTTGACAAATTTTGAGTTCATGAAAATTTTTTCCAGAATGGTGAGTTTCCAATGGTGGCCTCTTTCCTTTTCCAAATTTTGAGTTCATGAACTGTGTTTCCAAAATGTTGAGGTTCCAATGGTGACCTCTTTCCTTTGCCAAATTTTGAGTTCTTGAATAGTGTTTCCAGAATGGTGAGGTTCCAATAGTGACCTCTTTCCTTTTCTAAATATTTAGTTCATGAACAGTGTTTCCAGAATGGTGAGGTTCCAACGGTGACCTCTTTCCCTTGCCAAATTTTGAGTTCGTGAATAGTGTTTCCAGTTTCCTACAGTTTCTCCCCTTTAATGATTCCTTTGACTAAAAACTCATTTAAATCCTTTTTCTAAGGACTCTAAGGCCGATTCAAAGTTCATAAGTCCTATATTAATTTCCCTATGGCTTGGTATTCTTTTACTTGGTCAAACTGCATGGGTTAATGTGATCCACTTTTAATGGAAAATCCAGCATATCTTAAACCACTAATTTGTTAAATCTTCTAAAGGGATGATATATCTTCCTCCCAAGTTCTTCCTCCTTGTTCTTGGCTATGAGATGATGGAACCTTTCATTCCATCCTATAGGGGTTTCTCAATCAAACTTTCCTCCTTCTATTGGTTCCACTTTATTTTTATGAAACCGAGCAATATCGATCAATCTTCGATATAAGGTATGATCTATCATTATTCTTTTGGTTTCAACTCCTTCTGTTTCCCCTTGAACTTTTTATGGAATGATATATCCATGTTCCTAAGGGGATTTTCTTGGGTGTTGATCGGTGTCGTGGTGTCTCTGCATCCTCGGGTGGATACAGTTTTCATGGGGGGAGGATATCATAACCTGTTGTGTGGCTCGTTCTCTTATAAAGAACATCAAGAACCATTTGATTTAGGGGATTTTTTTCTTCTATTTTCTTTTACGTGAAACTGTATAGTTAACATGTTTTATCCCACTGGATCATAATGGAATTGACATAATAAATATTTGAACCGGATAAATAAATTGATATTTATCGTATGTTATTGCCTCTTATTTTTCTATATAGTGTGATATCTATGATTTCTTTGTTTAGATTTTAGTTATTTATGGAAATTGGTAAATAACATAAAGATGAAATTAATCAATAATTGTTTGGATAAAGATAAAGAGGCATGTAAATGAATCTGGTTCTTCTTGTTGTAATTTGATGTTAATCAAATTGGTGCAATAAGCATGTTTAGTTATTTGTGAAAGCTTACTGGTTATGTTTCCTAAATTTGGAACCTATGAATTATAAATTGATTAATCCAATATGGATTAAAGAACTAGTTTTTTATAAAAGATAATTCTTTATAGGGTTTTGAGTAACCCTCTTTCTTGTTTAAGGGCCAAGAGCCCAATTGATATGATGGTTGTTTTCCTACTGCTTGTGTTCTGATGTGAGCCTGGATGGCTGTTGTGATATGTGGGGGAAGGGAGGCCTACTGGTTGTGGCAGAAGTAGATTCCTAGAGTGGTGAGATTCATCAGTTTATGCATATGGGTGTCGGGGAGGACACCAGGGATGATGGAATGGGTTGGATGTGAATGTTTGGATTCTTACTAATTCTTATTGGTTGTTTATCAGCTTTACTTTTCCCACTGCTCAAGGAAGTTGGTCTTTCTTACACTTTTTTTGAAAGGGCGAAGATGTGCGGGGTATTCCATGTGATTTCCATGTTTAGCTTCTCAAGGGAGGATGGGTCTATGCTCTTGCTATAGGTGGAAAAGACTCAATGGGTACTTCATCTACTCACCATGTTGATCCCCCTTTTTTTTAGTAGCATATAATGTTTTTCTAGAATTCCTGGGAATATGGGAAGGTAATGGTGTAAATAAATAATTGAATAAATGATGTTAACCCATGGGTTTGGAGCTTGCTAGGGCACAATACTGAGGTTTTAATTTGAAGGAACATTGTACTTTGGCTGTGATGCTAATGAAATATACTGTGTAAATTTTAATGGTTAATTAATGTTTAAAGAATTAATTAATGTAAAGTAAAACTAATAAAAAGGTAATGAAGTAATGTAATAAAGATATTTAAATGGTTGTGTTATTATAGGATACCTAGTCTTAGAAGTGGAAGTCAGGATTCTGAGAGGCGTTAGCAGCAGTTGAGTCTAAGACTAGGTTATGCCCATAGTGTGGTTGTGAGCTATAGTATATTATGTACTTTTTGTGTTTCTATACACTACTCTACCCTATTAGTAAGGGAAACTGACACCCTAGTGATTTTGATCCCTGGGGGTGTTTTCCATAATATTCTGGTGGGAGGATGGATGGCTGACTACCCCCTTTGGCCCCACTCTCTTCTCTTGGTAGTTACTTGTGCTGGTAGGCACAGTGGTTAGTTTTCCCTATATATGTGTGTAGAGGGCTATAATGGCTTGTGGTTATTCACACACATATATTCAAGATATAGTTTCCTATGAACTACTATAGGTGTAACGTGTATATTCTATGATGGATTGAGGATCCTTACTTAGTGTATAGGCTATAATGGATTGAGGTTTAATACCCGATGTATGATACACGTTATGCGAGCTATGGTGGATCCCAGAAACTGCATGGTTACTTTTATTACTTGGACGTGGTGGTTTTCTTGCATGAGGTGCATGTTGTGGTTCTTCGCCCAGGTGTCTGCAGGCAAGCCTTTTTGGAGAGAGATGCTTAGGACGTGCAACGTTGGGTCAAAGCATCAAACCAGTGGGGAAGTAGTATTGGGGTACCCTTTATATTCTTTATTATATTATATACTCTTGTATGTGTTACTTGGTGAGAGTATCCATGGTGAGGCTAGGAACTTAGTATACCTTTTTAGGTGATGAGTTAGTTTCAATTGTTTTTCACTATGATTTAGCATGCTTTCTTTACTTTTGCACAAGAGGCTTCAGGGAGGATCCTATTGAGTATACTGTTATACTCGCCCTATGTCTATATAAACTACTTTTCAGGTCACATGGAGAAATTTGGAGATCAATATAGTTTCTACTAGCTTGGGGTTGCAGGAGTTGTCCGGGCTTGCGGTTGTTGTTGTTCTTACATTCTTTTGGGTATTTGTAGTTTTCCCCTTTTATTTGTAGTTGTTTTCATGACATTACATATGTATACTTGGGATTTCTTTTATATTGTAGTTCGAGTTAGAGTTAGTTAGTGTTTGTATTATCTCTCTCTTTCGCATGTGTTCTCTTAGAGGGTAATATCTCCCATCTATGTGTTTACTATACCATCAGTGCTAGTCGCCAACCCAGGGCCTACTGGAGGAAGGACTTGGGGGTCATTATCTACCTTCTTACATTGCCTACCTAGAAGGGGTACACTTTGTGGGGAGGGGTTCATGACAAAATATCATTCCAAGGGTCATCAATAAAGGTGCTAAAGGAGGCATACTGAAGAAGAGGTAATCATCATACCCAACCTCTTTCAAATTATTTCTTCTTCTACCTCATATAAATTTGTGGTATTCATCATAGAATAATAAATTAATTATAATAAATATAATTAAATGTTTTATTATTATTTAACCACCAATATCCATACTCTTTTTCATCAAGTGTGAGGTGAAAGTATCCCTCATGCGTACGTGTGCACTATCGCCTCCACGTAGAGATAAAATTTATTTTCTATAACCATCTTTCTTGGACCATTATCATGATGGGTTTAATGTTTATATATTATATTCATGATATAATTATACTTTCATAATTATAATATAATATCTATATTCTTACCTTACCTTCCATTAGAAAATGATAACGTTTCTTGTGCGTATGTGTGGAATACCACCTCCAAGAAGTAATGTGATTCATTTTTCATTTTTACTATACATGGATAGTAATAATGGTGTATTTAATAGATATATATGATATGTATGATATAATAATTATTATTTAAAGGTAAATTATTATTTACCTTTCTTTCATTACATCCATCTAAGAGTGAAAAAAGCATTTATGCATACGTACGGCCTTCCATATCCATGAGCGGTGTAATTCATTTTTCCATATATACCTTTTATAGATAAATAAAAACATATATATGATGAATATATATATTATATTTATTTCATGATTAACATTATATAGATTATGGAACCATAATTAAATTACAAGGACTAGAACTAAATAATTCGATGGATTTTATTTCCATCTAGATTTTTGTAGAGATTACATGTTTTATTTTAATTTTCCACACATTATATTCTCAATAGATTGAAAGAATGTTTTTAAGAAAAAACAAACTATGTATTTCTTTTTGGTCAAGAATATTTTTCTTCCATATCCATGTTTTCTAAAAATGTTTTCAATAGTTGTCTTTATATTATCCTATTATTATTTAAATTCATTCGGGTCATTGGACTCTTTTTGTCTTTTTTAGCTTTTTATCATTAATAAATAAAAATATGATTATGTTCAAACAAGGTAAATTTTAATTTTTAACAAAAATGTGAAAATAATGCTTGTTTTAACATAAATGGAATGAACATAATTTCCTAGTATTATGACTACTTAGTTACTTGAAGCTTACTTTACAAGTTTCCAAGGTTCTTTCCGAATAAATTGTTTTTCCCTTCATATTTTAGAAGTTTTTAGATTCTAAATAAGTAATTTCCAAGTGAAAATGGTATATTCATCAAGAAATGATCAAATTGATCTTTTAAAGGAATTTTTTATCTAATATGACATCTTTTGATGTTACTTATTCTTTATTTGAGATATGATCCAATGATACCATGTTTATTATTTATCTGTATGGTTTATGATTATGATGAAAAGATTTTGATGAAACCCATTTACTTTCTATAGGTTATACTATGACGTAATGATGAAATATTTATGAAACATGTTTTTTTTCATGGATTATGATAAGATTATTGTTTTATGATCTTATAGAGAACATATGTGTATGATTTTCATTATGTGATGGGTAGGATTAATATTATATATATCTCTAATGCATTGCATAAATATAGATATATCCTGAGATAATAAGGACTATAGTGGGTAGTGAACCCAATTTAGTAAGGGACTTTGTCCACTATTATTGTCTTCGGAGTGAACCTTGACTAACGATATGATGTAATGGAGAGTAAACCCAATACACTATGATGGTCTTGCAAGTTATCCTTAAATAAGGAATTGATTTTATATACTTATGTGTATGCCAAAAATTTATGTCTTATGCCAATGTTATGCTCTCATGGCTCATGTTCTTTTATTCCTTTATGATTCATGTCCTATAAACTACCAAGCCTTATTCCATAAATAAATATTATGATCTATGATAGGTTTGATATGGTTTTAAAATGTTAATATAAAGTTCTTATACCGTTATACTCATGTTATATTTAAGTGATAATTTTTATCTCCCTCTTTTACCCTTATTGAGAATTTGAGCTCACCCTTTCTTATGTTTAATTTTCCCAGGTTATGATGAAAGGTTTTAAGTGTGATATGTCTAAGAATATTGATAGTTATGAATAAATTAGTGGGAGATGATATAGATATCTAATGAACAAGTTTTTTATGTATCCATTTTTTCAAAGGCACTAAACCTATACAATTCTAGTGTGGAACATAATGTTATTTATTGAATATTTATTTAATAAGATGTAATATTTATGTATAAAGAGTATGGGTCAATATAAGTACCCCAATTGTGTAAAGGTGAAGCGAATTTTGTGTCAGGTTAATCATTTTCTCACGTCAGGGTAGCACAAGAAACTACAAAAGGATATTACAATCCCCCATATCAAGGTAGCTCACTGTCAATTTAAGGGTTAGAAACACCACCACATAAATGTAACATGCCCGGTGCCTCAACCAAAACCCACTGAAGGGTTAAAAATAAATCATATAATGGTAAAACAAAGCCATTAGAAAGGATTTAAAAATAATAAAACCAAAATAATTTTTTTTTCTCAAGAAAAAAAATAGGATATTGAAACATAAAAAACTATAATAAAATGATAAAAAAAATATCATTTTATTTGAAAAAAAAACTCTGGTTTTTAAAATATAGTCTCCAATAAATCCATTCATAAATAATTAATTTTCCTCATGCAGTGGAAGGATATATCATAGGACGTGATAGAGATCCATGAAGATTAATAAAAGTATAATTCTTACCAAATTAATATTATAAAAAATTATAAGGGAATATTGATGTTCATAAAAAATAGGAAATATTAGGTTGATATGAAGTTTGAGTGTATCAAAAAATGATAAATGCATATATTGGATTACAAAATAATTAAATAAAAAAACTTGTAGAATAATATTAATACTTACCAATGATCAAAATATGACCTGGGGTCAGCAAATAAAGAGAGAAGAAGGTTATGTAATATGTGATTAATTCATTAGAAATAACTATGTCATGAGAATTCTATGATAAAAATCATAAAACAAGGTTCAGATCATGGATTTCATAAGAGGTATATGATTTGTAAAAATAGAAAATTCCAAATATAGTGTATAATGATTTTGAAAAATAAAAACATTGAATAATATGGGGAAAGTGGTATTAATTCATGGAGAGAGAATGATTTTGAAGGATAAGAATCTTAAGAATATAGTAAAATGGTATTTAAATATTATTACTATTGTTATTAGATCATGGAAGTCCCTTGATCTATTATTTTCTATGAAAATGAAAGTTGTCTCAATAAATATGTATAGAACATGTAGAAAATAAGTAAATTATGGGATCATCATGAAGAATATGTTTCCTTTATGGTGAGACCCATAAAACATGGGAGTTTCAAATTGAACTGTAAGAACATCAATCCATAGAATTTAAGGTAGAGAAAGAAACTAAATGAACCTATCAGTATATATTGGATAGAGGAATCATAATACCTAATAATTATGATTATTTTTAGACTAAATGAATGGTAGGTCGAGTTTGATATATGCTATTCTAACTATGAGGAGAAATAAATTTTTGAATTATGATAGACACATGTGAATATTCTACTATAGTGGGCCTGATATCATGAATAAATAGGATAAAATAAGATGATTTTTTAGAGAAAAAAAATATCAAGAAGTTGGGAGGAATGAATTATAACATTTGATAATTAATCACAAAGAGTGAAAGAGTATATAGAGGGAGAATATATATTACATATCTGATTACCATTATATATTATAAAATGAATAAGAAGTTGAAATGCACCACACATTTGAGAGATGAAAGTGAAGTCTGACTAAGAGGATAAAACATGTTGGGAAATGTCCTAATCTGAGGGAAACTAAACTGGTTCCCCGAGCTAGTTTTCCACAAGGCCTCAAGTGCGCCTCCTCATATTCCATAGGATACTGACTAGAAGATATGGCCTAAAGGTGGTACAATGGGGAGACTATACCCTCATATCATCTTAGAAATAGTTTAAATAACCACATATCATCCATAATTATAATAAAAAAAAGTACGAAAGTAGTAAATAAACTGAAATTGAACATGCTACAATAATGAATGAAATTCTATAAAATCTCGAATATTCATGTCATACATACAACATGGGTCACCCAATGGTCCAACCGTACATGCAGGATTATATAAAATAAAATTAAATTAAATTAAAAGGATCTACTATTAACTCTAAGCCAAACCACATACCTGGACTCCAAGACACTATCGAGCTACTCCAACCTGATCATAAGAATCCACACGAGTCGCTCTGCTCAATCATGAAACTTTGGGCCTTAGCCTTATCCATCATGTATCTATACTCAAAATGAAAAGTATACATAAGTTATGAATGCACATAATTTTGAATGTATGGGGGTGATAAATAATCTTAGTGGGACACCCCAATGATGGACCTATAAATTTTCTATCAGAAGTGCATGCTCATGCAATATGATCAGTCTAGTTGAGACACAACTGGAAAGATAAATCAAACACTAGCGTTAAACCAAATTCAATCCCTGAGTCTGTAATCTCATTCAATTGTTCAAGGTTCTATCATTTATATTTATATTTATATTTATATGTCTGTTTGTATATATACATATTTCCATAAATATATATATACATAAATATGAATATAAATGAGTAGGGTGAAAAATAATATAATCAGCAGCAATCGATCCTTGGGTCCGTAATCCTGATCATCTGGAAATCCTATGAAGAGATAATTGATCTAGATGTCATATCACATGTATAATTAAGTTGATCTTTGGGTCTATAATCCTAATTGAAAATACCTTATTCATTTATCACCATATATGTCTTTGCTCAAGCTATGTCACCATATGGAGATACATATCCTAGCCCTAGGCTCACCTATACTCACCTAAAATCACTAGAATTGAGGATTTCATATACCAATGTACACTCCTATAAATACAGTACTAAGCTAGTCATCGTTCCATACTTTAGATGAAAATCTAGTTCAATGCTTGATCCCTAGGTCCTGGTCTTCTTGTGGTCATGACATTTGGACTCAGATAATCCCAAAGGTTCTAATCCTTAGGCAATGTATAAGGATAGCTCACTAGTGAAATTTCATGCCCACCCCTCCAGGTATCTAATCAGAGAGAGTTTCATCATCCCCATCACCTAGGATAGAATAATCATCCACAAGTATATGTCACATCAACATTGAAGAGTCCCATGTCCACCATCGTGATCTGGTAATCAATTAGGGAGATCATAATCATCCTTTTCACTTGAGAGATCATAATCATCCATGAGTATCATCCATAGGGATTCTATTCCCATGTATCATAATCAAGGTATTCCATGCTCAAATATAATAATCAAGGGACATCATTTCCTAATATTATAAACAAAGGGATTCCATTACCAACATCATAAACCTAGGGGTGTAATTCCCAAATATCATAAACATAGGGATGTTAAGACCAAATATCATAAACATAGTCTAAAATCACAGACCCTAAAGAATATGTCTAGGAATTCCAATATAAAAGTAATGACTCAAAATCTGGATCCTAGGAAACACATCTTGGTATCCCAAAAGGGAAATAGATTTTGTCAAGCACATCAGCCACAAACCAGAAAGCACCTATGGCTATCATAGTTGTATAATCATTAACCATGTGAATGAAAAAAATAAAAGAGTGAGGTTGTTAGAATTCATAAACTAACCAATATTTCCATAGCCTCATGGATTACAAGTTCATTATAGGTTCTATTGTGATGCTAGAAACCATCTCTACCAAAACCCAATGTACTATCTCAGGGTTGGTCAAACATTGGGGCATCCAATAGGTCCCTCAAGTCATAACAAAAGGGAGGAATCATAATTGGGATCCTTAAAAATGAAGGTAAAATAATTAATTCTATGTGGGATTTTTTATGGTAAGTCAATAGAGGCATCCTACACAAGAGGTATCCTAAAGGGAAAAAACTCTTGTTAAACACATCAACCACAATCCAAGAAGCACCTCTGGCAATCACAACTGCATCATCAGTAACCATGTGAATTCACAAATAAGAGAGTGTGGATGTTCTAATGCCTAAACCCACCACTAATTCCATAGCTTATTGGCTTAAATATTCAGTATATGTTCTAAGGTGACACTTACTACCATATCTACCCAAACCTGATGTACTAGATCAGGGTCATTCAAACATTAGGGAACCCAGTCGGTCTCTCAATTCATAAAAAAGGGAGGAATACTACTTGGTATCCTTAGTATTGAAGGTAAAATCAGTAATATTATATGGGATCCTTGATGGTATTTCAATAGAGTCATCCTACATGAGACCCTTAGAATGGTATATAGGAATTGGCATCCAACATGGGACCCTCATTTACAGTATCTAAAGGTAGAAGCATACTACATGGGATCCTGATAATGGTATACGGGTAAAGGGATACTATATGGTATTCCTTAAGTCATCATGTCAGTAAATTCATCCCATATGGGACCCTTGGTATAGTAAAAATATAGAGGCATCCTATATGAGATCCTATATGTTGAAATGTAAACAGAGGAATCCTACAAGGGATCCTTAGAAACAAATAACCTCATAGACTCTTAGTCAATAAGGGTACATCTCACAAGGGAGAAGAACTCAAGGGAGGATCTATGAAAGCATTATTCAATATAGATATCTTATGGATCATTTTAGATCAAAGGGTCTCACTCTCAGGAGATAGCTAGATTTGATTACCGAAGGAAAAACTCCTCCATTTAAGAAAACACCCAAAACGCAACCTAGGAGTCCTTAAAACACCTCAAGGTTTTTACCATCATGATCTTTCTGTAAATATACTTAAAATGGAATACTCATGTTTCAAATTACAACCCCAAGGAATAATGATATGGAAACCCCTCAAAAAGGTATCAATGGGAAGTGCATGGTATGAATACCCTAGTACATGATGTGTACTCCCAAATCCTTACTTGGGTGTGTGCTCCAGCCATACATGGCATGTAAAAACCAAAGTATATAACATGTTGATCATGTAAATAGCATGTACCCTATATGGGGTGACTTTATATGTACCTTACATGGAATTTCCAGAAACATAGCTTCATTGTGTACCTCTACATGGTGTATAAACCATAGGAGATCTAACTTTGTACTCTATATGGCCATGTTCCCCTACACGGACTTTCTAGCCAGGTACTCAACTATAAGACCGAGTCCCATTAAACAGTTTGTATACCTCATACAAAATTTTTACTATTGAAATAATAATATTCTCTAAACAAGAAGAATACACTACATGTGTTCCTAAACTATATGTTGTGTGATCATGATTTCTAACTGGGAAACCCCTCAAATCAGCTCGAAATCCCCATTTTCTCCTCAAGATGTACAGATTCACCCATAAGGGGTCCTAAGAGTCATAATAAGACATTAAAACTTGAAAATATTAAATATTATAGTATTTATGGTAAAAATTAAAAATTTACTACCTTTGGGTGGAATCTGCTGAAGCTTCTCCTGTTTATGTGATCCACAGCTATCACATGACAATCCTACTACTCTCAAGCTCCATGGTGAAACATCGCTTCTTCCTTCTCTCACTATCTATCTCTTTATTTCTCTATCTATGTCCCATTTATCTCTTAGTAATATGAATAAGGAATCCTACAGGGGGTGTACGTGAGAATCCAAAGGGAAAAATAATAAAATAAGAATAAAACAGAAAAGGAAGAAAAAGAAAAGAAAAATAAAAGGGGGAATGGGATCATCCCCAGATCATGACCTGAGTTTATGCTCTGCCTATGAAAAATACCCATTAAAAACACAAAAGTATATAAAAAATCTAAATATGAAACTCCATTCAAAATATATCATTTAAATAACATGTTTGAATAAATAAATATTTAATTAAATATATATATCCAATATTAATTATTCTGCATAAATTTGAATGGTTAAAAATTCTACTAAACTCATTTCCTAGGGTAAAACCTAGATTTTGAAACCAATAGAGTGGTTATAAAAATTATTCGAGATCATATTATTTTGATAAAGTACTATTTTACCCATTATAAGCATCTGAAAGAAAAAAATCAAATTTATACTCAAAATTCTAGTCTGGAATAACATGGGTCATTACATGTTGAGATATAGAGGAACGCTATTATAATGGTTGAATTTATCATATTATTAATATATATTTTTATATATATAATGAAAGGTAGAATATTCCATCTTATAAATGGAATTGATCCACACATGTAACAGGTTGTGCAGCTAGAGATGTATTCTTAAACCTTGTAAGAAACATTGAGTCCAAGTAATTTGTGAGAGGGGTAATGAACTCCCACTTAGACATGGATGTCACTCACACTAGATAGACCAAGTATATCATGTGTTCCCCATTTTTTTTGTGAGTGTGTTGTAAATGTATGTGGTTTAAGGAACATTAGAAATTAGTAGTTAGGTATAAAAGTTACCTTTAACACCAATAGGTCAAGATCTAAATGATAATTTATAGATAAGTGTTAATAAGTGGTTAAAATTAGATTAAAGAGTCACACCCTCATTCACCCCCTCCTCTTAGGGTGCTTTTATCATGATCCTTTATACAAAACAATACATTATATATATCTATAATGTGTGTGTGTTTTATCATTTAAATATTTAATACACACACACACACACACTTAATTATGGTTTATATTAATAATATGAATATAATACATAAATATATATAATATGATTTAAATATATAAATACAAAAATAAAAATACAGACACACAAATATTTTTATAAATAAAATATATATCACTGTTTTTTTGGCATGTTTTTCAATGTTAAAAATTAAAAAAAAATTAGATTGTCAATTATATGTGTTTAATCTCTTGGTTTAATATATATATATATATATATATATATATATATATATATATATATTATTCTTTTTTTATTCTGTTGGATTTTTTGAAGATTTTTATTTTGGTGACCTTTACATAAGGGGAGACTGACCTTGATGCGAGGATTATGTTACCCTTACATGATTTTTTTTAGAATTTTTAACCTCATTTAAGGTGGTCCTTACCTTGACATGTGGTAGTTTTTACCTTTCTATAATAGGATCCTGGGTGAACTACCTTGACATAGTGGTGGATCTACCCTAATGCAAGGGGTTGCTTACCCTTTCATGGGTGACGCGTTGGTCATGCTACCCTCATGTAGTTGTACAACCACACATGTTACCTTAACATGAGGTGGATAAACCTTATTAGAAGTTGTAGTGGGATTACATTGATATAGTAGATGAGAAACCCAAATATAGTGATTGGATTACCTTCATGTGATTTCAGTTATTTGATTTGTTGCAAGAGGTTCTTTTGCGCACTTGGTGACTAAACACGTGTCCTTGGTACTGTTAGGGTGATGATTTATTCAAAAAAAATTACCCCCAAGAGTTTGTTTCACATGATATGTAGAAAAAAAATTAGAGACGAGAGAGATGATAGAAATAAAGAGGTAGAAGGAGGTTATTTAGAGAGGGGAGAGCTTGTTTGTGGCTCTATGGATTGTTCAATTGGAGAGATCATGGATTTTTGGTTTTGAGGAGAACATTAGTGATTTAGAGGGGATTTTACATGTGTGACCAATCCCAGGTAATGGGTTATCAATCTAGTGTTTCTTTACATATTGAATAGTTTTCCATAGTTCATGTTGTTGTTTCTTTGTTCTTGTATGTGAGGCTTTCAATGGTCTAGTCATCTGGTTGTAATTTGTTTTATGACATCATGAACTGGGATCCACTAAATAGTTCCACAAACTGGTTCGTCACATAGCCTCAAGTACACCTCCCCATACTCTATATGATTTTAACTAATAGTGAGGTCCTCGGATTTATTTGTGGGGATACTATTCCCTCATGTCAAATTGTAGCACAACGGTAGTAAAAATATTAATCAATAGCAGAAGAAGTAAAACATCTAGAAAGAAGATAAATATCCAAGATAAGAATATATAAACAATTCCAAAAGTAATATCATATATAAAACGATGTTTCATGCCATGTATATATAAAGTAGGGAAATAGATATATAATAATATAGATAAATGAATGTATCATAATACCAAAAAGATGAAAAAGGAAGTGTCCCATCTCACATCATGAGCCTCATCTCGGTCTTGTGCTCACATGATCCTAAGAATAGAACAATCAAGCATCATAATTCGGGCACTTTACACATTCCCTACCCACATCTAAGAAGTATATCTGGGTACCCAATGGTGGCCCAAATAGGGTGTGAGATAACACTCAGTAGGCCACCACCAATTGTATATATGAAAAAATCATTCTGCGTGATATAAAAAAATGCAGTGTGAAATATATCACAAGCATATCAGTACTAAAAGTAAAGAGTCAAGCATTGGTGATCTTGTCTATTCAAACATGAATATATTTAAAATATATTCAGGCTCCCATAAACATGTTTAGTGGTAAAACAAAAATAAGCAAGTGATATTGTCTGTCTACCCACTGGAGTCAAATACCCATACCAGGGATATCTGAAATAATAGAAAAAACATCCACCATGGAAATACCATGTAAACAACTCTAAATACCCTCACAACCATTCCATATAATCCAGTGTATATTAACCTCACATCCACTCTTTATAATCAAGTGTTATCCATAATGGCCACATAGTGTAATAAAAAGTTTTAGAACGTGAATGGCTGAATATGAGGTATAGAAGACCAAGGTATCCACATCAAGTCCTATGAGTATCTCGATGGAAACTTGGTAATGACCTAGTTGGTGTCCTTATATCATGTCAACATACCATGAAAATTTTGATTCTAAGAAATCTATATTCAATGGGTATCAAGGCCCAAGGAATCCAATGGAATCAATACCCAAGGAGGAAACATGTCCAGGACATCCACTACCATAATCAAGACCCATGGTAGAAGCAAAAATGGCATCTAATGGGATTAATATACAAGGTATACCAACCAAGGAATACACTACCATAATAATTTAATCATATTAATTAATTTATCATTTCATATTCAATTACATTTCAATAGTTCATCCAACTCATATCAACAATTCCATTTAAAAAAATTAAAATTGTTTACATCATGTTATCACATAGAAAAGGAGTCATAATTATCTCTTAACATATCAATTCAACTTAATCAAGCTAAAAATGGATTCCTCTAACTAGGAAATCACACATGCACCTAAAAGGTGGTATAAAAAAAGGTAAAATACAAGGTCACACCCAATGGTTATCCTAGGTTGAGGAAAAAATATCCAACAATCTCAGTGGAACTAGTGGGAATCCCTAGAAGGTTCTAATTCATAAAATTCCATAATTAAATTAATTAAAGGGGTACCATCCGAAATTTTTGGATGTGTCACAACAGAAACTATGCTTATAAAACACCAAACCCCAAGTTAAAGTTATAGACCACCTACCATAAATTCATAGTAGAGCACTTGTCCAGTATCAAGCTATTATTTGGCCTAGATAGAGAGAAAAATGAAGAACATATGAAAAGACTAAAAATAGGGAATATTTCTTTGCACCTAAATAAATATGTTGATATAAAGAGAGATGAATAATATAACAATACGATTAAATAAATTATCGTCATGAATCCAGTGAGACTGACGACATTCAAATCTGAGTTCAGATGGAGAAATAGGATAAAAATCTATGGATTGTCTTTAAAGGGATATCCCATGAATAAGGGTATGTCCATTGGAGGAATAAGGAAAATAGATTTAAGTTATAAGGATTTTTAAGGTTGAAAATTTAATTTTCCCTCTTTTAAATGGGTCACACAGTTTGGCCACATGGTTGGACAAACCGTGCACCAACTATGCACCCTTTACTGTCTAAAGTGGAAACCTTCACAATTTAATGTGCATAGTTTGAATAACCATGAAAAAACTATGTAACACCCACTATTGAAAATTTTAGAGCCCCTCTCACTAGCATGAACCTCAGGCCACATAGTGTCCTCAAACCGTACAGGCTCCCAAATCCCTCTGTCCATCCCTTGCACAGATTCTCAAACTGTGTGGACTTTCTTACATGGTTTCTACTAACTGTGCACCCTACCTTATTTTTTCAAAAACTAGGGATCTAGTCTCCAAAAATTCCCCTAAGACCCCTGATACAACAAAAATCTCATTGGGTACTCACAAATGTCCAAAACAAAACATTTAAACTAAAAAATAAAATATTTGTAACTAATAGAAAAACCTGATATCTTACAATCCCCCCCTTAAAGAAATACATCCCTAAATTTCCCTCTCAAGGGTGGTCAAGAAATTCCTGGGAATAAATCCATACACTAAGCACATATGTTGGCCTCCCACTCCCATGTCTCATCCTATAAACAGGCATTTTTTCATATCACTCGTACGAAAGGAAATGACCATCCTCGAAGAACCCTCATGCTCCTATAAATGATACAAATATAATGATCCTTAAAGGAAACATCAATATATAACTTAAACTCATCCAAATGCAATGTGTGAGATGGTTATAAGTGATAACAGCATAGTTGAGATACATGGATGACATCATTCATGGCTCGGTACCTCTGAGGTAACTACAACTGATAGGCTACATGCCCGACTCTCTCCATAATATCAAAAGGAATAACATATCACGGTGAAATATTACACCATATTTTAATATTTCTATGTCCCATCCTCAAAGAGATACTTAAAAAGACCTAATCCCTAACCTTGAACTCTAGAGGTCATCAATGGAAATCATCGTAATATTTCTGTCTCGATAGTTCTGTAACCATCTATTTCTAGATCAACTGTACATGCTATAAATTCTCCTTAAAAATATTCTTTTTGATTAAAGTAATATCACCTCCCTCTAATCAAAATAGAGGTGATCGATATAAACTATTGTACGCATTGTCAAAAGGATTCATTGGTAAAGTCGCCTTATAACTATTATTATAAGTGAACTCAACTACGGGAATATGCATCTCCCAAAAGCCCCAAAAATCTAGGAAGCATTCCCACAACATATACTCAAGAAATTTTATAGTGAATGTTGATTGGACATCATTCTAAGGGTGGTATTCCAGGATTAGAAGCACCTATGTACCCAAATACTCCCCCAAACTCTGCCAGAAATGATACACAAACTAAGCATGCCTATCTGATACCATATTCTAAGTAACCCCATGAAGGCACACTATCTCACGAATATAAAACCTCCCAAGATCATCTATTGAAAAGGTATCCTTAATATACATGAAATGATAAACCTTCATGATCATGTCCATAACAACCCATATAGCATCACTACCTCGAGGAAACCTTAGAAATCTCGTCATGAAATCCATTCGATATCCTCCCATTTCCACTTGGGAATGGGTAATTGCTGTAAAATAAAATATTATAATTGATATTACACCTCCACCGGCTAACTGGTGGAACACCTTGTGAAAAAACCTAGTACCTCAAGTTTCATTCCTGGTCACCAATATTAGCGATGAAAATTACAATACATATTGGTGACTCTAAGATGTACTGCCCAAACTGAGGCATGAAACTCCTGTATAAACTCCTCACTTATGTTTCTTGGAACACATATGGGACCATGGATATTTAGAATATCATCCTCACCTATAGTAAAACTAGTTTTAAGGTTCTCAGAATTAGAAATTTTCCTCATCCTCGCTCTATCCAAAAGAGTAGAGTTCACAGATAAATATGAAATAAAATCTTGGCCATGACTATCCTACACCTCCAAGTGCATCTCTAAAAACAAATACATATATTGACACTCGCTACTGGCCCCCTAAACTCTGTATATCTAAGTCCTATTACTCAATTCATCAGCCAATGCATTTTTCTTTTTGGTCATATAGGTAAGCTCAAAGTCAAAAGACTTCTGGTACTCAACCCACCTTCACTACCTCAAATTCAGGTCATGCTATGTAAATATTTACTTGAGGATTTTATGGACCATGTACACCACAAAATTATCTCCCAATAAGTAATGTATCTAAAAGTACAAAGCATGAACAACAGTAGTCATCTCAAGATCATGTTTCGGGTAATCCATATTGTGTGGTCTCAACTTCTGAGACTTGTATGCCCCAACTCTATATCCCTACATCAAAACTAATCCTAGATTGATACGTGATATGTCACAATACATAACATATCTTCTGACTAACTCTTTAGGAATCAAGATCGATACTAAATTCAGTCTCCGTTTCAGAACCTAAAAGGTTATATCGCAGATATATGACCATAAAAACTTCACACTCTTTTTAGTCAAGATTGTAAATAGTGATTATAAGCATGATAAGTATTTTATGAAATGCCTGTAATATCCATCCATACCCAAGAAACTTCATATGTCAAATACATTCTTGTGATTCTCTCATGAAACTATATCTCTCACCTTCTCTATGTCAATTGATACTCCTATCACTAAGATAATATGACCTAGGGAGTGAATGATATCCATCCAGAAGTGTCACTTTGTGATCTTAGCATAAAAATTATGCTCTCTTAGTGTATCCAAAACATTCTCAAGATGTTTAGAATGGTAATGTCGATTGTCAGAATCCACTAAGATATCTTCCATGAATATCACTACAAATGAATCTAGATACGGATGGAAAACTCGATTCATCGGTTCTATGAAAACTTCTAGAACATTCATGAGACCAAACAGCATAACCAAATAATCATATAGACCATACATGCTATGAAAATCTATACAAGGTATGTTTGTAGGTTGAACACAAACCTAATGATAACCAGATCTCAAATAAATTTTTGAGAAAACTAGATTTCCTTGGAGCTAATCAAAAAGGTCAATTTTCCATAGAAAGGGATACTGGTTCTTAACCATCAACTAGTTCAATTTATGATAATCCATACATAGCCTAAGGGTACCATCTACCTTTTCTCAAAGGGAACTAGTAAACCCCACAATGAAATATCGGTCCGTATAATCCCCTTTGACCCCAAGTCCTATAGCTACCTCTTATGCTCATGTAACTCCATAGTATCCATCTTATAAGGAGGAATGATTACCATTGTAGATCATGGCACTATCTCAAAGAATAATTCCACCTATCTCTTGGTAAATAAACTAGAAAATTCATTAATGAAAACATCCCTAAAATGATCAACCACTGGAGTGAAATCATCCTATCACAATACTTGATCATCCATATATAAAATAGAAATATGGGTTATCATACCGCCCAGCCCATGATGCTTTAGTCTATTTAAGATTTCTTGGACATCTCATTCACCCTGGTAAATGAGAACACTTCCCTCTAGTGATGTGAAACTCACCCTCCAGTGATAGAAATAAACATGGTCTCAATATTGTAACGTCCCAGACCTGAGTGCCACGCAACGGGTGCCCCGAGCCTGGTTCGCCACGTGACCTCAAGCACATTTCCCCAAACGCCAGAGGCTGCCAACTAGTAGCGAGGGCCCAGGTCTGATTGTGGGGAAACTATGCCCTCATTTGTCAAACTATAGCACAGCGGAATACCAAAATAAACATTCAACAACAGTGGAAGCAGTAAACATACACAACTGAAATATCTACAGTAGCGGATATAACCAACAGTATATAAGTGATGATGCTACATGTTTCGAAGTTCTAGGAAAACAGCCAGAACATGTTATACATCAATACAGTACAGCAGAAAACAGAGTACAGCAATGCAAGAAAAACAGCTAGTAGCGGCATCGCGAGCCTAGGATCGTTCCCATGCCCTCCTACTCCTCATCAACAGTCAAGTACCTGTATAGGGACTCTTGACCCTATCTACACCTGCAGCAACGTAATCTGTTTGGGCCGAAAAGAATGACCCAAACAGGGTGAGAGAAATGTATCTTAGTAGGCACCCACCAAAGGCCCGTGCCCAACTACGTGTAAGCATGCAACAATAGTGTGCAATAGTAAAATGCAATAAAGTAAGCAGTACTCAAAAGTAACTAACTTAACAATTAAATTGCCATTTTATTATTCATTTAGTCCATTTAATTTAGTATCACCTTGTGCTCAACAGCACCAATCCCTCAGGCCAACCAGTATCTCGCCCTCAGGCTAATATAGTGAACCACGCCCTCAGGCCTGCCCTTAGGCCATCCAGAATCTCGCCCTCAGGCATTGTAACAGAATTCTCTCCCTCAGGCATACGAAGTGTCACCCTCTGGCACTAAATTCAAGCCCTCAGGCACGAAAGGTTTCCCTCAGGTGAAGTATAACGTCTCCCTTAGGCAAATACAGTTACGCCCTCAGGCTAATCACAACAACGCCCTCAGGATAATACAATCTCGCCCTCAGGATAAACAGGTAACCGGGCAATGCCCAACATATCAAAATGCAGTAAACAAGCAATTCCTCTCAAGGCAATTCTAAAGTTACTACATTTAAGGCATACCCTCGGGTATCCTGGCCAAACGGCTAAACAGAGGAACACACCCCTCGGGATGGTCCTGGATCCAAGAAATGATCCCAAATAGCATTTTATTATCACAATTTAATCACCTATGAAATTATAGGCATTAAATATAGCAACGGCCTCAGCCACATGACACCCCAACATGGGTTCGTGGAATGAAAACGCACAAAAACGCACGACAGTTGGAAAATGATCACAAAGACGCCTACCTTATATGCCAACAAACGCTATACCCGAACGCCGACTCCAAAAATGCCCATGAATGGCGTAGATCTGACGAAGAACAAAACCCATTCAAACGTAAATAACTTACATTAGGAGAATAATTGGTAAGAACGGTACCAGGAAAGGAGAGGTCTTACCCGTGCGGTTCCAACGAGATCGTCCAAAGCCGAATCGGATTCCAGACGAACGCCCGGTGGATCTTCAAAGATTCGTCCTCCTCCTTTGGCTCCAAAACGGCTCAAGTGCCTCCTCTGCCGAATGAGGAGGCTACTGCCTGTTTTAATCCGAAAAAACAAAGTACACGGAATGTGCATCAAAGTACAGGGCATGTACTCCTTTCATTTAACTGTTCATTTGGAGGCACCGCCACACTGTTCATCTGCCTACAAGAGTACACGACATGTACTCCCAAGTACTTGACGTGTACTACCACCCAGCTGGTGGTGACTCCACCGCCTTACTTTTTAAGCTTTCTGACTAACTACACGGCGTGTAACGTACCACTACACGGCATGTAGTCAGTTTCCACACCCTTCGTCATCAGCGTGGCTACACGCCCCATGTACTCATCCCAACACAGCCAAAAGTACACGGCGTGTGGATAAAGTACACGGCGTGTAGTTCCAAAATTTAGGATTTTTCCCCATTTTCCATATTTTCTCAAAATCACTTAAGGAAATGAAAAGAAGAAGCCCATACCTCTAAAACAATAACCAGGTTCATACAAACTTCCCCCCTTATAGCAATTTGTCCCCGAATTTCCCTTTAAAGGGTGGCGAAGAGAAATCTCAGAACAGCTCTGGCCACTGAGCACGTACGCCGGCCTCCCTCTCCCAGGTCTCGTCCTACACTCAGCCATGCTGCCATAGCACCCGTACGAGAGGAACTGACCGGCCCCAGAGAACCTTCGTTCTCCTGTCAACGATATGGATCAGATGCTCCTCAAAGGACGCATCATGCTGAAGCTCAACCTCCTCTGGCTGAAAGGTGTGAGATAGGTCGGAATGGTAGCGATGCAACTGAGACACGTGGAAGACGTCGTGCATGGCTCGGTACCACTGCGGTAACTGCAACCGACAGGCAACCATCCTGACTCTCTCCAGAATCTCAAATGGTCCCACATACCTCGGTGAAAGCTTACCATGTCTCCTGATCCATTTGTGTCCCAGCCTCGGCGAAACACGCAAGAAAACCTGATCCCCAACCACGAACTCCAAAGGTCGTCTGTGGCAATCATCATAAGACTTCTGACGAGACTGTGCGGTATCCATCCTCTTCCGAATTAACTGGACCTGCTCAGATGTCTCTTGCACGAGCTGTGGTCCTAGTAAATCTGCCTCACCTGCCTCTAACCAGCACAAAAGTGATCGGCATGGCCTACCATATAAATCCTCATATGGTTCCATCTCAATAGTTTCCTGAAAACTATTGTTATAGGAAAACTCGACTAAGGGTATATGCTTCTCCCAAGAGCCCCCAAAGTCTAGGACGCATGCGCGTAGTATGTCCTCTAGCACTTGAATCGTCTGCTATGACTGGACATCTGTCTGAGGGTGGTATGATGTGCTCAGAAGCACCTGTGTACCCAGCGCCCTCTAAAAATTCTGCCAGAAACGAGATGTGGAGCGGGTATCCCTATCTGAAACGATAGAACGAGGGACCCCATGAAGACGTAGGATCTCTCGGATATACAGCCTTCCGAGCTCATTCACACCAAAGGTCTCCTTGATCGGTAAGAAGTGAGCTACCTTCACAAGTCTGTCCACAACAACCCATACAGCGTCATTGCCTCGAGGTGACCTTGGAAATTCCGTCACGAAATCCATCACGACATCATCCCATTTCCACTCCGGAATGGGAAACTGCTGAAACAACCCAGCTGGTCTCTGATGCTCTGCCTCCACCTGCTGACAGGTGGAACACCTCGTAACAAAACCAGCTATCTCTCTCTTCAAACCCGGCCACCAGTACTGACGTCTCAAGTATCAGTACATCTTGGTAACCTCAAGATGAACTGCCCAAGCTGAAGCATGAAACTCCCGCATCAGCTCCTCGCGTATATCCCCTGGAACCCATACGCGTCCATGGAAACGCAAAACCTCATCATCACCTATCGTCCAACCAAGAGGAGTGTCCTCACTTGCCACCTACTCCCATAGAACTAGGCCTTCTGAATCTGATAGCTTCCTCATCCTCACTCTGTTCAGGAGGGTAGAAGTCACAGCTAATGAGGAAACATAAGTCTGCCCCTGACTGTCATGCACCTCCAGATGAATCTCAGAGAACAAAGCCATAAGCTTCCACTCACCACTGGCTTCCTGCACTGCATGTATCAGAGTCTTCCTGCTCAGTGCATCAGCTACTACATTACCTTTACCAGGTGTATAGGCAAGCTCGAAATCGAAGGACTGTAGGTACTCGACCCACCTTCTCTGCCTTAGATTCAGGTCACGCTGAGTAAAGATATACTTGAGGCTTTTGTGGTCAGTGAAAACCACAAAATGCTCTCCCAACAGATAATGTCTCCAATAGCGCAACGCATGCACAACTGCAGCCAACTTGAGATCATGCGTTGGGTAATTCCTCTCATGTGGCCTCAACTTCCGAGACCCGTACGCCACAACTCGGTCACCCTACATCAAAACGGATCCCAGCCCAATCCCTGATGCATCACAGTAAACTGTATAGCTCTTCCCCTGCTCTGGGAGTATCAGGATCGGTGCTGATGTCAACCTTCCCTTTAGGTCCTAAAAAGTTGTCTCGCAAGCTTCTGACCAAATGAACTTCACACCCCTCTTAGTCAAACCTGTCAACGGTGCTGCTAAGCGGGAGAAGTCCTATATGAAGCGCCTGTAGTAACCAGCCAGCCCTAAGAAACTCTGTATCTCAAACACGTTCTTAGGCTGCTCCCAGGAAACTACTACTCTCACCTTCTCTGGGTTTACTGCAACTCCTACCTCTGAGATGATATGACCCATGAAGTGAATCTGGTCCATCCAAAAGTGGCACTTTGAGAGCTTAGCATATAGGTGATTTTCTCTCAGTGTACTCAATACGATCTCAAGATGCGTGGCATGGTCGTGTCGAGTGTGAGAGTACACCAAGATTTCTTCCATGAATACTACCACAAATGAATCAAGATACGGATGGAACACACGATTCATCAGAGCCATGAAAACTATTGGCACGTTCGTGAGTCCGAATGGCATAATCCTATACTCATATAGACCATACCTGCTCCTGAAAGTTGTGAGAGGTATATCAGATGGTCTAACGCGCAGCTGATGATATCCGGATCTCAAGTCAATCTTCGAGAACACTCGTGCTCTAAGAAGCTGATCAAATAGATCATCTATCCTCGGCAAGGGATATCGGTTTTTAACTGTCAACTGGTTCATCTTCCGATAATCCATGCAAATCCTAAGGGTACTATCTGCCTTCTTCGCAAAAAGGACCGGAGAACCCCAAGGAGAAGTACTGGGTCGGATAAAACCCTTCGCCTGTAGCTCCTCTAACTGCCTATTGAGCTCCTGCAACTCAGGTGTGGCCATCCTATAAGGAAGAATAGACACCGGTGCTGCTCCTGGCACTAGATCGATAGAGAAATCCACCTCGTGCACCGGAGGCAGGCCTGAAAAGTCGTCTGGGAAGACCTCCCTAAAATGATCAACAACTGGAGGGAAATCTGTCTAACAATTCCCCCGATAATCCAGATATAAGCTCGCAATCTGGGCTGTGACTCCACCTCGCCCATGATGCTCTGGTCCAGCTCGACTCGCCTGAACATCCCATTCGCCCTTGTATAGAAACTCCCCGCCCTTTGGTGACATGAAACGCACCCGGCGACGATAGCAGTATACAAAGGCTCTAAAGGGAACCAACCAGTCCATCCCGAGAATGACATCATATCTCTTCATCTCCAGGATATAGAGGTCTCAAAGGAAGTGACACCCACCAACATCAAGGGGGCACTCCTTTCACTGACGCACACCAACCGTCCTAGTCCCCAATGAAGTGTCTAGCGTCAAGATATCAGAAGAAGTAGAAACACCGAGCCCAAGGCTCTCCACAACGGGTACAGATATAAAACTATGTGTAGCACCCGTATCAAAAAGTACTGAAGACAAGACAGAAGCTACTAGAATAGTACCTATGACTGTCGAAGGTCTGGGATCCTGCTCTTGCTGGGTCTGTTTCACTGCATATGCATGTCCAGTGTCGCGGCCCTGTGACACAGCCTGGCTACCCTGAGCTATCCCACCCTGTTGCCTCTGCGATCCTGGTGTCTGGATACCACAGCCATGACCACCATCTCTGCCTGCATGCCCTGACGCATTCTAGTTCTCTGACTGGTAAGAAGCCACTGGTCCTGCTCCCGCACGTGGAGTCTATACAGAACCACTCTCGCTAGCCATCGGTGTATAGGCCCTACAAAAGCGCAACAGGTGACCCATATTTCTGCAAGCTCAGCACTCCACTGGGTCTCGTGGACACTGCGGCCTCTTGTTCCCCTCTCTACCACACTGGTAGCACCTGATCGGGCCACCTGAAGAAGCTGCCTGGCTGGTAATGCCGCCCTGAGAGAATTCCACCTATCTCTTCCTCTTGCCAGCATAAATAGTACCAGTAACTGGTGTCGAACCGCCCTGGACCACACCACTAGATTCTTGCAGGTTCCTCTCTGTAATCAACACCTGGTTCACAATCGCGTGTACTGTAGGTAACCTGAAAACATTCACCAGCACTCGGATGTCATACCGAAGACCATCCTCAAAACGTCTGGCTCTCAGCATCTCATCACCCACCAGCACAGGTTCAAAACGCTAAAGATCTGTAAAACGAGCAGAGTAGTCCATCACCGACATAGCGCCCTGCTGTAGATTCATGAACTCTCGAGCACTATCTGCCCTCAGCGTCTCGGGAAAGAAGAAGTCATAGAAGACTGTCTGAAAATCCTCCCACGCCATGTCCCTGTGATGCTCTGACTGGGTGGTAACATCCCACCACCTCTTGGAAGAATCATGCAGCATGTAAGTCGCGAGCTTGACCCTCCGACCTGGAGGCATCTCAAGATGCTCGAAAATAGTCTACATCGATCCTAGCCAAGACTCTGCAGCCTGTGGTCTGCCATCCCCTGAAAACATAGGCGGATGCTGCTTCTGAAAGATACGCGTCAGCTCGGCCATAGATGTGGTAGCCTGTGGTGCTCCCTGAAAGGTCTGCCTAAACCGCAATAAGCCTTCATGGAACTGCGCCTCTGCGCCCGTGTCTGATATAACAGCTGGTGCCGCATCTGGCTCTGCTGGTGGATCAACTGGTAGCCCATGGCCCACCATCTCCGGAGTATAATCGTCGCCGCTCTCTTGGCGAACAACTCGTGGTCGTCTAGACAGAATGACACTACAAGGTCAAAAGCACGCCTCAGATTCAAGATTATTAAGACTGAAATGAAGGAAGCACAAAGTAAAAAGAGAAAGAAGGCGTTTCAAAATATGCAAAATAAGACTACACGCCATGTACACTGACTATACGGCGTGTACTTGACTTCCTTTCCCCTGCCCGGGTCCTTCTACACGGCTAAGCCACACGACTTTCGTTCAACAAAACTACACGGCATGTATAATATCTACATGGCATGTACAGTGTTATTTTCCAACTGCCCGTGTCGTCTGTGACACGGCCGACTACTCGGCTTTACTCTACACGGCGTGTTACACCCGAACACGGCGTGTACACTATTCTGTTTCCCAGCCACACGGCTAACTCCACATGGTCTGTCCTCGGACAAGACTACACGACATGTCCCAAAGGTACACGGCGTGTTAAGGGAGAGGTGACACCGGCCTGTGTTGTTAGTTACACGGCTGAGTCCCCAGGTCACACTACACGGTGTATTCATCATTGACATGGCGTGTTGTATAGGAGTTCACCGACCTGTGTTGTTAGTTACATGGCCGGACTCCGGGTCACACTACACGGCGTGCACAAAACTACGCGGTGTGTTTTACCCAAGCCCTTCCCTACCCTGTGTCTCCGCACACACGGTTTGTGACACGGGAAGAGACTACACGGCGTGTACTCAGGGTACACGACGTGTACTCAAAAAGTTCATTTTTCTTCCCGAACAGAAGAACACACACGGCGTGTATGAGGTCCTACACAGCGTGTATCCTGGGTTTTCTGGACAGTATGCCTCAGAACTTCTCCGGAACCCAAAAAATACTGAAAACAACACCTAAGTGTTAAATTCCAACCCTTGGGGGGCCATACACCCCATGAATCAAAGTTTGAAAACTTATTTTTGTTATAACCAATAACCAGTCAATGATCCACCAAATTCTGGTCAATGGGGGCCCATAATCCCCAAAAACCAAATTTTGGCGTCCATTCTATAAACAAGCTTAAACAAAAACACCATATCACAAGGCAGGTATTTATCAGGTAGCTATCACAACAGCATGCTTTTCTAGCACAACAACTATCACAACAACATGCGAATTTCTAATGCACCTATATGGCATGGAAACTATGCATGGCATGTGATATCTAGCATGTGCATATATGATGCATGAGACGGCATACCCTCATCTCATCGGGTTGCAACTAAATAGAACCCACAGATAAAATATAAACAACACAATCCAAGTGTGTCACCCAACAGTGAAAACATATCAACCGTAAAATTGCAAAATCAAAGGAATGCAAAAATACGAGGTAGACTGGCTTTTCCCTGTACACGGGTTAGCTACGCCCGGGCATAGCTTATTACCAACTACTATTCTGTCCTATCCTTGACTATGGCTCCAAATAGTAAGTCAAAGAAAAGAAAAATCCTCTGATACCACTTTTTAACATCCCGGACCCAGGTGCCACGCAACGGGTGCCCCGAGCCCGGTTCGCCACGTGACCTCAAGCGCATTTCCCCAAATGCCAGAGGCTGCCGACTAGCAGCGAGGGCCCAGGTCTGATAGTGGGGAAACTATGCCCTCATTTGTCAAAGTGTAGCACAGCGGGATACCAAAATAAACATTCAACAACAGCGGAAGCAGTAAACATACACAACTGAAATATCTACAGCAGTGGATATAACCAACAGTATATAAGTGATGATTCTACATGTTTCAAGTTCTAGGAAAACATCCAGAACATGTTATACATCAATACAGTATAGCAGAAAATAGAGTACAGCAAAGCAAGAAAAACATCTAGCAACGGCATCGTGAGCCTAGGCTCGGTCCCATGCCCTCCTACTCCTTAGCAGCAGTCAAGTACCTGTATAGGGACTCTTGCCCCTATCTACACCTGCAGCAACGTAATCTGTTTGGGCCGAAAAGCGTGACCCAAACAGGGTGTGAGAAATGTATCTCAGTAGGCACCCACCAAAGGCATGTGCCCAACTGCGTGTAAGCATGCAACAACAGTGTGCAATAGTAAAATGCAATAAAGTAAGCAGTACTCAAAAGTAACTAACTTAACAATTAAATTGCCATTTTATTATTCATTTAGTCCATTTAATTTAGTATCACCTTGTGCTCAACAGCACCAAGCCCTCAGGCCAACCAGTATCTCACCCTCAGGCTAATATAGTGAACCACGCCCTCAGGCTTGCCCTCAGGCCATCCAGAATCTCTCCCTCAGGCATTGTAACAGAATTCTCACCCTCAGACATATGAATTGTTGCCCTCAGGCACAGAATTCAAGCCCTCAGGCACGAAAGGTTTCCCTCAAGCGAAGTATAACGTCGCCCTCAGGCTAATATAGTCACGCCCTCAGGCTAATCACAACAACACCCTCAGGCTAATACAATCACACCCTCAGGCTAAACAGGTAACTGGGAAATGCCCAACATATCAAAATGCAGTAAACAAGAAATTCCTCTCAAGGAAATTCCACAGTTACTACATTTAAGGCATACCCTCGGGTATCCTGGCCAAACAGCTAAACAGAGGAACACACCCCTCAGGATGGTCCTGGATCCAAGCAACGATCTCAAACAGCATTTTATTATCACAATTTAATCACCTATGCAATTATAGGCATTAAATATAGCAACGGCCTCAGCCACACGACACCCCAACATGGTTTCATGGCACGAAAATGCACAAAAACGCATGACAGTTGGAAAATGATCACAAAGCCACCTACCTTATACGCCAACGAACGCTATACCCGAATGCTGACTCTAGAAATGCCCAAGAACAGAGTAGATCTGACGAAGAACAAAACTCATTCAAACGTAAATAACTTACGTTAGGAGAAGAATTGGTAAGAACGGTACCAGGAGAGGAGATGGCTTACCCGTGCGGTTCCAACGAGATCGTCTGAAGCCGAATCGGATTCCAGACGAACGCCCGGTGGATCTTCCCAGATCCGACCTCCTCCTTTGGCTCCAAAACGGCTCAAGTGCCTCCTCTACCAAATAAGGAGGCTACTACCTGTTTTAAGCTGAAAAAACAAAGTACACGGCGTGTACTTCAAAGTACACGGTGTGTACTCCTTTCATTTAACTGTTCATTTGGCGGCACCGCCACACTGTTCATCTGCCGACAAGAGTATACGGCATGTACTCCCAAGTACACGGCATGTACTGCCACCCAGCTGGTGGTGACTCCACCGCCTTACTTTTTATGCCTGCCGACTAACTACACGGCGTGTAAGGTACCACTACACGGCGTGTAGTCGGTTTCTACACCCTTCGTCACCGGCATGGCTACACGCCCCGTGTACTCATCCCAACACGGCCAAAAGTACACGGCGTGTGGATAAAGTACATGGCGTGTAGTTCCAAAATTTAGGATTTTTCCCCATTTTCCATATTTTCTCAAAATCACTTAACGAAAGGAAAAGAAGAAGCTCGTACCTCTAAAACAAGAACCGGGTTCTTAGAAATATAAAACTAGCTATTCAATCCTGCGTATGACATAAAACCAATTTATATCAGGTAAAAAAAGATCCCATAAGAAATGAAACCCGCCAATATCATGGGGGAAATCCTTAAAATGTAATGAACTCTCCATTATAATCACAAATAGAGCGTAAAGCATCATCACGCCATCAAAAAACTGAATCATGAGCCCATGTCTCTCCACAATAAGCACAGGTTTGAAACTATAAGAAGAACCTATATCAAAATGAGAATATAATATCATATAGGATATAATGATCATACCTATCAACATAGACGGCTCAATAATCTACTCCTCATGGGTAGGTTGTGCCGAATATACATGTCTTAAACTGCAGTCCTATGAAATAACCTCACTACCCATAGTAAACCAACTCTGATGTCTAGGTACAATTGGTACATGGCTTCCATGTCCATTACCACCACCTCAACCTAAAAAACTGGTAATACCCCAGCTCCCAGCCTGACGTAGAGCTGTAAAAACAACTCTTTAACCTGAAGTCATATTTTATCCCCTTCCATTGACTATTAGAGGGGAGGTCCTATAGAATTTTTGAATGTGGCCCATCCTGTCACAATCTTAGCACTCTAATGGGTCTTGATCACACAGATTCCTCATATATCCCCATCTGCCACACTGATTATTGAAAAAAGATCATTTATCACTAACATCTTGGATGGTACTCCCCTTGATAGAAGCCTCAAAATGACTCTTCCTTCCACTGGAAGCTGAACCGCTAGGCCGAGAGACTACACTACTCTTCTCTGCACCCCAAAAATCCATTAGGTTTTACTCTATAATTATCACCTAACTTACTATCTTAGTATTATTAGTCAACCTGAACACATTGACCAATGATTGAATGGAATTTATGAGATCTCCCTCAAATCATCTCACCCTCGATGCCCCGTCATCAAGATATATCAATGGAAAACACTAAAGCTCTGTAAAGAATTATAAATATTCCATAACAGTCATCATTGTAACACCCCAAGATTTCATAGTGTGTTATTTCTTCAAAATAATTCAATAACTTGCACTACACGCAACACCGAGTTCAAGCGCATCATGACTTACCAAAAAAGCCGTTCAAAAAAAGGTTATGAATAGTATTAACTAAATTTTAAACTTTATATAATCCTTATAATTTTAGAATCCATATTATGAGTTTCTTAGACATAATGTAAGAACAAATTCATCTTCAGTATTGTAGTTTTACCAACTTTTAATAGTGAACCCTTTTTAAATAAAATATTTTAAACTTTTTGACTAAATGGGGACATCAAAAAATTTAAAATAAAACATCCCAAGCTTCCACGGTACGCTTTCCTTTGAATAAAACAGTAGCGTGTGTTGTACGCAACTTCGAGTTTTAACACACACCACAACCGATCAAACTAGCCGTTATGAATAGTAATACTTAATTTTTTGAAATTATATATATTTTATATTTCAAAATAGACTTCATTTTTGGATTCGGAATATCAAATTTAGCCTAAGGTGAAATTTTGGTACTTTTCGGATAACTTTCATATTTTGATGAATAGTAAAAATTACTAAATTTTAATTAAAAACAACTTTTTTAATCAAAATAATTAATAGTGATAAATTATGAATTTGAGTGGTTTTAAAGTATATTTAGAATATATTTTTACCATTTAATATAATTTTGGTCATTGGACATAATTTTACAATTAAACCGAACATAAACAAGTGTCAATCTTTTGATAGTTATTATCTCTTAAAAACACGCTTTTTGTTTTGACAGCGGGAATTACTTTTAAATTAATTTCTGCCACTTCTGTGTTTTGAATTTAGAAAAATGGATTCCATATTTGGAATCAGGATGTTCAAATTGTGTAAATAGTTAACTTTTATTTTTAGACATTTTGAATAATTACTGCGGTAAATATTTTATTTACCATGGTTAAGGGTAAATCCGGTAAATAAGGGTTAAAAAATAATATTATAATAATACTAAATTACCCTAAAACGTGTCTTAACCCTATTTGTTGATACATGGTCGACCATGGGCATCTTTGGGTCAATTTTGGGACCCCATTGATCCACTTGTAAGTGATAATGACACATTATTTTAATTAAGTTAAAATGAATACAAAAATGGCATAAGCTTACATCTTCTAAAAGAACAATTTTTACATAGGGTTATACATGTTGGATTTTCGATTATAAATATTCATTAGAAAGATAAAAATATTTCCTACATAATTATATTTTATTTATAATTTTTAGACATCAAATAATTTAAATTATTAATGACACAATAATGATGCAATGTTTACCTCATTAATAAATCATTTAAATAAATAAGATTATAATGATTAAAATATTATCTAAAACCTGTCCAATTCTTATTTGTTGATGTTATTTAGAATATGAGTCATCTTATCTTCGACCTCAATGATTTTTGGACCATTATAAACCGAATATAATTATATTATAAAGTAATACTTTCACTCTTTCCTAAAGAGCCCCTCCTCTCCCTTATAAAAGGAGACCACTTCTACTCATTCCTCACACCTCTCAAGCCACTTGGCTCGTCCAAACTCTGCCCAACTAAGCTCCCCACATCCCTCTCCTCCTCCTTGAAGCTTCCCCTTAGGCAGAAAGCATTTCAAGAAGTCCTTTGGTTCCAACCAAAGTGAGTTACCTAAATTAAAGGTAACATTTTCTCTTAAATTATTTTCAATTATTTTGCTTCTCCAACCCCCAAACTCTTTTTATTTCCTTTCTTTTGTAACAACACCAGTATCCACAATATACTAGTATGTTTTTATAAGAATGATTCAAACTACACATTCACACAACTACATCTAATGGATGATGAACATAATGTTTCTGTGGATGGCAAACTAACGCCTCACGAAACGATGATTGTTCAAATACATCTTACCGCCTCTCATGGTGGCCATTAGGATGGAACTGTAATTAAATATGATATTAATGATATATATTTTATATATAACCTTCTGTAATTCCATTTTATTTCATACAATTATTCGTTTCATGTTGTATATACATACGATAATTTCATTTGAGGAAGTGCGGACAACCGCCCCCTTAAAATGATATGACTCGTTCATACCACACATGGAACGTATAAAAGATGGTGTTAATAAACTTAAGTAACATATATAAAATATTATATTGGAATAGTAATATACCTATGTATCATTTGGATTCGATTCTTTTAAAATAAAAATTAAATGGAAGTAGCATTCGTGCGTACGTACGGACTATCGTCTCCACGAACGCGATGAGATTCATTCTCCATCGTATCCATTCAAGTATAATTATCATTTGATGATTTAAAAATGATTTTTAAGGACTTGATACCATTCTAGATATGAATAATATACATCCCATTAATAACGAATATGGCTCACATAACAAAGAATATAAAGTAAAATGAACTCGTTAACACCTGAAATGACGATAATTCTAAGATATTATTAGAAAATCAATGTTAAAAGATCATATATGATATCATATTAAAGTAACTGATTCTTGTATTATTCAATAACAATTATTTCACCATTATACAGGAGGTAAACCTACCATCGACCAAGGAAAAAGTACAAAGTAAGGGATTCTCTTATCTCACTTTCAATTCCGTGAGATTTCCATTGTTCGCTACTAAATTATTGAAAGTGGTGTATTGTGTACTTCCATTTGATATATATTATCATGATTCACTTTATATTCATGTTATTCTGTAAATCATTTGGTGGTTATTAACTTTTGGCCATGCGACTCAGTTGATTAACGTGGTAAGGGGTTTCTTGTCTCACTTTTAATTCCGTGAGAATTCCATTGATCACCACTTAATTATTGCATGTGGTGTATGTGTACTACCCATGATTGTATTCATTGTGTAATATACTTTATTTTATGGGTATTTACATCATCATGGTATGATCTTTCTTTCATGGGTGTTTGTTTCTTAAGTTACCTAATCAATAAGGGAATTTGAGATTTCAATTTCCACTCATTTGGCTTTACGCATATTTCATTGATTATATTACCCCAAGATTATGTGTGGAATCACTATTCATTTGATTATGTCATAATTTCCACTCCCCTTCCTGTGGATATACTTTTGATACACATAATCACTCCATTGAAAATTCTCAAGTCATTGATATGAATTTGATAAGAGTAATTTTAACTCTTTCACCATTTGTTGAGTTAAACATCCAATTCGTTGGTGTTGTTTTTACAGGAATATGTGTGAATATACTTTGATTGTTTTACACTGAATATCCAATGATATTTAGTGTATTTATATTTTTCACACATAATTATGTTGTTGATTTATCCTTAACCTAAGGATATGGCCTTTATGAGAGATTTCATCTCAACTTACATTCCATTGAGACTTCTTTGTTGATATACACCAAATCACTTTTATGTGGTGTATATAATGTACTTTGACATAGTATATCATGAATTCCCTTTATTCTCATGATATTACAATGTTTTGATTACCTCAATTATTTTCATTCAAGTGTCTCTCTTTTGGTTAGAATCTCTAACTAAAATACCATTTTTAAATATTTTAAAGACTTATTCATCTAAATCTTTCTCATTAATGTCCATGTTTTAAAAATGGTTTTAAGGATTTATTTATATGGACATTAAAGTTTAGAAATTAAAAATCCTTTTAAAAGGTTTCAAAGTGGTATGGGACACTTTGATTCAAAAATCTATTTTTAAATGGCTTCTTGACAAATAGTGTGACTTTTAAATGTTTTCAAGAAAAGGGGGATATTTCTCTCAAATAGTTTTGATGATTATTTTCATCTATGTCAACATCCTTCATTATTCATGATTGAGGTTAATGTGATACAATACAATCTTCCATATTGTATCAAATGAGTTATATTTGACTGTGGATGTTCCATTTTTATACCATTCATGGTTTGTGGTTAAAGTATTGACATTTCGTATGCTAGTTTTAATACGAATGTTTATTTTATGCTTAAACCTATTCATATGAGGAATGCATTGGACTTAATAAGTGACGGGTGGAGCCCGCTTTAGCTCCTCGATGCATCGGTAGGTCTCATGAGACAAACTAGTGTCTTGGCACAAGGCCTTGGCAAAATCTTATTTGTAGTCTTGGCACGAGGCTTTGGCTATGTGGTTATGATAGTCTGGCATTATGCATTCCATCATTATGAAAGTGGTTATTGATATTGCATGTGATCATTCGACTAGTAGAATATCCATGTGAGTAAGTAAATGGTATTATTTCATTTTACCTTTGCCATTTTATGCTGAAGTTCAAGTTTCAAAGGCTTTTGTTTTAGTTATAAATTGCCTTAAGTGTTTATGCTTATTTATGAAAGCTTCTGCTATAATGTTATCCTTACTGAGCATCCGAGCTCACCCCTTTCAATGTTTTATTTTTTTTTCCAGGATTATGAAGAAGTAATTTATGAATGACCTGTAGGGATAGTATGAGGGGATATGAAGACAAGATGTTTTTTTTTATGATGTAATGTAAAAATTTATGGATGTATCTAGTTATTCCAAGGCTACTAAACTAATCGGTCTTTCGAGACTTGATCTTTCTCATGATCATGCCAATGTTATGTAATAATGCACCGACTCTGGGTAACTAGGGTCGGGGCGTTACAATCATGCCCTGCTCTAGATGCATAAACTCACTATCCCCCTATTATCTTAGAGTCTTGGGGAAAATTTAATCATATATTCTTGTTTGTAAATCACTCCAAACTATGTATCGCAACCTATCATCCTGGTTCAAAACATCTCACTAGCACTCTTCGTCTCCCTAAAGCATATAGGCTGCAAACTTCACTCTCCTATCAGTAGGTTTCTCCAGATTCTCTAAAATTGGAAATGTAGTCTAAATCCATATCTCAGTACCTTGTGGACCTTCATCCCACAAAAACATGGGTAGATGCTACTATTAAAATTCATTCATCAACTCTGCTATTAACGAGGTAGTTTGTGGTGCTCCATGAAAAGTATTTATATAGAATAGAAAACCATCATGGAATTGTACCTTAGTACATTGTCTAGTAAAAAAAACGGTTCCTCATATAGAACTATGAGATGATATATTGGTAGTCCATGTCCCACCACCTCTGAAGCATGGTCATCACCACCCCCTGGTCTGTGACTAGAGGTCTTTGTGGTGACATGCCTCAACAATACCAAACACATGCCTCATAAAATATCAATAAAGGAAGGATCATAGTTTCAAAACATAGGATAGGTTAAAACCTTCCTATAAATGAGCCATACCCCAATGTATACTTATAAATCTAGGTTTTTTGTAAAAAATAAACATTCATAAACATCACTAGAGACAACGTCTACTACGCACACTAAAGCTAGGTCAAACAGTTATCTATTTTCACCTGTTCAATTTCCATTTCAATTCATATTTATATCACATTTCTATTTTAATGGTTTGACAAAATGTTTCACTACTTCCAATCCATAAGATCTCATTCACCTCATTTACCAAAGTATGGGGTCCACTTAATCCACACCATAACCCATTCTAGTCCCTGCGACTGATGATCCATGAATCAACATGCCATAGTTGATTTCTTAGGGTGTATTTTCTAGACTAATCATGAAATGATGTTTAGGTTATAGTAGACACTATAATTACCAACCATGTTTATAAATTACATGCACAAAACATTTATCAAACATCAAGTATATAACAGAAGGCATATATCAAAAAGTCATGTAGTCAAGAAATGCACCCTATATGAAATGGCATAATGCTTGGTATTTGAATCCTATAAAGTTCCTAAAATTATGCATGATATTCATACCATCATCTCATTAGGAAATAGGAAAAATAAAAATTCAGAATAATCATCGTACGTAAGTGCATCACCCAACAGTGATATCCATCCAATTGTAATTGGAAAAATCTAGAAAACAGTAATTTACCAATACCTTCCAAATATCTTATCTATTATCACAAGATAGTAAGGTAGAAAAGATAAATCCTCTTATAAAACTTTTTAATTTCATGAACAAGGATCCACTAAATGGTTCCCCGAACTGGTGGGTCACATGGCCTTAGGCACACTGCCTTGTATGGTAAAGGATTATTACTAGTATTGAGGGCCTAGAGTGAGTTTTTGGGGAGACTATTCCCCCATGTTAGATAATATCATAGGGGCAGTAAACATTTTAGTCAATAATGAAAGTAGTAAAACATCTAGAAAAAATATAAATATCTAATAAAAGAATATATGAACAATTCCAAAAGTAATATCATATACAAAATCATGTGCCACTTCATGTATCTACAAATCTAGAAAATATATATACAATCACACAGTGTAATACATGTATTATAATACCAAAAAGACCAAATATGAACTATCCCAACTAGAATCATGAGCCTTATCTCAGTAATGTGATCCCCTACTTCTTAAAAAATCACAATCAATCATTGTATTGTGGGTGCTTTCCATAGTCCCTACCTACATCTAATAAATCTATCTGGGTACCCAACGGTGGCCCAAACAGTGTGTGAGATAACACTCAGTAGGCCACCACCAACGGTGTCTATAACAAATCCAGTTTGTGTGATATAAAAAAAAGCAATGTCTAATATATCACAAGTATATCAATACTAAAAGTAATCAGTGAATAAATGTTGATCCTATCTATAAAAACATGCATCTTTGAAAAATATAGTCAGGATCCCATAAAGAAGGCAATGGTAAAATAAAAAAAAGTGATATTGTCTAGTCTACCCACTGGAGTCAAATACTCATAACAGGTTATCTACAAGCATAAAAAAATTTACACCATGACCATTCGATATAAACAATTGTAATACCCTCATGACCACACCATATAATCTAGTTTATAATACCCTAATGGTAACGTCGTATAACCAAATTTCATCCACAATTCCCTTGTCATATAATCAAAAGTGTTAGACGATGTTGGTCCAGATCTAAGGTATAAAATACAAAGGTATCCACATTGAGTCCCATGAGCATCGTGATGGAAACATGATAACAACATGGTTGGATTCCTTGTATCATTTCAACAGACCATGTCTAGCGCGAGCCCAAGTAAGATGGATCCAATTGATATAAAATACCAAGGCATCCTACGGAATCAATACCCAAGGATAAAACAGGTCCAAGGAATCCACTACCATAATCAAGACCCCTGGGATAAATGTCAATGGAATTTAATTGAATCAGGATCCAATGTAAAGTAACTAATTCATCCACTACCATAATAATTTCATCATCTCAATTCATTCATCATTTCATATTTAATTTTATTTTATGATTTCATCCAACTCAGATAAAAAATTCCATTTAAATAATTAAAATAGTTTACATCATTCTATCATATGGAAAGGGAGGCATAACTATATCCTAACATCACAATTAAATTTCATCAAGTTAAAAGGGATTCCTCTAACTAGGAAAGTGAACACTCACCCAACTTGAGGTATAAAAATGTAAAATACAAGGTCACACCCCATGGGTGGCCTAGGTTAGGTAAACAACCTATAACAATCTTAGGGGAACGAGTGGGAATACCCAACACATTACAATTCAACCAATTCAATCATTCAATTAATTAAAGGGGAACCACCAAAAAGTCCAACATGCGGAACAACATCAACTATTCTTATAAAACACCAAACCCTAAGGGAAACTTATAGACTACCTACCATAGGTCCATAGTATAGCACTCATCCAATATCGAGCTCTAATTTAGTCAATATTGAGATAAAAACAAATAATGGATGAAAATCCTGAAAATAGTGCATATTATCTTGAAACTAAATAACTTTGTTTATATAAAGGAAAAGGAATAACACAACAATATGGTCAAAGAAATTATCAGTGCAAATCCCATGATACCAATGCCATTCAAAGCTGAGTCCAGATAGAGAAATGGGATAAAAAACTATGGATTGAGCTTCAAAGGGTGCTTTCATGTATGAGGGTATTCCCACCAAAGGAAGAAGGAAAATAGATTTATGTTATTAGGATTTTTAATGGAGAAAAGTTAATTTCCCTGTCTTTTATCTGGGTTTCATGGTTTGGACGTATAATTGGCCAAACTTTGCGCCAATCGTACACCCTTCACTGTCTAAAGGGGAACCCCACATGGTTTCATGTGCAAGGTTTGACAAACCATGTGAAAACCATGAAACACCCTATATTAAAAACTACATTTCCCATCACATGGGTGTGTACCTCGGGCTACATGGTTTCCTTAAATCATGCAGCCTCTTGTATCCCTTTTTTCCATCCCTAGTACAGTTTCTCAAACCATGCATCTTATCCCGTAGGGTTTCTTATAACCATGTGTACTACCATTTTTCCAAAAAAAAATTAGGGTTCTAGGCTTTGAACAAGTATCAAACACCCCTAATACACCCATGATCTCATTGGGTACTCTCAAAAAGTCCAAAACCAAGCATTTAAACTGAAAACAAAAGATATTTACCTCATAGAAAAACTCAAGATCATACATGTTTCTAATAAATTTTCATTCGAACATTTCTATTATATACTTAAATTGTTTTATTTTCATAATAAAAGATAGTGGGGTGGTGTTATTTCCATTAAGTAAGACCAAAGTGTTATAAACCTCATAAATTATTCTATTATTCCTTACTTTTTTCAATTTCTATTTCTTCTTTATGGATTTTCATTGTTACTGTTTCTGTTTTGAAACTTATATCTTTGCAGTTTTTTATTATTTCATAAATCATATCAACAAGACTAATCATTTTATTTTGTTTCTTTTTTGGGTTTGTTTTGTGATTCTTATTTTTCATGGGGATTGTTTTGTGTGTCACTGGTCACCCACCCCAAAAACTAGTATCAAAGATGGTTTACTGAGTCTAGTGATGTGTATGATAAAGTTTGAGGTTAAGAATTGTGATGGAGGGAATGAATTTAAATTATAGAGAGTTAATATACATTATCCTTTTTTATATAAGGGACTTAACAATTCATTATAAGCACTTAAGATTAATATCACCATTTTTCTACCATAGGTAAGTATTCAACTTATTATGTAGATATTAACACTGATGCTTTAAATAAATCCCCATACTTGTTGTTGTTGAACTTTGGTGAAAAAGTCCAACGAGAAGTGGTCTATGAAAGTTTTTTCAGTGTCATATGGTAGAAGTTTGAGTATCGTTATATAACTAAGTATCTTATTGGTAGGTTTAAAAAGAAAATGAATATTTATATTTTTAAAATGGACCCTGTCACTCATATGAGTATTCATTTGGATTACTTTAATAAGATGGCTCTAAACCTAGAAAATATATATGTTCAGATATCATAGGAGAATCAGCCCAATGAAATATTGAATTCCTTATATGATTCATTTAATATTGTTAATGATTTATTGATGCATTGTAGGGATTACATTACTTTAGAAAAGTGAAGTATTGGTCTTTTATAGGTATCTTCATATGAAAATTTTGAAGATAGAGGGAAATGGGGTGAAATATGGGCTTGATCTTCTCAGTTTGAAGGGTCAAATGAAAATAAATATAAAATAAAAGAATAATGGTAATTATTTTAGGAATGTTTAGTGTTATCGGTGTGAAATTAATAGACATATTTAGATATACTTCCCTGAGAATATTTTTAGGTATAGTATGGACAAGAATAATATGTTATGCATTAGTTATGATAGTGTTGAGGTTCTCTGAGTTTTGTTAACAAACATTAAAGTATCTTTTGGTATAGATCTAGTTTATCTTTCTTCTATAATCCTAGAAATGTATCTACATGTGAATCATAGGGGATCTCATTTAGAATGAAGGGTGAGAGTTGGGTAGCTTATTTGATCTGTTTGGACTCAGGTGGAGACTTTTCTCCTATTATATTATTATGGATAATTATTGTGTATTTATACTACTTTTACTACTTAACTTTAATATTTTATATATCTATGTTATGTTTATTTTTTTCATCCAAGTAAATGTGTACCACCTCCTTATTTTTATGTTTTATAGGTCCCAATGAAGGGCTTGGCGGTATGGTGCCATTTTTTGGTGGAGATTCACACATAAATCACTGTTTTGGTTCAAGATAGGTATATGGTTTGTAAGCTATTTTTAATGTTGTTTCTTAGGATATGTTATGTTTCTAAGAGTGTTTCAATAGTTGATAGTAGTAGCTGTGTTAATATGGGTAGAAATGTTCCACTATGGTATGTGATATAGAGATGATAGGGATGGGATAATTGTGGTAGAGATTATGATTTTTTTTTTGTGGAAATTGTCTAAACCAAATGATAGGTTGGGCTAGTATAGGCTAGAAAGAACATTAACCTTGTGTTGTACATTTTATTCTGTAAGGTGGAGATTTATTTTTTTCTATAATTTTATTTGATATTATAAAATAAAATTATTTTTCTAGTTATTTTACTTCTTGTGTTTAATCTTCCATTTTAATTTACAATTTTTTTCATGTATTCTTTTAGTTTTATTATGTTTCTATTTTTATAGCATTCTTTTTTTATACTATTACGTGAGGGGTGGTTGGACTTAATATAAGGAGTGTGTTATCCTTATGCGGTTTTTATGAGAAGAAGGTTTACCCTTATGTGAGGTGGGCCTTAACTTGGTGTGAGGAACTTATTACCTTTATATGGGTATTTTTTACCTTTCCCTAACTTGATCATGGGTTTTCTACCTTGATATAGTTCCATATATACCCTAATATGGGGGTTGCTTATACATTTGTGGGTGAGGAAATAGTCATGCTACAATCACATAGCTATAAAATAGGATTAAGTACCCTAATGTGAGGTAAATGAATCTTATGTGAAGGTGAATTAAGGTTCTATTGACATTTCAAGAAAGATACCCTAACATGTTAGCTACCTCACCTTCATACAAAGCAAGCTGTTTAATTTTTTTCAAAAGATTCTTCAGCATGCTTCTTGACCAAACACGTGCCCTTGGCACTATTAAGGTGATTATTTTTTTAGATTTATTTGTTCCTTAGTATTTTTTTTCATAGGATATATAGAAGTAATAGATCAGATAAGAAAGAGTCAAGTAAAATCAAGAGGGAGAATGAGATGATTCAAATATGGGAGAGTTTGTTCATGGATCTATTTATGACACCTCTTTTTCTTATTTCTATGAATACTATTATGATGTAGAAATCATGGATTCTAGGATTTGAGGATAAATTTATGGATTTATAGTGTCTTTGAAAAGTGAGACTGAGACATGGTAAAGGGGATTGGTCAGGTTTTTATTTTTTTATCAAAATTTTTCCCCAGTTTGTTTCTTTGTTCTTTTATGCATGGGTGTCATTGGTCTAGTCCTTAGGTTATTATATATTTTTTCTGATATTTTTTTCATTTATATTATATGTTTTTATTATTTTATTTGAAAAATAAAGGATAGTGTGTGGTGTTCTTTCTATGTAGTAGGGCCATTGTGGTCTGAACCGCATAAATTCTCCTATGATTATTTACTTTTACACAATTTATATTTTTGGTTTATATATTTTCTTTATTGTTGTTTCCATTTTTCAACATCTTTATTTTTCATTTTCTCTTATTGATCGAAATATATTAGTAGGTCCAATCCCTCTTTTCATTTCTATTGTGTATTGGGTTTGTGATACTTATTTTTTTTTTGGGAGTGTTTTGTGTGCCACCAATAACACACCCCAACACTATAAATACAATATATTTTATAAAAAAATTTCTTTTTATAAATTTATCTTGTGTGTGTGTGTGTCTAAATGTATGTATGTATGTATGTATGTATGTATTCATATATACCCACATGAAAACACATACACATACACATATATGTGTGGAAAAAAATACCCATATGGGTCTTTAAAATTTTTTATTTGACTTTTTTGGGTATAGGTCAACTTTATTTACTAAAATGGGATACAAAAGTGTGAAACCATTTCATGGTTTTACCCAAATCTATGAGGAGAATAAATAATGAAATGGTTTCATGCTTTTAGTGTTTTTGTTGAACCAAAATCATTAAACCATTACACACTTTTGGTATTTTTTTCTTATAAACAAAAGTTTAAAAAAAAATTAAAAAAAACCAAAAGAATGAAATGGTTTCACTATGCTGGTTCAACTAAAACACTAAAATAATGAAACCATTTCACGCTTTTAGATCATCCTATATTTGGGTAAAAGTGTGAAATAATTTCATGATGTTATAACCCATTTTCATAAATTAATTTAACCAAGAGACAAAATAATAATAATTATTATTATTATTATTATAAAAATATTTTATTATTTTTACACATGTTTGTTTTTGTTTTTGTGTTCATATATTTGTGTCCATGTGTTAATAATGTTTGTTCATATGTGTGTCTGTGTGCGTGCGTGTCAATTTTGTCAGAAAAAACCCCTTTAACATCTTGCAACAACCCAACCTTTTCCTATTTCTAATTACAGGATGTTCAATTCTCCCCTTAGTTTTTCAAAGGGTTTTGGTAGGGTCTAATGTTATGGGAGGCCAAATCCCCCCAACTAAAATAGTGGAAGAGGTAGTAGGGGTGGGGAATGCCTATAAAAGATAGATGGATCCTCCTAGTTTCATAATCATCTTCAAAAAAATAATTCTTCACCTATATGAGTTTTCATTTGAGTGATATTTTTTGAGGTGTTTCCCTCCATTATCCAAGACATATATTTTACAAGTGTTTTCTACTTGTAATAGTGAGTGTGTATGTACTCACAATTCCCTTAGTGATCCTTTTGTTTTCTCATTATTTTCTACATTGTTAATTTTGGGGGGTTTCCATGTTATATCCTATGTTATTTTATTTTCAACATTTTTTACTTAATTTTATCTTGATATTATATCCACACCATAGTGATAAACATTTTAAGTTCCAATAAGTGGTATCAGAGAGAGGTTATGTTTAGACAGTGTTCTCTATTGTTTTATGTATTAATAATTCTCATAAATTGAGTATTCTCTATGATCGGTACTTTGATTGATACTTCACATCAAAAAAATATTAGGATTATTAAATACACCATTTTGAAATAGTATAGGTTCTATACTGACTACATGGTGATGAAATTCTAGATTGAAAAAATCAATGGGAATAATTTTATGTTATGGAAAATGAAAATTCAAGCGGTGTTGAGGGAGTATTATTGTCTACTGGTTATTGGGAAAATATCGGTGGGTGTGAAAAAATGAGAAATGGAATTACATGGATGAGAATTTTATTTATAAAACCCATTTAGATTTGGTATATGGAGTCCTATCAAGCATTGTGAAAAAAAATACAATGAAGGAAAGTTTGGGATAATTTGATGAAGTTGTATGAGACCAAGTCACTACATAAACAATTATCATGATGAGAAAATTATACACTCTTTTAATGGAGGAGTCATCATCAGTTATTGACCACATAAAAACCCTCAATACCTTTTTAACTCATCTTGTGATGTTGGGATACAAAATAGGGGATATTGAATGTGTTGAGATTCTACTCCAGGGTTTTCCTAATTCATATAATCAACTCATCATTGACCTCACTAATAATATCTTGATAGATATTTTTCTATTAAATGATGTTTTATTTGTGGTTCTTGAATAATAAATTCAAAATAATAATAAGGAGAACTAACAGAAAACTTTGCACCAAGAAGAGGCTCTGTCTATAGAGAGATGAAGGATAATGGAGCATCGTTATAGTGGTATCTAGAATCATTGTATGTCCAAGTCTCGAATCATGGAGAATAATGTAACATGTTACAATTATAGAAAAAAGGGAAAGTTCAATCTAGAGTCTTTAAAAAATAAGAGTTTTGCTAACAACTCTCAAGGAAATGTGCTGAGTACTTAGGATAATAGTGATATATTATCCAGTGAAGTAGAAACATATTTTGGAGATAGAAATAATCAAAACAATTCATGGATAATTAACTCGGGGAGAACATGGAACATGATATATCAATGAGAATTTTTGGATCAGTGTGAACATATACTGGAAAGTACTTTTATACATAGGTAATAGTCACACTTTTAATATAATTGAAGTTGGTAATAAAAAACTAAAGATTCATAATGGTATAGTTTGAACCACCCAATTAATACACTATATGAAGATATTGGAGTAGAACGTGCTATCTTTAGGACAATTTGAATATTCTAATTGAAAGAATTTCATTGATAAAGTGGTGATGAATATTTTTAATGGTTTAATTATGGTGATAAAGGAAGAGAATATATAAAAGATCCCTGATTATCCACTAAATGAGGATAATATTCATTGTTAATATATATAATATTTATTTTCTTTATTATTCATAAACACCATTTTAGTGCATTTTACACTATGAACATCATTTCACATTATGATTGTAATACCTTCTTAAAATGCACTATTATGTGGTACATTTTTTAACATCATTTGAAGTACCCAATGATTCATCTGATTTTAAGGAATATAATTATAAATATTTTAATTTTATATTTTTGGAAATTTATCTAAACTTCAATATGAACATGTTTTATTACGAGATCAATGGAGAATTCATGGAAGAAGATGAGGATATTTTGTGATGAAAGGAAACAATTCTAGAGAAGTCAGATTGGACACCAGCCCACTGATGAGATTGTGGGGCCCAACATACAGGACCAATGAATCCAAAATTTCGTGTAATTCTAGAAGTAATGTATAGGAACAAATCACTATTCATAATACAATGATAATTCGGCATCCATTTTGGTCATTTATGTGGCCCAAGTTAGAGATAAAAGTATGGGCCAGATTCTGCGTCCCATAAAAATAGTACACTAATCTAATCATATCTCTGAATCCACAATTCCAAATGGGTCCAAATTTTACAGTTGAGTATGAGACATCCGGGGATCCATTATATTATTCTATGGACCACTCTGATTCCTCCATATATAAGGACTTACAAGCGCGTCTGTTCGGTAGAAGCAAGATGGCTGCCACCTCAGGTCAAAGGTGGAAAAGTCTCCACTCTCTTACTTCCCACCACCCTAGGCCTACCATACTCAAGTGGGATCTTTTGTAATGTTTGAGGATCTACCCAAGGCTCCCAAAATTACTATTAAAAGAAGTGTTGGTGAAGGAGTTTTTCATATTTGGTGCTTGGTTTCATTGTAGTGTTATGCTGCCTCTTTGTGTTTGTAATCGCATTTCTTTCTCATGTAAGTTGTTTAATTCACCTTAGTTTCTTAATAAAAGTTCTTCCTTTACTCTTATTATGTTCTTATACTTATCAATTTTATACCATTGGTTCAATGTGTGAATTTATTTACACCGTACTTTGTGATATTTATCACACAACGGAGGAGTGATCGATTTTTGTTGTTGTTTTTACTTCTTCAATTCAACCCTCGTAAGTCTACTTCCCGCTTCTGTTGAAAACATGTCATCAATGGAGGGATAAATATTTTATGGGTTGATCCAAGGGAGTAGAAAGGTTCTATATTGGATTTTATTTATCACTCCCTTAATGGATAATCACTTCTTTTAAATGATATTTTTATTTGATGATTTTAAAACCTCTTCATCCTTATTGAATTTAAGGTCACACATTTCAAGTGCTAATACGAACCTCTACCTTGGAGTGCTCAAAACATTGATCCTTCAAGTGTATAGGTGATTAGTATTAGGGTGTGTAGACATTAAACCAGTAAGTGATGATTTCGTTAGATCTTCTTAAATGAATCCATATCAATTATAAGAAATTGAAATCATTAAAAAAGGAATTCATCCAATCCACCTCGAGCGATAACCTAGGATCAACTCATTACCTTAATTTGAATTAACTTAAAAATGTTAGTGATACTTTAAAACCATATTAAATCAACCTAATTTGGACACTTCATAGCCAAAAACAATCTATAGAATGCACATGTCTGTAGGTACTTCTTAGGTCTCTGAGGATTCGACAACCCAAACTAGACTACAAGGACTGTCCTACCTTCTTCTTTTGGGTAAATTTGAGTGAGAATAAAATTTTGGTGCCATTTTCGAGGAACCAAGTAAGTCATATAAACACCCATTATATTCTCCCCCATTTCTTCTTTTCTCATCCAAATTCTCTTATCTTTTCCCTTTCTTGTTTTTTTCTTTTAGCGCATGTCCGCCTACACCCGTGATCAATCAAACCATCTAGTTAGGGTGGATAGTCCTAGGGTTGGGGAGTCAAGTACACCAAGGGAACTCCTTCCATTATATCCTAATCTTCCTAATACTTCAGTGTCAAAAATTGAGCCTATTTCAATGGAATTTCTTCAAATAAACCAACTCATAAACCCGGGTGGAAGCCAAAATGGAAACCCAAATGAGGTAGCCCCAAACTTGGGGAATGCAATTGATCAAACCATGAATAACTACCTCACACCTTCCTGGACCAATGCCCCCTCATGCATTAGACACAATTCCCTAGTATATTCCAACTACATCTTTAAACCCCATGTCCTAAACCACCTTCCCACATTCCATGGAATAGAGTCCGAGATGCCATACCTTCACATTAAGGAGTTCAATGACATTGTAGAAACCATGTGTCCCCACATCAACTAGAATCATCTAAGATGAGGCTATTTCCTTTTTCTTTAAAGGATCGAGCTAAAAATTGGCTAAAAAATTTTATACCATCATCCATCAACTCTTGCGACCATCTACAAAGAGAATTCTACAAAAAATACTTTCCCCACCACAAAACAATCACACTTAAAAAGAGTATCCAAAAATTTTTTGAAAAAGAGGGAGAGTCATTCTATGAAACATGGGAGAGGTTCAAAGACACTCTAAACATGGTTCCACACCATGGTTTTTCTATTCTTTAACAAGTGATAATTTTCTATTAAGGGTTGGGTCTGGGGAACAAACAATTCATTGACATGATGTGTAATGGAACCTTTAAAAACAAAGCCCCAAATGATGCTTACGAGTATCTAGAAAGCCTTTCTGAACAAAACCAAACATGGGGAACTTCAACTTATTCTAAAAAGCCACAAATAACTACTAGAACTCATACACTTATAGAAGATGAAAACCTTATGGCTAAACTCGCAGCACTCTCTAGGAAGGTTGAAGAAATAGACCTTAGTAAAGTCCATGAAATCCAAACTGTAGACCCTGTTTGCACAATTTGTGACAAACATGACCATAAGAAAGACAATTGCCCAACCATTCCATCCATCAAGGATGTTCTTTTAGGAGGACCCCCAGCAGAAGTAAATTCTTTGAACTTTCAAAAGCCTCAATACCAAAACAACTTCAACCCAAGGTATAATGACCACCCAGGCTTCCACTGGAAAGATAACCAACAACCTAGCTAACCACAGAGACAAAATCCTTACCCCCATCAGAACTACCAAACCCATAACCAGTTCCAAACCCAACCTATCCAATACCAACAACCACCGGTCCATTTTCAACAAACCATCCCACCTCCAAAATATCTCCCTGGGATAAACCAATCTTCTCAAGCACCAACCCAAACTGTTCCACAAAGCCTACTAGAATAACTGTGAAAACAAATGGAGAGGATGAACTCAGAAGTATCTTCCCTAAAATAAGAATTTCAAATCATCAAAACTGAAAAGGCACCTATGCCTACTCAGGCGGTGCCATCCTCAACTTCAAGGGGAGAGTCAAGTTGTGCTCAAACAACTCATAAACAACTAAAGGTTGTGACTGTTTTAAGAAGTGGGAAATCAATTGGAAAACCTGAGCAACTAATTCAGAACCCACCTAAAGATTCAAACTTGGATGAAAAATCAAATGAACCCCAAGATCAAACTGAGAAAACTGATAACAATGTGAAAGAAACAACTCTTCAACAAACAACCCCACAACCTGCACCATTTCCTCAACGTATGAGGGGGAAACCCAAGCCTGAACTGAGTGAAACATTGAGGGAAATTTTCTCACAAGTCAAGTTGAACATTCCCCTTCTCGATGCAATCCAAACCATACCTGCCTACTCAAAGTACCTTAAGGACTTGTGCACTTTTAAAAGAAAATTTTCACATAAAAACCAAGTCATTTTGGATGCTAATGTGAGTAACACCATTCAAGGGACCATTCCTCCTAAGTTGAAAGACCTAGGTTTCCCTTACATCAATGTTGAACTAGGAGAGAGAAAAGTTGTCAAGGCCTTGTGTGACCTAGGTGCTAGTGTCAATCTCATCCCATATGTTGTGTACTGCCAGTTAGGCCTAGAAGAGCTCCAACCCACATCTGTCACACTTCAACTTACTGATCGTAGCATTAGGGTTCCAAAGGGGATTTTAAAGGACGTTCTGGTAAGGGTTGAAAACTTCATTTACCCTGCTGATTTCATTATCCTTGAAAGCCATCCAAACTTAGGAAATAAGGAACAAACCCCAATCATACTTGGTCATCCTTTCCTTGCAACAATCAACTCTGTTATCTGAGTCTGAAATTGGAACATGACCATCACCTTTGGAAACATGAGTCTAGACTTGAACATCTATAATGCAAGCTCACAAATATGGGATGATGAGGAAATTCATGAAGTAAACATGATAGGAAGCATTGATAATGAATCCATAGAACATCAAGGAATACTTGATGAATGTTTGAGTCAGGATGAGATTGATTTCCTTTGTTTACATGAAGGAAGTTTATCTCCATGGCTTGAATCATGTTCAAATTTCTCTTATGATGAAGTCTTAGGTTCAAAAATTAGTGAAACCTTTCAGGAAACCACTTTTGTGGAGACCACTCCAACTTCCTTCCCTAAACCTGATCAGGCCAATCTAGTAACTGAAACTTATAAATGTGGGGAATCAATCCTATCTAAAACATTATGAAATAAAATTGAACTTGATCCAATGTCCAAATATTTTGCTGAAATTCTGAACTGACCTGAGCTTGAATTGAAGGAACTTCCTACTGCACTCAAGTATACTTTCCTAGGGGATAATCAAACACATCCTATTGTCATTTCTTCTTCTCTTGAAGCAAATAATGAGAGGATGCTTCTAGATGTCCTTAAGAAACATAAGAAATCCATTGGTTGGACCCTGTCTGATATTCCTGGGATTAGCCCACTTATCGGGACTCATAGGATTATTATACAATCTAATTCGAAGCCATGTCGTCAACCTCAACGGCGACTCAATCCTAATATCATGGAGGTAGTAAGGAAAGAACTTCTGAAATTGTTAAAAGTTGGTATCATATATCCCATAGCTGAGAGTGAGTGGGTCAGCCCAATCCAAGTGGTTCCAAAAAAGGCTAGAATCAAAGTGATAACCAATGAGGATAGAGATATTCTTCCAACAAGGGTGAGTAGTGGATGGATGGTCTGCATTGACTATAGGAAGCTAAACTCATTCACCAAGAAGGACCATTTCCCCTTACCATTCATTGACCAAGTCCTAGAGATAGTGGCAGGTCATGCCTTCTACTGTTTCTTAGATGGGTACTCAGGGTATAATCAAATTGAGGTCTCCCAAGAGGATCAAGGGAAGACTACATTCACATGTCCATTCGACACCTTTTCCTTCAAAATCATGCCCTTTGGTTTATGCAATGATCCTGAAACCTTCTAGTGGTGCATGATGGGAATCTTCTCAGACATGGTAGGGGATTCTCTAGAGGTCTTCATGGATGACTTCTCTGTGTTTGGGGATACATTTGAGGGTTGTCTGCATAATGTGGAGAGAGTCTTGTCAATATGTGAAGAAAAAAATCCGGTCCTAAACTGGGAAAAATTCCATTTCATGGTAAAAGAGGGACTAGTTCTAGGACATCTGGTCTTAGGTAGGGAGATTGAAGCTGATAAATCCAAGGTTGACATCATTCATCACCTTCTATCACCCAAAATTTTCAAGGAAGTGAGTTCTTTCTTAGGACATGTTGGTTTCTATAGAATATTCATCAAGGAATTTAGTTCAATCTCCCATCCCCTTTGTGCTCTCCTAGTAAAGGATGCTCCCTTTGTTTGGACAGAAAGCTGTGAGGGTTCATTATCAACCCTCAAATCCTCTCTCACCTCTCCTCCCATTATGAAATCTCCAAATTGGAACCTTCCTTTCTAACTTATTTGTGATGCCAGTGACTTTGTTGTAGGATCTGTGTTAGGACAACATTGTGATAAAAACTCCTTATGTCATTGCTTATGTAAGAAAACCCTTAAATGATGCCCAAATAAACTACACCACTACTGAAAATCAGTTACTTGATATTGTGTTTGCTTTAGAAAATTTTAGGTCCTACCTATTTGGATCCCCCATCAATGTGTTCACTGACCATTCTGCACTAAAATACCTCTTCAAAAAACAAGATGTTAAGGTTAGACTGATTAGGTGGGTCCTTCTCTTACAAGAATTTGACCTCACAATCAAGGATAAAAAGGGTGTTGAAAATGTTTTAGCTGATCACCTCGCTAGGATATAATTAAAAGACAACTCAAATCACATTTATGTGTCTGATTCATTTCCTGATGAACACCTATACTCTATGAGTGACTACCCTTGGTATGCTGACATAGCCAACTTCTTAGTTATGGGAGTAATTCTAAAATTCTTAGGGACTCAAGATAGAAGGAAATTCCTTTCTGATGTTAGGAACTATGTGTTTTATGATCCATACCTCTATAAGTTCTTCCCTGACCAAGTCATTAGGAGGTGTGTCCCAGAATCTGAACAAGAGTCCATCCTAAAATTCTGTCATAGTGAGGCATGTGGAGGTCACTTTTCCTCTAAAAAAACTTCTGCTAAGGTTCTTCAGTGTGGTCTCTTCTAGCCCACCCTCTCAAGGGACTCTTACACATTTTGTCAAATTTTTCCTAGGTGTCAACAAGTAGGGTCCATCACAAAAAAGGAATCAAATGCCACTCACTCCCATCTTATTGGTTGAATTATTTGACTGTTGGGGAATTGATTTCATGGGTCCCTTCCCAAACTCTAGGGGATACCTCTATATACTCTTAGCTGTTGATTATGTCTCAAAATGGGTTGATTCCATTCCCACTAAGTCCAATGATCATCAAGTTGTGATTCAATTTCTGAAAGGGAACATATTTTCTCGATTTGTAATTCCTAGGGCTATAATAAATGACCGAGGAACCCATTTCTGCAACCGCCCATTCTATTCACTCATGTCTAAGTATGGTATTTCTCATAAAGTATCCACTTCATACCATCCTCAAACCAATGGTCAAGATGAGTTAGCGAATAGGTAGATTAAGCAAATTCTTGAAAAAACTGTCAACCCCTCTAGGAAAGATTGGTCTGCGAAACTCTTAGATGCTCTTTGAGCCTATCGTAAAGCATTACAAACCATCCTAGGAATGTCACCATATAGGTTGGTTTATGGAAAAGCATGCCATTTACCTATTGATATTGAGCATAAGGCCTTTTGGGCAATTAATAAAATGTATTATGACCTCTCATTGGCCAGAACCAAAAGTAAATTAGATCTCAATGAACTTGAGGAATTAAGGATGGAGGCTTGTGAAAATTCAAGGATCAATAAAGCTAGAGTTCAAGCCTACCAATCTAGGAATATCAAGGTCAAACATTTTGAACCGGGAAAATTTGTGCTCTTATATAGTTCAAAAATTCATTTACACCCAGGAAAGTTAAGGTCTAGATGGTCAGGTCCTTTTATAGTGCATCATGTATACCCCCATGGGGAAGTAGAGATTCAAGATCCCACAAGTGGTTACATTTTCAAGGTCAATGGTCAAAGGTTAAAACCATTCATTGAATCATTCAATAAATAGGAAATAGAGGTTGAGTTAACTGAGCCAACCTATGAACCTGGAAAAAATTGATAGATTTAGGATCCATGTCGGGCTAGTGATATTAAACAAATCGCTGCATAGGAGGCAACCCATCATTTTCAAGTTTCCTATCATTTTGTTATTTTAATCAACTTTATATTTTAAATAAGATTACTTAAACTTTTTTATATTTAAAAAAATAGATTTTTGACATGTTCTTCTATTATGAGTATGGATGGGCATGAAAGGGGAGCACCATATTCATCTGTGTCACGTGGTGTGATCCTTGAGTAATGCCTTACCCAGAAATTTAAAAAGAATACAATGTATCATCAGTTTGTTTTTTTAATGTGTTTGTAGGTTAAAATAAAAATACAAAAAAAATAAATAATAATATAATAATAATAAAAAGGTACACGCTGTAGGCCGTGGGGGAAACCTTGTCACAATCGATGAAGCTGCGGGGACTCGAACCCGGGACCGAAGGGAGACAGGGATGCGTGCTTACCACTAACCTACGGCTTTTTGTGCTTCCTTATTCTATAATTTATATTAATATATACTTATATTTTACTTTATTTATTATATAAATATATATATATTATTTTTATTTTTTTGTTTTTCCTTTTTCTACTAGGGAACTCTGCAAGTGACATGGATATCAAAGGATTAAAAGGGAGAAACAAGAATTTCAACTTCAACCACCAGGCGACTTCATTCCATGATCCTCATTTTCAATTTCTTTTTTGAACTTTAATTCTCTACCTCTAACCCTTCTAAATTTTCTTTTCATTAAACACTGGGGACAGTTTTGTTTTATGTTGGGGGGAGAAAAAAATTAAAAAAATGCTTTTGTGTCAAAAAAATGATTTGAAAAAAAAAATTAAATGGAAGGAAAGATTCCTTTAACTTTGAACATGGTAATACACATTTTACACTTTGAAACTGATTATCAAATAATTTAGCGTGCCCTGATTCTGATTTTAATCCTTGTATAATTTCATGAGCATAGATTTTGGAAAGTGTGGCTTTCTGATGTGATATTTCATCGTTTATATTTTCATCCAAATAAAAAAAAGAATTACAATTCATGTCATTTGGATAGTGGGGTATTATTTTGAGTTCATGGGGTCCCCAAAATAAATAGCATAGGTTTGGTGATCATTTTAGTTTAATTTGAGTATTCTTTAAAAAAAATGTGTGTAGAGCAATGAAATGACCTAATGCATGGCTTTCGGCACTTGGGGATCGTGACTCCATAGTTGTCTGGCCCAGAGTTAGTAATTTTATATCTATTTTTGGTAATTTGAATTTTTTTGACTGAGTTAACTCGATATGATGCCCGAGTATGTTGGCTTCACTTGGTTCCCTAAGGTCTTTGAGCCTGGGAGTCGTCGGTAAAGTCTCGCTATAGGGGTTGACTCTTTTGAGTGCAACTTCAATTACCATGGAAAAAATTGAAAAAAAAACAATAACAAAAATACAATAACAAATACAATAAAAAAATTGAATACTCATCTTAATATTGAAATGTTATTCCACCTAGAGCTTCCTTCATTTCCCCCTTGAATAAAGATTAACCCCCATGTCTATTGTGATGCACAACACATTCTCATACTTAATTGATATTAGATGAAATATGGAAATGAATTTGAACAAAGGAATGGGATTGGGATTGGGATATGCTTATGAAACTATCTTGTATTAAATTATTTTGATTGGTTTAATGATTTTTTGGTATAAGGGTTTCTGGTGATTATTGTGTATTAAAATATTTGTGGAAAAGGGAATTTGAATTTCATATTGTTGAGATATATTTTGCTCGGGACTAGAAAAACTCAAGTTGGGGGGTGTGATTAGCCACTAAATGAGGCTAATATTCATTGTTAATATATATAATATTCATGTTCTTTATTATTCATAAACACCATTTTAGTGCATTTTACACTTTGAACATCATTTCACATTATGATTGTAATACCTTCTTAAAATGCACTATTATGCGGTACATTTTTTAACATCATTTGAAGTACCCAATGATTCATCTGATTTTAAGGAATATAATTATACATATTTTAATTTGATATTTTTTTAAATTGATCTACACTTCAATATGAACATGTTTGATTTAGGGATCAATGGAGAATTCATGGAAGAAGATGGGGATATTTTGTGATGAAAGCAAACAATTCTGGAGAAGTCAGATTGGACATCATCCCACTGATGAGACTGTGGAGCCCCACTTACAGTCCCAATGAATCCCAAATTTCGTGGGATGCTAAAATAAATGTATATAAACAAATCAATATTCATTATACAATGATAATTAGGCCTCCATTGTGGTCATTTTTGCTGCCCAAGTTAGAGATAAAATTCTGGGCCAGATTCTGTGGCCCAGAAAAACAGTCCACTACTCTAATCATATCTCTAAATACACAACACTAAATGCTCCCAAATTTAACAGTAGGATAGGATACATCCGGGCCTCCATTTTATTCCTCTAGGGACCACTCTGATTCGGCCATATAGAAGGACTTAAAAGCGCATCTGTTCGGTTAAAGCAAGCTGGCTGCCACCTCGGGTCAAGGGTGGAAAAGTCTCCTCTCCCTTACTTTCCACCACATTAGGCCTACCATACTCAAGTGGGATCTTTTGTACTGTTGGAGGCTCGACCCAAGGCTCCCAAAATTCTTATTTAAGGCAGTGGTGGTGAAGGATTTTTTCATCTTTGGTGCTTGGTTTCATTATAGTGTTATGTTATCGTTTTGTGTTTGTAATCGCATTTCTTTCTCATGTAAGTTGTTTAATTCACCTTAGTTTCTTAATAAAAGTTCTTACTTTACTCTTATTATGTTCTTCTACTTATCATGTTGATACTTTTGGTTCAAGTTGTGAATTTATTCACACCATACTTTGTGATATTTACCACACAACGGAGGAGTGATCGATTTTTGTTGTTGTTTTTACTTCTTCAATTCCACCCTCGTAAGTCTACTTCCAGCTTCCGTTGAAGACATGTCATAAATGGAGGGATAACTCTTTTATGGGTTGATACAATGGATTAGAAAGGGGCTGGGTTGGATTTTATTTATCACTCTATTAATGGACAATCACTTCTTTTAAATTAGATTTTTATTTGATGATTTTAAAACCTCTTCATCCTTATTGAATTTAAGGTCACACATTTCAAGTGCTAATACGAACCTCTACCTTGGAGTGATCAAAACTTTGATCCTTCAAGTGTATAGGTGATTAGTATTAGGGTGTGTATGGATTAAACCAGTAAGTGATGATTTCGTTTGATCTTCTTAAATAAATCCATCTCAATTATAAGAAATTGAAATCATTAAAAAGGGAATTCATCCAATCCACCCCGAGCGATAACCTAGGATCAACTCATTGCCTTAATTTTAATTAACTTAAATCTGTTAGTGATACTTTAAAACCATCTTAAATCAACCTAATTTGGCCACTTCATAGCCAAAAACAATCCATAGAATGCACATGTCTGTAGGTACTTCTTAGGTCTCTGAGGATTCAACAATCCAAACTAGACTACAAGGACCGTCCTACCTTCTTCTTTTGGGTAAATTTGAGCTATAATAAATCCCATACATTCATATAGGTAAAATGTACAAGGTAAAAGAGTAGGTTCCACATAAACTACCTCGAGGGAAGCATTGAGGACATCATAGCATTGAATTCTTGATCACATGTCTGAATGAGGTTTAAAGGTTCTCATTGATCATAAATTACTTTCTAATTTTACAAAGGTATCTTTACCATTCTATTAGAATTTTGTTTTGATCAAGAAATGTAGGTTGAAATTAGGAGTGTTGATGGAAATGAATAAGGATATCTTATAGTTGTTCTATTTTGATGTTTTGAAAAAACTGATTATATCCATGCAAGGAGAAAGGTACTTTGTATCATTCATTGATGATTATTTTTGGAGATGTTAGGTGTATCAAATAAAGAAGAACGTAGAAATTTTTAAAGTCTTCAAAACATTCAATGCATAAAAATAGCTTGAATTTTGAAAAAATATCAAGTTTATGAGGGATGACAATGGTGGATAATATAAAAGAAAGGAGTTTGATATTTTTTTCAATAAGAAGCCTTTGAGGTATAGTTTATAGTTGTGTACACACCCCAAAATAATGGAGTGGTGGAGTAGATGAATATAATAATATTGGATGGAATAAGGAAAATTTGGAAGACTATGGGAGTTTCCAAGACATTTGGGGAGGAAACAATGAAAACTAAATATTATATAGTCAATCGATCTTCTTTAGTGTTGATTATCATCATCATTATTATATATTTATTGAAGAAAGAGAATACAAGAGATCATAGGACCTGAGAAAACAGCACCACTAGGCCTAGGGTGGTCTAAATTAGTGGAGACCAAGGGCATCCCCACGTATTAAATTCACCCCCTTAGGCTTCAAGGGGGTGGAATTAGGAAGACGTGTAACATCGGAACCAGGGATGGAAATGGAATCCAGGTAATCTATGACTTTATTCCCCTCTCTCCATGTGTGTATAACTTGAATGATACTAAGTATTTCCACTTACATACTCTTGTAAAGAATATATATATATACTATTTAATAACCAATAAATATCAATGTGGGATTCTAGATCAAAGAAATGTATCTTCTTGGGGTATGTTGATAGTGTGAAGGGGTATTGTTTATGGGAACACACTACTCACAAACATATCATCAGTAGGGATATGATTTTTATATAAGACAAGGTGAAAATTAATATTTATGGAGATGTAAAGAAAGAGAATACATAAACTAAAATAGTTGATATAGAGGATGAATCGAGAGAACTACTATTTTCCTTCAAATATTTACCAAGTAAGGTGATCATGAACCATTTGATTTGGGACCATTATGATAAACTCAATAGAAAATATCCCCAATTTGGAATGAAAACAATATCACTAAGAGAAATATTTCATATTGTTTATTAACATAGGATGGTGATCCGTCTTTTTTTAGGCGACCTAGATTCTAGATGTGTCCTTGTGGATAGTGGCGATGTAAGAGAAAATTGACTACCTATAAAATAAAAATACTTGGTATCTTTTTCTATAACAAAATATAAGATATTAATTTAGAGAAAAATTGATCTTTAAGATCAGAAAGGATGGAAATTACCATATATAATGATATCAGGTAGGAATGATGGTCAAAGGATATGCTCAAAATTTAGGTATTAGTTTCAATGAAAAGAATTCTCATGTTATTACACTAATGATTATTTTTTAGTTTTGGGGATGTTTTCTACATAAAATATACATCTAGAGTATATATATTTAATTAAAATTTTATTCATTTTGATCTTTATAAATAAATATATATTCTCCGACCAAATTTTTTTGTGCAATAAGACAAGGAGAACATGGTTTTTAGGTTGAATAAATCTATATGCAGTCTAAAGAAGGAGTTGAGGTGTTAGTACAAGATATTTAATTCTTATAACATGAGTATTGAATATAGAATAATTCATTCATATCCTTGTGAATATTTCATGGGTTTTGATGGTAATAGTGTCCTCATTCTTCTATTGTATGAGAATGGTATGTTGGTTTCAGGCCCTAACAATGATCAGATCCAAGATACCAAGTAAAAATTAGATAAGGAGTTTTGATATTAATGAATTTAGATTAACAAATAGAATTATTGGGATGTACATTGAATGAGATATAAATAATGGGATTATTTTTCTATCATAAAATAAATACGTGAGTAAAATCTTGAAATTCTTTAATATGAAAGACTATAAGACAATATCTACCCTTATTATTATTAATTTAAAGTTATACTTTATGATTAGTAATAATAGTGAAATAGAGAGGATAGATATGTCTTGAGTTCCATTATAATCAACAATGGGGATTCTAATGTTATATATGGTTTGTACTAGAATAAACATTGTACATATAGTGGGAGAATTCATTCGATACCTGGAGAATCCACGAAGGGATCATTGTAAAACATTGAAAAGGATTATGAGATGCATCAAGGAGACCTCAGATGATGTATTATATTATAGAGGATCATAGTTTAATATTAGAGGCTTTGTGGATTCAGATTCTGTAGGTGATTTTAACTGAAAGAGATCCACTACTGATTCTGTGTTTACTCTTATAGGAGGAGTTGTGAGATGGATTTTAAAGTTTTAGTCATTTATGACTATATATATTATAAATTCACTAAAATGGGTATATTTTATTGTATAATATACCCTAAGTAAAATTGTATTATTTGACATGAAGATGCCTTTTTCATATCATGTGATGGGTATTTATCATAGTGTATAATAGGCTGGCGATATGGTATATCAAGTGAATGGATATTTCTATATCCTCTACACCATTTCCATTGGTTATAAATCAACGAGTTGATTCATTTATGGATACAGAGACTTATAATAATTGTTTGAAATTTTCAAATTATTATTACACCCCATTATGAATATTTTATCATAACATATTATTGTAATGTATATCAACTTCCAAGCATTGGAAGTTGATGTTCAATGTGCTTCATTAAATTAAAGGAGACAATATAAAGGATGTGATCATTTTTTGGGGTGTGTGACACTACATGAAAGTGTGAAACACTTATAAAAAATAGTCAAAACTCTTTATTCCTCTTATTTCACCATTTATCTTTGTAGAAACAGTGATAGCACACCTTTAGTTTCTTGGGGTCCTCTCTTAGTGTATGTGGATTCTAGTGGCTGGTATACTACTTATGGAGGTGATATCCCTTTTTATGTCAATAGGTGATCATGATTAAGAAAACTCCATCAAATACCAATAGAGATAGAGTTCACTGAAATCAAGGTACACTTTTATTATTTATATTATTTATACTTCATGTTTATTCATGATGATATATCAAGAACTTTTTTAGGTTTCATCCATTTATAAGATCCTATGATGGTCCACAAAAACCCATCAGTTATATCTGATCAACATTCATCAATGAATCAACATGTTCTTTTTTTCTTTTATGAAGAACATATATATTGTAATTTTCTTGAGGATATATCGTAGTGTATGATATGAAATGGTTGATTTTTATCCATTGGATTGATTTCCTAGCTTTATGGTATAGGATATCATAATGAACAATTCTAATTATCTTAGTCATAAGGTGTGACTGATACATATCATAAGGTATGATACATTGAAAACCCATAGTTTTCACCTTTACTGTAAGATATGATATATGTGATAGCGTAGGCCATGATAGAAACTTGGATTATGTGAAAACAAAGCTTCATTTCATAATGATGATATACCATATATCATTAAATACAACCACATGCATAAGTGTTACACCACTAGATTCCATATGTAAGAGACTTTCCCATGTGTAAGAAACATTACCATATATAAGATATTTCCATTTTTTATAGAATTTGATATATAGTGATGCCAAAGGGTTACTCGATACGTAAGGATTTCTCTATATGTAAGGGTTTCTACCTTTCTATGATTTTCTCTTTTATATATTGGTTACTCGATATGTAAGAAATTTTCTTTTAAGTGATATACTCTCTTACATATGGGTTAATTGATACGTAATATACTTCTCTTTTCAAAATAATGCTTATTGTTATCATTGATTCTAATAATCTCTTATAATTGATAATGCCCCACTATCAATCATAAAATACAATATGTGACAAATAATGATGAAATTTTATTATTTTGGACAAATGCTTATAGTTTATAGATAATTTATAAAAGATAAATGTTGATAATTTTTAATATGATATCTTTATGACTAAATTAAATATGAAATGTTCATATTAATATCTCATGTTTGGAAATTAAATAAAAATTTTATTTATTTGTTTATTTATTTTAAATGTTCATATATGTATAATTTTTCAAGACAATTTAAATATTATGTATGGTTTAATTTAATAGATAAGTTAATATTTTTATAATGCTAATAATGTATAATTGAATAAAATATGAGATAATAAATATTTAATTAGATGCAATTGTTATTGATTTAATATGCATATGATATATATTAAATGGGTGAAACTTATATGGAATGACTTATAGTTTAGATATAAAATATTTTCATTTAAATTATAAGTGTGATTATAAATTAAAAAATAAGTTCAAATAAAAAATAGTGTTTATATTTAAAATTATGAACTTTTCATAATTAATAATTTGAATAATTCAAATTAAATCCTTATTTGAGGAAATTATTTAAAACACATCAAAAGTAGTTTTGATGATTGATTTGATCAATTTTTTAATAATATTTAATATATGGAATTTGTATTATGTAAATAGATTACATAATATAAATTTAAATATAAAATGTTTATATTTCATGTTATATCATATATTTAAAGTAAATTTTATATAATGAATAATATTAAAGATTTAATATTTGGAAATTAATATAAAGTGTTGATATTTAAAATTATATAATGTTCACAATGAATTTCAAAATTATAAAATGTTTATTTTTAGATTTATTTATGAATTGTTCATAAATGTTTATCTCATGTTTAAATTAATGTAATTTTTTATTATTTGAAAATTTTCAATGATTTATTCATTGATATAATTGTTATATAATTAATTTTTATGTATCTTTAGTTTAAAATTATTTAAAATACTTCTAAGTTATCATACATGAATATAGGTAGTTACATGCTAGGTATGATAATGAATTTAGTTTTCATCTACCTTAATTTTGTTTTCTCATTAAAGTTATTAACATAAATTTATTCATTTTATAAATACTAGGTGTAAAATTTATTATGGAATTGATATCACTATTGAGTAAAGTATCCATGGGTAGATGAACATTGGTCCAGACTTCCCACTGGCCTGGATTATTATGCCTTGTTCTATAAAATTAGGGATTGAAAATATATGGCTCCATGTTTAATCATATAGGTATTTTCAATTTTATATAATTCTAAACCTATACATGTAAATTTCATGTAACTTATGAATAATATTTCTATGGATATGTATAAAAATATTTGAATTCTATTTTGGGGACAGTAGCACAAATTATGAGTTGTGTAAAGAGTTGTGCACCAATGTGATTTAAACATGATGGTTTGGTGGAAGGAATAGGATTCCAAAATAAATAATTCTAAGTATACATACAGGTAAATGGAATAACATGAGATAAGATGGTGAGATTAAATCCCTTTAAAAATACTAATTGTTATTTTCCTTCCAAAGAAACACTTTTCAGGACCTTAATCATTTAGTATAGGTGACCCTAACCATTAGGGGCCCATGGATTATCCTGTGTAATAAAATAATGTAATTAGGTAACCCTAAACATTAGGTTCCTTATTCTTGTCATGTGATTTGGGTTACACTTATATAGGAAACATTAAGAATTAGGATACCAGAGGAATCAATTTGAGATAATCTGTATTATGGGTTGGCCAAAGAGTTGTCCACTAAACTAACCAAGGCTCATATGTGATATGATTGGAAATAGTTTTCAACCAGATATAGTCATTTCTTATTTACATGATAAACATTGACAGTCATGATGAAATAATTTTCTTTTCCAACTAATGAATATCATGAGTTTAATATGGCTCATCATTTTAGCAAGAGTGCATTTAATAAAATTCCTTATTAAATGTTTGTAAAACATGATACTCTTATGATAAAATCTTTTATTGTAGATAATAGTGACATCATTATCAAACATGAACTTGAAATTGGTCCATAAAAATGATAATCTAAATTTAATAAACTCTTTAGACTAGTAAGAAAAGTTCATAAGTAATAGAAATTATTTATGTTAAAGAAAATATTCCTCAATAAAAAAGTGTTGAATTTGTTCAACATGTGGATAGGCATAGAATGATTCACTTAAGGTTTCAAAATCATTAGATGCATGATTATCTAAGGAAATTTATCCTCCACTCATATATACTCAATATTATTGGGTATGTTAAATGAATTAGTGGGACTTGAGGTATCCTTAAGTCTTATTCTATTTTTAAAATTCATTCTGTTGGAAATATTCTAGAAAGATGGATGAATTTTATAAAAAAAAATACCATATTTTCTCAAATTTTTTAGAATATATGAACTTGGTAATGTATTTATAGTTTATGGTTCTATGTATATTTTATAATTGTGTCAAAAGTTTAAACCAGAAGAAGAAGAAAATATAGTTTAAGAGTCCATTAATGTTTCTTCTAGTAGATAGTCAAGGTCATAGAAACTTAAAGGTGAAATTGGGAAAGGAAGGGTCTATGATTCCATGGGATAGAAATTTCATAAATACCTGATGGAGTTTAAGAAAACCCATATAATTCCCATTTTGGGTATCAATGATATAGAAATAAATTCTTAATTTTTGAAAGGTATATAATACCAAAATTTATATTTGATAAATGTTGTAAATATACAAAATTTCAAAATCAATGGAAGAATTGATAGAACTTGTAGTTTATATTTACATGATAAATTAAAGAGTTTATATATCAATGATTTGAATTTAAAGGAATATAGAAAGTTCATATGGATCTTAGTAAAGGATGTGTATAGTTATCTCATTTCTCTTATAAGATAAGAGAAGTTTTTTATTAACTAATAGTTTTTATAAATAATATTAGATTAATAAACATGTTTTATGATTCATAATTTTTATAATATATTTTTAAAGAATAAAAGGATAAAAAATATTTAGTTGGGATAAATTTATTTATCAAATTGTTTCTTAAAATATGAATAATAATGATTCCACCACCATCAGTGGCATGTATTCAAGAATAATATTCCTTTCAAGAAAATTCTCCAACCACATAGAATATCATATATAATATGGATACAATTATTTATATGTTAAATATTACCACTTAAGTAAATAAGTATTATGTTGAGTCAAAACATGTTTGGACTTTCCCATTAATGTTTTTGTTTTTGAAATCCCAAATTACTTCTTGTTTTATATGTCATATTCTCATCGTAATTACATATATCATAATCACATACAATCATAATCACATATTTTGTTTTTTATCGAAACCACACATGTTTTTTATCAACATTGTAATAATATTTCATTTGTTTTTCAATCATAATCAAATATATTTTTTCTCATCATAACCACATAAACTGTTTTACAATCGTAACCACATAGGATGTTTTTGTAACTAGATTATGTATCGTATTCATATTATGTATTGTAATTATGCATTGTAACTAGGTGAAGTATTGTATCATAATCATGCATTGTAACCAAGTGAAGTATTGTATCATTCTCATGCATCATAACAACATGCATTGTAACTATTTCACCTCTAAGATGGCGCGTTTTGAGGGTGGTGCAGAGATAGAATGATGAGGATCATCTACCATCCATTTTTTCATAGGGACGTGTTGCTGTAGAATTTACCATTCCTTTGTCTCAACCTACAGTATCATTATCCTTTAAATAATTTTGAATTAACCCCACAGGAACTGTCAGTCCTAGCGGGTGATCACGTGGGGGTCAAGCACTCATGAAATCGGTCCTTCTCAGATATAACTTCCTCAGATAGTCTCCAAAAGGGTTTATTTGTGGATCCAATAATGCCCAACGACTCTGGTATCCAAGATTCATGGACCTTATTTCCAAAGGCATGTGATCATTGACGAAATATTTGGCCAACGACACTTAAGAACTCCATTGGTTGAGAAGATGGGAGGTCAAGCTCAACGATCCCTTCTGAGGGAGGATTGTTGCCTGTTCTAGGACTCTCTTATAGATTTAAGTCGTGTTTATATGTTCTTGAATCCTTGGTTTATTCTCGAAGAGTGTGTCTGTGGGATACCCTTTCTTTGCAAAATCATCGTAAGCATGCATATATTTAATTACAAGGAGGTGATGATGACTTAGCTGGTTTATAAGGTGTTATAGAGTTTATCATCATCCAAGGGGGATGGAAGGTGACTTAATGTTTGGATCGGGCCTAAAAGGAAAGATTCATATGTATCATTGAGAGAGGAATTAGAACCCACGTAGTTTGGAATGTGTGGGGCGTATGCGTGGAAGTTTCTCATTTGATAGACATGATTTGGTGGACCCTTTTGGATGGGAACCCTTTTGAGATCAAGACTTCTGGTAGGCTTCCTACATATCTTGTTTTAATCAGAAATAATATTTCTCGTAGTTCAAAAGTGTTGGGTTTATGCGTGGAAGCTTCCCATTTGAGAAAACATGATTGAGTTGACCCACTATGGATGGACACCCTTTTGAGATTAGGCCTTCTGGTAGGTGTCCTGCATATCCTGTTTTGATCAGGAATCATAGTTATCGTAGTTCAGATGGGTTGGGGATTATGCATGGAAGATTCCCATTTGACACACATGATTGGGTGAACCCTTCATGGGAGGGAACCCTTTTGAGCTCGGGCCTTCTGGTGGGTGTCCTATCTATCCTGTTTTGATCATGAATCAGAGTTCTCATAGTTTAAAATGTGTGGATGTTGTAATCATCACAATCCTCTAAGCCTAAGTGAGTCATGATCGGTGTGAGAAACAAGAGGATTTGAATGATTCAACAATGCACATGCCTCCTCCCCTATTGGTGGGGGAGGGAGAGACCACGACAGAAGAGGTAGGGAGACGGTGGGTGAGGGTGCGGAGTAATGAACCTTTCAATGTGAAATGGTATTAAAGGTCATGTGGCCCTGCCTCAGAATATTGGGGACTTACCTTAGTGGTAGGGCCCCGAAGCACATTCCATGAAGGGGAGGAGTTTCATCCTCACCAAAGGGGGAGCGAATATAACCCATTCTACTGATCATTGTCCCTCGTTGAATGGAAAAGCAAGTAATCACCCTTAATCTCAAGAACATGGTAGGTTCGCATCAGCATCCCAAGGTTGGGCTCCAAGTTACCATGGGAATGTAGCCTCACAGGCATTCCTGAATCCCATACCTTTATTGGGATGGCCTTCGTGACTCCACTTACCATGGGTATGTAGAATCAATATGGCACACTGATGCACTCGATGGTCTGATCATATGGGTCTGGTGGCTTTGGAGAAGGATTTGGCCTAGTGCCGGTGGACTGGTTAGAAGAGGAATTGTGAAGAACTGGACTATAAAGGAGGGTTGAGGTTGGAACTGAAAGGAAAAATACCCAAAAACACCCCATTCTGCATATTGTTTTGTCATACGGAATGGGAAAGGCTCCGCATACTGTAGTGGTATGTGGGAAGAAGGGCCATCCGTGTACCAGTGTGGTATGCGGGCATGGGTATCTCCCACTGTGTACCAAAGTGGTACACAGATCACCATCTCACTTTGAGTTACATTCACATACTAATTAGGTACGCGGTGTCGGGTCCAATCTGCATAGCGGTACACCACACAGGGCACCATACTGATGTAGGGTCCGAGGGATTACCGTTCGTAGGAAATTCATCTGTGAGAAGTCTTTGGTTCATGGTTTTCCAGTTAGTTTCACGGTTCCAATTTTATTATTCAATTTCCCCATTTTATGGTTTGTGGCTGGTTGTACCCAAAGATGAAGTGGTTCACGGTTTGTGCTTCGCCGACGAAACCATACCAAAGCTGGAGTGCAACCTATGAGTCTCCCTCAAGATTTTTTCATCCGTCATTCTCTTTATCCCCATCTTTCTCTACCTTTCTCTTTGTTCTTCTATTGTTCTCCTTTTATAGAGCATCGGATCAATCATATCTATTGGACATGCAGCACCATTTGTGGAGGCCCATTGAAGCAATATTCTGACCCGCAAAAGACTCGATCAACCAGGGTTTGAGGAGGATTCAGTTCATGATAATGGTTCGCGGAACTCTACCCCTTCACTCAATCCATGAACTAAGGGGTTCGTGGTATGGTACGCAGATGGTCTTCCATGTAGAACTCCTTCAGTTGATGAGGTTCGCGGTTTTCCTTGCTCGCTAGCCATCGCTTCACGGGCTAGCAGTTCACAGACCGTTCCGCATACCCAGTAGTTCGCGATCGGTCTTCTCCGCGTACCTTTCTCGGTGATGGTACGCAGGCTAATTAAAAACCATGAAAACTTGAATCCCTTAAAGTTCCTTCGAATAAATGAAACTCAATTTGAGTCCCATCACCTTGATAGACTTGTAGAAGTGCTTGATTCCTTCCGCAAAGTGATTGTGTGGGTATTTCTCTCCATGGCAGAATTTTCAAGACTCTACAAATTCCCCCCCATCAGAATGGTGTATGTTTGGAATGAAAAGGGGACTATTCTGATGTAGAAGCAATCTTGAACTGAAAATGGTTCGCGGTAGAATAGGTAGACCCGATAGGAGGGGACCATACCTATATATAGAGGCCTGTGTCATTTTCTTTTACTATTTCTCGTGGTAAAAAGGGATCTCAATTTTCTCAGCCTCCCACACTCTTGTGTACCATGATCCTTGTGAAAACCCTATGCACAATCTTTTATGTACGTTCCGCAAACTGATTTCCTCACCATTTCCCCATCCATGTACCACATTTTGGTTTCTGTGAATGAGACTATGGAATTTTAAAACATAAAATCTGGATTTTGTGTGGAAGAACACTACGCGGCTACCTTGTTCACACCCCAAACTTTAAAAACTATTAATACAAACTTAAATCTGAATCCACAACATCTGAATGTGAGCTTAGCCGAGGTCGAGTTTTGCAGTTTCATCTTTCCCCAGAATGTTTCGTTTTCCAACCAAAAGTTCATGGGCCTACGCCTCACGATCTCTTGTGTACCGTGGTTGTACGTGGTGAACATCATTTGTGTACCATAGTTATAGGAGAAATAGATTCCGCATGTCCTGTTGTACATGAAATGCGCTTTCTACGTACCGCTTTTAGGAATATTACACGGAGCTTTTTACATACATGTTTTAAATCCTTTATCCATTTTTTCCATAGCCTTTATCCAACATTTTTCTATTAGACTGACTTCTCATCAACTTTTGTATCTTCTTGTGTAGGCTACAATGGTTGATTTTTAGGCTGCTGATAACGCCGCTTCTTTTTCTGAGGCTACTATTACTGCTCCTCTTTTTGTTGTTGACAAAAGATTAAGGGATATGGTGGATTTTATTGACGACAAGACTCTGGTCATTCCGTTTCACCAATCCCTTATGAATATACTCACAATGGGTCAATGGGAGTACCCAATCTTAGATAGGATTCCTTCTTATGGGTTTGGTCTTTTGTCTGACACAGCAATCCCAACACCAAACCTGACCGATCATCCCTCTGCCTAGATAATTAATACTCCAATTCAAAAATACTTGATTTATTCTAAGTGGAGGTACCCTCATAGAGAGACTAATTTCCGTCCCTTACTGCATTATGCACCTCAAAACTTAAAGGGTTACAATGTAAACCTGATCATATGGCCCACTGTTACTAGAGCATTGTGAGGAAAGCCACAACAAATGAGTAGCACAGTTGGTCATCTTGATGGGACCTTCACCCCAGAGGCTCGTTTGTCTTAGATTGGGGGAATCTCTTTTGGGCTCTCTAGAGTTGTGAAGAATTTTGAGCCGTTCTATAGCTTTTGGGATTGTACGAGGTCACATGGATTTCTCATACATACACCCATCGTCCCACTGCCCTTATTTAACATCTTTTAAGCTGGTGTAGTCCAGATACCAACTCTATCCATTTTACCCACGAGGAGGTTAGCATCAGCCTTTGGGACATCCAGATGATTTCAGGAGTCCCTATTGTTGGGGACATGTATGATGAATTTCTTCCTCCCTCCACTATTTGGAATGATGAGAAAAGAACCCCCCACCCACCCTTTGGCCCGAAAACTCATCATCCAAGCGAAGATGCTTTTGAAGGAAAGTGATCTCTATCTGAAGTAGGACATTCTGTTTGATGACTACTTTGGTGCTTTTTTAAGCATACTATTCTCAATCCTGATCCGTGGAGACCCAGGGATTGTCCTACCAAAGACACCTGAAGGTGAGTAGGTACTTACTATCCCACCTTAGAAGAGGGGGATTTTCTAACGTCGATCAGTTATTTGGACTGGTGTCTTTCTTGGCCATGTTCCTGAGCTGGTGCCTTCTACAAGTGCGAGAATATGGAGGTGTAAGAGCCTCAACCTTTATCATGGACACTCAGTTGGACACCAGAAATAGCATCAATTTGGATATCCTCATGTTGGTCAGGATATACCACCTATTGGGATGACTCAGTAAAGGAGGGTCACCCTACCAGATGGTTGGCCCCTTTAAAATTATTTAGGGATGGATGGGATCCCATATAGAGGGTTATTCCTTCATCAATTCCTTACCCATACCACATTCAACCCTTCGACCATATCCTTAGAGAACCAGCGGGGTCATGCCAGTGGCTTGGACCTCACATGATAAGCAGAAGCAGACTGAAAGGAATGAGCAAGACTTAATGGATTGCCTCAATGTTTATAAACATTTCTCTTAACATCCTTATGATTCCCCCACTAGTACCATTAAAAATAATTCATTAGAATACTTATTCAATCGAGGTTAATTCTTTTCTTTGCGAGAAGGAATCTTGGTTGCTCGTATTGGAGGGTAACTCATTTGTGAGGTCTATGAACCCTGTAGGATTAGCTGATAATTCAATTGCAATCAGAAGTTATGCCTTACTTCTCTTAACAGCACTCTCTAGGAGAAACATCTTATGATAGCTTGCCAATTATGGCTAATGTTCACCCAAGAGGACACCCAGAGCCAGGCTAGACTTCTAGATTCTATGGATTTGGTGCCCTTACTTTCCAAGAATTATGTTAAGGCTTGGGTTAAGTCATATCCCAATGAACAATTGGCCGACTTGGTTCCCAATGTTTCAACTTCTAGGGAATATAAGGAGAAGGAAAAGGGGAGTCAAAAGGAAGTTGATGAACACCATATACCTAGAAAATTTCTTCGAAGGTCCCTTCACTCCCTCCCTGGGAAGGTTGTGAAAGGTTGAGTTATGACCTCATGGGTAGCCAAACAAGCTGCTGAAGCTGTTGTCGGGATTCCATCATCCATTCCTTCAGAGGCCAATTTTCTAGTGGACTGGAGGCAATGAGACCTTTTTAAAGGTCATCAATCTTTCCATGGTCGGTCCTCTTGCGATTTATGGAAACTCCTCTAAACTAGGGAAGTATCCCTTACTGATATTGTTTTCGTGTCAGCACTGACTGACATTTCTTTCAATGAGGATCCATATGAGGTGTTCTTCTACCTTAAGGACCTCGAGACCCTTATCCACCCTCGAAGTGGTCGTCGCAGGTACTCGCATCAGGTACTTGTCATGCTGCGACCAGAAACCACCGATGAGGATGGCGACATTGTGGGATTACTGTTATAACCACCATGAAAAAGGATTCTTCTTTTCCCTCATCATCTCATAAATTCTCTTCTTCTCGAGGTCCTAGGCTTTTAGGGACACCCAGGAAACTTTTTTGGTTGTTGAAGCCTATCCTTCTTTATCATGTTAACCCTCCAACATTGGCCATCCCAATTACGGTTGTGTTCCTGAAAGCCTGAAAATTTTGGGATGAATTAAGGGTGAGTGTTGCAGATAGAGATATATGGAAACTTCTTCAGAGGGAGCACTTTTATCTTCCAGGTTTTGGGGATCCATTTTTCCTACCAGCATTTCAGTCGATGAATAGCCCAATGAGGTGGCTGCTTACCTGACTGAAATGGATAAGTTCATTCATGCTCCTATAGACAGATATTACTAGTCATACTGTGTGGCATTGATGGAATTATTTATAATGCCAATGGGGGTGGTCTTATCTGCAACCCTTGGTCTTAAATTAATTTATATCAAAGATGTTGAAAGCTTTCCCCTTTCCTTCTTGTTTTTAGGGGCCTTTCGGATCTCAGGAGATGTATTTTTCCCCGATTTATTCTCCCAGAGGTATTGTAGATAGGGAGTATGCCACCTCATCGGTAGGGGGTACTTCTGAAGGATCTCTCGGAGCCCGAGAGCATATGGAGGCAGTGATTTCAGACCCTTCCAGTGTGTTTCCTCCTCCAGTTCCTCTTGGTGCTATTATTCAAGAGTTATCTCCCCAACAGTCAAACAATGTAAGCGAGCCTCAAAACTATTGTAGAATATTTGAAGGGGGTCATAAGTAAGTGCATGCTCACCTAGTGATTGAACCAAATTTCCTTACCTTTTTAAATCACTGGTACGTATATGTTTTTTGACACAGGGCCTATTGGTGACTAGGTGTTAACCACTCAAGCATCTATGGATCTTGTCCCTTTCGAGGTAGAGGAAGGGTCTCTATCTATTGTAGTTGAACGAAATAGGGAAGTAGGTCATTTTGAAGGGATTGAGGGTGTTGTTGACCCCTCAGATGTGTTTGCCCCTGCCTGACCAATTTTTTCCCCAAAAATGATAGGTCATCTAGAAATTGAGGGATTATTTGATCGTGCCAAGCCAACTCTTGTGGAGAGGGACAAGGTGGTCTTTGTGGAGGGGGCTGAGTCCAGTGATGAGCACCAAGTTTTGCTGAATCTTAGAGGGGCTTCGGATATCGTTGAGCCAACAAATCTCAAACGAGTAGCTTTTGACCCTACCGAGGTAATTACTTCAAAGCTGATACTCTGCCTTCCCATGATGACTCTAGGGGAGTCATGGTTGGGGAGGCTGATGTTTCATCCCCTGAAAATATGGAGCGGGTTGTCGTGCCATTTTTTCCAGTTTTGAGAGGGGTTATATTTTCTTCCCCTAGTATTCCGAGACCAATATCCCTAATCGGAATGACTATCCCCACAAGTCTTATGTTAACCAGCGACCTTTTAAGGGATGTCTTAAGAACTATTGTTCCAGATGATCATGGCCTTGAGTCCTTAGTGCTCTCAAATATCCATGGAGTGTGGATGATGATTGAAGATGTAACACCACCTGTTTTGGATAGTGATACTACTGTGGGGGTGGGAGATATCATGGTCTCCTCCTCGTCCTTGGGATTACAACCACAGGCCTTGGAAATAGCGGTAGATACCCCCGCTTTTTCACCCATTAAAATTACCAAACACAAGGTTGTAATCGGTCCAAGCCATGATGTAGTTGTTTAATCAAGTTCCTATCTAGTAAAATTAATTCCTAATTACACTTCATCATTAGGGAGTGATTTTGAGGTCGATCGAGAAGGCCTAGTAGATTATCATCCCACTCATCAAAAGGCGTAGAGAAATATTTGGATATTAATCTCCCAGACTCTATTGGTTGAGATTCTAGTGAAATTTCTCAAGTTAAACTGCCAATTTGTGGTCCTGGTATTTTGTGGGTTTAACTATCATGGAATTTATGACATAGTAAATTAGGTAGTTGTTGCTCAGGAAGCAACGGGTTCCCTAGAATCTCGACTCTCTGTGGCAGAGTCGATGGCTCATCTGGTTGTTACACAATAAATTATCATTGACGAAGATACCACTCATGTTGGGACAGTTGTGAAGCTACAAGACTAACTCATGAAGAAAGAGTCTTTGATGGTGTATCTTGAGCAAGAAGTCGAGAAACAAAGCTAGAAACTAGAACGGCTCAAGTAGGAGCGAGCACGGTCCGTAGCTGCCGTTGAGGAAGGGTGATGGAAAATGCAGGAGGGAGAGAGAACCAGCCTCCAATCCATGAGGTAAGCAGAGGAGCTATGAGCGAGTGAAGATTCTGAGACTGTGAATTTATTGAATCTTCTCCAAGACATTGAGTAATCTCACCAATTGTTGGCGCAACTTTGCGGCTCTTCCGAATGTCTTCTGTAAGGGTATTATCTTGTTCTCAAGGAGAGGCTCCAAGTTTTGGATGCCCACCATATATTTTCATGGAATATGATGGAACTAATTTGCCTCTAAATTCTCTCTATTTTCCTTTTCTTATCAATTTCATTTCAATCATGTGTGATTTTAAACTAGGACTTAAAATTAGTAAACTGAAATAATTGAATTGAGCTCTAATTTTTATTGAGACAAGGGACTCAGTGAGCATAGTTCGACTATTTCTGAGGTTTTATAGATCACGTCACAAACTTTTATGTATTTTTTTATATTACCCTAATTTTTTCCTAATCCTTTTAGACACGGGCATAGCGGGCATAACTTGGATTTTTAATGAACTGATACTTGACTTTTACCCAGAGGTGCCTTCGGTGGATTTTCCCTCTGGTGAGTATAGCATCTTTTTTTCTAGTAGTTCATAGTACTACCAACCAAATTTAATATTGATGTTTTAGGTCGAAAAGCTTTGACCAAACTTAATGGGGTAGGGCCCCGACTTGGGACAGTTATCCAGAAATGTTCTAGTATCCTTAAAACATGTATTATGGATTTTTCTTTACCCTTTACTTGTGGAATCTGGTTATGCATGAGGCTCGAGAGTCGATTTAGGTGTACAGAGGTAGGAAAGGAATCTCTTATGGATGTATTTTCCTTTTATTGATGGCCGTTTTTTTGGGTGACGTATGCAGATCCACCAGGGCATGATGTACATAGTCAAGAAAATGTGTCCTAAGGACACTGGCCTTCCATTTCCGATGGCCTGGTGGTATTTGTAACATTTTGGATTTATTTAGATGTTGGGAGCCATAATGGGTGGATGACCCAAGTAGTGTCATCTGAGAACATTAGGGACATTCATGTCAGCTCTGAGTGGGAAATTTTTCCCACACATTTCTTACTTGTGTGAGGAAGAGCTGGTGAATGGTCATTTTGGTTAAGTGTCACCCCTTTTCTTTTTTTTTCTGCGGCACCTGGAAAGGAGATACACAAGTTTTCATCCAAGATTTTTCCCAAATATGGTGGTGTGGCAAGATGTGAATGTCATTTGAGCATACAAAACCTAGAAAGGACTCTCCTAGGGATGGATCTGCCTTTTAATGATGTTTGTTTCTGTGGGTGACGTATGCAGAACCACTGAGGCATGATATTCATAGTCAAGAAAAGGTGTCCACAAGACACTGGCCTTCTGTCTCCGATGGCCTTTGAGGATTATAGAGATTGGGAACTTTCTGAATACGGTGCGTGACCTTTGACCAGGGGTTCCCCTAATCAAAAAGGAGGCTTTTTAGTTGAACATCTTTGGGTAAATCCAGAAATGAGTGGGAGAACTCTTCCTTTGCATGCGGATCAACTTCGCGCATATGGATAAGATATATTTTAGAAACCTCAAAAGAGACTAGAGATAAACTGGGCACGTATGCTCCGATATATCTAGGATATGTGAAAGGATGAGAATGTAAACCTTGACTTTGATGGATCATGAATAAGGAAGAATGGAATGAGTCTTGGAAGACATTGGGTGTATTGAGGTAGGAGAAGAATCTCCTGGGGATGAATTTTCCTTTTATTAACGGACATTTTTGTGGGCGACGTATGTAGAGCCACCGAGGAATGATATGAATTATCAAGTAAAGGTGTCCATAAGACACTGGTCATCCATCCGAGATGGCCTTGGAGGGTTATGGGGATTCAAGATTACTCAAATCATGGAGTTTGGAATATTGAAGGGGTGCATCCGGACATATTAGGGACATTTGGGCTATGATTTACTCATAGAATGGTGTCCCTTACGTAGATCCAACTCATACATAGGTTGATGTATTCATTCTATCTTTGGGATACATGTTCATTTAACATCACATGGCCAGGACTTGGGGTTCCTTTCGGGGGAGGGATCCATGACATTCTTTTTAGGGTCATGCTGCTAGGACCAAATTCTTTGGCCATTTTTCCGTAATGTCACGGTGGATCCCTTGATAAGATCCCTAAGCTCACGTGAGCTATGATTGGTGTGAGAAAAAAAGGGATTACAAGGGTTCCATGTCACCATCTAAGAATAGTAAATTCAACATTTGGGGGAATTTTTAGGCTAAATCCATTGCTTTATTGTTTAACATCGTGTGGTGATGATGTTTTTGGCCTTACAGTTTAACGTCATGCAGTGAGGATGATTTTGGCCTTGTAGTTTAATGTCGTGTGGTGAGGATGATTTTTTCCTTTTAGTTTAAATTCATGCGATGAGGAAGATTATGACCTTGTATTTTAATGTTGTGCGGTGAGGACAATTTTGGCCTTACAGTTTAACATCATTCAGTGAGGACGATTTTGGCCTTGATGTTTAACGTCGTGCGGTGAGGACGATTTTGGTGTCATAAAGGTCTTCAAAAGTTTCAAGTAAATCACAATCAAGGTGTTCCAGCATTCCTTATATGTGAATGATGATTGAAGGTGTAAACCATAGTCCCAGGGGAAACACGAATCAGGAGGAATGACATGGAGATTGAAATCCATTGGGTGTACTGAAATAGGAGAGGACTCTCCTGAGGACTAATTTTCCTTTGATTGACGGCCATTTTATGGGAGACATATGCAGAGCCACCAGGGCATGATATGTATGGTCAATCAAAGGTTTCCATAAGACACTGCCCCCCCCCCCCAAATAGCCCCGAATGATTAAGAGGATCCAAGTTTTCTTGTGGTATGGAGTTTTACAAATGGAAAAGGTGTGACTGGGAATGTGAGAATGCCTAGACCACAATTAACTGTGACTTATTTGGAGCTTCTACATAGGTCTAACCCATATGTATAGAAGGAAGCATGACCTTTTTACTTCTCATGATTGAGAGGCATGTGTGGAATCTCATAATACTGAGGATTGAGCCACACATAACTCTTGAATAATTTCACAGTTTCATTGTCATGCAATATGACCTTTCATTGAATCCTTGTACAATTATAACCTATGAATAGGTGAAAGGGGAATTTTTCTAGTGGATGGGCCAGGATGTCGAATCCGAGCATCACTACGTATCCTACAAGGGCAAGAATCAAGCCACACCTAGTTCTAAATGTTCCTTACAAATGTTTGCTCAATGTGTTAGGGAAACTTGAGGGAATTTTGGTTTCACTTGACATGGGTGTCAGGCCTACCATATTCCCCTATGGTTTATTTTCTCAAGATAATCTCTACTACTGATCCTAATCTCACATGAATTATACTCGATGTGAGAAACAAGGAGTGGCTACAGAGTCTCCTTCACAAGTGTAAGGTGGAAGAGAATATGATGGGGGCATTTTCATTTTCTTTCCTGATGGGGATAGACCAGGATTGAAGATCTAGGCGTCTCTACATATCTTGTGAGGGTAGGAATCAAGCTGTAAGTAGTTCTGTGTGTACCCTCATACCGATTTTTCTTGGTCCAAAGGGTAGGGGCTCTTTCATTCTACCCATTATGGTTTTCAGGTCTTCCATGTAACATGATAGTTGACTTTCATAAGAGAATATTTATCACCCATCCTAAGCTTATGGTAGTTGTAATGGATGTGAGAAACAAGGATTGGTAAGGGTTTTCTCTACGAATGTGGGTAGATAGGGGGTGTGATGGAGGCATTTTTTATTATGGGGGTTGGGGCATGATTGAAGATTGAGTCATTTCTATGTATCTCATGAGGGCAGGAATCAATCCACATGTAGTTTTGTGAGAGATCATACAGTTTATTGTCATTCAATTAGGACGTTTTATTCTACGCAGTTTTAACATATTACAGTGAGGACATGATTCATAGTTTATTGTTGTGTTTCAGGGATGAGTTCCTTACAATTTAACATCATTTGGAAAGGATGATGAATCATAGTTTAAGGTCTTAGAGTTTGGACCATAACATGGGGGAATTTTTATGAATAATAGTTTAACGTCGTAGAGTTTGGACCATATAATTATGGAAATTATTTATGATTCATAGTTTAGGGTCATAGATATTAGACCATGACATTGGATATATCCTTTATGACTCATAGTTTAACATCTTAGAGCTTGGACCTTGACATTGGAGGTTCATGACGCATAGTTTAGGGTCATAGAATTCAGACCATGGAATTATGGACATTATTTATGACTCATAGTTTGAGTCGTAGAGCTTGGAATTTGACATTTAGGACACATTTTTTTGACTCATAGTTTAGGTTCATTGAGTTTGGACCATAACATTGTGGGGCATTTTTTTACATGAATTATTTCTTCAAGAACTTCGCATTTGTGGGATTCGTGATGAGTTTCTTTTCCATTAATATCAGGGCATATGCTCCATTGGAATAGACCCTATGTATGAAATATGGTCCTTCCCACTTTAGCTCAATCTTTGGGGACTTCTTCTCTAGTATCATCGGGGTTCTGAGGACTAACACCATTTCTCCTTTGAGGAAAGATCGAAGATGAACCTTTTTATTAAAGGCTCGTGCAATCCTATTTTGGTAGATTTCTGAATGGTGCAGAGTATGAAACCTTTTTTCATCTAACTGCTCTAATTCATCAAACCATTTTTGCGATTTCTCATCCATAGAAAACTAATCTCAAATGGCCATAGAAAGTGATGGCACTTGTATTTTGATAGGTAACACTACCTCTAACCCATATATTAGTGAGTATGGGGTTTCTTGGGTGGCAGTGCAGGTCATGGTCCAGTAAGCCCACAAAGAATGAAGAATCTTATCTGGAAACAATTTCTTATCCTTATCGACCATATTTTGAAGTATGTTGGACAAAGTCTTGTTGAAATCCTTTATCTACCCATTGGATGTCATGTGATAGTGGGACGACTGGTTGTCTTTGATTCCATACTCCTAGTAGAGCCTGTCTAGCTTAGCATAGCATAAATTGGTGTTGTTGTCCATCAGTATTGTATGAGGGACACCAAATCTTGTGATGATGTTGGCCTTCACAAAGCTGACGATGTTTTTCACCCTTACTTCCATAAGGGGTATGGTTTTAGACCATTTAGAAAAGAAGTCAGTAATTGTGAGTATGAACTTGAATTTTCTAGCTGTGGTGGGGGGATATGGTACCACAACATTTATCCCCCAGGCGGTGAATGGCCAAGATTACATAGCTATGTGAAGTAACTTTAGGGGACGGTGTATGAAATTAGCATGAACTTGGAATGAATGGAACTTCTTAGTGAATATGTAACAATCCTATATCATGGTGGGCCAGTAATACCCAAGCCTTTGGATTTGGTGAGAGAGATTGGTTGCTGATTGGTGTGCTCCACAAGCTCCGTCATGAACTTCTTCCATGAAATAAGTCATTTATTATCCCTCAACGCACCTGATAAGGACTCCGTCAAGGCCTCATTTGTGGAGAACCTTCTCTTGGTTTATCCCATTGTATAGGGTAAAATTGACTCTCTGACCTCGGACCTGCTCCCTTTCATACCTATCTGGTGGGAGTTCCCCATTTTGAAGGTAACTTGTAATGGGTATCATCCAACCTATGGTATGATCATAAGGCTCGGAAACAAGATTAATTTCATCGATTTCCTCTATATCACTCTAGATGAATGGAAATACCATCCGATGGTGAGCAATGTTATTGATTGTTTCATCTTGGTTGGGATCGACCAAGGTTGTGGCTACATTTTCTAAAGCATCATCTTGAGCATTCTATGACCAGGGGAAATGAGTCAAATTGGTTCTGATGGGAATTTTTCCATTAGTGCTTGAACATGGTTCATCTAATTAACCAGTACTTCTTTATTAATAGAATAGTCACTGTTGACCTATTTTATAAATAGCTATGATTCACCCTTTATTTATAGAATTTTGGCTTGCACTTGTAGTTCCAATTCTAGGCCTGCAATGAGGGTATGATACTTCACTTCATTATTTGTACACCCCTCTGAAAGCAGGAAAGAGTAAAGCAAGATGGCCTTTTCAGGAGATACGAGTATAAATCCTAGCCCTACTTTGTTGATCTAGGGATCCTCCATCTGTTTCCCTTTTGGGCTTCAGGAAGCACCATCCAAGTACATTTCCTGCATCTGGGGGTTCTCCTGGAAGGAAAAAACTTCTTCATCTAGAAGGTAGGCATACAACAGTGTTTTTTCTCTTAAGGGGTGCTTGGCAAAGAAGTCTGTTAATGCCTAGCCTTTGATGGCCTTCTGTGGCAGGTAATGTATGTGAAACTGTTGTAGGATAATCTCCCATTGTGATAGGCACCCAATTAACATGGGACGGTTGAGGATATACTTAATCAGGTTGTAGCGGGAGACCAGGTGGACCTCATCATGCTGCAGGTAATTCCTGATCTTTTAAACTGTGAAGATTAGGGATAGGTAGTTTTTTTCAATTTACGAATACCTAGTTTTGGCATTGATCATTTTCCAAATGAGATAGTAGAGGTTTTTCTCATTGCTGACATCATTTTTCTGTGCGAGGAAGGCACCTAATGACCGTTCTAGGGGAGTTACATATAAAATGATTAGTCTCCCCTTGACTGTCGGCATGAGCACCGGAGGTCTTAGGAGATATCTTTTGAGGTCGTCAAATGCTTCTTGAAAATCGTTATCCCATTCATACGTAACTTCTTTCTTCATGATCTTGGTGAAAGGTAAACATTTACCCTCTAGGTTGGCTATGAATCGTCGAATGTAGGTGAGGTGCCCCTGTAGACCTCTCAACTCGGTGAGGTTGCAAGGCAGGGAAATTCCAAGAATGGATTTCATCTTCTTGGGGTCGAATTTGATGCCATGATGGCGTGTGATGAAGCCGAGGAATTTTCCTGATGTAATGCCAAAGGTGCATTTCAAGGGATTAATCTTTAAATTATTCTATCTCAATTTTTTGAAGATAGTTTCAAGGTCGTCCAGGCAGTTCGAACGCTATCATGACTTAACCACTATGTCATCAACATAAAACTTGAAAAAAATTCCCAAAAGGGGCTTTAAGATGTGATTCATGGCACGCTAATATGTGGATCCATCATTCTTTAGGCCAAAGGGAATCACTTTATAATAGAACACCCCATGAGGGGCCCTAAAAGTGGTATATTCTTCATCTCCTCGGGCCATCCGAATTTGATTATATCCATAATAGCCATCCATGAAGGAAAAGGCTTTGTACTCGGTTGTTGCATCGATCAACAATCATGTGATCGGGATTAAGAAGTCATCTTTTGGTAAATATTGATTAAGGTCTCTAAAGTCAATGCATATTCCAATCTTTCCATTCTTTTTTTTTTGATAGGGACTATGTTGGCTAGCCAGATCGGATATTGGACCTCCCGTATGAAGTTTTATTTGATCATTTTGTCAAATTCAGCCTCTATTTTAGTGGTATGAATTGGGTGGGTCCTTCTAGCTTCATGTTTATAGCCCCATTGATTTTATGGTAATCCCAGATGATGGGTGGTGACCTCAGGATCGAGGCATGGAATCTCTATGTAATTATAGAAGAACACATCTCAATTATTCTTTAGGAATGTGGTATATGCCTCCAGTTCTTCAACAGGAATGGACACACTAATTAATGTGAGTCACAGGTTATTTTCAATTCCTAGATTTATCTTCTTAAGTTGATCGATGGTGGTGGAAACACCTTCTTCAAATGAAGGAGGGGAATCTTTTAATTATTCTTCCTCTTCTTCTTTATCTTCCCCTTCTGATGGAGAAAGGATTTTTGAGATAACTTCTCCAATATTGGAATATAAATTTCCTTTTTACTTAGTGTATGAAGAAAGGGAAGTTCGATGTCCCAAGTATGGGTCAGGAGCATCATTGATAGGGATTTTCCAAACAAAATGGGAGTTCTCCCACTCTTCTGTGTCTTTGGACTTGGTGGTCGAAGCAGAGACCATGTAGACAACTGAGTCTATATCCGAACTTGTACTTATGCATTCAACTTGGTTGATGGGTAGTATGTAATCATCCCCAATCTTCTGGAACGGGTCAGCGGGATCCATCTCCAATCCATTCGAGGCATTGATTCAAATCAACGTTGTTGACTGAAAGATATTTTTCTTCTGACTCGTAGAACCTTGCATCGATGTAATGCGACTTACAGAACTAAAATGGGGATTTATCAGCGTGTAACATCCCATTTTTTCCATTAGTTAAATACTTGATGCACTGATGGTATGAGGAGGGAATTTCAGCATGCTGATGTATCCAGGGCCTCCCTAAGAGAACATTGAAGGTCATACTTTTCCGCACCACCAGGAACTTCGAATCTAATATGAGATATCTAAGCCATTTTTAATCTTGATTTTTCCCAATAGTTTCTACTCACTTTTTTCATATCCTAACTGAGTTGCAGTGCAGGGTGTCAAGCTATCTTCGTCATACCCTAGTCGACGAAGCGTTTACAGCGAGAGGAGGTTAACTCCAGAGTCATTGTCGATGAAGATCCTCTGAACATCAATTTCATTTATCCTGTCGGACACATATAAGGTTTTGATGTTCCCTTTCATGATGTAATCTTCATCCCTGTATATAAAGGAGATGAAATTGTGACACTCTTTGGGACTAGTCTCCATTAGGTAGACTTTGGCCGCTACTATTTCAGCCTCAAACGTTTAGGGACATAGCAAGGATTCGATGAGTGTCTCCCTATGATCTTCGGATAGGCTCAATGCATCCAGGATTGACAGCTTTGATGGTACTAAATCTTGCTACTTTAAAATGTCTTACTTATTCTCTTAAGTTTGGTGCTTCCCGGCTTGGGGTTTCTCTTTTATAGACACATTAGGGGTTTTCGCTTTGGAAGTATATGGTTCCGCCTCTGTAGTAGGAGCCAATAGTGATGCAATCCATTCCACATTCAGCCAAACTGGTCTGTCTATATACCATGGTTAGTTCATTACTGGTTCTTCCCCTGATGGATACTCCAAGATGACTGGGTGTGGGTTTCTTTCAGCAGGGGTGAAGGAGCATTCTGGTTCTTGTTGTGTCTGTCAGAGTCTCCTTCCATGATTTTCCATGATGTTAACAGGTTGTCTTGAGGTGTGGCCAGGAATTTGACTCCTTCCATGATCATGCATTCCGGGAATCCTTTAGCCTCTGCAGCCTCTTCCTCTGGCTCTCCAATTGGGTGTGGGGAATTTGGGTTCATGGCCATAGTCTTTATCATACAATAGTTCCATCAAGTGAATTACATTGATAGAGCTGAAGATCAGTTCTTGATTTGATATTGTTCCTATCTGATTGTATCCTTCTGATGGTGTCGTTTGGTGGGGTGGTTCACGTTCAACCGTTTTGTGGGGTGGTACCCATTGAACCAAGACTATTGGCATGAAGTCTGAAAGTTTCAACACTAACTTCATCTTTGGTGTCATCTCATCTTCTTTCCCTTGCCTTATGCCCTTATGGCCTTTAGAGGACTACGGGGCCGAAGAAGATGGTTATGTTGTATTAGGAGATTTTGGGGGCACAGTATGTTGTTTCAACTATACCTGAAGGTTGTAGTGGACTCCATTGATGGTCTTCTGGGTCATCCAGTTGTCAAACTTTTTCTCCTTGCTGGCGACTGTTTTCCACTCCTCTTCCTCTCTTAAGTCTGAGGTGGAAACATACGCCACTTGTGCTAGCGGAGGGCCCAACTTGACTTTCCTAATATCTACCATCTTTTGTAGGAGATCCTTGAAAACAAATAATTCATGGATGTTGTGTCCTAGTATCTAGTGGTACTGACAATAATTTGGATGACCATCGAGACCCACTTCATCAGATTTCTTTTTCTTTGGCAGCTGGAGAAAATTTCAATTCATGGCGGCTATGAAATAGTCACAGACCTGGTCATCTTGGAATGAATAAACTTTATTTCTTCATTCTTCAATTTGATTTATTTTATCACCTCATCACTCATCTTACTGAGTTTGGGGGTGGTTTTTTCCATCCAGGGGGTCCCGTACAGTTTAGTGGGGACCTTGCAACTGAATCTGGTGTCGAGGTGGCTTAAGCGTGATGATATCCATTTCAGATTTTCCCATTCATTTCCTAAGGGCCTATAGGGCCACTCAGGACTTAAGTTTAGTCCTTTTCAAGGAGTATTCTATCCTTTGGGAAATGGTAGAGAAGTCTCTAAACCCACTGGTGTACTTTACTGGGATGAGTGGTGTTCGCAATTTATCCCAGAGGTAATCAATGCACATGGAGAGAATCTCATCCTGTGGGAGTGGACGGTTCAGGGTATATGTCAGGCCTTTCCATCTTGAAATGAATTATAAGACTCTCTCATTATCTCTCTACTTTTAGTTCATGAGATCACTGACCATCGTCTTGGGAAGCGTCAAACTGAACTAGAAGAGAAACTATCGTCGGAGATCCTCCCAGCCTATAATTGAATTAGCTGGTAGGATAGTATACTATACAAAAGACAAACCCTATAGGGTTCGTACGAATCACCTAAGTTTTACAGATTCTTGTTTCTCTGTAGTTCCCATCACAGAGTCACAGTAAGAGGTATAGTGCATCAAATGTTGTTCTGGGTCCCCCAGGCAATTGAATACAAGGAATGCGGGGTTCCAAAAGTTTGGTGATGGTGGAACATCACTCACCCACTTGGGGTAGGGTTTGTTATATGGTTTTATCTGAGAGTGTCACCCCTCCATGTATTCTATTTGATCTGTTAGCTTCTTGATATTGTTTAAGATCCCTTGAAACATGTCCTTCTAGGCTTGATCTTGAGCTGGTGTGGCAAGGTACATGATTGGGCATGCCGGTGCAACTGGAATTTTGGGTGGATACCCAGCTGGGGGCATCATTTGTGAATTTACCTAGGTATATTCTGGTTGTCTTCCCAATGGGGGTAAGTCTTGATGTCCTTCTAGGGCTAGGTCGAATGGTTCTCCAAGCTTGTATTCATTCACCGAGATGAGTGACTATGGTATGGGAACCTCTTCGGGGAGCACCTACTGACGTTCCGTAGAGGGGACACATCCGGTGAGATAACTCCCTCAAATTATATCAGCATTAATTCACCTGAGCACTTTCATTTCTTCCTCTTTCATGGAGAACCATTACTCAAGGGTGAGGGACGCATTCTCATGAGGAGGAGGTGGTTCATAGACAACTTTGGATTTATTTTTCTCTTTGTTGGAGTTTCGTGGGGGAGGTAAAGTTGGATTTACTGAGGGGGAACCTAGTTTTAAGACCGCCCTCTGGTTCCGGGTATGCATACCATCAAGATCAGTGTGGGATGCCTCTATAAGGTAACCATCTTCCTTCACGTTCTCTTCTCTTGTGTCATTTCCTGTGAGATTCTTGGGGTTGACATTTATCGCGTTCACTTAGGCATACCACATTGAGGGTGGTGTAACCGGTGCCAAATGGTAGGAAGGCTTTCAGCGCCCTTTATTGGACTTTCTCCTTCCATTCTGTGGTATTATTCAGGATTTTTGACGAAGATTAACCTGAAGGGAACCCTGGTCTGACCTCATTACATGCCTTTTTCTCGAAAGGTGTGAACCACGATAAGGGGTGAAACGGGTAACTCCTCTATCCATCGTTCTTCCTAGATGGTGGAAGATAGACATCTGTTGTGTGGGGATTTGAGGTAAAAATTCCCCCAACCCTATGGTCTAGGGTTGTATTCATTCTCTTGTTGTTGTGCTACGGCCTAGATTTGTTGTTCTTATGGGGGAATTTTGATTTAAAAATTCCCCCATCCCTGTGGGTGGGAATTGTTCCCGTATCGTGGCAGTAGCCACCACAATTTCTACTCTTTAAATTTCACATACTCCCACGTAGGTGTAATCCGAGTACGGAATCGGGCCTAAGCGGATTCTATGGCCTTTTGAATACATTGTCACTGCTTGCTGGTCAGCCTCCCTGAGGTGGGAAGCCTATTGGATGTTCCTGGTCACCTGAATTAGAAGTTTTTTGATGGCTTGACCTCCTCGACTCAGATTCTTTTGAGGCTTACTTGGGGTTGTTTTTTTATTGAGTATCCCATATTTCCTGAGAAGGGGTTTCATTTGATTATTTTCTCTAGGTGATGACATTGCAGGATGTCATTTCCATTGGGGCCTGCTAGAAGGGGCATGGGGTGAAGTATAGAGCTCATGTTCTCTGCACCCCTGAATGTGAACTCCAGTTGGGGTGTTGCCAATGAGGCGATGCAATTTTTGAAGTGTGTAGAATAAAGACAGTTCAATTTTTTTCTTCCGGCTTTATTATTTTGGCTGCCTTACAGATGGGAGGTCTTCTAGGTTGATTAGATGGCGAAGCTCCCCCATCGTTCGGACATGGTCTGCATACCCTTTGTAAGGTAGTGACTTTTCTTTCAGCTTTCAAATATTTTTCCATATATTGAGGCGAATGGCATGCATTCATTCCCTAGACAATTATTCTATTATGTTGAATTCAGAAGTGGTCATAGGTCAATACATCACTGGAATATTATCCCTATCTAGTTGTCTTCTCACAAGAAACATATAATGTTGTTGTTCTTCTAGAGGCTCCTCTACTTGATATGTCCAGCTCAACTGCTTCTTGATGATTTTGTTCCAAGAAACCGGGCTGGTGGGAGCCTTATCAATTTGAAAACGTCGCGGGGGTGGCTCAAAAGATGAGTGTAGCCCCAGGCCATCCTCTGTTTGAGAAAGAATATCACTTGTTATAGACAGGGTTCCCGATGTGTCTGACTCCTTTCTGAGCGCCACAACATAGGAGGGCCTTCTCATATTCATTCTGGCAAGGGTAGGTCCTTCTTACTAGCATGGGTTTTTGTCGCAAAGAGGACCTTTCCAAGTAGTTATGTAATGGTAAGGACTACCATTGAAACTTGATGCCCGGCTGTATGAATTTTTCTAACGGCGTGTACCCTAGAGAGGACCTTTAGGGTGGGCTGTATCTAGGGGAGGACCTTCTTGCTTCTTGATTTCAATTTGTGGAGGGCCTTCACAACAATTTTCATTGCGGGGAGGGCCTTCGCAATGACTTCCATCATGGTGAGGACTACCATCATGACTTGATATATGGATACAGGGAGAAATTTTGTGGTGAACATCCTAGGGAGGGCCTTCAGGATATACTACAATGAGGGGAGGACCTTCTCATTGCTTGGAATTACTATTGGGAGTAACTTCAGAGTAACTTCCATTGTGGGGATGGCCTCGCAATGAATTTCATCATGGAGAGGGATACCATCATGACTTGATGTCCGACTATAGAGAGAAGCATATCTGTAGTGTATACCCTGGGGAGGACCATCAAGGAGGAGGACAGCAAGGGGAGGAACTTATTACTGTCTGATCTTCAGGTCGAGGGTAGGGCTACCCCGACGTGCATAAGGAGATAGGATCTCATGACCGATCATTATTGACCCACAAAGTAAGCCCCCGACAGTGCTCTGTAGAGGACCTTCAGAGTTGTTGGTAGTGATATTGCGGGGAGGACCATTGTAACTACTAATACCAATTCCATAATTTGGTAATGGACTGACAGGTTCTTGATCCTTTATTGATATATTTTTTAGGGCGTCAAGAACCCCATCTTTCAGCAGATAAGGATCATGTATGTGCTCTTCATTTTCTTGTTTCCTTTGGAACTTTTCATTTTTGGGCGCTCTCTTATGGGTAACCGGGGCCATATACTATTAGTAATAGACTTCATATATGGGTCCATGTATTGTTGGGTCTAATGAGGTCATTGAGATATACCAACAAGCATCTTGAGTTTTTGTAGGGATATATTCCTTCCCCAGAGCGGCCACCACATTGGACCGAAGTCCCCTAGTTGGAATGGGTATTTGTTCCCGATACGATTGTCCATATGTCATGGGATATTGACGTCGACCCTCCTAGACTAGAGCAGGGATGCATAAATACTCCGGAGTGGATAACTCATTTTGCGAGTGGGTTATTTCGTTCGAGGAAATCGGTTTGTGGGCCCGATTTCTCACCTTTGCCGCTGATGCAATGATATTTTGGCATATTTGGAGGATATGGTCTGGAATCGACGTCTGATTTTCCATCATTTCTAGGATGTGCTGGGATATATCATTAGATGGAACAGGTATGAAGTCCCATTATGATGTCGGATCAAGAGTTTGTTCCTGCTCTGGTCCTCCATGAGTTTACAGTAGATGCTGGCAGTTCTCCTTTTCCAGGATAGAGGAACGAGTCTGTCACCGGTTGTCTTCTCTAGTTGCCACCGCATTTGACCGGTGGTCTTCATATTCACAAGTGATGATTCTCATCCACTATTTTGCTACTGTATTTGTCTCACGGGCTTTCTATACATATTTAGGGATTTGACTCTACTCATATTTGGTTTCCGCCCAATTTGGATGGCAGGCTTGAAGTGCATCAGTAGGTGTTTGTGTTTTCATATAGCTTGTTGCTGTCCTATTTTGATGGTAGGATTGAAGTGAATTAGAAGATGTTTGTGCCTGCGTATAGTTGGTTTCCACCCTATTTTGATGGTGAACTTTTTGTATGTCGGTAGATATCTGCATCTGGCTGTAGCTAGTTACTCTATCTTCACGGCGGGGCCGACGATCACTAGTAGTAATGTGTGTGTGCTCGTATTGTGCTACCCTATTTCTATGGTGAGCTTGAGTGGAGAGGGTAGAGTCATGTGTCTTCCTGATTACTATCACTGAATTAGTATGGAGGAGCTACTCCTTAGGAACTAGGGTGATAGCGTGTCCCTGGTTATATATTCACAGCCCTTGGCGGGTAGCCCGAGGGGCCTAGGTCTCCTAAACTTTGGCAGCTTCCCTCGACATAAGGTCCTCCTCAGTGGGAGGAGGATTGTTCATTCAGTGTCGGTGGTGACACTCTCTAGCGGGGGGGTCCATGGGTAGGACCCCCATGCGGTTGAGATGAAATCGTCAGCATTCACTTCATCTAACTCCCTGAGGTAAGGGAGGTAGTCATTGTCACGTTCTGGGGAGAGGCTCCCGAAACGGTTTGAGATGACCACCGAGGCCTCCATGTGTTGGGGTGCCGTTAGTGGATGAATAGGAGGTTGTCAAACATTTGCAGACTGGAGGGCTTGTCTTGCAGCCTCCATCATGGGGAGATCACCATTTTTGGTGGTACTCTTTGATCAGTATATTGGATACCCAGCATTGAAGACATTGGGTAGGTGAAGGGGTCCTTCTCTTCGTTGAGGCCCTGGCCACCTACGGGATTGCTAATGTTCATGTTTTCGTGGGTTTTTTGGATGTAATTTGGATATAAGGTCACTCTGTGGGAACCTTCAATATACATATATGACATACAGACCGCAAAACATCATCAAAGTAACATTCTTGTAAACATATGAAAATTTTTCAATTCATCTTGGACCCTTTCCCCTTTTCTTTTTCTGTGTGGTGAAGGGGCATGACTGGGGTAGCACCACCACATTTGTTAAGGATTCATGTCAAGTTCACCATTTTTTTCTACCTCCTAGGTGTCACATTTTTCGTGCACCGGGGTGAATAAAATGGTCCAATGTGTAGTGTCCTTTTTTCTTTTATCATTAGGGTAGAACCGTCATCTTGGTTAAGGATTCACATCAGGTTCACCATTTTTGTTCCACCTCTGAGGTGTCACATTTTGTGTACATCAGGGTGAACAAAATGTTCTGATGTGCAGTGTCCTTTTGTCTTTTATCATTAGGGTAGAACTACCACCTTGGTTAAGGATTCACATCAGGTTCACCATTTTTGTTCTACCTCTGAGGTGGCGCATTTTGTGTGCACCGGGGTGAACAAAATGGTCTGATGTGCAGTGTCCATTTGTCTTTTATCATTGGGGTAGAACTTCCACCTTGGTTAAGGATTCACATCGGGTTCACCATTTTTGTTCCACCTCCGAAGTGGCGCATTTTGCATGCACCAGAGTGAACAAAATGGTCTGATGTGTAGTATCCTTTTTTTCTTTTATCATTGGGGTAGAACTGCCACCTTGGTTAAGGATTCAGGTTGGTTTAACCATTTCGGTTCCACCTATGAGGTGGCGTATTTTACAGGTGGTGCAGAGATGGCACGATAAGGATCATCACCCATCCCTTTTTTCATAGAGATGGGTTCTTGTCAAATTTACTATTCCATTGTCTTGACCCACATTGTCATTATCCTTTAAACAATGTTGAATTAACCTCGCAGAAACCGTCAGTCCCAGCAGGTGATCACGTGGGAGTCAAGCACTCATGAAATCAGTCTTTCTCAGATATAACTTCCCCTGATGGTCTCCAACAGGTTTATTCATGGATCCAAGAACACCCAACTAGCCTGGTATCCATGATTCATGGACCTGCTTTACAAATGTAGGCACTCGTTGACTGATGATTTGGCCAATGACACTTAAGGACTCCATTGGTCGAGAGGATGGGAGTTTAGGCTCACCCCACCCTTCCAAGGGAGTATTGTTGCCTATTCTAGGACTCTCTTATAGATTTAAGTCATGTTCATATGTTTCTGAATCTTTGGTTCATTCCTGAAGAGTGTGTCCATGGGATACCCTTGGTTTGAAAAATCATCATAAGCATGTATATATTTGATGCCACGGAGATGGTGTTGACCTAGCCAGTTTATAAGGAGCTATAGATTTTATCATCATACAGGGGACGAAAGGTGACTTGATGTTGGGATTGGTCCTACAAGTAAGTATTCCTATATATCCTCGTGAGATGAATCAGAACCCACATAGTTCGGAATGTGTAGGGATTATGTGTGGAAGCTACCCATTTGATAGACATGATTGGGTGGACCCTTTTGTACAGGCACCCTTTTGAGATCAGGCCTTCTGATAGGCATCCTACATATCCTGTTTTGATCAGGAATAATATTTCTCATAGTTCAGAAGTGTGGGGCTTACACGTGGAAGCTACCCATTTGAGAAAACATGATTGGGTGGATCCTTTATGGATGGGAACCCTTTTGAGATCAGGACTTCTAGTAGGCATCCTTTGTATCCTGTTTTGATTAGGAATCAGTGTTCTCATAGTTCAGATGGATTGGGGCTTATGCATGGAAGCTGCCCATTTGACACACATGATTGGGTGGACCCTTCATGGGAGGTCACCCTTTTGAACTCAGTCCTTTTGGTAGGCGTCCTATGTATCCTGTTTTGATCAGGAATCAGAGATCTCATAGTTTAGAATGTGTGGATGTGGTAATCATCATAAACCTCTAAGCCCATGTGAGTCATGCTCGGTGTGAGAAACAAGAGGAGTTTAAAGATTCAACAATGTGCATGCCTCATCCCTTGTTGGTGGGAGATGGATATCCCACGGCGTAAGAGTCCGGGGCAACGGTTAGTGAGGATGCTGAGCGATGAACCTTTCCAAGTGAAATGGTATTAAAGGTCAAGCGGCCTTGCCTTGGAAGATTGGGGACTTACCTTAGTGGGAGGGCCCCGGAGCATGTTCTGGTAAGGGGGAGAGTTTCGTCCTCTCCAAAGGGGGAGTGAATATAACCCCTTTGACTAATCACTTCCCCTCATTGAATGGAAAAGAAAGTGATCACCCTTAATCTCAAGAATAATGAGGTTCACATCAGAATCCCAAGGTTGGGCTCTGAGTTACCATGGTAATGTAGCCTCACAGTCATTCCCAAAGCCTATACCTTTGTTGGGAGGGCCTTAATGACTCCACTTACTGTGGGTATGTAGACTCAATAGGGTGCATTGATTCACCTGATGGTCTGATCATACGGGTACGGTGGCTTTGGAGGAGGATTTGGCCTAGTGCTGGTGGACTGGTTAGTAGAGGGATCATGGAGGACTAGACGGTAAAGGAGGGGTGAGGTTGGAACCAGAAGGAACAATACTTGAAAACACCCCATTTCGTGTACTAGTTTCTCATGTGGAATGGTGAAGGCTCCACATACCTTAGTGGTATGCGGTTAGAAGGGACATCTGCATATCGATGTGGTACGCGGGCATAGGTATCGCCAACCCCATACCAAAGTTGTATGTGGATCACCAAGCCACTTTGGGTTACATCCGTGTAACGATTGGATATGTGACGCTGGGTCATGTCTGCGTAGCAGTACGCCACGTGGGGAACCATACCGAAGGAGTGTCTAGGGGATTACCATTTTTGGGAAATTCATCTATGAGAAGTAATTGGTTTGTGGTTTACTGGTTAGGTTTTTGATTCTATTATTATTATTCAATTACTCAATTTTATGGTTAGCGGCCGGCTGTACCTGTGGAGGAATTGGTTCGCGGTTCATGCTTCACTGACGAAAAAAGACGAAAGACAAAGTGAAACCTCTGAGTCTCCCTCAATCTTCCATCATCCTCCCTTCTCTATATTCCCCTCTTTCTCTACCTCTCTCTTTATTATTCTACTATGATCCTTTTATAAGGTATCATAGAAATCATATCTATTAGGCACATGACACCGTTTTAGGAGGCCCATTGAATCAATATTCCGACCCCCATAAGACTCGGTCGACCAAGGTTTGCAGAGGCTTCGATTCACGATAATGGTTCGTAAAACCCTGCACGTTCGCTCAATATGAAAACTAAGAGGTTCGTGGAATGGAACGCATATATTATTCCGCACAAAACTCCTTTGGTTGACACAGTTCACAGTTTTCCTTTCTCATTGCCCATCACTTCATAGGCCTATGGTTCACGAACCATTTCGCATACCCGGTGGTTCGCGATCCATCTTCTCCATGTACCTTTCCCAGTGATGGTATGCAGGTTACTTAAAAACCTTGAGAACATGAATCCCTTCAAGTTCCTTTGAATAAATGAAACTCAATTTGAGTCCCTTCACCTTGATATACTTGTAGAAGTGCTTGATTCCTTCTGCAAAGTGATTGTAGGGGTATTTCTCTCGGTGGAATTTTTAAGACCCTACAGTAACCAGGTCATGTATCGTATTCATGTTATGAATCATAAACATGTATTGTAACAAGGATATATATCATAATCAAATCATGAATCATTACCATGTTATTTATTGTAACTACAATATGAATCGTATCCACGATATGTATCTTATCCATATTAATCATCGTAACCAAGTTATTGTAGGACCCCGGGACACCCTGAGAGGGGAGGGGTGAATCAGGGTGGCAACTTTTTCTTCTTAAAGTTGTGGATCTTGTTCCCACGTTGGTAGGAACTACTTAAACCTGTATGATGGATATGATCAGCAATTAAACATTCACATGCAGAGATAGATGACACAGCTATTTTTACTTGGTTCACCACTGAGGGCTACGTCCAAGGAGTATACGCCGACAGGTTGCCGGTCGTACCTAAATCCACTATGCTTCACTAGCTGCGGATACAAATGTTCGGGTACAGACACTCTGTCCCAGGCTCACTGCCTTTACAATTGTTCAGGGATAGCTCACTGCATCCCTCGGGTCACTCCCGTTGACTCCCCCTGGCTCACTGCCGTTGGTGAAGTCTCACTCAGTTTATAGACATGAAGGTCTCTTCAATAGATATGCATTGAAGTCTTTGTCTCCTGTTCAGCATGAGACTTTGCTTGCATCAGAGTCCTGAGTTGATGCTCTTTTGAAATCAATATTCTACTTCAGTGCAATTCCTGAATGCACTAAATCTCCTTCTCATCCTTCAATTCCCAGTTCTGACACTTGAGTGTATCGATATATTTCTCTCTCTGTGCAGATCAGATTTTGGTTGCACGATCGTTCTTCTTCTCTTCGCAAAGCAGATTTGAGAGTGCTAAGCACCTGTCAAAAGGCCTGCGGGACCCCCAAATTTTCCGCGCACCCTTCCCGGGGGCTTGCGCGTAAAATTCAAACCTTGCGCGTAAAAATAACTTTTGTCGCGTAAAAGGCTTTTCGCGCTACTCTTCTTTTTCGCGCAAAACTTCCCTTTTTCGCGCAACGCCTTCTTTTTCGCGCAACCCTCTGTACCTTAATTTTTCCGCGCGCCGGAGCTCAGGATTTGTCTAAGTGTCGAGCCTCTCCTAATGAGAGAGGTTCACCTCATATTTATAGACGTTTTTGATCCTGCGCGTAAAACCCCCCTTCTTGCGCGTAAAACTGTCTCTCAGTTCTTCGAATTACGCGCATCTTCCTTTTAATCTCGCGCAGCACCTTGGTTTTTCGCGCATCTTATTACTTCTCTATTTATCATCATTGAGAACATGAGTCCTCTCGTGCGCGTAAAACTTCAAACCCACATTTCGCGCACAACCAACTTTACGCGCAGCAGTTCGATTTTTCCGCGCACATGGTGCGAACATCTCTGATTTTTCGCGCGCCTCTTGCCTATGCCGATTTTCTGTATTTCCGATTCGATACGCTGATTGCGCGAAAAATTCACCCAGCTATTCTGCGCACAACATTTTTCGCGCACATTCCCATTTTTCCGCGCACAGCTCTGGTTTTTCGCGCAGCCCATGCCTTTACCATTTTTCAACGTTCTGATTCTGAAACACTGTTTGCGCGAAAAACTATTTCGCGCATCCCGCTGTTTTTCGCGCCCAACTTAAGTATTTCGCGCAAGCCTCTTATATTCCGCGCACCACTTCCTCTTTGTGCGCACCTCCTTTTGCAGACAATCCATGTCTTCATTTTCCGATTTTGAGGCCCTGAAATTTGGCAAACACTGGGAAACAGCGCCACCTTGTATCTGCTCTTTTTGTACCGCCTCCAGATCATCCATTCCTCTGTCGATGTCCTTGAATAAACCATAGGTCGTTGACCACAACTCTTGAACTCGACATGTCACCAGGGAATCTCCTTTGTCAACAAATTTGTATGTCGTTTGTTTGCTCTGTCGACAAGCACGATCACCTCAACAACACTTCTTCTTGGTGATCTGTATCCTTCAGCAATTCTTTTGCTTTTATCACAAACTCCACCATTGTGATATGTATTCTTTGAAGGAACAACTTTAGTACCATCATCTTCTATGACAGCGTGGTGTGCATGGGCATTTCATAAGTCAGCACATTGACACATTGCCTCCTTCATCAACCATCATATAAGTCTCTAGCATGGTTCTCACGCAATCATGAGTAATTGCATGGTCATCATCAAAACCCATTGTTCTCATGCAATGATGAGGAATTGCATGGTCTTCATCAAAGCCCATGGTCTTCATCCAAAAACACCATCCTGCCTTAATCATCCTTGGATGGATTACTCCTCACATTCTTCATTGTTGTAAACAATGTATCACCTTTGACACATGTTCTTTGAACTTAAGATCAGCACAACAATCATCTGAATAACACTCCTCTACTTCATCGGAGTATTTCATGATCACCTTCATTTTGATCTGCATTGACAACTATTGACAACAAATACAACCTTATACACAGAGTGGTTCCAACAATCTCCCCCTTTGTATTTTGTTGTCAATACCTAAAACATCTTCTGAAATGAATCCGTCAATGTCAAAATGAGAATCTTCTGCATTTCACTTTCTCTCCCCCTTATTGACAAGAAATACAAAGCGCATGGTAGGGAGGGTATCAATCCTCACTTAAGCAAAGTTTCATTAATCATTTCACTCTAAGTCTACTTGAGCAGTGCTCGATGTAGAAAACAAGAGGATTTGATTAAGTCAACAATGCCGTCCATTATTCACAGATCATGATACCAACATGAGATGAGAACTCATGTATCTTGTCTTCAAGGGTTTACCACTTTAATTCCAGGTAGACGAAGATCAACTATGATAGATAAAAATCAACCTGAAACTCCTGCACTCACTTCAGCAAATAGATCAAAAACATTCAAGTGCAATCGACAGGAAAAGTGACCTTGGGGCACTTCCATTCACTTTATGTCACTGATCAATACAGTTACTCCCCCTTTGCAAAATAATCTTTGATCTGAGTAACCAAGGGATAGTGATTGAGAAATGACATACCTTCTTCATTGGTGTGTTCTTCAAGAAATTCAGAGAATAACTGCTTTTGAGTCCACCTGGAGTTGATATTGATTGAAACAGTGATTATGGAAGCTTCTTCATTCTTCTCCCCTGCAAGGGAAACACTCCTCATCATCTTCATCAAGAGTGATCCTTCATCATCATAATCTTTGAATATCAATTGAAGAATCTACTAAGGATGGAAACTTCTTCAGCTTTGCTATCAAGAGTTGACAACATTCACAACTTCTCAGGTTCTCCCCCTGAGAGCATGCTTCACCTTCAATTCCCTGCATTATTAGCACAAATACAATACACAAATCAATAAGAGAATAAGGTGGATCCTTCTTGCTTCATCACAAAGACTTGCTTGGTTGAGGTTATTTTCTCAACCAAGTTCCTCTGTTCACTCCAGTCTTCATGCCTGCTCCTCTGAACGTATGTTCTGACATCTGTTGGTGTGGCATGGCTCTGTTCACATTCTCTTCTGCTTTGTGTGGAGAATTGTTCTGCTTAGCAGCCATCATGAATGATAGATTCTTACTTCTCTTCAAGACTGCTTCTTGTTCTGGTATTAATGTTAGGCAATCTTTTTCAATGTGACCAGATTTCTTGCATCTCTCACACAGAACTTCTTTGACACGTTTGTTTCTCTTTGTTTGCAATCTCTCCTGCACTGTGTCTTCATCATGTGAAAGTTTTCCTTTTCCTTTGTCACCAGCCTTGGCCATCTCATCTTCAAATTTCCTTATTCTTTTCAAATCTTCTGGCCAGATGACCAATATGTCATGTGGAACTTTTGCAGCTGGTTTAGGTCTTCCACATGGGTTCATCTGAGATTCATCCCACTTAGTGTTTCCTTTGGATGAATGACCCTTCAATTTCATGGATCTAAAATCCTGGGTCTTCTCAGCTTGCCTACTTGATATCTTCTTGGGGAGAGGTGTGTTCGCCATATTCTTCTGATTTCTTCCCAAGGTACTTTCTTCGTACTTGGATGGTTTGTGTGGTCTTCTGTTCTTATCAGTTCTGGATATCTGTTGACCTAGGCATGCACCATTCTTGTGACCACTGCCATTGCATGCATCACAGATGTTATCAAGAATTCCAAATCTGTTTGCTGTAAACAGATGCTTCTGGACCTTTGGATGTTGCTTCTTCTTCTCCGGCTTCCTCCCCTTTGATATAGGCTTTCCCTGTGATTTTCCATGAAAGGGATTATAAAAACAATCCAGTGCACAGTGCCCAAATCTATTGCAGCACCAACATTGACCCACAAATCTTTTCTTCTTTGTGTCTTCTGTATTAAGTTGTTGGGCCATTTGCTTAGTTGTTTGTGCTCTATTTGAGGAAGAAGCTTCCTCCTTTTTCTTCCCATCCACCCTAGTCATGGTGGTAGGTTTCTTCTTCTCACCTATCCTCATCCATACTTGTTTAGAGCTTTTCTTCCCACCTGCACTGATTGTCGGACTGTATTTAGAAACATGAGTGCAAGATGGTCTGGATGGTACCTTCACTTTCTCAGTTGTCTGTGATAGATCGATGAGAGAAGTCATGATCTTCTTATCACATGTTGGAGGTCTTTTGAAAATAGAATCCTCCATTGAGCATTGAGTACCGACAGCAACTGATTCTTGATGTGGATAATCAAGAGTTGTCATAATCTTCTTATCACATGTTGGAGGCATTTCAGCTTTAGACTCCTCCAACGAACATTGAGTGCAAGCATCACTCATTTCATTCTTTTGTGAAGTCTCAATATGTGTGTTCTCAATCTTGGTCAACTGAGCTTCCAATTTTTGACTCACAATATTGAGGATGATCTTCTGATCTTCAATAGTGATCATCTTCTCTTCACATGTCTTCTTCAACCTTTCAACCTCATCTTCATGCATCTTAACTTTGTTTTGTAACAAAGAGTCAAGTTCCCTGAATTTAATGGAAGTTTCTTCCAAACAAAAATTCTTGACTTCATTGCTCTTCTTCAACTCAGCTTCAAGTGCATGGATCCGTTCTTCCAGAGTATTGCTGACTTCGCCTTTTTCTTCAAGGGCTTTCACCCGTTTGGTGAGCTTCATACTTTCCATAATTTTTCCTTCCAGCCCCTTTTCCATATTGTCTGCTTCTCTTTCAAGTCTAGTGATCTCAACCTGCATAGATTGAAATAGGCTACAGATAATAACAACCCTTTCTTCTGGAATATCATGCAGATATGTTCTGAGTTTTTCCTGAAAGCTTGAATAGGGGGTGTCATCCTTTCCTCTGGAAGAATTCTGAGCCACCTGCTCGATACTTTCCAAGCCCGATGTTTCTTCATTATTGGAATGGCATGGAGAACAAGACATTGCATCTTCTTTGGATATGAGGGACTTCTTCAGCTGCTTTTTCTCTTTCTTTTTCCTGTTTGTCATGGTCTTGCTAGATGTAGACGTCTGCTCAAAAACTTCATCAAGACTGCTCTTCATTGTTGACTTTAGGAAAGAAACTCAAATCCTCTTCTCAATAGAATTACTGGAGAATATCCAACATACGTTAACCTTTCGCTCTGATACCACTTGTAGGACCCCGGGACACCCTGAGAGGGGAGGGGTGAATCAGGGTGGCAACTTTTTCTTCTTAAAGTTGTGGATCTTGTTCCCACGTTGGTAGGAACTACTTAAACCTGTATGATGGATATGATCAGCAATTAAACATTCACATGCAGAGACAGATGACACAGCTATTTTTACTTGGTTCACCACTGAGGGCTACGTCCAAGGAGTATACGCCGACAGGTTGCCGGTCGTACCTAAATCCACTATGCTTCACTAGCTGCGGATACAAATGTTCGGGTACAGACACTCTGTCCCAGGCTCACTGCCTTTACAATTGTTCAGGGATAGCTCACTGCATCCCTCGGGTCACTCCCGTTGACTCCCCCTGGCTCACTGCCGTTGGTGAAGTCTCACTCAGTTTATAGACATGAAGGTCTCTTCAATAGATATGCATTGAAGTCTTTGTCTCCTGTTCAGCATGAGACTTTGCTTGCATCAGAGTCCTGAGTTGATGCTCTTTTGAAATCAATATTCTACTTCAGTGCAATTCCTGAATGCACTAAATCTCCTTCTCATCCTTCAATTCCCAGTTCTGACACTTGAGTGTATCGATATATTTCTCTCTCTGTGCAGATCAGATTTTGGTTGCACGATCGTTCTTCTTCTCTTCGCAAAGCAGATTTGAGAGTGCTAAGCACCTGTCAAAAGGCCTGCGGGACCCCCAAATTTTCCGCGCACCCTTCCCGGGGGCTTGCGCGTAAAATTCAAACCTTGCGCGTAAAAATAACTTTTGTCGCGTAAAAGGCTTTTCGCGCTACTCTTCTTTTTCGCGCAAAACTTCCCTTTTTCGCGCAACGCCTTCTTTTTCGCGCAACCCTCTGTACCTTAATTTTTCCGCGCGCCGGAGCTCAGGATTTGTCTAAGTGTCGAGCCTCTCCTAATGAGAGAGGTTCACCTCATATTTATAGACGTTTTTGATCCTGCGCGTAAAACCCCCCTTCTTGCGCGTAAAACTGTCTCTCAGTTCTTCGAATTACGCGCATCTTCCTTTTAATCTCGCGCAGCACCTTGGTTTTTCGCGCATCTTATTACTTCTCTATTTATCATCATTGAGAACATGAGTCCTCTCGTGCGCGTAAAACTTCAAACCCACATTTCGCGCACAACCAACTTTACGCGCAGCAGTTCGATTTTTCCGCGCACATGGTGCGAACATCTCTGATTTTTCGCGCGCCTCTTGCCTATGCCGATTTTCTGTATTTCCGATTCGATACGCTGATTGCGCGAAAAATTCACCCAGCTATTCTGCGCACAACATTTTTCGCGCACATTCCCATTTTTCCGCGCACAGCTCTGGTTTTTCGCGCAGCCCATGCCTTTACCATTTTTCAACGTTCTGATTCTGAAACACTGTTTGCGCGAAAAACTATTTCGCGCATCCCGCTGTTTTTCGCGCCCAACTTAAGTATTTCGCGCAAGCCTCTTATATTCCGCGCACCACTTCCTCTTTGTGCGCACCTCCTTTTGCAGACAATCCATGTCTTCATTTTCCGATTTTGAGGCCCTGAAATTTGGCAAACACTGGGAAACAGCGCCACCTTGTATCTGCTCTTTTTGTACCGCCTCCAGATCATCCATTCCTCTGTCGATGTCCTTGAATAAACCATAGGTCGTTGACCACAACTCTTGAACTCGACATGTCACCAGGGAATCTCCTTTGTCAACAAATTTGTATGTCGTTTGTTTGCTCTGTCGACAAGCACGATCACCTCAACAACACTTCTTCTTGGTGATCTGTATCCTTCAGCAATTCTTTTGCTTTTATCACAAACTCCACCATTGTGATATGTATTCTTTGAAGGAACAACTTTAGTACCATCATCTTCTATGACAGCGTGGTGTGCATGGGCATTTCATAAGTCAGCACATTGACACATTGCCTCCTTCATCAACCATCATATAAGTCTCTAGCATGGTTCTCACGCAATCATGAGTAATTGCATGGTCATCATCAAAACCCATTGTTCTCATGCAATGATGAGGAATTGCATGGTCTTCATCAAAGCCCATGGTCTTCATCCAAAAACACCATCCTGCCTTAATCATCCTTGGATGGATTACTCCTCACATTCTTCATTGTTGTAAACAATGTATCACCTTTGACACATGTTCTTTGAACTTAAGATCAGCACAACAATCATCTGAATAACACTCCTCTACTTCATCGGAGTATTTCATGATCACCTTCATTTTGATCTGCATTGACAACTATTGACAACAAATACAACCTTATACACAGAGTGGTTCCAACAGTTATGTGTTGTACTCATGTAATACATTGAACTCATGTCTTACTTCAATATTGATTACATGTTTCTCATACCTGTTGTTTCATAATTTTTTACTTGTTATTTTCTAACTAAAACGATGATGTTGAGTTGGTTATATACTAATCAAAATGATGTCGTGTATTTTGTTTGTTTTGACCATTATAATGCTAGGTGTTCATGTCCCTCTGAATTTTTCAGAGAAATATAACCTTTAGAGGAAATATAACCATTATAACCTAAGGCCTATAAATATGAAGTCATTCGAACAAAAATACATAACTTTTTCTACTATCAAGTTCTAGAGAGAGATAGTGTGACTTCTCTCTTGCTTTGTGCGAAAGCCTTAAAGATAAAAGACGTGAATGGATTGATCCAAGTTATTGTATTTCTATAAGTTCTTTGTTTTCATTTGTGAGTCGGATCATTGTGATAACGATCGAAGGATTTTGGTGATATGAAGACATGTTGTCGATCATTGTATCTAGGGATTTCAAGTGTTTGAAAGATAGAGGTGTTGATTACCTTTTTAATTGAGGGATTCCGGGGATAGGAAGATAATTGTTGTGATCGTCATATGGAGGGCTTACCAAGGTGGTGGTAAGACAGACCTTTTATCCTAGGTGAAAGGATACCCTACTCTTTAGGATAAAATAATTATAATACCTTTATATTTTCGCTTCTATTTGTAATAGAAAGGGAATTATTTTGTTTCTTATTTCTATTCATATTCTTTTATATTGTAATTGTTTCAATTATGATTCATTAATTAAATTTTGTATTAAGAGATTTTATACATTGTATGTTAGAATCACTTACATTTTTATTACTCTGATCATTGTATTCAATTCAAATACAATTGTTTTTCATTACTTTTGGTATTACATCATATCATATCTATCGGATCCAAGACCCATATGGTCATTTGTATTGGTTGTGAATTGTATTAGTTTAAGACCTCTTAAACTAAGTTCTTTATTAAGTGTTTAAATACAAAGTTTCTAAACCTACAATTCACCCCCCCCCCCCCCCCCTCTTGTATTGTGCCATCTTGTATACATTTATATCTATATTATGATCCAATAATTAATATCAGAGCAGGATTCCACTAATTTTTTTACTTTCTTTATTTCTTTCTATAACATAATTGTATTTCTATTACAAATCTTTTGTTTATAAATAATTACTACACTAACGTGTGGAGTGGAAAAGTATTATTTTAGTGATGGTAGGAATGAATATTGGATCAATTGACAACCTAAACCCAACTAGACCACCTATTTTTTATGGGAATGATTATGAGTACTGGAGAGATTGAATGAAGACATTTTTCATTAATACTAGAGTGGAAAACTTTTTCATGCTTACTAAAGATTAAAAAATACCAGACAAGGAAGTTAGAACCTTCACCAACCAAGAGAAATTATAATATCAAATAAATTACAAGTTACATAATAATTTATTGTGTTTTATGACCATAAATATATATAGTTAGATATCTTCATGTGAAGTATCCAATTGTATCTGGAAGAAATTAGAAGTCACACATTTTGGTACATCTAATATTATAGAAACAAGAAGAGATATTGTCCAAGCTTAATATCATGGGTTTGTTTTTACTTATGGAAAACCAATATGCAAGGTGAAACAAAGATTTATGAAAATCATCAACAGTCTTCAATCTATGGGAGAAAAAGGTCTTGATGATGAATCTCTTTTGGAAAAAATAATAGATATCATGACAAATGAATGGGAATCAAAAGGTATAGCTATTGATGAGAACAAGAAAGTTACTCAAATCACTCTTGATGAATTATTTGGAACTCTCTTATAGCACGAGACAAGAATGAAGAGAGATTCTGATTTCAATATGAAAAATAATGGTAATTGAAGTGTAGATTTTACCACTAAATCTAAATCCAAGACACCAGAAAGGGTAAAAAGATCCAAAGGTAAGAGAGCTATTGTTATATCAGAATCCAATGAAAGTGATCATTCAAAGAATGAATTATCCAGTCTTTCTTGTAGAATAAACAAGATTGTTGGAAATAAAGAATTTTAGTATAGATTAAAAAAATAAAGATAGGAAGGACAAAAAAGACTCAGAAGTAACTTGTTATGAATGTAAAAGAGTAGGTCATATTAGACCAGATTGTCCTTTTCTTAAAAGAAAATATAGAAAGGACAAACATTATGAAGGAAACAATAAAAAGTATTACAAGTCTAAGACAACAAAATTCTTGAAATCAAATGATACTTGGAGTGTAAGTGGTGGTGATTCATCAGATGAATCTTTAGAATATCAATCTTCTAGTCAGAAGAATATAGGACTTATATCCAGACTACCTTTTGAAAATCATTGTCTCATGGCTAAGGTACAAAATGTAGAATCTATTTCAAATATATACTTAAATGAAAATTACCTTGATGAGAAATATTCATACTCATTTGATAAAGAATATTCCTCAGTAGAGGAAAATTTACCTTCTTTTGAAGAAGTATCAAGATTTTCCAAATTACTTGAAAATGAAAATTTCAAACTCAATAAAAATATTGATAATGAAAATTCTAGAATAACTATCCTTACAAAAGAAGTGTCATATCTTTTAAAATATCTTTATAAGAAAACTCTTGATTTTCAAAATACTTTAAAAAACCTAATGGAAGTAAATTCTAAGAAGGATAAACTTTCTAAGGATTTTGAACAAATTTTTTTAAAGAAAAATGTTTTTGAAACAAAAAAAATTTACAAGATAATTTCTTATAAGAATGATAATTTAGTCATTTGACTAAAATTTGAAATATTTTCTCTTAAAAAAATTTATCAAATTTCACTACTGGAAGGAAAGAATTTGAAAAAATGTATTCTAAAATTCTTCCTCTAAGAAATAGTTCTGGAATTGGTTATACTCATTAAAAATTGATTTTTAGTCATAACTATTTTGTTCCCCAAAATGCTCTATTCTGCACCAAATGTCAATGTGGTGGACATTGGGAAAGAAATTTTTCTCTTAATAAAACTCAATATTTAGGATTTCATAAAGATCATTTTTCAAAACAAGTGTGGATTCCTAAAATTCTTTTATCTAATATTTCCATATCCAAACAATTTTGGGTTCCGAAAAACTAATTGTTTCTTTTTCAGGGAAAAAAAGTGTACCAACAATAAGAATATCTAGTACATGGATAATGGTTGATCTCTACATATCACTAAAAACACATATTTATATGAAAATATTATTAAAATGAAATTTGGAAGAGTGACCTTCAGAGATAATGCTCAAAGAAAGATCATTGGTATAGGTAATATTTTTCTTTTAGGAAAAGTTTTAATTTCAAATGTTTTTTTGTTAAAATTATTAAGAACAACCTTATAATCATAAGTCAATTATGTGATGAAGGTTACCTTGTGAATTTTAGGAATGATAAATGTTTAGTTCATAGTTCCAAGGATGAATTCATTATTTCTACACATAGGCATGAGAATGTTTACACAATCAACTTAGAAGACCTGAGGAACCAAGACTTACCTTGCTTGAGTACAATGGAAGACCAATATTAGTTATGTTATAGAAGGTTAGGATATTGTGACCTTAAGAACCTTTTTAAACTCTCAAAGAAAAGACGTGTAAAGGATCTACCAGATCTTAGGTATGATTCTTCAAATGTTTTTAACCATTGCCAATATGAAAAGCAATATAAAACTATCTTTATATGAATTCATGAAGTTTCAACTTCTAATTTATTACATTTTGTGCACATGGATCTTTTCGGTCCTACACAAACTAGAAGCACTGGAGGAAAGTGCTATGTATTTGTTTTAGTTGATGACTACACTAGATTTACATGGGTCTATTTTCCAGAAAAGAAATCTGAATCCTTTTTCTATTTCAAAACTTTTAGATCCCAATTTAAAAATGAGAAAAACCTACCACTGATAACTATTCATAGTGATCGTGGTGGTGAATTTCAAAATTTGGATTTTTAAACCTTTTGTAGTAAGAAAGGTATTACTTAAAAATTCTAATATCCAAGAACCCCTTAGAAAAATGGTGTTATTGAAAGAAGAAATCATATTCTTTAGGAAATGAAAAGAACCATGTTGATTGAATACTCAATTTCTAAGCATTTTTGGGCTGAATCTATTAGTACTGCATGTTATATTATAAATCGAATTTTAACTAGACATTTTTTTTAATAAAAAACCTTATGAATTGTGGATTGGCCGAAAACCTAAAGTTTCTTACTTCAGAGTATTTGGATGAAAAGTATTCATATTGAATACTAAATAAAATCTACATAAATTCACACTCAAATTTAGTGAAGGAATCTTTCTAGGTTATTCCACTACTTCTAAGGCTTATATAGTTTTTAACAAAAACTATTGTATTGTTGATGAAACTGTTCATGTTAAATTTGATGAAACTAACCCCTTTTTTTAAAAAACTTCTATCTAAATCTACTGATGTATTTTCAAAAACTGATTATCAACCCTTGATTGAAAACTATTATGAAAAGGGAAATACTCAATAAAATGTCTCTAAAATATTTACCCCAGAATAATTTCTCTATTATGTTGATGAAAAGGTTTTACAAAACCCAAATCAATTGTTTCTCAGTAATGATCACAATGATAATATCATTGATGATGTAAATCAACCTGTAAGGACTAGAAACTCCTTGAGAAATGAAATAGAACATCTTGATTTTCTATCTCAATTTGAACCTAAAACTTATAATTAATCCTTAGGTGATGAAGATTGGATTAAATAAATGCAAGATGAACTAAATTAATTTGATAGGAATCAAGTCTGGACCTTGGTTTAAAGACCTAAAGAAACAACTGTAATTGGTGTAAAATGGGTTTTCAGAAATAAATGTGATGAAAATGGGGTCATCATAAGGAATAAAGGAAGACTTGTTGCTAAGGGCTATAATCAACAAGAGGGAATAAACTATGAAGAAACCTATGCTCTGGTAGCTAGACTTGAATCTATTCGTATACTATTAGCCTTTACAGAATTCTTTAACTTCAAGATTTTTCAAATGGATGTAAAATGTGATTTTCTTAATGATTTTGTACAATAAGAAGTTTTTGTAGAATAACCCCCTATTTTTATAGATTCAAAACATCTTGATCATGTTTTTAAATGTACCAAATCTTTATATGTCCTTAAACAAGCCCCTAGATGTTGGTATGATAGACTCAAAGGATTTATTTTACAAAACAATTATGAAAAGGGTATTAATAACCCACCTCTTTTTATAAAATTGGAAAACAAAAGCATTTTTATTGTTCAAATCTATGTTGATGACATTATATTTGGATCAACTCAGTAATCTCTAACTGATTATTTTGCAAATCTAATGAAATATGATTTTGAAATTAGTATGATGAGTGAGTTAACATTCTTTTGAAGTTTTCAAATCTCTCAAAAAACCAGAAGAAACATATATATCCCAACATAAGTATATCAAAGATTTACTTAAAAATTATGGATATGACAACATTAAAATTATAATCACTCCAACCGGTACCTCAAATACAACTGATCTTGATGAAGCTAGGAAACCATTACATCAAACATATTTTAGAGATATGATAGGAAATTTATTATACTTAATAGCTATTCATCCAGACTTAATTTTATCAGTATGATTATGTGTAAGATATCAATATAATCCAAAGGAATTTTTTTTAAAAGCAGTGAAAATAATTTTTCACTACTTAAAGGGAACCATGGATTTAAGACTATTCTATTCTTCTAGAAATGATTTTGTTTTGAAAAGCTTTTTAGATTCTGAATTTGGTGGTTTTAGAATAGATATAAAAAGTACATCTGGAAAATGTCATTTTTTAGGAGATTTATTAGTTTCTTGGTCATGAAAAAAAAATCAGTAGCACTTTCCACTACTGAAACTGAATATGTAGTAGTTGGAAGTTGTTGTGCTCAGGTGTTTTGGATGCAACACATACTCACTGACTATGGCATGGATTTTTTCAAAAATATAATACTATTTGATAATACTGGTGTAATTGCTCTTAGTAAAAACCCTACACGTCACTCATGTGAAAAACACAAAGATATTAGGCATCACTTTCTTAGATATCACACACAGAAAGGATATATTATTTTACAATTCATTGGAACACAAGAATTAGTTGGTGACATTTTCACAAAACTATTATCTTTTGATAGATTTGAATACATTAAACCGAAGCTAGGAATTATAACTATAAAGTAATCAATCACATATTTTTCTTTTTTAAACCATATCCTTATATTAAGTTACTCATTTTCAAAGGGAGAGTATACATTTCACTATTTAGTTTTAAATTTTATTGGTTTCATTTATTAGATTTTAGGTTTATCGATATTACCCTTATCAGTTTTACATTTTTACATGTATCGGTTTTGTATTTATCAGTTTTTCATTTAGAAGTTTTTCTTTTATCAGTTATACATGTTTATCAATTTCACTATAATTAGTATTGGTTTTATTTTTATAAATTTTACATTTTTTTCATTTTCACTTTTATCAGTTTCAAATTTTAATCGGTATCACCTTTATCGGTTTCTTGTTTCTTGTCATCGGTACTAGATTATCAGTATTGGATTATACCATATGTACTAGATTATCAGTATTAGATTATTATATTGGTACTAGATTATCGATACCATCTTATTTGATTTTATCCATTTTAGAATTATTATCGGTCTCATGTGTTTTACGGTATTACATTTTTTGTTTGTATTATTGTCATAAGAAAAATTTACTGAAACCAATACATCTATCATGATACTTAAATAGGTAAAATTTATAAAGCCTTATTTTGGTTTATCAAATAGTTTTTTCACAATAGTTTATTTTAACTTCTAATCGGTTTCAGTCTGAATACGGTATTATTTTAATGAAAATCTCAAGAGTTCGAAATCATTCCCGACCATTGGATCTTTTGGATCTTATCTTGGCTATCAATTTATTTTTTTAAAGAACCCCTCCCAACCTATCCCACATAAAACTTTTCTATTTTTCTCTCAAGTCCTGATGCTCTATAAATATTCAACAAGGTTTGTAAATATAGTTACTTTAGTTTTTGTAACCAGAGATCTACTCAGATTCTATAACCAGGAAAATCTTCAAGGGTTGAGATAGTCTTTCATGTATGATTCAACTGCTTCATCTCCAAAGAAAATTTCTCCAAAATAATTCTCTTCAATGACCTTTTGAGGTGAAAGGTTAGTCTCTCGATAATTTTATGAGACTTTTGATTCATCTTTGAAAAGGATAATTACTTTCCAAGGAAGGGAATCCATTTGTGTTGAAAGACCAGTTTCAGACCAAGATTTTGTGTATCGTGATGAGGTGTTGCAATTTTATAAAACAATGGAGATAGACAATGGTCATATGATTTCATTTATGATGTATGATAAGTATACAACCCCCATAAAACAATATTCTTTGTTTCTAGGTGTACCATATGAGTATGATTCCCTGTGTCCTTCTCATAAATTATCAGAATCTGATGGGACTTTTGATAAGAGTAAAGCAAAATAATCATTTTTTGATATTCATGGGGACATGATAAAGGTAAGTCATTTATCAAGAGATAATGGACTCATGGCCCTCTAAATGTAAGGTTTATGGTTCCAAGAAAGGGTTACAAAGAAACTTTAAAAGTTTTAGACGTTTATGTGCTTGATTATTTGGTGAATATGAGGAGGTTCAATCTGATGGGATTCATTTAATTGAAAATTAAGAAGCTTAAATATAGTGCTATAAAATCTCAGATGATCATGTTTCCCACAATTTTCAGTAAGTTTCTGAAAGAATTCTTGATCTTGTGTAATGTTTCAATCAAGTCATATCTGACTTCCTTTAAAGATTCCTTAATCATCAAGGATACGATAAGGAGGCTCAAGTTACGATTCAATCCTAAATCGAAAAAGTTTGAGAAAGATCTGGAATCTGATAAATAAAAGGAAGTAGTTGAAGTAAGTGAAAAACATTCTAATCCATCCAAGACAACTTCAAGCAAAACAAAGGTATTTAAGACTACAACTCCAAAGACATCAAAGAAACAAAAGGCAGTTTCAGATGAGGTTGTGGCCAAGTAGAGAAAGAAGAAAGACAAAAGGAAATAAGGGAATCCTCAGTTTGGTTTGGATCCAACTAAAGCCCTGGCTTTGAAAATAAGATCAGAATAGACTCTAAAAGAAGTAGAAAGGAAGAATATAATGAAGAATAGAAAGGCTCGGGCTGTTAAAATTGATATACTTCTCAAAATAGTTGAGCAAGAAAAAATCGATATTGTAATAAGTTAGCTACCAGTTCATACTCAATCGGATCCGGAAAATAAATGAAAAGAAAAACAAGATTCTTAACAATCGGTTACATAATATCTTATTCAATAATATGAAAAAGAAGAAGAAAAACAAGACTAATAGGAGGAAATAACAAGGTTAAGAAGAACAATCTCAAGAAGAAATTGAAGCGGAAGAGAAAGAATATGAAAACAAAAGAAGTCATACTAAAGAATCCTCAGAAGTTTTATCGTTTAATTATCCATCTCTTGATCCTTATCCTTCCAAGAAAGTTTCTCAAAGGGTTTCTTCCAAGAAATTCATTCATATTTCAGATAAAGAAGAAGAAGAGGAATAATCTGATAAGAATTGAAATCAGCCAGCTCAATTGATCGGTATTGAAACTCATTTTTTCGATCTTCCAGAATACTCTGAAGATACAAATTCTGAAAGGACAATCACTTTTAAGGGAATTTAGTACATCGAACAAGCTTTGAATAGATTAGATAAGATGATACTGTTCATTCCAAATATTTAAGCCAGGTTAGAATTACTTTCAAATGCTCATAATGATAGAACGAACTCTGTCAAGACTTTTATGGATATATTTTTGAATCTTGAAGTCGATTTTAAGATATTCAAGGAACGTGCTACTGAGAACAACAATGCTTGTAATAATGTTATCAATTTATCATACAATGTTGATGATAGTCTCAAGAATAATATAGACAAGAAGGAATAATTTTTGAATAGGGTAAATGATCTCAATTCTCTCTATCAAAAGTTGATTGCTGATTTTAATGAAAAACTTAAAGTCTTTCAAAGACTTGGTACCTCAAAAGTAATATAACCTGAAGAGTTTGAAAATCTTAAGGAAAAATTGGAATATGGTTGTAATGATCATGTTTTTATATCTAATAGAGTTATTATTTTAGAGAAGGCCTATAGAGTCCTAATGGATGACTTCAATACCCAGGAAGAAAAACTCAAAGTCCAGGAAGAAATCAATCAGCTTCAAGAAGATAGGCTCTGGAAGTAAGAAAAAATTATTTCTAAACAATATGTGAAGTTGAAGGTTCATCAAGAAGCTCTTGAAAAACTGATGGAGGATAGAAAAGTGTTTAAGAAAATGAATCTCTCTATGTTCAATCTTTTGTAAAAACAAAAGGGGAATAATTATTTTTTAACTCTTGTTGTAATATAAAATTATTTCATTCAAATAAATGTCTATTATTTCGTACTCTGTTTCTATAACCTTTTGTAGGAAATGAATACTTTCCCTTATTCTTTTTAAAAATTAAAAAGGGGATAATAGTTTGGAAAAGAAGAAATTGATTAATACCTTATTAAGGTATAGAACTCACAAGTAATAGTAAAGAGAATATGATCCCTGATGATTTTTTTTAAACCTAGGGTGGAATTAGTCATATTCACTATTACTTTTAGTAGATTTATTAAACTCAAGGGGAGATAAGTATTTATTGATTATTTTGTTTTGTGATTTCCAAAAATGGGGAGATCATTGAGTCAAAACATGTTTCGAATTTCCCATTGATATTTTTGTTTTGGAAATCACAAATTACTTCTTTTTTTATATGTTTTATTCTCATAGTAATTACATATATCGTAATCACATACAATCATAATAACTGATTTTGTTTTTCATCGAAACCACACATGTTGTTGATCTTCATTGTAATAATATGTCGTTTTTTTTCAATCATAATCACATATATTGTTTCTCATTTTAACCATGTAAACTATTTTACAATCGTAACCACATATGATTTTTTCATAACCAAATTATGTATCATATTCATATTATGTATCGTAATCATGTATCATAACCAGGTGAAGTATTGTATCATAATAATGCATCATAACAAGGTGAAGTATTGTATTGTAATCATGCATCGTAACCACATGAATTGTAACTATGTCATTTATCATATTCATGTTATGCACCATAACCATGTATTGTAACCAGGATATACATCGCAATCACATCATGCATCATAACAATGTTATGTATTGTAACTATGATATGAATCGTAACCATGATATGAATCATAACCATGATATGTATCTTATCCATGTTAAGAATCGTAACCAAGTTATGTAACATACTCATGTAATTCATTGAAATCATGTCTTACTTCAATACTGATTATATGTTTCTTATACCCATTGTTTCATACTTTTGTACTTACTATTTTATAACAAAAACAATGTCGTTGAGTTGGTTATATACCAATCAAAATGATGCCATATATTCTTTTTTTTACTGTTGTAATGCCAGGTGTCCAAGTCCCACCAAATTTTTTAGAGAAATGTGACAGTTGGAGGAAATATGATTGTTTGAACCTGATTCCTATAAATAGGAGGTCATTTTAACCAAAATACATAACTTTTGCTATTATCAAGTTCTAGAGAGAGATAGTGTGACTTCTCTCTTTCTTCATGCCAAATCCTTGAAGATACAAGACATGAATAGCTTGCTCCAAGTTCTTGTATATCTATAAGTTCTTTATTTTTCTTTGTGTGTCTGATCATTGTGATAATGATCAAGGGATTTTGGGGAAAGGAATATGTGCCTCCTATCATGTTATTGAGGTCTTTTAAGTGTTTAAAAGATAGAGGTATCGATTACCTTCTTAATCGAGGGTTCCTGGGTATAGGAAGATAGTCGTGTCTATCATCATATTGAGGGCTTACCAAGGTGGTGGTAAGATAGACCTTTTATCCTAGGTGAAAGGATAACCTACTCTTTGAGATAAAATAATTGTAATACCTTTATATTTATGCTGTTATTATTAATAGAAAGTGAATCATTTTGTTTCTTCTTTCTATTCATATTCTTTTCTATTGTAATTGTTTCAATTAGAATTCATTCATTACATTTTTGTATTAAGAGATTCTATAAGTTGTATGGTAGAATCATTTAAATTTGTATTACTTTGATCATTGTATTCAATTCAAATACAATTTTTTTTCATTACTTGTGATATTACATCATATCATATCCATTGGATCCAAGACCCGTATGGTCATTTGTATTGGTTGTGAATTTTATTAGTTTAAGACCTCTTAAACTAAGTTCTTTATTAAGAGTTTAAATACAAAGTTTTTAAACATACAATTCACCCACCCCCCTCTTGTATTGTGCCATATCATATACATTTACATATATATTATGATCCAACATGTTATTTCCTAACATAAATGATTTTTCATATTTTATCAAGATGTTTTTAAGAGAATATAGTGCCTAAGAGTTTTTTTTTAGTTTTTTTGGACTTAGAGAAGTTCAAAGTTAAAAAATAAAAGATTATTCCAATAAAAAAATTGAATTTAAATTAATATATTAAAGTTTTTAGGGTATGTCAATAAAGATAAATATAGATATTTACATTTAGTTATTGTAAAAAAGTGAATATCCCTATATCCTAAAGGAGTTTCAGATATGTTGGTATTGTAATAATGTAAATAGTTATAGTATTTACCAAAAATATTTCAAGGACAAATTAGGTGGAAAAGGTTCCAAGAATGATGATGATTTACTAAGAAAGAGTTTTATATAAACAATAAAGGTTATTAACATCATAATATTGGATGTTTTGGAGTTAAGAAGTTTGAATATGTTTAAAGTGTTAAACATTAGGAATATCATTCCTAATCTCAACATTATTCAAACCAGCTTACATTATAGATGTTTCTCACTAAAGATTTTAGTGGTAGAGCTTTATCAGGAGGTTATATATAGATGTGGTAGGAATTACATAGAGACATAATGAGTTTAAAAAAACCAATGAAATTTAATAAAACATAAGGTTTATATTACATTATATTATATATGATATGTTAGATAATAACTTATTCATATTTTTGTAAAGTAATATTAAGTGAGTTAGATAATATAAAATGTATCATTCTATATAAAAATAATCTCTATTTTATCATTCTTTCACATTGGTTGCATATTTTCATGAATTTAAATGATGATTACCCCCTCAAAGATTGGAATTGAGTTATCCATTATTGATGATCATCATAGAGTGTTATGGGTTTTGATGTTATGTTAATATCAGTGTGAGTATAGTCATGTAATCAATACAATGATTTTTATATGATATACAAGGAATAGTCACATGAGGTAACAATTCAAGCCCTATTATTTAAACTAACCCTCCATAGTATATCACATGTAATTTCATATGGTTATTGATATAATTAGGGGTGTACTATTATTATGAATCTCTATTACCTGAGGTTGGTGGGATCCTTATCATGCAAACCTTTATATTTTTATACCTTTCTTATGCAATCCTTGTGGATTAGCTAATCAGGAGATGGTTGGATATTTCGTTGATCATGGAATCAATTGGAGATCAACTAATATTAGATTTTCCACTTTTATGATGAGTGTAGGAATATAATACCTTTATTGAATCGGACTATGTAAAATCATGGTCATTATTAGTTAAGTGAAATGTGATTTTCTCATCAACTTGGATGAATTACATGTGATGTATTCATTCAATTTGGTCAGTCTATTTTGAAGAGTCATAAATTGATATATACTATATTGATATGTTACACGCCTAGTGGTCACTCAATGTCATGTAAAATGGGATAACATAGGTATCCATATGATTCATATGATATATCTTTTGCTGGAAAAGTTTATATGAAAATATGACTATGTTTGGTCAATATCACACCAAACCCCTTTATAGATTAGTAGCGCAGTTAAATTTTTAGAGACCAGTATTTGATTACATCTACGAAATTGGGAATTCATATTTTTTTTCAATGATAAAAAGTCTCATAGGTTCACACAATTAGGCCTTATGATTAGGATTAAATTTTGGACAAATTTTTATTCCAAAATGAACATTATTTGAAAATTTGTATCCAAAAGTGTTTGGATAAATCCATAAATAGTGGTGAAGTATATTATAAATTCCTTGTGGAATTTTAGTGAAAGTGGGAGATTGTTGGAAAATAATTAAAATGGATATATCATATTGTATGATATACCATTAGTAATAGTTTATAATATAGCATTAAGATTTTTCAATAAGAGCATATGATGGTGATGTTATTAATATTTTCATGACTTATTATATTCCCCATTTACTGATTTTATATGAAATGTGCATAATTTGTGTGAAATATTAATGTTTTAATATTAAGTATAATTTTTGAGCATTTTTAGAAGTAGTCCAATTGAGTCAGTTTAATGTTTTAATAATAACTGTCACTATACTGATCCAAATTGTTTGGTTCTTGTTTTTTAGGATTCTCCTTTCAATATACAACATTTCATTAGAAGGAACCATGATCCAATTCTGCCATTTGAAGGGTCATATGGTCCTCACAAACAAGACCAAAGAATCTGTGAACAAACTGGACCAGCCTTGAATATTGATTTACTGGGCTCAATAAAGAAATCCAAAAACATTAAATCTCCACCATAATTCTGGGGACACTACATGTCATCTTGGATAAAAATTTCAAGGCCCAAATCCAAGTACAAGGGGCCCAAATAAAGATTTGAAGTTCAGCCCACCATTCTGGCCGAGAATTACAATCAGTATAGTATGCATGACATCTCTCATGATGTAAGCATCAAATCGAGCTGATATTTTTCAGTGTGAAAGAGGAGATATATCCGGCCGACTTTGTTGAAGAAACCATTCGGATTTGAAGGCATCTTCATATTCAAAAACCCTTTCACATTATGGACTTCAAAAATACTGGATTGAAATGGACAGTTTAATTTTGTTTAATCAACCGGCCATAACTTTTGATACTTAAGTTTAAATGACTCCAAATATTGATATTAGTCGGCCAACATTATTTTATACAACTTTGAATAAGGAGATATTTGAAGATTCGGCTGTCTGAATAGCCAAATTGGCGATACAAGTGGAGGGACAGATTGGGAATGCAAACAGTTCACTCCTTGGGCTATAAATACTATCCCCTTCTCTCCTAGAGAGGGGCTGGCCTTTCAGAAGAGAGTAGATCATATTGGCACGACCCAAGCTTTTCCAAAGGCTTGGGAGGACCTTCCATACTAAAGTATTTACTTTAGAGACCTTTCCTTCTCTCTTTGTTTTCACTTACTTTTGTGTTCTTCGTTTTTGTAATTTTGTAAGTCCTTTCTTTGTAATTCTGTTTTAATGCAAGTTACTTCTTCAATATCTCTTATTCTCATCCACCTTCTGTAGTTTAATATTTATGTTCATAAAATAGTTTAAATTCAGTTGAATCCCCTTCCCTTCTTTTGCTTCCTCATTCAATCGAAAATCTGTTTTTAATTATCATCATCGTTCGTGTGTGTGTGTCAACGTACCACTCTTTTCTAATCCATTTCTTTTTCTTATATTCTTAATTTATCATCATAATTATTTTAACCAGAATATTAAACATCCAAATGTATGAGTAAATCTCTCATTGGGGTGAGTTATAATTCGAGGATGTTTAGTTATTGAGAGTTTTGCTCGATGAGTATTCTTTAAATTAATATTGTGTATGTTAAACTTAATATGTCATGGATTAATGACATATTTTGTTTAGCATGTAGTTTACATGGATTATTGGAACTACAAATACACTACCATAAATATGTACTGATTTAGATTAAAATCCTAATTAAGTTAAGGCTTGGATTAAAGCTTTAACACTTAGGAATTCTAATCGATGTCAACTTGTGAAGTGGGTGTTAATTTAAATGCAATATAAAGCAAAGATCAAGGATATCACAAGCTTAACTCCCTAATAATGAACTCACCCCAATATTTATCAATTTTTTAAATCAATTATAGTCAATCAATCATTTCAATTAATCTCTTCAACAAACCCCCCTAATCAAAATACAATCAACTAAAAACAAACGACTACTACAAAGTATCATCGCTGAGGATTCGACCCGAGTGCTGCTATACACATTAGCAGAGCACCAGAACATTGATCGGTCGATAGGCGACAATAGGCCGTGTGTTTCAAGTGGCACCGTTGCCGGGGATGGTGCTTTATGTAGTCATTAGTTTCTGGTTATTGTAAAAAAACAAAAAAAACAAAATTTTAAAAAAAATTGAAAAAAACACAAAGAAAAACTCGTCTTCCTCTTAAAAATCATAAACTAAAAAAATACAAAGAAAAACTCGCCGTACTCATCCTTTCTAAATCTCTCTGAATTCCCCGTAGCCTCCCAAACAATCCCTCGGATTTGTTTGACCCTGAAATTGATAGAACTTTTCGTCGACTTAGGAGGACCATTAGGGATAACCAAATCACCCAAGAACCAATCATTTCCCTACCAATTGAATTCGATATGGCCAATCCTAGAGAACAAACATTGAAATAACTTGCTGCCCATGATATGAATTACCAACCCCTTGGTATTCAATATCCAAACATAGAGGCTGACTTCGAACTCAAATCGGGTTTGATTCATCTTCTTCCTCATTTCCACGGGCTAGCCGGTGAGGATCCACATCTCCACCTTAAAGAGTTCCAAGTATTGTGGTCTACCATGAAGCCTCAAGGGGTTTCTGAAGAACAAATCAAACTTCGAGCATTCTCTTTCTCCCTAGCTGAATCTTCCAAGTCATGGATCTACTACCTCCCTCCTGGTTCCATAACTACATGGAATGACATGAAGCGTCTCTTTCTAGAAAAATTATTTCCTACTTCTCGTACCGCTTCCATCTGAAAAGAAATAAGTGGTATCTGTCAATTCCCAAGTGAATCACTCCATGAGTACTGGGATAGGTTCAAAAATCTTGTTGCAACATGCCCACACCACCAAATTCTTGACCAACTCTTGATCCAATACTTCTATGAGGGGTTATTGGCTATGGAGAGAACTCTCATAGATGCCTCAAGTGGCAGTGCTCTTGTTGATAAAACTCCTGCAGCTGCAAGAGATCTCATAAGTAACATGGCTGCAAACACACAACAATTCCATACTCGAGCACATGCTCAAGTCAAACAATCCCAAGATAATCAATCCATAGAGCCTAACAAGATGACTGAGTGGATGAGTGAACTTACAGGTCTTGTGCGTCAACTAGCGGTGGCTACCAAAGCCCCAACCTCATCTTCTCCACAGTCACTATTCCCTGGACCTATCAAGAATTGTGGAATCTGTAGCTCCCCAGCTCATCCAACATACACATGTCCACAACTTCAAGAGGATCAATCTGATTCATCTGGACCAATGGAGCTCAATGCAGCATATGCTCAGCGGAACCCCAATCCTCAACTATCAGGTCAGTTTGTTAGAAACTTCAACCAACCTCACTCTGAGCCCTTATCTTCTTCCTATAACCAAGGCCTTAGGTATGGTAATCCCATATCTCACCGCCCTCAATTCCCTCCTCAAAACCCAAACCAGTTTCAATACAGTCAAGGTGTTGGTAACTTCCAAAAACCTTACCCTTATGTCCCTCAACCTCAAAGGATCAATCCTCCTATTCCTCCTCCTGGGTTCCATTATCCTAGTGTGCCTTCCCAATTCCAAAACCAATACAATCGATTTCCCAAGAACCAAAATCAAGGCAATCCCAACCAGGGAAAAGCCTCTTCTTCCAAGCAACCATGGGAAAGTGCAGTGGAAGATATTGCCTCCTTCACCCGTTCTATCCTTAAAAACATTGAAACTCAAATAGGTCAACTTACATCCCACCTAAGCCAGCAACAACAATCAAATTCTTCCCAACTCCCAGCTCAACCATTACCCAACCCTAAGGGTAATGTAAGTGCAATAGCACTTAGATCAGGAATGCAACTTGTTATGCCTCAAGATAAATCCTCAAACCCTCTTTTGAATGTTGAACTAGAAAATGAAAAGAAAACGAAAATTGAAAAGGAATCTGAATCCATTCCATAACCTCCTTCCATTCCACTTAGGAATCCAATTCCTTTTCCTCAAGCCGTTTCTAAACCAAGGATGTCCTTTGAACCTGATTCTGAAATGCTCGACATGTTTAGACGTGTTGAAGTAAACATTCCCCTCTTAGATGTCATAAAACAAATTCCTAAGTATGCCAAGTTTCTAAAGGAGTTGTGTACCCATAAGAGTCAACTTAGGACCTTCAAAAATGTTTCCACCCAGCAGTCTATTCCCATAAAGTGCAAAGATCCAGGGACCTTTACAGTTCCATGCCAAATTGGATGTTCCAACTTTGGTGATGCACTCATAGACCTAGGAGCCTCAATTAATGTCATGCCCAAATCCATATTCTCTAACCTTGTTCTAGGTCCCTTGCACCCAACGGGTGTTGTCATTCAGTTATCCAATCGAAGCACAACCAGTCCCGAGGGAATAATTGAGGATGTTCTTGTCCGAGTCAATGATCTTATCTTCCCTGCTGATTTCTATGTCATTGACATGGAAGGTGAGATGAACTCTTCTCGATCTCCCCTAATTCTAGGAAGACAATTCCTCATGACTGCGAGAACCAAGATTGATGTCCATGCTGGCATCTTATCCATGGAATTCGGTGACCAACTGGTCAAGTTTGACATTTTTCAATCCATGTGATACCCATCTGAGAATCACTCTGTATTCTCTATCCATGTTTCTGAAACTCCCTCTGAGAGTGTGTTGAATCCTAATCCATCATGTTCTTTCTGTTCTACTAATAGAGGAGTTTGTGAATATTGCATCCTCATTAACCAAGTGATTAATGGTGAAATTGATGTTGACATTACAAATGCAAACTCCATTGATCTAAAGGATCTTGAAAACTCTTTGGAATCTAATCTCACCTCTAACCTCCAATGCTCCAACATGGATAGTAATGAGGAAAATTAAATAGAATGCTCATTTGTTGATTCAGACCAGATTATCCCACATTCATTCTTTCCTATCCATGATTCTGAAAATTCTGTTATATGTGAAGTGAACCTTGAACCAATGTGTTTATATTGTCCTGATGGTAGTGATGTTTTTGATATTTGTACCCTAATTAATAAAGTGATCACTGGTGAGGTTAAAATTGACCATTCTTTGGCGAACAACATTGAAATAAAGGATATTGAAAATTTTATTCAGTCTTATGACTCCACTGATCCTCATTACTCTACATCGGTAAGTGATGAAATAAATGAGTCAAAAAAAATTGGGATCTCATACTCTACTTTTGTGTTATCCGAACCGTACATAAATGAACCATCAGAATTGAGACATCTTCCTGAATTTCCAAGAATAGAAAATCATCACTTTGGGGATAAAATCATTCCTCACATTGAAGACCAAAGGGAGGGTAGTCATATTCTCTTTCCACCCCCATTGAATTGCAAGCACACCAACAAGGATGGGAAGAAATTATCCAATGAATCATCAGGCCTCCCAGAGGAGAATTTTTTCTGGAAGCACACTAGAGTTGAGAAAATACGATGGCCACCATCAGACTATGGGTAGTCCACTGCAACTGTCTATCTGTAGACAAATAAATGCAGCGCTTCTTGGGAGGCAAACCATGTTTTCTTTGACTTTTATGAAATTTCAATTTCTTTTTAGATTTTCATTAGATGAATAATGAATTTTAATTTTCAGGTAACTTCCCACTATTCTGGAACCACCTCTACTTCCACTGAATCCCCAAATTCTCTAGCCAACCCACCACTAGATGGAGATGGCGACCCGCCAAATCCAAACCAGGGGGCACCTCTTTCCCTTTAACTCTCTCTTTATCTCTTCCTCTCTCTACCTTTTTCTTCTTCTTCCTCTCTCTTTCATTTTTTTTACCACTTTATTCGTCAAACCCTTTCTGTTTATCTTTCTTGTGTGGGTGTGTATTTTATAAAAACCTTAAAAACTAAAAAAACCAAAAAAACACAATTACTTAAAAAAATTAAAAAAAAAAGAGTCATGCTTACTCACCATTGAGTTTTGAAATTTTGTCCAACCATTTTGGGGATTTAATAGCCATGTTTTCATCTCAAAAATTTTGTATTTTCATTATGACTTTGGATAAAGAATTTTGTGTCAAAACCAACACATTTTGAATGCTAATTTTTTTATTTGGAAAATTATTTTCCCTAACCGTGAGAACAAAAATTTGCTTTCATGGCAAGGCCACCTATGGCCATCTTTTCAAAATGTGTGTTTTCACCCCCATTTGTGAGTCTTGAGTTTGTGGACCTTCGAGCTGAATTTACTACCTTAGTGTGCATTAATATGATAGAGGCATTTTATGAACCACATGAGAATCACAATAGCCAAATAGCCTCCCATAACCCTTAAATTAATCCTCCTTTTGAAAGCCCCTTCAAGCCTATGAAAACATTTTCTTTGATAGCCACATTACAAGCCCAATACCTTATCCCACCTAATATCAACATGGATTTTCATTGCATATGTTTTTGAAATTTAAGTGTGGGGGGGAATGGATTTCATTTTTGGGTATCATTTCCTTACTTTCTGGTGTGTTATCATATGCTTGAGGGCAAGCATCCATTTAAGTGTGGGGTGAGGTTGTCTTTCAGTGGGATTTGGGAATGTATTGTACAAATGATATTGAAAAAGTGTTCAAAAAAAAATTCAAAAAAAAATGAATATAAGAATGGGTTGTGTCTTGGATGGGTCAAAAATCACTCTTTCTCAACTTTTTATCTTGTTATAACTATTACAATTAGTGTCATGAGGCGACCAAACATGGGTTGGGATATGAGTGTGAGATCTGTTTTAAGGTCAACTTTCGAAAAAAAAAAGAACACTTGCATTATATTATTATATATTTGGGAGAAGTTTGGTGGTTTGTAAATATTTCATCTTCTCATCCCCTTCATATTTTCTTCCTTTATTGTGTCTTTATTCACACAATCATTCCCTTGTAAATATATGTTTTCATTTTCTTCCATGTTTTATTTCAAAAAAATGTGCATTGTTTTTCTATGTTGGTATTTTAACCCTCTTATTCTCTCTCTTGGAAATTATATTCCTACCGTCCCATAGCCACAGAAAAACCCCATTAAAAAGACCTCTTGATTTTTTTGCACTTTGGATAGGGATTGGAAGCTGGGAGCTCTTTTCAGACTCTAAGATTTTCACTTTTGGTTGGTGAAAGAGTGAACCTCCACAAATGAATTTTATCATCTTGAGAGGTGTGAGTTTTGAGTGTCCACATTTTCCATTTCTAAATTTGAGCATGAAAAAATGAATTAGTTTTGGAACATTGTTTCTGTAACAACTTGTGGTGGAATTTAAAATGGATGAGTGAAATAGTCTAAACCTCCCCTGATTGGAGAAAACAAAATTTTAATATCTGTTGGTGAGTAAAAATGATTTTGTCATGTTTTTATATTTGTTGCACATGAGGACATGCACAAAACTAAGTGTGGGGGAGTTGATGTTATTAATATTTTTATGACTTATTATATTCCCCCTTTACTGATTTTATTTGAAATATGCATAATTTGTGTGAAATATTAATGTTTTAATATTAAGTATAATTTTTGAGCATTTTTAGAAGTAGTCCAATTGAGTCAGTTTAATGTTTTAATAATAACTGTCACTATACTGATCCAAATTGTGTGGTTCTTGTTTTTTAGGATTCTAATTTCAATATAAAACATTTCATTAGAAGGAACCATGATCCAATTCTTCCATTTGAAGGGTCATATGGTCCTCATAAACAAGACCAAAGAATCTGTGAACAAACTGGACCAGCCTTGAAGATTTATTTACTGGGCTCAATACAGAAGTCCAAAAACATTAACTCTCCACCTTAATTCGGGGGACACTACATTTCATCTTTGATAAAAATTTCAAGGCCCAAATCCAAGTACAAGGGGCCCAAATAAAGCTTTGAAGTCCAGCCCACCATTCTGTCCGAGAATTAAAATCAGTATAGTATTCATGACATCTCTCATGATTTAAGCATCAAATCGAGCTGAGATTTTTCAGTGTGAAAGAGGAGATATAGGAGGCCTACTTTGTTGAATAAACCATTCGGATTTTAAGGCATATTCATATTCAAAAACCCTTTCACATTATGGACTTCAAAAAGACTAGATTGAAATGGACAGTTTAATTTTGTTTAATAAACTGGCGATAACTTTTGATCCTTAATTCAAAATGACTCCATATTTTGAGAGTAGTCGGCCAACATTATTTTCTACAACTTTAAAGAAGGAGATATTTGAAGATTCTGCTGTATGAATAGCCAAATTGTCGATACAAGTGGAGGGACAGATTGGGAATGCAAACAGTCCACTCCTTGGGCTATAAATACTCTCCCCTTCTCTCCTTGAGAGGGGTTGGAATTTCAGAAGAGAGTAGACCATATTGGCATGACCCAATCTTTGAAAAAGGCTTGGTAGGACCTGACATACTCAAGTTTTTACTTGAGATACCTTTCCTCCTCTCTTTGTTTTCACTTACTTTTGTGTTCTTCGTTTTTGTAATTTTGTAAGTCCTTTCTTTGTAATTCTGTTTTAATGCAAGTTACTTCTTCAATATCTCTTATTCCCATCCACCTTATGTAGTTTAATATTTATGTTCTTAAAATAGTTTAAATTCAGTTGAATCCCCTTCCCTTCTTTTTCTTCCCCATTCAATCGAAAATCCGTTTTTAATTATCATCATCGTTCGTGTGTGTGTGTCAACGTACCACTCTTTTCTAATCCCTTTCTTTTTCTTCTATTCTTAATTTATCATCATAATTATTTTAACCAGAATATTAAACATACAAATGGCTGAGTAAATCTCTCATTGGGGTGAGTTATAATTTGGGGATGTTAAGTGATTGAGAGTTTTTCTCGATGAGTATTCTTTAAATTAATATTGTGTATGTTAAACTTAATATGTCATGGATTAATGACATATTTTGTTTAGCATGTGGTTTCTATGGATTATTGGAACTACAAATACACTACCATAAATATGTACTGATTGAGATTAAAATCCTAATTAAGTTAAGGCTTGGATTAAAGCTTTAACACTTAGGAATTCTAATCGATGTCAACTTGTGAAGTGGGTGTTAATTTAAATGCAATATAAAAGCAAAGCTCAAGGATATCACAAGCTTAACTCCCTAATAATGAACTCGCCCCAATATTTATAAATTTGTTAAATCAATTATAGTCAATCAATCATTTCAATTAAGCTCTGCAAAAAACCCCCCCTAATCAAAATACAATCAACTAAAAACAAACGACTACTACAAAGTATCATCGTCGAGGATTCGACCCGAGTGCTGCTATACACATTAGCAGAGCACCGGAACATTGACCGGTCGATAGGTGACAATTGGCCGTGAGTTTAAAATGGCGTCGTTGCCGGGGATGGTGATTTACGTAGTCATTAGTTTCTGGTTATTTTAAAAAAAACAAAAAAACAAAATTTTAAAAAAAAAATTGAAAAAAACACAAAGAAAAACTTGTCTTCCTCTTAAAAATCATAAACTGAAAAAATACAAAGAAAAACTCGCCTTACTCATCCTTTCTAAATCTCTCTGAATGCCCCATAGCCTCCCAAACAATCCCTCGGATTTGTTTGACCTTGAAATTGATAGAACTCTTCGTCGACTTAGGAGGACCATTAGGGATAACCAAATCACCCAAGAACCAATCATTTCCCTACCAATTGAATTCGATATGGCCAATCCTAGAGAACAAACATTGAAAGAACTTGCTGCCCCTGATATGAATTACCAAACTCTTGGTATTCAATATCCAAACATAGAGGCTGACTTTGAACTCAAATCGGGTTTGATTCATCTTCTTCCTCATTTCCACGGGCTAGCCGGTGAGGATCCACATCTCCACCTTAAAGAGTTCCAAGTAGTGTGCTCTACCATGAAGCCTCAAGGGGTTTCTGAAGAACAAATCAGACTTCGAGCATTCCCTTTCTCCCTAGACGACTCTTCCAAGTCATGGCTCTACTACCTTCCTCCTGGTTCCATAACTACATGGAATGACATGAAGCGTCTCTTTCTAGAAAATTTCTTTCATGTTTCTCGTACCGCTTCCATCCGAAAGGAAATAAGTGGTATCCGTCAATTCCCAAGTGAATCACTCCATGAGTACTGGGAGAGGTACAAAAAGCTTGTTGCAACATGCCCACACCACCAAATTCCTGACCAACTCTTGATCCAATACTTCTATGAGGGGTTATTGTCTATGGAGAGAACTCTCATAGATGCCGCAAGTGGCACTGCTCCTGTTGATAAAACTCCTACAGCTGCAAGAGATCTCATAAGTAACATGGCTGCAAACACACAACAATTCCATACTCGAGCACATGCTCAAGTCAAACAAGCCCAAGATAATCAATCCATAGAGCCTAACAATATGACTGAGTGGATGAGTGAACTTACAGGTCTTGTGCGTCAACTAGCGGTGGCTACAAAAGCCCCAACCTCATCTTCTCCACAGTCACTATTCCCTGGACCTATCAAGAATTGTGGAATCTGTAGCTCCCTAGCTCATCCAACAAACACATGTCCACAACTTCAAGAGGATCAATCTGATTCATCTGGACCAATGGAGCTCAATGCAGCATATGCTCAGCGGAACCCCAATCCTCAACTATCAGGTCAGTTTGTTAGAAACTTCAACCAAGCTCACTCCGAGCCCTTATCTTCTTCCTATAACCAAGGCCTTAGGTATGGTAATCCCATATCTCACCACCCTCAATTCCCTCCTCAAAACCCAAACTAGTTTCACTACAGTCAAGGTGTTGGTAACTTCCAACAACCTTACCCTTATGTCCCTCAACCTCAAAGGATCAATCCTCCTATTCCTCCTCCTGGGTTCCATTATCCTAGTGAGCCTTCCCAATTCCAAAACCAATACAATCGATTTCCCAAGAACCAAAATCAAGGCAATCCCAACCAGGGAAAAGCCTCTTCTTCCAAGCAACCATGGGAAAGTGTAGTGGAAGATATTGCCTCCTTCACCCGTTCTATCCTTAAAAACATTGAAACTCAAATAGGTCAACTTACATCCCACCTGAGCCAGCAACAACAATCAAATTCTTCCCAACTCCCAGCTCAACCATTACCCAACCCTAAGGGTAATGTAAGTGCAACAGCACTTAGATCAGGAATGCAACCTGCTATGCCTCAAGATAAATCCTCAAACCCTCTTTTGAATGTTGAACTAGAAAATGAAAAGAAAACGAAAATTGAAAAGGAATCTGAATCCATTCCATCACCTCCTTCCATTCCACTTAGGAATCCAATTCCTTTTCCTCAAGCCGTTTCTAAACCAAGGATGTCCTTTGAACCTGATTCTGAAATGCTCGACATGTTTAGACGTGTTGAAGTAAACATTCCCCTCTTAGATTCCATAAAACAAATTCCTAAGTATGCCAAGTTTCTAAAGGAGTTATGTACCCATAAGAGTCAACTTAGGACCTTAGAAAATGTTTCCACCCAGCAGTCTATTCCCATAAAGTGCAAAGATCCAGGGACCTTTACAGTTCCATGCCAAATTGGAAGTTCCAACTTTGGTGATGCACTCATAGACCTAGGAGCCTCAATTAATGTCATGCCCAAATCCATATTCTCTAACCTTGTTCTAGGTCCCTTGCACCCAACGGGTGTTGTCATTCAGTTATCCAATCGAAGCACAACCAGTCCCGAGGGAATAATTGAGGATGTTCTTGTCCGAGTCAATGATCTTATCTTCCCTACTGATTTCTATGTCATTGACATGGAAGGTGAGATGAACTCTTCTCGATCTCCCCTAATTCTAGTAAGACAATTCCTCATGACTTCGAGAACCAAGATTGATGTCCATGCTGGCATCTTATCCATGGAATTCGGTGACCAACTGGTCAAGTTTGACATTTTTCAATCCATGTGATACCCATCTGAGGATCACTCTGTATTCTCTATCCATGTTTCTGAAACTCCCTCTGAGAGTGTTTTGAATCCTAATCCATCATGTTCTTTCTGTTCTACTAATAGAGGAGTTTGTGAATATTGCATCCTCATTAACCAAGTGATTAATGGTGAAATTGATGTTGACATTACAAATGAAAACTCCATTGATATAAAGGATCTTGAAAACTCTTTGGAATCTAATCTCACCTCTGACCTCAAATGCTCCAACATGGATAGTAATGAGTAAAATGAAATAGAATGCTCATTTGTTGATTCAGATCAGATTATCCCACATTCATTCTTTCCTATCCATGATTCTGAAAATTCTGTTATATGTGAAGTGAACCTTAAACCAATGTGTTTATATTGTCCTGATGGTAGTGATGTTTATGATATTTGTACCCTAATTAATAAAGTGATCACTGGTGAGGTTGAAATTGACCATTCTTTGGCGAACAACATTGAAATAAAGGATATTGAAAATTTTATTCAGTCTTATGACTCCACTGATCATCATTACTCTACATCGGTAAGTGATGAAATAAATGAGTCAAAAAAAATTGGGATCTCATACTCTACTTTTGTGTTATCCGAACCTTACATAAATGAACCATCAGAATTGAGACATCTTCCTGAATTTCCAAGAATAGAAAATCATCACTTTGTGGATAAAATCATTCCTCACATTGAAGACCAAAGGGAGGATAGTCATATTCTCTTTCCACCCCCATTGAATTGCAATCACACCAACAAGGATGGGAAGAAATTATCCAATGAATCATAAGGCCTCCCAGAGGAGAAGTTTTTCTGGAAGCACACTAGAGTTGAGAAAATACGATGGCCACCATCAGACTATGGGTAGTCCACTGCAACTGTCTAGCTGTAGACAAATAAATACAGCGCTTCTTGGGAGGCAACCCATGTTCTCTTTTACTTTTATGAAATTTCAATTTCTTTTTAGATTTTCATTATATTAATAATGAATTTTAATTTTCAGGTAACTTCCCACTATTCTGGAACCACCTCGACTTCCACCGAATCCCCAAATTCTCTAGCCGACCCACCACTAGATGGAGATGGCGACCCGCCAAATCCAAACCAGGGGCACCTCTTTCCCTTTAACTCTCTCTCTATCTCTTCCTCTCTCTACCTCTTTCTTCTTATTCCTCTCTCTTTCATTTTTTTTACCACTTTATTCATCAAACCCTTTCTGTTTATCTTTCTTGTGTGGGTGTGTATTTTATAAAAACCTTAAAAACTAAAAAAACCAAAAAAACACAATTACTTAAAAAAATTACAAAAAAAGAGTCATGCTTACTCACCATTGAGTTTTGAAATTTTGTCCAACCATTTTGGGGATTTAATAGACATTTTTTCATCTCAAAAACTTTGTATTTTCATTATGACTTTGGATAAAAAAATTTGTGTCAAAACCAACACATTTTGAATGCTAAATTTTTTATTTGGAAAATTATTTTCTCCAACCGTGAGAACAAACATTTTCTTTCATGGCAAGGCCACCTATGGCCATCTTTTCAAAATGTGTGTTTTCACCCCCATTTGTGAGTCTTGAGTTTGTGGACCTTCGAGCTGAATTTCCTACCTTAGTGTGCATTAATATGATAGAGGCATTTTCTGAACCACATTAGAATCACAATAGCCAAATAGCCTCCCATAACCCTTACATTAATCATCCTTTTGAAAGCCCCTTCAAGCCTATGAAAACCTTTTCTTTGATAGCCACATTACAAGCCCAATACCTTATCCCACCTAATATCAACATGGATTTTAATTGCATATGTTTTTAAAATTTAAGTGTGGGGGGGAATGGATTTCATTTTTGGGTATCATTTCCTTACTTTCTGGTGTGTTATCATATGCTTGAGGGAAAGCATCAATTTTATTGTGGGGGGAGGTTGTCTTTCAGTGGGATTTGGGAATTTATTGTACAAATGATATTGAAAAAGTGTTCAAAAAAAATTCAAAAAAAAATGATTATAAGAATGGGTCGTGTCTTGGATGGGTCAAAAATCCCTCTTTCTCAACCTTTGATCTTGTTATAACTATTACAATTAGTGTTGTGAGGAGATCAAACATGGGTTGGGATATGAGTGTGAGATCTGTTTTAAGGTCAACTTTCGAAAAACAAAGAAAAAAAAAAGAACACTTGCATTATATTCTTATATCATTGGGAGAAGTTTGGTGGTTTGTAAATATTTCATCTTCTCGTCCCCTTCATATTTTCTTCCTCTATTGTGTCTTTCTTCACACAATCATTCCCTTGTAAATATGTGTTTTCATTTTCTTCCATGTTTTATTTCAAAAAAATGTGCATTGTTTTTCTATGTTGTTATTTTAACCCTTTTATTCTCTCTCTTGGACATTATATTCCTACCGTCCCATAGCCATAGAAAAACCCCATTAAAAAGACCTCTTGATTTTTGTGCACTTTGGATAGGGATTGGAATCTGAGAGCTCTTTTCAAACTCTAAGATTTTCACTTTCGGTTGGTGAAAGAGTGAACCTCCACAAATGAATTTTATCATCTTGAGAGGTGTGAGTTTTGAGTGTCCACATTTTCCATTTCTAAATTTGAGCATGAAAAAATGAATTAGTTTTGGAACATTTTTTCTGTAACAACTTGTGGTGGAATTCAAAATGGATGAGTGAAATAGTCTAAACCTCCCCTGATTGGAGAAAACAAAATTTTAATATCTGTTGGTGAGTAAAAATGATTTTGTCATGTTTTTATATTTGTTGCACATGAGGACATGCACAAAACTAAGTGTGGGGGAGTTGATGTTATTAATATTTTCATGACTTATTATATTCCCCCTTTACTGATTTTATATGAAATGTGCATAATTTGTGTGAAATATTAATGTTTGAATATTAAGTATAATTTTTGAGCATTTTTAGAAGTAGTCCAATTGAGTCAGTTTAATGTTTTAATAATAACTGTCACTATACTTATCCAAATTGTGTGGTTCTTCTTTTTTTGGATTCTCCTTTCAATATACAAGATTTCATTATAAGGAACCATGATCCAATTCTGCCATTTGAAGGGTCATATGGTCCTCACAAACAAGACCAAAGAATCTGTGAACAAACTGGACCAGCCTTGAAGATTGATTTACTGGGCTCAATACAGAAGTCCACAAACATTAAATCTCCACCATAATTCGGGGGACACTACATGTCATCTTGGATAAAAATTTCAAGGCCCAAATCCAAGTACAAGGGGACCAAATAAAGCTTTGAAGTCCAGCCCACCATTCTGGACGAGAATTAAAATCAGTATAGTATTCATGATATCTCTCATGATGTAAGCATCAAATCGAGCTGCAATTTTTCAGTGTGAACGAGGAGATATAGCCGGCCGACTTTTTTGAAGAACCCATTCGGATTTCAAGTCATCTTCATATTCAAAAACCCTTTCACATTATGGACTTCAAAAATACTGGATTGAAATGGAAAGTTTAATTTTTTTCAATCAACCGGCCATAACTTTTGATCCTTAAGTCCAAATGACTCCAAATTTTGATAGTAGTCGGCCAACATTATTTTATACAACTTTTAAGGAGGAGATATTTGAAGATTCGGCTGTCTGTATAGCCGAATTGTCGATACAAGTGGAGGGACAGATTGGGAATGCAAACAGTCCACTCCTTGGGCTATAAATACTCTCCCCTTCTCTCCTTGAGAGGGGTTGGCATTTCAGAAGAGAGTAGATCATATTGGCACGACCCAAGCTTTGACAAAGTCTTGGGAGGACCTGACATACTCAAGTTTTTACTTGAGATACCTTTCCTCCTCTCTTTGTTTTCACTTACTTTTGTGTTCTTTGTTTTTGTAATTTTGTAATCCCTTTCTTTGTAATTCTATTTTAATGCAAGTTACTTCTTCAATATCTCTTATTCTCATCCACCTTCTGTAGTTTAATATTTATGTTCTTAAAATATTTTAAATTCAGTTGAATCCCCTTCCCTTCTTTTTCTTCCTCATTCAATCGAAAATCTGTTTTTAATTATCATCATCGTTCGTGTGTGTGTGTGTGTCAACGTACCACTCTTTTCTAATCCCTTTCTTTTTCTTCTATTCTTAATTTATCATCATAATTATTTTAACTAGAATATTAAACATCCAAATGGCTGAGTAAATATCTCATTGGGGTGAGTTATAATTCGGGGATGTTAAGTGATTGAGAGTTTTGCTCGATGAGTATTCTTTAAATTAATATTGTGTATGTTAAACTTAATATTTCATGGATTAATGATATGTTTTGTTTAACGAGTGGTTTCCATGGATTATTGGAACCATAAATACACTACCATAAATAAGTTTTGATTGAGATTAGAACCCTAAGTTATGTTAAGGCTTGGATTAAAAGCCTTCACACTTTTGAATTCCAATCAACGTCAACTTATGACATGGGTATTAATTTAATGCAATACAAAGTAAGGCTCAAGGATATCACATGCTTAACTCCCCAATGATGAACTCACTCCAATCTTTATAAATTTGGTAAATCAAACATCATCCATAAATCATTTCAATTAAGCTCTGCAAACAAACCCCCCTAATCAAAATACAATAAACTAAAAACAAACGACTATTACAAAGTATCATCGTCGAGGATTCGACCCGAGTGCTGCTATACACATTAGCAGAGCACCGGAATTTTGACTGGTCGATAGGCGACAATTGGCCGTGCATTTCAGATGGGTATCTATCATAGTGTAGGATAGGATGGATATATGGGATATTGAGTATAGGGATACTAATACATCATACTCAAGGTTTCCTTTGGTTATGAATCAATGGGTTGGTTCATTTATAGAAACACAGAATTATAATAATTATTTCAAATGGTCATATAATTATGAAACTCCATAAAGAATATGTTATCGTAACATATAGTGACTTCCCAACATTGGAAGCTGATGTAAAACTACCTTCATCGAATAAAGGGATCCTATATAAAGGGTAAAATCCTTATTTTGGGGTTGTGTAACATTATGTAAAAGTTCTAAACACTTACAATCCATAGATGAAACCCTCTCTTATTCCTAGTTAACTTTTTTATCTTTGTAGAGTATATACTAGCATACATTTTGAAGAGACCCGAAGCTAGACATACATGGACATTATATTACTTTTGCGGAATACTTAGTACATAACAAAAACACACACACAAGGATCGTAATAGTTTAGTGTCTTTGGAAACTCGGAATATAATCTTCTAATCCTGGTGAAAGATATTCAACATCTCTCATAAAGATCTTCTTTTTTTTATACCTAAAACCTTTCTTTATATCCTAGGGAAAATAAAACATAAAAAAGGGTGAGCTCAAATGCTCAGTAAGGGTAAACAAAAGAAATATCAATCACAGCGTATACACAAGCACATATCTTTTGGAAATCTTAACCTGCAAAATAGATCATAATTTCATAACATGGGATAAATCATGGCAGTGAAATGTAATCACCATAATCATAACTTAAAACATGAAACTTTGTGGCATACACACATAATCATAGAGAATCATTTCTTATTAGTCAAGACTCATTGCCAAGACTATCTTAGTGGACAAAGTCCCTTTCTGAACCGAGTCGCTCTCGTTTCAGTCCTGTTTCACTGAACCGGTATAACCTACCGTTCCAGCCATGTATATCTCATGAGATATAAAATCTTTACCCAATGTATTGGAGGGAGATATAGGTCCCACCCATCTCATAATTATACCATTCTTATGTCTGCCACAAAATCATAAATCATACATCATTGCATAACCCATGTAGTAAAAATGGGATTCTTAAACAACATGACATCATAAAACAATTCATATAAGATAAAGGAATTCATAAAAATATTTCCATCACAACATAATCAAATCCATGTAATAATATGGATAGAAACATAACCCTTTATTATCTTAGATGGAAAATAATTTTGATAAAACACTTGAACTCCATTCTTGAGGAAAATATCCTTTCTACTTCAAAAACATTTTTCCTTTCTTAACATGTCATACAACTTTAAACTAAAATAAGTTGATTAAAAATAAACTTGAAAACTTGTATAGGAAGCTTCTTGGAAATAATGTTTTAAAAATACATTCATGCCGTATAAGTTAAAAAAACATTCTTCGTACTTTTGTCGGAAAAGTCAAAAAGTACCTCGTACGAAAAACGACAAAAGATTCCTTTCATATCCTTTAATAAAAACTCACCGAAGGGTAAAATTGGATTTAAACAATTTTAGGTGGATTGAAATAACATTACATATTGAGGAAACATGGATGTGGATGATAAAATACAGCCCAGTAAATACCAAAGTATAAGCAATCTCGGATAAAAATGAGATTATGATATTTCCCTTACCTTAGGTCCGATTTGCTTCATAAGTTTCCAAACCTCCAGTATAATGATTTAAATAATCTCATTTACTTATTACATAATCATATTCATTGTTATGATATCATATATGGTTCACTTATGACTTTATATTACCCGTTCTTTTGTAAATTCCATGTTAAAGAGCGTTTTGGGTAAAATTGTTTCATTTATCGTAGGTGTTTGGACTTGTTGTTCTTGACATTATTATTACTTATATCATGATTTACTTACTTCAAGAATATAAAATATGATTTATATATCATATATATTCAGTATATATATATATATAATAGATAGATAAATGAAATCAAACACACCGTTCATGGAGACGGTAGTCCATACGTACGCATGAATGCTGTTTTCCTTTCCTTATTATCTTGAATAGAAGTAAGTATATGACATATATATATACATAAATCCATTAGATTTACCATGTCATATATTTCATGATTACTTATTATATATACTTTATAATCATTCATGAATGGTTAAAGTGGAGAATGAATCTCATCGCGTCGTGGAGACGGTAGTCCGTACGTACGCACGAGCGATGATATCATTTCCATAATTATTGAATTGAATTGAAGTGGATGATAAAATATATCAGAATTATTATGATGTTATAATAACTATGTATAGTTATTCTTTACACCATAATACCCATCCATGTAAGGTGTTGGTGGAAAAAAAGATTACACCACGGCGTGGAGACGGTATTCCGTACGTACACACGCGCGGTGATTTCATTTTCTGTAGGATGGATAGATGGTGAATTAGGATTGTTTCATACTTATAATAACATATCAGTATATGAGTGATACTGATGTTATTACTTCATAATGAAACAACCTAATAAGAATAAGTGGAAGAAGAAATAAAGGTGAAAGAATCGTTAACGGAAATTACCTCTTCTTTGAAGCACCTCTTTGAGACCTCCTCTTAGGGCACTAAAATTGGTCTTTGAGGAATACCAGAACCTCTAGGATGTTTCTAGGGAAGTGGAGAAGAGAATTTGGCAGGGGTTGGCCGAGCTTGAAGGCTCAAAGTTGTGTGAGGAAGAGAGGGAGGAGGTGTCCTTTTATAAGGGAGGAGAGGGGCACCTTTGGAATTCTTAAAAATATTAATTTATAATAAATCTAACCCCACTTAAAAACCTCCAAAAATGACTCATATTCGAATATTAGATGAGATAGGGTTGTAATATCATCAACCAATCAAATTTAGACATGTTTGGATCTTATTTTAAACCTTATCATTTTGATTTATCCTTATTTAATCTATTTATGTTTATTTGTTGTAATAGAATTCTAAATTCTAAATTATAACAAATAATTACTTATTTGTTGTGAATTTTCCATAATTGTTTACTTTATAACATTATAGACCATATAAATTTAAATTTATAATTTTTAAATATTTTTGTGATTTTTAAACAATTTTATAATATGTTATTTTTATAAAATAACAATAGTGTCAATTTTGACACTATTCATTAATTTGAATTTAAATAAAATATATACAGAAGATATGTTCAAACTAAAAGCTTTAATATATTAATAAAAGGTCATATGTATCTATAAAATTAGTGGATCACACATTAAATAGTTCATATAATATTTATTTTATTATTTTTAAAACCATTTATTTGGTTTATCTCTTAATAAAATAGTTACTACATCATTTTTGTATAATTATTTAATATACGTATTTGTTGCATAAAAATTTAAAATAAAATCCTATGATGAAGATACATATATTACCTTTCACAATAATACTTTTACTAGAATTTATCATCTTAAAATCAGAATATTTAAATTGTTATATTTATTAAATTGTCATGGTTACAACTTTGGCATCATTTAAAATAAAATAATATAAGTGTCATAATTGCTTGTATAAGACTCCAAATGGTCAAATATTAGACCATTGTATGATTATAGTTTCAATTTACATGACCAATAAGTTTTGGTCAGGGTTTTGTGCCTTTTATGGTCACTATTAGTTTAATAAAAACTTTATTCTTGATTTTTCACTAGATAAATAATTTCTGCATCACTATTGTGTCACAATTAATGATAACTATTTAATCCCAAAAAATTCTAAATAAATTCTCATGATGTAGATAATTTTTTTAGCTTTCTGGATACTATTTATTTTCGAAGTTTTATGATGTTTATCACTAAGTTAAAATTATTATACTTATAAGATTTAAGAAAGTGACATGTTGTCACTTTCTTTGGTTTTAATAATAATTAAATAATTTTCATGGTCAAAAGTCCATAAAATGAATCTAATCCGACCCTTAGTTGATATGGGTTTACTTTTAGCCATCAAATAGAATTTTTCCATGTGTTAGGGTAATTTTATAATATTATATTTACCCTTAATTACCCGATTTACCTTTAACTATGGTAAATAAAATTTACCGTAGTTACTATTCATAATTCCGAAAAATAAAAAATAGCCTAATAACATAATTTGGTCCCACTGATTCCAAATATGGAATCTATTTTTTAAAATTCAATACACAGAAGTTTCAGAAATTAAATTAAAATTAATCCCATTGTCGAATAAAAACGGGTTTTTGTTTAAAACATTGCAAAAGATTGAATTGATTTAACCTACGAATTCAAGGTAAAATCAATGCTAATGACATACATTATATTAAATGGTAAAAATATATTCTATTTATACTTTAAAACCATTCAATATTATAATTTAACCACATAAGATATTATGATGAAAAAAGTAGTTTTTAATTAAAATATAGCGTGTTTTTACTATTCATTAAAATATGAAAGTTATCGGAAAAATATCAAAACTTTATCTAATGTAAATTTTTACACCCTGATTCAATAGAAGAATTTTATTTTGTCAAATTGAACATATAAACATGTCAAAACTATATTTAAAGTGGGTGTGCCATCAAAAGGTGGCAAAACTGCATTTTTTTTTAAAATACTTATTTTACCCGAAAAATTTATTTTGTTCTTATACCATGTTCTAGAAAATGTGTAAGATGAATAATAATGTTATAAAATTCAAAATTTAGTTAATACTATTCATAACGGCTAGTTCATGACAATATTATAATAATATATCATTGTTTATTAAAACCCGGTATTGCGTACAACACACGCTATCGAGGAAGGTCGTGATTGCGTGTAATGCAAGCCAAGTCAGGGTTGCGTGTTGTGAAAGAATCCTTTGTTATTTCGTATAATAGAATCCAACCATATTTCATTTATACATTTAATATATATATATATATATATACTCAATGTTGCGTAGAATAACTATTATCAAAATTGTGTGTAACACGGTCCAAGAATAGTGTTGTGTATACTACAAGATAATACGGTGTTGCATATAATGCAAGGTAATCTTGGTGTAGAATACAACACAAGATATTAATGAAATTAAATTAATATTTTTCATAAAATCTCGGGGTGTTACATTCTACCCCCCTTAAAATGAATTTCGCCCTCGAAATTCATCGGGGTTATAAATGGTTTACTATTTAAAAGTTTCTTTGATAGAAACCCACATCGTAAAAAGGAATACCAAAACTTATCTATAAAAACTAAACTATAAAACATAATGGTTACCCAAGTTAACTAATCACCTGGTATCCACATAGGAGAACATAGGTGAAAATATGGACATGGAAGAGAAATCTAACCATCATGTTCTGATGGAGAGTGGTAAAGGACATGGATATGAAAAAGCCAAAAATCACAAAGCCATAAATTTGTGATGATCTAGGGCACCATCTGATTCATCAGATATAAGATCACTAGGACAACATTTTTGGTTTTCAATATCATTTCCCTAAAGTTGAAAATTTTGAATTAGAAGAAATACTTACTTGATTTTGGTACAATCTCACTGTTGTTCCTGCTTTGAACAGTTTTCACTTCATCTCTTAAAGAAATGAAGTGTTAAAAGATCATGTGATATAATGATGGGTCATTCTATCTGTTTCAAACAAAAGGTTACAAATAGTTATCAAATATTCTTAAGTCCATCTTTTGTGAGGTTGAACTTATACTTCATATATCATACCTCTTAATAAAATAAACTAGTTTCTACTAACCAGGGACTTCCTATAGGTCAGTGGTAGGCGATAAAGTCTAGTCGCACTTCGGTTGGGGGTTCGATTCCCACAGCCTTGTCCGACGCGATGGGATGTCGCCCATCCTGCAGGTTGCCCTTTTTCAAAAACTACATTACTATAACATCCCATCAATAATATCAAAAAAAAGTTCTATCCTTAAACAATACTAACTTATGTCCAACATAATCCATTCCAATCTTTAGGCTTATCTAAAATACTTCGATCCACTCTCATAACATAGTGAAAACGATTACCAGAGATTTAATACCATCGTTGATCCCCATATATCGTAATACTGCATTCCTATCTTGTTGGTCACATTCCAATAATTCGAAGGCCTTAATCATGTATTCCATTGAACCTTAGTGAAAACCTGAATGCAGTTAAAAGTGAAAACATTCCACAAACCAAAATCCTCAAAATTCTTTATAATCAAACCATGATATCACTTAGTCCTTATATCAATCATGAGCTCATGAATACTGTCAATAATTTCATTTTCTCTTTATCACTTCATTATGCGCATATCATCCACTTTCAAAAAAATATCTGAATAACCTTTCATTGTTACTCATACCATTCATCATAAACTTTCAAAACTTAAGGAAAGACAACAGTGTAACAATCCTTAGATGTCTTTTTATTCTATAGTACAACATTACACTTGATAAACATGTAATCATTCCACTACCTTCTTAAACCATTGACCGAACTTCAACAATTCTTTCATCTCACATATCATTTGTAGTCTCTTCATCATCATCCACATAAATATTACCCATACGACCATACTGATTCTCTTTATGAGACTTTCCCTTAGGGCATTGGTTTGCATAATTCCCGTACATTCCACATTTAAAACATTTAACCATTGTTGATGTCGTAGCAATACCATTATCCTCATCCCTGGTGTTAACTAAACCTTTTCCTTTGCACTTACTGGCTTTGTGTCCTTCTTTTCCACACCCAAAGCATCTTCCAGTTCCTTTGAAACATTCTCCTTGATGCCTCTTCCCACATGATTTACATAGGGGAAATTGAACTTTCTTTCCTCTATGATCATCATGAAACTCCATCTTTCTCTTATTATCCGAGTCAAGAAACTTACCAAATTTTACTTTATTGATCATATTATGAGATTTTTGATTCGGCATAATAATGATGTTTGGACTTCCAAATCCCATTTCATTTGGTTTCTCATGAAGAATATCATTCCATTGTCCATCATATCCTCCATTATCGTGAATCATCTTGTTTCCAGCCATTTTCTAAAACCCAAAAAGAATAGTGTGAGAGGCAAAAATCATAATAAAGGGGGGAGTAACTTAAATATATAACATCTTTGGTTTAATCTAATATCTTTACCATAGTTCTAGGATTATATCCTATACGTATACTTATCCTTAGGGACATCCCTAGACATACCATAGAAATGTCTCTAGGGATCTCACTAACGTTTTCGCATCCTAGTTTCCAAAGGTTGACTAAACCTTTCCTCTGATACCAACTGTAGAGACCCAAAGCTAGACGTACATGGACATTACATTAATTTTGTGGAATACTTAGTACATAACAAAAATACACACACAAGGATCGTAATAGTTTAGTGTCTTTGGAAACTCGAAATATAATCTTCTAATCCTGGTGAAAGATCTTCAACATCTCTCATAAATATCTTCTTTTTTTTATATCTAAAACCTTTCTTTATATCCTGGGGAAAATAAAACATAAAAAAGGTTGAGCTCAAATGCTCAGTAAGGGTAAACAAAAGAAATATCAATCACATCGTATACACAAGCACATAACTTTTGGAAATCTTAACCTGCAAAATAGATCACAATTTCATAACATGGGATAAATCATGGCAGTGAAATGTAATCACCATAATCATAACTTAAAACATGAAACTTTGTGTCATACACACATAATCATAGAGAATCATTTCTTGTTAGTCAAGACTCATTGCCAAGACTATCTTAGTGGACAAAGTCCATTTCTGAACCGAGTCGCCCTCGTTTCAGTCCTGTTTCACTGAACCGGTATAACCTACCATTCCAGCCATGTCTATCTCATCAGATATAAAATCTTTACCCAATGAATTGGAGGTAGATATAGTTCCCACCCATCTCATAATTATACCATTCTTATGTGTGCCACAAAATCATAAATCATACATCATTGCATAACCCATGTAGTAAAAAATGGGATTCTTAAACAACATGACATCATAAAACAATTCATATAAGATAAAGGAATTCATAAAAATATTTCCATCACAACATAATCAAATCCATGTAATAATAGGGATAGAAACATAACCCTTTATTATCTTAGATGGAAAATAATTTTGATAAAACACTTGAACTCCATTCTTGAGGAAAATATCTTTTCTACTTCAAAAACATTTTTCCTTTCTTAACATGTCATACAACTTTAAACTAAAAGAAGTTGATTAAAAATAAACTTGAAAACTTGTAAAGGAAGATTCTTGGAAATAATGTTTTAAAAATCCATTCATGTCGTATAAGTTAAAAAAACATTCTTCGTACTTTTGTCGGAAAAGTCAAAAAGTACCTCGTACGAAAAATGACAAAAGATTCCTTTCATATCCTTTAATAAAAACTCACTGAAGGGTAAAATTGGATTTAAACAATTTTATGTGGATGTAAATAACATTACATATTGAGGAAACATGGATGTGGATGATAAAATACACCCTATTAAATACCAAAGTATAAGCAATCTCGGATAAAAATGAGATTATGATATTTCCCTTACCTTAGGTCTGATTTGCTTCATAAGTGTCCGAACCTCCTGTATAATGATTTAAATAATGTCATTTACTTATTATAGAATCATATTAATTGTTATGATATCATATATGGTTCACTTATGACTTTATATTACCCGTTCTTTTGTAAATTCCATGTTAAAGAGCGTTTTGGGTAAAATTGTTTCATTTATCGTAGGTGTTTGGACTTGTTGTTCTTGACATTATTATTACTTATATCATGATTTACTTACTTCCAGGATATAAAATATGATTTATATATCATATATATTCAGTATATATATATATATATATAATAGATAGATAAATGAAATGAAACACACCGTTCATGGAGACGGTAGTCCGTACGTACGCATGAACGCTGTTTTCCTTTCCTTATTGTCTTGAATAGAAGTAAGTAGATGACATATATATATAAATAAATCCAGTAGATTTACCATGTCATATATTTCATGATTACTTATTATATATACTTTATAATCATTCATGAATGGTTAAAGTGGAGAATGAATCTCATCGCGTCGTGAAGACGGTAGTCCGTACGTACGCACGAGCGATGATATCATTTCCATAATTATTGAATTGAATTGGAGTGGATGATACAATATATCATAATTATTATGATGTTATAATAACTATGTATAGTTATTATTTACACCATAATACCCATCCATTTAAGGTGTTGGTGGAAAAACAGATTACACCACGGCGTGGAGACGGTATTCTGTACGTACGCACGTGCGGTGATTTCGTTTTCCGTAGGATGGATAGATGGTGAATTAGGATTGTTTCATACTTATAATAACATATCAGTATATGAGTGATACTGATGTTATTACTTCATAATGAAACAACCTAATAAGAAGAAGTGGAAGAAGAAATAAAGGTGAAAGAATCGGTAACGGAAATTACCTCTTCTTTGAAGCGCCTCTTTGAGACCACCTCTTAGGGCACTAAAATTGGTCTTTGAGGAAGACCAGAACCTCTAGGATGTTTCTAGGGAAGTGGAGAATAGAATTTGGTAGGGTTTGTCCGAGCATGAAGGCTCAAAGTTGTGTGAGGAGGAGAGGGAGGAGGTGTCCTTTTATAAGGGAGGAGAGGGGAACCTTTGGAATTCTTAAAAATATTAATTTATAATAAATCTAACCCCACTTAAAAACCTCCAAAAATGACACATATTCGAATATTAGATGATATAGGGTTTTAATCTCATCAACCAATCAAATTTATACATGTTTGGATCTTATTTTAAACCTTATCATTTTGATTTATCCTTATTTAATCTATTTATGTTTATTTGTTGTAATAAAATTCTAAATTCTAAATTATAACAAATAATTACTTATTTGTTGTGAATTTTCCATAATTGTTTACTTTATAACATTATAGACCATATAAATTTAAATTTATAATTTTTAAATATTTTTGTAATTTTTAAACAATTTTATAATATGTTATTTTTATAAAATAACAATAGTGTCAATTTTGACACTATTCATTAATTTGAATTTAAATAAAATATATACAGAAGATATGTTCAAAATAAAAGCTTTAATATATTAATAAAAGGTCATATGTATCTATAAAATTAGTGTATCACATTAAATAGTTCATATAATATTTATTTTATTATTTTTAAAACCATTTATTTGGTTTATCTCTTAATAAAATAATTACTACATCATTTTTGTATAATTATTTAATATACTTATTTGTTGCATAAAAATTTAAAATAAAATCCTATGATGAATACACATATATTACCTTTCACAATAATACTTTTACTGGAATTTATCATCTTAAAATCACAATATTTAAATTGTTATATTTATTAAATTATCAAGGTGACAACTTTGGCATCATTTAAAATAAAATAATATAAGTGTCATAATTGCTTGTATAAGACTCCAAATGGTCAAATATTATACCATTGTATGATTATAGTTTCAATTTACATGACCAATAAGTTTTGGTCAGGGTTTTGTGCCTTTTATGGTCACTATTAGGTTAATAAAAACTATATTCTTGATTTTTCACTAGATAAATAATTTCTGCATCACTATTGTGTCACAATTAATGATAACTATTTAATCCCAAAAAATTCTAAATAAATTCTCATGATGTATATAATTTTGTTATCTTTCTGGATACTATTTATTTTCTAAGTTTTATGATGTTTATCACTAATTTAAAATTATTATACTTATAAGATTTAAGAAAGTGACATGTTGTCACTTTCTTTGGTTTTAATAATAATTAAATAATTTTCATGGTCAAAAGTCCATAAAATGAATCTAATCCGACCCTTAGTTGATATGGGTTTACTTTTAGCCATCAAATAGAATTTTGTCATGTGTTAGGGTAATTTTATAATATTATATTTACCCTTAATTACCCGATTTACCTTTAACTATGGTAAATAAAATTTACCGTAGTTACTATTCATAATTCCCAAAAATAAAAAGTAGCCTATTAACATAATTTGGACCCACTGATTCCAAATATGAAATCCATTTTTTAAAATTCAATACACAGAAGTTGCAGAAATTAAATTAAAATTAATCTCGTTGTCGAATAAAAACGGGTTTTTGTTTAAAACATTGCAAAAGATTGAATTGATTTAACCTACGAATTCAAGGTAAAATCAATGATAATGACATACATTATATTAAATGGTAAAAATATATTCTATTTATACTTTAAAACCATTCAATATTATAATTTAACCACATAAGATATTATGATGAAAAAAGTTTTTTTTAATTAAAATATAGCGTGTTTTTACTATTCATTAAAATATTAAAGTTATCGGAAAAATATCAAAACTTTATCTAATGTAAATTTTTACATCCTGATTCAATAGAAGAATTTTATTTTGACAAATTTAAAATATAAACATGTCAAAAACTATATTTAAAGTGGGTGCGCCATCAAAAGGCGGCAAAACTGCATTTTTTTGAAAAATACTTATTTTACCCGAAAATTTTTTTTTGTTCTTATACCATGTTCTAGAAAATGTGTAAGATGAATAATAATGTTATAAAATTCAAAATTTAGTTAATACTATTCATAACGGCTAGTTCATGACAATATTATAATAATATATCATTGTTTATTAAAACTCGGTATTGCGTACAACACACGCTATCGAGGAAGGTCGCGATTGTGTGTAATGCAAGCCAAGTCAGGGTTGCGTGTTGTGAAAGAATCCTTCATTATTTCATATAACAGAATCCAACCATATTTCATTTATACATTTAATATATATATATATATACTCAATGTTGCGTAGAATAACTATTATCAAAATTGTGTGTAACACGGTCCAAGAATAGTGTTGCGTATACTGCAAGATAATACGGTGTTGCGTATAGCGCAAGGTAATCTTGGTGTAGAATACAACACAAGATATTAATAAAATTAAATTAATATTTTTCATAAAATCTCGGGGTGTTACATTCTACCCCCCCTTAAAATGAATTTCGCCCTCGAAATTCGTCGGGGTTATAAATGGTTTACTATTTGAAAGTTTCTTTGATAGAAACCCACATCGTAAAAAGGAATACCAAAACTTATCTTTAAAAACTAAAGTATAAAACGTAATGGTTACCCAAGTTAACTAATCACCGGGTATCCACATAGGAGAACATAGGTGAAAATATGGACATGGAAGAGAAATCTAACCATCATGTTCTGATAGAGAGTGGTAGAGGACATGGCTATGAAAAAACCAATAATCACAAAGCCATAAATTTGTGATGATATAGGGTACCATCTGATTCATCGGATATAAGATCACTAGGACAACATTTTTGGTTTTCAATATCATTTCCCTAAAATTGAAAATTTTGAATTAGAAGAAATACTTACTTGATTTTGGTACAATCTCACTGGTGTTCCTGCTTTGAACAGTTTCTACTTCATCTCTTAAAGAAATGAAGTGTTAAAAGATCATGTGATAGAATGATGGGTCATTCCATCTGTTTCAAACAAAAGGTTAGAAATAGTTATCAAATATTCATAAGTCCGTATTTTGTGAGGTTGAACTTATACTTCATATATCATACCTCTTAATAAAATAAAACTAGTTTCTACTAACCAGGGACTTCCTATAGGTCAGTGGTAGGCGATAAAGGCCAGTCGCACTTCGGTTGTGGGTTCGATTCCCACAGCCTTGTCCGACGCAATGGGTTGTCGCCCGTCCTGCAGGTTTCCCTTTTTCAAAAACTACATTACTATAACATCCCATCAATAATATCAAAAAAAAAGTTCTATCCTTAAACAATACTAACTTATGTCCAACATAATCCATTCCAATCTTTAGGCTTATCTAAAATACTTCGGTCCACTCTCATAACATAGTGAAAAAGATTACCAGAGATTTAATACCATCGTTGATCCCCATATATCGTAATACTGCATTCCTATCTTGTTGGTCACATTCCAATAATTCGAAGGCCTTAATCATGTATTCCATTGAACCTTAGTGAAAACATGAATGTAGTTAAAAGTTAAAACATTCCACAAACCAAAATCCTCAAAATTCTTTATAATCAAACCATGATATCACTTAGTCCTTATATCAATCATGAGCTCATGAATACTGTCAATAATTTCATTTCCTCTTTATCACTTCATTATGCGTATATCATCCACTTTAAAAAACATATCTGAATAACCTTTCATTATTACTCATACCATTCATCATAAACTTTCAAAACTTAAGGAAAGACAACAGTGTAACAATCCTTAGATGTCTTTTTATTCTATAGTACAACATTACACTTGATAAACATGTAATCATTCCACTACCTTCTTAAACCATTGACCAAGCTTCAACAATTATTTCATCTCACATATCATTTGTAGTCTCTTCATCATCATCCACATAAATACTACCCATACGACCATACTGATTCTCTTCATGAGACTTTCCCTTAGGGCATTGGTTTGCATAATGCCCGTACATTCCACATTTAAAACATTTAACCATTGTTGATGTCGTAGCAATACCATTATCCTCATCCCTGGTGTTAACTGAACCTTTTCCTTTGCACTTACTGGCTTTGTGTCCTTCTTTTCCACACCCAAAGCATCTTCCAGTTCCTTTGAAACATTCTCCTTGATGCCTCTTCCCACATGATTTACATAGGGGAAATTGAACTTTCTTTCCTCTATGATCATCATGAAACTCCATCTTTCTCTTATTAGCCGAGTCTGGAAACTTACCAAATTTTACTTTATTGATCATATTATGAGATTGCTGATTCGGCATAATAATGATGTTTGGACTTCCAAATCCCATTTCATTTGGTTGCTCATGAAGAATATCATTCCATTGTCCATCATATCCTCCATTATCGTGAATCATCTTGTTTCAACCCATTTTCTAAAACCCAAAAAGAATAGTGTGAGAGGCAAAAATAAAGGGGGAGTAACTTCAATATATAACATCTTTGGTTTAATCTAATATCGTTACCATAGTTCTAGGATTATATCCTATACGTAGACTTATCCTTAGGGACATCCCTAGACATACCATAGAAATGTCTCTAGGGATCTCACTAACGTTTTCGCACCCTAGTTTCCAAAGGTTGACTAAACCTTTCCACTGATACCAACTGTAGAGACCCGAAGCTAGACGTACATGGACATTACATTACTTTTGCGGAATACTTAGCACATAACAAAAACACACACACAAGGATCGTAATAGTTTAGTGTCTTTGGAAACTCGGAATATAATCTTCTAATCCTGGTGAAAGATCTTCAACATCTCTCATAAATATCTTCTTTTTTTTATACCTAAAACCTTTCTTTATATCATGGGGAAAAGAAAACATAAAAAAGGGTGAGCTCAAATGCTCAGTAAGGGTAAACAAAAGAAATATCAATCACATCGTATACACTAGCACATAACTTTTGGAAATCTTAACCTGCAAAATAGATCATAATTTCATAACATGGGATAAATCATGGCAGTGAAATGTAATCACCATAATCATAACGTAAAACATGAAACTTTGTGGCATACACACATAATCATAGAGAATCATTTCTTGTTAGTCAAGACTCATTGCCAAGACTATCTTAGTGTACAAAGTCCCTTTCTGAATCGAGTCGCCCTCGTTTCAGTCCTGTTTCACTGAACCGGTATAACCTACCATTCCAGCCATGTCTATCTCATGAGATATAAAATCTTTACCCAATTCATTGTAGGGAGATATAGGTCCCACCCATCTCATAATTATACCATTCTTATGTGTGCCACAAAATCATAAATCATACATCATTGCATAACCCATGTAGTAAAAATGGGATTCTTAAACAACATGACATCATAAAACAATTCATATAAGATAAAGGAATTCATAAAAATATTTCCATCACAACATAATCAAATCCATGTAATAATAGGGATAGAAATAGAACCCGTTTATTATCTTAGATGGAAAATAATTTTGATAAAACACTTGAACTCCATTCTTGAGGAAAATATCCTTTCTACTTCAAAAACATTTTTCCTTTCTTAACATGTCATACAACTTTAAACTAAAAGAAGTTGATTAAAAATAAACTTGAAAACTTGTAAAGGAATCTTCTTGGAAATAATGTTTTAAAAATCCATTCATGCCGTATAAGTTAAAAAAAACATTCTTCGTACTTTTGTCGGAAAAGTCAAAAAGTACCTCGTACGAAAAACGACAAAAGATTCCTTTCATATCCTTTAATAAAAACTCACTGAAGGGTAAAATTGGATTTAAACAATTTTAGGTGGATGGAAATAACATTACATATTGAAGAAACATGGATGTGGATGATAAAATACACCCCAGTAAATACCAAAGTATAAGCAATCTCGGATAAAAATGAGATTATGATATTTCTCTTACCTTAGGTCCGATTTGCTTCATAAGTGTCCAAAACTCCTGTATAGTGATTTAAATAATGTAATTTACTTATTACAGAATCATATTCATTGTTATGATATCATATATGGTTCACTTATGACTTTATATTACCCGTTCTTTTGTAAATTCCATGTTAAAGAGCGATTTGGGTAAAATTGTTTCATTTATCGTAGGTGTTTGGACTTGTTGTTCTTGACATTATTATTACTTATATCATGATTTACTTACTTCCAGAATATAAAATATGATTTATATATCATATATATTCAGTATATATATATATAATAGATAGATAAATGAAATTAAACACACCGTTCATGGAGACGGTAGTCCGTACGTACGCTTGAACGCTGTTTTCCTTTCCTTATTGTATTGAATAGAAGTAAGTAGATGACATATATATATACATAAATCCAGTAGATTTACCATGTCATATATTTCATGATTACTTATTATATATACTTTATAATCATTCATGAATGGTTAAAGTGGAGAATGAATCTCATCGCGTCGTGGAGACGGTAGTCCGTACGTACGCACGAGCGATGATATCATTTCCATAATTATTGAATTGAATTGGAGTGGATGATACAATATATTAGAATTATTATGATTTTATAATAACTATGTATAGTTATTCTTTACACCATAATACCCATCCATGTAAGGTGTTGGTGGAAAAACAGATTACACCACGGCGTGGAGACGGTATTCCGTACGTACGCACGCGCGGTAATTTCGTTTTCCGTAGGATGGATAGATGGTGAATTAGGATTGTTTCATACTTATAATAACATATTATTATATGAGTGATACTGATGTTATTACTTAATAATTAAACAACCTAAGAAGAAGAAGTGGAAGAAGAAATAAAGGTGAAAGAATCGGTAACGGAAATTACCTCTTCTTTGAAGCGCCTCTTTGAGACCTCCTCTTAGGGCACTAAAATTGGTCTTTGAGGAAGACCAGAACCTCTAGGATGTTTATAGGGAAGTGGAGAAGAGAATTTGGCAGGGGTTGGCCGAGATTGAAGGCTCAAAGTTGTTTAAGGAAGAGAGGGAGGAGGTGTCCTTTTATAAGGGAGGAGAGGGGCACCTTTGGAATTCTTAAAAATATTAATTTATAATAAATCTAACCCCACTTAAAAACCTCCAAAAATTACTCATATTAAAAGATTAGATGATATAGGGTTGTAATCCCATCAACCAATCAAATTTAGACATGTTTGGATCTTATTTTAAACCTTATCATTTTGATTTATCCTTATTTAATCTATTTATGTTTATTTGTTGTAATAAAATTCTAAATTCTAAATTATAACAAATAATTACTTATTTGTTGTGAATTTTCCATAATTGTTTACTTTATAACATTATAGACCATATAAATTTAAATTTATAATTTTTAAATATTTTTGTGATTTTTAAACAATTTTATAATATGTTATTTTTATAAAATAACAATAGTGTCAATTTTGACACTATTCATTAATTTGAATTTAAATAAAATATATACAGAAGATATGTTCAAACTAAAAGCTTTAATATATTAATAAAAGGTCATATGTATCTATAAAATTAGTGGATCACATTAAATAGTTCATATAATATTTATTTTATTATTTGTAAAACCATTTATTTGGTTTATCTCTTAATAAAATAATTACTACATCATTTTTGTATAATTATTTAATATACTTATTTGTTGCATAAAAATTTAAAATAAAATCCTATGATGACGATACATATATTACCTTTCACAATAATACTTTTACTAGAATTTATCATCTTAAAATCACAATATTTAAATTGTTATATTTATTAAATTATCAAGGTTACAACTTTGGCATCATTTAAAATAAAATAATATAAGTGTCATAATTGCTTGTATAAGACTCTAAATGGTCAAATATTAGACCATTGTATGATTATAGTTTCAATTTACATTACCAATAAGTTTTGGTCAGGGTTTTTTGCCTTTTATGGTCATTATTAGTTTAATAAAAACTTTATTCTTGATTTTTCACTAGATAAATAATTTCTGCATCACTATTGTGTCACAATTAATGATAACTATTTAATCCCAAAAAATTCTAAATAAATTCTCATGATGTAGATAATTTTGTTAGCGTTTTGGATACTATTTATGTTCGAAGTTTTATGATGTTTATCACTAAGTTAAAATTATTATACTTATAAGATTTAAGAAAGTGACATGTTGTCACTTTCTTTGGTTTTAATAATAATTAAATAATTTTCATGGTCAAAAGTCCATAAAATGAATCTAATCCGACCCTTAGTTGATATGGGTTTACTTTTATCCATAAAATATAATTTTGGTATGTGTTAGAGTAATTTTATAATATTATATTTACCCTTAATTACCCGATTTACCTTTAACTATGGTAAATAAAATTTACCGTAGTTACTATTCATAATTCCCAAAAATAAAAAAGTAGCCTATTAACATAATTTGGACCCACTGATTCAAAATATGGAATCCATTTTTTAAAATTCAATACACAGAAGTTGCAGAAATTAAATTAAAATTAATCCCGTTGTCGAATAAAAACGGGTTTTTGTTTAAAACATTGCAAAAGATTGAATTGATTTAACCTACGAATTCTAGGTAAAATCAATGCTAATGACATATATTATATTAAATGGTAAAAATATATTCTATTTATACTTTAAAACCATTCAATGTTATAATTTAATCACATAAGATATTATGATGAAAAAAGTTGTTTTTAATTAAAATATAGCGTGTTTTTACTATTCATTAAAATATGAAAGTTATCGGAAAAATATAAAAACTTTATCTAATGTAAATTTTTACATCCTGATTCAATAGAAGAATTTTATTTTGTCAAATTGAACATATAAACATTTCAAAAACTAGATTTAATGTGGGTGCGCTATCAAAAGGCGGCAAAACTACATTTTTTTTAAAAATACTTATTTTACCCGAAAAATTTATTTTGTTCTTATACCATGTTCTAGAAAATGTGTAAGATGAATAATAATGTTATAAAATTCCAAATTTAGTTAATACTATTCATAACGGCTAGTTCATGACAATATTATAATAATATATCATTGTTTATTAAAACCCGGTATTGCGTACAACACACGCTATCGAGGAAGGTCGCGATTGCGTGTAATGCAAGCCAAGTCAGGGTTGCGTGTTGTGAAAGAATCCTTCGTTATTTCGTATAACAGAATCCAACCATATTTCATTTATACATTTAATATATATATATATATATATACTCAATGTTTCGTAGAATAACTATTATCAAAATTGTGTGTAACACGGTCCAAGAATAGTGTTGCGTATACTGCAAGATAATACGGTGTTGCGTATAGCGCAAGGTAATCTTGGTGTAGAATACAACACAATATATTAATGAAATTAAATTAATATTTTTCATAAAATCTCGGGGTGTTACACATTTGGTGTTCAAGGGTCCTCTCATAGCATACAGGGATTTTTGTGGTTGGTGTACTACATGTGGAGGATAGAGTCAATTGGCTATCACTAGGTGATAATGATCAAGAAAACTCTAGAAAAGACTGATAGATATGGATCTCTATACAATAAATGTATGTATGCATTCTTTATGTTATTCATAATTTATGTTGATTCTTGATGATAGATAAGAAACTTTAATCTGTTTTATCCACTACTTTAATCATACAATGATCCACTAAAAACCATCACTATTTATAACCAAAGTAGAATAATTTTATAACCCTCTCTCTCATGGTGCTTTCATGATAAAAAACAATCAATTGTGTATTTAAATATTTTATTTTATTGGATGGAAGTTACATTTATAAAGTTCCATGTGCTGAGCTTAATGAAAAAAATGATGGAATCTTGTGGAAATTTAAAGATCTTGTTGACAATTAAATTGATTTTTTGCGGGATCTTTGAAGTCCCTTTGAAGTAATAATACATGTGTTTAGATCATTAAAGTAATATTAAATGGTCAAAAGATATCATGTAAGGAAGTTAATAGGCCATGGAAGAGTTTAGTTGATAGTAGATAACATCAGCTAGCCAGTGTACAGTCACTGACCAACTGGCGGTGAAGGTCAGATTTCCCTCTTATGTCAAGAGTTCATTGGCCAGCCAGTGGATGTAAACAATGTCGTAAAGACTACAAAAAGTGCATCGTAACTACTAGAAAATCACCCTATATCCACAATTTTAAACCATGGGTATTTCCCCTAAAACCGTGGGTATAGGCTATGACCACAGTTTTAGGAACCATGGATGATGGAGGCATGGGTATATATCATTAAGATTCCATAATACCAACAATTTAGATAGAATCGCGGTTATATATATATAACCACAATTTGAAAACTTTGGGTATATATTATTTGGTATAGAATCTATACCATGGTTTGGAGAACCGTGGGTATAGGTGGATGCTTGTATTTGGCAGTAGCAGCACCGCCACCTCTTCCTCTAGCTATTGAACCTATAAATCAAATAAAACACACAATATACATTCAATGTAGTGAAAATATTGTATATTTAGAATTAAAACAACTTATTCTAATAATATTAAAACCATATAAAATACTAAAACATACATATAAATCTATACAATTAATCAATTCAATTTATTTAAGAACTTTCACAAGTCTCATTCCTGTTAATTAAAAAAATTAGAGGATCAATATCTCCCCCATCACCAACATCCTCATCACCATTAGAAACATCATCATCACCATCACCAATATCCTCATCACCATCACCAACATCCTCATCACCATCTCCAACATCCTCATCACCAATAGCATCATCTGGAGTAGTGACTGCATCATCTGAAGAAACAACATCATCAACAACATCATCGCCACCAACTTCAGCTCGATTACCACTAGGAACCTCATTGGAATCACTCGGGAAATCATTTAAAGAGAACATTGATTCCATATATGAATCAATATTAGTATTATCCTCTGATGTATGTGACTGACTATAAATGACATAGATTTCATGAATTATTTAGTGATCATACTAATTCTTTCACGCTCCAATTTACTTCTTTCATGCTCCACTGAAGATATTTTTTTCCTCAACTACTTCTACACAGGCACTTTGCGGCTAGGGGGTCTAAGAGGATTCAGAGGAGCTTGATGAGAACCATTACCTAGAAAGGATGATTTTTTTCCATGGTCGACATATGACTCTCCCCTACTGCTCCTCACCTAATACCTAACTCAGATGATCATTTGTCTTAAATTTTTTATCTTCTTTATCATCAAGGGTCTCTAGGTAAGGCTGTTGAAAATATGAAAAATATATTTAATTATGAATTTTTTATAAATATTTTAAATATAAAAAAAACTTACAATATTTTTTTATGTTTTTTCATTTACTACACTTACATCCTTTTTCTTCTACTCGAGAAAAATAATTTTTATCGAGGTACACGACCTTCGATGCTTAATATAGCTTTCTAAAAATGTCATTGATTAATATACACATATTCACAATATAAAAAATTTTAAAATCTTGAATAATAATAAAATAGAATAACTTTTAAATTAATGAAAACTTCATAAATTTAAACATGTGATAAACATTGATGAAAAGGCCTAATGGTGAATTCTCCATGGTTATACCAAACATAATAGTATTTTTGAAATACAAATTTTGTTATATGGTAGCTAAATTCTTCCCATCTTGACCATGGTATTCCAATGCATTTATATTATGGACACTATATAAAACCTCCATCTGAAGAATTGTTAAATGAAAAATGTAAAAAACCACTACTAGAAATGGAGGATATACCAACAGATTTTTTCCAATGGTTTCCATAAACCATTGTAGTAGGGATGTTGAGAGGTCCTTACCCAACGGTTTCAACAAACTATTGGAATAGAGAGTTTTAGATGAGTTTTAACCAACTGTTTTATAAAAATGTTGGGATATGTGAGACTTTACCCAACAATTTTATATAACTGTTGATAAATGTGATTTTTAGGAAGCCTTTTCCAACGATTTTGTAAACCGTTGGTAAAGCTTACCTTTCCCAATGGTTTTAAAAACCATTGGGAAAGTTTTCCCCTAAAATTTTCAGCAACCCCAATCCCCCATCCACCCGATTCCAGACCTAAAGCCGAGACACAAAGCTCTCTCGCTTGGAAAATTACTCCACCTTTCAATAAAAAAGTTATTTTGTTCTATACTTCAAATCTGTAAGTGGTACCTTAGGTTCAATTTTTTCCATCTATTTTTTTGTTTTATGTTTTTATTTGGCCTAAACCCAAGGTTTGTGTGGTATGGTATACCAAATAATTAAAATTTTATTTGTTTTATGTTTTTATTCTACACACTGTCATGATTTTGTGAGTCAACTTTATTTGAAGTATTTATATCCACTACTTGGTAGAGTTAGTGAACCATACGAAGGGATTGGGTCCGGTTAGAGTAGTGGTGCAGGTGGAGTTGAGGTGGGGAGGGGGGTTGTGCAGGTGGGGGTGGGTTGTGCATGGTGGGAGTGTTAGGGGGGAGGGGGCTGTGTAGGGGGAATCTACAGGGGTGAGGTGGGGTAGGGGATATACAGGTGTGGGTGGGAGGTGGGGGTGGGATGTGCTTATGGGGGTGGGGGGAGGGGGTTGTACAAGTAGGGTGGGTGCAGGTGGTGGGGGTGCAGTGGGTGGGGGGAGGGGGGGAGGGGGTGTGCAGGTGGGGGTGTGCAGGTGGGGGGATGTGCAGTGGGTGAAGGGGGATGTGCAGGTGGGGGTGTGTAGTGGGGGGAGCTTGTTGGGCGTGAGGTGGGGGGTTGTATAGGTTGGGGGTGGGGGACTGTGCAGGTGGCAGTGGGGGAGGGGGGGTTTTCAAGTGGGGGTGTAGGTGGGTGGGAGGGTTGTGAAAGTGGGTGGGGGGGAGGGGAGTGTGCAGGTTGGGGGTGGGCTCGGTAGGTGGGAGTCTGTTGGGGGTGAGGTGGGGGGTACAGGTGGGGGTGGGGGGGTTGTGCAGGTGGGGTGGGGGGAGGGGGGCTGGGAAAGTGGGGGGTGTAGGTGGGGGGTGTGTAGTGGGTGGATGGGAGGGGGGTGTGCAAGTGGGGGTGTGTAGGTGGGGGGTGTCCAATGCGCAGGTGGGGAGGGGTGAAGGGGGGAGGGGGGCTATGTACGGGGAGTCTGTTGGGGGTGAGTTTTGGAGGGGGTTGTGCAGGTGGGAAATCATCACTTTCATAGTTCGCCAATAAGCATTGGGAAGTCATCACTTCTAGATATTTGGATAGGTCTGAGGCCTCTTTGGTTTTGGTTCTTATCTAGTCATCTTGATGAGTAAGTCATAACATTATATAAAAGTGATATCAACTATATAATATGAATTCCTTCTCTGAAAACACATTTTTCTAGAAAGAATATATCCTTAGAAGGTGGTGGGAGCCTTTTAGAATCCTTTCATACAGAGACCAGGGGAGGAAAATCTCCATATATATCCACCTAGACCAAGGACCTATTACCATATGAATGTCCCATATTCATAAGCCTACCTCTCCATGTATTAAATGAATAATGATCATATCTAGACTTCATCTTTTAATGACATCCTAAATTTAATTCATGTTATGATGAAAAAAATATCAAGGAATCCATACAACTTCATATAGGAAAACACCCTTAATCATCATGTCATGATGATGAAAATACTTACAAACTCATTACCATGCATCATATCATTCCTAATAACTACCTATAGATATTCACTAACCCGTATTCCTTCAACCAGAATCCAATGCCCCAACTTTTTTCAATTGCAAACTTGATACCATCATGTTATCGAGTCACCAATCCCACCAAATTGGATTTTCACTAAAAAATACTGCTCTATTCCATAACACCCACAGTTTGTTTTTTATAACATGAATGAAAAACCAATTAAATCTCATAGCTCCCAGTCACACCCCCATGGACAGCCCCCCACCCACATGGATAGCCTATACCCCCTGGATAGCCCCCACCCCCATGGACAGCCCGCCCACCCCCTGGACACCCCCACCCCTCGGACAGCACCACCACCACCCCAAACACCCCCACCCCTAAAAACCCCCCTGACCCCCTGGATAGCCCCCCAACCCCTGGATAGACCCCCCTAGATAGCCTCCCCCCCCCCCATCCCAGTTGAAATCCCACCCACCCGCCTGCAAACCCCCTACCCCCCCTGGACAGCACCGCCACCCCCCGTGGACAGCCTTCCCACCCCCTAGACACACCATACACCCCTGGATAGCCCCTCCACCAACATGGACAGCCCACCCACCCCCATGGACACCCTCTACCCCCATGGAAAATCACCCAACCCCATGTATAGCCCACCCCCTAGACACCCCAACCCCCCTAGACAGCCCCGCCACCCCCATGGACAACCCGCCCACCCCCTAGACACCCCGTACCCCCTAGACAGCCACACCACCCCCGTGGACAACCCACCCACCCCCTTGGACACCCCCTACCCCCTGGACAGCCCCCCAACCCTATGTACAGCCTTCCCACCCCCCTGGACACCCCCCACCCCACCCCCCGGACACCCCCCACCACCCCCCGAACACCCCCTCCCACCCATCCCCCTGGACACCCTGTACCCCCCTGGACACCATGTACCACCTGTATATCCCCCCACCCCTATGGACAGCCTTCCCACCTCCCTGGACACCCTCTACCCCCTTGGATAGACCTACCACCCCTTTGGACAGCCCCCCACCCCCATGGACTGCCCGCCCACCCCCTGGACACCCCCTTCCCCCTGGACATCCCCACCACCCCCATGGACATCCCCCCCCCTAAACACCCTGTACACCCTAGGAAACCCATCCACCCTCATGGACAACCCACCCACCCCCGGGACACCCCCCTACCCCCTGGACAGCCCCCCCCCCCCCCCAACCCAGTGGACAGCCCACCCACCCCCCTGAACACCCCCCCCCCCGGACACCCCCCCCCCCACCTCCCAAACACCCCCACCCCCTGGACACCCTATACCCACCTAAATAGCCCCCCACCCCTCGTGGACACCCCCCCCCCCCGGACACCCCCTACCCTCCTAGACAACCCTACCACCCCTATGGATAGCCCCGCCACCCTTTTGGACAACCCGCCCACCCCCCTGGACACCCTCACCCCCCCTGTGGACAGCCCCCACCCCCCCGGGATAGCCCCCACCCCTGAACCCCCCCCCCCCCCCACCACCTTGGGAAGTGTATGTGATCACTCAAATAATCTACTAAAATATTGAATTTTTTAGATCTAAAATTTAATAAACTTCTGAATAATTCTCCTCCACAAGTTTACATGATCTTGTACACTCATGTATAGTTCTTCAAAGATACTTTGCTATAAATATAGTATTTTATTGTTTTTTATATTATGATTATCATATAGAGTAGTGTGTCAGTTATGGTTTCATATAAAGTGAAAAATTCTCATTTACTTAATTATATTTTCGATGGAACTTCAATCTTATTGGATTGCTTTTGACGAAATGACTTATAATTTTTTTTACGGAATGGATAGAAGTTGGATGTATGAAACCGATCGGATCTCAAGCAATTTTAAAAACAATTTGGAGATATTTTTAGATTTTTCATTTCACAATGCTTCAAATAGTGGTCACACACACTGCCCCTATTACAATTGTTTTGGAAGACCTTGGTTGAGCTGTGAAGAGGTCATATATCATGTAACCAAATATGGTATTCAAGAAAACTACTTTGTGTCATATCACAATGGGGAGAAAGTGAAATCTCAAATTACTGATGATCCAAATGAGAGGACTGGATTGGAGAATTTGTTATATGACCGGTTTCTATTTATTCTTCATCATGAAAAAGAATGGATCCTGATCTAAGAATATTTCTATATGAGTATACATGATGCGTCTAATGAAAATGATGATGTTGTTAGTGTGAAAAAATTGAATGATGTTGCCACGACTCCAGTATATCGACAATGCGGTAAAATGAAAACGCTGGAATTTTTAATCTGATTGTTTCATGGTAAAACGATGTATGGGATTTCTAATACTGTCATCGATTTAAATTCTTACCTTCTTGAAGTACTTACTTCCAAATGATTCAAATATTCCCTCAAACCACTATATGGCATGGCAGTTAGTTGAGGAACTTGGATTTTCAAGAAACAAAATTCATGCTTGCCCGAAAGATTGCAGTTCATTCTAGGAGGAAACTGCTGAATGAAAAGATTGTATAAAATGTGACACCCACACCCCCATGGAAACCCCCCCCCCCACACACCCCTGGACACCACCCCACCCTTCTTAGACATCCCCTCTAACCCCTGGACCTCCCCCACCCCCTAGACACCCCCCTAGCCCCTAGACACCCCCCAACCCCTTGGATGGCCCCCACCCTTCCTAGACACCACCCCACCACCTGGAGACCACCCCACCACCTGGACACCCCCCACCCCCTAGACACCCCCACCCCCATGGATAGCCACCCCCACCCCCCTGGACACCACCCCACCCCCCTTGAACAGCCCCCTCAACCCCCTCGACTGCCCCTACCCCCTGGACACCACCCCACACCTAGACACCCCCACACCCCCTGGACACCCCCATCCCCTGGAAATCCCCCCCCCCCACCACCACCTGGAAATACCCCACCCCACCCCCCCAGCCCCCCCCCCCCAACCCCCTCGATGCCCCCCACCCCTCCTAGACACCACCTGGACACCCCCCCCCCCCAGACACCCCCCCCCCCCGGACACCCCAACCCCCTTGGACACCCCCACCCCATGGACAGCCACCCCCACCCCCTTGGACAGCTCCCCCAACCCCCCTGGACACCACCCTACCCCATGGATACCCCCTGGACACCCCCCCCCCACCCCCCTGGACACCACCCTGCCCCCCTGGACACCCCCATGGACAGTCCCCCTGGACACCCCTATCCACCCAAACACCCCCATTCCCCCGGACACCCCCACCCCCGGAAAACCCCTACCCCCCTTGGAAATCCACCCCAAACCCCTAAATAGCCCCCAACCCCTGAATTATGAATTTAATTCTTTATGTATTCAATTAACTCAATAACTTTGTGTTAATGGTGTATGAGTATACTTGTTGTATGGGTATACTTGTTGTATGTGTATACATGATGTAATTTCCTTATGAATTATGTGTTAATTCTGTTAATGGTGTATGTAACTCAGACTATTGTCATGTAAAGATTGGAATTGTGAAAAATATGTTGTGGTACATGTCATGGTTGGAAGAGTGTGGTGTTTTTATGTGCTATTGTAGGTGGTTTTTTGTTTTATTATAAGTTTTTTTGGAGGTGTGTTTGTAGGTGTATGAAATGGAGGGGATGGGTGGTTGTTGTGCTAGATGTTGTTCTGGTTTATGGAAATATACTATACCAAAAGTTTTAAACTGTTGGAAAAGTGTATTTTGAGAATTTTTTTACCAACGGTTTGAACAAACCATTGGAAAAACACTATACCAATGGTTTTGAACTGTTGGTAATTGTATTTCCAGAATATTTGTACCAACAGTTTTAAAGAACCGTTGGTAATAATATATAACAACGATTTCTAAGCTGTTGGTAAACTTCATGTAAACTATATATCCCAACAGTTAAGAAACTATTGGTATTAATATATACCAATAGTTTCAAGAAAACTGTTGGCATACTAAAGATTAAACTTCCATATACCAATAGTTAGAGATGAACCATTGGTATAAGCCTTTCGCAACGGCTTACTAACCAACAGTTTACAAAACCGTTGGTATATAGTATACCACTGGTTTGAAACCTTTGGTATATATTGTATTTCTAGTAGTGAAAATCTAAATTCTTTTGAAACTAATTTAAAATTTTATTGGTATGATACATCCAGCTTATATCCACTCTATTATAGGGAAAAAGGTTATGTTCCAATCAAAAATATAATACATAATTAAAAAATTAATTACAACCAATTTTAATATGAAATTCATAAAAGAATACTTATATCTAGAAAAATAAAGAATAAGAGAAATGGCATATTCTATAAGCGATGATCAATATGTATTTGTAGCACTGGATTTAGAAGTTTAAGACTCTGTAATCATATGTATCAATTAAATGTATGTCTTTACTTGAGGCTATATTTGTTTCTTTCAAATTAATGAATCAATATTAAAAACTAATGTGTGGGATAATTAATAAAATTTGTTGGTCAGATTAATGGTTATTTTTTAAGATAATTTCTGGAATATTTGAACCATTGATTGAGGGACCTATATGAATTTCATAAGATTATTTTCAAGGGTATACGGACTTATATAATTAATTTAGAGATAAATTCTCACTTACAAAGAGGATTTGTTAAGATTATAATATTAGTTCAAAGAAATTATTTAGATCAATACTTTTTAAGCTATATCTTCTTAATCATATATCATGTTTAGATATAGGTCATCTTATGTTATAACCAAATATAATATATTCTATTCTTTTAATTATGTTTTTAGCATCATTCAAAATCTCATTATGTAAATATCATCTTTCTCAATTATTTATTTTCAAAAAATACACAATACTTGTAAATTGTGTGGGGATTAAGACCCCAAAAATTTCATTTTTTAAAATAAACTATTAAAATACCATTTATTTGGTAAATACTAAGTTTTTTATTCTTATACTTAGCTATTAAGAGATATAGTTGGAAGTATTTTACAATCAAACTCATCATACTCATATTTAGTATTAGTGGATTTGAGGAGGGGATTATATAGGTAACCCTAAACCTATATAAAACACATTTTATCCTATACATGATTGATTTAATTTATTTATATATATATAATCAAAATTGAAACAAGATACTTATAAACAAGGATGTTTTATTTAAAAATTACATAAATTGTAATGTTCTTGGTTTATTACCCTCTTGAGAAATTTGATTATTGAGTTCGATAAAAACCTAAATTTAACTAGCATGATCTAAAATTATAATAATTTTGAAATGAGGTAAAATAAAATTAAGAAAACTAGATCAATCCATAATAATTTGAATCAAGGGAAATAAAATTAAATGGAGTGGAATGGAACTAAACTATGAAAAATTGAATTGATCCTTGTCAAACGAATCCAAATAGAATAAAAAAAAATTGAATCTAACGAAGTGAAATTATTAAAAATAGAGTAATATAAAATTGAATAGATAAAAATTTTGTTTATACATATTGGAATGTACTTGGAATAATTGAGTTGATTTGAAATAATATAAGTCGACTGAATCGAATCAATGTGACATCAATCAAAATGAATAAATATAGATAATATCAAACTAAGGATAATCAAACCAAAATGAACTGAATCATGTTAAAATGAATATATATAAAAAAACAAACCAAACTGAAAAATATTTAATTTTACTAAGTCATCCCAAACTAAAATAAACATAACTAAACTTATTTTAATTAAAATTAACCATGACAAATCGATCCAAATAAAAAAAAACCAAACATAATGAAACTTAATTAAACTAAACTATATTGAAATGAATATTATAAAACCAAACCAAACCATATAAAAAATAAAACATTCTAAGCTAATAAAAAATAAACCAAATAAAATTTAATAAATCAAATTGAAACTAATATAAATAAAAAAGAAAACTAAATGGATTTGATTCATACATAGACAAGCTAAATAAAATTGAGAACAATTAAATGGAATAGAAACAAACTATGGTGAATTAATATAGATCACATAGACCTAAACTGAACAGTAATAAATCAAACTAACTCATACCAAACCAAAATGGACCAAAGTGAACCCAACTACATTGATATAAATAAATCTAAAAAAATAAAACATAATTAGTTCGAGAAAAATAGATAAAAACTAAACTACACCAAACCAAATTAACTTTAGTATAAAAATGTAAAAAGTAGATATAGACTGACCTAAAATAAATTAAACCAATCCAAGATGAGTAAAATAAAAAATAAACCAAATTTAAAAAATAAAAACCAAATATATTAAGAAAAATAAATAAAATACTGACCAAAGTAGTTTAAACTAAGCTAGAAAAAAAATAATGACAAAAATTCATCTAAAATAAATTGACCTAAACCATAATAAATCGATAAAAATAAAACAAAAATAAAAAAATATATCCTTAAAAAATTGAACTAAATAAAAATTATTTGAATTGAATTATACTAAACAAAAGTTCCTAGAATAGAGGTAAACAAAACCTAACCAAATTAATCTAAACTAAATGAAATTTAATCAAATAAAATGAAAATAAAAATAATATAAACAAGGTAATCAACCCTTACCTATATTAGAAAAAATAATTTAAATAGAAGAAAGAAGATGGTAGGTCATTGCTCTCTCGGGTGAGGGAAATTTGGGAGGGGGAGGGGGGACATCAAACGTTGGTTGGGGAGGGGAGGGGGATGTATTAGGTCACCATATGAGGGGAGGCTCACCTAAGGAGGGGGGATGCATGAGGTTTACAAAGGAGGGTAGGGGGATGCCAAAGGATGCCTGGGAGAGTGGAGGTAGGGCTTAGAATGAGGAGGGGGAGAAGGAACCCAAGCGAGTGTCCCATATTAAAGAGTTATACCCACATTTTTAGAAAAACCATTGGAATAGCTCAACCTATACAAACTGTTTTTTTAAAATTTTGGTTATAGGTTTGGTAAGACACTCTATATCCTTGGTTTTTATAAACCATGGATATAGATCCATAGGTATAGATTGGTTTTCCAATATTGCAGCTAGCCAGTTGCATCGAATGGCTAGTCAGTGACTTTGATCTAGAACAGTCAAGGTGAATTTATAAGAGGTATTGAAAGATTTGACACGGGTCATTAAATCCCCAACTCAATCAAAAGTACCTAAATATCTAAGTAAGGATATAAATAAATACCTTATGAGTCTTTAATTTTATCCAACAAATAAGGTGTATCAAACAATCAAACCAAGTGATGCGTCAATGATGAATCTCAAATGAATTCTCTCCCATATCAAATCCTCTCTAGAGACAATCTTCAACTCTCAATTATATTTTGATATCTTCTACATTTCCTTTATAACCCATTATGTAATTTTTATATTTCTATGTTAAGAGATAATGGAGCGACTTTATAATGGATTTTCTCTAAGAAAATATATATTCTTCTCCCCTACCTTCTATAACGGGTTACTTACAATAACCAATTAAAATCAAGGAAGATGGGTTATTATTACCATTGAAGTAAGGGAGGTTATTTTATTATCTTTATCACACAAATCAAGGAAAATTGGTTCTTTATTTATGTTAAAATAAAGGGATAAATATACAAAATTATCACCCTGAGGGGAGGAGACGTAAGGTTTCACACTGATCAACTATCGGACTCCTTTATAAAATCATGTTTTCTTTATATTTTAATTTATGTTTTCACACACTGAGATTTTATGATATATTTCTCTATGAATAAATTTTATTTCTTTGATATCTTTGTTTACACACAACACCGAGTTTAAATGAATTGCGTTATACAATTGAAATATTATTATTTAATGTGATAGTTATCGCCTACCCATTGGATTGGAGGGTATGAATAGGGATAACTAAAATATTAAAAAAAATTACATATGAATAAAATAAATTCATTGGTTTTTAAATGGTTATAAATAAAAATAAAAGGGTTTGAAGGTATATAGTTGTATTTTTCTGAAAATAGTTTCAAAGAACAAAATGAGTTTTTATTTAAATAAATTTTATTAATAACTATTTATAAATTATTTAAATAAAATTAAAATATAATATATTCATTAAAATGTTTCAATACTAATATAATGGTTTTTACTAGGCATGGAATAAGAATAAATTGAGTTTTATGTTCAAATATGCATTTTTCTATAAACAGTTTTGTTGTTTTTCACGCACTTACTGGAAAACACATTTTTACCACTTCTAGGAATTTAATCCTGAAAAATAGATCCCATATTTTTAATTATGAGGATAAAATTTGGTAAATAGTTCTCTTTTATTTTTTGTCATTGTGAATAGTGACCTTGGTAAATATTTTTCACCACAGTAAGGGTAAAACCTAAAATATAGAGTTAAAACTTTGTTATAATACTTTAAATTTTCTATAACACTTGAATTTATCCAATTGTATGAGTGTATTTCAACTATTTTTATCAAATTTTGAAAAATATGGCTAATTGGTGACATTTTTCTTTAATTATGACCTTTATATTATTTTCGGAAAAAGATAAATACAAAATGTCACTCTCTTGACTTTAATATCTCTAATATTTTTTTCATAAGGATAAGAAGAGGTTATGTTTTGTTCTAAATATTTATTTGAAATATAAGTTAATTTTTTATCATAGTAATTTATTTTTAATTTTTATTGATTCAATAATTACCTTAAATATGTATATAATGCTGACATAGTATTTATTTAATTAATATAAAAATAAAATAAATGAATTTAAAAATATTAAAAGTAATACAATTTGGATAAATTATTGTGTTCCATGAATTATTTAGATAAATATAAAATAATATTTATGTTTTAAAATTTTCTATTTTAATTACATTATTATCTTGATTTCATTAAAGTCAAATTAAATAAATAGTTCTAGAAATGTCATTAATAATATTTTATGTTAAAAAATATTTTATTAAATTATTTAAATTTTATAAAAATATCATCTTCAAAAATGTGAATAGTATATGGTTTAAAATATAAATCATAATCTATTTATGTGTCACTTTTCTTTTTATGGTAATGTAAAGACCCATAAAATTCAAGGGAAATTTTTTTTCTTAATTTTCTTTGGGATTTTACAAGAACGCAGTTTCTGACGGCACCTGATTCTGAGACACGGTGTGCCCTGAATCTTTTTCCGAAGTTTAGCTTAGGTACGTTCAGTGAATGAATGAGCGAGTTTTTCTAACTTTTGAACCGGTGCTCGGAATCGAATTTTGAGGGCACCAATGGAATCGCAGCGCCAGTAATTGCTTAGAAACACCTTTTCCAGAGTTGCATTTTCTCAGGTGTGGTTTTTTAAATTTCAGGTTAAGTAAATGAATAAAATAAAATGGTGCGACCAATTTATTTTATTCAAGTCGCTTAACCTATGTTAAGTGGATGATGTGGGACCCGCAATATCCTACCCACTTGGTAGGATATTTTGTGAAGTGGGACCCACACGAGCCCCACCGTTTCTTTTCTTCTTAAGTAACGCACCCCCCCTTTTAATGAAGTCAACCCATGCATTTATTCTGGTTAAGAAACGCCTCATTAATGTGGCGATTTAAGCGTTGCAATTAATTCACTTAACTGTTTCATTCGTTTTTGATTTTTTAAAACGCAACGCTTGAGAAATAAAAATAAGACAACTCTTATTTTTATTAGTCTAGTGGTATTGAGAGGCTAGGGAGAATTCTTAGGCTCTTAAAGTTCCTCCTCCTCGACAAAGAACACGAAGAACGCGAAGAATGCGAAGAACGCGAAGAACGCGAAGAACGCCAGATCCTTAGAAATCAAAGACGCCTTCTTCCGCGATGCTTCTTCTACGACGCTCCTTCCGCGACACGACGATCCCCACTTCCGCGGTGCCTTCTTCCGCGACGTGCTTCTCTACGACGAACCCTCGCTCGACGACGCTTGAGGTAGGGGTTTGATTCAATTAAATCTTTGTGATTTATACCCACGGCATTTGTTTAAATATTTTTTGGAAGACTTTTAAAACTGCTAATGTGGTGGGTGCGGAACAACGAACAAGTCCGAACCCACCGTCCCTTCGTTCTTGGTGTGCGGATTGGCGGGCGACGATGAAGCAGGCCGCATGGGCGTTGTGAGGTCTTCGCAGTGAAGAACCGGTCCCGGGAGGGCCGTTGGTGAAGAAGGCAGGCAAATCAGACCACTGAAGCTCGTCCGGTGGTCCGCGGAGCAACCCACCGGCGCGCCTCGCCGGCACGGCGGTGCCGGCGGCAGGAGGCAGCGGCCAGCACCGGCTGGCCGCCAGGAGACGGCGGCGCCCAGCGCGCTGCCGGGAATAGCCGCCAAGGCTTAAGCCATGGAGGCAGGCCGGCAGTCCCGCGACCGCGCGGGACCAGAGGAGGCGGGACGGGGCAACCGGCCGCGTCCTTTGGCAAAGGGGCGGCCCCCATGCGGGGTCACGGTTTTGTCCAGGGGGCGGTTCCCCCCCTTTGTGTGGCCACTCGGCCGGCACCGGCGCGCCCCGGCCGGGCCGGGCCGCGCCGGCCGGGTCGGGACGCGCCCAAGCGGGCCGGACCGGACCCGGGTCGGGCCGACCCAAAGGGTACCGGGCCGGACCGGACCCGGGTCGGGCCGACCCAAAGGGTACCGGGCCGGACCGGACCCGGGTCGGGCCGACCCAAAGGGTACCGGGCCGGACCGGACCCGGGTCGGGCCGACCCAGGGGGTACCGGGCCGGACCGGACCCGGGTCCGGCCGACCCAGGGGGTACCGGGCCGGGTCGGACCGGGCCCTAATACCGGACTTTTTCGGTCTGTTTCCCATAAATTGGGTTACGGACCTCCGATCGGTGCTCTGTTAGCTACGTAGCAGTCCTTGGATCGATACGGTCATTTAGGTATATTATACTCAAGGTTTCAGAGAACTTTGGGTTCGGCCGGGTTGGTTCGTACATGAAACCAACCGGGCCCTCGGAGCGGAAACGCTCATAACTTGAGCTCCGGACGTCTGATTGACGTGCCGTTGGCTTTGATGGATTCCTCTAAGTGAGACAGACCCTTTGGCTTATTCCGCTCGAGGTTTGGATGCAGTTGGAGTACGGTCGAGTTCATTTTAACTTAAAAACCAACCGGGCCCCTGGGACGAAAAAGCCAATAACTCTCAGACCGGGCGTCCGATTGACGCGCCGTCTGGGACATTGAGTTCCTGTTGACGATAAGGAACTTTTGGATACATCAACTCCGGACTATGTGTCAGTTGATGTATCAGCCCCTCGGCTCGTGGAGCGGACCCTCCTGAACGATCTTGTTGTGTGCGGGAACCCTAGAGATGGTTGTGACTGCGACGACGATGACGACTGTACAGAGATTCTCAGTGGATTCGACGGCGACGACTACAGCACTCAGCGATCCTACGTGGATCAGTGCTACCGATCCTGTGTGGGTCAGATCCTGTGTGGGTCAGTGCTCAACGGTCCTGTGTGGGCCAGCGCCTACAGATCCTGTGTGGGTCTGATCCTGTGTGGGTCATTGCGGGGGTTAGTTACCTATCGATCCTGTGTGGGTCAGATCCTGTGTGGGTCATTGCGGGGGTTAGTACCTATCGATCCTGTGTGGTTCCGACGGCTTAGATGAATCAGTGGCAATATCTGATCATCTCTATCATCTTATGAAAAAGTATACTTGTGTGAGCTGAATCTTAACTTACTTTCCTATGTGGATTACGTTATGCTTTCCTGTGTGGATCGGGTTGTGATTTTCTGTGTGGATGTGATCGAACTTGGGCTCGGACGTTGGAGCGAACTGAAATTGATGAGTTAGGTATATGTATGGGAATATACCTAAGTAGTGTCGGATGTTACTTCGTGATTGTATATTTCCTTTGTGGATTATCCTTTGTGGATTCTGGGAGACCTTTGGGGGTCTTGGAGTCCCTACTGAGTAGCTTATACTCACCCCTGCACGAGCTATGTCCGCACTACGTTGTGTTGGTTGCAGATGACAGATAGTGTTGATCGTGGTTGAGGCTTGTGGATCAGGTCGGTACCTGGAGGTGGACCACTGGGCGGGACGTACTCGGAGCAGACGGCTGGACCTGAGGATCTGTGGAGGCTATCTGTACCCACCCTTCAGGTGGGAATTCCAGTGGACGGCTCGAGGCTGCGACTTTACTTTCAGTTGTTGTTTTCCCTTTCTAGTTGTACTTTACTTTTAGTTTGGGTTTGTATTCTGGCCCACTTACTTTCCCGCACTTACTGTTGTACCCAGTTTTTACTTAGTGTTTACTTCTGCTTGCTTGCTCTATGGTTTTTGTTGTTTACTTTACAAAGGCAATGCCTTCCCTTTTTACCGGGAATTACGCCTTGGTGCTAGTCGCCAGCCCCTGGCCTATGGAAGGCGGGCTTGGGGTAGTCACGGCACGGGCCCCGAGGATGGGTCGTGACAAATTGGTATCAGAGGAGTTCGGTTCTACCGCAGAACTCAGGACTCTGATCTTTTCTATGTAAAGCAATAGTGTTAAGATTATTGAGTGTGGTTATCAGTCCAGGGAGTCCAGTGTTGGTGCGGCAGCCGACGTATCCGTACACCAGGACCCTGACTTCTGATTTCTGACTTAATACGTGAAAACATTGATTGCATGTGTGTTTCAAGTTTTCTTTGTGATTACTTTGTGTCAGCTCACCAGGTATACTGTTTTGACCGTGGCTCACCTGTTTCTTTTCAGGATGGCCCCACGACGGCAGCCAGCTAGGGTTCCGAGAGTTGGGTGTGACAACAGTCCACCGAGCGACGAGGCCTCGGTATAGGGACCTTTGATAGCAGAGGCACCGGTGGTACCTCTACCCGCCGAGCCACCGATGCTACCAGCCCCAGCCGCTGACGATGCACGTCGCCTTAGTGCACTGCAAGAGTTTCAGCACCAGCGACCGCCCAGGTTCCATGGGGAGACGGACCCCCAGGCAGCCAAGGATTGGCTGGAGGTAGTTGTACGGGTTTTCAGGTTAGTGGGGACACCATCAGACCTCATGGTGATCCTCGCAGCGAGCCTACTGCATGCGGCAATAGGCAGATGGTGGAGCTTGATGCTCCAGGTGCACGATGAGGCATCTCTCCTCTGGACGAACTTTGAGAGCCTCTTCCGCTTGGAGTTCATCCCATCCACCCTCCGTGCGGTGCGCATCCAGGAGCTTCTACAGCTACGGCAGGGCAGCATGACAGTCGCCCAGTACTCGGCGAGATTTACTGATCTCTCGCGTTACTCGACAGACATGGTACGTGACCCATTCTTCCGGGCCCGAACCTTTGAGCAGGGATTGAGGCATGAGATCAGGGCATCGCTAATCTCTCTCAGCATTCCGATTCAGGCAAGGGTACTGGAGCGATCCCTTTTGATCGAGAGCTTCCTTGTTGAGCCTTCATCAGCAGCAAGAACTACTGCAGGGCGGCACGTAGCAGAGTCTTCTGCAGCAGGCAGTCGACGGATGACTCATGGGTCCAGGCAGACCAGACCCTCAGGCAGACGACCTCAGGACACTGGCTCAGCAGTGCGGGGCACACAGCGCGGAGCCAGTCTTTCGAGAGGCAGACAGTGCTACGCATGCGGCGGGCAGGGCCACATGGCTCGTGACTACCCGACCCGTCGTGCCTAGGAGCATCAGACGGTTGAGGGGCCACCGAGGCAGAGGCAGAGGGTCGACTATGGCGGTCCGCAGGGAGCAGGAGGATGAGGCAGAGGAGCTAGCCGAGCAGCAGGTGGTGGGCGACGCTTTGAGGCTCTACCACCACCACCACCTGGAGGTCCACCCCGACCACAGGGAGCTGGCAGGCAGAGAAAGGCACAGCTCCAGGTAGCAGAGGCCTATGACCACGGCGCGCCTGAGATGATTCGAGGTACTATATTTGTCTATTCCACCCTTGCTGCAGTTCTTATAGACACAGGAGCGAGTCATTCTTTCATAGCCGCTGCCCTTGTTCGGAGCTCGGAGATTCTGACAGAGCTGTTGGCTCAATCCTTACGGCTAGAGACTTCTACGGGAGTATACTCGACGATTACGCACTGGTGCCGGTAGTGTGATATTACTCTATGAGGCGAGAGCTTCGGCTGGGATCTTCTTATAGTGGCGTCGAGGCCTTACGATGTCATCTTGGGCATGGATTGGTTATCTATAGTCCATGCTCAGATTGACTATATTAGGCGCAAGGTGCGATGTGTACACACCGACAGGAGCAGGTTCACCTTCACCGGCGAGAATGAAGCCTTCACATCATAGGATGGACTCCCATAGAGGAGAGGATATCCCATCACTCATCAGTTGGCTAGCCTCATCCTAGGAGCAGTTGATGTGCGGAGTCCTAGTTTTCCTGCAGTGGTGGATCAGTATGCGGACGTTTTCCCCAACGACGTTCTAGGACTACCTCCTCGTAGAGAGGTAGACTTTTATATTGATCTATACCCCGTGACATCCCCAATATCCACCCCATCATATCGGATGGCTCCCGCCGAGCTTCGAGAGATACGGGTACAGTTGGAGGACTTGCGGGGCAAGGGTTTCATCCGACCCAGTGTTTCACCCTGGGCTTCCCTGATATTGTTCGCCAAGAAGGTGGACGGGAGCTTGCGACTTTGTGTTGAATATCGTCGCCTGAACCAGGTGACAGTGAGGAACAAGTATCTTCTACCGAGGATTGATGACCTCTTTGATCAGCTCAAGGGAGCACGGTGATTCTCAAAGATAGACCTCAGGTCAGGTTATCATCATCTCAGAGTTTGGGATGAGGACGTGCAGAAGATGGCCTTCAGATGTCGGTATGGCCACTATGAGTTCTTGGTTATGCCATTCGGCGTAACCAATTCTCCAGCAGTGTTCATGGGCCTCATGAATAGGATCTTTCAGCCATGCCTTGATCGATTTTTTGTGGTATTCATCGACGACATATTGATATACTCGACCACTGAGGAGGAGCACGCCTACCACTTATGGGTTGTACTAGACACACTCCGAGAGAACCAGCTATATTGTAAGCTCTCGAAGTGTCAGTTCTGGATATGCGAGGTCCACTTCTTGGGACACGTCATCTCTGAGGTGGGAGTTGCGGTGGATCCTGCGAAGATCGAGGCAGTTCTAGCTTGGGAGACACCCAGGAGCGTGACGGAGGTGCGGATTTTCTTGGGACTAGATGGATACTACCAGAGATTTGTGCCAGACTTCTCCAGAGTTTCGGCACCACTCTCAGCTTTGACGAAGAAGGTGAAACCCTTTGTGTGGTCAGAAAGATGTCATCAGAGCTTCCAGGAGCTGAGACAGAGATTAACCAGCGCCCCTATCTTGAGGATACCGGAGGAGGGAGTTGGGTACATAGTTTACTGCGACGCATCAGGGACTGGAATCGGATGTGTCCTGATGTAGGAGCGGGCAGTTATCGCCTATGGATCAAACCAATTGAGGCCGCATGAGAAGAACTACGCTACCCATGACCTAGATTTAGAATCAGTGGTCTTTGCTCTGAAGATGTGGTGACACTGTCTGATGGGCGAGCACTTTACAGTCTATTCTGACCATCAGAGTCTCAGGTACATCTTCTCTCAGAAGGACCTGAACCTGAGACAGCGGCGATGGCTCAAGTTCCTCCAGTACTATGACTTTGAGATAGTCTATACTCCTAGGAAGGGGAACGTATTAGCTGATGCTCTCAGCAGGAGGACGGGCATTCAGCTACTTGGGGAGGCGACAGAGCAGTTAGCCGCTTTGCAGATATCCTTCATGGATAGATATGGAGCAGCCTTCCTTCAGTCACTCACAGTCACTCCTCCACTACTGCAGCGGGTTAGAGAGGTATAGCGTGGGGATGCTGACTGTGAGACGCGGCATGCACAGATATCCTCAAGATAGGAACCTGATGGTTTCTCCTTTGGAGAAGAGCATGACGTCCTTTTCAGAGGACATACCTTGGTACCAGTTGCTTTACGAGAGGAGGTGTTGAGAGAGTTTCACACTTCCCCTTTGGCGGTACATCCTGGAGTGGCGAAGATGTACCAGGATCTCAGACGACAGCACTGGTGGTCGGGCATGAAGAAGGATGTGGCAGAGTTCGTTTCTCGATGCCTCACCTGCCAGTGGGTGAAGGCAGAGCACCAGGTACCAGCAGGCTTGGTACATCCCTTAGAGGTCCCGGAGTGGAAGTGGGACAGCATATCTATATACTTCGTGACTGGACTTCCAAGAACTTCCAGAGGTCATGACTCCATTTGGGTGATTGTCGACCGACACACCAAGTCGGCTCACTTCTTACCCATTAGAGAGCAGGGCTCGGTGGAGAGCTTGGGATGCCTCTACGTTCAAGAGATTTTATGGCTTCACGGTGTTCCATCATCTATCGTCTCCGATCGAGATGCTCGCTTTACTTACCGGCTTTGGAAGGGGTTGCAGGAGGCATTCAGGATGCAGCTACGTCTGAGCACCGCCTTTCACCCTCAGACGGATGGTCAGACGGAGAGGACCATTCAGGCTCTCGAGGACATGCTCTGCACATGTGTCCTCGACTTTGGTCGCATATGGGAGGACCACCTACCTTTGGTGGAGTTCGCATACAACAACAGCTACCACTCCACCATCGGGATGGAACCATATGAGGTGTTGTACGGTCGACCTTGCAGATCACCGCTGTTCTAGACAGACCCTGGAGAGTCAGCACTTGTAGGACCGGAGATGGTCCAGGCCATGACAGAGAAGGTCCAGGTCATCCAGGAGTGGATGAGGACAACTCAGAGCTGAAAGAAGTCTTATGCTGACAGGAGGCGGAGGCCACTAGAGTTCGAGGATGGCGACCACGTCTTCTTGAGGGTCTCACCTCAATGTGGATTACGGATATTTGACCGAGGCGGAAAGTTGTCTCCATGCTTCATCGGACCATTCCAGGTCCTCAGCAGGATTGGCGAGGTGGCTTATCGCCTGGCTCTACCACCTCAGTTGCACCAGGTACATGACGTCTTCCATGTATCTCAGTTGAGGAGGTACGTGCATGACCCGATGCATATCATTGACCATGGGGAGCTGGACGTTGATGATGGGAAGACTTTTGCAGAGGTCCTAGTGGAGATCGAGGATCGACAGGAGCAGGTCCTACGTGGATGGTCGATTCCTCTAGTGCGCATTAGATGACAGCACAGGAACCTCCAGGAGAGCACTTGGGAGCGGGAGGCTCAGATGCGTGCTCAGTACCCACATTTGTTTCCCTAGTTTTTGATTTATCTTTACGGGGATGTAAATCCCTGAGGTGGGAGTGATGTAAAGACCCGTAAAATTCAAGGGAAATTTTTTTCTTAATTTTATTTGGGATTTTACAAGAACGCAGTTTCTGACGGCACCTGATTCCGAGGCCCGATGTGCCCGGAATATTTTTACGAAGTTTAGATCAGGTACATTCAGTGAATGAACGAGCGGGTTTTCCTAACTTTTGAACCAGTGCTCGGAATCGAATTCTGAGGGCACCGATGGAATCGCAGTGCCGGTAATTGCTTAGAAACACCTTTTCCGGAGTTGCGTTTTCTCGGGTGTGGTTTTTTAAATTTCAGGTTAAGTAAATGAATAAAATAAAATGGTGTGACCAATTTATTTTATTAAAGCTGCTTAACCTATGTTAAGTGGGTGATGTGGGACCCACAATATAATACCCACTTGGTAGGATATTTTGTGATGTGGGACCCACACGATCCCCACCGTTTCATTTCTTCTTAAGTAACACACCCGCACCCCCCCCCCTTTTAATGAAGTCAATCCATGCGTTTATTCTGGTTAAGAAATGCCTCATTAATGTGGCGGTTTAAGCATTGCAATTAATTCACTTAACTTTTTTTTTGATTGTTTAAAACGCAAGGCTTGAGAAATAAAAATAAGACAACTCTTATTTTTATTAGTCTGGTGGTGTTGAGAGGATAGGGAGAATTCTCAGGCTCTTGAAGTTCTTCCTCCTCGATGAAGAATGCGAAGAACGTGAAGAACGTCGGATCCTCGGAAATCAACGACGCCTTCTTCCGCGACGCTTCTTCCGCGATGCTCCTTCCGTGACGTGACGATCCCCCCTTCCGCGGCGCCTTCTTCCCCGACGTGCTTTTCCTCGACGAACCCTCGCTCGACGACGCTTGAGGTAGGAGTTTGATTCAATTAAATCTTTGTGATTTATACCCACGGAATTTGTTTAAATATTTTTCGGAAGACTTTTAAAACCGATAACGCGGTGGGTGCGGACAAACGAACAAGTCTGAACCCACCATCCCTTCGTTCTTAGTGTGTGGATCAGCGGGCGACGATGAAGTAGGCTGCACGGGCGTTGTGAGGTCTTCGCAGTGAAGAACCGGTCCCGGGAGGGCCATTGGCGAAGACGGCAGGCAAATCCGACCACTGGAGCTCGTCCGGTGGTCCGTGGAGCAACCCGCTGGTGCGCCTCGCCGGCACGGCGGCGCCGGTGGCAGGAGGCGGCGGCCGGCACCGGCCGGCTGCCAGGAGACGGCGGTGCCCAGTGCGCCGCCAAAAAGAGCCATCGCGGCTGAAGCCGCGGTGGCAGGCCGGCAGTCCCGCGACCGCGTGAGACCGGAGGAGGTGGGACACAGCAACCGTCCGCGTCCGTTGGCAAAGGGGAGGCCCCCACGCGGGGCCGCGGTTTCGTCCGGGGGGGCGGTTTCCCCCCTTTGCGCGGCCGCTCGGCCAGCGCCAGCGCGCCGGGCAGAGCCGCCCGGCAGGATCTCCAGGCCGGTCCGCGCCACGCCTAGGCCGGGCCGGGCCAGACCGGACCTGGGTCGGGGCAACCCAGGGGGTACCGGGTCGGACCGGGCCCGAACCCCCTAATACCGGACTTTTTTGGTCTGTTTCCCATAACTTGGGCTACGAACCTCCGATCGACGCACCGTCAGCTGCGTAGTAGTCCTTGGATCAAGACGGTAATTTAGGTATATTATACTCAAGGTTTTGGAGAACTTTGGGTTCAGCCGGGTTGGTTCGTACACTAAACCAACCGAGCCCTCGGAGCGGAAACGCTCATAACTTGAGCTCCGGACGTCCGATTGATGTGTCGTTGGCTTCGATGGATTCCTCTAAGTGAGAGGGACCCTTTGGCTTACTCCGATTGAGGTTTGGATGCAGTTGGAGTATGGTCGGGTTGGTTTTGACTTAAAAACCAACTGGGGCCCTGGGAAGAAAAGGCCAATAACTCTCAGACCGGGTGTTCGATTGACGCACCGTTTGTGACGTTGAGTTCCTGTTGATGATATGGAACTTTTGGATAAATAAACTCTGTAATATGTGTCAGTTGATGTATTAGGCCCTTGGCTCGTGGAGCGGACCCTCCCGAACGAGCTTGCTGTGTGCGGGAACCCTAGAGCTGGTTGCAACTGTGATGACGACGACGACTATACAGAGATCCTCAATGGATTTGACGGTGAAGACTACAGAACTCAGCGATCCTATGTGGATCAGTGTTACCGATCCTTTGTGGGTCAGATCTTGTGTGGGTCAGCGCTCAGCGGTCCTGTGTAGGCCAGCGCCTACAGATCCTGTGTGGGTCCGATCCTGTGTGGGTCATTGCGGGGGTTAGTTACCTATCGATCATGTGTGGGTCATTGTGGGGGTTAGTACCTGTCGATCATGTGTGGGTTCGACAGCTTAGATGAATCAGTGGCAATATCTGATCATCTCTATCGTCTTACGAACAAGTATACATGTGTGAGATGAATCTTGACTTACTTTCCTATGTGGATTACGTTATGCTTTCCTGTGTGGATTGGGTTGTGATTTCCTGTGTGGATGTGATCAAACTTGGGCTCAGACGTTGGAGCGAACTGGAATTGATGACTTAGGTATATGTATGGGTATATACCTAAGCAGTGTCAGATGTTACTTCGTGATTGTATCTTTCCTTTGTGGATTATCCTTTGTGGATTCTGGGAGACCTTCGGGGGTCTCGGGGTCCCTACTAAGTAGCTTATACTCACCCCTGCACAGGCTATGCCCGCACTACGTTGTGTTGGTTGCAGACGACGGACAACGCTGATTGTGGTTGAGGCTTGCGGAGCAGGTCGGTACCTAGAGGTGGACCACTAGGTGGGACGTACTCGGAGCGGACGGCTGGACCTGAGGAGCTGTGGAGGCTATATGTACCCACCCTTCAGGTGAGAATTCCAGTGGACGGCTCGAGGCTACGGATTTACTTTCAGTTGTTGTTTTCCCTTTCTATTTGTACTTTACTTTCAGTTTGGGTTTTTATTCTGGCCCACTTACTTTCCTGCACTTACTGTTGTACCTAGTTTTTACTTAGTGTTTACTTCTTCTTGCTTTCTTTGTGGTGTTTGTTGTTTACTATACAAAGGCAATGCCTTCCCTTTTTACCAGGAATTACGCCTTGGTGCTAGTCGCCAGCCCCTGGCCTATGGAAGGCGGGCTTGGGGTAGTCACGGCACGGGCCCCGAAGATGGGTCGTGACAGGTAACATTTTTTACCCTTAAATAGTAAAAAGCTTCGATATAATGGTAATTGTCAAAAGGGTTAATGGGGGTTAAAATAAAAAGACAAGAGTGAAAACATCACCTAAAATTATCCAAGTTTTATTAGAAGATATTATTTTGACTCTTCCTTATCCAATAATCTAAATATATCAATTTTAACACTTTTCATGAATGTTAATTTATATTAATTTAATACATTAAGTAATTCCAGGAGTTCCCCTCCCCTAACTTACAAAAGGGAACCTCTTATCCTATCTTCCTCACATATTTCGAGCCATATATCTCAGATAATACCTATCATAATACCTTTTTCTCTTTATTACCAATGTCCTAGAACTTATTTTCTTGAAAAAATACAATCCTTTAAAGTCTTAAGGTGTAATCCAAAAGAGGTTTCTATAAGAATAGGTATAACTCTTTACCGAGTACTTTCAATTTTATTTCTTATTTTACCACTTCTATATCTATGTTATCCATTATAAAATAATAAAATAATTATATTAAAAATACTGAATTGTTATTATGATAATTGGAAAACCATTACCCATCTCTACTCCATCATATGAGAAAAGAAAACATCGCTTGTGTGTCTGTGTGGACTATCATCACCACGAAGCGATGCATTTTTTTCATAACTACTTCATATTGATTTTTATAATGATTTAATTTATGAATATTGATGATATATATTATATTATTATGTTTTAAAAAAATTTAATTGTTATTTACCTTTTATTCACTCCATCCATTGAAAAATAAAAACATCACTTGTGTGTACATCAGAATTACCATCTCCATGAAGTGGTTTAATTTATTTTTCATCATGAATTTATATGAATTTTTATAAAAGTGTATATAATTATTAAATATGATACTCATTACATGACTAAAATTTTATATATGATGTAACTGTGATCAAAGTATAAGGATCGGGACTTCTGAAACAAAAAAAAAGTGTATGGAAAATGAAGCAGTAATCACGAGGAATAGTGATTTTAAAAAGGAATTGTTAACGAATGGGTGATGAGATGTTATAAGTAAATCATGGTATGATATATATGAATAAATTTATTTAATACATGTATAATAAATCTATATTTATTATACATGTGGTTTGAATACATTCACAAAAATATGAGACTTAAGGTGAGGAATTTATGTTACAATTCCATTTTAATCAAGATTGTTTATACATGAATTTTCATTAAGAAAATTTTATGCTTTGTATCTGATAAATTAATTAATTTTATTATCCTTTTATTATTAATTAAATTTTAATTTAATAGTTATGCTTCCCTCCCTTTAGTACTTAAAATTATTGATATTTTTTTGAGAAAAATAGACTTTATTTCCTCTTTGGTAGAAAATCTTTTTCTCCCATGTCCATGTTTTATTTAAAATATTTTCAATGATTTTTTAATATTATCCTATTAATGGTTAAATTAATTTTTAGCCATTTTTTATTCTTATAAAAATTATTCAAATGAATCTTCTTATCAAATTCAAAATGAGATATTTTTGAATTTTTACTAAAATATGAAAGGAATGTTTATTTTAAAGTACACGAGATGAATAGAATTTCTTGGAATAATAACTGCTCAAATATTTTAATATTCAATTACATTTTCCCATGATTATTTTCAAAGAAAATTTTTTCCATAATATTTGGTAATTTTTTATATTTTAAATAACTGATTTCAAAATGAAAAGGGTATTTTCCTCAAGAAATGTTCCAATGATCTTTTAAAGGAATTTTAAACTATGATAACAACCATTGATGTTAATTATGATTTATTGGGGATATGATATAATGATAACATCCATATTATTTCTGTAGATGGTTTATTATTATTATTATTATTATTATTATGTTTTTATGAAACTAATTTATTTTCTATGGGTTATTCTATGATGAAATGATGAAATGCTTATGAAACCTATTTCTTTTACATGCATTATTTTATGATGATATGATGAATGTTTTATGATCTTTTGGAACCCATATACATGTTTTTAATTATTTAATTATTGTTCCATGATTTATATATCCCTCCAATTAATTGGGTAAAGCTTTATATCTCATGAGATAATTATGATAAATTAGTTGATGTACTCAATCCACTAAGAGAAACAAGTAGGGATTCCTGATTCACTATGGGAAACAGGTGGTGATTCCAAATCTATTATGATATAGGAAACATGTGTTTATGCCTAATCCTCTATGATATTATGGCACTATTAGTTGTACTTGACATATGAAATGGTTTTTATGTCTATGATGGTGACACACTTTTATGACACGATTTTATGATTTTGATTTGAACTCGTGTTTCATGGTTGATTAGTGAAAATTTCTCACTCTTGTGATTAATGTATTTTAAATAATAAATATTTATGTCATGTTTCATGATTATGATCTGTGATAAATTGGGTATAAACTTTGTAATCTATGATCATAATATCATACCCACATGCTTATAATATTCTTGTATATGATCATCGATTGATACCTCCCTTGTTTACCCTTACTGAGCATTTGAGCTCACCCTTTCTTATGTTTCCTTTCCCCGAGTTAGGAAGAAAGGATTTAAGTATGGTATGTAAAGGGTAATAAGTGAGAATAAATTTATGAGAGATGATGTAAAATGTACCTAAATAAGATTTTTATGTATCTAGTCTCCAAATATACTAAACCTTTATGGCTCTGGCATGGATCATAATATTTGGTATTGAATATTCATCTAAAATAATGTAATATTTATGTATAAAAATCTTGGTTCACCACATATGCTTTTCATTGTTCATATCATATCAATTCTCATAATCCCATAATTTTGATACTCCTTAAATTCATAATGCTTACTCGCCTAATAAAATTTGATATTATATTTTATAAACAATATTGAAAATAGTATGATACATTTTATCATTAATAATAGATTCAATTGATCATTGCGTTCTCTATATTTTAATATACTGATTTAATTATAGAGCGCATTCATCGATCAAATTTTGTCATCATTTTATCTTTATTTGATTTTATATTTCTACTATGCTTTCATTTTTAATTTTTAATTTTCATCACACTTTGTTTTAATTTTTTAAATTAAATTCACCCCCTCTTATCATTATACTATAACAAACAGATAGATAGTAGTTAAACTCACTTGAAAAGTGGAAATTTAAATAAGGATATTGTTTTAAGTGCTCCAGAACAAAATATATAAATTTATATATTTTTTTATAGTCAAAGTGTTTCCACATTGCAAGGGATCCATACATTCATTCCAAGAAAAAGAAAATTTGTGTATAGTATCAATTTGTTCAATATGTGGTGTGTCATGAACTAGATCAAATATCCTAGTACACTAAGACCAAGATAACCCTAACATATCCCAAATGCATTTCCAATCCCCATGGGTTAAAAACCATAACCCGAAATCATATCAACATCAAAAGGAATTGTTTTTTCACTAGTCTGATGGAATAACAAAATATAAAACACTAAACAATTAGTATGTCAAATGGTCCTCAAGTAAAAAAATTACCATAACAAGATAGAAAAATATATAATGGTAAAACATAAACCAAAGGACAACACACTATATATCAATACAATTTCTAAAAAACCCATGTAACAGGTGGATCACATTCCGACCAGTCACCTCTATCACTTTGAGTCCCATGAATCAAGTACAACTACCACCTCCAAATTATTCTTTCCTATTACCTATACCTTGTATAAAGAAATATACAAACACTATAAGGAAAAGGTAGGGAGTGAGCTAAAAATCCCATTAGTGACTCACTGACTGTTTCATAAGTAATTCCATAACAAAAAACCATTTATTATTTAAATTTCAATAAAAATGAAAAGTCGTATAATTTAAATATTATAAATCAAAAAATGATTTAAAATCAAGTAGAATATTGATATATCAAAATAGGCTTAAATGGTAATTTTATATAAACCATTTTTATAAAAAAATTGGCATGAAAAAAACAGTTCTTTAAACAATGGAAGGTATAATCAACTTAAACAAAGCAATGTGATAATATTACTTGAGTTATGTTAGTTATAGGCTCTTATATCCTCTCACTACTCAATCATCAATCACATCTCAAGTATGTGTGAACATGTCCTTAGTCTTAGGCCAATAGGAGTAATCAATCTATAACCCATTGTGGATAATCATGTAAAACTAGGTTTAATTAGAGTTTTCATCGTCAATCAATTCCTAGGGATTTAGATTCCAAGCATGCCTTTCTTAATCACCCATTAACTACTCAGGATCACATGTACTTAAATAAATCAAGCAATCAATCATGGTAAAATTAATCATTTCAAATCAATTCATTGTTCAAATTCTTAATTTGAAGTTCAACATTCCTTTTCAATTTCAAAACATAATCATGGGTTTTCATCAAATTTGTTCCCTTAAAGTCATCATTAATTTTAATCCAATTTTCTCAAGGATCAACATCAAATCATTTCTCATTTTAGGCCATCATGTTTTTGAAAATCTACCCGGTAATTTAAATTCCATTGAAATTTGGGTTTTTTCATAGTTTTCATACCCTTTTAAAATAAAACATCAAATAATATCCAATAAATGTTTTATAAATCAAATTAAAAATCATTTAAATTCAGTCAAGAAATTTAGGTTTTCAATTGTAGGGTAAATCCTTATAGAACCATCTACCTTTAATCACGTGATCAATCAAATCCACACTCACAAAAGGATACACCAACAAAAAATGAAGGCAAAGGAGATCAAGGAATCAAACCTAAAATCAAGATCCATCAAATTAAATATCTATTCTATCAACAATTTGAGGATTCGCCACTCTAAAAAGGGAGAGAAATAAGGAAGAAAGAAATTAAAAATCAAGGGAGAAACCACTTACTAGAGAGGGATAGAATTCTTCCACCGACACTTCTATTCACAATAGAAGAGGTTATAGGGGTCAAGGAATCCTATATAGAGCCTCCAAAAGTTAAGGAAACTAATTAGGGTCAAATGGAAGGTTATTGGGACTTAAACTGAGAGTCTATTAATTTCAATTCAAATTTTCATAGGATTAGGAACCCATAAAAATGGTTTCCAAGTTGGGTCACCTGGTTAAACTAACTATGCACCAACCATGGAAAAACCTATGTCCAAGGGTGTATGGTTTGGAGGGTGTGGCCTCATGGTTTGGACTAACCATGCTCCCCCTTCTAGTGCATGGTTTTTTGGGCCAAACCACATGGTTTTATCTAACTGTGTGCTAACCTTGCATAGCCCAAAAAGTCTCCAAAGTTTTCAAAAAGATCCCAAAACAACCCAAAAATAGGAATAAACAAAGAAGTATAAAAAATGGTTCAGGAAGTACCTGAAAATAGGTAACAGGATGTTACAACCTCCACACCATAAAAAATTTATGTCCCTAAAAATCATATCAAAATGACTTAAAGTTGAAGTGATGAGGTCACTGCTCTCTCATCAGTGCCTCATGCTCCCAAGTCTCATGTGACTCAAAACCATGTTTTAATAGAACACGATCTAAAGGTATAGACTTCCTACGAATAACCTTTGTCTCAAAATCAAAAAACCTGACTGGATGCTCTGCTATAGATAAATCAGGTTCTACATTAAGGTATTCTCACCTCAATACATGTGAAGGATAAAAAAGATACCTCTTGAGCTATGATACATGAAACAATTTGTGGATTGACATCAACTATGGTGGAAAATATAAATAGTAATCCACATTTTCCACTCACTCAAAAATACTCAAAGGACCCAAAAATCTTGGCATAATCTTTACTTTCTTTCCAAGGCATCGGTGACCCACCCAAGTTAAAACTCTCAAAAATCACCTAGTCACCAATATAAAACTATATAGGTCTATGTTGGTGATTGATATAGGATTTATACTAGCTCTATGCAGTTACCATTTTATGAAGAATCAACTAAATCCTTTATTGTTTTCTCCTCGACTAAACTTGGTCCAACAAAGGAAGCTTCACCAATCACTACCCTAAACAACATAGATATATAAGGTCAGCCATAAAAGTCCTTAAAAGGATCTATTTTAATTTCATATTGGTAATTTGTTTCATAAGAAAACTCAACCAATCCCAAGTGAACATCCCAAGCTCCACCAAATCAAGAACTCATGCACGTAGCATGTCCTCAAGTATCTATATAACTCATTCTATCTGGAAACCAGTATTTGGATGATATGTTGTGCTTAATCTAACTTGGGATCTCATCACCTTAAAGAGACCTCTCCAAAAATGAGAAGTTAACCAGGGATACCTATCAGAGACTATAGTTGAAGAAACTCTACATAACCAGATAATCTCCACTATTGGAAATTCCATCTTTCCCAACGGTTTAAAACCATTGGTATATCCTCTGAAACCATTGGGATAGTTATTCCCAAGGGTTTCACAAACCGTTGGTATGTGAGGCATGGAAATAGCTCTATACCAATGGTTCCTAGAAAACTGTTGGCATATATGTTCTGAAATTAATCTATATCAATGGTTCTTCTTAAACTGTTGGTATATATATGTACCAATAGTTGATGAACCGTTGGTACTGGTGAGTATAACAACAGTTTTCAGACCATTGGTATACATTTTTTCCAACCCGTAGTATACCAATGGTTTCAGAACCGTTGGCATACCTGTATACCAACAGTTTTAGAATCATTGGTATACATTTTCCTATGTACCAAAGGTTTCAGAACCGTTGGCATACTCTCAGAACCGCAACTCTGTATACTAACAGTTTGTAGAACCATTTGTATAGATGTTAAATCCCCAAAACTGGACATCATGCAAATGCCTGGACAGCCTGCAAGTGCCTGCAAGTAAACAACATGCATCTGGATAGCCTGCATCTATTGTGTGGTTTTGGAAATGATAGGTGCATTTAAAGTTTTATATGTGTCTAAACTTTTGGGGGAGCGATCTCTAAAAGGAAATTATGTATTTAGAAAGAGATGATAAAAGGGATAAGATGTGAATTCAATAATGTGTTGGGTTGTCAAAATCTGAAATTTGTTTACTGAAAACTGAAAATATGAAATATGTTTACAAAATCAAGAATTTTTGAACTGTTTTTGTAACTTGTGAACTGCTCTAAAAGTTTTTAGAGCATGGTTATAGGAAATATGAAATTGGTTTAAAAAATCAAGAACTTGTGAACTGTTTTTATAACTAGTGAACTACTCTAAAACTTTTTTGATCATGGTTGTAGAAAATCTAAAATATGTTTACAAAATCAAAAAACTTGTTAACTGTTTTTGTAACCTCTGAACTGCTCTAAAAGTATTCTAATAATGGTTGCATGAATATGTCATTTATAGGTTCAATGAATGATTTTGAGATTGAAGAAGTATTGATTCCCTACTCATCTCTCATGATATTTCAAAGTGGTATCAAGAGATTCAAAGTTTGTGAAGGTATGAATGTAAATCACTATCTTTGAGTGGTGTTGGATACACCGTGCTTCGGATTGAGGTGGGGTTGAATTGTACACGTCCCATATGACCCATGGATCGTTTTCCTAAAGTTTCAATAGAATCCTAATGCATTTGGTCATTTTTCCGTATGTCAGTTGTTGTTTTCACTTAAAATGATGTCCATTTTAAACAAAAGAGAGACACTTTGAGTGGTGTTGGCCACACTGCTCCTCGGATTGAGGAAGGGTTGACTCATACACATCACAAATGACCCATGGATCATTTTCCTAAAGTATCAACACAATACGAATGCATTTGGTCAGTTTTCCGTATGTCAGTTGTTGTTTTCACTTAAAATCATGTCCATTTCAAATAAAAGTGAGACAGTTTGAGTGGTGCCGGCCATACCGGCCCTCGTATTGAGGTGGGTCTAACTCGTACAAGTCACATATGACCCATGGATCGTTTTCAAAAAATTTCAATAGAATCTGAATGCCTTTGGTCATTTTTTCGTATGTCAGTTGTTGTATTCACTTAAAATGATGTCCTTTTGAAAAAAAAGAGAGACACTTTTAGTGGTGTCGGCCACACCGTGCCTCGGATTTATACAGGGTTGACTCATACACATCACATATGACCCATGGATATTTTCCTAAATTTTCAACAGAATTCGAATGTGTTTTGTCAGTTTTTCGTATGTCAATTGTTGTTTTCACTTAAAATGATGTTCATTTTAAACAAATGAGAGATAATTTGAGTGGTGTCGGCCACACCGTACTTCGGATTGAGGCGGGGTTGAATTTTACACGTCGCATATGACCCATGGATCATTTTCCTAAAGTTTCAATAGAATTTGAATGTGTTTGGTCATTTTTACGTATGTCAGTTGTTGTTTTCACTTAAAATGAAGTCCATTTTAAAAAAAATACATGCACTTTGAGTGGTGCCGGCCACACCGCACCTCATATTGAGGTATGGTTGACTCATACACATCACAAATGACCCACGGATCGTTTTCCTAAAGTATCAACACAATCCGAATGCATTTGGTCGGTTTTCCGTATGTCAGTTGTTGTTTTCACTTAAAATCCTATCCATTTCAACTAAAAGTGAGATAATTTGAGTGGTGTCAGCCACAAAGGCCCTCAGATTGAGGTTGGGTTGACTCTTATAAGTCAAATATGACCCATGGATCGTTTTCCTAATGTTTCAATAGAATCCAAATTCCTTTGGTCGGTTTTCCGTATGTCAGTTGTTGTATTCACTTAAAATGATGTCCTTTTGAAACAAAAGAGAGACACTTTGAGTGGTTTTGGTCACACCGCACCTCATATTGAGGCGGGGTTGACTCTTACACATCACATATGAACCACGGATTGTTTCCCTAAATTTTCAACCGAATATGAATGCGTTTGGTCAGTTTTCCTTATGTCGATTGTTGTTTTCACTTAAAATGATGTTCATTTTAAACAAAAGAGAGACACTTTGAGTGGTGACGGCCACACTGTGATTCGTATTGAGGTAGGGTTGACTCTTAAACGTCACATATGACCCATGGATCATTTTCTTAAAGTTTAAACAGAATATGAATACGTTTGTTTGGTTTTCCATATGTCAGTTGCTGTTTTCACTTAAAATGATGTCCATTTTAAACAAAAGAGTGACACTTTGAGTGGTTATGGCCACACCGTGCTTCTTATTGAAGAGAGTTTGACTCTTACATGTCTCATATGACCCATGGATTGTTGTCCTAAATTTTCAACAGAATCTGAATGCTTTTGGTCGGTTTTCCGTATGTCAATTGTTGTTTTCACTTAAAATGATCTTCATTTTAAACAAAAGAGAGACACTTTGAGTTGTGTCAGCCACACCATGTGTCAGATTGAGGCATATTTGACTTTTACACGTCACATATAACCCATGTATAATTTTATTAAAGTTTAAACAGAATCTGAATGCGTTAAGTCAGTTTTCTGTATGTCAGTTGTTGTTTTCACTTAAAATGATGTCCATTTTAAACAAAAGAGAGACACTTTTAGTGGTTTCGGCCACACCGCGCATCCTATTGAGGCAGTGTTGACTCTTACACATCACAAATTATCCATGGATCATTTTCCTAAAGTATCAACACAATCCGAATGCGTTTTGTTGGTTTTCTGTCTGCCAGTTGTTGTTTTCAATTAAAATCATGTCCATTTCAAATAGATTTGAGACGGTTTGAGTGGTGCCGACCACACCGACCCTCATATTTAGGCCGGGTTGACTCTTATAAGTCACATATGACCCATGGATCATTTTTCTAAAGTTTCAATAGAATCATAATTCCTTTGGTAGGTTTTCCGTTTGTCAGTTTTTGTATTCACTTAAAATGATGTCATTTTGAAACAAAAAAGAGACACTTTTAGTGGTTCCAACCACAACATGCCTCAGATTTAGGTGGGGTTGACTCTTACACGTCACATATGACCCATGTATTATTGTCCTAAATTTTCAACATAATCCAAATGCATTTGGTTGGTTTTCCGTATGTCAATTGTTGTTTTCACTTAAAATGATGTTCATTTTAAACAAAAGAGAGGCACTTTGAGTTGTATCGGCTACACCGTGCATCGGATTGAGGTGGGGTTGACTCTTACAAGTCACATATGACCTAAGGATAGTTTTCCAAGTTTCAACAGAATCCGAATGACTTTGGTTGGTTTTTCGTATGTCAGTTATTGTATTCACTTAAAATGATGTCCTTTTGAAACAAAAGAGAGACACTTTTAGTGGTGTCGGCCACACCGTGAATCGGATTGAAGTGGGGTTGACTCGTACAAATCACAAATGACTCCTAGATCATTTTCCTAAATTTTCAATAGAATTTTAATGCGTTTGGTCAGTTTTCCGTATGTCAGTTGTTGTTTTCACTTAAAATGGTGTTCATTTTAAACAAAAGAGTCACTATGAGTTGTGTCAGCTACATCGTGGTTCGTATTGAGGCAAGGTTGACTCTTACACATCACATATGACCCATGTATATTTATCCTAAAGTTTCAACAGAATCCGAATGTGTTTGGTCATTTTTCCATATGTCAGTTGTTGTTTTCACTTAAAATGATGTCCATTTTAAACAAAAGAGAGAAAATTTGAGTGGTGTCAGTCACACTGTGCCTCAGATTGAGGCGAGGTGCACTCTTACACATCACAAATGACCCATGGATCGTTTTCCTAAATTTTCAACACTATCTGAATGCATTTGGTAAGTTTTCTGTATGCCAGTTGTTGTTTTCACTTAAAATCTTGTCCATTTCTTATAAAAGTGAGACAGTTTGAGTGGTGTCAGCCACACCGGACCTCGGATTGATTCGGGGTTGACTCATACAAGTAACATATGAACCATGAATCATTTTCCTAAAGTTTCAACAAAATAATAATGCCATTGGTCGGTTTTCTGTATATCAGTTGTTGTATTCACTTAAAATGATGTCCTTTTGAAACAAAATAGAGACACTTTGAGTGGTTCTGGCCACACCACACCTCGGATTGAGGCAGGGTTGACTCTTACACATCACATATTACCCATGTATTGTTTTCCTAAATTTTCAACAAAATCCAAATGCGTTTGGTCGGTTTTCCGTATGTCGATTGTTGTTTTCACTTAAAATGATGTTCATTTTAAACAAAAGAGAGATACTTTGAGTGGTTCCGACCACACCGCACTTTATATTGAGGCAGGTTTAACTCATACACATCACATATAACCCATGGATCTTTTTATTAAAGTTTAAATAGAATATGAATGTGTTTGGATAGTTTTCCATATGTCATTTGTTGTTTTCACTTAAAATGATGTCCATTTTAAACAAAAGAGAGACACTTTGAGTGCTGTTGGCCACACCACGCCTTGGATTGAGGCGGGGTTGACTCATAAACGTCAAAAATGACCCATGGATCGTTTTCCTAAAGTATCAACACAATCTGAATGCGTTTGGTCAGTTTTTCGTATGCCAGTTGTTGTTTTTACTTAAAATCCTCTCCATTTCAAATTAAATTGAGACGGTTTGAGTAGTTCTGGCCACACCGACCCTTGTATTGAGGCGGGGTTGACTCTTACAATTCACATATGACCCATGGATTTTTTTCCTATAGTTTCAACAGAATCTGAATGCCTTTGGTCAGTTTTCAGTATGTCAGTTGTTGTATTCACTTAAAATGATGACCTTTTGAAACAAAAGAGAGACACTTTTAGTGGTTCCGGGCACACCACACCTACTATTGAGGAGGGGTTGACTTTTACACGTCACATATGACCCATGTATCGTTGTCCTAAATTTTCAATAGAATCTGAATGCGTTTGGTCGGTTTTTTGTATGTCAATTGTTTTTTTCACTTAAAATGATGTTCATTTTAAACAAAAGAGAGACACTTTGAGTTGTGTCGGACACACTTTGCATCAGATTGATGTGGGGTTGACTCATACAAGTAACATATGACTCATGTATCATTTTCCTAATGTTTTAGCAGAATCTGAATGCATTTGGTCAGTTTTCTATATGTCAGTAGTTGTATTCACTTAAAATGATGTCCTTTTGAAACAAAAGAGAGACACTTTTAGTGGTGCCAGCCACAATGTGCATCGGATTGAGGCTTGGTTGACTCGTACATGTCACAAATGACTTATGGATAGTTATGCTAAAGTATCAACATAATCTGAATCCGTTTGGTCAGTTTTCCGTATGTCAGTTGTTGTTTTCATTTAAAATGTTGTCCATTTCAAATAAAAGTGAGACACTTTGAGCGGTATCGGCCACACCGTGCCTTGGTTTGAGGCTGAGTCGATAGAACTGTGAACCACCGCGGGGTGTAGTTTTGGAGTAGGGCCAAATCACATCATTACCAAGGCATGACCGCGGCGTGACCACGGTGTGTTGGCCCGGTCCAGCAACATCTGCGGAGCAGCATCTTCCGGCCAGGAGCGAAGGGAGCGGGAGGTGGAGGGGCAACATTCTGGTCGTCGCCTCCCTCCCCATTAACTATGAGTGGTTAATGTATCTAAAACTCTATCTAGGTATCATACATCGAATTCCAACAGGACTGCGAACCACCACGGGGTGTCGTCCTAGAGCAGGGCCAAATCATGGCATTATCGTTGCATGAACACGGTGTGACCACGGCGGGACCACGGCGGGACCGTGTCTTGACCGCGGTGTGATCGTGGCATGGTCACGGCATGACCACAGCATGACCGCAGCGTGACCGCAGCGTGACTGCAGCGTGACCTCGGCGTGACCGCAGCATGACCACGGCATGACCGCAGCGTGACCGCGGCGTGACCGCAACGTGATGGCGGTGTGACCGCGACGTGACCACAGCGTGAACCCAGCATGACCGCAGCGTGATCGCGACGTGTTGGCCTAGTCCAGCAACATCTGTGGGGAAGCATCTTCCAGCCAGGTGTGAAGGGAGCGGGAGGAAGTGGGGAAACATTCCATTCGTCTCCTCCCTCCCCATTAACTATGGGTGGGTAATGTATCTAAAACTCTATCTAGGTATCATACATCAAATTCGTACATGACTGTGAACCGCCACGGGGTGTCGTCCTGGAGCAGGGCCAAACCACGGCGTGACCGCAGCGTGATTGCGGTGTGACCGTGGCGTGACTTCGGCGTGACTGTGGCTGTTGGACCGGTCCAGCAATATTCGCGGGGCAGCATCTTCCAGCCAGGATTCCAAATAAATCCTATGTAGTTGTCCTTAACATTATAGAAACCGAACTTATGTTATAAAAAAAACTCTTGATTCATGATTGTGGTATGATAAAGATATATATTTTATATTCGTTGTTTTTAAAAGTGGTTTTATTATAAAAACATGACTTTATTTATCAAATGAAACAATTATATTAAAGAAAACTTATTCAAGATATGCAATTCAATATAATTAAGCAGAATTAAGAAAGAAGCTAATTCAATTTAAAGCATTCTTAAATTAAAGAGGCTACGAGAGGGACTCTACCTCAAGGTGGAACCAAGTCGTCCACTTCGGCTCTTGGAGCTTTCTAACTAAAAGCTGTTGCTCCCCACTGGGTATACGCACCTTCACACACATGCAAGGACACCTAGCCCCTATGCACACACCTGCATGGCCATGAGTATGTGCAAGGGGATCCTTACACATATGCTTATATGCATATACCGGTCTCCACTCACCTGCGTATGAATTTTTATATATATACATGGGAACACCTAGCTCCATACGTATATAATCATTGCAATGGTTGACTATACATGTAACGGGGGAATCGACATACACATATTTACCTATACACACGCAGGTGAGTCACCCATGACTTGGTGACTCGAAACCAACGAGCAGGGATCAACGCACTACACAAAAGAAAATTAAGAACCTTAAAACACATAAAGGACCCTACATAACCAGAGAAAAACCAACCAACAGCATTAAAGCCTTACCTCAATTGGTGAGAACCAAATCCACCCGAACCAACACAAAATGATCCAACGCCCTACCAAAAACATAATATGAAGTAAAAAACATTGAAATCCCCAAAAATATATGAGGTGCGAGACAAGTAGTAATCATAGAATCTTACCTCGGATCAAATCTGGCAGACTGAAACAATCTGAACCCCTTCTGGCCTCCTTCGTAGAATATAACTACTCCTTGTCCATAGAAACCAGTAAAATACCTAAGTGTCCAATGAGATAAATAAAATAAAATAAAAACTAAACTAAAACATACATGTCTCCTATGACTATACATGTCACCACCCAACATATAAGAACCACAATTCCACATGGGTCAAATCATGTTCCTGAAGCAAGGGGGAAACAAATCCATATTTTAAAATGATACTATCAAAAAGTACATTCCTATTAATTAACAATTAATCATCCTATAAATGGTATATAATTAGTTTGGCTCGAGTTTCAGCTTAGTTTGGTTTTGTTCAATACAAGTTTTTTTGGGAAATTACATGGATACACCATTACTAAAGGGTCAAGATGGGTTGTGGTGTAAAGTTATTGTGGAATGGAAGGATGAAAAAATTATTATAAGTGATTCCAACTAATCTTCAATGACCAAAACTTCCTCGATGAGCTTAAACAAGCTAGATCTTGAGATCTCTTAGATATTGAGTAGGAAAAATTGTTAGTGATTGAATATGAATCAACATTCACTAATCTGGTAAGTACATGTCAAATCATATGATTAATATAAGGCTTAAGGCATGCAGATTTTTTATGAAGCTATGACTAATAATGTGATCATGGACCAGTCTTCTGATTTTTCTCACCTATATATTTGTGGTTAGTATGATGTCTTTGGAAAATATTGGTTTTACATGAACATGGAAGGGGAGTTATTTAATTCCTCATTCAGGTGGAGGGAATACATCATTTAGTAGTTAGAAGATGAAGTATAAGATCCTCCATGGGTCATCAACCATTACTTAAATTAATTGTTTCTTTAAATAAGAATTCTTATGTATATAAAGACAGTATTAAGATCCTCAATAGACACTTAAACACTAACTTGATTATTTGATCATAGATTTACAAGGGATTGATTATAACTATGTTCCATGGGATTCATAGAGTCTAAGGACGGTAAATGAAAGTAAATAGATTAACATAGTAGACCTATAGATATGGTGTTCACAAGCCACCAAGGTTTAGATAAAATTCTTTAGTGGTTATATGGAAATGAAATCACCTTGTCACTAGGTCTTGAAGTGGATAATATATCGATTGGGATATGAGTGGTCTAACATATGTATTATAATTTGGATGATATGTGTATGGACTGGATTAGGGTTTAGATCAAGTAAAATATTCCTAAGAGGATTGGGCCTTATGGTGATAGATGTGGCAATTTTATGTCTAGTGTTTGATCAGGAAATAATTATGAGGATGGATTGGGCCATATCTAGGTATCATACATCGAATTCCGATAGGATGCAAACTGCCATGGGGTGTCGTCCTAGAGTAGGGCCAAATCACAGCGTGACCATGGCGTGATCGCGACGTGATCGCGGCGTGATCGCGGCGTGACCCCGGCGTGACCGCGGTGTGACCGCGGCGTGTTGGCCCGGTCCAACGACATTCATGGGACAACATCTTCTGGCCAGGAGCGAAGGGAGCGGGAGGAGGTGGGGAAACATTTCGGTCATCGCCTCCCTCAAGGTGGAAACAGTTCCATTTAAGAACTACACCGCCCCATGGGTCAAATCATGTTCCTGCAAGAAAGGGGGAAACAATTCCATTTAATAATCTCTTCATTTTTCATTATGTTCTTTATATATCATGTTGTTGGAAACACCATACTAGTAAACTTAGCCATTGAATATGCACCTATGATACATTATTTGAGTTGAATATTGTGCACATAACCCTGCTAGAACCCCGCCACGTCGCACCGTGATCTGAGATTGACTACAAAACCATGCATATATTTAAGCAGTCAAAAATCACAAAATCCCAAACCAAAATTAAGAAACAATTCTAATAGGAGATGAGGTATTTAAGGAATTGGAGGGCCTTATCTGAGGTTCTATGTTGTTGGGTTCGCCAGTTCCATCACATTCTGTAACAAATGGGGCCAATGATTGAAATGGATAGAAAATAATGACAGAGAATAATTTATTAGATAAAATAGTTGTTTGGAAGTTTTTTTTAATGATGGAATGAAATGATAGATAATGACATCCCAAGTCATCCAATGTCCTATTTCTTTGACCCTCTAAATTAGGGTTGTAAACAACCTTGAGTGCTCACAAGATAATTGGACTCGCTCGACAAATACTTGAATTCGGTTCAGATTTTTTCAATCTCAAGCTGCGAGTAGTGAAGTCGAATCCAGTGTTATAATAACACAATCAAGTCGGTCGCAAAGGATAATCGAACATCTAATATTTTAACAGGTTATTTTTATTCAATATATGTGTATTTAATTTAAATCTTGACCTCAAATTCAAGCAAGATCTTGTAATTAAAATTATGATAAAACATCTTAATCAAAACAAGTCGAGACTAATTGAGTAGCTCGATCAAGCTCGAGGTTGAGCTGGTAAATTGATGCTCGATCGAGCACTGAGTATAATAAAACCATTTCATTTCACCATAACTTAATCATTCAATTAAGGTCCATTACATTGTATAAAATCTCTCAAACATAAATGAAGGTAATATAGGAGTCATGGAGACATACCCATAAACAGCACCCGGCCATCTCCATGACATGTGAGGCATCTATCCACAGCATCCCTGGTGAGTTTAGAGGGTTCTCTCCCAAAAGGAACACTGTTGAGTTTCTGTAGCATCCAGGAGCTTTTCACACATTATCCCATCTTTAGGGACACCTATCATGGCCTATAATGATCATTGTAGATATAACATAAATGATCTTTGTGGATTAAACAACACTAAAACAACAACAAATTCATTGTTTTACAGCGGAAAAAAATGTAGATACAAAAAATGTAGGATAAAGCAGACATTGCACCCATTACAGTAGTACCAATAGAAGAAGAAGCCCCCCAAAGCCAAGGATGAGACCTCCCAATCTGCTAAGGCTGAAAGCCACCCAGATTCGACTCCATAGTAGCTACTCTAGCTCTTGGGGGCAGGGGTCAGCCCCAGAAATATTATTGCCCAGGTGGGAGGAGAGGGAGCCGAGAGAGGGGGACATCCCATGGGGTGTTCGGCCATGGGGGGTCTTGCGCACGACTGGAGAGGGGGTCGGGGGATGTCGGAGGAGGAGATTGAGCTTGAATGTCACCAAGAGATGGAGACGAGAGGGGAGGGGGAACGTCACCGGGATCCGAGAGGGGAGGGGGACGTCGTCTTTGGAGAAGGAGACGATAGGGGAAGGGGAACGTCGCCGGAGGAGAGGGAGGGGGCCGGGAGGTGGAGGCAGAGGTGGAGGCCGGGAGGTGGAGGCCGGGAGGCGGAGGCGGAGGCCGGGAGGAGGTTGAGGTCGGGGAGGGGAGGAGCGCGCGGGGATGAAATGTCTCAAGGGAGGGAGCCCTAATTTGGCTAATTTTTCCCAATGGTTAATAAAAACCATGGGTAATACATCTCTTTACCAACAGTTTTCTTAAACCATTGTGAAAACCCACCATAAAATAGCCTTTGACAACGGTTCTAGTAAACCATTGGCATAGGTTCTTTTTCCCAATGGGTTTTCTAAACCGTTGGGAACAAAGTGTTGGTATACACTCTATTTCCAGTAGTGCTCTTTCATATAAAGAATTCACAAATCCTCAACATTCATTGTATCTCGATTGGGAATGAAGTGATCTGCTTTGGGCAGTTGATCAATAGAAACCCATATCATATTCTTCCCTCGATGGGTATAAAAAACCCAACCAAAAATTCCATTTAAATCTCATCCCACTTCCAAGTCAGCACAAGAATTATTTGAAGCAAACCCTAAGTTTTCTAGTTCCTTTCCATTACCTACTGACAAGTATACTAATGAAAAATAAAGTCAGGGATATCATGCCTCATATATGGCCACCAAAATCATCACTGTATATCATAGAACATCCTTTTGGAACCTGGGTGCACCGCCTGCTAGAAATTATGGAAAAACCCATCATAAATTTTCTCACTAGAAAACGTATAACATATTAGTTCTAGAAACATAAGACACCCTCAATGGATAATGGACACTCACTAATAGTCACCCCACCATAAAGAGAGTCCCTAATTCCATAGAAATCATCATCAAGTTTCTTGTCCTAAAGAATCTCCTCATGAAGAGAGGAGGTCAACTAGACACTTTTCAACACAACCTCAATCTCATACTCCCAAACTCCCAAGTGAATGTAAGAAAAGAGAGCTATTAAATTCCATTCTTCTAATGATTCTTTTATTGATTGGATCGTAAGTTTCTTGCTGAAGGAAAAAGCAATGGCATTTCCTTTCCCAGGGTTGTAACCAATGTGGAAATTAAAATACTATAGGGACTCCACCCAACACCTATGTTAAATGTTAAAATACTTTTTAGAGAAAATATTACTCAAGATTTTGTTTTTGAAATAAACAGTAAACCTTTCTCTAAAAATTTAATGTTTTCAACTCTTAATATCATTCATCACAATAGTAATATCAATATCATGGATTAGATAGTTCTTCTTGTGTGGACTAAGCTATTTGGAACCATAGGCTATCACATGATCACCCTGTATAAGAACTCATCCCAAACCTAGAACAGACGCATCAAAAAAACTACATAGCCTTACCCAGCCTCTAGAAGAGTCAAAAATAGCGCAAAATTCAAAAAAAATGCTTCAACTCACCAAAATAAATATGAAATTTTGAATCCCAAAATAAATTTGCCCCTTTCTGAGTGAGTGTAGTCATCAAAGAATCTTTCTTTGATAAATCTCTAATGAGCCTGCAATAATACCCTACCAAGCCCAAGAAGCTTTGAATCTCAAAAAAATTACACAATTTATCCCATATAATAGCATCCTTCACATGTTCAAGATCAACTGAAATACTATGTTTTGAGATCTTGTTTCCCAATTAATTCACTTCCCGAATCCATAAGTTATATTCCAGATGCTTCACATAAAGTTGGTGATCTCTTGAGTTTTTTAGAAATGCTCTCAAATGATGCATATGGTCTTCCTCAGTTTGTGAGTAAACAAATATTTCATCCACAATGACTACCAATAATTTTTCAAGTTACTTGTGTAATATCATGTTCATTATCACCATAAAAACTATTAGACCATTGCTTATACTAAAAACATAATAAGGAACTCATAATTTCTATACCTACTCCTAAAGGTGGTCCTTAGGATGTTAGATTCATTGATTCATAGCTGGTGGTAACAAAACTAAAGATCAATTATTGAAAAAAACTTCACCTCCTTCAACTGATCAAATAAATCATCAATTCATAAAAAAATACGTGTTCTTTACTTGAACTAGATTGAGTTTTAAGTAATCAATGTAAAGGAAAAGCTTCCCCTTAACTTTATTTTCAAAAAATAATAGAATCCACCCATGGTGACACACATAGGTGTATAAATCCTTTTCACAACATATCATCCAAATGAGTTTTCAACTCTTTCAATTAAGTTTGTTCTATACGATAAGAAATAAAATACACTAGTTGAGTACCAAATACCAAATCAATGGAAAAATTTCCCTCCAAAATCTATGGAAAACCAAAAAATTATATGGAAACACATAAAAATACTCTATGAAAACTGGAGGGAGATCACCACTCAAATATTCTCTCTCTAAGTCAAAAGAAAACACTAATATTAGCATACCCAACTCTAAATCTATTCAAACTCAGGTCTCATTCTCCGTGAAAAACATGACACACCCCATTGCGTTAAGTAAAGTAGATCCATTGAAGATAATATTCAACATGATCCTCATGGGAAATCAACAAATCCATCTTGATAATGACATCAAGTGGTTTCATGTCAAGGACCAGAAAACTCCACGTGAGCTCAATCTCTGATAGTGATAAAACACAAGAGGGACATCGACGACCCTATTCTATCTTCATTATGAGTGGAATAGTAATATATGTTAAATACTAAATAAGATCATAATAAATATTTAGTATGTCAACAAAATGAGTCGATATGAATGAGGGAGATAGACTAGTATCAAATAAGTCATTCACTAAAGATGAAGTTATAGTGATGGTGCCTCTCACTGTCACTAGACCAACATCAGCTCCCTCTGGAGACTCTTACACTGCATGAAGAATATTTATTATAGATGAATATGGATTTAACTCCTTATTTCATAAATATTATAATTTTACTATATTACTTTTAGGAGCTAATGAGCCTATGCCAATATGCGGGGTAGAAAATATAAGGTAGAACTTCTGAAAATGTCCTAAGCAAACATAAGAACTACAAATATTTGGTGACTCGGTACAGACTCATTTTGAGTTCCCAACCTTTCCAAATTTTAATCAAGTTAAAGGACCTATTACAAACACCAAAAAAATTCTAGATAAATTCTACTATAAAAACCCACCATAAGACTCATCACGTTTTCTCTTTCCTTTAAAGGAACAAACAGAACTGTCACAAGGAATAAGAGGAACTCCCATCAACCCTAATATACTAGCTAGGTCAAGATCAACCATCAACTCCCTATCAATAATGTCCACATAATAAGTGAGTTACATCATAAAAACATGATATTAGATGTTAGGTCAACAAAGTGGTTCATATACTAAGTCATGGTCTTGTCATCCCGTCGGAGGCTGAGAAGCTCCATAGGCTTTTCCAACACTATGGATTCTAGAAAGAGTTGTTATATAAAAATAACTCTAAATTATTTTAACTTCAAGCCCTAATGTTTATTTACTATAAACATTTAATATAAACATCTCTTGTTAGGCCTTTCAAGATTAAAGGTATCATATTTCACCTTTATTAAATTAGGTGTTTCCAAGAACTTGACAAGATGCTCAATATTTTTCAACCAATTATCATCTTTTTTAGGATCATTCAAGCCTTGGAAAGTTAGTGGTTCATATTGCAGAAACTCTTGAGAATGATCTCTAATTTTATCCCTTCAAGGTTCCACTACCGGATCCTGAATGGGAATGGGTGCCTATCTCAAAGCTTGAATAACATGCACCACTATCTCAACCAGATTCAGGTCAATAAGAGAATTTGATTGTTTTGTTTCACCAGAAACTTCCTATCATGGCATATTCAAAAATAATCTATGAGGCATGATATTTCACAACATCAATAGGAAACACATATACATTATCAAGAATACTCAGTTCAGTAAATCAAACAATTGATACAAGAATATCAATTTTATTAAATATAATTCAAATTTTTTGGATTTCAAAATACTCAGATAAAATGTTTGGGAAAAGAATATAATAAAATTAATTTAATCATCAAATACACTTTTCCAAAACACCCATGGTGACTTAAGGCTCTATATGATGAGATCTAGTCAAACACTCACTCGTAACTACCTCATAAGTTCTGAAAAATCCTACTTCCTAACTACCAGGACATCCCAAAAATATATACCTACAACAAGGAAATAATTTCAACCTATTCTCTAATAAAATTTTATCATTAACTATCCTGACTATTCTATTACCCTAATACCTGAGACATCCCTGACATAGTCTAAAGGGTTTTCTTGATCCCCATGGGTTAGATACTAGCACATGACATCGTATCAAAAACAAAGGGAATGGTTTTTCCAAAAGTACGATAGAATAGAAGAATATAAAACAATAAAAAGTTAGTATTCTAAATGGTGCTCATGGAGAAAATTATCGTACGTAGATAGATAAATATCCATAGGTAAAATATAAACAATATCACTACACAACATCTATCAAGAAAAATTATAAAAACCCATATAACAGGTGAATCACATTCCAACCGATCACCTCTATCACTCTAGGTCCCATGAATCAAGAACACTTGCTACCTCTAAGTGAAACATTCCCTTTACCCAGACTTGGTATGACATAATCTAAAAATTCCTTAAGGTAAAAGTATTTTGTGAGATAAACAACCCAGTAGAGCCTCACCAAGTGTTCCATAAGAAATTCCACAACAATAAACCATTTATAATTTTAATTTAAATAAAACAAGTCATGAAATGGAAATTTTAAATTTTAAATCAAAACATGATTTCAAATCAAGTAAATGGAAGATATATCAAAGTAGGATTAAATGAACATTTTATATAAAACATTTATATAAAAATGGCATGAATAAAAATGTTCTTTAAACAATAGAATGTATAATAAAATCAAACCAATCACCATGGTTATATTCCCTAAGTTATATTGGTTTTTGGCTCTCAGATCCTCACACTGCTCAATCATCAATCATGACTCAAGTATGTGAGAACATGTCCCTTGGATCATTATAACAGGACTAATTAATCAACATCCCATTGGGGATAATCATGAAAAACTTGGTTTAGTTATATTTGTCATAGTCAATCCATTTCTTGGGATTCAGATCCCTAGCGCACTTATCCTAATCACCCACTAACTACTCAGGATCACATATGCTTCAATTAATCAATAAATAAATCTTGAAAAAATTAATCATTTCAAATCAATTCACATTTCAAATGCCCAATTTCACGTTCAACATGTGTTTTAAATTTCTAATCTAAATCATGGGTTTTCATCAAATTTATGCCTTTCAAATCATCTTTCATTTTAATTTAATTTTCCCAAGTATTAACATAAAATAATTTTATTACATAATTTCTCATTTCAGGTCATCATTTTTCCTGAAATCTACATAAAAATTTCAATGCCATTAAAGTTGGGGGGGTCACAATTTCCATGATTTTTAAAATCAAACATCAAATCATCTCAAATAAAGGTTTTATTAATAAAATGAAAACTTATTTAAATTAAATCAATAAATTTATTGTTTTAATTTTATGTTAAATCTGTATGGAACATCACACCTTTAATCACATGATCAATCAAATCGACACCATCAATGGAAAATTCCGATAAAGAACGAAGGTGAAGAAGATCAATGAATCAACCCTAGAATCAAGATCCATAGATTCAAAGATCTAATCCATGAACAATGTGAGTATTAAAAATCCTAAAAATGAGATAAATAAGGAATATAGAAAACCCAAATCAAGGGATAAATCACACCATAGAGGTATTGAGATCTTCCACTAGCACTTCGAGTTGTAAGAGAAGTGGTTGGAGGGGTTAAGGAATCCTCTATAGAGCCTCCAAAATCCAAGGAAACTGATTAGGTTCGAATGGGGGTGATTGGGGATTAAACAAGGTGTCCCAGTATTTTAATTAAAATTTTAGGAGGATTAAAAACCCACGCACATAGTTTTCTAGTTGGGTCGCACGTTTAGTAGTAACTGTGCATCCTAACCATGCGACCTTACTGGGCTTCTAGAAAAGGTGTATGGTCTGGATGCATGATTAAACTAACTATTCACCAACCATGAAAACCCCTTTGTTCAAGGTTGCATGATTTTTAGGGTGGTTGTGTGGTTTAGACTAACCATGCTTCCCCTTCTAATTCACAAAGACATGGTGAACAGTTTTCTCTAACCGTGCGCCAATCGTGCATTGTCCAAAAAATCTCCATAATTTTCAAAGAGCTCCTAAAATGATCAAAAAACAATAACCAATAAAGTAATATCAAAATAAGTTTTAATAAGTGTCGTAATGAGATGTTACATGGTGTATGGATGAAGTTTGTTCATGTAGAAAATTCACACTTAGGAAAACCTATAAGATTTCCTGATGAAAATGATTAACTCTGATAAGTTCAGATGGTGAAAATTCTCGAGAAGCCTTGTAGATATGTGACCAGAAAGTTTCTTAGATAGAAAAGATGTGTGTTGATGTGATTGATTCACTACTATAGTTTTGATTTTATCCAGTACTAGCTTTTATCGGTGCTAGCAAAAAGCACTGATAAAATAACACCTTTACTAGTGTTTTTTATAGCAATGATAAAGGGTACCCTTTATCAACACATTTTCTAGTGCTAATAAATGTCACCATTATTAGCACTAGTAAAAGGAATGATAAAACTAACACATGAGTCCCACATAAAACTTGTGGGTGGTCGACCGATTCTTTTTATATCATTTTGCAGCACCACAACACTAGAAGCCAACTGTGGGGATGGGCTCCTGCATGCACTCTCTACACATCTAAATGGGCCCATGCCTACATGCACAGGCTCTTGCAAGCCTTGTCCCACCCTCTTTTCTTCTTGGTCCACTCTCCACAGGCCCCTTCAGGCGTTGGACCACCTTTTCTCATTGTGGTTCATGCTAGTAAGCCTTCCTTGATGGCTAGTTAAGTTACAATTGTTTTTTAAAATTTAATTCTTATTTAATATATAAAAATATTTATTGATATACATGAATATATTAAATTTGTTTTTTTATTTTTATTTGTTTAATATTTTTTAAAATCTATTTGTTTTTAATATTTATATATATTTATTCATTTTTTTATAATTAAATTCTTATTTCATATATAAAAATATACATTGAGATATTTAATATTAATATATAAAAATATATATCAACATATATTAAATATTGATACATATTAATATATATATATATATATATATATTAATATGTATTGACATATATTAATAAATAGTAAATTGATTATTTAATTATATATATATAATTAATTCAATTTAATATATATATATATATGGTAATAAATAGTATATTAATTATTTAATTAAAATTTAAATAAATTAAAAAATATTATATGTATATATAATTAAATAAGTAATACATTGTTTATAATTAATAAAAATGAATTAAGTTATTAAATACTTAATATGCCAATTAAATAATTAATGTACTATTTATTACTGTGTGTGTGTATATGTATATTAAATTTATTCATTTTTATTAATAAAAATTTCATTAATAAATTTTTTAATAAAATTTATTATGATTTTATGTTTTTAATGTAGTTTTAATTTACATAATTAATATATATTCATTTTTATTTAAACATATATTCAAGGGAGTTCATGAGTTGTACCGGGCCAACCCCCAAATTTTTTATAATTAAATTTATTAAATTTAATATATATATATATATAAAGTAATAAATAGTATAATAATTATATATATATAATTAATATTTTTTTATAATTAATAAAAATGAATAAATTTAATATATATATATATATAGTAATAAATATTATATTAAGTATTTAATTATTATATTAAGTATTTAATAATTTTTTTCATTTTTATTAACTGTAAGCAATATATAAATTATTTAGTTATATATATAATTAAATTTCATTCATTTTTAATATTAAATCATTTAATATAATTTATTAATTGATAATGATAAGTGTGTGATTACTTTTTTTATAATTTATAGATTTTAAATTCTTATTCATTTAATACTTTTGTAATTTATTTATTTTTAATTTTCTTTATTCATAATTATTCCTTAATATATTTAATATTTTTTAAATTTATTCATTTTCAATTTTTTATTGTACAATATTTTTGTAATTTTATCCATTTTCTAATGTTTATTTATACATGTCTGTTCATTAACATTTAATGATTTTAATATGGTTATAATTTATATAATTAATATGTATTAATTTCCATTTTAATATATATAAATATTCATTATTAATTTTTTTAAATTATCTTTATAATTAATAATTTTTGTTCATTTTTAAAATTTATTCATTCTTATTATTATTTATTTAATTTATATATGTTGCATATTATATAATGTCATTATTCAATTTAACATATATCAAACTTTTATACATATATAAACATTAATTTCACATGCACAAATATTTAGGTAATTAATGAGATCTTATATAGAAACACAGACAAATAATATTTATATAATTTATTCAATTTTAAATATTCATTTTAAATTTCATTTAGTAACATAATATATTTAATATACTATGTTTTTAAATAGTAAATTTTATTTACTTATTTTTAACAATATTTTATTTAGTAATATTTATTCATTTTTAATATTTTTTTCTGAATTTAATCATTTTATAATATTTATTTATACATATTTATATACTGTGTTTTAATATTTTCAATATTTTTTCATATTTTCAATATATATCCCTATTTTATTTTTTTAAGAATTTGTATAATCAATAAAACTTATCCATTTTTTAATATTTTTTAAGTCTATTAATTTTTAATTATTCAATTTCACTCATTTTAAACATTCATGCATCTAAGATTATATATTCATTAATAATGCTAAAAATATATTTGTAAATAAATATTTATAAATAAATATATTTACAAATTTATACTTACTATATTTATAAAATTATATATATAATTATTAATAAATAAATTCAATTTTTTTTTAAAAAGTATTTATATAATTATAAATAAATAATTATATATTCAAATAATTATAAAATTATAACAAATATATTTAAATAATAAATATATTTACTATATTTAAATTTACATTTATATATATTTATATTATATATATATATAATTATATAAATATATATAATTGAATAAATATATATAATTATATAAATATATTTATAATTATATACAAATATTTATAAATATATTTATTTACAATTACAATTATAAATATATATCTATAATTATATTTATTAATACATCTTTACAATTATTTTAATATATTTATAATTATATATATTTATACTTATTTATTTTTTAAAAATTATATACATTTATTTTTTTCAATTATATTAATTATATTATTTAAAATATTTAAATTGGTTAGTATCAACACTTTTTAGCACTGATAAAGAGGTATTTTATTAGCACTTTTTATTTAAGAACTAATAAAACTCTTCCGGGTATTTTTAATTGAACCCTAGCCAAATCGATTTCATTCACGCCATTCAAGTTCTCACAGAAGTTCATCTCTATCGCTACTCCCCCTCGACCTTCTCTCAGACCAATCAACTCTCTCAAATCTAAGGTATGTTATTATTTCTCCACATGTCTCATTTATGAATGTTGTTTATCACCTCTCTCACACTTAGCTAGTCCAAACCACACTGTATTTTTGTGTGCTTTATTTCTTGCTTTCTGCCTCCACACCTCCCTGTCTTCAGCTTGAACCAACCACCCACTATCGCGAAGCAGTCTTCAACGACCACCCTTTCCCCATATTCCACTCCCTCGACCGACCTATGTAGCAGACTTCCCCCTCTGCTTCTTTTCTTTTTTAGGAGTTTTGTTTTTATATGTATTTTTTAAAGGTAGATTTTATAATTTTATAAAATTATATATTTTTTATCTATATTTAAAACTCAATATAGTTTTTTACTATTTATTTTGAAAATCATTTAAAATTATTAATGGATTTTTTTGGTTTTAAAATTCAAAAATAGGTTGGTAATTAAATTTTATTATTTTATTTTGATTTTTATGAAATGGTTTTGTAGTTGATTTAGTGAATTGGTTTTGAAAATGAATATGAATAGTCAAGGATTTTATAAAATTTAATTCTAAAGGGATTAGTTGATAAACTGGGTAAATGATCATTTTTGTGAAAATAAACATTGAATTAAATTTTTTTAAGGTTAAAAATAAGAATATGTTGTTTTAAATGTAAACATACCACTTTGATTAATCTTATCTATGATTTTAGAGACCTATTAAATTGGTTTCTTATTGGGGTTTAGTGTACCTTTTATTTTCGGTATTTAGGTTATGATTGTGTTAATATATAAGGTTTGAGTTATAGAATTTATGATATTATACTATAATGTTTATATTATGCTTAGATAGAGTTGAAATGGTATGGGGGTTTTTGATTCTGTGAGGACACAAAATAATTTTTTTATTCAAACTTTTTTTCACCTTACATTATTGTAAATAGTTATATAATGGACATGTCAATTCATAGGGAGGTTTCAGTGTGTTTTAGAGTATTCTATTTCTTTTTGTATTAGAATAAGACATCTATGATTGAAGGTTCTGTGAGTTTTCCTTGGTTAATATAGATGTTGAGAAAATGATTTTTCAAATTCATTTTTTATCTAGTTATCTTAAATATAAGGGGTGGATAAAAAAATTAGTCATGGTTTGAGGTGTGTGAGTATGTATAAATTTCATACTCTTATTTATAACATTATTTATTTTGATTAAGTCTTGTACATAATAATAATATTATTTTTATCTATTTTGTATCATTGCGAATGGTATGAGTATCACCCATAAAAAGTTCTTCTTTAAAAAACATTTATCTCAAACAAATACAGGATTAAAAGATATATGAATAATTTTATAAATTTTATTATAATCTCCCTTAACCATACATGTGGTATGATTTTTATTAAGAATGAGTATACTCTTTTGGATATACCTATGAAGTTTTTGACTACTAGATGTGGGAAATCGCTTGTAGTTATTTATGTCATTGTTAGAGGTGGAATTAGAATGTTTTGGATATCAATGATGTGAAATCCATGCAAACTGGATTTTTTGGAATGTTTATTAATGGAAAGTATTCGTAGTTTTTTTAAAGAAATTGATATTGTTGGATATATGAAATGTACTTATGATTGATCACTCTTCAATTTCTGAAAAAGAGTTTCATTAGTGGGTTATAGTGAAAATATATTTGTTGGTATTTTTATAATACATGGTCTAGAATAATCTATAAAAAAGAGATTAACATGGAATCCGACTTCACTTTTATCATCAATAATATTTTCATCTATTTGTTTCCTGAAATTCCAAGCTCTTTGACCCTATGTCAAAATCTGATGATTACTTGACCTTGTATGTTCCAATGAAATGTATTTTTACAAAAATTTAGAAATCTGAGTCATAATTAAATGAAATGAAAGAACACGAATTTCCAAAGGAAGTATGACATCCAATAATAAATATATTTTGTTTTTCAATATATTTATTACCATCTTTTTTCCCCACACAACATCAAATCGAGAACCTGGACCAACAACTGCATGTTTACCCCAGGTGTTTTCTTTTCATGTCACCCTTTTGTAAAATGATAACTTGTCAGGAATCATAACTGATAACATTTAAATGTCTGGTTCCCCTTATTAGAATTATCTATAAATTTCTCCTTTTATTTATGAATATATTATGTGTATTTATTATTTTTTTTACAAAATGAATATTTTATGAACCTAATAGGATGGATATGAATTTAAAATGGATGCACCTTAGTCATATAAAAAACTAGTATAATGATAAATATAAAGAGTTCATCAAGTTTTCAATAGAGAATGGTGGGTACAGATGATCTCCTCAGCACCCCAGGTCCGTCCGTCTGCTCTGTGTACGTCTCGTCAAGTGGTCCACCTCCAGCTACCGTCCAACTCTCCAAGTCTCTACTTCGATCAATGTTGTCCGTCGTTTGCATCCATCACAACGTAGTGTGGGAATATCCAGTGCAGGGGTGAGTATACGATACTCAGTAGGGATCCCGAGACCCCCAAAAGTCTCTTAGAATCCACGAAGGATAAACCACAAAAGAAAAATACATTCACGAAGTATCAGCCAACTCTACTTAGGTATATGCCCATACATATACCTAAGTTATCAATCACAGTTCGGCTCCAACTCTCGAGCCCAAGCACAACTCAGTCCACACAAGAAAGCAAGTCAATCACATCAATGATAATGATTGAAAGTCAAGACTCATCTCACACAGGTATACACAACTTAAAGAGAGTAAGAGATGATTAATTGTAGCCATTGAATCATCTATCACTGTCGAACAGCAGATACCCGCAGAAACCTAAAACTGCAGTATCTCGTTGTTGTCGAACCCACGGAGAATTCAGTCCAGTCTCGTTGCTCTCGAACCCATGGAGGATTCAGTCCAGTTTTGTTGATGTCGAAGCCACATAGGATTCAGTCCAGTTGTCGTCGCTGCCGAACCCACGGAGGATTCCAGTACAGTTGTCGTCACTTCCGAACCCACAGAGGATTCAAGTACAGTTGTCGTCGCTGCCAAACCCACGGATAATTCCAGTACAGTTGTCATCACTGCCGAACCCACGGAGGATTCCAGTACAGTTGTCGTCGCTGCCAAACCAACGGAGGATTCTAGTACAGTTGTCCTCGCTGCCGAACCGACGGAGAATTCCAGTATGGTTGTCATCGCTGCCGAACCCAAGGAGGATTCCAGTACAGTTGTCGTCGCTACCAAACCCACGGAGGATTCTAGTACAGTTGTCATCGCTACAGTCGCAGTCATCTCTAGGGTTCCCGCACACAAAACGCTCGATTCCTGGAGGGTCCTCTCCTCGAGCAAAGGGTTTGATACATAAACTATCACGAAGTCCATATTTTATGTATCCCGAAGTTCCGTCTCGTCAAAAGGAACCCAACGCGACAGACGGCGCGTCAATCGGACGCCCGGTCTGAGAGATAATGGCTTTTCTGTTTCAAGGGCCCGGTTGGAATTACGCTCGTTCCAAACCCGGACATTCTCCAAAGTCGTCCAAAACTCACTTAAAGTATCGCATAAGGACCGCCTCATTGTAAGGGACCCAGTGCCGCAGACGGCGCGTCGATCGGAAGCACGGTCTTAAAGTTATTCACGTTTAAGTGAAAACGGACCCGGCCCGTCAAGCCCAGTGGGCTGGCGGGTCGGGTCGACCCGTTTTTGGCGGGTCTGACCCTGCTGGTGTCGGACCAGCCCGGTGAAGCACGCGGCCTGGCCCGGTGGGGTGCGGCCCGGCCCGAGGGGCGCGTCCCGACCCGACCCGAGGGGCACGGCCCGACGGGTCGCGGCTCGGCTCGGCCTAGCAGGCCACGGCTCGACCCGGCCAGCCGAGCGGCTCAACCCGGCCAGCCGAGCGGCTCGGCCCAGGTGGCCGAGCGATGCGAGGGGCGCAACCCCCTAGTTTCTTGAACCGGCGGCGCCGCCCTCAAGCCGGCCGGTCTTCCTGGCACGAGCGGATCACGGTTGCGGGCCGCGAACCCTCCACCGCGGCGCCTATGAGCGTTGCGGCTCCTTCCGCCCGGCCGGCCGACGAGCCAGCCGGTTCTTCTGCCGAAGCGGACCACCCTATGCGGGCCGCGGTTCTCTGCATCGCGGTGCCGAGAGGCGCCGCGATCCCACCAGTCTGGCCGGCTACAGTCGGCCGGTTCGTCTTCGGCCGAGCTGCCCGAGGTTGCGGGCTGCGGTTCTTCTGCACGCGGCCGACGCACGGCCGCCTCCTTCGCTCGCCACCTCCTCCCTTTACGAATTAAAAAACAAGAAATAATGGAGGGTCGTCGGGTCATGTTCATTCGGTTCGCGACCTCTGCTTTAGGCGGTAACAATTGTCCATAGACAATCATTCGCATTCAACAAGAACGAATGTATAATTTATTCGAATTAAATTATACAAACACCCTACCTCGAATTCAAGAGCGGAGCACATCAACGAGTCATGGAAAACAAGCATCTTGGAGGTCGGGCGTCACGGAATGTTGTCGTTGACGGCGTTCCTTGCGAGCGGTGTCTTCTCCCTTGACGCGAAGAAGAAGAAAGGATGAAAGTGTTCCTCACAATCTTGTTCCGGTCGACGAGAGGATATCGTTCCTCGTATTCTTCTTTGGTGAGGGAGGAAGCTCTCCTCCAAATTCTCCAAAGGTTTTCCCCACCCAAAATATTTTCCAAGCCAAATATTTTAATAAAGCTTCCTCATTTTAATATTTTCCATGCAATTCAAATTGTTTCAAAATGAGATGTGCCAATTAATTAATGAAGTCATTAATCTAATTGTGTTGGCAAACATAATGAGAGGGAGGTGGAGAGATCACAAATTAATTAAGGGGAGAGTTGTCAAATTAATTAAGGGGGGATTAATGGGGAGTTTAAGGGAGTTGAAAGGTTAGGGGTTCGTGTGGGCCCCACCTCACATTATCCTCTCATGGGAGGTTATGTGGGTGTGGGCCCCACTTATAACTTCCTCTTCTAGGATATAACTAACAACTTTAAATAAAATTGTGTACTACAATTTTATTTATTTTATTCTAAATCCCCAAAAAAACTCTCAACCCGCATAAAACGCAACTGCGGTAAAGGTCCCCTTAAGCGAATACCGGCGCTGCGAGTTCATCGGTGTCCTCAGATTTCAATTTCGAGCACCAATACAAGATATAGGAAAACTCACACATACGTTTACTGAATGTACCCGAACAAAACTTCAGAAATTGATTCCGAACACACCGGGCCTCGGAATCAGGTGCCGTCAGAAACCGCAGACTCGTAAAATTCCAAAGTATTTAAGAAAAAAAATTCCTTGAAATTTCCAAGTCTTTACACTTAGGTTGTTTTCAAACTTTTCGAAATCAATCCATAATTCATTTTCACATGTATAAATTAATTGTACGCTAATCTGACACACGATGTGGTCGATATGACTCGATGTGCGTGTTTTCAATACAAACATGTCAATTTAATTTAAAGCACACATTAAATAGAAAAACCCAAGAAAATGAGTTCATATCAATTTCAAACATTATAAAAATTACTGATAATTTATTTGTGACATTTATGAATCGGTCGCATGTCAATTTGACACCCGATGGGGTTGATATGACTCAAAGTGCGTGTTTTCAATATAAAAATGTCATTTTAGTTTAAAACGCGTGTCGCATCTCCAAAACTGAGCAAAAAAGCTCAGATTGTTTTCAAACATTAGGAAAATGATCCATAATTCATTTTTCATGTATATGAATTAACTACATGCCAATCTGACACATTATTTGGTCGTTATGACTTGAAGTACATGTTTTTAATATAAAAGTGTCATTTTAGTTTAAAACATGTATCACATAGACAAAACCAATAAAATGATCTTTGATTGTTTTAAAACTTTAAGAAAATGATTCATAATTCATTTTTGATATGTAGGAATTGACCACATGTCAATCTGACACCCGATGTGGTTGGTATCACTCAAAATGTTTGTTTTCAATGCAATAGTGTCATTTTAGTTTAAAAAGACTCATCAAATAGGAAAAACCAAGAAAACAAACTCAGATTGTTTTCAAACATTAATAAAATGGTCGATAATTCATTTTTGACATGGAAGAATTAACCACGCTTCAATCCAACACCCGATGCAGTCAATATGACTTGAAGTGCATGCTTTCAATTTAAAAGTGTCATTTTAGTTTAAAACGCGTGTCACATCACCAAAACTGAGAAAACAATCTTGAATTGTTTCCAAACTTTAAGAAAATGATTCACAATTCATTTATAACGTGTAGGAATTGACCGCACATGAATCTGACACATGATATGGTTGGTTTGACTCGAAGTATGTGTTTTCGATATAAAAGTTTCATTTTAGTTTAAAACACGCATCACATTGTCAAAACAAAGAAAACGGCCTCAGATTGCTTTCAAACATTAGGATAATGATCTATAATTCATTTGTGACATGAATGAATCAATCACGCGTCAATCTGACACCCGATGTGGTCGGTATGACTCAAAGTATGTGTTTTCAATACCAAAGTGTCATTTTAGTTTAAAACACACATTAAATAGCCAAAACATAGCAAATGAGATCGTATTGTTTTCAAAATTTATAAAAAAGATCGATAATTCATTTATGGCATGTAAGAATTGACGACACATCAATCTAAAACCCGATATGACTCAAAGTATGTGTTTTCAATACAAATGTGTCATTTTAGTTTAAAACACACATCAAATAGCCAAAATCGAGCAAACAAGCTCGAATTGTTTTCAAACTTTAGGAAAACGATCAATAATTCATTTTTAATGTGTGCGAATAGACCACATATCAATATGGCATACAATGTGGTTGATATGAATTGAAGTGAATGTGCCATTTTAGGTTAAAACACACATCAATTTCTCAAAATCGAGCAAATGAGATCAGATTGTTTCCAAATTTTAGGTAAACGATCGATAGTTCATTTGTGACGTGTAGGAATTGACCGCACATCAATTCAATACTCGATGTGGCCGGTATGACTTGAAATGTGTGTTTTCAATACAAAAGTTTCATTTTAGTTTAAAATATGTGTCACATCGCCAAAATTGAGCAAACGAGGTCATATTGTTTTCAAACTTTAGGAAAACGATCCATATTTCTTTTGTTGATGTGTAAGAATTGAGCTCAACCCAATCTGATACAAGTTGTGATCGATATGACTCGAAATGCGTGTTTTCAATACAAAAAATGTCATTTTATTTTAAAACACACATCAAAAAGCCAAAACCGAGCCAACGGGCTCTGATTATTTTCAAACTTTAGGAAAACGATCCATAATTCATTTGTGACATGTTAGAATTAATCGCACATCAATTTGACAAACAATGTGCTCGATATGGTTCAATGTATGTGTTTTAAATATAAAAGTTTCATTTTAGTTTAAAACACACATCACTAGCCAAAACCGAGAAAATAAGTTCGGATTGCTTTCAAACTTTAAGACAACGACCCATAATTCATTTGTGACGTATAGAAATTGACTGCATGTCAATCTGAAATACGATGTGGTAGGTATAACTCGAAGTGCATGTTTTCAACATATAAATGTCATTTTACTTTAAAACTGCATCATATATACAAAACTAAGTATAACAAGCTTAGATTGTTTTCTCATCATTTTATCTGTTATTACTTAATTAATTTCTTTATCATTTTTATTTTAGACTTATTTAGTTAATTTTCACAGAGATCATGATTGAAGACGAACAAGAAATGCTGTGATGGTTGAAGACTTGATCTAAAAAACAAGTGTCTTTGAATTGGCCCACATTTGTAGTAACTTTTTTATCTCTACAGATGTGAGCCAATTCGAGAACATTTACTTTTGAGAATAATAAGAAATGGTGTGACGTGTAGGAATCAACTGCAAATCAATCTAATACACGTGTGTCTAGTACGACTCAAAGCATATGTTTTAAATTAAAAAAATGAGAGTTACCTCGACAACAGCACGTTCCAAGCATCCTAACCTTTTCCTATTTATAATTGCACGACAGTTTCCACCCCCCTTCGTTAAAAGGGGGATTGCAGCCATATGTGTAATGAGCGAGGTCGGTGTCTGGACAGTGAAACGTGGACCAGCATCTGGAGATGGCTTGCGTGGGCTCTGGCAGGAAGCAGGTTTGTTGGTGGGTGGTGATGGCAGCATGCTACAGTGATTTTTTGTCACATATCCTCAACGAGCTGCTTCCATACAATCCCACCCTGCAAATATCGCCCGGAATCTTAGGATGCCTTCCGTCGGTGGCGCCACACGTCGTCTTCAACCTCCCGCCCTCTGTTACTCTGTTCATCCCTATAAAACAGAGGCGAGCAACTGTCTCGCTTCAGTGTTCTTGCTGCGGCTTCAGAATGACCGGCAGTGAGGATACAGCGCGGACTGTGATCGGCATCATTGGTGAGGAGTCTATGCCCCCCCCCCCCCCCCCTCCTTCCTCCAGTTGCTCATGTGATCATCATGCACACCATCTGTTTGTAAAAAGGCTCTCGTTTATATGTGTGCTACCTTATATAGAGATTGATGCTCTGCTTACGTTCTGTTTCCACCCCAGGGAATGTCATCTCCTTCTTCCTCTTCCTCTCTCCGTGGTAACCCCTCTCTATCCCTCTCTCAATCTATGGAACTGATATGATCTTAGGTCAATCAATCTCTAAAAATGCAGCCCAACCTTCACGAGAATCGTAAGGAAGAAATCGACAGAGGAGTTCGAGGCAGACCCATACCTTGCCACGGTCTTGAACTGCTCACTTTGGGTCTTCTACGGCCTCCCCATCGTCCATCCCCACAGCATCCTCGTGGCCACCATCAATGGCACCGGCCTGGTCATGGAGCTCGCCTATCTCACCATCTTCTTCATCTACACCACCAAGGGCCGTCGGGTATGGCGTTTTCAATGTCATGCCCTGTTTCCTGTGGCCTCACATCAGTTTGGGTTTCAGTTGAAGATGGTGATTTTTCTCTGCATCGAAGCGTCGGCCATGGCCAGCGTAGTTGTGGTGACAATGTTGGGACTCCATAGCCACGCATCCAGGTCTAATTTGGTTGGGGCTTTCTGCGTGGTCTTGAACGTGATGATGCATGGTTCTCCTCTCACCATCACGGTACGTTTACACAGCTTCATCCCCATGGATAACTCCATTTTATCATTACTTTGTTATGAAATAGAAAAAGGTGATCACCACGAAGAGCGTGGAGTTCATGCCCTTTTATCTCTCTCTCACCAATTTCCTCAATGGACTCACTTGGCTCATCTTCGCCCTCATCAGATTTGACTTATACGTTGCGGTATGTCGCATTTCCTGCCTTCTTTCTCTGTTATTGTTTTGAACATCATCTCGTTTTGATGCGGTGTTGCAGGTTGGGAATGGATTGGGGGCCATCTTCGGGGCTCTGCAACTCATACTGTATGCCATTTACTTCCAGCGGACCCCAGAATCTGACACCCACATCATGTACACAAGCCAATGGCGAAGCCATCAAGAGGACGGCTGCAGCTCTCCTCCACCATTCGGTCGCCCTTCCAGCCCCCTCCTCCCTCCCACCCCTTAGTATAAAACATACCAAAGGTTCTTACTCAAAAGTTGTATGCATGTGTTTCACTCACCATGATAGTAATGCTACTCTTGCATGTATTACATAGATATATACATGTGTTTTAGTGTCAGTTTTAGCGTCGATAAAAGTTCTTATCAGCTTCAGTAGTGTGCTTCTACATGAACAACATATTGTAGTAGTAGTCAATGAGTAAACAATGTTGTGAGAGTGGGTGCTCTAAACCCAACTCTTATAGGTGTATACATGTGTTTCACTTATCATGATAGTAATATTACTCTTGCATGTATCATATATATGATAATGTTCTTAGATTATATATCGTATCAAAATGTTATCACAGTTTTTAACTATAATGTGATTCTCTAGATACAATGATAGTAATCTTTAAACATATGTCATATAGTCTAGATACATCCTTTTAAAGGGACACATATGATGTTTGATTGTCGGGTCATGGATGCTCATAATCATTGAGACTTCTTCTTATTGAGTTCGCACTTGGTGAACACGAGTACATGAGATCATGAGAACTGATCTGTCAATAGAAACACCATATGTTTTGGGTGTTATTGATTGTCCATATATGTGAAGATGTGTATTGGTATCATGACTTGAGATTATTATTAATGTATATCATTGGTTACGTACTTTGATGCATGATGAAAACCGTGACAGTTTATGTTTGTGGCGAGGTAGCATGCGTCGGGTTTGTTATTAATAATTGATGATATGAGATTAAATGAAAAATCAAAAAAGGATTCGTCTCTTTTGAGTAGAGGAAGTGATATCACTGACCATGTTGACTGGGATGACAGTGCCTTCATTAAATCAATGGTCCTGATAGAATGAGGTAAGTATGTCTGGTATGGTCAAAGAAACAATAAATAAAGCATGCAAGGATGGTGACACAAGATATGCATTCAACTTTAAGAGATATCAAAAGACAAAGAAATTATATTACATAATGTATGTTCGTTGGAGAGGTTTTCATTACTACGACTTAAACTAATCTCTTTAGGTGTCTTGACGTGTTATTAAGCACTGCTCCTGGTCTGTGAGGGATCCTTACTGCTATTGAGATAAGGGTCCACATGATCACACACAAAGTGCTCTAAAAAGTTTGGCCAGTCTTAATGAATTGGAATTTGGGATCAGGTGGGCCCCACGACAGAGATCAGGTAATGTTCGAGTTCAAATGATCATAATAAAATAAATAAATTCAATATTATTCAATTTTAGAATAATAAATGTTGAATTTATTAACTCATGATATTCATGAGTTATTAAGTGAATACAAGAAAATATTTTATGAACGAATATTTCTTATCCATGGTTCTTTAAATATTCAATGGGAGAAACATGTCAAGTTAATGAATCGCATTTTATCACATAACATGGGATGCCTTGAATGAATCACAGGTTCCGGTAAGTGTGTCACATGACCACAAGCGCATCTCCCTATATGTCAGAGGCTGTTGACTGACAGTGAAGACCTGAAACGGATAGTTGGGAGACTATTTCCTCATATCAGAGTATAAATACAATGGAAGTAACTAAACAGTAAATATCAATATACTTCTGAGTATGTCATATAATAGCAACACAATGCTATATCATAAATGATGTTGTAAAATAAAACATACAATTGATCACCCACTAGGTCGATCACTGGTAAAAAATAGGCTCGAAAAAAAATATAAAAGAGACACTTTTCCACATCTCCAAGTCTCTTTCCAATCTCAGTCTCCATATACCCATTGAGCTATGTCAGCTGAAGCAACTGCACATCCTGTGCTCTTCCCTAAAATGGAAACATAAGGCCTGCACGCGCACTGAGATGTCCATGCAGGGTGCAAGCATAAACTTAGTTGGGCATCCCCAAATGCCACTATTGTACATCGTCATATTTGTGTGCATGCATGAGGAAAAGAAATACAGCAAACAAACAATTAAGTAATCATACATGTATACACATATACCGGGTCCTCAGAGACCTGTTCTACCTGCTTCAGCTCCATGTCGAAGGAAGTGTCATACACTGGCCTGACGTACTCGACCAACCGATCATTTATCCACACCCCCTTGAAGGGATAACCATGTCCAAATTTAAAGGCACTACTCATGTCGAACCAATTCAAAACTCTGGGGCAAGGCACACACCACACATCAACCCAATCTCATGGATCTGGTGCAAGACAGATACCACATGTTGACGTAATATCATAACTCTAGGATAAGCCATCGCATCACATGTCGACCCAATATCACGGCTCTAGCGCAACCCATCACATCGTCCACACACCCCTCTAAGGGAGTGACTAGCCCGTATGACTCAAACTGGCCACTCAATTACAGAGACATAGAAACTACACATGTAACACACAAGCAGCAATAAGGCAGTTCATAACAATGTCATGTCAAGAAAGTGTCATATAGCCAACAAACATCCACATGTGAATCATATCAAGCATAGGTCTCACATGGCTACACATGCATGCCAGATGCAAATCATATCAAGCATATGTCTCACTGGGTTACACATGCACGCCACATACAAATCATATCAAACATAGGTCTCACGTATGACAAATCATATCCTTAATACACCTAAATTCATGATTTATTACATAAATACACACATAATACAATCCCAAAAGATCAAAAGGACTAGTGTCTTTGAGTAATTAGATACCTAACACCATAACTTGAAATAAGGACACAACAACATTATTTAAAAATCTCATAACATGCCCTTAAATTCATTTGATCTTCTAAAACTGCTTTGGATAACTTGAGAACATTGATAAGAAATGGGTGAACTATAATTCCCAGTAAGAGAATAATCAAAGCATAACACGTTGAAAGTAATAAATGTTAGTCAATAGGCATATCAAAGTGACATAAAAGGTGCGATAATCATAAACATGAATAGTTCAGCATGATATAAGATGCTGACATCAATGTAACATAAAAATGTGGCAACAAAATGAAACCTGACATCATAAGAAGATGCCAATGATAGCCTTCGAGTCATCATAACATAGTGTGCTTAGGATAACATCTTGTGAACCATACATGGTATCACATGAGATAAAAACATTTTCCAATGCATTGAAGAACTATATAATTTTAGGCCCACCTGTCACATTCATATCAAGCACATGCATAAGTGTGCCACAAAGATCATACACTATAAGAATTACTTTCATTACTTTTAACCCAATGAATAAGGATTGTATGTTACATACATGGAAATATCCAATCAATGAAGGATATGTACATCTAGGTGACTACCCTGGAGTGAAAATGAGGATGAGTATTCACAATAAAAATGATTAGCATGGAAAATCATAATATAATTTCTGCAGCATAATAGGTGTACATAAAGATTCATGGATGAGTTTAATGAGATTGAAAGACAATCTCCCATTACTTTTACATCATAAGGACAGTAATAGGAATGTGTAAGAATATATTCCAACATGAACAATTGGAAATCAAATGACATAATACAAAGAAAGTGCTTGAATAAAGAGGATGGGGAGATGATCCCTTACTTTAACATAGTAACGTCTTAAGTAAAGGTTATAACGATAGGGGATAAATGATATATCATTCTTATAACATAAATTGGGAAGTAAATGAATATTTTAAAAGGCATGAAAACATAATCAATTGAGATTTAAAAGGTTAACTATAAATAAGGTGCTTGAATGGAAAATAAGGGAGAAATCTCTTACCTTGAGAGGGTGTTTCTAAAATATTGGGAGGATATTATTAAGAGGTTGAGAACACATTTTGAGGGATTTAAAGAGGGATAAAATGAGAAACTTCATGATCAATGAGTTTTGAGTGAAGAGTAGTGGGAGGATGGGTGAGTATTTATTGAAAAAGAGAGAGAAATTCTTTATTAGTCTCTAAACTTAGGTTCTGAAATCTATAAGATAAAATAATCAAAACCACAAACCTTACTATGGTTTGTGCCTATGGTTTCTTATAAAGATTAGTGGTTTTAAATATTTTATAATTCCATGAACTAAACATATTAAAATAATACCATTGGTGATGTGGAAGTTTGTCATTTTTATAAAGAATTGATTTTAAAACCTTAAAATATAATATATGTTTTGGAGGATTCATTAAAGGTTTATAAAAGTAATAAAATAACTTAAAAAATACATTATTTTAGTAGGTAAGTATATATTTAGTCATTTATGTCTTTTTATAGCATTTGTTACATCACTTTTGGGTCATTATGTTTTCATAATACAAACCTTATACCTTATTTAATTTTTATCCAAAAATTTGTCTGTTTTGGAAAATTATGAAAAATTTACCATTGAATAATTTTGGAATTCTGATTTAAAAAATAATATTTATTTTATCAAATTAGTTATCTAAATACGAGAATTTACACTTTTAAATAAAAATCTTTATTTACTGGAAAATACTAGTTTTTACGATATTATCCACTTTCTGAACCTTATAAAAATTACATGGGACTTCATTAAATTTTACTATCATTTATATTTAAATAAATATTATTTAATAAAAATATTTTACTAAAATAATATTTATTTAAAAAATTATTTAATTTATTAAAAGAGTGTCTTAATTGAAACTATACATTTCCAAAAAATACAATTTTGAATTCTTCATATCAAAATCTAATTATTATCAAACTCGTTATGTAATCATTTATAAAGTAATAATAAAAGGGATGAATATAATCATTATGTTATTAAAAGGAAATATACAAATTCATATTACTAGAGTGTAGATACATAACCCCTTATTACACCAGTGTACGCCCTAAGGGTAAGGTGTGCGATGATGATGATTTCTTTGGGTGGTTCAGTGAACATAGTTTGGGTCATGATCTCGATAATCTTAAACTTCTCTCATATACGGTTTCACCTGAGCTTTAGTTGTTGAATCTCGACTAATACTTGGTCAATCACAAATCCCAATGATGGAATCTCCCTTAGAAGCTCCAATAAATGGGATTCATAGGGTATAATCCTACTGGTTGAGGTCATCACTTCTTTCATCTATGTCAATTAGACTTTATCATAACCCTTAATATATACTAATCTAAATGGTCACTATATAAAGATATATTATTAGTAGCTAATATACTTAATAGTGTTTTAAATCTGATTGGCTATATTTTATAATGGTCCAAAATAACCAAAGTAGTTCACATGTTTTCTATAACTACATTAGGAATTTAATCATCCAAAAAGAAAATTTCATTTATAAAAGTTTAGGTAATTACATTATTACCTACATCAGAAATTTCACCATAAAAATTTCATTTAATACACTAAAACTGACAAGGGTAATTCAGTTTCAGGACCTCTTCTGGTTCCCATGTTGCTTCTTAAAACTTTTGTTTCCACCACATCAATTTAACTAGGTGAATTATCTTTTTTCCTAAACTTTATCTTTATGATCCAAGATCTTCATTGACTGCTCCTTATATGAATGATCGTTCTACAAGGGTACCACATATGGATTCAATACATGTGAGTGGTCGGGTATATACTTGCTCAAGAGGGATACATAGAACACATCATGTACTAGTGATAAGATAAGTGAAAGTGTTAATAAATATTCCACAATTCTGATGCGATCAAAGATATCAAAGGGGATGATTCATCTAAAACTATGCTTTCCCTTCTTCCCAAACCTCATGAATTTCTTCCAAAATAATATATGAAGGAACACTTTATCTCTAACCTCAAACTTCGGGTCTCGTCAATGATTCTATGCATAAATTTAATGTCAAATTTGGGTGTATTTCACATGAAATTGAATGTTTTGAACATTTTCTGACATATCTTGGATAACATAAGGTCCCACAATCTTCCACTCTCCAAATTCATCTCAAATTTTGTAGTCTGGCACCTCTTCCCATACAGAGCCTCATAAGGTTTCATTTGAATTCTAGAATAGAATTTTTTGTTATATAGGGACTCCATTAGGGGAAGGTTTTGATCCCAATACCCATGTAAATCCATTAAACATGACCTCGAAATATCCTCTAGATTTTGAATGGTTCTCTCAAATTGATCATCCATCCAAGGGTGATAAACAATGTTGAAACTCAACTATGTATCCAGTTCTTACTGAAATATTCTCCAGAACCTCATGGTAAACCTTGAATCTCGATCAAATACAATTGAGAATGGTACTGCATTTAGTATTACCACTTCCCTCATGTATATCTTAGTGAGTTGTTTAAGAGATAAATATTCATTTATAGAAAATGATTACGAAGACTTTGTAAGGTGATCAACTACCACCTAGATGGAATTATTACCTTTTGATGTCTTGGAGGAGTCTTATGATGAAATCCATGGTTATGTTTTCCCATTTACATACTGGTATGGAAAATGGTTGCATTATACCCTTAGACTTATGTCGTTCATCCTTGCCTTATTGGCATATCAAGAATCGAGATTCAAATTCTACAATATCCCTCTTCATGTTATCCCAAATTTTTTTTCTTGGTATCTCTATACATCTTAGTGCTTCTTGGATTAATAGATAAGGATGAGCTACGATCATCATCCATAAGTTCCCTCTTTAGATCTAGTTTTTATGGGACATATTTTGAGTTCCATACCTTATGAATCCATCATTAGAAAATTTGAACTCTAAAATATTCACCACCTTTTGTTGTAGCTCCTTATCGTCTTTTTGGCCTCCTTGATCCTCTCAGGAATAGATGGTTGATAAATTATTTGAAAAAATTAGGATGAAGTCCCTTTTATGATTCTCATGTCCATTATTTTCATGTCCAAGAAGATTATATCCCTTTCAATCCTCATCATGGATATAGTTTCTGGATCCTTTATACTCAGAGAATCTGCAATTTTTTTCACCTTCCTATGATGATAATGGATTGACCAATCATAATCCTTGATTAGATCTAACCACCTTCATTGGTGAATATTGATATCCTTTTGTGTGGATGTATACTTAATAATTTTATGATCCGTATATATTTCAAAATTATCTCTGTAGAGATAACGTCATAAAATATTTAATATAAAGATCACTACAACCAATTCTAGATCATGAGTTGGGTATATTTATCATGGATATTTAATTTGTGGGAGTAATAGGCTATAATTTTTCATTTTTCATGAGTACACAACCCAAGTCGTTTTTGGGCACATTGCTAGAGATCACAAATCCTTCCCCACTGGTGAGTAATGTGAAGACATGTGAAATGATTATCCTCTTTTTAAATCTTTAAATCTTTATTACCATTCACTAATCTAGACAAACTTCACCCCTTCCAATTTATTTTGGTTTGTGAGTTTGACAATCATGAGAAATTTCTCACAAATTGATGTCAATACACAGTTAATCTAAGGAAGCTATGGATCTATATCATGGACATTGGCATGGTCTATTATTTAATTTCCTATATTATTAAAGAATAAAAAAATATTATTTTTATGGTGATAACATTCCCTAAGAATGTTACTTTCTCTATCCAAAATTTTTAGTTACTGTTCTTCATATATAAATTTTCCTTTTATAAGTCCTTTAGTACAATATTCAAATGATCCTCATAATCCTCTTAGTTTTGGAGTATAAAGGAATATATTCTATAAAGACTACCTCAAACATATTGTGGTAATCCCCAAGTAATCTATCCATTAAGTACATGAAGATAGATGGAGCATTAGTGTGTCCTAATGACATCATTATGAACTCATAGTGAGCATACCTTGTATGAAAAGTAGTCTTGGGGATATCCTCCTTCTTCATCATTAATTTATAATATCTTAACCAAATATCCACCATATAAAAGTACTGATATCCATGTATTTGATCGAAAAACTGATCAATCTATGACAAGGGATACTTTGTCTTTATCATGACCTTGTTTAACTCATAATAATCAATGAAGAGGTGCATTGACCCATCCTTCTTCTTAAAGAAGAGGACTGATACACCCCATGGTGAAGCACTTGGGTGTATAAACACTTTATCTAGATTCTCTTATAGTTTCATCTTCATCTCATCATGTTCAATTTTGGACATTGTATATGTAGTCTTGAATTTTGGTAGATCTCCGGGTATGAGTTCAATAGAGAACTCAACCTCATGGAATGAAGGAAGATCAAACTATTATTTGGGAATCACATCTGTAACACCCCGAGATTTTATGAAAAATATTCTTTTAATGTCTTGTGTTGTATGCTACACCAATATTACCTTGCGCTATACGCAACACCGTATTAGCTTGCAGTATACGCAACACTATTCTTGGATCGTGTTACACACAATTTTGATAATAGTTATTCTACACGACATTGAGTATATATATATATATATATATATAAAATGTATAAATGAAATTAGGTTGGATTATTATATACGAAACAACGAAGGATTCTTGCACAGCACGCAACCCTGACTTGGCTTGCATTACACGCAATCACGACCTTCCCCGATAGCGTGTGTTGTACGCAATACCAGGTTTTACTAAACAACGATATATTATTATAATATTATTATGAACTAGCCGTTATGAATAGTATTAACTAAATTTTAAATCTTATAACAATATTATTCGTCTTACACATTTTCTAAAACATGGTATAAGAACAAAATAATTTTTTCGGGTAAAATAAGTATTTTTCAAAAAATACAGTTTTGCCGCCTTTTGATAGCGCACCCACTTTAAATATAGTTTTTGACATGTTTATAAGTTCAATTTGACAAAATAAAATTCTTATTTGGAATCATAAAATAAAAATTTAATTTGGATAAATATTTCATATTATTCTGGTAACTTTCATATTTTGATGAATAGTAAAAACACGCTATATTTTAATTAAAAACAACTTTTTTCATCGCAATAATTTATATTGTTAAATTATAATATTGAATGGTTTTAAAGTATAAATAGAAAATATTTTTACCATTTAATATAATTTATGTCATTAGCATTGATTCTACCTTGAATTTGTAAGATAAATAAATTCAATCTTTTGCAATGTTTTAAAGAAAACCCCGTTTTCTTTCGACAACGAGATTAATTTTAATTTAATTTCTAAAACTTCTATGTATTGAATTTGAAAAAATGGATTCCATATTTGGAATCAGTGGGTCCAAATTATGTTAATAGGCTACTTTTTATTTTTGGGAATTATGAATAGTAACTACGGTAAATTTTATTTACCATAGTTAAAGGTAAATCGGGTAATTAAGGGTAAATATAATATTATAAAATTACCCTAACAAATGTCAAAATCCTATTGGATGACTAAAAGACAACCCATATCACCTAAGGGTCGGATTATATTCATTTAATTAAATTTTTTCAATGAAAATAATTTAATTATTATTAAAACCAAAGAATGTGACAACATGTCACTTTCTTAAATCTTATAAGTATAATAATTTTAATCTAGTGATAAACTTCATGAAACTTCGAACATGAATAGTCTCCAGAAATATAATACAATTATCCACATCATAGGAATTTATTTAGAATTTTTAGGGATTAAATAATTATCATTTATTATGACACAACGATGATGCATTAATTATCTTATTAATGAAATATTAACATAATTGATGTTATAAATACCCAAATAAATATAATTTGAGACTTTTTATGAATTAAACTAATTTTATAGGTTAATATGACATGTTAGTATTGATTTAATTAACTTATTTCGAACTTATCATTCTGTTATGATTTTCACAAAAATCAATTACAAAATAGTGTCAAAATTGACATAAAATAGTTTTTAAAACACATATTATATTATTAATTGTTATTTTATTTCTAAAAAATCTAAGGTTCGGCCAAATGACTTATATAAGGTTATATATATTAATAATAAACAAATTGGGGTTCTTTTGGCTTCTTATAGTAAGTTTATTAACCTTATAGTGTAAGAACACAAGAAGACACGGTAAAAGTAAAATTATTTAACTTAATGTTAAATCTAAATGATAAGGTTAAAATAGGAACCTAAACTTGTATAAATTATATTTGATGAAAGGATTTCGACCCATCCCCACCTTAGCCTCGAAATAAATCAATTTGGAGCTATTTAAAACCGAACTTGACTTTATAATAAAATAATATTTTTAGTTATTCCAAAGGTGCCCCTCTCCTCCCTTATAAAAGGGCACCTCCTCCCTCTCTTCCTCACACAACTTTGAGCCTTCAAGCTCGGCCAAACCCTGCCAAATTCTATTCTACACTTCCCTAGAAACATCCTAGAGGTTCTGGTCTTCTTCAAAGACCAATTTTATTGCCCTAAGAGGAGGTCTCAAAGAGGTGCTTCAAAGAAGAGGTAATTTCTGTTACCGATTCTTTCACCTTTATTTCTTCTTCCACTTCTTCTTCTTAGGTTGTTTCATTATGAAGTAATAACATCAGTATCACTCATATAATTATATGTTATTATAATTATAAAAAAACCCTATTTCACCATCTATCCATCCTACGGAAAATGAAATCACCGCGCGTGCGTACGTACGGAATACCGTCTCCACGCCGTGGTGAAATCTATTTTCCACCACCACCTTACTTGGATGGGTATAATGGTGTAAATAATAACTATATATTATTATTTTAATGTGATATTGATTCCTAAATAGTATACATACACTCCAATACAGTCCCACGATCATGAGAATAATATCATCGCTCGTGCGTACGTACGGACTACCATCTCCACGACGCGATGAGATTCATTCTCCACTTTAACCATTCATGAATGATTATAAAGTATATATAATAAGTAATCATGAAATATATGACATAATAATGATACTGGATTTATGTGTATATATATGTATGTCATCTACTTAATTCCGTTCAACTCAATAAGGAAACGAAAACAACGTTCATGCGTACGTACGACCTACCGTCTCCATGAACGGTGTATTTCTTTCCATTTAATGATTTATTATATATATGTATATTATGAATATATATATATATATATATATAAATCATGTTTTATATTCTGGAATTAAGTAATCATGATCTAAGTAATCATATGAATAATTACAAGTCAAAACACGGACGACAAATGAAACAATTTTACCCAAAATGCTCTTTAACATGGAATTTACAAAAGAACGGGTAATATAAAGTCATAAGTGAACCATATATGATATCATAACAATGAATAGTATTCTGTAATAAGTCAATGACATTATTTAAATCATTATACATGAGGTTCGGACACTTACGAAGCAAATCGGACCTAAGGTAAGGGAAATATCACAATCTCATTTTTATCCGAGATTGTTTATACTTTGGTATTTACTGGGGTGTATTTTATCATCCACATCCATGTTTCCTCAATATATAATATTGTTTCCATCCACCTACAATTTTTTAAATCCAATTTTACCCTTCGGTTAGTTTTTAGTAAAAGATATGAAAGGAATATTTTGACGTTTTTCGTACGAGGTACTTTTTTGACTTTTCCGACAAAAGTACGAGAAGAATGTTTTTTTAACTTATACGGTATGAATGGATTTTTAAAAAATAATTTTCCAAGAAGCTTCCTTTACAAGTTTTCAAGTTTATTTTTAATCAACTTCTTTTAGTTGTATGACATGTTAAGAAAGGAAATTTTTTTTTAAGAAGAAACGATATTTTCCTCAAGAATGGAGTTCAAGTGTTTTATCAAAATTATTTTCCATCTAAGATAATAAAGGGTTCTGTTTTTATCCCTATTATTACATTGATTTGATTATGTTGTGATGGAATTATTTTTATGAATTCCTTTATCGTATATGAATTGTTTTATGATGTCATGATGTTTAAGATTCCCATTTTTATTACATGGGTTATGCAATGATGTATGGTTTATGATTTTGTGGCACACATAAGAATGGTATCATTATGAGATGGGTGGGACCTATATCTCCCTCCAATGCATTGGGTAAAGATTTTATATCTCATGAGATAGACATGGCTGGAACGGTAGGTTATACCGGTTCAGTGAAACAGGACTGAAACGAGGGTGACTCGGTTCAGAAAGGGACTTTGTCCACTAAGATAGTCTTGGCAATGAGTCTTGACTAACAAGAAATGATTCTCTATGATTATGTGTGTATGCCACAAAGTTTCATGTTTTATGTTATGATTATTGGGATTTCATTTCACTACTATTATTTATCCCATGTTATGAAATTATGATCTCTTTTGCAGGTTAAGATTTCCAAAAGATATGTTCTTATGAATATGATGTGATTGATATTTATTTTTTTTACCCTTACTGAGCATTTGAGCTCACCATTTTATGTTTTATTTTCCCCAGGATATAAAGAAAGTTTTTAGGTAAAAAAAAGGGAAGATCTTTATGGGAGATGTTGAAGATCTTTCACCACGATTAGAAGATTATATTCCGAGTTTCCAAAGACACTAAACTATTACGATCCTTGTGTGTGTGTTTTTGTTATGAACTAAGTATTCTGCAAATGTAATGTAATGTCAATGTACGTCAAGATACGAGTCTCTATAGTTGGTATCAGAGGAAAGGTTTAGTCAACCTTTGGAAACTAGGATGCGAGAACGTTAGTGAGATCCCTAGAGATATTTCTAAGGTATGTCTAGGGATGTACCTAAGGATAAGTATACGTATAGGATATATTCCTAGAACTACGGTAACGATCTTATAATTTAACCTAAGATGTTAGATATCGAGAGTACTCCCCCTTTACTATGTTGTTTTCTCTAGCATGATTTTTTCCTCTCACAAGATTCTTTTTGTGTTTTAGTTAATGGAGGGAACCAGAAGGAATTCGGTTAACATTGAATCCAATGGACAAATTGGTGACTATGAGCAACAAAATTGTGTAATTCCTAGAGAGAAAGATATTGTGATTATGCCGAATCAGTCATCGCGATATATGATTAACAAGGTGAAATTTAGTGGTATGCCTAATTCATCAAAGAAGAGGACGATAAACTATTATTTATGTTCTCATGTTGAGGAGCATAAAGAAAGGAAGATTGAGATTTCTAAATAAGGGAAGAAGAACCTTGAGGAATACCTCAAATGGAGGGACCGATGTTATCTGTGTGGAGAAAAGGGTCATAGAGTGACAGACTGTTATGGAGTTCAATGTCTTATTTGCGGAGAACATGGGCATTACCCAACTCAATGCCCTGACCTAAAAAGTTACTTCTAAATCGAGGAAGGACTTATTCCAGGACAATCATTAAAGTGGATGGACTGAAGTGTTTATGTATTGGTATTCAAGAATAATGTTATTGAGGTACTTTTATGGTATATTGGAATATCTATGTATTGGTCCATTGTGGTTTTCTATAAGAATATGACATCGGTAACCATGAAAAGTAACTGAAATATTTTTTGAAATCAGATGATATGCGCATAACGAAGGGAAAACGAGAAAACGAAATGTTTAACAGTATTCATGAGCTCATGATTGATATAAGGACTAAGTGATATCATGGTTTGAGTATATAGAATTTTGAGGATTTTGGTATGTGGAAAGTGTTAACTTTTAACTGCATTCATGTTTTCACTAAGGTTCAATGGGTATTCAAGAGAGTACATGATTAAGGCATTTGAATGTTTGAAATGTGACCAACAAGACATATTTTATGATATATGGGGATCAATGATGGTATTAAATCTCTGGTAATCGTTTTCACTATATTATGAGAGTGGACTGAAGTATTATGGATAAGCCTAAAGATTGGAATGGATTATGTTGGACATAAGTTAGTATTGTTTAAGGATAGAAGTTTTTTTCGATATTATTGATGGGATGTTATAGTAATATAGTTTTAGAAAAAGGACAACCTGCAGGACGAGCGACAACCCATCGCGTCGGACAAGGCTGTGGGAATCGAACCCACAACCGAAGTGCGACTGGCCTTTATCGCCTACCACTGACCTACAGGAAGTCCCTGTTTAGTAGAAACTAGTTTTATTATGTTACGCAGTATGATATATGAAGTATAAGTCCATTTTAGGAACCCTATATGATGAATCTCACTATAGATGGACTTATGTATTTTTTGATAACTTTTCTAACCTTTTGTTTGAGATAGATGGAATGACCCATCATTCTATCACATGATCTGCTAACACATCACGAATGACAAATTCAACTTCATTTCTTTAAGAGATGAAGTGGAAATTGTCCAAAGAACGACAAACGGTGAGACTATACCAAAATCACGAAAGTATTTCTTCGAATTCCAATTTCATCAACTTTAGGGAAATGATCTTGAAAACCAAAAACGTTGTCCTAGTGATCTTATATCTGATGAATCAGATGGTACCTTAGATCATCACAAATTTATGGATTTGTGATTGCTGGATTTTTCATAGCCATGTTCTCTACCACTCTCCATCAGAACATGATGGTTAGAATTCTCTTCCATATCCATATTTTCACCTATGTGGAAACCCAGTGATTAGTTTATTTGGGTAACCGTTACATTTCATACTTTTGTTTTTAAAGATTGGTTTTGGTATTCCTTTTTACGATGTGGGTTTCTATTAAAGAAACTTTCGAATAGTAAACCATTTATAACCCCGAAGAATTTCGAGGGTGAAATTCATTTTAAGGGGGGTAGAATGTAACACCCCGAGATTTTATGAAAAATATTCTTTTAATGTCTTGTGTTGTATGCTACACCAAGATTACCTTGCGCTATACGCAACACCGTATTAGCTTGCAGTATACGCAACACTATTCTTGGATCGTGTTACACACAATTTTGATAATAGTTATTCTACGCGACATTGAGTATATATATATATATAAAATGTATAAATGAAATATGGTTGGATTATTATATACGAAACAATGAAGGATTCTTTCATAGCACGCAACCCTTACTTGGCTTGCATTACACGCAATCGCGACCTTCCCCGATAGCGTGTGTTGTACGCAATACCGGGTTTTACTAAACAATGATATATCATTATAATATTATTATGAACTGGCCGTTATGAATATTATTAACTAAATTTTGAATCTTATAACATTATTATTCATCTTACACATTTTCTAAAACATGGTATAAGAACAAAATAAATGTTTCGGGTAAAATAAGTATTTTTTAAAAAATGCAGTTTTGCCGCCTTTTGATGGCGCACCCACTTTAAATCTAGTTTTTGACATGTTTATAAGTTCAAATTGACAAAATAAAATTATTATTTGGAATCATAAAATAAAAATTTAATTTGGATAAATTTTTCATATTATTTTGGTAACTTTCATATTTCGATGAATAGTAAAAACACGCTATATTTTAATTAAAAACAACTTTTTTCATTGCAATAATTTATATGGTTAAATTATAATATTGAATGGTTTTAAAGTATAAATAGAAAATATTTTTACCATTTAATATAATTTATGTCATTAGCATTGATTCTACCTTGAATTCGTAGGATAAATAAATTCAATCTTTTGCAATGTTTTAAAGAAAAACCCGTTTTCTTTCGACAACGAGATTAATTTTAATTTAATTTCTACAACTTATATGTATTGAATTTGAAAAAATGAATTCCATATTTGGAATCAGTGGGTCCAAATTATGTTAATAGGATACTTTTTATTTTTGGGAATTATGAATAGTAACTATGGTAAATTTTATTTACCATAGTTAAAGGTAAATCGGGTAAATAAGTGTAAATATAATATTATAAAATTACCCTATCAAAATGTCAAAATTCTATTGGATGACTAAAAGACGACCCATATCACCTAAGGGTCGGATTAGATTCATTTAATTAAATTTTTTCAATGAAAATCATTTAATTATTATTAAAACCAAAGAATGTGACAAAATGTCACTTTCTTAAATCTTATAAGTATAATAATTTTAATCTAGTGATAAACTTCATGAAAATTCGAAAATGAATAGTCTCCAGAAATCTAATACAATTATCTACATCATAGGAATTTATTTATAATTTGTAGGGATTAAATAATTATCATTTAGTATGACACAACGAAGATGCAGTAATTATCTTATTAATGAAATATTGACATAATTGATGTTATAAATACCCAAATAAATATAATTTGAGACTTTTTATGAATTCCACTAATTTTATAGGTTAATATGACATGTTAGTATTGATTTAATTAACTTTGTTCTAACTTATCATTCTGTTATAATTTTCACAAAAATCAATTACTAAATAGTGTCAAAATTGACATAAAATAGTTTTTAAAACAAATATTATATTATTAATTGTTATTTTATTCCTAAAAAATCTAAGGTTCGACCAAATGACTTAGATAAGGTTATATATATTAATAATAAACAAATTGGGGTTCGTTTTACTTCTTATAGTAAGTTTATTAACCTTAGACTGTAAGAACACAAGAAGACACGGTAAAAGTAAAATTATTTAACTTAATGTTAAATCTAAATGATAAGTTTAAAATAGGAACCTAAACTTGTATAAATTATATTGGATGAGATTATTTCGACCCATACACACCTTATTTTCGAAATAAATCAATTTGGAGCTATTTAAAACCGAACTTGACTTTATAATAAAATAATATTTTTAGTTATTCCAAAGGTGCCCCTCTCCTCCCTTATAAAAGGGCACCTCCTACCTCTCTTCCTCACACAACTTTGAGCCTTCAAGCTCGGCCAAACCCTGCCAAATTATCTTCTCCACTTACCTAGAAACATCCTAGAGGTTCTGGTCTTCCTCAAAAACCAATTTTAGTGCCCTAAGAGGAGGTCTCAAAGAGGCGCTTTAAAGAAGAGGTAATTTCTGTTACCGATTCTTTCACCTTTATTTATTCTCCCACTTCTTCTTCTTAGGTTGTTTCATTATGAAGTAAAAACATCAGTATCACTCATATACTGATATGTTATTATAAGTATGAAACAACCCTATTTCACCATCTATCCATCATACGAAAAACGAAATCACCGCGCGTGCGTACGTACGGAATACTGTCTCCACGCCGTGGTGAAATCTATTTTCCACCACCACCTTACTTGGATGGGTATAATGGTGTAAATAATAACTATATATTATTATTTTAATGTGATATTGATTCTGAAATAGTATACATACACTCCAATACAGTCCCACGATCATGAGAATGATATCATCGCTCGTGCGTACGTACGGACTACCGTCTCCACGACGCGATGAGATTCATTCTCCACTTTAACCATTCATGAATGATTATAAAGTATATATAATAAGTAATCATGAAATATATGACATAATAATGATACTGGATTTATGTGTATATATATGTATGTCATCTACTTAATTCCGTTCAACTCAATAAGGAAACGAAAACAACGTTCATGCGTACGTACGACCTACCGTCTCCATGAACGGTGTATTTCTTTCTATTTACTGATTTATTATATATATGTATATTATGAATATATATATATATAAATCATGTTTTATATTCTGGAATTAAGTAATCATGATCTAAGTAATCATATGAATAATTACAAGTCAAAACACGGACGACAAATGAAACAATTTTACCCAAAACACTCTTTAACATGGAATTTACAAAAGAACGGGTAATATAAAGTCATAAGTGAACCATATATGATATCATAACAATGAATAAGATTCTGTAATAAGTCAATGACATTATTTAAATCATTATACAGGAGGTTCGGACACTTACGAAGCAAATCAGACCTAAGGTAAGGAAAATATCACAATCTCATTTTTATCCGAGATTGTTTATACTTTGGTATTTACTGGGGTGTATTTTATCATCCACATCCATGTTTCCTCAATATGTAATATTGTTTCCATCCACCTACAATTGTTTAAATCTAATTTTACCCTTCGGTGAGTTTTTAGTAAAAGATATGAAAGGAATCTTTTGACATTTTTCGTACGAGGTACTTTTTTGACTTTTCCGACAAAAGTACGAGAAGAATGTTTTTTAACTTATACGACATGAATGGATTTTTAAAACATTATTTCCAAGAAGCTTACTTTACAAGTTTTCAAGTTTATTTTTAATCAAATTCTTTTAGTTGTATGACATGTTAAGAAAGGAAAAAAAAATTTAAGAAGAAAGGATATTTTCCTCAAGAATGGAATTCAAGTGTTTTATCAAAATTATTTTCCATCTAAGATAATAAAGGGTTATGTTTTTATCCCTATTATTACATTTATTTGATTATGTTGTGATGGAATTATTTTTATGAATTCCTTTATCGTATATGAATTGTTTTATGATGTCATGATGTTTAAGATTCCCATTTTTATTACATGGGTTATGCAATGATGTATGGTTTATGATTTTGTGGCACACATAAGAATGATATCATTATGAGATGGGTGGGACCTATATCTCTCTCCAATGCATTGGGTAAAGATTTTATATCTCATGAGATAGACATGGCTGGAACGGTAGGTTATACCGGTTCAGTGAAACAGGACTGAAACGAGAGTGACTCGGTTCAGAAAGGGACTTTGTCCACTAAGATAGTCTTGGCAATGAGTCTTGACTAACAAGAAATGATTCTCTATGATTATGTGTGTATGCCACAAAGTTTCATGTTTTATGTTATGATTATTGGGATTTCATTTCACTACTATGATTTATCCCATGTTATGAAATTATGATCTCTTTTGCAGGTTAAGATTTCCAAAAGATATGTTCTTATGAATATGATGTGATTGATATTTATTTTGTTTACCCTTACTGAGCATTTGAGCTCACCCTTTTATGTTTTCTTTTCCCCAGGATATAAAGAAAGGTTTTAGGTAAAAAAAAGGGAAGATCTTTATGGGAGATGTTGAAGATCTTTCACCACGATTAGAAGATTATATTCCGAGTTTCCAAAGACACTAAACTATTACGATCCTTGTGTGTGTGTTTTTGTTATGTACTAAGTATTCCGAAAATGTAATGTAATGTCAATGTACGTCAAGATACGGGTCTCTATAGTTGGTATCAGAGGAAAGGTTTAGTCAACCTTTGGAAACGAGGATGCGAGAACGTTAGTGAGATCCCTAGAGATATTTCTAAGGTATGTCTAGGGATGTCCCTAAGGATAAGTATACGTATAGGATATAGTCCTAGAACTACGATAACGATCTTATAATTTAACCTAAGATGTTAGATATTGAGAGTACTCCCACTTTACTATGTTGTTTTCTCTAGCATGATTTTTTCCTCTCACAAGATTCTTTTTGTGTTTTAGTTAATGGAGGGAACCAGAAGGAATTCGGTTAACATTGAATCCAATGGACAAATTGGTGACTATGAGCAACAAAATTGTGTAATTCCTAGAAAGAATGATATTGTGATTATGCCGAATCAGTCATCGCGATATATGATTAACAAGGTGAAATTTAGTGGTATGCCTAATTCATCAAAGAAGAGGTAGATAAACTATTATTCATGTTCGCATGTTGAGGAGCATAAAGAAAGGAAGATTGAGATTTCTAAATAAGGGAAGAAGAACCTTGAGGAATACCTCAAATGGAGGGACCGATGTTATCTGTGTGGAGAAAAGGGTCATAGAGTGACAGACTGTTATGGAGTTCAATGTCTTATTTGTGGAGAACATGGGCCTTACCCAACTCAATGGACTGACCTAAAAAGTTACTTCTAAATCAAGGAAGGAATTATTCCAGGACAATCATTGAAGTGGATGGAATGAAGTGTTTATGTATTGGTATTCAAGAATAATGTTATTGAGGTAATTTTATGGTATATTGGAATATCTATGTATTGGTCCATTGTAGTTTTCTATAAGAATATGACATCGGTAACGATGAAAAGTAACTGAAATATTTTTTGAAATCAGATGATATGCGCATAATGAAGGGAAAACTAGAAAACGAAATGTTTAACAGTATTCATGATCTCATGATTGATATAAGGACTAAGTGATATCATGGTTTGAGTATATAGAATTTTGAGGATTTTGGTATGTGGAAAGTGTTAACTTTTAACTGCATTCATGTTTTCACTAAGGTTCAATGGGTATTCAAGAGATTACATGATTAAGGCCTTTGAATGTTTGGAATGTGACCAACAAGACATATTTTATGATATATGGGGATCAACGAAGGTATTAAATCTCTGGTAATCATTTTCACTATATTATGAGAGTGGACTGAAGTATTATGGATAAGCCTAAAGATTGGAATGGATTATGTTGGACATAAGTTAGTATTGTTTAAGGATAGAATTATTTTTTGATATTATTGATGGGATGTTATAGTAATATAGTTTTAGAAAAAGGACAACCTGCAGGACGGGCGACAACCCATCGTGTCGGACAAGGCTGCGGGAATCGAACCCACAACCGAAGTGCGACTGGCCTTTATCGCCTAGTACTGACCTACAGGAAGTCCCTGTTTAGTAGAAACTAGTTTTATTATATTAGGCAGTATGATATATGAATTATAAGTCCATTTTAGGAACCCTATATGATGAATCTCACTATAGATGGACTTATGTATTTTTTGATAACTTTTCTAACCTTTTGTTTGAGATAGATGGAATGACCCATCATTCTATCACATGATCTGCTAACACCTCACGAATGACAAATTCAACTTCATTTCTTTAAGAGATGAAGTGGAAATTGTCCAAAGAACGACAAACGGTGAGACTATACCAAAATCACGAAAGTATTTCTTCTAATTCCAATTTCATCAACTTTAGGGAAATGATCTTGAAAACCAAAAATGTTGTCCTAGTGCTCTTATATCTGATGAATCAGATGGTACCTTAGATCATCACAAATTTATGGATTTGTGATTGTTGGGTTTTCCATAGCCATGTTCTCTACCACTCTCCATCAGAACATGATGGTTAGATTTCTCTTCCATATCCATATTTTCACCTATGTGGAAACCCAGTGATTAGTTTATTTGGGTAACCGTTACGTTTCATACTTTTGTTTTTAAAGATTGGTTTTGGTATTCCTTTTTACGATGTGGGTTTCTATTAAAGAAACTTTCGAATAGTAAACCATTTATAACCCCGACGAATTTCGAGGGAGAAATTCATTTTAAGGGGGGTAGAATGTAACACCTCGAGATTTTATGAAAAATATTCTTTTAATGTCTTGTGTTGTATGCTACACCAAGATTACCTTACGCTATACACAACACCGTATTAGCTTGCAGTATACGCAACACTATTCTTGGATCGTGTTACACACAATTTTGATAATAGTTATTCTACGCGACATTGAGTATATATATATATATAAAATGTATAAATGAAATATGGTTGGATTATTATATACGAAACAACGAATTATTCTTTCATATCACGCAACCCTTACTTGGCTTGCATTACACGCAATCGCGACCTTCCCCGATAGCGTGTGTTGTACGTAATACCGGGTTTTACTAAACAACGATATATTATTATAATATTATTATGAACTAGCCGTTATGAATAGTATTAACTAAATTTTGAATCTTATAACATTATTATTCATCTTACACATTTTCTAAAACATGGTATAAGAACAAAATAAATTTTTCGGGTAAAATAAGTATTTTTCAAAAAATGCAGTTTTGCCGCCTTTCGATGGCGCACCCACTTTAAATCTAGTTTTTGACATATTTATAAGTTCAATTTGACAAAATATAATTCTTCTTTGGAATAATAAAATAAAAATTTAATTTGGATAAATTTTTCATATTATTCTGGTAACTTTCATATTTTGATGAATGGTAAAAACACGCTATATTTTAATTAAAAACAACTTTTTTCATCGCAATAATTTATATGGTTAAATTATAATATTTAATGGTTTTAAAGTATAAATAGAAAATATTTTTACCATTTAATATAATGTATATCATTATCATTGATTCTACCTTGAATTCGTAGGATAAATAAATTCAATCTTTTGCAATGTTTTAAAGAAAAACCCGTTTTCTTTCGACAATGAGATTAATTTTAATTTAATTTCTGAAACTTCTATGTATTGAATTTGAAAAAATTTATTCCATATTTGGAATCAGTGGGTCCAAATTATGTTAATAGTCTACTTTTTATTTTTGGGAATTATGAATAGTAACAACGGTAAATTTTATTTACCATAGTTAAAAGTAAATCGGGTAATTAAGGGTAAATATAATATTATAAAATTACCATAACAAATTTCAAAATCCTATTGGATGACTAAAAGACGACCCATATCACCTAAGGGTCGGATTAGATTCATTTAATTAAATTTTGTCAATGAAAATAATTTAATTATTATTAAAACCAAAGAATGTGACAACATGTCGCTTTCTTAAATCTTATAAGTATAATAATTTTAATCTAGTGATAAACTTCATGAAACTTCGAACATGAATAGTCTCCAGAAAGATAATACAATTATATACATCATAAGAATTTATTGAGAATTTTTAGGGATTAAATAATTATCATTTATTATGACACAGCGATGATGCAGTAATTATCTTATTAATGAAATATTGACATAATTGATGTTATAAATACCAAAATAAATATAATTTGAGACTTTTTATGAATTACACTAATTTTCTAGCTTAATATGACATGTTAGTATTGATTTAATTAACATTTTTCGAAGTTATCATACTTTTATGATTTTCACAAAAATCAATTACTAAATAGTGTCAAAATTGACATAAAATAGTTTTTAAAACAAATATTATATTATTAATTGTTATTTTATTCCTGAAAAATCTAAGGTTTGGCAAAATAACTTAGATAAGGTTATATATATTCATAATAAACAAATTGGGGTTCGTTTGGCTTCTTATAGTAAGTTTATTAACCTTATAGTGTAAGAACACAAGAAGACACGGTAAAAGTAAAATTATTTAACTTAATGTTAAATCTAAATGATAAGGTTAAAATAGGAACCTAAACTTGTATAAATTCTATTGGATGAGAGTATTTCTACCCATCCCCACCTTATCCTCTAAATAAATCAATTTGGAGCTATTTAAAACCAAACTTGACTTTATAATAAAATAATATTTTTAGTTATTCCAAAGGTGCCCCTCTCCTCCCTTATAAAAGGGCACCTCCTCCCTCTCTTCCTCACACAACTTTGAGCCTTCAAGCTCGGAAAAACCCTGCCAAATTCTCTTCTCCACTTTCCTAAAAACATCTTAGAGGTTCTGGTCTTCCTCAAATACCAATTTTAGTGCCCTAAGAGGAGGTCTCAAAGAGGCGCTTCAAAGAAGAGGTAATTTCCGTTACCAATTCTTTCACCTTTATTTCTTCTTCCACTTCTTCTTCTTAGGTTGTTTAATTTTGAAGTAATAACATCAGTACCACTCATATAATGATATGTTATTATAAGTATGAAACAACCCTATTTCACCATCTATCCATCCTACGGAAAACGAAATCACCGCGCGTGCGTACGTACGGAATACCGTCTCCACGCCGTGGTGAAATCTATTTTCCACCACCACCTTAATTGGATGGGTATAATGGTGTAAATAATAACTATATATTATTATTTTAATGTGATATTGATTCTGAAATAGTATACATACACTCCAATACAGTCCCACGATCATGAGAATGATATCATCGCTCGTACGTACGTACGGACTACCGTCTCCACGACGCGATGAGATTCATTCTCCACTTTAACCATTCATGAATGATTATAAAGTATATATAATAAGTAATCATGAAATATATGACATAATAATGATACTGGATTTATGTGTATATATATGTATTTCATCTACTTAATTCCGTTCAACTCAATAAGGAAACGAAAACAACGTTCATGCGTACGTACGACCTACCGTCTCCATGAACGGTGTATTTCTTTCCATTTACTGATTTATTATATATATGTATATTATGAATATATATATATATAAATAATGTTTTATATTCTTGAATTAAGTAATCATGATCTAAGTAATCGTATGAATAATTACAAGTCAAAACACGGACGACAAATGAAACAATTTTACCCAAAACGCTGTTTAACATGGAATTTACAAAAGAACGGGTAATATAAAGTCATAAGTGAACCATATATGATATCATAACAATGAATAGGATTTTTTAATAAGTCAATGACATTATTTAAATCATTATACATGAGGTTCGGACACTTACGAAGCAAATCGGACCCAAGGTAAGGGAAATATCACAATCTCATTTTTATCCGAGATTGTTTATACTTTGTTATTTACTGGGGTGTATTTTATCATCCAAATCCATGTTTCCTCAATATTTAATATTGTTTCCATCCAACTACAATTGTTTAAATCCAATTTTACCCTTCGGTGAGTTTTTAGTAAAAGATATGAAAGGAATCTTTTGACATTTTTCGTACGAGGTACTTTTTTGACTTTTCCGACAAAAGTACGGGAAGAATGTTTTTTTAACTTATACGGCATGAATGTATTTTTAAAACATTATTTCCAATAAGCTTCCTTTACAAGTTTTCAAGTTTATTTTTAATCAACTTCTTTTAGTTGTATGACATGTTAAGAAAGGAAAAAAAAAATTTAAGAAGAAAGAATATTTTCCTCAAGAATGGAGTTCAAGTGTTTTATCAAAATTATTTTCCATCTAAGATAATAAAGGGTTATGTTTTTATCCCTATTATTACATTGATTTGATTATGTTGTGATGGAATTATTTTTATGAATTCCTTTATCGTATATGAATTGTTTTATGATGTCATGATGTTTAAGATTCCCATTTTTATTACATGGGTTATGCAATGATGTATGGTTTATGATTTTGTGGCACACATAAGAATGGTATCATTATGAGATGGGAGGGACCTATATCTCCCTACAATGCATTGGTTAAAGATTTGATATCTTATGAGATAGAAATGGCTGGAACGGTAGGTTATACCGGTTCAGTGAAACTGGACTAAAACGAGGGTGACTCGGTTCAGAAAGGGACTTTGTCCACTAAGATAGTCTTGGAAATGAGTCTTGACTAACAAGAAATGATTATCTATGATTATGTGTGTATGCCACAAAGTTTCATGTTTTATGTTATGATTATTGGGATTTCATTTCACTACTATGATTTTTCCCATGTTATGAAATTATGATCTCTTTTGCAGGTTAAGAATTCCAAAAGATATGTTCTTATGAATATGATGTGATTGATATTTATTTTGTTTACCCTTACTGAGAATTTGAGATCACCCTTTTATGTTTTCTTTTCCCCAGGATATAAAGAAAGGTTTTAGGTAAAAAAAAACGGGAAGATCTTTATGGGAGATGTTGAAGATCTTTCACCACGATTAGAAGATTATATTCCGAGTTTCCAAAGACACTAAACTATTACGATCCTTGTGTGTGTGTTTTTGTTATGTACTAAGTATTCCGAAAATGTAATGTAATGTCAATGTACGTCAAGATACGGGTCTCTATAGTTGGTATCAGAGGAAAGGTTTAGTCAACCATTGGAAACTAGTATGCGAGAACGTAAGTGAGATCCCTAGAGATATTTCTAAGGTATGTCTAGGGATGTACCTAAGGATAAGTATACATATAGGATATAGTCCTAGAACTACGGTAATGATATTATAATTTAACCTAAGATGTTAGATATTGAGAGTACTCCCCCTTTACTATGTTGTTTTCTCTAGAATGATTTTTTCCTCTCACAAGATTCTTTTTGTGTTTTAGTTAATGGAGGGAACCAGAAGGAATTCGGTTAACATTGAATCCAATGGACAAATTGGTGACTATGAGCAACAAAATTGTGTAATTCCTAGAGAGAAAGATATTTTGATTATGCCGAATCAGTCATCGCGATATATGATTAACAAGGTGAAATTTAGTGGTATGCCTAATTCATCAAAGAAGAGGAAGAAAAACTATTATTCATGTTCGCATGTTGAGGAGCATAAAGAATGGAAGATTGAGATTTCTAAATAAGGGAAGAAGAACCTTGAGGAATACCTCAAATGGAGGGACCGATGTTATCTGTGTGGAGAAAAGGGTCATAGAGTGACAGACTGTTATGGAGTTCAATGTCTTATTTGCGGAGAACGTGGGCATTACCCAACTCAACGCCCTGACCTAAAAAGTTACTTCTAAATCGAGGAAGGACTTATTCCAGGACAATCATTGAAGTGGATGGACTGAAGTGTTTATGTATTGGTATTCAAGAATAATGTTATTGAGGTACTTTTATGGTATATTGGAATATCTATGTATTTTTCCATTGTGGTTTTCTATAAGAATATGACATCGGTAACCATGAAAAGTAACTGAAATATTTTTTGAAATCAGATGATATGCGCATAATGAAGGGAAAACAAGAAAATGAAATGTTTAACAGTATTCATGAGCTCATGATTGATATAAGGACTAAGTGATATCATGGTTTGAGTATATAGAATTTTGAGGATTTTGGTATGTGGAAAGTGTTAACTTTTAACTGCATTCATGTTTTCACTAAGGTTCAATGGGTATTCAAGAGAGTACATGATTAAGGCCTTTGAATGTTTGGAATGTGACCAACAAGACATATTTTATGATATATGGGGATCAATGATGGTATTAAATCTCTGGTAATCGTTTTCACTATATTATGAGAGTGGACTGAAGTATTATGGATAAGCCTAAAGATTGTAATAGATTATGTTGGACATAAGTTAGTATTGTTTAAGGATAGAAGTTTTTTTTCGATATTATTGATGGGATGTTATAGTAATATAGTTTTAGAAAAAGGACAACCTGCAGGACGGGCGACAGCCCATCGCGTCGGACAAGGCTGTGGGAATCGAACCCACAACCGAAGTGCGACTGGCCTTTATCACCTACCACTGACCTACAGGAAGTCCCTGTTTAGTAGAAACTAGTTTTATTATATTACGCAGTATGATATATGAAGTATAAGTCTATTTTAGGAACCCTATATGATGAATCTCACTATAGATGGACTTATGTATTTTATGATAACTTTTCTAACCTTTTGTTTGAGATAGATGGAATGACCCATAATTCTATCACATGATCTGCTAACACATCACGAATGAAAAATTCAACTTCATTTCTTTAAGAGATGAAGTGGAAATTGTCCAAAGAACGACAAACGGTGAGACTATATCAAAATCACGAAAGTATTTATTCTAATTCCAATTTCATCAACTTTAGGGAAATGATCTTGAAAACCAAAAATGTTATCCTAGTACTCTTATATCTGATGAATCAGATGGTACCTTAGATCATCACAAATTTATGGATTTGTGATTGCTGGCTTTTCCATAGCCATGTTCTCTACCACTCTCCATCAGAACATGATGGTTAGATTTCTCTTCCATATCCATATTTTCACCTATGTGGATACCCAGTGATTAGTTTATTTGGGTAACCGTTACGTTTCATACTTTTGTTTTTAAAGATTGGTTTTGGTATTCCTTTTTACGATGTGGGTTTCTATTAAAGAAACTTTCGAATAGTAAACCATTTATAACCCCGACGAATTTCGAGGGCGAAATTCATTTTAAGGGGGGTAGAATGTAACACCCCGAGATTTTATGAAAAATATTCTTTTAACGTCTTGTGTTGTATGCTACAGCAAGATTACCTTGCGCTATACGCAACACCGTATTAGCTTGCAGTATACGCAACACTATTCTTGGATTGTGTTACACCCAATTTTGATAATAGTTTTTCTACGCGACATTGAGTATATATATATATATATAAAATGTATAAATGAAATATGGTTGGATTATGATATACGAAACAACGAAGGATTCTTGCACAGCACGCAACCCTTACTTGGCTTGCATTACACGCAATCGCAACCTTCCCCGATAGCGTGTGTTGTACGCAATACCGGGTTTTACTAAACAATGATATATCATTATAATATTATCATGAACTAGCCGTTATGAATAGTATTAACTAAATTTTGAATCTTATAACATTATTATTCGTCTTACACATTTTCTAAAACATGGTATAAGAACAAAATAAATTATTTGGGTAAAATAAGTATTTTTTAAAAAATGCAGTTTTGCCGCCTTTTGATGGCACACCCACTTTAAATCTAGTTTTTGACATGTTTATAAGTTCAATTTGACAAAATAAAATTCTTCTTTGGAATCATAAAATAAAAATTTAATTTGGATAAATTTTTCATATTATTCTGGTAACTTTCATATTTTGATGAATAGTAAAAACACGCTATATTTTAATTAAAAACAACTTTTTTCATCGCAATAATTTATATGGTTAAATTATAATATTGAATGGTTTTAAAGTATAAATAGAAAATATTTTTACCATTTAATATAATGTATGTCATTAGCATTGATTCTACCTTGAATTCGTAGGATAAATAAATTCAATCTTTTGCAATGTTTTAAAGAAAAACCCGTTTTCTTTCGACAACGGGATTAATTTTAATTTAATTTCTGAAACTTATATGTATTGAATTTGAAAAAATGGATTCCATTTTTGGAATCAGTGGGTCCAAATTATGTTAATAGGCTACTTTTTATTTTTGAGAATTATGAATAGTAACTACGGTAAATTTTATTTACCATAGTTAAAGGTAAATCGGGTAATTAAGGGTAAATATAATATTATAAAATTACCCTAACAAATGTCAAAATCCTATTTTATGACTAAAATACGACCCATATCACCTAAGGGTCGGATTATATTCATTTAATTAAATTTTTTCAATGAAAATAATTTAATTATTATTAAAACCAAAGAATGTGACAAAATGTCACTTTCTTAAATCTTATAAGTATAATAATTTTAATATAGTGATAAACTTCATGAAAATTCAAACACGAATAGTCTCCAGAAATCTAATACAATTATCTACATCATAGGAATTTATTTAGAATTTTTAGGGATTAAATAATTATCATTTATTATGACACAACGATGATGCAGTAATTATCTTATTAATGAAATATTGACATAATTGATGTTATAAATACCCAAATAAATATAATTTGAGACTTTTTATGAATTCCAATAATTTTCTGGGTTAATATTACATGTTATTAGTGATTTAATTAACTTTGTTCGAACTTATCATTCTGTTATGAGTTTCACAAAAATCAATTACTAAATAGTGTCAAAATTGACATAAAATAGTTTTTAAAACAAATATTATATTATTAATTGTTATTTTATTCCTAAAAAATCTAAGGTTCGGCCAAATGACTTAGATAAGGTTATATATATTAATAATAAACAAATTGGGGTTCTTTTGGCTTCTTATAGTAAGTTTATTAACCTTATAGTGTAAGAACACAAGAAGACACGGTAAAAGTAAAATTATTTAACTTAATGTTAAATCTAAATGATAAGGTTAAAATAGGAACCTAAACTTGTCTAAATTATATTGTATGAGAGTATTTAGACCCATACACACCTTATCCTCAAAATAAATCAATTTGGAGCTATTTAAAACCGAACTTGACTTTATAATAAAATAATATTTTTAGTTATTCCAAAGGTGCCCCTCTCCTCCCTTATAAAAGGGCACCTCCTCCCTCTCTTCCTCACACAACTTTGAGCCTTCAATCTCGACCAAAACCTTCCAAATTCTCTTCTCCACTTACCTAGAAACATCCTAGAGGTTCTGGTCTTCCTCAAAAACCAATTTTAGTTCCCTAAGAGGAGGTCTCAAAGAGGCGCTTCAAAGAAGAGGTAATTTCCGTTACCGATTCTTTCACCTTTATTTATTCTTCCACTTATTCTTATTAGGTTGTTTCATTATGAAGTAATAACATCAGTATCACTCATATACTGATATGTTATTATAAGTATGAAACAACCCTATTTCACCATCTATCCATCCTACGGAAAACGAAATCACTGCGCGTTCGTACGTACGGAATACCGTCTCCACGCCGTGGTGAAATCTATTTTCCACCACCACATTACTTGGATGGGTATAATGGTGTAAATAATAACTATATATTATTATTTTAATGTGATATTGATTCTGAAATAGTATACATACACTCCAATACAGTCCCACGATCATGAGAATGATATCATCGCTCGTGCGTACATACGAACTACCGTCTCCACGACGCGATGAGATTCATTCTCCACTTTAACCATTCATGAATGATTATAAAGTATATATAATAAGTAATCATGAAATATATTACATAATAATGATACTGGATTTATGTGTATATATATGTATGTCTTCTACTTAATTCCGTTCAACTCAATAAGGAAACGAAAACAACGTTCATGCGTACGTACGACCTACCGTCTCCATGAACTGTGTATTTTTTTCCATTTACTAATTTATTATATATATGTATATTATGAATATATATATATATAAATCATGTTTTATATTCTGGAATTAAGTAATCATGATCTAAGTAATCATATGAATAATTACAAGTCAAAACACGGATGACAAATGAAACAATTTTACCCAAAACGCTCTTTAACATGGAATTTACAAAAGAACGGGTAATATAAAGTCATAAGTGAACCATATATGATATCATAACAATGAATAGGATTCTGTAATAAGTCAATGACATTATTTAAATCATTATACAGGAGGTTCGGACACTTACGAAGCAAATCGGACCTAAGGTAAGGGAAATATCACAATCTCATTTTTATCCGAGATTGTTTATACTTTGGTATTACTGGGGTGTATTTTATCATCCACATCCATGTTTCCTCAATATGTAATATTGTTTCCATCCAACTAAAATTATTTAAATCCAATTTTACCCTTCGGTGAGTTTTTAGTAAAAGATATGAAAGGAATCTTTTGACGTTTTTCGTACGAGGTACTTTTTTGACTTTTCCGACAAAAGTACGAGAAGAATGTTTTTTTTAACTTATATGGCATGAATGAATTTTTAAAACATTATTTACAAGAAGATTACTTTTCAAGTTTATTTTTAATCAACTTCTTTTAGTTGTATGACATGTTAAGAAAGGAAAAAAAAATTTAAGAAGAAAGGATATTTTCCTCAAGAATGGAGTTCAAGTGTTTTATCAAAATTATTTTCCATCTAAGATAATAAAGGGTTCTGTTTTTATCCCTATTATTACATTGATTTGATTAAGTTTTGATGGAATTATTTTTATGAATTCCTTTATCGTATATGAATTGTTTTATGATGTCATGATGTTTAAGATTCCCATTTTTATTACATGGGTTATGCAATGATGTATGGTTTATGATTTTGTGGCACACATAAGAATGGTATCATTATGAGATGGGTGTGACCTATATCTCCCTCCAATGCATTGGGTAAAGATTTTATATCTCATGAGATAGACATGGCTGGAACAGTAGGTTATACCGGTTCAGTGAAACAGGACTGAAACGAGGGTGACTCGGTTCAGAAAGGGACTTTGTCCATTAAGATTGTCTTGGAAATGAGTCTTGACTAACAAGAAATGATTCTCTATGATTATGTGTGTATGCCACAAAGTTTTATGTTTTATGTTATGATTATTGGGATTTCATTTCACTACTATGATTTATCCCATGTTATGAAATTATGATCTCTTTTGCAGGTTAAGATTTCCAAAAGATATGTTCTTATGAATATGATGTGATTGATATTTATTTTGTTTACCCTTACTGAGCATTTGAGCTCACCCTTTTATGTTTTCTTTTCCCCAGGATATAAAGAAAGGTTTTAGGTAAAAAAAAGGTAAGATCTTTATGGGAGATGTTGAAGATCTTTCACCACGATTAGAAGATTATATTCTGAGTTTCCAAAGACACTAAACTATTACGATCCTTGTGTGTGTGTTTTTGTTATATACTAAGTATTCTGAAAATGTAATGTAATGTCAATGTACGTCAAGATACGGGTCTCTACAAAATAAATATATCCCCTTACAATGAAAATGTAATTAAGGATGATCTTTTATTTAGTTTCTATCATTTGAGAAAGATATGATTGTTTATAAAGAAATATTATCCTTTCTTAGGATGATGATTATAAAGGATATTCATCCTCATCCATGAAATTATATAGAATTATAAGGATGATTCATGATACAGAGGGTGATTTCCTTCTCTCAAAATTTTAGAATTACATTGAATCCCGCTAAAGGGGGTATCATAAGGTTTTTTGGGAATTTCAACCCAAAAATATGGGTGGGGGAAGAGTTATGTAACATCCCCAACCCAGTGGCCACTATATCCAGTGCCCCGAGATGGGTCTCCACAAGACCTTAGGTACACCTCCCCTTACACTAGAGGCTGCAGACTAGAAACAATGGTCTAATAGAACACATGAGGTGACTATACCCCCTTTTATTAGAGTGAGCCACAATAGATAACACATGAAGTAAAGTGAACAAGTAAACAATAAACACATATCACAATTCCATTTTTCAAAACTGGGTACAATCCCACAACCAAATAGTAAATATGCTATTTCATGTCATATAGTTCCAGGTGTACAAAAAAATCCAAAATAATGGAAATATGAAGAATCCCCAAAATAGGTCCTGGCTCCAAGTCTCGATCCCTCACCCATGCACATATCAAGCCCAAATCAACCATCAAGCACATGTCCTTTACCCTTATCCTGATCTGTAACCACGAAGTCTGCTTAGGTACCCAATGACGACTCGAGTAGGGTGTGAGTGCAACTTAGTAGGCCACCACCAACATTGTTTAAAAAATATACAGTCTAAATAGATAGTGTATGCAAGTACATGATGTATAAAAAAATAAAAAAAAGGTAAATAAGGTTCCATTATTTAACAAAGATCACTTTAACCACTTTCACCATTTGTTCCATGGGTTATCCATTTTCATCAAATACACTTCGTCTTATGCTGGTCATATGAACTATTCATAAAGGGGAAGAATCAAGTTCCCTACATCACTAGGGAAAACATTTCACCAAATATATTACATAAACATACCCTAGGGCTTGAGTCTAGGTGTATCAACTTACCTTGAATCCAAGGTCTAGGTAATCAACTCACCTTGGAGCCACATTCCAGGTAATCATACCACTTTCATTCGTTAGGGGAATAGAAACTCATTCTAACTCCCTAACTCATACATTATAGGGGTAGAGTTTAGAGCCTTGGTCCAACTTGACCCTTGAGCATGGAGCCTCAGTCCAATATCCATTATACCACCAAGCCATGTGCACTTGCTTCTTTAACAATTCAATGCATATACCATGTACAAACCATTACTCATTGAATATATTCACCACTTACAATCCATAGTTCATTCAACACATATACTATATTCATGCCTTAACCCATTCACACAATTACCATTTACATGTCTAAACCCATTTAACACATACATCATTGATAATTCATAACTCATTAACACATATACCATTTATGTACCTTAACCCATGATCACACATACCACCATTTACATTCCATAATCCATTTAACACATTTATCATCACACCAAACACCCCCTTATGCCATGTCAACAAGTAGACACAATTTACATTAGTTCTATTTTATACTTAAGCTAACATGTTAATTTATTATTCATGGGATCTATCCATAACAATTCAATTCTATATTTTACAATTCAATTCCATGTTCAAGAAAGTGGAACACCCCATGGGTGGCCCTTAACCCAGTCTAATCAACCTCAATACATCCCATGGGGATCATGAGTGGTTCAATTCATCAATTAACCCACAGATTTAACATTTCTTTCTAAGGGTATAAAATGCACAACACAAAGGTACCATAACACAAACACATACATATAAACTAAACATCAAGACTATATGATATAACTTGTAGACCACCCACCTCAATTATAACGACGAACATTCACTTAACCTTAACCTTTGATTTTAAAACAAACCACCTTTAAACCCCCAACCTAGAAATTGCTAAAAAAATAGAATTTTAGAGCTTCATAAGAATAATATTGATTCCACAAGCCCTAATTTGAAAAAATGTAGTAAGAGGAGTGTTAGACTCACCCAGAGCTTCGATCTGCACCCAATAGTGTTCCAAATGACTCAGGAATGAGGGAGATTTATCCTTGAGAAGTTTGGGGGTAAAGGATCGTAACCCTTGGCTACTATATGAATATAGGGGAAGAAAATTGTGTGTGGAAACTTGAATGTTGATGGGGGAAATGGTGAATTTTCCATCTTTAATGAGGAACACGGTTTGGCTACATGGTTGATCAAACCATTCTCCACCCTCTGTCCAAGAGGGGGCCAGGTCGCATGGCCTCCTAGGGAGCTCGTACAGTTTGAAAAACTGTGTGGTAACCATTTGGGATGGATATTTCCATTCTACATAGTTCCACCTTGCCCCTTTCACAGTTTTATCAACTGCACACACCTCCTCTAGGAAAACACTATTAGAATGCATGGTTACTACTAACCATGTTCTAACCATGAAACATGAACTGGTTGACCACTTTCCCCCTCTTTCATGCCCTGAACCCTCGAGACACTCTCGAGACTCCTCATAAAGTTAGGAAACATTTCATTAACCAAATTAAAAGGATTTAACCACAAAAATAAACAAGAACATATGACAAAAGAAGTTCGAGATCTTAAAAACTCCCCACCTTATAATGACTCATCCTCGAGCCACACTCCCAAACATCACTGAGTTCTTAATGTAAAGAGATTGGTCCACTGGGCCTTCATGTATGTATCCTTCTCCCAAGACTCTTCCTAAAAATTATCATTCTTCTATGACACTCGAAACAATAGTACAATCTTTCCCCACAAGACTTTATCACTACGATCCACAAGACTAACCAGATGATCCTAAAAAATGCATCAACCTCAAGCTAAAAATCCTCATGATCTATCACATGGAAAGGTTGAGGGTGATAATTTAGAATCTGTGACACATGAAAAACATCATGTATGTCACTATGTCGCTGTGGAAGAGCTAATCAGTATTCCACCGGTCCAATCCCCTCCAGAATCTCAAATAGACCCACGTACCTAGGATCCAAATTTCCTTGTTTTTGAATCTAATGGTGACCCAACATTGGCAATATTCGAAGGAACACATGATCACCCACCACAAACTGAAGAGGTCGACGACGTCAATCGACATATGACTTATTCATAATCTGAGCCATATCCATATGTTTTCAAATTATATAAAACTTCTCTAATGTCTCCTACATGAGACTCGACCCCCAAAAATCTGATTTTATAGCCTCTATTCAACATAATGAATATTTACACTATCTACCATAGAGTTCCTTATATGGTACCATCTGAATAGTTGTCTGATAATTTTTATTATAGGAAAACTCAACAAGAACAAAGTGATTCTCCCAAGATCCCCTAAATTCTAGGGAACATGCCCTCAGCATGTCCTCTAGAACCTGAATAATATGATCTGACCACCCATCTATTTTTGGGTGAAAAGTTTTACTAAAAAACACATGGGTACCAAGCAACTTCTGTAACCCCTACTAGAAGCATTAAGTAAAACTCAGATCATGATTTGAAACTATAGTCTTTGGAACCCCATGAAATCACACTATATCTTGAACATAAAAATCACCCAACTGGTCCATGGGTAAAGTCTCTTGAATCAACAAGAAATGTTCCACCTTGGTCAACCAATCCACAACTACCCATATCATATCATTCTTTCGAGGAATCCTTAGAAGACCTACCGTGAAATCTATCGTGACGTCATCCCACTTCCATTCTGGAATGGGAAATAACTGTAACAAACCACCCAGTGGATGATACTCATCCTTCACCTACTGATAGGTGTAGCACCACATCACAAAACCTACAACTTCATTTTTTATTCCCGTACACCAATACTATCTGTGAATATCACAATAAATTTTGAATAAACTAGGGTGCACTGCCCACTTCGAGGCATGAAACTCACACATAAACTCCTCCCACATACAAGTAGGCACAACTACATAGAAAAAAACATAAATGATCTCATCCTCATTGAAAAACCAATTGGAAGGTGACTTCCCACATTCAAGAGTTTCCATCAAGGTCAAACACTTCAGATCCTCATACAATTTCTTCTTGATTCTGCTCAAAAGCATGGACTCAACTACCAAGGATGCAAGGGTCATTTACCCTTGCCCATCTGAAACCTCTAAATGCATCTCAAAAAACAACGTCATCATCCTCCACTCAGAACTGGATTCCAAAACAACCTGATTTTGTGTCTTTCGAATCAATGCATTTTCAACACTATTTACCTTTCTCGGAATATAGACCCTCTCAAAATCAAATGACAACATGTACTCAACCCATATACACTTTTGAAGATTGAAATCACATTGGGAGAATATTTACTTAATAATTTTATGATAATTATACATGATAAACCTCTCTCCCAAAAAGTAATTCTACAAACACTTTAAAGAATAAACCATTGCGGCCAACTCAAAATCATGTGTAGGGTAATTTTGTTAATGAGGCCTCAATAGTTGTGACCCATATTACATAACTTGATCATCCCAAATCAACACTACTCCAAGAACAACACTAGAAACATCAAAAAACCAGCTATACTCCTCACCCAATTTGGGTATGATCCAAATAGGTGCAGTATTCAACCGATTATTTAACTTCTAGAAAGCATCTTTACATGAACCAGACTATTCAAACTTGATGCTCTTCTTGGTCAAGCCCAAAAGTGGTGCTTCCAAATGAGAAAATTCTTTGAAGAACCTTCGATAATATCCCCCTAAACCCAAAAAACTTCAGATATCAAAAACATTATTGAGATTCACCCAAGATAAAACTTCTTGCACTTTCATCAAGTCCACTGAAACACCTTCCTTAGTGATGATGTTACCCAAGAAATGTACCATGTTAATCCCGAAATGCCATTTAGATAGCTTGTGGTATAGCCTATGATGATTTTAAGGTGTTTGGAATGATCATCATGATTATTAGAGTACACCAAAATATCATACACAAAAAAAACTACAAACTAACCTTAGTATAGGTGAAATATCTGGTTCATTAGGGTCATAAACATAGCTGGCACACTGTTCAACCTGAACGAAATCCTAACAAACTCATATAAACCACACCTTCTCTAGAAAGTGGATCATAGTATATCATAAGGTCTCAACCTTAGCTGATGATACCCTGATCTCAAATAAAATTTGGAGAATACCGATGCAACTCTTAGTTGTTCAGAAAGATCATCGATTTATGGAAGGGGATATCAATTCTTAACTGTCATCTGATTCAACTTTTGATAATCGACACACAACCACAATGTCTCATCATCCTTTTTAGCAAACAAAATTAGAGATCCTCAAGGCAATGTACTAGGAAGAATAAATCATTTATTCTCCAATTAATCCATTTGTGTTTTAAGTTCAAGTAGTTCCGTTGGTCCCATTCTCTATGGAGGAATGGAAAGAAGTTCTTCTCTTGACAAAAACTCAATTGTGAACTCAAAATCTATCTTGGGTGGTAGTTTCAATAAGACCTCCAGAAAAAAATACTGAAACTCATCAACCATAGGAGTAAAGACAAGATTATATACTCCTCAATCATCATGAACAAGAAATTCCACTTGGGATATTAACTCACCCAACTGCTAATGAACGAACCATACATGGTCTGCCTCAATATCCCATTCCCCACAGTGAACAGAATTATCACCCTCAACAAAAGTGAATGTTTCCCCTATGATAGTAATAGTCATTATGGGACTATTATAACACCATCCATTCTATCCCCAACATCATATAAAAACCTGATATTTCAAGAACAAAGAATTCCCACAAGAAATGATACCTGCCAACCTCAAGTACACACTCTTTACACTGCCGAATATTTTCTACTCGTACACATAATAGTGTATTAATCAACATAAAAACACACATATGTTCCACTACTAGGCCCAAAAAATTCAGAAAATGAGTAGATATGAAAGAGTGAGAGGAACCTATATCAAGTAAAGAACTATTAAGCTTTAAGCTATAAGAATCGTACCTCAAAATGTCGATGGTCCTACCTCACCACCTCTAGGTGCATGCTGAATTGCATGAAGCTTACCTATCCCTCTACCCTAGGCTTCAGTCTGAGTTACTAGTGCTATACTACCCTACCGATACAAACACCCTTTCATTGAAGTACCACATCCTCCACCCCATCTGGTATAACCCATAGAACTCCAAATGCCTACTTGGTATGGGAAGTAGACCCCTGCCCGCACTCTGAATAAACCTTGATCCCCCATCACCGACCAACTTCCATGTGTTCCTATAGAACCTCTACACATGACCCATCCTACTACATGAAAAACACTCAATTGGTTGGTGGGGAAACTGACCATGCATGTCTCCCTGGCCACCACACTGATAGAAGAACACCCGATCATCACCCTGAGTGATCAATCCTCTCCCTTGTATACTCTGTCTACCACTGCCCTGGTGAAAACCCCAAAAAAGGTGATTCCTACAGTTGGAAGTCACACCACTGGGTCCCCCAACAGGAACCACATGTACACCATTAGAAGCTTCCGTTAGGTTCCCTTCTAAAATAAGTGCCTAATCCACCACCTCGAAAAACCTATTCAAATGGAAGATATTCACCTGGGAATTGATATCATGTCTAAGTTCATCCTAAAAATACCTCACTGTAGCTGCATCATCCCCTAACAACTCTGGAATAAAGCGTTGCAGTTCAGTGAATTGGGAAACATAATCCATCACTATCATAGTCCCCTGAGTCAACCTTATAAACTCTGTATCCTTCTCCTATCTCAAGGTCTCCAAATAGTACTATTCTAGAAAATTTCCCTGGAAATTTTTCCATAACATACCATCTGTCGACTTAGTCTGAACAAGAACATCCCACCAGTGCTTCACTGTTCCTCGCAACATATAAACCACCAACTTGACTCTCTTCTCAAGAGTAGTCTCCAAGTGATTCATAATCATCTGGATGGACTATATCTAGAACTCTGCTTCCTCAGGTCCACCCTCTCTAGCAAACGTAGGAGGGTGCTGTAACTAAAACTCTCTAGTCAGATCAAACATACTTGGGACAACCCGACCTTGGTCTCATTCCATCATCTGTATAAAATGAGAAAATTTCTCATATAATTTATTCTCTCCTCTATTACCCTGGTTCAATAGGGGTTTCTTCTCCACTTATGGAGGAACATTTTTGGTGATATCCACATGTTGCCCAACCGGTACACGTCGTCATGGTGGCATCTATCAATAATAAGAAAAACACATATCAAAATACAAAGCATAAATCTTCCACATTTTATTCAAAATAAGGATCTCTAATAGCCATAAACAACCCATTTTTTATACACTATCCCCACAGATATAGCCATATCTCTATCACTACACTCAACCATCCCTATAATGGGCCATGGTCAACATGAGGCAAATCAACTTACATAGTCACAAGTATCTCAATAGACACCCTTTTATACCATATTACTTTCACAATTAAATCATTATCATTTAGGAACTTTCGTTCTTTACAACTCACCAAAACCAAATTTTAGACCATTTATGTCTCTTCTTTAGGAACTATTTTTTTGACCACTCTTTTACATTCTCTACACTTTCCAGTTTTCATCATCTTTATTGGACACCATTTCTTTCATATTTCAAAGAAAATGAAATGAATTCTATCCCTTACACCCTACATGTCTTTCCCATGCATGCCTATCATGATACATGTCACATATACCCCTAGGTGCCTAAGATGATGCATGTATGCACAACCTTGTACCATTTCTCCCACAATCAAAATATTTTAAAATATACACATTATACAATGATTGCATCACCTAAGGTGAAATATCATCCAACCATAACAAAAAACTCCAAGAACAACAATCCCACCCCGGGTAATTGGGTTTCCCTCCATACATGGTTTAGCTAATCCCATTCACGAGCTCATTTCCAAGGCCTGACACCTCCTAGTCTCCTGTCTACCATTCCCAAATAGTAAAAAAATAGAAAATAAAAACCACTATAATACCACTTTTAACATCCTCAAGCCGGTGACCACTATATCTAGTGCCCTAAGCTAGGACACCACAAGACGTCAGGTGCAGCTCCTTATACGCCAGAGGCTACCAACTAGTATTGAGAGTCTAATAGAACATGTTGGGAGACTATACCCGAATTTATCGGACTAAGGAATAGTTGATAATATATGATGTAAAGGAAATGAGTAAAAAATAAGCATACATCACAAACCCATTTCTCAAAACTGGGTACAATCTCAAAAACAAATAGTAAATATGCCATGTCATGTCATACAATGACAAGTGTACAAGAAAACCCAATATAAAGACAAGATGAAGAATACCCAAAATGGGTACTGACTCCAAGTCTAGATCCATCATCCATGCACATCCCAATACCAAATCAACCATCTAGGATATGGACTTTACCATTGTCCTGACTTGCAAACATGAAGTCTGCTCAGGTACCCAATGGTGTCCCAAGCAGGGAGTGAGTAAAACTTAGTAGGCCACCACCAACGGTGTCTACAAAATATTAAGTCTAAATAGCTAGTGTATGGAAGTACATGATGGATGAAATAAATAAATAAAAGGTAATCTGGGTTCCATTATTTAATAAATATCACTCTAACCACTTTCACCACTTATTCAATGGGTTAACCATTTTCATCAAATACACTTTGTCTTATACCGGTCATATGAATTATTTATAAAGGGGAAGAATCAAGTTCCTTACATAACTAGGGAAAAAATTTCACTAAATAAATTATATAAACTTACCTTAGAGCCTCAGTCCAAGTGCATCAACATAACTTGGAGCCTCAGTCTAAGTAATCATATCACCTTGGAGCCTTAGTCTAAGTGATCATACTACTTGCATTTGTTAGGGGCATAAAGCCTCAATATAACTTCCTAACCATTGTATTATAGGGGTGGGGTTAAGAGCCTCAGTATAACCTGAACCGTGGGCGTGGTGCCTCAGTACAATATCCCACTTACCATAAAGCCATGTGCATATGATTCTTTAAAAATACAATACATATACCATGTACAAACCAATAATTTTTTTAATACATTTACCACTTACGAGACATAATTCATTCAACACACATATTATCTTCATTCCTTAACCCATTAAAACAATTACCATTTACATGTCTTAACCTATTTAACACATACATAATAACTCATTAACACATATACTATTTATGTGTCTTAACCCATTATCACACACATCCCCCATTAACACGCCTTAATTCATTTTACACATTTATCATCACACCAAACACCCCTTAGTCCATGTAAATAACTATAAAGAATTTCCATTAGTTCCATTTCATTCTCAATCTATCCTTTCAACATATTATTCATGGGATCTATCTCATAATAATACAATTATAGACTTAACAACTCAATTCAATTTTCAAGAAAACAGAACACCCCATTGGTGGCCATTAACCCAATATAATCAACCTCAATGCATCCCACATGGATCATTAAGGGTTCAATTCATCAATTAACCCACCAATTTAACATTTTTTCTACGATAATCAAATTCACAACACAAAGGTACCATATCACAAACACATACACATAAACCAAACATCGAAACTGTGGAATATAACTTGCAGACCACCTACCTCAATTCTAAAGATGAACACTCACTTAAACATAGCCTTTGATTCAAAAACAAATCACCTTTAAAGTACTAACCTAAAAACCCCTGGGAAAAGAGGTTTTAAGAGATTCAAAAGAATAATAACGATTCCACAAGCCCTAATCTAAAAAAAAGAATAATGTGGAGTGTCATACTCACCCGCAACTTTGATCTGCACCCAACAGTGCTCCAAATAAATTATAAATGAAGGACATTGATCCTTAGGAAGTTTGGGAGGAGAATATCATAACCCTTTTATTATATAAGAAGATAGGGGAATACAATTGGGTGAGGAAACTTAAAAATTGAGGGGTAAAAATGGTAAATTTCCCATATTTAATGAGACACATGGTTTAGCCGCATAGTTGGAAAAACCTTGCGCCAACCATAAACCACCCTATGTCCAATATAGGCTAGGTAATACAACCTCTTAGGGATCCCACAAGGTTTGAAAAACCATGCGGTAAATGTGTGGGATGACTCTGTCCAAGCCCACATAATTCCACATCCCCCTTTTCATGGTTTCATCAACCATGAAACATGGAATGTATGACCATTTTCGCCCTCTTTCATGCCCCGAAACCTTGGTACACCCTCATGACTCCTAATAAACTTGGAAAATATTTCATTAACCAAATTAAATGGAATTAAACCAAAAATTAAACAAGTATGTACCTTAAAAGAAGTTCGATATCTTACAAGTTATATACTTGGGATACAATGATTTTCCTATTTTTTTGATATATCCACTTCCATATTTTGAGGTGGTGTTTGAATAGTTCTACTAAACTTGGATGATATAAAATAATTCATAGAACTAGAATCAAATAGTATGTTTACTATTATTTAATGAATAACTAGCATACCTATCACCATGTTATTTTCACAACCCACCTCAACAGTTGAGATGACATAAGATTTAAATTTATATCTAGGCCTTGGGATTTTTTATATTTAGAAATCATAAACAACCATTGGATTAGTGAATTAATTTACATATTTTCCTTATTCTTTGAAGTTGAAACATTGGAAATCCAACTGAGGGTTGACTGAAGAATTTATTTCTTCCATCACGTTGGTGGGTTTCTTACATTATCATTTACTATCCAGGTTACCATTCTTCCCACACCTAAATTATTTCCTTCTATCATTTAGGAAATTTCTAGGATGATTCTTCTCAAACTTTTTAAAATTGATATGTTGGAATTTTTTTCCACCATGATATTTCTCCATCGCTCCTCCAGAATTAAACTTCAATCATTTCTTCCTATCTTTAGACCTATGAAGCCCTTTCAATTCATTGATATCCATTTATAATTTGAGGTAACATCGGAAAATTTCCCCATATTTTTCAAAGTCTCAAATCACTAATGATTTTTATAGAATTTTCTTTTTTCCCACAAAAGAAGCTGTTAAATTTACTTTTAGGGTTAATGAAAAATCTGAAGGCATATCATGCAAGCCTTGTGAATTTCACCTCATACTCCCTGATAGGTTCATCATCCTTTTTCTTTAGGCTAATTATATTACACTCCATTTCCACTTAGAAATATTAAGGAAAATATTTATGAAAAAATATTTTCTAAAATTCTTTCCACCTCACCGCTTTGATCCCTTCCTTGGACTTTATATTTTTTTATTAATGTCCATCATTGATCATATTATCCTTCTATATGATAAACAAACATCCCAAAAAACTTTTTCTCAGAGCATTGAAGGAAGAATAAGATATTTTAAACGGTTTTGAACCATTATTACATGATTATGGGATAAGAATATACACTAAAAGTTGGAGGCATTTATTTCTTAAAGGCCTCAATTGTAACTTTCTCTTTCTTAAGGGGATATGATATTTAAACCTGATTCATGTTTATGTAAAAAAACTGAGTTAATTGAGTAAGAATTTCCATGAAGTTCTTGACTCCTACTACCATTGGGATGTACATCTCATATATAAGGTCATCACATTTCCCCATCACATTGGTTGTTGACTTGGTTCCTCCTATTTCCAGCCATTGACTAAAATAAAGGGAAAATTAGGGATGAGGATTTTCAAACTATTAAAAACATAAAAGGGAAACTATAAAAACTTAAGGGATAAATCATAGATAATATACATTCCTTAACCTATAAATTTTTAGGTTTCAAACTAAGTTATCTATGGTATATTTCCTAACATAAAATATCATGGGAATTTTTATTCTGTTCATGATGGTTCATAAAGAGCTTCTAAATTTACCAAATTATATCCATTTTGAGTGTCAAAAAGGTGTGTAGAAATACCTATTGATCATTCACTAGGTGAATATCGAGTTAATACCCAATGTTACATTTTCATGGTTATTACTCTTAGGTATAACTGTGTCAAATCCACATCCACTTGTAGTATCCTGACAGAGATTTTGTTGCATGGAAACCACTTACTCTATAATTTACCATAATTTAGGGTTGTTTTACTATATTTATTCTTATCCATTAGGTTTCTAATAAATTTTTCTAATCCTAATACCTAAAAATAACTATACCTTTCTGTGATACCCACTATGACAACACATATCATTAATACTCCTTAATTCGTGATTTATTACATAAAGACACACATAATACAATCCCAATAGATTGAAAGGCCTACTATCTTTGGGTAATTAGATACATAACACCATAACTTTAAATAAGGATATAACAACATTATTTAAAAATCCCACAACATGCCCTTAAATTCTTTTGATCATCCAAAATTTCATTGAATAACCTAAGAACGTTGATAATAAAGGGGTGATCTATAAATCCCCGTAAGGGAATAATCAAGGAATAAAATGATGAAAGTTATGCATGTTATTCAAGATTCATATCAAAGTGTCATAAAATGGGTGAGAATAATACACATGAACACCTCAACATGATATAATATGATCACGTAACATAGAAATGTGGCAACAACATATAACATGATGCTATAAGCATAAGTCAAGGATAACTATTGAGACATCATAACATAGTGTTCTTAGGATAGCCTATCATGTACCATAAATGGTATCTCATGAGATAAAAACATTATCCAATGCATTGTAGTACTATATAATTTTGGTCCCACCTGTCACATTTATACCATATACATGCATTAGTGTACCACATAGATCATACAACAAAAGAAAATCTTTAATCACTTTTAACCCAATGAATAAGGAGTGTTGTGTTACATACATAGAATTTCTAAATCAATGAATGATAAATAAATCTAGGTGAATACACTTGATCAAAAATGTGTATGGTTATTCATAAAAAAAATGTTTGGTGTGAAAAATCACAGGATAATTTTGGTAGCATAACAGGTGTACATATGATTACTGGAAGGGTTTAATGAGAGTGAAAGGTGGTCTATCATTACTTAGAAATAATATGGACTGTAAAAGGGATGCGTAAAAACATATTATATCATTAATAATTGGAAATAAAATGGCATAATACAGAGAAATTGCTTGAATAAAGAGGAGGTGGAGAGGATCCCTTACTTAGACATAATAACTATATTGAAAAAGGTTATAATGAGAGGTGATAAATGATATATAATTATTAAAAAATAAATTGGATGGTAATTGTATATTAATAAAGTCATTAAAACATACTAAATTGAGATTCAACAAGCTAAATACAAATAAGTTGCATGAATAGAAAAGAAGAGAGAGAGATCCCTTACCTCAAGAGGGTGCTTCTAAAAGATTGAAGATCTTCTTAGAATATCCCTCTCAAAAAATTATGAAAAATTAACCATTGGATAATTTTTATGAGATGATTTAAAAAATAATATTTATTTTACCAAAATATTTCTCTAAATATGATAATTTATAATTTTAAATAAAAAGCCTTATTTACTGGAAAATTGTAGTTTTGACGATATTAACTACTTTATTAGCCTTATAAAAATTACATTGGAATTCATTAAATTATATTATCATTTATATTTAAATAAATATTATTTAATAAGAATATTTTGTTAAAATAACATTTTAATTTATCAAAGGAGTGTCATAATTGGAACTATATATATCACAAGAATACAATGTTGATTCTTTCATATACAAATCTAATTATGATCAAACTCGTTATATTATAATTTATAAAGTAATAATAAAACAAATAAATGTAATAATTATTTTATTAAAATAAAATATAAAAAGACATATTACTAGGGTCTAGATGTATAACCCCTTTTTACACGAGTACACACACTGTGGGTAAAGTGTGCGATGATGGTGCTTTTATGGGAAGGTTCGATGAACATGGTTTGAGATGTGATCTCAATATTCTTGAAATTATCCAGTAAATGGGTTTTTAAGCCTTATTTATTGATTCTTGGCTTGGGCTTGGTCAAAGGCAATGCCCAGTGGTGCAATCTTCCTCAAAATATCTAATAAATGGGATTCATAGGGTAAGATCCTACTGGTTGAGGCCATCAATTTTTTTATTCTATTCCAATTAGACTTTATAATAACCCTTAATATATAGTAATATTAATATTCACTATATAATGTATATATTATCAATGGTTAAGATGACACAATTTTTTTTAAAATCTGAACTGATATATTTTATAATGGTACAAAATAGCCAAATTCATGATTGCATTTTCTATAACTACATTAATTAATAATTTATTTATATATTCAAAAAGATAATTTTATTTATTAAATTTTAGGTCATTACATCATGTGCCACCCATTCACTCAAAGAATGAATCATGAACAAGGATGCAACCCATCACTTGGATCACTGACTCAACATTCTAGGCCTATCCTCTAACTAAAATCTCATACCCAATTCATCACATACCACCCAATGGTGCATACACCAAGGTCCTTTACCCCATCTGAGCCTCATCTAACCAAATTTAACCTTCTTTAATCTCCCATGGTGACACTATATCCCATAGGTTCACTCTAACTTGGGACTCAACTTACAGGGTCTACTTCCAAACTAAACTCCCTTGAAGTCCTAATTCCATGACCCAAGGAAAAAAACTGAACCACACTAAGATTTTATATCACATATCATCCTAGATAGTATAAAGAAAACCTATAATTATCCCAGTTTCCAAATAATGTCTCCTGAGCAGACCGTGCAACGCTTAGCTGTATAATTTCTCATGCTAGTCTAAAAAAATATAGGAAACACCTATAATAATCCTGAGATCTATAACCTAAGCCCAATTCCTCTCCAACATCTCCTAAGGGAGACCATTCAACCCATTTATTAGAGGAATCACCTCTTACATATAAATGTTGGGTCTCAGATGACTCATCTAACTTTAAGAACATCACTGGTCTCTCACACCTGTGTCAATAAACCTAGGAAATCCATCCTAGTATAATGGTATCAAATTACATGCCCTGAGACCTACTATGGTCACTCATCAGTCATAGAGGTATCATCACCCTAGGGAAACCTAGTCACTGGTTAATAGCAATTCACCCTAAGTGTTTTAGAGCACTCATCCCAAGTTCGATGGCTCAATGCCACTCCCATTGTCAAGTCTAAGGGCGTCTCAATCCTTGGTAACTCTACTTGAACCCATACAGCATGAGAAAACACATAAACACCCATACATAGACACATGTATGGTTTTGTATCATATGTTCCACCCAATTTAAAGTATATATCATTATCACCAAGCCCGCACAAGACTCTGCATAGAATTTTTATGTTTTGTCCAAGTTTCTGACATCCTCATTTAAGTTTGTCTCACCACCTGATATATTATCATGTATCACAAGGTAAAATTAATTAATTATACAAATTATAATTAATTAATAAAATTAAAACAATGTGATACCATTGATAGAAAGCTTACTATTCATTACCATCACATCAATATATCGACCAATCACACCTAAAGAGTCCTCCACACATCCTTAGCATCAAACCATTTAATAAACCTAACATATAACATCCAATATATCAAAAATTCCATCCAATTCAACCAAATACCTTAATTTATTTATCTATACAACATACCTTCATCAGATTCGCTTCTAATGATGAGAAATCAATGCCATGAGACATCCAAAATGCCTACCAATAAAAATCCACTAGATGATTTCATCAAGATTTGGTGAAATTGACATAGAATATCTAATCATATAGAGACCAGGTGAGAGAATATAAAGGCAAAGTCTAAGGATGGAGACAAATTGAAGTATCTTACCCAAATTCTCTAACAAATCACACATATGATCATCCCACATCCAAGGGAACCAAGAGAGGGAGGATAGGAATAGGATCTAGATGTTGGACCCTCCTAGGGTTGACCAAACTAAGTCATTCTTGAGTGGGTTGATGGTGAAAATTCATAAAGTCCCCTAATTAAAATTCCTTCATGTGCGCTACATAGGTTAGCTGGTCGGGGCTCACTAGCTAGTCAGTGGCCCTCCATCCAGACACCCAGGGATTAATGGATGGCTGGCGATCCAGTTGGGAACCTAAGATACTACCAATACCACCAGTTATCCAGTGTCTATTGTAGCCATTAGGCTAGCCCATCCCTCCCATGGCTTCCTTACGAACACTCGGGGTCTCTCTTGAGCTTCAAACCACATCTAAAAACACAAGTTTAGGATGTCTAAACCATTTTAATTCCAACCCAAAAATGGTTTGTCAATATGGATTTTACACTAAATGTAAATGATAAAATTTCCCTAGGAACTCACAACCTGTAATGATGTGCGTCATTAAAAACATCCCACTATAACCCTTATCATTCTTGAGAATCCATGGATATTATCAAACCACATATCCTAACCTACTTAGTCATAAAATCATCATGAATTTTCCATGTTTCTTCTTCCAATGCCAAAATAATTACTATATAATAAATCCAAAAAACAAGGCACGTTATTCACTATTATTTAAGTCATGTTATAGTTTCTGACATGAACACCGAGACATCACTCACTGCGCCCATCTCTCCCGACATTCCCTAGTGTCTACTACCTTCTCTTCCTGAATCTTGTAGTTCTCCACATCATACGTATTCAACCATGATAGAAAATTTCATGCTAGGATTATCTCCATGATAGGATTATCCTATTAAAACAAACCTCTAATGATCCACCGACCCACTAACCATGTTTGAAAAATGCCTCCAGTGCAGTTTCCATTCCACCATGTCTAAAATTTCACACACAACACCAATTAAATGATGATATTACTTCTCATTCCCAATTCTAATCCAAATCCAATGAGTCTCACCATTCATGCACAAGTCTTAAATATGATAACCTTCCTTAAAATAATTGATAAGATTAACCACATTCTCTTCATAAAAGATACTCCTAACACGGTTCCCATCACACTGTTCCCATTTATACAAAAACCATTAGATTGACCTCTTATGGATGTCTTCCCTAAAGAACTCTCGACTGCATGAACCATTGCACCACCAATCTACTATATCCTGACACCTCAAGTTCCATCTACATCACGTGTTCTCCCAACATGTAAACTAAATTATATACCTAAAATTTGATGTAAAACCATAGTTGGATCCCCAACCAATTTCTCTAGCCATCAATATATCACCTCATGCATGAAACAATTTCAATTTGAATCAGTTCAGATCACGCCACAACTTATCTAAACCCAATATTGATGCAAAAACTATCCTAACAATGCATATAAATTTCAATTATAATATTTATTAAGGGACCAAATCACATATGATATACCACACTCTGACACCGTGGTTTCACCTCAACCGTTCACTGAATGGTCTTTAACAACCTCCTTGATCCTTTTGAAATGGAGATCATTTACTCCTGACCGATGCGATTCTCCCCACTATAGAAGTATCGACATCATAGTTATTGAAATATATCTTTGATCTCCACATATTACTCACCACACAACACCATAAATAATTACTGGTCATGGCCCTCCCACTCAAACCCAAGTGCTAAATTCAACATTGATTAACAGTCCTCCCTTACTTACTAGGAACATCATTCTTAGCATTTCCAAAATTCATCCAGAATGAGGGTCACACCCTAAAAATTCCAATGGTGTTCTCCCCACCATATGGATTCCATTATGTGGTTCCATGATCACCGACCGCAATGGGTTCCAACATCAAACACATACTGCTTCTCCTGAGCTACTCTTCCCCAACCAATCCAACCATGGAGATTCATCAAGGTTCAAATTGTATCGGTTGTGCCATCACACCCAATCCTCCACCAATGTCTCATTATACCATATAGACATTCTAAATTCTCACTTAGGAACCATGGGCCATCATGTCCACATACATCTCATGAACATATCGACAAAATCACTTTGAGAGTGACTCCAAACCCAAACCTTCACCGAACTACTGCTGTAATGTCACTTGAGTTTGTCCATAATCCGAATAATACTCAATTGACCCATACAAGGCCTGATAACCTATCCAAAACACACTTAGGCACTGCACATACCCCACATGTACCTTTCCTCGTGTAACAGCCCCGAACCCCCACTTCCAGATTCTGTGATAAAAATATAAACTCTAAATTTCTGGCTTTGATACTGATAAATGCGACCCAATTTATTTTATTTCCATCCAAACATTATAAAATAAAAAATTAAATATTGGATCAAATTCATAACCTATTACCTTTTAGGTTTAAAGTTTTAGAGAATTAGGAAAAACTCTTAATGACTTAGATTATAAATAACTGGCACAAAATGATAAATATTATCTCCCACTATACCCATATTTTCTTATTTCACAATAGGCCATCAACACCATCCATGAGGAATCCTTCTAGACATAATTCATTTAACATATTTCCTCATAACATGGGAAAAAATAATATATGAAGGGTGATATCAAATGCTCAGTAAGGGTAAATAAGTGAGATTTCCATGATCATATAAGCATAACATGAGAAAAAGGGTATGAGAACATGATCTTATCATTTTAAATCATTACCCTGCAAATAAAATATCTTAATATTGAGTGATGATATAAATATTGGTAGTTTATAATATATGGGTCATAAAGGAAGTAAAGAATATGTGCCATGAGAATATAACATAAGCATAAAATATTAAATTATGGAATACATATAAACATAGAAAATACATGGGAAGCTACACCTACTAGGAGGAACACACCACCATCCACAGTGGAAGCCATTACCTCAAAGTGGAATTGGTTCACTCCCCAAACCATCATATTAGTCAAGGATCACTCTCAAAACCATCATAGTAGAAAAAAGCCCCTTACTAAACTGAGTCCAGTCCCTGTTATAGTGTTTTCTACCTCATGAGTTATAAATCATTACTCAAACAATTTTAGGGAGATATAGGTATTTCTTGTCATATAATAAAAACCATACATATATTTTACATAAGAAATTTAATCATTAATTATATCAAAGCCCATGGAAATAAATGTTTTTCATAAACATTTCATCATAACATAACCCATGGAAAAGGATCAAGTTTCATAAAATCATACCATTATAAACCTAAACCAACCAAAGAAAGAGTAAGGCTATTATCCTTGGATAATATTCATATTAAATTATAAGTGACATCAAATAATTTTATATTATATGTAAAATAAATTTGAATGATCAGTTGAAATAATTCTTAAGGAAAATATCCTTTCTATTTTGAAATAATTTCTTATAAAGGTTATACAATTATAAATGAAATCACTTTATTTGAAAAGAAACTTGTAATATTTTAAAGTAATATTAAAATAATTTAGTCTTCATGGTAGTGGTAAAATCCTCTCACGTCGTATAAGTTAAAAAAACATTCTTTCCGTATTTATTTCAGAAAAGCTACAAATAACCTCAATTAAAAAACAACAAAAGGATTCCTTTCTAACCATTTTATAAAAAGTAAAACATGGGTAAAAATTATTTTAAACAGTAGTATAAGAATAGTAAAAAAATTTATTTTTTTATAAAACACAAACATGAAAGAGAAATATTCCCAAGTATACACTTAAAAAAACAATCTCGAATAATGATGAAATTATGAAATAAACCCTTACCATTTGGGTATCTTTTGAATCACAATCAACATGAAATAAATAAATTGAAATGAAAATTTAGATACTATTAATACCAAGAGATTCATGATATAAAAAATCAATGGGGAAGAATATACACCACACAAAATAAATAAGTGGTGAATATGGCATATGTCTCACAATAGTAAAAGTGAGATGATAAAGCCTTACTACTTTGGTAAATTTTTGAATCATAATCTCTATTAAAGAAATATATTTAGATGGAAATTTATATCCCATAATTTTTAGGATAAGAATCATAAAATACATTCATGATTAGTATATACACCACACAAAATAAATATATAGCATATAAGTCATGTGTCCTACAGAAATAAAAGTGAAATGAAAATCCAATACCACTTTGTAATCAGTTGAATCGTATGCCACATAAAAGAATAACATTTAATAAAACTATAAATTTCATTATAATAAATAAATTCATTATAAAACATGTAAAATGATATTTATATACACCTTATAAAATAATATAGGTGCATAGCATCAAAATATACCTCAATGAACAAAAATTGAGATGAAAACCTTTATCTTAGGTTCGATTTCCTTTGTACATGTTTGAACCTCTTATATAATATATATAGATTTATTATAAATATATTCTAGAAACATAATCATGTATATAATACCATATATTATTTACTTATAATATTTTATCACTCTTTTATTATCAATTCATTGTTAAAATCACTGTTTTCAGGTGGTAACTGCTTCATTTTTCATGTATGTTTCGGTTCGGAAGTCTCCTTCCTTATAATTTGATCATGATACCATAATTTAAAGAATATTAATAATTTTTTAAAATTAATATGTAATAGTTATATACATATTTTTAATCATTCATTAAAATTACATATAGAATAATTAATTACATCGTTCATGGAGACTGTAGGTCGTACGCATGCATGAACGCTATTTACATTTTTCTACTGATGAAATAAAAGAAAGTTAAATAATAATTCATATTTAAAGAATAATTATTATATCATAAATATTATATATATTGATCAAATTAATCCTTACTATTATCCATGTGAAATATAAATGAAAAAATAATCACATCGCATTGTGCAGATGGTAGTCCATACGTACGAACGAGCGACATTATCGTTTCCCAGAAGATTGAATAATAAGAAGGTAGATGTGATATTATCATTAAAGAAGTATAATAACATCATAAAAATCATATATAAATATTAAACTCATCATCACATCTATCCCTAAAATATGGTGATGAGAAATGAATTGTATCGCTACATGGAGACAGTAAGTTATACATACGCACATACAATAATTTCACTTCTAATTTGATGGAAAGGAGGGTTTATAATGGAATTATCATAATCATAATAAAATTTCATCATATTTAGGAAACTAAAGTTATTATTTTATGAGGAATATCATATATTTAATGGAGGTAAATAAAAGCGACCAGTTAGAGTGATTACATCTTCTTCAAAATGACTCATTTAGATCTCATCTAAAGGCCTCTAAGGCTGGTCTTTTGAGAAGACCAGAACATTCAGAATATGTATAATTAAGTTTATAATATATTTTTTTAAGAAATGTTAAATATAGAATACTAAAATTAGTGTAAATAAGTGAGGGAGGAGGTTCCCTTTTATAATTGAGGTGAGGGGCACTTTTGAAATTTCCTAAAAAAATTAAATATAAAGATTAGTCTAGAAGAAAATACTTCTAAATAGTCATGAATTCAAAGTGAATGTGGGATATGGTTTTAATACCATTATCTGAGAGATTTTGTACAAGTTTTGGTCTAACTTTAATCCTTACCATTTTGAATAACTCTCAGTTAACCTTTTTAAATTTTAACTATTATAACAACTTCTTCAATATTAAAAGGTTATATATTTTACTTATAAAGTTTCAATTGAACCATAAATATACAATTTATGATATTTTAGATCATAAAATATCAATTTTTTCCTTATTTAATATTTTTATGATTTATATACATTTTTATAAAATATTATTTTCATGAAATACCATTAGTATCAATTTTAACACTAATCATTACTTTGACTACAACAACATCAATAAAACACATAGAATTAAAAAAAATTATTTCCAAATATCCCCAAAATGTCATGGAAATCTATAAAATTCTTGGATGACCTTAAGTATCTAAAATCATAATATTTTTAATATTTTTAATATCATTTATTTGATTTTTCAATTAATTAAATAATTATTGCATCAATGTTGTATATGTATTTGATCTAATTATTTTATTCCTAAAAATTATAAATAAATTATCATGATGAAGATAAATATTTTATATTTTAAAATACTATTTATTTTCTAAAATATCCTCTAGATAACCCCATATTAAAAATATTATAATTTTTAAAACCCAGGGTGCGACATGTTTGACTTTTCTTGAAATAAAATAGTATAAATATTATAATCACATCCAAAAATAAAATAAATGGTTATATAACAAAATATTTAATGATTATGGACAAAAATTACTCAACCAATAATATTTTGATGAATTTTAGAGTCATTTTATAATCTTTATCATTTTTTACCCTTAATTACCTGATTTACCCTTTACCATGGTAACAAAAATTACTAAAGATACTATTCAAAATGTCTACAAATAAAATGTGTATATTTAATAAATTTTTAAATCATGATTCCAAATATGAAATCCATTTTTGAAAATTCAATCTGCATAATAGGTAGATTTTAATTTAGTATTAAACTAAAAAAATGCAATGGAAAACAATTTTTTAGAAAAATTCCCCTTTTAAGTATAAAATATTTTCATAATAAATTCATGTATAAAATACATTTAAAAGAACATATTTAGATTATTTATAATAAAAATAAACTAATTAAATTTTTTAAAAAATCCAAAATATAATTTTACTTTGTATATGCTTTAAAAGAATTATATAGTTTTCAATAAAAATCAGTATTTTTCATTATGCATTGAAAATTCATTTTTTTTCAGAAAATTATCAAAAATTAATATTAAGATAATTTTAAAATGATGAATTCAAAAATTATTTCATAATTTTAAAAAAAAATTCTAAAAGTTTCAGAAATTAGTTTTATCATTGAATTTAAAAAAATTAATAAAACCCATTTTGAATAAACACGTCTTTGATGAATAAAATAGAATTACTAAAAATTGAGTTCTTATTTCCTAATAATTAATTGATAAATTTATATTGATCAAAAAAATTATATATATATATATATATATATATATATATATTTCATAAAGTATTTAATACTATTCCTACCCGCTAATTTAACCACTAGGTTATAACGATCAAATTTAAATAATAATATTTACTGGTCCATTTACGCTCGGTGTTGCAATATATCAAACATAATATTTCCTTTTAAAATATTGGGATATTAAATTATCTCCTACTTTAATAAATTTCATCCTCACAATTTGAACTTGGTCTCGATAGCCAAAGGTTTGACTATTTGAAATACCTTTATTGAAATCCCAAATCATGAAAAGGGATAATAAAATTCCTTTTAAAAAGAGATAAACGGAAGTACAAAGGCCATATCAAATAACACATAATAGTTTTACTTGTAGGAAAATACTTTTGGGAAGTAAAAATATGGATATAGAGGAGAAAAATAACTCCCAAGGTCTATTAGAGAGTGATAGAGAACATGGTTATGATAAATTTTACCATAAAAAAATCGTAAATTTGTGATGGGTTGAAAGGCCATTGATTTATTGGTAAGAAAATTAAATGGATAATGTTTTTATTTCAAAAATATTTTCGAAGAGTTAAGGAATTCCTAAAATAATAAAGAAGTATATTTACTAGACAAGTAGAATTTCATCCTTCAATTTCCATCACAATCTCTTCTTTTTTTCCAAATGATGAGTGTTCAAGATGAAATTTTCTTTCCTAAAGCAGTAAAATAAATTTTTTAATAATCACATAATACATAAAAAATAAAATATATCCCTATTATATTTAAGAATTAACCAAAAAAAAAATAGTTATCCCAAGGAATGATAATTCTCAAAATACATTAATTTAAAAAATTCAACAATTGAACCCAAATTTAGAATTAGATCATTCAATAAATTACTATTTTTAAATTCCTTAAAATAATCCACACAATGATTGAAACCCAAAAATAAGATTCATTTGATCACATCATCTTCTAAAATAAATTTAGAATTTATCTCCCAAAATGTGTACACCCTAAGTATATAATCTCCAAGACATGCTAACCATTTTAATAAATAATGTATATCATTATAAATCCAAAATAAAATCATATATGTCTCCATAAGACAATTCATACATAGATAATATTCCATAATATTTTCTTTACCATAATCATATATGTTTCTCAAAATTGTGAACATCTTCCAAAATTACATTAATCACTAAACACAAAATCAATTTACAATACCATGGTTATCTATATGATAAAACATATGTTCCCAAAATAAAAAAAAAACTTTTTCTACCAGATAATTTAAATAAATAATGAATAATTAAATAATTACCAGTACATATTGTCATCTTGTGGTAGGCGATACACCCTTTTCACCCTTCGGTTGTGGATTCAAACCTCACAGCCTAGCCGGATGGGATTGGATATCACCTGAGATGTGAGATATCATTTTTCTAAAACAATATTAATATAATACTTATAAAATTCCCAAAAATGTAAAGAAAAACCTCAAAATAACCTTATTACATTCAATATTAACATAAAAATTTAACCTCAGAGTATCTCATACTTTTTATTTTGAATCCCAAAATTGTGATAACCCATAATCACATAAAAATAAATGGTCATATAAACCCTAGAGGTTATACATACCTTATAACTTATGTACAAAAAATGAAAAGATAATTCTTCCAAAATTAAAATTTTCACAATATAAGATGAAGGTTTACATATACCTAAAACTCAATAAAACTTTCTTACAAAAATATCATCAGTCACCTTAAAATTCCATTCCTTAAAACCTCAAAAGGGGTGTATAATAGTCTGAACTTATGATTAAACACAAAATTATATTCCCATGATGATATATATAACTTTTAAGATAACCTCATTTGAAAATATCATAATCTCCAAAGTTATCTAAACCCTTATCTAATACCAACTCTAACAGCCCCAAACTCACACTTCTAGATTCAGTGATAAAAACAAAAACTTTACATTTCTAGATTTGATACCGATATATTTGAAATTTTTTTATATTTACATAAAAAACATACAACAGTAAAAAGGAAACATTGGATCACTTGCATACCCTAGGACCTTATAGGTTTAGAGTTTAAGATAATGAGGACAAACACTTAACGACTTGGATTTATAAACAACTAGCTCATAGAGATCAACATCATCTCCCAATATACCCATATTTTCTTATTTAAAAATAGGTAATCAACATAATCCATGTGGAATAACTTTATAAATAATTCATTTAACATCTTTCCTCATCACATAGGGAAAATAGAAACATAAGAAGGGTGAGTTCAAATGCTCAGTAAGGGTAAATAAGTCAGATGTCAGTGATCATATAAGAAAAAAATGAGAAAAATCATACGAGAACCCTATCTTATCAATTTAATTCATTATACTAACAATAAAATATCTTAATATTGAATCATGACATAAATATTGATAGTTTATAAGATATGAGTCATAAAGGATGTAAAAAACATGATCCATGTGATTATAAAAGAAGACTAAAATATTAAATTGTGTCATACACATAAACATAGAAAATCCATGGGTGGTTACACCTACTGGAAGGGACACACCACCATACCCCAGGGCATAACTTTCCTTATAGTGGAATGGGTTCACTCCCCAAACCATCAGTGTAGCCAAGTTTTACTCCCAAGACACTCATAGCGGACAAAGTCCCTTACTGAACTGAGTTCACTCTTGGTTCCAGTACCATCTATCTCATGAAATATAAATCATTATCCAATACATTGTATGGATATATATGCCCCCCATAACATAATTAAAACCATACATATGTGTTCCACAAGAATATAAACCATCTGTCATATAAAAACCCATGGTAAGAAAAGGGTTTCATAAATATTTCATCATAACATAATCCATAGAAAAGGAATAGGTTTCATAAATATCATACCACTATAAACCTAAACCAACTAGACAAAGAGTAAGGATGGAATCCTTGGATAATATTCCCAATAAATCATAAATAACATCAATTAATTTTATATTATATGGAAAATTATTTTCAAATATTACATGCAATAATTATTGATAAAAAATATCCTTTCAATTTTGAAATAATTTATTTTAATAAAAATTCAATTATAAAGGAAAAAATTGATTTTAAAATATAATTGTAATATTTTAAATGAATCTTCAATTCATTAAGTAATCATGGAGGTGGAAAAATCATCTCATATAGTATAAGTTTAAAAAACATCCCTTTCGTATTTTGTCAGAAAAGTCACAAAGAACGTCATTTAGAAAATGACAAAAATATTCCTTTCAAACCATTTTGTAAAAAGAAAAACATGGGAAAAAATTATTTTATACAATATTATAAGAATAGTAAAACCATTTATGTTTTTTTTATAAAAAATGGACATGGAATATAAATATTCCCCAACCAAGACTTCAAAATAAATGATCCTGAATAATGAAGAGATTGTGAAATATACCCTTAACACTTGTGTATCCTTTGAATCATAATACCCATGGAATAAATAAATTAAAAGGAAACTTTATATACCATTAAGAAAAAAATATTCATGATATAACATATCAATGGGTCAATATATAAACCACACAAAATAAATAAGTGGCGATTATGGCATATACCTCACAGAAGTAAAAGTTAGACTAGAAACCCTTATTGTTTTGGTAACATTTCAACCATAGCCACCAAAAAAGAAATATATTTATATTTATATGTGTATGTATATCCCATAATTTTCATGATAAAAATATAAAATACATTCATGGATAGTATATACACCACACAAAAGAAATATGTAGCGTATAAGGAATGTGCCCCACTAAAATAAAAGTGAGATGAAAATCTTTTACCACATTGTAATCTAGTGAATTGTATGAAACATGAAAGAATAACATTTAATAAACATTAATTTTAATAATAATAAATAAATTCATGAAATAACATGTCAAATGAGAGTAATATACACCTCATAGAATAATATAGGTGCATAACATCAAAATATGTCTCAATAAAAGAAAATTGAGATGAAGTCTCTAACCTCAGGCTCGATTTACTTTTTACATGTTTAAACCTCCTATATAATAAATATTTATTTATTATAAATATATTAAAGAACCATAATAATATATATAATACCATATATTATTTACTTATAATATTTTATCACCCATTTATTATCAATTCATTGTCAAAATCACTATTTTCAGGTGGTAACTGCTTCATTTTCCATGTATATTTCTGTTCAAAAGTCTTAACCCTTATAATTTTATCATGATACCATAATTTCAAGAATTTAAACCTTGGTATAAAAATAATATATATTCATTATATAAATATTTATAATCATTCATAAAAATTATAGATAGAAAAATGAATTACACAGTTCATGGAGACAGTAAGACGTATGTGCGCATGAACGTTGTTTCAATTTTTTGACAGATGTAACAAAAGAAAGGTAAATAATAATTAATATTTAAAAAATAAATTTTATATAATATATATCTTATGTATTCATAAAATTCATCCTTATTACCATCCATGTGAAAATATAAATGAAAAATGAATCACATCACATCGTGGAGATGGTAGTCCATATGTTTGCACGAGAAACATTATCATTTCCCAGAAGATTGGATAATAAGAAAGTATACATGATATTATAATTTCAGAAGTATAATTATTCCATAAATATAATATATAAATATTAAACCAATCAGAATACTCATACATAACATATGGTTATGATAAATTAATTTTATCGCTACGTGGAGACAATAAGTCGTACGTACGCACAAGTGATATTTTAACTTCTAATTTGATGGGAAAGAGGGTGTATAATGGTTTTTTAATAATCATAATAACATTTAATAAAATTTAGTATAATGGATTTATTATTTTATGATAAATATTATATATTTATAGTTGGTAAATAAGCGTAGAAAAAGAAAGTGTCCGGTTAGAGAGATTGCCTATTCTTTGAAACGACTCCTTTAGATCTCCTCTAAAGGGCTCTATGGTTGGTCTTTTGAGAATACCATCACCTCCAGAATGTGGATAATGAAGTTGTGAAAAGAATTTTTCAGGTAATGATAGTTATATAAGGTTAAAAGGAGTGTAAATAAGTGATGGATGAGGTGTTATTATATAATTGAGGCGAGGGACACTTTTTGGAATTTATTAAAAAAATAAAATATAAAAAGATTATTCTAGAGACAAGTACTTACAAATGGAAATTAATCAAATATAAGGTAGTATTGGGTTTTAGTACCATAATATAATATATTTTATAAAAGTTTTAATGTAATTTTATTCCTTATCATTTTGATTAACCATTAGTTAACCTATTTTAATTTTAACTATGGTAACAACTTTTTCAGTATTAAAAGGTTGTAATTTATACTTATAAAGTGTAAATTGGACCATAAATGGAACATTTATGGTAATTAAAACCTTAAATTATCATTTTTTACCTTATTTAATATTTTTATTATTTCTAAATAATTTAATAAAATATTAGTTTCATAAAATATCATTAGTGTCAATTTTAACACTATTCATTACTTTGACTTTAATAACATCAATAAAATACATATAATTAAAAATAATTATTCAAACATATATTAAACATGTCATGGTAATATATAATTTTTTTATTACCTTAATTATCTCAAATTATAATACTTTTAATAATTTTAATATCATTTATTTTATTTTTCTATTAATTAATTAAATATTGCATCAGTGTTGTGTAAGTATTTGAGGTAATTATTTAATTTTTAAAAATTGTAATTAAATTACCACAATAAAGATAAATATTATATATTTTAAAATACTATTTATAGTCAAACATATCCTCTGGATAATCCAATATTAAAAATATTATAGTCATTAAAACATAGAGTGTGACATGTTTGACTTTTCTTGAAATAAAATATTATTAATGTTATAATGACATCTAAAATGAAATAAATGGTCATATAACTGAAACTTGAATGATTATGAATGAAAATTACCCATCCAATATAATTTGGATAAGTGTTAGTGTCATTTTCTCATCCTTAACATTTTATTTTTACTATCGATTACCAGATTTAACCTTTATCATGTTAACAAAAATGACTAAAGATACCATTCATAATTTCTAAAACTAAAATGGGTATATTTAATAAAATTATATCTCATAATTCCAAATATGGAATCCATTTTTAAAAATCCAATTCACATAATTTACATAATTTAATGTAAAATTAAATAAAAAAACACAATGAAAAGTAGTTTTTTTTAGAAAAATTCCCTTTTTAAGTATAAAATGTTTTTACACTAAAATAATGTATAAAATTAATTTAAAATATCATATTTATATTATTTATAATAAAAAAATAACTAATTATATTTTAAAAACCATCCAAAATATAATTTTACTTTGTATATACTTTAAAAAAAATATAGTTTTCGATAAAAATCAGTATTTTCACTATTCATTGAAAATTCAAACTTTTCATAAAATTATCATAAATTTATCTCAAGATAATTTTGAAATGATGAATTAAAAAATTATATCTTTTTTTTCAAATAACATTTCTAAAATTCCTTGAAATTATTTATATTATTTACTCTAAAAAATGAATAAAAACCATTTTTGAAGAAAACACGTCTTTAAAGAATAAAATGGATTTAATAAAAATTGAGTGATTATTTCTTAAGAATTAATTCATATATTTTTATTGATTAAAACCTTTATATATATAGATTTCCCAAATTTTTTTATCCTATTCATACCCTCCAATTTAATACCTAGGTTATAACAATCATATTTAAATAATAATATTTCATGGTTAGTTTATGCTCGGTGTTACAAACTATCAAACATAATATTTCCATTTTAAAATATAGGTATATTACACCTCATGTACCAATAAGTTTTTGTAAAACCTCCCCAACACTCATTCCCTTCCATTCAACGTAGAGTAACTAACCGAGAACCCCCTCATAGGTCTTTTCTCAAGGACATGCTCGGTCTCATATGAACCAAATAATTTCACACTCTTGTGTTGTCTGATCTCATACCTTGAATAATACTTTAATGAGTCAAATCTCATCATACTTGTTCTAACATTCCAAACCAATTGACTATTCTCCCATTCATGTTAGTTCCATCGGACCAGGATTATCCTCAACACTCCACTTCAAGGTAAAATTTCACAGATTCCTAGATTCACCCCACACCGGCCACCTCATGGTTGTCGATTCAAAACCAGCAAGAATCCATCCATGCTCCAACCCTCATGAGTTTTATCACCAAGGATACTCACTCATAATATAATGAGAACCAAATTCCAAAACCAATGAATATACATCATTGATCTTGACCTTGAGTCATGACCTAGATTCCAAAGTTGTCCAACTCTCCACAACATGATAAAAATACATATTTCTCATGCCTTGATCCACAAACATTCGAGTTTTCCACACCCATGGGGAAACTATGATCATCCTTGGGGAATTTATCAGGAATCCAATGCATATACCAAACCCATTTGGGTTCTAATGTTGAGGTGTCTAATTCCTCTATGGACCCAATAATGGTATCCACCTTTCCCTATAAAAAAACATAATGCATTCCATTATCAAATATTTTCCTTCACGAGGATCCTCAAGACTATCACTAAAAGAGAGTCTGGAAAATCACACACAAGAAGATACATGTCATGTGAGTCCCATGTGCCTAGCATGATGCATGAACACTAGCCTCTTGATAATGGGACAAGAGCTAAACCACACAAATCACATCTCTGTTAACCCATCATATTTAATAAACATCTCAACCACAACATCACAAAGCAATAATAGAAATCCCATACCCCTAAAAACTAGCACTTCCTATTAGAAAAGTGTTCATGACTCACCGGTCTGAGGTCCATCACAAGTTCTGACACATTTCTAGATTGTATGTTCATATTCTCCCTAAATGGTAAAACAAAACTTTGTTTTGATGCCACTTTTTGATTCCCCGACCGAATCACCAGGTTCGATAGGTGTTCCACATGGCCTCATGTGCACCTCCCTGTATGATAGATGTTGCTGACTAGCGGTGAGGGCCTGAGATAGGTAGTGGGGACACAATGCCCTCTAATTAGAGTATAAATACAATGAAAATAACCAAATAGTAAATGTCACAATAGAATCCTGAGTACACAGTTTAACAATTACATAATTTTATATCATAAATTATGTTGTAAAATAAAACATAAAATTGATCACCCACTAGGATGAACACTGGTACAAAATAGTATAAAATAAAAAAAATACAATAGACTCTATGAAATATCTAAGTCTCAACCCAATCCCAGACTCCGCATACCCATCGAGCTACACTATCCTGAACCATTTCATGTCCTGTGCTCTAACCTTAAAAGGAAACATAATGTTTTTACACACACTAATATTCCCATGAAGGGTGTGAGCATAAAATCAATCGGGTATCACTAGTTTACACTATTATACACCATCATAAGCATGTGTATGTATAAATAAAAGAAATATAGTAAGAAAAAAAATCAAATAATCATACATATATACCCATATGTTGGTTCCTTGGAGACCCACTTTATTTTCTTTAGCTTCTAGCTGGAGGTAGTGTCATACGCTAGCCCAACGTACTCAGCCAACCAGCCATAGGTACATACCCCCTTGAAAGGATAGTCATGAACTCATTTATGGGTAGTACTCATGTCAACCCAATTCACAACTCTAAGGAAAGGCACACACCACACATCGACCCATTCTCATGGATCTAGGGAAAGCCACATACCTTGTGTTGACCAAATCTCACAACTCTAGGGAATTCCATCACATCACATATCGACCCAATATCACAGATCTGGAGAAATACATCACATAATTCAAACTCCCCTATAAGGGAGTGACTAGCCCATATGATTCAACCTGGTCACTCAATTGTAAAGGCTGAGAAACTACACATGCAATGTGCAAGCTATAATAAGGCAATTCATAATCATGTAATGTTAAGAAAGCATCATATAGCCAACACACATCTGCATGAAGATCTTATCAAGCATATATCTGTCAAGTATAAACATGAAAACCACATATGGATCATATAAAACATAGGTTTCATGAGTCTACACACACATTCCATATGTGAATAATATCAATCATATGTCTTATGGGCCACCCACACTCTCAAAGCATGAATCACAAACAAGGACAAAATTCATCACACAGATCATCAACTCAACACATCCAAGACTAGCATCCAGATGACCTCTCATACTTAGTGCATCACATACCACCCAATAGATAATCCACCAGGGTCCCCTAGCCTATCTCATCCTTTACTAACAAAAAATAACCTGATACCATCACCCACAAAGACAATACAACCCATAGGCTCACTCTAAACTCCGACTTAACTTACATGGTATAGTTATAAACCAAACTCACTTGGTATCCTAATGATAATTACTAATTAAAAATCAAAACCCATTCTAAGATCAAATATTACATCTCTTCCTAGAGAGTCTAAGTCAAACCAACAAACTAGATTAGTTTCTAAATCACATCTCTTGAGGAGACCACTCAATGCTCAACCATAAAATCTTTCACGAAAGCCTAAATAACTCTAGAAAACACCTTGATTGATATTTATATCTATAACATGATCCTAATTCCTCCCTCACACCTCCTGATGTAGACTATTCAACCCACCTCTCAGAGTTATCACCTATTACATATAAATTTTGGGCCATAGAGGACTCATCCCACTCTGAGCACAACATGAGTCTATCACACCTATGTCACTATCCCTAGGAAATCCATCCTAGTCTAACCATATCTCATTACATGCCTTGATACCTACTAAAGTCTCTCATTAGTCACAAAAATATTTTCACCCCATGGAAACCTAGTTACCAGTCACTACCAATTCACCCTAAGTGGTTCAGAGCACTCATCTCGGGTTTGGTATCTCAATTACACCAACTTTGTTGAGTATAAGGGTCTATTAGTCCTTATTAAGACCACCCAAACTCATGAAGTGTGAGAACACACATATACACCCATACATATAAACAGATATGGTTTTGTATCATTGGGTCCACCCACCTCAAAGGATATGATGACACCATCAAGGCCATGCAAGACTCCGCTTAGCTTTATCAATTACCACCCAAGCTACGCACATCATTTTAAAAATACTCCTCACAAAATAAGATATTATATCATATCACAACAAAAAATTAATAAATTAAATCAATTTTAATTAATTAATTAAATAAAAACAATATGATACAGTCACTATAAATCTCACCATTCACCGCAATCACATTGAGATATCGATCAATCGCACTTGAAGGGTCATTGATAAATCCTAAAAATAAACCCAATTAATATCCTAAACACACAATGTATAATCCATCAATAATTTCATCTAATTAAACTACATATCTTAATTTAATTTTTCATACAAAATACCTTCATCTGATTCGCTACTAAGAGTGAGTGATCAACAGCACGTGACATCCTCAACACATGCCGATCCAAATCCATTACATTTTCAGATTATTTTACCTAGATATGGTGAAATGATCATCATATAATTGATTAGAGTAGATCCAAGGTGAGATAATATTAAGGAGGCATCCAAGGATATAGAGAAATTGAAGGATCTTACCCATATTCACCAACATATCACACCTAGGATCATCCCGCATCAAAGGGAACCAAGGGAGGGAGGGAGGGAGGGAATTGATTATGTTTTTTTGTCCCTCAGAAGGTTGAACAAACTAGGTAAATCCCAATGGGTAATGGTGGTGGAAATATATAAAGGCCCCTGATTAAAACTCCTTCCAACGCACCGTACTATCTTGCCAGTCAAGGCTCACTGACTAGCTAGTGTCCCTCCTTTTAGCTTCCCTAGGTTCACTGACTAGTCAGTGAGACCAATTGGGAACTTGGGATATGGTCTATGAAATCAACTAGTTTTTGTCTACTACAACCACCAATCTGGCCAGTCCCTCCTTTGAAATCCTTCCAAACACTCAGGGTCTCCCTAGAGCTTCAAACCACATCTAAAAAAAAAATTTTAGGACATCTAAACCTTCATAATTCCAACCCAAACCTTGGTTCTCAAAATGTCATTTATAAGAAATGAAAAATCTCAAATTTCCTTATTAATTCACATCCCATAACAATTTGGGTCGTTAAATAACATAATATTAATGTTACAAGTATGTGATTAAATATTTATGGAAACTAGGTCATGTTTTTTAGGTCATAAGTGTTGAATATGGTTTATTTGAAGGTTAAAATTATTAAATGAATAAATGAATAAATTAATAAGTTTTAAACAAACTATTTAAGCTAAAATAATCCAAAATTTGGGTGAAATATTAATCCCACGAATTTGAGAGCCTCTCCCTAATCTCTCACACTTCCTAGAGTGAGAAAGAAGAGTTTAGAGCAGCCCAATATAATATATTCTACCCAAATTGAGTAAACAGTTCTTCAATGATCAAAAGAACATTGAAATCCAATTTTTTTCTCTACACTAGCACCCATAGTTCAAGGATCGACATACCAATTTTTTTTTGTAGTTTGTGTGGATGATCTAGAGGTTCACCACTTCAGATCCTTTGAAAACTGACCACCAATGACAAAAAAATATGCCAATGACTATAAATTAAATGTGTCATATTTTCAATTTAGTTTTCATGATTAGTTAAATTATATGAGAACCTCACATTGATAACCAATTACTCCAATATCATATATGTTGTTTTGACTTCTATCAAATGGAAATTTTTTAGTTTTACCTGATTCTATGCTTCCGTCGATCACTGGGTACCAGCAAGTGGAATCTGAGCAGCCGTGTAATTTATTAAATATAAATATAAATTAATTTAGATTTAAATTAGATAAAGGGAGTCATACCACTGTAAGATTAATAGTAAATGGAAGAAATTTTTTAACTGGGGTTTTTTGAAATAGTCTCTAAACGTATAAATAAAATTTTTCTAGAATTTTTAATGGTTCTTATTACGAGCATTATTGGATGTTATATTTAGTAGTAGTTGTAATCAAAACCACTACTATTTATTTTTTCAAACCCCCTTCCCACTAAACCTTAACCCTAATACCTAACACCCCAACTCCTAGCCTCGCTTAACCCTAATAATCGGAACTTAATCACCGATCATTGATAGATCTCCGCAACTTGATCTTAGGTGATCTAAATACCCGACCCCCATTCTATATTCTCCAGTGTCCTTGAACCCCAATACCTGACCTCTAATTTTTGGTGGCATCAAGGTAATTGGTATTTCTGGGATTTTTTTTATGTTAGTAAACCCTTTATTCACCACAATCCATTTTTTTCATTTTCCTATAACACTTTTAAAATAAAAGTGTGAACCTTAATAAAGTTTCAACTAGATAAAACCATCAGTAAAAAACCCACCACTTCCCACTTACTAAACTGTTCCATCAAACTAGGACTACCAGTTTTAAAATTTGAAAATTTTTAGTCCACCACCGACTCGACTCTGCAATGCCGCCACTGAAGATACCATTTCCAAATTTGAAAATCAAATAGCATTCATCATCATGACTCTACCGTCGCCTCGTGACATACAAAATGACACCCATTAAGGTATCTTTAATATTTAAGATCAAGAAAAGCATTGTTATTTCTCATTTCATTAGATATATCATAAATTATTTTGATTAATTAAATGTCTTTGAAAACTATTTGGTTTTCACTGAGTGGTCAATGGTGGTAATCTTATAGATTTTGTATTTATAAATGTGTTTATTTAGGTTTTGATATGTTTTACTTGATTATTATATGATATGTTTATAATGATTTGATGATTTACTAAGTGATATATAATGATTAGTTTGAATTTGTGTTGTAATGGATCTATATTTAATGATTATTTTGGGAATTTGAAAAACATGATGTCTAAAAATTCACATAAAGATATTTTTCATAATGATTTTCAAATAAAAGGATTTGAAAATAAAGGCATTTTCATGTAATGAAAATGAAATAGGATTTAAAATAATTTTTTAATGTCTTGTGGTTATAAATGATTGAATTACCATTGGTCCCAAATGTTTTATGATGAGTTTAAACTTTTTAAAATATATTTTTAAATGGAAAGGATTAGGTAATTTTTTATTTAAAATATACTAAATCTAAATGGTTTGAGTTTTCATTTCCAAATTTGGTTAGGAAACATGATGTTTAAAATTAAATTAGTAGAATTTATTTCATTTGGGACTCTTTATAATTTCTATATTTTTTATGTGATTTGAAAATAGTTAATAGTTTTCATTCATATTTTTATTCCTTCAAATCTGCCAAATTGTGTGTGCTGTGATTGGTACCGGTATTTCTTATCAAGTGATTTAAATTTAGTCAGATTATTCATTGATGTTAGTGTTATATCAAATGGTCTTGAATCAAGTTCAATTTAATGGTCATGGGATAATATCCTTACCTTGGTTAAATGGTTATTTCTGTAGAGAATTAATTGGTGAGTGGTTAAAATTTCATTTTATGGATTAGTGTGCATTATGTATAATTATATTAAATTTTATTAGTGTTCATTATGTACAATTGTATAGAATGTTATAAGATTAAATTCTCATGTTTTTTATAGTTAATTAGTAGGGTTTTATTGGGAACTATTTCTAATTTATGTGGATCATGGTAATTTTATATTTCACTTAAAGTTATTTTAAATAGATAAAGGTATGAATGTTTGTGTGTTTAGACACCGTATTTTCAAAGTTTCTTTTTTAGGAAATTATGATTTTGGAGGGATATTTTTTATGCATAAAATGATTTCAAGTATGATTGAAAATGAGAGATTTTATTTCAATTAAATTAGGGAAACCTGGTTTTGTTTGTTTAAAAGTGTTGATTAATCATCAAAAGGTAAATTGAAATTTATTTGTTTAGTTTTTGAAAATTTTATTCTGTTTTTAAATATTTTACTGAAATTTTATTACTAAATAACTTATAACCTAAATCTTTTAAATGATTTTTTGACGTGAACTTAAAATACTATTAGTGTTTTATGGGAGGCTCTAAATATTATAAGTTATTTGAATGTTTTAAAAAGATTTAAAAATTTATTTTATACATAGTAATATAATTATATTTTTTATTTGAAATTCTAGATAACTGATTATGTATATATAAAAGTTATATTACCTTACCTCAGAACACATATCAGTATGTTATGGGCCTGGACATGTTTTTGGATTTTTCAATTGAAAATTGATCCACGGATGGAAGAATCAAATGTCAATATACTAAATGTAAATTTAGATAGTGGTTGAATAAACATAATGTATTTTATCACTTTATATTGGAACAATTTCATCCTCATTTTCTATGTTGGATTTGGAATAGAAAATAAAATGTTACCAAATTTTTGAGTAGTTTTGTCCACATCAGTATGAATAGGTTAATTCCCTGATAATGGATAATGAAATTCAAAAATTAAAAATTTTGCTTTTGGTAAAGTAGGGAAACACCATCTATAATGTAACACATTAGTTGATCTGCTTGTTGAGGTTTTAAATATTAATGATTCTTCCACAACTTTAGGAAAACCTGGTCAATATGACAACATATTAGTGGATTATGTTGAGGATACTAATATAAGGGAAAACTTAATTAATAAAACACATGCCTTTTTTAAATTATTTAAAGAAAAAAATAAGGAATTATATGAAGGATGTGATAAATATTCAAAATTTTATTTTATGCTGATGTTTTACCACATCAAGTGCTTATGTGGAATTAAAAATAAGGTAATGTGCATGATATTGGAAGTGTTGCGTGAGGAATTTACTAAGGCTTAGATCCTTACATAATTTTATAAGATGAATAATGATATTATAAATCTTAGACTTAATTATAAAATGATACATTCATGGAATAATAAATGCATGATTTATTGGAAATATGATTCAAATAGAGAATTTATAAATATGTTTTACTTATAGATAGAATTTAACAAATAATTATGTCACAAAAAAATATATGAAATATAGAAAATAATTTTTTTGTGAATGTTTTACATTAATTTCCATTAAAAAAGTGGTTTCAAATATTTTTTATATTATCTAAAACAATTTAACATATGAATTGGCATGCTTTAAATAATAATAATTATGAGTTTGTAACGTCCCAGTTCTGGAAGCCGCCCAGAGGTGCCCCGTACCCGGTTGGTCACATGGCCTCAAGAACATTTCACTAAATGCTAGAGGCTGCCAACTAGCAGTGAGGGACTTGAGTGTGATAGTGGGGAAACAGTTCCCTCATTGGCAGAGTAACACAACAGAAATAAACATATAACAATAGCAGAAGCAGTAATAACATGCAATAAGTAAACAACAGAAGACTGAAAGTAAGTAAACAACTAGAGAACATATATAATTATGCATGTCACATATATCTATAAAAACAGACAAACAAGTCACAATGCTGAAATATAGTACTAAACCAAAGTACAAAGGAAAACAGGTAAACAACTCCTGCAGCATCGCAAGCCCCGACTTGGTCCCATGCTCTTCAGCTTTATAGCAATCAAGTACCTAAAGTAGAAGGGTGCTTTCCCTTATCTAGAGCCGCAATGATATAATTTTTTTGGGCCCAAAAGAATGACCCAAATAGGGTTTGAGACGAATCCCAGTAGCCAACCACCCAATGATCTTTGCCTAACAGTCAATGAATATATATGGTAGACAATATGAAAAATGAAGCAATAAACAAGGAAGTACTCAAAAGTAAATAGTCCTACAGTTTCAATTACATCCATTTTCATTTATTACTTAAGAAACCAACAATCATAAGTAACCCTCTAGAAAGTACTAACATCCTAACCCCTCTGGTTCAACCAAAAAAACACATGCAACCCTCTGGGAAGTACTCACAATCTAACCCCTCTGGTTCAGCTTTAGCATAGACTCTATGAGGAAGCACTCACCATCAATTCCACTTGTGGTCTTGTATTAGTAACTATAGACACTATGAGGAAGCACTCAATGTCCAATTAACCCTTGTGGCATCGTAATAAGGAACTACATACACCCTGAGGGAGCACAAAGTCCACCCCCCTATAGTCTCTCAACGTAAAAGTAAACAAACACTATGGAGAAGCCCTCGATGTCCATTCTCCCTATGGTCTACCACACCAGGTTCCCATAGCCCTATGTAAATCAATTTTTCACAAATGGTATGTGATATCCAAAGTAAACCTCAAGAACTACATGGATAAACAGTCTACAACTTCTCACAACATGTCAGATAAGATAACTCCATCCGAATAATACTAGGCAAGGACAACAAATCAACCTAATAGGAAAAACTAGACCAAACAGTCAATATCAATAAAACATTAGAAACAAATCCATAGCAAGTTAAATAACCCTATTTACAATTAAAAATCTTCTACTCAAGCACACAGGGCACAACAAGCAATAATAGGGCTAGAAACCATAAACATGCAATACACCAAAGAAGGGTATTTGGCACTTTTGCACATATAACTCAAAGAATAACTATAGAAAGGCACAAACTGCCTACCTTGACGTTGTAAAATCTATATAGTTGAATGTTAGCATTTGAATCAACCTATAATTCCATCGATCTACAAAAACACTAAAAATGTTCAATCAAAGATAAATCAAGAAAGAGGAGGAATCATGAAATGAGGCTCTCGAATAAGGATGAGATTAACGTGGAGATTCCAATGCAATCGACGGTGGTCGATTCATAGAACGAATGGAATGTTGGGGGCTTAGAGAAAAATTGTTGTCCATAGATGCTCTTGGATGAGATGAGTGGAGAAGAAGGGTGTTTTGTCGATTAGATGCGACCCTTGTCTGTTTAATGAAACAAAAAAAGTATACGACACGTTCTTAAAGGGTAAATGGCATGTACTTTCTTTAACCAGCCTCTACTTTAGGCAGTCTCCAGGTCACCCCACACTTCCATGTGCTTGGCCATTACATAGCCAACACACGACTACCCGTGGAAACCAGGTACATGACATGTACTTATAAGTACATGGCGTGTACTCCTGAAATTCCCAAAAACTCATCTTTTTCTAAAAAACAACCAGAAAAGAAACACATACCTAGAAAAAGATCTGGGTTCCTTAAAACTTCCCCCCTTAAAGAAATTCGTCCCTGAATCTCTCTAGAAAGGAGATGTAGAAGAATAATCATCGAATAGCTCCGGCCACTGCAATCGTACATCAGCCTCCCTCTCCCAAGTCTCATCCTGTACTCGCCTGTACTGCCATAGCACTTGTACCAAAGGAACATACTAACCATAGAGAACCTTCATACTGCGATCAAAAATATGAATAGGATGCTCCTCAAATGATGCTTCCACCTCCAGCTCAACCTCCTTGAGATGAAAAACATGAGATGGGTGTGAGAAGTAACACCGTAGCTGAGAAACGTGGAAGACTTCATGCATAGAACTGTACCTATGAGGTAACTACAACCGAAAGGAAACCGGCCCAACCTTTTCCAAAACCAGAAATGGCCTGACGTACCTCGGCAAAATATTACCTTGTCTCCTAATCTTCTTGTTTCCCAACCTCGGTGAGACACATAAAAAAACCTAATCCCCAATCTTGAACTCCAGATGTTGTTTTCATCGATCAGTATAAGACTTTTGCCATGATTATGCAGTATCCATCCTCTTCCAAATCAAATCTATATGTTCTGTGGTCTCCTAGACAAGATGAGGTCCCAACATAGCTGTCTCTCCTACTTCCAACCAACACATGGGTGATTGGCATGTCCTACCGTACAAAGCCTCATAAGGTTCCATCTAAATAGTCTCTTGAAAACTATTGTTGTAGGAAAAATCCACAAGAGGTATGTGCTTCCCCCAAGAACCTCTAGAATCTAGGACGTATGCTCGAAGCATGTCCTCCAACACTTGTATCGTATGCTGAGACTGGCCATCTGTTTGAGGATGATAAACCATACTCAAAAGTACTGGTGTACCCAAATCCATCTGTAGTCCCTTCCAGACCCGATAAGTAAAACGTGTGTCCCTATATAAAACAATAGAGTGTGGAACCCCATGTAGATGTAAAATCTCTAATATGCACAACCTTCCCACCTCATCAACATTGAATGACTCCTTGATCGACAAGAAGTGAGAAACCTTCATGAGTCTGTCAATGACAACCCAAACTACACCATTCCCTTAAGGAGACCTTGTTAAACCTGTCACAAAGTCCATCACAAAATCATTCCACTTCTACTAAAAAATGGGTAACTACTACAAAATCCCTGCTGGTCACTGATGGTCCGCCTTCGCCTGCTGACAAGTGGAACACCTCATCACAAAACCAGCAACATATCTCTTCATACCTAGCCACCAATAATGACGATGCAGATCTCGATACATCTTGGTGATGCCAGGATGAACTTCCCAAAACGAGGAATGAAAGTCTCGCATCATCTCCTCTCATATGTCTACCAGCACCCATATGCATCCATGAAAAAGAAAGATCTCATCCTTGCATATGGTCTATCCAGGAATAGGTTTCTCCTCTGACACACTTTCCCGTAAGACAAGGCCTTCAGAATATGTTAACTACCTCATTCAAAATAGATCAATTAGAGTAGAGGTAACAACTAAAGAAGAATGAAATGTATTCTCTTGTCTGTCGTGTACCTCTAAATGCATCTTATAGAGGAGATCCATAAGCTTTCACTCACTACTAGCCTCCTAAACTGCCTGTATCTGAGTCCTCCTGCTCAACGCATCAGTTATTGTGTTGCCTTTCCCAGGCATTTAGGCAAGATCAAAGTCAAAGGGATAAAGGTAACCAACCCACCTTCGCTGTCTCAAATTCAGATCACACTGATTAAAGATATACTTGAGACTTTTGTGGTTTGTGAAAACCACAAAATTATCTCCCATTAGATAATGTCTCCAATAGCGTAAAACATGTACAACTGCAGCCAACTCGAGATCGTACGTCAGGTAATTCCTCTCATATGGCCTCAACTTCAGAGACCCATATACAATGAATCCTTATCCCTACATAAGCACTGCTCCCAACCTGATACCTGATGCATCACAGTAAACATTATAGCTCTTTCCTGGATCTGGAAATACTAGTATCGGTGCTGAAGTTAACCTCCCTTTCAGCTCCTGAAAGGATGAATCACCAGAATCTGTCCACAGGTACTTCACACCCTTCTTATTAAGGCCCATCAGTGGTGCTAATAAGTGTGAAAAGTCATGTATGAAATTCCTTTAGTTTCCATCCATCCCTATAAAACTACGTACCTCAAATATGTTCTATGGATGCTCCCAGGAAACTATTGCTCTCACTTTATATGGGTCTACTGATACTCTTGTCTTTGAGATAACATGACCCAAGAAGTGAATCTGGTCCATACAAAAGTGGCATTTTGAGAGCTTAGCATATAACTAGCGCTCTCTTAGTGTACTCAGAATGATCTCAAGATGTGTGGCATGGTCGTGTCAATTGTGAGAGTACACCAAGATATCGTCCATGAAGACTACAATGAAATAATCAAAATATGGATAGAACACTTGGTTCATTAGTACCATGAAAACTGAAGGCGTGTTCGTGATACTGAACGGTATAACCACATATTCTAATAGACCATACCTACTCTAAAAGGCTATAAGTGGAATATATGATGGTCTAACAAGCAACTGATGATAACTGGATCTCATGTCAATTTATAAGAACACCTGGGCTCCTTGATGCTAATCAAAGAGATCATCAATCCTCGGCAAGAGATATTGGTTCTTGACCATCAACTGGTTCAACTTTCGATAGTCCACACAAATTCTGAGGGTACCATCCACTTTCTTCACAATCAGGACAAGAGAACCCCAAGGAGAAGTATTGGGTCAGATGAAACCTTTTTCTTGAAACTCCTACAACTGCTTCTTAAGCTCCTATAACTCTAGTGTAGCTATCCTATAAGGAGTAATGGACACCAGTGCCACTCCTGGCACAAGCTCAATAGAAAATTCTACCTCTCACTCTGGAAGAAAACCTGAAAAGTCTTTTGGAAAGACATCCCTAAAATGATCGACCATTAGAGGAAAGTCCAACTCTGAAATCCCCTAGTCATATAGATATATACTAGTAATCTGGGCTGTAACTCCTCCCAACCCATGATGCTTGGGTCCTGCTCTGCTCACCTGGACATCCCATTCGCCCTTATGAAGAAATGATCTGCCCTCTAGTGATGTAAAAATCACCCTACAATGATAGTAGTTAACAAAATATTGGAAGGGAACAAACCAGTCCATTCTGTGAATGAAATAAAATCCCATCATCTCTAATACATAGAGGTCCCATAAGAAGTGACACCCCAACCTCTAGAGGGCACTCCTTGCACCATCGTACACTATCTATTCTTTTCCCCAATGGAGTGTCATGTGTCAAGATATCAGAAGAAGTAAAGATATATAGCACAAGGCTCTCCACAACAGCAACAGATTTGAAGCTATGTGAAGACCCTATATTGAAATGTGTAGAAGCTAAAACTGAGGCGACTAGGATCGTACCTCAAACTATAGAGGGACCAAGATCCTTCTCAACTGAAAAATTCTGATATATACCGTGACCCAGTGACCCTTCCTGACCACCCTGCACTGATACACCCTATTATTGATATATCCCTGGTGACTGGTTACCACGACCATGACCTCCACCTTTGCCTGAATGGCTAGAAGAACTCCAGTTCCCAGACTGATAAGAAATTGGTGGTGTTGCTCTTGAACGAGGAGTCATAGAAGAACCTCTGTCACTAGCTGCTATTGAGAAAAACTGACAGAACCACTGAAGATGACCCATCTTGCCGCAAGATCGGAACTCCACTAGGTCTCTTAGGCAATGTGGTCTTGTATTCCCACTCTTCCTTCATTGGTATTACACCACATAGCTACTAGAATAAGTATCTCGTCTACTAAGATCTCCACGCGTAGACTCCCTGCGACGCTTCCTATTGTCTTTAGGAGGGGTACCAACTCCAGATGCCAAACCGCCCTAGCTTATAGCTCCAAAATCTCTCATATTACACTATGTGATCAGCTCCTGGTTGACAATAGAGGTGAATGAAGTCAACCTGAAGATATTCACCTAAGATCGGATGTCGTTCCTAAGACCACCCTCAAACTTCCTCTCCAGGAATAACTCATCACCTCCTGGAATTGGTGTAAAGCACTAAATCTCTGTGGAGCCAGAAGAATTCTCCATAACCAAAAGAGTACCCTGATCTAGACTCATGAACTATCAGGCTCAATCGGCCCCTAAATTCTTTGGGTAGAAGTAATCATAGAAGGTATGTTGGAACTCATCCCAAGTTATAACCTACTGGTGTCCCGCCTGTGAGATCACATCCCACCATCTCTTGGTGGAATCCCGAAGCATATACATAGTGAGATTCACCCTTATCTCTGGAGGCATATTCAAATGCTCAAAGATAGATAGCATGGATTCTAACCATGAATCTGCAGCCTAAGGTCCTCTGTCCCCTGTGAAGGTGGGAGGATGCTGTTGCTAGAAAACCCATGTTAGCTCTGCCATAGAAGGGGCAGGATGCAGTACTCCTCAAAAGGTCTACATGAACCTCATGAAGCACTCTTGAAACTGTGCATCAACACCTGAATCAGGAATAACTTCTGGTGCCAAGACTGGAACTACAAGAGGATATGCTGGTAGTCCCTGATCAACCATGTCCGGTGTCTGATCACTACCTTGTTACTGGCGTACAACCGGAGGACATATCAGTTGCATGACTCTACAAGGTGAATCACACACTTAGTTCGAGACTATCAAGGACTGAAACTTATAAGTGTAATAAAGGAATAGGAGAAGGAAATCATTCATGATTTTTAAAATAGGGATACACGCCATGTTCCTTTAAGACTTAACATGGGCATGTACTCCTTCCAACTCTGGTCATGTAATAACCCATACACACGATGCATTTCTCCAAGACCTGGAGTGTACTTGAATCATTTTCCCCTGTCCGAGTTCTTCGACATGACTTAACCCACATGGTTCTCATAGAGAAAGACTACATGGTGTGCTTGTGCCAGAAACGGCATGTTCTAGATAGAACTTCACTGACCCATGTTGTTAGTCACAAGACTAGTTACATGGCTGAATGTACACGGCGTGTTTTTTCCAGAAACAGTGTGTACTAACTACCTGTTATCCATTCATGTGGTTGGTCACACAGCTGGAAACATGGTCTATACACACAACATGTACATATGGTACACGACGTGTTCCACTAAAGATTTCCCAACCCCGTGTCTCTTCCCACACAACCATGACATGGTCAGAGACTACACGGCGTGTACATACAGTACACGATGTGTACTTAAGAAAAAAATTTCCTCCCCGAAAAGATGGATACATGGCATGTATTTATCGTTACGTGCTATGTATTCTTGCTTTTTCTAGACAGTAAGCCTCATAAACTACTCTAGAACCTAGAAAACACTAAAATAAACATTAAGTTGCAAAATTCCGATCTGTGAGGGCCCATACTCCCCACAAATCAAATCTTGGCAACTTCTACTTGTCATATACAAACATAATAGAGCAATTATCCACCAAATTATGGTCTATAAGGGCCCATAACAACTCAATAACCAAATTTTGGCATTCATTCAAATGAAACCTTACATATTAGAGATACCTTATCAAATAGTAGGTATTCTATCAAGGTATCTATCACAACATCATGAATATCTAGCACAACATCTATCATAACAACATGCAATCAGTAATGCACCCTATATGTCATGGAGAGAATGCATGACATGTGATCCCTAACAAGTGCCTAAGTGATGCATGAGATGGAATACCCTCATCTCATCGGGTTGAAACAGAAATATAACCTCAACAATATCAACGATAATATCACAAAACATGTGAATCACTCGATGGTGAAATCAAATCAACTGTAATAATTCAAAAAAACCAGAAAAATTGCAATAATCGAGGTAAATTAGCTTTTCACTGTACACAAGTTAGCTACTCTTGAGAATAACTTATTACCAATTACCTACTCTATCATATCCTTGACTATAGGATCCAAACAGTAATTCAAGAAGAAAATAATTCCTCTGATACCACTCTGTAATGTCCAGGTTCTAGAAGCCGCCCAGAGGTGCCCAGTACCCAGTTGGTTACATGGCCTCAAGCGCATTTCCCCAAATTCCAGAGGCTACCGACTAGCAGTGAGGGCCTTGTGTGTGATAATGGGGAAACTATGCACTCATTGGCAAAGTAAAATAGTGTAAATAAATAGATAACAATAGAGGAAGTAGTAATAACATGCAATAAGTAAACAGTGAAAGACTGAAAGTACATAAACAAATAGAGCATATATATAATGATGCATGTCACATATGTCTAGGAAAACAACCAAACAAGTCACAATGATGAAATAAAATACTAAACCAAAGTATAAAGGTAACAAACTAAACAACTCTAGCAGCATCGCAAGGCTCGGCTTGGTCCCATGCTCTCCAACTTCACAGCAATCAAGTACCTAAAGTATAAGGGCACTTTGCCTTTTCTAGACCTGCAACAATATAATCTATTTGGGATTAAAAGCATGACCCAAATAGGGTGTGAGATAGATCCTAGTTGGAAACCACCTAAAGATCTGTGCCTAATAGTTATTGAATATATATGGCAGGCAATATGCAAAATGATGCAATATACAAGGAAGTACTCAAAAGTAAACAATCATACAGTTTCAATTACATCCATTTTCATTTATTATTTAAGAAACCTACAATAATGAGTAAACCTATAGGAATTACTAATATCCTAACCCCTCTGGTTCAACCAAACAAACACAATCAACCCTCTATGAAGTACTCACAATCTAACCCCTCTGGTTCAGCTTTAGCACAGACTTTCTGAGGAATCACTCACCATCAATTCCCCATGTGGTCTTGTATCGGTAACTATAGACACTATAAGGAAGCACTAAATGTCCAATCCCCCCTTGTGGTCTCCCAAAAAGGAACTACAGACACCATGAGGGGGCACAAAGTCCATCTGCCCTATGGTCTCGCAACATAAAAGTAAACAAACACTCTGGAGAAGCCCTCAAAGCACATTCTCCCTATATTCTACCACACTAGGTTCCCATATACCTGTGTAAATAAATCGTGCACAAATGGTATGTGACATCCAAAGTAAACCTCAAGAACTACTTAGATAAACAGTCTACAACATCTCACAACATGTCAGATAAGATCGCTCCATCCTAACAATACTATGCATGGAAAACAAATCAGCCTAACAAGAAAAACTAGACCAAATGGTCAATATCAAGAAAACATGGGAAATACATCCATATAAAGTTGAATAATACTATTTATAATTATAAATTCTATACTCAATCACACAAGGAATCACAGGAAATAACAGGGCTAGAAACTATAAACACACAATACCCCAAACAAGGGTATTGGGTACTTTTTCACATATAACTCAAAGAATAACTACAGAAAGGCACAAACCACCTACCTCGACGTTGTATGATTGATATAGTTGAATCCCAACCTCTGAATCGACCTATAATGCTGTAGATCTATAAAAATGCTAAAAACGTTCAACCAAAGATAACTCACGAAAGAAGAGGAATTTAGAAACGAGTCTCTAAAAGAAGAAATAGATTACTGTGGTGATTCCAACACAATCAACATTGGTCGATTCAGAGAAAGGATGGTGAGTTGGGGGATTGGAGAAAAATCACTGGCCACAAATTCTCATGTACGAGACAAGCAGATAAGAAGGGTGTTCTATCGATTAGACGTGACCCCAATCTGTTTAATGAAATAAAAATAAAGTACATGATGTGTTCTTCAAGGGTACACGACATTCACTTGATTTAACCGGCCTCTGCTTTAGGCGGTCTCCTGGTCACCCCACACAACCATGTGCTCAGCCGTTACACGGCCAACACATGGCTACCCATGGAAACCGGGTACATGACATGTACTCTTGAAATTTCCAGAAACTCCTATTTTTCTAAAAAACAACCAGAAAATAAATACATACCTAAAAAAAAGATCCGGGTTCTTATAGAGTTCACGTGACATCCAATATATTCAAAAATCATGTAATACCTTCAAGTCATTACCACTATATTTCTCTTATGATCCTAGAAATGTAGGATGGAGATTAAAAATTGATGGATTCAATCCTTTTTTGATGTTGAGTATAAATTATAGTATATGGTTGGTTGTTTTGACCCCTTATAATTTGCATCCTTATATTTTTATGAAAAAAACTATAGTCATCACATTGGTGATTATTCCAAGAAAAAAACCTGGAAAAAAATTTATATCTACCTTCATCCCCTTATTAAATAATTATAGGTGTTATGGAATGATGGTGTAGAAACATATGGTACATCTACTTCAAAAATGTTGAAATTTCATGTTTCCATTTTGTGGACCATCAATGAATTTCCTAGACTAGTAATTTTTTTTTCTTGGAACACACACACTGGTTTGGCTTGTTCAATTTGTAAATTTGATTTCGAACCTAAATGAATACATTAATATAGAATTTTTTGTTTCATTTTTATCATTTATTCCTTGATACATCTCATAAATTTAGGTTTAAAAAGTTTTGTTTCAATGGAAAGAACATATTTTAAGCTGTCACCAAAATTATTATTAAGATCATAGATATTGGAAAAATATCAAATGTCAGTATAGATTTTGGAAACTATTTTCAGTTTAATAATGGTGGGAGAATATTTATAACACTATTAGATACAATTTTGGTACAATAATGGAGTAAAAAAAGCATATTTTTTGAACTACCATATTGAGAATTAAAATTTTAAGTCATAATCTTGACATTACACACATTAATAAGAATTTTTGTGACAATGTTATTTTTAAATTTCTTAATGAGAAGGGAAGATCAAAGGATAATTTAAATTATCATAAGTAAATATAATCACTCAATATCAAACTTGATATATTGGGAAATGAGAATGGTAAATATCCACAAGCTATTTTCACAATGAAAAACCAGGAAAAGATTTTTTAATTAAAAGATTAAAAATTGTGAAAGTTTCTAATGGATATTCTAGTAATATATCATGATATGTTTATTTAAATCACTATAAAATACATGTATTTAAAATTAATGGATCACATGTCTTGATATAAAACTTTTTTACCATTGGGAATGCATGAATTTTTACTTGAAAAAAATTTCTTTCTAATAAATTTTTTCATATTCTTTAGAAATCTTTGTTAGAAGACATAAGACCCCAATGAATTAGATAAAATTCATGAAATAATCATATAGACTTGATTTAATTTGGATAGGATCTTTACCCCATTATTTTTCACTATGACGATTCATCTGATTGTGCATTTGTCTAAAGAAGCTAAAGTTGGAGGGCCTATACATTATCAAAAGATTTATCCAATTGAGAGGTGATTTATTAATATTTTCTTTCCATTAAAGAATTATAATTCTTATATTCAATACTTAATAAATTTCTTTATTATTTTCTTAGTTTTCATTATTAGGTATCTTGGTTATTTGAAGTCTTACTTGAAAAATAAATCTCACCAATAAGCTTTTATTGTGTAAGGTTACTTTATTGAATAGTGTTTAACCTTCTATTTGAGGTATTTGGATTTGATAGAGAAAATATTTAATCTAGTGGGATGTGTTTATGATAATCCAAGACATTTTCAAACCAATAATGAATCATCAATGTTTCCAAATGTAGGTTTAGAAGTTGGAGAAATATGTTCATTTTTATTGGCATATTTGCAGTTAATAAAAAAATAGATATGTTCTAATCATTATTGATATTATTGAACTTTATGTCAAATAATTAAGGACCCAAACAAAAATATTTCTTAGGAATTGAACTTTGAATGAGATGGAGATAATAAAATTTGTTAAAAATGAAATTTTTGACTTGTTTTCACACCATGTAATTTATTAATATAAAATATAGCTCAAATATGTTTACAATTTTATAAAATAAGTAAAAAAAATATCAAATTTAAAAGTTAATGAATGATGATAATATATATGAACTATTAGAATATTTAAAGTATTTATCTTGAGGTCCATTGATTCATGCATGGAGATTCAGTGCTTAAAATATTGATAGTTTCGTGTTTTAAATTATTGATCAAAAGGAAGGTATGAATACACAAAACATTGATATATTTACAATTTTAGATTAGTTTTACTATGTAAAGTTGGTTGATAATAATTAATTAAATTATTATGAGAAATTTATAGTTTTTTTATTTAAATTTAACTGGGTCAATATTATTAGGGGTATAAAGAAATATTCATTATAATTTACTTATGTTAATTTCTTTCAGTTGATCAATACTAGTGAGTAGGATGAAAATAATATATATATATTATCATCCCAAGAAAAATGGTATATTATGTTGATAATATAGTGGATGAAGGGTGGAGTATTATTTTCCACATGAAACGAAGATACATGTATGATATGGGTGATGAAGGTGAATTAATTTGTAATAGTAAACCCCATAAATAAGAAATGACTAAATTGTCTATAACTAATGATTGAAAATATCGGTCTTTTGATGAAGAGTGAAGATGAAGAAAAAGAAGAAAAAGAATAAGGAATGTTAACAATGGAACCTAATAATAATATAACCAACTGTGAATAGGTTTTATAGGTTGTATTTTTATATTAATAAATGCGAGGTATATTTTTTATTTATAGTTTAATTGAATAAATATAAATATAGTGATTTGAAAATGAATTTCAGGTTTAATTAAGGTATTTTTTTCTAATATTTTTTATAGGTATGTCACATAAAAAGATTTTTAGTGATATTACCTTCTCTATATTAGCAGAATATCATTCATCTAATGTGACACCAGGTATGATTCATCACATATCTTGAAAACATTTTTTTGGTATCATGAAATATTATCCAAATATGATTTTATCCATTGGTATGCCTTTTAAAAATGATATTTGGGGATCAAATAGAAAATATATGATAGATATGTATGGCGGTTTGTTGGATAGTTAGTTACCATCGAGAGATTACTGGTGGGTCACAATCAATAGTATGTAATTCAATGTGACAACATTACTTTCATAAATATTGATAATAATTTATTAATTTATTTGTTAAACATATAAAAATAATAATAGAATGGAGAAAAACATAAATATTCAAGATGTTTGTAATTTCAGTAGTGTAAAGGTAGTTTCTCATTTTTATGAATATGGGATACCTATTGAGGATATAGTGGGAATTTTTAGGCAGTTCCTTGTCTATTTATCATGTGAAGAATAATCCATCCCTATTAATTATTCATATTGGAGGTACAGTCCATTTTCTTATAATAATGAGTTGCTTAATACTCATATAAAGATACTATCATAATTATCTATTCATGTATAATTAAATTAAACATTATTACTTAATATATTAACAATCAAATTATAATTATGTATTTTATTTTTAGATGATGTTCCATTTTAACATGCCTGATATAATTTCAGATCTATGATAATTAAAACAAATAGGAAAAAATATAAATATTTCAAGTGGTGATTATGGAATGAATCCAATAATATATCTATATCAATGTCATAAATTTATGAGAAGGACCCTAAGGGAATGATTATAGACCAGTGGAATTTTTTTACCATCATCATGTAGATTCATATTAGGTTTTTTATTAAATGTTTATGGATTAATATAAATATTTTAATAACATTTCATGTTTTATTTATATATACTTTATTGAGGTTCTTTTCATGATAAGTTGTTCCAATCAAGAGAAGCAAGTGATTTTCCACACTTCTGGGTTGATGAGTTTTAATAGAAAATGAGGATGAAAAGTTACATTTAATTTATTATAAAATATATATAGAAAAATTCAAGTGATTTTTTTAAAAAATGTTACTTATATAATTTTTAGAAGAAAGTGAAATAATTAGGACATTATATTGGAAGGGAGGAGTTGTGGTTTTATGTCTACAATAAAATGAAGGAAATTATAATAATGACCCCACATAAATTTTTTTGGTTAACAGTTTTAATTATTTTTTATTGTTACAAAATTACTTTATAATTTAATATTATTCAATCTAAAAAGTAACTCAAAGAAGTGTGAGATGAAAAAACTGTCAATTCAATGATTGTATCCCCAGAGGATGATATTGATCAAGTTATTAAAAAAGAGAATTATGATCATTTGAGGGGGATGGATTGTGGACCATCTCCGTCAAGATTCTTCATAAGGTCACATACATATTCTACAATGATTTCATTAGTATGGGTTTATAGTTTTTGGTGAGCATGGTGCAGAAAAGGAAATTCATGAATTTAAAAATATAGTTAAAGATCAAAAAACACTTATTCAAACACAGAATGATTAGGTATAAACATTAGAGAGCGCATTGGTCTCTATGTTTCAAATGATTATTGACAGTATTCCCCAAGAAATAACAAAACTCATAGGGGATTTAACATCACTAAATTTCATAAATTTACACTTAGGTTTTTAATTTTAGTACTTAATATTTGTTTGGTAAATATTAAAAAATATTATTAATACACAACTCTAATGTACACAATAATTGGTTTATAAAGGTTTAGTAAAATCCTTTATTATTAACTCTTTCATATTCAGTTATGTGCTTAAAATAAAAACATAGAAATTTAATTTCATTAAATATATTTATGTATATAAATGTATTTCATTATCTTATTTTATAATTTGATGTAAGTTCAGTATGGGATGGTGAAATTCTCCCATTTGGGGAGGTGGATAGGATCTCAAAATGAGGTAAAGTAGTTTTAGAAAGTTTCTATACTTAAGAGGATCTCATAGTAAGGATGGTCCTAGTCATGATTGTGTTAGTTTAAAATTTTAAAATATAGATTATGAGATATGCAAGTTCATGAGTCAAATTCTAGAGCCTTGTGACGGGTTTAATTGAGTGATGGTTCCAGACACACTAGAAGTTCCTATTAGGCCTATAGATATATCTTATTTTCCAGACTAAAAAATGAATTCACAATGTACATTAAGTGAACAACAAGAAAAAAAAAAATTTTCTGAAGAATATTGACAAATTATTTTTTTGGAACCAAGAGAGAGGATTTTTAATGTTAATTTATAATTAATTTAAAAAATTAGAAAAAAATTACCTCAGTTTGGAGATCTTTATTAATTGATCATGATAAACATTTTAACCCAATTAGAGTATCATTGTTTCATAGTGAGGACCCAAATAAGATCCCATCTAGCAGTGTTCCACATGTGTTCCTTCGATCTTTTCATAACACTGATGAAATTTTGGGTGCTAGTGTGGCCGATTAATCATCATGTGTTGTTTTCTTTGATCGATTCACATTTCTTCAGGATAAAGAATTTTCTCCTTTTATTATCGTTCTTGTGAGGAAGAGAGAATGAGGGAGATCTTGAGAGGATTTTATTATGCACAAAAATTAACCTTTATTTGATCGAAATAATAGTCTATAAATTGGCCTATAGTTAGGGTTTAATTCTAATTAATTTTCCAAAGGTCCTTAACTATGGATTAATCCCCAATAAAACCCATATCATGTAAATAATAATAATATTATTAGTTTAATAATGAAATGTGAAAACCCGTATAATGAAAAATATTATTTTATAGTGTGGTAAATAAATATTTTTCATCAGACCCAAAATTCGGTCCATTTATTCACATCATCATTTATTTAATTTTTGAATAAATAATTTAAAAATATTATTCATTTAAAAAATAAAATAAATATTCTAATCACTATCTGGAAAATATATATTTATTAAATATACAAATAATTAAATAAATTATTTATTAATTAATATATAATCATTTATTACCTGATTAATAATAAGATATAAATAAATATTATATATTCTTGTAATTAAATAAATACCTTATGAAAAAATATTTATTTAATATTTACGATTGATTAATAAATTTTGAATAAATATTACTCCACATTATAGAAAATAATATTTATTCAAAATATGAAATAAATAATATTTAACTTAGATACAGTGAAACACTTTGTGAGTGGCCCTCTAGGCCCTTGTTCAGTGGCATTAGGTGGAATTTTCTAAAGTCCAAGATTACTGCATAGAAATGGGTCAAGGAACCCATACAGAAAGAAGATATGTCCAAATGAAAATAACCAATATGAATTATCATTATGTAATATAATGCCTTTTTCATGATATCTCATCAAGAAGGTTTCACACCCTTGTCATCAACCTATATGCTTGATACAAATTTCTTTGACCACTTGAAATGAACTCTTCAATACACCATGTCTAAGGGATTTAATATGATAGTTATATTTTAGTAAATGGTATGAAATATCATCTTCCATAAATATGTAATTGAAAATTACTTCCTCAACATATTCATTTATAATACACCATTAATTATGCACCCAATATACCCAACTTCACTGTGATTATATTTCATCATGGTTTACGAAAATACATCAAAGTGAGAGAGTCATGACATATATTAATAATATTTGTAAAGTCCAAGGATCATTACACATGATCAAAAATAGGAATATCCAATTAAATAAAAACATGTTGAATTCCTACAGGTGGGTCTATTCTCATAATCTACTATCTTGGAGATTACTCAGTGCGAACTTCATGAGATGAAGTCTCATCTACTTATGAGTACTCACACCTAACTATAAAACCCCAAGAAATAAAAATATTTTCATTTTCTAATAAATTTAATTTGGTTTCTAGATTTATTTATATGAAACAACATGTTAATCTTACACCACACATAACATTGAGTTACCTTTCATTACACTCAAGACTGAGTTTTACCATTAATATTATTAATTTAATAGTTATCTCCTAGACATTAAATTATTGTTTATGAGTAGGGTTAAATAAGTTATGAATATATATATATATATATATATATTATATGTAAAATATTGTTTTTACATTCATACAATTAGTTTGACAGACATATGAGAAGAACAATTCCAATTTATACATAAAAAGATCTATTTTTCTATAGATAGTTTTACCATCTTTTAATGGTTCACCTATTTTAAAACTAAATTTTGATACTTTTATAAATTAAATATATATATAAATAAAATTAAATTTCTAATACTTAATTTTAAAATTATATTATAGTTAATTTATGGTTTTTTAAAAGTAGTTTAATTTTTTGATGAATAGTGAAAAATACTACATTTTATATTGAATTTAGATATAAAAACATAACGTACTTTTGAACATTTTCACTTAAAAACCCACTTTCTCGCTATGTATGCAGGATTAACATTAAATTTAATTTTTCCATTTATGTGAATTGAATTTTAAAAAATGGATATACATAGTTGGAATTAGTTAAATATTAATATTATAATAGGATAAACTTAATTTTTTACCAAAAAAATTAGTGAATGTAATTAAAATTAATCACAAAGATTAAGGTAAAAATTAATATACTTAGTGGTTAAACATTAATCTTAAAAGGAAAAATGAACAAGAAAAATGTCCAAAATCTATTGACTACCCATATTTCGATCATATACCATATTAGTTCAAATTATATGAGTTATTGGGATAATATTCCATGAAAGTGACCTATATAACAAGTTAAGTAAAGAAAAAAGACAAAAAAGGAGCCTTCCTTACCTTTAAAATTTATAAATCCTTGAGATATGGAAAAAATAACATTTTAGGTTATACCTAACCTTTTGAATTGTAAATTATTTATTTTAATCATAATGATTTATGATTAATTTTTAGGGATGAATTAGTTACTTAAAATGCTAAAGAAACACCAACATAATGATCATTAAGTAAAACTTAAATTAAATAAATGATACTAAAAATATTAATATTTAATAAAATTTTAACACCCTAAACTTCCAGAGTATGCTTATTTTTAAATAATTCAATAGCTTGCACTACACGCAACACTGAGTTCGAGCACACTACGACCTATCAAACCATCCGTTTAAAAAGTGGTTACACATATTATTAACCATATTTTAAATTTTATATATCCAATATAATTTTAACATTCATATTATGTGTTTATTATACACAATATAAGGAACAAATTCATTTTTTTAGATAAATGAAGTATTTTTCAAAAAATGAAGTTTTCCACCTTTTAACGGAGAACCCTTTTTAAATCCAATATTAGAAAATTGTATAAAATGAAATTCTTATTTATAAGAGGGACATAAAAAACTAGTTTGGATAAATTTTTAGTGTTTTTCAGATAACATTTACTTTGTAATGAATAGTGAAAAATACTGCATTTTAATTCAAAACTGCATTTTCATCTAATTTATTTATATTGTCAGATTATCCTTTTAGTCAGTTTTAAAGTATAATTAGATTATGTTTTTATAATTTGATATAATTTTAGTCATTTTAAGTAATTTCAAATTGAAATTTGATATAAATACATATCAATCTTTTGATGGTTTTTACATTTAAAAAACCTGTTTTCTGGTTTTGACAATAGTAATTAATTTTAAATTAATTTATAAAGCTTATATGTTTTGAATATAGAAAAATGAATTTAATATTTTGAATTATATGTTCCCAATTATGTAAATATGTATCTTTTATTTTTGGACATTATGAATAGTATGTTCAGTAATTATTTTTATTTATCACGGTTAAAGAGTAAAATAGATAAATAAGGGTAAGAATAATATTATAATAATATAGAAATACCCTAACATGTTTCCTAATATTATTTTATGAGTCATAGGAGACCAAAAAAATTCTTTGGCCAAATTTGTGGCATTTGGGTTCCACTTGGTTGTGATGACATGTTATAACAATTAATTTAAAGTAAAGAGAAATATAACATAAACATGTATCTTTTTACTAAAATGATTTTAATATGGGTTTATATAACTGATATATTTGATTATAAATATTCATTATAAATCTTAAAATGTTTCCTAAATCATGGTAATTTATTTATAATTTTTAGACATTAAATAAATATTTTTATTTGTGACACAATGATGATGCAGTGATTACCTTATGAATGAAAGATTCAAATAAATGATTTTATAAATATTAAAATAAATTTAATTTGGGATTTTTGATTCCATCCAGGAATTTTTTGGATAAAATTTACATGTTAGGGATGATTTAATTATTTTTTTTCAAGGAATCAAGTTGTTATGACTTTAAAAAAATCAATTACTAAATAGTGTCAAAATTGACATAAATGAGTTTTTAAAACAAACACTATTTTATTAAATGATATAATAGTCATAAAAATAAAATATTTGGTAAAATGAATTATATAGTGTTAAAATTTTAATTAATGATCCACTTTAGGTTCTCTTGAAATTTTATAGTAACTATATTAAACATATAGTATAAAAATTCAAGAAGACATGGTAAGAGTTAACTTATTTAACTAAGGGTTAAAGCCAAAAGATAAGGTTAAATTTATGACATAAACTTGTATAAAACATATTTTTTTGAGAGGGTTTTTACCCATTCTCATATTATCCTAGAAATAAATCACTTTTGAGACATTATAAACCGAAAATAAATTTATAATAAAATATTATTTCAAGATTTTCCAAAAGTGCCCCTCACCTCGCTTATAAAAGGGAACTTCTCCTTCTCACTAACTCACACTTCTAAAGCCCTTTATCTAGGCTAAAAAATACTTATTTCCTCTACCAACATCCCTCAATTAATCCTAGAGGCCACACTATGGGCATAAAACCAACTTAAGTAGACCGTTCTTGAAAATCAAAAGGGGACACCCATAGAAGAGGTAATCATTTTATCACCTCTTTCAAATTTATTTTCTTCTTATACTTCCTATTTATTTGTTGTTTCCATAATAAAATAATATCTACATTACCATATAAATAATGATATGTTATAAAAATTATGGGACAACTATATTCTTCCTTTTATCCATCCCACAAATAATAACATCACCATGCATGCGTATGTACGACTTACCGTCTCCACACCGTGGTGTAATTTATTATTCAACACTACTTTATTTGGATGGGTAAAATGATGATTATAATAGAAATAAATAATTAATATGACATTATTATGATTATTTATAACTAATATGGAATCCATTTCCATACCATTTAACCATTAAAGGAATGATATCGTCGCTCGTGCGTACGTACGACCTACCGCATCCACAACACGATAAGATTCATTCTCCACATTAACCATTCATAAATGATTATAAAATTTATTTTTTGAGTAAATATAATATTTATGAACTTAATATCATTATTTATATGAATAAAATATATCCTATTCATAAGAAACATTACTTACATGACGAAACATGCATAGGAAAACGAAACAGTTAACACCTGAAATAATGGTAATACTGAAATATTATTAGAAAAAGGATATAAGAGGCTAGTATATGATATGATAAATATGTATATGGTTATTTTATAATATAATAACATAATTTAATCATTATACAGGAGGTTAAAACACCCTCTACTAAAGTAAAGTACAAGGTAAGAGTTAATTTTACAATCTCATTATTATTTGAGGTTGTTGATATGTAAGTATCTACTGGGACATATTTATCATCCATGTACATGTTTCTAAAAATGTTCTCATAAAATGTTTTACTATTATCCTATAGTTTTTTAAAGTCAATTTTCCAGTTTTTTACTTTTTATAAAATGTTTTGAAAGGAATCTTTCAGTCGTTTTCCAAACAAGGTACTTTATGAAATTTTCGAAAAACTAAGGAAAGAATGTTTTTTTAACTTATACGATGCAAGATGCTATTTTTTGTTGTTATGTATCATTACCATTATGAAGCTTCCATTACAAGTTTACAATGTTATTTTCAAAAGAATTTTTTTATTTTAAAATTTCATGACTTTTAAATGATTTAAAGTTAAAAAGGGACATTTCCCTCAAAGAGTTTTAATTAATTTATTAAATTATTTTCATCTATGTCAACATCCTTTGTTGGATTTTTTGCTTTTTTGAGGTTGATTTATTATGATACAATCTTCCATATTGTATTGAAGTTTTTGTGATATTTTTGATTGTGGATGTGCTATTTTGATTCAATTCATAGTTTGTAGTTAAAGTATTTACATTTTGTATGCCAATTTTAATACAAATGTTTATGTTATGTTTCACCCTTTTCATAAGAGGAATACATTGGACTTAGTACATGATGGTTGGGGCATTATATAACCGCTCTATACATCAATAGGTCTCATGAGACAAACTAGTGTCCTGACACATGGCCTTGATAGAATATTTGTGTATGGTCTTGGCATCAAGCTTTGACGTAGTGGTTATGATGTCCGACATTATTCATTTCCTCATTATGATATTATTTATTTATTTTACGTGTGATTATTCAACTAGTAGAATATCCATGTGAATGTTTAAATTGAATTATTTGATTTATTCTTTCCATATTATGATGAAGATATTGTTTTGAATGGATTTTGTTTTAGTTTTTTACCTTTCCCTAATAGTTTATGCTTAGTTGTAATAGCTTCTGATATATTGTTTATACTTACTAGGCATCTGATCTCACCCCTTTCTTATGTTTTATTTTCCCAGGATTACAAGAAGTGTTTTATGATTGATATTAAGGGTTAACATAGGGTAATAATGGAATTATAAAATGATTATCTATGCTTTGTTTTATGCTAGAAATTATAATGTAAAGTTCATGTATGTAATATATTTTCCAAGATTGATAAACTAATCAGTCCTTTGGGATATTATTCCTTGTAATCATGCCAATGTATTAAAATAATGCACCATCTCTAGGCTTCTAGGGTCAGGGCGTCATAGTTGGTATAAAAGAAAGTTTAGTACAAACCTTGGAAACTAGATTTAGGAAAACATTTATTAGGGAACATCACCCTAAGATAGGATTTATGGATAAGTATCAAAGAAAATCCTTGAATTTTGGTAAAATAGAGATTATGTGGGTATTCCTAGAAAATACATCCATGTATAGATACTATAAGTGGATGTTGTTTAGAATAGATGTACCTAGGGGTGAAAACTCTGACAAGGTGTTCCGAAATGGAATCAGGGTAACCTAGCACATGAAAATGGGCCTTACTGTGCACCTGGTTTGACACTCTTGGGGGATATTCTTAAGATAAGTCATATTTTCTTTACAAACCATTATGAAGAATTTATGATTAACTATGTCCTCAAAGAAACATGTTTATGATTATGGATTGGATATAAATAAAATTTTCAATTTATGATAAGTATTTTACTAGTTTGGAATTATTCATTATCATGCATAACCTAATACAGTGTATGATATTGTTTAGAAATGTCACACAGTAGAAGGAATGAGAACTCCACCAATGCACATGGTCCAAAGAGTAAGAAGGATCATATCTTTCACGGTCTTAAGACGATATTTCTAAGAGAAGTAATCTCCTAATAATTATCATAATATGAGGACATAATAGCAAGTGATTGCGGGATAGGTAAAGAAAACCCTAATTATTATGACTTTGGAGGGAAGCATGATAATAAAAGGATAACTGTGAAAAAATTGTATCAAGAGAAAAAGGGAAATAAGGATTTTCCCACATGTGATAACTGTGGAAAGAATCATCCTGGTAAATGATTGAAGGGAATGAGAGTTTGTTATAAATGTGGAGAAAAAGGACACCATGTTATTTATTGTAAGGTTAAGAAAATGGTTTCTAATGTAATTGCTTCAATTTTAATGATATGGGACACTATGTGAATCAATGTCTCAATTTTCAAAGAAATATACCCCAAAATCCTCTAAAGGATCATAATCAAGATTACACTTCTACCACAGATGAAGAGGAGTGATTAATGTGCTATGTGGGTATTGGAGAATTATGTTATTTGAGTATTATATCAATACTGTACTAGTTATATGAATTATAGAAATAAATAAGGATTGTACTGCTGTACTATTTCATTATGGATTTGAGAATGTATGGTAACAAGTAAAGTGGAAAAGTTTCAAGTTAAACATTTTGGAAAATATATGGTTGAGGGAAAGATAAACCTTAATATGTTTCTGATACTAATATAATGATTTTGGAATAAAGAGATGACTGATTAGGATAATTATATTGGATATTATTGACTATCTTGGAACAAATTAATGGTTATTTATTCCATCATTGTTGGAGTTTACAACATTTTTGGATTTAACAAGTATATCCAATATTCTATGTTTTATATAAGGAATAAGTAAGCATGGACATATTTAAAAATGTTTTATGGTAATTCAGGTTATTACCATATTTTAAGAGAATATATGATAAAGGTATTCACATGAATTTTATATAACAAAAAAAATCTTAATTATGTTATGTGACCTTCCTTATAATTTTTTGGACTGTGAGTTTGAAAAGAAGTTTTTTTGGAAAAGCCTAAAGGTTCGAATGAATTAAATTGGATATTGGATATATTATTTAAGGTTAAAAAATTTCTTAATATTATTTCTGGAATGTTATATTAATTTAATTTTAAGAAAAGGACAACCCATAAGTTGGGTAACAACCCTTCGTGTCGGAAAAAACTGCGGGAATCGAACCCAAAACCGAAGTCTGACAAGGCTTTATCTCATACCACTGGCTTACAAGAAGTCCAAGATTATTATAACATAGGTTTCTTTATTTAAACAATATAATTTTTTTGTAACCTTAAACGATTAAGATAAATGGAATATTTTTGAATTTTATTATCTTTTGGAGAGAAATATGAGTTTGTGGTAGGAATTAGTTAACGGATGAAACTCTACATGTAAATTAAGTATTCTTCCTTGTGTTCTTAGTCTATTAAGTAAATTAATTCTACAACACTAGGGAAAGTATCATAAAACCAAAAATGTTTTCCTAGTACTTTCTTTTGAGATGAATCAAATGGTCCCTAAGATCATCATATATTTTTAGCTTTCTGGGGGTAAACTTTCTCCTATTAATGTTCTCTATCACACTCCATCATAAATTTATGGTTACATTTTCTTTCATGTCTATGTTTTCCTACATAGAACCCTAGTATGTGTTATTTTTGACAACCTTCATACTTCCCTTTCTTTATTTTAAAATAGAGGTCTCATTAATCCATTTTTAAATGTGGGATTTCAAAAAAGATATTTTGAAATGTCAAACCCCTAGTTTTCAATCATGAGTTTAAATTGTGAGGACACAATTTATTTAATGAGGGTAGAATGTAACACCCCAATCATCCACAATATGATTCTTTTTAAATAATTTAAAAACATTTACTACACGCAACACCGAGTTTGAGCACACCATGACCTATCAAACAAACTGTTTAAAAAGAGGTTATGAATAGTATTAAACAAATTTTGAATTTTATATATCCCATATAATTTTAAGATTCATATTATGTGTTTCTTAGACATAATATAATGACCAATTCAATTTTTTTCCGATAAGAGAAGTTTTTTTTAAAAAATGTTGTTTTCTTACCTTTTAATGGAGAACCCTTTTTAAATAAAATATTTGTAAATTTTATATACTCAATTTAAAAAAATGAAATTATTTATTAGAATCGGGACATAAAAATTTAGTTTGTATAATTTTTTAGTGTTTTTCTGATACCATTCATATTTTAATGAATAGTGAAAAATACAGCATTTCAAATCAAAACTGCTTTTTCATCTAATTTATTTATATTGTTAGATTATCATTTTAGTCAGTTTCAAAGTATAATTATATTAATTTTGTATAATTTAATATAATTTAAGTCATTGGAAGTGATTTCACTTTGAAATTTTATATAAAAACGTATCAATCTTTTGGTGGTTTTAATTTTAAAAAACCCGTTTTCTGGTTTTGACAATGGGAAATAATTTTAAATTAATTAATGAAAATTATATGTTGTGAATTTGAAAAAATGGATTCTATATTTCTTATCAGATGGTTCAAATTATTTGAATAGGTATCTTTTATTTTTTGCTATTATGAATAGTAATTTCAGTAATTGTTTTTATTTACCACCGTCAAAGGGTAAATTAGGTAAATAAGGGTAAAAATTATATTATAATAATATAAAACTACCATAAAAAGTGTCCTAATATTATTATATGGGTAATAGGCAACCAAAAAAATTCTTAGGTAGAATGTTTGGCATTTGGGTGCCACTTTGGTGTGATAATGACATGTTATAATAACTAATTTAAAGTAAAGAGAAATATTACACTAACATGTTTATTTTTACTAAAATAATTTTAATACGGGGTTATATAACTGATATATTTGACTATAAAAATTAATTAGAAAGACAAAAGTATTTCCTATATCATGGTATTTTATTTATAATTTTTAGACATTAAATAATTTTATTTATTTATGACACACTCATGATGGAGGGATTACCTTATAAATGAAAGATTCAAATAAATGATATTTTAAATATTAAAATAAATTTAATTTGAGATTTTTGATACCATACAATAATTTTTTTGGATAAAAATGACACTTTAGAGAAGATTTAATTCTTTTTTTATGTAATAAAGTTGTTATGACTTTAACAAAAAAAATTACTAAATAGTGTCAAAATGGACATAAATGAGTTTTTTAAAATAAGGAATACTTTATTAAATGATATAATAGTCATAAAAATATAATATTCGTCCAAATGACTTATATAGTGTTAAAAATTTCATTAATCATCCACTTAAGGTTCTCTTGGCATTTTATAGTAACTATATTAACCATATAGTATAAAAATACAAGAAGACACAGTAAGAGTTAACTTATTTAACTTAGGGTTAAAGCCAAAATATAAGGTTAAATTTGTGACCTAAAAATGTATGAAACCTATTGGTTGAGATGATTTAGACCCATCCCAATCTTATCCTATAAATAAATCACTTTGGATTCATTATAAACCAAAAAGAAATTTATAATAAAATAATATTTCAAGATTTCCCAAAAATGCCCTCACCACTCTTATAAAGTAAAATTTCTCATAATCATTAACTCACACCTCCAAATCCATTTATCTCGGCAAAAAGATAACAATTTCCTCTCCCAACTTACCTTAATTCATCATATAGGTCACACTTTTTGTAGAAAACCAACTTAAGGAGTCATTCTGTTAAAATCAAAAGGAGACACCCGAAGAAGTTGTAATCGTTTTATCACCTCTTTCAAAGTTCGTTTCTTCTTCTAATTCGTATTTATTTTTTGTTTCCATAATAAAATAATATATATAGTACCAAATACATGATTAAATGTTATTAAAATTATGGTAAAACCATATTCCTCCTTTTATTCATCATACAAATAATAATATCACCATGTGTGTGTAAGTACGACTTGCTGTCTCCACGTTGTGATGTAATTTATTATTCAACACTACTTTATTTGGATGGGTATAATGATGAGTATAATAGAAATAAATAATTAATATGAAATTATTATGATCCTGTATAATTAATATAACATCAAGTCACACACCATTTTACCCTTAAAGAAATGATATCATCGCTCGTACGTACGTACGACCTACCATCTCCACGACGCGATGAGATTCATTATACACATTAACCATTTAAGAATGATTATAAAATTAATTGGACAAGTAAATATAATATTTAGGAACTAAATATCATTATATATATGAATAAAAAATATCATATGCGTAAGAAACATGACTTACACGATGAAACATGCATAAGAAAACGAAGCAGTTAACTCCTGAAATAATGGTAATACTGAAATATTAAAAAAAAAGGATATATAAGGATAATATATGATATCATAAATATGGGTATGGTTATTTTATAATTTAATAAAATACTTTTAATCATTATATATGAGGTTAACACACCCTGAACTAAATTAAAGTACAAGGTAAGAGTTAATTTCACAATCTCATTATTATTCGAGGTTGTTGATACGTAAGTATCTATTAGGGAATCTTTATCATCCATGTCCATGTGTAACACCCCGAGATTTTATGAAAAATAATATTTTAATTTCATTGATGTCTTCTGTTGTAAGCTACAACAAGATTACCTTGCGCTATACACAACACCGTATGATCTTGCAGTATACACAACACTATTCTTGGATCAAGTTACACACAATTTTGATAGTAGTTTTTCTACGAAACATTGAGTGTATATATATATATATATTCAATTTATAAATGAAATATGGCTGGATTATGTTATACAAAACAACAGAGGAGTCTTTCACAACACGAAAACCTGACTTGGCTTGCATTACACGCAATCGCGACCTTCCTCGATAGCGTGTGTTGTACGCAATACCAGGTTTCACTAAACAACGATATATGGTTATAATATTATTATGGAATAGCCGTTATGAATAGTATAAACTACATTTTTTAATTTTATAACATTATTATTCATCTAACACATTTTCTAGAACATGGTATGAGAACAAAAACAATTTTTCGAGTAAAATAAGTATTTTTCAAAAAATGTAGTTTTGCCGCCTTTTGATGGCGCACACACTTTAAATCTTGTTTTTGACATGTCTATAAGTTCAATTTGACAAAATAAAATTCTTTTTCGGAATCAAGATATAAAAACTTACTTTGGATAAATTTTTCATATTATTCTGATAACTTTCATATTTTAATGAATAGTAAAAACACGCTATATATTAATTAAAAACATCTTTTTTCATCGCAATAATTTATATGGTTATATTATTTTTTTAATTGGGTTTAAAGTGTAATTAGAATATATTTTTACCATTTAATCCAATGTTGTTCATTGGAATTAATTTCACCTTGAAATTGGATATAAACAAGTATCAATCTTTTAATAGTTATTGTTTCTTAAAAAACACGCTATTTGTTTTGATAACGGGAATTAATTTTAAAATTACTCAATGCCACTTCTATGTTTTGAATTTGGAAAAATAGACATCAATTTTGAATTCGGAATATCAAATAATGCTTAGGCTGAATTTTTTGTATTTTTCTGAAAAACTTCAATTTTCGATGAATAGTGCAACCACTTAGTGGTAGTTAAAAAACTGACTTATTTTAATTTAAATTAAATTTTTCCACTTCTGTGAATTTAATTTAAAAAATCTGAGAAACACGGTTAATATCAAGGACTAAAATGTGGTTCAATGAGATGAAAATAATTTTTGGTGAATAGTAACTTTTTACTTTTTTTTACCACGGTTAAAAGTAAATAGGGTAATTAAGTGTAAAAATGATATTATTATTACCCTAACACATGTACTAAGTCTATTGGATAAGTTTAATTCGACCAAAAACAACATTAGGAATAAAATATGACTATTTAGGCCCACTTGGATTAGATTAGGACATTTATTATTAATTTATTTAAAGAAGGGTTAAAATATTTAAAATCAATGTTTAATAAGTAAATAATTTTTCATATAGGTTTATACATAATATAAATTCTACTATAAATATTCATTAGAAATCTAAAAAGATTTCATACATAATGGTATTTTATTTATAATTTTTAGACATTAAATAATTTAATTTATTTATGACACAATGATGATACAATAATTATCTTATTAATGAAATATTGACATAATTGATGTTTAAAATACCCAAATAAATGTAATTTGAGACTTTTTATGAATCACACTAATTTTATAGGTTAATATGACATGTTATTATTGATTTAATTAACTTTTTTCGAACTAATCATTCTGTTATGATTTTCACAAAAATCAATTACCAAATGGTGTCAAAATTGACATAAAATAGTTTTTAAAACAAATATTATATTATTAATTGTTATTTTATTACTAAAAATCTAAGGTTCTGCCAAATGACTTAGATAAGGTTATATATATTAATAATAAACAACTTGGGGTTCGTTTGGCTTTTTATAGTATGTTTATTAACCTTATAGTGTAAGAAAACAAGAAGACACGGTAAAAGTAAACTTATTTAACTTAAAGTTAAATCTAAATGATAAGGTTAAAATAGAAACCTAAATTTGTATAAATTATATTATATGAGATTATTTTGAACCTTATCCACATTAGCTTCTAAATAAATCAATTTGGAGCTATTAAAAACCGAATATGACTTTATAATAAAATAATATTTTTAGTTTTTCCAAAGGTGCCCCTCTCCTCCCTTATAAAAGGGCACCCCTTCCCTCTTCTCTTCACACCATTTTGAGACTTTATGCTTGGACAAACCCTGCAAAATTCTCTTCTCCAATTCCGTAGAAAAATCCTAGATGTTCTGGTCTTCTTCAAAGACCAATTTTATTACCCTAAGAAAAGGTCTCAAAGAGGCGCTTCAAAGAAGAGGTAATGTCCGTTACCGATTCTTTCAACTTTATTTCTTCTTCCACTTATTATTATTTAGTTGTTTCATTATTAAGTAATAACATCAATATAAATAATATAATGATATGTTATTATAAGTATGAAACAACCCTATTTCACCATCTATCCATCCTATGGAAAACGAAATCACCACGCGTGCGTACGTACGGAATACCGTCTCCACGCAGTGGTGAAATCTGTTTTTACACCAACAACTTACATGGATGGTTATAATGGTGTAAAGAATAACTATATATGGTTATTATAACATCATACTAATTCTGATATATTATACCATCCACTCCAATTATATTCAATAATTATGGGAACAATATCATCGCTCGTGCGTATGTACGAACTACCGTCTCCACGACGCGATGAGATTCATTCTCCATGTTAACCATACATGAATGATCATAAAGTTTATATAATGAATAATAATGAAATATATGAAATAATAATGCTACTGGATTTATGTATATATATATATATATGTCATCTATTTAGTTTCATTCAATTCAATAAGGAAACGAAAATAGCGTTCATGCGTACGTACGGCCTACCGTCTCCATGAACGGTGTATTTCATTCCTTTTATCGATCTATAATATATATATGTATATGATGAATATATATTATATAAAAATCATGTTTTAAATTCTGGAATTATTTAAATCAGGATATAAGTAATAATATCAAGAACTACAAGTTGAAACACATATGATAAATGAAATGATTTTACCCAAAACGTTGCTTTAACTTGGAATTTACAAAAGAAAGGGTAATATAAAGTCATAAGTGAAACATATATGATATCATAACAATGAATATGATTCTTTAATAAGTCAATTACATTATTTAAATCATTATATAGGAGGTTCAGATACGTACGAAGCATATCGGACCTAAGGTAAGGGATAACTCTTCCAATCTCATTTTTATTCAAGATTGTTTATTTGTAAGTATTTACTAGGGTTATTGTTCTCATCCATGTCCATTTTTCCTAAAAATGGTTTCATGTATGTTTAAAGTCCTTTTTACCCATTTTTTACTTTTACTACATGATATGTATGGAATCTTTCTTCTACGAGGTACTTTTTGACTTTTATGGTAAAAGTACGAGAAGAATGTTTTTTTAACTTATACGAAATGAAAGGATTTTTATGGTTTTATAAAACCATATTTTATTGAAGCTTACTACAAAAGATTTCATGACTATTTTCAACAAAATCCTTTTCTTTTAAAATTACATGACATTTTGTGAAAAGAAAATGATTTTGAAGAAAAAAGGATATTTTCCTCAAGAATTCATTTCAAGTGTTCTATAAAAACCATTTTCCATGTAAGATGACATTATTTCCTATGATAATGTTTCAAGTATAATGTCTCTATGATTTACATGGTTTCACTTTTCTTATGATAAAATGATATCCATTTTTTTATGGATTACGTTATGATGGAATGATGTTTGTGAAACCCATTTTATTCTTGGGTTATGATGAATGATTTATGTTTATATTGTGGCACATGAAAGAATGATTTCAATATGAGATGGGTGGGACATATATCTTCCTCCAATTAATTGGGTACAGATTTATATCTCATGAGATAGACATGTCTAGAACGACAAGTCAAACCAGTTCAGTAATATAGGACTGGAATGAGGAGTGAACTCAATTCAGAAAGGGACTTTGTCCAGTAAGATGGTCTTGGCAGTAATGCCTTAGCTACTATAGAAATCATATCATGTGCTTAATGGTTGCCACAATTACAAGTTTTACTTCCAAGCTATTTTATCATGATTGATGTTCCTTTATGATATATTCCTTACGTACTTCCAAGATTTATGTCTTTACTCAAGATTTTGATGTTTAGATTTTATGCTCATGTTTTTTTACATTCAAATGTCTAAGGATTGTTTTATGTTCTCTATGATTACCCTTACTGATCATTTGAGCTCACAACTTTTATGTTTTCTTTTCCCCAGGATATAAAGAAAGTATTTAGGTAAGAAATAAAAGGGTAAGATCTTTATGGGAGATGTTGAAGATCTTTCACCACGATTAGAAGATTATATTCCGAGTTTCCAAAGACACTAAACTATTACAGTACTTGTGTGTCTATTTTTGTTTTGTATTAATTATTCCGAAAAATTAATGTAATGTCCATGTACGTCAAGCTTCAGTTCTCTACAGTTGGTATCAGAGGAAAGGTTTAGTTTACCTTTGGAAACTAGGATGCGAAAACATTAGTGAGATCCCTAGAGATATTTCTAAGGTATGTCTAGGGATGTCCCTAAGGATAAGTATACGTATAAGATATAGTCCTAGAACTATGGTAACGATCTTAGAATTTCACCTAAGATGTTAGATATTGAGGGTACTCCCCCTTTACTATGTTGTTTTCCCTAGCACGATTTTTTCCTCTCACAGAATTCTTTTTGTGTTTTAGTCAATGGAGGGAACCAGAAGGAATTCGGTTAACATTGAATCCAATGGACAAATTGGTGAATATGAGCAACAAAATTGCGTAATGCCTAGAGAGAAAGATATTGTGATTGTGTCAAATCAGTCATCGTGATATATGATTAACAAGGTGAAATTTATTGGTATGCCTAATTCATCAAATAAGAGGAAGGTAGACTTTTATGCATGTTCACATGTTAAAGAGCATAAAGAAAGGAAGATTGAGATTTCTAAAGAAGGGAAGAAGAACCTTGGGGAATACCTCAAATGGAGGGGAAGATGTTATCTGCGTGGAGAAAAGGGTCATAGAGTGACAAATTGTTATGGAGTTTAATGTATTATTTGTGGAGAACATGGGGATTACCAAACTCAATGCCCTGACCTAAAAAGTTACTTCTAAATCAAGGAAGGACTTATTCCAGGACAATCATTGAAGAGGATGGATTGAAGTGTTTATGTATTGGTATTCAATAATAATGTTGTTGAGGTACTTTTATGGTGTATTAGAATATTTTTGTATTAGTATATTGTGGTTTTCAATAATTTTATGGTACCGGTAACCATGGAAAGTGATTGAGATGTTTTTGGAAAAAAGATGATATGCGCATAATGAAGGGATAAGGAGAAAATGAAATGTTTGACAGTATTCATGAGCTCATGACTGATATAAGGAAATAGTTATATCATGGTTTGAGTATATAGAATTTTGGGATTTTGGTATGTGGAAAGAGTTACCTTTTGACAGTATTCATGTTTTCACTAAGGTTCTATAGTAATTTATGTTTCAAGAGAATATATGACTAAGGTATTCATGTGTTTGGAATGCAACCAAAAAGATATATCTTATGATATATGTGAGATAAATGCTTGTATTCACATTCTTGGTAGATAACCTTTCTAGTAATTGTTTTCTTTATACTATGATCTTGGACCGAAGTATTTTAGATAAGCCTAAATATTGGAATGGATTATGTTGGAAATAAGTTAGTATTATTTAAGGATAGAACTTTTTTTCGATATTATTGATGGGATGTTATAATAATGTAGTTTTAGAAAAAAGACAACCTGCAGGATGGGCGACAACCCATTGTGTCGGACAAGGCTGTGGGAATCGAACCCACAACCGAAGTGCGACTGGCCTTTATCGCCTACCACTGGCCTACAAGAAGTCCCTGTTTAGTAGAAACTAGTTTTATTATATTAAGCAGTATGATATATGAAGTATAAGTCCATTTTAGGAACCATATATGATTAATCTCACTATAGATGGACTTATGTATTTTTGATAACTTTTATAACATTTTGTTTGAGACAGATGGAGTGACCCATCATTCTATCACATGATCTGCTAACACTTCACGAATGACAAATTCAACTTCTTTTCTTTAAGAGATGAAGTGGAAATTGTCCAAATAACGACCAATGGTGAGACTGTACCAAAATCATGAAAGTATTTCTTCTAATTCCAATTTCATCATCTTTAGGGAAATGATCTTGAAAACCAAAAATGTTGTCCTAGTGCCCTTATATCCGATGAATCAGATGGTACCTTATATCATCACAAATATATGGCTTTGTGATTGATGTCTTTTTCATAGCCATGTTCTCTACCACTCTCCATCAGAACTTGATGGTTAAATTTTTCATCTATATCCAAATTTTCACCTATGTTCTCCTATATGGAAACCCAGTGATGAGTTACTTTGGGTAATCGTTACATTTCATACTTTAGTTTTTAAAATTAAGTTTTAGTATTCCTTTTTATGATGTGGGTTTCTATAAATAGTAAACGATTTATAACCCCAACGAATTTCGAGGGAGAAATTCATTTTAAGGGGGTAGAATGTAACACCCCGAGATTTTATGAAAAATATTCTTTTAATTTCATTGATGTATTTTTTTGTAAGCTACAACAAGATTACCTTGTGCTATACGCAACACCGTATGAGTTTGCAGTGTACACAACACTATTCTTGGATCAAGTTACACACAATTTTGATAGTAGTTATTCTATGAAAAATTGAGTGTATATATATATATATTTAATGTATAAATAAAATATGGTTGGATTCTGTTATACGAAACAACGGAGGAGTCTTGCATAACACGCAACCCTGACTTGTCTTGCATTACACGCAATCACGACCTTCCTCGATAGCGTGTGTTATACGCAATACCAGGTTTCACTAAACAACGATATATGGTTATAATATTATTATGGACTAGCCGTTATGAATAGTATCAACTAAATTTTGAATTTTATAACATTATTATTCATATTACACTTTTTCTATAACATGGTATGATAACAAAATCAAATTTTCGATTAAAAATAGTATTTTTCAAAAAATGTAGTTTTGTCGCCTTTTGATAGCGTACCCACTTTAAATCTTGTTTTTGACATGTCTATAAGTTCAATTTGACAAAATAAAATTCTTTTTTAGAATCGGGATATAAAAATTTACTTTGGATAAATTTTTCATATTATTTCTTGATAACTTTCATATTTTAATGAATAGTAAAAACACGCTATATTTTAATTAAAAACAACTTTTTTCATCGCAATAATTTTTATGGTTAGATTATCTTTTTAATTGGTTTTAAAGTGTAATTAGAATATATTTTTACCATTTAATACAATGTTGGTCATTGGAATTAATTTCACTTTGAAATTGGATATAAACTAGTATCAATCTTTTGATAGTTATTGTTTCTTAAAAACACACTATTTGTTTTGATAACGGGAATTAATTTTAAAATTACTTAATTCCACTTTTATGTTTTGAATTTGAAAAAATAGACATCAATTTTTAATTCGGAATATCAAATAATGCTTAGGCTGAATTTTTGGTATTTTTCTGAAAAACATCAATTTTTGATGAATAGTGAAACCACTTAGTGGTAGTTAAAAAACTGACTTTTTTTAAATTTAAATTAAATTTTACCACTTCTGTGAATTGAATTTCAAAAATACTAGAGACACGGTTAATATCAAGGACTAAAATGTGGTTCAATGAGATGAAAATAATTTTTGGTGAATAGTAACTTTTTACTTTTTTTTACCACGGTTAAAAGTAAATAGGGTAATTAAGGGTAAAAATGATATTATAATTACCCTAAGACATGTACTAATTCTACTGGATAAGTGTAATTCGACCAAAAACAACCTTAGGGATAAAATATGACCATTTAGGCCCACTTGGATTAGATTAGGACATTTATTATTAATTTATTTAAATAAGGGTAAAAATAGTTAAAATCAATGTTTAATAACTAAATAATTTTTAATATAGGGATATACATAAGATAAATTAGACTATAAATATTCATTAAAAAGCTAAAAATATTTCATACATAATGGTATTTTATTTATAATTTTTAGACATTAAATAATTTAATTTATTTATGACACAATGATGATGCAGTAATTATCTTATTAATGAAACATTGACATAATTGATGTTATAAATACCCAAATAAATGTAATTTAAGACTTTTTATGAATTAAAATAATTTTATAGGTTAATATGACATGTTATTATTGATTTAATTAACTTTTTTAGAACTAATCATTCTGTTATGATTTTCACAAAAATCAATTACCAAATAGTGTCAAAATTGACATAAAATAGTTTTTTTAAAAAATATTATATTATTAATTGTTATTTTATTCCTAAAAATATAAGGTTCGGCCAAATGACTTCGATAAGGTTATATATATTAATAATAAACAACTTGGGGTTATTTTGGCTTGTTATAGTAAGTTTATTAACCTTATAGTGTAAGAAAACAAGAAGACACGGTAAAAGTAAAATTATTTAACTTAAAGTTAAATCTAAATGATAAGGTTAAAATAGAAACCTAAACTTGTCTAAATTCTATTGGATGAGAGGATTTAGACCCATCCCCACATTAGATTCTAAATAAATCAATTTTGAGCTATTAAAAATAGAATATGACTTTATAATAAAATAATATTTTTAGTTTTTCCGAAGGTTCCCCTCTCCTCCCTTATAAAAGGGAACCCCTTCCCTCTTCTCTTCACACCATTTTGAGCCTTGATGATTGGCCAAACCCTAACAAGTTATATTCTACACTTCCATAGAAACATCCTAGATGTTCTGGTATTCTTCAAATACCAATTTTAGTACCCTAAGAGGAGTTCTCAAAGAGGCCCTTCAAAGAAGAGGTAATGTCTGTTACCGATTCTTTCAACTTTATTTCTTCTACCACATCTTATTATTTAGTTGTTTAATTATGATGTAATAACATCAGTATAAATCATATAATTATATGTTATTATAAGTATGAAACAAACCTATTTCACCATCTATCCATCCTACAAAAAACGAAATCACCACGCGTGTGTACGTACGGAATACCGTCTCCACGCAGGGGTGAAATCTGTTTTTTCCACCAAAACCTTACATGGATGGGTATAATGGTGTAAAGAATAACTATATATGGTTATTATAAGATCATAATGATTCTGATATATTATACCATCCACTCCAATTCTATTCAATAATTCTAGGAATGATATCATCGCTCGTGCGTACGTACGGACTACCGTCTCCACGACGCGATGAGATTCATTCTCCATGTTAACCATACATGAATGATCATAAAGTTTATATAATGAATAATAATGAAATATATGAATTAATAATGCTACTGGATTTATTTATATATATATGTATGTCATATATTTAGTTTCATTCAATTCAATAAGGAAACGAAAACAGCGTTCATGCGTACGTACGGCCTACCGTCTCCATGAACGGTATATTTCATTCCTTTTATCGATATATAATATATATATATGTATATGTATATGATGAATATATATTATATATAAATCATTTTTTACATTCTAGAATTATGTAAATCAGGATATAAGTAATAATATCAATAACGACAAGTCGAAACACATACGATAAATGAAATGATTTTACCCAAAACACTTCTTTAACTTGGAATTTACAAAAGAACGGGTAATATAAAGTCATAAGTGAAACATATATGATATCATAACAATGAATATGATTCTTTAATAAGTAAATTACATTATTTAAATCATTATAAAGGAGGTTCGGATATGTACGAAGCATATCGGACCTAAGGTAAGGGATAACTTTTCCAATCTCGTTCTTATCCGAGATTATTTATTCGTAAGTATTTTCTGGGGTTATTGTTATCATCCCTGTCCATGTTTCCTAAAAATGGTTTCATGTATGTTTAAAGTCCTTTTTACCCATTTTTGACTTTTACTACATGGTATTTATGGAATCTTTCTTCTACGAGGCACTTTTTGACTTTTCTGGAAAAAGTACGAGAAGAATGTTTTTTTAACTTATACGAAATGAAAGGATTTTTAGGGTTTTATAAAGACATATTTTTTGAAGGTTCCTCCAAAATATTTCATGATTATTTTCAACAAAATCATTTTCTTTTAAAATTGCATGACATTTTGTGAAAAGAAAATGATTTTGAAGAAAAAAGGATATTTTCCTCAAGAATTCATTTCAAGTGTTTTATCAAAACCATTTTCCATCTAAGATGACATTATTTCATATGTGTATGTTTCAAGTATAATGTATCTATGATTTACATGGTTTCACTTTTCTTATGATAAAATGATATCCATTTTTTTTATGGGTTACGTTATGATGGAATGATGTTTATGAAACCCATTTTATTCTTGGGTTATGATGAATGATTTATCATTATATTATGGCACACGAAAGAATGATTTCAATATGATATGGGTGGGACATATATATCCCTCCAATGCATTGGGTAAAGATTTATATCTCATGATATAGACATGGCTAGAACGGCAAGTTAAACCAGTTCAGTAATATAGGACTGGAATGAGGAGTGAACTCGATTCAGAAAGGGACTTTGTCCACTAAGATGGTCTTGGCAGCAATGCATTGGCTACTATGGAAATCATATCATGTGATTAATGGTTTCCACAATTACATGTTTTACTTCCAAGCTATTTTATCATGATTGATGTTACTTTATGATATATGCCTTACATACTTCCTAGATTTATGTCTTTACTCAAGATTTTGATGTTTAGATTTTATGCTCATGTTTTTTTACATTCAAATGTATAAGGATTGTTTTATGTTTTCTATGCTTACCCTTACTGAGCATTTGAGCTCACCCCTTTTATGTTTTCTTTTCCCCAGGATATAAAGAAATGTTTTAGGTAAGAAATAAAAGGGGAAGATCTTTATGGGAGATGTTGAAGATCTTTCACCATGATTAGAAGATTATATTCCGAGTTTCCAAAGACACTAAACTATTATGGTCCTTATGTGTCTGTTTTTGTTATGTATTAATTATTCCGAAAAATTAATGTAATGTCCATGTACGTCAAGTTTCGGGTCTCTACACCATGTTTCTAAAAATGTATTCATTAAATGTTTTAATATTATCCTATGGATGTTTAAAGTCCTTTTTACCCATGTTTGACTCTTTAAAAAATGTTTTTAAATGAATCTTTCAGTCGTTTTCCAAATGAGGTACTTTATAAAATTTTTGAAAAAGTAAGGAAAGAATGTTTTTAACTTATATGGTGTGAGTGGCTGTTTTCCACCATTATTCCGCCATAACATTTTGAAGCTTCACTTATAATATTACAAAGTGATTTTAAAAATTAATTTTTTTATTTTAAAATTTCACGGCTTTTAAATGATTTAAAGTAAAAAAATACATATTTCTCTCAATGATTTTTAACGAATTTGTTAAATTATTTTCATCTATGTCAACATCCTTTATCAGATTTTATTCCTATTTGAGGTTGATTTATTATGATAAAATATTCAATATTGTATTGAAGGTTTTATGATATGTTTTACTATGGATGTGCTATTTTGAAACCATTCATGGTTTATGGTTATCGTATTAACATTTCATATTCTAGTTTCAATACGAATGTTTATGTTATGTTTCACCATTTTAAAAAGAGAAATGCATTGGACTTATTAAGTGATGGGTGGGGCTTACTATAGCCCCTCAATGCATTAATAGGTCTCATTAGAGAAACGAGTGTCTTGGTATAAGGCCTTGAGAGAATATTTGTGCATGGTCATGGAACAAGGACTTGACTTAGTGGTTATGATGTCCATCATTAATGATTTCCTCATTATGAGATTAGTTATTTGTTTTAAATGAGATTATTCAATTATTAGAATATCCATTTGAATGTATAAATAGAATTCTTGATTTATTATTTCCATATTATACCGAATATAATGTTTTAAAAGGATTCTGTTTTAGTTTTGTACCTTGCCTTAAAGGTTTATGCTTATTTGTGATAGATTCTATTGTATTATTTATTCTTACTGAGTATCTGAGCTCACCCCTTTCTTATGTTTTATTTTCCTAGTATTCCAAGAAGTGTTTTATGATTAATATTAAGGGTTAAGATTGGGGAATAATGGTGTTCTCAAAGGATTATCTATCTTGTGTTTTATGTTATAAATTTTATTGTAAAGTTCATGTATGTAATCTATTTTCCAACACTTCTAAATTGATCGGTACTTCGTTATTTGATTCCTTGTAATCAAGCCAATGTATTAAAATAATGCACCGGCTCTAGGCATCTCGGGTCAGGGTGTTACAAAAATTGAATGAATTATTATATCCCCTTATTTTTTTAGATTAATATGTCATGTTAAATATCTTCTAACATAATATATTTTAATTCCATCATTTTTGTGATATTTTTAAATTTACATTAAGTAAATAATTTAAAAATTAACATTAATGTTATTTTATAATAAATGATATTTTATTTAAAGATTTAAAATTTACTAGAAGTCCTATATTCTGAAAATTTATTTGTAAATGTTAATTAATATAAAATATGGTCTATTAATGGACCAATTTATATTTTATAATGAATATATTGAACACTAAAGATTAAAAACTTTGTTAGCATGGTTCGAGTTAAAGCAATTTTTTGTGCGTTACATTCGCATGTTTTAAAATTAATTTCCAACAAACATGGGATATTTATTTTTTAAATTAGATATAATATTTATAATTTATTGGATTAATATTTTCTAATAAAACTCACTTTAATTTATTCTTAATGGTTAAATTACTTTGTATAGAAATCTAGTTTCTTTAATAAAAACAAAAATGGTAAAGGTGGGATAACTTATAAGTTAAGGAAAAAATTATAAATATGAACTTATTTTTCTATGGTGGAGGTTTTTATTGAACATAAATTAACTCTAATCCATTATTTATCAATTTTTTAAGTACATGAGGTAAGGGAGACCTCCCAATAATGTTGATGTTTTTATATTTACATGAATTGCACTCCCTGTCCACTAAAAAAATTCACTCACCCGTCCCACTTCATCAAACCTAGAATGAAATTATTATCATCCAAAATCTTCCTAAATTATCTCTTAAAATTCCTAAAATCATTATATAAGCCTAATTTGTTCAATAAATAAATCAAATGAAGTCCTTTAGTGAAAACCAAATGTGGTTACACAAAAAAGAGGTAAAATTCTTCAACGATCACTTTTCATTTATTTCATTATCAAAACATTAAGTAATTTTTATTCCATGATTATATAATGAAATAATTATCCGAAATATAATGATATTTTCTTAAGGGTTATACCTACACCTACACACACTTCCAACAAATGGGTAGTAAATTTACCATTCATGTGTACGATGGACTACCATCTTGTGAAATGATGTCATTCTTTTTTCTGTTACCACCTTTCATGGTTGGGAATTATGATGGAAACACTGTTTTTATATGATATATATGATATTTTTTTTCTTAATACTTATTGAATTTTTATATAAAACATAACTTTATGATTTATATTTTTTTGGAAATACGATAACATCACTTTTCGACGTGTGGACTACCGCCTCCTCAAAGTGATGCGATATGTTCACATATTACATGAAATATATTAAGGATGAGTTTAATTAAAAATATGTGACATAAAAATATATTTTATATTCATGAAATAATTAACTTTCCATAATTATAATATATCATTTTCTTTATTACACTTTTCACACACTAAAAAAGTGATAACGTCTTTTGTGGACGTGTGGACTACCGCCTCCTCAACACGATGTGATTCCATTTACACCACAAGAATTGTATATAAGTATATATGATTAAATGAAATGTTATTTATGATATAATTATAATTATATAAATATAAAATGTTACCTACCTTCTTTACATAGCAATCATTGAAAAATGGAAACGTTACTCACGCGTACGTACAACCTACTGTCTCCATGATTGTGACATTGGTTCGTTTTTCATAAAAATATTTCATGAATATTTTTAAAAGTATAATTGATGTATAAATATAATAATTATGTAATGATTATTATTATTTATATGTTTATATAATAAAAACTTTGACCATATTCGATCTACCAAAGTCATTTTTAACATATGAACCGAATTTAGTCAGAACACTCGACGTAAAATTAATTGTTTAAGTAGTTTTATAAAACACTGTAATAAGTGATGTAAAATTAATAATAAACTTGAAAATTTGTCTCAATTAAATAACTAAAAAAATTATTATTCAAGAATATAAAGAAACATATGACAAGTCTAACTCAAGTTAAGTGATTCTTATCTCACTTTTTCTTCTATGAGGCATATACCATTTTCACCAATTATTTATTTTGTATGGTGTATATTCTATCCATTTTTCATTTAATATCATTATGAAATCATATTTCATGGTATTAAAAGTTTCAATTTTAATTATCTCATCCATTTTTTTTGATTTGAGAATTTCAAAGTGGTAAAATATATCTTTGAAATCTCACTTTCTTTTGTGATTTTTAACTTTATCTTGAATCAATCACATTCTAGTAATAAATTTTCATTGTAAATTATATTTATTATAACATAAATAGTCTTGTATGATCGATAATACTTTTTCATATATTGTATACCATTTTTACATATGATGTTCACTTTGAAGGTTATATGATTTATTGGGGAAATGTTGATAAATATGTATCCTTTACTAAATACAGATATTTGATGATGTTAATTATTTATGATTTAAATTGATTTTTTTAATATATGATGAATGTTTTGGACATTATTTATATTGGTTTGGGACTATTTAATGAAATCACTATGATGCATCAGTAGTCTCATGGGATGAAATCAATTAGCGACAAACCCTTTACGTTTGTTTCTAAGCAGTTTTAAATTTTTAGGAGGATAGATATTGACACAAATCAGATAGGTTTCTACCCACAGACTTAAACTATATTGAATATAGATCTTCATAGTAACTATCTTGAGGATATATATTGTCAGTTCTGATGTAAAAAATTATACATTCCATCATTATTATTATTCAATGTGATTATTTGATTAGTTATAATATTCATGGTTAAGTTTTAAGATCATGTGATTATTTATATGGAATTATTTGATCATTTTTTATTCTTACAATATTTATTATTCATTATTAATTCAGGATATATTCCACTATATTTTACCCTTATCGATCATTTTATATTACCCTTATTTTTTTCTTTTCCCCATGGAATAAAGATGAATTTTGGGAATGGGTTTCAAGGATGGTGCACATTTTTTTTATTTTTGATGTAAAATGGGTTCTATGTATGTAATATAGTTTTCCAAAATTTATAAACTGTTCGGTCCTTCTGGATTTGATTCCTTGAAATCATGATAATTTAATAAAATAAGGCAGCATCTCCAGACTTCTAGGGTTAAGGCGTTATATTTGGTATCCAAAGAAGTTTTGTAAAATACTCAGAAACTATATTTAGAAAAACATAGACTAGAGAAAAAACTCTATGATATATTTTGAGGATAATTATAAAATAATATCCCAATGAAACCATGTTTATGATTATGTGATTATATACGCATAAATTTTTCAAGTTATGAAAATTATTTCACTAGTTTTGATATTGTATGTTATTTTCCATAATGATATGACCAAATCTAGTGTACGTCATCTTTTATAAATATCCCTAGTAGAAGGAATGATAACCTCGCCAATTCACATGTTCCAAAGAGTAATAAGGATCATAAATTTTATGGTATTAATACAATATTTTGAAGGGAAATAGTCTCCTAAACATTCTTATCATATGAGGATATAGTATTGTGTGCTAATGAGATGGATAAATAATTATATAATTATTACGACTTCAAAGGGAATCAGAAGAACAAGAGTAAAACTAGGAAAAATATGTATAAAAGAAAGAAGGGAAAAATGGATTTTACACATGTGATAATTATGGAAAGAAACACCCTAGTAATTTATTTAAGGGAATTTTATTTTTTATAAGTGAAGAGATAAAGGTTGCAATGAAAAAAGATGAAAAGGGAAGAAAATAAAAAAACTAATATTCATTGTTTCAGCTGTAGTGAAATGGGGAACTATGCAAATAAATACCTAGAGTGTCAAGGGAAGCTAAGGGATCAAGGTCAAGCTTATGATACTGACACAACCAAAGTGAAATGATTAATGTAATACTATATTTGGATCAAAGAAATATGTTGTAAAAGTATTTTATTACTAATGAACTTATCATATGAATTATGAAATATGTAAGGATTGTATTGCAGTACTATTACATTAAGGATTTGAGAGTATATGATGAATGGTAACAAGAAAAGTGATTTAGTAGAAAGTTAAACTTTTTTGAAAACATATGGTTGAGGGAAAGATAAACCATAATAAGTTCCTAATATTGATATAATGATGTTTGGATAATGAGATGATTAATATGTATAAAGTAATTTGGATACTACTAACTACCTTGGAACTAATACTAATGTTTTGGATCATAATACTTAGAAGGATCATAAGGTTAACCATTTATAAAATGTTTTATGTTCAACTTTGAACAAGGTTTTAGAGGTTAATATATTACTTCTCCATATGATGCAACCTGTTCTAAGTGGTGAAGTATAATAGTTCATGGAACAACTAAAGGATAATATTATGTTTATAAAAGAGAAATATATCAAGTAAGTATATTTACTTATATTCTTAGATAGTGAAATAATTTCTAAACTCAAGGAAAAATGTATTGAAACAATTTTTTTTTCCTATTATCATAATTTTTTATGATATCAAATAAATTTTTCATAACTGTTATTTAAGGATTTTTGGTCATTAACTTTTAGTTGAATATATTCTCTATCACTCTCCATCATAACTTAATAGTTATATTTTTCTTCCATTTACATGTTTTCCCTAACATTATAATATTATAAATCTTATTTTTGTGGTCAAATTTTTATTTTCCTATATCTCTTATTAAGAAGTTGTGTTATTAACCCTATTTATGATGCAGGGTTTTCAATAGTAGTATTTTCAAATATCAAACCCTTGATTACCGAGATAATGTTTAAATTGAAAAGACACAATTTAATTAAGGTGGGGAGAATGTAACACCCCAATAATTTATAATATTTTCATTTTAGAATTTTTTTCTAGATTTATTTAAAAAATAAATTATATTAAGTTTACACTACACACAACATTGAGTTAGCTTTCATTACACGCAAGACTGAATTTTACAATTAATATTATTAATTTAAATGATATCTCCTAGTCGTTAAATCATAGGTTATGAATATATATATATATATTATATTAAATATAATGTTTTTTACATTCATCAAATAAATTTTATAAAAATATGATAAGAACAAATCTAGTTTATGCCTAAAAAGATGCATTTTTTTAAAGATAGTTTTACTGAATTTAAAAATCATCTTTTATTATATTTTTGGAATTTTTCTGAGAAGTTTCATTTTTTGATAAATAGTGAAAAATGCCGCATTTTAATAGAAAACTGCCTTTTCGGTTAAATAATTATTAATGTTAAATTATATTTTAAATTGGTTTTAAAGTCATAAAATATAAATTATACATATATTAATAAAATATAGGTCATTTAGATCATTTTTATTTTTAATTTAGATATTAAAACATAATGAAATTTTGAACATTTTCACTTAAAACCCCGCTTTCTCGCCATGTCTGCGGGATTGACATTAAATTTAATTTTTTTACTTATATGAATTGAATTTGAAAAAAATTATATAAATATTTAGAATAATTATAATATTTATAGTCTAATATTATCAAATTAATTTTTTTCCAAAAATATTAGTGAATATAATTAAAATTAATCACAGTGATTAAGGTAAAAATTATTTTACTTAATTGTTAAAATTCAATCTTAAAGATAAAATGACATATACACTTGTCTAAAATCCATTTTATACTCTTATTTCAACCATGTAACATCTTTTTTTGAATTTTACGAGTTAGTGGGATACTATTCCATAAAAGTGACCTATATAATAAGTTAAGTAAGTGAAAAAGACAAAACAGGAACCTTTCATACCTTTAACATTTATAAAGCCTTGAGACATGGAAAAAAATCATATTTTCTATTAAACATATTATTTTTGAAATATAAATGTGTTATTTTTATCATAATTATTTATCATTAGTTTTTATCGATGAATTAGTTACTTAAAATGCTTAAGAAATGAAAACACAATGATCATTTAGTTAATAATAAAATAAATGAAATGATAATAAAAATATTAAAAGTGAATAAAATTGAATGAATTATTGTGTTACCTTATTTATGTAGATGAATATTTCATTTTAAATAGATTTTAATTAATATATTTTAATTTGATAATTGTTTTGATATCTTTAAATTTAAGTTATTTAAATAAGGTCAAAATTAACATTAATGTTATTTTATAATATATGATATTTTATTTAAAGATTTAAAATTTACTGAATATCATATATTCTGAAAATATAGTTATAAATGTTAATAAATAGAAAATATGGTCTATTTATAGACTAATTTATCTTTTATAATGAACATATTTACCCCTAAATAGTAAAAACATTATTAGCACAGTTCATGTTAAAGTTGTTTTTTTGTGTGTTGCATGCATTTGTTTTTTAATTAATTTGAATACAAATAGGATATTTATTTATTAAATTATATATAATATTTATAATTTAGTGTTTCAATATTTTATAATAAATATTACTTTAATTTAGTCTTAATGGTTACATTACTTCGGATAGAAAACTAGTTAATTTTAAAAAAACCAAAATGGTAAAAGTGGGGAAATATAGAAGTTATGGAACAAAATTATAAAAATGCACTTTTTTTTTCTGTTTTTGATGTTTAAATCGAACAAAAATTCACTTTAATCAATTTTTTTTGTAAATTTTGGAGGCACATGAGGTAAGGTAGACATCCCAATAGTGTTTTTATTTTTATATTTACAAGAATTACACTCCCCCTCCACTATAAAAAGTCACTCACCCCTAACAATTAACTACACCTCTCAAGACATTTGGATCATCCAAAATATGCCCAAATAATCTCCCAAAATACCTACTCTAAATCTATAATCCTCACTTTGGACATAAAGTGATCCAATAAATTCCTTTGGTGAAAACCAAAAGGGGTTACTTGAAAGAGAGGTAATATTCCTCAATGATCACTTTTTCTTTATTTCTTTCTCAAACTATTCAATTATTCTTATTACATAACTATAAAATAACATCAGTATCATCAATATACTGATATTTTGTTATGTTAAGTTTTATGCCTACAACTACACACACTTATATCAAATGGGTGATGAATTTATCGTTTATGTCTTCGGCGGAATATCACCTCGCGAAACAATGTTGTTTGTTTTCCCTTTACCACCTATCATGGTTGGTAATTATGATGGAAAAAATATTTTAATATGATATATATGATATTTATTTTTTCTTAATACTTATATAATTTATATATGACACATAACTTAATGCTTTCCATTTCCTAGAAATATGATAACATCGTTTGTGGATGTGTTGACTACCACCTCCTCAAAGCAATGTGATACGTTAACACATTACATGGAATGTATTAAGGATGAGTTTAATTAAAGATATGTGACATAAAATAAATATATATGATATTAAAGACATTATTACCTTTATTAAAATACCATATATAATTTTATTTATTACCCTTTTCACATACTAAAAAAAGTGATAATGTCGTTCATGGACGTACAGACTACTGCCCCCTCGACATAATGTATTTCCTTTTACATAACAAGAATTATATATATAAGTATATATGATTAAAAAAATTGAATTTATTATATAATGATAATTTTGGAAAGATAAAATTTTACTTACCTTCTTTCCATAATGATCGTTGAAAAATGGGAACATTACTAATGTGTATGTACAACCTACCAAATCCATGATTGTAACGTCAGTTCATTTTTCATAACCATATTTAATGGTTGGTTTTAAAATTATAATTGATGTAAAAATATGATAATTAAATCATTATTATTATTCTATATTTTTTATATAATTAACCCTTTGACTATAGTCTACCTACAAAAGTTGTTTTTAACACATAAACCAAATTTGGTCAAAACACTCGACATAAACTTAATTATTTAAGTAGTTATATAGAACATTGTAATAAGTGAAGTAAAAGTAATAATAAAATTTAAAAATCTTCTAAATATATTAAATAATTAATATAATTTTATTATTTATGAAGATAAAAACACACAAGACAATTTAGACTTAAGGTAAGGGATTCTTGGATCACTTTTTGTTCAGTGAGGCATATAACATTTTCACCACCTCTTTCTCATGAATGGTGTATATTATTCCCATTTGTAATTTAATATAAGGATTAAATCATATTTAATTGTATTATATGTTTCAATTTGAATTATATTATCCAAGGGGTTTTATTTGAATATTTCTATGTGGTAAAAGTTATATTTGAAATCTCACTTTCTTTTGTGATTGTTAACTTTATCTTGAAACAATCACTTTTGTACAACTATTTTTCATTGGAAATTATATTTATTTGGATATTAATATAATTTTAGGATGAATATGATTTTTAACTAAATTTTATACCATTTTTACATATGGTGTTCACTTTGAATGTTATATAATTTATTTGGAAAATGTTGAAAAATCCCCATCCTTTACTGAATATAGATATTTGATGAGGCACATTGTTTATGATTATATTAATTTTTCAATATATTAGTAATGTTTTAGAAATAAATTATATAGGTGGGGGACTGTTTAAAGAAATCCCTTTGATATATTATTAGTCTCATGGGATGAAATCCATTTGCGAAAAACCTTTCACATTTGTTTCCATGCAGTTTTAAATTATTGGGAGGATAGATCTTGACACAAATAATATGTGTTTCTACCCACAGAATTAAAATTTCTGAAGGATATATTTTGATAGTAACTATCTTGAGCATAGATATTGATAGTGAAGAAGTTAAAAATTATGCATTCTGTCATTATTATTAGTCCATGTTATTATTTGATCAGTTAGAATATCCATGGTAAAGTTTTAAGATCATGTGATTATTTTTATGGAATTATTCAATCATTTTTTTTATTATCATATTTATTATTCATTTTTAATTAATGATAGATTCCACTATACTTTACCCTTAATGGTAATTTTATCTCACCCTTTTGGTGTTTCCTTTCCCCAAGGTATGAAGATGAATTCTTGGAATGATTTTTAAGGATACTAATCATTTCATTTTTTTATGTATTATGTTTTTCTATTCTCAATGTAAAATGGGTTCCATGTATGTAATCTAGTTTTCAAAAATATATAAACAGATTATCACTTCAGGATTTAATTCCTTATAATCATTCCAATGTAATAATGTAAGACATTGTCTCCAAGATTTTGGGGTCAGGGAGTTACATGATAATCAACATATTGTGTGTCCTGTCATAGAATGTAATCTAACCATATAATAATTTTTTGTAATATCAATATGGAATTTCAAGTTTCTTATCATAGTATGGAACTAATATGATCTTTTAAATAGAATAGATACCCTAGGAAATTATTACATTAAATTCATAAAAAAACAATGAATTATATTTATTAAGACATGTTTATTAATACTCACTTCTTTGAATATACATGAAATCTATAGTAAAAAAATTGGTTCTCGAGCACCCAATTTAATAGAATCCCACTTATACTATATACAATTTCTAATGAATTGTATCCCATTATCTATCATTTGATGATAATGTTTCTGTTAAGTTAATGTTTTAGCTAAGATGTCTTCCAACCTCAATAAAAAATCCCTGCAGAGATAATATTTTCAATGCATGTGCTTAATCTACTGATGTGACCTTGGCTCATTTTCAAGAAGAAACACTTTAGTATTATCACAATTATGTGTGACAGGTTATTTACTTATAGTAACTACATCAAGATCTTGAATGAATTTGTGAATCCAAAATGATTCTTTAGTAATATTAGGGTTCATAATTTACTCAAAACCCACTTTAAAATCAGAAACCATGTCTTGGTTTGAGATCTTATAGGTAAATACCCATATATTGATATTAAAGATGTTTCCCAACATTTATTTTATATTATCTTGATCTATTTTGGAAAATATAATCTATATATCGTTTAATGACTAGTTGCTAATCACATATATAAATCAAGAGTACACCCTTAATACATCTCAGATACTTGAGGATAGTTTGGACTACCATCTTAATGGTAGTCACATGAGTCATATTGATATATTTCTACTAAACATAAGGTATAGAAAACATCTAGCATAGTACATAGAATAATATCTATGATCAACCAAATTACTAATGTGCATAGATTCCTTATCATCCTTTATCTCTACTCATGTAACTAAGGAAACATTTTCAAAGAGAGATTAATTCCACATGAAACTCTAAGAAACCCCCCTTGGATTGTTCTATATTGAATCTCTTCAGTATATTTTCTATGTATATACTTTAAATTAGTCAAAAAACTCCTTGGATCTATAAAAAAGGATCTTGATCCTAATAATATATGATGATTTTAATAATTCATTCATATAGAAGAAAGTGTTTAATGAGTCCTTAACAGACTATAGGACATGTATTTATTTACTAATAAGTAGTATGTAATAGACACAAACTATTAGAAAAATGATCGCACTCCCACTAAAATTCTTATAGATAGAAGCATCACATTCATTCTTTATGAAACCAAATTCCATTATGGATTCATAAAATTTAATATTCTATGAACTTGATATTTTATTTAATCCATAAATGAATCTTTGCAACTTTCATAGCTTATTGGAATATGTTTATGTCACAAACCCTTCTAGTTTTGTTATATGGACATCATACTTAATGATATTATTAGTAAATGATATTTTTACATCAATCTTACAAAACAAATAATCATTGTAAGCCATTATGTAAAGTATAATTTTGATGAATTTTAGCATAGAAACTGGAAAAAAATCATTTTAGTCTATGACTTGATGTTGTTTTAACTCTTTTGAAACCAATCATGCCTTATAGGTACTGACTTATCCATCTATGTACATTTTATTCTTAAATACCCATTTCCAAACAACATTCTTTACACCTATTTTTGGATCTACCAAAACCCAAACATATTTTTGGAATATGGAATCCAATTTAGAATTCATGGATTATTTCCATTTGGAAGCTTTTTTCCACTTACTACTTATTTGTAGGTTACATGATCATTATTATCAGCTAATAATGATTCACCATCCTGAATGACTAATGAACCATATTTTTCTAGTTCTCTATAATCTCTCATAATCCTATATAATACCGATGAATTTGAAAATTCTTTTTCTACGGGACTTTGTGGAATATGTTCCCATGTCAACTCTTGTGTATCTTGAGTCATGACTTCATTGAAGTCTATCTCACTCCCAATATCTCTTTTAGAGATATGATCTCTATTAAGGAATATAGGATTTCTGTCAGCCACAATATTCTCATATGAGGGGTCATATATCCCTAGATTTCCTTAGGATATCCTATAAAGATACACATGTTTATTTCCATACCAAAGTTTATATAGAATATCATTTTTTGCTTTAGTTAGAACTCAGTTTAGAATGTGTGTTATTGTCTAAAATGTGTATCTCCAAAATGGTAACAGAAGAATCACATGAATCACCATTGATCTCACAATTTCTATAAGGGTGTGGTTCCTCATTTTACACACACCATTCCATCGTGGGTTATGAATAAGAGTGGGTTGGGATTCAATCCCAAAATACTATAAATAACTAATGAATTCATGATTAAGATATTCTACACCATGGTCTAAGTGGAGTTTCTTAGTCTTCTTATCAAGTTGGTTCTCAGCCTCATTCTTATATTCCTTGAATATATTAATGGAATTTGAATGATACCTTTTTAAGTAGACATATCCATATCTACTAAATTCATCAGAAAATGTTGTGAATTATAAGTAAAAACCTCTATATTTAACTAGAAATGGTCCTTGCACATTAATATAAACCAACTCAAGAATCTATGTGGCCCTTAAACTTTTACACTAATTAGGGTTTCATTCATTTTTAGTTGTAAAAATGTATTACATACACCAAGTGATTTTAGTTCAAAAAAAATCCCAATATCTATCATGGTGTAATCCAGCTATTTTTTTATTTACATAGCCTAGTTGGTGATGTCATATTTGGGTGTGGTATAATTCATGTTAACTATTTTTATTATTAATTTACATTACTTGGTTCATGTGATCCAATATGTAAATACCATTATTTAAATACACATTACAATAAAAAAATTATCTTTATAAAATAATAAACACTTATTTCTAAATTTGAAAATAAATCCATTAATATTAATTATGGACTCAAAAATAATGTTTTTGGTGACTGATGGAACATAATAGAAATATTTCAAAACCAAAGTCATTCCACTCAACAACATGATGAGGTAGTCTCCAATTTCCATAATATAAAGTATGGGTTCATTGGAAACTCATATATCCACCTCAACACAATAAATCTTTCAAAATATACATGGTTCGTATATTTGAATATATATGTGAGAAATAAATTATGTATCTAATACCCAATTTATAGAAATTGATAAATTGAAATTGATAACAAACACACATGAAGGTTTCTCTTACTTATTTATCTAGGTGCAATTTTTCTTTTAGTGGCCCTTCTTATCACACGAAAAATAGATAGCATATTGTTCCCATGATTTCCCCTTGATCCTCCTCTTCTTGGAATGATATTATTAAGAATATTTAGACTTTGAGTTAGTCTTGGAGATCTTCTGCTGGACTTTCCATTTATTCATCGTAAGAACAGAATGCTTTTTATGCTTCATATCCTTTTCAACTATGGTAAAAAGATTGAGAAGATCTTTGAGAGACTTCTCTATGTTATTTATATTTAAATTTATAGTAAAACAATATATTATTTAAGAGAGTGTTAAAATAATGAGATTAGTGTTTAGTTCTTTAAGTAACTTAAACCCTAAACCTCTAGATTCCCAATATAGCCACTGAGTTTGACTACATGAGGTATAGCTAGTGCACCTACTATAATTTTTATCCTAAATAGATCTTTGGATATCTCAAACCATTCATATATTTATTTATCTTGATAAAGTTCACTAAGATACTGAAGTATTTTATAGGTATCCATGTTCTCATTTGACTTCATGAGTTTTCTAGACATGTATGATTGCATTAAACATTGAAAATATAGTACATTGTTCAAGTGTTTCTTATAGATAATGAAATCCTCATCACGCACCTCCTTAGATGGTTGGTTAGGGATTTAGTATTTTATCATGTAATACTTCAGTTCATGGAATAACACTACCCATAAGATTTTAAACCACTCCTAGTTGTTACTTATAGTTAAGAGATGTTCTTTATCTAGAATTGAATGTAGGGATAATGTGGTTGATGAACATGTTAGTATTCTATAATGATATAAAATCATATTATTAGTAATTTACTCTATTAAAAATTTTATGATACATACTAATTTTAAGTATCCTGCTATTTTATCAAGTCTCAACAACCCTCACCATTAAACTTAGGATTTCCCAACACTTGAACATTCTAGTTGAAAGGATTCATATATCTATTCTTACAATCCAAATAAATTCCATGAGAATTATAAGAATGTATTTAGGTTGGAAATACTTTTAAATTAAAATTTACAATTCCTTGATCCATTGAGTGTAATTCACAATCATGAAATCCAAACTCATATTTCCTCATTGCTTGCCTCAAAATTTTTATCATACAAACTAAGTCTATTAAACACAATAAATATTTAGTTAATTAAACCCACTATCCAAGTTAAGAATTCCTAATAATTATTTTTTACACCAACGTAGTTCAAAATGACACTTTAAATTTAGGTTTATCTTAATTCTAATAATGGAAGGATTAATGACACAATATTAACTTGATGGATTTTGTTTATTATGTGTAAATTTTCTTATTTTATCTTTTACGTATCATGATAATATTATATAGATTTTACTTAAGTTAATAATCATGTACCAATAAAATATTTACACATAAAACTTTTATTTTAATTCCATATTTATATATTATTCCATTCATTTACGTGATCACAGTCTTGCATCCATAAAATAAATCATGTAATGGATAGAAATAAAATAAATAAAAAATGGAATGATCATGAATTTTAACTAGAGGTATTTTTATTTAGTGAAAAATAAAAAACCATTGACCATAGAAGAAAAACTCCTTTGAGACATTCTAGGCTCAAGTTTATAGAATTCCACCTCCTTAATGTGCATCTCATTGGTTTGGTTTCCCCTCAACTCTATCTCAAACCAACTCCATTCACCTGGGAGATTCATCCATTCTATGATTTTACTACACTCATAAGTGAAGTGAATCATAAAGGGGGTTTTCATAAAAGAAACCATTGGAACACAAACCCATATATAATAAGGAGGGAGGTATGACTAATAATCCATCCATTTAATCTAATAAAATAATTGTAAAAACTTATGAAATAATTAAATTAAAAGAAACCATACACATATACAATTCACTATAAGATCATGATCATCCACTAGTTCAATAAATACACATTTTAAATAACTAGATAACATTCATTTCGATTAGTTATTTTATTAAGATAAAAATTCATGAATTGATTTGATTAATTTTATTACTAATAAATTAATTAAATTTATCTTAATATCCATCAAATCTATCCTAGAGATACCATTTTTTTGTGATTTTAAATAAATTAAATAAACCAATTTTATTTAAAATTTAATATAACAGGTACACAACTTGTACTTGGAAGAAACTCAGTGAGTAACTATTTAAATTACCCTGTTGGTATTTAGATCATATATAGTCTACTCTTGTATCATTTAACATATACATTTTATCATGTAATTAAATTGTGTGTACCAGTTAATTAAATGAAACAAATAACACATGTCAATTATCATTATGTGTAGTGATTTTAATAGGTGTGGAGTATTCAATGTATTGTGACTATACACGACATGTAGCATATTTTATATATAAATTAATTAACCATTTAATATCTTATAAAACCAATCATATGGGGTGTACAATTCAAATAAATGAAACACAGAACAAATTATGATGAAGTTCATAGATAAATAAAATAATTTTAATTTTCTACATAAACTGGTTTAGGTAAACGGCATGTACATCTATCTACATATTGTATATCCTATTTTCCATATATTCCTGATACAGAGCTAGGGATTGGGTGTATATTACTATGAGATCATGTGTGAGGTAAATGACTTGTATAACCGGTACACATTGTGTATTCACCATATTACATGGACGTCAATCCATACATGTTGTGTAATTAATAATTTATGCATATTTGACTATGTGTTTTCACCACAAAAACAGGTGGACTACATGGTATGTAACTGAGTTACATAGCATGTAGTCCCACATGTTGTGTTCCAACCTATCTAGATAAACATGTAGTGAATTTAATTCACTACGTAACCTTCATTACATGATGCGACAAATTAATACACACTATGTCATTGTTCAATGAACCGGGATACACAGTATGTACATTGTCTACACACTGTGTAATTCTATATCATTTTTATAGTCTCCCTAGAACCCCCAGATGGTTTCTTTAATTTTTCTTTATTAATATTTAATTAGGTCTATATTATATAAGTGAGAAACAAAGGGAGGAATAATTGATCTTGATGATTGGATTAAATAATGAATTTCATGAAATGAAAACTAAAATTAAATGAATACAATGATAAAATAATTAAATAATTATAATTATAACATTACCACTATGATATCACTTGATGGTTTTGGGAATAGAAGAAATTCCCATTATTTATATGGTCAGCTTAGATTTTTTAGATTCAATGGGTCATTCACAATGTACATGATGTGAACATTATGACCATGGAAAATTTTGGTCCTAGTGGAATGCTCAAGAGGGGTGTGAATTAATAATTCAATAAAATGACTTCTTAAAAAATTAAAAAAATCCCCCAATTTAAAAAATTACCTAGTCAACTAATATAGTAGTTAAATATACTTTTTTATTTATAAAAATTTTCTCCAAGGCGTGATCATAACATAGTTAAAAAAATTTAAAACCTATTTAATATTTTAAAAAAATTATACTCAAACCAAACACATTATATATATCACTAATAAAAGTATACTATTATTGTATAATTTTTAAAACACTAATTATAAATAATTAATGAAAAGAAGAGTTGATAAATATAGTTTTGAATGAAAATCAATTTTATAAAGTGTACGTAAAAAAATAATATTTTTTATTGAAAAATAGGTGGTTCAATTCCATAATATAACCTCATCGTCTTCACTTGATAGTAACCCACTTACATGTCTATTTATTATTATAAAAAATTAAACCAAAACCTAGATCTGGATTTACAAACCAAAATTTCGCACATCTAAGTCCAGGATATAAACTTCCTCTTCTATAATTATTCATGGGGAAACACATGTAAAATGAATTAAGGATTATCACAGTAGTACTATTTATAGTATATGATAATTTCTCAATAAGTATATAAAAAACACAAGAAAAACATAAATGTGAAGAAAAATAGAGAGGGAAAAGAGTGAAGATAGATTTTAATACAGTTCAATAATAGATCAACTTTGGTTGAAAATTTTTATTTAAATATATCCTTGAGATCAGATGGAATGATTTTGTGAAGCTTTCCCTTTGATGTGGTAGTGAAGATCAGAAAACAGAGTGTTGTGTAGAGAAGTAAGCAATAATGTATCCTTGTATTTTTCATGAATACTATTGCACTTGAGGATTACTTGGATTTATACTCAACTATGATCTAATCATCCATTGAGGAAAAATCATGATTAATTCCTTATACCGATAATCCTTTCTTAAAGTCATAAATTCACTACCTTTAATTTAGTGTTGATAACATAACCAATGAAATATAAAATATTTTATTCTTAGATGGACATGGAAGGAGAATGTCTTGCCTTATACATAAAAGGATAGGCACATAAACACATAAGTATATTCTAAATAAGGCATGAAAGGAGTGTCATAGAAGATAGACCACAAAAGGAATGAAACAATGAGACTTCATATGAAAGAATACATAAATGTCATCAAAGATATGATTCATTTTTTATAGAATATTATTCTTTTACATAGATGATATGGTCCCTTCACATAGTTTATTGGATTCCCTTACACAAGCAATCATTGCTTTTCTTGAATAATATTAAGATGGTTGATCTAGTATATATAAAAAATTGAGATTATTTTCATGGAAGCTGGTTTGAATAGATGCTTGTCTACAGAGTTTCTTGGTTCTTCTTATGGTCTATACTTCATGAAAGATTTATAATCATGGTCACTTGGGAATTTATTTCATGGAATATACATTAACCCCCTGGAAGAAAGAATTTGTTTACACAGAAGAATAAAACTCTTATGTATGTACAAGTTTCTTAATATAGAAGATAGTTGGTCATACAAAAGATGATTTTATACATAGAATAATTTCATAAATTTATCTGAAATATAATTTACTATAAAAAACATAGAATTAATTATTAATAAAATAATAATTATTTGGGATCATTAAAACCAATAATTGAAGAACTGAGCTAACATTATCCCCTATTTTATGATCACAAATCATAGTAGGGAAATGATAAAAATACAGTTGACTATTAACAAAATATTACAACTTATAACATGAAATAGTATATCCTAAGAATATAAAAATAATGTAAATCATATAAATAAAAATGATAAAAGAGTAAAAGTATTTACTAGTTACATAATTCTTCTCCTTTTGTGATTATAAAAAAGATATAAAATTATGGAAAACATAATGAAGAGAAGAAAGTAAAATATGAAAATATAAAAAAGAATAAGATGGAATTCATTGAGGTGAAGTTGAAATATAGTTCAATTTTTTTAAAATAAGATATATTAGATACATAATATGAATATGAATCAGAATTATATTTGTGGTGGGAATTAATATTTATGGTTTACTCATCCTTGGAAGTAGAAGGTACAAATGAAGGTTGATTTATAAGAGCAGGAGGATGAAAGGAAATACCTCTCAAAACTGGTTTGAGATATTGAAAAAAATTTGTAGGGTGAAATCAAAAGGACTAGTTGGAGTTGGGGAGGTAGAGTAGGAAAATATGTCACATGTATAGATATAGGGGATAAAATAGTAGAAATGGTAATGTAATGATAAGTATCCATAATCTGGATGAAATCACTGAGAACTTTAGATCCAAGCTCTATAATCTAGAAGTAGTCTACTTCTTTCCTTTATAATTTTTTCTAGTATAGGTTATAACACCTCAAAATTCTCTACTCTAGCTTTAAAATCTTGAGTTAGTGGAGGAATTTTAAGGCCACTGACTAATTATCTAAACCCGATCTCCAAATAAAATTTTGTGAAAATTCTTCTCAAATAATAACCTGTAGCCCATTTGATAACCTTCTTATCCTATAATTCTTTCTTATAATATCTTATGACTAGCTGAAGTTTCTTTGTATCATGGGTTTGAAAACTATCTATCACCATTTATATGGTTTTATAATACTCATCTAAAACATCCTTATCTTATCTTTTAAAATCCATCTGATCAGATTCTCTTCTACGGGTCTATATGAATAACTCTAGAATATTGGATAAACCTATAAATTTATATTTCTATACACATAAATTGTCTTAGAAACTAGGGATAGATATTATGAACAATGGAAGACAAAACCATTGTAATATATTCTGACTTTATAGCTTTAAAATTGATCAATAATTCCATCATGGGTTTCTTCTCTATAGACAACAACAATGAAATATAGAGGATCTGTCATTTTTTATATATCAATCTGAGCTAATAATGATCCTTTTGGAATATGATAAATATAAAAAATGGCAGGCCTGACATGTCCAAGTTGAGTTCCTCCATTAGTATGACCATCATTCCCATTATCATCAAGCTCGAAGTCAGAATAGTCCATGCCAAATAGAGAAGATGCTAGAGATTTATCCATTTTAAGAGATTTTATACCTTACTTAGTCCTTGGAGTACATCCAATTTCTATAATTAAAGAGAAGTATTTAGAATCATCCAATACTATATCAATAGAATTGGCTGCAAAGATTCACCAACACACTTCTACACATTATCATCAGATTGAAAATATTAGTTCTCATACAAATTAGATATATAAAGATCAGTGTATTATAAATAATCATCACCCAATAAATTTTCATAAAAAGGTAAGGAGAAATGTGATTTAATAGAACCAAAAGAGACATCTTTATCACCCATTGGTTTAGAAATAGACCCCTCTCCACCTTTATAGGATCTCATGGACTCTTCGTCAAGATCAAATGGTTCATATTTACTTCCTACACTATAAGTAAAAAATTATTCTTCAAAATAATACTTTTCAATTTTATTTAGTTTTAAACTAGGGTTAGTTATATCTTTAGGTCTTAGAGGGTTCTTAACTGGATCAAAATTATCATAAAATTTCTCACTATATATAACCAAAACTTTCTTTCAAGGATCCAATTTATCTTTATCCTTCTGAAAGTGGATTTACTCAAAAAACATTCTTTCGAATCAGGAAGAAAATTCCCCCTCCCCTCAGGGATAATCCTAGTATAATCCAATAGATACCAAATTAGGGTAAGTTAAGGTGTTAAATTTAGATGTTGGATTACTCAAATCCTGTATATGCATCATTATATATTTTTATAGGCTTAATTCTATATAATTCATTAAAATAGACAAGAAAAACACATATTGATGTATTACTATCCCAAACTACCCTTTAATTGGGTAGATTAAATTCTATAAAAATATCGACAGTAGCCTACATTCACCCTCAAGTTCAATAGAATTTGGCCTCCTCATATTTTCTTCTTCAGTAATCTCCTAATGAAAAATTTCAATATCAAAATATTGAATCCCCAATCATATAAATTCCTTAAAAATATTCATATCCTTATTTATGTGGCATCTTTAGGCATTTTTCCATTATTTTGAGGAAAATACCAGTTCCTCTCTAGTCACATACATTCACATATAATGTTTTTATTTACCCATATCAAACTTAGAATTTAAATATAATAATTTCACTAACCTCAAATAAAAAGGTTCTACATTTCTTGTAAACAATCAAATTAATCATTTCTCTTGAATAGATCTATGTAATAAGGTTTTAATATAAATCAACCACTAGACATCTATCACCTTTTCTGGAACCACTTCTCAAGTTGATAGATGAGGTTTTCAAGGTTTAGTGAAAGTGATCAGGCTAGTTTTCAATATTTTTACAGGTCACACCTCATCAGGTGAAGATAAAACCAACATGTCTCCTTTCTCACTATTGTAACATAAGTTTTAAAGTAATGAAGAAAATATTCAGTCCAAATGGAGGTTAGAGAGAGTTGAATAGTCATAAGAGGAATTATAGGTTTTAAAGCATCTGATTCAAATAGGAAATTGGGGGGGGGGGGTTTAATATATTTTAGTGAATGTAAATGAGTAAATAAAAAAAATGAGTTCAAATAATAAAAATTACAATAAAATTAGACATAAAAGATTTAAAGTTCATGGGAACTAGAGTTCATGGAAGAAAGTCCACTAAAGATAATGGATTCATGGAAGTTGAGTTTCATGGAAGATAATGGCTTCATGAATTCTATTACTTCATGGATGAGAAGTTTCATAGAAGTTTAAAATGCAGGAAATAGTTTAACGAAGCTTAAGCATAAATTGAGTGTAGTAAATAAAATTATGATATGTATAAAAAGTGTTATTAAATATTGTCCAAATATAAATTATTTATATAGAATATATTATTAAATCATAACAGAATATTAAAATATGATAATAAAGAATTAAGAATCATTGATCATTCCTAATTCAGGTCTGATATAACTTAATCTCTCAACACTCATAAGATTTGGGAAAATATCAACAAGATGATGTTCTATTCCAATGAACTAAAGATTAATATCACTTTTTTTAAAATGATATCTCAAAAAGTAATGTATTATATCAATATTATTTGTCCTAGAATGTGGTATTGGATATTTCGAAATGTTTTTTCTCTTGTATTGTCATAATTTATATGGATATGTCTAAATTGATATCCATAACTAGTAAAGTGTGTTTCATCAAAAGAATTTGTGTAAAATAATTTCCTATAGATATATACTCATTTTGTGCAGTAGGCAGAGAAAAAGAAATTATTTTTAACTAAATCATGATACTAGTGACTTTCCCAAATGGTAAAATTTACAAGTGGTTCTTTTTTATCTAACTTAAAACCACCAAAATAAACATCGTAATAACTAAATAATTAAAAATCATTCCCTCTAGGTAAAAAAATACAAAATTGGATGTGTATTTGAGGTCTTAGAAAATCATTTTAATATAATTAATATGTGATTTCCTGGGGTTTTCTTTAAAACAAGCACAAATAAATACACTAAATATAATGTTAGGTTAGAAAGTAGTTAAATATAATAAATTTCTAATCACACCTATGGCACCCCTAGTTTGAGGTGTGTATACTTTTTATGCATTTTTATGTGTTTTAAGTGCTTTAGATGAGTTGGGAAGAGGTTGGGAGAGTTTGGAATGGTTTTTAATAAGTTTGGAGACGTTTCTAAGGGTACATGGTTTGAGCACTGTTAGGAGAAACTGTGTGGGTTCTCCAGGAAACTGTGTAGGGGGAGACATTGGGATTCACATAGTCTGTGCACATTTTTCCAAATAATGTGAGGCAACTATGCAGACCCCTTCTCTCGAGGAAGTGGTGTGCGCATGGTTAGTGCATGGTTTTCCAAACTGTGCGAGCTAACCGTGCGACCATATAAAAATAGAGTTTTTAAATCCGGGCTCCCTTGGGGTTACCTCATTTCATTTCAAACTTACTCCTAGTTGAGTATCACTTGTGATTTTGGGTTCTATAAGGTTGTAGGTGATCTCCCACAAGTTTTGGAAGCAAATCGAAGGGGTTTCTTGGTGGATTGAAGACGGTTCTTCTTGAGCAAGTCTCCTCTCATGGTTCTTTGTGGTTTTTTCTAGATCTACATCTCCCTCTCTCTCGGTTTTCTAGATCTACACCGGTTGTGTGTAGATCTAGGGTGGTGGTTGAGTTGGGTGTTGATTTTAAGGCTTGTGGATGTTAGGGAAGATGATCTAAATCAGTTTCGGTGGTGCGTTCACCAGATTTGAGGTGTAGTTGCTTGTGGGTCGATTTCATCGGAACCCTAAAGGTAGGTGGCTTCTCTCTCTACTCCACTTTGTTAGAACTAGGAGTCTTATTCCAATTAATTGGTCTTGATTAAATTAATTGGTAATTTAGATGTGTGAAATTGGTTATAAATCCCTTTGGTAATGTTTTGGGTTTTTTTTGGAAAAAAGTTCCTTTGTCATGTAACGTTCTTGATGTTTAATTTTAAAATAGAGATTTTAAAATTGGTCGCTAGGGTTGATTTGTGAAAATGGCTGATGAAGATGATTTTCAATAAAATTGTGATATATTGGAGTATGGATTAGCATGTAAAATGGTAAAAGAGTGTTTTAAATAAATGAGTGATTTATTGAAGTGAATGGGCATGTGTTGAAATTCTTAATGAGATTGAGGTATTGTTTGGTAAAGATGAATTGTTTACATGATGTGGAGGCCTTGTTTTGATATTCTTGGTCATGGGTAAATCATTATGGATTACATTATTTGTGTGTGAAGTGGGATGGGAGTACCATAATAAAAGAGGATGGATAGTGGATGTAAGGGCCACCATCAAAGGATAAGTGGGTGGGGAAGTACCACTAGTTGAGAATGGGGTGAACAAGATGGGTGGAAGTCCCACCATAATGGTTTCTTGTTGTGTGTTTCTTTGAAAAGATGGAATTTTCTATGCTAATGCATGTTGGGGAAATGGATTATGGAAATTTTGTGGATTTCTCATGTTTTTCATGGATTGGTAGGGGTATGTTTGGCATGTTGTAAGTTGTTTCACTATTAAATGTTTTATATAATCTACTTATTATAAATGTGCTAATGGTCTTATCCTAGTGGCGTGTGTAAGGAATTCATTTGGGGAAAACCTACTGAGTATTAATATTCACCCCCTACTTAGTAACTTTGGTGCTTTTGTAGATGTCGTATTCCAGGACATAGGTAAAGTTAAAGCATCTCATGGCTAGTGGTTCGTAGTGATGCTTGGGAGATGTGGTGGTGCTTGGAGCATGCAGTTTGGGGTGGAGCTGTGGAGTGTGTCTTGGTTTATTTTGGGTCTCTTTTTATGTCTTCCACATGGTACTATGATATTTTTTTGGTTGTATCGGTTCTTTGGAATTCTTGTGGAATTTTTGGTTGTCTTATGATAATGTATGGGTTTGGTTGTTTTTTTGTCATGCATCATATAGTTTTCTCTTAGTAGAATGTTTGGTTGGTTGGTTTTATCTAAAGGGAAAATCATTCCCCAATTTATTCTCGAATCCCTCGACATTTATCTACAACCTTTGGTGCCTTGGGAACATCGCTTAAGGCTGAGTATCATTCCTCCTCCCTCTCAAGCCAATGAGATTGGGTGGGATGTTACAAGTGGTATCAGTTTGTTCGGTCCTTGGATTTCAATTGAGAATAGTTGTTCGATCCTTGGTGTTGATCGTTGGTCTTGGTTTTGGCATTCATTATTGGTATATTCCTTGAGTCTGGATGTAATCAAGGTGTAGGATTGTTGGAACTTGGAATGTATGACATAAAAGTATATAGCTAACCCTTTTATGATGAACTTCAAGTTACGAGAGAGTTGGGTACATAAGTGTTTGGAGAAACTTATAGGCATTGGATATCTCATTATCATGGATATAGCCAATGAGGTGAGCATGGAATGCATGATAGAAATTACTTCCCACTAGGATGCATATTTCATTGGGATATAATGATCTATGGTGTGATATGAATGTGTTTATTTTGAAAATCTGTATTGGGTTTCAAAATAGAAGGATTAGAAACATGGAAACTTGTGGTATTTTGATAATGGGTTGATTTTCAAAACATGGTGGATTTTTCCAAATAGTGAAATATGGGAAATGTGAACTTGGGGAAAGATTGGGTTTGATATTTGTTATGTAATTGAACATGAAAATTGTATAGCCTTTCTTGTTAAGGGAGTTAAAATTATGGTTGTTTTTGTGTTGATAGAAATGGCACCAGGTAGGTGTTGTAGAGACCAACCAAAGGAAGTAGCTGAAAATGTGGTTGCACTTCGAGCCTTAGGTGAACCAAAAGCTAGTGCGGAGTATAGCGCAAGATTTACAAGCTATGGAAAGTGAGAATAAAGTGGATAAAACAAGACATGTGGATCATGTGGTTCAGTTTCAAAGGCAGAATCCACCCATGTTTAGGGGTGATTTGGAGCTGAAAAGGGTTGAGGTGTAGCTAAACAGAATGAATAGGATATTTGAATTCTTGGGAACACCAGAAGATTTGAAAGTGAAGTTATCCACATATATGTTGGAAGATCTTGACCTTTAGAGGTGGGAGATAGCAATCCAAGCTGGGACAGACCAAGGTGTGACATGGGAGGGTTTTGAGGAATTGTTTAATAAACAATTCTACCCTCATACGTTTAGAGTTCAGCGTACAACGTATTTCTTCAGTTTGAATCAAGGGAACATGACAGTGAAGGAATATGCAACCAAGTTTATGAACTTAGTATGTTATTCACTTGATGTGGAGGGTATTACATTATTGAAGGCACGAATTTTTGAAGTTGGGTTAAACCAGGAAATTTGTTCCAAGATAGCAGTTCTATGTACAGATGATTACACTGAAATAGTGAATAGTTCTACAGTGGTGGAGTAGGATCTTGTGGGGGCTACAAGTAGGGGAAGTATGTTGGTACCCATGAGGAATAATGGGAACTCGAATGTTGGGTTCAAGAGGAAGAGGGACACTTATTTTTAGAGTGGGAGTATGACTCAAAATCCGATGGAAGGATCAGTGAATCTTCCTCTGAAGCCTCAGAGCAATTCAGGATGTTTTCAATGTGGTTCTATGAACCACATCAAGCGGGATTGTATGACACCACCTCAAGCATGTCATAATTTTAAGAAGATGGGACATATTCAGTGGTATTGTCGGAATGCTCTGAGGTTGGGTGTCTGTGACACTCCTCAGGGGTCACAGGGGTCTTATGCCTTGACAGGACGAGGGCAGCAGCATACCCCTCGACAATAGAGAAAAGTGGTTCATGGTGATTCTCAGAATACCACGACTCCTCAACAGGGTAATAATAAGTAGAGGGTGGCAAGTAAGCAGATGTTTGGAGCTGAGCAAGCGGTGATGGATGATCAGTCGGGACCATCCATGATGCGAGGTACAATTATTTTAAATTCAATGTTGATGCAAGATTTGTTTGATATAGGTGGTTCACATTCATTTATTTCTTCTCACATTGTTTATTTTTTGGGTTTACACATCGAAATAATTCCTTCTTTTTTGAAACTAAAAACTTATCTGAGTCAAAGAGAGTATCAATATTTCCTCTATAAATAATGTTGCTTGGTTGTGGATGGAATCCAATTGATGTGGTATTTCTCAGTGCTGGAGATGGATACTTATGATATAATCCTAGGAATGGATTGGATGACAATGTTAAAGGCCCACATTGATTTTTCTATGTGTGAACAGTTAGTTTTGTGATGAAGGATGGAGTTAGAAATCTCTTTAGATGAGAGAAGAGTGAAAAGTGGGGTGCAACAGATTTGTTGGCACCAACTATTGGCATGATCTCATATTAGATAGAGTCCTTGTTATTGGCATCAGTGGAAGGTGTTGAGTAGAATATTATTCCAGCATTTGTGGATTAGTTTGTGGATATATTTCTTGAATAATTATCAGAGTTTCCACCTATGAGATAAGTGGAGTTTACGATTGATCCCTTTCCAGGGACAAGTCCTATATCACTTTCATTTTACCGAATGGAACCAAAAGAATTGTAGGAATTAAAGGTAAAATTGGAAGAGTTATAAAAAAAGTGTTCATCCGGCCTAGCACGTCTTTGTGGATAACACCCATTTTGTTTGTTGAAAAGGCGGATGGAACCTTGCAGCTCTATGTTGATTATTGTAGACTTAATCAGATTATGATTAAGAACCAATATCGAATTCCATGCATTGATGATTTGTTTGACCAGTTTAGGGGATATTTGTGGTTCTCTAAGATTTACTTGAGGTTAGGGTATCACGAATTATGGGTGAGGAAGGAGGATATCCAAAAAACAGCTTTTTGAAGTAGATATGTCCATTAGGAGTATATGGTTATGCCATTTGGTCTAACGAATGACCCAATGGTGTTCATGGAATTGATGAATAAGATATTTTATAGATATCTATATTATTTTGTGGTGCTATTTTTTAATGATATACTAGTGTATTCGAGGACAAGGGTAGGGAATGAGAAGAACTTGGTGATCATGTTGGGGATCTTGAGAGATCATCGGTTGTATGCCAAATTTTCAAAGTGTGACTTTTGGATATAGGAGGTTCGGTTCCTTGTCCATGTTATCTCTTAGAGGGGTGTTTCATTTTATTCAGAAAATATAGAGGCTGTTATCTTATGGAAACCAACAAAGAATGTTTTCGAGATATAGAGATTCCTTGGTCTAGCTGGGTATTGTTAACGTTTTGTTCATGATTTCTCATGACTGTCTTCGCCGATGGTAGATTTGAAAAGGAAGAATATCCAATTTCAATGGGATGAGTAGTTCCAAAAATGATTTTAAGAGTTAAAGGGTCACCTTACATCAGCACCAATCATAGTTTTTCCAGAACCAAGGAAAGGTTATGTGGTGTATTGTGACACATTGAGATCAGGGTTGGGGTGTTTTATTATGCAGGGAGATCATGTGGTTGCGCATGGATCATGAAATTTGAGGTTTCATGAGAAGAACTACCCAACACATGATTTGGAGTTGGAAGTAGTGGTTTATGCTTTAAATATTTTTCGTCATTATCTCTTAAGTGAGAAATTTATAGTGTTTACCGACCATAAGAGCTTAAAGAATATTTTCTCACAGAGATATTTTAATATGTGGAAAAAGAGATGGATGGAATATCTCCAGATGTTTGATTTTAACTTAATGTACACACCGAGTAAAGGAAATTTGGTGGAAGATGCATTATGTAAGAAATCATATGCTCAAGTGGTGAAACAGGTATCAAATCAGTGGCAGTTGATGTCGATCATAACCGACATGCATTTGAAATGTGAGGGATGGGATGAAAAAGCTGTCTTCTTTCTGGTTTCGTTGATTTCTGACTTGGCTAGTTTTCTTAAAGAGGTACATGCATCTGATTCTGACTGTATGGCGATGAGGTGGAAACTTAATGGTGGGGTGACCATTGAGAACTGGGAACTGAATAGAAATTCAGTCTTGTGATTTCAGAATCGAATGGTGAAACCAATGGATTCTCAAGAGTAACTTCTTAGGGTTTATCATCATTCTAGGTGTTTTTTCCATCCTGGAATTCAGAAAATGTATAAGGCATTGAAAGTGAAACTTTGGTGGGATGGTATGAAAAGGGATGTGGTCGGGTTTGCCTCGAGATGTTTGACTTTTCATCAAGTCAAGGTAGAGAATCAGTGACCAACATGAATTTTGTAGTCCTTACCTATCCCATTGTGGAAATGGGAGAAAATAACAATGGATTTTGTGATGGGTCTCCCAGGAACAGCTAGGAAACACGATTCCATATGGGTGATTGTCGATTGACTCACAAAGTCGGCCCATTTCACCTAATTCGTGAATCTCATATGGTAGAGGATCTGTCCCAAATCTATATTCGGTAGGTGGTAAAGAGGCATGGTATTCAAGTTTTTATTGTATCAGATAGATATTTGAGGTTCACATCTCATTTCTAGAAATCCTTGCAGCCAGACCTCGAGATAGAGTTCATGATGAGCACGACATATCATCCGCAGACGAATGGCCAATCCGAGAGGATGATACCAACCTTGAAGGATATATTAAGAGCTTGTGTGATAGATTTTATTGGTTCCTGGGAGGATCAATTACCATTGGTGTAGTTATTATATAACAACAGTTATCAAGCTTCGATACATATTGCTTTTTTTGAGGCTTTGTATGGGCGTCCATGTCGTTCTCCACTATGTTGGGTCGAAACGGGTGAGACTTTGATGATCAAACTGAGCCTTGTCCAAGAGACTATGGAAAAGATCAAGTTGATCATAAAGATGATGGAGATGACTCAAAATCTTTATAATTCATATTCAGACCATCGTCAATAACCGTTTTCATTCGAGGTGGGTGATCATGTGTTTTTGAGAGTCTCTCTTAGGTCGGGACATTGTCGGTTCGGGAAGCATGGTATGTTATCTACGAGGTATATTAGGCCTTTTGAGATACTTGATCAGATTGGAGATGTGTCTTATTGTTTGGCCTTGCCACCACAGTTTAGTTTAGTGAACAATGTGTTTTGTGTGTCGCAATTGAAAAAGTATCAGCCAGATTGTGACTATGTGATTTGTTGGGATCATGTTGAGTTGAACCGTATGCTTAATTGGTGCATGTGCCAGTGCGGATTGTGAATAGAAAAAAGAATTTATTTCATGGTAAAATCATTGGTTTAGTTCATGTTTTGTGGAATCATATTCATATTCAAGAGTATACTTGGGAACAAGAGAAAGAGATGGCCGAGCAATGACCTGAGCTCTTTCGGCAAAGCGATGGTTCCCTACTTTACAAGGACGAAATGTCCAATGGTGGGGATAATTTAGAACCCCCAGTTTGATATTTCTAGCATTTTTATTCCTTTGTATGTGTTTTAAGTGATTGGGATGAGTTGGGAAGAGGTTGGGAGAGTTTGGAATGGTTTTGAATAAGTTTGGAGGCTTTTCTAAGGGTGCACAGTTTTAGCACGGTTAGAGGAAACCGTGCGGGTTCTCCAGGAAACCATGAAGGGGGAGATAATGGGATTTGCATGGCCTGCCATGGTATACCAGACTGTGCGAGGCAACACTGCAGACCCTTTCTCTCAAGGAAGTGGAGTGTGCACATTTAGCACATGGTTTTCCAAACCATGTGGGCTAACCGTGCGACCACTTAAAAATAGGGGGGTTAACTCATTTCATTCCAAACATCCTCCCACTCGAGCCTCACTTGTTATTTTGGGTTCTCAAAGGTTGGAGGTGCTCTACCACATGTTTTGGAAGAAAATATAACGGGTTTCTTGGTGGATTGAATGCAGTTCTTCTTGGGTAAGTCTCCTCTCGTGGTTGTTTGTGGTTTCCTCTAGATCTACATCTCCCTCTCTCTCTCGGTTTTCTAGATATACACCCATTTTGGGTAGATCTAGGGTTGTGGTTGCCTTGGGTGTTGATTTTAAGGCTTGTGGATGTTAGGGAAGGTGATATAGATTGGTTTTATTGGTGTTTTTTTCCAGATTTTATGTGTAGTTTCTTGTGGATCGATTTCAACAGAACCCTAAAGGTAGGTGGCTTCTCTCTCAAATTCACTTTGTTAAAACTAGAATGATTGTTCCGATTAATTGGTTTTTCTTAAATTAATTGGTTATTTTTATGTGTGAAATTGGTTTGAAATCCCTTTGGTAATGTTTTGGGGGGTTTTGGGGAAATGGGCCTTTGTCATGTAATATTCTTGATGTTTTATTTTAAAATGGAGATTTTAAAATCGTTCACTTTGGTTGATTTGTGAAAATGATTGTGAAAATGGTTTTCAGTAAAAGAGTGGTTTATTATAATTTGGGTTGGAATGGAAAATGGTTAAATAGTATTTTCAATAAAAGAGTGATTTATTTAAGTGAATGGGCATGTGTTGAAATTGTTAAGGTTCTTGAGGTATTGTTTGGTAAAGATGAATTGTTTACATGATGTGGTGACATTTTTGTGATATTCTTGGTTGTGGGTTAAAAATTATGGCTTGCATTAATTGTGTGTGAAGTGGGTGGGTAGTAACACTATAAAATAGGATAGAAAGTGGTTGGAAGGGCCACCATCAAAGGATAAGTGAGCAGCAAGTACCACTAGTTGAGAATGGGGTGAACGGGATGGGCAGAAGTCCCACCATAATGGGTTTTTATTATGTTCTTCTTTGAAAAGATGTATTTTTTGTGCTAATTCATGATGGGGATATGTCTTATGGAATGTTGTGGCTTTCCCTTGTTTGTCATGGCTTGTTAAGGGTATGTTTGGCATGTTGTAAGTTGTTTCACTGTTAAATATTTTATATAAACTGCTTATTATAAATGTGCTAATGCTTTTATCCTAGTGGCATGTGTAGGGAAGTCATTTAGGGAAAACCTACTGACTATTAGTACTCATCCCCTACTTTGGAACTTTGGTGCTTTTTCAGATGTTGTATTCTGGGACACAGGTAAAGGTAAAGCATCTCATGGCTAGTGGTTCGTTGTGATGCTTGGGAGATGTGGTGGTTCTTGGAGCATGGAGCTTGGTGTGGAGCTGTGGAGTGTGCCTTTCTTTATTTGGGTCTCTTATTTATTCTTTCTCATGGTACTATGATATTTTGTTTAGTTTTATTAGTTCTTGGGAATTATTGTGGAATTGTTGGTTGTCTTATGGTAATGTATGGGTTTGGTTGTTTTTTTTTCATGCTTCATATATTTTGTTGTTAGTGGACTGTTTGGTTGGTTAGATGTATCTCAAGGGAAAATCGTTCCCCTATTTATTCTCGAAGCCCCTGACATTTGTTTCCAGCCTTTGGTGCCTTGGGAATGTCACTTAAGGCCAAGTAGTATTCCTCCACCCTCTCAAGCCAATGAGATGGGGCATGTTATTACAACACCTCTATAAATCGTTTGGTCAACTAGTTCTCCAGTTTCATCCAAATATAGTTTACATGTGGTAATAAATTGGAGTATCGCTACCTTTAGATATTTCCATGCTAAAACATTTTAAAAGGAACTTAATATACTTAATAAGATTTAAAATAATTACATCATTATTTTGAAATTTTTTAAAACCAATAAATAATTATAATTATCCCATCACACTCATTTAGATTTTATTTTTTCACAAGTTTCAAAAATTCAATACATAAAGACTGTTTCAAAGAACAAAAAATTATGTCATCAACATATATTTGAGAAACCAAAAAATATTTTAAAAATATTTTAATAAATAGTATAGGATCTTATAAGACTTTATAAAATTCATTATTATTTAAAAAATAGTTAACCCTATCATACCAAGCTCATGGAGCTATTTTAAACCATAAAATTCTTTTTAAAGTTTAAAAATGTGATTTTTAAAATGAGGATTTGAAAATCTAGAACGTAGTTCAACTAAAAAATCTTTAACAATATAACCATTTAACAAAGCACTCTTTACATCTATTTGATAAAGTCTAAAATTTAAATGAGTTGTATAAGCTAACAATATTATGATAGATTCAAGTTTAGATACTGGTGAAAAGTTATCTTCATAATAAATAACTTCCTCTTATATATAACCTTGTGCAACTACTCTAGAATTATATTAAATGGATTTTCCAAATTTATCATCCTTATTTATGTATACTCATTTAGTACCAATTTTTGGGAGGTCGTTGGGTCTCTCAAATAGATCTTGTACTTTATTCTTTTCAAATTAAATCAATCCATATTTCATAGACATTGCCCAATGTTCATAATTGATTGCTTTATTGATTTCTTAGGTACAAATTGAGACATAAAGGATTGATGTTCAACCCTATTTCTTAGTGAAGCTCGTATTTGAGTCCCTTTTTTTAGATCTCCAACAACAAAATCTATAGGGTGATATTTATGGGTTCCAAAAGTTATGGTAATTTAAGTAATTTCTTATTATAATACTTCTTTAAGGCCAGTTTGATCAATTTAGTCTACACAAAGTGATTTTTTATATAACTCATTAGTATAGCTAGAGTTCTTAGAGGTTTTATTTTTATTCAAATTATACATATCATCTTACATATTATCTATGTAAAATTTCGGTTCATGTTGATTTGTTTCATAAAAGGTGAGATGAACATATTCTTAAACCATTTTAGTTTTTTATTTAAATATTTATAGGCTTTACTAGTGGTTTAATAACCAAGGAAAATTACTTCATCACCCTTTTGTTAAATTTTTTCTAGATTCTATTTTTTATTAAGGATAAATACTTTCAAACCAAAAAATTCAAAGTAATTCACCTTATGCTTATTTAATTCCAAAAATCATTTGTATTCTTCTTTAAAATAGGAATTATTAAAACTCTATTAATCACATATCAAGATATATTCACTACTTCGTCTCAAAAATAGACTAGGATGTCGTATTTACTAAGCATGGTTCGAGAAATTTTTTGAAGGGTCTTATTTATTCTTTCAACTAAAATATTTTTTGAGGAATTATAGGAGTAGAGATGTTGTGATTATATCCATGATGTGAGCATAATTTCTCAAAATATTGATTTTCAGACTCATGAACAAGATCTCTTCTTGTATTTTTAATGGTATTTCCACTAAGGTTCTCAACATAGTTTTCATATTTTACAAAACATTTACACGTTTCACATTTATGATCCATAAAATATACCCATGTGAACATTTAATAATCATCAAAAATCACATATGTATAATGATTTTCTACTAAACTAGAAATCTTATATGGTCCAAATAAATCCACATGAACTAACTCTTGGTGTTGAGAGGTAGAAACCTCTTTCTTTAGTTTGAAATATTTTTTCCTCCTTTTGAAAAGAATTTAAAACTTTAACTTTTTGTAAGTATAGATTGGATAGATCCATGAATAAACCTTTTCTAACTAGATATTAAGTGATTGTACATTACAGTGGCCTAGTCTCCTATTCCACATCCATGATTCTTGATGAAAGGAACTTAAAAATGATTTTTTGAAAATAATGAATTTAAATAAATACCATAGACATTATCATTTTTAAATTAGTTAAAAACTAAAATATATTTATAATCATAAATCTTAAAAGATTTATTTTCAAATTTTTGCATGAAAACCATTATTACACAATTGAAAAATTCTAAGTATATTATATTTTATTCAATAAAAAATAATTTTTTAAAATAAGAATATTTTTAGAGTTTCTAATTTGACCAAATATAATTATTTTCCTTTATAATTATTACAAAAAGTGACATTACCATCATATAATTTTATTAAATTCTTGAATATTTATATATATCTAGACATGTGTCTAGAATATCCACTACCTTGATACTATAATCCCTTATTATATCTTTTAAAATAGGTTTCCTATAATTAGACAAAGAAAAGATTATGTTAGTTCTTAGATCTTATTGGGTCCATATAAGTTATGAAAAAATTCTTTAAAAATAAAAATATATTTAACACAGTTTTTAACAATTTGATTAATTATTTTCCAAAATTAGAAAAAATAGGCCTTTTTTCGATCCATATTATATTTTCCCATACTTAAAAGTTCTCACTGTTTCACATTCTAAGGTTTTTATTATAAGATTATAATTAGGAATATAATATATTTTTTATAGTTTGTTTTATTGTCCTTGTTTATAACCAAGAATAATGATAAGATTATGTAAAACATGACTGCAAAAAATTCTATTGAGTGTTGCTATTCTTTCAGTGAAACCAAAACTATCCTTTTTAAGATGTTTGTTAAGTTATTTTAAATAATTATTTTATTTTAATATCACAATGTTATTTTGTTTTTAAATACTAATATTATATTTTGGAGAAGTATTTAAAGAATGTTGTTTCTTAAGATTATTTTATTTATAATTTAGTCCATTCATGGTATCTTCAAGCATTGAAAAATATTCAAACAGTTCTTCAGTTGTGATATCCGAATAATCATGGAATTCAATTATAGATAAAGTAGTGCTATAAGTTGTTACCTTAGGCATGGTAGCCATAAAACATAGATTATATTTCTCACTAATATTTTATTTAATTGAGTTAGAGTCACATGAGCTTTCCTAGGAAGTATTTAGGGTTTCTTCAATGGCTTTCTTGAATTTTATCCCCTTTTCATCAAATTTCTTCTTATATTTCAACTTTGGATAGCCTGCCTTGATGTGTACTTTTCTCTTAAACTCATAATATGTAACCTCACTAAATGAACCACCCTTATTCTAGTTTTTCCTTTTATCATATTTTCCTTTATAATTAGAATTTATAAATATCTTCTTCTAATGGTAGAACTTCTTAAATCATATAGCCATTTGGGAAGTCTCCTCATCACTTTCAGTGTCACTATCACTTCCAATGGTTCATTCATAATTAATGACATATTTTTATTTTAAATGAGATTCCTTAAAGTAAATAAATTTTTTGGGCTTGGCATCATCACCATTAACTTTGAGTTCCATCTAATACATCATAAATTTTATAAATATTTCCTTCACTGATAACTTACTAACATCACATAACTCTCCAATAGAGACTATAATGCCTCGCTATTGGTTAGGTAGACATCTAAAGATCCTCAGAACTTGTGATTTATCTTCCATATTTTTTCCAAGTGGATGTATAGTATTGATAATTTTATTAACCCTGATTATAAATAAATTCTTCAAGCTTCATATTTAATGTATCATATTTTATAGTATATGAATTTAAGAATACCTCTTGAACATTGGATGCATCTTCATGAGACATGGTAAGATTATCCAAAATATGATAAGTAGTATTATAAAAAGAAATTATATTAAATTCATCCTCTTCTAATTCACAGTATAAAGCATTCATAGCTTTAAAATTACAATCATATGCTACTTTAGAAGAATCAATCAAATCTTTTTTTAAGAGATTTTGGTTTATCATATTTTTCTTTAGTTTTACCGTAGATGTCAAAACCCATTATCTCAAGATGTATTTTCATTTTTATTTTCCATTGAGAATAGTTTTGACCATAAATAAGTGATGTCTACTAGTGGTATTTACTTCCAATTTTTAGGTATCTATAATAATAGAGGACTTGAATTAAAAGAAATGGAATTATAATTCTCAAGACCTTATCAAGGAAAAACAAATTAAAAACAGTGATAAAAGGATTAGGATTTCACTTAGACACAGAATGAGTGGCATGGAATCATAGAAGCAAGGTCTCACTGAGGCACAATTGGAGTGGCATTAAATAAAGACCAGACAAGGCACAAAATAATGATACTTCACAATAAAGCATCCATAATTTTCATATATGATTCTATTCCTTCTGATAAAACATTTTTTTCTTTATATGGATGATCTGGTCCCTTCACATAAACACTTGAATTCCTTCACATTGATGATATTTCCTCCCCAAAGACGATTTTCTATTAAATGATCCAGTACATAGTGACATTTGAGATTGTTTTCTTGAAATATTGTATGCATGAACACATTTATATATATTATCCTGGTTAGTATTATGGATGATTATTTAGAAAATGTTTCCACTAATGGTCACATTGGAATTTTCTTCATGGTAGATGCAGTACCCTCATAGAAGAAGGATTTTCTTTACATAAAACAAAAAAACTCTTATCGGTGAGAAAGTTTCATTTAATGGAATATGATTGGTCATACAGAAGATGATTCTATACTAAAAATAATTTCATATATTTTAAATAAATACCCTTTTCTATAAATATATATATATAATTCATTAGTAATAAAATAATCATTATTTGGGATCATTAGAATAAGGAATTTATAGAACAAGACAATATTTTTTTTCCATACAATATTGAAAAATGATTTTGTAAGAACCAAGAGTGGATATTTTCATGTTAATTTATAATTAATTTAAAGCAAAAGAATGAATATTAACTTAATCTTGATATCTTTCTTTGTTTATGGTCTTAATTATTCTAACCCAGTTGATGTATCGTCGCTATATAGTGAGGACCCAAATGGGAGCTCCTTTGGTAGTGATCCACATGAATTCCTTTAATATTAGGATAAAATTGATGAATAATTGGGTTTAATTAAAAATGATTGATCATATTTCATTGTATTCTTTGAACAATTATGTTTCCTTCAAGATTGATAGAATTTCTCTTGTTCTTCCCATTATTGCGAGGAATATATGAGGAGGGAGATCTTGAGGGGAAATTGGTATGCACAATAATTAACCTTTCTATGATTATTGTAGCGGTATATAAAAAGACCTCGAGTTAGTGTTTAATTATAATTAATTTCCTTAATGATATTATTTGAGAATTAATCCTCAATAAACCCCATATTATGTAAATATTTTTATAATTATTATTTTACTTATTTTGTGCACAAACTTGTGCAGTAAAAAATATTATATTATAGTCTAGTATATAAATATCTATCATCATACCTAAAAACCATGTATGTTCATTCTCCTCATCATTCATTGTATTGAAAAATAAATATTTAAATAAATATTATTTATTCAATAAATAAAATAAGTAATCTACTCAAAGTGCAGTGAATAAATATTTATTAAATATTCACATGATTAAATAAATTATTTATTATTGAATAAATAATCATTTATTACCTTGTGACTAATATGAGATAAATAAATATTTTATTTTCATCTAATTAAATAATTACCTTATGAGTAAATACTTATTTAATATTTTTCATCGATTAATTAGTATTGAATAACTATTAATTATCATTATAGAGAATAATATTTATTCTGACTATTAAATAAATAGTATTTTACTCAGATCAAATGAAACACTTTGGGTGTGCCCCTCTAGGCCTCTTCTTTAGTGGAATTAGGTGAGCTTTCCTAAAGTACAAGATTAATGTCTACAAATGGGTCAAGGAAACCAAAGAGTAAGAAGATATTTCACAAAAACAATAAACACATACAAACACTCATTGTGCAATATAAACCCTTTGTAATGATATCTCATCAAACATGTTTCACACCCATGTCATCAACCTATATGCTTGATATGTCTTTCTTTGACTATCTAAAATGAACTTGTAAATGCACCATGGACATGGGATTTAATGTGACTGTTCTATTTCAATAAAAGGGTTGAGATATCATCTTCCATAAATATGGAAGGAACAAATCATTCCTTAACCTATTTATCAATAAACATTATTCATGACGCACCCAATGTACCCAAATTCATCGTGATCATATGTCATCATGGTTTATGGATATTTATCAAATTTCATGACTCATGAAATTTATTAATAATAATATTAAATTCTAAGGATCATTAAACACACTTTCAGATAGGAATATCAAATTATGAAAAAACATGTGGAATTCCTATAGGCGGGTCTGTTCTCATAATCTTCTATGTTAGAGATTACCAAGTGAGAACTTCATAGGATGAATAATCATCTATTTATGAGTACTCACAAATTAAAACCAATATACTATGTGTCCTATCATAGAATGTTATATGACCATAGAATAAGGTTTAAGAATATTTTAAAAGCATTTCAAAGTTCTCATCATAGTAGGGAATTTTTATTCTCTTTTAAATGTGACAGATACTCTAGGACATGATTACATTAAATTCATAAAGAACAATGAATGATTATAATAAGATATTTTTGTTAATATTAACTTTTATGAATATAAATTTAATCTAAAGTACGAATAATTGGTTCTAGGAAACCCACTCTGACATTGAGGAGTGAGTCTCATGCATTATATAATGGATAAGAATCTTTTATGCGCAAACACATGAATAAATATGATAGATTATTTTACCATTAGGTAATCCAAGTTTAAATAAAATAAAATATTATTCTTTATATGATTTAGATACATTGAGTCATCAGAGGGTTTTCTTGGGCGTTTTGGTGGTGAATTATTTGAATTATCTCATGATCAGAACAATATCATGATATGATTTGTTTTAAAATTATTATAACATAATTTTAGTAAAATTTCCATGTATTTTGTTTCAATCAGTTTAGAAGTGATTTATCCTTAATTTTAGGTATTAAGTGTGGGAATATTTCCTAGGTAATTACAAGTGATAATTTTACAAGTTAACTATAAAAAAAGTTATTTTAGTGAGATTTTAAGATTTACACATGGTTTAAGAATATTTTTTTATAAGTATTCATATAAATAAATCATTACCTAAACCAATTTAATATAATATTGATTCTTTATATTCTAAAATGTTACTTAAATACTGTGTATATAAAATATAGTTTCAGTATTAATTGTATTTGGTAGTAGTTAAAGTTTATGCATAATACTTTTACTTGTTCTTCATTTATTATATATTGAATATGTCCATTACTCATGTGAGATTAATTAATTTAAATGTAGGAACTAGTGGCAAGAAGTAAGGAAGGAGGGGATGGACAATAGCATGACGTAGTTGTGGATAGTGAAATGGATGATATTTTATAGAGAATATTAGTGAGTATTGATGCATATGTTGAAATTTTGTAAATTATAATGTTATTTATTGATGTTTTATGAAGTATAATTTTGTATATTTAAATTTGGAAAATTATAATGATATTTAATTATTTTATTATTAAGTACAACGTTTTCTCTTGATGTATGGAAATCATTTTTATTGTTATACTATATTGTTTGGATAATATTTTTATATATTGGTTCTTTTGTCTAGTCCGGATGGTAAATCACTATTATTTATTTAGACTGGGTATATTAGCGGTAGTTTTAAACAACACTCTCATTTAGTGGTGGTTTTAACCACCCATAGGTATGGTAAAAAAATATAACTGCACCATATTTAGCGGTGGTTTAAAAAACCACTGTAAATTAAATTATAAGTGGTAAAAACAACCACTAAATTATAAAAACTATTTATTAATTATTCATAAAATATTTACAATTATTTTTTATAGTAAATAATAGTGACCCGATTTATATATTAAATAACGAAGGTTTTGTAAACCTCTTCTAAATAATAAATTGTGACATTTCAAAAAAACATCACTAAAAAATTATAACTATAGTTAAAGAACAACAACATGCTATTTCATGGAAATTAATGAATAATCATGAAAATACTTCGTGGATTTTAAACCCATCATGAATCCAAAAAACTAACCACCACTTATATTTAGTTTTCCTATAATGTATGGTCGAAATTCCATTAACGACATGATAATTTGAATTCTTATGGTAGAGTTATGTACATTTCAAGATACTTTTATAAAAAAAATAACACTAATATATATATATATATATATATATATATTATTTTCTAGAGTGGGGGAGTCCCCAACATTTGAGCTTGATCATGGGGGGTGGGGGCACATGGGGTTCGTACATCTATATGTAAAGAAAAAAAATATCATTAAAAAATTAATGGGTTTCTTACACTAAACATGTTGATAACCAAGCCCCCCCCCATTTACTGGGGGTATAGAATAATGATAGCACTCATAACATGTAGGAATTGTTTTAAAAAATATTATATATTTCTTTTTGATAAAGATGTAATGACTCGGGTTTTTAGAGCACATCGAAATCCTCAACCCATTTGAATTTTGTGGAGTTTGGTGGTCAGACCAACTCTTTTCTTGATATTTGGAACTTAAATATGATAATAAATTTGACCTAAGGACTTAGTTTTTAGATGGGTTTTAATGGTTGAAAGGTTCATTGGGGGTTTTAGATTGATTTTATGTGTGTTGGAGGTTGAAAACCAAAATTTTTAAAGTGTCCAGACAGAGGAACATGCTTTGGAAAGATCATGAGACTACCTAGGAGAAACCCTGTATCCCTCCAGTACCACTAGGAATGGTTTTAAAAATCATACAATAGGGGGAACATAGCCGTGCAGGGGGGAAAACCTTGCGGGGAAACCATGTGTTGTGTGGTGCCTCGATAGTGGGTGCCACATGGTTAGTGCATGGTTGGAAAAAACATGTGGCCAAGCCATGTGTGTCAATTAAAGTGGTGAATTTACCAAAATTACATTTCTTTATATTTCTTTTCCTCCACCTTATTTCTCCTTCTTTTCTCATGCATAGTAGGGGGTGCCCTCCATTTTTTCTTTCACCTAGGATTTAAGCCATCTTCCACATTTGAGCTTCGATTCAATCATCATCAGGTTTTTTGGAACCATATCGATAAGGTATTTGATCCTATTTTTTATTTTCTCATTTTCTATCACCATACAGTGTACTAAATTTGTGAAATCCATTTTACCCTATTTTCATGGTGTTCGTGTAAAACACAAATTTCATTGAAACTGGCTTAAGTTAGGCGTTGATATCGAACAAGATAACATCTACCAACATAAGGTAGGTTGTTCTTATTCTTCTATTTTTTTTTCATGATTTGGGTGTGCTTTCTTGAGTGCTTCATTGAGTTTTCAAAGAGATACCCTAATAATTTAATGATTTCCTTTAAATTAATTAATTGGTAATTTGAGGTGTATATGGGCATGAAACTCCTTGACTAGACATGGTTAATCATGGTAGGAGTGTTTGGACCACTTGGGAAGATTAGGTTGGGTGGGTTATTTAAATTAAATTGAATTATGTACATATTTCTTATGATGGCTCTATGGGAACGTGATGGGTGAGGCCCGATATGTATTGAGTTGATGATGATAACTGGGATTGAGGTGACATCGTTCATCAGGATGAGTTTTCCCAAGGTATATGGAGTGATGTTGATCACTAGGTTGGGATACATGGTATAGGTATTTAGGCGATGAGATCTTATTGATTGATGGTCCAACCAAGGTCTTTGAGACGGTATTGACCATTAGGTTGAGTGACACGGTCATAGGGGTACAAGATGCTAGGATGATGTGTCTTATGTACTATGTTTGGGTCACTTTCACCAATTTTTATTGGATTGTGTTCCATTAGAGTCACGTGCACATAAATATGACCCAGATAATGAGGTGGTGTTGACCACTCATGTGGGTAGATGCCTCATTTAATCGTGGCTTAGGATGGTGTTGACCATCATTGAGGTTGAAGGTGATTTTAATTAGAATCCACATAGATGGTGGGGATACATCAGGTGATAGTGATTAGACTATCGGTTTAGGGATGAGGGTCACCATATATTGAGGTTGTAGGGACATGATTATTTTGGAGGATGTATATACAAATTCCTCAAGACATCTATGTTGAGACAATAGTGTTTATTATTTGGATAATAGACATCATTGTGCCTCAGATGTTGGGCTTCGAGCCGATGAGGATTTTTCTAAGATGAGGTTCGAGGGGCCAGATACTTGATTGGGTGTGGATTTGGGATGTTATTTATTTTATTACGACACATGAGGTTTTTTTGCATGATGTGATGATAATACTTTTATAGGAGGTGAATGAGGGTTTTCCATCACGTTACCTATAAGGGGATGCCTTGGGATTTATACTAAGGATCCTCACCACTATAGTTATTTATTTATAGAAGTATCATTGTATTCCATAAATATAACCAGGGGAACATGGATTACTAGTGGTGGTCAAAGAAAGTGATCACTTCCTTATGGATGCTGAGAACAAGGGAAGTAGGTATTTATTTATTGAGCATGTTCTGCCTGATTATTTTATTTTTACTATACACCTTCATTATCACAGATGTAAGATAAGAACACGTAAGTGGTAACCTACTGAGATTTATTCTCACACTGTACATGGGACCCTTGGGACATATGTAGACTTTATGATTTTATGATCTAGCAAGGGAACAAGCATAAAAGCTAGACCTTAGTTATAATGTCATATTTCTTATCATGGGATGGATGTTAAGGACTTTGTGTTCCTACATCAGTTGGAGTTACTTTTTATTACTTCCTTTTTTGTATTGGAAAGCTTGTATATGTATGTACTGAGGTCGTCTATGGGAGAGCCTTATTTATTACTATTTTGTATGACCTAACTTTTAAACAAGCTTCTACAAATGGTATCATACTTGTTTGGTATCTAAAAATAGTATTTTATAGTAAATATGGTATGTTTGAGCTAGTTGATCACTATTGTTAACATCTGTTGTGTTTTTACTATGGTGGTACATTGGTCTAGTGTTTTATGGTATTTTATTCACTATGTTATATACATACATACCATTAATATTATCATTACCAGAGGGTATAGTCTCACCACTATCATCTATATACACCCTCATTGCTAGTTGACAACCTTTGGTGTATGAGGAGGTGCGCCTAAAGCCCAATAGTCAATTAGCCATGAGCATTGTTCGGGTGGAATGATGGGTCTGGGTGATACAAATGGTATCAGTGCATTTCATAACTAGGAATAAGTAGCCACATTCAACTAGCTACTAATGGTATCAAATGACTTTCTTTTTAGTTGGTCTTACTATTTGGGTTATGGTAGACCAAAGATTAGGATATTGTTGGAACTGGGTAAGAAGCTTATGTTTGGGTGCCTCAATCCCCATGAACAGGTGAAAAACAAGTTTCTAGGTGTGTGAATTTTCTATTCACGTTTTTCTCATTTATAGTTTATTTTATTTCCACCTCAAGTGGTACACTTGGGTGTGATTATTATCTATTATGATGTGAGACCCTTGGACTGTTATGACAAGGGAGGTTTTATTACACTTTCTTGATAGGCACATAGGATGATATATATATATATATATAGATATTTTACTATGATAAATTTATTGTGATTTTAATTGGGAAAGTGTATTGAGCTAATAGGGGTTGGTTTATTTAAAGTGTCAAAAAAGGAAGCAAAATAGTGTTTTCCTGTTTAGCCTATATTTGGTGGCATTCTACTCAGCCATCCCAAGCTTGTGGTTTCAATGAAATCTATGTGTGATTCTATGTGATATGTGACATATATATATATATATATATATTTGTGTTCCTATGAAAAATTACTTATGATTTTTACTAGGAACCTGGATTGTTCTAAGAGGGGTTGGGTTGTTTAAAGTGTTAACAAAGGAAGCTAAATAATAATTTCCTATTTAGCCCCTATTTGGGGTAATTCTACTTAGCTAGTCCAGAAATTTGGTTCTAATGAAATATACGTGTGATTATATGTGATATAATATTCATGAGATATATGGTCCTAGATTTAATAGAAGTGTTCATGGATGAGGATAGGGATGAGTTGTTTAAAATTTCAATAAAGAAGCTAAATAGTGTTTTCCAGATTAGAAGATTTGGTGGTATTCTACTTAGCTACCTCAGATGATATGTGATGTATGAATCTATTATGGGTAGGTGAGGTACCATGAGGCTGAACATATATATGAAAACTGGCTCTGATATGGGTGGTTAAGGGGACCATGAGGCCGGATGTCATGTGGTAGGGTTGCAATGAGGGAGTGTAAGGGTTGTGAGATTGTACTTCTTATTAAAAATTTACATATTACTGTTATATATATATATATATATTATGGCCATCTAACCGTGTAATTATTATTCAGCGGGTTTACACCTAGGTGTCTTCTGATGGGTGTCAGTTGGGTGATGATTTAGTATTGCAGGAGCGTGCATGGGTTGAGGTCCCTGAGGGTTGGGATGAGACTCTGTAGGGTTGGGATATGCATGAGTCATAAGTACAAGAACATGTATAGGTTTTGGTAAAGGAAGGAAAACTATAGGATATGGAATCTTTTCGGTCGTGGATTAACAAACAACTTAGGTCATTCTTCGTCCAGGTTATCCTGGGGATTGTATGAGGAGCAAAGAGAGAAGATACTTCTATAATGTTCTTAACTTGAGAGTTAAATTCATAGAACCACCAATATTATAGGGTGAGTTAATAACAAAGGAGTCTTAGAACTAAATAGAGTTAGTGGAAACCATTTACAAGCATCTTGAGACACCACAGAGATGAATGGTGAAGCTGATGATGTAAATTCATAGAGGATCTAAAAATCATTGGTGGAATGTATAGGTATAGATTGGTAGACATGAGGGACATTCTTGGAAATAATTTGAGGCTAGGTTCTTTGAGAACTTATTCCTAGATAAACATAGGTAGGATAAATGAGCCTACATCTTGGAGATATGTCTATCATGGACTATGCAGCTACTTTCATAGATTTTTCTCATTTCGCACCTAGTATGGTGGGTGATGACACCACTAGAGTGAGGAATTTTGAGGATGGTTTATTGAATGCTATCAGGGTGTAGGTAAACATCATTAGGTTAGAATCATTCTTAGAGGTGGTCAATTGGGAACTGATAGCTGAGGGAAATATGAAGGACCCATCATATTCGAGTCAAGTGGTAGTGTTAGGTGGTTGAAGCAGTGATGCTTCATATACCCGGAAGCAGGGTTGAGGGGAGTTTCAGCTGGGCATTCTGGATAGAGACTTGAGAAAACCACAAAGAAGTGGGTCTTCACTGGCATGATTCTAGTGTGGTAATTTGGGATATGTGTAGATGTAGTGTGTTCAAGAACCAAAGTATTACTGAGCATGCAACCTAGCCAGACATCTTGAGAGGTTCTACCAGAAGTCTTCTCGGACATCCGACAGTCAGGGAATAGGATAGACTCATGGATTTGATATCATAATGGGAGTGATACTAGTTGTTGGTGGCTGGGATTTACCTATGTATAGAGGCTATGGAAGAGATAGTGGGTCCCAGCTGCGGGGTCAGTTGTTGGTAGCTAGTTTATCTCCACAGGGAGGCCAAGCCTCAGGTAGCCGGGCTTCAGGCCCGTTGCACATAGTGGAGCTGCAGGGTGGAGAGAAGGCCGGAGATCCGACTATATTTATAGGAACTCCATGGGTGTGAATTAATTAATTTTATTTTATCTTTTCCTTTTTGTATGGTATGTTTATTTTTAGTGAACATGGCATATGGGTTATTTTGGACTAACTAGAGTTGGTTTGTAGCATAGTATTGGCTTAGATGGATGATATATATATATATATATATATATATATATATTTGAGGTGTGTGGAACCATGGTTTATTATGGGAATTTATGGATGCATGGATTGTATGATATTCATAGGAATCAAACACTATGTGTGGGAATTTATATTTATATATGATATGGGTTTTACAGGAGATGTATAGGCATATCAGAATCTGATGAGATGAAAGACATGATTGGTTTTAGATGTCAAATGGGTATGATTTTAGAACCTTATGAGGTGTATGATTGATGATATGTCATGAGAGTACTTTAGAGTCTAGGGATGACTAGTGGACCATCATAATTTTGAATTTTTGGGTCGGGAAGTGACCAGGGTATGTAACTCCCAAGGTGGGGAGAACCTTGAAAGAGTTGACCTGTTAATTTATGACTGGGGTACACTGGATTGATTTTAAATAGATGGGATTTTTTATTACCATCTCATAGTAATTTTTTATAGCCGAGGGATGATATATTTTAAGGTGGAGATATTGTAACGACCCATGTTTTAGGAGTGGGTCAAAATCCTCAACCCATTTGATTTTTTTCTAGTTTGGTGGTTAGAAAAACTCTTTTCCTAATCATTGAAACATAATTTAGAGTTTTTATTTGAACTAAGGCCTCTTTAGATGGGTTTTAATGCTCTACAAGTGACTTGGGGGGGTTTAGATGGGTTTTGGGTGCATCAGAGGAAAAAAATACAACTTTTCAAAGTGTGTACATAGAGGCGCATGGTTTAGAAAAACTATGTGGCCTCCTAGGAGAAACCATGTGGCCCTATAGTTCCATTGGGAAAGTTTTGACAAATCATGAAGGAGAGGGCTCATGGATATGTGAGGAATTCTTCAAATTTTTACAGAGGCTCCCACACGGTTGGGAAAACTATGGGGGACTATTTTGTGAGGTTTGGTTCCTAGATACTGGGTTCCACATGGTTAACACATGGTTATCGAAACTGTGCATCCAAACCATGTGGGATAATTAATATGGAGAATTTACCAAAATCCCCCTACCTTCTATTTCTTTCTCCCCCTTCTTTCTCCTTCTCTTATCACACACAACATGGGTGCTCTATATTTTTTCTCCTGCCTATGCTTTGATCCATCTTCCACACTTGAATTCTAATTCAATGACCATTGGGTGCATTAGAACCACATAGATAAGGGATTTAATCCCATTTCTTCTTTTCTCCTTTTCTCTCACTATACAGTGCGCTAAATCCATGTGATCTATTTTACCATATTTTCAAGGTGTTCATCTAAAACACTGATTTCATCCAAAAAGTCTTGAGTTAAGAGCCGATACCAGAAAAGAAAACATCTACCAATATGAGGTAGGTGGTTCTTGGCTTTATTTTTTATTTCTCTCATGATTTAGGGGTGAGTTATTGAGCGCGCTCTTTGGGTTTTTGAGATAGAACCTTATAATTTAATGTTTCCTTTTAGTTAATTAATTAATAATATTAGATTCCTATAGGAATTCTCATCCTTGACTAAAAATAGTTAATCTTGGTGATAGGATTTAGACCACTTGGGTAATTAGGCTATGTGGGATATTTAAATTAAATTAAATTATATATATTGATTGTGATGGTTCAATGGGAATGTGATGGTAAAGGATCTATATGCACTGAGGTGATCATGATCACAATGACTAAGTTGAAAGGGTTCATTTGGATGGGCTTGGCCCAAGGTATATGGGTTGATATTGATCACTAGGTTGGGAGATGTGGTTTTCTAATTAAGGAAACAAGGTTTTCTTTATTGATGGAATGGACCAAGACTTTGAGATGGTGTTGACCTTCAGGTTGAGTGGAACAGTAACAAGGGAATGAGGTGAGAGGATGATGTGGATTAGGTACTATGTTTGGGTGATTGGCACTCATCGTGATTGGATGACACACAGTTAGAGGCGTGTGAACATAGATGGAACTCAGATATTGAGGTGGCGTTAACCACTAATGTGGGTAGAGTCCTCCCTCAGTTATGACTTAAGATGGTATTGATCATTAGTGAGGTTAGAGGTGATTGTCATAGAAATCTACTTGGATGGTGAGGAGCCATCAGGTGATGGTGATGAGACTATCATTTAAGGGATGATGCTGGCTATATATTGAGGCCATTGGGAAAGGATTATTTGGAAGTACATATATCACTGTTCCTCGGAATGTAGATTATTGATATGTAGATGTTTACTATTTAGATGGAAAATATTTTTTTACCTCAGATATAAGTTTTTGAGCTGGTGAGGATTCTTCTAAGTTGAGGTACGAGGGACAAGGTTCTTGATTAGGTGTTCTTTTAAGAAGTTGATTATTTGATTATGACATGGGATGTGTTGGATGGAATGAGGTGTCGATGATACTTTTACAGTAGGTTCCTGAGGGCTCTTCAGATTGTTACTCACTAATGGATTCCTTGGAATTTATGATAAGGATCCTCTCCACTATAGTTATATATATGTAGACATCTCACCATATTCTCTATATATATATCTAGGGTCAAGTGGATTACTGGTGGTGGCCAAAGGAGGTGATTGCTTCCTTGTGGCTGTTGAGCATAAGGGAAACATGTGTTTCTTTATTGAACATGGGTTACCTCCTTATTTTATTTTTACTATAAACCTTTATTTTCACTAATGTATGATAGACACACATTATTGGTGGCCTACTATGATATATTCTCACACCCCACATGGGTACCTCATGATACGTGTAGACTTTATGATCTTGCGATAATGTAAGGGACCAAGCTTAGGAGATCGAACTTAGTGATCATGTCATATTACTTAGAATGAAATGGATGGAAATGACCTTAATTTCCTACATCAGCTATATTTACCTTTTCATCTTTCTTTTTGTATTGGAATTATTATATATGTATGTACTGAGGATGGCCACGAGAGACCGTTCTTTCTTACTATTTTGTATGAAGATACTCGTACGTATTATTTTACGAATGGTTTCATATTTTTTTGGTAGATAAAAATGGGTTTTATTATTCAAATGGTATGATTGATCTTGTTGATCTCTTTTGATGTTGTCTTCTGTGCATCCACTATGGTGGTTACTGGTCGAGTGTTTTATGATATTTCTTCCTCTATGTTATATAAATTTAATCTATTTTTATTATCATTACTAGAGGGTATATTCTCCCCAATATCACTTCTTTATACCCTCAATTCTAGTCAAAATAATTTGGTGTATGAGGAGGTGCACCTAAGGCCCAATGGTCAACCAGACCTGAGCACTATTCAGGTGGAAAGATGGGTCAGGGAACTAAAAAATTGGTTTCATACTTTAGTGGGTGACAGTGATACATGCAATGCCACTTTTGGGTGCCGAAACCCATCCATGTCATTTTAGACCTAGTAGACACATCTAATCCCATTAAGGACCCAGAACCCATCTGAGGTAATTTTAAGTCCCAAATATAGGTAAACAAATCCCAAAAAATTTTATGTTTTAAAATATTAGGAATTGAATAAAAAATATTTCTGAGAACATTTGACATATAAATTATGGAATAAATATTTTTAATTTATTTTAATTCATATTAAATTCTATCAAGAGAAATTATTTAATAAATTAATTTTATTACAGAAACCTAACACTTTACAATATATTAATTCTTAAATAAATTTAATACATTCGATAGCTTGTGGTATACGCAACCCTGAGTCTAAATGAACTGCAATATAGTATACCATTATAACCTAGTTGTTAAATTGGTGGGTAGGAATAAGAATAACTAAATTATTAAATGTATGTGGTTTAAACATTTATAAAATAAATTCATTGGTCATCAATTTATTATAGACAAAAATAAAAATCATTTCAATGTAAAATAAATGTTCTTTTGAAAAAATGTTTTTATGCACACAATGTGTTTTTATATTAACAAATTAAATTAATAACTATTGGTAAATCATTTTAATTAATTTTATATATTATATTTTAAATAAAATGTTTTATTATTCATCTAATATTTCTCTAGGCATTAGATAAGAAGAAATCCATTTTGATGCAAAAAAAAATGTATTTTTCTAAAAAGTGGTTTCATCACGTTTTGTGAACTTATTAAAAAGTAAATATTTACCAATTATAGAAAATAAAATTTTAAAAATTAAAATAATTCTTTAAATCATAATTTCAAAATTATCTTATAATTTAATTTTTATAATTTTATAGAAATATTAAATTTTTGATGAATAGTGAAAATATTGATTTTTATTGAAAACTATATTTTCATTTAGATAATTTAAAAAGTTAATTTTTTTTAAATGGTATAAAAATAAAATTAGTTATATTATATTTTATTAATTAAATTTTGGTCATTTGAATTAATTTTATTTTTAATTTTGATGTTAAAACTTTTATTCTTAAAAAAACTTTTCCTTGAAAAACAGTTTTTTCATTGAGATTACAAATTTAATTTAAAATTAAATTATTACACTTCTATGATTTGAATTTTAAAAAATGGATTTAACATTTGGAATCATCAAAATAAATATTATTTAATAAGTTAAACTTATTTTTTTTTCATAATGAATAGTAAAAATAGTAAAAATTAATTTCCACGGTTAATGTTAAAATGGGTTTACTGAGGGGTTAAACTAAAAAGATAAGGGTTAAAATGAACTAAAAACGTTTTTAATTTATTTTTAATAGATTTATTTAGATATTATATCATATAAGGTTCATTATTTTTCCATCTTGGTGACATATGGTGCATGAAAAATGTGGGTATTATTTATTCTTTTCAAAAATTCCTAGTGTGTCCTCTACCCCACTTATAAAAGGACACCCCCTATCCTATCTTTTACACACTTAAAGAACCATTTGGTTTATAAAAGACCGAACAAAATACATTAATTAAATACCTCACCATTACACAGAGTCCTTTTTTTATCGTAAAATCATTTTAAGGTGGACTTAGTAATAAACCTAAACAGGTTGTCCGAAAATAGGTATAGTTGTTAACCATGCATTTTCATTTTATTTCTTATTCTAACTAAATTAAATATTCATAAAATATTATAAAATAATCAAAAAATTATATAACATATAATTAAATGATAGTTTTTAAATTTAATAACCTATATCCATCTCCTCTTCCATCAAATGAGAAATGAAACCGTCAATCATGTGTATGATAGACTACCGCCTCGCGAACCGTTGTAATTTTTTTTCCATAAACACCTCTCAAAATGGATATAATGATGTATTTAATGAATATATAGTACATCTATGACCTAATTATACTTATAAAATTATAATATCACATATAAATTCATACCTTCCAATGATTTTTAAAACGATAATGTCGCTCGTGTATATGTGTAGACTATCACCTCAACGAAGTGATTTAATTAATTTTTAATTTTATTTTAATATGGATGGTAATAAGGATGTATTTTATTATAATATGTGTTTTATATGATATAATAATTATTATGTAAATTTAAATTATTATTTTCCTTTATTTTTTCCATCTATCAATAAATTAAAATAGGGTTCATTCGTACATACAACCTACCATCTCCATGAATGGTGTAACTCATTTTTCAATATATAATTTTATGGATGAATCTAAATATGTATATAATTAATATATGTTATATTAATATAATGGTTAAAATTATGCATATTATGAGATTATGATCAATTTACAAGGACATATACTACCATACCAGAGCATACATGAAAAACAAATCAGTTGTTACAGGAAGTAATGATTCTTAACAAAGAATTGTTAATAAGTGGTGAGAAAATTTTATAATAACATCATATAAGGTATGATATATTTGATTGTTATTCTTTAATATATTTATAATAAATCTATTTTTATTATAAATGAGTTTTAAATATGCATAAATAAAGTTAAACCTGAGGTAAGAGTTTATTTCACAATCTCATTAATATTTGGGATTATTTGTGTTTAAGTATCCCTTTGGAGACTTATTTTGTATTTCTATCTAAAAAACAATATATGTAATTATGATATGGTTATTAATTAACTTTTCATATAATATTATCATTTTATGCTCTTTGGTATTTAAAATTATTGAGGAGATCTTTTTAAGAAAAGATAACTTTATGTATCTCTTCAGTTGAAAATCCTTTTTCTTCTATATCTATTTTTTCAGAAAAATGTTTCCAAGAATGTGTTTAATATTATTATATAATTTTTAAATTAATTTTTACCCATTATTGGAATTTTAAATAAAAAATAAAAGGAATGTTCTTATCATTCTTGAAAAAAGGTTCTCATAGACTTTTCTTACAAAAGCTTGAACGAAATATTTTTTAACATATATGACATGAAAAAATTTCCACCATCATGGTATCTCATTAACTTGAAGACTATTTCACAAGTTTCCATAATTATTTTAAAATAAAACATTTTCCTAATATTTTGGAAATTTTTAGTTTTTAAAAATTATTTTCAAAGTGAAAAGTGTATTTTTCTCAAGAATGTTTAAAAAGAAATTTTAATGGAATTATTATTAATAAATGACAACAACCATTATTTTAAATATGATCCACTGGGGAAATGTTGTAATAATACTATCCTTATTATTTATTTGGATGGTTTATGATCAATTTGATCGGGGATATACTATTTTGATACCATTCTCCATATTACTCTGGATGGTTTATTATTATGTTTATTGATCGGAGAAATTATTAACATTTTATATGATAGTTTTTCAATAAGAATGTTTACATTGATTATTTTTCACTTCTTTCATACGAGGAATTAATTTACTTTGTAAGTGATGAGAGGGGACCTCTATGAACCCTCAATGCATTGGTAGGTCTCATGAGGAAAACTAGTTTGGGTATTTGGACAATACCACACCCATTTATATATGATGTCTTAGAATGAGGCCTTAATGGTAAGTTTATGATGTCTGACATTATGCATTCCCTATTTATGAGATTAATTATTGATATAAATTTGATTAGTTATGATATACATGGATAAGTTTCATGCTAATGTGATTATTTATATGAAATTTTTTGAACATAAATTATTCCAACCATATTATTCTTTGGGATCAATTTATTGATTAAATGGAATGTGTTTTTAGTTATGTTCCTTTTCATATTGATTTTGATAGCTTCTGTTGTATGCATACTATTACTAAGCATCTAAGATCACCCCTTTCTAATTTTTCCTTTCACCAAGATTCCAGGAAGTGTATTATGAGTGATTTGTAGGGATATTCTTAAAGGAATAATGGAGTTCTCAAATAAAATGCTATATTGTATTTTAAGTTTCATAATGTAATGTGAAATTTATGTATGTATCTATTTTTCCAATACTACTGAACTATTCAAATAATTGGGATGTGATCACTTTTATTTAGTACTAATGTAATAAAGTAACCAATAACTATATGATACTAGGGATAAAGTCTTTATTGTTGGTATCATATCAAGTTTAGTAGAAAAATTGGGAACTAAATTTAGGAAAACATATATTAGAGGAAATAACCCTATGACTGACTATGAGGATAATTCTAAGTATAGGATAACATCCTAATGTCTTGGTGAGGTAGAGATTATGTTTATTACATATAAATACACCCCTTTCTAGATAATATAAGTGGATATGGATCTAGGATGATTTCACTTAGGGGTAATAACTCTAAAAAGGGCACATTGGGCCTTGACTCAATCATCACCTAGTGTACGAAAATCGGCTTGTCTACACACCTAGTTTAAAACTCATAGAGTAAATTCTTTGGTTAATTCACATTTCCTTTACAAACCATTATAAAGGATATGAAAATATTTTTATGATTATAGAATGTTCCCAAAGATCCCAAGTTTATTATTTTGATATTAGTTATGTTTTTTTTTTCAATTTATGTTTAGCATTTAACTAGTTTTGTATTTATACATTATGAACCATAATTTCATGATCTAATATAGTGTATTCAGTTATTTAGAAATTATACCAAATAGAATTGATGAAAATATATCAATGTGAATAATCCTTGATGGGATTGGCCTCCTAGGAAAGATAGTTAAGTTAGAGTTATAGTTGTAGCTAGATATGGACAAATTATAACTATATTGAGGTAGCTAAATCGGGCTATGAAGAATAATCTTTACCATATATAACATCTTACTGATGCACAATGTGGTGTAACAATGTTATTAAATTTCATGTGTCAACAAACTTCATCATTTAATGGGACTAAAAATCTATTTTAGCTGAGAAATGGATAATTTCCTTAGAGAATATATTTATTTTATTGGGAAGTAATGAAAGGGAGATGGTTTTTATGAAAGTTTATCATCTCTTATGGGATATGGATCAATGGTGTTCAATGATTCAAAACACCAATGATGAGGAGGAAATAAATATCATGGGTGTAACACCCCACCCATCCTAATTGGATTAATTTGAGGTGAAAGTGATACATGGACTTAAGTGAAATCCCCAAGATGCCAATGGGTAAAAAATGCCAAGGGCTCCATTTAAAATCGGGTGTTGATTTTCCATTTTGAAAATAAAACAACCAATTAAACATGACATAACAAAATAAAAAACTCTAAAACGCATGATAAAAAATAAAATACAACCCAACCATTTCATTTATATCAAAACCAACTACAAAGAGTACCATAATAGAAGACTAAAAAACTACCAAGTACACAGTGGAAAACAAACCTCAAAAAAATGGAACACATTGACCACTCCAAAGATCTAACCAATTCTAGGCTCTACTCCACAAAACGGTCCAAGTATCATGAAGTACTACTAAATATGTATGATACTTTACCTTTTCACATGTCCCAATAAACAAAATATAAAAAATCACTAAAGTTTGAAAGTAGGTATGAGTATTAAAATTTAGTAGATTTTACTCAATGACTTCCCTACTCATGCCACTATGATATAATTGGTTAGAATATTTCATAAAAAAATTATATAAAAAACTTGAAACAGTTTATCACACAACCAAAACTACTTCTGACAAAATATTTTTCCAAACAAAAACTTTTTTTCCTGAAGGAAACCAATAACGTTCTTCAAAACCATTCCATCTTTCCATTTTTGACATACCCCATTCCAATCCACATATTCATATATCCACAAATCTACAAATACATGCTTCATTAAGATAGTTCCATACTCATGAGTGGTTTCTCATCGATCTTTCAAGCTATCACAATGTAATTAAATCTCATGTTCCATTATACCTTTGGCACCGAGTACAAGGTCATGTTTCAACCAAGCCTCGTTATGCAACATGAACACACACCACCAAGTATTCCCAAAACCCATGCCAATACAGTCATTTCAAAACCATTTCAATGCTAAAAACATTTCAATAAAACAAAACTTTTATTGAAAACCACTTTACATAAATCAAAACAAGTAACTATTTTAGAATCCATATTTTAAAATCATTTATCAAAGCACTTTGCACAACAATTACACAATCCCACAAAAATACAGAAACCATCACTAAAGTGGGTTTCTACAATGATTTTAAAAACAATTTATAAAAAAATATAATAATTTTTTTCAATTTGAAACTATGTAAAATAATTCTTGTAAGAGGATTCTAGATTGAAGAAACCTACCTTGAGAAATTAGTGAAAGAGATAAATGACATGAAAAATGCCAATGAAACCAGGTTGAATTTCCAAGAACCTGACTTAGATCTCTTCCCCTATCATAAAAAAGACGAATATAATCATATTTTGAATCAAATATCTTAGATCTATCCAAAATGAATGTAGATCTAAAAAATTGAGAGATATAGAGAAGTAGATATAAAAACAACCACCAAGAACTACCAATAATGAAGACTTACCATGAGAATCCTGCTTCAAATCACCAAGAGAAGTCTGATGATTGACCCCAAGTCAATAGAAGAAGGTTCCTCAGCATTTGGGAACATAGAATCTTGATTTAGGGCTATATAGAAAGAAAAATGAGGAAATTAGAGACCGAAATAGGTGAGATCCACAATTTTTGGATCTAACATTTAACCCGTGCATGATTAGTTTCACGAGTAGGAAAACCGTGCACTAATCGTATGCCAACCACTGCCTCAAGGATGAACTTCGTATAGTTTTCAAACCGTGAATGAGATTTTCTAAAGACCACTATCTTAATTAGCATAGTTTCTCATAGGATTCCACATGGTTTGGATAAATCGTGCACCTTTACCTTTTCCCCTGTCTCATTGTGTACAGTTTCCTATAGGTGTTTCATGGTTTTCCCAAGCCATGCACCAACCGTGAACCTGTACAACATCCCCAAAACACTTTAAAAGTTATCCAAACTCCCCAAAACATCACCAATATACTTTACATACTTAAAAAAACATAACTAAATGGTTACTTACTTAAAACCTAGGGTGCTACATTCTCCCCACCATTTTCATTTCCATCCCCAGAAAGTAGAAAGCCAACATCTTACTGAAAGAGTTATGGCCATTTCTCTTTCATTTATTTCTTGCAATCCCATGTTTCTTCCTGAATCTGAACATGTTTCCACAAAACCCACACTAGTTCGATGGTTTTTCCACATAATACTTTCTCTTGTATATCTAAAAACCATACTAGAATGTGAAATAATGAAGCATCTAGATCTTGTTCAATGTGATCCCATTGAATCACATGGTTAGGACCAGGATAATACATTTTCAACTGAGATACCTCAAACACATTATGCACTGCACTGAACCATGTTGTAAATGGAAACCGATTTTCCACCACACCAACCCATTTCTTTATATCAAAAGGGCCAATGTATTGAGAAGATAACATGCCTTTATTCCAAAAAATATGATGTCCAAGACTTGGAGATATCCTCAAGAACACATAATCACTACCTGTGAATGAAAATGGATATCAAAAATGACCCACATATGATTTCTGATGACTCTATGTCTTCTCCATCCATTTTATGATCAACTGAATCTTCTTTGTTGTCTCTTAGAAAAGGCTTGACCCTGTTAGTGAAGTCTCACATATTTCCTTGCAACAAAGTGGAGAATGATAAGGATGACCATAAAATGATTCAAACAAAGACATTTTTTCGATTCATGATATATTTTATTATATGAGAACTCCACTAATAGAATTTTATCTTCCCATGAGCCACCAAAATCCATTAAACAAGCCTACAAAATGTCTTCCAATGTTTGTTTCATCCTTTTGGATTACCCATCCATTTGAGGGTGATACCTCATACTCATAGCCAACTAAGTGCCAATGAATTTCTATAAGGATTTCCCTAAATAATATGTAATCATTAGATCTATGTCTAAAACTATTTAAAATGGTATTCCATGTCTTTTTACCACTTCTCTGATATAGATTTTTGACAATTCCTCCACTGTATGAGTTTCAAAAATAGGAATGAAATGAGAAGACTTGGTGAGACAATCCATTATCACATATATGAAATCTTTTTTTCGAACCATTCTTGGGAGAAATATAATAAAATAAAAAGTTATATGCTCCCACTTCCAAACATGAGTAACTAAGGACTGCAACATACCTACGGGTCATTTATGTTCTTCTTTGACCTGTTGAATAGTTAAGCATCTGGAAATTAACTTAGCAACCTTATTTTTTATGTCGACCCACCAAAACTATGATTTTAATGCCTTATAAATATTATTTATTCCATCATGAAAAAATCATATCTAATGGTGGTAAGAATGAAGAAGTTGTTATTGATAATCCACAGGTAAGACCATTCAATTTCTAAACCACAAAACTGAACTCCCATCCAGCATCTAGCCCTCAACGGTCTCCCCACCATTAATTTTTGACCTCATTTCCACACATTCTTAATCAGATGCTTGTGCCTATTTTACCATATTTACCAAATCAAGAACCAAGGAAATTGGAAATAAAACTACAACCTAACCTAATTCTTCAAATTCCATGTTTGTATCTGCTATCACTAATAACAACTGTCATTGATCTGAAGCCTCTTTTTCCAATTGAGAATAATAATTTCTACTTAATGAATCTTCCACTGAATTTCCCTTAACCAGTGTATACATCAACTCAAAATAAAAAATTTGAATATAATCCATCCATATTCTTTGTCTCAGGTTCAAATCCTATTATGAGAAAATATTCATTTAGATCTTATGATTCATAAACACAATAAATTTCTCACTGAAGAGATAATGATGAAAAGTCTTCAAAGCCTGATCTATGACAACTAACTTAAAATAATGTGTTGGTTAGTTCTTATTATGAAATCAGAACTACTTTAATCTATAAGTGATAACATGATTTCCTTTCATGAGAACACAACCCAACCCAGATCCCAAAGCATAATAGTACACCACGTACCCTTGTCCTGATTTCAAAAAAATCATGATCGGTGCAGATTTAAGGTAATCATTTAACTCTTGAATAGACTTCTGACATTCCTCATCCTATTATAATGGAACATTATTATTTTTTAAATATTTCATAGGCAATGTAATTTTTGATAATTCATGAAAAACGCATCGATAACAACCATATAATCTAAGAAAATTGTATATCTCAAAGGCGTTCTTCAATGGTTGCCAAAAGATCACAACCTCAATCTTTTCTGGATCTATAAAAACACCTATTTTTTAGATTAAATTACCCATAAACTGTACCTCTTGTATCCAAAAACCACAATTTGATGGTTTGACATACATACGATGATCCCTCAATATTCCCAACACTTTCGCCAAGTGTTGTTCATGATCAAACCTTGTCCTTGAATACACCAATATGTCATCCACAAAAACCACTATGAACAAATCTAGATATATTTAAGAATATCTGATTCATAAATTCACTAAATAATTCTAGTTTATTCATAATACCAAAAGACATTACCATATATTCATAATAGCCATATTGGCTTCTAAAATCTATCTTCAGAATATCCTCCTTATGAACTCGTAATTGGTGATTTCCTGATCGCAATTAGATCTTAGAGAACCACTAAGCTCCCCTCTATTGACTGAACAGATCATCAATGCAAAGATATAGATATTGATCCTTTATCATATATTGGTTAATCTTACGATAATCAACACACAACCTTTGAGTTGCATCCACCTTTTTGACAAACAAAACCAATGTTTCCCATAGAGATGTGCTTGACCGAATGAACCCTTTGCTTTCCATATCTTCTAACTACACTTTCAAATCCCTTAATTATATTGGTTCTATTAAATAATATTTAAGATAAATAGGGATGTTCCTCATAAGGAGATCAATCATAAACTCCACCTCTCTCATAGGTGGAAACCATAATGAATTTTTAGGAAACGCATTTAGAAACTGATCCACCACTATTGGAAAACTATTCATCTTGATCTTGTCTATCAATGCTAAATACAACACTACCAACTGATATGAGATCGTTCTAACTACTAGTTCCAAAAATATCATTACACCTTCCTTTACATGCCGATCTCCTCAAAAGAGATGCTCGACTCCATATTCAGTTGTAAAACTGACTCTTCATGTATAACAATCTATGTAAGATTTGAACATATTCAAACAATCCGTACCTAGTGTAACGTCCCGGTTCCAGGTGCCACTCAACGGGTTCCTCGAACCCGGTTCACCACGTGACCTCAAGCACATTTCCCCAAACACCAGAGGTTGCCGACTAGCAGTGAGGGCCCAAGTCTGATAGTGGGGAAACTATGCCCTCATTTGTCAAAGTGTAGTGCAACGGAAAGAATAAAACATACAAAAATAGAGGAAGCGGATAACCATACATAACTGAAATAAACAACTGTAGTAGATATAACCAACCAGTATATAAATAATGATGAAACATGCCTCTATTCTATGAAAACATCCAGAACATGTTACACAATCAATACAATACAACTGGAGAGTACAACAATACAAAACGAAATGGCCGATATCATCGCGAGCCTAAGCCCGGTCCCATGCTCCCCTACTCCTCAGCAGCAATAAAGTACTTATATAAGGACCCTTGACCTTATCCACACCTATAGAAATGTAATCTATAAGGCCGAAAATCATGACCCAAATAGGGTGTGAGAAATATATCTTAGTAGGCACCACCAAAGGCACGTGCCCAACTGTGTGTAAACATGCAACAATAGTGTGAAAAAGTAAAATGCAATAAACTAAGCAGTACTCAAAAGTAACCAACTTACCAGTTATATTTCCATTTAATTATTAATTTAATCTATTTAATATAAGAAAACACCATAGTGAATTTCTAAGTAAAGAGTCAGCATCCTCAAACAAGCAAAACCTTACCCTCAGGTAATCAGAATCCAACCTGCAGGTAATTTCCCTCAGGCGTAACAGAATATCACCTTCAGGCATTGCCCTTAGGCATATCAAAATCTCGCCCTCAGGCATACGAAGTGTCTCCCTTAGGTACAGAAGTCAAGCCCTCTAGCACGAAAGGTTGCCCTTAGGCGAAATAGAATGCTGCCCTCAGGCTAATACAGTCACGCCCTCAGGCCATAGTAGAACACAACCCTCAGGCATAAGTAACCGGGCCAGTCCCAACATATAAACATGCAATTTTTATAAAATTCCTCTCAAGGAAAAAGTAATGCATAATTTAAACATGGAATACCCTCGGGTATCCTAGCCAAATAACTAAATAGAGGAATGCACCCCCGGGGTGGTCCTAGTTCCAAGAAACGATCCCAAACATCATTTTAATATCACATTTAATTACCTATACAATTCTAGGTAGTTAAAATAGCCACGACCTCAGCAACACGACACCCCAACATGGGTTCGTGGCGCTAAAATAAACAATACATACAACATTTGGAAAAATAAACACCAAGCCACCTACCTTAAACATCAACGAACGATATACGCGAATGACGCCTTCTGAAATGTCCAATAACGCCATAGATTTGAGGTAAAAGAATTCTCACTTAAGCACAAATAACTCCCATTAGGAGAATAATTGGAAAGAACTACTCAAGGGTAAGGGAGGGCTTACCCACGTGATTCCAACGAGATCGTCCGAGGCGGAAACAGATTCCAGACCTGCGCTCGGCAGATCTCTAAATCTCTGGCCTTCCTCTCCAAAGTTCTCTTCCTATTCTAAGCCTTCCCTGTGAATAGGGGAGGCTACTGCCCATTTTAAGAAAAAAAAGTACCCTGTGTGTATTTCCAAGTACACGGCGTGTACTTCCCATTTTTAAACTGTTCCTCTGACGGCTTCTCGCTAGTGCGACACTGTTCACCTGCCAACATGACTACACGACGTGTCTTCATGAGTACACGGTGTGTGCTACCCCAAAACTGTACACCACCTTAATATTCTCCTACCGACTGACTACACGACGTGTAAAGGGCCACTACACGGTGTGTAGTTAGTTCCTACACCCTTCATCGCTGACATGGCCACACGCCCCGTGTACTCATCCCACACGGCCAGAAGTACACAGCGTGTGGAAAAGTACATAGCATGTACTTCCAAAATTTGGAATTTTTCCCCATTTTCCTTATTTTCTCAAAAACAATTAAAGAAAAGAGAAAAGAAGAAACTTGTACCTCAAAAATAAGAACTAGGTTATTACAAACTTCCCCCCATAAAGAAATTCATCCCTGAATTGTCCTTCCAAGGGTGGCAAAGATAAACCTCAGAATAGCTCTGGCCACTGAGCACGTACGTCGGTCTCCAACTCCCAGGTTTCGTCCTGCACTCGGCCATGCTACCATAGTAACCATACGAGAGGAACTGACCTGCATCAGAGAACCTTCGTGCTCCTATCAATGATATGAATCAGATGCTCCTCAAAGGACACATCTTCCTCAAGATCAACCTCCTCTTGCTGAAAGACATGAGACATGTCTGAATGATAGCAGCGCAACTGAGATACATGGAAGACGTCGTGCATGGCTCTATACCTCTGTGGCAACTGCAGCCGATAGGAAACCAGCCTGACTCTCTCCAGAATCTCAAATGGCCCCACATATCATGGTGAAAGTTTACCATGTCTCCTGATCCACCTATGTCCCAGCCTCGGTGAAACACGCAAGAAGAACTAATCCTCAACCTCGAACTCCAAGGGTCATCTGTGGCAATCAGCATAAGATTTCTGACGAGACTGCGCAGTAGCCATATGCTTCTGAATCAATTGGACCTAATCAGAAGTCTCCTGCATGATACATGGTCCCAGTAAAGCTTCCTCACCTACCTCTATCTAGCACAAGGGTGATCGGCATGGCCTACCATATAAATCCTCGTAAGGTTCCATCCCGATGGATTCCTGAAAACGATTTTTGTATGCAAACTCCACTATGGGTATATGCTTCTCCCAAGAGCCCCCAAAGTCTAGGATGCATGAACACAACATGTCCTCAAGAACCTATATCGTATGTTCTGACTGGCCATAAGTATGAGGGTGGTAAGCTGTACTTAGAAGCACATGTGTACCCAGTGCCCTCTGAAAACTCTGCTAGAAACGAGACATAAATTGGGCGTCCCTATCTGAAACGATAGAACGAGGGACCCCATGAAGATGTATGATCTCTCTGATATACAACTTTTCGAGCTCGTCAACCCCTAAGGTCTCCTTGATTGGAAAAAAGTGAGATACCTTTGTGAGTCTATCCAGAACAACCCACACGATATCATTGCCTCGAGGTGACCTCATAAATCTAGTCACGAAGTCCATCGTGACATCATCCCATTTCCACTCTCGGATAGGTAACTGCTGTAATAGTCCAGCTGGCCTCTGGTGCTCCGCCTTCAACTGCTGACAGGTGGAACACCTTGTAACAAAACCAGCTATTTCTCTCTTCATACCCAGCCACCAGTATTGATGTCTCAAGTCACAGTACATCTTGGTAACCCTGGGATGAACTACCCAAGCTGAAGCATGAAACTCCTGCATCAGCTCCTCGCATATATCCCCTGGAACCCACACTCATCTATGGAAACACATAATTTCATCATCGCCTATCATCCAAACAGGAGGAGGGTCCTCACTTTCCACCGACTCCCGTAGAACTAGGCCTTCAGAATCAGATAGCTGTATCATCCTCACTCTATCAGGAGGGTAGAAGTCACAGCTAAAGATGAAATATGGGTCTGCCCCTGACTGTCGTGCACCTCCAAATGCATCTCATAGAACAAGTCCATAAGCTGCCACTCACCACTGGCCTCCTGCACTGCCTGTATCTGAGTATTTCTGCTCAGTGCATCAGCTACTGTATTACCTTTAACAGGTGTATAGGCAAGGCTCAAAATTGAAGGACTATAGGTATTCGACCCACCTCCTCTGCCTCAGATTCAAGTCAGGCTGAGTAAAGATATACTTGAGGCTTTTGTGGTCGGTGAAAACCACAAAATGCTATCCCAATAGATAATGTCTCCAACAGCGCAACACATGCACAACTGCAGCCAACTCGAGGTCATGCGTTGGGTAATTCCTCTCATGTGGCCTCAACTGTCGAGACCCGTATGCAACAACTCGATTGCCCTGCATCAAAACTGCTCCCAGCCCAATACCTGATGCGTCACAGTAAACTGTATAGCTCTTCCCTTTCTCTAGAAGTATCAGTACTGATTCTAATTTCAACCTTCCTTTCAGGTCTTGAAAGTCTATCTCGCAAGCTTCCGTCCAAATGAACTTCACACCCTTCTTAGTCAAACCCGTCAACGACGCTGCTAAGTAGGATAAGTCTTGTATGAAGCGTCTGTAGTAACCATCCAGCCCTAAGAAACTCCGTATCTCAAACACATTCTTAGGATGTTACCAGGAAACTACTGCTCTCACCTTCTATGGGTCTACTACAACACCTGCCTCTGAGATGATATGACCCAGGAAGTGAATATGGTCCATCCAAAAGTGGCACTTCGAGAGTTTAGAATATAGCTGATGCTCTCTCGGTGTACTCAATACGATATCAAGATGGGTGACATGATCGTGTCGAGTGTGAGAGTACACCAAGATGTCGTCCATGAATACTACCACAAAAGAGTCCATATAAAGATGGAACACATGATTAATCAGAGCCATAAAAACTAATGGCGTGTTCGTGAGTCCGAACAGCATAACCAAGTACTCGTACAGACCATAGCTGCTCTGAAAAGCTGTAAGTGGTATATCCGATGGTCTCACACGCATCTTATGATATCCTGATCTCAATTCAATCTTTGAGAATAATCATGCTCCACGAATTTGATAAAAAAGATCATCTATACTCGGAAAGGGATACCGGTTCTTAACCGTCAACTGGTTCAGCTTCCGATAATCCACACAGAGTCTGAGGGTACCATCCACCTTCTTCACAAAAAGGACCGGAGAACCCCACAGAGAAGTACTAGGTCGGATAAAGACCTTTTCCTGTAACTCCTCTAACTGCCTCTTGAGCTCCTGCTGCTCAGGTGTAGCCATCCTATAAGGAGGAATGGACACCAGTGCTGCCCCTGGCACAAGATCAATAGAGAAATCCACCTGTCGCTCCAGAGGTAGATCTGAAAAATCATCCGAGAAGACATCCCTGAAACAATCAACCACTGAAGGGAAATCTGTCTGACAAGTCCCCTGATCATCCAGGTATAATCTAGTAATCTAGGATATGACTCCACCTCGCCCATGATGCTCTGGTCCAGCTCGACTCACCTGAACATCCCATTCACCCTTGTATAGAAACTCTCTTCCCTCTTGTGATGTGAAACTCACCCTACGATGATAGCAGTCTACAAAGGCTTGAAAGGGAACCAAACAGTCCATCCCGATAATGAAATCATAAGCTATCATCTCTAAGACATAGAGGTCCCAAAGAAAGTGACACCCACTAACCATTAGGGGGGCACTCCTTGCACTGATGTACACCAGCTGTTCTAGTACCCAATAGAGTGTCTAGAGTCATAACGTTAGAAGAAGAATAAACACAGAGCCTGAGGCTCTCCACAACGGGCACATATATGAAACTATGTGTAGCACCCGTATCAAAAAGTACTGAAGACAAGACAAAAGCTACTAGAATAGTACCTCTAATAGTAGAAGGTCTGGGATCTTGATCCATCTGGGTCTGTTGCACTGCATATGCCTACCCAGTGCCGCGACCCTAGAACACAACCTAGCTACCCTGAGCTATCCCGCTCTGTTGCCTCTAAGATCCTGGTGTCTGGCTACCACAACCACGACCACCATCCCTGCCTACACGCCCTGACGTATTCCAGTTCCCCGACTGGTAAGAAGCCACTGGTCCTGCTCCCACACATGGAGTCTGCACAGAACCCCTCTCACTAGCCATCAGTGGAACCTCCCTACAAAAGCATTGCAGATGAACCACCTTGCCTCAAGATTGACACTCCACTAGAACACGTGGACACTGTGGTCTCTTGGGCCCCTCTTTACCACACTGGTAGCCCCTGATCGGGCCACTTGAAGAAACTTCCTAGATGGTACTGCCTCCCTGAGATAAATCCATCTGTCTCTTCCTCTTGCCAGTAGAAATAGTACCAGTAACTGGTGTTGAACCGCCCTGGCCCACACCACTAGCTTCCTACGGGTTCCTCTCTGTAATCAGCGCCTGATTTATAATAGCATGTACTAAAGGCTACCTGAAAACATTCACCAACACTCGGATGTCATAATGAAGACCATCCTGAAAGCGTCTGGCTCTCAACGTCTCATCACCCACCAAAACAGGTGCAAAACGTTGAAGATCGGTGAAACGATCAGAATAATCCATTAACGATATAACACCCTACTACAGATTCATGAACTCTCGAGCTCTATCTGCTCTCAGAATCTCTGGAAAGAAGAATTCATAGAAGACTGCCTAAAAATATTTCCACGCCATGTCATGTGATGCTCTGACTGGGTGGTAACATCCCACCACCTCTTGGAAGAATCACGCAGCATATAAGTCACGAGCTTGACCCTTCACCCTGGAGGCATCTCAAGATGCTCGAAAATAGTCTACATAGACCCCAACCAAGATTTTGCAGCCTGTGGTCCACCATACCCTGAAAGCATAGGTGGATGCTACTGCTGGAAGATACGTGTCAGCTCAGCCATAGATGTGGCAGCCTGAGGTGCTCCCTGAAAGGTCTGTATGAACCGCATAAAGCCTTCATGGAACTGCGCATCTGCGCCTGTGTCGGGTATAACAGCTGGTGCCGCATCTGGCTCTGCTGAAGGGTCCACTGGTAGCCTATTGCCCACCATATCTGGAATATACTCGTTGCCGCTCTCCTGGAGAACAACATGCGGTCGTCTAGGTGGCATGACACTACAAGGTAAAAAACACACCTTAGATCAAGATTTATCAAGACTGAAAGCGAAGGAACCACAAAGGGAACAAGAGGAAGATGGCATTTCAAGATTTGAAAAACATGACTACACGACGTGTACAATGACTACACGGTGTGTACTTGACTTCTCTTCCCCTGACCGGGTCCTTCCACACAGGTAAGCCACACGACTCCTGTTGAACAAAAACTACACAGCATGTATAATATCTACATGGCGTGTATGATGTTATTTTCCAATTGCCCGTGTCATTTGTGACACGGCCGACTACTTGGATTGCAACTACACAGCCTATTACACCCACACACAGTGTGTACACCACCCCATTTCCCAGCCACACGGCTAAGTCCACACGGTCTGTCCTCGGTCAAGACTACACGGCGTGTCCCATAGGTACACGACGTGTACTAGAAGAAATTCACCGACCCTTGTTGTTAGATACATGGCCGGACACACGGCTCAGACTACACGATGTGTTCTATAGACACACGACGTGTATCCGAAAGGATAACACTGACTCGTGTTATTAGCTACATGGTCGGGTCCCCATGTCAGACTACACGGAGTGTTCCATAGTGGACACGACGTGTATGTCTTAAGGTATCCTTCGTCTGTGTTGTTAGTTACACGGGCGGACTCCGGGTCAACAACACATGACATGTACTTCCAGTACACAGCGTGTGTTCCCCAAACATTCCTTACCCTGTGTCGCTGCCCACACGGTTTGTGACATGGGAAGAGACTACACGGCGTGTAATCTGGGTACACGGTGTGTACTTAAAAAGTATATTTTTATTCCCATACAGAAGGCCATACACGGCGTGTTTAAAGATACTACACGGCGTGTATACTGGGTTTCCAGACATCATGCCTCAGAAACTTCCCCGGAACCCATAAATACTAAAAAACAACACCTAAGTGTCAAATTTCAACCCGTGAGAGCCCATACTCTCCACGAATCAAAGTTTGACATCTTATCTGTGTTATAACTAAATAACCAGATAATGATCCACCAATTTCCAGTCAATGGGGGCCCATACTCCCCAAAAACCAATGTTTGGTGTCCATTGTTTTTAGCAAACTTATCCAACAATACCCTATCACATAGAAGGTATTTATCAAAGAAGCTATCACAGCAGCATGCTTTTCTAGCACAACAACTATCACAACAACATGAAAATTCTAATGCACCAACATGGAATGGAACTGTGTATGGAATGTGATTTCTATCATGTGCCTATATGATGCATGTGATGGAATACCCTCACCTCATCAGGTTGCAACTAAATAGAACCCATAGATAAAATATAACCAGCACAATCTCAAGTGCGTAACCCAACAGTGAAATCAAATCAACTGTAAATTGAAAAATCAATAAAATTAAAATCACGAGGTTAATTGGATTTTCCCTGTACGCAGGTTAGCTACGCCCGGGCACAACTTATTACCAACTAACTTTTTTCCTATCCTTGACTACGGTTCCAAATAGTAAGTCAAAGAAAAGAACCTCCTCTGATACAACTTTGTAACGTCCCGGTTTAGGGTGCCACTAAACGGGTGCCCTGAACCCAGTTCATCACGTGACCTCAAGTGCATTTTCCCAAATGCCAGAGGCTGCCGACTAGCAGCGAGGGCCCAGGTCTGATAGTGGGGAAACTATGCTCTCATTTCTCAAAGTGTAGCACAGCAGAAAGAATAAAACATACAACAATAGAGGAAGAAAATAACCATACATAACTGAAATAAACAACTGCAATAGATATAACCAACCAGTATATAAATAATGACACAACATGCCTCTATTCTATGAAAATAGTCAGATCATGTTACACAATCAATACAATACAACTGCAGAGTACATCAATACAAAACGAAACAGCCGGTAGCATCGCGAGTCTAAGCCTGTTCCCATCCTCCCCTACTCCTCAGCAGCAATCAAGTACCTGTATAAGGACCCTTTCCCTTATCCACACATGTAGAAATGTAATCTGTTTGGGCTAAAAATCATGACCCAAACAGGGTGTGAGAAATATATCTCAGTAGGCACCCACCAAAGGCCCGTGCCCAACTGTGTGTAAACATGCAACAATAGTGTGCAAAAGTAAAATGCAATAAACTAATCATTACTCAAAAGTAACCAACTTACTAGTTATATTTACATTTAATTATTCATTTAATCCATTTAATATAAAAAAACACCACAGTGAATTTCTATGTAAATAGTCAGCAGCCTCAGACAAGCAAAACCTTACCATCAGGTAATCAGAATCCAACCCGCAGGTAATTGCCCTTAGGCATAACATAATCTTGCCCTCAGGAATTTCCCTCAGGCATATCAAAATCTCTCCCTCAGGTGTATGAAGTTTCTCCCTCAGGCACAGAAGTTAAGGCCTCAGGCACGAAAGGTTTACCTCAGGAAAAATAGAACGTTTCCCACAGGCAAAAACAGTCATGCCCTCAGGCCATAGTAGAACACGCCCTCAGGCATAAGTAACTGGGCCATTCCCAAAATATAAACATGCAATTTACATACAATTACTCTCAAGGAAAAATTAATGCATAATTTAAACATGGCATACCCTCGGGTATCCTATCCAAATGGCTAAACATAGGAACGCACCCCCGGGGTGGTCCTGGATCCAAGAAATGATCCCAAACAGAATTTTAATATCACATTTAATTACCTATACAATTCTAGGTAGTTAAAATAGCCACAACCTCAGCCAAATGACACCCCAACATGGGTTCGTGGCACTAAAATACACAATACACAGAGTAGTTGGAAAAATAAACACCAAGCCACCTACCTTAAACACCAACGAATGATATATGCGAACGACGAATTCTGAAACGTCCAAGAACACTATAGATCTAAGGTAAAAGAATTCTTTCTGAAGAAAAAATAACTCCTATTAGGGGAAGAATCGGAAAGAACTACTCAAAGAGAAGGGAGGGCTTACCTGCGCGGTTCCAACGAGATCGTCCGAGGAGGAAATGAATTCCAGAAGTGCGCTCGGCGGATCTCCAAAGCTCCGGCCTTCCTCTCCCAATCTCTATTCCTGTTCTAAGCCTTCCCTGTGAACAGGGGAGGCTACTGCCCATTTTAAGCGAAAAAAACCAAGTACACAGCGTGTATTTCCAAGTACACGGCGTGTACTTCCCATTTTTAAACTGTTCCTCTGATGGCTTCCTGCCAGCGAGGCACTGTTCACCTGCTGATATGACTACACGATGCGTCTTCATGAGTACACGGTGTGTGCTGCCCCACAGCTAGCCACCACCTTACTATTCGCCCGCCGACTGACTACACGGCGTGTAAAGGACCACTACACGGTGTGTAGTCGGTTCGTACACCCTTCATCACCGACATGGCCACATGCCCCATGTACTCATCCCACATGGCCAGAAGTACAAAGCATGTGGAAAAGTACACAGCGTGTACTTCCAAAATTTGGAATTTTTCCCCATTTTCCTTATTTTCTCAAAAACACTTATGGAAATGAGAAAAGAAGAAACTCGTACCTCAAAAATAAGCACCGAGTTCTTACACCTAGGATTATATCATATGAATCTATATCAAGAATAGAGAAATACCATTTTATCTAGACTCTATCAAATATTATAAAACATTTTATACACAAGAATGATCAACATTCTCTTAGACCAAGAAAAGTTTGATGTTTTATCATAGAAGTCATCATCTCCACTTTTAGACATAAAAAATAAAAAAAACAAGAATAAATAAAGGAATGGGATTCACCCATATAAAAAACACTTCTATAAAGGTAGAATTAAAAATAATCACACCTCTCTCGGTCGACGGTCTAGACTGATCATCCACAATAACTTGTTCAACTCCATATAATTGCTTCACCACTACAATTTACTCATTATTTCCTTATTGTGGTTGGACTACCTGAGGAGTCATGTTATTCATGGAATCACCATGGATAACTTGGTTCTATTGACTAGATTGATTCATATTCCCTCATACCATCAAATCAAACAACACCTGCGACACCTGAGATGTGACCCAAACACCCTACCATAGAGCACTATGGAAATAGCACTGAATATGCCTCATTTTTTTCAATTGTGGAATGAACTCAATGGTGTTATACACTATCACTTAATTTGGTCAAGAAAAAATCATTGGAAACATCTAGATTTAGTTTTGGGTCTCAGAGGAATATTCATTGATCCAACTGTCTGATTTTGATTCATGCCCCCACCTTGGAAATATGTGTCAGTCTTCTGCTTGCACCCATAATTAGAGTTACCACCATTTCCTATTGGTATCAAAATAATTCCAACTCCCATATCTTCTGAGATGTCCCTCTCAACAACCATCTCTCTATTGACTATCTTTATGTAATCCATAATACAGAGCACAACAATCTTCGAGTGAATCTTATGTCCTAGCATTGATTGAAAAATACTTACCTTTATGGATGTACTTCTAGTAACCTCAGGTGAAAAGAAAACTAAATTAATGAATTTAGCTGAATAATTCATGAAAGAAATATTTTATTACTTCAAGCTGAAGAAGTTTTTAATTCTTTGGTTTCTAAACATATGAGGATATATTTGTTTATTAAAAATTTCTTTAAAATCCTCCCATGAAAGGACATGGTATAATTTAACCTGAACAGCTAAATCCCACCACTAGCATGCAAGGTCTTCAAGAATATACATCTCTATCTTGACTTTTAGCTATACTGGTGTGTTGATGAGATCGAATATACGACTCATTCTATTTAGCCACACCTATGCCTTATCTAGTTCAGAATCACCCCGAAAGATGGGTGGATTATGTTTCTAGAATTTGAAGGAATGATCCACTTATATTGGATCATCCCTCATATTTCCACTATCCATATCTTGGAAAGATTGGACTATACTATGAACCAGTTTTTGGTTCACCTATGGCCCAAGTTCAACCACATTATCAGAAGCTCCATTCGATTGGTTTTTAACATGCCTACTGGGTGCCATTTTCTATATAAAAAATAAACTCCATAGTTCTCACTCTCTATTAAATGAAGGATTAACATTTAAAATTCTACCACATCATATTATCACAATAGTGCATTCCAAAATCAACCATTGTTCATGTTCAACCATTTTTGAAAAATCTCACTTGCTTTTGAAAATCAACCCATTTTCAAAATAGCACAACCACACACTTTTCAAAATCTTTCATTTGATAAAGGCTCAAAATTCATAAAAAATCAACACATTTCACCATATAATTACTCAAAATGAAATATACACTTCTAGATGGAAGTAATTACTCTAATGCATTCCATGATCATCTCATTGGATAAACCCATGAAAATTAGATTCCAAATTCTATAAGTGTATCTAAAATTCTTATGTACCCAACTCCATGGTAACTTGATGTTTGGAATAAAAATGTTAGATATGTATTTTTATGCTCTACATTTCAAGTCCTAAAATCATACTTCTTTCTATGATCTAGATTCAAGGAAATAACCCGAATGAATTGTCAACTCCAAGACCAACAACCAATACCAAGTCAAAGACTAACCAAGAAAAATACCACTTGTTCCATAAGAAATTAAGAAGTACCAAGATTAAACCACTTGCCTCAAAATTTTTTTTGCACCAAATAAAAATGACACCACTTGTAACATCCCACCCCTCATAATTGGCTTGATTATAGGTGGAAGTGATAATTGGCCTTAAGTGACATTACCAACATGCCAAAGGCTAGAAATAAATTCCAAGGGCTCCATTTACAATTGGGGGATGATTTCCCCTTTTTAAAATAAAAAATAACAACAAAAAATTTCATAAAAAAATAAACCACTACATGAAGAATGATAAAAATGAAAGAAAACTCAACCATTTCACTTATATCAAAACCAACAAAATTTTTTACCACAATGAAATAATACAAACTACCAAGTACACAGTGGAAGAAAAACCCAAAAAAACTCAAATACTACAACCACTCAAAATCTTCAACCTTGTCCATGATCCACTCTACAAAACAATCCAAGTATCACAAAGTAATACTAAAGATGTGTGATACTTTACCTTTTCCCATGTCTCGATAAAGAACATATGAAAAATCACCAATCTTCCAAAGTTTGGATGAGTACTAAAAATTAAAAGGTTTTCCATAATGACTTGCCTATTAATGCCACTGTGATAGAATTGGTTAGAAAATTTCATAAATTAATTTATATAAAACAATTTATATAAATAAACATGAAATAATTTATCAACCAACCAACACTACTTCTAACAAAATAGTTTTCTAAACCAAAACTATTTTCCATTAAGGCAACTAAGAAAGATCTTCAAAAACATTCCATATTTCCATTTTTGGTATACCCTGTTCCAATCCACATATCCACATATCCACATATCTACACATGCATGATTCATTATGATAGTTCCGTACTAATGAGAGGTTTCTAATTTTCTACCAAGTAGTCAAATGTTAATTAAATCTCATGTTCAATTACACCTTTGACACTGAGTATAAGGTCATGTTTTAACCTAGCCTTGTAATGTAATATGAACACACACCACCAAGTATGCCCAACAAAAATTCCAATACAATCAGGAAAAAATCATTTCAATGCCAACATAATTTCAATAAAAAAGTTTTTTATTGATTTTTTTCTATAAATGAAACCAAGAAACTATTTTAAAATCCACATTTTAAAATCATTTATCAAATCACTTTGCACAACAATTCTACAATTCCACAAAAATCCACAAACCATAACTAAAGAGGGTTTCTACAATGATTTTTACAAAAATTTCATAATCAAATTCAATAAATTTTATCAATTTGAAACTATTCAAAATAGTTCTATCAATAGGATTCAAGAGTAAAGACACCTACTACAAGAAATTGGAGAAATGATAAATCGCACAAAAAAACCAATGAAACAGGGTTGAATCTCCAAAAATCTTCCTTAGATATCTTCCCCTATCATTAAAAAAGTTAAATATACACATATTTGGCATAAAATATCTTATATCTATCCACAAAAGACATTGATATAATAAACTAATATAGATGGAGATGTAAATATAAGAACAACCACCAAGAATTTCCAAGAATGAAGAATTACCACAAGAATTTGACTTCAAATCACCAAGAGAAGGCTTCATATTTCCTTTGGATCAGTGGGAGAAGCTTTTTTATCCCTTGGGAAGAGATAATATCGAGTTAGGGTTACATTGGAGAAACAATTAGGGAGTTAAAGACTAAAACGTGTGAGATCCATAAATTTAGGATCTCCCTTTTAACCAGTGCACGATTAGTCACACATTTAGGAAAATTATGCACTAATCATAAACCAACCACCGCCTCAAGAATGAATCTCACATGGTTGGATCACACAGTTTTAAAACCATGTTCCTTCCATGCCAAATCCCACTTTACAATTAGCATGTTTTCTCATAGGCTTCTACAGAGTTTAGAAAAACTGTGCACCACTCGTGCGCCATCACCTTTTCCATTATCATATTGGGCACAGTTTCCTACAATTGGTTCGTAGTTTTCCCAAACCATACAGAAACTATGAACCTATAGAAAACCCCCCAAAACACTATAATTTTTCCAAACTCTCCAAAACTTCACCCATATAATTTACATACTTAAAAACAACAAATAAAGGGTTACTTACATGAAATAAGGTGTGATATTATGGGATTGATGGATTTGAAGAAAATTTTCATTGAAAAATATTTACCATGAGAAAATTGAGCGTATATGGAGAAAAAATTCTTGAGTATGAGGCAAAATAAAGAGGAAAATTTTGCTATGTATGAAGCTAAATTTACAAGGATTTCAAGTCATATTGTGGAATACATATTTAATCCAAAGAGTAATATTGGCTATTTCTTTGATGGGATAAATCCAATCCTTTGAAGGGAAATTTTCTACAAATCCTTATAATTATATGAGGACATAGTATCATGTGCTATCAAGATAGATAAATAATTATCCATGTTTTATGACTTATAAGGAAATAAAGATAAGAAGAGGGAAATTGAGCACTCTGGGAAAGTAAATATGAACAATGTAAATAATAGATGAGTGGAATTTCTAGCTTGTAATAAATGACTAAAGAAATAACATGGAACATTATTTTTGGGGATGATATTTTTCTACAAGTGTTAAGATAAATTCCATTATTCTCATGATTTCAAGGGCAATAAAGAAGATATTAATGCGTAATGCTTCAACTGTAAGGAGATCATACACCATACCAAATATTTTACCGTGGTTCAAGGGGATTTTACCTAGAAAAGGACAAGGGATAAAAGGCAAGATTATGACATCACAATAGCTAGAGTATAAGTCCTTAATAATGTAGAAACAAGTACTTTACTCGTATCCTCAAATTTATCTAATCATTTTTTTGATTCATGGACATGAAACTCTTTTATATCATCCATGTTTTCAAATAAAACTAAATATTTACCTAGCACCTTAAGATGGGAGTTATTATTAAATTATCCTAGTGTAAGTACCACCATAGTAAGGATGTGTCAGTTAGTTCCTATTATGACACATAAATGTTCCCAATTTCATGAATTCATTATTATAACTATGGATTATTTTTATTTAATCCTTAGTATGGAATGACTTTAAAAATATGATTCAAAAATTTATTATAAAGATAAGGAAAATATTATTCATTAAGAAGATGTATAATTACCCATATTTAGAGAAAATAATCCATAATCCATGTTATATATAGATCTACCGTAGTAGCTTATCTAAATGAGAACCTTGGGGAAGAATACTAGACACAATCTATGGATGGAAAAGGTAATCTTCAAATGGATGATTTACCTATTATATAAGAATACACTGATGTATTTCCTAAGTAATTACTTAGACACATATTAGAGTGTGAAGTTGAGTATTCTATTGATTTAATCCCAGATACAATAATAATATCAAAGACTTCCTATAGAATGACCTCTGTGGAATAAGTGGAGTTAAATAAATAACTAGAGGAGTTGTGTGATATGGGATTTATAAATCCTAGTGCTTCACCTTGAGGATCTCATGTTATTTTAATTATTAAGAAATATGGATCTATGAGTATATATATTGATTAGTAGGAAATAAATGATATTACAATAAATAAAATGTATCCTTCACCTCACATCATTGACTTATTTGATCAACCTCACAGAAGATATTCTAAATATTACATTTCAGATGAGGTATAGAAATTATGAGTTTATAATAATTCCATTTGGGTTGAATAATGTACCTTCTATTTTTATGGACCCAATGAAAAAATTATTCTAGGAATATCTTGATGATTTTTTGATGGTATTTATTGATGATATTTGTAACATTCTGAATCCGGGTGCCACTCAACGGGTGCCCCGAACCCAGTTGGTCACATAACCTCAAGCGCATTTCCTCAAATGCCAGAGGCTATCGACTAGCAGTGAGGGCCCATGTCTGATAGTGGGAAAACTATGCCATCATTTTTCAAAGTGTAGCATAGCAGAAAAGATAAATGACATACAACTGCGATAGCAGTAAACAATATACAACTAAAATGGACAACTAAAGTAAAAGAGAATCAGTAGTCATATATATAAAGATTCAGCAAGTCACTAATTCTATGAAAGTAGCCAGAACAGGATACACTGCAATACAATAAAATACAACTCGAGGTACAAGGTACAACCAAACAAAACAAATCTGAGTAAACAGAACACAATAGCATCGCAAGCCTAAGCTCGGTCCAATTCTCTCTTAATCCTCTGCTACAATCATGTACCCGTATAGGGACCCTTTCCCCTATCGACACCTATAGAAATTTAATTTGTTTGGACAGAAGACATAACCCAAATAGGGTGTGAGAAATAAATCCTAGTAGGCACCCACCAAAGGCCCGTTCCCAACTATCAGTGAAAATGTGCAACAGTAGTGTGTAGTAGTAAGTGCAATAAACTAATAAGTAATCAAAAGTAACTAAATATACCATTTATATTTCCATTTTAATATTCATTTAAATATTCCAAGCCTGTTCTTTAACTTGGGAGGTATAACATATGAAAATAATGACAATGAATATTCATGATATCACTGTCCTTAGACATACAATCCTTACCCTCAGGTAATTAGAATCGAAACCCACAGGTGTCTGCCCACAGGCATACAAAGTGTTGCCCACAGGCACAAAATCTACTACCCACGGGCACAGAAAGGTTTCCCATAGGCTAAATGAGACACTATCCTCAGGCTATAGAAGTAACCGGGCTGATCCCAACATATAAGAAAGCAGTTATATACAATTCCTCTCAAGGCAATTAAAAGCATGCTAAAATTCATGGTATACCCACAGGTATCCTGGCCAAATGGCTAAATAGAAGAATTCACCCCCGGGGTGGTCCTGGAGCAAAGCAGTGATCCCAAACAACAGTTTTAACTTATCAAAAGTTTATCTATGAAATTCTAGATATCTTTTCAGCAAATTCCTTAGCCATACGACACCCCAAACATAGGTTATTAGCACAACGGTACACAAATTCAACTCAACAGTTGGAAATAAACACCAGACCACCTACCTCAATCGTCTCTGATTGGTATACGTGAACGAAACCTCCCTAAACACCCATGAACGATGTAGATCTAGGATAAACGATCACACATTCAACCTCAAATAACCTTCCCTTGAGAAATAATTGGTAATAAAAGTGCAAGGAGAGGGGAGGTCTTACCCCGTACGGTCCCAACGTGATCGACAGAGGCGGAATCAGATTCCCGGTGTGCGGTCAGGAGATTTCCAAAGCTCCGTTCGTCCTCCCGAGCTCTAAATGGCGGTTCTGCCTCCTTTGCCGAATGAGGAGGCTACTTCCCGTTTTAATAGAAAAAAAAATCTACACGGAATTTACTCTCAAGTACATGATGCGTACTTTTCATTTTTTAAAATGTTCTCCTGGCGGCTTCTTTCCACCGCGGCACTGTTCATCCGTCCACATGAGTACACGAAGTGTATTTCTGATTACACGGCGTGTACTGTTGCTCTGCAGGCGACTATCTCCACCACCTTACTATTCAACTATCGATAGATTACATAGAGTGTAGATACTAAGTACACAACGTGTATTCAGTTTTCACACCCTTCATCACCAACATGCCTACACGCCCTGTGTACTCATCCCACACGGCCAAAGTACACGACATGTACCCACAAAATTTGGGGTTTTTCCCCATTTTCATTATTTTCTCAAAAATAATTAATGAAAAGGGAAAAAAAGAAACCCGTACCTCAAGAATAAGAATCGGGTTCTTACAAACTTCCCCCTTAAAGAAATTCCTCCCCGAATTGCCCTTCCAAGGGTGGCGAAGATAAAGCTATGAACAACTTCGGCCAATGAGCACATACCTCGGTCTCCCACTCCCAGGTTTCGTTCTACACTCGGCCATGCTGCCAAATCACCCGTACGAGAGGAACTGACCAGCCTCAGAGGACTTTCGTTCTCCTATTAACAATACAAATCAGATGATCCTCAAAGGATGTATCGACCTGAAGCTCAACCTCCTCGGGCTGAAAGACATGAGATGGGTCTGAATGATAGCAGGGTAGCTAAGATACATGGAAGACGTCGTTCATGGCCCAATACCTCTGTGGTAATTGCAACTGATAGGCAACTGGTCTGACTCTCTCCAGAATCTCAAATGGACCCATATACCTCGGTGAAAGTTTACCCTGTCTCATGATCCGCTTGTGTCCCAACCTCAGCGAAGCACATAAGAAAACCTGACCCCCAACCATGAACTGCAAGGGTCATCTGCGGTGATCAACATAAGATTTCTGACGAGACTATGCAGTAGCCATCCGCTTCTGTATCAACTGGACCTACTTATAAGTCTCCTTCATGATACGCGGTCCCAGTAAAGTAGCCTCACCTGCCTCCATCCAGTACAAAGGTGATCAGAATGGCCTACCATATAAATCCTCATAAGGTTCCATCTCAATAGTTTCCTGAAAACTATTATTATAGGAAAACTCGACCAGGGGTATGTGCTTTTACCAAGAGCCCCCAAAGTCTAGGACGCATGCACGCATCATATCCTCAAGAACCTATAATGTACGCTCTGACTAGCCATCGGTCTGAGGGTGGTAAGATGTGCTTAGAAGCACCTATATACCTAGTTCCATCTGAAAACTTTTCCAGAAACGAGATGTAAAGATAGAATCCCTATCTAAAATGATATAATGAGTTACCCCATGAAGACATACTACATCTCAGATATACATCTTTCTGAGCTCGTCAACACCGAAGGTCTCTTTGATTGGAAAAAATTGATCTACCTTTATAAGTATGTCTACAACAACCCACACAAAATCATTTTCTTGAGGTGACCTCAGAAACCCGGTCATGAAGTCAATCGTGACATCATCCCATTTCCACTTTGGGATGGGTAACTACTGTAACAGTCCAGCTGGCCTCTGATGCTCCGCATTCACCTGCTGACAGGTGGAACATCTCGTAACAAAACTAGATACATCTCTTTTCATACCTGGACACCAATACTAAAGCCTCAAGTCACAGTACGTCTTGGTGCTTCCAGGATGAACTTCCCAAGCTGAAGCATGAAACTCCCGCATCATCTCCTCGCATATATCCCTCAAAACCCACACTCGTTCATGGATATGCAGCACCTCATCATTGCATATCGTCCAACCAGGAGGAGGGTTCTCATTTTCCACTGAATCCCATATAACTATGCCTTTTGAATCCTATATCTATCTCATCCTAACTCTATCCAGGAGGGTAGAAGTCACAGCTAAGGATGAGAGATAGGCTATACCCTGACTATCGTGAACCTCCAAATGCATCTCAGAGAAAAAAACCATAAGTTTCCACTCAGCACTGGCCTCATGAACTGCATGTATCTGAGTCTTCCTGCTCAGTGCATCAGCAACTGCATTACCCTTACCAGGTGTATAGGGAAGCTCAAAGTCAAAGGACTGAAGGTATTCAACCCACCTTCACTGTCTCAAATTCAGGTCATGCTGGGTAAGGATATACTTGAGGCTTTTGTGGTCCGTGAACACCACAAAATGTTCTCCCAAGAGATAATGTCTCCAACAACATAACGCATGAACAACTACAGCTAACTTGAGGTCATGCGTCGGGTAATTCCTATCATGTGGCCTCAACTGCCGAGACCTATACGCAACAACTCGATCACCCTACATCAACAGTGCTTCCACCCCAATACCTGATGCATCACAATAAATTGTATAGCTCTTCACTTACTCTGGAAGTATCAGGATCAGTGCTGATGTCAACCTACCCTTCAGCTCCTGAAAGGCTGTCTCGCAATATTCCGACCAAATGAACTTCACACCCTTCTTAGTCAAACCCGTCAACAGCTCTTATAAGAGGGATAAGTCCTGTATAAAATGACTGTAGTAACCAGCCATACCCAAAAACTTTGTATCTCAAACAAGTTCTTAGGATGATCCCAGGAAACTACTGCTCTCACTTTCTCTGGGTCCACTGCAACTCCTGCCTCTGAGATAATATGACCCAAGAAGTGTATTTGGTCCATCCAAAAGTGGCACTTTGAGATCTTAGCATATAGTTGATGCTCTCTCAGTGTACTCAGTACGATCTCAAGATGGGTGGAATGGTCATGTCATGTGTGAGAGTATATCAAGATATCATCCACAAAGACTATCACAAAAGAATCTAGATAAGGGTGGAAGACACGATTCATCTGAGCCATGAAAACTGTTGGCGTGTTCATGAGTCCGAACGGCATAACCAAGTACTCGTATAGACCATATCTGCTCTAAAAATATGTAAGCGGTATATCTGATGGTCTAACGTGTAACTGATGATATCCAGATCTTAAGTCAATATTCGAGAACACTCGTTCTCCTCTAAGTTAATCAAAAATATCATCAATCCTTGGTAAGGGATATCAGTTCATGACCGGAAGCTGGTTCAGCTTCCGATAATCCACACAGAGTCTAAGGGTACCATTATCCTTCTTCGCAAAGAGGACCGGTGAACCCGATGGAGATGTACTGGGTCAGATGAAACCCTTTTCCTGTAACTCCTCTAACTGCATTTTGAGCTCCTATAACTCAGGTGTAGCCATACTATAAGGAGGAATGGACACCAGTGCCGCTCCTAGCATAAGCTGAATAGAGAAATCCACCTCTCACTCCAAAGGAAGACCTGAAAAGTTATCCGGTAAGACATCCCTGAAACAATGAACTACTGGAGGGAAATACTTCTAACAAGTTCCCTGGTCATCCAGATATAAACTCACAATCTGGGCTGTGACTCCACCTCGTCCACGATGCTCTGGTCTAGCTCGGCTTTCCTGGACATCCCATTCTCCCTTGTATAGAAACTCTCCACCCTCTGGTGACGTGAAACTCACCCTGTGATGATAGAAATCTACAAAGGCTTGAAAGGGAACCAACCAGTCCGTCCCGAGAATGAAATCATAAGATGTCATCTCCAAGACCTGGAGGTCCCATAGAAAGTGACACCCACCAACCTCAAGGGGGCACTCCCTGCACTGACGCACTCCAGTCGTTCTAGTTCCCAACGGAGTGTCTAGCATCATGATATTAAAATAAGAAGAAACACAGAGCCCAGGGCTCTCCACAACAGCCACAGATATAAAACTATGTGTAGAAACAATATTGAAAAGTGAATAAGATAAAACATAAGCTAATGGAATAGTACCTCTGATAGTAGAATGTCCAGGATCCTGCTCTTGTTGGGTATGTTGCACTGCATATGCCTGCCCAGTGTCGCGGCCCTGCAACACAGCCTGGATACCCTAAGATGACCGACCCTACTGCCTCTGAGATCCTAGTGTCTGGCTACCATGACCACGACCACCATCTCTACATGTACGCCTGAACGTATTCCAGTTCTCCGACTGGTAAGAATCTGTTGGTCCTTCTCCCGTATGTGGAGTCTACACAGAACCCCTATCACTAGCCACTGGTGGAAATGCCCTGCAAAAATGCTAGAGATGACCCATCCCGCCGTAATATCGACACTCCACTAGGTCATGTGGACAATGTTGTCTCTTGTGCCCCTCTTTACCACACTAGTAACACATGAACTGGCCACCTGGAGTTTTCTTCTAGCTAGTACTGCCACCGTGAGAGCAGCCCATCTGCCTCTTCCTCTTACAAGTAGAAATAGTACCAGAAACTGGTGTTGAACCGCCCTGGCCCACACCATTAGCTTCCCGCAGGTTACGCTCAGTAATCAGTACCTAGTTCACAATAGAATGCACTGTAGGCAACCTGAAAACATTCACCTGTGCTCAGATGTCATATCGAATACCATCCTCAAAGCGTCTAGACCTTAACGTCTCATCACCCATCAAAATGGGTGAAAAATGCTGAATCTTGGTGATGAGAGCAGAATAATCCATCATTGAAATGGTGCCTTACTGCAGATTCATGAACTCTTGAGATTGGTCTGCACTCAGCATCTCTGGGAAGAAGAAGTCATAGAAGGCTGCATGAAAATCTTCCCATGCCATGTCACGGTGATGCTCAGACTGGGTGGTAACATCCCACCATCTCTTGGAAGAATCAAGCAACATGTATGTAGCGAGCTTGACCCTCTGACCTAGAGGCATCTCTAGATGCTCGAAGATAGTCTGCATAGAACCCAACCAAGACTCCGCAACCTGTGGTCCGCCATCCCTTGAAAACGTAGGCGGATGCTGCTGCTGGAATATACACGTCAGCTCTTCCATAGATGTAGCAGCCAACAGTGCTCCCTGGAAGGTTTGCATAAACCACATGAAGCCTTCACAGAATTGTGCATCAGTTCCTGTGTCTGGTATAACGGCTGGCGCTATATTTGGCTCTACTGGAGGTTCCATCGGTAGCCCATGGACTACCACCTCTAGAGGAAAATCATCACCATTATCTTGGTGAAAAACTGGTGTTCATCTCGATGGCATGACTCTACAAAGTCAAACACGCACCTTAGATCAAGAGTATCAAAGACAGAAAACGAGGATGCCAAGAAGGGAACAGGAGAAATAAAGCATTCAAGATTTACAAAACTTGACTACATGGCGTGTATAAATACTACACGACATGTTCTCACAAGACATTCACATGGGCGTGTACTCCATTTAAAACTGGTCGTGTAACACCCCAAACACACAATGTGTCTTCTGAATACACAACGTGTACTTGAATCCTCCTTCCCTTCCAGAGTCCTTCTACATGGCTAAGCCACACGGTTCTCCTAAAACAAAACTACACGACATGTCCCACAAGCACACGACATGTACTTGATAGGCTTTCACCGGCCCGTGTTGTTCGTCACACGGCCTGTGTACCAAGGTCGCCCTACATGGTGTGTTCCAAAAAGACACGGCGTGTTCAAAGAAGCCCCATACCGACCCGCGTTGCTTGCTACACGGCAGGATACATGGATGACACTACATGGCATGTTCAAGGAGGACACAACGTGTACAAATAAAGATAACACCGACCCATGCTGTTCCTGACATGGATGAGTACCTAGGCCAGACTACACGGCGTGTTCAAAGTAGACACGACCTGTATGTCTTAAGGTTTCCTCTGTTCGTGTTGTTAGTTACATGGGCGGACACCGAGTCAACACTACACGACGTGTACAACCGGTACACAACGTGTTTCCCCAAGCCATTCCCTACCCTAATTCTCCACCCACACGACCTTTGACATGGGAAGAGACTACACAATGTGTACTGAGGGTACACGGAGTGTACTTAAAAAGTTTTCATTTCTTCTGGAACAGAAGAACACACAACGTGTGTCCAAGGAACTAAATGGCGTATATCCTGGGTTTTCCGAACAGTAAGCCTTAGAAACTACTCTAGAACCCAGAAAACGTTGAAAAAAACACCTAAGTTCCAAATTCTGATCCGTGAAGGCCCATACTCCCCGCGAATCAATGTTTGAAATCTTATACATGTTATAAACAAGGTAAACAGTCAATGATCCACCAAATTCTTGTTATTGAGGGCCCATACTCCCAAAAAACCAATGTTTGGAATTCATTCTATAAACAACCTCACACAACAATACTCTATCAAATAGAAGGTATTTATCAAAGAATATATCACAACATCATGATTTTCTAGAACAACAACTATCACAACAACATGTAATTTCTAATGCACCTACATGGCAAGGAAGAAATGCATGACATGTGATTTATAGCAAGTGCCTAAATGATTCATGAGATAGCATACCCTCATCTCACTGGGTTGTGACTAAATGGAACCCAGTATATAAATATAAACAGCACCCCACAAGTGCGTCACCCAATGGTGAAAATCAGATCAACTGTAAAATGTGCAAAATCAGACTAATTGCAACATGAGGTAAATTGGATTTTCCTTGCACATGGGTTAGCTACTCTTGGGCACATCTTATTACCAACTACAATTTCCATCGTATCCTTGACTCTAGGATCCAAACAATAATTCAAAGAAAATAAACCCATCTGATACCACTTTGTAACATCCTGGATCTGGGTGCCACTCAACGGGTGCCCCAAAACCGGTTGGTCACATGACCTAAAGCGCATTTTCCAAACACCAGAGGCTGCCGAATAGCAGTGAGGGCCCAGGTCTGATAGTGGGGAAACTATTCCCTCATTTGTCAAAGTGTAGCCCAGCGGAAAAGATAAATAATATACAATAGAAGAAGCATAAAACAATATACAACTGAAATGGAAAACTGAAGTAAAAGAGGACCAGCAGTCATATATATAAAGATGAAACATGTCACTAATTCTATGAAAGCGGCCAAAATAGGATACACTGCAATACAATACAACACAACTCGAAGTACAAGGTACATCTAAACAAAACAAAGCAGAGTAAATAGAACACAACAATATCGCAAGCCTAAGCTCGGTCCTTTTCTCTCTTACTCCTCTGCTACAATCTTGTACCCGTATAGGGACCCTTGACCCTATCCACACCTAAATAAATGTAATCTATTTTGGCCAAATACATGACCCAAAAAGGGTGTGAGAAATAAATCCCAGTAGGCACCCACCAAAGGCCTGTTACCAACTATCGGTTAAAATGTGCAACAACATTGTGAAGTATTAAATGCAATAAACTAAGCAGTACTAAAATGTAACTAACTATACCAGTTATATTTCCATTTTAATATTCATTTAACCATTCCAAGCCTGTGCTTTTACTTGGATGGTATAACATATAAAAATTACCATGGTGAATATTCATGATAACATTGTCCTCAGACATACAATCCTTACCCTCAGGTAATCAGAATCGAAACCCACATGTGTCTGCCCATAGTCATAATGGATATTGCCCACAGGTGTACGAAGTGTCGCCCACATACACAGAATCTACTGCCCACGGGAACATAAAGGTTTCCCGCATGCTAAACGTAACACTGCCCTCGGGCTATACAAGTAAACGGGCCGATCCCAACATATAAGAAAGCAATTATATACAATTCCTCTCAATTCAATTCAAAGCATGCTAAAATTCACAGTATACCCGCATGTATCCTGTCCAAACGGCTAAATAGAGGAACATACCCTCAGAGTGGTCCTGGATCCAAGCTTTGATCCGAAATAGCAGTTTTAACTTAACAAAAGTTTATCTATGAAATTATAGATATCTTTTCAGCAAAGGCCTCATCCATACGACACCCCAAACATGGGTTCATAGCACAAAAGTATAAAAATTCAACTCAAAAGTTGGAAATAAACACCAGACCACCTACCTCGATCGTCTCTGATCGGAATACGTGAACAACGCCTCACGAAATGCCCATGAACGACATAGATTTGGGATAAAATCTCACACATTCAACCACAAATAACTTTCCCTCAGGAAAGAATTGGTAAGAACATCGCAAGGAGAGGGTAGGGCTTACCCGTACGGTCCCAACGTGATCGATGAAGGTAGAATCAGATTCCCGGTGTGCAGTCCGGAGATCTCCAAAGCTCTGGCCGTCCTTCCGAGCTCCAAATGGCGGTTCTACCTCCTCTACTATATGAGGAGGCTACAACCCATTTTAAGCGAAAAAAAACTCCACGGCGTGTACTCTCAAGTACACGGTGTGTAATTTTCATTTTTTAAACTTTTCCCCTGGTGGATTCTTTCCATCACAACACTGTTCATCTGTCGACATGAGTACATGACATGTATTTCTGATTGCACGGTGTGTACTGTCGCTCCGCTGGCGGCTGTCTCCACCGCCTTACTATTCACATACCGACTAATTACACGGCATATAAATACTATGTACATGGAGTGTAGTCATTTTTTACACCCTTCATCACCGACAGGCCTAAACACCCTGTGTACTTATCTTACACAGCCAAAGTACACAACATGTGGAAAAGTATACAGTGTGTACCCACAAAATTGGGGATTTTTCCCCATTTTCCTTATTTTCTCAAAAATAGTTAAGGAAAAAGGAAAAGAAGAAACCCATACATAAAGAATAAGAACTGAGTTCTTACAATATTTTGGTGTATTCCAAGAGCTATAAGGACCATGAGAATCACTTAAGAATCATTTTGGAGACTCTTATAAGAAAAAACTTATATGGGAAATTTAACAAGTGTGAATTAGAGAGTTATATATTTTATTTTATTGTATATATTTTCTCTAAGGATGGAATCTCATTTTATATTGTGAAGATAAATACATTCCAATAATGGACTACACCAATGAACTTAACCGAGGTACATAGCTTCATTGGTATGGTAGGTTACTATCAGCAATTTATCCAAAAAAAATTCCGATTGGATAACCCATTAACCAATATTACTCATAAATGGGTTAAGTTCATATAGAAAAATGAATGTTAATAATGTTTTTAATAATTGAATAATATATTGGTGAATTCTTCAATTTTGACCCTATAATCATAAATTGATGGATTTGTGATATATAGTGAGGCATCAAATAAGGGACATGGTTTTATCCTTATGTAGAAGTGTAACACCCTAAAACTCTAAAATAAAAACATTTAATTTGATGGATTATGTTATATGAAACACTAATAATAAACAACCAATGAAATATATTTCTTAAAATTTAATCTCTTTGATATCTTACAAAACCCCCAACCTCGAGTCTAAATGAACTATAATATAATGTACCATTATAACCTAGATATTAAATTAGTGTGTATTAATATAACTATATTAAATATTAAAATTATGGTTATATATTGATTAGAAATACAATAATAATCATTTAAAATAAAAAGAAATGTTTTATGGAAAATATTATTTTTTCTAAAATACGGTTTAGTAGTGCATTGTACACATAATTTAAAATTAAATTTTAATAATTTGAAAAAATTTATTTGATAAAATGATTTTTTTTAAAATCATAATATTAAAATTATCTTAGAGTAATGTTTATTTATTTTTTGAAATATTTCATTTTTTGATGAATAATAAAAAATATCAAATTTTAATTTGAAACCATCTTTTTGTTTAAATTATTTATACAGTAAAATTATACTTTGAATTATTTTTAAATTAAAATTAGTTCAATAATATATATACTAATCCAATTTAGGTAAATTGAAACCTTTTTATCTATAATTTTTATATATAAACATTACAAACTTTTGAACATTTTCTCTTTGAAACCCTACATTCTTATCACAACATTAAGATTAATTTTAAATTAATTTTTTACACTTATATGAAATGAATTTTTAAAAATGGATTCCATATATAGAATAATAATAATTTATATTATATAATAAGTTAAACTTAATTTTTTACCCTACTGAACAGTAAAAGCAGTAAAAATTATTTATCGTGGTTAAGGTAAAAATGGATTTACCAAGGATTAAAATAAAAAGATAAGGGTTTAAATGACTTAATAAATTATCTAAAGTATATTATATAGACATATATATACCTTATAATGTTTAATTATTGATATTACTCTATTTTTGACCCTTGGGGCATGAGAAAAATGCAGGTAAAACTTTTTCATTCCAAAAATTACAAGTGTGCCACTCACCTCACTTATAAAAGGCCAACCCATCCCCTCTCTTATTAACACCTTAAAAATCTTTCTCTTTAGACAATACCTTCAAAAATAACTTTAAAAATTCCCTAATCTCATCTTAGAATCTTTATTTTTGTTATAAATCTAATCTAGGAGGGATTTTGGTGCAACCTCGATGAGGATACCAAAAGAAGAGGCAACATTGTTAAATGAGTGTTTTTATTTTATTTATTCCCCCACATCCCTAAATTATTATTAAAACCTGACGATATAATGAAATAAATATATTTCATATACTAATATGTTTTTATAATAATTTCACAACACAAAAATATCCCCACTTCTATAAAATGTGTTACGAAATCCTCATTCATGTGTACGATGGAATACCGCCCCGCGAACTGATGTCATTCATTTTTTCCATTACCACCTATCAAAGTTGGGTATGATGATCGATAATATATATACATATATTATTAATAAATTAATTATATAAATTAATTCATTATTTTTCATATAATTTATTTAAATTCCATACTGTAGGGGTTACGTTAACATCGCTTGTGTATATGTTGGACTACCGCATCATAAAGCGATGTGATTCATTTTTTATACTGATGTACATGGAAGGTAATATGGATAAATTTAACGAATAAATGTGATATAAATTATTTAATTATGATATTAATCACATATTTATCATTCAAAAAATATAATATATCATTTTATTTCCTACACTGAAAAATTATAACATTGTTCGTGTACGTGTGGACTACTGCCTTCACGAAGTGATGTGAATCTCTTTTTATAACCACACAAAATAGTTGATATTTATAAGTTAATTTAAATAAATAATATCATATTATTATAATTAGTTAAAGGTTAAATATTACTTACCTCATTTCCATAATGATAGTTGAGAATTAGAAATGTTACTCATGCGTACATGTAGCCTACCATCTCCATGATCATAATATACATCAATTCTCAAAAAAATAATTCATGATTGGCCTTAAATGTATAATTTGTGTATAAATATGTTAATTATTTCATGATTATTATTCTGGATATGATATAACTATATAATATAAACAATAATTATAACTTTCATGACAAAGTATAAATGAGAAAACATTTCAATTAACACATGAAACAATGAAAACAATGGATGATTATTAACAAATGGGTAATAATATTTTATAAAAGGATCATATATGATATTATAAATTTTAATATGGTTCTAGAATAAGTTAATAACATGTTTAAAATGACTATAAGGGATATTAAATCACGTTCAAGAAAATGGTATCATGAGGTAAGAGATTATGTCTCAATTTCATTTCATTGAGGAACATTTGTATGATATGGAAAATTTCTTTTATATGATTTATATACTTCCCCTTTGGCATGTAATATAATTATTTATTAATAATTAATGGTATTTTGAGTTTAAATTCGAATTATTACATATAAATGAATTTGGATTAAGAGTAACCAAGTGGTAAAGAATTTCATAACTCAATTTCTTTTCATTGGGTAATATTACTTCTTTGTTATCTTTGATATTCTATGATTATGTGTGAAATGAATTTTCATGATATTATATTGTATTGTATTTTTTTATTTTTATTTAATATTGATTCACATAATTTATTCATCTTTTAATCCTCACTTCAACATTATGATCATTTTAAGGGTTTATTTCGCAATCTCATTTTAATAGAGATTTTTTATTCTTGAATATTAGTTTAAGAAAATTATTTTAAAATTTACTAATAAACCCATTTAATTTAACCCTGATATAGTTATTCATTATATTTTCAATTAATAGTATCATTTTACACTCTTTTTTACTTAATATAATTGAGAAGATGTTTTAAAGAAAATATAACTACATTTCTCTCTTTAGTTGGAAATTTGTTTTCTTCCAAAACCATGTTTTAAAAAATGGTTTTAAAAAATGTTATTAAACTTTTCCTAATTATTTTTTAAATAAATTTTTATCCATTTTTACTTTTTACACAATGTTTTTATAAAAATATTCACTTTGTTTTCAAAATAATGCTTATTTGGATTTTACCAAAAAAGTGAGAGGAATATTTGTTTTAATGTGTATGTATTGAATGGTATTTATATCCATCATGAAAAATAAATTTTTTTAAATAATTATTTACTAGTTTAAATTATTATTTTAAAATATTTTTTTTTCAAAATGTTTTGTGAAATTTTAGTTTTAAAAATCAATTATCTAAATGAAACAGATACTTTCTTCAATAATGTTCCTAAAGATATTTCTATGGTATTTTTATTCATAAATAAAAAAAAACCTTTATTATTACTCCAACATATATATATTTTATATCAATACCATCCTTATTTTTCCTCTAGATGGTTTATGATAATTTTGACCAAGGAAAGTATTGACATTTACTTTCTTGATTCATTTTTTAGTCATTAAATTTCCATTGAAATATTCACCTAATATGATCATTGGACATGAAATTTCCCCTAGATATCTATATTATTTATCATGGATATTTTTATTCATTAATAAATATAACATTTATAGATACGGTGTCCTAAATTGAAAGTTATTTATTTATTTGTAGAAATATTGATAAATATTCATTGTTTACTCAATACGAATATTTGATGATAATGAAAATTGTTTATAAATTAAATATATGATGAATACATTGGATAAGAAAATATTGGTGGGTCCCAATTATAGATTTCCCTATGATGAATTAGCAGTATAATAAGGAGAATCAGTAAGCTAACATAAAATTAGTTGTCTAAATCAAATGAGTTTGCACCCAATAATTTTAAAATTAATTATGAATGGTCTTGAAGGTAAATGTATCATGTGATTGAGACTTGAAGTATAATAATTAAGAATTTCCTTCTATCATAATTCAGTTATTATTATCCATGAAATTTTCTAAATAATATTTTCTTTATATGCATTTCATTCTCAGCCACTGATAAAATGACATGTGATTTCAGTTATTTATGTGGTCATATTGATACATAAATGATTTCAGTATTACATTTGGATGAAAAAATTACAACATAATTTATTTTCAAGAATATCATTATTCCCTCTAGAATATCCTTGAAAATATCCATCATTGTGCACTTCATAGATTCTTAAGAAAGGAAAAAAAATTAAGTTGGATAAAGTGCTCATTAAGGATTAATTAAAGAGGAAGTAATCATAAACCAATAAGAATAATCAATATTAAAAGGTAAATAACTGAACACACATTCCATGTAATCAATAAACTAATAAGGAAGTGCATCTATAGATAATATCAATGTGAAAATCTCTTAGATAATAATAAATATGGAAAGTTAAATAAAAAAAATATTTAATTTAATCAATAACATGAATATCATAATTGGATAAGTAATAATAAATGGAATGGTAAAATATTTGATTGATGAAAAAATAGGTCAAAATTCAATGAACTACTAAGGAAAAATTAAGATTACGATGAAAGGAAATAAATATCATCATATGGATCCATTTGTGATTATTTTTCTAATATGTGTAAAATGATGGAATTATCCAACTCAATTCCCCTATCTAAAGGTTAATTCCAATACCAAGGAAGGTCCTATATTGAAATAAAATTGATGAAGTATTTATTAGGATTGAAGAATTAAATTATAGAAGTATTTTTACAAATGGTATTTTGGTATATGAATTACGAAACATTTAAGGATTATTTTAAATTTTGGAAGCATATATGTCTTCATTAAATTAATAGTTATGGATACAATCATGGGATAATGAGTTTAAGATCGATCATAATTTCAATGTTTTAAAAAACCATTTTAGGTTTTATGTTTTGGGAGTCTACCATGATTAAGGATATTTTGGAAGAAATTTATGGTAATAAAACCCATTTCTTTAGTATATGTTTTTGTGAAAAAGTTATTTTATGAATAATGAATTTAATTTTTATAGACATATGTTTAAAGGTATTAATAACCCCTAAGGTTTATATGATCATCAATTAAATTATAATAAAAGTCAAATAATATTATTAGATAGTGTGGAAAAAATATAAGTTGTATTGAAAAAATTAGTAAAAATATCATTTAATGATTAATTTTATTTTAAAAATGACTATCATATTTTTTTGAGAATGTTATAGGAATTATATTAATATAGTTTATAAAAAGTACAACCTATATGTTGGGTGAAAACTCATCGCATTCTCTAAGGTTGTAGGGCTTGAACCAATGACCGAAAGACGATATGGGTTTAGATCCTGCCACTAGCCTACGTGATGTACAAGTTAATATATCATTATTTTTAGTTAAATGATTTGAAAAATAAATATTAATGATTAAACAATTATGTTACTTTTTAGGATTAGAGATTGATTTGTTATCTTGGATAACTTATGCTAACTATATTGGTTTTGGAAAAAAGTTAGGGATAGACTGAAAGAATTATCACTCTTTTATGGATCCTACGATTTGTTAAAAGTTAATTTTAGTGATTTAGGAATAAAAAAATTCATTTTTGGATATTCATTTCTTGAAGTAAGGAGTGAATTATAAATTGGTTAAATCCCAACCAAAGGATGAAATTATTCTTATGAAATATAAACATTTCAAGTAAGTATATTTCCTCATACTCTTAAATAGTAAAATAATTCCTCAACTTTAGGAAAATGATCTTGAAAAAAATGTTATCCTATTACATTCATATATAATGGATCAAATGTTATTTTAAATCATCAAATATTTATGGTTTTAGGGCCCTTAACTTTCCATTAATCATTCACCAGCTTGTGATTAATGACCTCTATCATTCTCTATAATTATTTAGGTTTTTCTTCAACATCTAAATCTTAAATTTCCACCAATGTTCTCATATATAGAATCCTAGTTACGTATTATTCCATTTGTACTTTGTGTTTCCCTATATATCTTATTAAGAGGATATTTTATGAACTCTTTTTATGATGTGAGTTTTTAATAGAATAATTTTTAAATATCAAACCCTTGATTACCAAGATCATGTGAAATTTTCTAGGGAAGATTTTATTTAAGGTGGGGAGAATTTAACACCCTAAAATTATAAAATAATAACATTGTATTTGATAGAGTATGGAACATTCAACACTGATCTTAAAAAAACCACGAGATACATTTCTTTAAATTTAATCTCTTTGATAGCTTGTGTAACACGCAACTGTGAGTCTAAATTAAATTTAATGTAGTATATCATTATAAACTAGCCATTAATTTATAGGGATTTAATATTACTAAATAAATTTTGAAAATTATGGTTATCTATTTATTAGAAATATAATAAGAATCATTTAAAAGAAAACAAAACATTTTCTAAAAAATGGTATTTTTTTCTAAAAGATGCTTTCGTCGCGCTTTGCACACATAATTTAATTTTTTCCCATTTTTCTAAAATTTATTTGATAAAATTAAATTAATTTTTTAGATAAGAATTTAAAAATTATCTGAGGCTTATTTTTCTGTGTTTTCCTAAAATATTTCATTTTTTAATGAATAGTAAAAAATATCGAATTTTAATTTAAAACTGCCATTTCATTTAAATTATTTATAAAGGTAAGTTATATTTTAAATTTAATTTAAATTAACATTAGTTAAAATATATTTATATATATTAATAAAATTTAGGTAATTTGAATCATTTTGATATTGAATTTTGATATAAAAACATTGTGAACTTTTGAACATTTTCTCTATGAAAACCCGCTTTATCGTTACGACTACAAGATTCATTTTAAATTAAAATTTTCCAATTCTGTGAATTGAATTTTGAAAAATAGATTCCATATTTTAAATTATAATAACTTATATTATCTAATAAAGTAAACTAATTTTTTTAACATAATGGATAGTAAAAATAGTAAAAATTATTTATTATGGTTAAGGTAAAAATGGATTTACCAGTGGTTAAATAAAAAAAGAGTTAAAATGATCTAAAAAGTTAACTAAAATCTATTTTATTGACATATTTAGTTCCTATAATGTTTAAATATATATAATAATATTTTTTTTTAATATTTTGGAATGTGAACAATGTGGTTAGACCTTTTTCTTTTTAAATATTACAAGTGTGACACTCACCTCATTTATAAAAGGCTGCACCCTATCCTATCTTATTCACACATTCAAACAATTTTGGTTAAAAAATAACTACCCAAATGAATAAAAAACTTTCCTCTTATAATCCTAGAATTTTTATTTTGGAAAAAACTTAACCTTGGAAGGATTTTGGTGCAAAACTAAGGAGTATACCTAAAGAAGAGGTAACGTTCCACAACAAGTGTTTTTTATTTCTTCCTTCACCTCCCTCAATTATTTTTAAACCATGATGATATAATAATCTCAATATATTATATATTATTATATATATTTATGATAATGTCATGACTTATAACCATTATCACTTCGATAAAATGGGTTATGAAATCATTATTCATGTGTACAGTGGACTACCGCCTTGCGAACTGATGTCATTCGATTTTCCACTACCACCTCTCATTTTTAGGTATTATGATGTATAATATATATATATACATATATATTATTTATAAAAAAATTATACCTATGAATTCATTATATTATATACATATTTTTTACTTTTCAACTTGTAGGGGATACGATAAAATCACTTGTGTGTAAGATGGAAAACCACCTCACGAGGTAATATCATTCATTTTTCACTAAAAATTTAAATATAAGGAAAAAGGGTAAATTTATTAAATATTAGTGATATAAATGAAAGAATTATTATATTCCTGATAGATTTATCATTATGAAAATATAATATATCATTTTATTTCCTACATTAAAAATGATAACATCGTTCGTGTACATGTGGACTACCGCCTTCACGAAGCGATGTGACTCTATTTTCATCACCACAACACATGGATGGTATGTATAAATATTTTTAAATATCAATATGATATTATGAACATTATTTAAAGATAAAATATTACTTTATATATTTCTATAATGATCTTTGAAAAATGGAAACGTAACTCATGCTTATATATAACCTACTGTCTCTAGGATCATAAAATACTTCATTTATCAACACCATAATTCATGATTGGTATTAAATTTATAATTATTGTTAGATGATGGAACTATATAATATACATCAGAACCATAACTTTCAGGACAAAGCATGAATGAGAAAATAAGGAAATTAACACATGAAATAATGAAAACATTGAAATATTATTTACAAATAGATGATAAGATATTATAAAATAATAATATATGATATTTTAGATATTAATATTCTTCTTTAATAAGTTAATAAATTTTTAAAAAAACCCCTATATAGGAGGTTAAATCATGTTCAACTAAGAATAAGTGTGAGGTAAAGGATTCTGTCTCAATTTCCTTTTATTAAGGCACATTTGTATGTTATATAAACATTTATTTTATTAGGTGTATATAATCACCCTTTTACATTAAAAATATTAATTATTTAATAATTAATGGTATTTTGAGTTTCAATTTGAATTATTATATCCAAGGGAATTTTACTTAAGAGTTACAAAGTGGTAAAAAAATTTATAACTCGCTTTCTTTTCACTAGGTTATATTACTTCTTAGTAATATTTGATATTATAAGATTATTTATAAACATAATATTTATTATATTATACTATATTTATATTTTTTTATTTTTATTTATAGTTTATACCCATAATCCATTCTTTGATTAATCCTCACTTCAACAATATGATCATTTTTAGGGTTTATTTTAAAATCTCATTCTAATAGATATTTTTTATTCTTGAATTTTAGTTGAAGGAAATTATTTTACCATTTACTAATAAACATATTTAAATTTATACTCTTTTTATTCATGATATTTGTAACATCCCGGACCCGGGTGTCACGCAATGGGTGCCCCGAGCCCGGTTCACCACGTGACCTCAAGCGCATTTCTCCAAACGCCAGAGGCTGCCGACTAGCAGCGAGGCCCCAGGTCTGATAGTGGGGAAACTATGCCCTCATTTGTCAAAGTGTAGTGCAGTAGAATACAAAATAAAAACATACAAAGACAGCGGGAGAAGTAAACCATACAAAACTGAAATAAACAACAGCAGTGGATATAACCAACATTATATAGAAAATGATGCAAAATGTCTCATGTTCTAAGAAAACAACCAAAACATGTTAAACATCAATACAGTACAACAAAGAGAAGAGTATAGCAAAACAAAGAAAAACAGCTGGCAGTGGCATCACGAGCCTAGGCTCGGTCCCATGCCCTCCTACTCCACAACAACAGTCAAGTACTTGTATAAGGACTCTTGCCCCTATCTACACCTGCAAAAACGTAATCTGTTTGGGCCGAAAAGCATGACCCAAATAGGGTGTGAGAAATATATCTCAGTAGGCACCCACCAAAGGCCTGTGCCCAACTGCGTGCTAACATGCAACAATAGTGTGTAGTGGTAAAATGTAATAAAGTAAGCAGTACCACAAAGTAACTAACTTAACAGTTAAATTTCCATTTAATTATTCATTTAATCCATTTTATATAAGAAATCACAACAGTGGATCTCTAAGTAAATAACTAGTGTTCTCAGACACGTAAACTCCTACCCTCGGGTAACAAGTATCCAACATAAGAATCTTCCCTAAGGCATAACAAATTTTTCCCTCAGGCGTAGGTACTGTCGCCCATAGGTACAGAGTCAGCTACCCACAGGCACGGAAGAAGTTTCCCTCATGCCGAAATAACTACTGCCCACAGGCTAAATAGTGCAGTGCCCACAGGCTAATCACAATAACGCCCTCAGGATAAATAGGTAACCGGGACATGCCCAATATGTCAAAATGTAGTAAAAAAGAAATTCCTCTCAAGGCAATTCTACAATTACTACATTAAAAGAATACCCTCGGGTACCCTGGCCAAACGGCTAAACAGTGGAACACACCCCCAGGGTGGTTCCGGATCCAAGCAACGATCCCAACCAGAAATTTAATATCATAATTAAATACCTAATAAATTCTAGGTGTTTAATATAGCAACGGCCTCAGCCACACGACACCCCAATATGGGTTCGTGGCGCAAAAACACACAAAAACGCACAACAGTTGGAAAAATTAACACAAATCCACCTACCTTATACGCCAATGAACGTTATAACTGAACGTCGACTCTAGAAATGCGCAAGAACAGCATAGATTTGGCGAAGAACAAAATCCAAACAAATGTAAATAACTTCTGTTAGGAGAAGAACTGGTAAGAACCATCCAAGAAGGTGGAAGCCCTTACCCGTGCGGTTCCAATGGGATCGTCCGAGGCGGAAACCGATTCTAGACGAACTCCCAGTGGATCTTCAAATGTCCGGCCTCCTCCTTTGGCTCCAAATCGGCTCCAGTGTCTCCTCTACCAAATGAGAAGGCTACTGCCTATTTTAAGCTGAAAAAACAAAGTACACGGCGTGTACTTCTGAGTACACGGCGTGTACTTCTTTCATTTAACTGTTCCTCTGGCGGCACCACCACACTGTTCATTTTTTGACATGAGTACACGACATGTACTCATGAGTACATGGCGTGTACTATCGCCCAACTGGCGGCTACTCCACAACCTTACTATTTAAGCTTGCTGACTGACTACACGGCGTGTAGTCAGTTTCTACACCCCTCTTCGCCGACATGGCTACACGCCCTGTGTACCCATTCCACACGGCCAAAAGTACACGACGTGTGGAAAAGTACACGACGTGTAGATCCAAAATTTAGGATTTTTCCCCATTTTCCATATTTTCTCAAAAAAACTTAAGGAAATGGAAAAAGAAGAAGCTCTTACCTCCAAAAATAAGAACCGAGTTCTTACAAACTTCCCCCCTTATAGCAATTTGTCCCCAAATTTACCTTCCATGGGTGGAAAAGAATAAGCTCAGAACAACTCTGGCCATTGAGCATGTATGTCGGCCTCCCGCTCCCAGGTTTCGTCTTGCACTCGGCCATGCTTCCATAGCACCTGTATGAGAGGAACTGACCGGCCTTGAAGAACCTTCATGCTCCTATCAACGATACGAATCAGATGCTCCTAAAAGGAAGCATCTGCCTCCAGCTAAACCTCCTCAGGCTAAAAGACGTGAGACGGGTCTGAATGATAGCGACGCAATTGAGACACGTGGAAGACGTCGTGCATGGCTCGCTACCGTTGCGGTAACTACAACTGATAGGCAACCAACCCGACTCTCTCCAGAATCTCGAATGTCCCCACATACCTCAGTGAAAGCTTACCCTGTCTTTTGATCCGTTTGTGTCCCAGCCTCGGTGAAACATGTAGAAAAACCTGATCCCCGATCACGAACTCCAAGGGTCTTCTGCGGCAATCAACATAAGATTTCTGATGAGACTGCGCGGTAGCCATCTACTTCCGAATCAACTAGACCTGCTCAGATGTCTCCTGCACGAGCTGTGGTCCCAGTAAAGCTGCCTCACCTACCTCTACCTAGCACAAAGGTGATCGGCATGGCCTACCATATAAAGCCTCGTATGGTATCATCTCAATAGTCTCCTGAAAACTATTGTTATAGGAAAACTCGACTAAGGGAATATGCTTCTCCCAAGATCCCCCGAAGTCTAGGACGCATGCATGCAACATGTCCTCAAGCACCTGTATCGTACGCTCTGACTGGCCATCTGTCTGAGGGTGGTATGCTGTGCTCAGAAGCACCTGTGTACCCAGTTCCCTCTGAAAACTCTGCCAGAAACGAGATGTAAAGCAGGCATCCCTATCAGAAATGATAAAACGAGGGACCCCATGAAGATGTAGGATCTCTCAGATATACAGTCTTCCAAGCTCATCCACACCGAAGGTCTCCTTGATCGGCAAGAAGTGATCTACATTCGTGAGTCTATCCACAACAACCCACACATCGTCATTTCCACAAGGTGACCTCGGCAAACCCATCAAAAAATCCATCACGACATCATCCCATTTCCACTCTAGAATGGTTAACTGCCGTAACATCCCAGCTGGTCTCTGATGCTCTGCCTTCACCTGTTGACCAGTGGAACACCTCGTAAAAAAACCAGCTATCTCTCTCTTCATACCCGGCCACCAGTACTGACGCCTCAAGTCACGGTACATCTTGGTAACCCTAGGATGAACTGCCCAAGCCGAAACATGAAACTCCCACATCATCTCCTCGCGTATATCCTCTGGAACCCACAGTCGTCCATGGAAACGTAGGACCTCATCATCGCCTATCGTCCAACTGGGAGGAGGGTCCTCACATTCCAGCGACTCCCATAGAACTAGGCCTTATAAATCTGATAGCTACCTCATCCTCACTCTGTCCAGGAGGGTAGAAGTCACAGCTAATGAGGAAAGATAAGTCTTCCCCTGACTGTCGTGCACCTCCAGATGCATCTCAGAGAACAAGGCCATGAGCTCCCACTCACCGCTGGCCTCCTGCACGACCTGTATCTGAGTCTTCCTGCTCAGTGCATCGGCTACTGCATTAACTTTACCAGGTGTATAGGCAATCTCAAAATCGAAGGACTGTAGGTACTCGACCCACCTCCTCTGCCTCAGATTCAGGTCACGCTGAGTAATGATATATTTGAGGCTTTTGTTTTCAGTGAAAACCACAAAATGCTCCCCCAATAGATAATGTCTCCAACAGCACAACTCATGAAAAACTGCAGCCAACTCGAGATCATGCGTCGGGTAATTCCTCTCATGTGGCCTCAAATGCTGAGACCCGTATGCAACAACTCGATCGCCCTGCATCCACACTGCTCCCAGCCCAATTCCTGATGCATCACAGTAAACTGTATAGCTCTTCCCCTGCTCTAGGAGTATCAGGATCGGTGCTAATGTCAACCTTCCCTTCAGGTCCTGAAAAGTTGTCTCACAAGCTTCTGACCAAACGAACTTCACACCCTTCTTAGTCAGTCCTGTCAACGGTGCTACTAAGCGGGAGAAGTCCTGTATGAAGCGTCTGTAGTAACCAGCCATCCCTAAGAAACTCAGTATCTCAAACACGTTCTTAGGTTGCTCCCAGGAAAATACTACTCTCACCTTCTCTAGGTCTACTGAAATTCCTGCCTCTGAGATAATGAGACCCAGGAAGTGAATCCGGTCCATCCAAAAGTGGCACTTTGAGAGCTTAGCATATAGCTGATTCTCTCTCAGTGTACTCAATACGATCTCAAGATGGGTGGCATGGTCATGTCGAGTGTGAGAGTACACCAAGATTTCGTCCACAAATACTACCACAAAAGAATCAAGATACGGATGGAACACACGATTCATCAGAGCCATGAAAACTGCTGGCGCATTCGTCAGTCCGAACGGCATAACCGTATACTCATATAGACCATACCTACTCCTGAAAGCTGTGAGAGGTATATTAGATAGTCTAATTCACAACTGATGATATACTGATCTCAATTCAATCTTCAAGAACACTCGTTCTCCATGAAGCTGATCAAATAGATCATCTATCCTCAACAAAGGATATCGGTTCTTAACCGTCAACCGGTTCAGCTTCCGATAATCCACACAAAGTCTGAGGGTACCATCCACCTTCTTCGCAAAAAGGATCAAATAACCCCAAGGAGAAGTAATGGGTAGGATAAAACCCTTCACTTGTAGCTCCTCTAACTGCCTCTTGAGCTCCTGAAACTCAGGGATGGACATCCTATAAGGAGGAATGGACACTGGTGCTGCTCCTGGAAAAAGATCGATAGAGAAATCCACCTCACGCACCGGAGGTAGACCTGAAAAGTCGTCCGGGAAGACATCCCTAAAACGATCAACAACTGGAGGGAAATCCATCTGACAAGTCCCCTGATCATCCAGATACAAACTCACACTCTGGGATGTGACTCCACCTCTGCCATGATGCTCTGTTCTATCTTAACTCGCCTGAACATCCCATTCGCCCTTGTATAGAAACTCTCCACCCTCTGGTGACATGAAACACACCCTGCGACGATAGAAGTCTATAAAGGATCGAAAGGGAACCAACCAGTCCATCCTGAGAATGACATCATAGCTCGTCATCTCCAAGATATAGAGGTCCCAAAGGAAGTGACACCCACCAACCTCAAGGGGGAACTCCTTGCACTGATGCACACCATTCGTCCTAGTCCCCAACGGAGTGTCTAGCGTCAAGATATCGGAAGAAGTAGAAACACAGAGCCCAAGGATATCCACAACGGGTACATATATGAAACTATGTGTAGCACCCATATTGAAAAGTACTAAAGATAAGATAAAAGCTACTAGAATAGTACCTCTGACTGTCGAAGGTCTGGGATCCTGCTCCTGCTGAGTCTGTTGCACTACATTTGCCTACCCAGTGGCGCGGCCCTGTGACACAGCCTGGCTACCCTGAGTTGTCCCGCCCTACTGCCTCTGAGATCCCGGTGTCTGGCTGCCATGGCCATGACCACCATCTCTGCCTGCACGCCCTGACATATTCCAGTTCCCTGAATGGTAAGAAGCCACTGGTCCTGCTCCCGCACGCAGAGTCTGCACAGAACCCCTCTCACTAGCCATTGGTGGAAACGCCCTACAAAAGCACTGCAGATGACCCATCTTGCTGCAAGCTCGACACTCCATTGGGTCTTGTGGACACTGCGGTCTCTTGTGCCCCTCTTTTCCACACTGGTAGCACCTGACCGGACCACCTGAAGAAGCTTCTTGGCTGGTACTGCCACCCTGAGAGAAATCCATATGTCTCTTCCTCTTGCCAACAGAAATAGTACAAGTAACTGGTGCTGAACCGCCCTGGCCCACACCACTAGATTCCCACAGGTTCCTCTCAGTAATCAGCGCCTGGTTCACAATAGCGTGTACTGAAGGAAACCTAAAAACATTCACCAGTACTTGAATTTCATAACTAAGACCATACTCAAAATGTCTGGCTCTCAACATCTCATCACCCACCAACACAGGTGAAAAATGTTGAAGCTCCGTAAAACGAGCAGAATATTCCATCACTAACATAGCGCCCTACTGTAGATTCATGAACTCTCAAGCTCTATCTTCCCTCAGTGTCTCGGGAAAGAATAATTCATAGAATACTGACTGAAAATATTCCCACATCATGTCTCTGTGATGCTTTGACTGGGTGGTAACATCCCACCACCTCTTGGCGGAATCACACAGCATATACGTCGCGAGCTTGACTCTCTGCCCTGGAGGAATCTCAAGATGCTCAAAAATAGTCTGCATCGATCCTAGAAAAGACTCCACATCCTGTGGTCCACCATCCCCTGAAAACGTAGGTGGATGGTGCTGCTGAAAGATATGCGTTAGCTCGTCCATAGATGTCACAGCTTGCGGTGCTCCCTGAAAGGACTGCATGAACTGCATAAAGCCTTCACGGAACTGTGCCTCCGCGCCTGTGTCTGGTATAGCAGCTGGCGCCACATCTGGCTTTGCTGAAGGATCAAATGGTAACCCATGACCCACCATCTCTGGAGAATAATCCTTGCCGCTCTCCTGGTGAACAACTCACGGTTGTCTAGGAGGCATGACACTACAGGGTCAAAAGCACGCCTCAGATTCAAGATTATTATGACCAAAAAGTGAAGGAACCACAAAGGAAACAAGAGGAATAAGGCATTCAAAATTTTCAAAACAAGACTACACATCGTGTACACTGACTACACGGTGTGTTCAGGGAGAGGTGACACCGGCCCGTGTTATTAGTTACACGGTCGAGTCCCCAGGTCACACTACACGGCGTGTTCATCATTGACACAACGTGTTCTGTACATGAGTTCACCGACCTGTGTTGTTAGTTACACGACCGAACTCCGGGTCACACTACACGGCGTGTACAAAAGCTACACGAAGTGTTTTACCCAAGACTTTCCCTACCCCGTGTCGCCTCCCACACGGTTTGTGACACGGGAAGAGACTACACGACGTGTACTCAGGGTACACGATGTGTACTCAAAAAAATTTATTTTTCTTCCCAAATAGAAGAACATACATGGCGTGTGTAAAAATACTACACGGTGTGTATACCGGGTTTCCAGAGAGTATTCCCCAGAAACTTCCCTAGAACCTAGAAAATACCGAAACCAACACCTAAGTGTCAAATTCCGACCCGTGGGGTCCCATACTCCCCACGAATCAAAGTTTGACATCTTATATGTGTTATAACTGATAAACAGTCAATGATCCACCAAATTACGGTCAATGGGGGCCCATACTCCTCAAAAACCAATGTTTGGTGTCCATTCTATAAACAATCTCACACAAGAAAATACCCTATCAAATAGTAGGTATTTTATCAGAGAAACTATTATAACAACATGCTTTTCTAGCCCAACAAATATCACAACAACATTCAATTTCTAATGCACCTACATGGAATGGAACTATGCATGGCATGTGATATCAAGAATGTGCCTATATGATGCATGAGATGGCATACCCTCATCTCATCGGGTTGCAACTCAATAAAACCCATAGATAAATTATAAACAGCAAAATCTCAAGTGCATCACCCAACGGTGAAAACAAATCAACTGTAAAATTTGCAAAATCAAAAGAATTGAAAAATATGAGGTAGAATGGATTTTCCCTGTACACGGGTTAGCTACGTCTGGGCACAGCTTATTACCAACTACTGTTCATCCTATTCCTGACTACGGCTCCAAATAGTAAGTCAAAGAAAAGAAACCCTCTGATACCACTTTGTAACATCCCGAACCCGGTTTCCACGCAACGGGTGCCCCGAGCCCGGTTCACCACGTGACCTCAAGCGCATTTCCCCAAATGCCAGAGGCTGCCGACTAGCAGCAAGGGCCCATGTTTGATAGTGGGGAAACTATGCCCTCATTTGTCAAAGTGTAGTGTAGCAGAATACGAAATAAAAACATACAACGACAGTGGAAGCAGTAAACCATACACAACTGAAATAAACAACAGCAGTGGATATAACCAACAATATTTAGAAAATGATGCAACATGTCTCAAGTTCTAAGAAAATATTCAAGACATGTAATACATCAATACAGTACAACAAAGAGCAGAGTACAGCAAAACAATGAAAAAAAGCTGGCAGCGGCATCGCGAGCATAGGCTCAGTCCCATGCCCTCCTACTCCACAACAACAGTCAGGTACCTGTATAGGGACTCTTTCCCCTATCTCCACCTGCAGAAACATAATCTATTTGGTCCGAAAATCATGACCCAAACAGGGTGTGAGAAATATATCTCAGTTGGCACCCACCAAAGGCCCATGCCCAACTGCGCGCTAACATGCAACAATAGTGTGCAGTGGTAAAATGCAATAAAGTAAGAAGTACTAAAAAGTAACTAACTTGATAGTTAAATTGCCATTTAATTATTCATTTATCCATTTTATATATGAAATCACCACAGTGCATCTCTAAGTAAACAACTAGTGTCCTCAGACACGTAAAATCCTACCCTCGGGTAATGAGTATCCAACACAAGAATCTACCCTCAGGAATAACAGAGTTTTCCCTCAGGCATAGGTAGTGTCACCCACAGGCACAAAGTCAGGTGCCCACAGGCACGGAAGAAGTTTCCCTCATGCCGAAATAACTACTGCCCACAGGCTAAATAGTGCAGTGCCCACAGGATAATCACAACAACGCCCTCAGGCTAAATAGGTAACCGGGCCATTACCAACATGTCAAAATGCAGTAAACAAGCAATTCCTCTCAAGGAAATTCTACAATTACTACATTAAAGGCATACCCTCGGGTACCCTGGCCAAACGGCTAAACAGTGGAACACACCCTCGGGGTGGTTCCAGATCCAAGCAACGATCCCAACCAGCAATTTAATATCATAATTAAATACCTAATCTATTCTAGGTGTTTAATATAGCAACGACCTTAGCCACACGACACCCCAATATGGGTTCGTGGCGTTTAAACGCACAAAAAAGCAAGACAGTTGGAAATATTAACACAAATCCACCTACCTTATACGCCAACGAACGTTATACCCGAACGCCGACTCCAGAAACTCCCAAGAACGGTGTAGATCTAACAAAGAAAAAAATCCAAACAAACGTAAATAACTCCTGTTAGGATAAGAATTGGTAAGAACCAGCCAAGGAGGTGGAAGCCCTTACCCGTGCGGTTCCAACGGGATTGTCCGAGGTGGAAAACGATTCCAAATGAACAACTGGTGGATCTTCAATGGTCTGACCTCCTCCTTTGGCTCCAAATCGGCTCAAGTGTCTCCTCTGCAAAATGAGGAGGCTACTTTCTGTTTTAAGCCGAAAAAACAAAGTACACGGCGTGTACTTCTGAGTACACGACGTATACTTCTTTCATTTAACTGTTTGTCTGGCGGCACCAGCACTATAAGGCCCCAGCCATAAACCTTAATTAATCTTGAGTTACTTCAAGAAAACACATTGATGATCTTTTTAGGTTTAGATTTTTAGAGAATTAGATCATAAAACATGCACTAAAATCCACATTTAAACAAAGTGGTTACATAAAAGATAGTACTCATTTTTCCTATCAACGGAAAAAAATTTAAAATAAAACATTGATTCTTTCTTGACACCTCCTTAACACTATAATCACATCATGTACCTTTCCCTTGACCTGTGAAAAACATTTTAAAAACTTGGGATGAGCATAAAAAGCTCAGTAAGGTATATAAAAGTACGAAATGAAAACATTAGTCCATGCTTGAAATAATACTTTACTCATAAAACATAATCACATACCTCATCAAATCATGAATAAATCATAGAAATCATAAGACATAAAGGTAACTTTAGGCATTCATAACATTCTTACGTAGGGAGTAACCCTCTTGGTTACGTTTGGAATACCCATCACAGTATATTCCCTAAATCTCTTCGGAGAAACCTTAACGTTTAACTCCTTCATGTTACCCAATGCATTGGAGAGCTATATCGGGCTCACCCTCCCTTAGATTATCACGGAACCACCCGTCTTCATAATAATGCCCAAGAACCATAACATAATCATATCACATAAAACATGCATAAAGGAAACACAACATTTCCACTTTTCAATCACAAGATATCAATACAACACATTGATATAAAAACATTATGAAAACCATTTTCAATACCAAAATAAAAGAAAAGTAAAACATGGTATTTATTTTTCATTTAAAAAATGGTATGGCTTGTAGAGGAAGCCGAAACTCAAATAATGGTCACAGTGGCGGAGAAGTCATTGTCGCCTCATACGTACGACAAAAACATTACCTTTTGTAATTTAGTAAAACAATTCGTATAAAAAAGATTCCTTTTGGATAAACGTAAAAGTCAAAGGGGTTTATACACCTTATAAAAGAAAGTTGTTTGTAAAACATAATATGCCTCAATGAAAGGAGATTGAGACGAAGTCCCATACAAAGACGATATCCTTGGATTAAGGATAAATCAATTACATAATTATGTGTGACAAAAGAATATACCAAATATAAGTGGATATTAAGTGTAAAACAATCAGAGTCCATTCACACATATTCATATAACGACATATTCAAGGAGTACAAGTTTATCCCAAAGAATCAAAATTGGGTTAAGAAGTTCCCTTGCAAAAATTTGACAGCCTAACAGCGTCACTTCAAACTTCAGAAAATGAGTTGATGAGAGATAAAAAGGGTATCTAATCACTTGGAAATTTTTTTTACATCAATAAGGATATATAATAACATATCCCAACATTACAATATGTAAATTAAAAGTCCCAACAAAAGAAGTCTTTAAAAAGAGGAGGGTGAAAGGTTCCCTTACCGACTTGGGTATCTTTCGAAACATACACCCCATGAAAGAAGGACAATACATAATTGATGTAAATACTCATAAACAAAAGTATATTACACAAAGATTAGAATAATGGGTAGTACATATACCTCTTAAAGTAAATGGTGGCACATGTAGCATAAATCTCACGGGATTAAAAGTGAGATGAAAAATCCCTTACGAAAACTCGACAGCCTAACGGCGCCACTTAAAACATCCAAAAATGGATTGATGAGATCAAATATGGTCTCTTAATCATATGAACAGAAAAATTACATTATGATTAATATAAAATAACATCTCAATCTTATGAAATATTAGCTTAAAAGGAATGACATAAAAGAGTGTACTTAAAAAGAAAGAGAGGGGTAAGATCCCTTACCTCGTATCCGACTTGACTCGATCGTTCTTTAATCTCTTGAATAATAAAATTGAGTTAATTTATACTTGATTAAGAACCTTTCTCAAGTTAATTATTCCTTTTATATCACTTATTACCATGTCATGAACACTATGTAATTATTTAAGTTAATAACGGTCGTTTTAACGATCATTGCTACTTGAGTCAAAAATAAACTCTTTATAATTACAAGTTTGTTCATGGGGTAAAATATCCATTATATCCAGAATTATATTCATTATTTCTATATCATATATATCATATATATCCATTATATACAGGCATTTATTATATTACATAACATTTATAGGTAAGAAATGAAATGCACCGTTCATGGAGACAGTAAGCCATACGTATGCATGAACGCTACTTCCATTTCTATTTCATATTTAATGGAATTAAAACATAATGATACATAATAGTATTATAATTACAGTATGTTATCATATATAATATCATTAAATCTATCCTTTATATGTACCACATATGGTATTAACGAATCAAATCACTTTGAGGGGGCGGTAGTCCGCACTTCATAAAATGAAGATATCGCGTTTAGCCATAATGGAAACCATAAATGTATGACATAAATGAAAAATAAAGAATCTTAAGGAAAAAATAAAAATATTATATATAATATATAAATATAGTGAAATCTTAATGGCCACCTTTGAAAGTGTTAAAAGAATATTGAACAATCATCGTTTCGTGAGGTAGAAATTCACCATCCACAGAAACAGTATGTTCTTTAACCATTAGATGTAGGTGTGTGTAAGTGTAGCTTGAATCCTTCTTATAACAACATCCTAGTATATGTAAGATACTGGTTTTGTTACAAAATAAATTAATAAAAAGATATTATGGGGTTGGAGAAGCAAAATAAAACAAAAGAGCACAAGTGAAGACTTTACCTTAAAATCGGGTAACTCACTTTGGTTTGAACCAAAAGGGTTTCTTGAAAAGCTTCCTGCCTAAGGTAAAGCTTATAGGATGAGGAGAGGGATTTGGAGAGAAAAAATGATCAGATATTTGCCGAGCCAAAGGCATGAGAGGTGTGGGTTAGGTGGTAGAGGCGGGGGCCTTTTATAAGAGAAGAGGAGGGCACTCTTGGAAAGGTATAAAATGTTACTTTATTTTCAAATGTGTTTCAAGTTTTAAAGGTCCCAAATTGATGTATTTCTAGGATAAGGTGATAATAGTTCTAAATACACCCATACAATAGGTTTTTGAAAAGTGTAGGTCTTAGATTTTACATTATCTTTTCATTTTATTTAAATCATTAAATAATGAGGTAATCGCCACATCATCATGATGTCATAAATAATTTAATTTATTTAATGTCTACAAATTATAAAAAAAAAAATATGATGTAGGAAATATTTTTAGTTTCCAATGACTATTTATAGTAAAAAATATGACTTGTATAACCCCATGTAAAAATTGTTTTAGTAAAACAATACATGTTTGTGTCATTTTTACTTTTACTTTAAATAAAAGGCATAAATGTCATTATCTTACCCAAGTGGCTCCATGGGGTCACAAAAATCGACCCATGGGTTTTATTGGTCGACCATGACTCATCCAATAAGGTTAGGACAAGTTTCAAGATATTTTCATTTTATTATAATATCAATTTTACCTTAAATCACACTAATTACCTTTAATCGCGATTAATAAAACTTAAAAGTAACTTTTTATCAAAAATTATTTTCATCCCATTGAACCGAATTTTACTTAATAATGAAAATCATTTATATTGGATTTTTGAAATTCAAATCACAGAAGTGGTAAATTTCCATTTAAACGAAAAATCAGTTTTTGTAACTACCACTTTGTGGTTTCACTATTCATAAAAAATTAAGGTTTTTCAGAAAAATACCAACAATTCACCCTAAGCTATATTTGATATTCCGAATTCAAAAATGATGTATTTTTTACCAAATTCATAACATAGAAGTTTCATTAATTAATTTTATAATTAAATCCCGTTGTCAAATCAAATAGCGTGTTTTTAAGAAACAATATCTATCAAAAGATTGACACTCGTTTATGTCCAATCTCAAAGTGATATTAATTTCAATGACCAAAATTGGATTAAATTGTAAAAATATATTCTAATTTCACTTTAAAACCAATTAAAAATATGATCTAATCATATAGATAAATTAGATTAAAAAGAGGTTTTGAATTAAAATACAACATTTTTCACTATTCATTAAAAAATGAACTTTATTTGACAATTACCAAAAATTTACACAAAGTAACTTTTGATGTCCCGATTCTAAATAAGAATTTTATTTTGTCAAATATAACACATAAAATTGTCAAAAAGTGGATTTAAAATAGGTTCGCCATCAAAAGGTGGTTAATCGACCTTTTAAAGAATATTAGAATGTTTACACTTAAAATTGGATTCATTCACATTTTTAATCCTCTAACATTTATTGTAAAAAGTAAAAATATTTGACAAACATATATAATCATTTTGTAGTTAGTTCTGTTCATTCCTGTCATTACAACGGCTAGGTGTTAACTACCATTTAAAATAAAATTATTTTATTATTAGAGTGCAACGTAAGATTTCAAAGGAACTCGTTGTTGCGTATTGGGTAAGCCATCGAGCATAGAGTTACCTTCAAATTAATATTAAAATTTTATACACAAATAGGGATAAATATAAAAATGTCATATTCTTTATTTACCTGGGGTGTTACATCCTTCCCCCTTTTTGGGAATTGCGTCCTCGCAATTTTAAAATTGGGCTCGGAAACATCATTGAAAGTCCCACATCGGAACAAGAGTCAGTAAAACAATCACTTTAAAAGAAAGAAATAGAAGTACATAGGTCACCCGAGTTAACCCATATAGGATTCCATGTAGGAAAACATGGATATGGAAGAAAAAGAAAAGGGTCATGCTCTGAGGGAGAGTGATAGAAAACATGTTTAGGAGAAAGTTAACCACAAGAAAATCACGAACTTGTGGTGGGTTAAATGGTATTCGATTCACCAGTAGGAAAAGTTAATAGAATTTTTTTAGTTACTTTTCATTGAGGAATTTATTTTTGATCTTAAGGAAACATACTTACTTGTCATGTTGACTTTCAACTTTTACTAGATTTCTTACACAAACTCCTACTTTATCCAAAAGACGAGTATTTAAGAAGACTTGTTCGCATTAAGAGTACTATAATCAACTTCTTGAGAATCACCTAATCCAAAAAAGTGAACTATATATATCCAATGTCTTTAGAACTTAACCAAAACCCAAAATTGTTAGTACAAGATCAGATAATACCCAAAAATGATAATCCTTTATAAAAAGAAAAACTAATCTTAATCTCCAGAATTTGTCAAACAATACCCAAAGTTCAACAAAGACCAGTCAATAAACATCTACCCATATAATTCCTCAAAGTTATCCAAACTAATATTGAAACCCAAATCTCTGAAGGATTTAATCACATAGTCTTCCAAGGTAAATCATAACATTTATCTCCAAATATCATCAGTTACTCTTAAAGTGTCATATTGAAAAGTAATTAACCTAATCACATATCCTCCATGATACGTTAATAATTTCCATAGATAACCCAAAATAAACTTACTATTAATTCATAAAATCATCTAACTAAAAAGAATAAGCCATACTAACCAGGGACTTCACGTAGTCCAGTGGTAGGCGATAAATACTAGTCACACTTTGGTTGTGGGTTCGATTCATGTGGCATTGCCAAACGCGACGGGTTGTCACCCATCTTACGGGTTTTTTTTATAAATATAAAAAATAACCCTTACATGTTTTAACCTCAACGGTTTTCTTATACCACTCATTTTCATCCAAATTCATTATGACCCCAACATCTTATTTCGTGAAGTCTTACTTCACCATCATAAGATAAAATAAATCCATCCCCAAAAAGAAGAACATCATACCTTGATCATAGTGTCCATTGGGTTTCATCATCATCTTGTTCACGTAGGTAGAAGGTCCATGAATCGCAACAATGATTTAGATATCCTTAAAAATCATTTTCTTTCTCCATCCAAATACACCTTGTACAACATGGGTCATATGGGTGTTCATAGAATTTTTTTTTTGGAAAATAATCATGTATGACATATAATTTCAAAACATCTGATAAAACATGATTTCTATAAAATAGTTGGACCGAAATTGAGTTGAAAGTTTCAATAAATGGTCCATTTAAAATACCATAGGTATGTGCTGAGAGACTATATTTTGAAAGCAAATATAAATAGGTTTCACAAGGTTATCCTTATTCAACACCATTTTTAAAATCATAATATGCCTCAAAATCTTGTGATAAGGTAAAATATCTGAAAATGCCTTGATAATATTTACCTTTCTTGAAAATATGAGAATGTTGTGAAAATAGGATTTGATTAAATACAACCCATGATCCACGATGATATCAAGGTATAGTGGAGGTGTTTGATATCTAAAACAACTGCTTTCAAGTGAGTTGTATGCTAGAAAAAGTTTCACAATCATCCGAACATGACTTTGCAATAATTATTGCAAGCATGTCATCAGGAAGAGATAGGAATGTCCTTTGAGATCCTCCTCCTCCCATTTCTAACTGACTTTCTTTGATCTAAAAAAGATAGAAAACAAGGATATAACTGAAATAATAGATCTAGGGGCTAACCATGTGTTTAACGAAAAATCTTAATCCCTAAAGTTGTCTAAACCGACCTCTGATACCAACTATAAGGCCTCAACCTTAAACCTTACTTAATCTTGAGTTACTTCAAGAATACACGTTGAGGATATTTTCAGGTTTAGAGTTTTAGAGAATTATATCATAAAACATGCACTACATTCCACATTTAAACAAAGTGGTTACATAAAAGATAGTAATAATTTTTCCCATCAACAGAAACATATTTAAAATAAAACATGGATTCTTTCTTGACACTTCCTTGACACTATCATCACATCATATACCTTTCCCTTGACCTGTGAAAAACATTTCAAAAACATGGGATAGGCATAAAAATCTCAGTAAGGGATATAAAAGTATGAAATGAAAACATTAGTCCATGAATGAAATCAAACTTTACTCATAAAACATAATCACATACCTTATCAAATCATGAATAAATCATAGAAATAATAAGACATAAAGGTAACTTGAGGCATTCATAACATTCTTACGTAGGGAGTTACCCTCTTGGTTATGTTTGGAATACCCATCACAGTATATTCCCTAAATATCTTCAGAGAAACCTTAACGTTTAACTCCTTCATGTTAGACAATGCATTAGAGAGCTATATCGGGCTCACTCGCCCTTAGATTATCATGGAACCACTCATCTTCATAATAATGCCCAAGAACCATAACATAATCGTATCACATAAAACATGCATAAATGAAACATAACATTTCCACTTTTCAATCACAAGATATCAATACAACACATTGATATAAAAACATTATGAAAACCATTTTCAATACCAAAATAAAAGAAAATTAAAACATGGTATTTATTTTTCATTAAAAAAAGGTATGGCTTGTTGAGGAAGCCGAAACTCAAATAATGGTCACGGCGGCGGAGAAGTCGTTGTCGCCTCATACGTACGACAAAAACATTCCCTTTTATCGTTTAGTAAAACGCTTCGTATAAAAAATATTCCTTTTGGATAAACGTAAAAGTCAAAGGGGTTTATACACCGTGTAAAAGAAAGTTGTGTATAAAACATAATATGGCTCAATGAAAGGAGATTGAGACGAAGTCCCATACAAAGACGGTATCCTTGGATTAAGGATAAATCAATTACATAATTATGTGTGACAAACGAATACACAAAATATAAGTGTATATTAAGTGTAAAACAATTAGAGGTCATTCACACATATTCATAGAATGACATATTCTAGGAGTACAAGTTTATCCCAAAGAATCAAAATTGGGTTAAGAAGTTCCCTTGCAAAAATTCGACACCCTAAAGGCGTCACTTCAAACTTCATAAAATGAGTTGATGAGAGATAAAAAGGGTATATCATCACTTGGACATAAATTTTACATCAATAAGGATATAGAAGAACATATCCCAACATTACAATATGTAAATTAAAAGACCCAACAAAAGAAGTCTTTAAAAAGAGGAGGGTGAAAGGTTCCGTTACCGACTTGGGTATCATTCGAAACATACACCCCATGAAAGAAGGACAATACAATATTGATGTAAATACTCATAAACGAAAGTATATTAAACAAAGAGTAGAATAATAGGCAGTACATATACCACTCAAAGGAAATGGTGGCAAATGTAGCATAAATCTCATAGGAATAAAAGTGAGACAAAAAATCCCTTACGAAAACTCGGCAGCCTAACGGCGCCACTTAAAACATCCAAAAATGGATTTATGAGATCAAATAGGGTCTCTTCATCATATGAACATAAAAATTAAAGTAATATTAATATAAAATAACATCCCAATCATAAGAAATACGAGCTTAGAAGTAATGAAAGAAAAGAGTGTACTTAAAAAGAAAGAGAGGGGTAGGATCCCTTACCTCCTATCCGACTTGACTCGATCGTTATTTAATCTCCCGAATAATAAACTTGAGTTAGTTTATACATTATTAAGAACCTTTTTAATGTTCATTATTCCTTTAATATCACTTATTACAATGTCATGAACACTATGTAATTATTTAAGTTAATAACGGTAGTTTTAACGATCATTGCTACTTGAGTCAAAAATAAACACTTTGTAATTACAAGTTTGTTCATGGGGTAAAATATCCATTATATACAGAATTATATTCATTATTTATATATCATATATATCATATATATCCATTATATACATGCATTTATAATATTAAATAACATTTAGATGTAACAAATCAAATGCACCGTTCATGGAGACGGTAAGCCATACGTACGCATGAACGCTACTTCCATTTCTATTTCATATTTAATGGAATTAAAACATAATGATACATAATAGTATTATAATTCCAGTATGGTATCATATATAATATTATTAAATATATCCTTTATATGTACCACATATGGTATTAACGAATCAAATCACTTTGAGGGGGCGGTAGTCCGCACTTCCTAAAATGAAGATATCGCGTTTACCCATAATGGAAACCATAAAGGTATGACATAAATGAAAAACACAGAATCTTAAGGAAAACATAAAAATATTATATATCATATATAAATATAGTGAAATATTAATGGCCACATTTGAAGGTGTTAAAATAATATTGAACAAGCATCGTTTCGTTAGGTAGAAATTCACCATCCACAGAAACAGTATGTTCCTTAACCATTAGATGTAGGTGTGTGTAAGTGTATCTCGAATCCTTATTATAAAAACATCCTAGTATATGGAAGATATTGGAGTTGTTACAAAAGAAATGAATAAAAAGATATTAGTGGGTTGGAGAAGCAAAATAAAACAAAAGAGCACAAGTGAAGACGTTACCTTAAAATCGGGTAACACCCTTTGGTTTGAACCAAAAGGGTTTCTTGAAAAGATTCCTGCCTAAGGTATGGCTTCTAGGATGAGGAGAGGGATGTGGAGAGACAAAATGATTAGATCTTGGCCGAGCCAAAGGCTTGAGAGGGGTGAGTTAGGTGGTAGAGGTGGGGGCCTTTTATAAGAGGAGAGGAGGGCACTCTTGGAAAGGTATAAAATGTTACTTTATTTTCAAATGTGTTTCAGATTTTAAAGGTCCCAAATTGATGTATTTAGAGTATAAGATGAAAAGAGTTCTAAATCCACCCATCCAATAGGTTTTTGACATGTGTAGGTATTAGATTTTACATTATCGTTTCATTTTATTTAAATCATTAAATAATGAGGTAATCGCCGCATCATCATGATGTCATAAATAATTTAATTTTTTTAATGTATAAAAATTATAAAAAAAATGATGTAGGAAATATTTTTAGTTTCCAATGAATATTTATAGTAAAAAATATGACTTGTATAACTCCATGTAAAAATTGTTTTAGTAAAACAATACATGTTTGTGTCATTTTTACTTTTACTTTAAATAAAAGGCATAAATGTCATTATCTTACCCAAGTGGCTCCATGGGGTCCCAAAAATCGACCCATGGGTTGTATTGGTCGACCATTACTCATCCAATAGGGTTAGGACAAGTTTCAATATATTTTCATTTTATTATAATATCATTTTTACCTTAAATCACACTAATTACCTTTAATCGCGATTAATAAAACTTAAAAGTTACTTTTTATCAAAAATTATTTTCATCCCATTGAACCACATTTTAATTAATAATGAAAATCATTTATATTGGATTTTTGAAATTCAAATCACATAAGTGGTAAAGTTCCATTTAAACGAAAAATCAGTTTTTGTGACTACCACTTTGTGGTTTCACTATTCATCAAAAATTAAGGTTTTTCAAAAAAATAACAAAAATTCACCCTAAGATATATTTGATATTCCAAATTAAAAAATTATATCTTTTTTACCAAATTCATAACATAGAAGTTGCATTAATTAATTTTATAATTAAATCCCGTTGTCAAATCAAATAGCGTGTTTTTGAGAAACAATATCTATCAAAAGATTGACACTCGTTTATGTCCAATCTCAAAGTGATATTAATTCTAGTGACCACCATTGGATTAAATGGTAAAAATATATTCTAATTTCACTTTAAAACCTATTAAAAATATAATCTAATAATATAAATAAATTAGAATAAAAAGTGGTTTTGAATTAAAATAAAACATTTTTCACTATTCATTTAAAAATGAACTTTATTGGACAAATACCAAAAATTTACACAGAGTAAATTTTGATGTCCCGATTCTAAAGAAGAATTTTATTTTTTCAAATATAACACATAAAATTGTCAAAATGTGGATTTAAAAGTGGTTCGCCATCAAAAGGCGGTTAATCGACCTTTTAAAGAATATTAGAATGTTTACGCTTAAAATTGGATTCATTCAATTTTTTAATCCTCTAACATTTATTGTAAAAAGTAAAAATATTTGACAAACATATATAATAATTTTGTAGTTAGTTCTGTTCATCCCCGTCATTACAACGACAAGGTGTTAACTACCATTTAAAATAAAATTATTTTATTATTAGAGTGCAACATAAGATTTCAAAGGAACTCATTGTTGCGTATTGGGTAAGACATCGAGCATAGCGTTCCCTTTAAATTAATATTAACATTATATTCACAAATAGGGATAAATATAAAAATTTCATATTCTTTATTTACCTGGGGTGTTACATCCTTCCCCCCTTTTGGGAATTGCGTCCTCGCAATTTTAAAATTGGGCTCAAAAACATCATTGAAAGTCCCACATCAGAACAAGAGTCGGTAAAACAATCACTTTAAAAGAAAGAAAGATAAGTACAGAGGTCACCTGAGTTAACCCATACTAGGATTCCATGTAGGAAAACATGGATATGGAAGAAAAAGCAAAGTGTCATGTTCTGAGGGAGAGTGACAGAAAACATGTTTAGGAGAAAGTTAACCACAAGAAAATCACAAACTTGTGGTGGGTTAAATGGTATTGGATTCACCAGTAGGAAAAGTTAATAGAAATCATTTTTTTTAGTTACTTTTCATTGAGGAATTTATTTTTGATCTTAAGGAAACATACTTACTTGTCATGTTGACTTTCAACTTTTACTAGATTTCTTACACAAACTCCTACTTTCTCCAAAAGATGAGTATTTAAGAAGACTTGTTCGCATTAAGAGTACTATAATCAACTTCTTGAGAATCACCTAATCCAAAAAAGAGAACTATATATATCCCATGTCTTTAGACCTTAACCAAAACCAAAAATTGTTAGTACAAGATCAGATAATACCCAAAAATGATAATCCTTTATAAAAAGAAAAACTTATCTTAATCTCTAGAATTTGTTAAACAATACCCAAAGTTCAACAAAGACCACTCAATAAACATCTACCCATAAAATTCCTCAAAGTAATCCAAACTAATATTAAAACCCAAATCTCTGAAGGATTTAATCACACAATCTTCCAAGGTAAATCATAACATTTATCTCCAAATAACATCAGTTACTCTTAAAGTATCATATTGAAAAGTAATTAACCTAATCACATATCCTCCATGATAGGTTAATAATTTCCATAGATAACCCAAAATAAACTTACTCTTAATTCAAAAAATCATCTAACTAAAAAGAATAAGTCATACTAACTAGGGACTTCACGTAGTCCAGTGGTAGGCGATAAATACCGACCGCACTTTGGTTGTGGGTTCGATTCATGTGGCATTGCCGAACGCAATGGGTTGTCACCCATCTTATAGGTTTTTTTATAAATATTGAAAATAACCCTTACATATTTTATCCTCAACGGTTTCCTTATACCACTCATTTTCATCCAAATTCATTATGATCCCAACATCTTATTTCTTGAAGTCTTACTTCACCATCATAAGATAAAATAAATCCATCCCCAAAAAGAAGAACATCATACCTTGATCATGGTGTCCATTGGGTTTCATCGTCATCCTGTTCAAGCAGGTAAAAGGTCCATGCATCGCAAAAATGATTTATAAATCCTTAAAAATCATTTGCTTCCTCCATCCAAATACACCTTGTACAACATGGGTCATATGGGTGTTCACAGAAAAACAGTTTTTGAAAGTAATCATGTATGACATATAATTTCAAAACATCTGATAAAACATGATTTCTATAAAATAGTCGGACTGAAATTGAGTTGAAACTTTCAATTAATGGTCCTCTTAAAATACCATAGGTTTGTGCTGAGAGAATATATTTTGAAAGAAAATATAAATAGGTTGCACAAGGGTCTCCTTCTTCAACACCATTTTTGAAATCATAATATGCCTCAAAATCTTGTGATAAGGTAAAATATCTGAAAATTCCTTGATAATATTTAACTTTCTTGAAAATATCAGAATGTTGTGAAAATAGGATTTGATTAAATACAACCCATGATCCACAATGACATCGAGGTATAGTGGAGGTGTTTGATATCTCAAACAACTGCTTGCAAGTGAGTTGTATGCTAGAAAAAGTTTCACAATCATCTGAACATGACTTTGCAATAATTATTTCAAGCATGTCATTAGGAAGAGATAGGAATGTCGTTTGAGATCCTCCTCCTCCCATTTATAACTGACTTTCCTTGATCTGAAAAAGATAGAAAACAAGGATATAACTGAAATAATAGACCTAGGGACTAACCATGTGTTTAACGAAAAATCTTAATCCCTAAAGTTGTCTAAACCGACCTCTGATTCCAACTATAAGGCCCCAGACTTAAACCTTACTTAATCTTGAGTTACTTCAAGAATACACGTTGATGATCTTTTCAGGTTTAGTTTTTTAGAGAATTATATCATAAAACATGCACTACATTCCACATTTAAACAAAGTGGTTACATAAAAGATAGTACTAATTTTTCCCATCAATGGAAACATATTTAAAATAAAACATGGATTCTTTCTTGACACTTACTTGACACTATAGTCACATCATATACCTTTCCCTTGACATGTGAAAAACATTTCAAAAACTTGGGATGAGCATAAAAAGCTCAGTAAGGGATATAAAAGTACGAAATGAAAACATTAGTCCATGCATGAAATCATACATTACTCATAAAACATAATCACATACCTCATAAAATCATGAATAAATCATAGAAATAATAAGACATAAAGGTAACTTGAGGCATTCATAACATTCTTACGTAGGGAGTAACCCTCTTAGTTACGTTTGGAATACCCATCACAGTATATTCCCTAAATCTATTCAGAGAAACCTTAAAGTTTAACTCCTTCACGTTACCCAATGCATTGGAGAGCTATATCGGGCTCAATCACCCTTAGATTATCATGGAATCACCCATCTTCATAATAATGCCCAATAACCATAACATAATCGTATCACATAAAACATGTATAAAGGAAACATAACATTTCCACTTTTCAATCACAAGATATCAATACAACACATTGATATAAAAACATTATGAAAACCATTTTCAATACCAAAATAAAATAAAAGTAAAACATGGTATTTATTTTTCATTTAAAGAAAAGGTATGTCTTGTAGAGGAAGCCGGAACTCAAATAATGGTCACGGCGACGGAGAAGTCGTTGTCGCCTCATACGTACGACAAAAACATTCCCTTTTGTCATTTAGTAAAACAATTCGTATAAAACAGATTCCTTTTGGATAAATATAAAATTCAAAGGGGTTTATACCCCGTATAAAAGAAAGTTGTGTATAAAAAATAATATGCCTCAATGAAAGGAGATTGAGACGAAGTTCCATACAAAGACGGTATCCTTGGATTAAGGATAAATCAATTACATAATTATGTGTGACCAATGAATACACCAAATATAAGTGGATATTAAGTGTAAAACAATCAGAGTTCATTCACACATATTTATATAATGACATATTCAAGGAGTACAATTTTATCCGAAAGAATCAAAATTGGGGTAAGAAGTTCCCTTGCAAAAATTCGATAGCCTAACGACGTCACTTCAAACATCAGAAAATGAGTTGATGAGAGATAAAAAGGGTATCTCATCACTTGTACATAAAGTTTACATCAATAAGTATATATAAGAACATATCCCAACATTAAAATATGTAAATTAAAATACCCAACAAAAGAAGTCTTTAAAAAGAGGAGGGTGAAAGGTACCCTTACCGACTTGGGTATCATTCGAAACATACACCCCATGAAAGAAGGACAATACAAAATTGATGTAAATACTCATAAACTAAATTATATTACACAAAGAGTAGAATAATGGGAAGTACATATACCACTCAAAGGAAATGGTGGCAAATGTATCATAAATCTCACGGGAATAAAAGTGAGACGAAAAATCCCTTACGAAATCTCCGCAGCCTAACGACGCCACTTAAAACATCCAAAAATGGATTGATGAGATCAAATAGGGTCTCTTCATCATATGAACATAAAAAGTAAAGTAAGATTAATATAAAATAACGTCCCAATAATAAGAAATATGAGATTAAAAGGAATGACATAAAAGAGTGTACTTAAAAAGAAAGAGAGGGGTATGATCCCTTACCTCATATCCGACTTGACTCGATCGTTCTTTAATCTCCTTAATAATAAACTTGAGTTAATTTATACTTGATTAAGAACATTTCTCAGGTTCATTATTCCTTTTATATCACTTATTACCATGTCATTAACACTATGTAATTATTTAAGTTAATAACGGTCGTTTTAACAATCATTGCTACTGGAGTCAAAAATAAACTCTTTATAATTAAAAGATTGTTCATGGGGTAAAATATCCCTTATATCCAGAATTATATTCATTATTTAGATATCATATATATCATATATATCATATATATCCATTATATACATGAATTTATAATATTACATAACATTTAGAGGTAAGAAATGAAATGCACCGTTCATGGAGACGGTAAGCCGTACGTACGCATGAACGCTACTTCCATTTCTATTTCATATTTAATGGAATTAAAACATAATGATACATAATAGTATTATAATTAAAGTATGTTATCATATATAATATCATTAAATATATCCTTTATACGTACCACATATAGTATTAACAAATCAAATCACTTTGAGGGGGCGGTAGTCCGCATTTCCTAAAATGAAGATATTGCGTTTACCCATAATGGAAACCATAAAGGTATGACATAAATGAAAAATACAGAAGATTAATGAAAAAATAAAAATATTATATATCACATATATATATGTTGACATATTAATGGCCACCTTTTAAGGTGTTAAAATAATATTGAACAATCATCATTTCGTGAGGCAGAAATTCACCATCCACGGAAACAGTATGTTCTTTAACCAATAGATGTAGGTGTGTGTAAGTGTAGATATAATCCTTATTATTAAAACATCCTAGTACATGGAAGGTAATGGTTTTGTTACAAAAGAAATGAATAAAAAGAGTTTATGGGGTTGGAGAAGCAAAATAAAACAAAAGAGCACAAGTGAAGACGTTACCTTAAAATCGGGTAACTTCCTTTGGTTTGAACCAAAAGGGTTTCTTGAAGAGCTTCATACCTAAGGTAAGGCTTCTAGGATTAGGATAGGGATGTGGAGAGACAAAATTATCAGATATTGGCCGAGTCAAAGGCTTTATATGTGTGCGTAAGGTGGTAGAGGTGGGGGCCTTTTATAAGAGGAGAGGAGGGCACTCTTGGAAAGGTATAAAATGTTACTTTATTTTCAAATGTGTTTCGGATTATGAAGGTCCCACATTGATGTATTTCTAGGATAAGGTGATAAGAGTTATAAATACACACATCCAATAGGTTTTTGACATGTTTAGGTCTTAGATGTTACATTATCTTTTTATTTTTTTTAAATCATTAAATAATGAGGTAATCGCTGCATCATCATGATGTCATAAATAATTTTATTTATTTAATGTCTAAAAATTATAAAAAAATACCATGATGTAGGAAATATTTTTATATTTCCAATGACTTTTTATTGTCAAAAATATGACTTGTATATCCCCATGTAAAAATTGTTTTAGTAAAATAATACATGTTTGTGTCATTTTTACTTTTACTTTAAATAAAAGGCATAAATGTAATTATCTTACCCAAGTGGCTCCTTGGGGTCCCAAAAATCGACCCATGGGTTGTCTTGGTCGACCATGATTCATCCAATAGGGTTAGGGAAAGTTTCAAGATATTTTCATTTTATTATAATATCATTTTTACCTTAAATCACACTAATTACCTTTAATCGCGATTAATAAAACTTAAAAGTTACTTTTCATCAAAAATTATTTTCATCCCATTGAAACAAATTTTACTTAATAATGAAAATCATTTATATTGTATTTTTGAAATTCAAATCACAGAAGTTGTAAAGTTCCATTTAAACGAAAAATCAGTTCTACCACTTTGTGGTTTCACTATTCATCAAAAATTAAGGTTTTTCAGAAAAATACCAAAAAATCACCCTAAGATATATTTGATATTCTGAATTCAAAAATGATTTATTTTTTACCAAATTAATAACATATAAGTTGCATTAATTAATTTTATAATTAAATCTCGCTGTCAAATAAAATAGCGTGTTTTTAAGAAACAATATCTATCAAAAGATTGACACTCGTTTATGTCCAATCTCAAAGTGATATTAATTACAATGACCACCATTGGATTAAATGGTAAAAATATATTCTAATTTCACTTTAAAACCAATTAAAAAGATAATCTAATCATATAAATAAATTAGATTAAAAAGAGGTTTTGAATTAAAATACAACATTTTCACTATTCATTAAAAAATGAACTTTATTGGACAAATACCAAAAATTTACACAAAGTAAATTTTGATGTCCTGATTCTAAAGAATAATTTTATTTTGTCAAATATAACACATAAAATTTTCAAAAAGTGTATTTAAAAGAGGTTCTCCATCAAAAGGTGGTTAATCGGCCCTTTAAAGAATATTAGAATGATTACACTTAAAATTGGATTCATTCGCATTTTTAATCCTCTAACATTTATCGTAAAAAGTAAAAATATTTGACAAAAATATATAATCATTTTTTAGTTAGTTCTGTTCATTCCCGTCATTACAACGGCTAGGTGTTAACTACCATTTAAAATTAAATTATTTTATTATTAGAGTGCAACGTAAGATTTCAAAGGAACTCGTTGTTGCGTATTGAGTAAGCCATCGAGCATAGCGTTCCCTTTAAATTAATATTAACATTTTATTCACAAATAGGGATAAATATAAAAATGTCATATTCTTTATTTACCTGGGGTGTTACATCATTCCCCCCTTTTGGGAATTGTGTCCTCACAATTTTAAAATTAGGCTCAGAAACATCATTGAAAGTCCCACATCAGAACAAGAGTCAGTAAAACAATCACTTTAAAAGAAAGAAAGAGAAGTACAAGGGTCACCTGAGTTAACCCATACTAGGATTCCATGTAGGAAAACATGGATATGGAAGAAAAAGCAGAGGGTCATGTTCTGAGGGAGAGTGACAAAAAACATGTTTAGGAGAAAGTTAACCACAAGAAAATCACATATTTGTGGTGGGTTAAACGGTATTCGATTCCCTAGTAGGAAAAGTTAATAGAAAACATTTTTGTTTTAAGTTACTTTTCATTGAGGAATTTATTTTTTCTTTTAAGGAAACATACTTACTTGTCATGTTGACTTTCAACTTTTACTAGATTTCTTACACAAACTCCTACTTTCTCCAAAAGACTAGTATTTAAGAAGACTTGTTCGCATTAAGAGTACTATAATCAACTTCTTGAGGATCACATAATCCACAAAAGAGAACTATATATATCCCATGTCTTTAGAACTTAACCAAAACCAAAAATTGTTAGTACAAGATCAGATAATACCCAAAAAGGATAATGCTTTATAAAAAGAAAAACTAATCTTAATCTCCAGAATTTGTCAAACATTACCCAAAGTTCAACAAAGACCATTCAATAAACATCTAACCATAAAATTCCTCAAAGTAATCCAAACTAATATTGAAACCCAAATCTCTGAAGGATTTAATCACATAGTCTTCCGAGGTAAATCTTAACATTTATCTCCAAATAACATCAGTTACTCTTAAAGTATCATATTTAAAAGTAATTAACCTAATCACATATCCTCCGTTATAGGTTAATAATTTCCATAGATAACCCAAAATAAACTTACTCTTAATTCATAATATCATCTAACTAAAAAGAATAAGTCATACTAACCAGAGACTTCACGTAGTCCAGTGGTAGGCGATAAATACCACTCGCACTTTGGTTGTGGGTTCGATTCATTTGGCATTGCCGAACTCAACAGGTTGTCACCCATCTTACGGTTTTTTTATAAATATAAAAAATAAACCTAACATGTTTTAACCTTAACGGTTTCCTTATACCAGTCATTTTCATCCAAATTCATTATGATCCCAACATATTATTTATTGAAGTCTTACTTCACCATCATAAGATAAAATAAATCCATCCCCAAAAAGAAGAACATCATACCTTGATCATGGTGTCCATTGGGTTTCATCGTCATCTTGTTCACGTAGGTAGAAGGTCCATGCATTGTAACAATGATTTATAGATCCTTAAAAATCATTTGATTCCTCCATCCAAATACACCTTGTACAACATGGGTCATATGGGTGTTCACAGAAATTTTTTTTTGGAAAATAATCATGTATGACATATAATTTCAAAACATTTGATAAAACATGATTTCTATAAAATAGTCAGACCGAAATTGAGTTGAAACTTTAAATTAATGGTCCTTTTAAAATACCATAGGTATGTGATGAGAGAATATATTTTAAAATCAAATATAAATAGGTTGCACAAGGGTCTCGTTCTTCATCACCATTTTTAAAATCATAATATGCCTCAAAATCTTGTGATAAGGTAAAATATCTAAAAATGTCTTGATAATATTTACCTTTCTTGAAAATATGAGAATATTTTGAAAATAGGATTTGATTAAATACAACCCATGATCCACGATGATATCGAGTTATAGTGGAGGTGTTTGATATCTCAAAAAACTGCTTGCGAGTGAGTTGTATGCAAGAAAAAGTTTTACAATCATCCGAACATGACTTTGCAATAATTATTGCAATCATGTCATCTGGAAGAGATAGGAATGTCGTTTGAGATCCTCCTCCTCCCATTTGTAACTGACTTTCCTTGATCTGAAAAAGATAGAAAACAAGGATATAACTGAAATAATAGACCTAGGGACTAACCATGTGTTTAACGAAAACTCCTAATCCCTAAAGTTGTCTAAACCAACGTCTGATACCAACTATAAGGCCCCAGCCTTAAACCTTACTTAATCTTGAGTTACTTCAAGAATACACGTTGAGGATCTTTTCAGGTTTAGAGTTTTAGAGAATTAGATCATAAAACATGCACTACATTCCACATTTAAACAAATTGGTTACATAAAAGATAGTACTCATTTTTCCCATCAACGGAAACATATTTAAAATAAAACATGGATTATTTCTTGACACTTCCTTGAAACTATCATCACATCATGTACCTTTCCCTTGACCTATGAAAAACATTTCAAAAACATGGGATGAGCATAAAAAGCTCAGTAAGGGATATAAAAGTACGAAATGAAAACATTAGTCCATGAATGAAATCATAATTTACCCATAAAACATAATCACATACCTCATAAAATCATGAATAAATCATAGAAATCATAAGACATAAAGGTAACTTGAGGCATTCATAACATTCTTACGTAGGGAGTAACCCTCTTGGTTACGTTTGGAATACCCATCATAGTATATTCCCTAAATCTCTTCGGAGAAACCTTAATGTTCAACTCCTTCGCATTACCCAATACATTGGAGAGCTATATCGGGCTCACCCGCCCTTAGATTATCATGGAACCACCAGTCTTCATAATAATGCCCAAAAACCATTACATAATCGTATCACATAAAACATGCATAATAGAAACATAACATTTCCACTTTTTAATCACAAGATATCAATACAACACATTGATATAAAAACATTATGAAAACCATTTTCAATACCAAAATAAATGAAAAGTAAAACATGGTATTTATTTTTCATTTAAAAAAAATTATGGCGTGTAGAGGCAGCCTAAACTCAAATAATGGTCACGGTTGTGGTGAAGTCGTTGTCGCCTCATACGTACGACAAAAACATTCCCTTTTTTCCATTTAGTAAAACGCTTCCTATAAAAAATATTCCTTTTAGATAAATGTAAAATTGAAAGGGGTTTATACACCGTATAAAAGAAAGTTGTGTATAAAACATAATATGCCTCAATGAAAGGAGATTGAGACGAAGTCCCATACAAAGAAGGTATCCTTAGATTAAGGATAAATCAATTACATAATTATGTGTGACAAATGAATACACCAAATATAAGTGGATATTAAGTGTAAAACAATCAGAGGTCATTCACACATATTCATAGAATGACATATTCAAGGTGTACAAGTTTATCCCAAAGAATCAAAATTGGGTTAAGAAGTTCCCTTGCAAAAATTTGACAGCCTAACAACGTCACTTCAAACTTCAGAAAATGAGTTGATGAGAGATAAAAGGGTATCTCATCACTTGGACATAAAGTTTACATAAATAAGGATATAGAAGAACATATCCCAACATTACAATATGTAAATTAAAATACCCAACAAAAGAAGTCTTTAAAAAGAGGAGGGTGAAAGGTTCCCTTACCGACTTGGGTATCTTTCGAAACATACACCCCATGAAAGAAGGACAATACAAATTTGATGTAAATACTCATAAACGAAATTATATTACACAAAGAGTAGAATAATGGGCATTAAATATACCACTCAAAGGAAATGGTGGAAAATGTAGCATAAATCTCACGGGAATAAAAGTGAGACAAAAAATCCCTTACAAAAACTCGGCAGCCTAACATCGCCACTTAAAACATCCAAAAATGGATTGATGAGATCAAATAGGGTCTCTTAATCAAATGAACATAAAACGTACATTAATATTAATATAAAATAACATCCCAATCATAAAAAAGATGAGCTTAAAGGAATGGAATAAAAGAGTGTACTTAAAAAGAAAGAGAGGGGTAGGATCCCTTGCCTCGTATCCGACTTGACTCGATTGTTCTTTAATATCCTGAATAATAAACTTAAGTTAATTTATACTTGATTAAGAACATTTTTCAAGTTCATTATTCCTTTTATATCACTTATTACCATGTCATGAACACTATGTAATAATTTAAGTTAATAACGGTCATTTTAACGATCATTGCTAATTGAGTCAAAAATAAACTCTTTATAATTACAATTTTGTTCATGGGGTAAAATATCAATTATATCCAGAATTATATTCATTATTTAGATATCATATATATAATATATATCCATTATATACATGCATTTATAATATTACATAACATTTAGAGGTAAGAAATGAAATGCACCGTTCATGGAGACGGTAAGCAGTACGTACGCATGAACGCTACTTCCATTTCTATTTCATATTTAATGGAATTAAAACATAATGATACATAATAGTATTATAATTACATTATGGAATCATATATAATATCATTATATCTATCCTTTATACGTACCACATATGGTATTAAATAATCAAATCACTTTGAGGGGGCGGTAGTCCGCACATCTTAAAATGAAGATATCGCGTTTACCCATAATGGAAACCATAAAGGTATGACATAAATGAAAAATACAGAAGCTTAAGAAAAACATAAACATATTATATATCATATATAAATATAGTGACATCTTAATGGCCACCTTTGAAGGTGTTAAAATAATATTGAACAATCATCGTTTCGTGAGGCAGAGATTCATCATCCACAGAAACAGTATGTTCTTTAACCATTAGATGTTGGTGTGTGTAAGTGTAGCTCGAATCATTATTAGAAAAACATCCTAGTATATGGAAGATACTGGTGTTTTTACAAAAGAAATTAATAAAAAGAGTTTAGGGGGTTGGAGAAGAAAAATAAAACAAAAGAGCACAAGTGAAGACGTTACCTTGAAATCTGGTAACTCCCTATGGTTTGAACCAAAAGGGTTTCTTGAAGAGATTCCTACCTAAGGTAAGGATTATAGGATTTGGAGAGGGATTTTGAAAGACAAAATGATCAAATATTTTCCGAGCCAAAGGCTTGAGAGGTGTGGGTAAGGTCGTAGAGGTGGGGACCTTTTATAAGAGGAGAGGAGGGCACTCTTGGAAAGGTATAAAATGTTACTTTATTTTCAAACGTGTTTCGGATTTTAAAGGTCCCACATTGATGTTTTTTGAGGATAATGTGATAATAGTTCTAAATACACCCATCCAATAGGTTTTTTACATGTGTAGGTCTTAGATTTTATAGTATCTTTTCATTTTATTTAAATCATTAAATAATGAGGTAATCGCTGCATCATCATGATGTCATAAATAATTTAATTTATTTAATGTCTAAAAATTATAAAAAAATAATATGATGTAGGAAATATTTTTATATTTCCAATTAATATTTATAGTCAAAAATATAACTTGTATAATCCCATGTAAAAATTGTTTTAGTAAAACAACACATGTTTGTGTCATTTTTACTTTTACTTTAAATAAAAGGCATAAATGTCATTTTCTTACCCAAGTGGCTCCATGGGGTCCCAAAAATCGACCCATGGGTTGTCTTGGTAGAACATGACTCATCCAATAGGGTTAGGAAAAGTGTCAAGATATTTTCATTTTATTATAATATCATTTTTACCTTAAATCACACTAATTACCTTTAATCGCGTTTAATAAAACTTAAAAGTTTATTTTCATCACATTGAACCAAATTTTACTTAATAATGAAAATAATTTATATTTTATTTTTGAAATTCAAATCACAGAAGTGGTAAAGTTCCATTTAAACGAAAAATCAGTTTTTGTAACTACCACTTTGTGGTTTCACTATTCATAAAAAATTAAGGTTTTTCAGAAAAATACCAAAAATTCACCCTAAGCTATATTTGATATTCCGAATTCAAAAATGATGTATTTTTTACCAAATTAATAACATAAAATTTTCATTAATTAATTTTATAATTAAATCCCGTTGTCAAATCAAATAGCGTGTTTTTAAGAAACAATATCTATTAAAAGATTGACACTCGTTTATGTCCAATCTCAAAGTGATATTAATTCCAATGACCACCATTGGATTAAATGGTAAAAATATATTTTAATTTAACTTTAAAACCAATTAAAAAGATAATCTAATCATATAAATAAATTAGATTGAAAAGAGGTTTTGAATTAAAATACAACATTTTTCACTATTCATTAAAAAATGAACTTTATTGGAAAAATACCAAAAATTTACACAAAGTAAATTTTGATGTCTCGATTCTAAAGAATAATTTTATTTTGTCAAATATAACACATAAAATTGTCAAAAATTGGATTCAAAAGAGGTTCGCCATCAAAAGGTAGTTAATCGACCTTTTAAAGAATATTAGAATGTTTACGCTTAAAATTGGATTCATTCGCATTTTTAATCCTCTAACATTTATTGTAAAAAGGAAAAATATTTGAAAAACATATATAATCATTTTGTAGTTAGTTCTGTTCATTCCCGTCATTACAATGGCTAGGAGTTAACTACCATTTAAAATAAAATTATTTTATTATTAGAGTGCAACGTAAGATTTCAAAGGAACTCGTTGTTGCGTATTGGGTAAGCCATCAAGCATAGCATTACCTTTAAATTAATATTAAAATTTTATTCACAAGTAGGGATAAATATAAAAATTTCATATTCTTTATTTACCTGGGGTGTTACAGCCACACTGTTCATTCATCGACATGAGTACTCGACATGTACTCCCATGTACATGGCGTGTACTATCGCCCAGCTGGTGGCTGCTCCACCGCCTTACTGTTTAAGCCTGCCGACTGACTACACGGCGTGTAAGGTACCACTACACGATGTGTAGTCGGTTCCTACACCCCTCGTCGCTGACATGGCTACACGCCCCGTGTACCCATTCCACACAGCCAAAAGTACACGGTGTGTGGAAAAGTACATGGCGTGTAGTTCCAAAATTTAGGATTTTTCCCCATTTTCAATATTTTCTAAAAAACACTTTAGGAAAAGGAAAAAGAAGAAGCCAATACCTCCAAAAATAAGAACCGGGTTCTTACAATATTTTTCAGGTAATATTACCATTTTCAACTCTTTGGTACTTAAAATAATTGAGAATAATTTTTTAAGAAAACCCGACTTCATTTATCTATTCGGTCAGAAATATGTTTTCTTATAAAACCATTTTTCAAAAAAATTTCTCAATTTTTTTTAAACTTTTATAAATGATTTATTAATTTTTTTTAACTATATTTACTTATTAATTTTTTTTTAAAGAATATTCATGTCATTTTCAAAACAATTCTTGTTTCACTTTCAGAAAAAAAGTTTAAGTAATAATTGTTTTAACATGTAGGGAATGAATGGGATTTCTATATGTAATGAACAATAAATTGTTTTAAATCATAATTTATAAGTTCCAAGGATTATTTTTAATGAAAATTATTTTCAAAATGTTCATGAAATTTTAGTTTTTAAAAAATTATTTTTAAAATGAAAAGGGTATTTAATCAAGGATTATTTTTTTAACCTTTTTATGTTATTTCAATTAATTAATGAAAAAACCTTTTATTATTACTGTAGAGACCAATTTTTTTCTTTGTAAGACTTTGGAATATTTGTATATATATTTTAATACTAGGTGCTGAGATGATGTGCAATTCCGAGGCCCAGTGTCCCTATAATAAATTATACAAAAATAATAAGTGTTTTTGTACTATGAACATGTCAGAAATAGGATATCTCTAAAATGGTATCTCAGATCAGAAATCCAAGTCCACGATTGTGTCCAAAACTCGGCATTTACCCTATGCAGGCTATAACTTTCATCAGTGCAAGATGTATGTGAAAAATGCCACCTAGGGGAAAAACCGTATATAAAATAATTAAACTTAATTATTTTACCTCTGATGCTGAAGAAAATAATACCCAAACAGGGACTCATATTGTAAAACCAAGACCACCTTTGAGTTTGGAATTGTGTGTTTTTTTAGGTGTGACCTAAAATGAGCAGGTGCAGGAGTTTCAGATTTCGTGACTTTGGTGGGCTCCAAAATTTTTCAATAAATAGAAAATTTATAGAGTTGGATTAGGGTTAACCCTAATACCTTTATCTCGCTCCACTCTCCTCCATTATTATTTTTTCTTTGACGGATCGAGGAGAGGTCTTCACTGAAACCTCATCAGATCGAAGTGGCAGGAGAACGAACATGTCAGCAATGATAAACATGTATATAGAAGTAGGTTTTATTCTAATTTAATGTTTCTGATTCAAGTTTTAATTGAAAAATCCTTTTTTTTCTCCTTTTTTTCATCATTTAAAATTATCATTGTTGATGGTTGCACATAAAAGACCACCAATCCATCTTGGAAAACTATTTTGTTCGTTGTGTTCTTTTCCCTTTCTTCGTGTTCTTGGATGTTTATATTTAAGATCATAAAATCTATAATAGATAGTCAAGGGAAGCCCATGGCTATAAAGATCTCATCCCAAGATTCTCGAATCTGGGTCCAAAATTAATTTTAGACCTCTGGTGTGATCTTAGTGGCCCACGAAAGGGGACACTGGAGTAGAACCGCTGGCGGCGGCCGATGGTAGTCCAAGGTGGTGCCAATGATTGGAAGGTGGTGTCAACCGGGGCGGCGAGCTGAAGCGAATAGAGGTGGATGGTGAGGAGGAGCCTTGGGGTTGAGGCTGGTTGCAATCAGACATTGGAAAGTAAGACGGGCCGGTGTTGGGAGGTGCCAGCAGAGTGGGGTCGCTGGAGCGACTAGAGGGGGATCAACGGGGTAATCAGACCCACTATTCGTGGGTCCTATGCATAGACATATAATAAAGGGGAGGAACAACCATGAGGGTTGGTTGGAGTCAAAAGGGGGTTCAAGGGCTGGGCCGCACGTTGGCCTTCAGGCTTGTTGCAATAGACTGGGCCGACTGGGGGGGGGGGGGGGGGGTCTGGACCGGTCCAAACTGGTCCGGAACCCCTTCAAAAGAACTTTTCTCCCAAAGGGTGTGTCTGTTTGATGCACTGTCTGTGTCGATAGGTCCCACTCGTTGAGGTAGATCATTTAATATTGATTAGATACTTTTAAGTATTTTTATTGGGTTTGGGTAAATGAAATTCCTAATTTTAATAATAATAACTTAATTATTATTATTCAAAAATATTGTTTCGGACCTACCTTCTAAAAGAAATGTTCATTTGATGTGCCGTCAGTGGAGGTGTGATCCTGGTCTTTGGGATAACTTTCCATGAAATATTTCAGGAATTTTAAAACCAAAATCAATCTATGTCCCCCATGAGGTCTAGTTTTGTTGTTCTCGTGAACTTTTTACTGGTTGTCCATTTTGGAAAAATGAGTAGTCAATCTCGTGTATTTTTACGAGATGCTTGCAATGTAGTGATCCTTAGAACTTGTTTCGGGACTGATTTGTGGCCTCCATGCAATTCCTTTTGAGTATAATACACTAACTTATGACTTTTACATCAGATGTTCATTTAGGGATAATAAATAGTTGATCTTACGTGTTTTTCCAAAAGGTTCACAATGGAGTTGTCTATTTGGATGTGAGAATCCTTGTTCACTATCTCAGTAAATGTGGAAACATGAAAAGAATATTGTTGTAAGATCCTTTTGATGTGTTTCAATAGAACCCATAGCTTAGGCCAACCTCAACTCAGGTGAGAGTGGATAATATGTATGAAGAGATGCGGTAGAATGTTCAGGAGCTATTTGAGGAGGCATGTTAGTAAATTTACATTTTCTCCCCTCACATCAACAATGAGTATCGTGTGTTTGTTAGAAAATTGTCTAGGCATTCCGTGTACTCTAGGAGTACAATGAAATGATTAGGGTTACTTAATCACAAATTAGAACCCAAGAATATTGAGGTACACAACCAGACGATGAGGTGGGGCCACAAGATGTGTGGTACCCAGACATGTCATGTACTACATTACGAATCTTCTATCTATCATAACTCATTCCTCAGAATTCGGGTTTTGGAATGTGTGTCACCTATCCTGTGTGTTTTTCTGCATTGAACATGATGGTTCCCTCCATAACGGATTGCGAGATACGATGTGAGATGTTCTAGGTGTGATTCCTATATAAGAAAATGCTCAATGTTCTAGGTATTATGCCTATTTGAGGTGACACTCAAAGACGACTGTGATCTGATAGAATCACCAAAGCAGTACTGGGATTACCCTTCAGTGGGACTTGGTTGTGGAATTCCCGATGATCTTTCTAAGGGGTACCATCCAACAAGGATGACCAATGTAGTTTCTCATTGTCCTTTGAGTGGAAACCTCCAACCGAGATGGGCATGGGTCCTCAACAATTTTGATAGTGGCACTCTCCAACTAGGCAGGGCATGGGTCCTCAATGACACTAGAGTGGCACACTCTAGCCGGACTGGGCATGGGTCCTCGACGACTCTAGAGTGGCACCCTCAAACTGGGATGGGTATGAATCCTCGACCTTGAGATGACTTCCCGACTGTGCGGCATAGTCACAAGACATGTTTGGATGTACCTTTGGACTCACAAGAAAGAGGGAATCTTTTACCACTAAGAAGAGTCGTTGGGACACAACCTAATGTTGTGTGGGCGAGATAGGCCTACCCAATGTTGATATTATCAAGGTGCGGTGATTGAGTCCCTTTGACTTGTAGTTCTTGGCAGGCATGTGGGATGCTGAGCATTGATGGTGGTTACTTTTATGATTGTTGGATACCTTTTTCCTGGTCCGATCTAGTGAGATAGAGATCCCCTTACTCTATTGTTTGGGTTTCTTTGACTGAGCATATATATATATATATATCATGTTTCTAGTACCCACCTCTTGGGTTTTGGCTACTCTCCTTCCAGGAGAGGAGAATACATGTGAGGTATTCCACATGATTTTTGTGTCTAAATTTTCATTGTTGTACGAGTCTACTCTATTACTATAGGTAGAAAAGACTCGAAAAGAAGTTCATATTATCACCTTATCTATATCCTTATGTTTGTAAAAGCTTACTTCACTCCTTTATTGGGTTGAGATACAATTATTTTAATGTACCTTGTTCTTTCTACTGTTGTCATCTTCTTCAGTTATATCTCTCTATTTCTCCCCTCTTTAGTAATATCTTGCTTCTCCCTCGAGGCTTCAGGGATTCCTACCGAGTATTTTTATACTCACCCCTGATTGGGCTTTTCCCGCACTTAGTGTGCCCTTATTGACGACATACAGGTTGATCATGACATCAGAGGAGCTAGAGATACATGGTTCTTGGATTGAATGCTATGGTCGTAGTCTGGGATTCAGGAGCAGGACTCTCCTAGCTATTTTACTTTTTCACATATTATAGGTTGTGGCACTTTTCTGGTTAGGTGTGTATTTTCCCCTTTCTCTTTCATCTTTACTTTTCTATAATTGTACTGATTAGAGGTCGATTCATGTATGTGGTTTATTTATAGAAGAATCATATCTTGTTTTCCTTTCCCTCTAAAATTTTTTCATTGATTTGTTGTGTGTGTGTACATGTTCTTAGGAAAATGACTCCTAGAGTTTGTAGTGCCTTCTACACCAGCCCCTGGCCTATGGAGGTGGGTTTAGAGTAGTTGTAGCTCGAGGCCCATTATGGGTTGGGTCGTGAAAAAGTGGTATCATAGGTGTTTTTACCCTTGTGATATTGTTTGGACGTTTCCATAAAAAGGACTTGGTTGGGTTTAGGAAAATAGTGTTGAAGTTTCTCGAGAGTGTATCTCAGGACAGGGAGTCCAATGATGGTATGGGTGACCAACATATCCATTCACATGGACCCTGATTACCTGCTTGTCGACTCAGTACCCTAAGGCACATGTTGCAGGGAACAATGGTAAATGCATCATATAGGATTGAGCCTTTGAATATCCTTCTTGAGTCATCTCCCCATTATTGTGGATATATATATATATATATATGCTCATCTAACCATGGTACTCCTTGATAATATTCTGGATGTCTCTACGACATCCCCCAGCCAGGATACTAGATCTGGTTCATGATGATGATCCCGTGAGCGATGAGGCCTCAGTTTAGGACCCATCATGTGATCCCCTTTCTCCAGGTGCGAAGGATGAATCATCCACACCTATTGAGAATAAGACAACCCTAGAAGAGTAGGCTATGGATCTATTCATTATGAGTGCACTTCACAAGTTCCTGCGCGATGGACTGTTGAGGTTCCACAGTGAGCCAGACCCTCAGATAGCAGAGTTTTGGCTAGAGTTGGTGGTCCAACTCTTCAGGATTGCATGGAAACTGACAGATTAGATGGTGGATTTTTCAGAAAACCTTTTTAATAGAGAAACTGGATGTTGGTAGATCTTGGTTACTGAGATACATGATAAGTCAACACTCTCATGGGATGACTTCTAGAAGATATTTTGTGAGGAGTTATACCCCTCCTTCTTGCACTCCATTGGACTTCAAGAGCTCCTTAAATTATAGCATGGAGGGATGATGGTGAAGGAGTATGCAACTAGGTTCACATACCTTGCACACTACTCTTTAGACATGGTCTACAATGGTTACTTCTGAGCGTGGAATTTTGAGTAGGGACTCTGCAGAGAGATCCGTACTATCATAGTACCCTTGTGCGTCCCCACCTATGCTGGGGTACTAGAGCAAGCGGTGTTGACACAACATCTTCTATCAGAAGGATGCCAAATAAATGGTTGTGGCAGTGAGAGAAATAGATCTGAGATGTCTGCTGGAGATAGAAGACACCAGATGATGAGATCTTGACATAGGAGATCTTCTCATGATCGGACTCAGGAACCAGGTCAGCTCAGAGAGGTCCAATGTTATTCTTGTGATGGGTGAGGTTACATGGAATGAGACTTTCCAACCCGACATGCTGAGAACACCAAACAGGCAGTAAGTGGGCCACCATGGTAGAGACAACACCATAATCATAGTGGTCCCTAGTGAGGTAGTGTTGGTAGAGGAGCAGAAGGAGCTGGAAGTGGGGGATGATGTTGTGAGGCCTTTCCATCACCACCGGGCAGCCCATATCTTGCTTAGGAAGTAGGAAGCTGAGTCCATGGACAACAAAAAGCTTTGGATATCTATGATCCCGTAGAGCATGAAATGATAAGAGGTACACCTTCTGTCTTTTCTACATTTTGAAGTAGAACTTGTTATACATTATTAAAAGTACTCTTTTCTCCCAGCTCCTTGCATGAGGTTTTACCAGGGTGACACAGGGAATCAGTGTAACACTATGTAGGTGTTGTTTCAAGTATCTAGGAACACACTAGGAATAGGGGTCCTTCCCCCACCGAGATACATTTTTGTAACGTAATAAAAACTATTATGGAGAGTTAGTTCCACCCAAAGAAGATAATATCGAGGTGTGGTGGATAAATTATTCTGGCCCATAATCATCTGGGGAATATTCTCGCTGCAAAATATATTCCACACCAGGATTTCTGGTAACCGGTGGTTGCTGAGGCCATGGCCATCCTTTCTGGTTTGCTTCTCGCTTTGGATTATGGATGTAGTGACATTCTTGTGGAGTTTTACTACCTTACCGTCATTAATATTATCAACAACAATGATGGTGGACTCCAGGCCTTTGGTAACATCATTAAGAGGATTATTTCACTTGGTCAGTGCTTCTCTTCTTGCACATTCTCCTTCACAAAAGGGAAGGGAACAATGCGGCCCATCAGCTGGCGGCCTCATGCCCTTTTGAATCCACCCAGCTCTGGTTGGACAATTTCCCTGCTTGGCTTTGTACATGTACTTTTGCTGATTTTCGTCATTAATGATATATGTTTTATTCAAAAAAAAAATGTCAAAATACATGCAGGGTATGCCATGTGCTTTTAGTGTCTAGCCCTTTATTGTTGGATGGGTTTTCTTACCTTCCCTATTCATTGGTACTCTCAACATCATGTCTTGATACTAAAATTATCAAGTATAGGTTGAGGTGATAGAGACACCATGAATAGAACATTGTGACTCACTATCTGGTGTTGAAAGTGGTAGTCTTTATCCTGAGAATGTGGTAATTCTACCTTTTGGGAGTTCACTTTTGATTTGTGTAGACAACAAAAGTCTCAGGTACATCTTCACCCAGAGAGACTTGAAAATGAGGTGACAAAGTTAGATGAACTTCCTGCAGGACTACGTTTTATACTCCAAGAGCAAGCAACATTATAGAAGATTCCCTTAACAGGAAGTCCTAGGTTCACCTAGTGTGGGAACTTTCAGAGTAGTTAGCTTCCCTGTAACTAACCCTAGTAGAGCAGGAGGGTACAATTTTTATTCAATCGATGGTGATGAATCCTTCACTTCCTAAGCGTGTAAGAGAGTCTTGGTAATGATGCAAAGACTATGAAATATTTTGCGACTAGATATCCTTGAGTGTTTTACTGGATGGATATTCTAAAGGATGTAATAATGAGACCCTATTCCATGAAAAAACAGTGATTATAGTCGTGATGTGGGATGTAGAAGTTTTTCTGGGGAGGAAAAATATCCCCCAAGATTTATTATGACATGTAGGATCATGAAATGAAATGAAGAGGTTGCTTTATGCCGTAAATTATCCCCAATTTCTCAAATGGGAGCACGACGTCTACCACATGTTGTAGTTGAGGAAAAATGTGTAGGTATTCTTGGGAGCAGGAGAGAAAGGTGTGGTCTCAGTATCCCAAGTTGTTTTTCTAGTTTAGCTTTTTAGGGTTGAAAATATTGAAGAAGGGAATGATGTAGAGACTAAATTTTTTCCTTGTAATACATTATAATATTTCTAAATATATTTATAGAGAAAGGAATTGAGACGACATGCAATGCCGGGGCTCGATGTGCTCGGAATAAATTATACAAAAATAATAATTGTTTTTGTACAATGCACATGTCCGAAATGGGATATATCTTAAAGGGTTGATTAGATCAGAAATATGAGGCCACAGTTGTGTCTAAAATGCTGTGTTTACCCTAGGCGGGGTATTACCTTTATCGAAATGGGACTTCGGTGAAAAACGCAACCTAGGGGAAAACCATAAATACAATAAATAAACTTAATTATTTTACCCCTAATGCTGAATAAAATAACATTAAAACGAGGTCTCATATTGGAAAAATGATACCAGATTTGAGTTTATAATGGGGTTTTTTTACTAGGCGTGACATAAAATGAGTGGGTGTGGGAGTTTTGGGTTTCACGACCGTTGGCTGGTTCCGAAATTTTTTTATAAATATGAAAATTTGAGATTTGGATTTGGGTCAGCCCTAATCCCCCCTCTCTCTCCTATATCCTCTATTATTCTTTTATCTTCAATGTATCAAAAAAATATCTTAACTAAATCCTTGGCGAATCAAAGTGGCATCACAGAAAATGCGTTGGAAATAATAAACTAGTGGATCAAAGTTGGTTTTCTTCTACTTTTGAGTTCTAATTGAAGTTTTAATTGAAAAATCCTTTCTTTCTCCTTTTTTTCATTGTTTTAAATTATCATCGTTGATTGAAACACTAACACAACCATCAATCCATCCTAGAAAACCATTTTTTTCATCATGTTTTCACCCGTTCTACTAGTTCATAGGTATTTATATTTAAGAGCACCAAATTTACAATAAACCATCGAGTGAAGCCCATGGATATGAAGATATCGTCCCAAGCTTCCTGAAACTGGGTTCAAACTAATTTTTGAACCTTCGGTGTGACCATAGAGAACCTCGGAAGGGGACACCAGAGAAGAACCACCGATGGTGCTTGAAGGCGGTGCCGATGGCTGGCAGAGAGGCGACTGGACGGTGGTGTCGACTAGGGTGGAAAGTTGTGGCGGGCGGAGGTGGCTGATTGGAAGAGCCACGAGGATGCAACCGGTTGTAGTTTGGCGGTGGAAGGCAAGGCAGCCCAACATTGGGGGTCACTGGTGGAATAGGGTAGCTAGGGTGACCGGTGGGCGACTGACGGGGGGGGAGACCCTCTCTTTGTAGGTCCACTGTGTTGAAACGAGAGAAAGGGGAGGACCACCCACTAGGGCCGGTCAGAGTCAGAAGGTGGCGTATAGTCCGAAATGCTGTTTTCAGGATAGGCTGTGGTGGCCGGGCTAGGCCGCACACCGGACCGCGTACTGGCTACAACAAACCAAGCCAACTGATGCGGGCCGGCCTAGACAGAGGGTTTGGACCAGTTTGGACCAGACCAACCCAAACTGGTTCGAAACACCTTCAAAATCCCTTTTCTACAAAACAACACATCCGTTTGACGCATTGTCTATGACCACAGGTCCCTCTCATTGAGGAGGATCTTTTAAGATAGATTTAGAACTTTAATATCTTTGTCCTGAGATTTAGGTATGTGAAACGCCTAAGTTTAATAATAATAATTTAATTATTATTATTATGAAATCTTGTTTTAGACCTACCTTCTAAATGAATGTCAGTTTGACACGCTTTTAGTGGTGGTGTGACCTTGGTATTTAAGAGAATGTTCCAAGACTAATTCCAGGAATTTTAAAATCAAAATCAAGCTACGGGCCCCATGATGCCCAATATGGGAGTTATGGTGAATTTTTCACCGGGTGCCCATTCTGGACGAATGAGTAGTCAATATCGTGTGTTTTTATGAGAAGATCACAATGGAATGATCTATAATTTTTTTGGGACTAAAGAGTGCCCCCCCTGAGATGCCTTTCGATCACAATGCATCAACTAATGAGTTTTCTATCAGATGTCTATTTGGGGAGAATACATAGTCAATCTTGTATGTTTTTCTGCAAGGATCACAATGGTATGATCCTTTTGGATGTGTGAAGCCTTGTTTGAGATCTCATTAAATGCGTAAACATGAATGGAATATCACTAGATGATCCTTTTGATAAGTTTGAAGAGAACCCACAACTTGGTTCAACCTCGTCTCTGGTGTGGGTGGAGAAGATGTATAAAGAGATGCAGTAGAATGTTCTGGATCCAATTGAGGAGGTGTGTTAAAGAAAATTATGTTTTCACCCCTCATATCAACAACGAGAATTTTTGGCTCGTTAGCCTATTGGCTAGGCATACCGTGTACTCTGGGAGTACACTAAAATGCTTAGGGGTACTTAATCACTGTTTAGTACCCAAGAATGGTTGGGTAGATGTCCAGGTGATGAGGTAGAGCCACACAATGTGTGGGCCCCACATATTCCATGTAATACTTTATGAATCTTCTATCTATTATAAATATTTATTCTAAAATTTGATTATGGTATGCGTGTGGCTAATCCTGAGTATTTTTCCACGCAGAACATGATGGTCCCATCTATAGTTCATTTCAAGATACGATGTGAGATGTTCTTGGTGTGACGCCTTTCTTAAGAGATGATCGATGTTCCAGGTGTGATGCCTATTCGAGGTGACACTTGAAGACATATGTGATCATGAAGAATCACCCGAGCAGTACCAGGATTACCCTATAGTGGGACTGGGTTTTAGAGTTCTTAATGATCATTACAAGGGGTACCATATAAAAGGGATTTCTGGTGTAGTTCCTCGATGTCTTTTGAGTGGCACCCTCTAGCTAGTATTGGAATGGGTCCTCGACAATATTGAGAGTGTAACTCTCCACTGGGCTGGGTATGGGTCCTAGACGACACTAGAGTGTCACCTTCCAGCCAGGATGGGCATGGGTCCTAAACGTCACTAGGGTGGCACCCTCTAGTCGGGCTAGGTATGGGTCCCTGACGACACTAGAGGGGAACCCTCCAACTGGGCTAGGTATGGGTCCTCGACCTTGAGATGAATTCTTAACCATGAGTCATAGTGACAAGACATGTTCTGACGTACCTTTAGACTCACGAAGAAATATGGACTCTTTTACCACTGAGATACATCCTTATGACATGGCCTAAAACCATGTTGGTGAGACAGACCTGCCCAAAGCGGATAGTATCAAGGTGCAGTGATTGAGTCCCTTTGACTTGCAGTTCAGGGCAAGCATGTGGGATGCAGGTCATCAATGGTGGTTACTTATGGGACTGGTGGATACTCATTTCGTATGCTGAGCTAGTGAGATATAGATCCTCTTACTCTCTCATTTGGGTTTCTTTGACTGAGTGTATATATATATATATATATATATATATATATCCTATTTCCAGTACCCACTTCTTGGGTTTTGGTGACTCTCCTTTCAGAAGAGGCAAAGACGCACAAGGTATGCCACGTGATTTTCATGTCTAGATTCTCATTGTTGGAAAATTCTACTCTCCTACTATAGGTAGAAAAGACTCAATGAGAAGTTCATATTCTCACCATTTCTTGCTCCTTGTGGTTGGACGAACATACTTCACTCCTTTGTTGGGTTGAGATGCACTTCTTTTACAGTACCATGTTCTCTCTAATGCTGTCATATTCTTTGGTTATGTATCTATAAAACTCCCCTCTTTAGTACTTCTCATGCTACTCCTTTGATCCATTGGGGCTTCCTACGGAGTATTTCTAAACACACCCCTAATTGGGCTTTTCCCACACTTGGTGTGACCTTGCAGATGACAGACAGGTTGATCATGACTTTAGAGGAGATAGGGATACGAGATTCTAGGACCGCATGTGGTGGTCTTAGCTTGGGATTTAGAAGCAGGAATCTCCCATATGTTTTACCTTTTCACATATTGCCGGGTTGTGGCACTTTTCTGGTTAGGTGTGTTTTTTCCCCTTTCCCTTTCAACTTTACTTTTTTTTTATTTTTACTGATTAGAGTTCGATGCATGTATGTGGTTTATTTACAGTAGTATTGTATCTTGTTTTCTTTTTCCCTCTGCCCTATTTTCATTTATTTGGTTGTGTGTGAGAACATGTTCTTAGGAAAAGGATTCCCTGAGTTTATTGTTCCTTCAGTGCTAATCGATATCCCCTGTCCTATAGAGGCATGCTTGGGGTAGTTGCATCTCAAGACCCTATATGTGTTGGGTCATGCCACTTAATCCAATGGGTATGTGTAGTATTGGTACCATCCTTATTATTCCCCTAGATGGTTTATGATAATTTTGACCAAGGAAAGTATTGACATTCTCTTTCTTGATTATTATTTTTAGTCATTAACTTTCCCTTGAAGTACTCACTTTCCTAAGATCATTGGACATTTAATTTCACTTAAATATATATATAATTTATCAGGGACATTTTTATTACTTAAATCATATATCATTTCTACATATAATGTCCCAAATTGAAAATTATTTGTTTTATCAAGGGAAATTTTGATAAATCCCAATTCATTAATCAATATAGATATTTGGTGATAACACGCATTGTTCATTAATTAAATTGATTATTCGATATATGAGGAATGAATTGGACATGAAGAAATGGGGCCTAGTTATTGATATCCCCTAGATGCATCGGTAGTCCCATGATGTGAATAAATAATCTAAAATAAAATAAGTAGTCTTAACAAAATGAATTTATACCCAGTAGTTTTACACTTTCTAGTGAAAGGTATTGATAGTAGATGTATCATGTGCCTGAGACATGACATACCATAATTTCTCATTGACTTCATTATTATTTTATTTATTATTATCCATGATATTATCACAACGATATTATCACTAGATACATTTAATTTTTGGTTATTTATTAAATGACATGAATTTTGATTTATTTACCTTACCATATTGATTACGCCTTTTATAATTATAATATTAATGTTATTGATTAAATGGAATGAGTTTTACATTATTTACCTTACTATATTTATTATTATTGGTGATATTTTTAAATTGATATTACCTCTAGATGCACTTCCTTCTCAGTTTATTGATTACATGGTATGTGTGTTCAATTATTTACCTTTCCATATTGATTCTGCTTATTGATTCGTGAATTATTCAATTATACTTAACCCTTACTAATTGTTTTAGAAAAAAATTATTTTTTCTACTTTCCTTATAATCTATGATGTGTACTATGATTTATATACAAGGTTATTCTTGGAGGAAAATATTCTCAAAATAAATTTTGTAATTTTTATTTCAAAATGTAATATAGGAATCATGTATGTAACTAGTTTACCACTAAAATATTTAGTCCTTAGGTATGTGATTACTTGTATCTTATGATAATGTAATAAAGTATACAAAAACTCTTGGATACTTTTTTTAGGGTCTCTACAAGAATGATAAATTTATTTCCTCTGAATAAAGGTAGTTAAATATTCTTGAACAAAACTATACAACCCGTGAACTTGAGTTGGTGTCCACAATCTTTATTTTAAAGATATGGAGAAAGTATCTCTATGATGAAAGATGTGAGATATACACGGATCTTAAGAGTCCAAAATTTATCTTTTCATAGAAATATCTCAATTTGAGGCATAGTAAATTTCTTGAGATACTCAAGGATTATAGTTTATCAATATACTACCACCCAAGGAAGGAAAATAAGTTAGAGACTTCATTGACCAAAAAAGATCATAGAGTTCTAACCAAAATGAAGATTCATAGGGATCCTATGTTCATGGATATTATAAAGATGGATATGTGAATTATTAAGGAATGTGGTACATCACTCTTTTTTTAAAATGACATCTAAACCATATTTGTTGGAAAATATAAAAATTTCTCAACCTGATGATGATAATTTTCAAAAGAAAATTAAAAAAGTGAATAATGGTAAATTGGTAGATTTCATTTGTGAATTTGGAGTTATAAAATTTGTAAAGATAATATTTGTCCCATCTATACCTAAGATGAATAGGGAATTGTTGAATGATTCTCATAAATCAAATTTCTCTATACACCCCAGTAGCACCAAGATGTATAGAGACTTGAAGGAACATTTTTGGTGGGATAATTGAAGTGGGAAATTGAAAATTATGTTTCAAGATGTTTGGTATCCTAATATGTGAAGGCTAAGAGGAAAAATCTTAGAGGATTAATTCAACATCTATATATTCCTATGTGGAAATCAGATGAAATTACTATGGACTTTGTCACTGTATTACTATATACTCCTTGAAATAATTATGTAATATGAGTTATTATTGATCACCTCACCAAATATACACATTTAATCACTATAAAAGACGATTTATCATTTAAACACCATGCACACATCTATATTAATGAAGTTGTAAGACTTCATGATGCATCTCTTTTAATTGTGTCTGATCATGATCCACAATTTACATCAAAATTTTGGGAGAGTCTTATGTAGACTTTTGATACCAAGAATCCTTTGAGCACCACATATCACCCTCAAAAATATGGATAGTCCAAAAGGAGTATTCAAATATTAGAAGACATGTTGAGTTCATTCTATCTTGACTTTCAATGTATGTGGAATTAGTATTTACCTTTGGTAGATTTCACTTATTATAATTGCTTCCATTCATGTATTTAGAGGGTGTCATATGAAGCATTATATGGAAATATATTTCTTACTCCAACTTGTTGGGATGATAGTGGTCAAAGGCATCTTATAGGTATAAAACCTGTGGAGGGGAAAATGGAAAATGTAAATTCTATTCAAATGCATATCAAAGAAGTTCAAAGAAATAATATGAGATATGTGTTTAACTAGGGGAAAGATTTTTAGTTTCAAGTGGTAGATCATGTTTTCTTGGAAGTATCTACTTGGAAATAGTTTATAATGTTTTTTAAGAAAATTAAATTGTTCCTTATATACTTAAAACAATTTTATGTCATGGAAATAATTGTAGTTATGTATTACTATTTTGAAATTCCACCAATTCAGTCTAAATTGCATGATGTGTTCCATATATCATTTTTAAGGAAGGACATTCAAAACCCAACACATGTTCTTAACTCTAAAGAAATAGAATTATAACCTGATTTATCTTCATATGAAGAGCCTATCTAGATTCTAGATACTAGGGAACTAGTGTTGAATAATCTAATGACTCAACTGCAAAAGGTACATTTGAGAAATCATAAGATAGATGGGAAAAAATGGGAACAATAAGAAATTATGATGAAGAAATACAAAAATATTTTCAAAAGGTGAAATTATGGAAATTTATAGGATAAACTATTTTGAAGAAGGGAAGAATGTAACACCCTGATATATTACAATATATTTCTTTTTAAATAAATTTAATCTATTCGATAGCTTGTGGTAAACACAACCCTGAGTCTAAATGAACTGCAATATAGTAAACCACTATAATCTAGAAATTAAATTAGAGGGTATGAATAATATTAACTAAATTATTAAAATTATATGGTTTAAAAATTTATATCATAAATTCATTGGCTATCAATTGACTATATATAAAATAAAAATCTTTTGAAAGTAAAAGAAATGTCCCGAAAAACTATTTTATGCGCACAATGTGTTTTTTATCTTTATATATTAAATTTAACCCTATTGGTGAAAATTTTTAATGAAATTTATATGTTATATATTCAATAAAATGTTTTATCATTCATATAATATTTTTCTATGCATGTGATAAAAATAAACCCAATTTTAGGTTTAAAAAATTTATTTTTCTAAAAAACGATTACATTGCATTTTGTGATCTTATTTTAAAATAATTTTTAAAAAATTTAGAAAATATATTTGAAAATTTTACATTTTTTTAAATAAAAATTTTAAAATTAAATTCAAGTGAATTTTTATTAATTTTATGAAGAGATTAATTTTTTGACAAATAGTGAAAATACAGATTTTTATTGAAAATTGCTTTTTCATTTAAAGCATTTTAAAATTTTTATTTCTTTTTTAAAATGGTTAATAAGTAAAATTAGATAAATTATAATATTATTAATAAAATTTAGGCCATTTTAATCAATTTTAAGTATAATTTTTAAATAAATACTTTTTATATTTAAGAAAACTTTTCCTTTGAAAACCATTTTTCATCGGGCTTGTGGGTTTATTTTTAAATTAACATTTTCCACTAAAATTATATAAATTAAAAAAATGGATTAAATATTTTGAATCATAATAATTAATATTAGGTAATAATTTCAAATTAATTTTTACATAATAAATAGTGAAAATAGTGAAAATTAAATACCACATTTAAGGTGGTATTGGGTTTACCAGGGGTTAAACTAAATAGATAATTGTTAAAATGACATAATTTTTTTTATAATTTCTATTGGTTGGAAATATTTAGAACTTATATCATCTAAGTTTCAATAATGTTCCATTTTTAATCCATTGTTTTGTGAAAAATGTGGGTACAACTTATTCTTTTCAGAAATTCCAAGTGTGTCCTCTCCCCTACTTATAAAAGGACACCCACTCTATTATTATATATACACCTAAAAAGACCTTTGGTTGAAGAAATAACTGACTTAATCCCTTAATTAAATCCATAACCATAACCTATAGTCACTTGTTTGATCATATCACCATTTTAGGATGGATTTAGGTATTATCCTAAAGAGGTTGTTTGAAAAAGAGGTATAGTTATAAACCATGATTTCCCCTTTTTGTTTATTCTTCTAAAGATTTTGAATATTCATAAAATATGATAAAATAATAATAAAAATATCTCACATACAATTTTATTTTATTATGTTAATGGAGAAAACTATCTAAATATACTCTTAAATGAAATGGGAAATGAAACTATTGATTGTGTGTAGGGAAGACTACCGCCTCATGAACCAATGTAATTCGTTTTCCTTCACCACCTCTCATGGATGGATATAATGATACATTAAATTATATATATATATATATATATTATATTATATTTATGACCTAATTATAGTTTTTAAAATATAATATTACACCTACCTTCATACCTTCTAATCCGTTGGAAAATGATAACTCTGCTCATGCATACGTGTGGACTGCCACCTCTATGAAGCGACACGATTTATTTTTCATTTTATCTTGACATGGATGTAAATAAGGGTGTATTTTATGAAAATTTACAATTTATATGATATAATAATTATTTTATAAAGGTTATTTATTATTTACCTTTATTTCATTCCGATTTTCAAAAAATAAAAACCACATTCATGCATACGTACGACCCATCGTCTCCAAGAATGGTGTAACTCATGTTTCAATATATAACTTTTATGGAAGAATGAAAATATGTATATAATTAATATACATTATATTAATATCATTTTTAAAATTTTGTAGATGATGGAACCATGATCAAAGTAATAGGATTGAAACTTTCATACCAAAACATACATGAAAAATGAAGAAATTATTACATGAAACAATGTTTTTTAACAAAGAATTTTTAACAAAAGGTGATAAAATATAATAATAAAATAATATAAGGTCTGATATATGTGATTATGGTTATTTAATATATTTATAATAAATCTATATTTAGTATACACGAGGTGTGAACATGTATGAAGGAAGTCAGTCCTGAGGAAAGAGTTTATTTAACAATGTCATCATTATTCATGATTGTTTGTGTTTAAGTCTCCCATGGGAGAATTATTTGGTATTTACATATTAAACCCAATATATTTTTTATCCTAGTTTTATTCATGAAATTATAATTTAATAGTACAATTTCCCTCTCTTTGGTTCTTAAAATTATTGAGGAAATGTTTTTAAGAAAAGATATCTTTATTTCTCTCTTTGTTAAAAATCATTTTTCTTTCATATCAATGTGTTATAACTTTTTTTTTAGTTATTAATATTATCCTAATATTTTTTAAATTCATTTTTACGCGTAATTTTCTTTGTAAAAAATATTTTAAATGGAATATTTCTATCATTTTCCAAATAAGGAACTTTTTGACTATTCTTACAAAAGTATAAAAGGAATGATTTTTAACTTATATGACATGAACGAAATTTTCCACTATCATGAAAAATTATTACTTTGAATCTTAATTTATAGGTTTCAATGATTATTTTAAAATAAATTGATTTTCTTAATAATCTTGAAATTTCATTTTTTTTAAAAGTTATTTTCAAAGTGAAAAGGGTATTTTCCTCAAGAACGCTTTTAATGAAATTTTTAGGTTATTTTAATTAATCAATGAAAACTAAACTTATTTTACTTATTAAATATTGGATGTATATTTTTAATGATACCATCCATATTGTAACACCCTAAGACTTAACGATATATTTACTTTTAAATAAATTCAATATCTTCTCTAACCTATGACACACACAACATTGGGTCTCAATTATAGCATGTGAAAATTATATTTTAATAAAACTATAATATAATTAACATTTTAATATTTCATGGAACAAAAATTCTCATTTTATAAGATTAATATCATCTTTGAACAAACTTGGTCAAAATAAGCCTAGAATGAATTTTTGAAAATTTCCCTTAGAAATAAGATTTTATGAATAATTGAAAATATAGTATTTAAAAATTACAGATTTTATTTATAATAACATCTTTAATTAAAAATTCATTAAAAATAAACTTTATATAAATAAAGATAAGAATATTTGGAGGTAAATGTGATATTTGTTCAGAAAACTAATTATTTTCTAGAAAACTGTTTTTGTTTAAAAAGGAATAATGTTTTCCTATTTTAATTAACTAAAATAATATATAATGATGAATGATATAAATGAAAATAATATATTATATATATAATATATAAATTTAACTACATATATTTATTATTATTGTTCGGATAGTTAATATAATATAATCTTATGCTTGAAAAATGAATCTCTTGAAAAACCGTTTTTCGATACATTTTACGGGTTTATTTTAAATTAAAATTTGAAAATTATATGAGTTAAATTTGAAAAACTAGATTTAATATTTTTAATGATAATAATTAATATTATTTAATATTTCCTACTTATTTTTTCCCATAATAATTAGTAAAAACAGTAATAAATAAATTATCACGGTTAATGTTAAAATGAGGTTTCATGCGTTAGTGTGATTATGCTAAAATAAATTATACATACACATAGAATTTTAATTTGATAAATTTGATTTTATATTTATAATAATTGGGTATAAATTATATAGTAATTATCATTTTATTTTAGGATTAATGGGTAAATTACCATGGTTAAGAAAACAAGTTACCGTGGAGAAAACTAAAATGGTAAAAGTAAGTAAGCATAGAGGATAAGGGAATAAATTTTTTAACACATGTTTATTTTTATGTGAGGGAGGTTTTTATGTACTATTCATTCCATACACTCAATTATTTTCCAAAATTTTATACACTTTTGGTGATAGTGACTTCCCATTGTTGAATAGTATTGGGGTTTTTAAAAAATGTCACTCCTCCTCAATTATAAAAGGGAACTCACTCCCCTTAATTATTTACACCTAAAAATACATTTCTATCAACAAACATATTCTCAAATATCTCATAAAAATCTTCATACAAATTCTATATCTACTTGTATTCCAAAAATACCAACCCTAGGGTCCTTAAATGGAGATCCAAAGGAGGTCTCTCTAAGAAAAGTTAATCATCTTAACAAAACACTTTATTTTTTTATTTCTTTTATTACTACCTTGATTTATGTCATAAATATTCCAATATAATAGCACCATTATATACCATACACTGATATGTTATTATTTTTATGTAATAATATTTAACCATATCCTCATCCAAAAAAATGGGAAATGAAATCATCGATCGTGTGTACAACGGACTTCCACCTCACGAACCTATATTACTCATTTTACATCAACGCCTCTCATAGTTAGATATAATGATGGATTTAATGTGTATATATATATAATAATTATAATATTATTATACTTATTGAATTATAATATCACATATAACATTTTACTATAAATTCTATTTAAAATATGATAATGTCACTCGTGTGTACTGCGGACTACCGCCTCACAAAGTGATGTGATCGTTTTTCACTAACGCTTTACATGGAAGATAATAATGATAAATTTAAGTAATATATGTGATATATATGAAATTATGTTTATTATTTAAACTTAATATATTACCCACTTACTTACCCTTTTACCCATTAAGGGAATGATATTGTCGGTCGTGCGTACATACGACCCTCCATCTCCATGAAGTGATCTGAATCATTTTCCATGTAAAACCTTCAAGAATGATTATAAAAATTAATATAATGAGTAAATATGATATTTATATCATTAATATAATTATATATATATATATATTTATTTATATCCTATGTATAATATCCATAACTTTGATAACAAAACACGCATGAGAAAGAATGGAAATTAACACTCGAAACAATGAAAAAATGAAATATTATTAACAAATGGGTGATGAAATGCTATAATAGAATCATATATAATTTTATAAATGTAAATATTGTTCTAATATAAATTAAAAACATGATATAATCCATTAAAATGGAGTTTTAATCACATCCAAACAAAGGGAAGTGTGAGGTAAGAGACTTCATCTCAATTTCCCTTCATTGAGGAATATTTTATTATTGTGCACCTAATTTCATTTATACATTGTATATAATTAAAATTTACATGTAATATCATAAATAATTCATAATTAATGTTATTTTATGTTTTTATTTTAATTATTTCATCCAAAGGTATTTTACTTGAGAATTTCAAAGTGGTAAAGAATTTCATAACTCAATTTCTTTTTATTAGGTTATATTACATTTTCATTGTCTTTGATAATATATGATTATGTGTGAAACATATTAGGATTATTTTATGTTTCATTTCCAACATTTTTATTTAAATTTACATTTTATACACATAATAAATCCACTAATCAATCTTCACTTCAATTATATGATCATTGTTAAGGATTCTATCACAATTTCCTTTAATTGAGGCACATTTGAATGTTATGACCCAGTTTATTTTATATAATGTATATACTAACCATTTTATATATAATATTATCAATCATTCATACATTATGGAATTTTCTATTTTAAAATTTCTTATCTCATCCAAGGTTATTGAATTGAAAGTTACCAAGCGGTAAGAGATTTCGTCTAAATTTACATTTCATTAAGACATATTTGTTAATTTACACATATTAAATTTAATATGGTGTATATACTAACCCATTGATTATTTAAAATAAATAAATATTTATTCATGATGGTAATTTTTTCAATAAAATTTTATTCTTTCAAGGATTTACAATTTTAATGTTACTAAATAATTAAGAATATATTTTACAACCTCACTTTATTTTTTGATTATTGACATTATCTTAAAACAATCACTTTATTATAATCATTTTTCTTTGTAAATTACATATCTATTAAATATTCATATTATTTTTATCATTAATATTTCTTTTTATAAACATTATACCATTTTATCATTCGGTGTTTAATTTTAAAGTTGTTCAATTAACTGGGTAAATATTGATAAATTTGTATTCCTTACTCAATACAGATATTTGAAGATTAGTAATATTATTTATGAATTAAAAAAAATATTTGATATATTATAAATGATTTGTACATGAAGTGATTGGAGGGGGGGAGTTTATATATCCCCTTGATGAATTGACACATCTCATGAGACTAATCAATTGGCCAAATCAGATGATTTTTTACCTATTGTTTTAAAATGTCTTGTGAAAGGTATTTATAGTAGAAGTTTAATGATGCTTGAAATCATGAAATAAAATAATAAATAATTTAATTTATTAAAAATTCCATTATAATTGTTATCCATGAGATTTGTTCATTAATATTATCACATGGTGCATTTTATTTAGATTTTATTTATTAAATGGTATGTATTTTCAGTTATTGACCTTTCCATATTGATTATATCTTATCCAATTATTACTTTCAAGTTATTGATTAAATGAAACATATTTTTATTTATTTATATTTACATATTGATTATTACTTATTTATTCATAATATATTCCTCTTCATGTAACTCTTACTAAAAAATCTGATCTCACCCTTATTTTATTTAATTTCACATGAATCTAGGAAGTGTACTATGAATGATATTCAAGGCTTTGTTATAGGGAATAATGATATTATCAAAAAAAATTATATTTTAATTTTTTATTAAAATTTAATATGGGAATCATGTGTGTATCTAATTTTCCAATAATATTAAACTATTCGGTCATTTGGGATGCAATCTCTTGTATCTTATGACCAATTAGTAAATTAACCATCGGCTCTAGGCTACTGGGGTCAGGGTTGTTACAGTTTCTATTAGAGAAATTTTAGTATAAACCATGGGGGATATATTTAGGTAAAGAAATATTAGGTAACATAACCATATAATATACATTGAGTATAAGTATATAAAAACACTTTAATGTTTTGGTGATGACTATATTATGTGATTTTTCCTATAAATATATCCATATCTAGGTACTACAAGTGGACTTGGTTATGTTATTGTAGTACCTAGGGGTAATAACTTTGAAAAGTGAACATTGGAATTTGAATTGATCACAATTTGGTATATGAAAATAGGCCTTACAATTCACCTTATTTGACACTCATGGGTGATATTCTTTGGTTAATTCACATTTTATCTATAAAATATTAGGATAAATTCAAGAATAGAACCTACGGAAGCCTATGAAATTCTATAGTGATGTGGCATGAACCTAAAGTGTCTTAGAATGATATGTATAAATTTAATCATATAGGAAAAATCGTAGATACTACTTCTGAGATTTTAAATTATTGAAGTCAAAGATGATTAAGAGTATTTTGGGAGGCATTTTTTTGGTTAAACCACCCCTAGAATTAGTGTATTTTTTAGGGAAAAGGTTATTTAAGGAAGAATGAATTTACATTTGGTGGACAGAAGTTTAAATTAATTTTTAACCTTTTAAGGTTTATCATATATTTCATTTTTATGTAATTATAGGCTATTATAATTTGGTAATGTAACAGGAATTATATTAATAGTTTTTGAAAAAAGGATGACCCATATGTTGGGTGACAAACTGTTGCATCCGGAAAGGCTGTGGGGCTTGAACCCACAACCGAAGGGAAATAAGGGCATAGTTACTACCATTGGCCTATGCGATAAACTAGTTATTATGAATTTTTTTACTTAAGTATTTTAATGGTTATATATAAAATTTATTTTTGGGAAACATATTATACGGTCAAATATTTTTTATTTTTAGGTAATAAATGATATTTTGGGAGAGTTTTTTTGGGTTGAGGTATATATATCAATTTGGTTTAACATAAAAGGATTTATTTATAAGAATGAAAATAAATATTTGGGTATATATGTTAAAAGTTATTAGACAACATTTTAGGTGAAAATATTTTTTAATATTGAGAATATCAAGGATAATTGGGATGTAGGATTATTTATTTGTGGAATAATCTAAGTTGAACCTATCAAGGAAATTTTTAAGGAAAATTTATTTTTCTCCATATGAAGGTTTATACATATTTTTAATTATCTTATATTATTCTAACCATTTCATTTTTTGTTAATATTTTAATTAAAATGGATTATTATACTTTTATGGATATTAGGATATATTAAAAGTTAATTTTAGTGCTCTTGACATAAAAAACTCATATTGGATATTCATTTCTTAGAGTAAGGAATGAAGTTAAAATTGATCAAAGAACAAATAAAGGATGGTATTTTACTCAAAAAAATATCAACTAATTATATTTTCTAGTGTTCTATATGTTAATAATAAAATAATACTTCAACTTTAGGAAAAGAAACATTAAATAAAAATTTTATCCTCCAACCTTTATATCTGATGGATCAATGGTATTTTAACTCATCATTGATTTATGGTTTTATTGTTAGTGAATTTATCATGATTCACTAAAAAGTATTTTACTTTTTCTAATGGTGGCATATCTATTTCTAAAAATTCTTTTTCTGTTGGTAAAAAGTTTTACAAACATATATGTCCCTGTCACTAAACTGTCGGTAAAAACTATATGGTAAAATTATTTTGTGATAGATAAAACAGTTCTGTTGCAATTATAATAATACCAACAAAAAATATATATGTTGGTTAAAGTGTTTAACAACTGGTCCTGATGACATATTTATCTGTTGGTAATATTATTACAAATATTTATCTATTCATTGACAATATTATTAACAATATTAATTTATCTACTATTATATACATTATCAAAAATTAATATATGTTTGTAAATTATATTTTAAATAAAATATTTTTTGTGGGTATTACAATATTTTTTCCTATAATATTATATTATATTTATTAATCTAGTTTAATATAATATATTTACTATATTTATTATATAATAATTTTTAAATTACATTATATAATACTACAACAAATAGAGTTTTTATTTGAAAAACTATCATCAAACATAATTTAGATTCATGTTTAAATTTTAAGAAAATACATTACAAACATTTAAACATGTTCAAACTCCAAGAGGATTCTTACATGAGACTCCATCAAACTTCCTCAACATATTTCTTAAACATTAGCTATTGTTATTATGGATCACACTGGTGGCAATGTACATGCATCCTCTGCAATTTGTTTCTCACACATCAGCTATCTTTATTGTGGATCACACTAGAGGCAAGGTTCAAGCATCCTCCACAATTTGTTTCTCACACATCTACTACCATTGTTGTGGATCACACTCGCGGAAAGGTCCATGCATGCAATTCACCCACTCAATCATGATATCACCACAATGGCAGTGGTCATCTGTTGAATTACATGAGGCATGCCACCATAATTTCAGAAGCATATAGCTGGAAGAAATCCCCTGTAGATAAAACAACATCAATCTCTAGTTTTAGTAGACAAAACTACATAAAATTCAACATAGAACATAATATGATGGTGAAAATTTAGAATGAAACACTGAAATTTACTCCGATGATAAGTGAAGTATTTTCCTTCAAGTTGAGTCAATGAAATCATCCACCTACATATTGAATGATATGACATGGTTTCATACTTCAATAAACCTACACAATAAAGATGATGGAAAATATTAATTTTTTTAACAAAATGAATTGTGAATTGGAGACCAATTCACACTTCTTGAAAATTAATTGAAACAAAAATTAGGGTATAATGTTTTCACAAGGTGAAATGAGCTTGCTCGAGCATCAAAACAGCAGGAAATGGCAATAAAATGATATCCACCTAAAAATATCTATTGTATCAATTTTGAGCATAAGTTCATCTCATCGCTGAAAACATCCATTCTGCAGCAGCCAAAGAATACCTTTTCACCAGATATATGCAATCTTAAAGCTTCTGAATTATGTCACAAGCACATTGAAAAAACCAGGAATCTAGCAACAAAACTACATTCAAATAAAACATTCTTGAAAAAAAAACACAACTAATTTCTAGAATATGTAAGAACCATTGAGAGGAAAAGAAGTGGGATATAAAAACATCAAATCCACCATCTAACAAGTTCTATCATCACTACAACTCATGGTGTCACACTAAGGTTGCAAGTCCTATTATCATTCTCATATCATGTCTACACCACCAGTTCAAACATGTGCCACACTTCACACATTTTAAATGGGATCCTTATCCAAGGTAAACAAAACCAGAATAGAATAAACCATGCCCACTATTTTTTTAGGTGTCAAAAATAAAAACCTCCAGAAAATTATATTTTTCAACAGATGAAGAAATAAGAACTACCAAACCTGCCAAGATCCAAAACTCTACCATCTTATTCAAAGAACAAAATACTAGTATAAAAAACAACTTCATGGTTGATCATCTTTCATCACGATCTATCGTTCCTGTAATTATAAGGGTGTTCCTACTGCAAAATCAAAGAACCAAATTTCATAACTACAGGATATGAAATTTTATTAAAAAGATGTATATAAAAAAATTTAGGAATAGACTGCATCGACTTAAATGTTGTTTTCATGTTCTTTTCCAGAAAGATCGGTCAATGTTTTTAAATATTTATTTTTCATGGGAAATGATCTCCTTATAAGGTCTAATAATAATCACCTAATTAGGAATATAGTAAAATTAAACATCATAAATGATATCCTAATATGTTGATCATACCAACTCATATAAGTAGAGTCCTTGCACTTGTGGATGGAAGCGTTTCATCCCCAATCTCACAATGACACCAAAAAGAAAATGAATATAAAATAAATTAATAATTGCATAGTAGATGGATATAAAATAAAATTTTCAAAAAAAACTAATAAAAAGGGTTTTTCCATTTATTGAATTTTTAAAATAAGAAAACTATATTCGAGAACAACAATAAACACACAACCTGCAACTTCATATTCAAAATTAACATCCAAACACAAGGAATGTTTATTACTGGTGTCTTATTTTCATTCATTGATGATGGATAATTAGTGATTTTATAGTGTAAAGTAATTAACATAAAGAAAAAGAATGCATTTGAACACTAACACATCAGGAATACACACACAGAAAAATTTCTCTGAAATACAATCTAGAAGTTTTATGAAAAACTGCAACTGCCTTTCAAAATAATGACCTCATGTCTTATGAGGCCATTTACCCCCTAAACCCTCCACCTTATATCAACTATTTCCCAATTCTAATGATTTTTCTTGGTGTTAATTTTTATAATATTCAATATACGGTTAGAAATCTCTTGACCTCCATTATCAACCAAATTCTGTATTGAATTAATTATGTTGCAAGGAACACAACAAACTCATTGTCACATTGAGAACTCATGTGACATACAACATGCTTTAATAATCCATAAATATGTTAAATCATATCATAGAAGCATCATAAAATTAATTAAATAGGACACACTGATAGAAAATTTAAATCATCCATATTTTACACCTTCAAATATCCAACGTGAAATTCCTTATCCTACGCTAAATAAGAAGAAAAATATCAGACATCATCATCTAAAAAAATGTTTTGGAACATGGAAAATAGAAGGAAAAAATAACTGATCACAAAGTATGAAAGTACAAGCACTAAATCACAATCTACTAAAATCATTCTCTTTTCTTATAAAGTTCAAGAATAAAAGGAATAAGTTAGAATTTCAAGAAAGCATGTGAAATATATAGAAAATTCAAAAAAAACTAAGGATTGATTGTAATCAAAGACAATAAAATCATTTCTAAGGTTTCAAAAGAAGAAAATAAGTCATGAGCCAAAAAATAAAAATCATGATGGTTGAACTATGTTAGTTTCCAATAAAACCAAGCATCCACATAAGATAGTATGTCAGTTATCTCAGCAAGCAGCTACAAAACTTTAGATCTCCTGACCCATCTATATAGCCAGAAGATATTTTCTATGCATTATGTTGAGAAACTACCCATACAGAGACTCTATTGTAATGTTAACCATAAATAAAATACCACACTTCACTCCCAATCCATTGAAAAGTATCAGAAAAATAAGAATCAAGATATCAAAGATGTTAAATGGAGACACAAATGGTTCTCTTAAAGATATTTAATTGTTCACTGATCCCCCCCAAACCCCAACACCTAACCCTAACTTGAATAGTGTTTATGAAACATAAAACTATGTGTTTCAGATTGCCTACTAAAAACTATGTTCTTACCACTAATTCAACTAATTTTTTTAGTATGTCAATCACAAGTGAAAAGTGTTATACACACACTTCAATAAGTGATTTAAAACAAAACCTAAATGATTTAAAAATATAATAAATCACAAAAATACTTGATAATTAAATGTATTAAAATATATATAAGATAATGTGCATCCACCAAATTCATTCGCAGAAGTTTTGATGGTACATCTGCACTACTTGGTTATTTAGTCAATAAAATCATCTCCATAAATAGTTTCAGCTGATAGAGAATTGGTATTATGTTCCATAAAACCTTCTTTTTAGAATATTCACACAATATTCACAGAACCAATTATCCCATTGGCTATTTGATAGAGAACTAAAATATATAATTTTTTTGGAATGGTCTTATCTCTATCTAATCCATCCCAAGAGTTTGGCACTTCAAACATGCCTTCTTGGTGTTTATAACATGAAACTGATATTGATTAATGAATTAATTCCATATATATCTCTCTCAATTTTCTACTTTGTGTTTGGTAACATTAAATACTATAATTTGGATTTTAATTATAAAAAATTGATTTGCACAATTATAAAGGCCTTACTGAGAAAACTGGAGTGTCTCTAAAGAAGTATACAATTATCATCCTAACCCCCCCCCCAAAATAAACAAAACCCAAAATAAAACCTCATTTCATAATAATATCTCTAAAACCCTAACTGAAATTCATTTCAAAAATTAGATACCCATGAATTTTAGGGCTCAAATAGTGAATAAAAGAAGTACATATCTGATAAGAGGGTCAAACATCGACTGATTGAATGAGAAATGGGTTTATGTCCTCCAAACACATAAACTATGTAATATAAAGAGGAGAAAAACAAACCAACATCAGTAGATGGAGAGCTATAGGAGATCATGGAGAATTGGGAGTGTGGGTGTTGGTGTAAGCGACAGTGATGAACTAAGAATTTGAGTGTTGGTAGAGATCATAGAGAAATAAACAGAATAGTATCTATGCACTAAAATTGAAATACAAAAAATAAATTTAACTTGAGTGGATCCGAAGAGTCATGCAATCAACAAACAAAAATAACTAGAAAAATAAATAAAAACAAAAACTAGAAAACACATTTCATCTGAATTTCACTAAAACCCTAACTGCTACTCTATTCGAACCCTATAAGCCCAAGAAATCAAAGGTTGAAAACTTGAATAGAAGAAGTTCCTACCTTATAAGAGGCTCAATCGTCGATCTTTAGAATGAGAAATGGGTGATACTTAATATTTTTAGTTGAAATTGGAAATATTAAATCGAGCATCGACAGACATGGGGTGTAGGTGATGATGAATAATTGAGGGGCATGTGTTTGTGGGTGTGGGTGATTATAACACCTCAAGCTTCCATGGTACGCTTCTCTTTGAATAATAGAGCAGCGTTTGTTGTACGCAACCTCAAGTTCTAACACACCGCGACCAATAAAAGTATCTGTTATGAATAGTAATACCCACTTTTTGAAATTATATAAATTTTATATTTCAAAATGGACTTCATTTTTGGATTTGGAATATCGAAATTAGCCTATGTTGAATTTTTGGTATTTTTCTGAGAACTTCCAATTTTTGATGAATAGTGAAAAATACTTAAAAACAACTTTTTAAATAAAAATAATTTATAGTGATAAATTATACAATTGAGTGGTTATAAAGTGTAATTAGAATATATTTTTACCATTTTATTCAATGGTGGTTATTAGAATTAATTTCACTTTGAAATTGGACATAAACAATTGTCAATCTTTTGATTGATATTCTTTCTTAAAAACACGCTATTTGTTGTAACAACGGGAATTAATTAATAAATTAATTAATGAAACTTATATTTTTTTAATTTTTTAAAATAGACATCATTTTTTAATTAGGAATATTAAATATATATTAGGGTTAATTTTTGGTGTTGTTCTGACAAACTTCGATTTTTGATGAATAGTGAAACCACTAAGTGGTAGTTAAAAAACTGATTTTTCGTTTAAATGAAAATTTACCACCTCTGTGATTTTAATTTCCAAAATACTACATACATCATTGTCATTAATAAGTAAAATGTTGTTCAATGGGATTAAAATAATTTTTGGTGAATAGTAAATTTTAAGTTCTATTAATCACGATTAAAGGTAATTAGTGTAACTTAAGTTAATATTATGTTATAATAATATGAAATTACCTTTACACTTTTCCTAACCTTATTGGGTGAGTCATGGCAGACCAAGGCAATTCATGGGTCAACTTGGGGACCCCATGGAGCCACTTGGGTAAGAAAATGACATTAATGACCTTTTATTTAAAGTAAAAATAAAATTGTCACAAACATGTGTTGTTTTACTAAAACAATTATTACATGGAGTTATATAAGTTAAATTTTAGACTATAAATATTAATTTTAAAGCTAAAAACATTTCCTACATAATTATATTTTTTTATAATTTTTAGACATTAAATAAATTAAATTTTTTATGACACCATGATGATGCAGCGATTACCTCATTAATTAACGATTTAAATAAAATGAAAAGATAATGTAAACTCTAAGACTTACACATGTCAAAAACCAATTGGATGAGTAGATTTATAACCCTTATCACCTTATCCTCGAAATATATCATTGTGTGAACTTTAAAATCAGAAAAAAATTTCATAATAATGTAACATTTCATGACTTTCCAAGAGTGCCCCTCCTCTCCTCTTATAAAAGGCCCCCACAACTTCCACCTTATTCACACCTTCAAGCCATTTTTCTTTTCCAAACTCTGAAAAAATACTCTCTCAAAGTCCCTCTCTTAATCCTAGAATCCTCAATTTGGGAATAATTTTTCCCAAGGAAGCCTTTGGCTCAAATCAGAAAAGAGTTACCCGATTTTAAGGTAATGTCTTCTCTTATGTTATTTTGTTTTATTTTTCTTCTCCAACCCCTTAAACTCTTTTTATTCCTTTATTTTGTAACAAAACCAGTATCTTCAACATACTAGGATGTTTTTATGATAATTATTTTATTTACACTTGCACACACCTTCGTCTAATGGTTAAAGAACATACTGTTTCTGTGATTGGTGAATTTCTGCCTCACGAAATGATGATTGTTAAATATTCTTTTAACACCTATAATGGTGGCCATTAAGATGTCACTATATTTATATATGATATATATTATGTTTATGTTTTCCTTATGCTTTTGTATTTCTCATTTATGGCATACCTTTATTATTTCCAGTATGGGTAAACACGATAATTTCATTTTAGGAAGTGCGGACTACCGCCCCCTCAAAGTGATTTGAATCGTTAATGCCATATGTGGGATGTATAAAGTATGGGGTAAATGATATTATATATGATATTATAATGTAATTATAATATACCTTTATATCATTATTATTTCATTCCATTAAATATGAAATATAAATGAAAGTAGCATTCATGCGTACGTACGACTTACCGTCTCCATGAACGATGCATTTCATTTCATACCTCTAAATGTTATGTAATATTATAAATGCATGTATATACTGGATATATATGATATATATGATATCTACATCATGAATATAATTCTGTATATAATGGATATTTTATCACATGAACAACTTGTAATTATAAGAAGTTTATTTTTAACTCAAGTACCAAAGATCGACAAAATGACCGTTATTAACTTAAATAATTACATAATGTTCATAACATGGTAATAAGTGATATAAAAGGAATAATTAACTTTAAAAAGGTTCTTATGAAAGTAGAAACTAACTCTAGTTTATTATTCAGTAGGTTAAAGAACGATCGAGTCAAGTCGGACATGAGGTAAGGGAACTTCTTAACCCAATTTCCATTCTTTGGGTTAATCTTCTACTTTCAAATTATGTCATGATATTATTATGTCCTATCTTGTATTTTTTACTTTCTTTATGTGTAATTATAGTGAATACACATAATAGATCTATTTTATTTAAAAAATGATCTTTTTAAGGGACTTCATCTCAATCTCCTTTCATTGAGGCATATTTTGTTTTATACACAACTTTCTTTTATACAGTGTATAAACCCCTTTGACTTTTACGTTTATTCAAGAGGAATCTTTTTTTGTACGAATCATTTTACTAAACGACAAAAGGGAATGTTTTTTTTGTCGTAAGTATGCGGTGACAACGACTTCTCTACCGCCGTGACCATTATTTGAGTTTCGGCTTCCTCTACAAGCCATAACTTTTTTAAATGAAAAATAATTACAAAGTTTTAATTTTATTTTATTTTGGTATTGAAAATGGTTTTGAAAGTGTTTTTTATATCAATGTTTTGTGTTGATGTATTTTTATTGAAATGTGGAAATGTTATGTTTTCTTTATGCATGTTTTATGTGATATGATTATGTTATGGTTTATGATATGTTTAAACCTTTTCATATAAGAAATGAATTGGACTTAATAAGTGATGGGTGGAGCCCACTATATCTCCTCAATACATCAGTAGATCTCATGAGACAAACTAGTGTCTTGGCACAGGGCCTTGAAAAATCTTATTTGTAGTCTTGGCACGAGGCCTTGGCTACGTGGTTATGATAGTCTGGCATTATGAATTCCATAATTATGAAAGTGGTTATTGATATTTCATGTGGGTTTTCCACAAAAGTATTTTTTATTTTAAACATTTTATTTTCAAAGAAAAATTTTAAATTGTGAGGACGCAATTTATTGAAGGAGGGGAGAATGTAACACCCCAAACTTCCATGATACGCTCCTCTTTGAATAATAGAGCAGCGTGTGTTGTACGCAACCTCGAGTTCTAACACACCGCGACCAATAAAATTAGTAGTTATGAATAGTAATACCCACCTTTTGAAATTATATAAATTTTATATTTCAAAATGGACTTAATTTTTTGATTCAGAATATCGAAATTAGCCTATGTTGAATTCTGGGTATTTTTCTGAGAACTTCCAATTTTTGATGAATAGTGAAAAATACTTAAAAACAAATTTTTTAATCAAAATAATTTAAAGTGATAAATTATAAAATTGAGTGGTTATAAAGTGTAATTAGAATATATTTTTACTATTTTATCCAATGGTGTTCACTACAATTAATTTCACTTTGAAATTGGACATAAACAATTGTCAATCTTTTGATTGATATTCTTTCTTAAAAACACGCTATTTGTTGTCAGAGCGGGAATTAATTATTAAATTAATTAATGCAACTTATATGTTTTGAATTTTTTAAAATAGACACCATATTTGAATTTGGAATATCAAATATAGCTTAGGGTTAATTTTTGGGGTTCTGAAAAACTTCGATTTTTGATGAATAGTGAAACCACTAAGTGGTAGTTGAAAAACTGATTTTTCGTTTAAATGAAATTTTACCACCTCTGTGATTTGAATTTCCAAAATCCGACATACATCGTTGTCATTAGTAAGTAAAATGTGGTTAAATGGGATTAAAATAATTTTTGGTGAATAGTAACTTTTAAGTTCTATTAATCACGATTAAAGGTAATTGGTGTAACTTATGGTAAATATAATGTTATAATAATATGAAATTACCTTTATACTCATCATACCCTTATTGGGTGAGTAATGGCCAACCAAGACAATCCATGGGTCAACTTGGGGACCCCATGGAGCCACTTGGGTAAGAAAATGACATTAATAACCTTTTATTTAAAGTAAAAATAAAATTGTCACAAACATGTGTTGTTTTACAAAAACAATTATTACATGGGGTTATATAAGTTAAATTTTCGACTATAAATATTCATTGGAAAAATAAAAATATTTCCTACATCATTATATTTTTTTATAATTTTTAAACATTAAATAAATTAAAAATTTTATGACACCATGATGATGCAGTAATTACCTCATTAATCAACGATTTAAATAAAATGAAAAGATAATGTAAAATCTATGACTTACACATGTAAAAAACCTATTGGATGAGTATATTGCGAACCCTTATCGCCTTATCCTCCAAATATATCATTGTGGGGCCTTTAAAATCCGAAAATCATTTCATAAAAATGTAACATTTTATGACATTCCAAGAGTGCCCCTCCTCTCCTCTTATAAAAGGCCCCCACCACTACCACCTTATTCACACCTTCAATCCATTTGGATCGGCCAAACTCTGCCCAAATACTCTTTAAACTTCCCTCTCTTACTCCTAGAAGCCTCAATTTGGGCATAATTCTTCCCAAGGAATCCTTTGGCTCAAATCAGAAAAGTGTTACCCGATTTTAAGGTAATGTCTTCTCTTATGTTATTTTGTTTTATTTTGATTCCCCAACCCCTTAAACTCTTTTTATTCCATTATTTTGTAACAATACCAGTATATTAAATATAATATGATGATTTTATGAGAAGGATTTTATTTACACTTACACATACCTTCGTCTAATGGTTAAAGAATATACTATTTCTGTGGTTGGTGAATTTCTGCCTCACGAAACGATGATTGTTCAATATTCTTTTAACACCTCTCATGGTGGCCATTAAGATGTCACTATATTTATATATGATATATATTATGTTTATGTTTTACTTATGCTTCTATATTTCTGATTTATGGCATACCTTTATGATTTCCATTATGGGTAAACACGATAATTTCGTTTTAGGAAGTGCGGACTACCGCCCCCTCAAAGTGATTCGAATCATTAATGCCATATGTGGGATGTATAAAGAATCGAGTAAATGATATTATATATGATATTATACTGGAATTATAATATACCTTTATATCATTATGATTTAATTTCATTAAATACAAAATAGAAATGAAAGTAGCGTTCATGCGTACGTACGGCTTACCGTCTCCATGAACGGTGCATTTCATTTCATACCTCTAAATGTTATGTATTATTATAAATGCATGTATATACTGCATATACATGATATATATGATATCTACATCATGAATATAATTCTATATATAATGGATATTTTACCACATGAATAACTTGTAATTATAAGAAGTTTATTTTTAACTCAAGTACCAAAGATCGACAAAACGACCGTTATTAACTTAAATAATTACATAATGTTCATAACATGGTAATAAGTGATATAAAAGGAATAATTAACTTTAAAAAGGTCCTTAAGAAAGTAGAAATTAACTCTAGTTTATTATTCAGGAGGTTAAAGAACGATCAAGTCAAGTCGTACACGAGGTAAGGGAACTTCTTAACCCAATTTCCATTCTTTGGGTTAATCTCCTACTTTCAAATTATGTCATGATATTATTATGTCATATCTTGTATTTTTACTTTCTTTATGTGTAATTATAGTGAATTCACATAATAGATCTATTTTATATAAAAAATGATCTTTTTAAAGTACTTCGTCTCAATCTCCTTTCATTGAGGCATATTTTGTTTTATACACAACTTTCTTTTATACAGTGTATAAACCCCTTTGACTTTTACATTTATTCAAGAGGAATATTTTTTTATACGAATCTTTTTACTAAACGACAAAAGGGAATGTTTTTTTGTCATACGTATGCAGTGACAACGACTTCGCCTCCGCCGTGACCATTATTTGAGTTTCGGCTTCCTCTACAAGACATAACTTTTTTAAATGAAAAATAATTAAAAAGTTTTAATTTTCTTTTATTTTGGTATTGAAAATGGTTTTAAAAGTGTTTTTTTATATCAATGTGTTGTATTGATGTCTTGTGATTGAAATGAGGAAATGTTATGTTTCCTTTATGCATGTTTTATGTGATATGATTATGTTATGGTCTATGATATGTTTAAACCTTTTCATATAAGGAATGAATTGGACTTAATAAGTGACGGGTGGAGCCCTCTATAGCTCCTCGATGCATCGGTAGGTCTCATGAGACAAACTAGTGTCTTGGCACGAGACCTTGATAAAATCTTATTTGTAGTCTTCGCACGAGGCCTTGGCTACGTGGTTATGATAGTCTGTCATTATGCATTCCATAATTATGAAAGTGGTTATTGATATTGCATTTGATTATTCGACTAGTAGAATATCCATGTGAATAAGTAAATGACATTATTTAATTTTATTTTTTCCATATTATGCTGAAGTTCAAGTTTAAAAGGCTTTTGTTTTAGTTATACGTTGCCTTAAATGTTAATGTTTATTTATGAAAGATTTTTCTATATTGTTATCCTTACTGAGAATCTGAGCTCACCCCTTCCAATGTTTTAATTTTTCCAGGATGTGAAGAAGTATATTATGAATGACCTGCAGGGATAGTATGAGGGGATATGAAGACAATATGTTGTTGTAGTTTTATTTTACTTTATGATGTAATATAAAACTTATGAATGTATCTAGTGTTTCCAAGGATACTAAACTAATCGGTCTTTCGAGACTTGATCTTTTGTGATCATGCCAATGTTACGCAATAATGCACCAACTCTGGGTAACTGGGGTCAGGGCGTTACAGTGATGGTGATGAACCATGTTTGGGAGTGTAACAGGGATTATTGGTCCGTGAGGTGGCATTGTCGGGAGATGACGTTGTGGGTAGAGCGGAGGAATGAGGTGAGTGCAAGGATGAGGGAGGGGATGTGTGATGATTATTAAATTTTATTTATTTATTTACTTATTTATTACATTCTATTATTTTTTAAATTTATTTAAAATATAGTTTTAATTTAATGTTAAATATAATATATATTTGAAGAAATTTAGAATTTATTCGAAATATTCATAATATTTAATAACAACATAATTTTTTTGTGATTAAGTTAGAAATTAGTCTTACAAGTATTTTTATTTTGGTTAATAATAATATAATTATTTTAGTAAATGGTTAACTAATTTTTGTAAACATTTTTTTTGTTAAATTATTTGTTTTTATTAAATAAATAATGCCTAAAAACTTGTATGTTGAAGAAAATTGTTGGTAATAATGATTAATAATTACAGAATGATTTGTTGGTTAAAAGATCTATTGGTATTAAAATGATAATGTAACAAATTTAATTGTTGGTAAAGTGTTTGTTATTATTAAACAATTAACACCAACATATATATGTGTTGGTAAAAATATGTGTTGGTATTTAAATTTAATAACAACAAAACTTAATATCTATTGGTATTGTTCATTTTTACCGACATATATGATATTTTTCACTAAATCTATGTTGGTAAATGTCATTTTTTTGTAGGTATTATTCACTTTATTTTGTTCAATGATCTCTATCACACTCTATAACTATTTATGATTTATTCCATGTCTATATTTTCACTTCCCATCAATGTTCTCCTAAATTGAATCATTGTTATATGTTATTCCAAATGACCTTCATATTTCAATTTCTATATTTTAAGAAGAAGTTATTGACCATTTTTATGACGAGGGTTTTCAACAAAGGTATTTTCAAATATCAAACCCTTTACTTTTGAGCACAATTTCAAATTGTGGTGATGCATTTTATTGATGATGGGGAAAATTTTACACCTCAAGACTTTAAAATATGTTTTTATTTAAATAAATTCAATATATTTGATATCTTATAATATACGCAGCCCCGAGCCTCAATTATAGTATATGAAAATTATATTTTAATAAAAATCTAATAAAATTCACATTTTAATATTTCATGGCACAAAAATTCTATTTTTTTGGATGAATATCAATTTTTATCTTGGTAAAAATATGTCAAGAATGAAATTTTGAAATTTTCCATTAGAAATAAGCTTATATGAATAATATATAATATAGTATATATCAATTAAAAATTTTATTTATAATAATATATGTAATTAAATATTTATTAACTATAAATTTTATAGAAATAATGATAATAGAATTTGGAGTTAAAAGGGCTATTTTTCCAAAAACTGATTATTTTTCATAAAATCATTTTTGTTTAAAAAATGAATGATGTATTTCTATTTTCATTAATTAAAATAATATTTGATGATGAATGATATAAATTAAATAAATATATTATATTTATACATATATTAATTTAAATCCATGGAATAATTATTACTAGTTATAAAGTTAATATAAGATAATCTTATGCTTGAAAAACACATCTATTGAAAACCTGTTCTTTGACACATTTTACAGGTTTATTTTGAATTAAAATTTTCTACTTATATCATTTGAATTTGATAAAATATATTACATGTTTTGAATAATGAAAATTTACATTATGTAATAAGGCCCTCTTATTTTTTGTAAAAATAATTTGTAATAATAATAATAATTTAATTAATGTTCTTATGGTTAAAACAAGGTTTTGCATGTTACATGTGCCTGTGTTACCATAAATATTCCAAAAACATCATTTTAAAAAAAATATTATTTAATATTTATAACCTGTGGGTTCAAATTATCTACTAATTATAATTTTATTTTAGTATTAATGGATAAATTACCTAGGTTAAAAAAACAAGTTATCATGGTGAAAACCAAAATGTTAGAAGTATGTAAGCTTAGAGGATAAGGGAATAACATGTTTAAAATATGATAATTTTTATGTGGTAGAGGTTTTTATTCATATTTCCTTCCATACATTCTATTATTTATCAAATTTTTGGGAACTTAGGGTGAGAGTTACGTCCCATTACTGAATTGTTTTTGGTATTTACAAAAATGACACTCCTCCTGAATTATAAAAGGTTACCCACTCCCCTCACTTATTCACACATCTTGTAACGCCCCGACCCCAGCTACCTAGAGTCGGTGCATTACTTCATAACATTGGCATGATCACAAAAGATCAAGTCTCGAAAGACCGATTAGTTTAGTAGCCTTGGAAACACTAGATACATTCATAAACATTACATTACATCATAAAAATGAAAACTACAATAACATGGTCTCCCTAGTCCACACTCATATCCTCACTGACTATTCTTGCAAGTCAGTCATAATACACTTCTTCACATCTTGGGAAAAATAAAACATTGAAAGGGGTGAGCTCAAATGCTCCGTAAGGATAACAATATAGCGGAAACTTTCATAAGAAAACATAAGCATTTAAGGCAATGTATAACTAAAACAAAATCCTTATTGAACTTGAACTTCAGCATAATATGGAAAATGTAAAATAAGATAATGCCATTACTTACTCACATGGATATTCTACTAGACGAATAATCACGTGAAATATCAATAACCACTTTCATAATGAGGGAATGTATAATGCCAGACATTCTGAAACACTTTGTCAAGGCCTCGGCCAAGACGTCTAAAATGATTAAGGCCTCAGCCAAAACCATAAATCAAATTGGGAAAGGGCCTCGGCCAATTCCACGTCTAGTTGTCTCATGAGACCTACCGATGCATCGAGGAGCTATAGCGGGCTCCACCCGTCACATATTAAGTCCAATACATTCCTCATATGAATAGGTTTAAACATAACATAAATATTCGTATTAAAACTAGCATACGAAATGTCAACAATTTCTCCATAAACTATGGATGGTATAAAAATAACACATCCACAGTCAAATATTTCACAAAATGTTCAATGGAAGTTTTGTATCATAAATCAATTTCAATTAAACTTAAAACCCATCAAAGGATGTTGACATGGATGAAAACAAAGCTATTTGAGAGTAATATCTCTCCTTTTTGAAATCATTTAAAAGTACCATAATTATAAAATAATAAATTTAATTTGAATATATTCTTATAAGCTTGTTAGGGAAGCTTCGACGAAGTTATAATGGCGGAAAATAGCCGCACCCGCCGTATAAGTTAAAAAAAATATTATTACCTTAAATTTGTCAAAGAGGTCAAAAAGTACATTGTTTGGAAAACGACGGTAAGATTCCTTTCAAAAATGTATAAGGGTATAAATGACTTTAACAAATTTTCCATTTAATAGTAAAAATGTTTTGAAAGACATTTTTAAGAAACATGGATGTGGATGATAACGAGGTCCCAGTAGATAATTATGTATAAACAACCTTGGATAATGAAGAGGTTGTGAAGTAAACCCTTACCTTGCGTCCTGTCCTGACTCGACCGTTCTTTAACATCCTGAATAATAAAATAGAGTTAATTCCTATTTACTTAAGAACCTTTTTCATGTTCATTATTCCTTTTATATCCCTTATTACCATGTTATGAACATTATGTAATTATTTAAGTTAATAACGGTCATTTTGTCGATCTTTGGTACTTGAGTCAAAAATAATCTTCCTATAATTTCAAGTTGTTCATGTGGTGAAATATCCATTATATCCAGAATTATATTCATGATGTAGATATCATATATATGATATATATCCAGTATATACATTCATTCATAATGTCACGTAACATTTAGAGGTAAGAAATGAAATGCACCGTTCATGGAGACGGTAAGCCGTACGTACGCATGAACGCTACTTTCATTTCTATTTCATATTTAATGGAACAGAATCATAATGATATAAATTTATAATATAATTACAGTATAATATAGTGTATAATACCATTTAATCCATCCTTTATACATCCCACATATGGCATTAACGATTCAAATCACTTTGAGGGGGCGGTAGTCCGCACTTCCTAAAATGAAATTATCGCGTTTTACCCATAATGGAAATCATAAAGTATGCCATAAATGAGAAATACAGAAGCATAAGTAAAACATAAACACATTATATATGATATATAAATATAGTGACATCTTAATGGCCACCTTTGAAGGTGTTATATGAGTGTTGAACAATCATCGTTTCGTGAGGTAGAAATTCGCCATCCACAGAAACCGTATGTTCTTTAACCATTAGATGTAGGTGTGTGTAAGTGTATCTCTAATCCTTCTTATAACAACATCATAGTATATTGAGGATACTGGTGTTGCTACAAAAGAAATGAATAAAAAGAGTTTAGGGGGTTGGAGAAGAAAAATAAAACAAAACAACATTAGAGAGGACATTACCTCAAAATCGGGTAACTCTTTTTGATTTGAGCCAAAGGCTTCCTTGAGAAGAGTTCTGCCCAAAGTGAGGCTTCTAGGAGTAAGAGGGGGAAGTTGGGAGAGTATTTGGGTAGAGGTTGGCCGAGCCAAATGGCTTGAAGGTGTGAATAAGGTGGGAGAGGTGGGGGCCTTTTATAAGTGGAGAGGAGGGGCTCTTTTGGAAAGATTGAAATGTTACATTATTATACAATGATTTTCGGATTCTAAAGGTCCCACACTTATATAATTCGTGGATAAGGTGATAAGGGTTCGAAATATCCTCATCCAATAGGATTTGGACAAGTGTAAGCCTTGGAATTTTCATTATCTTCTCATTTTATTTAAATCGTTAAATAATTAGGTCATCGCTGCATCATAATAATGTCATAAATAATTTAATTTATTTAATGTCTAAAAATTATAAAAAAATTACTATGATGTAGGAAATCGTTTTATATTTCTAATGAATATTTATAATCAGAATTTGGACTTTTGTAACCCCACTTAAAAACTGTTTTAGTAAAACAACTCATGTTTGTGTCAATTTAATTTTAACATTAAATAAATATATATTAATGTCATTTTCCAACTAAAGAGGCTCCATGGGGTCCCCAATTTGACCCATGGGTTGTTTTGGTCGGCCATGACTCATCCAATAGGAGTAGGACAAGTGTCAATCTCATCTCATATTATTAAAACATTATTTTTACCTTAAACTACACTAATTACCTCTAATCGCGATTAAGAACATAAAAGTTACTATTCACCAAAAAATTATTTTAATCTCATTGAACCACATTTTACTTCTTAATGACAACCATGTATGTCGGATTTTTGAAAATCAAATCACAAAAGTGGTAATATTTCATTTAAACGAAAAATCAGTTATTTAACTACCACTTAGTGGTTTCACTATTCATCAAAAATTGACGTTTTTCAGAACAATGCCAAAATTTCACCCTAAGCTATAATTGATATTCCGAATTCAAAAATGATGTCTATTTTACAAAATTCCAAACATATAAGTTGCATTAATTAATTTTATAATTAATTCCCACTGTCACAACAAATAGCGTGTTTTTAAGAAACAATTTATATCAAAAGATTGGCAATTGTTTATGTCCAATTTCAATGTAAAATTAATTCTAATGACCACCATTGGATAAAATGGTAAAAATATATTCTAATTATACTTTAAAACCACTAAATAGTATAATTTATCACAATAAATTATTTTGATTAAAAAAGTTGTTTTAAGTATTTTTCACTATTCATAAAAAAAAATTGGAAGTTCTCAGAAAGTTACAAAAAATTCAACTTAGGATAATTTCGATATTACGAATTCACAAATGAAGTCCATTTTGAAATATAAAATTTCTATAATTTTAAAAGGTGGTTATTACTATTCATAACGACTACTTTGATTAGTCGCGGTGTTTTAGAACTCGAAGTTGCGTACAATGCAAGCTATTGCATTATTGAATGAGAAGCGTATCGTGGAAGCTCGGGGTGTTACATTCTCCCCTCCTTCAATAAATTGCATCCTCGCAATTTGAAAATTTTCTTTGAAAATAAAAGGTTGAAAAGAGACAATACCTTTGAGGAAAGCCCACATCGGAAATAAGGTTAATAAATATATAACATTAAAAGAAAGCAAGATAAGTACAAAGGTCACCCGATATAGCCCATTCTAGGATTATATGAAAATATGGATATGGAGGAGAAACAAACCATCAAGGTATGATGGAGAGTTATAGAAAACAGGATTAGGAGAAAGTTTAACTACAAGAAAATCACAAACTTGTGATTGGTTAAACGGTCATTGAATCCCCAGTTGGAAAAGTTAACTGACAACATTTTTTTTAAGTTACCTTTTATAATGTTGAGGAATTTATTTAGGAGATTTACTAAGAACGTAAGGGAATATACATACTTGTTATGTATACTTTCATTCGTTAATAAATTTTTACCACAAACCCAAATTTTACTCCAAATGGTAACAGAACTCAAAAATATTATATTTATCCTAATTGTATAAGGTTCCAAATGTTAACACATACCATTTAGATTAGTAAAACTATTTTGTAATAACCGGGGACTTCCTGTAGGCTAGTGGTAGGAAATAAAGGCTTGTCGCACTATGGTTGTGGGTTCGATTCCTGCAGCTTTTTCCGACGCGACGGGTTATTCCCCACCCTGCAGGTTGTCCTTTTCCTAAAACTATAGTATCATAATATTCCAAAAATAATCTTCATAATTTTTTTAACCTTAAACAATACTATCCAAAGATCAACTTAATCCACTCCAACCATTGTAGTTATCCAAAATACCTCTGTCCAGACTTTCTCTAAAAGGTCTCTTAATTCCAAAATCAATTTATCAGATTCCCCAAACAAAGTAAAGTTTCTCTTATTGTCACATACTAAAAATATAATTACCTTCATCGTATTAAAACCTTACTGAAATCAACAAGTACTGCAGTACAATCCTTATATATATATATATCACATTATTCTAATAACCAAAATATAATCCATGAGTCCAAAAGCACAAATACATTAGTTATTCTGCTTCAACTATAGTAACAACATAAGATTGTACTTGATCCCTTGGCCTTTTCTGAGGTAATTTTCCCTGACGCTTAGGACATTCATTTGCATAATGACCCATTTATCTATAATTATAGCATTCAACTTTGATAGCCTCTTTCTTTCCCTTGCAATCACGAGCCTGGTGACACTTTTCTCCACATTTATAACAAACTCCCATTCCTTTTAGACAAGTACCAGGGTGATTCTTCCCACAATTATCACATAATGGAAAATCCTTCTTTCCCTTTTTCCCTTTATCTGTCTCTTGTTCCACCGTTCTCTTCTTCTCTTTCTTTACTTTGTTGTCATAAGACTTAGAGAATTCCTTTCCTGTCTTGATAGCACACGAGACAATACCTTCGTATGATGAGAAGGATTGTGATACTAATGATCGACGGAGAAATGGTTTTAACCCATCAAAGAAACGATCAATCTTACTCCTTGGGTTACGTATATAATCGGCAGCATGCCTCGCTAACCTTGTAAAGTTAGCCTCATACTTTGCGACATTCTCATCCTCCTTCTGCATCAGACTCAGAAATTGCCTTTCCATATCTGCTCGATGGTCACGAGGAAAGTATTTTTCTAAGAAAATCTCTTTGAACTCCCTCCATTCCATATTCAATACGTCATCATCTTCCTTTGTGTTTTGAATCAGTGACCACCACTGATCGGCATCTCCAATGAGGCGGTAAACTGCCATGACAACCTTTTCCCTTTCACTACTCCCCAAGGCATGGAATATTTTCTCTAAGGAATTTATCCATTGCTCAGCTACTATAGGATTTGTACTCCCATTGAAGGTTGGTGGTTGTTGCCTCATGAAGCGGTCTAACATTGATCCTCCACGTTGCGGATCAGGGTGCTCCATACGAGTAAGGTTGTTATTCATAACCTGAGTGAGTTGTCCCAGTATGGTAATAAGTTGATCAGCACCAGTTGTATCTCCAGCTCCACAATAATTATCTTGAGTAGGAGGGTAATCCCTACACGGAGTGCGTGCATTGATACGGTTTCCATTCCTTCCACTAGGCTCCATTTCTAAATAATGGCATAAAATAGATTAGTTCATGAATCAAAATACATAATTCCATACTTGTAAAACACTTAACATAAATTGAAATAATTATGGATATAATCTATAATTATAAAAATGTTTTCTTTGAGGAAGTATATACTTGTAACCCTTCATAGTGGTTTGTAAAGAAAATGGGAATTATCCAAAGCATATCCCCGGGAGTGTCGTAACCAAGAGTGCAGAAAGGCCCGTTGTCGTGCACCAGTTCCCGTTCGAGTCTAGCTCAAAGCGGTGTTTTCGGGTTTTACCCCTAGGTAAATCTGTGCCAGAGCCGCCTCTACCTGCTCGTATCCAGACAGGGATGTATTACTCGGAAAACTCACAACATCTCTACAATACCAAAATTCAAGGAAGTTCTTCTATACTAATCCTCAAAGTCTATCTTCATGATATGTGCTCTAATCAGAGTTTATCTAAATCTAGCTTCCAAAGTTAGTACTAAACTGCCTCTGATACCAACTGTAACACCCCGACCCCAGCTACCCAGAGTCGGTGCATTACTTCATAACATTGGCATGATCACAAAAGATCAAGTCTCTAAAGACCGATTAGTTTAGTAGCCTTGGAAACACTAGATACATTCATAAACATTACATTACATCATAAAAATGAAAACTAAAATAACATGGTCTCCCTAGTCCACACTCATATCCTCACTGACTATTCTTGCAAGTCAGTCATAATACACTTCTTCACATCCTGGGAAAAATAAAACATTGAAAGGGGTGAGCTCAAATGCTCCGTAAGGATAACAATATAGCGGAAACTTTCATAAGAAAACATAAGCATTTAAGGAAATGTATAACTAAAAAAAAAGCCTTATTGAACTTGAACTTCAGCATATTATGGAAAAAGTAAAATAAGATAATGCCATTACTTACTCACATGGATATTCTACTAGACGAATAATCATGTGAAATATCAATAACCACATTCATAATGAGGGAATGTATAATGCCAGACATTCTGAAACACTTTGTCAAGGCCTCGGCCAAGACGTCTAAAATGATTAAGGCCTCGGCCAAAACCATAAATCAAATTGGGAAAGGGCCTCGGCCAATTCTACGTCTAGTTGTCTCATGATACCTACCGATGCATCGAGGAGCTATAGCGGGCTCCACCCGTCACATATTAAGTCCAATACATTCCTCATATGAATAGGTTTAAACATAACATAAATATTCGTATTAAAACTAGCATACGAAATGTCAACAATTTCTCCATAAACTATGGATGGTATAAAAATAACACATCCACAGTCAAATATTTCACAAAATGTTCAATGGAAGTTTTGTATCATAAATAAATTTCAATTAAACTTAAAACCCATCAAAGGATGTTGACATGGATTAAAACAAAGCTATTTGAGAGTAATATCTCTCCTTTTTGAAATCATTTAAAAGTACCATAATTATAAAATAATACATTTACTTTGAAGATATTCTTATAAGCTTGTTAGGGAAGCTTTGACGAAGTTATAATGGCGGAAAATAGCCGCACCCGCCGTATAAGTTAAAAAAAACATTCTTACCTTAAATTTGTCAAAGAGGTCAAAAAGTACATTGTTTGGAAAATGACGGTAAGATTCCTTTCAAAAATGTATAAGGGTATAAATGAATTTAACACATTTTCCATTTAATAGTAAAAATGTTTTGAAAGACATTTTTAAGAAACATGGATGTGGATGATAATGAGGTCCCAGTAGATAATTATGTATAAACAACCTTGGATAATGAAGAGGTTGTGAAGTAAACCCTTACCTTGCGTCCTGTCCTGACTCGACCGTTCTTTAACCTCCTGAATAATAAAATAGAGTTAATTCCTATTTACTTAAGAACCTTTTTCATGTTCATTATTCCTTTTATATCCCTTATTACCATGTTATGAACATTATGTAATTATTTAAGTTAATAACGGTCGTTTTGTCGATCTTTGGTACTTGAGTCAAAAATAATCTTCCTATAATTTCAAGTTGTTCATGTGGTGAAATATCCATTATATCCAGAATTATATTCATGATGTAGATATCATATATATGATATATATCCAGTATATACATTCATTCATAATGTCACGTAACATTTAGAGGTAAGAAATGAAATGCACCGTTCATGGAGACGGTAAGCCGTACGTACGCATGAACGCTACTTTCATTTCTATTTCGTATTTAATGGAACGGAATCATAATGATATAAATTTATAATATAATTACAGTATAATATAGTGTATAATACCATTTAATCCATCCTTTATACATCCCACATATGACATTAACGATTCAAATGACTTTGAGGGGGCGGTAGTCCGCACTTCCTAAAATGAAATTATCGCGTTTTACCCATAATGGAAATCATAAAGTATGCCATAAATGAGAAATACAGAAGCATAAGTAAAACATAGACACATTATATATCATATATAAATATAGTGACATCTTAATGGCCACCTTTGAAGGTGTTATATGAGTGTTGAACAATCATCGTTTCGTGAGGCAGAAATTCTCCATCCACAGAAACCGTATGTTCTTTAACCATTAGATGTAGGTGTGTGTAAGTGTAGCTCGAATAATTCTTATAAAAACATCCTAGTATATTGAGGATAATGGTGTTGTTACAAAAGAAATGAATAAAAAGAGTTTAGGGGGTTGGAGAAGAAAAATAAAACAAAACAACATTAGAGAAGACATTACCTCAAAATCGGGTAACTCTTTTTGATTTGAGCCAAAGGCTTCCTTGAGAAGAGTTATACCCAAAGTGAGTCTTCTAGGAGTAAGAGGGGGAAGTTGGGAGAGTATTTGGGCAGAGGTTGGCCGAGACAAATGGCTTGAAGGTTTGAATAAGGTGGGATAGGTGGGGGCCTTTTATAAGTGGAGAGGAGGGGCTCTTTTGGAAAGATTGAAATGTTACATTATTATACAATGCTTTTCGGATTATAAAGGTCCCACACTTATATAATTCGTGGATAAGGTGATAAGGGTTTGAAATATCCTCATCCAATAGGCTTTGGACAAGTGTAAGCCTTGGATTTTGCATTATCTTCTCATTTTATTTAAATCGTTAAATAATGAGGTCATCGATGCATCATAATGATGTCATAAATAATTTAATTTATTTAATGTCTAAAAATTATAAAAAAAATACTATGATGTAGGAAATATTTTTATATTTTTAATGAATATTTATAATCAAAATTTGGACTTGTGTAACCCCACTTAAAAACTGTTTTAGTAAAACAACTCATGTTTATGTCAATTTAATTTTAACATTAAATAAATATATATTAATGTCATTTTCCAACTAAAGTGGTTCCATGGGGTCCCCAATTTGACCCATGGGTTGTTTTGGTCTGCCATGACTCATCCAATATGAGTAGGACAAGTGTCGAGCTCATCTCATATTATTAAAACATTATTTTTACCTTAAACTACACTAATTACCTCTAATCGCGATTAAGAACTTAAAAGTTACTATTCACCAAAAAATTATTTTAATCTCATTGAACCACATTTTACTTCTTAATGACAACCATGTATGTCGGATTTTTGAAAATAAAATCACAGAAGTGGTAATATTTCATTTAAACGAAAAATCAGTTATTTAACTACCACTTAGTGGTTTCACTATTCATCAAAAATTGAAGTTTTTCAGAACAATGCCAAAATTTCACCCAAAGCTATAATTGATATTCCGAATTCAAAAATGATGTCTATTTTAAAAAATTCCAAACATATAAGTTTCATTAATTAATTTTATAATTAATTCCCGCTGTCACAACAAATAGCGTGTTTTTAAGAAACAATTTATATCAAAAGATTGGCAATTGTTTATGTCCAATTTCAATGTTAAATTAATTCTAATGACCACCATTGGATAAAATGGTAAAAATATATTCTAATTATACTTTAAAACCACTAAATAGTATAATTTATCACAATAAATTATTTTGATTAAAAAGTTGTTTTAAGTATTTTTCACTATTCATAAAAAAAATTGGAAGTTCTCAGAAAGTTACAAAAAATTCAACTTAGGATAATTTCGATATTACGAATTCAAAAATGAAGTCCATTTTGAAATATAAAATTTCTATAATTTTAAAAAGTGGTTATTACTATTCAAAACGGCTACTTTGATTAGTCGTAGTGTTTTAGAACTCGAAGTTGCGTACAATGCAAGCTATTGCATTATTGAATGAGAAGCGTATCGTGGAAGCTCGGGGTGTTACACATCTCAAGACATTTTTATTAACAAAAACCTCAGAAACACTCTCCCAAATATCCTTAGACACATTCTAGTTCTATTTTTCTTTCCAAAAGACCAACCCTAGTGTCCTTATAAGGTGATCCAAATGAGGTTTCTCTATGAAAAGGTAATCATATTAACAAATATATTTCCTTTTCATTCTTATTTCATTACCTTGAATTAAGTATTGAAATGTAAAATTTAATAATAAAATAATATCCTATATACTGATATGTTATTTTTTTGATGTGATAATATTTATTCATCTCCTCTTCCATCAAATGGAAAATGAGATCATTGATTGTGTGTATGGAGAACTCCCACCTCACGAACTGGTGGGGCTCATTTTCTATAAACACTTATCATGGTTTGATATAATGATGAATTTAATATATATATATATATATAATAGTTATTATATATTTTTAATTTTTAATTATAATATCACATATACCTTATTTACTTTCCATTCTGTTTGAAATGTGCTAACATCTCTTGTGTGTATGGTGGACTACCACCTCACGAAGGAATGTTATTCGTTTTTCAATTAAAATTTAAATGGAAGGTAATAATAATAAGTTTTAAGAATAAATTATATATATATGACACAATTTTTTTTAAATTAATATATCACCCACTTCCTTACCCTTTCACCCATTAAGGTAATGATATTGTCGCTCGTACTTATGTATGACCTATCATCCCCATGAAGAGATACGATCCATTTCACATGTACAACCATACAGAATGATTCAAAATATAAATGTAATGGGTAAAAATTATATTTATAACCTTAATATATATCTGAATATGATGGATCTATATCCTATTTACCACAATCCATTTTTTTGTATTATTAAAGACCACTTTATGGGTAAGTGGGAACCTTATATAAAGTTCACATTGTCACCATCACATACCCCATAAAGACATTAAAAGACAACATACCAAAATCAAACATCACAGGAAAAATGAGACCATCGCCACATGCACCAACCAAATAGGGTCAACCATTCCATATTGATGCCACACCAAAACCGATTCAAAGTTTGAAATTAAAAATAGGAAACCATCATACCGCCACAGAACCAAACCGAAATGAACCTCTCTCTAGCTCCCTCGACACATCACTAACCTAATCACCTCGAAACAATCACCACCATCATCAACATCTCATCACCTACATCATCGCCATCAACACATGTCACCAAACCTCACTGGCAAGACTCACCAGAAACCATCAACATCAAAAGGGGACCGTCATCGCCATTGTTGAGTCATTCTCCTCATCGTCGAAGAGACGTTGCCGCTGTGCCACCGAGGGAACGAACATCAGAAACCCGGACTATGAACCTCCCTAGGCAGCTCACCCAGAAGCACCAAACACTTCAGAACCAAGCCAACAAACCACCAGCGACGCCCGACGTCCATCAGAACCCACCAACAGTGCAATATTCCTCACAAAAACAGAAATCCACCCAAGAAACATCACCGCAGGCACCAACAACGTGCAACCGACACCACCATGAAGCAATCGATGCGAACACCAAAGAGAGCAACAACACGGGACAATGAGGGAACAAACAAACCTAGGGGAAGAAACCGAAAAGGAACCAGGAGGAAAATAAAAACCAGGGACGAAACTCGAGTAGAAACAGAAAGAATAAGAGAGAGAGGAGAACTATGTGATAAAACCCTAAGGGCAATCGAGCCCAAAAACTGAAAGAGATGGCAACGGGACTGAAACCCTAAGAGGAGAACGAGAATGAACCCCTAAAGCAAAACCCCAAAAGATACGCATGAGCCGAAAGAGGGAGCCACCAATGAAGAGTCTCCCGATATTCCACACCCATCGCCACAGTCCCAAACCAATCAAGAAAACCAACACATCCAACAAGGGTGGGGTTGTGTGCGTCGGGCTAGATCAGCAGAGCACAGATGGGGGGGGGGGGGACATAGAAACTTCAAAGGGTCAGAGGAGAACGATCCTGAGAGACCAAGAGTAGACACCGAGAGAGGGGGAGGTGACATTGAGAGCCCGAAAAAAGAGAGATTGAAGAGGAGAAGAAGAAAATGGGGATCCAAAGCCGTCAGGGAGGGAACGAAGACCTAGCAAGAAGAAGTGAAGACGAGAGCCTGAGAGCAGGATCCATGGGAGTGAGGCACCATCTATATATCCTATTTACCATAATTATAACTTTTATAACAAAACACACATGAGAAAACTAGGCAATTATCAAACAAAACAATGAAAATAATGAAATATTATTAACAAATGGGTGGTTAAATGATATAATAGAATAATACAAGATATTATAAATATAAATAATTTTTTTATAAATTAATACCATATTTAAAAACATAATATAGGTTTTTAATAAATGTCCAACCAAAGGGAAGTCTGAGGCAAGGGACTTTATCTCAATTTCTCTTCATTGAGGCATACTCTTTTATTATGCATGTAATTTATTTTATATGGTGTACATAGTTACCATTTTACATTTAATATAATTAATCATTCATAATTCATTGTATTTTAAGTTTTAATTTGAATTATTTCATCAAAGGGGATTTTGAATTGAAAATAACACAGTGTTCAAGAATTTCAAAACTCAATTTCTTTTCATCGGGTTATATTACTTATTCATTGTTTTTTATAATATATTGTTATGTATTTAATGTATTTTTATTATTTTATACTGTATTTATACCCTTTTTTATGTGTATTTTCATTTTACACACATTATCAATCCATTGATCAATCTTTACTTCAATGATATGATCATTGTAAGGGATTCTATCCTAATTTCCTTTTATTGAGTCACATTTGAATGTTATGAATTAAATTATTTTACATGGTGTATATGATACCCATTTTATATGCAATATCATGAATAATTTCTATTTCATGGTATTTTATGTTTCAATTTTTCTTATTTCATCGAAGGGGATTTTAATTAAAAGTTACCGAGTGGTAAGATATTTCATATCAATTCCCATTTCATTAAGACATATTTGTTAATATGATCATATTCACATTAATGTGGTGTATATACTTCCCTTTTTATTCATTTAACATTAATACCAATTTATTCATGATGTCAAATGTTTCAATACAAGTTTATTATTTCAAGGGATTATAATTTTAAAGTCACCAAATAGTAAGAATCTATTTTATAATCTATATTTCTTTTGTGATTATTAACTTTCTCTTGAAAAAATCACTTTATTTTGATAATTTTTCATTGGAAATTAAATTTTCTTAAATATACATATTCTTTGTATCATAGATATGATTATCACCTAAACCATATATCATTTTTACATACAAAGTTTACATTGAATGCTATTTAATTAACTAAGAGAATATTGATAAATCTGTATTCTTTACTCAATAGAGACATTTGATGATAAGACATACTATTTAAGAATTTAATTTATTTTTAGATATATGAGGAATTGTTTTACATGCAGTGATGTGTGGGCCTCATAATTATATAAACCCTCTAGTCATCGACAAGTCTCATGATATAAATGAGTTGTCCAGATCAAATTGATTTTTACCCATAGTTTTAAACTATATGGTAAAAGTTATTAAGAGTAGAGGTTTCATTAAATTTTATGTCATGAAATATGATAATTAATAATTTACATCATTAATAATTCAATTATTATTATTATTATTATCTATAATATTTTCCCATTGATATTAACTATAAGTGTATATCATTATCGTTTTATTTATTAAATGGAATGTGTTTTTAATTATTTATCATGCCATATTGATATTTCCTTATCCAATTATTATAGTACAATTATCTATTAAATGGTATGTATGTTGAGTTATTTACTTTTATATATTTATTGTTCCTTAATTATTCATGATATCTTCCACTTTAAATAAATATTTCTAATCATCTAAGATTACCATTAGTTTATTTCCTTTTTTAGGAAACCAAGAAGTGCACTATGAATGATATGAAATGATATGCTAGAGGGAATAATTATATTCTCAAAAAAATATGTTGTATTTTATTTATTCAAACATAATATGGGAATCAAGTATGTATCTAGTTTACCAAGAATACGAAACTATTCATTCCTTTGGGATGTAATCGCTGGTATCTTATGCCAAAGTAGAAAATTAACCACCAGATATAGGCTACTAGGATCAGGGTTGTTACAATTATTATTTCTCAAGATGGTTTGTGATCAATTTTACTTGGGATGTACTTTTTTTAGAACATTTGACATATTACTCTTGATGGTTTATGATTATATTTATTTATTAGGAATGTTATTAACATTTTTTATACTAGTTTTTTAATACGAATGTTTATGTTGATTTAATTTTACCCATTTCATATGAGGAATGCAATGGGATTAGTAAATGACAAGAGAGTACTGTTATGGAACCCTATGAATCATTATGTCTAATGAGACAAACTAGTATAAGTAATTGGCCAAGGCCTTGCCCATTTATGTATGAAACCTTGTCATGAGGCCTTGACTATAAGTTTATGATGTATGATATTATGCATTCCCTCATTATGAGACTAGTTATTGATATCCATATGATTATTTTGTTAGTTATGATATCCATGGATAAGTTTCATGCACATGTAATTATTTATATGTCATTATTTGGTCATCATTTATTCCTACAATATTATTATTATTTGTGATCAAGTTATTGATTAAATGATATGTGTTTTTAGTTATTTACCTTTCCATGTTTATTTTTATAGCTTCTACAACATCCATACACTTACCGAGCATCTAATACCACCAATTTATTATGATTACTTTCCCTATGAGGCCAATAAGTGTATTATGACTGATATATAGGGATTTTCTTAGGTGAATAATGGAGTTCTCAAAGAAAATACTGTGTTGTATTTTATGTTTTCCAATGAAATGTGAAATTCAAGTATTTGTCTAGTTTTCCAATACCACTAAACTATTCTTTCCTTTTAGACGTGATCAATTTTATTTTTTTACCAATTTAAAAAAATTACCACCAACTCTAGGATAATATGGTTATGGTATTTATATTTATTATATGTGTGTAATTATTTTTGACTATTCATATTCTAAATCAAATAATATATGTTTGGTGTTTAGTATTTATTTATTTAATTATTTTATTATGGAATTTTTATTATAATTAAATAATTAATGATGATTTACACATCATCCCTCAACCATTTTTTATGTATAATGGTCTTCATATCCACGATAGAGATAATGAGGATGATGGAAGATACGCAATTAGTGATGTTTTTTTGAAGCACTTAATGAGTTTTAGACGCATTGGAAATGATGATCACTACAACTCAATTCATATATAACTCAAATTATTACCCATAGGGTCTTGGTTGATCCATTATCCTCTCAATGGATCAACCATTATTAATTAACCATGATCATATAGTTTATTTATCATATTCATGGTTTATTTTGTGTGTGTATATTTAGCATACACGTGAACACATAGAATCACAAACTAGAATGCACAGATAAATAAATTAAGATGCGATGAATATTTTATATTTATACATTGTTAGGTTGTGAGTGTAGTCACATAACGACAAGAATAGTAAATAGAAAATAATTTCATTCACCAAGAATAACATAAAACCCTATATGTAATATTAAGTTAAATTCCTTCTATCACTTTAATTTAAAAAAATACATAAGTATAATATGTCGTCTTCCATAGTTGAGAGTGATTGGATAAGGGGGAGTTATTAAGAAAGTGATGGATCAACATATATAATGTTTCATTTAAAAAATATCGATATCTAGATTCTTGCAACTTTTGAGGAAAAAACATTGAGTAAATCAAAGGTTAAAATTGAAAGGAGTTGGGAATCCACTCAAAAGATCAAGAAACCACGAGTTAATGTTATTGGAAAGCCAAAATCCAATCTTAAAACAATCTATGGGGTGTATAACCATAACATTGACTATGATCATAATTTTCTAAGGATCATTGGCACTAAAATATTCAAATGAAAGAATATTATGAATCTAGTAGTTACGGTAAACTAGTATTTGATAAAATAGTAGGTCAAATTTAAAGATTACTGAGTCAATAAAGTTTATAATATTATTTATCAATATAAATTAGTAGTCTAATAATATTCTTATTATAGTTCAAATGTAAATAATTACCACCAAACCAATTTTAATGTGATCAATATTTATAAAGAAAATGTAGTGACTGAAAATATCATCCAGAAGTGGTATATGCACTTGCTCATATTATTATGCTAAGAAAAGAATATTTATATTATAGAGTATCAATATCCTGATTAGCCTCCTCAAGGTAAAAGGAATTTGAAAAAATAATAATGTAATAATAATATTGATGATGCATTGGGTGTTCGGTGGATCATGTTATCATATATATCCAGTGAATTATAGAAAATGCCCAAATATGAAGTTACTACAAGATGCTTACTCATATCAAAGAATTATACAAGGAGGGAGAAAGGTATAAAAGTTACGGGATATCTAGAACACTATAATGGTGTATGATAGGATAAGGAAATCAAGAAGGACCTAATGTACTCAAAATGATGGTTATATTGTGTGACTAGAGTCCCTAGGTTTCAAAATTAACCAAACACTAGAAAAATATCACATACTCACATCTTTACCAACTAGTTTTTTCATCTTCATTGTTAAATATAACATGAAAAACATAAATAAGTCACTTCCTGATCTATTATATTTTTTTCTCTAAGATGATAAGTATATGAAGAACATAGAATCTTTAGTCCTTATGGTGAACAAGAAAATTAACGGCTAGGAAAATAATTTAATTCCTAATCCAAATCCAAATACACTAATTTGTTTCCCCTATAAAAGTATAAATATTTAAATAAAAATCAATGAGAAGGAAGTTTCCTACTTTTCACTAGGTAAAAAAGGTCATGGGAAAAAGAACTGTAGTGCTGGGAAGAAGTATCAATGTGATATTTATCTTTTAAGTACATTTTTCATTGAATGCAATCTATATATTCAACAAGTTGGTTGTTGGATACAACTTGTGTCTCACACATTTTTATTCAAATACAAGAACCATATAGACTGAAACATATTATAAGGTGTTATTTGGATATATAAATAGTAAATGGTACATGAATGGAAACATTTGATGTTGGGTATTATCATATTACATTAACTTGTTCCTTGGTTATGTTATTAAATAATTGTTATTATGTACCTCAGATTACAATAAAATTACCACACCATAAATTATAAACAATATGTGTATTTATCTAATTTTTAGAAGTAAATGATGCATTTTTTTATAAGTATAACATATGTTATGGTATGAAACATCTTATCAATGGATTATACATAAATGAACTTGAATAACTAGTTTTGGAAATCAATGTAAAATCTAGTGAGTAAGACTCATTTCATGTATGTCTATGACACTTCAATCTTGGTCATTTAAATTAAAAGTTTTAAATAAAAAATATCAAGAAGTAAATTTAGACTCTACTATGATAAAATTCATAGATGTATGTCATTCTTGTTTGTAGGAAAAAATGACCAAAATTAAATTTTATTTCGAAAAAAGAAAAGGTTTCATAACCTCTGGAGTTGATTCATACTAATATATGTAGTCCATTTATAGTAGAGGAAAGGGGTGATTTTTTTACTTCATTAATTTTTCCAAATGATTTATTAGATATTGGTATATCTACTTAATGATGTATAATTTAGATCCCTTTAACATGTTTATGAATATAAAAATTAATTAGATAATTTACTTGGTATGAAGTTTTAAAAGCTCTACTCTAACTGTGGTGGGGAATATATTAACCAATAATTCATCGATCACTTAAAAATGAATAGGATTTTCTTCCAAATCAATCCTATTTATACACCTCAGTGGAATTGTTTTAGTGAAAAAAGAAATCATAACTTGTATAATATGGTTAGATCGATGACTAGTCTTGCAACTATACCTTTATTCTTTTGTGGATATGCATTACAAAAAGTGTAATATACACTAAACCAAGTACCCACATAATTGGAAGATAGAATTCCATATGAGTTATAGTATAAAAAGAAACTCCATCTATCAAATATATATGTATATTGATGTGAGGTATATGTTAAGACAATACGTATTGAGAAACTAGCATCTTAGATAATGAAGTTAATATTTATAGGCTATCCTAGGGAAACTAAAGAATATTTTCTATATAAATATTTAGATAGAAAAAAATTATTTAAATAAATTATATATTTATTTAAAGGATAAATATTTAAAATAGAAATTATGGGAGAAATATTCACTTTGATGAAGTTTAATCTCTAGATATATAAGAGTTAGTACGGGAATAAACTCTATAAGAGATAGTGGGAGGAGAAGAAGTTCCCAATAAACATGTATTATGTAAGTCTACAAGTGAGGTTATAGAACCAAAAATACATTGTTTTATTATCATCGTTTCCGGTGAAATATTATTCCCTAATGATAATGGACCTATAACATAGAATGATGCCATAGATAGAGAAAATTCTAGAAAATTGGGAATAAGTTATGAATTCTGAAATAGAGTCTATATAACAAAATAAAGTTTTTATTTTCTATAGAACCATAATTTAACACCTCTAGTTTGAGTTAGATAAATATTTTATTATGTATTTTAAAGTTTTATAATGTTTTTTTTGAGTTCTAGAAGCTTCTGGGTGGTTTTAAGAACTTTTGGGATGGTTTTATGAGGCGTAAGGTCTGAGTACAATTATGGGAAACCATGCATTGTTCACTAGGTAACCATGTGAGATCTATATGAGTATTATAGGAGGGTGTATGATTGGAACATGTTTTTTTCAAATAGTGTGGGAACCACATGAATTTATAATATATATTTTAGAGTAAATACACATGGTTGGCACACAATTTTCAAAACTGTGGAACCTAACCATGCGATGGTATTAATTAAATATGAAAAAAATATTTTTGATCCAAAAATCCCATAAAACCATAGTTTTTTCCTCTCATTCCATAGAATCATAGTCCTTGGTACATACCTAGAAATATTTGAAGATATTGTTTCCTTTCACTGCTCTATTTAAATGGATTAGAGAGTGTTATACCTTAGAGATCAAAGTTACAAGCCTTTTTCTTCCTATATTTCCATGATTCTCTCATTTTCTCTGAAGAAGGACCCTAAACCAGTGCTGATATGCCTGGATCTATATTTTAGGATAATATTTATTAATTATTCCTTATAATCCACTTATAAAAGAAAATATATATTTTAGATATGTGAAGACATTTGTCAATTATATGTGTCTAATGCATTAGAGGTGGGTGGCTTCTCCTCCTTTCCAAATTTCTCCTAGAATATAAAGGATAATTATTTTTTAGATAAATTTATTCTATTGTTGACTAGAAAATTATTGTGAAATAATTTTTAGAAAACTCTCTTTCTAGGTTGTTCTTAAAATATAGAATTTTTGTTGATTCCCACAACATTTTTAAATAAATGATTCAATGAATTCTATTTTTAAAATAATGGTTTTGGGTTTGAGAACATGGCATGTACTTTGGGGGTGTGACTTCATATTCATATTGAAATGGACATGTGGGTTATACATGATCATGATGGAAAATCTTGTGTAACATCGGATCATGTCTCCAAGTGATGACTTGGGATTGGAGGGATGAATATCACTCATGAGTTGGACTGTTCTGGGTGAGGCTTAGGGAAGTGGCTGCATTGGTTAGTATTATGCATGTGTGTTTGGGTTCATTCTATAGGTGTGTTGTGGACTGAGTTATTTCATTTATTTATAGCTATATATATATATTGGTTACTTTTTTTCATTGTTATCTAACTATTTACTATTCAATAAAATGTGAGATTACCTATTTCTTATTTTAGTGGAATTTATGGAAGTCTCAAGGTTTTCCTACTAGGTTGTATACTGACCCATTGTATATACACCTTCGTGTGCATACACATGTTTTTTTATCATGATACAAGTAAGGGGAAGGTTTTATATTTTACTGTTTGAGATTTTTTATGTTGTGGTTATGGATGTATAGAGTTTGTTCTTGGGTAGGAAATCAGGTTTAGGAGTCTAGAGTGGTTCCATCTTGGTGTCTTAAGTATCATTTTCCTTGAGACTTTTTATCTTGGGATTTTAGACTATTTTTTTGTTTTCTCTTATGATGTTATTCTTATGATTTTTTGGTCAAATTTCATGTTTATTCTTGTTTTGTATCATGTATTATATCGCGTCTCTTATTATTAGTCTCCTTGAAGGTTGTTTATTTAAGGGTAAATCACTCCCCATGATTTAGTTTATCCCTTGAATTTTTTTCAGCCTTCAGTTCCCTATGAATTTCACCTATATTTTGTATCATTTTAGTCCTTCCCAAGCCAATGGTTCGGGTTAGGATGTCACAAATGGAATTTGTTTGGTATTAATCGTCAGTTGGGATAGTATCAATAAAATAAGATGTGTCAGTACATAAAATGTGTCACATAAAAATATGTATCTACCATCTATATTTAACTTCAAGTTACCAATGTGGTTCAAGTACAAAAATTGTTGATAAAAATTTCTAGATATGTTGATAAATCATCATCATGTGTTTAGCTGATGAGAATCTACTACCATGCATTGGTAGAGAGACCTCCCACTAGAATAGAAATATTCATATGAAATTCAAAATTCTTGTCATTGATATCGCATTAAAATGACCATGATTTTTTTGATAAACTATACCCTATAACTAAGGGTTAATGAAACATGTGATAATTTACTAGATATTGTTATGATGGTTCCAGAATGATGGAACCAGTTAAAAGACCTAGAAATAAGCAAGAGGGGACAATAGGGAATGTGGTTTCACATAAACCTTAGGTGAACCAAGAACGTTTTCAAAGAATTGTGAAAACATTCCAAGTTTTGTCCATAGGTAATCAAATTGGGGAACCAAACCAAACTGATCATATTTTACAATTTTACAAATAGAATCCAACAATATTTCAAGGGGATTTTGGTTCTAGGAAAGAAGAAACATGGATTAATAGGATCAATAAAATTTTCAAATTTCTTAGAACCCAAACTGATATAGAGGTGAAGCTAGTGGTATACATGTAAGAGGATCTTGCATGAAATTTTTAGGAATTATCTGTTCAAGATAAACTTGAATAAGGCATTACTTGGTAGGGATTCAAATAATTATTGAACTAAAAATTTCATCTACTTACTTTCAAAGGGACCAAAATTATATATTTCTTTAGTCTCAATAAAATAAATCAATCTATACTAGAATACATAGCCATGTTTATGAATTTAGTTTTTTTATCTAAAGGTTGTAGCTAGAATAAATTTGAAGGCATATATCTTCAAGGACAAAATTCGATTAGTTATTTATTCCAAGGTGGTAATGTTATTGATTAATGATTATTTAGAAATATTCTATAGTTAAATAGTGCTATAAAGGGACATAAATAAAACTAGTAGTTGGGAATCCACTTTTTTATTTATATAAACAATTTGATACTCTGGTGCTGAAAATAAGATGAGAGAAATATAATCCAAGGAATGAAGAGAATTGAACAATCAGAATGTGGGACCAACAAATTTTCCACCACATTATAGTATATAACTAGTTGTTTTTAATGTGGTTTATTCACACATAATAAAAGGGAATGTTCAACACTTCTTTGAGACTGTCAAAACCATGGCTAGAAATGAAATCTTAAAATGTTACTACACAAGACCCATGAATTAAATAGGTGTAGATGTATTGAATCGATCTTAAACCTATCATGATTAACCAGGTTGGTATAATAAAAATATATATCACCCTCAGAGTTGAGAAACCCAAGATGATTCCAGGAACACATCAGTCATCCAGCTAACACCATTGCAATATGGAAGGAAGGATTACTCATTGGGAGTTGGAAAAGAATTGTATAATGTTGAGCAGTGAATCATAGATGAATAATTTGGTTCCCCAATGGTGTGAGGTACCATTATTCTAAACTCTACACTAATTAAAATATTGTTTGATATTGGCACATCTCATTCATTTCATTCTTTTCATGTGGTAAATAAATTGGGATTTTTGTGAATTTTTTTCTTGTGTCTTAAGAATAAAAAAACCTATTAGGCAGAGAGAATTCAAATGATTTAAAAGTTCATATTTTTTCATTACCATCGATGAGGTCCATTTTTTGTGGGAGTTAACAATCCTCAAAATGGACATCTTAAATTTGATCTTTGGTGTAACGCCCCGATCCGAGTTACCCGGAGTCGGTGCATTATTTTAATACATTGGAATGATTACAAGGAATCAAGCCCTGAAGGACCGATCGGTTTAGCAGTCTTGGAAAAGAGATTACATACATTAACATTACATTACAATTTCATACATAAAACACATCATAAATAGTTCTTTGAGAACGCAATTATTCCCTTTAGCTTAACCCAGCATATTAATCATAATACATTTCTTGGAATCCTAGAAAAAATAAAACATAGTAAGGGGTGAGCTCAAATGCTCAGTAAGGGTAAGTAATACAGCAGGAAATGACACAAATACTAAGCATGGTGAATAATTGAAACCACAAGCCTTTACCAATAATAAACATGAATACTTTTATGGAAAGAATATGAGTTGAGTAAATAATGCCATAATAAAACATAATCACGGGTATTCTACTAGTTGAATAACCACATGAACCATCAATATTATTTCCATAATGAGGGAATGTATAATGCTAGACATTCTAAAACATTTTTTCAAGGCCTCAAACAAGACGTCTAAAAATGATTAAGGCCTCGGCCAAAACCATATATCAAATTGGGAAAGGGTCTTAGACAATTCCACGTCTAGTTGTCTCATGAGACATACTAATGCATCGAGGAGCTATAGAGGGCTCCACCCATCACTTACTATGTCCAATACATTCCTCATATGAAAAGGTTGAAACATAACATAAAAATTCGCATTAGAACTAGCGTACGAAATGTCAATACTTTAACCATAAACCATGAATGGTATAAAAATAACACATCCATAGTCAAACATATCATAACTCAATCAATACAATACTGAATATTGTATTATAATAAATCCACCTCAATCAAAAATAATATCCTGAAAAGGATGCTTACATAGTTGAAAATGATGAGTACGCCTTTTTGAGAGAAATATCATTTTTGTAAAATCATTTAAAAGTCACACATTTATAAAAGAAGTAATTTAAAATATATTTTTGAATCAAAGTGTCCCATACCACTTTTAAACTTTTGAAAAAAATTATTATTTCAAAACATTCATGCCCATATAAATAAATCCTTAAAATCATTTTAAAAACATGAACATTAATTAAAAGGATTTAGAAAGATAAATCTTTAAAACATTTAAAATTATGATCTTGATAAATAGTAGCTTTAAAAATCTTTAAAATATTCATTCTGAAATCATTTTTATGAATAATGGATGATAAAAATGTCCCAGTAGATACTTAAGTAAAAACAACCTCGGATAATAAAGAAATTGTGAAATTAAGCCTTACCAATTTGGTAACTTATGAAACATACACCCCATGAAAAAGGTATCATACAAAGAATATATAAATACACATAAATTAAAGTGTATTACACAAATAATACAATTATGGTCAGTATATACACCACACAAAAGGTAATAGTGACAATATGGCATGAATCTCACGGGAATTAGGAGTGAGATGAAAACCTGTTACCTTGTAATTTTCCTTTGTCGAGGGTAGGGTAATCTCCTGTATAATGGTTAAATGATTGTTATTAAATTATAAAATAATAGTATACATTAATATGATATCATATATGATCTTTTAACATTTCTTTGTTAATAATATCTTAGTATTATCATCATTTCGGGTGTTAACTTACTCATTTTATTTTATATGTTTTGGTACAGAAGATGTGTTTGTTATGGATATGTTGTATCTTATACATATACAGAATGATATCAAGTCATTAAACATTATTTTTAATCATAAAATGAGAATTTTAATTGAATGGATATGATGGGGATTGAATCTCATCGCGTTCGTGGAGACGGTAGTCCATACGTACGCACATATGCTATTTCCATTTCATTTTTCATTTTAAAAGGAATAAAAACCAAATAATACATAGGTATATTATTATTAAAGTATAATATAATATCTTATATGTGTTACTTAAGTTCATTAATACCATCCTTTATATGTTCCATGTACGGTATAAACGAGTCATATCACATTGAGGGGGCGGTAGTCCGCACTTCTTCAAATGAAATTATCGTATATATATACAACATGAAACGAATAATGGTATGATATAAAATGGAATTACAGAGGATTATATATAAAATAAATATAATTAATATCATATTTAATTATAGTCTCATCATAATGGCCACCATGAGAGGCGGTAGGAGATAATTGAACAATCATCGTTTCGTGAGGCTTTTGGTTTCCATCCACAGAAACATTATGTTATTCACCCATTAGATGGAGGTGTATGTAAGTTTAGTTCAAATAATTCTCATAAAAATATCCTAGTATATTTAGGATACTGGTTTTGTTACAAAAGAGATTAATAATAAGAGTTTAGGGGTTGGAGAAGTAAAATAAAAGAAAAAAAGCTAAGAGAAATCGTTAACTTTAATTTGGGTAACTCCATTTGGTTTGAATTAAAAAGGACTCTTGAAGTGAGTTATGCCTAAGTAGAGGCCTATAGGAGGAGGAGTGGAATGTAGGGAGATTAATTTGGCAGAGGTTGGACGAGAAAAAAGGCTTTAAAGGTGTGAGGAATTGGTTATAAGTGGTATCCTTTTATAAGGGGGAGGAGGGGCTCTTTAGGAAAAACTTAAACCATTAATTTATAATAAACTCATATTCGGTTTCAAATGGATAAAAAGTGGATTATAGAAAGTATAAGGTGGTTATGGGTCTAAATCCACTTAACCAATAGGTTTTAGACGGGTTTGGGTCACTTTATTAACCTTATATTTTAGTTGTCACCCTTAGATACTTAGTTTGACATTTACCATGTCTCTTTGTATTTTTATATTATATGGTTAATAAACTTAGTATAAACTTCCAAGAGACCCCCAAGTGGTCCATTAATGATACACCTATCATGATATAAGTCCTTTGACCGAATATTATATTTTTAGGAATATAATATCAATTAATTATATAATATTTGTTTTAAATATTAATTTATGTCAATTTTGACACTATTTGGTATTTTGTTTTTGTGAAAGTCATCACAACTTGATTAGTTCGAAAACGATACATTGAATCATCCCTAACATGTCATAGTAACCTAGAAAGTTCGTGGATGTCATAAAAACTTTGAAATTATATTTATTTTAATATTTATATTACCATTTATTTGATTCTTTCATTAATAAGGTAATTACTGCATCATCATTGTGTCATAAATAAATTTAATTATTTAATTTCTAAAAATTATAATTAAAATACAATTATGTATGAAATCTCTTTATCTTTCTAATGTATATTTATAATCTAATTTATCTTATGTATAACCCTATATTAAAAATGTTTAGTTATTAAACATTGATTTTAACTCTTTTAACTCTTTTTTGAATTAAATAATAATAAATGTCCTAATCTAATCCAAGTAGACCTAAAGGGTCATATTTTATTCCTAAGGTTGTTATTGTTCGAATTAAACTTATCCAATAGAATTAGGACATGTGTTAGGGTAATAATAATATGATTTTTACCCTTAATTACCCTATTTACTTTTTTCCGCGGTAAATAAAAGTAAAAAGTTACTATTTACCAAAAATTATTTTTATCTTATTGAACCACATTTTACTCCTTGATATTAATCATGTTTCTCATATTTTCGAAATTCCACTCACAGAAGTGGTAAAATTAATTTTTATGTGAATTTATAAATTCTCCTAGGAGGTGGGTAAAAGACGGTGAAAAAGTTCAATAAAATTTTTATATATCTAAAATTATTATAAAATGACTCCAATGAATTACATTGAATTTATATAGGTATTATGTATCTATTTTGACCTAAAATAAATTTAAATAGTATAAATTATTATTTAAATAAAAATCCGGTTTTAAACAGTAACTTCGTGTTTTTCACTATTCATCAAAAATTGAAAGTTTTCAGAAAATTACAAAAAATTTACCCTAAGATAATTTTAATATTCCGAATTTAATAATGAAGTCTATTTTACCAAATTCAAAACATAGAAGTTTCATTTATTAATTTAAAATTAATTCCCGCTGTTAAAACAAAAAGCGTGTTTTTAAGAAACAATAAATATCAAAAGATTGACACTTGTTTATGTCCGGTTTACATGTGAAATTATGTCCAATGACCAACATTGGATTAGATGGTAAAAATATTTTCTAAATATAATTTAAAACCACTCAAATTCAAAATTCATCACTATTAATTATTTTGATTAAAAAAGTTGTTTTTAATTAAAATTTAGTAATTTTCACTATTCATCAAAATATGAAAGTTATTTGAAAAGTACCAAAATTTCACCCTAGGCTAATTTCGATATTACGAATCCAAAAATGAAGTCCATTTTGAGAGATAAAATTTATAAAATTTCAAAAATTGGGTATTACTATTCATAACGGCTACTTTGATTGGTTGTGGTGTGTGTTAGAACTCGAAGTTGCGTACAACACACACTACAGTATTATTCCAAAGAGAACCGTACCATGGAATCTTGTGGTGTTACATTCTACTCTCCTTCAATAAATTGCATCCTCACAGTTTATGCTTGGTATTGGAAACTTGGGGTTGACATTTCAAAATATTTTAGTTGAAATCCCACATCGAAAAATGGATTAATGAGGCCTCTATTGAAAATAAAGAGTGGTAAGTATGAAGGTTACCAAAAATAACACATACTAGGGTTCCATGTAGGAAAATATGGATATGGAAGAGAAATATAACCATAAATATCTGATGGAGATTGGTATATAACATGGCTATGAAAAGGCCAACAATCCCAAAGCCATAAATTTGCGATGATCTAAGGTATCATCTAGGACAACATTTTTGTTCTAAGTTCCTTTTATTAATTTGGAGGAATTTATTTTTGAGATTGGATAAGATCATAAGGAGATATACTTACTTTATAATTAGAGTTTTATCCATTAATAAATTTCAACCACAAACACATCTTTCACCCCAAAACAAAATACAACTAAAAAATACTCTATTTATCCTAATCGTATAGGGTTCCAAATATAATGAACTTATAATTCACATATCAGACCTTTTAAAAAAAGAAACTACATTATATCATCCAGGAACTTCACATAGTCCAGTGGTAGGCGATAAATCCCAATTGCACTATGGTTGTGGGTTCAATTCCCGAAGCTCTGCCCGACGCGATGGGTCGTCACACGGACTGCGTGTTGTCCTTTTATAAAAATCCAAAAATAACCTTTCAAAAGTAATCCCTTACCACCTTTAGACTTATCCAAAATACTTCTGTAAACTCTTATTCCATGATATATATTAAAGGTAAACATAATGTAGATCCTTTTTACCCCGTAATATCATGTTAATACCTTTATCATATATTCTTTTAAAACCCTGAAACATCTTGAATTTCCATAAAACCTTATTGATTACATTCATGATCCCTTATTCCTTATATAATACTAGATATACTTCATCCATCCAAAAATGTTTTAAACTCCAACAATGATGGAATATACAAATCTTTAATTAGTTTCTTGGCAGTCAAGAATATCCAATATAATTTACCCAAATCAACCATGTCTTATTCCAAAATCAGTACCTCAATATTAGGACCATATTAAGGTTTATCTTTCCTTCAACCATATAATTTCCAAAAAGTTTAACTCACTATAGATTCACTTTTATTTGTAACATAAAATCTCAAATCCTCAATGAAATAGTACTGCAGTACAATCCTTATTTATTTCTAATACATCATTGATACAACACTTCAATGAAATAATTACAAAATAAAAACATAACAACACTAGTCATTCCTCTTTATCTGTGGTAGTATCATAACTTGATTATTATCCAATAGCATCATTTGTGGAATAGTCTGATGACTGGGACATTGGTTCGCGTAGGGTCCAAACTCCTTGCAGATGAAGCATTGTACATTTGAAACCTTTTTCTTACACTTGCAGTCACGTACTTGGTGTCCTTTTTCTCCACACTTATAACATACTCCCATTCCCTTCAAGCATTTTCCAAGGTGATTCTTTCTACAATTATAACATTTGGGAAAATCCTTCTTTACCTTATTCCCTTTATTTTTCCTTCTCTCTACCATCCTTTTCCTCTCTGGCTTCCCTTCAAAGCCATAGTACTCCGAGAATTCTTTACTTATCATATCAACACATGATACTATTTCTTAATATTATGATAATACGTGGGAGACTATTTCCCTTCTAAATTCTGTCTTAAGACCATGAAAGATATGATCTTTCTTACTCTTTGGATCATGCGTATTGCTGGAGTTCTCATTCCTTCTACTGGGCGCCATTTCTAATCAATGACATACACTAGATTAGATTATGAATAACAATACCTAATCCCAAACTTGTTAAACACTTGGCATAAATTAAACAGTTTATGGATATAATCCATAATCATAAAAATGTCTTCTGTGAGGAAGTATGTACTCATAAACCATTCATAATGGTTTGTAACGAAAATGAGAATTATCCTAAGCATATCCCCTAGGTGTGTCGTAACCAAGAGTGAATCAAGGCCCATTGTCGTGCACGAGTTCTCGTTCGAGTCTAGCTCAAAGCGGTGTTTTCGGGTTTTACCCATAGGTACATCTGTGCTAGAGCCGCCTCTACCTGCTCGTATCCAGACATGGATGTATTTCTTTGAAAACTCACAAAATCTCTACGATATCAAAATTCTAGGAAGTTATTCTCTACTAATCTTCAAAGTCTATCTTAGGGCTATGTTTTCTAATCAGTATTTATCTAAATCTAGCTTCCAAGGTTATTGCTAAACTTCCTCTGATACCAACTGTAATGCCCCGACCCCTGTTACCCGGAGTCAGTGCACTATTTTAATACATTGGCATGATTACAAGGAATCAAGCCCCGAAGGACCGATCAGTTTAGCAGTCTTGGAAAATAGATTACATACATTAACATTACATTACAATTTCAAACAAAAAACACAGCTTACATAGTTCTTTGAGAACGCCATTATTCCCTTTAGCTTAACCCTGCATATCAATCATAATACACTTCTTGGAATCCTGGGAAAAATAAAACATATAAAGGGTTGAGATCAAACGCTCAGTAAGGGTAAGCAATACAGTGGAAAATGAAATAAATACTAAGCATGATGAATAATTGAAACCACATGCATTTACCAATAATAAACATGAATAATTTTATGGAAAGAATATGAGTTGAGTAAATAATTCCATAATAAAACATAATCATGTGCATTCTACTAGTCGAATAACCACATGAACCATCAATATTATTTCCATAATGAGGGAATTTATAATGCCAGACATTCTAAAACATTTTGTCAAGGCCTCGGCCTAGACGTATACAAATGATTAAGGCCTAAGCCAAAACCATATATCAAATTGGAAAAGGGCCTCAGCCAAAACCATATATCAAATTGGAAAAGGGCCTCAGCCAATTCAACGTCTAGTTGTCTCATGAGACCTACCGATGCATCGAGGAGATATAGCGGGCTCCACCCATCACTGACTATGTCCAATACATTCCTCATATGAAAAGGTTGAAACATAACATAAAAATTCGAATTATAACTAGCGTACAAAATGTCAATACTTTAACCATAAACCATGAATGGTATAAAAATAACACATCCATAGTCAAACATATCATAACTCAATCAATACAATATGGAATATTGTATTATAATAAATCCACCTCAATCAAAAATAATATCCTATAAAGGATGCTGACATAGTTGAAAATGATGAGTAAGCCATTTTGAGAGAAATATCCTTTTTGTAAAATCATTTAAAAGTCACACATTTATAAAGGAAGTAATTTAAAAGAGATTTTTGAATCAAAGTGCCCCATACCACTTTGAAACTTTTGAAAAGATTTATTATTTCAAAACATTAATGCCCATATAAATAAATCCTTAAATCATTTTGAAAACATGGACATTAATTAAAAATATTTAGAAAGATAAATCTTTAAAAAAAATTAAAATTATGATCTTGATAAAGAGAAGATTTCATAAATCTTTAAAATATTAATTCTAAAATCATTTTTATGAAAAATGGATGATAAAAATGTCCCAATATATACATAAGAAAAAATAACCTCGGATAATAAAGAAATTGTGAAATTAACCCTTACTAATTTGGTAACTTACGAAACATACACCCCATACAATGAATATGTAAATACACATAAATTAAAGTGTATTACACAAATAATACAATTATGGGCAGTATATACACCACACAAAAGGTAATAGTGGCAATATGGCATGAATCTCACGGGAATTAGGAGTGAGATGAAAACCCCTTACCTTGTACTTTTTTTTTGTCGAGGGTAGGGTAATCTCCTGTATAATGGTTAAATGATTTTTATTAAATTATAAAAGAATAATATACATTAATATGATATCATATATGATCTTTAAACATTGCTTTGTTTATAATATCTCAGTATTATTGTCGTTTCAGGTGTCAACTTACTCGTTTTATTTTATATGTTTTGGTACATAAGTCATGTTTGTTATGGATAGGTTGTATCTTATACATATCCAGAATGATATCAAGTCCTTAAACATTATTTTTAATCATAAAATGAGAATTATAATTTAATGGATACGATGGGGAATGAATCTCATCGTGTTCGTGGAGATGGTAGTCCGTACGTACGCACAAACGTTATTTCCATTTCATTTTTCATTTTAAAAGGAATCAAAACCAAATAATACATAGGAATATTATTATTACAGTATAATATAATATCTTATATGTGTTACTTAAGTTCATTAATAACATCCTTTATATGTTCCATGTATGGTATAAACGAGTCATATCACTTTGAGGGGGTGGTAGTCCGCACTTCCTCAAATGAAATTATCGTATATATATATAAAACATGAAACAAATAATGGTATGATATAAAATGGAATTAAAGAAACTTATATATAAAATAAATATAATTAATATCATATTTAATTATAGTTCCATCATAATGGCCACCATGAGAGGTGGTAGGAGTTAATTGAACAATCATTGTTTCGTGAGGCGTTTGGTTTCCATCCACAGAAACATTATGTTATTAACCCATTAGATAGAGGTTTGTGTAAGTTTATTTCTAATACATCTCATAAAAATATCCTAGTATATTTCGGATACTTGTTTTTTTACAAAAGAAAAGAATAAGAAGAGTTTAGGGGTTGGAGAAGTAAAATAAAATAAAAGAAGCTAAGAGAAATCGTTACCTTTAATTTGGGTAACTCCCTTTGGTTTGAAAAAAAAGGACTCTTGAAGTGCCTTATTCCTAAAGTGAGGCTTCTAGGAGGATGGGAGGGATGTAGGGAGCTTAATTGGGCAGAGTTTGGGTGATCCAAAAGGCTTTAAAGGTGTGATGAATTGGTTAGAAGTGGTGTCCTTTTATAAGGGGGAGGAGGGGCTCTTTAGGAAAAACTTAAAGTATTAATTTATAATAAATTCATATTCGGTTTCAAATGGCTCCAAAGTGGATTATTCAAAGTTTAAGGTGGGTATGGGTCTAAATAAACTTAAAAAATAGGTTTTAGACAGGTTTGGGTCACTTTATTAACCTTATATTTTAGTTTTAACCCTTAGTTACTTAGTTTGATATTTACCATGTCTCTTGGTATTTTTATATTATATGGTTAATAAACATACTATAAACTTACAAGAGACCTCCAAGTGGTCCATTAATGATAAACATATCATTATATAAGTCCTTTTGCCTAACCATATATTTTTAGGAATATAATATCAATTAATTATATAATATTTGTTTTAAATATTAATTTATGTCAATTTTGACACTATTTGGTATTTTGTTTTTGTGAAAGTCATCACAACTTCATTACTTAGAAAAAGATACATTTAATCATCCCTAACATGTCATAGTCACCTAGAAAATTCATGTATTTCATAAAAACATTTAAATTATATTTATTTTAATATTTATGTTACCATTTATTTGATTCTTTCATTAATAAGGTAATTACTGCATCATCATTGTATCATAAATAAATTCAATTATTTAATTTCTAAAAATTATAATTAAAATACTATTATGTAGGAAATATTTTTATCTTTCTAATGAATATTTATAATCGAACTTATATTATGTATAACCCTATATTAAAAATGTTTTAGTTATTAAACTTTGATTTTAACTCTTTTAACTCATCTTTGAATTAAATAATAATAAATGTCCTAATCTAATCCAAGTGGTCCTAAAATGTCATATTTTATTCTTAAGGTTGTTTTTGTTCGAATTAAACTTATCCAATATAATTAAGACATGTATTAGGGTAATAATAATATCATTTTTACCCTTAATTACCCTATTTACTTTTTATTGTGGTAAATAAAACTAAAAAGTTACTATTCATCAAAAATTATTTTTATCTTATTGAACCAAATTTTACTCCTTGATATTAACCATGTCTCTCGGATTTTTAAAATTCCACTCACAGAAGTGGTAAAATAATTTTTTATGTGAATTTACAAATTCTACTAGGAGGTGGGTAAAAGACGGTGAAAAAGTTCAATAAAATTTTTATATATCTAAAATTATTATAAACTGAATCCAATTAATTACATTGAATTTATATAAGTATTATGCATCTATTTTGACCTAAAATAAATTTAGATAATATAAATAATTATTTAAATAAAAATCCGGTTTTAAATAGTAACTTAGTGTTTTTCACTATTCATCAAAAATTGAAAGTTTTCAGAAAAATACCAAAAATTTACCCAAAGCTAATTTTGATATTCTGAATTCAATAATGAAGTCTATTTTACCAAAATAAAAACAAATAAGTTTCATTTATTAATTTAAAATCAATTCATGTTGTTAAAACAAAAAGCGTGTTTTTAAGAAACATTAACTATCAAAGGATTGACACTTGTTTATGTCCGGTTTAAATGTAAAATTATGTACAATGACCAACATTGGATTAAATGTTAAAAATATATTCTAAATATAATTTAAAACCACTCAAATTCATAATTTATCACTATTAATTATTTCGATTAAAAAAGTTGTTTTTAATTAAAATTTAGTAATTTTCACTATTCATCAAAATATGAAAGTTATCCGAAAAGTACGAAAATTTCATCCTAGGATAATTTCAATATTACGAATCCAAAAATGAAGTCCATTTTGAGAGATAAAATTTATAAAATTTAAAAAAGTGGGTATTACTATTCATAACGGCGACTTTGATTGGTCGTGGTGTGTGTTAGAACTCGAAGTTGCGTATAACACACACTACTTTATTATTCCAAAGAGAAGCGTACTATGGAAGCTTGGAGTTTTACATTTGGAATAGATTAGATGGTGGAATTAAAATCTTATATCAATATTTATTCCTAAAAATTTACCTTTACATCCCCAAATGGTGTTGTTAATTTATTCAAATGGGATTGGGTTATGAATGCTGGTATAATAGAACCATTGGTGATACTATATGGAACCATATCGTCTTGATTGGAATTGATTAATTTGGGTGATATCGAAGAAAATGGGACTAGGATTCTTCCTGATATAGTTGAACTATTACCTATTGTATTTATATATGATTTATTTGGGTTTCTGCCTATTTATGAAACAAAATTTTCTGTCAATATAATTCTGAGAATGGGTTATATTTCTCTTCTTTCATATATAATGGCACGAACCGAATTATAATAATTAAAGGTTTGGATGTAATAACTATAAAGAAAAGGATACATTAGACAAATCACATCACCTTTGGCCACTCCAGTATTTTTTTTAAATACGTGAGCTGGTTCACTTCATTCATTTGTTGACTATCATAAACTAAATCAAGTTGTATTCAAGAATTAGTTCCCTCTTCATTGAATCTATGGCATTTTTGATCAATTTAAGGGTGATGAATGGTTCTAAAAAATTGATCTATGATATTTTATCACCAAATATATGTTAGGAAAGAGGATATTATGAAGATAGCTTTTGAAAGTTATTATGGTTACTATGAATATACAGTCATTCCCTTTGGACTAACAAATTAAGTTATAGTTTTCAAGGTTTTAATAAATTATATCTTCAAAAAGTTCCTAATTTTTTTTTCATGGTGTTTGTTTATGATATTTTGATATAATCTTCAACTATATGTGACCATAAGAATCACTTAGATAATGTATTGGGTAAATTACATAAGAAATTACTCAATTATTAATTTTTTAAATGTGACTTTAAGAGATTAGAGGTTTGTTTACTTAGTAATATAATTTCTAAATGAGGCATATCATCTGATCCTGAAATGATAAAAGTATGGATTTATTAGAAACCACCTTAGAATGTATTTTATATATGGATATTTCTAGTATTAGTATTCTATTATCATTAATTTATCTAGGAATTCTCAATACTCACTTATCTTATGACATCTTTGACTATGAAAGGTATTCCATTTAGGCGGAGTGATGATTTTTAGATTCCTTTGAGGATCTTAAATCTTGGATCACTTTGGAATGTATCCTCATTATTTTAGAAATAGGACAAAGATATGTTGTATATTTTTATGTATCTAGATCTATACTGGGTTGTGTTATTATACTGAGAGCCAATGTTATATTTTATGTCTTGAGAAAGTTAAAACATGTGAAAAGAATTATCCCACACATGACTTGGAATTAGTTAAGGTGGTCCAAAAATTAAAAACATTGATCCACTACCTCTTCGGTGAAACATTCACCATGTTTACAGATCATAAAATTTTGAAACACATCTTTTAACTAATGGTTTTGAACCTAAAAAAACAATTATGGGTGTTACATCTCTATATTTTTTAATTTAAATTAGTTTATATGCCCAGAAAATGAAATTTAGTGGCTAATGATTTGAGTCAAAAATCATATAATGAGGTGGTTAGTGAAGCTAATTACTAGTGGTATCTTATGGGAGTAATTTCAAATATGCATTTGTATTGTAGGAAATAAAATCAAGATGTAGTTTTAATTTCCATTACTCTTATTCTTAATTTAGTTATCTTGATCAAGGAGGCTCAGAAATAAAACCTATAATTCCTTTCCATGAGTTCAAAACTCAATGGTGGGGAGACCACTAAGGTCCAAATAGTGGATATAAAATAATTTTTTTGTTCTTTTGGAATTCAATCATAGTTCTATAATCATTCCAAGAATAAATTCTTTCTGCTTATAACCATTTTAAATGGATAGATCACATGGTAATTTAAAAAATGTATAGGGAAATGAAGACCCATTTTGGTGGTCGTGTATGAAACTAAAATCGTATTATTTGTTAAAATTTTTCTAACCTTCCAACAGGTAAAGGTTAAACACCAAAGACCATAAGGCATGTTATTTCCTATTCCTATACCCATATTTATGTAAAAAAATATTTCCATGGACTTTTTCATTGTTCTACCACTGAAACTTTGAAGGAATTATTATATTTGGTTGATTTTGGACTGACTCACCAAGTCAATAAATTTCATTACAATTAAAGAGTCCAATAATCTGGAATAATTAAAAAATATATATATCATAAAATTGGTGAAATTTAATGGAATACTAATATCAATTTTATATTACTAAGACTCTAGATTCTCTTCATAATTTTAACAATCCTTGAAATAATCCCTTGGTAATCAATTGACCATGAGCATGGAATATAATCCACAAATGTATATACAGTCATAACATATGATATGAGAATTTGATGATATTATCTAATAATATATTATGGATTTCAATGGTTTATGGGAATATAATATTCTTTTGGTGAAATATTCCTATTTAAATAGCTATTAAGACACAATAAATGTGGATATGTTTGAGGCATTTTGTATCCATCAATGTCAATCTCCACTTTATTATGTGGAGACTGGGGTAACTTCATTGATTAGATCAGGTGTTTTTTGTAAAATTATTACAAAAATCTAGATGATTTAAAAAATTGATGAAAATGGCCCAACAATATTAGAAATTATATGTATATCATCATAAAAACCTTATATTTTGACATTGGTTATCATGTATTCTTGAAAGTATCCGTAAGGCTATGTCACTACCACTTGGGAAAGAATGGAAAATTAACTCCATGGTACATCGGGCCATTTGATATGTTAGTACATATTAATGACATTTCATATCAATAAGCCTCACTAATGAGATTCTGTATAATCCATAATTTCTTCCCTTTATTCTAGTTAAATAACTACTAGGACAACCCTATCCATGTGATATACCAAGGCCATGTCACCCTTTAATTTGATGCTACATTTATTCATCCCCTGATTCCAATTCGGGATATATAATAAAATAACTTGTGAGGAATATGAATCCAGTTAGTATAAATATTATGGTAGCATAGTCAGATTCACGAATTAACATAAGGGTGAGAGAAGTTCATGCCAGAACAATGACCTAAACTCTTCCAAGACACAATGAGAGATAGAGGGGTATTATCAAAATGAAAATTGTTGTCACATGGTTTTCCTAAATTGTGAGGAAAGATTGTGACTTAGTAATATCTTGGATAGAGGTGATCCACATAGTTGGCATATAGTTTACCAAAAATGTGTGGTTTAACCATGTGATGGGGTTAATTATAATTAAAAACTATACTTTTAACTAAAAAATATCATAAAACCTTTTTTTACTCTCCCACAATAGTATCTTGACCCTTGGACCTTCCCTAGGTTTTTATTAATATCTTCTTAATTCTAATGCTCAATTTCAATATATTAAATAGAATTAGACCTTAGGTATTGAGGGTAAGAGTTTCATTATTCCTTTTTGTCCTTAATTTTCCCATTTTCTATGAAGAGGAACCCTAGAATAAAGTTTTTTTTCATATATATATATATGGTTTAGGGAAACATTTTTTAAATATTATTTGGAGTCCATTCAAGAAAAAAATATTAGATCCCAGAAATGTGAGGCTGTGAGTTGATTTTCCATGTCGAATGCATCATATGTAGATGAATTCTCTTATTTTTCCAATTTCTCATAGAATGTGAAGGATCATTGTTTTCTAAAAAAAATTATGAAAATTTTTATTTGAAAATTCTTTTGAAAATCCTATTATAAAAACCTCTTTCTTAGTAAGTCTTAAAATATAGAATTATGGGTGACACTCATAATGTGTTCGATTAAATAATTCAATGGATTTGGTTTTTAAAATAAGGGTTTTAAAAGACCAAATGTAGAATAAACTTAGTGGGAATGTATTCATATTTATATGTAAGGGACATGTGGGTTAGGCATGGTCATAGTTCCAAATCACATGGTTCATTTAATTATATCACTGAGTAATGACTTATGATTGGAGGGGTTGATACCACTCATGAGTTGGACTGTTTAGAGGGGGCCTTTGGGAAGTGGTTTCATGTGTGTGGGTTCATTATATGGGCGTGTTTTTGTGTGAGTTATTTTAATAATATATATACATACATATCAATATATATGTATTAATATCTATATTTCAATCATTCTTCTTATTTATTTTTTAATAAAATGTGAGCTAACCTATTTCTTATTTTAGTGGAATTTTGGGTGAATTATTGGGTTTTTCATACGGGTTTGTATACTCACCCCTTGAATATGAACTTTAGTGTGTGTGTATAAGAATGATTTAATATGATATTGGAAAGGGTGAGGTTACATATTTTTACACTAGAGATTCATGATGTTGTGTTCATGGGTGTATGGAGTTATAGATTAGGGAGGTAGTCGAGTATCAGAGTATGGAGTGGTGCCACCTTAGTTCCATGAGTCTTATTTTCCTTTAGTATTATTTTCCTAGAATTTTAGACTTTTGTTTTGTTTTCTATCATGATATTACTCTGAGGATTGTGTGGTTTTACTTTTGGGGTTTATTTTCATTTTATATCGTGAATCATATTGTGTCACTTATTATTAGTTTATTTGTTGGTTTTTAAGGTAAAGTATTTCCCCATTATTTAGTAAATTTCTTAACATTTTTTTATCATTGTTTAGTGCCTTAGGGATGTCACATGTGGTTGCTGGGATTTTGGTGCTTCTCAATCTAATGGAATAGGTCAAGATGTTACACACATGCGGATGTAAAACCTATTAGGTGAAAATGGGTATTTAAGAAAATATTGGACATGGATTATAGAGTAAATACCAACAAAGCATCATTGGATAAAAAAGGGTTCAGACAATGCCAAGGAATTGACTGTGATAAAACCTTGTCAATATTCACAATGAAAACACCCATTATAACATTTATTGCAACAAAAACTTTCATGATTATGAGATTCTGAAAATGTATTTCAAAACTACTTTCCTAAATGGGAAGTTGGTTAAATATTTATATATGGTTCAAATGGAAGGGTTGATAATATCTAAGAATTTAAATAAAATATAAAAGTTATAGATATGAATTTATGGATGAATTATGAACCATGATCATGGAATGTTTGTTTTGATAAAGCCATAAGAAAATTTGGTTTCATTAATAATGAAATTAAGCCATATGTATATAGGAAGGTTAGTGGGAGTATTATTTTTTCCCTTTTATTATATGTTTATGACATATTATTAATTGGAAATGAGGTATAATACTTATATACAGAAAATACATGGTTAAACAGATGATTCTTCATGAAACCTTAGGTTAAGTAGCCTACATTATAGGGATCAAGATCTATTCAGATAGATTTAAAAGTTTGTTTGGACTATGTAAAAGTACATACATTGATAAGGTACTAAAAATTTATAGTATAGAACAATCTAAGAGAGTACTATTACCAAAGTTAAGTGATATTAATCTCTCCAAGAATATTTGTCCATAAACATATGTAGATATAGAAATAATTGGTTGGTTCCCTTATGCTTAGATAATGGGATACATCATGTATTTCATGTTACATACTAGGTTTAATGTTTCTTATGTAGTATTAATAGTGGAAAGACATCATGATAATACATGAAATATGTAATGGGAAGCAAGTAAAATTATCACAAAGTACTTAAAAATTATAAAGGATATAGTCAAGGTATATGGAGGATATGAAAATATAGTGGTGAGGGGATAAAATTATACTATATTCCTGATAGATCATAATGATTTAAATCACATTTAAGCTATTTCATTTTTCTGAATAGTGGTGAAATAAGCCGTAGAATCTTGAATCAATCTATTGTAATTAATTATAAAATAGAATATGAGTATATTAAAGGTTTTGATGAACGTAATAAATCCTTATAGATTTGTATCATTATAAAAAAATATTGGAATTGTACCTAGCTGTGATGACCCTATTACAGTATACGGTGATAATAATGCAATAGTGGTACTTTCCAAGGATACCAGGTCACAACACAGGATAAAGGATATAATTTAAAAAATTTATCTCTTTAGTTACTTTACTCATAAGAGGAAAAGTCACAGTTAGAAAAGTATCCACATCAGATAACATGGAATAATCATTAAATAAAACCATATATCAAAAAAAGGATGATTATCATATGAGATCTAGAAAATTGAGAGTTGTTAAAAGAGTTATCTAGTGAAAGTGGGAGTGTTGTGAGCGTTTGAGCTCTATATCTAACTCCCATGTTCAATTTGATTACCACTACATGTTTACATCATGATATATAAATGTATATCACTTACCATGATTATAATATAACTTATAGAAGTACTATATATATGGTAATTTTCTTCTATTTCATGTTTTATAAAATGATTACAGTAGTTAACAACTATAATTAGAACCTTTAGATACTATGATAGTAATATTTAAACATATTTCATTTTGTGAAACCCCTAATCTGGTGTAGTAAAAACATTCTTTACTTGCTAGCTTCGATACCAACTATAGATTCTCATACATAACTATCCCATAATTACATGAGATAAAGAAAATATGACATTATAGACATCCCAATGAACTTTTAGGTTTATAGATTTAGATAATTAGAACAAAACATAAACTAACAAAACCCATTTATTTCTTAACTGATGGATATTTATTTCATTGTATAAGAATATACTTAAACTATAGTAAGTCTTTATCATCTCCCACAAATTATCCACACTAGCTATCATGTTATACATATCATGTGTAACACTTATATTTATAACCTAGGGTAATGTAAGAATAATAAATGGGTGATTTCAAATGATCAGTAAGGGAAACATAATACTGAAGATGTAAAAAACATAATCATGAAATACATAATATGGTAGGAATAGAAAATCTGAATAATGACATAATAACCTGAATTAGAGACCATGTTATATCTATAGAAATAAATCAAATCATGGATAATAATAATTAAAAATCTCATACTGAAGGAATTTATAATTTCGGACATCAAAAACATCCTGTCAAGGACATATTCGAAGAGACTATACTGATATGGGGAGAGGTATACACTAAAACACAAACATTTTTTTCTCATCAGACCTATCAATGCATCAAGGGGCTATATAATGTTGGGAACCACCCGTCACTTTATGGAGACTAATTCATTCACCGTAAGAGTCAACAAGACATTTCAAATCATTCCCTAAGGGACCTATGGATGCATAAAAACATGGCTATCTATATAATAAAAAATATGGAATGTCAATATATAATCAACCCACATTATAAGTAAATAATAATCAATAATTTCAATAATTCCACAACTAATAAATAAAATTTTTTCCTAGGTGAACATCCTATAATATAAATTTTATAAAATGAAATGTTCACATAGTATAGGGTAATTGGTATATGGTTAAGTCAATAATGTAATAACATGATCATAAGTAATTTAGAGAAATAATTTAGAACATTGAAAAAGTTTAGATCCCTAGTGCAACAAAGGAAACATATATAGGTGTAGACATAATGAAAACCACCCTTACAAAAATAATGCTTAAAATAGTGTCATAAAAGAAGGGATCAATAATCAATTTTTTTTCTACCACAAGTTAAATCCCAACAATGTTATATATATATTATAAGATAAATCATGAAACATATACCCCATTAGGGTAAATCCTTATTAAAATTATAAGGGAAATTGAAGAAAAAAAATTAAAATATCTTTTATAAATGTTTTTAATATTGATGAAAAATACAAATTTACATGTTAATTTCAAAGGAAGATTTTGAAAATGTGACATAAATAATTTTAAAAATATATACTTTTAAAAATAATAAACATTAATATTACTTATAAAATACATAAATTTTATCTTTTATAAATGAGGATAAGAAGGAAAATCATATGAAAGTGAAAGGAAAATACATTTTTATTATTTTTAAAATACCCTTTTCCAAAACTCAAATTGCAAGAAGAGTAAGAAGAAAATAATTTGAATCAAAATATATTACCTCCCCATAGAGTTAGTTAAATTACCATATAATAAAATATTAGGATGTAATAAACCAAGCATGTAGAAATAAGTTAATGATGAAACAATATAAATCAAGGAAAGGAGACTTGAGTTATCAATATCCCTTACAAAAAAACATACTCCTTGAAGTAAGAAATTATTAAATAAGGGTTTTATGTGATATAAATGGGAATGAATAAAATACCACATAAAATAATCAATTTTTATAATTTACCTAAATTTTGTGAAATAAGTACAAGATAAAGGATCATAAATCAATGAATAAAATTGAGTTACCAAAAATCCTTACAACATGGGTTACAATTGAGTCAAAATTTATTTGATGAAAAGGAACTAATTTGGATTGGTATTTAAAATTAATAAAAATATATATCATAAATTTATATCCATGGTTAGTAAATACACCATTAAAAAGAAAACATGGTTCATAACATAAACATGATTCCAGGAATTAAAGATTGATTTAAAGAACCCTTGATACTTGAGTAAAATTTTAATTAAAACTAATTGAATGTGAGGGATTGTAATTGAACATAATATACCATGATTAAAATATAATTCATGATATTATATATCAAATAGGTAGTATATACACTACATAAATGAAATTAGAATCATAATAACAATCATATCTCAAAGAGAGGAATTTATGACAAAAACCTTGACCTTGTATTTTTGCATACTCAAATATGCTCTATGATACTGTAAAATAAACATAAATATATTAATAAATCATCTTAGAATTAAATATACTACCATTTTTATAATAATTTTATAGCCATATAATACAAATATATTAACCGATTATAGCTAATTTTCATTATTAGGTGTTATAACTTTTGGTTTCTTATTTCATATAAACTTTAAGAAGACAAGATTGATTCTCACTAAAAGGTTTAAAGTCCATAATTCATAGATAATTAAAGATATAATAATCATTGTTTTTTATTGATTACTTATTTTCCATTTTCATTAGTTGGAAGACATAATTAAGTCTTGTGAAAATGGAAATTTTAAGGAACTAGTTTATAATGTGTTTAATGATGGAAATGTGATATATTAGTAAATAATATAAATATTAACAAAACCATTAAATAATAATTAAAATATATTAAATATATAATTAGTACATTATATTAAAATTATATGAAATCCTATGATTGTTTATGATGTAATCATTATAACATCATTTACATAGGTTGTAAAACCACCCAAAACTGTAATGTATTATAACGTTTTCATGAGTAAGGGAAAGTATTTAGATAATAAAAATATGAAATATTAAGAATATAATACATGAAATAATTATCATATATCCTCACTAAATAAATTATTATAACCATCCAATATCACTGGTGATGAAAAATGAAATTTATTGTTCACAAAAGAGGTAGTCTTCATGTACTCATGAGTAAAGATCCCATTTCTCAATGAATGTATTGAAAGATGTTATATTGTAAGTTATTATTTCAGAATTTTATTTTCTATATGGAAAAAATATTTATGCATAAAATACATATTTGATACCAACCTTTTGAAACATTTATTAAAATCAAATATCATTTCTTCATGGAGGCGGTAGTCCGAACGTACACACAATCGATGTTTTAGTTTTTATTAGTAGATGGAATGGAAATAATACTAATTTTTTAATTAATATAATGAAGTTTTAGTATAATAATGATGATAAATTAATTAGATCCATAAGTTTATAGAATTTTAGGATAGAAAAAATTAATAAAGAAACACTAAGAAAATGTGGATACTCATGGTGAGGACTTGAATTTTTTTATGAATTATCCTTTAAAATAAATTCCTCATGATAAAAAATATAGGTCATGTGATTTTATGAGGGGGAGAGGGTTATATTCATATAATTTTGGTATATTTTTAGGGTAAATATAGAATATAAGGGGATTCTTGATGTTGTGAAAGTGTTAGCTTTTTTTAAGTGAATATATGGGTAGTTTTTTTTGAAGTAACCCTTACATTTTCAATAATATAATGTTACAATTCAAGATTAAATGAAAAAATATGGGAAAATAGTAGGGAAAGGTTAGTTTGGGTATAAAATCACCTCAACCACTCATTTTGGATATATCCATTAGTGTTTTTGGGATTTTTATTTTAACTTTTTAACTTTTACCCTGATTCACTTTTAACATGGGTTTGAAAAGTTAATTTTAATTTTAGCACACATAACTCATAAAAATAGTTGTAATAAAAAGGTATTTTTTAAGATTAAATTTTATGTGTAAGCCATAGTTTTTAAAATAATCAATTACCTTGACATAAATTGGTTTATTAGAAAACAGGTAAAATGTATGAGGCCTTTATGGAAACCCAAAAATGATTCTCACCATCAAAATAATTAATTAAAATAACGACTAAACACATTTTTTATTAAATTAAAATTTTACTTTAGTTATAAAAATGTTTGACATAGGTTTTTAAATTTTAAAGAATCTTTTAAAATGAATACTATTATTACTTATATTCATATTTCTTTACCTAAATGATTTTTTATTCTTCTAGATAATTCTTAAATAAAGATAAACTCATAAAAATTAAAAGTTTTGTAAAAATTATATGTTCAACTAGAAACCAAGGTTTTTAGAAAAAATCACAGAAAGTTTAATACATCAATTTTTACATAAGGAATTCAAAATTTTTTTTATCAAATTATAATTCTAACATTTTTAAATTTTAAATTTTAAATTTAAATAATATAAGTAAAAATTATTTTATTGAAATTAAAATTTATCAAAATTAAATCATATTAATCATTTAACCTCTAAAGGTATGAATTTTTAACTATTTACTTTCATAAAATTTTTATCTTAGTTTTATTAATAATCTTCATTTAACATTTTTGTGGCATATTTACATTGGTTTTTGTGTATAACACAAATTATAAGACATAGAATATGTTTAAAAGGATATAAAATCTTTGGTTGTTATATTCTACCACCTTTAAATAAATTACTACATTATATTTTTAGTTATTACTCACATATTAAATTGGGTGAGGGTATTCTTAACATACTCATTATTCTATACATAACCTTCAGTGTGACATCTAACTTATGATCTTATGTTAGGTCAATATACTTATCTTTACTCAAATAACTTTGATTTTTTATACCCTAATCATATATTATCTTGAGTACACCTTTCCTAAAACTACCTATGTTTCTCAAGTAATAAAAACATAATAGAATTTCATATTCATCCAAAAATTAATTCTATATTTATTCCAAAATATGTATTATCCACATGTTCATCAAATAAAACACTAGAAAATATATACATTAATATCATAAATGTGATAAAATTAACCAAAAATATCACGAATTATCATCAATATTAAGGATATCGATACTACATTACTTACATTTTCAAAATCACCAAACCCTTTATTATCTCGAGATCAAACTTATACTAAACTTAAAAATTATCCATTCCTCAAGCATATGTTCTTTAATAGTTATCTAAAATATATAACCTTTCCATAAAATAATTTCTCAAGGTTATGGACACAATTTAGTATGTGATTTAAAACCATTAATGAAAAACTACTGAATACTGATCATTATAATTTTCACATAATCCTCAATATACAAAAAATCCATTAATAGATAACACATTATTAATTATAATAGTTAAGAGACTTAATATTTAATTCTTATTAGAATATTAACCTAGGTAAGATTTTAAAACTCACTTTTACATCATATCATCTATATACTAAGATCCATTTTCTATGTACGATCCCTTATTTGGTTATTAGACATGGGAGTTTATAAATATATATCTTTCTCTGATTCTTATTTAGGATCATGATTCCACCAAAAACTAAAACTAGAATGGTTATGATGATATCCAAAATATGAATATGAAAATTTTAATCCAAATATTTCTTTTCCAATGACTCCTTTATTTTTAATCATATAATACATTCAGTCCAACCGAGGTTACTTTAAGTTTTATTTTATCATACTTATTAACCTAATCCCTTAAATTAATTATGAAATAAATCCATCATAATGGTTCAAAAAGGGAATGTGAATAACCAAAGAATATCCCCTGGGAGTGTCAAACAAAGTGTTTAGTTAGGCCTCTTTTTCTTGAAAATTGTAGAGATTGACTTAACACCCGATAAACCCTTTTTAGGATTTTTACCCATAGGTACATCTGTACTTGATCCTACATCCACTTGTAGTATCTAGATATAGATTTTATATATAGGAAAACCACACAGTCTCTACTTTTTCCAAAATTTTAGGATGTAATTATATACCTAGACTAATCCCTTACACTTATCCCTAGGGTTTTCACTAAAGTTATCTTATCATAATTATCAAATAAAAAGTACATTATTACCTTAATATTAAATCATATAATATCCTAAAGTATTATCTATTACAATGAAATTATTATGAAACATAACTTTTCAACCCTTAAATTATCCTCAATAAACATCCTATACTCAAGTTTTGTAAACCTTTCTATGAAACCAACTATGATTCCCTATACCCGCACTCCTAGACCTGGTGCCATAAACATATAATTTAAATACTTTAATTGATAATAACTATATATTCTTATAAAAAACTATCCCATGATTATATGAAAAAATAAAATGTGATGTCTTGGACCCAGATTCCACTTAATAGGTGTCATGATCCTGGTAGGCCACATGGCCTCAAGCACATCTCCCCAAACACCAGAGGCTGCCGACTAGCAGTGAGGGCCTAGGGTGTGATCATGGGGAGACTATTCCCTCATTACTAAAATTTATCATAGTAGATAAATATAAACATAGGTAAATATCATAAGCAATAAAAATAAAATAGAATACCCACTAGAAAATAGAGACAACATTAAAAATAAATGAAATAACTAGGATAACATTCAAGCATACAAATATTGATGATGGCATACCATGTCACTAAGAAAACTAGAAAACATGGATACAAGATGACATAGATAAAATGTTTCACCAAATTTTAACATAAACAAAATTATTATCCCAATAATCCTGAGCTCAATCTCGATCATATGCTATTAATATCCATCCTAAACTACAATCAATCAGGTGTTCAAAGTTTTATGCTTCCCTTTATCAACACCTGCATTCATGAAATCTTCCCTAGGTACCAAATGGAACCCAGAGAGGATGTGAGATAAATCTCAGTGGGCCAACAACAATAGTGTATCTAACATCCAACCCATGCAATATAAATGAATCAATGTGAAAGAATTCATATATAAAGAAAATAAGTACAATGTAATTAAATACCCAAATACCTTCTGGAGACGTTATCTAGTGTCTGCACATGTAACCAATTCATTATTTTATTATTAACAGTTTATAAATAAGTCACATGTTGACAATAGTTAAGGTTCCAAGATGTAATAAGGAAAACTGTAATGATATTTAGTAATGAAGTTCTAAGGTAATAAACAAGGAAACATAGACCTTAAGGGTTTCCAAATCAGTAATGATTGTATCCTGGTTAAGGGTAACAGTGTAATATAAGGATCATAGTCCAAATAATTCCATGAAAAGATGCCTACCAAGTCCAAGGAGTTCATCCAAAGTAAAATAGGGATAAGAAATGATATGGAACGATGGGATTTAACCATAGATCTTACTTTTCATAGTTGGATCCAATGAGTGTATCTAAGAATCCTATTACACTACATGAGGGATGCTATGGTGTCATACTGGAAATCCAAAGTTAGAAAAAGATTATTTCCCAAGTGAGTCTCAACCTAAGTAAGTCGTATCCTTGAATTCAGAATGGGGTCCTTGAGTGCTTAATGCATTCCGTCGGAAATCCAGGGTGATCTCGAGTCAGGCCACTCCTATTTTGATAAAGAAGTAATATATAATTCATAAGTTTAATGCCATTATTTTTCAATAGTTTGAAAATTCTAATTAAGCATGAAACCATTTAATCAAGTCATAATTAATCAATAAGTCCATTTGGTTCAATACATTCCTTTCATTAGTGTGAAAAGGCCAAGTATCATGAAACCATTCATTTAATCCATTTTAAAAAAAATTATTTTCAAGGTTCACTCTACTACCTTCCATTAACATGGTAAGGGGTGATAAAAACATGCAAAAAATTATTCAATTATGTTTAATAAGGCCAATTCATATACTTAGTATACATTCCAAAATCCATTTCACATTTAATTATCAATTGAATCACTTACCTTAGATGGGTCAAGTGGTGAGCATACATGGTACTTTCCATTATGAAATTCACAATATAAATCAATCCATTTAATGTAGAAAATATTAACCTTAGGAAGTTCAAGATAAGGCACACCCGAACAGTGGATCAAACATGTCAAAACACTAAAATGATAATTATGGAATAACACCATACATAGGATAGATGGAGTTATAGGGAAAACTAGAAACAAATGATCAAATATTTCAAAAGAGAATAACCATACCTTTCTAATTATTATAAGTATGGAATATAAATTCAATAAACAACATCCGATGAATTTGGCGGGCCCCACACGACAATACCAAAATCAAAAAACTTGAGGGATGAGTTATAGACCACCCACCTTAGGATTGTAATACTCTACTCCTCTAGTATTAGTATCTTATTTGTCTTAGATCATAGTAGATCTAAGAGAAAGGGGAAATTCTCACACCTTGATAACTAGGTCGAGAGAAATAGAGATAAAGAACGGCTCAAATTGACTCGATTACATTCCGTTGCACATAAAACATGACGAACATAAGCTAAAATAGATCCTAGATAAAGGAGATATCTTTATTCCTAGTTTAGGACTTCAAAAGCTCTAAAATGGGAGAAAATGGAGGTTCTGTCCCCTATAAATCATATTAGGGAAGAAGGTTAAGTTAATTAGATCATTAAGGGTAAAATATTAAAATTACCCAAAATTTAGCTTGTGCACGGTTTGTCTACATGATTTTCAAAACTGTGTAAAGATCATTCATGCGTACTTAGAGAAGAGGGGTCACTTCACGATTAGGTCGCATGGTTAGGTAAATTGTGCACCAACCATGTGAGATGGATTTGGCCAAAAATGCAGACTATCCACATGGTTTAGATGTAACAGTGTGGATTACCCACACGATTTACTCTAATCGTGTGATGGGGCCATTTCCCCCAAAAGTTGGGTTCTAGGCTCTGAAAAAGCCCCCGACACATTTGGGACATTTTATAACTCAAAAAGGCATCCATAATAGGTCCAAAATAAATAATTAGATGAAAATTTAATGGATCCATACCTTAGATAAAACCTAGTTCTTAAAGTCCCCCCTTAAAAGAACTCATCCCCAAGTTCACCATCCAAGGGTGGTGAAACAGTGTTTGAGAAAAACTCCGGCCACTAGGCACGTATGTCAACCTCCCACTCCCAAGTCTAATCCTCTACACAGTTGTGCTGACATATCAACCATACAAGAGGAACATACCGTCCTTAGAGAGCCTTCATTATCTGGTCAATGAGGTGTATTGGATACTACTCAAAGGTAACATCAACATCTAACTCAAATTCCTTGGGATCAAAGGTATGAGACGGGTCAAAATGATATTGGATGAAGTTGTGAAACATGGAAGACACAGTGCATGGAATATTACCACTGAAGTAGTAGCAACTGATAGGCTACCATCCTGAATCTCTCTAGAATATCAAACGGACCTACATAATGAGGTGACAACTTCCCTTACTTCTGTAACCATTTATTCCATAGCCTGGGTGATTTCTGAAGGAAGAAATGATCCCTAAACTCGAACTCTAGAGGTCATCGATGACGATCGGCATAATATTTCTATTTATACTGAGAAGTAGTTATATGCTTTCTGATCATCTAACCATGCTCTGAAGTCTCCTCAACAATATGAGGATCTATTAGGGCTACCTCACCTACCTCTATCTTGCACAGGGGTGGACAACACATCGTACCATAAAAGGTCTCAAAAGGAGCCATCTGAATTGTCTCTTGGAAGATACTATTATAGAAAATGTCAATGAGAAGGATATGCATCTTTCAAGAACCACCAAAATCAAGGACACATGCTCCGAGAATTTCCTCTTGAACTTATATCATCCATTAAAATTATCCATCAGTCTAAGGGTGAAAATATGTGCTTAGGAGCACCTGTGTTCCCATAGATTTCTATAATCCCTTCCACAATTGTGATGTAAAACCAGTGTACCTATCGGAAATGATAGTATAGGGGACCCCATGTAGTCGTATGATCTCACATACATATAGTCTTCTCATATTATCAACTGAGAAAGTCTCCTGAATAGCAATGAAGTGATCCCCTTTTGTCAGTCCATCATTGAAAACCCATACAATGTTTCTACCTCTAGGAGAGCTAGGTAAACTGTATACATAGTCAATGGAAACATCTATCCATTTGCATTCTGAGACTAGAAGCGACTACAGAAATCCATTAGGTCTTTGGTGTTCTACCTTCACTTAATGACAGGTGAAATAAATATTGACAAAGCCTAAAATACGATGTTTCATTCCCATCCACCAATACTGGCATTGTATATCTTGATACATCTTGTATATTCCTGGATGAACTACACACTGAGAAGTGTGGGACTCATGCATCAACTCCTCTCTCATATATGTAGGAACCCGGACACGTCCATGAATATATAGGATGTTGTCTCCATCCAATGACCAATCCAGAGGTGGGTTATCTCCTAATATACTCTCATGGAGAACCAAGCCCTCAGGATCTAAAAAATATCTACCATTCACCTTATCAAGGAGGGAAGAGGTAACTATCTAAGTTGAGGGGTAATACTACTTGTGACTATCAAAAAACTCTAGATGCATATCAGAGAAGAGGTTCATTAACTTTCATTAATCACTGACTTCCCGTACGACATGTGCTTGAGTTTTCTAACTCAGCGCATCTGCAACCACATTTCCCTTCTCAGGCATATAGGCAATCTCAAAAAACAAATTATTGTAGATACTCGACCCATATTCCCTGTCTGATGTCCAATTCATGATGTGAGAATATATATTTGAAGCTCTTTTGGTCCGTGTACACCACAAAGCACTCACCCAGTAGATAATGTCTTCAGCAACTTAATGTATGGAAAACTGCTGCTAGCTCAAAGTCATTCATCAGGTAATATCTTTCATTGGGACTCATTTTCTAAGATCCATACATAAGGAATCTATCCTCCAATATCATCACTTCTCTTATTCCGATGACTAATGCATAAAAAAAGATGATATAACCTATTCCTGGATCTAGAAGATTCAGAATAGGTGATGAGATAAGCCTCATGTTTAGCTCTTAAAAGGCTTTCTCTCAGTCCACCAACCATAGGAGCTTGACACCATTAATTATAAGAATGATAAGAGTTGAATTAAGTGTGAGAATTCCTATATGAAATGCGTGTAATAACCAGCCAACCCCAAGAAACTTCATATATCAAACAAAAATTTGGTATGATCCTAGGAAACTATATAACTAACCATTTATATGTCAATAGATACTCATGATTCGGATATTATATGACCTAAGAAGTTAACTTTGTCGATCTAGAAGTGGCAGTTAGCAAGCTTCACAAAAAGATGATACTATTTTTGTGTACTCAGAATGATCTCAAGGAGATTTTCATGTTCACTACGAGTATGAGAATACACGAATATACCATCCACAAAGACTATGAAAAAAGAATCCAAATAGGGTTGGAACACCCAATTCATAAGATCCATGAAAATGGTGGGAAGCTTTGTAAGACCGAACGACATAACTAGGTACTCCTACAGACCATACCGACTACAAAAATCTATATGAGGTATGTATGATGGACTGATTCTCACTTGAGGATATATGGATCTCAGTTTGATCTTAGAGAAGACCCTAGATCCTCAGAGATGGTTAAAGAGATCATCTATTTTTGGGAGTGGATACCAGTTCTTGACCGTAAGATGGTTGAACTGTATTTAATCTACACATAGATGTAATGTTATGTCTTCCTTCTCAGAGAGAAGCATGGGTGAACCCCAAGAGGATGTACTGGTATATATAAAGCCTTTGGACTTTAAATCCTGTAGCTTTCTATTGAGCTTTTAAAGCTTTGTAGATGCCAACCTGTAAGGAGTAATTGACAATGGAGATTCTCCTAGAACAATATCAACTGTAAACTTTACCTATCTCTCATGAGGTATGCCAAAAAATTCATTTGGAAAGAAATTTATGAAATGATCCACAACTAGAAGGAAATCATCTTGATGTAAACCCTGATCCTCCATTAAGATATTACTGATCTGGGCGGTCACTCCACCTAGCCTATAATTTTATGGTCCCACTCTACCAGCTTGGACAACCCATTCACCATTATGTAGATAGCTACTTCCCTCTGGTGATGTAAACGATGCCCTTCCATGATATCAGTCTATAAAATCATGATAATGAAACAACTAATCCATCTTGATAATGATATTGAAGCTTATAATCTCAAGAATGAAGAGGTTCCATAAGAAAGGGAAACTACCTACCTTAATGGGATAGTTCCTACATTGGCGTATACCATTAGAAGACACTCCTAATAGTGTATCTAGGGTCATTACACAAAAATATATTGTATCCCCAATCCAAGACATTCCATGATATATAAAGAGAAAAAAGAGTTTGAAGCACCTATATCAATTAAAGTAGGTAATATGGTAGATTCCATAAGAATAGTACCTCATACTATAGATGGTTTTGCATCCCGATCCTTAGGTATTAGTTGTAGTGCGTGCAACTGGTTTAATTTATGGACCTATACAATAGTTGGACTACCACGATCATAACTGCTCTTTTGGCGTTGTTGGTGATCAGGGGTATTACTACTACAGTGACGACCTCATCCTCGGTCAGTCCTACCAGTTTTATTGCAACTCCCTGCCAAATGGGTTGCCAAAGAACCCGCTCCTGAAGGTGGAGGTTATGCAGATCCTTTTCCACTCGAAGCTTGTATAAAGGTACTTAATAAACTAAGGAGATTCCACATACAACAAAAATACTGCTACTCCATTAGGTCTCTATCACAATGGGGATTCAGGTGCCCCTATCTTCCACACCGATGGCACACCATGGAGTTATCAAAATGGGTACTCTTTTTTTCACTGACCTGATGAGAAACCTTAAGGGAACCCTTCCTTCTTTTGAAAGAACTACTGGCCTAACACGACACTAATCCTCTATGATCGGTACTATTTCCATCCCTCAGGATGCGCTCAGTGATAAGATCCTGATTGGATATTTATAAAAAAGTAGGTAGGTGAAAGAAATTCACCTGGGTACAGATGGTGTACACAAGGCCATCCTTGAAGTGTCTAGCACATGAAATCTCTTCACCAGATCGAAGTAGTGAAAAGTGTTGCAAATAAATGAAATGAGATGAATATTCCATAACTTACATAGAACCCTACTCGAGATCCATGGACTCTCTAGCTATGTCAACTATTAATATCTAATGAAATAACTAATCATAGAAAACAATTTGGATGTCACACCATAACATACCTTGTTGGTTATCATCCAAGGTAACTACGTTTCACCAATGTTTCGCTGAATCCCAAAGAATGTATGTGTAAAGAATGACCCTCCGATTACAAGAATCCCTAGATTCTCAAAGATAGAAAGGGTGGCCTCTATCTATGACTTAGTAGCTTGTGGACTTCCATATCTTGTGAAAGTAGGAGGATGTTGCTGCTGCAACTCAAGAGTAAGATCATCCATTATATGTGAAACTCATGGAGAACCATGCATGGATTGGATTAGACAAAGTAAACTATCAAGAACATGGGAATCAGTTCCCAAATCAGGTATAGTAGGTGGTGCCTCAAGTGGAACTACAGAAGGTAAGACTGGTGGCTCAGGGACCACCATGTCTGAAGCATGATCATCACTAGCTTCTTATTGCATGATAAGAGGATGTCATAGTGTCATTGGTATACAAATAACAAGCAGACACCTTAGAACAAGCTTTAATAAAATAGATATAAACACTTAAGAAATCTGAACAAGGAAGGGATCACTACCCAAGGTGTACTACCCCAACTACCCACTTAGACAACCAGGTACTGGTAAGTTCTCAATTATAATTTTCATTTCTTTTTTAATTTTATTTCTAGGTTCACTCCTTTAAATTTCATAAAAATTAAATGGAAGTACAAGGACATGAAACCATTTCAGTTTAGATATTGTGTTTCACTTTATAATGGATAGTCATTCCCATTAAATCAGAGTCCATTCACCTTTTCACTCAAAACAAAACCCATTTATTTATAGCATAGTGTTTCAACTCATTAAATTACTCATCCCAACCCAAGAGGTACCATACACCTCATGAATTGAGATAGGAAATCACTCAATCCCAACCAATAATTATACAAGAATAAGCTAATTATCATAGAATCACTCAACAATTACATGAATATCAAGAAATGAAAAGCAGTGAAATATACCAATATGGCATGGAAATGTGCATGACATGAAAATTCTAGGTGCCTATACAATGCAATTAATAATAATCCTTGCCCTCATCTCATCAGGCCAAGGATAAAATAGAATCTCAATAAGAATAATAATCAACAAAACTACACATAATGTACATCACCCAATGGTGAAATAATGTAAATTGTAATAGGAAAAATAGAATAGAAATTATTCTTTGGGTGAATTGGATTTTACCCTGAACCTAGGTTTGCGACACCCAAGAATGACTAATGACCATATCTTAAGCATTCCTAATATCCTGACTATTGTCTCCAAATAGTAAAGTAAGAATAAAAACCTCCTCTGATACTAATTTGTGATGTCCTAGACCCAGATACCACTTAATAGGTTCCCTGATACTAGTGGGCCACATGGCCTCAAGCACATCTCCCTAAGGGCTAGAGGATACCGACTAACAACAAGGGCCTAGGGTGTGACCATTGGGAGACTATTCCATGATTACCAATGTTTAGTGTAATAGATAAATATAAACCAAGGTAAATAGTGGAATCAATAAAATTAAATAGAAGGCACACCATAAAATAGAGACAAAAACATCAATAAATAAAATAACTGGAATAACATACAAGAATACAACAACTGATGATGATTTTTCATTTCTCTTGAAAACTAGAAAACATGGATACAAGAAAACAGGCATAACATGTTCCACCAATGTATAACAAAAATAAAATGACTATCCCAAGAATAATGAGCTCCGGCTCGGTAATCTTATATCAAGCTACATCCTAAACTATAAGAAATCAAGTCTTCGAAGCTGCATTCTTCCATTTATCAAGACCTACATTCATGTAATCTACCCCGATTACCAAACGGTTACCAAGGAGGGTGTGAGATAAATCTTAGTGGGCCACCACCAATGGTTTCTATAACATATGACCCATGTAATGGAATTTTAACAGTGTGAAAGCATGCATATATAAAGAAAATGAGTACAATGTAACAAGTTACCCATTTACCTGCTTCAGCCCACGGCTAGTGTCTGAACATGTAACCAGTTTGTTATTTGATTTTTTTTCAGTTTATAAATAAGTCACATGTTGATAATAGTGAAGGTTCCAAGATGTTACAAGGAAACCTATAATTATATTCAATAATGAAGTACCAAGGTAATAACCAAAGAAATATAGACCTCAAGGATCACCATCTCTATAATGATTGTATCTTAGATAAAGTTAATAGTGTAATCCAAGTATAAAATGGGGCAAAAAAATGATCAGAACCAATGGTATTTAACCATGGAACCTACTAGTCAAAGACAAATCCATATAGTGTATCCAAGGAATCCTATAGTAATATATGAGGGATCCTATAGTTTTATAATGGGTATCAAAATTTAGAAAAGGATCAGGTTCTAGGTGGGTCACAATGAAAGAAAGTCGTATCCTTTAATTTAGAATGTAGTCTTGGAGTGCTTGAGGCATTCACTCAGGAATCCATGGAAATCTAGAGTAAGGAAACACTTATTTTGATAATGAAGTCGTATATAATTCATAAGGTTAAATCCATTTCCTTTAAATTGTACGACGAGGCTAATTAAGCATGAAACCATTTAATGAAGTCATAATAAATAAATAAGTCCATTTGGTTCAAGCCTTACCTTTCATTAGTTTGACAAGTCCAAGTAGCATGAAACCATTGATTTAATCCATTTAAGTAATTTTCAATAATTGAAGTTCACTCTGATACCTTCCATTAACATGATAAGGGGTTCTACATAAATGCAACCTATTATTTAATTATATTTAATGAGGCCAATTCATATAATTAGTATACTTTCCAAATTCCATTTCACATTTAATTATCAATTTAAGCACTTACCTTAGATGGGCCAAGTGGTGATCATAAATAGTACTTTCCATTATGAAATTCAAAATCTAAATCAATAAATTTAATATAGAAAAGATTATCCTTAGGAAGGTCAAGCCAAGGTCCACCCGATCAGTGGCTCAAACATGTCAAAACACTAAAATGAAAATTATGGCATACCATCCTACATGGGATGGATAGAGTTGTGGTAACAACCACTAACAAATAATCACATATTTTGAAATAGAATAACCATACGGTTCTAATGATTATAACTATGGCATATAAATTCAATAAGTAACACTCGATGAAATCGATATACCCCACACGATAATTCCAGAATCAACGAACTTGAGGGATGAATTATAGACCACCCACTTTAGGCTTGTATGTATCTCCTTATCTAGTATTAGACTCTGATTTGGCTTGGATCAGAGTAGATCTGAGAAAACGAGAAAATTATCACACCTCAATAACTATTTTGAGAGCAAGAGAGACTAAGAACAACTCAAACGGACTCATGTACTTACCATTGTGCATCCAAACATGATGAATTGAAGCTTGAATGGATACCAGATGAATAATATATCTCGATTTCTAGGTTAGGACTTTAAAAGCTCCAAAATGGGAGAAAATGGTGGTTCTATCCATTGAAAATTGTATTTGGGAAGAATGTTAGGTTAATTAAATCATTAAGGGTAAAATGGAAAAATTACCCAAAATTCATCTTTTTCACACTTTGTCCACATCGTTTTCCAAACAATGAAAGAATTATGCATGATTACATGGAGAAGAGGTGGAATTTCATGGTTAGGTTGCACGGTTAGGGAAACCATGCTCCAACCATGCGATATGGATCTGCTCAAAAATTAAGACCATCCACACGAATTAGATATAACCATGAGGCCTACCCACATACATTTCTCTAACCATGGGACATGGAATTTTTTCCAAAAAGGTGGGATTTGGGCTCCGAACATGCCCATGACACCCTTGTGACATTTTCTAACTCAAAAAGGCATCCATAGTAGGTCCAAAATAAAGAATTATACTAGAATTTAAAAGATCCATACCTAAGTTAAAAACTAGTTTTTTACATAAAATATTTCATTACATACATTCTCTTGATCTTTTTAATTTAGAACTTTTGAGAATTATCACAAAAGATAAACTAAAAAAACCCATGTTTATTATAAAATAATGGATATATTACTCACTATATAGGAAACTAATTAATCCAAAATAAGTATTTAACATATCCCTTTACACATAGGATATCATGTTAGACATATCATGTGTAATAATTTTTGTTATAACCTAGGGAAATGGAATCATAAGAAAGGGGTGAGCTAAAATTCTTACTAAGGGAAACATAAAAATGTAAATATAAGAAACATATGAATGACATACATAATATGACATGAATAGATAATCTAAATAATTCCATAATCAGTTGAAACTGATAGCATGTTATATCCCTGATAATAAATTAAAATATAGATTACAATAATTACTAATCTTATTTTTATTAATTTCATAATATCATACATAAAAAATAACACGTCTAATCCTTATTCTAGGAAACTATATAGATATGGAGAGAGGTATACACCAAAACACAAAGTTTTTTTTATATCATGATACTTTTTGATGCACTGATGGGATATATAGTGTTGGGCATCAACCATCACTTGATTAATCCTAATATATTCACCATAAGAGTCAACAAGACATTTCATACCATTCTCTAGGGCACCACTATCTGGATAAAAACATGATTATCCATATAATGAAAATACACAATGTCAATACATAATTAACTTTCATTTGTAGTCAATAATCATGAAGAATGTCGATACTTCCCCAAACAATAAATAAATATTCTTTTTGGTGAACATCCTCCAATATGAATTTTGTAAAATTATATGTTCACACCTTATAAAGTAATGAGTATAGGGTTAATTCAATACTGAAATAACATGATCATAATCCATCCAGATAAATAAGGTGTATGGTTACAAAAGAACATACCCTTAGTAAAACAAAGGTAGCATAAAAGGGTGTTGAGATAATGAATGATACCCTTGAAAATAAAATACTTCAAAGAGTATCAGAAAAGAAGGGATCACAAATAGAATTGCTTGATTCCATGAGTTCAATAACCAAAATGATAAATATATTTATTAGAGGATAAATAATGAATCACAAACCCCATTAAGGTAAATCCCTTTGAAAATGATAATGAAAATTAATGAGAAAACTTAAAATATCTTTTACATAACATTTTTGTCATTTATGTAAAATACAAATTTACATATTGATTTTAAAGGTAACTTTTGAAAACTTGAAATGAAATATTTTATAAACATTTACTTTTAAAAATTATATCCAATAATATACCCTTGAGAGGCCATAAATTTTATCTTATATACATGTGGAGAGTAACAAAAAACCTTATAAATTGAAAGGAAAATACCTTTTTTATGATTTTAAAAATTCTTTTGTTAAAAACCTAAATTGTAATAAGAGTATGAGAAAATTAATTTGTATAAAAAAACATTATTCCCCATATCAGTAGATAAATGAGCATATATTAAAATATTATTGTGGAAGAATCCAAGAATGGAATAAAAAAGTTCATGAAGAAAAAATATAAGTAAAGGAAAAGAGGCTTGAGTTATCAATATCCCTTATGAGAAACATAATCCTTAAAGAAATAAATATTTCAATAAGGGGTTTTATGTGGTATAAATATGATAAAATAAAATAACACATAATATAATAAATGGGTATAACTTAACCATCTTATGTGAAATAAGTATAATAAATAGGATCATAACTTAATGAATGAAAATTTAGTTACCAAAAGACATACAATTGGGGTAACAACTGAGTCAAAATTCATTTGATGAAAAGAAACAATTTTTTCTTAGTATTTACCATGAATAAAAAAATATGATAAAGATATATCCATGTTCAGTGAAGAAAATATTAAAAATAAAACATGGTTCATAACATAAACATGTCTCAAGGAATTAATTTTTGAGACAAATAACCTTTGTAGTTTGAGTGACATTTTCATAAAAACACCTTAAAAGAGAGGTATTATAATTGAAAATAAAATTAAATGATTAAAAGATAATTTATGAAATTATATTTTAGAAAGTCAATATAAACACCACATAAATGAAATTATATAGATAATGCCGAACATGTCTCAAAGAGGGGAATTTGAGAGGAAAAATCTTACCTTGTATTCATGATTATACAAAAATGTTGTAAAATCTTGTATAATGAAAATAAATATATTAATAACTTATTTTGGAACCTTAATATAAACGTACTACCATTTTATAATTAATTTATAACCCTATATTTCAGATATGTTAAGATATTACAATTTATTTTCATTACTGAGTTTTAGAACTTTTGATTTTTTGTTTCATATAAATTTCATACAGATGAGATTGATTCAAAATAAGTAGTTACAAGTTAAAAATTCCTACATAATTAAATATATAATAATCATTTTTTCTAATGATTAATTTTTTTACTAGGTGAAATACATTAATAAGTATTGTGAAAATGTAAATCACGATGAACTAGTTTTTGACATGTTTAACAATCTAAAGGAAATATATTAATAAATATTTTAAATATTAAAAATTCCATTCTAGAATAATTAAAATACAATAAATAAATGATTATTACATGATATTACCATTATACGAAAACCCATTATTATTTATGACATAATCCTTATAACATCATTTACTTTGGTGGTAAAACTGACCCAAACAATAGTGTATTATAATGTTTTCATGAGTAAAGGAATGTGTTAAGATAATGGTAATATGAAATATTCTGAAGATAAAACATGTCATAATTATCATATATCCTCATTGAATCCATTCTTAGAGCCATACAAGATGGGTGGTGATGAAAAAAATCATTGGTCGTGGAGGTGGTAGTCAACACTTTCCCACAATTAAAGATTCCATTTCTAAAAAAATGGATTGAAAGATGGTATAAGTGATCATTTTAGAATTTTATTTTTTACATGGAAAAAATATTTATTCATCAAATCTATCCATTTGCAGTGGTGATAGAAAACAAGCAACATTGTTTTGTGGAGGTGGCACTCCGCACGTATGCATAATCAATGTTTTATTTTTTCTTAATGAATGGAATAAAAATGAATAATTGTTTTAACTTAATATAATTAAATTTTAGAAAAATAATGAAACATAATTAATTATATTCATAGGTTTGAGATGTTTAGGATGGTAAAGATTAATAATTAATCACTAAGAATAAGTTGATACTCACGTGTGGACTTGAATTTTCTCTAGGAATTATCTTTTGAAATAAAGGAATTACAATAACTAATAGTGACCCAGGGATTTTTTAAGTGGTATAGGATTATAGGAGGATCAATGAGGAATGATTTTAAGTAATGATTAAAAGGGAATATGAGTCTTGAAGTGGTGTAATTTTTGGATTTTCATAAGTCAATAGAAGGGTAGTTGGGAAATTAACGATTACATTTTCAATAATATAAAGTTACTATTTACGAGTCAATGGAAAAAAATATGGAAAAGGAGGAGGGGAAAGTGAGTTTGGGTCTAAATTCAACTCAGAAACTAATTTTGGAGACAACATTGATTGCCTTATGGATTTTTATTTTAATTTTTTTTAACTTTTATCATAATTTAGTTTTACATTGGTAATTATTTTTCAACCCCAATAATTAATTTTATTGAAAAAATTAATATATCTTTTTTTACCTAATTTGAAACTAATAATTTAAAATTTGGAAATAATTTCATAAAATAAAATTTATAAGGTTTTGAAAAATGAAATTTTAATACTAACACACAAAATGCGTAATTTGTTTTAGAAAAATGTGTTTTTTTTCTTAAACATTATGTGTAATCCACAATTATTAGAAATATAAATTCTTATGAAAAAATTGGATTATTCAAAAAAAAATTATAGTATTTAAAGGAAATAAAAATCTGAATATCACCTTGAAAATAATTTATTAAAATAATGATTGAAAATAATTTTTATTAAAGTAACATTTTACTTTTGTTCTAAAAATGTTTGGAAAATGTTATATAAGTTCAAAGAATATTTTTAAATACAAGATTTTTTTCTTTAGATTCATATTTTATCACATAAATGATTTTTTAAACATCTAGATCGTTATTATATAATGATAATGTCATAAAAATTACATTTTCTTGAAAACCATATTCTTCTACTAAAAACCAACCTTTTCAAAAAAAATGCTCAAAAATTCATACCAAGTAAATTTTGATTTGATTAATTAAATAATGAAGTTTATTATATCATATTCAAATTATAGATTCCTTAAATTATAGATTTTAAAATAAAACAAAAATATAACTAAATCCACTTTTATTGAAAATAACCATTTTTAATATTAAATCATATATATCATTTATCCTCTAAAGGTAATTGTTTTAATTGTTTACTATCATAAAGTTTTTATCATAGTTTTGTTAATTATCACCATGCAATATGTAATGGCATGTTTATATTGGGTATTGTGCATAAAACAAGTAATAGAATATAGAATATATTTTAAAGGATCTAAAATTTGGGGTCGTTACACATGTGTCATGGATATATCATTATGATGGGAGATATATGATGGTTGAATATTAGGTGTTTGGTAGATCTTAATAATTAAGAATTACTCTCAAAAAGTTTATAATTTTGATCTTATGTAATGTACCGACCTGGCTTACCATTGAACCGATAGCCTGATCAGTCACCACGTGGCTTCAAGCGCATCTCCCCGTATGCCAGATGCTGTTGACTAGCAAAGAGGGTCTCAAGAGGTGATAGTGGGGAGACAATACCCTCATATCAGAGTTTTCACAACATTATAATAGTATATAAATAGATTCCAATAATGGAATAACTAAACATATAACAGAGCAGTGGAAGAATAGTTTGTTCAATTTAATAAAAATGTACAATCCCAATTTATACAATAGATGAATGCATGACATGGTGATGATACATAATTTAAATCTGTAAACAATTCAACATGCATCACAATACAATATAAAAATAAAAAAAAAGACAGAAAATCCCCATGGGCGATATCCTTGAGCATCACGAGCTCCATGTTAGTCCTTTGCTCCTAACTCTAGGTACAATCAACACAGAAATCAACCTAGGTTCTGAAAATATAAGGTCTACTTGGGTACCAAGGGTACCCGAGAATGGTGTGAGATAAAATCTCAGTAGTCTAGCACCCACTGATGACTAACCCAAACTAGGTGGTGAATAATAATTAAACAGTGTGCTGGTATACTGAGGTAATAACAGAATTGAATAAATAAACAACAACCCGTCCATCTTCCTAAGGACACGTCATGATGATACCAGCATCAGATCATTTCCAGAATAAGGGTCCAATTATTTCAATTATGTATATATATATATATTAATGGTGAATGAATTTGAATAAAAAATAAAACACAGGTAATAAAATAAAAAGTTTTACCCTTATTCAATTATCCTTTATTTAACTACATATACCCCCAGGTTCCCATGGGCACCCGTATCTCAATACCTTCCTTAGCCCATGATAGAGTCAGAAATATTTCTCATATTAAATTCACAATCATTATATCACATAATATTTCATTACCCTTTTAATTCAATTCATATACGCCCAATTGTACCCATAGACCAATGTCAATTAAGGGGTGTAGAACGTTAGGTCTAGAATCACGTGAGTATTTGGAGCATCAGTCCATATCTCACAGTCGTTTTATCAATCAGACACACACACACACACACATATATATATATATATATATATATCATGTGTGTAGAATGTCATGTCTAACACCCCATGAGTATTTGGAGCATGATTTGCTGTCTCACAACCTTTTTATCAATCATTCATGAATATATATATCATGGGTGTAAAACATCATATACAAAACCCTGTGAGTATTTGGATCATTAGTACCTATCTCACAACACATTTCTCAATCATACATATATGTATATCATGGGTGTTAAACGTCATGTCTAGCACCCCGTGAGTATTTGAAGCATCAGTCCCTATCTCACAACCCATTTATCAATCAATCATACACTCATAGATATATATATATATATATATCAAAAATATCACAATTTTAACATAAGGTAACATATTTGGATTCCCAATTCATATTACATTGACATGGTCAGGTATTCAGTTCAAATCATGAGTCAAGGTCTCTCATGCATCTCACATGCCATTTCAAATTTCCTTTAAACATTTAAATTAACATAAGGTTATTTCTAATCATAAAGCATACGTATGGACTAAACCATCCTAGATGTGACAAGTTCACTAAATTCATTTCATCTATCATAAGCTATGCTTATTACATTTACCCAAGGCGTAGTCATACTATCCTAATCCTTTCCCTTTCAAGTTTAACAATTTCATCTAAACCATTTAACAAAACAAACCATATGAATATACCCACTCATATAAATCATTTCATTCTATATGATTATACCCACTCATATTGAAATTTCATATTTAAATACATCCCACGAGTTTACCCACTCTTTTACCAATTTTTTCATTCAAGGAATATATTAAGTATACCCACTCATTATCCATCTCTTGAATAAAAATGCATTCAACTCTTATAATGAATTTACCAATTCATTAATCACCATTAATAACCCATGCTACCAAAGGGAATACCCACTCGTTGTTATAGTTCGCTTTTATTACTATCACATCGGAATACCCACCCATTTGTTTCCACTTACTCTTATTCATTTCACATGGGTTTACCAACCATGAATCCAATTCTAGTTCATTAAAACCATTTAATTCATGTACATCAACATGAAAAGAAGGCAATGCATCTCCTAGCAAATCAAACCATATTCCTTAAATTAATCAAGCTTCCTATAACTTGGTAAGCAAAGGAAAACCAAACATCATCAAGCAAAGAAAACATAATTAGTCTACTCACAATGTTTTTAGCTTCAAGTAAGTGATTCTTTGATGGAGGGGTTTTATTAAAAAACCATGATTTTATACTCTAAAAAATCATTTAGCACAAATAGACTATTCAATATTGAATTACAATCCAATTTATCAATGGTAGTAAATAAAAATTACTACATTTTTACATTAAAGGCAAAGTTGAGTACCCTACCTCAAGAAGACCAAGCCAATGCTAGGAATTTGGCACATTCAAACTCAAGTAGCATCTTTCTCGCACACACACGATTCCATATATATATATATATATATATATATATATACATAAACTGATTCACATGTCCCCCATGCCATGAGGGAACCCACACATTGAATATATATATATATATATATTCATACATTATAATATGCATGTGCGCCCTTGGAAGCAATGAAAACACCCTACAAAAATTCATTTGGGTCTCATAAACATCACCAGACCCTAAATAAAGTATGTGAAACAATTTAGCAATATAAAACCTTACCTCAAATCAATGACAGTGGACCAAACCAACCCAAAACACCTCTTCTTCATTGGTGGTTGCTGGAACACAATCCAATGGGTCTTGAGATACCCTCTGCAAAAACATAAATGAAAAGAAAAAAAGTTTCTCCCCAACCCTATGGAATTCGGAATAACTCCACCGGATGACGAATATCCTAGAAATCGGCTGGAAACAGGGGCAGAAACTCATACCTTGATGATTTGAAGGATATCACACAAGAAATAAGTTGGAAATATGAAGTTTAGAGGGAGATGAGGTGGACCATCACATACGACCTAGAGGGAGGAGTACTATGTGTTGTGCACCCCTGAAAGGGGGAGGAGACGACCTCCCTTTGGTTTTATAAAAAAACTATAATAATACTAATAATAATTATCATCATCATCATCATTAATAATAATAATATTATTATCGTTAAAAATTTATTTATTATTTCTTATCTTCCCCTTACTCTCATTTATCTAATTTTATTTCTAACTTTTAATTTAATTAATTCCAATTTTTTAAAATTACACATCGCAATGTTCCATCTCTTGAAATAAAGATCTAAAACATAGTTTTAATAACAACCCACCCAGTAATTGCAAAAAAATTAAAAAACAATTGTAAAAAAACACTTGGTTCAAAACATGGGTTTCTACAATCTACCCACCATAAAACTTCTCATCCCCAAGAAGCCTTTGGAAACTAAAAAATCGTCACCCCACATACCAAGGTTGTGAAGTTTTTTTGAATGATCATGTTATGTTTCCATATTCCAACCATACCATTGACTATTTTACAAGCCTAAGGGATTAAACCTTTAAAACTCGAGACAAATATAAAAATACAACCTAAACATTGAAGAAGAATTTAACCTTGACCACTCAACTAGAGACATGATCTCATCACCATCTCTTTAACCATCTACCCATTCGGACTTTCCACTAAGGGTATTAGCTTTTAATAGTGAATTCCAAACCATGGTTCCTCCACTGTTGGAGTTTTCAAATATGGAATGTTATAAGAATCATAGAGATGCTTCTCACATGAATTCTTTAACTGGTGAACCTGATTTCATCTAAGGCCACTATAGGGACTTCATCAAAAGAAAGTTCTAATCTCAATCGACCAACAAAAACTAGCCACACATGCTTTCCTCTAAAGAAATCACTGATCCATAAACCTCACTCAACCTTAAATTGATGAAGTTACTTTAAAAAATTCCATCACTAACCATATACCATAAGAAAAAATGGAAAAAACAAGCCACATCAGGCTAACCATCAATGAAGTATCCTGGATAATATGGTTGATGCATCCTAAATAGAACTGCAAAGACTTCCTCCCCAAGGCATTCATCAGCTAACACAACCACGTACACTGATGTCCTCACCCAACTTCTCACGACATTCCTAGAATAATCTTTCACTAGGCTATTTTAAAACCGTCATTCCTCAACTCAAATAAAGGAGTAACCCAAAGAACCATGCATCCCATGTATAACCCAGATAAATACCACTTATCAAACCAAATGACTTTAAAAACTTTAGCATGATGTATTACTAATTCTATCTTAGAGCCTCCTGGATGAAGTCAAGATAGGGGAAATGCTCATCTCATTTAGAAGAGCATGCTAAGAGTAATCCTAGGTCGCTAAGAAGATTAGTTGAACCACTGCTAGTCGACTCTTTACAACATCCCAACTTCACATGCTAGGGAATCATCAACCAAACCCTGATGCCTATACCACCCGAGGAATTTGTTTTCATTAAATCATTACCAATGAAACTCTTCCAAAACTAATGGAGTGTATAAAGGGTTACACATATCGAAAAACTCATCGATGTCGTGCTACCAAACATGCACTGACACGTACACTAGAACCAATGTGAAACTACCCACCTTAGGAGTGTTCATTTCATCACAAGAAATGACCAACCACTCACAAACGCTCTAGTTCAGAAACACATTAAATGCAAGTGTGATGTTCTATGAACCACAAACACCATGTAAAAACATCTGGCATGAAATCTGAAAATTAAATCGACCAGCATGTGAAAACACCTGAATTAGAAAAATTCCACTAGAGTAGTGGGACAAACATACCTTAACTCTCCAGTCACTCTACTCCAATGTTAACTCGAGAACATCCTTAGCCTCACTAGGATCCACAATTACACTGAACCCAAATGGTTCATTACATCACTAAACACTCAATGATTACCACATATGTCAACCCATACAACCCTGAGTTCACAAAAGCCACTGAAACATCATCACATACAACCATTAACTCGGGTGACAAAATACTAACTCATTCATACCTAAATAAAAGAGAGGTTCACACGACCTCCAAATAAAATGACCACGCCCGAGGCACGTCTAACCTATTGAACCAATAATTCATTGATGATTGTTCCCATATCAAGGGTCAAGATGCAATGAACACACATTTTAACAAGGGTGCCTTTTTAAAACCCAGAAGTCCTTCTAGGGACAATGACACCCAAATGGAACCAATGTGAAAAGGCTCACAATGGAAGCAAGGTGTCTCATGCTCTAAGGGTGCTACCTACCAAGGGCTATCCAATAATGAAGCATATTAATCGACCCTATACCTTGGTCATGCAAAATAGATTCACTAGGCTCAATATCACATTTTCATTTAATTCATTGCTAAGAAAGAAACATCCTATGGATGATTGATTACATCTCTGTTCCAAGGCACAATATAGGAAACATTTTAAACTACCCATCCATTAGGGTTTAAACAAAGGACACCACTTCATATTCAAATTTAAAGCCATTTCATTAATTCATTTCAACCTTTAAACATTTGAAATAATTTTAACAACCCACAAGTACCATTTCACAACATGGAAATTGGTTTTTAATCAACATCCAGGGGAAAAATAGGTAAGCTATATCAAAATACCTCTTTAAAAATTTAACATTCAATGAAATTCTTTCATTACATGAAATTTAGCATCTAAATTTATTTTAACGAAAATAAGTACTTCAAGGGTCCCATTTATTCAACCTATATTATTCAAAAATCAACCCCAAAATAGTCCATTTCATTGAAAAATTCCCCAATGGACGTACTTGGGTCCAGTTTAGTGTTTTGAAAGTTAAACAACCATTCAAGTTCAAAACATACTATATTTCTAATTTATAACCATTATCAAACATACCGTGGTTATAAAAAGGCTCAGTCACATGGGTGGATGTCTACCAATCGTTAAGGCACCCGTACACCTTACGGTTGGAATTTGGCTCCCATTAATTAAAAACATTCCATTTTAACATTTAAATTTTGCAGACCATTTATATTTCAACAATGCATATAAAAATTTATATAAAGGTCCAGATATGGTTTGTATATACAAGTTACCATTTTCCAAATCTTAAGGCTCCCATACACCTTACAATTGAATATTGGATCCCTCTTAAACTACAATCGACAATTTTAGCAGATTCCACCATTTTAAAACAGATGAATGCATGACATGATGATGATACATAATTGAAATCAGTAAAAAATTCAACATGAATCACAATACAGTACAAAAATAAGAAAAATATAGCAATGCCCCATGGGTGATCTCCTCAAGCACCCCAAGCTCCAGCTCGGTCCTTTTCTCAAAACTCCAAGTACAAGCAATAGACAAATCAACCTATATCATGCAAATATAAGTTCTACTTAGGTACCAAGGGTACCCGAGAAGGGTGTGAGATAAAATCTCAGTAGGCTGGCACCCACCAATGACTAGTCCAAACTAGGTAGTGAATAATAATTAAACAATGTCTAGGTATAGAAAAGTAACAATAGAATTTAATAAATAAACAAAAATCCATCCAGGTTCTTAAGGGACACCTGGTGGCGATACCAGCATTAGCTCATTGCCAGAATAGGATTCTGATCAGAATAAGCTTAAAACTATTCATGCTTCTAGAAACATAAATTCTCCAACACATCTTCTATATGGTAATGATATTATCCACTTCTTACAAGGATATAAAAAGAACATTAAAAATATCAAAAGGACCTTTCACATTATGAAGATATATTTGGTCAAAACATTAGCTAGAACAAATCCTTTGTTTTTGTTAGAAAAAATTCCCCCTGATAGAAAGAGTTACATTAAAAATATTCTAAGTATTAAAGAGGTATCAATCCCCTTCACTTATCTTGTAGTACCTATTTTTTGGGGAAGGCCTAAATGTAGTTATTTTTCCAAAACTGTGGACCAAATTCTCAATATGATCTCCTTTTATAAGGGTAAATCCCTCTCCATGCCTGGAAAAATCTGTCTGGTTAAATCCACAATTGTCTCTAAAATTGTCTACTCTTTGATGGTTTATAAATGTATTACTGTTATCCTTACAAAAATAAATGTCTACAATAAGAATTTTGTTTACACCGGGAGCACGTTGGAAAGGAAACTTGTGACCATCCATTGGAATAACTATTCTAAGACTTTGGAAAAAGGCAACCTTAACATTATCACCTTAATCTTTTCAATGAGGCTTTACAATCCAGACTAACTTGGAACCTCTATCACAATGATTCACACTCCATTTATTTTATTATAAAAATTTTCCTAGATAAGTTAAAGAAGGAAAAATTGATCTTTATTAGCTCTTCTATTTGGACATCCATTAGATAATACTTTTCCCACATCATGAGTAACTCAAGATGGATGGTTAGAAATGACTCTTCAATGATTTTTTTGTTAGACAACTGAAATGGTACCCCTTTAATCTCCATGTTACCTCCTAATAATTTACTAGAAAAAAATAATTTTACTATCAGAGAAGTGTTAAATTCTGTGACCTCTAAACTTCATAATAACATTGTTGAAATCATTGATAATTACCCCTATTCCAACTCAGATGACTTCATTATTTGGGAACCTGTTCATAATGGTGTTCTTAATTCCAAAAAATTTTACAATCACAACTTTCAAAATTTGGACAACAATTTTATCAGGTTAAAATCTTTTTATAATCCATGTATTAAGCCTTTGAGGTTTACTCTTGTTTGGAATATTGCACACAACAGAGTCCACACTGATGTTTGTCTTCAATATTTTGGGATTCAACATTGCTCTAAATGTGACCTTTGTAACCAAAATAGAGAAGATACTAAACATATTTTTTTTCCTATGCTACAAATTCTACCCTTTGGAAATATATTTTTGACATTTTTTATTATAGATGGATTCTGATTGACTCTCTCTGCTTGCAGTTAAAACACTGTGTGGTAATTTAAACCTCTCCGCAAATTAAAAATATTTTATTAGATGTTATTACATAGCTTCTTATTGTGATCTGGTAGGATAGAAATGCTCTCATTCACAGAAATGCATAATTCAATTTAAATATAGTTTGGATGTGGATCCTCATTGCTATTCGTGAAGCCTCCTCAATTCATCGGGCTTTCTATGACAACTCTGTCAAACTCATTGACATTCTTCATCATTTGAGGATTGATGATATCTATATTTAGCCAAGGAATAAATTTGAAGTTTTCTCACAAGCCCAGCTCCTAGGTTGGATTAAATTGAATTTGGACGGCACCTCTAAGGGAATATGTGACCCTCGGGTTGTGGTTACATCATTAGGGACCACCATGGGTAATGCAATAGTTGTTTCTATGGCAGTTGTAGAATCACATCATCCCTGGAAGCTGAAATTATGAGTGTGATCCACACTATTTCTTTCTCCAGACAATAGTTCTATAATAATATTTGGATTGAAAGTGATTTGACCATTTTGTCAAGGCCATGTGGAATGGAGTGGTGTACCTTTCTTGGCCGCTTACAACCCGATGGATGAATTGTCTTTATTCTCTCTTGGAGATCAGTTACATTTTCCCTCAAACCTTCCACAAAGCCAAAAATGTGGCGGGCGGTCTTTCTAATTGGGGAGTTAATTTGGACATAACCTAGAAAGTTGACCTTCCTGACGATATTCTTCCTTTTTATGATAATTATTGAAAAATGATTCCATCGTTTAGACTTTTGTAATCCCCTCTTTTTTAATATATATTTTTTGTCTCTGTTAAAAATAATTGTAATAGTGTATGCAGTTGTATAAAGAATAAAATACATGTAATAAATTTAACAATTTAACAATTATTCAATTATCCATTATTTAACTGCATATACCACTGGGTTCCTATGGAAACCCATATCTCAATACCTGCGTCGGCCCATGCCGGAGTTTGAACTATTTCTCATAATCAATTCACAATCATTATATCACATCGGCTTTCATTCTAATTTTAATTCAATTAATATATGACCAATTATAACCATAGTTTAATGTCAATTAATGGGTGTATAACGTCATTTATTTCACTCTGTGAGTATTTGGAGCATCAATACCCATCTCACAACCCGTTTATCAATCACACACACACAAACACACACACACACACACACACATATATATATATTATGGGTATAGAATGTCATGTCTAGAACCCTGTGAGTATTTGGAGCATTAGTCCATGTCACAAAACTTTTTATCAATCATTCATATATATATATATATCATGGGTGTTAAAAGTCATGTATAGCACTCCATGATTATTTGGAGCATCAGTCCTTGTCTCGCAACCCGTTTATCAATCATACATATATTTATATATATAATGGGTGTAGAACTCCATGTCTAGAACCCAGTGAGTATTTGGAGCATCAGTACTTGTATCACAACCCATTTATCAATCAGACACACACACACACACAGATATATATATATATATCACAAATATCACAATTTTAACATAAGGAAACATCTTATGGACTCCCAATTCACATTACATCTGCATTGTCACATATTCGGTTCAAAGAATGAGGCAAGGCCTCTCATGTATTTCACATGCCATTTCTAATTTCCATTAAACATTTCAATTTACATAAGGTTATTTATGATCATAAAGTATATGTATAAACTAAACCAGACTATATGTGTCAAGTTCACTAAATTCAACTCAACTAGCATAATTAGTGATTATTACATTAACCAAAGGCATTGTCGTACCATCTTAATCCGTTCCCTTTCAAGTATAACCATTTCATCTAAACCATTTAAAAAAACAAACCATATGAATATACCCAGTCATATAAACCATTCTATTCCATATGAGTATACCCTCTCATGTTGACATTTTTTATTTAAATGCATCCCATGAGTTTACCGAAATGTTTACCCATTTTTCATTCATGAAATATAATGATTATACCCACTCATTATCCATCACTTGCATAAAAATTTATTCAACTTACATAATGAATTCACCCATTCACTAATCCCCATTAACAACCTATTCTACTAAAGAGTATACCCACTCATTTTTACAATTTTCTTTTATTCCTATCACATGGGCATACCCACCCATTTTTTCCCACTCACTCTTATTAATTTTACATGGGTTTACCTACACATGAATCTAATTCTAGTTCATTAGAACCATTTAATTCAAGTGAGTCTACATGAAAAGGAGTCAGTACATCTCCTATCTAATTAATCCATATTCCTTTAATTAATCAAGCTTCCTCTAAATAGGAAAACATAGGAAAAACAGAAAACATTAATCTATGCAAGTATAAGAAGACTACTCACTACGCTTTTAGCTTGAAGGCAGCACACAACCAATGGAGGGATTTTATTACAAAAACATGATTTTGTACACTAAAAAATCATTTAGAACAAATAGGTAGTTAATTCCATAATTTTAGTCCAATTTATCAAAGGTAGTAAATAAAAAACTATTGTATTTTTAAATTAAAGGCAATGCTGAGGACACTACATCAAGAAGACCAAGCCAACTCTTGGTATTTGGAACATTATAACTCAAGCAACAACCTACTCTCACGCACGAACTTACATATATATATATATATATATCCTTAAACTGATGCATGTGTTCCCCGTAGCATGAGGAATCCCACACACAAAAGATATATATATATATATATATATATATATATATATATTCAATCCTAGAAATATGCATGCGCACCCTTGGAATTGAAACACCCTACAAAAATTCTCCTGGGTCTCATAAACACATCTAGACCCTAAATAAAGGGTGCAAAAAAATTTAGCTGTATAAACCCCTACCTAAAATCAATGGCGGCAGATCAAACCGACCCGAACAACCTCACCTTCAGTGGAGGTTTCCCAAACAATGACCAATGGGTCTCGAGACACCCTCCACACAACCCTAAATCAAAAGAAAACCGGAAACAGGTTTATCCCCAACCCTTGGAAATTTGGATAAACTCTAACAAGCAATGAATATCCAAAAATTCGGCTAGAAATAGGGAGATAAACTCATACATTGATGATCTAGAGGAGATCCCACCAGAAATAGGCCGAAAAAATGAAGATCGGAGGGAGCCAGGGTGGAGCGTCATGCGCGACCTGGAAGGAGGGGGCGTTGTGAGTCGCACGACCTAACAAGGGGGTGGAGAGGTCCTACCATTGGTTTTCTAACAAAACTAATAATAATAATAATCATCATCATAATCATGATTAATATTATTATTATTATCATTAAACATTTCTTTATTATTTCTTATCTTCCCCATAATCTCATTTATCTAATTTTCTATTTAATTTTTAATTTAATTAATTTCAATTTTTTTAAAAGGACCCATCACAGTGTTCCAGCTCTTGCAATAAAGATCCAAAACTCAGTTTTAATAATTAACTTCCCATTAATTGCCAAAAAATTCAAAAACCCTAACAAAACACCCGATCCAAAACATGAGTTTTGACATCTTGGGTCGATGAGATTATGAGGATTGACTTTACAATAGTAACAACAAATGTTTTGGGTGTCATTGGTCATTCCTATCTAGATACATGTGTATTGGTTTTTTGATGTGAGATTATTATTAATGTATATCATTGGTAATTTACTTTAATGCATGATGAAAACAAGGATAGTTTATAAATATAGTGAGGTATCATGTGTCACATTTTCTATTAATGATATGACATTGATTGATTAATCAAGAAATGATTTATCACTTTCAAGTAGAGGAAGATATAACTTGGTTCTTGTTAAATCAGATGGTATTATCTGTATTATATCCATGACCATAGTAGATGGACGTAAGTTCATATGGTATAGTCAACGAAACAATAAATGAAGCCTTCAAGGATGGTGATATAATATATGCATCTATCTTTATGAGATATCATGATACAAAGTGATTATATTGTATAGTGTATGTTTGTAGGAGAAATTATCATTGTTATAAATCAACCTTATCTCTTTAAGGTCATTTATGTGTTACTAAATTCTAATCCTACACTATGAGGGGAATTTATTTCGGTAAAGATAAAGGTCTAGAGGGTTACACACAAAGTTCTTTCAAAATGTTGGCCAATTCTAATGAATTGAAGTTTTGGACATGGTGGACCCCATTATAGGGGTTAGGTAATGTCCAAGTTTGAATGTTTACAAGAAAATAAATAAATTAAATATTATTCCTGTTTAAAATAATATGTGTTGAGTTTATTAACTCACAATATTCATAAGTAATTAAGTTAATACCAAAAAATAATTCATGAATAAAATATTCATTATTCATGTTTTCTCAAATATTTTATGGGAGAAACGAGTTGTGTTAATGAAAAATATTTAATCAAGTAACATAATATTTATGTTACAAGTAATCAAAAAAATATGTACAATAGTTTTGTCATGTTTAGTTGGTTGTAAGTGTTGATTTTTTTTTATTTTGATGGTTAAACTTATTAAAGGAATAAAGTGAACTATTATAGAGTTTTAACCTACATATTTAATCTAAAATAATCCAAATTTAAAGTTATATATTTCTACTAATAGTTTTAGAGCCTCTAACTCATCTATCTCATTTCCTAAAATGGGAAAGGATAGTTTTGGAGCACTTCAATCCATGCACTTCTTCCTGGATTGAGTAAATGGTGTATGAAGATTATGAGTACATCGAAACCCCCTTTGTTTTTCTACGCTAGCAATAATAATTCAATGATATATGTATTGGAAATATTTTGAGGTGTGTGTGGATGATCTAGTGGGTTACTAATTTGGACCCTTTGAGAAACAATCATCAACGATCAACAGAACACACCAAAGACTATAATAAAATGAGGTATCATTTTGATTTAGTTTTTGTTATTATTAAAATTAAATGTGATCCTTACATTTATAAATAGGGGTTATAGTATATAATATGATGTTTTGATGTATATTCAATGATTTTTTTACTGATTCCATGCTTCCACATAGAATCAGGTAACAAAAAATAATACAAATAAATTAAATTTACAAGTAAATTAACTTTATAATAAATTTAACAATACAAATAAATTTATAGTACAAACATTTTAATTTGTTATAATTATATCCATATTTAAAATTTATAATCTCTATCTAACTCAAAAAAAATCCAATTCACAGTATTCCTTCTCTATGGATTAACACAAACTCTAAGAAAAGAATCATATACCAGTAATATTTTTTTATATTTTAGTATTTCTATAAATAAATAAATAAATCATAAATATGATACAACAATTCATATTTGAAAAATAAATAAAAATGGAAAACTAATTGATAAGACATAAAACATAAATAATTTTTTTGACATAATACATAAATAAAACACGTTACAATTTAAAATGACACTCATAGTATGTTTTCTCAGTTCTGAGTATGTTCCACACTTTCAGTTATACCAATCACACTGCATATAAAATTTTTATGGGATTAATTACTATATGACACAGATGGATAATTGTCTATTTTATTAAATTATCAGAAAAATCAAAACATATTTTCTCTATTTGGACTATTTGAAGATGGTTTTGATCTAAAATGCCAATTTTAAATTGAAAACATGCACTTCTAGTTATAACAGTTACACTGTATATCATATTGATGTGAATTTAATTCGTACATGTCCCAAATGAATAGTTGAAAATATTAATAAAGTGTTATGATAATTTGAGCATCATTTCTTGGTTTTGAGTATGACATGTGTGTTTTGAACTAAGTTATCTGTTTTAAATAAAATCATGCACATTCAATCTTACCAGCCACACCATGTGTTAGATATATATGATATTAATTCATACATATAATAAATGAATCAAGAATAATATTTATAAATTATCAAATTAATATGAGTTTGTTTTCTTAGTTTTGAGTATTTGACATGTTTTTTGAACTAAAATATCATCTTCAAACTAAAAACATTCGCATTAAATCATACAAGACACACCATATATTTGTTTGATTTGAGATTATTTACTATATATAACAAATAAATTCTCAATATTTTCCCGAAACTATCAATAAAAACAAGTTTTTTTGCTCAATTTTGAGTATACAACACATGTTTTGAACTAAAAGTACACTTTTAACGTAAAAACACACCCTTTGAGTCACACTATCCACATTGTGTATCCGATTAAAATGCAGATGATTCCTATACATACCAAATGAATTATGGACAATTTTTATTATGTACAAAAATAATTAAATTGTATTTTCTTAGATTTAAGCAAGTGATGTGCATTTTGTACTAACATGTCACTTCTAAATGGAAACACACACTTTCAGTCATACTAGAGATATCACACATCAGATTGGCATGTGATTAATTATTACACATAAAGAAATTATTTTCAATATTTATCCTAATGTATCAATAAAAAATGAGTTTGTTTACTCCATTTTGAGTATATGGTGTGTTTTTTGAACTAAAATTTAACTTGGAAACTGAAAAAATTAACTTTTAGTCATACATGAAATCATCATGTGTTGATGTGACATGAGTTTATTTCATACACTTCAAAACTGAATTATCAATTTTTTACTAACATATCAAGACAATATGAGTTTTTAATTTTGGTTTTGAGTCTATGATATGCATTATAATTTTCAAACATAACCGAATATGTACTATGAGTGTAACTTTATATAAAAAATATTCATATTATCTATAGATAATGTAATAGAGAGGTTTATTATATCATTTTCAAATTTAGGATATTCATGATTAATTTTATTTTGTTTAGGAGAGCATGTTCAGTGATTAAGTATCCCATATTGTATTATTATATCTTCATTCCTTGTTTTCTTACAGCATTCTTAGTTCTATACAACCATGTAAACCTTGAAATGATTGGAAATCGCTAAGGAAAATTTGGAGGACTTGATTCATCCTTATTGTATTGATCCCCCCACACTTCGAGTATTTTTTATGTGATTCATGGTATCTAGAGAAAAATATACAATTATTTGGATATAAATATATATTTTTAAGAGATCATACCCATTGACCATAACATTTTTTAGATTCATACAATTGAAAATTAAGCTCATTATATTCTAGTAATATATCATTCATGAGAGAAATTAGTTCTACAAAGCTAATGTCACTCCATCCATTTATATCTTTCAAATTATATTGCTTCAGTAAGACTAATAATGATTTATATTCAATACGACCAGAAAAATGTGTCATCCAGGTGTAGATATTTAACATCTCAAAATATTTGGATAATTACAAAGGTCATCTTCAACAACTATTGTTATCTCCTCAAAATTATCTTCAACATCATTCATAGTTTTACTCATATTAGATGATCTATAAACCATAATTTTATCACAATCAATTACTACATTCAGTTATACCCTAATTATAATCCAAAATTTATGACATTGATCTATTTTTTAATAGTTAAAGTGGTCTTCTACCTCATCTGAAAAATTCATTTTGAATAAAAACAACAAAAACATGAAAAAATGATTTTGAATGGCCATTTCCATGATCAATTGCAGACTTTATGAAATCTTTATCCTCATCCCCATAATTTTTTTCCATATGATTGGCTGCCATCAATTTTTATTCATATTTATCCTGTTTGGTTCAATAATATTAATATTTAAAAATAAATAAATAAATACATGTAATGTATGCATATAATGTAATATTTTTTACACGCATAAACTATATGAAGTATAACATTAAAAAATATAATTATAAATTTTAATAAATTTATATATATATATAAATTATATAAAATAATATATAAAAATACCATATTTTATATTTCATTTCTAAATATATCGATTTTAAATCTATTACATATGTTTTTTTGTTAAATTAAAATCATATCAAAATATAATACACATTTTATGAAGTATTTATTTATGATTCCAAAATAAATTATCATAAGTACATAAAAATAACATATATTAAATTTTTATTAAAAAATAACATGTTATATTTTTTAATTTAGAAATATTTCATATGATACAAGATAAAAAATTTCATAGAAATTTTTTTCTATGATGTAAAAGTTATATTTCACAATTTAAAACATAAAGTATTCATACATAAAAAAAGTACATGTTAAATATATTATGTGCGCATTTAAACTCATTTCATAATATAAATAAATTATTTCACAAGGAAAATGTTTTTTATTTAAAAAAATAATTGAGAACACATAACATATAATACACACACACACACACACAATAAATTATATATATATACACATATAAAAACAGATTAAATAGAAACAAAATTTATATCTTCATGTGTGTGTAGATACATAAATACATAAATTGATTTGGGAATCTATTAACACACACACACACACACACACATATATATATATATCATGTATAGATCAATTAGGTTTGGAAAGCATTAATGGAAGGTTTAAGATTTAATTAAAAATAAAGAAAAATCTAAAAAATCTCTAAAAACATGTCATGGTCGAATGAGATATCATTAAAACATAAGTTTTTAATTTCATTTCTTTTATTTTGGAAGTGAAATAATCCACAAAATGATTTAAGGGGATGAAACATGGTATGACTTTCACAAGATCTTAAATGATATGTTTGATTGGAATGACACCCCCATGTCATTTTTATGCATATATTATTTATTTTTTAGATATTCAATGTTTTCTTGGTGTTTTTATTGGGTTTTGGATGTTTTAGGATGCCCAAAGAGTTTTAGGTATAGAACTTTGGTAGGTCACATCACAATCAAGGGTGTTGTGCTGCTACACAACCCAGTTATTGTTGATATTTTTATAAGAAGTGCGACCCTCCATGAAATTAAAGGTGTTGTGTAGCGATGGGTCCCAATAAGTAAACCTATTTTAGGTTAGGTGGCATATTTACAAGGATATATTGGGTCATTTTGCGACCCAACCCATTCATTGTGGCTCTTCTCATGGTGGAATTCCATTTCACCATAATAGGAAGGCCACATTGTGACCTTCCTGTGCCCAGTTTTTCTTGGGCCCCTTTCTCTCCTTTCTCCTTCTTGTATATCCAGACCTAGTTAGAGCTCATGGATCCCCTATCTCTTTATATATAACACTTGTCTCTCAGAACCATATACTTCTATTTTAAGAATATCTTTTAGGTTATTTCCATTTTTCTTATTCCCTTCCCATATCGTTTTCCTTAACCTCAATTTACCTTTCTCCCAGAAACACTAACACCAATTTCTGATGAATCTTGTGTTTTGGGTGGGTTTTATTTGGGGGTTTTAGATGTCTAGGGGTTATAGAGTTTATTTTCATGCTTGGTTTGGATTACACCATTAAAGGTAACATGTCGTGGTCAGTTTAAAGATGAATAGAGGTATGTGATTTGGAGAAATTTCCTTATATTACATGTCATGAAATTATTAATTTCTTTAAATTATTTATAATGAAATTATATGTATATTTGGTACTCTAGATGGGTTATAAATAGTTCTTCAGTTATATTTTTGGTCAGCATGAAATGGGGTTTCCCCATGGATTTCTTGTTTTGACTCAGAATTAATATGGTGCATACTATGTGTCTGGGAAAATTTCTTATTTTCACTTTTAATTGAATTTAAAGGCTTAAAGGGAGTTATTGGCACTAGTTTATTTTAAAAGTAAATGATTGATGTTTTAAAGGTATGGTTTATAATAAAATGGGTGTGCTGGATCATATTTAATGCTTTTAAAGACTTATTGTTTTTATAACCTTTTTAAATGTTTTGGAAGAAATATATTGGTTTCCAAGTGGATTTCAAATAATGTTTACATGAAATAGTTTAAAATGGATAAAGTGTCTTAGTATTCAAGTAACATTTTAAATGTCATGGTTTCTACTCTATAAATGATCCTTCATGATTATTTTTTTCTCTCATGATTAATCCCCATTATTTTTAAAAAAAATTGATTTAAATTTTAGCCTTGAGGGGGTTGTTTTATATTTCTTATTGATGCCTATGAATCGATGTGAAAGGTGATATTTTTTGAGAGGGAATTGAAGTTGAGATGAGGTTTATTGATTTTGATTTAAATCTTAATTTATGTGAGGATCTTATTATTTAATTTTTTTATAACCAGCATCTATTGATATCATGTGAACCCTAGGTGACAATGTAGAATGTCCAGATACATATTATGATAACTTAGTGTTCATAGTCTATCCCATCCCCTAGGAAAGTTATTCCCTCATATAGGATTATTTTTTTAATCTGTGGCCCTAAAGGGAATAGAATGTGATATTATGGTTTGACATAGGGGTCCCCTAGAGAGAGTGATCTTATGAACCAAGTATAATGTCCTTAATTTTATATCCTAATTAAATTTCCATTATTGTTATTTGATATTGATGATAGTTAAGGGGATCCAATTCTTCACCTTGTTTATAGCCCCTAGATCTCAATTGTATAGAACCATTGTGTGGTTACTATTGGTTTTGTTATTATTCATTGATTACTTAGTTCCTATTATGATTATGCTCTTCTATAGTTATGGTTTTAGTTTAATTTCAATATGATTTATAGGAATCGTCTTGAAATCATGGTTAAAAATGGAAAAAACATATTATTATAATCATGATTTAAGATATGATTTTGAATGGTGTTTTGATAAAATGGGAGAGGTTATTTTTATAAATTGATATTTTAGGAAATGTTTAAAAAAAAGAAATGAAAAGGAGAGTGGATTTGTTTTGATGAATTTAAAAATCCTCCTTCCATGAATTGAATTTTTTTATCAAAGATATTGGTTCCATTTTTTAAGAAGAGGTGGATGTTTTATAAAATTAATTATGTCATGTTACTTGTTTTCCTCTATAATCACATGTGAAAAATTATTTTATAAATTATGTTCAAAATAGAATATATATATATATATATATATAATTTTATTAAGGGAATTTCAATTAATCTTTGGTGAAATCCTTTTGGGAATGTTTGGATCAGACCCTTTATATACACTGGTGTGTGTGAATCTCTTACTTTTTCTCAAAATTTACTAGTATTTGATCTCATTAATTAATTTTTTATTGGATATTTGGATGGATGAGTTGGGATATGGTGAGTGATTGTGGGTTTTGTGGAGATTTTATGAGAGAAGTTTTGGATATTTTTTATTTATAGGATGTTGTATCATCCAATTCAGACTGGTGTATTTAATATTTTGTTCTCATTATATCCACTTACAATATATTTTATTTAGCGATGTAGTTGTATGTATTTTATGGTTGTTTATTTTGTTAGGTTTTGTTTGGTTGGTTTATTTATTTGGAATTACATATTTGACATGCATGGATGTCCATTGTCAAGATAGCTCATGCTGAATTCTCAGTGTGGTGTGTGTTATTTTGTTTATATGTTAATGAGGGTGAAATTGTTCCCAATATTTCATGTTGATACCCTTGGTGCTTTCCTCTAGCCCATGGTTATTGGGAATGTGATTTAGGCCTTGTGAACGATTAGTTTGCAAACCAATTCAATAGTAGCATGGGATGGTTCATTACAATGAGTGTTACAGTTAGGGTTCTTTTAAAAAGATGGTAATGAATTTATTAGTGCTTCCTAAAAAACTAATAAATGAGTTTTTTATCAGTACTAAAATTATAATCATTGGTAATTTAATATTATATCAGAACTAATTTTATCATTAATAATTCCCAATTTAATATAACACATCATTGAAGAATCAGAGTTATTCTTACACATGTTTGTTTATTATAACCTATGTGACCTTAAATAATTTTATTTCAATTTGATAATTTTTTTAATAAATTGTTAATTATATTAATGTATAAATATGTTTTACTATAAATTATTAATTATATAAATTTATAAATAAATATAAAAAATTAAATAACATATTTAAATACAAAATATTTACAATAAATTACTAATTATATAAATGTTTATAATATTAATTACTTATATAATATCAATAATCCCTGGTTATATTTAAATATTTTTAATACTGCTTCATAAATTCTATTTATTATATAAATGATCAAATATTTAATATTAAAAAATATATTAAGATATTTTAAAAGTTTAACAACTTTATTTTAATTTACACAACATTATTTCCAATATATTACTAATTACAATTAAATTTTGTATGAATTTTTTTTAAAATAATAATAAATTATTATTACTTTAATAAAATTTGTATAAATTACATAGGTAATAATATAATATATTTTTTATTAGCTACATAAAAACATAAATGTATAAATACTTTTTACAATATATTATTAATTATAAAAATATAAAAATAAAATATTTATTTAATAATCATATATAAATAGATTTACAATTGATAATATATAGATATTATTATTACTACTAATTAATTATATAGATTTATATTGTAACATACCTCATTCAACTATGTTATGATCCCATTAAAATGTCATTTTTTCCACCTTTTGGTGTTTTGAAACATGTTCAGAGGTTTGAGAATTGAGTATTGGGTGTTCGAAGGAGGGTGATCAAAGTGGGACAAACAGTGGCTGTAGAAGGCCACCAGATTGATGATGGGATGCTAATAGAATGGAGTTCCTATAGGTACTCCATCACCTATCATATAGGAATTCTAGAGGTATAGTCTCACTACCTAGAACCACCTGCTAGCTGGTGGTAGTCAACAGGTAACCGGTGGTAGCCACTGGGTAGCCGGTTTTCTCAGGCTAGGCCAAATTAATCAAGGGAAGATTTATATTTTATTCCCCTGAAACACCTACTTAACACCACTAATCACCTCCTTCAATACTAATTAAACATGATTGAATTTAGGGGCTCTATAGGGTTATCTTGGGCTCTCTCTATCAACTTTTCTTAGTGAATTGATCTCTTTTTAGTCATTTGTTCCCTCTTTAGTAATTTTGATCAAATACCTCTTCTTTCCTATATTTATATTTGAATCGAAAGTGGAGATATGCTACATTGATCGGATTTATTGATCATGTTATGATCACTATTTATCCCTTATAGATAGTTTGTGCATTTTTCTCATAGAGGTTAAGTCTCTTGTTGATTGTGGGGTGGCAGGTGTGGCCTTTGAGCTTTATGTTGATCTATCCTATCCACTAACCTTATAATTTTAGAAACATGATTATATGACATAAGAATCAATGTTTATGGACTCCTATAGGTTTTTCTAGTGTTCCCTTTTCCTCTGGTGTGTGAATCCTATTGTGTTTGGTGTGTGACCTAATTGTGAGGTAGGTGGTTATGTCTCTAGCCTATGTTTGGTGAATCATGAATGATCTTGGTTTTCTTAATGATTTTTTAAATAATTAATGAAATGATCCTTTATATTCTTGATATGTGTTAATAAATGGTTTTCTTATAAAATATGGTATTTCCCTTTTTTAGTAAATGAATGATGGATTTCAAATCATTATGATATAGTTTGTGAAACTGGTTTTAAAATCAAGATTTTAGATAGAAAATAGTTGTTTGGGAATTGTTCTTGAAATGTGATAAGCACTTCTGAAATGATTTGACATATATAGATTATGGTATCCATGGGTACCTAAGAGGGAGTTTAATATTAGTCATTGTCCTTATTTCTATAGAGGGTTCACTCAAGATGTGTTCCTAAATTCCCTAGGCCTCATTTACTTGGGACTTGATTACCCTAAATCATGTGGGGGGGGGGGTTCACTAATGTGATGTTCCTCTATCTCCTACTCCATGTGTCCTAGGAACTTGATTAGTGAACTAAGTATTAATTTTATACTATGGTATAATTAACCCATCTTGCTCGAACCTATGTTATCATAGGGGTGATATCCAGTGTGCTTTGGTTTTTCATTATTTTTTATTTGATACAATATATAATTCATTCTTGGATAAATGGTTCATTTGAAATGTGATTTGAAAATTTATTATCTAGATTTTGTTATTGAACTATGAAAAGGGGAAATGATTTACCATGATTTTGATATAAATGTGAATTTTTTTTATCATCCCATGGATTTCTTATACCGAGCATAATGGGATTATTTAACATAGACATGTTATGGAACACTTGGGTGAGATCCAAATGGTCTTGTTGGGATCACACCCTGCACACTCCCTTAGGGAAGTATAGACCTTGTTTTTTTCTAAAGTAGGAATGGGCTAGGTGTCGTAATGAATCAGCGAGGTTTATATCATCTGATCATGGGTATATGATGATGAAATGGTGGGATAATCCCCATGCATCCCATGAAGTTGAAATTTCTTATTTGAGTTGTCCTCTTTGTTTTTGTTTTTGGACTATATCTTGGTTTTGTCTTGTTTACTTAGTTGTATTGATATTACTATTTTTTTTGTTACGGAATACTCCGTTATTGGCTATATTTATCTATATTTATTTCATGTTTATTGTTTTAGGTTGGTCAAACCATTCCCTATGAATTTTTTGAATTCCTGAGTGTTAGTCATCATCCCTTGGGGATCAAAGATTCCCTTCAGGAATTATCATTATTTAGTTCAAAGCCTAGTTTGAGTCATTTTCTAGGCCATGTCATGAAAATTAATTACCAAATTGGGCTTGAACTCGTTCATGGGAAGTTTTTAGACATGATATAGAATTTTTGAGACTGTAAGTGTATGTTTTTAGTGATTTTTTATCCACCTGTCATTATAATTGTTAGGATGGTATGATTGAGTATGATATACTCTATAATACCAAATATAGGATTGAATAAGTACAATGAGATACAAATACAAGAGGGGGTGAATTTTATACTTTAAAAAAGTTCCATTAGGAAATTTTGGATAACCAAAATTCACAACACCTCTAAGTTCTAAAGACTTTCTTGATTCCAGGAAAGTAATTCTAGAAATGAAACTTACCAAAGTTTACACCAACCAAGATTCTACCATAAATCGTATAGAATCTAACTAAATCAGAGTACAAGTAAGGAAGTATAAGAATGTTATACTTTCCTTAACAATACAAAATGCAGTGGAAAAACAAAGTAGTAAAAACTACAAGTAATAAACAATAACTCTTTTAACCAAAAGAGAAGGGTATCCAAAAACCCTGGATAAGAGGTCCCGTGATTTATAATTTCAAGAAATTCTATTTTACCCACACCAGGGTAAGCCCTCGATATAAAGATTAGAGTTTGTCTTGCTATCCCCGCAAACCCTCAACTATCAGGTAGTCGGTACCTCTGTCTTCCTTAGCAAGGAAGACCTCAACTTCAAGGTGTTGGAACCTCTGTCTTCCTATACACAGAAGACCTCGATTGTAATCAGCAACAATCAGAGTCGTACGAAGCAAGTCTACACAAGGAAAAGTTTGAACAAGCTGTTCAAACTTTCTGCACGAAGCTTTAAGAGTTGATAAGAGCCTCTCTCTCTAGAAATCACTTCAGGAAGTTCTGATCACCAAAAATTCCAAAAGTCTCGAACACTTTCAAATGAGCTCCTATTTATAGGTGAAGCTCCAATGGTCGGCTCCCTCCTCCAATGGTCATATTTCTCCTTTATTTCAGAGGGATATGTACATGTGTAACTCAACCAACAGTTAGTCAATAATTGAAAGCACGCCATCTTTTATAATGAAACATGTGTAAGCCCAAGTAAAAATGAAGTTTGGAATGTAAGCAAATAAAAGTTCTGAGTCTAACCAAAATTGAATTTGGAGTCTATAATAAAGAGATATTCGGATTCAGTTTTGTATGAATTCGGAACCTGAATTCTGTAGAAATCTGGAGTCTGAATTTCAAGGAAATTCAGAGTCTAGTTTCATCAGAATTCGGAACTAGAACTTACAAAGTTCGTATTCAGAGTTCATGGGAATTCAGAGTCAGAACACATAAGAGTTCGGAGTCTGAATTTAGAGAACTCGGATTCAGAACTTAGATAAGTTCGTAATCAGAATTCAGTGTCAAACTAAAAGAGAGTTCGTATCCATAATTCGGAGTCGAACTTCATGAGAGTTCGTATCTAGAATTCGGAGTGGAACTTCATGGGAGTTTGTATTCAGAATTCGGAGTGGAACTTCATGAGAGTTCGTATCCAGAATTCATAGTGGAACTTCATGAGAGTTCATATCCAGAATTCGGAGTGGAACTTTATGAGAGTTCATATTTCAAATTCGTAGTGGAACTTCATGAGAGTTCGTATCTAGAATTTGGAGTGGAACTTCATGAGAGTTCATATCCAGAATTCGGATCCTAAAATAGAATGCTTCATATCAAAGTATTATATGATTCCGAGGTTTTAGATATGAATCCGATTTTTATACTTAAGAAAAATATTGATATGAACAATGAAATCATGGCTGGGGTAAATTCCTTTGGGAAGGAAATTTTTCTTATATAAGTAAAATATAGATTTTCTTAAGTATAAGGTGTATGTGATTTTTAAAATAAGAAGGAATGTAAAAAGTCATAAGTAAAATTTTATTTACTCAAAAATATCCCCCATTTTTGAAAAAACAAACAACCAACTGAAAAAGAATATAAGGAATTAAAAAAAATCCAGACTTTGAAATTAAAATTTTTTCTTCTCCCTTTTAGATTTTCCTTCTCCCCCTTTTGAGTAGTTCTTTTTCCTTCTCCCCCTTTGTGATTTTCAAACATAATTTAGGGAATGGAAAAAAAAATTACCTGAAACATTAGTAAAGACATAAAAACAACACAAGTTACCAATGTTTTCATTAATATTGAAAAGATTTTTACAAGGAAAGACATTACAACAAAAAATCAGATTGGTCTATTTGTCTTTTTTTTCCTTGGGGATTAACTTCTTCAACAGGGTTTTCAGCCTCTTCAAGTCTTTCTGGTCCTTCTCAGCTTGCTTTTCTAAGGCTTTAATCCTTTCATCTTGAGCCTTCAGAGCCTTAGACTGTGACTTAAGAATTTCATCATGTTTCACAAGCTTTTCTTTGATCTCAATCCAGAGATCTCTTTCCCCTTTCAAGCTTTGAGCAACTGAGTTAAGATTCCCATTCAGATCCTTCACCTATTGATTCTATGAATTTTTCTCAAGGGTCAGCTTATCCTGAAGATTCTTCATCCTCAAATCCTTGGTGTCAAAATATTCTTTTACATCATTCTGAAATTGATCAAGCTCTTCCATGCCATCATCAATTTTCTTTGACCATAGAGTGGTTTTGCTGCAAGATTTTCTATGAACATCATAATTGATGAGAAAATTTCTATGCTCAACCTCAATCATTACACACTTATCCATCACCATGGATACAGATTCTGATTTCTTATTTAAGATGTGTTGAATCATCTAGCATCTCGAGTCTATGGTGGGAAAGATTAGAATTTTATCCACCAATTTCTTTAAAGACTCAATAACAAAATCATGCCCCAGTGTTGATGATTCCGAATCAGATACCTTGTTCGGGGATTGTTCTTCTTCAATTTTCACCAACTTTCTTTTAGAAGAGCCACCAACATTCTTCTTCCTTATGATATCTTTTATTGGGGTTTCCATAATAACTTTCTTACCCTTATCAAATTTTAGAATGTGTTCTTCATCAGGAGATTCTTCATCACTTTCAGATAGTTGAGCAATTTTGTCTTCATCAGGTTTCTCCTTCTCTGCTCCTTCTTCTAGAAAGTGCTTCTCATAGCTTTCTTCCTCAAATAATTCATTTTATTTCTCTTCTTCCTTGTAATCATCTTTCTTACCATCTTTCTCATCTCCCTTTCCCGAAGTGACAAGCATTGAGGACTCGGCCTCAGAAGTCGGAGTGGTAGTTTTTCTGATATATTTTCCTTCTCTTGATAATCTTCAACTTGTTTAATCAAGTCATCTAGATCACCAATCTCTTCTTCTACTACTACTACTTCTTCTTCTACTTCCTCCTGTTCTTCTACTCTTTCAACAACTTCTTTCTCTTTATGTTTTTCCGGAGTGAATTAGTTCTTTCCAGGGGTCTAAGGTAATGGTTGGACAACAAAAGTTTCCGGTACGGGAATCTTCTCAGAAGCTGCTTCTGTGTCTCTCAAAAGGGATTGTACAACTTCCGCTTCAGAAATCTTCTTCTTCATCTTCTTCTCTTTTTCTACCTTATCAAGGTATTCAACAGCCTTCTCCATTAAGAATTTAGCTTCAGCAGGGTCTAATCCGAACTGAGGTTCCACTTCTTTCCTTTTGTCCTTATCTTCCCTCCATTTAGAAACCACATCATCTAGATATGCTTTCTGTTTCTTCATCTTGGGAGGTGCGGATTGGGTTTTCTTAACTTTAGGGTTCTTGTCATCAACTACCAATTCTTTCAATTTCCTCTTCTTACCATCCTTCTTCACTGGTTCATCTTTCTCTACATTTTCCAGAACGGATTCTGCCTCCTCCATTGGCCGATCATAAAACTCACCTGACTCTTTTGAAAAACTGGCTTTCATCCTCTTTAAGGTTTCATCACTTATCAGCATCCCCTTACAATTTCTCATCTTGGAGGTTCAAGAAATATTGAAGGAATCAAGACACTGAATGATAAGCTTGGAGAGAAAGAAGGATACGTAATAATTTGAGCTTTCAAAGTGCCATTCTTGATGTTCTGAACTGTAATAAGAATGTGCCTCATCAGATTGATATTTCCTAGACTTACCAAGAAATCCAAGATGTAAATATCACTTTTCTTTAGGTTATCCTTATCACCACTTCTCAGAACAAAAAACCCTTGAACCCACAACTTTAGAATCCGGTTTTTGGTGGAGATATGGGAAATCTTTGATGTTTTATCATCTTTGAGTCCAAGGCATTCCATTGCCTTCACTTTGCTGAAACTTCCTTGCACATCCGGTATCTTATGTGAACAAAATTCAGATTCACCATCGTATGATAAGCCCACCAAGCTTGTAGCCTCAGTGTAAGAGAGCTTGTAAGTCTTTCCATAGCTCTTAAAGGAGAATTTTTCTCAGCCATCTTCTTCAAAGAATGAAATAGAATCATAAAATTCTACATGCAAATCTGTATAAACAGCATTCTGATTTCCTGGTTTCGATACGTAGAAATCTTCCCACCCATTGAGTTAGATATTCTTAGAAATTAGAGAATCAAACTTACTGAAAAAGTTCAGATGGACCAACCTTTCCCTATAGACTAACCAATTTGAGATTGGCTTCATAGAAGACATATCTTTGGAAGTAGCTTCTATAGACATTCGGAATGGTGAAGCACTGAAATATTTAGAACAGGCTTTAAGAATTGAGGCAGAGCTTTGACACGCGAGGGCTTTGAAAACGATGTGGGAAAACCATCGGGGTCCCCTTTATAAAGGTGATGGTGGTGACCTTTGAACTTCCAAAACCAATCTAATGGTTGAAAAACTTTTTTCCCTGATCTGATGGTTAAAAACACACCCGCAAGGAAATATTGAATCTGATCTTTTGAGGTTTTAACAAAAACATTCGGATTTAAGAAGGAATGAATCTGAGAAATTTTATAAGAAAAAGAAACTACCAGCAACTAAAAACGATTATGAAAACTTAAGTAAGGAATTCATACCATTCGGATTGGCTAAGAATTTTATTCTTAATAGGTGATTTTTTTCTTGAAAAATAATTAACTACAAAAAACTTACTATGAAAAACTCACTATAAAAAACATAAGGGTGAAAAGTTTATTGCAAAAAAATTGAGTACCAAAACTCTTGTACGAAAAGTATGAGTATGAAAATTCACATTATGAAAATTCTCATTACGAAAATTCTCATTACGAAAATTCTCATTATAAAAAATCTCATTACGAAAATTATCATTCCGAAAATTCTTATTCCGAAAATTCTCATTATGAAGATTCTCATTACGAAAATTCTCATTCTGAAAATTCTCATTCCGAAAATTCTCATTACGAAAATTTCTAGTATGAAAACATCATTACGAAAATTTCCAGTATGAAAACTTCATTATGAAAATTTTGAAAGGATTATTATGAAATATTTTGAAAGACTCATTACGAAAATTTTTGAAAGACTCATTACAAATTTTTTTGAAAGACTCATTACGGATTTTTTTGAAAGACTAACAAAAAAATGCATCCCCCTATGAAAAGGTGTTTATTACTTTAAGTAGAATGGTTCAACATGAAGTTAATGAAGGAATATTACCTCATGGTTATCATTACTAACTTCTGTTTAATTTTTTCAAATCTATCGGAGGGTAATGATTTTGTGAAAATGTCAGCAAGTTGATCTTGCATTCTGATAAATTGAAGAATGATATCTCTTTTTTGTGTGTGATCCTTAAGAAAGTGATGCCTAATGTCTATGTGATTTTCATGAGAGTGATGTGTAGGGTTTTTACTAAGAGAAATGGCACTTATGTTATGACACAAAATTTGAGTCTTAGTAAAACTCAAGCCATAGTCTTTGAGTGTGTGTTGCATCCACAACACATGAGCACAACAACTTCCAGCTGCTACATATTCAACTTCAGCAGTGGAAAGTGATACAGAGTGTTTCTTCTTGCATGACCAAGAAACTAATGAATCTCCTAAAAAATGGCAAGTTCCGGATGTTATAATTCCCGAGCCTTAAACCTTACTTAATCTTGAGTTATTACAAGATTACACATTGAGGATCTTATCAGGTTTAGATTTTTAGAGAATTAGATCATGAAACTTGCATTACATTCCACATTTAAACAAAGTGGTTATAGAAAAGACAATATTCATTCATCCCATCAACGGAAACATATTTAAAATAAAACACGGATTCTTTCTTGACACATCCTTGACACTATCATCACATCATGTACCTTTCCCTTGACCTGTGAAAAACATTTCAAAAACTTGGGATGAGTATAAAAAGCTCAGTAAGGGTTATAAAAATATGAAAAGGAAACATGATTTCATATATACATAAGAATGAAATCATACTTTACCCATAAAACATAGGAACTTTAACATACCTCATAAAACCATGAATAAATCATAGAAAACATAAGACATAAAGGAAAAATGAGGCATTCATAACATTCTTACATAGGGAGTAACCCTCTTGTTTATGTTTGGAATACCCATCACAGTATATTCCCTAAATCTCTTCGGAGAAACCTTAACGTTTCACTCCTTCGCGTTACCCAATGCATTGGAGAGCTATATCGGGCTCACCCGCCCTTAGTTTTTCATGGAACCACCCATTCTTCATAACAATGCCCAAGAACCATAACATAATCGTATCAAATAAAACATGAATAAAGGAAACATAACATTTCCACATTTCAATCACAATATAACATTTTAGGATATTGAAATAATGAATCCATTAGAAAACCATTTTCAAAACCATTTAAAACATTTAATAAAGAGATTTTTGAATCAAAGTGTCCCATACCACCATGAATCTTTTAACATTTTAAACCATTAATATCCATATAAATAAATCCTTAAAATCGTTTTGAAAACATGGATATTAATAAGAACAAATAATTAAAACATTTAAAGTGATATTTTGGTTAAAGGGGTTTTACCAAGATTAGTGACACTTGAATACAATAATTGAGGAATAACATTTAATCATAACTTTATAATATCATGAGAATAAATGGATTAATGATATAATATTCCAAAGGACAGTATATACACCATATATGAGTGAATTGGTGCATAACAACAATGAAGTCTCAATAGAGATGTAAAATGTGATGAAATCCATTATAAAGAAGGTATCCTTAAATTAATGATAAATCAATCTCAAAATTATGTGTGAAAAATATAAATACACCAAATATAATTGGATATTATGTGTAAAACAATAAAAGTTCATTCACACATATTCAAAGGATGACATATTCAATGACTACATGTTGAACCCAAATAAATCGAAATTGGGTTAAAAAGTTCCCTTGGTAAAATTCAACAGCCTAACAGCGTCACTTCAAGAATTCAGAAAATGAGATGATGAGAGATAAAAAGGGAATATCATCACTTGGAAATAAAATTTACATCAATAAGGATATAGAAGAACATATCCCAAAATAATATTATGTGAATTAAAAGACATAACAAAATAAGTCTTTTAAAAAGAGGAGGGTGAAAGGTTTCCTTACCGACTTGGGTAACTTTCGAAAAGTACACCCCATTGAAGAAGTGTCATAAAATGAATATGTAAATACCCATAAATGTAATTATATTACAAAAGTAGTGTAATAATGGGAAGTACATAAACCACTCAAAGGAAATTGTGGCAAATGTAGCATAAATCCCATGGGAATAAAAGTGAGATGAAAAATCTCTAACGAAAACTCGGCAGCCTAATGGCGCCACTTAAAACTTCAAAAATGGATTGATGAGAGGAAATAGGGTCTCTCATCACATAAACATAAAGTTTACAGAAAGAGGAATATAAAATAACATCCCCCAACATTACAAAGAGGAGCTTAAAAGAAGTGACATAAAGGAGAGTACTTAAAAAGAAAGAGAGAGGTTAGATCTCTTACGAAAATTCGGCAGCCTAACGGCGCCACTCAAAACTTCCAAAATGGATTGATGAGAGAGAATAGGGTCTCTCATCATATAAAAATTACAGTAAGAGTAATATAAAAGAACATCCCAATAACAAGAAAGTTTAGCTTTAAAAGGAATGACATAAAAGAGCGTACTTAAAAAGAAAGAGAGGAGTAGGATCCCTTACCTCGGGTCCGACTTGACTCGATCATTCTTTAACGTCCTGAATAATAAACTTGAGTTAATTTACACTTTATTAAGAACCTTTTTCTAGTTCATTATTCCTTTTATATTACTTATTGTCATGTTATAAACATTATGTAATCATTTAAGTTAATAATGTTTGTTTTGTCGATATTTGGTTCTTAAGTCGAAAGTGGACTTCTTACAATTACATGTTGTTCGTGTGGTCAACGGTTCTTTATATCCAGAATGTAATTCCTGATTTGGAAAGAATATATATCATATATATCCAGAATATACATGTATTTATAATATTACATAATCATTTAGAGGTAAGAAATGAAATGCACCGTTCATGGAGACGGTAAGCCGTACGTACGCATGAACGCTACTTTCATTTCTTTGTCATATTAATGGAATTGAAACTAAATGAGAGGTATGTATATTTTAATTACAGAATTATATTAATCATTTAGATGTATCATTCATCACATATATCCATTATATACATGTACTTATAATAGTACATTACATTTGGGGATAAGAAATGTAATGCACCGTTCATGGAGACGGTAAGCCGTACGTACGCATGAACACTACTTTCATTTATATCTCATACTTTAATGGAAAGAAATAATAATGATATATAGGTATATTATAATTGAAGTATAACATCATATATAATAACATTAAATCCATCCTTTATACGTCCCACATATGGCATTAACGAATCACATCACTTTGAGTGGGCGGTAGTCCGCACTTCCTAAAATGAAGATATCACGTATACCCATAATGGAAGACATAAAGGTAAGCCACAAATGAAAAATACATAAGCTTAACTAAAACATAAACATATTATATATCATATATAAATATAGTGACATCTTAATTCCCACCTTTGAAGGTGTTATATGAGTGTTGAACAATCATCGTTTCATGAGGCAGAAATTCACCATCCACGGAAACAGTATGTTCTTTAACCATTAGATGTAGGTGTGTGTAAGTTTAGCTATAATCCTTATTATAACAAAATCCTAGTATATTGAAGATACTGGAGTTGTTACAAAAGAAATGAATAAAAAGAGTTTAGGGGGTTGGAGAGGCAAAATAAAACAAAAGGACTCAAGTGAACACATTACCTTAAAATCGGGTAACTCCCTTTGGTTTGAGTTCAAAGGCTTCCTTGGGAATACTTATGTCCAAAGTGAGGCTTCAAGGATTAATAGAGGGAAGTGGAGAGACAAAATGGTCAGGGTTTTTCCGATCCAATGGCTTTGGGGGTATGGTTAAGGAGGTATAAGTGGGGGCCTTTTATAAGAGGAGATGAGGGGCACTCTTGGAAAGTAAGCAAATGTTACTTTATTTTAAAATGGTATTCAGATTTAGGAGGTCCCACATTGATTTGTTTCGAGGATATGGTGATAAGGGTTCAAAATACACTCATACAATAGGTTTTGGACATGTGTAGGTCTTAGATATTACATTATCTTTCCATTTTATTTAAATCGTTAAATAATGAGGTCATCGCTGCATCATAATGATGTCATAAATAATTTAATTTAGTTAATGTCTAAAAATTATAAAAAAAAACCTATGATGTAGGAAATCTTTTTATCTTTCCAATTAATATTTATAGTCAAAAATATGATTTGCATAACCCCATGTAAAAATTGTTTTAGTAAAACATTTCATGTTTGTCTCAGTTTTACTTTAACTTTAAATAAAAAGATATTAATGTAATTTTGCAACCAAAGTGGCTTCATGGGGTCCCCAAGTTGACCCATGGGTTGTCTTGGTCGTACATGACACATCCAATGAGTTTATGACATGTGTCAAGTTCATTTCATATTATTAAAACATTATTTTTACCTTAAACTACACTAATTACCTCTAATCGCGATTAAAAACTTAATAAGTTACTATTCACCAAAAAATTATTTTAATCCCATTGAACCACATTTTACTTCTTAATGACAACCATGTATGTCGGATTTTTGAAATTCAAAACACAAAGGTGGAAAAATTTCATTTAAACGGAAAATCAGTTTTTATAAGTACCACTTAGTGGTTTCACTATTCATCAAAAATTGAAGTTTTTCAGAAAATTACCAAAAATTCACCCTAAGATATATTTGATATTCCGAATTCAAAAATGAAGTCTATTTTACAAAATTCAAAACATATAAGTCAAATTAATTAATTTAATAATTAATTCCCACTATCATGACAAATAGCGTGTTTTTATGAAACAATAAGTATCAAAAGTTCGACACTAGTTTAAGTCTGATTTCAAGGTGAAATTAATTCCAACGAACACTATTGGATTTAATGGTAAAAATATATTCTAATTTCACTTTAAAACCAATTAAAAATATAATCTAATCATATAAATAAATTAGATTAAAAAGAGGTTTTGAATTAAAATACAACATTTTACACTATTCATTAAAAAATGAACTTTATCAGAAAGATACCAAAAATTTACACAAAGTAAATTTGGATGTCCCGATTCTAAATAAGAGTTTTATTTGGTCCAAATAGAATGTATAATAGTGAACAAAACTATATTTAATGACGGTTCTACATCAAAAGGCGATAAGCGAACCTTTAGTGAAAACTAGGGCATATACGCCTAAAATTGAATTCTTTCTGTATTTTAAGCCTTTATCCTTTATTGGATAAATGTAAAAGCATTTAAAAACATATATAATCACATTTTAGTTATTTCTATCCATTCCCGCCAATACAACGGCTACATGTTAACTGCCATTTAAAATAATATTATTTTATTATTAGAGTGCAACGTAAGATTCCCAAGAAACTCGTTGTTGCGTGTTGGGTACGCCATCGAGCATAGCGTCCCCTTTAAAGTCATATTAATATTTTATTCACAAATATGGATAAATATGAAAATGTCATATTCTTTATTTACCAGGGGTGTTACATCCTTCCCCCCTTTTGGGAATTCCGTCCTTGCAATTTTAAAATTGGGCTTGGAAACATCCTTGAAAGTCCCACATCGGAAGAAGAGTCGGTAAAACAGTCACTTTAAAATAAATAAAGATAAGTACAAAAGTCACCCGAGTTAACCCATACTAGGATTCCAAGTATGAAAACATGGACATGGAGGAGAAAACATAGGGTCATGTTCTGATGAAGAGTGACAGAAAACATGTTTAGGAGAAAGTTAACCATGAGAAAATCACAAACTTGTGATGGGTTAAACAGTATTCGATTCCCCAGTAGGAAAAGTTAATAGACAAAATTTTTGTTTTAAGATACCTTATATTGGGGAATTTATTCATAAGGAAACAAAATCACTTATCATGTTGACTTTCAACTTTTATTAGATTCCTTACAAAAACTCATATTTTCTCCAAAAGGAGAGTATTTAAAAAGACTTGTTCACATTAAGAGTACTATAATCAACTTTTAGAGAATAAACTAATCCACAAAAGAGAACTATATACTTCCCATGTCTTTAGACTTTAACCAAAACCAAAACCAAAAAGGCTAGTACAAGATCAGATAATCCAGAAAAGGATAACCCTTTATAAAAAGAAAATCTATTCTTAACCTCCAAAATTTGTCCAACAAAACCCAAAGTTCAACGAGGACCATTAGATAAACAATTTTTCCATAAAATTATTCAAAGTAAACTAATCTAAGATTGAAACCCAAATATTTTAAGGATTTAGTCACATAGTCTTCCAAGTTAAATTGTAACATTTATCTCCAAACAACATCAGTTGCTCCTAAAGTCTCGTATTGAAAAGTAATTAACCTAATCACATATCCTCCATGATAGGTGAATCATTTTCATAAATAACCCAAAATCAACTTACTCTTAATTCATAAAATCATATAACTAAAATAATCAGTCAAACTAACCAGGGACTTCACGTAGTCCAGTGGTAGGCGATAAATACCAGTCGCACTTTGGTTGTGGGTTCGATTCCCAAAGCTTAGTCCGACGCGACGGGTTTTCACATGGTCTGCGTGTTGTCCTTTTTCCAAAACTATATAATTCTCAAAACATTCCCCAAAATGGGATAAAATAATCAAAAATAACCATAACATAATTTAACCTCAATTTTATCTCATGCCTTTCACTTCCATCATAACATATTGTAACCCATAATTACCTCAAAAGTAAGGATCATATAAACTATAATGGTTACCTTTATAATTATTACCTGAACTTCCACATCGATTGGTCATCTCGTACATGATGCATTAAAGATAATACCAAGGATCAAGTGGTTGATCATGACTCCTTGATAGTTGGTTTAGAACAACCACGAGTTTCTTCATTGAATCCCCCATTTTATCTAGTATCTTAATCATAGAACCAACACAGTTTCCTTCATACCTGTTGCCTCTTTGGTGCCTGCTAGATCCATCCATTCACTAAAAACAGAAATGTTAGTGTGAGTATATCAAAAAAACCATCATGTACTAATGAGGAAGGTAAACACTAAGATATACTTACTCATTCACTTTATCTAAAACCAGGACTCTTTCTGAAATCCAAACCATTATGGTAATGTCACTTATGATTAATGAATACCCTAACCTCTAAAGTTATCTAAACCGACCTCTGATACCAACTATAAGGCCCCAGCCTTAAACCTTACTTAATCTTGAGTTATTACAAGATTACACATTGAGGATCTTTTCAGGTTTAGATTTTTAGAGAATTAGATCATGAAACTTGCATTACATTCCACATTTAAACAAAGTGGTTATATAAAAGACAATATTCATTCTTCCCATCAATGGAAAAATATTTAAAATAAAACACGGATTATTTCTTGACACATCCTTGACACTATCATCACATCATGTACCTTTCCCTTGACCTATGAAAAACATTTCAAAAACTTGGGATGAGCATAAAAAGCTCAGTAAGGGTTATAAAAATATGGAAAGGAAACATGATTTTATATATACATAAGAATGAAATCAAACTTTACCCATAAAACATAGGCACTTTAACATACCTCATCAAACCATGAATAAATCATAGAAAACATAAGACATAAAGGTAACTTGAGGCATTCATAACATTCTTACGTAGGGAGTAACCCTCTTGGTTATGTTTGGAATACCCATCACAGTATATTCCCTAAATCTCTTCGGATAAACCTTAACGTTTCACTCTTTCGCGTTACCCAATGCATTGGAGAGCTATATCGGGCTCACCCGCCCTTAGTTTTTCATGGAACCACCCGTTATTCATAACAATGCCCAAGAACCATAACATAATCGTATCACATAAAACATGAATAAAGGAAACATAACATTTCCACATTTCAATCACATTATAACATTTTAGGATATTGAAATAATGAATCCATTAAAAAACCATTTTCAAAACCATTTAAAACATTTAATAAAGAGATTTTTGAATCAAAGTGTCCCATACCACCTTGAAGCTTTTAACATTTTAAACCATTAATATCAATATAAATAAATCCTTAAAACCATTTTGAAAACATGGATATTAAAAAGAACAAATAATTAAAACATTTAAAGTGATATTTTGGTTAAAGGGGCTTTACCAAAATTAGTGACACTTGAATACAATAATTGAGGAATAACATTTAATCAGAACTTTATAATATCATGAGAATAAATGGATTCATGATATAATATTCCAAAGGACAGTATATACACCATATATGAGTGAATTTGTGCATAATAATAATGAAGTCTCAATAGAGATGTAAAATGTGATGAAATCCATTATAAAGAAGGTATCCTTAAATTAAGGATAAATCAATCTCAAAATTATGTGTGACAAATATAAATACACCCAATATAATTGGATATTAAGTGTAAAACAATAAAAGTTCATTCACACATATTCAAAGGATGACATATTCAATGACTACATGTTGAACCCAAAGAAATCGAAATTGGGTTCAAAAGTTCCCTTGGTAAAATTCGACAGCCTAACGGCGTCACTTCAAGAATTCAGAAAATGAGTTGATGAGAGATAAAAAGAGAATATCTTCACTTGGAAATAAAATTTACATCAATAAGGATATATAAGAACATATCCCAAAATAATATTATGTGAATTAAAAGACATAACAAAATAAGTCTTTTAAAAAGAGGAGGGTGAAAGGTTCCCTTACCGACTTGGGTAACTTTCGAAAAGTACACCCCATTGAAGAAGTGTCATACAATGAATATGTAAATACCCATAAATAGAATTATATTACAAAAGGATTTAAATAATGGGCAGTACATAAACCACTCAAAGGAAATTGTGGCAAATGTAGCATAAATCCCACGGGAATAAAAGTGAGATGAAAAATCTCTTACGAAAACTCGGCAGCCTAACGACGCCACTTAAAACTTACAAAATGGATTGATGAGAGGAAATAGGGTCTCTCATCACATAAACATAAAGTTTACATAAAGATTAATATAAAATAACATCCCCCAACATTACAAATAGGAGCTTAAAAGAAGTGACATAAAAGAGAGTACTTAAAAAGAAAGAGAGAGGTTAGATCTCTTACGAAAATTCGGCAGCCTAACGGTGCCACTCAAAACTTCCAAAATGGATTGATGAGAGAGAATAGGGTCTCTCATCATATAAAAATTACAGTAAGAGTAATATAAAAGAACATCCCAATAACAAGAAAGTTGAGATTTAAAAGGAATGACATAAAAGAGCGTACTTAAAAAGAAAGAGAGGAGTAGGATCCCTTACCTCGGGTCCGACTTGACTCGATCATTCTTTAACGTCCTGAATAATAAACTTGAGTTAATTTGAACTTTATTAAGAACCTTTTTATAGTTAATTATTCCTTTTATATCACTTATTTTTATGTTATAAACATTATGTAATCATTTAAGTTAATAATGTTTGTTTTGTCGATATTTGGTTCTTAAGTCGAAAGTGGACTTCTTACAATTACATGTTGTTCGTGTGGTCAAAGGTTCTTTATATCCAGAATGAAATTCCTGATTTGGATAGCATATATATCGTATATATCCAGAATATACATGTATTTATAATATTACATAATATTTTAGAGGTAAGAAATGAAATGCACCGTTCATGGAGACGGTAAGCCGTACGTACGCATGAACGCTACTTTCATTTCTTTGTCATATTAATGGAATTAAAACTAAATGAGAGGTATGTATATTTTAAATCCAGAATTATATTCATCATTTAGATGTATCATTAATCACATATATCCATTATATACATGTACTTATAATAGTACATTACATTTGGGGATAAGAAATGTAATGCACCGTTCATGGAGACGGTAAGCCGTACGTACGCATGAACGCTACTTTAATTTCTATCTCATACTTTAATGGAAAGAAATAATAATGATATATAGGTATATTATAATTCCAGTATAACATAATATATAATAACATTAAATTCATCCTTTATATGTCCCACGTATGGCATTAACGAATCACATCACTTTGAGGGGGCGGTAGTCCACACTTCCTAAAATGAAGATATCGCGTATACCCATAGTGGAAGACATAATGGTAAGCCAAAAATGAAAAATACATAAGCTTAAGTAAAACATAAACATATTATATATCATATATAAATATAGTGACATCTTAATGGCCACCTTTGAAGGTGTTATATGAGTGTTGAACAATCATCGTTTCGTGAGGTAGAAATTTACCATCCACGGAAACAATATGTTCTTTAACCATTAGATGTAGGTGTGTGTAAGTGTAGCTCGAATCCTTATTATAACAAAATCCTAGTATATTTAATATACTGGAGTTGTTACAAAAAAAATTAATAAAAAGAGTTTAGGGGGTTGGAGAGGCAAAATAAAACAAAAGGAATCAAGTGAACACATTACCTTAAAATCGGGTAACTCCCTTTGGTTTGAGCTCAAAGGATTCCTTGGGAAGACTTCTGCCCAACGTGAGGCTTCAAGGAGTAATAGAGGGAAGTGTAGAGAAAAAATGGGCAGGGTTTGGCCGATCCAAAGGCTTTGGGGGTATGGGTAAGGAGGTAGAAGTGGGGGCCTTTTATAAGAGGAGAGGAGGGGCACTCTTGGAAAGTAAGCAAATGTTACTTTATTTTAAAATGGTATTCGGATTTAGGAGGTCCCAAATTGATGTGTTTAGAGGATAAGGTGATAAGGGTTAAAAATACACTCATCCAATAGGTTTTGGACATGTTTAGGTCTTATATATTACATTATCTTTCCATTTTATTTAAATCATTAAATAATGAGGTCATCGCTGCATCATCATGATGTCATAAATAATTTAATTTAGTTAATGTCTAAAAATTATAAAAAAAATACTATGATGTAGGAAATATTTTTATCTTTCCAATGAATATTTATAGTCAAAAATATGATTTGTATAACCCCATGTAAAAATTGTTTTAGTAAAACATTTCATGTTTGTCTCATTTTTACTTTAACTTTAAATAAAAAGATATTAATGTCATTTTCCAACCAAAGTGGCTTCATGGGGTCACCAAGTTGACCCATGGGTTTTATTGGTCGGCCATGACAAATAAAATGAGGTTAGGATATGTGTCAAGTTCATTTCATATTATTAAAACATTATTTTTCCCTTAAACTACACTAATTACCTCTAATCGCGATTAAAAACTTAATAAGTTACTATTCACCAAAAAATTATTTTAATCCCATTGAACCACATTTTACTAATTAATGACAACCATGTATGTCAGATTTTTGGAATTCAAAACACAAAGGTGGAAAAATTTCATTTAAATAGAAAATCGGTTTTTATAAGTACCACTTAGTGGTTTCACTATTCATCAAAAATTGAAGTTTTTCAGAAAATTACCAAAAATTCACCCTAAGCTATATTTGATATTCCGAATTCCAAAATGAAGTCTATTTTACAAAATTCAATACATATAAGTCACATTAATTAATTTAATAATTAATTCCCACTGTCATGACAAATAGCGTGTTTTTATGAAACAATAAGTATCAAAAGTTTGACACTAGTTTAAGTCCGATTTCAAGGTGAAATTAATTCCAACGAACACTATTGGATTTAATGATAAAAATATATTTTAATTTCAATTTAAAACCAATTAAAAATATAATCTAATCATATAAATAAATTAGATTAAAAAGAGGTTTTGAATTAAAATACAACATTTTACACTATTCATTAAAAAAAAAATTTTATCGGAAAGATACCAAAAATTTACACAAAGTAAATTTTGATGTCCCGATTCTAAAGAAGAGTTTTATTTGGTCCAAATATAATGTATAAGAGTGATCAAAACTATATTTAATGACGGTTCGCCATCAAAAGGCGATAAGTGAACCTTTAGTAAAAACTATGGCATATACGCCTAAAATTGAATTCCTTCCGTATTTTAAGCCTTTATCCTTTATTGGATAAATGTAAAAACATTTAAAAACATATATAATCATATTTTAGTTATTTCTATCCATTCCCGCCAATACAATGGCTACATGTTAACTACCATTTAAAATAATATTATTTTATTATTAGAGTGCAACGTAAGATTCCCAAGAAACTCGTTGTTGCGTGTTGGGTACGCCATCGAGCATAGCGTCCCCTTTAAAGTCATATTAATATTTTATTCAAAAATATTGATAAATATTAAAATGTCATATTCTTTATTTACCTGGGGTGTTACAGATGTACTCTTTATATCCATCCTACACCTACCAAAGTCAGAATATCAAAATATTTTTAAAACAAAATCATTTATAGAAGTATAAAAGTGTCCTAAATCCATGGTTCCCTTTAATTAGTGAAAAAAATATTTTCACTGCCTTTAAATGAGATTCCTTAGGATTGGATTGATATCTTGCACATAAGCATGCTGAAAAAATCAAGTCTGGATGACTAGCTATTAAGTATAGTAAGCTTCCTATCATACCTCTAAAATATGTTTGGTCCACTGGTTTCCTAGCTTCATCAAGATCAAGTGTATTTGAGGTACCAATGGGAGTACTAATAGTTTTAGTGTTGTCATATCCATACTTTTTAAGAAGATTTTCAATATTCTTATGTTGAGATATATAGATTCCTTCTAGTTTTTGAGAAATTTGAAAACCCAGGAAAATTGTTAACTCACCCATCATACTCATTTGAAACTCAGATTTCATTAGATCCGCAAAGGAATCAGTTAAAGATTGCTGAGTTGAACCAAATATAATGTCATCAACATAAATTTGAACAATCAAAATTTTTTTCTTATCTTTCTTTATAAAAAGGGTTGGATCTAAATTTCCCTTAACAAAGTTATTTTGAAGCAATAATCTTGTAAGTCTATCATACCAAGCTCGTGGGGCTTGCTTAAGGCCATACGAAGCTTTGGTAAGTCTAAAAACATGATCAGGATGTTTTGTGTCTTCAAATCCATGAGGTTGTTCAACAAAAACTTCCTCTTGAACATAACCATTAATGAAAGCACATTTCACATCCATTTGAAACAGTTTGAAATTGAAGAATGCTGCAAAGGAAAGTAAAATACGAATAGATTCAAGTCTATCTCCTAGAGAATAGGTTTCTTCATAGTATATTACCTCTTGTTGATTATATCCTTTAGCAAATAATCTATCTTTATTTCTTACAATGATTCCATTTTCATGACACTAATTTCTGAAGACCCATTTTACTCCAATAACAGAAGTTTCCTTAGGTCTTTCAACCAAGGTCCAGACTTTATTCCTTTTGAATTAATTTAGTTCATCTTGCATGGATTTAATCCAATCATCATCACCTAAAGCTTCATCTGTGCTTTTTTTGTTCTAATTGGGAAAAGAATTATAGATGTTCTACTTCATTTCTTAAGTAACTTCTAGTCCTTACAGGTTGATTCACATCACCAATGATACTATCACTGGGATGATTTTTTAGAAATGATTGATTTGGGTTTTGTAAAACTTGTTCATCAACATAGGGTATAAAATCTTCTGGGGTAAATGTTTCAGAAGCATATTCTTGAAAATTTTCCTTATCAAAAGTGTTTTATATCATAGGTTGATAATCAGTTTTTGAAAACACATCTGAAGACGTATGTTGGGGTTGTTTGAAAACAAAGGGACTAGTTTCATCAAATTTAACATGTACTGTCTCTTCAACAGTGCAAGTGTTTTTGTTAAAAACTCTATAAGCCTTAAAATTTGTAGAGTAGCCTAAGAAAATTCCTTCATCATATTTTGGTGTGAATTTGTGTAAATTATCTTTAGTATTCAGAATGAATACCTTGCATCCAAGAACCTTAAAGTTGGAAAGTCTAGGTTTTCTACCATTCCATAACTCATAATGAGTTTTATTAAGAAAAGGTCTAATCAAAACTCGATTTATAGTATAACAAGGAGTACTTACATCTTCAGCCCAAAAATGTTTGGCTACAAAATACTCACTCAACATGGTTCTAGTTATCTCTTGAAGAATTCTATTTCTTCTTTCAACAACTCCATTTTGTTGTGGTGTTCTGGGTGTTGAGAAGTTGTGAGTAATACCTTTTCTACTACAAAAAGCTTCAAAATCCGAATTTTGAAATTCTCCTCCATGATCACTATGAATAGTTTTCAATGGATGGTTTTTCTCATTTTTGAATTGGGCTCTAAAACTTTTGAAATAATAAAAAGCTTCAGACTTCTTTGCTAGAAAATAGACCCATGTAAATCTAGTGTAATCATCAACTAAGAAAGATACATAATACTTGCCCCCCATGCTTCCAGTTTGTGTTGGACCAAAAAGATTCATGTGCACCAACTATAGTGCCTCAGTTGTTGAGACTTCACCAATTGATTTAAAACTTGATTTATGTTGCTTTCCATATTGAAAAGGATCACAAACTTTTGAAGACACAAATCTTAGCTCCGGTAGATCCTCAACTAAACCTTTATTGGAGAGTTTTCATAAGTTCCTAAAGTTACAGTGTCCTAACCTTATATGCCACAACCAAGAATGATCTACCATTACACTCAGGCAAGGTAAGTCTTGGCTCATAAGGTCTTCTAAATTTAGTGTGTAAACATTCTCATGACTATTGGTAGAAAGAATAAATTCTTCCTTGGAATTGGGAACTAAGCACTTATCATTCCTAAAATTCCCAAGGTAGCCTTCCTCACATAGTTGGCTTATGCTGATGAGGTTGTGCTTAAGACCCTTAACAAAAAAAACATTTGAAATCAAAGTTTTTCCAAAAATAACAATGTTACCTATACAAATAATATCTCCCTGAGCATTATCTCTGAAAGTTACTTTTCCTTCTTTCGTCTTGATAAAATTTTCAAAATAGTTTTTGTTACTAGTCATATGTCGGGAACATCCACTATCCATTTACCAAGTATTGTTGTTGGTACTTTCCCTATTTTATTGAAAATAAGAAAAAGTTAGGTTTTCAGAATCCAGACTTTCTTGGATCTGGAAATTTCAGAAAGTAAAATTTTGGGTTCCCACATCTTCTTAGAAAAATAAGCCTTATGAAATCCTAAAGATTGGGTTTTGTTTAAGGAACAATTATTTGCCCAGTGACCACCACATTGACACTTTGTGAAAAATGGGGCACTTTGAGGAACAAAGTAGTTGTTACTAAAAATCAGTTTAGAACTAGTGTAACCAAAACCAGAAGTATTCCTTCAAGGTCGGATTTGTGAATAAATTTTATCAAAATTTTCGTTACCAAGGGTAAAGTTTGACAAACACTTCCTCAAAGAAAATATTTCATATTTGAGTTTAATATATAAGTTCTTGTCTTCAAAAACTTCTTATTTTGAGCTAGAGCTAGGCTCAAAAACATTTTTCTTAGAAATTACATTTTCAAGATCTTTTGAAAGTTTATTTTTCTCAGAACTTACTTCCTCAATATTTTTTGAAATACTTTCAAAATCAGTATTTTTTTTATCAAGATCTTTAGAAAGATCTGATATTTCCCTAGTAAGAATAGTATTCCTAGAGTTTTCCTTATCATTTTTTTTCATGATTTTTGAGTTCTCAATCTCAAGAAGTTCAGCAAACCTAGAAACTTATTCATAGGTAGGTAAAGTATTTTATCCATTAGAAGAAGATTCTTCATTAGAAGAGTTATAATATTTACTATCATTAGAATTTAGAGAAACATTGGTCAAGGATTCACCATTGTGTACCTTATCCATAAAGCAATGATTATCAATAGGTAGCCTGGCTATAAGACCAAAATTCTTCGGTCCAAAATATTCATAATCTGAAGATTCATCTAAAGAGTCACCACCACTGGAACTCCAAGTGTTATTAGCTTTCAGAACTTTCTTAGCTTTGGACTTGTAATATTTCTTTCTATTCCTTTTAGAATGCCTCTCTTTTCTTTATTTCATCTTGAGCATGGGACAATCTGATCTGATGTGTCCAGCTTTCTTGCATTCATAGCATGTGACCTTTGAATCTTTCTTATCTTTCCTTTCCTTCTCCTTATACTTGGATTGAAAATTTCTCAGTCCAGCTATCTTGTTCATCCTTCGAGAAAGATTATGTCACGACCCATCCTCGGGGCCCGTGTCGTGACTACCTCAAGCCCGCCTTCCATAGGCCAGGGGCAGGCGACTAGCACCAAGGCATAAATCCCAGTAAAAAGGGAAGGCATTGCCTTTGTAAAGTAAACAAGCACCACATAGTAAGAAAGAGGAAGAGTAAACACTAAGTAAAAGCTGGTACAACAGTAAGTGCGGAAAAGTAAAGGGGGCCGGAAATACAAGGCCAACTGTAAAGTACAACTGAAAGGGGAAAACAACAACCAAAAAGTAAAGCCGTAACGTCGAGCCATCCTCTGGAAGTCCCACCTGAAGGGTGGGTACAGAAAACCTCCACTGCTCCTCAGGTCCACCTGACCGCTCCGAGTACGTCCCGCCCAGTGGCCCACCTCCAGGTACAGTCCTGCTCCGCAAGCCTCCACCATGATCAGTGATGTCTGTCGTCTGCAACCAACAAAACGAAGTGCGGGCATAGCCCGTGCAGGGGTGAGTATAAGCTACTCAGTAGGGACCCCGAGACCCCAGAAGGTCTCCCAGAATCCACAAAGGATAAACCACAAAGGAAAGATACAATCACGAAGTAACATCCGACACTGCTTAGGTATATGCCCATACATATACCTAAGTCATCAATTCTCGCTCGGCTCCAACATCCGAGCTCTAGTACAACCCAGTCCATACAGGAAAGCAAAACGTAAAATCCACACAGGATGGCCCAACACAATACACAAAGGAAAGTAAAACGTAAATCCATACAGGATAGAACAACACAATCCACAAAGGAAAGTAAAACAGAGTTTCATCTCACACAGGTATACTTCTTCAAATGACGATAGAGATGATCACTGATCCATCTAAGTCGTCGGACCCACAAAGGATCGATAGGTACTAACCCCCGCAATGACCCACAAAGGATATGACCCACAAAGGATCGATAGGTAACTAACCCCCGCAAAGACCCACACAGGATCGGGCCCACACAGGACCTGTAGGTGCTGGCTCACACAAAACCGCTGAGCGCTGACCCACACAGGATCGGACCCACACAGGATCGGTAGCACTGACCCACAAAGGATCTCCGAGTGCTGTAGTCGTCGCAGTCCACTGAGGATCTCTGCACAGTCGTCGTCGTCACAGTAGCAGTCGCAGCCAGCTCTAGGGTTCCCGCACACAGCAAGCTCGTTCGGGAGGGTCCGATCCACGAGCCGAGAGGCTGATACATCAACTGACAAATATTCCAGAGTTGATGTATCCAAAAGTTCCGTATCGTCATCAGGAACTCAACGTCGCAGACGGCGCGTCAATCGGACGCCCGGTCTGAGAGTTATTGGCTTTTCTGTCCCAGGGGCCCGGTTGGTTTTTAAGACAAAACCAACCCGACCATACTCCACCTGCGTCCAAACCTCGGGCGGAGTATTCCAAAATATCCATCTCACTTAGAGGAATTCAACGAAGTCGACGGCACATCGATCAGACGTCCGAAGCTCAAGATAGGAGCGTTTACGCTCCGAGGGCCCGGTTGGTTTCGTGTACGAATCAACCCGGCCGAACTCAAAGTATCCTAAAACCTTGAGTGCGATATACCGAAACGACCGCCTCAATCCAAGGATTGCATCTCTACTGACGGCGCGTCGTTCGGAGTCCCGTAGCTCAAGTTACGCGCAAAAGACCGAAAACGGTCCGAAGACGGGCGATCTGGGCCCGGACCGACCCAGCCCAACCCCCCCTGGGTCGGCCCGAACCGGGTCGGACCCGGTTTGGCGCGACTCGGCCCATATAGGGAGGCCCGGCCAGGGCGGCCCGACCCGGCCTGGGCGCGACCCGGCCAGGCGGGTCGGCCCGGCTCGGCTTGACCGAGCCAGCCGAGCGGAGGAACCCGCGGGGTGGGCGCTGTCCCCGCGGTGTCAAAGTAACGTGGCCCCGCGTGGGGCTTCCCCGAACCACCCGGACGCGGCCGGGCCGCCGCGTCCCTGAACAGCGGTTCCACGCGGCCGCGGAACCGCCTTTCCGCCACAGCTTCAACCGCGGCGAGGTTTTCCCGGTGGCGCACTGGGCGCCGCCGCCGCCTCTGGCGGAAGCTTCCACGGGCCACCAGATTTGCTCCGGTGGTCCGTTTTCATTCTCGTCTGTGCCGCGGCTCCTCCCGGGTCCCATTCTTCACTGCAGAAACATCAAATCGCCTTTGCGGCACGTTTTGTCGTCGCCTGCCAAATCCGCACAACAACGAAGAACTGCGGAGGGTTGTCGGGCCGTGTTCGTTTGGCCCGCACCCTCTGCATTAGATGATAACAGTCGGGAGAAAACATTCAACACATAAAACATAACAAGAATTTTTTTTTAAATAAATTAAAATTGTTCTTATGAAACCGGGTTCTTTGTTTTGAACGGAAACACCCACGAAATAAAAGGGGTAAAATCATTCCAAATAAAACCCCTACCTCGTCAAGTCGTCGCACGCGTGTTCTTCGCGGAATTGATCGTCGCGGAAGGAGGGGATCGTCGCGTCGTCGCGGTATCTGGCGTTGCGTCAACGAACTCCGAGGACCAAGAAACAATAGATTTAATTAATAAAAATTAAATCCACACTATTGTTTTAATCCACAAAGTAATTTTAAAAAAAAGAGCGCAACCCCCTACCTTGTTGCTGCCGATCGAAGGTTGTCGCGGGGTTTTTATTGTCGTGGAAGAACGTCGCGGAAGAAGAATCGCCGGCATCGCGGAACTTGGAATCGCGTCCTCGATTTCCGAGGGCTCGGCGTTCTTCACGTTTCTCGTGTTCTTCACGTTCTTCGTGAAGGAGGATGAAGAACACTTGGTTTCTGTCAAATCCTCTCAACAAAAATTTTTCCAGAAGTCGTGCATTGGTCTTATTTTATTATTACGCCAACGGATTTAAAACAGGTTAAGAAATGACTAAATTAATTCATAGAATTAATTCAACGAAGAAAACTGCCCAATTAATTGGTGCGTTAAGAAATTAAGAAAACGCATCAGTTGACTTTCATAATGACGGGTTTTCGTGGGTGCGTTACTTAGCGGAAAAGAAATGGTGGGGATCGTGTGGGCCCCACCTCACAAATATCCTACCAAGAGGGTAGGATATTTTTGGATAGCACCCTAACCGCATCAACTCAGCTTAAGCAGCTTTAAGTGGCTTCAAGTGGCTTCCAAGTGGCTTAAGTGAAATAAAATAAAGTTTGTCTAACAATTTATTTTATTTCATAACTTTAAGCCCAAAAATTAAAAACCACACCCGAGACAACGCAACTCCGAAAGAGGCGTTTCTAAGCAATTATCGATGCTGCGATTCCATAGGTGCCCTCAGAATTCGATTCCGAGCACCGATTCAAAAGTTAGAAAAACCCGCTCATTCGTTCACTGAACGTACCCGAGCCCAACTTTGGAAAATGATTTCGGGAAAACCGGGCCTCGGAATCAGGTGCCGTCAGAAACTGCGTTCTTGTAAAAATCCAAAGAAAATTAAGAGAAAAAAAATTTCCTTGAATTTTTCGGGTCTTTACATCACTCCCACCTCAGGGCATTACGTCCCCGTAAAGATACATCATAAACTAGGGAAATAAATGTGGGTACTGAGCACGCATCTGAGCCTCCCTCTCCCAAGTGCTCTCTTGGAGGTTCCCATGCTGCCATCTAATGCGCACTAGAGGGATCGACCGTCCACGCAGGACCCGCTCCTGTCGATCCGCGATCTCCACTGGGACCTCCGCAAAAGTCGCCCCATCATCCACGTCTAGATCCCCATGGTCAATGATATGCATCGGGTCGTGCACGTATCTCCTCAGCTAGGATACGTGGAAGACGTCGTGCACCCGGTGCAACTGAGGTGGTAGAGCCAGGCGATAAGCCACCTCGCCAATCCTACTGAGGACCTGGAATGGTCCAATGAAGCATGGAGACAACTTGCCGTCTCCGCCAAATCTTCGTAATCCACATCGAGGTGAGACACGCAAGAAGACATGGTCACCATCCTCGAACTCTAGTGGCCTCTGCCTCCTGTCAGCATAAGACTTATGCCGGCTTTGAGCTGTCCTCATCCGCTCCTGGATGACTTGGACCTTCTCTGTCGTGGCCCGGACCATCTCTGGTCCCACAAGTGCTGACTCCCCAGGGTCTGTCCAGCATAAAGGAGATCTACAAGGTCTGCCCTACAACGCCTCGTATGGTGCCATCCCGATGGTGGAGTGGTAGCTGTTGTTGTACGCGAACTCCACCAAGGGTAGGTGGTCCTCCTAGCTGCGACTAAAGTCGAGGACACATGCGCGGAGAATGTCCTCGAGAGTCTGAATGGTCCTCTCCGTCTGACCATCCGTCTGAGGGTGAAAGGTGGTGCTCAGACGTAGCCGCGTCCCGAACGCCTCCTGCAACCCCTTCCAAAGCCGGGAAGTAAAGTGAGCATCTCGATAGGAGACGATAGATGATGGCACACCGTGAAGCCGTACAATCTCCTGAATGTAGAGACGCCCCAAGCTCTCCACTGAGCCCTGCTCTCTGATGGGTAAGAAGTGATCCGACTTGGTGAGTCGGTCGACAATCACCCAGATGGAGTCGCGACCTCTGGAAGTGCGTGGAAGTCCAGTCATGAAGTCCATAGATATGTCGTCCCACTTCCACTCTGGGACCTCCAAGGGCTATACCAAGCCCGCTGGTACCTGGTGCTCTGCCTTCACCTGCTGGCAGGTGAGGCATCGAGAAACGAACTCTGCCACAACCTTCTTCATGCCTGGCCACCAGTGCTGTCTTCTGAGGTCCTCGTACATCTTCGCCACTCCAGGATGTACTGCCAAGGGAGAAGTGTGAAACTCTCTCAACACCTCCTCTCGTAAAGCGACTGGTACCAAGGTACGTACTATGAAAAGGATGTCGTGCTCTGCTCCAAAAGAGAAACCATCAGGTGCATGTCCTGAGGATATCTGCGCACGCCGTGTCTCACAGTCAGCGTCCCCACGCTGTGCCTCTCTGACCCGCTGTAGAAGTGGAGGAGAGACTGTGAGTGACTGAAGGAAGGCTGCTCTGTCCCTATCCACAAAGGATATATGCAAAGCGGCTAGCTGCTCAGTCGCCTCCTCAAGTAGCTGAATGCCCGTCCTCCTACTAAGAGCATCGTCTACCACGTTCCCCTTCCCAGGAGTATAGACTATCTCAAAGTCATATTCCTGGAGGAACTCGAGCCATTGACGCTATCTCAGGTTCATGTCCTTCTGAGAGAAGATGTACCTGAGACACTGGTGGTCAAAAAAGACTGTAAAGCGCTCGCCCATCAGATAGTGCCGCCATGTCTTCAGAGCGAAGACCACTGCTGCTAACTCCAGGTCATGGGTAGCATATTTCTGCTCATGCGTCTTCAACTGACGTGATCCATAGGCGATCACTGCCCGCTCCTACATCAGGACACATCCGAGTCCGGTCCTTGATGCATCGTAGTAGACTACGTACCCTACTCCCTCCTCAGGCAACCTCAAGATAGGTGCACTGGTCAATCTCTGTCTCATCTCCTGGAATCTCTGCTAACATCTGTCTGACCACACAAAGGGTTTCCCCTTCTTCGTCAAAGATGAGAGTGGTGCCGCAACTCTGGAGAAGTCTGGCACAAACCTCCAATAATCCCAAGAAACTCCACACCTCCGTCACGCTCCTGGGTGGATCCCAAGCTAGCATTGCCTCGATCTTCGCAGGATCCACTGCAACTCCCACCTCAGAAATGACGTGCCCCAAGAAGTGGACCTCACGTATCCAGAACTAACACTTAAAGAGCTTTCCATAAAGCTGGTGCTCTCAGAGTGTGTCTAGTACAACCCGCAAGTGATAGGCATGCTCCTCCTTAGTCGTCGAGTATATCAAAATGTCGTCAATGAAGACCACGACAAATCGATCGAGGTATGGCTGAAAGATCCTGTTCATGAGTCCCATGAACACCGCTGGAGCATTGGTTACGCTGAATGGAATAACCAAGAACTCATAATGGCCATACCGACATCTGAAGGCCGTCTTCTGCACGTCCTCGTCTCGAACTCTGAGCTGATGATAGCCTCACCTGAGGTCTATCTTCGAGAACCACCGTGATCCCTTGAGCTGATCGAAGAGGTCATCAATACTCGGTAGCGGATACTTGTTCCTCACTGTCACCTGGTTCAGGCGACGATAGTCGACACAAAGTCGCAAGCTCCCGTCTGCCTTCTTGGCGAACAATATCGGGGAAGCCCAGGGTGAAACACTGGCTTGGATGAAACCCTTGCCCTGCAAGTCCTCCAACTGTACCCGTATCTCTCGAAGCTCGGTGGGGGACATCCGATATGCTGGGGTCGATATTGGGGCTGTCCTGGGGTACAGATCAATGTGAAAGTCTACCTCTCTGCGAGGAGGTAGTCTTGGAACGTCGTCGGGAAAGACATCCGCGTACTGATCCACCACTACAGGAAAACTAGGACTCCGCACGTCAATTGCTCCTAGTATGAGGCTAGCCAACTGATGAGTGATGGGTTGTCCTCTCCTCTACGGAAGTCCATCCCGTGCTGCGAAGGCTCCCTTCTCACCGGTGAAGGTGAACCTGCTCCCATCGGTGCGTACACATCGCACCTTGTGCCTAATACAGTCAATCTGTGCATGGACTGTAAATAACCAATCCATGCCCAAGATGACGTCGTAAGGCCTCGACGCTGCTACAAGAAGATCCCAGTCGTAGCTCTCGCCTCCTAGAGTAATCTCACACTGCCGGAACCAGTGTGTAATCGTCGAGTCTGCTCCCGTAGGAGTCTCTAGCCGTAAGGATCGAGCCAACGGCTCTGTCGGAATCTACGAGCTCCAAACAAGGGCAGCGGCTATGAAAGAGTGACTCGCTCCTGTGTCTATAATAACTGCAGCAAGGGTGGAATAGACACAGATCGTACCTAGAATCATCTCGGGCGTGCCGTGGTCGTAGGCTTACACCGCCTGGAGCTGTGCCTATCTCTGCCCGCCCGCTCCCGGGGCCGGGGTGGACCTTCGGGTGGTGGTGGTGGTAGAGCCTCAAAGCGTCGCCCACCACCCGCTACTCGGCTAGCTCCTCTGCCTCGTCCGCCTCCTCCCTGCGGACCGCCACGGTCGACCCTCTGCCTCTGCCTGGGTGGCCCCTCCACCGTCTGCTGCTCCTCGGCACGGCAGGTCGGGTAGTCACGAGCCATGTGGCCCAGCCCGCCGCATGCGTAGCACTGCCTGCCTCTCGAAAGACTGGCTCCGCGCTGTGTGCCCCGCACTGCTGAGCTAGTGTCCTGAGGTCGTCTGCCGGAAGGTCTGCCTGCCTGGACCCATGAGTCATCCGTCAACTACCTGCTTCCAAAGACTCCGCTACCTGCCGCCCTGTGGTAGGTCTCGCTGTGGACTCAGCCAGAAACCTCTCGATCTGAAGGGATAGCTCCAGTACTCCTGCCTAGGTTAGGATGCTGAGGGAGATCCGCGATGCCCTGATCTCGTGTCTCAATCCCTTCTCAAAGGTCCGGGCCCAGAAGAACGGGTCCCGTACCATGTCGGTCGAGTAGCGTGAGAGATCGGTGAATCTCGTCGAGTACTGGGCGACCGTCAAGCTGCCCTGCCGCAGCTGAAGAAGCTCCTGGATGCGCACCGCACGGAGGGTGGCCGGTATGAACTCTGAGCGGAAGAGGCCCTCAAAGTCTGTCCAGATGAGAGAGGCCTCATCGTGCACCTGGAGCATCAAGCTCCACCATCATCCTGCTGCTGCATGCAGTAGACTCGCTGTGAGGATCACCATTAGGTCTGCTGGTGTCCTCACTAGTCTAAAAACTCGCACGACTGCCTCCATCCAGTCCTCGGCTGCCTGGGGGTCTGTCTCCCCGCGGAACCTGGGCGGTCGCTGGTGCTGGAACTCATGCAGTGCACTAAGGAGACGTGCATCATCAGTGGCCAGTGCTGGAAGCATCGGTGGCTTGGCGAGTAGAGGTACCATCGGTGCCTCTGCTGTCAAAGGGCCCTGTACCAAGGCCTCGTCGCTCGGTGGGCTGTCGTCACGTACCACTCTCGGAACCCTATCTGGCTACCGTCATGGGGCCATACTGAAAAGAAACAGGTGCGCCACTGTCAGAATAGTATACCTGGTGAGCTGACATGAAGTAATCACAAAGAAAACTCGAAACACACATGCAATCAATGTTTTCGTGCATTAAGTCGGAAATCAGAAGTCAGGGTCCTGGTGTACGGATACGTCGACCGCCGCACCAACACTGGACTCCCTGAACTGATAACCACACTCAATACGCTAAACACTATTGATTCACATAGAAAAAGATCAGAGTTTGCGGTAGAACCGACCACCTCTGATACCAATTTGTCACGACTCGTCCTTGGGGCCCGTGCCGTGACTACCCCAAGCCCGCCTTCCATAGGCCAGGGGCTGGCGACTATCACCAAGGTGTAAATCTCGGTAAAAAGGGAAGGCATTTCCTTTGTAAAGTAAACAAGCACCATATAGTAAGAAAGCGGAAGAGTAAACACTAAGTAAAAGTTGGTACAACAGTAAGTGTGGAAAAGTAAAGGGGGCCGGAAATACAAGCCCAACAGTAAAGTACAACTGAAAGGGGAAAACAGCAACCGAAAAGTAAATCCGCAACGTCGATCCATCCTCTGGAAGTCCCACCTAAAGGGTGGGTACATAAAGTCTCCACTGCTCCTCGGGTCCACCTAACCGCTCCGAGTACGTCCCTCCCAGTGGCCCACCTCCAGGTACAGTCCTGCTCCGCAAGCCTCCACCACGATCAGCGCTGTCCGTTGTCTGCAACCAACACAACGAAGTGCGGGCATAGCCCGTGCAGGGGCGAGTATAAGCTACTCAGTAGGGACCCCGAGACCCCCGAAGGTCTCCCAGAATCCACAAAGGATAAACCACAAAGGAAAGATACAATCACGAAGTAACATCCGACACTGCTTAGGTATATGCCCATATATATACCTAAGTCATCAATTCTCGCTCGGCTCCAACATCCGAGCTCTAGTACAACCCAGTCCACACATGAAATCAAAACGTAAAATCCACACAGGATGGCTCAACACAATCCACAAAGGAAAGTAAAATGTAAATCCACACAAGATAGCACAACACAATCCACAAAGGAAAGTAAAACAGAGTTTCAGCTCACACAGGTATACTTCTTCAAATGACGATAGAGATGATCACTGATCCATCTAAGTTGTCGGACCCACAAAGGATCGGTAGGTACTAACCCCCGCAATGGCCCACAAAGGATCTGACCCACAAAGGATCGATAGGTAACTAACCCCCGCAAAGACCCACACAGGATCGGGCCCACACAGGACCTGTAGGCGCTGGCTCACACAGAACCGTTGAGCGCTGACCCACACAGGATCAGACCCACACAGGATCGGTAGCACTGACCCACAAAGGATCGCTGAGTGTTGTAGTCGTCGCAGTCCACTGAGGATCTTTGCACAGTCATCGTCGTCGTCACAGTAGCAGTCGCAGCCAGCTCTAGGGTTCCCGCACACAACAAGCTCGTTCGGGAGGGTCCGCTCCACGAGCCGAGAGGCTGATAAATCAACTGACACATAGTCCAGAGTTGATGTATCCAAAAGTTCTGTATCGTCATTAGGAACTCAACGTCGCAGACGGCGCGTCAATCGGACGCTCGGTCTGAGAGTTATTGGCTTTTTCGTCCTAGGGGCCCGGTTGGTTTTTAAGACAAAACCAACCTGACCGTACTCCACCTACGTCCAAACCTCGGGCGGAGTATTCCAAAAGATCCGTCTCACTTAGAGGAATTCAACGAAGTCGACGGCACGTCGATCGGACGTCCGAAGCTCAAGATATGAGCGTTTACGTTCCGAGGGCCCGATTGGTTTCTTGTACGAACCAACCCGGCCGAACTCAAAGTATCCTAAAACCTTGAGTGCGATATACCGAAACGACCGTCTCGATCCAAGAATCGCATCGCCGCTGACGACGCGTTGTTTGGAGGCCTGTAGCCCAAGTTACGGGCAAAAGACCGAAAACGGCCCGAAGACGGGGGGTCTGGGCCCAGACCGACCTGGCCCAACCCCCCCTGGGTCGGCCCGAACCGGGTCGGATCCGGTTAGGCGCGACCCGGCCCGGCCAGGGTGGCCCGGCCCGACCTGGGCGCGACCCGGCCAGGCGGGTCGGCCCGGCTCGGCTCGGCCGAGCCGGCCGAGCGGAGGAACCCGCGGGGTGGGCGCTGCCCCCGCGGTGTCAAAGTAACGCGGCCCCGCGTGGGGCCGCCCCGAACCACCCGGACACGGCCGGGCCGCCGCGTCCCTGAACTGCGGTTCCGCGCGGCCGCGGAACCGCCTCTCCTCCGCGGCTTCAGCCGCGTCAAGGTTTTCCCGGCGGCGCGCTGGGCACCGCCGCCGCCTCCGGCGGAAGCTTCCGCGGGCCACCGGATTTGCTCTGGTGGTCCGTTTTCATTATCATCTGCGCCGCGGCTCCTCCCGGGTCCCGTTCTTCACTGTGGAAACATCAAATCACCTTTTCGGCACGTTTTGTCATCTCCCGCCAAATCCGCACAACAACGAAGAACTGCGGAGGGTTGTCGGGCCGTGTTCGTTTGGCCCGCACCCTATGTGTTAGATGATAACAGTCAGGAGAAAACATTCAACACAGAAAACATAACAAGAAAACAATTTTAAATAAATTAAAATTGTTCTTATGAAACCGAGTTCTTTGTTTTGAACGGAAACACCCACGGAATAAAAGGGGTAAAATCATTCCAATTAAAACCCCTACCTCATCATGTCGTCGCACACACGTTCTTCGCGGAATTGATCGTTGTGAAAGGAGGGGATCGTCGCGCCGTCACGGTATCCGGCGTTGCGTCGACGAACTCCGAGGACCAAGAAACAACAGATTTAATTAATAATAATTAAATACATATTGTTGTTTTAATCCACAAAGTAATTTTTAAAAAAAAAGAGCGCAACCCCCTACCTTGTCGCTGCCGATCGAAGGTTGTCGCAGGGTTGGATTGCTGCGGAAGAACGTCGCGGAAGAATAATTGATGGCGTCGCGGAACTTGGCGTCGCGTCGTCAATTTCCGAGGGCTCGGCGTTCTTCGCGTTTATCGCGTTCTTCGCGTTCTTCGTGAAGGAGGATGAAGAACTCTTGGTTTATGTCAAATCCTCTCAACGAAATTTTTTCCAGAAGTCGTGCGTTGATCTTATTTTATTATTACGCCAACGGATTTCAAACAGGTTAAGAAACGACTAAATTAATTCATAGAATTAATTCAATGAAGAAAACCGCCCAATAAATTGGTGCGTTAAGAAATTAAGAAAACGCGTCAGTTGACTTTCATAATGATGGGTTTTCGCGGGTGTGTTACTTAGCGGAAAAGAAACGGTGGGGCTCGTGCGGGACCCACCTCACAAATATCATACCAAGAGGGTAGGATATTTTGGGATATCACCCTAACTGCATCAACTCAACTTAAGCAGCTTTAAGTGGCTTCAAGTGGCTTCCAAGTGGCTTAAGTGAAATAAAATAAAGTTTGTCGAACAATTTATTTTATTTCTTAACTTTAAGCCCAAAAATTAAAAACCACACCCGAGCAAACACAACTCCGAAAGAGGCGTTTCTAAGAAATTACTGGCGCTGCGATTCCATCGGTGCCCTCAGAATTCGATTCCGAGCACCGATTCAAAAGTTAGAAAAACCCGCTCGTTCGTTCACTGAACGTACCCGATCCCAACTTCGGAAAATGATTCCGGGCACATCGGGCCTCGGAATCAGGTTCCGTCAGAAACTGCGTTCTTGTAAAAATCCAAAGAAAATTAAGAGAAAAAAAATTCCTTGAATTTTTCGGGTCTTTACAGATTAGCTAACTCATTTTCTGAGACTTCACTCTCACTAGATTCAGATTGAATAATAACATTCTTAGATTTGGATCTAGTAACTCTTTCTAGGGTCTTAGCTTTCATATGATTTGAAGTTGTAGTAAAAGCAACACTACCATTCCCATTCTTCTTTTTTTATGTCGTCTGCATCTCTCTTCATTCTAGTCTCTTGTTGAAGAAGAGTTCCAAACATTTCATCAAGAGAAATTTGAGTAACCTTTCTGTTTTCATCAATAGCAGTTCTCTTTGATTCCCACTCATTGGGCATGATGTCAATAATCTTGTCAACAAGAGCTCCATCATCTTGAACTTTCTCTACCATAGATTTTAAGCTATTCATGATAGTCATGAATCTCTGTTTCACCTTACAAATTGGTTCCCCATAAGGAAAATTAAAACCATGATACTCAGCTCTGAGCATGGCTCTTCTAGTCTCAATCACTTTAGATGTACCAAAATGTGTAACTTCAAGTTTCTTCCATATACATTTAGCTGTTTCACAAGAATAAATTTGGCTACATATGTTCCTAGTCATTGAACAAAGAAAAGTATTGCGTATCTTATAGTTGAGTTGGTATTCATGCTCTTCTTGATTATTAAAATCACTAACTTCTTTATTAGGAATTTTATATCCTCCAGTAAGCATGACAAAGTTATCTACCCCAGTATTGATAATGAAAGTCTTCATACGATCTCTCTAATATTCGTAATCATTACCATCAAAGATTGGTGGTCTATTTGGATTTAAGTTGTTGATAGAACCAACATTTAAACCTGCCATCCTTAGGAAAAACTTGGGAACACAAACTTGTTAGAAGTACAAGTTTGTAAACAAGAGAAAATATTCTAAGCAAGGAAAAAAATTGTATCTCTAATCAAAAAGTGAATCTGAACTATGATTCTGAAAAATATATTCCGAAAAGTATGAATCTGGAAATGTGAATCCGAATGACCAATTCCGAATAAAAAAAATCTTCGGAATATAATCGTGAGATTAATTCAGATTGAACCAAGTCCTCTAATACCAATTGCCAGGATGGAATGATTGAGTATGATATACTCTATTATACCAAATGTAGGATCGAATAAGTAAAATGAGATACAAATACAAGAGGGGGTGAATTGTATACTTTTAAAAAGTTCCCTTAGGAAATTTTGGATAACCAAAATTCACAACACCTCTAAGTTCTAAAGACTTGCTTGATTCCGGAAAAGTAATTCCAGAAATGAAAATTAACAAAATTTTACACCAACCAAGATTCTACCTTAAAGCGTATAGAATCTAAAAAAATTAGAGTACAAGTAAGGAAGTATAATAAAGTTATACTTTCCTTAACAATACAAAATGCAGCAGAAAAACAATGTAATAAAAACTACAAGTAACAAACAATAAACCTTTTAACACAAAGAGAAGTGTATCCAACAACCCTGGATAAGAGGTCCCTTGATTTATACTTTCAAGAAAGTATGTCTTACCCACACCAGGGTAAGCCCTCAATACAAAGATCAGAGTCTATCTTGCTATCCCCGCAGGCCCTCAACTATCAGGTAGTCGGCACCTCTGTCTTCCTCAGTAAGGAAGCCCTCAACTTCAAGTTGTGGGAACCTCTGTCTTCCTATCCCCAGAAGCCCTCGATTATAATCAGCAATAATCAGAGTCGTACGAAGAAAGTCTGTACAAGGAAAATTTTGAACAATCTGTTCAAACTTTCTGCATGAAGATTTAAGAGTTGATAAGATCCTCTCTCTCTAGAAATCACTTCAGGAAGTTCTGATCACCAAAAATTCAAAAAGTATCGAACACTGTCAAATGAGCTCTTATTTATATTCAAAGCTCCAACGGTCAGCTCCCTCCTCCAACAGTCATATTTCTCCTTGAATTTTAGAGGGATATGTACATGTGTCACTCAACCAATGGTTAGTCAATATCTGAAAGCACGACATTGTTTTATAATGAAATGAGTGTAAGAATAAATAAAACTGAAGTTCGGAATGTAAGAAAATAAAAGTTCGGAGTCTAACCAAAATAGAATTCAGAGTCTATAATAAAGAGATATTCAGATTCTGTTTTGTAGGAATTCAGAACCTGAATTCTGTAGAAATCCAGAGTCTGAATTTCATGGAAATTTGGAGTCTGGTTTCATCAGAATTCGGAACCAGAACTTACAAAGTTCGGAGTCAGAGTTCATGGGAATTCAGAGTCAGAACACATAAGTGTTATGAGTTTGAATTCAGAGAACTCAAAGTCAGAACTTAGATATGTTCGTAATCAGAATTCAGATTTGAACTACAAGAGAGTTCGTATCCATAATTCAGAGTGGAACTTCATGAGAGATCGTATCTACAATTCGGAGTGGAACTTCATGAGAGTTAGTATCCAGAGTTCGGAGTGGAACTTCGTGAGAGTTCGTATCCAGAATTTGGAGGGGAACTTCATTAGAGTTTGTATCCAGAATTTGGAGTGGAACTTCCTAAGAGCACATATCCAGAATTCGGAGTGGAAATTCATGAGAGTTCATATCCAGAATTCAGAGTGGAACTTCATGAGAGTTCATATCCAGAATTCAGAGTGGAACTTCATGAGTGTTCGTATCGAGAATTCGGATCCTAAAATAGAATGCTTCATATCTAAGTATTATATGATTTTGAGGTTTTATATATGAATCCAATTTTAATACTTAAGAAAAATATTGATATGAACTATGAAATCATGGTAGGGGTAAATTCCTTTGGGAAGGAAAATTTTATTATATAAGTAAAATATAGATTTTCTTAAGTATAAGGTGTTTGTGATTTTAAAAATAAGAATGAATGTAACAAGTCATAAGGAAAACCTTATTGAATCAACAATATCCCCCTTTTTGCAAAGCACAAATGACCTTCCGAAAAAGAATATAAGGACTTTAAAAAAAATTATAGACTTTGAAAATAAAGATTATCTCCCTTTGTTTATGGATACTGATGAATACGACTAACTCCCCCTTAGGATTTGAAACTCTAAGGATCGTATTCTAGATTTATAGAATTGAGTTTTCATTATCATGGGAATGAAAAACTTTATAATGAGAAAATCCCCCTTAGATATTCTCCCCCTTACTTAGGGATAGTTCTTCTTTACTTATAAAATTTTCTTCTCCCTTTTAGATTTTTCTTCTCCCCATTTTGAGTAGTTCTTTTTCCTTCTCCCCCTTTGTGATTTTCAAAAGGAATTTAGGGAATGGAAAAACAATAAAGTACCTGAAACATTAGTAAATACATACAAAAAACACAAGCAACCAATTTTTTCATTATGATTGAAAAGATTTTTACAAGGAAAGAAAATACAACAAAAAATCAGATTGGTCTATTTGACTTCCTTTTCCTTGGGGATTAACTTCTTCAATAGGGGTTTCAGCCTCTTCAAGTCTTTCTGGTCCTTCTCAACTTTATTTTCTAAGGCTTTAATCCTTTCATCTTGAGGCTTTAGAGCCTCAGACTGTGCCTTAAGAATTTCATCCTATTTCACAAGTTTTTCTTCGATCTCAATCTGGATGTCTTTTTCCCCTTTCCAGCTTTGAGCAACTGAGTTAAGCTTCGCATTCAAATCATTCACCCATTGATTCTGAGAATTTTGCTCAAGGTTCAAATTATCCTGAAGATTCTTCATCTTGGCATCCTCAGTGTCAAAATCTTCTTTTACATCATTCTAAAATTGATCAAGCTCTTCCATGTCATCATCAATTTTCTTTGAACATAGAGTGGTTTTGCTGCTAGATTTTCTGTGAACATCATAATTGATGAGAAAATTTCTATGCTCAGCCTTAATCTTCACACACTTATCCATCACCATGGATAAGGATTCTGATTTCTGATTTAAGTTGTGTTGAAGCATCTGGAATCTGGAGTCTATGGTGGGAAATATTGTAATTGTATCCACCAATTTTTTCAAAGACTCAAAAAAAAAAATCATGTCCCAGTGCTGATGATTCCGAATCAGACACCTTGTTCAGGGATTGTTCTTCTTCAATTTCCACCAACTTTCTTTTAGAAGAGCCACCAACATGATTCTTCCTTATGATATCTTTTATTGGGGTTTCTATAAGAAATTTCTTACCCTTATCAACTTTCGGAATGGGTTCTTCATCTGGATATTTTTCCTCACTTTCAGATAGTTGAACAATTTTGTCTTTATCAGGTTTCTCCTTCTCTGCTCCTTCTTCAAGAAAGTACTTCTCATAGCTTTCTTCCTCAGATAATTCATTTTCTTTCTCTTCTTCCTTGTCATCATATTTCTTACCATCTTTATCATATCCCTTTCCCTGAGTGACAAGCTTTGAGGACTTGGACTCAGAAGTTCGGAGTGGTAGTTTTTCTGATGGATTTTCCTTCTCTTGATAATCCTCAACATGTTCAATCAAGTCATCTAAATCACTACTGTCTTCTTATACTACTTCTTCTTATACTTCATACTATTCTTCTACTCATTCAACAACTGCTTTCTCTTTAGGTTTTTCCAGAGTGAAGTAGTTCTTTCTAGGTGAATCCAGTAATGGTTGGACAACAAAAGTTTCCGATATGGGAATCTTCTCAGAAGCTACTTCAATGTCTCTCAAAAGGGATTGTACAACTTCATCTTCTTCTTTTTTACCTTCACAAGGTATTCACCAGTATTCTCTCTTATGGATTTAGCTTCAGCAGGGTCTAATCCGAACTGAGGTTCCCCTTCTTTCCTTTAGTCCTTATCTTCCCTCCATTTAACAACCACCTCATCTGGATATGCTTTCTGTTTCATCGGATTTGGAGGTGCGGATTGGGTTTTCTTAACTTTAGGTGTCTTGTCATCAACTACCAATTCTTTCAATTTCCTCTTCTTACCAGCCTTCTTCACTGGTTCATCCTTCTCCACATTTTCCGAAACAACTTCTACCTCCTCCTCTGGAAGATCGTAAAACTCACCTGACTCTTTTCAAAAACCGGCTTTCATCCTCTTTATGGTGTCATCACTTATCAGCATCACCTTAAAATTTCCCATCTTTGAGGTGCAAGCATCTTGAAGGGATCAAGACACCGAATGATAATCTTGGAGGGAAGAGCAGGATACATAATAATTTGAGCTTTCAAAGTGAAATTCTTGATGTTCTGAACTGTAATAAGAATGTGCCTCATCAGATTGATCTTTCTTAGATTTACCAAGAAATCCAAGATGTAAATGTCACTTTTCTTTAGGTTATACTTGTCACCTATTCTTGGAACAAAAACCCCTTTAAGACACAACTACAGAATCTAGTTGTTGGTGGAGAGATGGGAAATCTTTTCTATTTTATCATCTTTGAGTCCAAGGAATTTCATTGCCTTCGCTTTGATAAAACTTCCTTGCACATCCAGTAGCTTATGTGAACAAAATTCGGTTTCACCATCTCATGATAAGACCACCAAACTTGCAGCCTTGGTGTAAGAGAGCTTGTAAGTCTTTCCATAGCTCTTAAAGGAGAATTTTTCTCTGGAATCTTCTTCAAAGAAGGAAACAGACTCATAAAATTCTACAAGAAAATCTGTATGAACAACATGCTGATTTCGTGGTTTCGATACGTATAAATCTTCCCACCCATTGAGTTTGATATTCTTAGAAATTATAGAATCAAACTTACTAAAAAAGTTCAGATGGATTAACCTTTCCCTGTAGACTAACCAATTTGAGATTGGCTTCATAGAATACATATCATGGGAAGTGGCTTCTACAGACATTCGGAATGGAGGAGCACTGAAAGATTCGGAACGATCTTTAAGAACTGAGGTAGATCTTCGACATGCAAGGGCTTTGAAAATGATGTGGGATAACCATCGGGGGTCCCCTTTATATAGGCGATGGTGGTGAAATTTGAACTTCCAAAACCAATGTAACGGTTTAAAGACTCTTTTCTCTGATCTGACGGTTGAAAACATACCCGCAATGAAATCTTGAATCCGATCTTTTGAGGTTTTAACAAAAACATTCGGATTTAAGAAGGAATGAATCCGACAAATTTTATAAGAAAAAGAAACTACCAGCAACTAAAAACGATTACAAATACTTAAGTAAGGACGTCATACCTTTCAGATTGGCTAGGAAGTTTATTCGTAATAGGTGATATTTTTCTTGAAGAAAATTTAACCATGAAAAACATACTATGAAAAACTTACTACAAAAAACTTAAATTTGAAAATTTTATTGCAAAAAAATTGAGTACCAAAACTCTAGTATGAAAAGTATGAGTACGAAAATTCTCAATACGAAAATTCTCATTCTGAAAATTCTCATTCCGAAAATTCTCATTACGAAGATTCTCATTCCGAAAATTCTAATTCCAAAAATTCTCATTCCAAAAATTCTCATTAAGAAAATTCTCATTATGAAAATTCTCATTCTGAAAATTCTCCTTCCGAAAATTCTAATTACAAAAATTTCCAGTACGAAAACTTCATTTCGAAAATTTCCAGTTCAAAAACTTCATTACAAAAATTTCCAGTATGAAAACATCATTACAAAAATTTCCAGTACGAAAACTTCATTATAGAAATTTTTAAAGGCTTATTACAAAAATTTTTGAAAGACTCATTATGAATTTTTTTGAAAGACTCATTATGAAAACTTTTGAAAGACTAATAAAGAAATGCACACCCCCTATGAAAGGGAGTTTATTACTATAAGGAGAATGGTTCAACAAGAAGTTAATGAAGGATTATTACCTCACGGTTATCATTCATAACTTCTATTTAATGTATTCAAATCTATTAGGGGGTAAAGATTTTGTGAAAATGTTAGAAAGTTGATCTTGCATTCTGATAAATTGAAGAATGATATATCCTTTTCGTGTGTGATCCCTAAGAAAGTTAGGCCTAATATCTAAGTGATTTTCACAAGAGTGATGTGAATGGATTTTACTAAGAGAAATGGTGCTTGTGTTATCACACAAAATTTGAGTCTTAGTAAAACTCAGGCCATAGTCTATGAGTGTGTTTTGCATCCACAACACTTGAGCACAACAACTTCCAGCTGCTACATATTCAGCTTCAGCAGTTGAAAGTGCTACAGAGTGTTTCTTCTTGCATGACCAAGAAACTAATGAATCTCCTAAGAAATTAAAAGTTTCAGATGTACTTTTCTATCCATCCTACACCCACCAAAGTCAGCATCTAAAAATCTTTAAAAAAAAATCATTTACAGAAGTATAAAAGAGTCCTAAATCCATGGTTCCCTTTAAGTAGTGAATTTTTTTCACTGCCTTTAAATGAGATTCCTTAGGATTGGATTGATATCTTGCACATAAACATACTAAAAACATCAAGTCTGGATGACTAGCTGTTAAGTATAGTATGCTTCCTATCATACCTCTAAAAGATGTTTGATCCACTGGTTTCCCAGCTTCATCAAGATTGAGTGTATTTGAGGAAACAATGGGAGTACTAATACTTTTAGTGTTGTCATATACATACTTTTTAAGAAGATATTTAATATAATTATGTTGAGATATATAGTTTCCTTTTGGTTTTTGAGAAATTTGAAAACCAAGGAAAAATGTTAACTCACCCATCATACTCATTGCAAACTCAGATTTCATTAGATCCGCAAAAGAATCAGTTAAAGATTGCTGAGTTGAACCAAATATAATGTCATCAACATAAATTTGAACAATAAAAAAAATTTTCTTATCTTTCTTTATAAAAAGGGTTGGATATGCATTTCTCTTAACATAGTTATTTTAATGCAAAAATCCTATAAGTCTATTATACCAAGCTCGTGGGGAATTTTTAAGGCCATACAAAGCATTGGTAAGTCTGAAAACATGATCAGGATGTTTTGTGTCTTTAAATCCAGGAGGTTTATTCAACAAAAACATCCTATTGAACATAACCATTAAGGAAAGCACATTTCACATCCATTTGAAAAAGTTTTAAATTGAAGAATGCTGCAAAGTCATGTAAAATACAAATAGATTCAAGTATAGCAACTGGAGCATAGGTTTTTTCATAGTCTATTACCTCTTGTTGATTATAGCCTTTAGAAACTAATCTATCTTTATTTATTATGATGATTACATTTTCATCACACTAATTTCTGAAGACCCATTTTACTCCAATAACAAAAGTTTCCTTAGGTATTTCAACCAAGGTCCAGACTTTATTCCTTTCAAATTCATTTAGTTCATCTTGCATGGATTTAATCCAATCATCATCACCTAAAGCTTAATCTATGCTTTTTGGTTCTAATTGGGGAAGGAATGCAAGATGTTATACTTCATTTCTTAAATAACTTCTAGTCCTTAGAGGTTGATTCACATCACCAATGATACTACCACTAGGATGATTCTTTAGAAACGACTGATTTGGGTTTTGTAAAACTTGTTCATCAATATAGGGTAGAACTTGATTTACATCACCAATGATATTATCTCATAATGATTAAATAGCATGGGTTTCATTGTCCTTCATGTTCTATTGCAATTAATAATGCAGAGTTAGTCTGGGACTTTCTATTTCAGGATCTGGATATTTTCAATGTCATAATCAGGAAGGATTAGTTGGTCACTCATCGATATGAGATTGGTTTTTATCGTCCTCATGTTTTTTTCTCTTCTACTGATGGTATATCCTTTCTTTTTTAGTGAGAGTGGGATCCGAGGTATAGTCATACAGAACCTTCCCACCCAGATCCCAGTAATCTATTATCTGCCATTGTGGTTGAAACTGATAATTTAACTTATCACATTGATCATCCCTTTGTTTTTTTGTATTTCCCTAAGGTTTTCTAAAATGAGTATTATGATCTAACTCCATAGAGGGAGGTATATATGTCCTTCAATTAGGATCTTCTTATATAGTAGATCTAAATTCCATATTATTTCATGTCTCTTACTAATTTGAAATAGCTTAAGGTCTAGATGGACAAGCTATTAGTGAATATATTTTTTTGTCCTAGCATTTCACGATAGGTAGCCCCTATTCTATTTACTATGAAATCTAAAGCTTCTATTCAACCATATATAGATTATAAAAATTTGAACCCGATAATGGTTAAAAATAAGTATCATCCACCGCAAAGGTGGTTTTTGAAAATTGATTTTTATCAGGGTTTTCATCAGGTCAATGTTAAGGAATTAGATATCCTAAAGACTTCTTTCTGGATATTTTATATCAATTATGAATTTATTATGATTCATTTCTTCTTAACTAAAAATCCTAATTTTTGAATTTTATGAACAAGATATTCCACCTATATCTCTATTACTTTATTATTATATTCATGGATGAAATTATAATTTATTTATGATAAGAGTGTGATTATTACCACCATTTTAATTTGTTTTTGAGAATCTTAATAAGCCACCACCTCTATGAGAATCTATCAAATTGAAATTCATGGATCTGATAGGTTAATTTCTTGGGAAACATGATTTCAAAACATGGTTTCTTAGTTGATCCTAAAAAGTTAGAGGTTGTATTTTCTTGGGAAGAACCATAGAATATCTTTAAGATACATGGATTCCTTGTCATAGTTGGATATTAATTTTGGTTTATCATGGATTTCTTGAATTAACATCACCTTGGACTATTATAACAATGAATGTGGTAAAATTATCTTTGGAAGATAAATGTTAGGCTTCTTTAGATGAATTGAAATAGAGTATGACATCAAATCCTATATTGATCATTTCAAATCCTGGTAAGGGTTATGTGGTTTATTTTGATGCTAAAGTTTTTTTTGGAATGTATGCTTATATAAGATGATCATGTGGTGGTGTATGAGTCTCATCAACTCTAAACAAACAAGAAGAATTACACCATTCAATACTTTGATCTCCACATGGTTATGCATGATATTAAGTGTTGGACACAATGTCTCTTCATGTATATGTTTACAATCTATTTTGATCAAAAAATCTTGATTTAGATATTCTCTCTAAAAGATTTGAACCTCATGTAGATGAAATGGGTGGAATGCATCCATACATTTTACTTTCATATAACCTAAATTCCTAGTAAGGGGAATTTTGTCACTAATACCCTTGGTAATAAATTTCCTTCTTGGGCTATCTTACAAGAAAAGGAGTGGATTCTTATGAGGATTTTTGATTAGTAACATTTGGATGTGTAGAAGGATGACTCAGATTTGGTTCTAAACAATTTTCATTTACCATCGTCTCTCCTTGATTCCATTTTTTAGGATCAAAAGTAGGATAAATAATTCATAGGAATTGTGGAATCCTTATATGGGGGGGGGGGGAGTTACCACTCCTAGTGGGTCTCCCCCTTAATATGTAATTCTTCTATTTGGGATTAGATTCACCATTCCTTATTTTGTCAATAATTTTTTGTTGCATGATTCTCTTATTTATTCATGGTCTATTCATCTTGGAACTATAAAGATACATTATGAAATGATATGGCGTTTCTAGTGGCCAAGTATAAAGTGAGACATTTATAATTAAGTGTATCATTGTTACACCTTCTAGATGATTAATGTTGAGCACTTCATGCCTTTTGTATTCTCCATTAGTTCTAATATGGAAATGCGATGAGGTTTTGTTGGACTTATTTGTTGGATTACCATAGAATACCCAAGGAAATAATTATATATTGGGGGTTATCAATCAATTAATGAAATCAAACCACTTCATTCCAATTAGGGGCACCACTAAGGATTAAGATTCAAGTAAGCTATACATACAAAAAAAATTAATGTTACATGGGGGTCCCTATACCATTGTCTCTAACATAGATCTCAGGTTCAATTATTAGTTTTGGATAAGTATACAATATGTAATGGGGATATATTTAGGTTGACTAAAACCTACCATCCATAGATAATGGCCAGGTGGAGTATGTTATATTGATTATGGAGGACATTCCTCATTCCAACATTTTGGATTTTAGAGGATATTGGGATAGGCATATAAGATTGGTTGAGTTTTCTTATAATAATATTTAATAGTAATTAATTATAATGGATCCCTTTGAGGATTTATATAATCACCCATGTAGGAAACCTCTTTGTTTGTTAGAGGTGTGTGAGGCCTCTCTTGTGGGACTAAGTGTCATTCAGGAGACATCTTCAAGGATCCATGATATATATTGTTTCTTATTTATAGATCAAATCAGTAAAAAATATTATGTGGATTGTCCACTCCATCCTTTGGAGTTTTACATTGGTGACCAGGATTTCATGAAAGTTTCTCCTCAGTTGGGTTACCATCATCTTGGAAAATAGGGGATGTTGTCTCTAAGATATTTCGGACCACATAAGATCACCAAGTGTCTTATAAAAGTTCCGTATCAATTTGAATTATTTACTTAATTAACAGGTATTCATAATTTTTACCACATATCTCATCATAAGAATTATCATCCTGATCTTTCCCATGTTTTTAATTGGTAGGAAGTTGAGTTCGTTTCAAGCATGTCATTTTTGGAATAGTAAGTTGAGATTATTAAATATTATATGATTTTTCTATGTGGGAAGTATATTTTGTTGGTCCAAATGTTATGGTGGCATAGATCAAATTCTTATTAAACTTAGGATCATGAATCATTAGTGAATGAGATGTGGTATCACATTTTGTCAAAGTTTACATCTTCTACATGAATTTATAGGGGTATAAATTCATAATATGGGGAAAATTTTCACAATCCTCTTTTCCATTTGGTATAATCCCTTCAGAATATCGTTTTCTCTTTATTATTAATATTTTGAATCTTTTTGGAGGTTTGGTAATCATCCATTGGATGTCTTGAGGAGGGAAGAAATACAATTTGTCTAAATGGTGGCTTCATAAGGCCACCATCTAGAAATTTTAATGCTATTATAATGTATTTCCTATAGTAACTCCACAAGTTAACTATTGGAATACCACTCGTTAACTAGTGGGACTTCCATGGGTGAAGGCCCACTTCATGGCACCACTAGCTACCTAGTGGCCTCAGACTGTACTGAATTAATCAAAGGAAGATTTTTCTTTTATTACCCCCTTTGAAGACCCTGTTTAAAACATATAATCAACCCATTCAACCCTGATTCTTCTTTTTTGAATCTATGGGATCTATAGGGTTTGTTTAGGATATCTTTTTCATCTTTTCTTAGTGAATTGGTATTTAGTTGATCGGTTGTTCCACATTTAGTAAGTTTTTTCCCAATCCCTCTCATTTAATCCATTTATGTTGGAATGAGTAGTGGATCAATTCTATTTTGATCAGTTTTATTAATTCTGTTATTATATATCCCAATCACATTAAGATTTATTGTGTGTTTGTCTCATGAAGGCCTGATCTCTTTTTTATTGTGGCACAACATGTGTGACATTTGAGGTATGTGTTGTTCTATCCTTTTTTATGGCCTTATTATTATGGGAACATGATTCTAATATGTGGGAATCAATTTTTAGGGGCACATTTTGTTTTCTCTAGTATTCTATTTAATTTCTTTGTACAAATCCTATTATGTTGGGTGTGAAACCTAAGTTTGAGGTAGGTGATTCTATCTTTTGACCATGTCTGATGAATCGTGAATGATCTGGGTTTTCTAAATAATTTTCTAAATGATTAATGGAACAATCCTTAATATTCTTGATATGTGTGAATAAATGGTTTTTTAATAAAATATGGGTTTCCCCTTATTTTGATAAAAGAATGATAATTTTCAAAGAATTATGAAATGGTGTGTGAAATTGATTTTTAAAGATTTTTTATAGAAAATAGTTGTTTGGGAATTTTTGTGAAATATGATAATCCCTTCTAAAAGGATCAGAGATATAAATCACATGGGATCCTTAGGTATCTAGAAGGTTGTTTAATGTTGGTCCTTTTACTTGTTTCTATAGGGGTTAACTCATGGGGTGTTCCTCGGTTCACTAGACCTTGTTTCCAAGGAACATGATTACCAAACATCATAGGGGGTTTATTCATGGGGTTTTACTCTTTTTTTCTTGGCTCTGTGTATGATGAAATTGATTAGTCCACTAAGTACTGATTTGATATTATGTTACAAGTGAGTTGGTTAGCCTAAACCTATATTATCCTAGTGGTGATCTCCATTGTGCTTTGATTTTTCATTTTTTGGATTTAATATGACATATTATTAATTATTTTATAAATGGTTCATTTAAAATATGTTTTGAAACTTTTTCATTTTCATTTTTTTAAACAAATTTTTTTTTAAATTTTTACCATTCTTTTGATATAAATGTTAAAAATATTTTATCAAGTGATATATTTTATATAATGAGGATATTGAGATTATTTTACATTGAAATTTTATGGAACCCTTGCGTGGGATCCTACTAGACTTATTGAGATCACACCCTACACACTCCCTTGGGGTGTACAAACATTTTTTTAATGTTGGAAGGGGAAAGGTGCCACAGTGAGGTGGGGAGGTTTATATTAGTTTGGAATGGCTAACTCATGGTGAGATTATGGACGTTTCCAGTGTATTACATGGATTATAATTTGAGATTTTGGGTTCTTCTCTTGGGTTTTGTTCTTGGACACGTACCATGGTTATGGATTGTTGCCTTATTTATAATGACCCGACCTTATTACATTAAATAATCTTGATTTTTTGTCATGAACTCAGTTAATTTCAAATTGATGATATTTTCAAGTTTATAGTTTTAGATAATTGGGATATAATACATACATAACATTCAAAATTTATATAGAGATGATACAATAAAAATAGTATCAATTTCTTCTAAAATATAAAACTTGTTTTCTTTGAAAAATCTTCATAATATTTAACCTGGATTCCTTATTTTTCTTACACATTCTTATAACATGAGAAAATATTTTAAAAACTTGTTATGACCACAAAAATCTCAATGAGGGATATAAAAGGAAACAAAACATTAGTCCATGAATACTTATAAACATATGAAATCATTTTCAAAAAGACATACTTGCCACCGATATATACTTACTTTGTGAAACATGAGATTTCCATGAGATTTCCCAAAAACATAAAGTCCATAAATAGAACCATAAAGGTATCTTGGGGCATTACTTACACAATATTTTAACCCTATCAGCTACCTTATAATTTTTAACCCTTACTGATACTTTACAAGGTAACCCCCCTCGATTACCTTATTGTGTAACCATTGTAGTTACACTTGGAGTAACCATACATATGACCTCAAACATACATACACCCAATGAATTTGAGGTATATATAGTTCACACCATTAATCATAAACAATTTCCAAGAACCAAAACATAATCATACAACATGAATAACAACATAAAAACATTGCTTTTAAATTTTGTAAAACATAATTTTAAAAGAAAATCCCCTTAAAAATATCATATAATTTAAGTGAGACTTAATATAGTTGATGAAATATGTATATTTTAAAAATTATTCAACATAATATAAACAAAATTACTAACAAAAAAATTAATATCATAAAATTAATGAAGTAGTAAGATAACCCAAAGAATAGAAAATGGGTTAAGAATTCCCTTACCTCAGGTTCATCTTACATAAATGTGTTTAAACCTCTAGTATAAGTGTCAAAATAGTGTTATTAATATCTTAAAAAAACATATCCATATTTATAACACCTTATATGATCATTTAATAACATCATTTCACAATTTATTTATTAGTATTTTGTTCCTTCTATTATTTCGGGTGCATTCTTTACATGATTTCCATAGTCAGTTTGTATTTGATTTTCTTGTTATATGGAAATTAAATTATAGAATTGAAATTAAATGGTATTAATATGTTTCTAGAATATTAAATTATACCATAAATTATTTTTGGTTAAATGGTATGAGGATGAATCATTAGATAAATCTTTAGTGATAGCTGTTTAGATCATTTTGGGGGTTCTTTGATATTCACAAACTTGTTTAATCATATACTGTTAATATTTTGAATATATATTAATTACATAACATAAGAGAGATAATATAATAAATTTTACAATTTTATACAACCATTAAAAAGGGTTTACAAATATATTTTATGGAAGTAAATGAAATTGAAATCACATCGTCCACGATTTTGGTAAATCGGCACATCACAAATAGTGTTCTTATTTTTAGAATAAGAGGGGGGAAGGAGAAGAAGTAAATTAATGAATTTTTTCATAAACATGATAAAATAAAGAATATATAATATTTTGGATCATTTTCACTTCTTGTATAAGGGGATTATAAGAGAGTATAAGAAAATAATATAATTCAAAAGAAATCACAAGAAAATAAAAGAGGATTTTTACCTCTTGATCTCTTCTCATTGAGATCCTCCTTAAGGCCTTTGGTTTTGGACTTTTCTTGAGAACATAAGGTCTTAGAAGTGGGTAAGATCTTTGGGAAGAGTATTTGGAAGAACTGAGACAAGGATCGAGTCTTTAGTGGTGTGATAGGAAGAGGGGGTGAGGGTAGAATTTATAGTGGAGGAGAGGAGGGGTTTTACATTATTCTAATAATTAGTTTAATATTATCACTCAATACTATCAGTAGTATTGATTAATGTGACAAAAAATAGTAATAATTTCATAGGAGTTCAAACCATGGGACATTTACATCATCCATTACTCAACCATGATGCATAAATTCATTTATTTGTCATATTTCGTAATTATCAAATTTCACTATTCACCCAAAAATTTGAATATTTCTGAGAGATCCCAAAAATTCACCCTGATTTTTTTTGACGTGTAGAATTAAAAAATTAAATAAATTTTTTGAAAATAATTTTCTAAATATGATTAATTTAATTTTTAAATAAAATAATATTTTATTTCAAAGATAATAATTTTAAAACAATAACTGATTTTATATCACCATGAAAAATTAATCAAGATATCGTTATCTTATAAACATAAAGAGGTAAAATAATAATATGATTTACTATTCATAGGGGTCATATTACTATTTATAAGGGTATGTGACTATTCACTAAAAAAACAAGTTGGTTCTATCAAACTCCAAATAACTTACTGGTCACAACCATAGATAACCATTTTTTGAAATTCAAATTATAGAAGCAGAAAAATTATGTTTGATGAATAGTTCATAACTATCCAATTAAAACAAAGTTTCATTCATTTCAATTTATTTTTAAAACCTGGGGTGTTACATTCTCCCCAACTTCATGAAATTTCCTCCTCATAATTTTTTTATTTACTTATTAATCAAATGAGGGTACCTTTCCCTCAGAGAAATTTCATATTCCCATTTTGATTCTTTAACCATGTAGTTTCTCCACAACACCATTACCTAGTGGATTTTCCATATTCCACAAAATGTGCTCTCTAAAATCAAGAATCTGACTAGGTTTATCTTTATAATAAAAGTTCTCTTCCAGCTGAACTACTTCTAGGCTCAGGACATGAGATGAATCTCACACATAATTTGTCAACATTGAAACATGAAAAACATTGTGTTCTTGAGATAAAATCATTGGAAAAGCAACTTAGTAGGCGACTATCCCAACATTATCCAAGATTTCCTAAGGTACATTGAACTATGGACTCAGCTTTCCTTTTTTACCAAAATGCATAACACTTTTCCATGGTGAGATTCTAAGAAAATCATGATCACCTACCTAAAAAAAATATTTCCTTATGTTGTCTGCATAAAATTTTTACCTGCTCTGAGCTGTCCTCATGTGTTGTTGGATCATCTTCACATTCTCATCTACCTCCTCTACTAATTCTGGTCCCATCAAATTCCTTTCCCTAAATTCATCCCAAAAATATGGAGTTTGACACTGCTTCCCATACAATGAATTAAAAGGTACCATCTGTATATTGGAATGAAAACTATTATTATAAGAAGACTTAAATAAGTAAAGATGATGATCTCAGCTTCCTTGGTAGTCCATTGAATAATCTTGAAGCATATTTTCCAAATTCTGAATCATTATTTCAAACTGGACATCTGATTGAGGATTAAAATTTGTACTGAAATTTAATTCTGTTCCCAAAAACTTATGAAGGCCCTTAAAAAAATTTGAATTGAACCTAGGATCATGGTCAGATACAGTGGAAATATTCACTCCATATAACCAGACAATATCTTTGAGGTACATTCAAGAAAGATGATCCGAAGATAGTGTATCTAAAATAGGAAGGAAATGAGTATATTTATTCAGTAATTCAACAATAAACCATATTTCATTATTACCTTGAGAAGTATTTGGTAGTCCCACAATGAATTCCATGGATATATATTTTCTCATTTCCACTCTAGCACTGGTAAAGGCTGAATCATCCCCTTCGGTAACTGCCATTATGCTTTAAACAATTGATATGTCAAACATTTCACAATAAATTATGCAACATCTCTTTTCATTTCATCCCATCAACAATACCCTCGAAGGTCTCTATACATAATTTTACTACCAGGATAAACTGAAAAAGGAGAACTATGATCTTTGAACAACAATTATTTCTTCAGTTGAGAATCACAAGGCACACACAATCTTATTCAAAATATTTTAACACATTGTTTATTGAGGTTAAATTCAGGAAACTTTCCTATTTTAATCAATTTTACTTTTTCCTATAGATAATGGCCTTCTATATATGCTTTCTTAATTATGTTTGATAACAATGACTGCACTGAAACCTGAAAAAAATAGAGGTATTTCCTACACCAATAAATTCTAATCAAAAAACTATCAAATCATTAATCAAGGGATCATTTTCCAAACATAACATGGTTAATGATGCATGATGTTTTTGACTCAAGGAATTTTCCACTTTGTTTTTTTATTTCTGGATGGTAATTGATCATGTAATCATATTACTTTTTTAGTTGAAGTCATCTTCTCTTCCTCATGTTTAATTCCTTTTGAGTGGATATATACTTCAAACTTTTATGGTCACTATATATTTGACATTTGGATTTGTATAAATGATTCCTCCAAATTTTCAAAGAAAAAACCACAACTATTAATTCCAAATCATGTGTGGGATAATATAACTCATGAGGTTTTAGTTGTCTTGAAGCATAAGAAATTACCTGATCATTATTCATCGAAACATAACCAAGTCCCTTCAAGGAAGCATCACTATAGATGAAAAAATCACAATTTATGAAAGGAAGATTGAAAACTGGAGCATTCACCAATCCCTTCTTCAGTTCTTGAAAACAAACATCACATTCTTCAGTCTAAATAAATTTTACCCCTTTTGTGTTCACTTAGTTATCAGGCTAGATAACCATCAAATGTTTTTAACACACCGTCAATAATAACTTGCTAATCCAAGAAAACAATGAATTTATGTATCATTTTTTGGTCTTGTATACTCATGAACCACTTTTTTTGGTAGGATCAAACATTATTCCATCCTTATTTACAATGTGAACAAGGAAAGAAATCTGTTTCAACCAAAAATCACATTTCCTAAATTTTCCATAAGATTATTTTCTTTTAAGGTTTACAAAACAACCCTTAGATATTTTACATGCTCCTCTTTACTTTTAGAAAATAACAGAATGCCATCAATAAACACAACTAATTTTTTTCCAAGAACTCATGAAATATTCTATTAATAATATCTCTGAATATAGCAGGTGAATTTGTTAACCCAATTGGAATATCAAAAAAATTCATAATGTCCATATCTAGTACGATACACAGTATTCATGTTGTCTACTTCCTTTACTTTCAACTGATGGTACCCCAACCTCAGGTTAACCTTTGAAAAATATTGTGCTCCCTAAAGATTATCAAACAAGTCATCGATATTAGGAAAAGGATACTTGTTTTTGATAGTGATGTTATTCAAGTCCCTATAATCAATGTAAAGTCTCATGGAACCATATTTATTTTTAATGAACAAAATAAGAGAACCCCATAGTGAAGTGTTGGTATGAATGAAACCTTTATCAAGAAAATCCTGCAACTAATTTTTCAATTATATAAGTTCCATTTTGAGCCATTTGATAAGGTGGTTTTGAAATTATATTAGCATTAGGAACTAACTCAATTGTGAATTCAACTTCTCAATATGGTATAACACAGGGTAACTGATCATAAAAAACATCAAAATATTTATTTACCACTGCCACATCATTAATATGAACAGTTCTCTTGTTTTAAAAATTATGAGTAAGATAACTTCCATTTTCATATTTCAACAGCATCTCAGATTCCAGATATGTTATCAATTGTATGGGTTTATTCTTTTATACAAACTGAAACTATTTCTGAAAAACAACTTCATTATCTATAAATAGAAATCCAACCCATACCCAGAATGAAATCAAACTCTACTAAAGGAAAAACAATAAGTTTTGCAGGTAAACTCTTTCTACAAACCATAATATAAAGATTATTATAATTACTCTTTGCTATAATATTCACCTTGGGTGTTTTGAAAATAAGTTCCAGTCTCATTTGTTGAGGTGATATTTCCAATTTACCAGATAATTTCTCAAAAATAAAGGAATGTGTGGACCCCATATCAAAAAAACATTATAAAAATCTGAGTAAACAAATAAGGTACGTGATTCAACTTCATTAGATGACCCGAAATCTACTGACGTAGTCACAAATGATCTCACTACACATTTTTGCTTATACTCTAGCTTCTTTACATCATTTAGATATGTCTTTGGGAAGGAATTTTCATAATGACTCATCTCACCACATTTAAAACAATTTGTAGTTTTCTTATTAGGATTAGTCTTAGGATCATTTTCTTTATAATCTCAGGCCATATTTCCAAACTTCCCATATTAAAAACACTTCCTAGTTTTGGTAATCCATTCATCAGGGTTCTTTTTACCACATTTTTCATAAACTGTAAACTGAACTTTCTTACAATAATATTTCTTTGATTGATTCTCATCCATTGATTTCCATCTAGAACTATTTTTATGTTTGTTGTCAAGTTAAACATGGTCATCAGAAAACTCAATTTCTACCCTCTCAACACATCGGACAAGTTTATCATAACTTTTCAACTCACAGGAATTCAATTCACTTCAATACCTTGGATTGAATCCTGACTAAAAATGGTTGATTTTTCTATCAAGATCCAAAATAAGATTTGGAGAAAGCCTCTCCAGTCGGGTGAAGTTAGATCCATACACAACTACTAAATCTACTCCCTTATACTGCAATTCAAGTAATTTCTTCTCTATACTAAGTCGAACCACCTTAAGAAAATATTTTTCATGGAAAAGAATTTTAAATTCATCCCACTCTAAAGAATCAATATCTTCTATATCCTTGATATTCATGACCATTGAACTCCATTGATCTGAATCACCTTCAAAATGATAAATGGAAAGAATTACCTTTTGATTATCTGAACATCCAAAACACCAAATGTAACGCCCCAAGCTTCCACAGTACGTTTCCCTTTGAATAATGCAGTAGCTTGCGTTGTACGAAACATGGAGTTTCAACACACTATGACCAAACAAAGTAGCCGTTATGAATGGTAATAACCACTTTTTGAAATTTTATAATTTAATTTTCCAAATGGACTTCATTTTTGGATTCAGAATATCAAAATTAGTTTAGGGTAAATTTTTGGTATTTTTATGAAATCTTTCAATTTTTGATGAGTAGTGAAAAACATTGCGTTATTGTTTAAAACAGACTTTTTATTTATGTAATTAGTTATTTTATTTTAATTTATTTTATATCAAAATAGATACATAATGTGTATTAGCGACTTTGACCGTGTGGTGAGCAAGATTACAGGGCACATTCTCAATTGGAAGAACTATTTCTTATCATTTGGGGGCCATATCGCGCTTGTGAACAGCGTCCTCTCATCCATACCAGTGCATGCTCTCTCATCTACCAACGTGCCGAAGGGTGTTATCAGAGCTATTGACATACTTTTAGCCCATTTTATTTGGGTTTCTTCTTCGGAGGGGAAGGTACATTGGGTCTCATGGAGGAAGATGGACCATCCCGCTTTGGAGGGAGGGATAAATGTGAAAAGCCTCACGAATACCATTCATTACATGCACACGAAGTTGGCTTGGGAGGTCACTGAAGAACAAATGTTGTAGGGGAAGCTGATGTCCCGCAGGTACGGGTTGACCGCTGAACCTCCACTGGGGAGTGCGTCTCCACTATGGTCCTCATTCTGCAGTATTATTCTGGACATCATGGATAAATCGCAGTGGATTATTGGGGAGGGGAACATTCTTTTTTGGTTTCATAACTGGTTGGGAGGAGCCCTCTATTATCCAGGGTGCCCAGCTCTTTTGATCACTTTTAGGTAGGTGAGCCAGTTCCCTCATTTTTTTAGAGAAATACTAGACGCAAACCATCATATGGTGTTCGACTCTGTTATATGGTGCATGGAACAAGACTGTTGTGTTTTCACTCCATCCACCTTGGGCAAGTTCAATGCAAAGGATATCTGTAGGAGTAGCTCGCTCCAAGCCCAACAAGGGGGTCAGCACGGTCTGGCGTGGTGTAGGATCATACCTACTAAATTCAATTTTCTATCATGGAGGATCCAGAACAGTGCCCTGCCTACCGATGATAACATCAAGAAGCTCGGAATTAATATGGAATCCTACTATGAGTGTTGTGTGAACAAACATGAAGAGAGCATAAGCCGTATTTTCTTCAAAGGTGCCTGGGCCCGTCAGGTGTGGGATTTCTTCGGGGAGTTTACAGGGTAACCCTCATCTGCGTCAACTTTTGACTCCTTCATGGAGTGCTGGTTTTAGGGATCAGATAGTTCAGAGAGGGAAAGAATGGCAAGGTCTATCATCTTCAACGCAGGTTGTTGGTGTCTATGGAAAGAAAGAAACCGAGCCACGTTCGAGGGGATCTCTTCTACGGGGAGATACATTATTGCTAGGGAAAGGTGCATCCTGGTTGATTTGTGTGGCATCGATGGAAAATGGTTGCATTCTCCATCTCTTCACAAGATGTATGCACCTAAATTTGCGTCCCAATAGTCATGTATCAGGAAACAGGGGCAATGGGTTCGATGGAGCCCTCCTGAACGTGGGCTCAAACTGAATACATATGGTTCTTTCTTGATGGGTGAAAAGTTTGGTGGCGGCGTGGTCCGAGATTCCATGGGCAGTGTGGTTTTGGCGTTTACGGCGTATTATGGATATGGAAATTCTTTTCAAGTAGAGGAAAGGTCGGTTCAGTCAGGTATTTCCATTTGAAGGCAGAGGGAGCATTACATCTCCCAAGTGGAAAATGATTCTATGATTATTCACAATGCCTTGCATGGGAAAGGCACCATTCCCTAGTCTATCGTTTACATAATCAAACAATTCAAAGCCCACATTGATAGAAACACTCGAGTCACCCATACGTGGAGCGAGGGAAACAAGGTGGCGGATCACTTGGCCTCTACGGCGACTCCGGGTACCCCGGTTAGTTTTCTTTCTCATGTCTCTCATTTCAAACCTGAGGGGCTTAATTTGATTCGGGGGCGATACGCTTGGCCTTCACTATTTATGCCCCCTAGTTCTTGGATTCTTCTTTGGTTTTGTATCTACTTTTGAATAAAAAGGTAACAATGAGCCTAGATATATAAATTTTGTTGAACCTTTTACTGTCTTTTACCCACCATCTAGGAGCATTTGAAAATTTGCATAAAACTTAATTTTACCACTTCTGAGAGTTTAATTTCAAAAATTCGAGAGACACGGTTAACATTAGCAAGTAAAATGTGGTTGAATAAGATGAAAGTAATTTTAGTTGAATAGTAACTTTTGACTTTTATTTACCACGATTAAAAGTAAATAGGGTAATTATGGGTAAAAATGATATTATAATTACCCTAAAACATGTCCTAATTCTATTGAATAACTGTAATTAGAACAAAAAAAACCATAGTAATAAAATATGACCCCCTTTGGTCCACTTGGTTTAGATTAGGACATTTATTATTATTTTATTTAAAGAAGAGTTAAAAAAGTTAAATTCAATGTTTAATAACTAAACCATTTTTAATATAGGGTTACAAACAATATAAATTTGACTATAAATATCCATTATAAATATAAAAATATTTCATACATAATGGTATTTTATTTATAATTTTTATACATTAAATAATTTAATTTATTTATGACATAATGATGACGCAGTAATTAACTTATTAATAAAATATTAAAATAATTGATATTATAAAAATTCAAATAAATGTTATTTGAGATTTTTGAGGAGTTACACTAATTTTATTGGTTAATATGACATGTTATAGTTGATTAGATAATTTTTTTTGAATTAATCATGCTTTTATTATTTTCACAAAAACCAAATACTAAATAGTGTCAAAATTGACATAATTGAGTTTTTAAAAAACAAATACTATATTATTAATTGATATGATATTATTAAAAATATAAGGTTCGGCCAAAGGACTTATATAAGGTTATATATATTAATAATTAACCAATTTGGGTTCTCTTGGTAGTTTATAGTAAGTTTATTAACCATATAATATAAAAACACAAATAGACATGGTAAATGTCAAACTATTTAACTAGGAGTTAAATATAAAAGATAAGGTTAATATGGTGACATTAACCTATCTAATACCAGTTGGTTGAAAGGTTTTCTACCCATACCCACCATAGACACAAAATAAATCAATTTGGATCCATTAGAAATCAAAAAATATTTTATTATAAAATAATATTTTAAGCTTTTCCTAAAGTGACCCTCACCTCTCTTATAAAAGGGTTTTTCCCCTTCTCCTAATTTAACACCTCAAAAGCAATTTGGCTCTGACAAACCCTGCCCAAATATCCTCCCAACTTCCCTCACATCAACTTAGAGTCCTTACTTGGATCATAAAGACAATTTAAGGATCCCTTTTGATCAACTCAAAAGGAAACACCCGAAGAAGAGGTAATAATTTCCCCAACCTCTTTCAAGTTCTTTTTTTCTTCCACTTTTTCTTTATTTGATTCCATAACAAAATAATAACTCCAATACCTTATACATACTGTGATGTTATTATAAATATGTTGTAACCATATTCATTATTCTATCCATCCTATAAATGACAAAGTCACCATACATGCGTATGTACGACATACCATCTCCACGTCGAGGTGTAGTTTGTTATTCAAACACTTCATTATTTTGGATGAGTATAATAATGAGTATAAATGGTGTAAATAATAAATATAACATGTTAATGATTCTTTATATATTATATACCATCCAATTAAATATTATTTAACCATAAATATAATGATATTGTCACTCGTGCATACTTACAGATTACCGTCTCCATGAACACGATGAGATTCATTCCCCATCGTAATCATTCAAGAATAATTTTCATTTTATGATTAAAAACAATGTTTATGAACATAATATCATTCTGTATATGAATCAAATGCATCCTATCCATAACAAACATGGCTTACGTAGCCAAGCATATAAAGTAAAACGAATCAGTTAACACCCAAAACGATGACACTAATGAAGTATTATTAACAAATAAATATTAAAGGATCATATATGATATCATATTTATGTATATAGTTCTTTTATAATTTAATAACAATGTTTTAACTATTATATAGGATGTAAACATACCATCAACTAATGAAAAGTATAAGGTAAGGGTTAATTCAATAATCACTTTACTTATATGAGGTTGTTAATATGTAAGTATCTATTGAGACCTCTTTATCTTCCACATCTGTGTTTTCTTAAAAATGTAATTCAAAACATTTTAATTATTTACGAGAATATGGGTTAAATTTATTTATACCCTTATTTGACCATATATGTTTTGAAAGGAATCTTTCAGTCGTTTTCCAAACAAGGTACTTTATGTCCTTTTCAACAAAATTGAGGTAAGAATGTCTTTTTTAACTTTTACGGTGGGTAAAACTATCTTATGATGTTATGACATCATTGAAGCCTCCCATACAAGCTTATAAGAATATTTTCAAAATAAATGTTTTTTTATAGTTATATGGATTTTAAATGATTTCAAAATAGAAAGAGATATGTGTCTAAAAAAGTTTTGATTTCAACTATGTCAACATCCTTTGATGGATTTTAAGATTGTTTGAAGTTGATTTTTTATGATACAAAAAATTCATATTGTATTGAAGGTATTGTGATATGATTGATTTTGGATGTGTTATTTTTACACCATTCATGTTTTATGAATTAATTATTGACATTTCGTATGATAGTTTTAGTACAAATGTTTATGTTTTGTTTAAACCTTTTCAAACGAGGAATGCATTAGACTTAGTAAGTGACAGGTGGAGCCCGCTATAGATACACGATGCATCGGTAGGTCTCATGAGACAAACAAGTGTCTTGGAAAAAGGCCTTGAAAAAATCTTATTTGTAGTCTTGGAACAAGGCCTTGACTATATGGTTATGAAGTCTGGCATTATGCATTCCATTATTATGAAATTGGCTATTGATATTGCATGTGATTATTCGACTAGTAGAATATCCATGTGAATAAGTAAATGATATTATTTGATTTATATTGGCCATATTATACAGAAGTTTATTTTTAAAAGGCTTATGTTTTAGTCTTATAAATTGGCTTAAATATTTATGCTTATTTATGAAAGTTTTTTCTATATTGTTATCCTTACCGAGCATCTAATCTCAGCAATTTCTATGTTTTATTTTTTCCAGGATGTGAAGAAGTATATTATGACTGACCAGTAGGGATAGTATAAGGGATCTGAATGTGTTCAATGGAGAAAATTTTGATGTTGTTTTTCATTTCATAATGTAATGTAAAACTTATGAATGTATCTAGTACTTCCAAGGCTATTGAACTGATCAGTCTTTCAAAATTTGATACCTTGTGATCATGAAAATGTTATGTAATAATGCACCGACTCTGGGTAACTGGGGTCGGGGAGTTACATTTGGTATTAGAAGAATTTTAGAACAATACTTGGAAGCTAGATTTAGAAAAACTCTGATTAGATAACATTACCCTAAGATAGAATTTGATGATTAATAAAGAAGAACTTCCATGAATTTTGTTAAGGTAGAGATTTTGTGAGTTTTCAAAGAAATACATTCTTGTTTGGATACGAGAAGGTAGAGGTGGCTCTATCGCATATGTACCTAAGGGTAAAACCTGAAAACAAAGCTTTGATCTAGAATCGAACGAGAACTGGTGCACGACAACGGGCCCTACGGCACTCTTGGTTAAGACACTCCCAGGGGATATGCTTAAGATAATTCAAATTTGCATTTCAAACCATTATTAAGGATTTTTGAGTATATACCTCCCCAATGAAAACATTTTTATGATTATGGATTATATCCACAAACTTTTCAATTTATGTTAATTTCTTTACAAGTTTGGAATTATGTATTTCAATTCATAAACTAATCTATTGTATGATATTGTTTAGAAATGGTGCCTAGTGGAAGGAATGGAAACTGTATCAATGCATGTAATACATGTAGTGATTTATCTCCTACTCAAGATAATTATAGTGGTGCTAGTGACACAACTAGTTCTGATTAGCTTATCACTATACTGGGATGACTCACTCAGGTTATGAATAATAACCTTACCCGTATGGAGCACCCTGATCTGCAATGTGAAGGATCAATGTTATACCACTTCATGAGGCAATAACCACCAACATTCAATGGGAGTACAAATCCAATAGTAGCTGAGCAATGGATAAATTCCTTAGAGAAAATATTTCATGCTTTGGGAGTAGCAAAATGGAAAATGTTATCATGGCAGTTTGTCACCTCACGAGAGATGCAGATCAATTGTGGTCATTAATCCAAAACACAAAAGAAGATGAAGAAGTATCGAACATGGAATGGAGGGAGTTTAAGAATATTTTCATAGAAAAATACATCCCCCGTGACCATCGAGCGGATATTGAAAGACAATTTCTGAGTCCGAGGAAAAAAGAGTATGAGAATATAGCAAAGTATGTGGCTAACATTACAAGGTTAGCAAGGAATGAAGAAAATTATATACATAACCCAATGAGTAATATTTATCGATTCATTGATGGGTTAAAACCATTTCTCTGTCCTGCATTAGTCTTACAATCCTTCTCATAGTATGAAGATATTGTCTCATGCTCTATCAAGATAGAAAATGACTTCTCTATGACTTACGACTTTAATGCAAAGCAAGAGAAAAAGAGATCTACTGAACACTCTAGAAATGGAAATAAGGGGAAGAAGGAAAAAGTAGAATATCCATCCTGCAGTAAATGTGGGAAGAAACACTCCAGTACTTGCCTGAAAGAAATGTGAGTCTGTTACAGGTGTGGTGAAAAAGGCCACCAAGATCGTGATTTTAAGGGGAAGAAAGAGGATGTCAATATTGAATTCTTCAATTATAGAGAAAAGGCGCATTATACAAATGAATGTACTAAGCGCCAAGGGAACTTACATCAGAAAAGGCCAAGGGAGCATGGCCAAGCTTATGCGATCACTACTGCTGAGGTTGAAGCTCAGAAAGACGTGGTGGCAGGGAATTTAATGGTTTCCTCAAGTTTATCCAATCCTTTATTCGATTCTAGATCATTTCATTGTTTCATATCTTCCCAATTTGCTAAGAAAATTAGATATTTTCAATTTAACTTAACAAGGGAGTTATCATTCAAAACACCTAAGGTAAGTATCATCACAACAAAGTTTTGTAATTCTGTTCCCATTAGGGAATATGAATGTTATTTATCTACAGATCTCATCATAATACCCATGATTGAATTTGATATAATCCTTGGAATGGATTGGATTTCTGACCATGCTGCAAAAATTTATTATAAGAAGAAGGAGGTTCCAATTTTTGATGATGATAAAGAGTACCTTATCTTTAGAGTAGAAACATCACCACCTGATTCTTATCTAGATCCACCCCCAGTAGCTCTACTAAATTCATTTATTGGGGAGGAAGAGAATGAAAAAGCTATGGGTGAGGAAAAGAATGTTCGAATAGGGGACGTACCTATTGTTCAAGAATATGTTTATGTGTTTCCAGAGGATTTACCAAGACATCCGCCAGAACGAGAAATTGAGTTTTCCAATGATTTAATTCATGGTTAAAGGCCCATATCGAAGACCCCTTATATAATGGAAATTGTAAAATTAGTGGAACTAAAGAAAAAACTAGAGGAATTTAATAACAATGGATTTATTCACCCTAGTGTTTCTCCATGGGCAGCCCCAATCCTTTTTGTTATAAACAAAGACTAATCTATGAGGTTGTGCATTGACTACATGGAGATCAATGCTATAACAATAAAGAACAAGTATCCCCTACCTCGCATTGATGATTTATTCGACCAAATTCATAGAGCTCAATATTTTTCAAATATTGACCTTCAATCTGGATATCATCAGCAATGTGTGAAGAAGGAAGACATTCCAAAAACAGCATTTCAAACCAGGTACGAGCATTAAGAGTTTATAGTAATGCCTTCCGGATTGATTAATTAACCCGTTTGTCTTCATGGATCTAATGAATAGAGTTTTCAAGAAATATCGTGATGAATTTCTAGTGGTATTTATTGATGATATCTTAGTATACTAAAAAAGATACGAAGATCATGAAAATCACTTGCACACGATTCTAAAAACTCTGAGAAGAAATGAATTATATGGAAATTTTAGCAAGTGTTAATTATAGATTCAAGAGATTTATTTCCTTGGCCATATTATCTCTAAGGATGGAATCTCTCTTGAACCTTCAAATACCAAGGAATTCCATGAATGGTCAGCACCGATGAGTATAACTGAGGTACACAGTTTTATAGGTTTAGTAGGTTATTATCGACGTCTCATCCAGAATTTTTCCCGGTTGTCTAACCCATTAACCAAGCTCACACATAAAGGGGTTAAATTTGTTTGGACAAAAGAGTGTGAAGAATGTTTTGAAGAACCGAAGAGAAGATTATTCAACGCTCTTATCTTGACTCTACCATCAGGGAACGATGAGTTTGTTATTTATAGTGATGCTTCAAAGAAAGGACTTTGTTGTGTCCTCATGAATAATGATAGAGTTATTGCCTATGAATCACGACAACTAAAAATTGATTAGAAAATATATCCCCATCATGATCTTGAGTTATCATTTGTAATATTTTCTCAAAATATAGAGACACTATCTCTATGGTGAAAATGTGGTATTTATACTGATCACAAGAGTTTGACGTATATTTTCTCACAGAAAGAACTCAACATGAGGCAAAGGCGATGGCTTGAACTACTCAAGGATTATGATTTCAATATACACTACCACCTGGAGAAGGTAAATAAGGTGGAAGATGATTTGAGTAGAAAATATCATGGAGTTTGGAACAAGATGAGAGTAAAAAGGGATCCCATTTTCATGGATCTAGTAAAGATGGATATGGGAATAACCATGGAAGGTGAAACATCAATAATTTTTCAAATGGTAGCACAACCCATATTTACTAGAAATGATAAAGATTTCTTAGACTGATGATGAAGAGTTTAAAAAGAATATTAATGCAGTGAATGATGGGATATTGAGTGACTTCATATATGAAGATGGAATTTTGAAATTTGGGAAGAGACTTTGTGTTCCTAACATACATGATCTAAAAAGGGAATTATTGGATGATTCTCATATATCTAATTTCTCTATACACCATAGGAGCACCAAGATGTATAAATATTTGAAGGAACATTTTTGGTGGGACAACATGAAGAGAGAGATTGGTGATTATGTGTCAAGATGTATGGTTTTTCAACAAATGAAATCTAGAAGGCAACAACTAGGAGGATTCATGAAACCTCTTCCCATACCTGAGTGGAAATGGGATAATATTATGATAGACTTTGTCATGGGGCTACCAAAGACTCCTAGAAGGAATGATGCAATATGGGTCATTGTTGATCATCTTACCAAGTCAGAACATTTTCTTGCTATAAGAGAATATTTAACAATAGAATGTCTGACAAGAATATATATTAATGAAGTTTTAAGACTTCATGGAGTACCCATATTGATTCTTTCTGATTGTGATCCCCATTTTACATCATGATTCTGGAAAAGTCTTCAGATGGCCTTGGATACTAAACTTCATTTGAGCACTGCCTACCACCATCAAACTGATGGACAATTAGACCAAACTATTCAAACTTTAGAAGACATGTTGAGATCTTGCACACTTGACTTTCTAGGTATGTGGGATAAATATTTACCTTTGGTACAATTTTCATATAACAATATCTTCCATTCAAGTATTCAGATGGCACCATATGAAGCGTTATATGGAAAGAGATGTCTCACACCAACTTGTTGGGATGATTTTGGTGAAAGAAAACTCATAGGCCCAAAACTTGTTTAGAAAACAATGAAAAAGGAGAAGGTTATACAAAACCACATCAAAGTATCCCAAATTAGGCAAAAGAGATATGCCGATAACCGAAGGAGGGATTTGTAATTTTAAGTAGGAGATCATGTTTTCTTGAAGGTATCTCCATGGAAGGGTGTTATTCATTTTGGTAAAAAGGGTAAATTGAGTCCCAGGTACATCAGGCCTTTCCAAATTTTAGAATGAATTGGTGTTGTAGCTTATCATTTGGAAATGCCTCTAAGTCTCTCCAAAGTTCATGATGTGTTCCACATATCACTATTGAGAAAATACATGCCCGACCCAATGCATGTACTCATCTACAAGGAAATTGAACTGGAACCTGATCTGTCTTATTGTGAATAGTCTGTTAAAATTCTTGATACCATAGAACAAGTGATGAGAAACCGGACGACTCGTCTGGTAAAAGTTCTATGGAGAAACCATAACATGGAAGAGGCAATGTGGGAATATGAGGAACTTATGAAGAAGAGCCACCTGAATCTTTTTATGCAATAATTTCAAGGATGAAATTATTTTATGGAGGGGAAAATGTAACATCCCATGCAGCCATGGTATGTTTCCCTTGGAGTAATACAGCATCTTGCGTTGTACGCAACTTGGAGTTTTAACACACCACAACCAATCGAAGAAGTCTTTATGAATAGTAATACCCACTTTTTGAAATTTTATAATTTTTTTTCTCAAAATGGACATCATTTTTGGATTCAGAATATCAAAATTAGCTTAGGGTGAATTTTGGGTATTTTTCTGAAGACTTTCAATTTTTGATGAATAGTGAAAACACTACGTTATTGTTTAAAAATGACTTTTTATTTAAGTAATTAGTTATTTTATTTTAATTTATTCTAGGTCAAAATATATACATAATGCCTATATATTTTCAATTTAATTAATTGTATTCATTTTATAATAATTTTAGATATATAAAATTTTATTAAACTTTTTACCGTCTTTTACCCACCTTCTAGGAGCATTTTAAAATTTGCATAAAACTTAATTTTACCGCTTATGTGAGTTGAATTTCAAAAATATGAGGGACATAGTTTACATCAATAATTAAAATGTGGTTCAATAAGATGAATATAATTTTTGATGAATAGTAACTTTTGGCTTTAATCTACAACGGTTAAAAGTAAATATGGTAATTAAGGGTAAAAATGATATTATAATTACCCTAACACATGTCCAAATTCTATTGGATAAGTGTAATTAGACCAAAAAAACATTAGGAATAAAATATGACCCCTTTTTTTCCAATTCGATTAGATTAGGACATTTATTATTATTTTATTTAAAGAAGATTTAAAAGAGTTAAATTCAATGTTTAATAACTAACTGATTTTTAATATAGGGTTACACACAATATAAATTCTACCATAAATACTAATTAGATAGCTAAAAATATTTCCTAAATAATGGTATTTTATTTATAATTTTTAGACATTAAATAATTTAATTTATTTTTGACACAATGATGATGCAAAAATTACCTTATTAATGAAAGATTAAAATAATTGATATTATAAATATCTAAATAAATGTAATTTTAGACTTTTGATGAATTAAACTAATTTTATAGGTTAATATGAAATTTTAGGGTTTATTAAATAATTTTTTTCGAAGTAATTAATCTGTTATGAGTTTTACAAAAACCAAATACTAAATAGTGTCAAAATTGACATAATTGAGTTTTTAAAAAACAAATACTATACTATTAACTGATATAATATTCTTTAAAATATAAGGTTCAACCAAAGGAAATATAAAAGGTTATAGATAATAATAATGAACCACTTGGGTTTCTCTTGGTAGTTTATAGTAAATTTATTAACCATATAATATAAAAAGGCAAAGAGACATAGTAAATTTCAAACTATTTAACTAAGAGTAAAATCTAAAAGATAAGATTAATATGGTGACCTAAACTAGTCTAAAACCTATGGATTGAATGGTTTTAGACCCATACCCACCTTATCCTCGAAATAAATCATTTTGGAGCCATTAGAAACCGAAAATGATTTTATTATAAAATACTATTTAAAGCTTTTCCTAAAGTGACCCTCACCTTTCTTATAAAAGGGTACTTCCCTTCTCTTAATTTCACACCTCAAAATCCATTTGGATCAGCCAAAACCTAACCAAATATCTTCCCAAATTCCCTCACATCAATCTATAGTCCTTAATTAGATCAGAAAGCCAACCTAAAGATCACTTTTGATCAACTCAAAAGGAAACACCCGAAGAAGAGGTAATAATTTCACCACCCTCTTTCAAGTTATTTTATTCTTCCACTTCCTCTTTCTTTGATTCCATACATAAATAATAAATCTAGTACCTTATACATACTATTATTTTACTATAAATATGGTATAACCATATTAGTTATTCTGTCCATCCTATAAATGACAAAGTCTCCATACATGCGTACGTACGACTTACCGTCTCCACATCATGGTGTAGTTTGTTATTTAAACGCTTCAGTATTTTGGATGGGTATAATAATGAGTAAAACTGATGTAAATAATAAATATAATATTTTAATGGTTATTTATATATGATATCCTATAAAAACTGGGCCCTAGTGATAGCACAGACACCCCGCCTTAACATGGTCGTCGGGTCCTGGCCAACCAGGTACCACCAGTTGCCTCGCAGACATGAGGTCCCCACCCTGGGGCCCACCCACATGCCTGAACGGGTCATCTGACTAATGATAGTCCCCACAGGCCAACACATGTCCTTTACAGTGTGTTTTGTCCTCACTCACACACACCCTGGGTAACTTTCCAGAAGGTCACAAATCCTAATCACTACTCCAAGCCAAGAACGCTTAACTGTGGAGTTCTAATCAGACAAGATCTCGAAAAGGAAGGTGCACCTTGTTGACATGAGTCATATCATTTATTAATTTAACCCATCATCATTTGGGGGTGTTAAAATCACCCCCCTATAAAGACCTGAAAATTTCAAGGAAATTGTTTTTCTTAATTTTCCTTGGAATTTTAAAAGAACGTAGTTTCTGACGGCGTCTGATTCCGAGGCCCGGTGTGCCCAGAATCAATTTTCCGAAGTTTGGCTTGGGTACGTTCAGTGAACGAACGAGCGAGTTTTTCTATCTTTTGAACCGGTACTCGAAATTGAAATCTGATGGCACCGATGAACTTGCAGTGGCAATAATTGCTTAAGGGGACCTTAAGCGCAGTTGCATTTTTGTCACGTGATGTGGTTAATTTTTGGGGATTCGATAAGTCTTAAATAAATTGTAGTGTTACAATTTATTTTATGTGGAAGTTAATTTCTTCATAGAGAAGTTGGAGGTGGGGCCCCACCCCACCTAACTTCTCATGAGAGGGTATGACCAAGGGTGGTGGGGTCCGCACGAAACCCCAACCCTTCACCTTCCCTTTAACCCCCACGAACTTCCCCCCATTTAACACCCCTTGTGTTTAAATGTATAACTCTACAACCCCCCTTAAACTCCCTTGCTTTTAATGTGTCAACTCCCCATTAATCTCCTCTTCCATTAAGTTTGTTAACTCCTCTTATTTTGTGTAACTCTTCACCTTTTCCTTCCACCATTAATTCATGCCAACATGCCTTAATTAATGAGATGAGTCTCTTCATTTGTTTAATTAAGTGGTTTGGTTTGAATTTTAAATCTTTTTGATGTGAATAAAAATAATATCATGGGGTATTATTTTGAGTTAGAGATTTTGGTGTGAGAGAAAACTTTAGCAAAGTCCTAGAGTTTTTGGGAGATCTTTGGTGTGAAGAAGAAGAGAACTTTACTTCGACGAAGAACGGTTATTCTTCGATTAAGAACACCTTCCCTTCAATGTAGAATGACTCGGCGTCCACGGTTCTCTATCCTCTTCTTCCATAGCAACAAGTGAGGAGACGTCATTTCCTCCTCGGACGCACCCCGACGTCCACAGAATCTACGTCCGACCCCGTGACGCCGTTCTCGCAACACCGATTTCCGCGCCAATGATGAACGAACCTTGATCGAGGTAGGGGAATTTATTTTGGTGTTCTCTTATCTTTTGAGAAAAGAATGACGAGCGCAGAACAACCAATTCCAGGTTGATCCACTGATAGTTCGTTCATGCGGATTGATGTTGTGGATTATTGTTTTTGTCCGTGAATTATTTCTTGTCGTACGTCAACTTCTATTAGATGGACGCTTGCTATCATTATAACGGGAGGAGGTCGGACCGCACGAACACGGTCGACCCTCCTCCTCCCTTGTTGTTTGAATTTGTGGCGGCACGTGAAAGGAGGCACGGTGCCGTTGCACCATGCAGAAATTATGAGGAAGGGCTAAGAAGTGCGGTGCCGTCGCGCCGCGCCGATGAAGTTGAACAAGCCACGACACCGTCGCGCCATGCCAGAAAATGACAAACGAAGCCGCACAGATGTTGTGGGATCTTTGCAGGGAAGGTCGGGTCCCAGTATGATGACTGCCGAAGACCGCAGGCGAATCGGACCACCGGAGCGCGTCCGGTGGTCTGTGGAAGCCCCTGCCGGCGCGCCACGCCGGTGCGGTGGTGCCGGCGGTCGGGGGCGGCGGCGCCCGGAGCGCCGCCGGACGAATCCGCCGCGGTGGCGGAGCGCGGTCCCGCGACAGCGCGAGACCGGAGGGGAGCGGCGGGACACGGCCGGCTGCCACGTCCGCTGGCACGGGCGGCCCCACGCGGGGCCACGACTCTTCACGCAGGGGCAGCGCCCCCCGCACGGTTCGGCCGTTCGGCCGAACCCCCAGCCAAGCCGGGCCGGCTTGGGCAGACCGGGCCGGGACGCGCCGGTCGGGTCGGACATGCACCCGGGTCGGGTCGACCCGGTTCGGGCCGACCCAGGGGGTCTCGGGGCGGGTCGGTCTGGGCCCGAAACCCCCATTTTCGGACCCCTCAAGGTCTTTGGCCTATATCTTGAGCTGTAGACCTCCGATCGAAGCACCATTAGCGGCGATGCGATCCTTGGATCAAGACGGTCGTTTTGGTATATCGCACTCAAGGTTTCGGAATACTTTGGGTTAGGCCGGGTTGGTTCGGATACGAAACCAACCGGGCCCTCGGAGCGGAAACGCTTATATCTTGAGCTCCGAACGTCCGATTGACGTGCCGTCGACTTTTATGGATTCCTCTAAGTGAGAAGGATCTTTTGGCTTACTCCGCTCGAGGTTTGGATGCCGTCGGAGTGCGGTCGGGTTGGTTCGCTCACGAAACTAACCGGGCCCCTGGAATGAAAAGGCCAATAACTCACAGACCGGGCGTCCGATTGACGCGCTGTCTGTCTCATTGAATTCATATTGATGAGACTAAACTTTTGGCATACTTCTCCTGAGTTTTGGTTGCTGTTGGATAGTGACCGGGTTGTATCGTACCTGAAATCCAACCGGGCCCCTGGAACGGAAAAGTTGATATCTTTCAGACCGGACGTCCGTTTGACGAACCGTCAGCGGCGTTGGTGATCACGTTGAGAAACGGTCCCTATGAGTATACCCTATGAGAGTTCGGGGTACAGTTGAGTTACGGCCAGGTTGGTTCGCTCACGAAACCAACCGGACCGTTGGGATGAAAAGGCTAATAACTCACAGACCGGGCGTCCGATTGACGCGCCGTCTGTTGCGTTGAGACCCCTATGACGAGGCGGTCCTTTGAGATACTTCTTAGTGGGACTTTGAGATACTTGGAGAATCGACCTGTAGCTCGTGGAGCGGACCCTCCCAGAGACGATCGTGCGGAGTACGGAGACCATGTAGACGACTGCTTGACCAACTCGACTTTGAGTGAGTCAACTAGCCCAGTGGACGGAGCGCCCGATATTTGGCGGTAGACCCACGGCGGACGGAGCACCTGGTAGTTGGCAGCAGACCCGCGGTACTCGACCAGAAAAGTACCTTTGTAGGCTATTAGGGGGAGCGCCCATTATTTGGTGGCATACCCACAGTGGACGAAGCGCCCAGTATTTGGCAGCAGACCCACAGTATTCGACAGGAGGAGTACCTCAGAGACTTGGATTAATGAGCAGTACCTCGGAGTCATGACAGGACCACTGTACACTCCAGAGACGGGGCTCTTCAGCTGTTATAGTTTCGACAATGAAAATCCTGGTTTGATCTGAGTCTATGACCTTTGTGTTTACCTCATGATTGAGATGAGTCACTTGATAACTTAGGTATATGTATGGGCATATACCAAGGTAGTGGTTATCCGTTGATTTCATGATCTTGGTGTTTTCCTCATGATTGAGATGAGTTACTTGATAACTTATGTATATGCATGGGTATATACTTAAGTAGAGGTTATCTGTTGAGATCTTATTTGTGGTTATCCATGTTGGTTTTAGTGAGACCTTGAGGGTCTCGGGGTCCCTACTGAGTATCGTTATACTCACCCCTACACGGGCTATGCCCGCACCTCGTTTTGTTGGTTGCAGACGACGGGCAGAGCTGACGGAGGCTGAGTGTTCGAGGACTAGACGGTACCCGAAGGTGGACCACACGACGAGTTAGTACCTGGAGGTGGACCACACGATGAGTTAGTATCCGGATGTGGACTCCACGGTGAGACGACACTCGGAGGAGGTTGAGGGGTGAGAGCATTGTGGAGGCTATCTGTACCTACCCTTCAGGTAGGATCCATGGTGGACGACCCAGGAGCCGCTTCCGTTCTTCCAGCTGTTGTACTTTGTTCAGTTGTAGCTGTACTTTCATTTGGGTTTGTATTCTGGCCCATTTACCTTTCAACACTTCTCTTTGTACTTAGTGTTTTACTTCCGCTTGTACTTTGTGGTGTTTTGTTTACTTTTATAAAGGCAACACCTTCCCAGTTATCGGGATTTGCACCTTTGGTGCTAGTCGTCAGCCCCTGGCCTATGGAAGGTGGGCTTGGGGTAGTCACAGCACAGGCCCCGAGGATGGGTCGTGACAAATTGGTATCAGAGGAGTCGGTTCTACCGCAGAACTTATAACTCTGATATTTTATTTCTGTGAGGAAATAGTGTTAAGGGTACCGAGTGTGGTTTTTAGTTCAGGGAGTCCAGTGTTGGTGCGGGCGGCCGACGTATCCATACACCCAGACCCTGACAACAGATTTATGACTTTGTGCACGAAAACACGGATTTCTTGTGTGTTTCCAGAAGTTTTTAAATATCAGCTCAAACCAGGTCAGATCACCAGGTATAATTCTTTTGACTGTGTCATATTTGTTTCTTTCAGGATGCCTCCCCGCGGACGACCAGCTAGAGCCCCGAGAGTTGTTCGTACTGACAGCCCGCCGAGCGACGTGGCCTCAGTATAGGGCCCTATCCCAGTTGAGGCACGAGAAGGCGCACCAGCGGTACTACTACCCGTTGGGCCACCGATGCCACCAGCCCCAGCAGTAGAAGGTGCACGTCGCTTGAGCGCACTGCACGAGTTCCAGCGCCAAAGGCCACCCAGGTTCCGGGGAGAGACGGACCCGTAGACAGCTGAGGATTGGCTGGAGACTGTGGTGAGAGTCTTCAGGCTAGTGGGGACACCGACAGACTTGATGGTGATCCCTGCTGCCAGCCTTCTTCAGGCAGCAGCAGGAAGATGGTGGAGCCTGATGCTCTAGATGCATGACGAGGCGACACTTCTTTAGGAAGACTTCGAGAGCCTGTTCCAGGCAGAGTTTTTACCAGCCACCCTTCGAGCAGTGCGTATACAGGAGCTACTTCAGCTGCGGCAGGGCAGCATTACAGTGTCACAGTATTCAGCGAGGTTCACAGACCTCTCGCGCTACTCCACAGATATGGTACAAGACCCGTTCTTTAGGTCCCGAACCTTCGAGCAGGGGCTCAGGTGGGAGATTAGAGCTTCTGTTGTTTCTCATAGCATTTCAACCCAGACAGGGGTGTTGGAGAGAGCCCTATTAGTGGAGAGTTTCCTTGGTGAGCAGTCTCCAGCAGCACGACCCACCACTAGCTGGCTTGCGGCAGAGTCTTCTGCAACAGACAGTAGACAGATGACGCAGAGGTCCAAGAGGACCAGACCTACCGGTGGCCGACTGCATGACTCAGGTTCAATTGTGCGGGGGAACCGGGGTGGAGTCAGAGCCAGTCGTGCCGAGAGTGGACAGTGTTACTCCTGCGGCGGGATATGTCACATGGCATGTGACTGTCCGACCCGCCATGTAGATGACCAACAGTTAAATGAAGAACCTCCCAGACAGAGGCAGAGGTTCGATCAGGGCATACCGCAAGGAGCAGGCGACCATGGAAGAGGAGATGGCCGTGCAGTTGTAGGTGGATGACGCTTCGGGGTATTTCCACCACCACCACTAGGAGGCCCACCCCGACCGTAGGGGACAGGAGGACATGGGAGAGATCAGCTTCAGGCAGCTGAGGCCTATGGTCATGGAGCTCCGGAAGCAGATGGACAGGAGCGGGACTAGCTCTAGACCTGGAGTCTATTGATCATGTTGCTTCTAGTTTTGTTGTTGTTACATTTGTGTCTTTGTACTATGAGCTGCAATAATGAAAAGACACTTATCTTTGTAAAGTTTGATTTGCTGTCCTTTTGTTTGGTTGATACTGAGTGGTCCCAGTTATGACTGTTGACTTGACCCTCACTTTCAAGATTTCTACTGGAGGAGACCTAGTGACCTCACACTGATGAGGATAGTGTGACTCAACCCTTGGAGGAGAGAGTGACAGTTGGATATCTTGGTAGTTAAGTCGAGGCCTTACGACGTCATCCATGTCATGAAAACATCATTCATGCCAGGATTGACTGTATTAGACAATGAATGTGGTTCATCCAGGGGATGAGACCAGATTTCTCTTATCAGCAAAGAAGAAATCATAGCAGCTCTTGTGAGACTAGAGAAGGTCCAGGTTATCCAAGAGCGGATGAGGACAGCACATGGCCGACAGAAGCCTTATGCTGACAGGAATTTGAGGCCTCTAGAGTTCGAGGATGACGATCACATCCTTATACGGGTTTCACCTCGATGAGGTTTACGGAGATGTGGCCAAGGCGACAAGTTATCCCGGAGGTTCAGTGGACCTTCTTAGGTCCTCAGCTGGGTAGGCGAAGTGGTTTACCGCTTGACGCATCCACCTCAGTTGCACAAGATGCATGACGACCTCCACATATCTCAACTGAGGAGATACGTGCTCGACCCTTCGCATATCATCGTCCATGGGGAGATGGAATTTGGCGATGGGCTAACTTTCATGGAGGTTCCAGTGGGAATCGAGGATTGACAAGAGCGGATCCTATGAGGATGGACGATTCCTCGGGTGCACTTTCACTGGTAGTATGGGAACCTCCATGTGAGCACATGAGAGCGGGAGGCTCAGATGCATGCTCAGTACCGCTTTTGTATCCCTAGTTTGTGTTGAAGCTTTATGGGGACGTAAAGCCCTGAGGTGGAAGTAATGTAAAGACCCAGAAATTTCAAGGAATTTTTTTTCTTAATTTTCCTTGGAATTTTACAAGAACGCATTTTCTGACAGCGTCTGATTCCGAGGCCCGGTGTGCCCGGAATCATTTTTCCGAAGTTTGGCTTGGGTACGTTCAGTGAACGAACGAGCGAGTTTTTCTATATTTTGAACCGGTACTCGGAATTGAAATCCGAGGGCACCTATAAACTCGTAGTGCTGATAATTTCTTAAGGGGACCTTAAGCACAGTTACGTTTTTGTCGCATGAGGTGGTTAATTTTTGGGGATTCGATAAGTATTAAATAAATTGTAGTGTTACAATTTATTTTATGTGGAAGTTAATTTCTTCATAGATAAGTTGGAGGTGGGGCCCACCCCACCTAACTTCTCATGAGAGGGTATGACCAAGTGTGGTGGGGTCCGCACGAAACCCCAACCCTTCACCTTCCCTTTAACCCCCACAAACTTCCCCCCATTTAACACCCCTTGTGTTTAAATGTATAAATCTGCATCCCCCCTTAAACTCCCTTGATTTTAATGTGTCAACTCCCCATTAATCTCCTATTCCATTAAGTTTGTTAACTCCTCTTATTTTGTGTAACTCTTCACCTTTTCCTTCCACCATTAATTCATGCCAACATGCCTTAATTAATGAGATGAGTCTCTTCATTTGTTTAATTAAGTGGTTTGGTTTGAATTTTAAATCTTTTTGGTGTGAATAAAAATAATATCTTGGGATATTATTTTGAGTTAGAGCTTTTGGTGTGGGAGAAAACTTTAGCAAAGTCCTAGAATTTTTGGGAGAGCTTTGGTGTGAAGAAGAAGAGAACTTTCCTTTGACGAAGAACAGTTCTTATTCGATTAAGAACACCTTCCCTTCAACGTAGAACGACTCAACGTCCATGGTTCTCCATCCTCTTCTTCCATAGCAACAAGTGAGGAGACGTCGTTTCCTCCTCGGACGCACCCCGACGTCCACTGAATCTACGTCTGACCCCGCGACGCCGTTCTCGCGACACCGATTTCCGCGCCGACGACGAACGAACCTTGATCGAGGTAGGAGAATTTATTTTGGTGTTCTCTTATCTTTTGAGAAAAGAACGATGAGCACGGACCAACCAATTCCAGTTTGATTTGCGGATCGTTCGTTCATGCGGATTGATGTTGTGGATTATTGTTTTTGTTTGTGAATTATTTCTTGCCGTACGTCAACTTCTATTAGATGGCCGCTTGCTATCATTATAACGGGAGGAGGTCGGACTACACGAACACGGCCGACCCTCCTCCCCCATTATTGTTTGAATTTGTGGCGGCATGTGAAAGACGGAGGGGTGCCGTTGCACCGCGCGGAAATCATGAGGAAGGGCTAAGAAGCGCGACGTCATTGCGCCATGCCGATTAAGTTGAACAAGCCACGACACCGTCGCGCCATGCCGGAAAACGATAAACGAAGCCGCACGGATGTTGTGGGATCTTTGTAGCGAAGGTCGGGTCCCAGGATGATGACTGGAGAAGACTACAGGCGAATCGGACCACCGCAGCGCGTCCGGTGGTCCGCAGAAGCCCCTGCCGGCGCGTCACGCCGGTGCGGCGGCGCTGGCGGTCGGGGGCGGCGACGTTTGGAGCGCCGCTGGAAGAATCTGCCGTGGCTGAAGCCGTGGAGGTGGAGCGTGGTCCCCTGATAGCGCGGGACCAGAGGGGAGCGGTGGGACGCGGCTGGCTGCCTCGTTCGCTGGCACGGGTGGCCCCACGCGGGGACGCGGCTCTTCACGCGGGGGCTGCACCCCCCGCACGGTTCGGCCGTTCGGCCGAACCCCCGGCCGAGCCGGGCCGGCTTGGGCAGACCGGGCCGGGCCACGCCCAGCCGGGTCGGGCCACGCCCAGCCGGATCGGACCCGCACCTGGGTCGGGTCGACCCGGTTCGGGCCGACCCAGGGGGTCTCGGGCCGGGTCGGTCCGGGCCCGAAACCCCCATTTTCGGACCCCTCACGGTCTTTCGCCTATATCTTGAGTTGTAGACCTCCGATCAACGCACTTTCAGTGGAGATGCGATCCTTGGATCGAGACGGTCGTTTTGGTATATCGCACTCAAGGTTTTGGAATACATTGGGTTAGGCCGGGTTGGTTCGGATACGAAACCAACCGGGGCCTCAGAGCAGAAACGCTTATATCTTGAGCTCCGGACGTCCGATTGACGTGCCGTCAACTTTTACGGATTCCTCTAAGTGAGACGGATCTTTTGGCTTACTCCGCTCGAGGTTTGGATGTCATCGGAGTGCGTTCGGGTTGGTTCTCTCACGAAACCAACCGGGCCCCTGGAACGAAAAAGCCAATAACTCACAGACCGGGCGTCCGATTGACGCACCGTTTGTCTCGTTGAATTCCTCTTGATGAGATGGAACTTTTGGCATACTTCGCCTGAGTTTTGGTTGCTGTTGGATAGTGGCTGGGTTGGATCGTACCTGAAATCCAACGGAGACCCTGGAACGGAAAACCTGATATCTTTCAGACCGGACGTCCGTTTGACGAACCGTCAGCGGCGTTGGTGATCACGTTGAGAAACGGCCCCTATGAGTATACCCTATGAGAGTTCGGGGTACAGTTGAGATACGGCCAGGTTGGTTCACTCACGAAACCAACCGGGCCCCTGGGACGAAAAGGCTAATAACTCACAGACCGGGCGTTCGATTGACGCGTCGTCTGTTGCATTGAGACCCCTATGATGAGGCGGTCCTTTGAGATACTTTTCATGGGACATTGAGATACTTGGAGTATCGACCTGTAGCTCGTGGAGAGGACCCTCCTGGAGATGAGCGTGCGGAGTACGGAGACCGTGTAGATGACTGAGACCTGACGACTGCTTAACCGACTCGACTTGGAGTGAGTCGACTAGCCCAGTGGATGGCGCGCCCGGTATTTGGCGGTAGACCCATGGCGGACGGAGCACCTGGTAGTTGGCAGCTGACCCGCAGTACTCGACCGGAGGAGTACCTCTATAGGCTATTAGGTGGAGCGCCCAGTATTTGGCAGCAGACCCACAGCGGACGGAGCGCCTAGTATTTGGTAGCAGACCCGCAGTACTTGACAGGAGGAGTACCTCAGAGACTTGGATTAGTGAGCAGTACCTCGGAGTCATGACAGGACCACTGTACACTCCAGAGACGGGGCTCTTCAGCAGTTACAGTTTTGATAATGAAAATCCTGGTTTGAGCTGAGTCTATGACCTTTGTGTTTACCTCATTATTGAGATGAGTCACTTGATAACTTAGGTATATGTATGGGCATATACTTGGGTAGTGGTTATCCGTTTATTTCATGATATTGGTGTTTTCCTCATGATTGAGATGAGTTACTTGATAACTTAGGTATATGCATGGGCATATACCTAAGTAGAGGTTATCTGTTGAGATCTTCTTTGTGGTTATCCATGTTGGTTTTAGTGATACCTTGAGGGTCTCGGGGTCTCTACTGAGTATCATTAAACTAACACCTGCACGGGTTATGATCACACCTCATTGTGTTGGTTGCAGACGACGGGCAGAGCTGACGGAGGCCGAGTGTTCGAGGACTAGACGGTACCCAGAGGTGGACTACACGACGAGTCAGTACCCAGAGCTAGACCACACGATGAGTTAGTATCCGAAGGTGGACTCCATGGCGAGACAACACTCGGAGGAGGTTGAGGGGCGAGAGAATTGTGGAGGCTATCTGTACCTACCCTTCAGGTAGGATCCGTGGTGGACGACCCAGGAGCCGCTTCCATTCTTCCAGCTGTTGTACTTTGTTCAGTTGTAGCTGTACTTTCATTTGTGTTTGTATTCTAGCCCATTTAACTTTCAGCACTTCTCTTTGTACTTAGTGTTTTACTTCCGCTTGTACTCTGTGGTGTTTTGTTTACTTTTATAAAGGCAACGCCTTCCCAGTTATCGGGATTTATGCCTTTGGTTCTAGTCACCATCCCCTGGCCTATGGAAGGCGGGCTTGGGGTAGTGACGACACGGGCCCTGAGGACGGGTTGTGACACCCCCTTTAGAGAACAACGTCCCCATTGTGGGCCCTATATGTCAACCCAGGAAGTGCACCAAACTTAAGGCTGAGTTCCTCCTTTGATACCAAATGTAACAACAAGGCCCCAGTGACAGCACAAACACCCCGCCTTAACATGGTCGCCGGGTCCTAGCCCACTAGGTTCCACCAGTTTCCCCCGCAGACATGAGGTCCCCACCCTAGGGCCCGCCCACATGCCTGAACGGGTCATCTGACTAATGATAGTCCCCATAGGCCAACACATGTCCTTTCCAGTGTGTTTTGTCCTCACTCACACACACCCTGGAAAACTTTCCAGAAGTTCACCCATCCTGATCACTACTCCAAGCCAAGGACGCTTAACTGTGGAGTTCTAATCAGACATGATCTCGAAGAGGAAGGTGCACCTTGTTGACATGAGTCATATCATTTATTCATTTAACCCTTTATCATTTGGGGGTGTTACAATCACCCCTCCCTTTAGAGCACAACGTCCCTGTTGTGAGCCCTACATCTCAACCTAGGCATTGCACCGCACTTAAGGCCGGGTTCCTCCTTTGATACCAAATGTAACAACTGGGCCCCAATGACAGCACATACACACCGCCTTAACATGGTCGTCGGGTCCTAGCCCACCATGTACCACCAGTTGCCTTGCATACATGAGGTCCCCACCCTGGGGCCCACCCATATGCCTGAACGGGTCATCTGACTAATGATAGTCCCCACAAACCAACACATGTCCTTTCTAGTGTGTTTAGTCCTCACTCACACACACCCTGGAAAACTTCGCAGAAGGTCACCCATCTGGATCACTACTCCATTCCAAGAATGCATAACTGTGGAGTTCTAATCAGACAGGCTCTCAAAAAGGAAGGTTCACCTTGTTGACATGAGTCATATCATTTATTCATTTAACCCTTTATCATTTGGGGTGTTACAATCACCCACCCCCCTTTGGAGCACAACGTCCCCATTGTGAGCCCTACATCTCAACCCAAGCAGTGTACCACACTTAAGGCTGGGTTCCTCCTTTGATACCAAATGTAACAACTGGGCCCCAGTGACAGCACAGTCACCCCACCTTAACATGGATGTCGGGTCCTGGCCCACCAAGTACCACCAGTTGCCCCACAGACATGATGTCCCCACCCGAGGGCCCACCCACATGCCTGAACATGTCATCTGACTAATGATAGTCCCCACAGGCCAACACATGTGCTTTCCAGTGTGTTTTTTCCTCACTCACACACACCCTGGGAAACTTCCCAGAAGGTCATCCATCCGGATCATTACTCCAAGCCAAGCATGATTAACTGTGGATTTCTAATCAAACATGCTCTCGAAAAGAAATGTGCACCTTGTTGACATGATCCATATCATTTATTCATTTAACCCTTTATCATTTGGGGGTGTTACATATACTAGATAATTACATACAATTTCACCATTAATATAATGATATTTTCGCTCATGCATATGTACGGATTACCGTCTCCACGAACACGATGATATTCATTCCCCATCATAATAATTCAAGAATAATTTTCATTTTATGATTAAAAATAATTTTTATGAACTTAATATCATTCTGTATATGAATAAAATATAACCTATCCATAACAAACATGTCTTACGTAACCAAGAATATAAAGGAAAATGAATTTGTTAAGACCTGAAACAATGATGCCACTGAAATATTATCAACAATGAAATATTAGAGGATCATATATGATATAATATTTATTTATATAGTTCTTTTATAATTTAATAACAATTTTTTATCTATTATTCAGGAGGTTAACATACCATCGACTAAGGAAAAGTACAAGGTAAGGGACCTAAGTATCTACTGGGACCTCTTTATCATCCACATCTGGGTTTTCTTAAAAATGTAATTCGAAACATTTTTAATATATACTATACTATGGTTTAAAATAATTTATAACTTATTTTACCATATATTTTTTGAAAGGAATCTTTTCGTTGTTTTTCAAACAAGGTACTTTATGACCTTTTCGGAAAAATTAAGGTAAGAATGCATTTTTTTAACTTATACGGCAGGTGCGACTATCTTCCACCATTATAACATCATCGAAGCTTCCCATACAATCTTATAAGAATATTTTCAAAATAAATGTTTTATTTTATAATTATATGACTTTTAAATGATTTCAAAATTGAAAGATATATTTCTCTTAATTTTTTTTGATTTTATCTATGTCAACATCCTTTGATGGATTTTCTGCTTGTTGGAAGTTGATTTATTATGATACAAAACTTCAATATTGTATTGAAGGTTTTGTGATATGTTTGAATGTGGATATGTTATTTTTACACCATTCATGGTTTATGGATAATGTATTGACATTTCGTATGCTAGTTTTAATACGAATGTTTATGTTATGTTTAAAACTTTTCATATGAGGAATGCATTGGACTTAGTAAGTGATGGGTGGAGCCCACTATAGCTCCTCGATGCATCGGTAGGTCTCATGAGACAAACTAGTGCCTTGGCACAAGGCCTTGACAAAATTTTGTTTTTAGTCTTGGCACAAGGCCTTGAATATGTGGTTATGAAGTCTAGCATTATGCATTCCATCATTATAAAATTGGATATTGATATTTCATGTCATTATTATACTAGTATAATATCCATATGAATAAGTAAATGGAATTATTTGATTTATATTGGCCATATTATGCATAAGTTTATGTTTAAAAGGCTAATGTTTTAGTATTATACATTTCCTTAAATATTTATGCTTATTTATGAAAGTTTCTGCTATATTGTTATCCTTACTAATCATCTGATCTCACCCCTTTCTATATTTTATTTTTCCCCAGATGCGAATAAGTATATTATGACTGACCTGCATGGATAGTACAAGGGATATGAATGTGGTCAATGGAGACAATGTCGAAGTTGTTTTTCATTTTATAATGTAATGTAAAACTTATGAAAGTATCTAGTACTTCAATGGCTACTAAACTGATCAGTCTTTTAGGATTTGGTCCCTTGTGATCATGCTAATGTTATGTAATAATGCACCGACTCTGGGTAACTATGGTCGGGGTGTTACACCGAATATATTTTCAAGGGATTTAATGCATCCTTTAACTACTACTGGGTCAGAAGATCCATTGAAAGAAATAGGGTGTTGCCTCATGAAATGTTCTATTATTGTTATGTTACTCTATGGTACCTCTGGTTGTTCTCTTCCATGGATGCCACCGCCCATTATTTCCTGTGTCAACAGATCCATTACTGTCACAAACTGCTCAATTTCAATACCTACCATTCCATATTATAGACTTGAACGAATATCATTCTGTTGGTGCCTTTCCCCTTCATCTTCCCTATTTCTTTTATAGAAAATCATTCTGAACAAACAAATTTAGTCGAAACAACATGGTAATATTTAAATTATATAACATTTAAAATAAACCATAGAGTAAATATCATTTATGGTATTCTTTTAATATCATCCTAACCCCTAATTTTATCTAAACCATCCTCTGATACCATCTATAAGGACCCGGCCTTATTACATTACATAATCTTGAATTTTAGTCAAGAACACACATCCTTTTGACATTGAGGATATTTTAGATTTTGGAGTTTTAGAGAATTGGGATATGATACATACATAACATTCCATATTTATACAGAGTGTATACCACAAAAATAGTATCCATTTCTTCAAAAATATAAAACTTTTCAAATAAAACATGTTTTATTTGAAAAATATTCATATTATTTAACTTGAATTCCTTCTATATCTTCCACATCCTTATAACATGTGAAAATCATTTAAAAACTTGGTATGAGCACAAAAATCTCAGTACATGATATAAAAATATGGAAAGAAAATATTTGTCCATGAATACTTGTAAACATATGAAATCATTTTCCTAAAGACATACATGTCACCCAGATATACTTAATTTGTGAAACTTGAGATTTCCACAAGATTTACACAAAACATAAAGAACATAAATAGAACCCTAAAATAAATCTTGGGGAATTACATACATAATATTTTAACCCTATTGGCTATCTTATAATTTGAAACTCTCACCTCAACCTTACAATGTAACCCTCACGACTACCTTATTGTGTAACCATCACAGTTACACTTGGAGTAACCATACATCCGACCTCTAACTGACACATAAACAATGCATTGGAGGGAGATATAGGTTCCACCATTCATTATAAAAAATTCCCATGAACAAGAACATAATCATACAATAAGAATAATTTCATAAAAACATTTCTTTTGAATTTTGTAAAATAGAAATTTAAAAGAGGATTTTAAAAGAAAATCCCCTTAAAAATATGATATAATTGAAGTGAGAATTAATATAGTGGATATAATATGTATATAAAATGTATATATACCAAATTAAACATAATAAAAACAAAATTCATCATCCAAACAATTTTAATACCACATAATTAATGAAGTATAAGGTTAATCCAAAGAATGGAAATTGGGTTAAGAATTCTCTTACCTCAGGTTCGTCAAACTTAAAATGTGTTTAAACCTCCTGTATAATGGTTACAATAGTGTTATTAATATATTATAGAAACATATTCATGTTTATAACACCTTATATAGTCATTTAATAACATCATTTTACCCTTTAATTATTAGTATTTTGTTCCTTCCATTTTTTGGGTGCGTTCTTTACATAATTTCCATGGCCGGTTTGTATTTATTTCTTTGTATAGAAATGAAATTAAAAAAGTAGAATAAAATGCTATTTATATGTTTCCAAAATATTAAATGATTCCATAAATCATTTTGTTTAAATGTTACGAGGAGGAATCCTTAGATAAACATTTAGTGATATCCATTTAGATCATTTTGGCGGTTCTTTGAAAATCACAAACTTGTTTCATCATATATCATTAATATTAAGAATATATGTTAATTACAGAACATAATAGAGTTAATATAATAAAATAAAAAATATTATTCAACGATTAAAATATTTTTTCAAATATCTTTTAAGGAATTAAAATAAATTGAAAAAACATCATCCACGATTTTTGAAAATCGGCAATCGCGGACGATGTTCTTATTTTTAGAATAAGAGGGGGGAAGGAGAAGAAGTAAATTGATGATTTTTTCTATTAACATGATAAAGTCTAGAATATATAATATTATGGATCTTTCATTACTCTTATATAAGGGGAGGATAAGATAGTATAAGAAAATAAAATAATTTAAAGGAAATCAAATGAAAATAAAAGAGGATTTTTACCTCTTGATCTCTTATCCTTGAAATCCTCCTTAAGGCCTTCAGTTTTGTCCATTTGGTTAGAACATTAGGTCTTGGATTTGGGTAAGAGTCTTGGAATGAGTATTTGGTATAAGTTAGGAAAGGATCAAGGATTGAGTGGTGTGAGAGTAAGAGGGGGTGAGGTTGGTATTTATAGTGGAGGAGAGGAGGGGTTTTACATTATTTTAAACATTAGTTTAATATTTTTACTCAAGACTGTGAACAGTATTAATTAAAATGATCAAAAACAGTAATATGTGCTTGTAATTTCAAACCAATGGCTATTTACATCATCTATGACTCAAGCATGATGCATAAATTCATTTATTTATCATATTTTGTAATTATCAAATTTCAATATTCACAAAAAATTCAAATATTTTTGAAAAATCCCAAAATTTCACCCCAACCATTTTTTGACAAGCCAAATTCAAAAATGAACTCCATTTTTTGAAAAATAATTTTATAAATATGATTAATTTATTTTTTAAATAATATCATATTTTATTCCAAAAATAACAATTTAAAAATATAACTGATTTTATATCACCTTTAAAAATTAATCAAGATCTAATTATCTCATAAACATAATAAAATTAAATAATAATATGATTTACTATTCATAAGGGTCATATTACTACTCATAAGGGTATGTTACTATTCACAAAAAAACAAGTTGGTTCTATTAGACTCAAAATAACTTTTTAATCACAATTATAGATGTCTATTTTTTGAAACTCAAATCATAGTAGTGGAAAAATTATGTTTGATGTCTATTTTATAACTATCCACTTAAAACATTGTTTCATGTATTTCAATTTATTGTTAAAACCTGGGGTGTTACATTAGTTGTATTACCGTCACTATTGGTTTTTGATTATGGAATATTTCCTTACTGGTTATATTTATCTCTATGTATGTCATTTTGGTTTTTTAGATTTTGAAAATCATTATATTTTGTTGTTGTTGGATGTATGGGTGCTAGTCACTAGCTTGTACGGATCCAGAATGGCCTTCGGGTCTTTCCATAGCCCAATTCGAAACCTAGTTTGATGGGTTTTCTATACCAAGTCTTGAAATATAGATTGTATTGAATGTATATATTAAATAAAATTATTTTTTAAAAACCAAATTTGAAGATAATTAATTATAATTAAAAATATTAATATTTATAAAAATGAATATATTTTTTATAATATATAATTAATTATATAAATATGTAGTTATATTCAAATATTATTATATTTCTACATATAAAAAGATAAATCCAAAAGATAAAAATGAAATACAAGAATAATTAAAATATACATATACTATTAATGTTATAAATAACATCAATAATATATAGTTGTATTTTAATGTGACTAATTTTATTTTATAAATATTATTAAAACAATTTGAGGTCAAAGCCCTTTTATTAAGAACAAAATAGGATTCTGGAGAAAGAAGGGGTCAGACATTGCATTCATTCCCTCATCGAATAGCCAAAAGGACAATAAGAAAAATATAAAAATTCCTACCACCGGATCCAAGAAAAACACAAAGTAGAAATAAAGGCCTTCAAAAAATGAGTTTGAGATCGAAGTCTAATGTTGTGATAAGACCCTAGAACTCCCCATCCATGATGACGTTACACTCTCCCCCAACTTTTAGCATGTTCCCATGAATCATTATAATCCACATCCATGAATAAATCAACAATGTTTTAGGTCATGACTACCATATTAGAAATCAAAACGTGCATCATTCTAATATTAATAAATTCTCCGTAATCAGAAGAATTTTCATGATTAACAAAAGCATCTAGAGAGTCAATTGCATCAAAGGAATTATATATGGGGACCAAACTCACCTTATCATCAATAGGTTAGAATAATGATAAATATGAGTTATGGGAATCTATCTTATTCACCTTGGAAATTCCTAGAATAGACACTTGAGTTTTTTTCCTTGTCATATCTTGTTAGAAAACATGACTACCAATAGGCAACAGAATAGCAGAAGTAATAGGCACTAGTTTATGAACAAACATAGAAGGTTCTTCACAAACTTTCTTCTCAATACCAACACCAGACTAATTTTTAGTCTTTTAAAGCCGACTGTTGGTATATACCATGCTAGAAACAGCTCTAATGTGTTCAACAACCCTTTAAAAACATTTTTAATTATATAAATAAAAAATATTTAATATTATAAAAATGTATACTTATATTAGAAAATTTTATTAACTATATTTCCATTTCTAGAGGATTATTTTCAATATATCACTAATCAATATTGAATTTAATATAAACTATATTTAAAATAATACTAATTTATTATTATTACTATAAGAATATATATATAAATTTCATGGGTGATAATATAATATTTTTTATAAACTAAAAATAAAATATAAATTTATAAGTGTTTTTTATAATATATTATTAATTATCAAACTATAACTTAAAATTAATAATTTTACTATTTATATTTAAATAGATTTACAATTGCTAATATATAGATATATTATTATTACTAATCAAATATATATATATGTATTTGTTGTAATAATTTCATATTAAAAAATTAAATAATTGTCAACTATATCTAAATTGGTAATTATAATTAAAAATATTATTATTTATATAAACAAATAAACATTTTTTAAAAATATATCATTATTTATATAAATTTATAATTATATTATTAAATAATTATATACATACATACAAAAAAGATAAATCACAAACACAAAAAAACAATATAAGAATAACTAAAATATGTCTATATTATTAATTATATAAAGAAAATTAATAGTTAAGAATTATATTTTAATCTGACAGATTTTCTTTAAGAAATAATGTTAATTATATAAATTTGTAATTTTTTTACAATATAAATGTATAAATAAATATAAAAATATTAAAAAATATATTTAAATAAAAATATTTTTAATAAATTACCAATTACATAAATGTATATAATATTAATTGTATATATAATTAATTAAGGTCTCGTAGATTATAAGAAAATAAAAAACACACATCCCTTGGTTCTAGAATGTACAAGACTCCCCCCTGAGGTTGACCACCTCAATAGTTGAATAATTAGAATTTTAACCCTGAAGGCCCAAAATTTTGATGATACAAAAACCCCTTCATCTTGACTCAAAAGAGAGCATTATTACTTGCCCAAAGGCCCCTTCTCTTCATACCTACACTTCCCTATCACTTATAATCGATTTCTTTTTTCCATAGAGTGGGCCATTTTTTCCATACATGCTAGATAAATCCCCCCGAAGGCTGTCAGGAATCAAGTACTGGTATGATTCAAAATTACATGGTATCTTTACCACACAGGTAAACCTCCAACAATAATATTAATTATATATAATATTATTGATAATTGTATTTAAATATTTATAATTATATTTAGAAACTTTTATTTAATTATATAAATGAATAAATGAATAAATATTTATTTATTTATTTGAATAAGAACTCTAGCCTCCCCATAAAAATCATGCTCATCCCAACATAGCCCTCCCCCACCATTACATGTACTATACCTTGGATCTTAAATGTGATTGATGAAGAAATGGGGAAAAACTGCACCTCCCCATACTGGCATACACTATCGAGGTGGGTAAATCACACGATGGTGAAATTATGTCCAAAATCCACGAACAAGAGGAATTAAACCCCCGGCATCTTTCCTCTAAGTGAACAATTGTGACTACTAGGGCACCTCCATGGGGGAAATAAATATTTATTCTTAAAAATACCTATATTTAAAAAAAAATTAATCACAATACTTCAATTTAAAGAGAATTATTTTCAATATATTACTTGTTGATTTTAAATTTACCATCAAATCTATTTTAAAAAACACTAAATTATTATTATTTTATGAATATATACATATATTAAAATTTTAATAATACAATATATTTTTATTATGAGCTACATGAAAAATATTAATGTATAATTTTTTTTATAATATATTATTAAATATACATCTACAAAATTAAAACTAGAAATTTTAAAAAGTATATTTAAATAGATTTACAAATGCTAATATATAAATATATTATTATTACTAATTAAAAATATATATAATATTAATTTTATAAAAAATATAATTAATTATTAATTATAATCAAAATTATTAAATATAAATAAAAATATTATTATTTACATAAATGAATAACTATTTTTTTAAAACTATATCATTAATTATGTAAATATATAAATAAAAAATTATATACATGCATGCAAAAAAATTAAAAAATGAACAACTAATTACTTAAATATACATATTAATTAATAGTTTTAGTATAATAATAATATATACATATATATAATTAATTATAAAATTTATAAAATTATAAATATATGTTTATTTTATAAATTCAAAAAAATATTTGAAGCTATATTTTTTTCAATGATTGATCTATATATTACCGTACTTATTCACAAATAAATGTTTGTGCATGCATGTCTGAAGAACTCAAGAGAGGGAGAGAGAGAGAGCGTGTGTGTTTCTTTGGGATAAGTGATCCTAATGTATCTGTGTGTATATCAGACTTTATTCAATTCATATAATATTAATCTTATTGTAATTACTATATAAAATAAACTAAAACTAATTACTATATATATATATATGTGAAATATATATTTTATAATAATATTACTAGAATTTAAAAATTCTTAGATGAAAATTTATATAATCTTATAAGTTCAATTAATTTATTCATTTAAACACTAATGTTAAAAATCTCTCATTATAATCAATCTTTTTGAATATTTCACAAATGAATTGAGAAATATTTTATCAGTGATAAATAAAACACACATAAATGTATGCTTTATCATTTCTAAAATAATCACTCGTAAAATTTAATTTTATTGACACCGATAAAATTAAACTTTTATCAATAATTATTTTTAGATTTAATAAAATTAAACTTTTATACGTTCTTAAAATAAGTGGTGATAAAATATAGCTCCTATTATCTACTATTTTGTAGTAGTGATGATAAATTAAATGAATGTTTAATATGCTATATAAAAAATCTTTGGTAGATTAATGAAATATTTAGTTTGAGACTAATCTTATGAAATAGTTTTATCATAAGATGTATAATTGATTATTTTTGGAAACATACACTACTAAAAATCACATTAAAAATAATATTTATTTTAGCTTTTAATGCAATGAAAATTCTTGTAGTGATAAAAATCAAAAACTTTTATTAAAGCTAACAAATCACTAATTAAAGGGGGTTTATCAATGCTAAAAGTATAGCATTTATCAATTATTTCTTACGCACTGCTAAAAACTATCCTTTTTTTGGTAATTTTTATCGTAGAAAATGGATTTAGAAATATTTTTTAATATTTTTTGGGATAGAAACAACACCTTAAGCCTACCTAATACCAACATTTTATCTTCTTAAGTTAGTTCCATTTCACCAACTTTATTTCAAATTAGTCCAAATTGAGAGAGGTTTGTACCTTCAACCATCACTTTTTCAAGAAGCTCACTTACCACTAATCTAGGTATATGTATTTGTATATATATTTTAATATATATGTATATATATATTTCTAATTTATTTAAATACATTGTAAAATTTTCTTATTACTTAATATAATTCAATAATCTCTTTATGGATATTTTTTTAATAAAGTAGATAATAATTTTTTATTATATTACGATTTATACTTTTAGAAATATGTTTTATATGTTAAAATAATTAATATATTTATATTTATTTATGTATTAAAGGTAGTGGGGATTATAAACCAAAAAAGAACACACACCTTGGGCACCTCAGTGAGTCCATCCTCATCCCTCAACATAAGGAATGACAAGCACCCACTAGAACTGTTGTATTACATATTAATGTCTCGGAGGCCCATGACTGTGATGAATTGAAGTCCTAGTTTAATGTGGCCAAAAGGACACAAACGGAGATGTATTTTGGCCTAGATTATCAGCCGCATGATACTCTCAGTCACCATTAATTCATCTCATGTCGCCTCTCCTTCCAGCTTTATCATGTTGCGTTTCTCCATTTCACTATAAAAGGTCACCACATTATCCCACATTTAAGACACATATAGGTCGAGTTCTGTTTGTTGGGCTCTAGCCAACATATTTATCTTTTGATCCTCCCACACAGTGACACTAGTATGTATTCATGTTTCATAACCCGCCAATTATGTCACGTTCTCTTTCTAATTACATGGGCTACGACCGTACTAGTCATTATACTACAAACCCACTTCCATCAATCGTTGAATTGTTCTACCCATCATCAATTTTTATAAGGACATCCCTCTATCCCACATCAAATATCCCAATGGGTTGAGGGTCGGATGATAAGTATCAATGCACTCATCACACTTTCGACCGACCCACACAATGATGAATGTGTGTTGTAATGGTCTGTTAACTTCTGGTCAGTTACTTTTCTAGTTTTGGTTGTTATTGGTGTTCATGTAAGGTTCTATAAGTTTTTAGTGGAAGCTAAAGGTGTAAAAGAACTATTGCATGAATTACACTTCTTGTAAGTGTATTACACGACGTGAAAGTTGTTTGCACGACTTATCCAGGGATGGCTCATGATGTGTATATTTTTTAGGTTAAATAATAAAAGGGAGACACATTTTTCTATAGAACCTGGAATCTTAGGATTACACGATGTGAAAGGGTATTAAACATCATGTAATTCCCTAATACTATACTTTTTTAAAGGTTTGAACCACGCGAGTTCTTCCCAAAACCTATGGCTAGCAGCTCTTCTCAAATTCCAAGAATCCTAAGACCATATCCTTTAGTGTTTGGACATTCCTTTCGATGGGGATAAATCCTTGGGATCCCTTCTTTCAATCCTGGGTGAGTTCTCTTCTTGTTCTCATCAGTTTCCTTTCATTCTTCTTTGGGGTTTCATTGTAGAGGTACAATTTGGTTTGGGTTGTGTGTTGGGGTTGTGTATTGATTGTATCTTGGTGCGGTATAGGTTGATATGTGGTTCTTTGTAGTCTAGTTGTGTTTTTCAGGAATTCTTCTTCACCTTGAGGTGCACAGTGAGTTAAAAATCTTCTTTGAGTTTGGGATTCCCTAGTTTTTTTAATATTTAACATGCGAGTGGGGTTTACTTTTTTTGAATCTATGGGTTATGGTATTTCTAGCTTAATTAAAGATAATTAATTGGATAATTTAATTGAAAAGTGGTCAATGGGGTTTTATTCTCATGATTTTACATCTTTGATATTACATTTTGATATTTTGAATTGTACGGGAATGATGCTCCACTAAAAATTGTGGTCTTTGGAGGTTTTGTTTGTGCTGGATATATATGCTGAGATTTATTCTTTGGTTTTGATTGTTGTGATATCACCCTAAAAGAGAAATTGGTTAATTACTTATATATGTTTAATAAATTGTTTCTCCAGGATTATATATTGTGTAATAATAAACTTAAAATAAAGTGAAATGTGATAAACACCCCTTTATAAATCTGTAAAATTGATCTTTATGTGTCGTGATTTGTGGTTGTGCATGTGGAATGAATATGAATGGTTATGATGGGTCATGGGGCGTTGTTTGGTTTGATTTTTTGTTCTTTTAGAGTGGCGACATGGGGGTTGCTTTGTGCTAGATTCCCTGGTAGTGATGGAATAAATAAGTGATTATTCAATAATTTTTGGAATAGATTGGGTTGGTTTGGTTAATGGAATGGAAATGGTTAATGGATAATTAAATGGTGGGTTGTGTGGTTAAATTTGGTTGATGCTAAATTATGAAATAAATGGGTTGATTAAATAAAATTAGTTTGAAATGTGAAATGTGATTCATGGCTTGATGTGTGTTGTTATACATTTATAAGTGGTAAAAAAGGTGAAAATATTGTGAGTTGGTTACTTTGATTGAGAATCTAGAGGTTGGGATTGAGTGTTTGATGTTATAGATATACTGGTATTTTCCTTGTAATTTCTAGGCGATAGTGACCCCGGTGTCTTTAGGTGAGTTGTGATATGTGTTCTCAGGTGTCTTCAGGATGATATGTGATATGTTTCCAAGGTGTCTTTGGGATGAGATTTGATGTGTGTCCTAGGTGTCTTCAAGATGAGATGTGTTATGATAGCTCAGGTGTGTGCAGGTGAGATACGATGTATTATTATATCCGAGGTGTGTCCAGGCGAAATGTGTTTTGAAAGACTAGGTGTGTGTGGGGAAGGATGTGTTGTTATTTCCCAGGTGTGTATAGGGGAGATATGATGTGATATATTAGAAAGATATGGGAGTGCTAGGAAATTTTCCGTTGGGGTGTGAGAATGACTAATTAGTGGTAAAGTGGTGTAGAGTACCATATCATCGATGTGCTTTACTTTATATTATATTTCTTGAGGTTCATTATTTGGTGAGTGTGCCTTGATGAGGTTGGGTTGGTTAGTATATATTGTTAGGTGTTTTTTGGTTCTTCTATTTTCTCATAGGTGCATTAGTATGTTTCTTTTACATGTGTATGATAGACTTGAGTTTTTTATACTAAGTACACTTGTATGCTCACCCTAGATATATAATAATATTTTTTGGTTTCCAAGAGGATTTCATGGACCGTGTTGGATTTTACTAGCTTGGATCATTGATAGTTTCTGTGTCACTAATTTGCCTTAACATCTAGGTATTTACTTTGGAGACTTTTATCAATATGAGTTCTATTTATACATTCATGTGGGGTGGTTTGAGTTTTTATTTTTTATTATGTCTTAGATTTATTGTTTATGATTCATTATATCTCTCAATCTTGTTTTCTTATAAAGTGTGATGAAACCCATATTGTGATATTTGTACACCCTTGGTCCTAGTCACCAAACTGGGGTCTACTGGAGGCAGGAATCAGGGGTCATTATCTCTCTCCCCTCATTGCAGTATATTTGGAGGGAGGGGATCATGTTAGAGTGGTATTAGTGGAGTGGATGAGAGATAGTATAGAGTTTGGAGTTAAGAATAGTGAGGATTACATGGTTTGGTATGCAAACAGTTCTAGTTGACCTTAGAGTGCGATGTAGGCCAAGGGATACTGGCCAAGACATGGGATTTTAGGTCCCCCCATGATATAGTGCATGAGATCTAATATTATTGAATGATCAAGAGATATGGACATTATTTCAGGGTAGAGACCTATGATAGGTACATGAATCATAATGACTTTTGTTTCTATTTTAATTGGATGGTTTTGGGAAGGTTAAAATGGATAAAATAAATAAAATTAATTGAAATGAATCTTAATAAAAATCCACACCATGAGGCATAGGCAATATTTTTTTCCTTCCATATATGGCTCATGTTTCTCGTTCGTGTGTGTATCAGGTAGTTGAGGTTTAGTAGGATGATCTAGTTGATTGATGTAGGGTCGATCTAGTTGAGGAGGTGGATCAGTGGTAGAGTACATTTCATGATTTCCAGCAATGGGATTTGGAGAAGTATGAGGGTGGTGCTTTCTATGTGGAAACAAAGAGATGGATGGTGTAACTCGAGATCACTTTCAGTTTGATTTGGGCTCCGACATAATATTGGGTGTCTTTTGTAGTCAATCAGATGTTGGGAGCTATGCGTTAGTGGTAGACGCTTTATCTAGGAGAGAAGAAGGGGGAATACATTTTTTGGGTCTAATTCTTAAAGAGTTCTGAGTAGAGTTCATTTAGTTGAACATGAATGCTGTAAAGAGGCAAGAGCATCTTTATATTTTGTAGGGGAGCATGTTAGTATGGGTTTTGGGAATTAGGTTGAAGGATCTTCTTTGTTTTGCGCTAGATCATTTTCCAGATGATGAGTCTTGTGCAATATGTCTCGAGGAGGCATTCCATCCTTCTATTAAGTATGCAGTAACTCCTTTTATGTTGACAGTGTATCAGGAGGTTTAGATGAAGGAGTATGTGATTCATTGAATGCACTCATGAGGATGTTTTCCATGTTAAGATAACCATAAGGGTTCTTTTAGGGGAATAGTTGTCTGTGGTAGGTCTCATGTGCCAAGACCTTCAAGGTTTCGACCGGATGGGAGTCAAAACTAGTTGCTTCCCTTCCAACCAGCTAGTTTCAATTCTTTTACTATGGGGTTGGGGAAGATGTGTTTATTCTATAGATTTCATGTCCATCTTTAGGAACAACTCCCAATAGCTTCTTGAGCTCAGTTTGGCAAAGGCGAACATGTTAAATGTCAACCTCAATAGTAGTAACTAGAGAGGTTGTTTCAGTAGTATGGGTAACATGATTATGATTCACCAAGGATAGATAGATTAGGTAAAGGTTGACCTCCAGACATTTCACATGTTTAGGGACCACATACTGTGCATGGACATGTAAGTGGTCATCAGCAGAGAGGTAGAGGAGCTGGGTCTAGTCAGATGAACACAATGAAGGCAATAGTTCTAGAGGGGATAGAGATCATAAGAGGCATGATCCATTTGTTTAGTAATCTTTTTTATGACTTATTTGATTTTGGATCTTTGAACACATTTGTTTCACCTTCTCTAGCCCATTCTCTGGAACTAGATGTAGAGAGGCTTCCCATAACCCTGGTGTTGGCTACGCCAGCTAGAGGCCATACCAGCTTGTTTGATGTGTAACAAGGATGTAGAATGATGATGGGGCCACATCAATCACATGGGGATCTTTTCTTGCTGTATATACAATCATATGATGTTAACCTAGGTATATACTAGTTGTATTCAGATTGTGCTATTGTCGACTACTTCTGGAGGAGAGTTGTGTATTCATATGTGGATATTCAGTGTGTGGTTTTCTTTAGTGAGCATAGTTTTCAGTTGGGCAGTTGGTGTGTGGATCCTCTTCTTTCCTTGTTGACTGAGGTTTTAGTGGAATCATTAGACCTTGGGATTGTATAGGTTCCCAGGGTCATTAGGGAATTCCTAGTTGTTTTTCTTGAGGAGGTTTTGATGATACCCCCTCGATGAAATGTTGAGTTTGGAATAGACTTGTAGCTTAGTATTTATCTGATTTCTATGGCTGCTTATCGATAGACACATTTTGAGTTACAGGATCAAAGGATTCAGGTAGAATATATGATGAAAAAGTGTTTTATCCAGCCTAGTGTGTCACTATGGGGTGATCTAGTGTTGTTCGTAAGGGAGGTGGATGATAGTTTGAGGCTGTGCATAGACGACCAGAGGTTGAATAGGGTGAAAATAAAAAAAATTACCATCTTCAAATGATAAATGATATTTGAGACCATTTGATAGGGGAAAGTTAGTTTTATAAGTTTGATCTATGTCTTGGATATCCCCAGTTGAGGGTGAAGAAGGGTGATATCTCGAAAATTGCCTTCAGATGCAACTTATGGGCACTTCATGTTTGTAGTTATGTCATTCGGTGTTACGAATGAACCATCCATGTTCATGAGGATTATAAATTCCATATTCTATGAGTTCTTGGGTCATTTCACCATCACATTCATTGATGATATCTTGATCTACTCAAAGTTAGAGGAGGATAATTCCTATCATCGTAAAACTGTCTTTCATGTTATTCGATTCCACAAGATTTACAGAACGTTTTCCAACTATAATTTCTGAACATGAGAGATGAATTTCTTTGAGCATGTGGTGTCTTAGCAGGGCATGACAATAAATCCATTAAATTTTGAAGAATTTTGTCTTGGGAATCACCCTAGAATGTGGTATAAGTTCGTAGTTTTCTTTGTCTCATAAAATATTATCAGAGGCTTGTGCATTATTTCCCTAAAGTTTTAGCCCTATTGATATCTTTGACTAAGATGGACCATGATTCTTTGTGGAGAGATTAGTTCCAAGAATCATTCTGTTACCTAAATGAAAAGTCGGTTAGTGCTTTGGTTGCCTAAGGAAGTGGTGATGTTTGAGGTGTTTTGTGATGCTTTTTGTCTTGTCTTGGAATGCATGCTGATGAAGTAGTGAGAATTTATCTCTTATTGGTCTAGGAAGTTACTTCCCCATGACTGTAACTATTCCACCCATGATCTAGAGATAGAAGCGATTGTGTTTGTGCTGAATTTGTGGTGGCATTACCTCATTAAGAAGTGATTTTTGGTTTTCATGAATCACAAGATCTTGAGGTTTGTATTTTCCTAGTGTGATCTAAACTTGTGACAGTGGAGGTGGATGGTGTTTCTTTAGAATTATGATTTTGAGATCTCATACACCTTATAAAATTGGAATTTTTTGGCTGAAGCTTTGAGCATGAATTTGTGGAAAGATGTTTTTTGGGAGTCTGTGGATCCTTGGAGAGAAATAGAGGAGTTATAAGTCTTTCACTTAGATCCAATGGTGGATTGTGGTAAAGACTATTTGTTTCAGATGATGGTGAAATCTTCTCTGATGCAGTAGGTGGAGGAGTCTCAGTGGGGAGACATAGAGTCATAGGTGATGCACGATCATGTTGGCTATGGTGATGCCCTATCGGGATTGTCAAAGGATGGCCAGAACCAGGTGTTATTTCATGGGAGATTATTTATTTTGGGTTTAATGAGAAAGGGGTTCTTCGTGAGTTCAATAGATTATCCTTGATAGTACACTCAGGAATTTATAAGATGTACCATGGCTTGAGGATTCAGTTTTGGTGGCCTGTGATGAAGTGGGAAGTGGCGGAGTTTGTGGCAAGTTTCTTGGGTTTACACTAGATAAAGACAAATCATCATGTTCCTAGTGGTTTCTTTCTACCCTGGGATAAACCTGAGTGTCAATGGGATGGAATATTAATGGGTTTTATCACAGGATTACCTGAAACTCAGGGTGGTTGTGATGATATCTGGGAGATAGTGGATCAATTGACGAAGTCGAACCATTTCTTAGTAATCAGGGGGTCAGACACAATGGATTCCTTTGATAAGAGGTATGTGGACTAAGTGGTGTGATTTCATGGAGTTATGAGACCCATTATCTTGGATATAGAAACACTGTTTACCTCACGAGTCTAGAGGGGATTGTATCATGCTTTTGGTACTCAGTTACACCTCAACACTTATTTCCACCAATAGGAAGATGGTTATAAGGAATATACTATCTAGATGCTGGAAAATATGACGCGATCATGAATCTTGGACTTTGGTGGATCTTGGGTATGACACTTTCCCTTGGTATGTTTTCTATTAATAATAAATATCACTCATCCATTGACATGGCCCCATTTTATGTTTTGTATGGAAGACCGATTCATTCTCTACTGTGCTGGATGGAGGTTGGGGAGATAACTGTTCTTGGTCCAGATGTGGTGAAAAACATGACAGAGATAGTTTAGCTCATTCGTGAGCGGATGAAAGTAGAAAAAGATTATCAGAAGTCTTATTCCAATCCCATAATGATTCCCTTGGAGTTCAAGGTTGGGGACCACATGTCATTTAAGGTTTCCCCTCGATGTGGATAGTAGAGGTTTGGTCGATAGAGTAAGCTTTCTCCTAGGTTTGTTGGGTCCTTTGAGGTGTTGGGGAGAGTTCGAGAAGTGGTGTACTAGTTGGTATTTCCACCATGGTTGGAGAGGATTCATGAATTCTTTCGTATCACTCATCTTGGTTGGTAACTTCACAATAAATCCCATTTTCTTAATTGTGGATATTTAGATATCAAGTAAGACATGACGTTTGTGGAGCAGCTAGTAGAGATCCACGACCGTCAAGAAAAGGAACTATGTGGAAGAACCATTTCTTTGGATTTTGTGTTTTTGAGGAATGGTGGGATAGAGGAGATTAATTTTGAGTGAGAGATGAAAATATGTTCCTAGTACCCATAGTTGTTTTGGATTTTTCTTTACTCTTTTCTGATTTTTGATGTGATGTTTGAATTTTTATTTATGAGATTGGATTTTCCCATTGATTTTTGATGTGTGCGGTGTGATGTATAATAAAGTACTGACATATGAAAAGGTTAGAACCAAATTCATAATTGAGAAGCATTAAATACGATGTGATCAAACTCATGTGGGGGTGTTAGTGCCACCTAGAGTGGATAATATCTTGACATGGATTATGGAATTACCTGATTTGTATGTTCAAGAAGGTCTGGTTTGTTGGCTGTATCCATTGTTGGTTTGGTCTGTGTGGAGGTTAAAATGGATATGAAGTGGTTGTGCGGTAGTGGGTTTGTGTGAGAGGAGGTTGTTTTTGGTTGTGTCGTGTTTTTTGTGCTCGTTTGGGTTGGGGTGTTTAGCTGGTGGAAGCATTTTAGGTGTGGCGAGACTCTTGAGAGGTATCTTGCGAGGTGGTTGTTTGGTCCTCCTTTTCTTATGATCTTGGTTTTGGATTCTCAAGGGTGAGAATCAATTGATTGGTATCAAATGTAATAGTTCATTCCCTCCTAGTCTATTACTTTTCCAATTTTGGTTCTTGGAGGTGTTAAGGGAAGGATCTAGGAGTTTTCGGTGAAACATGGAGGTGCAAAAAAACAACTATAAGAAATAAACATTATGTAAGTGAACTACACTATGTGAATGTTGAAGTCATGACTTGTACAGGGCTGGTTCATAATGTGGATATTTTTGGGATTAAAGAATAAAAGTGATTTTTTATATTCAATAGAACCTAGAATCCCATGATTACATGATGTGAAATGGGGTTACACTTCGTATAATTCCCTAATATTGTACAGTTTTAAAGGTTTCATCTACTCGTGGTCTTCCCAAACCCTACGACCAGAGGATATTCTCTCATACCAAGTGTCTGATGACCTTCTCCTTTAGTGTTTGGAGAATCCTTTCCACATGGATCGATCTTTGGGTTCTCGTCTTCAATCTTTGGTGAGTTCTCCTCTCTTTCTTATCAGTTTCCTTTAAATATTATCCAGGGTTTTTCTGTGGTGGTACAGTTTTTTCTGGGTTGTGTGTTTGGGTTGCGTCTTGATGGTCTATTAGTGTGGTACATGTTGATATATAGCTCCTTGTGGTGTTGTTGTGGTTTTTGGGCATTCTTCTTCACCCTTCAGTGACTAGAATAAATATGGTATTTAACATCAAATTATTAACATCGGGTTTTTATAAACCGACACCGATGGTTTGGGTGAGAAATTTTTGGCATCAGTTTTACTAAAAACAGATGACAAATGTTTTAATGAGTTTTTTTTGCTTCTTTTTTACTAAAATCCGATGTTAAAACTAGAATGTACTGATTTTTTGCGTCAGTTTTAACATGAACCGACGCCAAAAATAATTTTTTTCCCATGTTGATTTTACGGAAAACCGACGACATATGTGTTATTTTAGGTGTCAGTTTTCCACAAAACCATTGCTAAAAATAACAACCTCGAAGACTTTTGGCATCAGTTTTTACCAAAATCGATGCTGAAATTAAAAAATATATATATATTCCACATCGGTTTTTTCCAAAACCAATGCTGGAAGTCATTTAAATATTGTTGGGATCAGAAAACCCTCATCTTCATTATTCTTCATAATCGATACCCGTGGTGGCTCCTCTCAACTTGTGATGACTTAGAAGCCTTATTTGTGATTTCTAACAACCATTGTTGAGGATTTTCTTCCATTTTCACAATATGTGGTCTGCATTCTTCATTATATGGCCTTCTTTGATCGTCTACAGATTATTTGTTCTCCTTAATGATATTTTGAGAGACTTTCAACCATGGTTTGATTTTCTCTTACTTTATATCTTTATTTTTTGTTGTTACAATCAATTTTATTCTAGATATTATAGTGCTTAATTTTCCAAAGGTTCATACAGATCAAAGTTCAAATTGGAGATCTATTTTCGAGTTAAACTCTGAATTGTGAAAGTTTTTTTTAAAATTTTGAAGATAAATTATTGATAATTTAATATTTATTTTCATTTGCTTCAAATATTGGTTTATAATTTATTTAAAATGTGTTGGAACATAGTTATTAGTCATCCCTAAGAGTGATTAGTCAATGTTCTTGATATGGATTGTAGTTGTATGGTTTTAGTTTATGACTTTTTATATGATATTATGTATAAATTCATTAGTCAATGTTCTTGAATAAATTATACCAACAACCAATAGAATTTTTTTCTGACTTTAGTTTTATCTGAAATTATGTATAAATTTATTTTCCAATGTTCTTGACCAACTGTATTATTCAATGTGTTGAATTTGTTTTATCTAACATTATTTTTATCTTGAACAATTGACTAAATAATGTTTTGACATTATTTTTATCTCATTTATTAGTCCTCATAGGATTGAGAAATTACACCTGAGAGGGGTGGGGTTGGGGGTCTTGAATCAGGTCTACCTAAATTATAATTAAAACCAAATAATCTATGTATATACTGATTAGAACATTTAATGAATCCACAACCACTTATTATTCCTCAAATGATTCTGTTGTTCTCTCACCCAAATGTGTTGTAAGATATATCAATTTAGTTATGTATTTAATTTTATATATAATAATTTTGGGAGTATTAGGATTGATTTCACTTATAATATATACATTTACTCTAATTATTATTTCATATTACTAAAATAATTTTTCTCCCTTTAAATAAAAGAAATCTTCAATATTTTTAATACATGCAACATCGAAATAATGAAACAACTATGTAAAATGAAATAATAAATTTTAGAAGATTGATATTATAATTTAATTATAATATCCATATAACACGTGTATATAATAAGAAAATAAAATGTTTACTATTTGTAAATGTGTTTCATATCTGATATTTTATATCTGATTATAAATAATTTTTATTGAATGTGTTTATGTTTACAATTTATCTGTATATATATATATATATATATATTTAAATGTTTGTATGTTTTAATATATTCACCAATTATTTTTGTGATATCAGATATTGAATGGATCGTAACTGGATCCATTTATGAAGAACCACTAGTGAATATGAAAAAGGAGTTGATGAATTATTAGAATTTTCTAAACAACATCTTCAAAACAATGATTTGATTTTCTGTCCATGTATGAAGTGTTTAAATATGATAAAGTTAAACTCCAGAGAAATCAAGGACCATCTCATTTTTTATGGTTTTATCCTTAATTAGACACATTAGATCTGGCATGGTGAAAGAACATAAAATTCAACATCCAATCTTGATGACAATATTCATAATGAGGTAGGGGATCATATTGAAGAATTAATTCATGATTTAGGTGTTGAAACCATTGAAAAAACAACAACTATTGAACAATTGTATGGGTATTCTATGAAACTATTATTCCTAGGTTGTAGTAAATATACAGTGTTATCAATAGTTTTGAGATTAGTTAACTTAAAAAAAAATGGGTGGAGTGATACAGGTTTCTCCAACTTACATGAGATTTTAAAAGAGCTACATCTAGAAGGAAACAGGCTACCAGATTCCAATTATGAGGCGAAGAAAATATTATTCCCAATGGGATTGGGTAATAAAAAGATACATGCTTGCCCCAATGATTGTGTATTTTATATGAAAGAAAATGAATATTTAACAAGTTGTCCTACATGTAGAACATCATGATATAATATAAACGTTAAGGTTAACTAAGATTCATTCTCAGGTGATGTCATCTAACGTCATGAAAAATCAATTTCTGTACTTTGTAATGATATCATCTAATATTTTTTGCATACAATTCTGATATTTCAATTGTGATCCATTTTTAGGTACCAGAATCAAAACTCCAGCTAAATAAATTTGGTACCTTCCAATAATTCCTCGTTTGAAGCATCTATTTGCAAATTCAATTGATGTAAAAAGGTTATGATGGAATTTAGATGAGCGCATCTCTGATGGTAACTTACATCACCCTCTCGATTCACCACAGAAGAATAATTTTGATAAAAAATTTCATGATTTTGGAAGTGAAGTTAGAAATCTCAGAATGGGATTGTGTACTGATGGAATGAATCTATAACAGAGCCTTAGTAGCCAACATAGTTCATGGAATATTTTTCTGGTTGTTTACAACTTGTCCCTGCATCTATGTATGAAGAAAAAATATGTTATGATGATATTGATGATTTCTGGACCAAAACAACCGGGAAATGATATTGATGTGTATCTTTCACCATTGATTGATTATTTGATTCTGCTATGCGAGGTATGTGTTAAAGTTTTCAATGCATACAAGAAAGATTATTTTCTTTTTCATGCTATCATAATTTTCACTATAAATGACTTTCATGCATATGGAAATTTATCTGGATATAGTGTTAAGGGACATAAAGCATGTCTAATTTGTGAAGAACAGACTTCAAATTATTAATTTCAGAATGGAAGAAAGACATTGTACATGGGACATAGAATATTTTTCAAATTGATTATCCTTATCGTAGATTGAAAAAAAATAATTTAACAGATTACAAGAATACAACCTTCCACCACGACCATTGTCAGCTGAAGAATATTATGACAAGGTGAAAGATATTGATTTGACATTTGGAAAGAAAATATGTTCTGGTCTTCAAAGAAATATTTGGAAGAAGCAGTCTATTTTTTTCGAACTACCTTATTGGAAATTTTTAGAGATAAAACACAACATCAATGTTATTCATGTTGAGAAAAACATATGTGACAGTTGGATTGGAAGTTTTTTAGAAATAAAAGGAAATAAAAAATATATATTGTATCCTAGATTAGACTTGATATTAATCAAAATACATTTGGATTTATCTCCCACTATGAAAGTAAACACAACACATTTACCTTTGGCTTGTCAAACTTTAAGCAAGATTGAAAAGATGAATTTCTACCAGTGTCTTCATGGTATTAAAGTACCTAGTGGTTTTTCTTCGAATGTGAATATTTTTTTGTCATTGAAGGATTGTAAATTAATATGTATGAAATCTCATGATTTCCATGTGTTGATGCAACAACTTCTACCAGTAGCAGTGCACGGTATATTGTTGGAAGCTGTTAGAAAGACTATCATCAGGTTATGTGTTTTTTTCAAATCGATTTTTAGGAAATTTTCAGATCCAAATTTTTTATATGTGTTGGAGAATGAAGAAACTCTTATTCTTTTTCAACTAGAAATATATTTCCCAGCCACATTTTTTTGATATAATGGTTTATCTACTGATTCATTTAGTGCGTGAGATAAGAATATGTGGGCCTGTTCATTTAAGATGGATGTATCATTTTGAAAGATATATGAAAATTTTGAAGGGATATGTTAAAAATACATATCGACCAAAGGCCTCTATTTTTCGAAAATATGTATTAGAAGTGGCGATTGAGTTCTGAACATATTATTTGTATGAGGTGGAGCATATAGGTCTCCCTGTATCTCAACATATGACAGTTGATAGTGAAGGTAGAGGGGTTTGAGGCTTAAAGGTAAAGTTCATTCCATGTGATGAAGTGATGCAGGCACATTTATACATTTTGAACAACAGAAATGAGGTTTTGTCATATATATCCTCACATATTGCAGAATTAATGTTACAATATCAGAAAAGAAATGAAAAGTGGTTGATGATTGAGCATAAAAAGACATTTTTTTCGTGGTTTAAGGAGAAAGTTACCTCAGATATATTTGCATCAGAAACATTGAAGTGGTTTTCAAGGAGAACATATCCTAATGTGATCACATAGTCTGGTCTTGATATCAATGTCTACAAATTTTACCCAAAAAACATAGATGATAAGAGTACCATTTATAATAGTGGTGTGATGGTTTTTGATGAAGCGGTGCATTTTTCGAGTGCCAAAGATAAAAACCCAATTTCTATATCAATGCCATATTTAGGAGTTCTAGAAGACATAAGGAAAACTGATTATATTAAATTTAGATTCACCATTTTTAAGTGTAATTGGGTTGATAGTAATAGTGGTGTGAAACATAATGAATATGGGTTTAAACTGGTTGATTTGAAAAGATTTAATTATAATGGGGAACCATTTATCATAGATACACATGAAAAGCAAGTATTTTATGTCATTAATCCATCAAATGATCCATGGTCAGTTGTTTTGCAAGAAAAAAGATACCTTTTGGTGATGAGGATGATGCTGATTATGTTAGTGATTTACATAAGCCTTATTTATCTATTATGAAATTTTCAGATGATTACAATGAGTATAGGACATACACATTACATGTAGTACATAATGATCATGATGAAAGAATGTGGGAAAACACTAAATTAGTCTCCTAATTTTTCTGGTAAATATTTATATTTTGTTACTTTTTTTGAAACTTAAAAATGCATGCCTCTTTTTTTACATACTTATTTTTTGTCTTCCTTGTTTCTAAATATTCAGTTTTCTAATGATATGCAGGCACACCAAATTTCATTACACTTTATAGTAGCAATGTCATATACAGATAGAGATGAGCAGTTACTGAGGTATATCTTTTTTTTATATATTATTAAATATTTATCAATATAACTATTTAATTAAATAAAACTATTAATTTTTAAAAAATTGTTGGACAACTAATGCATCCTCGGAGGAGGAGACTTCTCATGTTACTACTAAAAAATAAATTTCACAAGTTGGTAAATGTGGTATTACACATTTACCAAAACTGTCACTTTTTAGTGATGATGACATAATACACATCTATTTTGATAATGATAATAATGTAATTGGCCCAAATGCAGTTAAGTTTGTCAGTTATATAGTGATGCAAAGCCGTTGCATGATTAGTATTTTATATCCTGATTATAATTAAATAGACAGACTAGAAAAGTAACAAATTTGGGAGGCCGTGACAGTAAAATATCTTAATTGATTTCTTTTATCTCATTTTTTTAATATTATATATTTTAAATGACATATTTATTATATTAAATTACAGATAACATTCAATTTTAAGGAAACCAAAGAAATTAAGAAAATACATCTCTATTTAGCAGCCGTTTTACGGAGTGATTTTAAAACAAAACTCACAAAAATTATGTTTTTGGAAATAGAAGGTTTGAAAACCCATGCTTCAAGTATTCGTTTAGAGATGAAGATACATGGAAGCGATTTTTTGACATTCGTAATGGAGAAACATTTCAGGTATGATAATTATTTTATATTTTAAAATTTATTAGATATTTTTCTTATTACATAGTAGTTTATTATTATATTATAGGCCTCCAAGAGATCTCATCTGGAGATCCAGTTGGAAAATGTATACCCTCATACATTATCATGTGGAGGGTACTCATATTTGGAGAAGAAAATGATTGAAGAAAAATTTGAAGCATTAAGTGCTCGATCTAGTAGTGGTTCAAGAAATGTCTAGTTTGGTCCTCGATCTCCTCCCACTTTCCATGAAAAATGGAAATAAGCAAGAAGAATAAAAAATGAACAGTATCTTATAGAGGAAGCTAATCAAGTAGCTGATAAAATTGTAAGTAAATATTATTTATTTTTTATCAATTTTCCTATTTTATAAATTATAAACACTAATATAACTTTTTTATTTTTCATTTTAGGATGAACTTCAGGAGTAGTAGACACATGGATCTTTTATCCTCGAAGGTAAAATTAAAAACCTAGCCACTGCTTTGGGATCGGTAGAACACCCCGGCTGTGTTAGAGGATATAAGACGAGTGTTAGTATTCAGAAGATTTTTTGTAAGAGTAAGCAATAAAGAGACCCGGAAATAGAATCCTTAAAAGCAGAGCTGAAAGATATGAAATAGTCTATGGGTGATCAAATAGAAGTAGTAGTGAAAAAGGATTTGTTAGAACACATGGGAAGACATTTACAGTTTACGCAACATTCCTAGGTATATTATTTATTTTTCATCAATTTTTCTATTTTATAAATTATAAACACTAATATAACTTTTTCATTTTCAGCCTTCTCAGCCTGCTCACCCGGACTACCCTACCCCATCTGCCTACCCTGACCCGTATGAGTAGCCTTCCCTGGTATATTATTTATTTTTTATCAATTTTTCTATTTTATAAATTTTAAGCACTAATATATCTTTTTCATTTTTCAGCCCTCCTAGCCTGCTCACCTGGACTACCCTGCCCTATCTACCAACCTTGCCCCCGTATGAGTAGCCTTCATAGGTATATTATTTATTTGTCATCAATGTTTATTTTTATAAATTATAAATATTAATATAACTTTTTCATTATTTAGTCTTCCCAACCTGCTCACCCAGACTACCCGGCCCCATCTGCCTACCCTGCCCCGTATGAGCAGCCTTCCTAGGTATTTTATTTATTTTTCATCAATATTTATATTTTATAAATTATAAAAAAAATATAACCTTTTCATTTTTCAGCCTTCCCAACCTGCTCACCCGGACTACCCTGCCCCCATCTACTTACCTTGATTCTCCACCACCTCACTCAGACCAAAACTTTTATTATGAGTTGTTTTCTGGAGATCCTCAGATACATATTGTTATGCACGACTTGTGTATTTTTTTGGGGATTCTGTAAACCACAATACTATGCATATGGGTTAGGTTAGAGTATCAATAATCAATATTATCGATCCTAATGCTTTACTACCATTTCCTACCATGGAGATCACTAGAGTAAGGGATTGTGTTGGTCATTTTTCACTTTGTCCAATTGGTTTGCTTCATTATATTTCATATGAGGTATGTGTTTTTTTAAATATAAATACAAATCTTTCAAAATTTATTATAATGTTTTCTGACATTTAACTTATATAGGATTATCTGAAAGTAAAAGAAGCTACACAAATGAAAACAAATGCTTGGGAACAATCGACTATAGAAACTTCATATATTTCTTATGGGATACAAAGATTATCTCAGGCATATTCTTCATTGAATTTAATCTATAAGTTTCAGATGACTACCGATATATACGGAAGATAACATCCATTGAGATTACTCAAAGAAGATATCATGAATCTAGTAAATTTTGAAGAGCTCGACCTGAATGTGGTGCAGTTGTTTCCCATATAAGTACATTGAAATTTGAATTTGTATTTTGTTAATAATATATGGTTTTAAATTGACTAAATATATTTTCTTTTTCAATTAGGTATCTAAACACACTTCTTTTACAAAATGAAAGTATAGAAATTTACAGTTTTATAGATCCAGAATTCATTTCCATATAATTTCAATATCTGAAGAATCCTGATAGAGTTTCATATATGTGTGATGGATTATCACATAAGAAGATTCAGTGCTGGTTTCTACAATTTCTTGATAAGTAAGAACAGAAACATAATTATGAACTAACAATCATTATAATGTCATTAATTGTGAAATTTTTGTAATGTAGGGGGCATTGGATTTTAGGCGTATTGTTCCCAAGTGAATGTACTGTATATTGGTTTTGCTCTTTATTAGGGGATTCCCATAAAAGATTATCCTCCATATTAGAAAGATAAGTTTTTTATAAGCTCATTATGTGTAAATATTATTGTTTAGATATGCATTATTAGTTCACATATATGAAAATGTATTTCATGAAAAAAATTATCAAGGAATATAAGTCAATAAAGACACCAAATAAAATCAAATATCTGGAAGTATTGGTAATTAGTTTTTATATTAGAATTTGTTCTAATTTTATGTTATATATTATTTTTTATTAACAGTTAAATATTTTTTAATTGAAGTGTCATCATCAATAAGGAAATGTTGAATGTGGTTATTATATTATACGATTCATGTAAGAGATAATGACAAGTGGGAAAACTTCAGACTTTGATAAGGTTGGTTGTATTAATTTTTTTTATATTTTCTTCCATATTATTCTATTTTTTTATCACATATCATTCTTTGTTATTATAGGCATTCAATGATTCACAGTCTTATTCCCAATCTGATATGAACCATATTCAATCTTCTTTTGGGAACTATTTGTTATGTCTGATTAGTATTTAAGATATGTATATTCTAATATTTATAAATAATATTCCATATGGGTTCAAAAACTAACTCTTTTGATATATTAGGTGTTTGAACCTACTAATAATCCACTTAATGCTTCAATAATAACCAACAATGAGTATACCGTAAATTTTAGGTATGTGTATTTTAATTCTACTTTATTTTGAACGTGTAATATTCTAAATTTTCTAAAAATGTTTTTTAACTTTCGGCGTAGTTTTTTTGTTTATGCTTGGAATATGAAAGAATAAATAATCAATCAACAATGTGTTGAGAGGCTATGTACTATCCAAGATAACATGAACCCATGTCATACCTACTATAAATCCATTCCAAAAGGATAAAAAGTCATTAGAAATTACAACAAAATCCAAAAGTGCATTAAACATATTATATGGTATCATTATGGCATTCAGTATTGAGTCGGGTCATAATGATGATGAGTGAATATGTACTTGATATCCACATGGAATAAATTTCTTGCTAGGTACTTGGTATCCATAATTAATTATATTTTAGGTCTAGCGATAAGACAATCATACGTACATCGTAATAATTGTCCCATGTTAGGCCAACCACCCTGGTATAATCATAAAATGATGGTCCACTTGTTCCCACTACCAAATAAAGCTTCCCCAGGTATAGTAATAAATTCAACAAAAAATATCATAAAAGGAAGAATAATACATGTCATCATGAGATATCTATAGAAACATACATAAACATGTGATAATTACGTAACATGGTAACAATTTACATAAGAATTTTTAGGGAATCAAACATCAAATATGGTCTCATGGGCTACACATGCACATTAGTTACCATATCAGAAAATATATTTCAAGGCCACACACACACATACACCACTGTGCATAACATAAAAATCATAAACACATTAGAAACATAGATATTTTGATATATTCCAAATACACTAGAGGTCAAAAATAAAATAACATGCATAGAATTCACGTCATGCCCTCCAATGTATATGATCAACCCAAGTGGTAATAGATTGATGAGGTATCCTATTCAACTTGTTTTTCAGCTTATCACTCAAATAAAAATGAAATATAAGATATTTATCTTCTTCTTCCTGGATTATTTTTAACATATCGCATATTTCTATAAAATTGGAAACATGGTAATTTGGGTATTAAATCACAAAACCCCTAAACATACATCCCATTATACATATATTATAAGAAATGTACATACACTTAGCCATAATGGGATATCAACACACACATAAAAGAAAAAAAGCACTAATTTGAAATGAGAAATGAAGTTCTTCCACCAAGTATATTCATTAGCCATATCATTCTCAGCCTACTTTATCTGATCATCCATTGTAGCACAATTTACCATCAAACCATCCCATTTAGACTTAACCACATATGTCACATTGCCAACATTAGCATATTCTTCCAATATTCGACACTAGAAAGCATTAAGTTCTTTCAAGTGCATCTGCAATGTCTTTGTCTAATTTTTTATAAGATTTATTTATGTATTGATCTTTAACTGGAATCAATGTAAATTTTTTAGGGACTCAAATTTATTGTCTTGGATATCAAAGAATAGTTAGGTGGTGCGAGAACTGAATATCCTAGATTTGTGGGACTTGCCAATGTCACAAACTTTTTTAAATAAGTCATTGATTGCAGGTATGTCTATTTTAATTCTAATTTATAATAAAAAAGCGTACATAATTTTTTGATTAACTAGATAAAAGTATGTAAGTTCTATATTTTCATTGAATGATAAACACTGTTTGATTATTGTGTTTATTTTATTTCTTTATAGAGGTTTCTATTTAATTGGAATTGTAGTTTTCCTAATTTTTCTAATTTTTTTAAACATACAGTGCCGGTTATTTTAAAAACAGATAGATATTTTAAATAAAAGTGTTTTCGACATTAGTTTTCTTCAAAACAAACGCCGAAATCTGGTTTACAGTGTCATTTTTATCCAAAACCGATGTCGTAAACCCGATCCTATTTGATTTTCAGCATTGGGTTTACCTAAAACCGAAACCAAAAATTAGTTATCATCGTCAGTTTATTTAATAAACTGATGTGGAAACCCTAAAAAAATGAATTTCAGTGTCAGTTTATAGAAAATTGCTGCAAAAAATACTATTTTTACGTTTCCCATATAGATTTTTGTTAAAACCTGACATTAAAACGTGTTTTCCCCCTAGTGAAAACAAGTTGAAAATCTTTTTTGAGGTAGGGATTCCCTCGTTTCTCTTTATTTTGTATCATGTGGGAGGGGTTTACATTTTTTATCTATAGATTATGGTTGTTCTGGCTTAATTAAAGATAAATAATTGGATAATTTAATTTAAAAGGGTTGAATGGGGTTTTATTTTCATGCTCTAATAGATTTGATATTAAATTGTGATATTTTGAAATGTACAGGCTTGATGCCCCACTAAACATTGTGTCCATTAGAGGATTTGTTTTATTGATATATGTGTTGAGATTTATGATTTGGTTATGATTTTAGTGATATCATCCTAAAATAAATTTTTTTATTTACTTATATATGGTTAACAAATAGTTTCCCCACGATATTTTCTTGTGTGATAATTCTCCTAAAATATAGTGAGATGTGCTAAACTCCCCTTCGTGAATCTGTAAAAATGATCTGTGATGTGTGGTTATGTGTATTCATTCTTGTGGAATGATGATGTGTGGTTGTAATTTGGTGAGGGTAAATGTGTGGTTTGTTTGGATGTTCTTTAGGGGTGGTGAGCCTTGCTTTTGGGGCGGTGAGGTGGTGGTTTTTATGTTGTGATTTTGGGGTAGTGTGGTGGTGGTTGCTTTGTTCTAGATTCCAAGGTAGTGATGGAATAAAAAATGATTGTCCAATAATGTTTGGAATGGATTCTATTGGGTTGGTTAATGAAATTGAAATAGTAAATTGATAATTAAATGGTGGGTTTTTTAGTCAAATGTGGTTGATGATAAATAATGAAACGAATGGGGTGATTAAATGAAATTGGTTGGAAATGTGAAATGGGGTTCGTGGAATGATGTGCAGTGTTATTAATTAAGAGGAGGTAGAAAATGTGATGGTGTTGAGAGTTGGTTAGTTTTTTTTTGAGTACCCGTAGGTTGGTCTTGAGTGTTTCATATAATATATAATTGTATTTTCGTTTTGATTTCTATAATTACCCCACCCCTGTTGAGAACTGTGTGTCGAACACCTACATAGTCACATAGGGGTTGCCTTTCCCAACATCCCAGTGGAAGGATGGATGGATGGCCACCTGATTCTTGCTCAAATTTACCCAAGAGATGAAGGTAGAACGATCCTTGTAGTTTATCTTAGGTTATCGAATCCTCAGAGACCTAAGAAGTAACCTATGGACACGTACATTCTATGGACTGATTTTGGCTATTAAGTGGACAACTTTGGGTTGATTTTAGATGGGTTTAAAGGATAACTAACAGATTTAAGTGAATTCAATTTAAAATAATGAGTTGATCCTAGGTTATCGCTCAGGGTGGATTGGACGTATTTCCTTTTCAATGACTTCAATTTCTTATATTTGAGATGGGTTCATTTAAGGAGATAAAACAACATCATAACTTACTGGTTTAATGCCTACACCCTTTAATACTAATTACCTATACAATTGAAGGATCCCTATTTTGAGCACTTCAAGTTAATGGTTCGTATTAGCACTTGAAGTGTGTGACCTTAAATTCAACAAGGATGATGGAGTTTAAAAATCATCAAATAAAAATATCAATTAAAGAAGTGATTATAAATTAATGGGGTGATAAATAACATCCAATCCAGCCCCTTGCTACTCCCTTGGATCAACCCATAAGTGGGCTAGCCCTCCATTGATCCCATGGTTTCAATGGAAGAGGAATATAGACTCATGAGGGGGGAAATGGAGAAGTAAAAAAACACAATAAAATAACAATCACTCCACCGTTGTGTGATAATCTCACAAGTTTTGGTATGAACAAGTCCACACCTTGAACCAACGGTATCAAAGTGATAAGGATAAGAACATAATAATAATAGAAGAAGAACTTTTATTAAGAAACAAGGATGAATTAATACAACTTACATGTGGAAGACAAATTTGAGACAACAAAACCGCATCATAACATTACAATGAAAGAAAGCTCAAAGATCCTTAAATACTCCAACAACACTACCTTAAATAGGAAGTTTTGATCCCTTGGGTCGATCCTACAATAGTACAAGTCATCCCACTTGAGTATGGTAGGTCTAGGGCGGTGGAAAGTAAGGGAGAGTTTATTTTTCCACCCTCGACCCGAGGTGGCAGCCAGCTTTCCTTCACCGAAAAGACGCGCTTTTATGACCTTATATATGTCTGAATCAGAGTGGTCCATAGAAGAATAAAATGGATCTCCATATTTCTTCTAACATACTATAAAATTTAGTCCCATTTGGAGTTGTGTATTCCTATATATGATCATAATAGTGTTCTATTTTTCTGGGACGCATAATCTGGCTCAGAATTTTATCTCTAACTTGGCCCTCCTAAATGGACACCATGGAGGCCGAATTATCATTGGATCCTCAAACGTTATTTGTTCATATACATTTCTTCTAGCATCCCACAAAATTTTGGGTTCATTGGGCCTGTATGTTGGGCCCCACAGTCTCATCAGTGGGCTAGTGTCCAATCTGCCTTCTCCAGAATTGCTTCCTTTCATTGCCAAATATCTCCATCATCCTTTATGAATCATTCATTGATACTTTAATGAAAAATGTTCATATTTAAGTGAATATCCAGTTAAAAAAATATCAAATTAAAATATGTATAATTTGATTCCTTAAAATTAGATGAATCATTGGGTACTTCAAATGATGTTCAAAAATGTACCACATAATAGTGCATTTTAAGAAGGTATTACAATCATAATGTGAAATGATGTTCAAAGTGTAAAATGCACTAAAATGGTGTTTATTAATAATAAAGCACATGAATATTATATATATTAATAATGAATATTAGCCTCATTTAGTGGCTAATCACACCCCCCAAATTGAGTTTTGCTAGTCCCGAGCAAAATATATCTCAACAATATGAAATTCGAATTCCCTTTTCCAAAAACATTTTAATACACAATGATCACCAGAAAACCTTATACCAAACAATCATGAAACCCATAAAAATATTTTAATACAAGATAGTTTCATAAGTAGATCCCAATCCCAAGCCCATTATTTTGTTCAAATTCATTTCCATATTTCATCCAATATCAATTAAGTATGGGGTTGTGTTGTGCATCACAATAGACATGGGGGTTCATATTTATTCAAAGGGGAAATGACGGAAGCACTAGGTGGAATCACATTTCAATATTAATATGAGTATTAAAAAATTTATTGTAAAATTTATTGTTTTTGTTTAGATTTTGTTTTTTTATTTTTTTTGTTTTTTTTGTTTTTTTTGCAATTTTTCCATGGTAATTGAAGCTGCACTCAAAAGAGTCAACCCCTGTAGCAAGACTTTGCCGATGAATCCCTAGCTCAAAGACCTTAGGGTCCCAAGTAAAGCCCACATACTTGGGCATCATCTCGAGTTAACTCAGTCAAAAATAAATTCAAAATACCAAAAATAGAGATAAAAATACTAACTTTGGGCTAGACAACTATGGAGTCACGATCCCCATGTGCCGAAAGCCACGCATTAGGTCATTTCATTTTTCTACGCGCAAATTTATAATTATTATTTATTTATTTATTATTATTATTTTATTAAATACTCAAATTAAAACTAAAATGATCACCAAACCTATGCTATTTATTTGTGGGACCCCATGAACTCAAACTAATACCCCACTATCCAAAGGATGTGCATTGTGATTTTTTTTTATTTGGATAAAAATATAAATGATGAAATATCACATTAGACAGCCACACTTTCCAAAATCTATGCTCATGAAATTATACAAGTATTAAAATTAGAATCAAGGCATGCTAAATTATTTGATCTTCAGTTTCAAAGTGTGCAATGTGTATTACCATGTTCAATGTTAAAGGATTTTTTCCTTCCATTTACACATTTGTTTTTCTAATCATTCATTTTTTTTGACACGAAATCATTTTTTTTATTTTATCTCCCCCCAAATTAAAATAACATTGTCCCTAGTGTTTAAAGAAAAGAAAATTTAGAAGGGGGTAGGGGAATAAAAGGGGAGTTCAATAAGGAAATTGAAATATTAGGATCATGGAATAAAGTCACCTGGTGGTTGAAGTTTGAAGTTCTTACTGCTCCAATTTAGTCCTTTGATCTCTTGGGGGATGTAGGCACCTCCTTGATTGAACATGTATCACCCAAAAAAGTACCTGAACCATAAAAAGAAGAACAATCCAGACAAAACAAACAACACGATGACTTATTTAATTCCAAGTATCATTATTTTTATGGTTTTTACTATTTTCTGTTTTTTTAATACAACTAATGATACATTGTCTTCTTTTAATTTTATGGGTAATGTATTACTCAGGGATCACACCGTGTGACACAGATGAATACGATTCTCCCCTTTCATACCCATCCATACTCATAATAGAAGAATAGGTCAACAGTCTTTTTTTTAAATATAAAAATAATTTTTTAACCCTATTTAAAATATAAATTTTCTTAAAACAACAAAATGATAGGAAACTTGAAAACCATGGGTTGCTTCCCATGCAGCGCTTTGTTTAATGTCGTTAGCCCGACATGGACCCTAAATCTATCAACTTTTTCCGGGTTCATAGGTTAGCTCAGTTAACTCAACCTCTATTTCATGTTTATTGAATGATTCAATGAAAAGTTTTAACCTTTGACCATTGACCTTGAAAATGTAACCACTTGTGGGATATTGAATCTCTATTGCCCCATGGGGGTATACATGATGCACTATGAAAGGACCTGACCATATAGACCTTAACTTTCCTGGGAGTAAATGATGTTTTGAATTATACTAGAGCACAAGTTTTCCCGGTTCAAAATGTTTGACCTTGATATTCCTAGATTGGTAGGCTTGAAATCTATCTTTATTGATCCTTGAATTTTCATAAGCCTCCATCCTTAGTTCCTCTAGTTCATTGAGATCTAATTTCCTTTTTGTTCCGTCCAATGAGAGGTCATAATCCATTTTCTTAATTTCCCAAAAGGCCTTATGCTCAATTTCCACTGGAAAATGGCATGCTTTACAATAAACTATCCTATATGGGGACATTCCTAAAATGGTTTTATATGTAGTTCGATAGGCCCAAAGAGCATCTAAGAGTTTCTCAGTCCAATCTTTCCTAGAAGGAATGACAATTTTTTCAAGAATATTATTAATCTCCTTATTTTCTAACTCAGCTTGACCATTGGTTTGAGGATGGTAAGTAGTGGAAACCTTATGAGAAGTCCCATACTTAGACATGCATGAAGAGAATGGACGGTTGTAGAAATGGGTTCCTCGATCACTGATTATAGCCCTAGGAATTCCAAATCGAGAAAATATGTTCTCTTTTAGAAATCTAATCACAACTTGATGATCGTTGGACTTAGTGGCAATGGCCTCAACCCATTTTGAGACATATTCAACAGCGAAGAGTATGTAGAGGTATCCCCTAGAGTTTGTGAAGGGACCCATGAAATCAATCCCCCAACAGTCAAATATTTCAACCACTAATATGGGAGTGGGTGGAATTTGATTTCTTTTTGTGATGGACCCTACTTGTTGACACCTAGGAAAGATTTGAAAAAATGTGTAGGAGTCCCTTGAGAGGGTGATCTAGAAGAGACCACACTGAATAATCTTAGCAGATGTTTTCTCAGAGGAAAAGTGAACTCCACATGCCTCACTATGACAGAATTTAAGGATGGACTCTTGTTTAGATTCTGGGACACACCTCCTAATGACTTGGTCAGGTCAGAACTTATAGAGGTATGGATTATCAATGACATAGTGTCGAATATCAAAAAGTAATTTCCTTCGATCTTGAGTCCCTAAGAATTTTGGAATGACTCCTGTAGCTAAGAAATTGGCTATGTCGGCATACCAAGGGCAGTCACTCACAAAGTATAGGTGTTCATCAGGAAATGAATCAGGCACAGAAAAGTTATTTGAGTTGTCCTTGAATTCCATCCTAGAGACGTGATCAACTACAACATTTTCAATTCCCTTTTTATCCTTGATTGTGAGGTCAAATTCTTGTAAGAGAAGGACCCACCTAATCATTCTAGCCTTAGTATCTTGTTTTTGGAAGAGGTATTTTAGTGCAGAATGGTCAGTGAACACAGTGATGGGGGATCCTAAGAGGTAGGACCTAAACTTCTCTAAGTAAAACAAAATAGCAAGTAACTCCTATTCAGTGGTTGTGTAGTTGATTTGGGCATCATTTAAGGATTTGCTTGCATAAGCAATGACATAAGGATTTTTATCAAAACATTTTCCTAACACAACTCCTACAGCAAAGTCACTGGCATCACACATAAGTTCAAAAGGAAGGTTCTAATTTGGAGATTTCATAATGGGAGGAGAGGTGAGAGAGGATTTGAGGGTTGATAATGAACCCTCACAGCTTTCTGTCCAAACAAATGGAGCATCCTTTACTAGGAGAGCACAAAGGGGACGGGATATTGAACTAAATTCCTTGATGAATCTTCTATAGAAACCAGCATGTACTAAGAAATACCTCACTTCCTTGATAGTTTTGGGTGATGGAAGGTGCCGAATGATGTCAACCTTGGCTTTATCAACTTCAATCCCCCTACCTGAGACCAAATTGCCTAGAACTAGTCCCTCTTTAACCATGAAATGAAATTTTTCTCAGTTTAGGACTAGATTCTTTTCTTTACATATTGACAAGACTCTCTCTACATTCCTCAGACATCCCTCAAATGTATCCCCAAACACAGGGAAGTCATCCATGAAGACCTCTAGAAAATCCCCTACCATGTCTGAGAAGATTCCCATCATGCACCGTTGGAAGGTTCCAAGGGCATTACATTACCCGAAGGGCATGCGTTTGAAAGCAAAGGTTCCGAATGGACATGTGAATGTAGTCTTCCCTTGATCATTTAGGGAGAACTCAATTTGATTATACCCTGAGTACCCATCTAAGAAACAGTAGAACGCATGACCTGCCACTCTCTCAATGACTTGGTCAATGAATGGTAAGGGGAAGTGGTCCTTCTTGGTGAATGAGTTTAGCTTCCTATAGTCAATGGAGACCCTCCATCCACTACTCACCCTTGTTGGAAGAATCTCTCCATCCTCATTGGTTATCACTGTGATTACAACCTTTTTTGGAACCACTTGGATTGGGCTCACCCATTCACTCTCAGCTATGGGATATATGATACCAGCTTTGAACAATTTCATAAGTTCTTTCCTTACTACCTCCATGAGATTAGTATTGAGCCACCATTGAGGTTAACGAAATGGATTGGAATCAGATTCAAGAACAATCCTATGAGTCCCGATAAGTGGGCTAATACCAGGAATACCAGAAAGGGTCCAACCAATGGCTTTCCTATGCTTCCTAAGGACATCTAGAAGCATCCTTTCATGATTGGATTCAAGAGAAGAAGAAATGACAATAGGATGTGTTTGATTATCCCCTAGGAAAGCATACTTGAGTGTAGTAGGAAGTTCCTTCAATTCAAGATCAGTTTGGTTCGTAATTTCAAAAGAAGATTGGGACATTGGATCAAGTTCAATTTCATTTTTTATAGTTTCAGATAGGATTGATTCCCCACATGTAGAAGTTTCAGCTAATAGATTGGCTTGATCAGATTTAGGGAAGGAAGTTTGATTGGTCTCCATGAAATTGGTTTCCTGAAAGGTTTCACTAATTGTTGGACCTAAGACTTCATCATAAGAGGAATTTGAAAATGATTCAAGCCAAGGAGATAAACTTCCTTCATGTGAACAAAGGAAATCAATCCCATCTTGACTTAAACATTCAGCAAATATTCCTTGATGTTCTATGGATTCATTATCAATGCTTCTTATCATGTTTACTTCATGAATATCCTCGTCATCCTTTATTTGTGAGCTTTCATTATAGATGTTCAAGTCTAGACTCATGTTCCCAAAGGTGATGGTCATGTTCCCATTTTGGACTCAGATAACAGAGTTGATTGTGGAAAGAAAAGGACGGCCAAGGATTATCGGGGTTTGTTCCTTATTTCCTAAGTTTGGATGCTTGTCATGGACAATGAAGTCAGCAGGTTAGATGAAGTTTTCAACCTTTACCATAACTTCCTTTAAAATCCCCTTTGGAACCCTAATGCTACGATCAGCAAGTTGAAGTGTGATAGATGTGGGTTGGAGTTCTTGTAGGCCTAACTGGAAGTACACAACATATGGGATGATATTGAAACTAGCACCTAGGTCACACAAGGCCTTGATAACTTTGCACTCTCCTAGTTTAACATTAATTTAAGGGAAACCTGGGTCTTTCAACTTAGGAGGGATGGTCCCTTGAATGGTGGTAGTCACATTAGCAGCCAAACAGACATGGTTTTTATGTGAAAATTTTCTTTTAAAAGTGCACAAGTACATATGGTACTTTGAGTAGGCATGTATGGTTTGGATTGCATCAAGAAGGGGAATGTTCAACTTGACTTGTGAGAAGATTTCCCTCAATGTTTCACTCAGTTTAGGATTGGGTTTCCCCCTCATGCGTTGAGGAAATGGTGCAGGTAGTGGGGTTGTTTGTTGAAGAGTTTTTTCTTTCACATTGTTATTAGTTTCCTTAGTTTGGTCTTGTGGTTCATTTGAATTTTAATCCAAGTTTGAATCTTTAGGTGGGTTCTGAATTAGTTGTTCAGGTTTCTCAATTGATTTTCCACTTCTTAAAAGAGTCACAACCTTTAGTTGTTCATGAGTTGTTTGAGTACAACTTGACTCTCCCCTTGAAGTTGAGGATGGAACCACCAGAGTAGGCATGGGTGGCTTCCCAGTTTTGATGGTTTTAAGTTCTTGTTTTAGGGAAGAAACTTCTGAGTTGATCCTCTCCATTTGTTTTCACAGTTGTTCTAGTAGTCTTTGTGGAATAGTTTGGGTTTGTGCTTGAGTAGATTGGTTTATCCCAGGGGGATATTTTGGAGGTGGGATGGTTTTTTGAAAATGGACCGGTGGCTGTTGGTATTGGATAGGTTGGGTTAGGAACTGGTTATGGGATTGTTAGTTCTGATGGGGGTAAGGATTTTGTCCCTGTGGTTGGCTAGGTTGTTGGTTATCTTTCCAATAGAAGCCTAGGTGGTCATTATACCTTGGGTTGAAGTTGTTTTGGTATTGAGGCTTTTGAAAGTTCAAAGCATTTACTTCTGCTGGGGGTCCTCCTAAAAGAACATCCTTGATGGATGGAATGGTTGGGAAATTTCTTGTCTTATAGTCACGTTTGTCACAAATTTTTCAAACAGGGTCAACAATTTGGATTTCATGGACTTTCCTAAGGTCAATCTCTTCAACCTTCCTAGAGAGTGCTACGAGTTTAGCCCTAAGGATTTCCTCTTCTCTAAGTGTATGAATTCTAGTAGTTCTTAGTGGATTTTCAGAATAAGGTTAAGTTCCCCATGTTTGGTTTTGTTCAGAAAGGCTTTCTAGATACTCATAAGCATCATTTGGGGCTTTGTTTTTAAAGGTTACATTACACATCATGTCAATGAATTGTTTATTCCCCGGACCCAACCCTTCATAGAAAATTCTCACTTGTTCAGGAATATAAAAACCATGGTGTGGAACCATGTTTAGAGTGTCTTTGAACCTCTCCCATGTTTCATAGAATGACTCTCCCTCTTTTTCAAAAAAATTTTGGATACTCCTTTTAAGTGCAATTGTTTTGTGGTGGGGAAAGTATTTCTTGTAGAATTCTCTTTTTAGTTGGTCCCAAGAGTTTATGGATGATGGTCTCCAATTTTTTAGCCAATTTTTAGCTCGATCCTTTAAAGAAAAAGGAAATAGCCTCATCTTAGCCGATTCTAGTTGATGTGGGGGACTCATGGTTTCTACAATGTCCTTGAACTCCTTAATGTGCAGGTATGGCATCTCGGACTCCATTCCATGGAATGTGGGAAGGTGGTTTAGGACATGGGGTTTAAAGATGTAGTTGGTATCTCCTAGGGAATTGTGTATAATGCATGAGGGGGCATTGTTCCAGGAAGGTGTGAGGTAGTCATTCATGGTTTTATCGACCGCATTCCCCAAGTTTGGGGCTGCCTCATTTGGGTTTCCATTTTGGTTCCCACCCGGGTTTATGAGTTCGTTTCTTTGAAGACCTTCCATTGAAATGGGATCAATTTTTGACTCGGGGGTGTTAGGAAGATTAGGATATAATGGAAAGAGTTACCTTGGTGTACTTGAATCCCCAACCCCAGGACTATCCACCCTAACTAGACGGTTTTATTGATCGCGGGTGTAGGCGGACATGCGCCAAAAGAAAAAAAACGAGAAAGGTACAAGATAAGATAATTTAGATGAGAAAAGAAGAAATGGGGGAGAATAGAATGGGTGTTTAGATAACTTACTTGGGTCCCCGAAAACGGTGCCAAAATTTGATTCTCTCTCAAATTTACCCAAGAGATGAAGGTATAACGGTCCTTGTAGTTTAGCTTGGGTTATCGAATCCTCAGAGACCTAAGAAGTAACCTATGGACACGTACATTCTATGGACTGATTTTGGATATTAAGTGTCCAATTTGGGTTGATTTTAGATGGGTTTAAAGAATAGCTAATAGATTTAAGTGAATTCAATTTATAAGAATGAGTTGATCCTAGGTTATCGCTCGGGGTGGATTGGACATATTTCCTTTTCAATGATTTCAATTTCTTATATTTGAGATGGCTTCATTTAAGGAGATAAAAAAACATCATCACTTACTGGTTTAATGCCTACAACCTTTAATAATAATCACATATACACTTGAATGATCAATTTTTTTATCACTTTAAGGTAAATTTTCATATTATCACTTGAAGTGTGTGGCCTTAAATTCAACAAGGATGATGGAGTTTGAAAATCATCAAATAAAAATCTCAATTAAAGAAGTGATTATACATTAATGGGGTAATAAATAACATCCAATATATCCCCTTTATACTCCCTTGGATCAAACCATAAGTAGGTTATCCCTCCATTGATCCCATGGTTTCAATGGCAGCAGAAAGTAGACTCATGAGGGAGGAAATGGAGAAGTAAAAAAAAACACAATAAAATAATTATCAATCCACCGTTGTGTGATAATCTCACAAGGTTTGGTACGAAAAAGTTCACAACATGAACCAACGATATCAAAGTGATAATGAGAATAACATAATAATAAGAGAAGAAGAACTTTTATTAAGAAACAAGGAAAAATTATTACAACTTACATGTGGAAGACAAATTTGAGACAACAAAACCGCAACATAACATTACAATGAAAGAAAGCTCAAATATCCTTAAATAATCCAACAACACTACCTTAAATAGTACATTTTGAGTCCTTGGGTTGAGCCTCCAACAGTACAAGCCATCCCACTTGAGTATGGGAGGTCTAGGGTGGTGGAAAGTAAGGGAGAGTTGATTTTTCCACCCTTGACCCGAGGTTGCAGCCAGTTTTCCTTCACCAAACAGAAGTGCTTTTAAGACCTTATAGATGGACTAATCAGAGTGGTCTATAGATTAATAAAAGGGAGATAATTATGTCTTATAACATCCTGTAAAATTTGGGCCCATTCGGAGTTGTGGATTCTGAGATATGATCATATTAGTGTGCTATTTTTCTAGGCCGCAGAATCTGGACCAGGACTTTATCTCTAATTAGGGCCGCATAAATGGACACCATGGAGGCCGAATGAGCATTGGATCCTGAAGAGTGATCTGTTCCTATACATGTCTTCTAGAATCCCACGAATGTTGGGATTTATTGGGACTTTATTTTGGGCCCCACATTCTCATCAGTGGGCTGGTGTCCAATCTGCCTTCTCCAGAATTGCTTCCTTTCATTGCCAAATATCCCCATCATCCTTTATGAATATTTCATTGATCCTTTAATGAAAAATGTTCATATTGAAGTTAATATCCAGTTCAAAAGATTATAAAATTAAAATATATATAATTAGATTCCTTAAAATTATATTAATCATTAGGTACTTCAAATGATGTTAAAAAATGTACCACACAATAGTGCATTTTAAGAAGGTATTACAATCAAAATGTGAAATTATGTTCAAAGTGTAAAATTAACTAAAATTTTGTTTATTAATAATTAATCACATGAATATTATATATATTAATAATTAATATTATCCTCATTTAGTGGCTAATCACCACCCGGTCTTCACTGCTCCCTCTTCTAGGAGACAGTGACCCATGCATCCTTGGGCGAGTTGTGATGTGTGGTCCCAGGTGTCTTCAGTGTGAGCTGTGATATGTGTCCCAGGTGTCTTTAGGATGAGATGTGATATCTGTCCCATTTTTCTTTGGGATGATATGTGTTGTGATAGCCTAGTTGTGTGTGGGCGTGATGCAATGTGTTGTGATAGCCCAGGTGTGTGTTGGTGGGATGTATTGTGATAGGCCAGGTGTGTGCAAGTAGGATGTGTTGTTATTGCCTAGGTGTGTAAGGTTGGGATGTGATGTGATGTATTTGGAAGATGTGGGAGCACCATGAAATTTTCTATTGGGTGTGACAGCAACTAATCAGTGGGAAAGTGGTGTGGTGTATCCTATCATCGATGTGATTTACTTTATATTATATTACTTGATGTGTATTATTTGGTGAGTGTGCCTTTTTGTGGTTGGGATGATTAGTATACCTTGATAGGTGATGTTTGGTTTCACTATTTTATCATAGGTGAATTAGTATGCTTCTTTTACATGTGTATGAGAGAGCTCAGTTTTTCATACTGAGTATTGAATGATCACCCTACGTATATAGAAATAATTTTTAGGTTTCTGGGTGGATTTTGTGGACCGTACTGGCCCTTACTAGCTTGGATACTTGATACTTTTTGTGTTTCTTCTTAGGATTAATTTTGGGAATTTACTTGGGAGAGTTTTATCTGTATCAATTTTATTTATACATGCATGTGGGATGATTTGGGTTTCTATTTTATATTATGTATTGGAGTTATTGTTGAAGATTCAGTCTATCTCTTGATCTTGTTTTCTTATAAAGGGTAATTCCTCCCATATTGTGATATTTGTACACCCTTGGTGATAGTCTCCATCTCGGTGCCTACTGGAGGTGGGACTCAGGGGTCATTATCTCTCTCCCCCCATTGTAGTATCATATGAGGGAGGGGGTTGTGACATGTGATGTCATCTAAACCCACCTTCCTAGTCACATCATGTCATCATTTTGGTCCCATTATATTTCCCAACTATATGAAATTTGTGGACCAATGGCCTAGTAACCCAATGTCCTAAATAAATGGTTTGAATGCCCAAATATGGTGAATAGTACTACTACTACAATACCAACTATAGTGTTTATACATTACCTATAAAAATGATATGAAAGTAAGTAAATAAATTTAAATGTGGAGTATACTTAATGTATTTATATATTTATTTATACAGTTTATATTTTTAAATTTTATAATGAACCTTTTTAATAATAATTATATATATAATTATAAATAAATATAAATGAATAAACACAAACACATTCTATTTATATTAATATATATTTATTATTAAATAAATCATATTTAATAATATATATAAATTATATTATGCATGGTACCCTTTATTGGTGAAAAAATGTATTAATAAAGGTCACCTTTTATTTTTTTCTAATAAAAGAACTGATAAATGGTACCATTTATCAGTGCTTTTTATTCTCATTTTTAAACATTGATCGTTACTAATTATTTTTTTATCTCTAATAAATAGTTTCCTTTGTCTAACTTTTAAAAATCATTGATAAAGTATAATACTCTTTTTCATGAATTTGTAGTATATTTTTTAAGGATAGATCTGACAAAAGATAAATCAACAAGATAAGGGATTTTATAATATGAAAATGAAATTAATTATTTTCTTTACATAATAAATTTTCCATTTTTAATGGTAATATTTCTAGGATAAAATAAATTTTATATCTTAAATTTATTAATTTTATAAAAATATATAAATAAATAAACCATGAACAATGTAAAAAAAGTAACTTGGTTCACAAAATTTTGTGTTCATTCCTAATATGGAAGGTGATTGAGTATCTTTCATTAAATGTGGAATGAAATTTTTGTTGTAATTTTCATTGATATTTTTATTTGTAGTGTTTCTATATTTTATCAATACAAACTATTAGTGTCTTTTATTTTGTGGGTGATTCATTATTTTATGTAAATTAGTGTCATTAATGCCTATAAACAGCCTACACTAAACCCTTAACTACTATGGAAACATCAAAATATTATCACCTCTCACAATTTCAAAACCTTAAATGGCTCTTATAGGTCTTTTGTTTTTATTTTACCTCTTTTTGTTCAATATCCATAGTACAATTTATTTTTTAACCCATGGAAATTTATTACACTAAGGTATTGCTCTGACATTATTTTGACTTGGGGAAATCCATTCTTAGGAGTTAAAATAGTAGTTAATTTATATAACTCTCATTAATTTTATGTGAAATTGAATATTTATTTTTTTAATTTAATTAAATTAAAATGACTATAGGAATTTATGTGGATTTTTTATTACTTAATAGTTTGAGATTAAAAGATATGAAATTGTTTGTATTTTTTGTAACAGATAAATTTTAACTTTCATAGTATATTTTTCTTTTTTGATACTTGTTTAAAATAAACTGCCATCACAAATACACTATCACTCAAAACTCTACCTTAATTACAAATATTTGTGAAGGTTCATAAAAAATAGCATGTGACCAAATATTTTTAATTACAGGCCTTGAAATCCTTTTCAAAAGTTTACTAAAATTATAATATGAGTGAAACATTAAATATCTAATAGTATTTGACACAATATTAGGAGAAAAAAAAAGAAATTCAGATGATTATGGTAAATCCTAAGAGATAGTTTACTTTGACAAGTTGTGAACTCTCCTAAAATCATTTATTCTCTATGGGTTTATAATTGGTATAAAAGTATTATGAGGTAAAAAATAAGATATATTTTAAATAAAATCCTAAGGCCATTGATACAAGTTAATCCAATTCAATTAATCCTTTTATAAAAATATTTCGATTTATTAAAAAAGGATGACCAACTGATAAAAATCATTGATGACATTCTAAAAAACTTGGTTTTATTCCATTTATAAGAATACAAGATTTATCAGTCACTTATGTTGTTTGAACATGATTTAGTACCATGTGTACTCTATCCAGATTTTGTACCAAACACTGGAAAGTCACATAATTTCCACAATAATACTACACTAAACATATAATTTTATAATGAAACTAAATCATTTTTAGTTATACCATTACATGTTTTCAAATAACCATTAATATTATTATTTGGAAGAGTTAAAATTAAAAACATCATATATATTTATATATATATAGTTCCTTCACCAACATACATGGAGGTGAGATTTATGAAGTTATGAAATATTTCAACAATAATATTGACTAATATAAACATCAAAAGGATAAAAACCATATATGTATATATAAACCTAAACATAAATTACTAGGTTTTAAAGAGATGGGTAGATGCAAGTAATCAAATTATTTATATGATTCATTATCACATGGATGATTAATCCTCCATTTAAAATGCTCCAACACACCCTAATAAGGGAGATGTTGAAGTAGGGTATATATTTATTTTTTCCATCAATTGGATATTGTTATCACATTATCAGGAAAATTATGAACCTATCATAAGCACACACATGACCAATTCATCCAATAATGAACGATAAATGCAACAAAAACAAAGTATTTTTATTTGTTCACCACTAATGTATATTTCAAGGATCATAAATCGATGATATATCAATGTACTATGGAATATCACTACTTTAATTCATATGATTTTAGGATTTAGGAAATGAACACAACCTGTTCTAGGGTTCATACCACTTTTTATCTATTCATTCACTACTTTAAAGAAGTGGTAAAAGGAAATACTCAATACAATGGTTTCTTACTATAATACTCATTTAAACTATTAACACCAAACAATTCAGCTATTTTAATTATTCTCTCATTTCCTCTCTTAAGTCTAGATCTTCAAATAAATTCATATTATAACATCATTTTCTTTTCCACTTATAGATATACCAATTTTATCTATTATTAATGTGTTTCTTTCACTTTCCAATATTTCCTCTAATTTTAAACACTCATTTTTACCTTTTAATTTTTCACCATTGAATTTTTTAGATGTTATATATTTATTGTCCCTATATACTACCTCTAATCTCTCAATTAAAACTTCCATAGTTAAAGGTAATGTTCCCAAATTTAAAAAATATCTATATATTGCTTAAAAATTAATAAATTACCTCATTATGAAATTTCTCGATGTATAGTGGAATGACATACCTAAAATTTTCTATATTTCATTTTGTTTTTTCTCATTAAAATTTCATTCTATGTTAACTAAAAATCTATAAAATAAAAATAATGTATCATTTTAAATTCCCCAAAAATCCTGTAGTGATCCTCTAAAATCACCTCAAATACTAGAATAATGCAGTGTGGGTTTATCCATTACAGTGCGATATATTACTGAAACCCTAACATGTATTAAACCAAATTTTCATGGTATTATGTTGTGTAATGTTCACTCCTCAATATACATTCTTCACAAATTTTTTATTCAAACACAATACACATTAAAGCATAATCCAATGGGATATATCTTGTTTTATTATTATATAATATGGTTTTAATCCTATACAAGACCACCATAACATTATAGCTTTCTTCATTGTAAAATTACTCATCCAACCCTAGATAGACACAAATCAATATTTTATAGGGTCTTTAATATGGTGTAACCAACTTTGTCACAATATAACCTTTTTATTGTGTCAAGATATAAACCTTTATTTTTTCCAGCATACTTCTATATATCCTATATCACAAAAAAATCATCATTTTCATGCCATGAGTTAGACCTCATACACATACAACTACTTCCAATATTGTATAAGTATTCTATAACTCTAAATACATTGAAAAAATATAGTATAATGCCATAAGATTTAATATTATTTTATAAAATCATCCAATGATTCCAATGTCTTTTTATCTTTCCAATTTAAGTAACCTTGGTTCCAAAATATACCCCTTTTATTTTATTATAAATATAAATTATTTGTAGTGAAATTAAAATATATAACACTATAAAAAATATAAAATCATTAGAATTTCATTTCTATCACTCTATGTCTACCTATTCAATGATCAATGTAAAAATAAAGAGATCAGGATATAATTCAATGATAATTACACCTTTATGGTTCTACTATAAAAAACCTTTTATTTACCAATTTTGGAACTCCCCATATTTATCATACCGTAATCTCTCCAAAAAAGGTAAATTTCCTCCTTTTTGTGTTAATTTAAGCACTAACTTCACTTGATTATACTATAAAATATCGTACTTTGATTAATTCAAAATTTAAAAAAATTCACTAACTCAATTTCTACCTCATTGAAAATTTATCCAAAGGGAAATGTTATATAAGAACATTAGAATCTATATTAAAAACTAAAACATATGGAGAGAGGGGATTTTTAAACATATACAAGTGGAGGGAGGTGGCTGAACACTGATATTCATCCAATGTTTCTCAAACACTAGTGTTAATAATGGTTTATGAAAATTTCCACCAATTACTATTTTTTACAACTTGTTTCAACTTGAATACTCATTTCTCAAAATTATGTTTAATGAAATGGTGTTGAATCTCGATATGTTTCATGTTTAAATGTTAACTACTACAAAATAGGCCTTCAATAGTACTAGAAATTCCCTTTATCAATGATAAAAAAGAACTGACTACATAAGAGAGGTCAAAATCACTAGTCTTTTATCAACACTTTTAAAATAACTCATAAAAGGAAAATTTAGCAGAACTTTAATTGAGAACCGCTAAAGGAACCATTTATCAACGCTTATAAATGAAATGATAAAGGGTCTTTTATCAGTACTTATAGATGCACTGATAAAGGGTCTTTTATCAATGATTATAGAAGCACTAATAAAGTATACCTTCATATGTTATTATAAACTCATTGATAAAGTACCTTTTATCAGTTCTCATAGAAGCGCTAATAATGGGCCATACTGTAGTGTGTTGTAACAGCACACTGTAAGACCACTACAGTGTGATGTAATAGAAATCCAAAACTCCATAAACACACAAGATATCAAAAAAACATGTACCAATATAGGTTTTAAATGAAATGAAATTTATAGCATAAACATAAGAAAAAAACTATATTATAGACTTTTCAAACATTGGTTTATACAATTACATAAATAAAAATTATTACATACATTAAAAAATATCAATATTCCTTTTTCTTTTAATCCTAGCCGGACTCATGCTATTTCCTAACAATACACCCCTTCTTGGAAAAAACAATACACTTATATAGGAAAACTATTTTAATGTTAGTAATAATATAAATAAATAAATTAGTAGAAAGTGTTAATTTTACTTAAAATGATGTCAATTTTAAATAAAAAGATGCACTTGGAGTCATACTGATCACACTATGCATCAGATTGAGGTGTGGATGATTCCAACACATTTTAAATGACATTTGGATCATTTTCCTAAAGTATCAAAACAATATGAATGTTTTTACATAGTTTTGAGTACACCAATTTTCCTTTTTACTAAAATGTAATTTTAAAATGGAAACACACACTTTTGATTCATTATGACCACATCGTGTATCGTTTTGATGTGAAATGGATTACTACACATCAAAAATTAATTATGAATCATTTTAATAAATTATCCTGAAAATCTAAGGGTGTTTGATCAGTTTTTTATGAGTGACACTTTTTGAACAAAAATTTCGATTTTAAACTGATATTGGACATTTTGAGTCATACCAGGAATATAATGTATTGGATTGAGGTTCTGATGATTACTACACATAAACAATGATATATGCATCATTTTCATAAAGTATCAAAACAATATGAATTTGTTTTTAGGGTTTTGAGTAGGACAGTCATCTATTTTACTAAAATTAATGATAATTTTAAATAAAATGACATACTTTGAGTCATACTAGTCACACCTTATATTAAATTGAGGTGGAATCAATTCATGAACTTCTCAAATGACATATGGATTGTTTTCCTAATGTATCAAAACTATATGAATGTTCTTTCTTGGTTTTGAGTACGTCACTTGTCGTTTTTTTCTAAAATGTCATTAATAACTAAAAACACACATTTTAACTCATACTGATCACATTGTGTGTCATATTGAGGTGTTTCTAATTCTTAAACATAAAAAATGACTTATATATCACTTTCCTAATGTATTTAGGAAATTCTAATGCATTTGATCAGATTTGAGAACGCTAGTTGTCCATTTTACTAAAATTGATGTCAATTTTAAATAAAAACATGCACTTGTAGTCATACTGGTCACACCGTGCATTGGATTGAGGCATGTATGATTCATTTATGTCTTAAATCACTTATGGACCATTTTACTAAAATATAAAAAACAATATTAATGTGTTTGATTGGTTTTGAGTAGGTCTGTTTGTTATTTTTATTAAGATTGATTTCAATTTTAAGTAACGATTCAGTAAGAGTCATACTAATCACCCCATGAATTAGATTGAGGAGAGGATAATTACTAAAAATTCCAAATAAATTATGGGTTTTTTCCTAAAGAATTAAAACAATCAAAATGTGTTTCCTTATATTTGAGAACAACACTTTTCTTTTTTACTAAAATGTCAATTTAAAATTAAAACATGCACTTTAACTTATACAGATCACATCACGTATTAGTTTGACACAAGACTGATTCATACATGTCGCAAATGATTTATAAATCAATTCCCTAAATTATCAAGAAAATCATAGTGAATTTTCTCATTTTTCATTGAGTAAAACTTTTTTAAATCAAATGTCAATTTTAAACATATTACGAACACATTGAGTTAGTTGTATTTTTTTTTACTATAATTAATGTCAATTTTAAATATAAGGAATTACTTGGAGTTATACCAGTCATATCATGTGTCGAATTGAGGTTTGGTTGATTCCTGAACATCCCAAAGTCTCAAAACAATCCCAATTGTCAATGTTACCTTAATTTCCATTAACTTTCTTTGTAGAACTACAAAAACTACATTAGAAGCTATGAAAAAACAACATCAACGAGGAAAAATTAATCCAATTGAATAAGAAAAAATATATTATGAGTAATACAAAAAATAAATAAATTAAACATAAATATAAATTAATAAATTAATTCTATAGACAATGATTTTACTGTGAAAATATCAATATTACCACTATGATTGACAGGTGGAGGGAACTTGAAGGAATATGAAAAATATCAACACTGTAGGGGTTAAAGGGTTTGAGGGGGAAGAAGTTTTTGGAAGTTTTGGTGCAAAAACGAATAAAAGATGGATATGGAACCCAAATCGAGAAAAATAATCCACTTGTATAAGAAAACAATTATTATGTCAGTAATACTAAAAAGAAATAAATTCAATATACATATGAAAAAATACATTAATTCTATGGATAATTATTTTTCTATGTAAACATTAAGATTAACTCTATAAATGAGCATTGGCAGTGTCGTTTCTATTATTACAGAGGTAGTGGAGGTAAATTTAAATAAAGTGATAAATCCAACATTGTAGGGGTTAAATAGTTTTAAGGGAGAAGAAGTCTGTGGAAGTTTTGGTGTAGAAAGGCATAAAATATGGATAGACCACCCCAACTCAAATTAAAGAATCCAACTGTCTAAAGAAAACAATTATTATGTGAGTAATACTAAAAATAAATAAATTAAAAATAAATGTGAAATAAAAAATTAATTCTAAGGAAGATTTTTTTACTATGAAAACATCAAGATTACCTCTGTAATTAAGAAAAGTGGGCATCACTTCTCTTCCTGAAAATGATGTAGAGAGAACATGAAAGAAAGTGAAAAATGCAACACTGTAGGGGTGAAAATATTTTGAGGGAGAAGACATATATGGATGTTTTGGTGCAAAAAGGCTTAAAAGATGGACAGACCACCCCAACTCAAACAAAAGAATCCACCTGTATAAGAAAAAATTATTATGTGAGAAATACTAAAAAGAATTAAATTAATCATAAATATGAAACAATACATTAGTTCTATGGACACTGATTTTACTGTGTAAACATCAAAATTACCTCTATGATTGAGAAAAGAGAGTGTCTTTTCTCTTCTTACAAAGGTAGGACACATAGATAGAAATAATTTAAAAAAAATGAACTCTTCAAGGAATAATGAAAATTAAATAAAAATTTAATTATATAGTTTTTTGGTAAAATAGATTAATTATATCATAACATTACCTTTACATATTTCTAAAGGATTTCCTTGATAATATTTTATGCTTCTCAGTGATTGGTAACATCATTATCTGTAGAAGAATTTTTTTGCAAGAGTAGTAAAGAATTTAATTTAGATTATGTTAATGCAGTTGAAAACATATAATATTATGAGAAAAAACATAATATATTAAAAAAAATTACCTTCTCATTGAAATCTATTTCTTTTTTTAAAGGTTTCAAGGATTTTGTTCCTCTATCGAGAATCCAAATCCCATATTTGTGGTACCCTCTAAAATATAGGACATTGTCTACATTGGTACATGCATGAACTAATTTTGATTTTCAAATGAAAGTTTCATCCTAGATTGAACACATAATTGAAATGAAGAGGAAACAATCTAGGCTCGATTGATCGGTTTTGATGATGTGATGTGCATTTTAAATTAAAATGATACTTATATATTGAAAAAATGTACTCGGAGTCACACTAATAACAATGTGCATTAGATTGAGTTGTAGATGATTCATACACATCACAAATTACATAGGGATCATTATCCTAAAGTATCAAAACAATCTGAACGTGTTTGCTCAGTTTTGAGTAGGTGAGTTGTCCTTTTTACTAAAATTGACGTCAATTTTAAATAAAAAGACACACATTGGGCCATATCAGTCGCACCATACATCATATTGAGGTGAGAATAATTCATACATGTCCCAAATGGCTTATGGATCTTTGTAATAAAGTGTTAAAAAATATGAATGTGTTTACTCGATTTCAAGTACGTCACTTGTCTTTTTTACTAAAATCTTATTTTAAACTACAAACACACACTTTGAGTCATACCGATCAAATCACGAATAGATTTTTTGTGAGACAAATTGATACACATAAAAAATGACTTCTAAATCAATTTCCCAAATTATCAAGAAAATATGATCGTGTTTGCTTAGTTTTAAGTGAGTGAGATTTTTTGAACTAAACAATCGATTTTAAACTAATAACGGACACATTGAGTCATACCGGGCGCACCGTGCATCAGATTGAGGTAAGAATGATTCCTACACATTGAAAATGACTTCTCGATTGTTTTTCTAAAGTATAAAAACATTCTGAATGTCTTTTATTGGTTTTTAGTAGGCTAGTTTTCCTTTTTATTAAAATTGAATTCAATTTTAAATAAAGACACACATGGTGTCATATTGGTCACACCATGCATTATATTGAGGTACGACAGATTAATACATGTCTCAAGTCACTTATGGATAGATTTAAAAAATTATTAAATCAATACGTATGTGTTTTATAAGTTTTGTGTATGTCAGTTGTTTTTTACTAAATTATCATTTTAAACTGGAAACACACACTTTGACCTATACCAATCACATCATGTATCATTTTGATGTGAGATTGATTCCTAAAAATCACAAAGGACTTATGAATAAATATCCAAAATTATGAATAAAATAAAAATGATTTTTTTAGTAACATATTTGGAACTAAATTGTCAATTTTAAACTGATAACCAACTCATTGAGTCATAGCAGTCACATTGTGTGTCAAATTGAGTTGGGACTGATTCCCTAACATCTAAAAAGACTTATGAATCATTTCCCTAAGTGTGAAAAATGTAAACGTCTCCATTTAACTCTTTTTACAATCATATAAAAACATATAATTTTTTTAATAAAATAAAACCTATTAAAAAAACAATGTTCTATCGAAAAAACAATATAAAATATCCTTAAGCAATTATTTATTTTTCTTCTATTAAAATCCTTGAAGATAAATTAGAGGATAGAAATAAATTAAATTATCATTAACTCAGACATCATTTCAAAAAAAATTAAATAATTTCAGTAACATACACTCATCATTTGAAATTACACTGTAGCAAGTGAAGACCCCTAGGATGTGCAACACCATAGTTGTGTATTATAATTCTTCCATATCCACCCTATCCCATTATTTATCGCCCTTCAATCTATCATTTATATGGTTGTGTGGAGCTTTTATATGGATGGAGTTGGTGGAAATGGGGCATCTAATTGATAACTAGCGTCAATTGTGTAATTCTCACAAATGGGAGGCATTTCCCCTTTTAGAGAACACAATGAAGTACAAGGGGGAAATGCCTCCTATTTACTTCATTGTGTTCTCTAAAAGGGGAAATGCCTCCCATTTGAGAGAATTATACCATTAATACTAGTTATTAAATTGATTCCTTCATTTCCACCAAATCATTCTAGAGAAAATCTCCACACAACCAGATAAATGATAGAGTGAACGGAGTGAATGAAATGGAGAGGGTGGAGATGGAAGAATCAGAATACCCAACTATAGTGATGCGCAACCCAAGGATCTTGGGGCTCTATAGTTTAATTTTAGATTAGAAGTGTTTTTTTCTGAATTTAATTTATTTTATTTGATGTGGAGGCAGAGTTAATGATTAATTACATTCATTTTTATTCTCGAATTTGTCTACAAGGATCCGAATAATACTTTAATAAAATATTTTTTTTGAGATTTTTTATGTTTTTTTAAACTTGGTTTTTTAATAAGTTTTATTTTATTAAATAATAGGGTTTTATATGATTGAAAAAAGTTGTCGATAGAGGTGTGCACATTGTTCACACATACCTTGATATGCAATAAACCTGAATGGGGTTCACACCTTCCACTTTTAAAAACTATAAAATGGTGGTCACTCCTCATTCGATACATTGATACATAAATTGAATCTACCTAAATATTATATAAATATATGTTATATATATATTTATGTATTATATTAGTAACTTTATTAGAATATAATTATATATATTTGTATATTATTGATCATATTTAAATTTATTTAGATATACAATATATTACTCGATGTATATATATAATACTATTTTTTTATAATGAAACTAAAAAATACTACTAATAATAAATTTTAAATTATATTAATTATAAATAATTATAATTTTGGGTAATTTTCTATAAAATATAATTATTTAAATTTTGGAAAGTTTAATTATTTCAAAACAAAAATCTATATATAGTTACCCAATTTATTATTTTGAAACTAACATGAGTTTACAATACTTTATTAGTTATTTAAGTATAAATTATATTACTGTTAATTAAATGTATATATAGAACTAAAATGTATATATAGACTTATAATGATGAATACCTAAAATTAATTTCTAATATATAGAATTTGATAAATTCTATTATATTTTTTTGGAATAAATGATGTATCAAGCTAAGGATTCTAGGGAGGACATCTAATATGCATTAACCCATCCTTGAGATTCTAGGTAGGTCCATGAAAAAGTTGGCATAAATAAATAATACACATCAACAAGATATATCAGAAACAGAGGAGAAAAAAACACCAACCCTTGCAGCATCTATCCCATACACATTTAAACACACACACACACAAATATATATATATATATATCATGGAATTTATAATATACATAATTGAAAAACAAATGAACATTTAAACATAAGTTTTAATGAAAATAAATATAATCCCTTCTTAATTTGGTAATCTAGAACCATAATTTGGGAATAAATAATTATAAAATCACCATTACATTATAAGTTCTGAAAACACTTATAAATAGATAGAAATATATATATATCTTTATAAAATAAAATTTAATTGATAAAAATATATGTAACCCTTAAAACATAATATCACAAAAAAGTAAAATAAATACAACACCATACTAATTTTAAAAATAGAGAGCCATTGAAAATAAATAAATATGGTATCACCCTTACTAATATTTCTCTTAAAATAAAACAACACAATTCTGAGAAAATAAAATTTGAATGAAAAAACCTTACATTAGATTGTTAAAATAGAATTTAAATAAATAAATTCTCATACATGAATTGAATAAAATTACATACTCTTCATGTTTCTCACCATTATCAAACTGATAATTGGTTTGCCAAATCAATTTCTTAGAACCTATAAAGTATTTTGATTCAAAACAATGATGCAATCTGGGGTATAAATACATAAAGTGGATAAAATTGATTCAAAACAATAATTTAGAAAGGCTAAAGCATGATATCCAAAATAGTAGTCAAGAAAACAATAATTCATCTACAAATGCAAAATAGAATACAAGAACTAGACCACAAATACATAATGAAAATCAGAACATGCAATGGAAAACCAGAAACCCTTAGATCCATATCTCAAAATGACAAATAAAAAAAAGAAAATCGAAACCTACAAAGGAAAAAACAAGGCTTGTTATGTTGAAAAAAATTTGAGACCCCCAGGTCTAGATCTCGATATTTTCTTTAGAAACTCTAACTACAACTGAACACTAGAAGTCAGATTGTGTTCAAGCAACTAGAGGTAGTGAGTTTGTGTGATTCGAGTGGGTTTGTGTGATTCGATCTTCGATTCATCAAGGAGGAGCGTAAAAAATGGTTGGTTTCCACGGAAAGCTTTTGATATCGCGACGGGTTGACAACATGTTATGTATTTTAATTAAATCATGACACTTTTATCAGCACTTATTATTTAAGCGTTGATAAAAGGCATATTTATCAGTGCTAAATAAAGTGTTGATAAAGATTTATTTTAATAGCACTTATTACTTAAATGATTTATTATTTTAATTATATATATATTTTTTGTAAATATATATATACTTAATAAGTATATATAAATATTAATATAGTAAATATATTCCTTATTTAAATATACTTATTATAATTTTATAATAATTTTAATATATAATTATTTATTTATAATTATATAAACATTTTCTAAAAATAATATTTATATCATTATATATATTTATATAATTATGTATATATATTAATAATAAATATATTTAAATATAAATATAGTATATATATTCATTATTTATGTAAATTTAATATAAATTTAATAATTATTTAAATATGTATAATTATTTATTTATAATTATAGAAATAATTTCAAAATATATTTATTTTTTGATAATTATATATATATAATTTTATAAATACAGTATGTACGTTTATAAATATATATTTATGAATATATTTATTTATAAATATTTATTTATAAATATTTTTTTACAAATATTTTTTAAAAAATATTTTTCAGCATTATTAATGTATATAAAATTTTAAGTGCATACATGTTAAAAATGAATGAAATTAAATAAATTAAAAATTAGTAAACTTTAATAATATTGAAAAAAATGGATATGTTTTGTTTGTGTGAATTGTATAAAAAATGAATTAATTACTTATATGTGAAATCAATATAACAAACATTTGATCTATGTTAAATTAAAAAATGAAATGAAATGAAATTATATGTCCATTACTCAGTGCAATTAGTCAGTATTTTTATTTCATATTAACTTCTAATTATAAACCATTTTTCAATAAATATATGACTATTTAATATAAAGTGCATAAATAGTTTTGTAATATATAAATCAAATTTATATACATTAATATATATTTATATATTTAATATTTAATATATACTATTTATCAATAATCATCTAATTTATAAAATGTTTAATATTTTTCTCAATTTACTTATTTTTAATTTTAATTTTTTAATCATTATTTTGCATATCAATATATTTAATACATACTATTTATTATTATTTATAATTTATATATAGTATAATCAATTGAGTAATTTTTATTAATAATTATTTAATTGATTATATTTATAATATTTTTTTAATAAACAATTTTTTTTATTTATTTCATTTTATTTATTTGGACCTTTATCGGTGCTAAAAAAGCTCTAATAATGGACTCTTTTTTGAGCGCTAAAAATATAGCACTAATAAAGGGTAACCTTTATCACTACTAAAAATAATGTATTGATAAAGGGTGCCCTTTATGTTCACTAAAAAACAATGTGTTGTTAAAGTAGACCTTTATCAATGCAAAAAAAGTGATGATAAATGGTTAAAATTTTCCGCTCTTTTTTCTAGGACTGATAAATAACAACATTGTTAAACACTGGTTTTGTTGTAGTGGTTGTACTAGACTCTTCATCAACTAAATCATAATATTTTTATCCCAATTGATCACCATAGGTACCTTTGTATCCTAAAAAAGATCCCCCATTTTACAATTTATATATAATAGTTTAGTAAATGCCTTCAAAGATAAGATATACTCCACTTCATCCATGTTAAGAGATGAGCTCTCCAACTTATTTCTTAGCCGTCCAAGACTCCCTATAAATAATTATCCTCTAATTATGGATTTTTTATCTAAAATATCTCTTGTCTACCCACATACGATCTCGACCCCTAACTCATATTCTATTTATTTCTCAAACTATGATAGATCCCATTGAGAAAATAGAGTATTGTGTTATATATTCATCATAATTAAGTTTTTTTAAAGAACATTTGTCACTGATTATATTTTATTCATCAAACTTGACTCATTTTCTCTACTTTTAGTAAATAGATGAATATATTTAGTAGCATATCCATCATAAAAATTAATCGCAGAATGCTCTTCTTTTATTGGTCCTTGAAGATATCAAAAATTTAGTGAACATAAACTTCTTCATCATTAAAATATTCACTTAAATCTAGATTACTACATTTATTTCCATCCATATCTTTGATAAAATCCACCTCATTACTTTCGATGATTCTATTTATCATATTGTTAGATAATTAATATGTAATACTCTTATTTGAGTATCTATAGAAACCCAAACCTAGAAATCTCAAAGCTGGTTTCATGCTACCATTACATTAGCATAAGATATTAGTAAATCATGTCCCAAATGACTGAACTGTTTAGTAGTATTGGAAAACCAAATACATACATGAGTCTTGTTTTTTAAACAAAAGTCTGATTACAATATAATTTTTTCTAGGACAACATTATTTCATCTAGTGTATCCTTTCATATATTTCTTAGTACATTTCAGGGAATACTAGGGAAAAGAAATATAATAAGGGTGAGATCAAATGCTGATTAGGGGAAAGTATAGTAGAATAATTAATGAATCATTGATAATATTCAATATGGAAAGGTAATAACTAAAGATATATTCCATGTAATCAATAAAGTAGGTTGAAAGTGCATAAAAAATATGGCAAGGTAAATAACTGAAAACACATGAAATTTAAAATAACTTGATATTGAATGATCAATATAGAATGGTAGGAAATAGAAACACATTTTATTTAATCAAAAAAATGAGAATTAAATACATACATATATTATTTCATAGTGAAAATATACTGGATAATAATGATGTTAATGATTAATTACTTGATGTCATGTATCTGGAACATTAACCACTACCGTCTAGACCTTTCACAAGAGGGTTTCAGTCTGTGGTTAGATTCCCATATATTCTACTTGGAAACAAACATGAAGGGTTTTTAACCAACTAATTTAATCAAATGGGACTACCAATGCATCATGGGGCTTGAATTATCCAGTCTCTAACCCATAGAGAATTCATTAAAGTTTCCCCAACCTATGTATTGAATGTCCACATGCCTCATACATAAAATAATAAATTTAATTTAAAAACAATATGATTTATCAAAATGTAACTTTATTGAGTAAAAGATATAGATTTATAAAAATTTCCCTAGTTAATCAAATAAATATCAAAATAAGCACTCTATGCAGAAATGGAATATAGTTTCAGTAATAAATTTATCCCTAATAAATGATATTGATAATTTGGTGAAATTCAATGTTTAATGATCCTAGGAAATAGAATATTTCAAGGGGACTAACAAAGGAATCAAGGTATTGATTTTCAATAATATCCTTAGTAAAATAAATCATAAACCATCAATAGTAAGGAAAAGGATGGTATCAATTCAATATATAACAAGTGGTGTAAAAATATAGAGTTTTTGTCAACGATGAATAAAAATTATATTAAAATATCTTTTGAAAAAAAATTGAGGAAAATATCTAAATGTTTTGAAAAATCTTTTGAAATACATTTTATTTGAAAATAAATTTAAAAAAATTAAATCATGAAAATTACTTTGATAAATCATTTTGATAAGGTTAAAAAAAATTTTAAAAAAATTTTTATAAAACATGGTTTATAGAAGAAAATTGGTTCTCCTCCTAAAGAGAGAAATGAAGTTAGGCTTTCTTTAAAAATATTCTAAATAAATTTAAGTACCAAAGTGTGGAAAATGGTAGTATTACTTGAAAAAGGTCATTATTATCTATTGTAGAAAAAAATTAAAGGGATTATTAGACAATTATTATATAAATTCCTTTGATATAAATTCAAGTGTAAATAATCCCAAACAATATAAGATTGTGAAGTAAAACCTTGAAAAGACCATAACATTTATGTGAGAACCAACAATAAATAGATCATGTTTTTAAACATTAAATCCAATTGAAACAAGTTTAGATACAAAATATATATAGTAAAAAGTGATTACACAGATAATCTTAAGATATTAATTATAATGAGAAAGTAATATAATCCGATGAAAAAGAATCAGGTTATGAAATTCTTTACCACTTGGTAAATTTTACCAGAAATCCCCTTGAAAGAAATAATTCAAATTAAAAAAATAGCATTGAAAAAAAATAATTCATGACATAATATATCATAAGGGCTATTATATACACGACACAAAATAAATAAGGGGTTATTATGATGTGTGCCTCAGAAAAGTAAAAGTGATACAATAATCCATCACCTTGAATTTCCATTCCAGTGAACGTCTTTTAAACTCTTTTATAATGGTTTCAAGTTTTTAAATAAATTTTAAAATAACCATAATATTATTTATACTATCATATATTAACTTCTTATAATATATTATTTCATATTTTTTAATAATAATTCGTTATTTTAACTATTTTGTGTGTTAATTTCCTAGTTTGTTGGGTATGTTTTGATATGTGATTTTTGTTCCTATTAATTAGATTATGATTTCATAATCTCCATAATTTAAACCATAATTTAAATATAATATATATTTAGTAAAAAATTATTTATAATAATACATTATATTTGGAGATAGGAAATGAAATGCACTGTTCATGGAGATGGTAGGTCATACGTACGTAAGAACACTAGTTCTATTTCATTGTCGTATTTTAAAAGAATGAAGAGTAAATGATATATATGTATATTATAATTATATTATCATATTTATTTCATACATGTAAAATATATTTATTAAAACCATCCTTTATACATTCCATGTATAGTGTGAATGAATCACATCTCTTTGAGGAGGCGAAAGTCCTCACTTCCACAGACAATGTTATCGTATTTACACATAATGGAAAGAATGTAGGTATGTGTTATATAAAAATTAAAGAATCATAAATACATAATTAATATCATATATATCATATTTAAATACTCTGACCATTGTAATTCCCAATAATGAGAGGTGTTATAGTAAAAAATGAACGACATCGTTTTGTGAGATGATAATTTTTCGTACACATAAACGGTAAGTTCATTACCCATTAGATGGAATTATGTGTAAATGTATGTTTAAACCTTAGAATAAAATAATCTAATTATATTGATAATATTGGTTTAATTATATAATATTGTAATAAGAATATTTCTGGGGGTGGAGAATTAAAATAAAACAAAAGATTTTGTGGAAGGATGTTACTTCTTATTCGGGTAATTCCTTTAGTTTGCATCAAAGGGTTTCTTTGGTTTTCTTGATTCCAAAGGTTAGGCTTATAGGATTATGGGATGTATATTAAAAATATATTTGGCCATATTTTTTTCAATCAAATGTGTCTTGAGAGTTGTGAGGAAGTGTGAGGGGTGAGTGCCTTTTTATAGTGGAGGAGGAGTGTAATTCTTGTAAATTTTTGAAAAGAGAATTCCACCTAAGTTTTTCCTAGGTAAATTGGATCCAATAATGAAAAAAAATTAGAAACATTGGAATATATGGTTGAAATAGGGCCATACAATGTCTTTTTTACAAGTTTCTAGGTCATTTTAGACATTGAGTTTAAGGTTTAATCCCATATTAAGCTAACTTTTATCTTCATCGGTGTAATTAATTTTAATTAACTTCACTAATATTTTTGTAAAAAACTAAGATGACCTTATTATACATTATATATATTAGGTTCTTTGGGGTATAATTATAATAAACACACACACACACCACACACATAGGCTAGAAAGGTCTGTCATACCCCCAAGGGATATCCCACCAATCAAGGGTTTATTTATTCAATACATTGCTCGAAGGAATAGTGGGAATAAAGCCCATTACATGAACCAAAGGCCCATAATATGGCCTAAAGGCCAAGTGAAAAATCATTCCTACATCATGCACATGTCACCATCTGTATGCATCATGCCTGTGTTATCGCCTGCCTGCATCATGTCTCCGTCACTGCTTGCTTGCATTACGCCTGCGTCACCACTTACTAGTGGTAATTTTCTCCCACCCAGATTTAAACCTAGGTCTAATGCAGAATCACAGGGAACCACTACCACTGAGATGAAAAAATATGTTTTAAAGGTAAAAATGTTCAAAAGTTTGATATGTTTTTATATCTAATTTCAAATTTAAATCGATTCCATTGAAATAAATTAGATTTATTGTGTTATAATTTATATAATGTGACTTTTAAACCAATTTAAAATATAATTTTACCTTATAAAAAATTAGGTGAAAAATCAATTTTTAATTAAAATTCAGTATTTTTCACTATTAAAAAAATAAAACATATTAGAAAAATATCAAAAATTCACCCTAAGCTAATTTTTATGTTCAAGTTTAAAAAATGAAGTTTATTTTTACATATAAAATTTATAAAAATTTCAAAATTAGTATTTAAAATATTTTCACCATTGAAAGGTGGTAAAATTATCTTTAAAAAAATACAGGTTTTCATGCGTAAAATTGGGTTAGAACTTATCTTATGACAATAAAATATATTGGACAAATTTCAAAACATTTTATTGTATATATAATATTTATATTCTCATAAGTTTGTTAATACTATTCATAACCTCTAATTTAATGGCTAGGTTATATCTTATTATATTAAATAATAATGTTTCAATAACATATTATTGTTTAGTAAAACTTGGTCTTGTGTGTAGCACAATATATCAAAGAAACCCATTATTTCATGAGACGCACAATAAATCATTATTGAATTCATTTCAAGCTACAACATGTTTTTTTTTATAAAACTTAGTCTTGTCTGTAACAAAATCTATCAAAGAAACTCATTGTTTCCTGAGACACATTATAACACATTATTGAATCGATTTCAAGCTATATCATATATTTTAAAGTATTGTGATATCTAATACCTAATGATCTTGGAGTTGTGTGTCATACATGAAATCGAATATAATGTTATTACTTTAGAATTAAGAGGTTTATATTCTCCCCCCCAAAAATAAATTGTTTCCTCAGAATTTAAACATTATCTTGGTAATATATGGTTTGATATTTTAAAATAAACTTGTTGAAAACCCCACATCCTAAAAGGTTTTATAAAATAACCTCCTAATATGAGAGTATGAGGAGTACAAAGGTCACTTTAAATAACTTATAAATAGGTCTATAAGAAGGAGAACATTAGTGGAAATTGATAATATGTTATCGGAGGAAAAGCATATATAATTATACAATGTCATTGAGTTTATAGATCACAAATAAGTGAATTATAAATGTAAATTTTTGGGTCTCAAATTCTTAAATCTATGATAATTTAAAAGACCATTAGTTCATCGAAAATTAAGGTATTTGGAAACCATTTTTTGATAATTTTCCCTAATTTTGAGTAATTCTTTTATTGTCAAATAATTTAAATAAATATACTTACTTAACATATTTAAATTTCATAAATACAATTCTCATCCTTTTTTATGCTTTGATAGATTTATAATTTATCCATTTTTTCAAGAAATAGAGATCCAAAAAATTAACTTTGATGCATGAAGCACTAAAATACAAGTTTAATGAACAATAAGTCTTATAAAATAGTGAAAAGTCTTTCCATTTGTCACTAAATATTATCCAAAAACAATATGGTTAAGGTAATAATATTTAAAACTAAATATTATCCCTACAAGTTCATCATTTATATTTATTTGTCAAATTGTTTAACTAAAAACAATTACATACTAAACAGGGCATTGCATAGGCCAGTGGTTGGAATTAAACCCTTATCATCCATATATCATGGGTTAAAGTCTCATGTAATTTCTAGATATGAGGGGTAATCACCCAACATATAGTTTTTTCTCTTATGAAACAATATTAATATAATTTAAAAAATAAATATGATGGACATACTTTAAATAAGGATAATCACTAAACAAACTTTTATCTAAGGTTTTAAATACTACTTCATTACATAAATACTTCATCCATTTATTTCTACATAGTTCATTACTTTGTCTAGGGGTTATCCTTTATAATAGATAATTTCCTAAAACTAAAAACCATAGTGTGAGCGTCAATTATTATATTGTAAAAACCATATAATAATTTTTAGGATGTCTAAATCTTCAACAATTTCATTCAATCTAAGAAACCTCATGTTTAACCTAGGTCAGTCATTTTCATTATATATTAAAATCCTTCATAATGGTTTGTAATAAGAATGTGAATTATTCTAAGCATATCCCCTGGGAGTGTCAAACTAGGTGCACAATAAGGCATATTTTCATATACTAGGTTAGGCTCAATTCAAGCCCAATGCACCTTTTTAGAGTTGTTACCCCAAGGTACATCTGTGCCAAAACCTCATACACTTGTAGTATCTAGATAGGTATATATTTTAAGGAATTACCACATATCTCTATCTTACCAAAACATTAGTATGTTCTTCTATACTTGTCCTCAAATTATATCTTAGATTCATGTTCCCTAATCTTTGTTTTTCTAACTACAGCTCCCAGAGTTTCTACTAAACTTTCATTCATACCAACTGTAGTGACATGAACCTTGAAATCCCTGAGTTAGTGTCATGGTACCATTATATTGGAATTAGATACAATTAAATCACATCCTAAAGGACCAAACAATTTAGTGGTCTTAGAAAACTAGATACATACATGAGTCTTATTTTACAAATGACACTCTAATTACGAAATAGTTTTTTTTGAGGAAAACATTATTCCATATACTGTATCCTTTCATATCTTTCTTAGTATACTTCATGAAATCGTGGGGAAATGAATCATAATAACGGTGAGATCAAATTATTAGTAAGGTTAAATCAATATAAGCAATAACGAATAAATGTGAATAGTAAATATAGAAAGGTAGTAACTGAATACACATTCCATGTATTATATAAATTGAGAAGGAAGTACGTAAAAAATATAGAAAGGGAAATAAATGAAAATAAATGCCATTTAAAATAACTATATAAGTCATGATCAATATTTAATGGTAAGAAACTAAAACACATTCCATTTAATCAATAAAATGAGAATGAAATGCATCCATAGATTTTTTTCATAGTGAAAATATCATGGATATTAATGAAGATAATTATTAATTATTATACATCATGTATCTAGAATCCAAACCACAACCATAAATACCTTTCAAAATATATTTTATGTCTATGGTTATAATTCCATCTATTCTTCTGGGAAAAAACTCAAAGGGTCTCATGCCAAAAAAATCATCTCCTAAGACTACTGATATATCCTCGGGATGGCATTAACAGGTCCTCAACCCATAGAGCTTGCATGAAATAGTCCCCAACCCATTTATTTCATATCCAAACAATTTTTCATATATTTAATAACATATTTAATTCAAAAACAATGTGCCATTTCAAAATGTATCATTATTGAGTAAAAGATATGAATTTTTCAATATTTCACCAATTAATAAAATTATTGTGAAAGTAAACCACATATTTTGAAATGGAATAAATTTTAGGCAATAAACTTATCAATGATAAAATATATGGATAATTAGGGGAAATTAAATGTTCAATGATCATAGGAAATTGAATATTTCAAGGGGACTAACAAAAGAATCAAGGTAGTGAATGTCAATAATATCATTGGCCTAAGAAATCATAAACCATACAAATGAAGGATATTGATGGAATAATTAAAACATATACCATGTGGTGTAAAAATAAAGGGCTTTTTTATTGATGAATATAAATATTATAAAAATATATTTTGAAAACATTCTTGATGAAAAAACCTTATAGTTTGAAAAACATTTTCAAAAAACAATTCTTAGAAAATGAATTTTAAAAACATTTTTTAAAGGGTGAAAATGACTTTGATAAAAAAAAATTAAAAGGTTAATAACATTATTGAAAACATTTTTATAAAATAGGGGTTTTAGAAGAAAACATGTTCTCCCCCTAAAGAGAGAAATGATGTTGGGTTTTCTTAGAAATATTTTCTAAAACATTTTAATTTCAAAATAGTGAAAAAATAGTATTATTAATTGAAAAAGTTCATGATTAACAAGAGGATAATATAATTAAAGGGTTTATTATAAAATGATCAAATAATTTTCTCTAATGGAAATTCAAGTGTAAACAATCCCGAACTAAATGAGATTGTGAAGTAAACCATTGAAAAGACCATAACATTGATGTGAGAATAAATGAATGAATATATTATTTATTTCAAATTTAAATCCATATAAAAATGTGTAAATATAAAAATAGATAGTAAAAAGTGATTGCATACTTCATCACATTATATTAACAATAATGAGAAAGTAATATAACCTAATGAAAAGGAATCGGGTTATGGTATTCTTTACCACTTGGTAACTTTTACCTAAGATACCCTTAGAAGGAATAACTACAACTAAAACTAAAAATAAAATGAATATAAAATAATTCACGATATAATATATCCAAATGGATAGTAGATACACCACACAAAATAAATAAGTGGTTATTATGATGTGTGCCTCATGAAAGTAAATGTGAGACAAGAATCCCTTACCTTGCATTTCCTATCGAGAATAAATCCTTTAAAATAATATATAATGGTTTTAAGAATTTGAATAAGAAATAAAAAAATATAATCATATTTATAATATAATATATTAACTTATTATAATATATTATTTCCCATTTATTAATAATTATTCATTATTTTCACTATTTTGGGTGTTAATTGTCTAGTTTGTTGGGTACATTTTGACTTGTTATTTTTGTTCCTATTACATAAATAATGATTTAATAATATCCATAATGTACACCATGATTTAAATATTATATAAATCTAGTATTTATTTATTTATAATAATCCATTATATTTGGAGAGAGTAATTGAAATGCATTTTTTATGGAGAAGGTAGGCTATACGTATGAATGAACAAAAGTTCTATTTCATTATCATATTTTAGAAGAATGAAAAGTAAATGATATATATGTATATTATAATTAATTTATAATATTTATGTCATATATTTCATATAGTTTTATTAAAACCATCCTTTATATGTTTCATGTATAGTGTGAATGATTCACATCGCTTTGAGTAGGTGGTAGTCCACACTTCTATAAATGATGTCATCATATTTACAAAAATTGGAAAGTATGAAGGAATGTATTATATAAAAATTATAGAAGAAAAAATACATAATAAATATCATATATGTCATATATAAACCCATTTTCCATCCCAATTCCAAACAATGAGATGTTTTATAAGAAAAATGAAAGGCATCATTTTGCGAGGCGGTAGTTTTCCATAAACATAAACGGTAAGTTCGTTACGCATAGGGTGGATGTGTGTGTAATTTTAGGTTGAACCCTTCGAATAAAAAAATCTCAGTATATTTAAGATAATTTTATTATTTTATATTCATTTAATAAGAATATTATAGGGGGTGGTTAATGAAAATAAAACAAAATATAGTGAGGAAAGATGTTACCCCTTATTCAGGTAATTCCTTTTGGTTTTCACTAAAGGGATTCCTTGATTTTATTTATGAACAAGGTGAGTATTCTAGGATGATTGAAAGGATATTAAGTAGATATTTAGATATATTCTTTTTAATCCAATGTTTCTCTATAGATGTGACAAATTGGGAGGGGTGAGTGTCTTTTGTAGTGATGGAGGAGTGACATTCTTGTAAATTTTCAAAAAGGGAATTCCACCCATGTTCTTACAATATCAAGTAGATACAATAATGAAAAAATTAGATAAATGGGAATATAGTCTACAAATATGTCTATACAATAGATTTTTTATGAGTTTCTATGTAAATTTGGCCCTGGAGTTTAAGGTTTAGTCCTTTTTTAATATAATTGTTTTCTTAATCACTGTAATTAAATTTAATTTCTTTAACTAATGTTTTAGTCAAAAAATAAGTTGACCTTATTAGAAATTAGAAATTATTCTTTTTCAAAATATGGAATCCATTTTACCAAATTCTAATCACATAATTGGTAGAAATTTATTTAAATTTAATCCTACAGATAGGACGAAAAAGTGGGTCTTTAAAGTAAAAATGTTTAAAAGTATGAGATATTTTTATGTCCAATTTCAAAGTGAAATTTATTAAAATGAACTGAATTGGATTTATTGTTGTATAATTTATATAATACAAATTTTAAAAAAATTATTTAAAATTTACCCTTATAAATAAATTATACAAAAAACTATTTGGAATTAAAATTCAGTATTTTCCACTATTCATCAAAAAATGAAACTTCTTAGAAAAATACCAAAAATTCACCCTAAGATAATTTTTATGTTCTATTTTAAAATTTAAGTTTATTATGATATATCAAATTTATAAAAAAAATAGAAAATTTAGATTTAATATAGGCTTTCCATTGAAAAGTGTTAAATTTTCCTTTAGAAAAATATAGGTTTTTTTGATTAAAATTGGGTTTTATCTTATCTTATGACTATAAAATATATTGGATAAATGTAATTTTTTTTGGAAATATAATATGTATATTCTAATAATTTATTTAAAACTTTTCATAACCACCAATTTAATAGATATCTTATATGTTATTATATTAAATTATAATGTTTTAATAATATATTATTGTTTGGTAAAACTCGGTCATGCATGTAATAAAATATATCAAAGAAACTCATTGTTGCATGAAACTCACAATAACTCAATATTGCGTGAATTTGAAGGTATATCATAGTTTTATTTTATTTTAAATTGAAGATATATTGTAAAGTCTTGGTATATTATATTCCCTTACGCACTTGGTGTTACGTGTCATACAAACCATTGAATATAATGTGATTAATTTATAATTTCAGGGTGTTATATTCTATTCACCTTAAATAAATTACATCCTCACAATTTTAACTTGATATCAATAATTTAAGGTTTGATATTTTAAAGTCACCTTGTTGAAAAACCCACATAAAAAAGAGTTTATAAAATATACTCCTAATAATAGAGTACGAGTAATATAAAGGTCAAATAGAATATCTTATAACTATGAATCTTAGTATGATAAAATTAATGGAAAGTGAAAATATGGACTTGGAGTAAAAGCATAAATAATTTTAGGGATTGATTGGGTTCATCGATCACAAACAAGTTAATGATCAATGGAATGTTGAGGGACTCAAATCTTTAAATCTATGACGATTTAAAAGACAACCAGTTTAATGAAAATTAAGGTATTAGGAAAACATTTTTTTCATAAATTTATTAATGTTGAGTAAATCTTTTATTAACTAAGAATGTAATTAAATATAAATACTTTACTAATTTCTATTCCATAAAAAAAATCTTATCCTTTTCTTTTTAGTTCGATAAATTTAAAATTTATTCATTACTTCAATAAATGGATATCAAAAAATGAATTTTATTTCCTTAAGAACTAAAATACACGTTTAATGGATTATAAGTCCCATAAAAGAGTGAAAATTATTTCCATTTTTCTCTAAATATTCTCCAAACCCAATATGGTTGATATATTAATATCTAAACCTAAAAATTAACACTATTGGTTCATCATTAATATGTATTCTTCAAATTGATTAACTAAAAACAATTACATATTAACCAGGGAATTGAATAAGTTATTGGTTGGCGTTAAACCCTTATCATCATTAGGTAATGGTTTCATGTCTCACGGACTCACCAAACTTTATTTTTTGTCACCCAATATATAGGTTTCCTTTTCTAAAACCATATTAATATAGTTTTTAAAATAAATATATTGGACATCCTTGAAATAAGGTTAATCACTAAATATACTTTTAACTAAGGTTTTCAACATAAACTCAATACATAAATACTTCATCCATTTATTTCCAAAAAATTAATTCCTTAGTCTTGGTGTTATCCTTTATAAGAGTTAATTTTCTAAAATCAAAACCATAGTGTGAGAATAAATTATCATATTGGAAAAACCATATAATAATTTTAAGATCTTTAAATCTTGACACATTATTTTCAATCTAAGACTCCTCAGGTTTAACCAAGACTATTCATTATCTTTATATATTCAAATCATTCATTATTGTTTTTTAAGAGAATGTGAATTATCCTATGTATATCCCTTAGGAATATAAAATTAGGTGCGTAGTAAGTCCCTTTATTGTGTAGTAGGTTACGATCAAGTCATTCCTGATGTACCTTTTTGAAGTTTTTACCTCTAATATTCAGACATGGATGTATTACTAGGAATGACCACATAATATCTATCTTACCAAAACATTAGGATGTTCTTCTATACTTACCCTCAAATTCAATCTTAGATTTATGTTCCCTAATATATGTTTTCCTAAATCTAGTTCTCGAAGTTGTTACTATACTTTCTCTGATACCAATTGTAGCGACCTAACTCCCAAAATCCTAGAGCTTGTGTCATGTTACCATTACCTTGGAATAAGATACATGTAAATGAAGTCCCAAAGGACCAAACTGTTTAGTTGTATTGGTAAACTAGATACATACATGGGTCATGTTTTACAAATGATAATCTAATTACATTATAATTTTTTTGAGGATAAATTCATTCTATCTTGTGCATCCTTGGATATATTTCATATAACACTTCAGGGAATCCTAGGGAATGGAAGAACAATAAGGTAGATCTAAAATTTTTAATAAGGGTAAGTACAATGGAATCAATAATGAATCAATGAGAACTATTAATGTGGTATGGTAATAATTGAATACACATGCCATTTAATCAATAAAATGAGAATGAAGTGTTTAAAAAATATAGAAAGGTAAATAACTGAAAACAAATGATATTTAAAATACTTGGATATGGAATGATCAATATGGAATGGTAAGAAATTAAAACATGTGGAATTTCATCATTAAAATGAGATTGAAATATATCCATAGATTTTGTTATATTGCAAATGTCATGGATAATAATGAAGGAAATTCTTAGTTATTGGACGTCATGTATCTAGTACATGTACCACTACCATAAATTCCTATCAAAATATGGTTTATTTCATTGTGTATAAACCCATATAGTTATCTTGGAAACAAACTTGAAGGGGTTTTCACCAACTAATTTAATATCATGTGACTACTAATGCATCATGGGGATTGCATTAACTAAACCCAAACCCATAGTTCTTGCATTAAATGGTCTCCAAATCATGTATTTCAGGTCCAAATAATTCCTCATATATCTAATTATCAATTTAATTCAAAAAAATATACTTGATCAAAATGTATCCTTATTGATTAAAAGATACATTGTTATCAATTTTCACCCAGTTAATCAAATAACTGTCAAATTGATCACTGAATGTAGAAATGGTATATAGTTTAGGAAACTAACTTATCCTTTATAAATGATATTGATAAATAAAAAAAATTCAATGTTCAGTGATCATAGGAAATTGAATATTTCAATGGGACTAAAAAAGGAATCAAGGTAGTGAATGGAAATACTATCCTTGGTCCTAGAAATCATAAACCATATAGGGTAAGGATAGGGATAATTTCAAAATAACATATACCAAGTGGTGTAAAAATTAAGGGTTGTTGTTTTTGATGAATAGAAATACTATAAAAATTTCTTTTGAAACAATTCTTGGGGAAAATATCCCTATGTTTTTAAAAACCTTTTGAAAAACCATTTATTGGAAAATAAAGTTTAAAAAAATGAAAGGGTGAAAACGAATTAGATAAATCATTCTAAAAAGGTTAAACAATTTTATATTAAAAAAATAGTATTTTTAAAATAAAATAGGTTCTCCACCTAAAGAGAGAAATGAAGTCGGTTTTTTTTAAAAATATTTTATACAAAATTTTGGGTACAAAATATTGTAGAAATGGTAATATTACATGGAAAATGTCATTAATAATCAGAGGATAAAAAATTAAAGGTTTTATTATACAATGACCATATAAATTCCTCTTATGTAAATTCAATTGTAAAAAATCCATTAGAAAATATGATTGTGAAGTAAACCCTTGAAAAGACAATAACATTGATGTTTGAATTAAAGAAATGAATAGATTATGTGTATCGAATTTAAATCAAAATAAAATAAATGGATATAAAACAATATATAATAAAAATTTATTACACACATAATCATATTATATTAACAACAACGAGAAAGAAATATAGCCCAATGAAAATGAATCGACATATGAAATTATTTTCCACTTGGAAAGTTTTACCTCAAATAAAATTAGAATAAATAATAAAAATTGAAACTAAAAATATAATTAATATTAAATAATTCATTATAAAATATATAAAAATAGTCAGTATATAGGCCACACAATATAAATAAGTGTTGATTGTGAAGTATGCCTCATGAAAGTAAAAGTGAGAAAAGAATCCCTTACCTTGCGTTTCCTTTTGGGGCAAAGTAATTTAACATATTTTTAATGGTTTTAATATTGTTAGTAACTTATAATAAAACCATACTCATATTTATAATTTCATATATTATCTTCTTATAAAATATTATTACCTGTTTGATAATAATCATTTATTATTTTCACTGTTTCATGCGTTAATTCCGTAGTTTTTAGGGAATGTTTTAACATGTTACTTTTGTTTCTATTACATAGATCATGATTTAATTATATGCAGATTGTAAAAAATAATTTAAATATCATATATATATTTAGTATACATTTATTTAGAAAAGTCCATTATATTTGGAGATAGGAAATGAAATGAATCGTTCATGGAGACGATATGTCGCACATATGCCTGAACGCTACCACCATTTCATTGTTGTATTTTAAAAGAATGAAAATTAAATGATATATATTTATATTATATGTAAATAATAATATTTATTTCATATATGAAATATATTTTTATTTAAACCATTATTTATATGTTTCATGTATACTATGATTGAGTCGCATCACTTTGAGGAGGCAGTAGTACACATTTTAACCAATGATGATATCATATTTACACAAAATGAAAATCATAGAGGTATGTGTTATATAAAACATTAAGAATAAAAAATAAAAAATAAAAATCATGTATATCATATATAAATAGTGTGTACATAATAATTCCCAATCATGAGAGCTGTTAAATGAAGAATGAACGACATCATTTTGTGAGGCGGTAGTTCGTGGTACACATAAACGATACGTCTGTTACCCATTAGACTAAGTGTCTATAAGTGTAAGTAAAAAACTTATATTAAAAAAATATCATTATTTTTAGGATTCTGTTTTTATTATATATTCAAGGAATAAGAATATTTAATGGGTTGTAGAATGAAAATAAAATAAAATAGCTTGAGGAAGGATGTTATCTCTTATTCAGGTAACTCCTTTTGGTTTGAACCAAATGGATTCATTGGTTTGATTTATTCCTAATGTTAGGATTATAGGATTAGGGGAAGTATATTTAGGAGATATTTTTTCAGATTTTGGTCATGCCAAAGTTTCTTGAGAGGTGTGACAAAGTGGGAGGGATGATTGACTTTTTATAGTGGTGGAGGAGTGACATTCTTGTAAATTTTTGAAAAGGGAATTCCACTCACAATTTTCCTATATTTGGTGGATAAAATAATAAACTAAATTAGAGAAAATAGGGGATAGGGTTGAAATATGTCCATAAAATATATTTTTAACAAGTTTATTGGTAATTTTGGCCCTTGAGTTTAAGGTTTAGTTCATAGTTAAGCTAATTTTTCTCTTAATCACTGAATTATATTTAATTACTTTCACTAATATTTCTGGTAAAAAACTAAGTTATCATTATTAAACATTATAATTTTTTTTGATTATAAATATTTAATAAATTTTTACAAATTTAAATAACATAAGTTATAGAAATTAATTTAAATGTAATCCCTCAGACGAGACAACAAAGAAGATTTATAAAGTAAAAAGGTTCAAAAGTTTAAGATGTTTTTATAACCAATTTCATAGTGAAATTTATTCAAATGAACTAAAATCTATTTATTATTGTATAATTGATATAATTTAACTTCAAAACTAATTTAATATATAATTAAAAATTATAAATATGTTATATGAAAAAGTATTTTTGAATTAAAATTTAGTATTTTCACTATTCATCAAAAAATGAAACTTCTCAGAAAAATACCAAAAATTCATCCTAAGATAATTTTTATGTTATAATTTCATAAATGATGTGTATTTTTACATATTATATTTATAAAATCCCAAAATTTAGATTTAAAATAACTTCTCCATTAAAAGGCGGTGAAATTTCCATTAGAAAAATATTGGTTTTTACACGTAAAATTTGATTTTACCTTATCTTATGACTATAAAATATATTGGATAAATATGAAAATTTTGATTGGATATATAATATTTATATTATTATAAGTTATTTAACACTATTCACAACTTCCAATTTTATAGCTCGGTTATATCTTAATATATTTAATAATAAATGTTTTATAATATATTGTTGTTTTCTAAAACTCAGTTTTGCATGTAATACAAACTATCAAAGAAACTCATTGTTGCATGAAATGCATGATAACTCAGTACTGTGTGCGTTATAATATATATCATATATTTATTTTATTTAAAATATTAAATATATTATAAAGTCTTGGGATATTATATTCCCTTATGCACTTGGTGTTGCATGTCATACACGCTAACGAATACAATGTTCATAATTTAAAATTTTGAGGATTTTCAATATCATAAGAATATTTATTCATCCTATTTATCTATATATTTTCTCTATTTATCTTATTTATTCTAGATATAACACTTTCTTCCATTAACTATAATTTTTTTAAATTCCTTTCCTATTTCCATTACAAATCTATTATGGAATTCTCTTCTCTTTAGAACTCATAAAATCATGATTTTTTGTATAAAAAACTAATTATATAGATTCATTCCAATAATTCTTCAAGATACCACAACATAATATTTTTTTTATTTTTTATTTTATTCACTCTCAAGTTCTACCTTCCCTAAACACCATTTTTTTGTAGTGTCTGCATTGACGAACCTTTATGTATTTTGGCATGCTTCACCGAGTAATATTTTACCTCAATATAGCTGTACATTTTTCCATTGTTTAATATATGGATCTTAATTGATATTTTGGTCACATTTCCAAGTAAACTTAAAAAATATTGATAAATTCCATGAATTCCATCATAGTATAAAAAAACATGATGCAACCTATTATATTATAATCATCAATAGAAAATTGTTGTACCAGTTAACTCATATTTTAGGATGTTACATTGGACTACATACATCGATATAAAGTAAATGTAGCATGTTTAACACCCTTTTATCCTTATTTTAAGTATTTCTCACAATATTCCCTCTCATAAAAGCATCATAAGGCTTCTCTGGATCACACATCAAATTATGAATATATATTACAACCCTTAATGATAAATTCTATATGTTTTGTTAATGGATGTATTTGATCCTCTAATGTTATAAGTTATTATCCTCTTACACCATAAGGATAAATGTGTACACCTTAGTTTCTTGTTGATATATATATTTTTCTAACTTGACTTTCATAAGATAATATATAACCTTTCCCATAATTAGGTAGACCTTCCAGTTAAACGTGACTTCAATTCTTAAGTCAGATAATTGGATCAAATTCAAAAGGTTGTGTTAGAGTCAATCCACATAGAGCACTTATATATTATAAAATTAATCTTCATATATCTTTGTTTTTACACTTCAATTGATATTTAATGAACCACCATTTTCAAACTAAACTATACCATCAATTCATCATTTCACACTCTTTAAAAAGTTAATATTACCAGTTATGTGGGATGGGAACCCACCATTTAAAATCTATGTCATACTATTATTCATCACCTTCAAATAAATATCTACTCAAATATTCATATCCTTCTTTTTTATTCAAAACTAAGAAATGCCTGATTAAGTTAAGACATGTGATATTCGGTCATCATTATCTTCATAATAATAAAACAATTCACACTCTTCTTTCTATAGTCAAGAAAATATATTTCCCAAAGGAATAGAATATATGAGAGCTCTATTCATTCTCATTGGTTATCCATATGAAACATTTTTACTCTAATATTTCCTAATACACACAACTTTTTGATAGAAATTATTGAATTAAAAATAATATCAATAAAAATAATTTATTACTTGAGGTGTATGATATATTATCATCCTTTTATGGACAAATTCTATGTGATTTTATTATTATGTATCTTTCTCTCTCATCATAATATGTTATTATGTGTCTTAGGTAACCAAAAATTAACACTTCATCAAGGAAAAAAATCACCTATCTCTCTCTACATGTTTCTAGCTTTTGAATAACTCATTGATTTCTCATAAACCCTTAATGATTGTAGACTCTCTCCAGCATTATCTTTCCCTCAATTATTTTAACTTACACTCATATTTTTTGATGTTTCAGCTCCAAATCCAAGTCTACTTTTTCCTGTATAATATGTTATTGGATTATTTATAAACATTTCATCACCTATTATTCCCCATTCACCCATTTCCATTAGTTACCCATTAGAACACATCACAATATATAGCTTCTTCTTTGAACAACTTGATTTTATTTCAGCTTCAAATTTATTTATAAGAGTAACCGCTTACTATTTAAGAGGCTCCAACTTATTTTGTTATTCCTTAACACAATAATTTTTTTCATCAATTAATTTATCTTGATATTAAATCTTTATTTGGAATATCAATACTTATTTCCATGATTCTTGAGTTTATCTTTGTTCTTCCACAACCTTCGTTAACTGAGAGACTTTGGATTCGAGTTTGTAAATGTACTCTAATGATTCATCAAAAAATACACATACATTACTATTATTCTTTATAATCAAATAAATCTCCCAAACAACTCTTTAAAGCTTCACTTTTAGATCAATAATACCTTTCAGTTCATTCTCTTCCTTGGTTTCATATTTAATATTATCAACCATTTCCATTGTAACATTCTATGTATATAAAATAAATTTACCATTATCTTCTTCAATGCATGGATCATCTTTTTATTTTTATTTACTCACCAATATCTACCTTTAAAACTTATTTTGGGATTTTTCCTGATTTAATGTTACTTTTATGGGAAATTTATTTTTTTATTTTTTTATAAATTTACCTTTTGTAATTATTGTGTTAATTCACCTTTAATTTCTTTATCTTTAACTCCCATAGATTTTAAAAGAATAATATTTATTCTAAACGAATTTTGAAATGGTATATTGTTATAACATCACTTCTAAATTGGAATATATGATAGTATTAACTAAGTTATGAAAATTATATTTTTAAAATATGTAGAAACAAATTCATTGGTAATATATTGATAAAAATCATTTAAAAGAAAAACAAATTTTTTCTGAAAAATGGTATTTTTTCTAGAAGGCAGTTTAGTTGCGCTTTGCATACATAATTAAAAAATAATTTTTACCATATTTATAAATTTTATATTATAAAAAAAATTAATTTTTTAAATAATAATACCAAAATCTTCTTATGTTGTTTTTTTTGGATTTGTCTAAAATATTTTATTTTTTGATGAATATTGAAAAATACAGAATTTTAATTGAAAAAATAATTTTCATTTAAATTATTTAGAAGGAAAAATTATATCATGAATTATCTTTAATGTATAATTAGTTAAATTATATATACATTAATCAAATTTATGTTATTGGAATCATTTTCATATTGAATTTTGATATAAAAACTTTATAAACTTTTGAACATTTTCTCTTTAAAAATTGGATTTCTCATCACATTTTAGAGATTAATTTTAAATTAAAATTGTCCACTAATGTTAATTAAATTTGAAAAAATGGATTCCATATTTTCAATTATAATAATTTAATCTTTATGATAACATCAATTTAATTTTTAAGCAAAATTAATAGGGAAAACATGAAAAATTAATTATCAGGATTAAGGTAAACATTATTTTACCGGTGGGTAAAAATAAATATATAAGGGATAAAATGACATTACATCATGTACAATACCCATAAGATGGCCATATTTATACCTTATCTCTTATAGGTTTGATAATGGAATATTGTTTAATATATTTGCAGGATAAAAATGTGGATATGATCGAATCTTTTAAAAAATATTACAAGTGTACCACTAACCTCACTTATATAAAACCACCCCTCTCATATCTTCTTGAAACCTTCAAACTATTTTGTTTTGGACATGTCCTGACGAAATCAATTCAAAAAATTACCTCCTCTAATAATATAAGCTTTATTATTTGAAGAAATCTAACCTAGGAAGGATTTGGTGAAAACCTAATGAAGAAAACCTAAGAAGTGGTAACGTTCTTCAAAATTAATTTTTATATTATTTCTTCCTCCACCTACATAAATTATTTTTAATAAATAATGATATAATAACCTTAGTATCTTTTGGACGGTCGCCTTGCAAACTGATGTCATTCATTTTTCCAGTTCATATTTCACGGTACTCTATGATGATGGATATAAAGTTAATATATGATATTTATAAAAATGTTATACCTATTTAGTCATTATATCATATATAAATTTTTATTTTTTATTACTTAGGGGATACAATAATGTTGCACATGTGTACGATGGACTACTGCCCCGTGAAGCGATGTGATTCATCTTTCACTAATGCTTCAAATGGAAGGTGATAATGATATTTTAAATGATTATATGTGATATAAATTAAATTATTATGATATTAAATACATATTTATCATTATTAAAGGATAACATGTCATTTTATTTTCACACACTTAAAGATGATAACATCATTCGTGTGCATGTGGACCACTGCGTTCACAAAGTGATGTGACTCTATTTTCATCACCACACCACATAGATGATATTTATAAGTATATTTAAATAAATAATAAGATATTTATGATTTTATTATTATTATTTAAAGATAAAATAAAACTTAAATCCTTTACATAATGATCTTTGAAAAATGGAAGCATTACCCATGCATACGTACGACCTACCATCTCCGCGATTGTAACATACTTCATTTATGAAAACCATCAATCATGACCCATCTTAAAAGTATAATTGATGTATAAAAATGATAATTATATCATTATTATTATTTTTGATATTATAGGAAAATCTAATATGAACAATAAATAGAACTCTCATGACAAAAAATGAATGGGAAAATAAGGCAATTAACACATGAAATAATAAAAATAAGGAATGATTATTAACGATCAAGTGCTAATATGTTATAAAAATGATCATATATGAAATTATAAATATTAATATAGTTATTTAATAATTTAATATCATGTTTAAAACCACTTTATATGAGTTAAATAATGTTCAACCAAAATGAAGCATTAGGTAATAGATTCCTTTCAATTAACATTCCATTGTGACTTATTTGTTATTATGCACCAAGTAACTTTTATGTGGTGTATATACTACCCCTTTGACATGTAATATCATGATTTAGTAATAAATCATGGTATTCTAAGTTTTATTTTGAACCATTTCATCAAAGGTTATTTTACTTGAAAAATTACCAAGTGGTAAAAGTTATTGGGAAATCTCACTTTCTCTTGTGATTATTAGCTTTATCCTCAAACAATCAATTTCATGTGGTAAATTTTCATTAAAAATTACATTTCTATTAAATATAAATATTATTTTATGATGTATATTATTATTTCATGATGGATATTATTATTTTATGAACAATATACCATTTATTTCATCTAGTGTTTTATTTGAATGTCATTTGATTAACTGGGGAAATATCAATAAATCCTTGTACTTTACCAAACATAGATATTTGATGACAAGTAATATTGATTCATGAATTAAATTTATTATTTTAAATATTAGTAATGTTTTTTACCTTCATTTAGGGGTTGGTCCTATAATATTTTATCTCATCAATGCATCAGTAGGTCTCATGAGAGAAATCGAGTTGGCCAAATTAAAAGGGTTTCTACCTGTAGTTTAAACCATCTTGTGAAATGTCTTGAATGTTATATTATCATGTTCATGAGTCATGACATATAATAATTAATCATTACATTAATTAAGAATTAAATTATTATTATCCATGATATTTTCAAAAATGGTATTATCTCTAGATGCATTTCATTCTTAGTTTATTGATTAATTGGCATGTTTTTTTAGTTATTTACCCTACCATATTAATTATGCATTTTCTATTAATGTGGTCTAGTTTTTTAAATGGAATGTTTTTTTAGTTATTTAACATTCCTTACTTATTATTCATATTTGATTCATGGTATCTTCCACTATATATTAACATTTAAGAGCAGTTGAGCTCACCCTTATTTTGCTTCGTTTCCATGGGATATGAAGAAGAATTATTCAAATGAGTTCCAGGATACAAAATGTTTCCCATTTCTATGATTTATAATTTATATCTATATGTAATATGGGTATCATGTATATATATGGTTCTTCAAAACTGAATAACTGATTGGTTATTTTGGATTTTATTCTTTGTATATATGCCAAAGTAATAAACAAGACATTGCTCCAAGCTACTAGGGTCAGAGTCATTACAGTTGGCATAAAAGGATGTTCAGTAAAAGCCTTTAGAATGGGATTAAGAAAAAAAGATTAGGGAATGTAACCCTATGATATATTTTTGATATAAGTATATTATAACATCCTAATTTTTTGGTAAAAAATATATTAATTAGTTTTCCTTATAAATACATCCATTTATGGATACTAAAAGTGGACATGGATTTGGAACAAAGGTACATAACGGTAATACATCCAACAAATATGCTTTAGGGTTAACCTAATAATCACCTAGTGTATAAAAATGGGCCTTACTACACACCTGGTTTGAAACTCCCAGGGGTTATGCTTAACAAAACTCACATTTTATTTACAAACCAATATGAAGGATTTGAAAATACTGATATCCTCACAAAATCCATTTTTATGATTATGATATTATTCATACATAAATTTCTTAATTTATGATATATATTTAACTATATTTGGGATTACACATTATGTTTCATAACATTATAATCCAATCAAGTGTATTACATTGTTTATAAATGGAACTTGGAAGGAATAAGGGTATCAATACTCATAGAAAATCTAGATATTACCCTATTCAGGAATCTAATACACCAAGTATTGCAAATGAAACAATTATGGATATATTAGGAAAACTTAATTAAGTTATGAAAAATAACCTTTCATGGATGGAATAACCTATTCCATAAGGATATTACCCTATGTTGGATCACTTTATATGAAAAAATCCCCCAACATTTGTTGGGACTAATAATTTAACAGTAACCGAACATTGTACTAAGTCACTATAAATGATATTTATGGGTATGGGATGTGGTTAAAAGAAAATATTTAACACTTACTTTGTATTGTATCAATGGAGATGCTAATTAATAGTGGTAGTTGATCTTGGATACTAAGGAGTAAGAGGAAATTGAATTGATGGAATGAAAATCTTTTAAGGATCCATTATTCAAAAAATATTTCCCTCAAGAGTAACAAAATGAGATGAGGACAAAGTTACTTAACATAAATTAAAAGGAAGAAGGAAGTGTTTTTCGGTATAAGGATATTATTACATAGTTATCCAGTTATTATACAGATTACATACACAACATATATTACCATAATGATCATTCCTTTGAATAGATTACACAAAGTCTATAAAGTGAACTGATCTCTCAAACCTTTTCTCCATATGATGAAATACATTTATATTCTATAACTATGGATAAATAATTATCTATAAGTCTTATGGATTCAAATGGAAGAAATATAAGAATATGATGGGGAAATAAAAAATAGATAAAGGGAAGAATTAAAAGAAGGATTTTCCTGCAAGTGATAATTGTGGAAAGAAACACCCTGGTACTTTCTGAAAGGGAATAAGAGTTTTATAAAAGTGTGGGGATAATTTCTACTATTCTAATGATTTCAAGGGCATCAAAGAAATTTACAATGTGCAATGTTTCCACTGTATGGATATGGGGAACTATGAAAATTAATTCCCGAACCATCAAGGGAATATAACTTAGATAAAGTTAATGGGTCAAGTTCAAGATTTTGATATTTATATAACCTATGTTTAATTATTTTTGTTCTTAGTTTTTTGGATCCATGAAATATGTTGACAGGTATTTATTGATGAAATTCTCATTAAAAGAATAGTAAAACTTATTAGGATAGTATTGCAGTAATATCCCTTAAAGGACTTGAAAGAATGCGTAGAATGGTACTAGGAAAATTGATTCAGAGGAAAGTTGAACTTCTAGGAAAACACATGATTGAGGGGAAGATAACAATTAATATGTTCTTGATGTTGAGATAACGATGTTGGGATAAATAGTTAACTAATATGGATAAAGTATATTGGATAGTATACACTACCTTGAAACTTATTAATGATTTGTTGAAAAAGCGGTTTATGTTATCATTGGTGGATTTAAAAACATATTTGTATTTAAGGAAAATATACAATAATATATGTTTTATTTGAGTAATAATGATTCATTCATGTTTTATATAATGGTTTGTGGTAAATAAGGTTACTACCATGTTTCAAGGTAAAAAGTGATTAAGGTATTCACATATTTTGAATATAAAAGAGACACTTTATATTTTCTAGGGAATATAATGTTTATTTAGTAAAATTCTTTAAAATTTCTTGGAATTTGAATTTAGATGCACATATTTTAGAAGAGTCTTAATGTTAACTATATATGGAATGGATTCAGTTTAACTTTGAGTGTTATTGGACAACTTTTGAAAACTATTTTTTAGTAGAGATAAGAGGAATATCTTATCAATATTTTATGGATCTTATGATCAGTTAAAATATTAATTTTATTTCTTTAGGCATAAAAAATTTCATTTTTGGATTTTATTTCATGGATTAAGAGATCAATGGGAGGTTTATTGAAGCACAACCAAAGGGTGAAATTGTGCTTATGAAGTAAAAATATATCAAGTAAGTATATTAACTTATATTCTTAGGGAGTGAAATAATTCTTAAACCCTAGGAAATGGATCTTGATATTTTTCCTATTAGGATTATTTTTTATGATATCAATGACCATTTCCACAGCTCAGCTTTATGGATTTTTGGATGTTAACTTCCTACTAACCATATTCTCTATTACTCTCCATCAGTATTTGGGTGTTAGTTTTCATTTCTATGTCCATGTTTTCACGTCCCACCTATGTTATCCTATTTTAAAACCTAGTGTGTGTTATTCTATGTGACATTTTTTACTTCCATTTCCCTCTCATTGTGTGGAAATTTTATTAACCCATTTTATGATGTGGGTTTTCAATAATGGAGCTTTCCAATATCATACCCTTTATCATAAAGATTAATTTTAAATTATGAGGAAAATATTTATTTAAGATGTGGAGAATGTAACACTATTATATTTTAAAAGAATAAAATTTCTTTTCATATCATGTATGAAATGCATCACCAATCTCAAACAACCCTTATATTTCTTTAAATTTAATCTATTTGATAGCTTGCAGAACACACAATCCCGAGTCTAAATGTACAATAAAATGTTATACCATTAGAACCTAGCCATTAAATTATAAGGTAAGAAAATTAATAAATAAATTCATAAAATTATATTTTATACACATTTAAATAAATCATTGGTTATATATTGATAATAATCATTTTAAAGAAAAAGAAATGTTTTCAAAAAAAAACTATATTTGTGCTAGAAGATTATTTAGTCATGATTTACACACATAATTTAAAATTTATTACTACCAAATTTATAAAATTAATGTGAAAATTAAAATTAATTTTCCAAATAAAAAACCAAAATTTATATTAAGGTGAGTTTTTTGGATTTTTCTAAAATAATTCATTTTTTGATGAATAGTGAAAAAGTATTGAATTTTAATTGAAAATTGGATTTTTTTAAAATTATTTATAAGGTTAAATTATATTTTTCAATTTCATTAAAATAAAATTAATTTAATTATATATAAATTAATCTAATTTTGGTTATTTTAATCATTTTAATATTTAATTTTGGTATAAAAAATGTATACATTTTTGAACATTTTTACTTTAAAAACTCACTTTCCCATCATATCTGTAGAATTAATTTTGAATTAAAATTTTAAAATTATGTGCACTTAACTTATAAAAATGGATTAAAATTTTTTAACTATCGTAATTTATAATTTATAATAATTTCACCTTTTATTTTTACCAAACAGAATAGTGAAAATAATAAAAATGAATTACTATGGTTAAGGTAAAAACCGATTTATCAGGCGGTTAAACTAAGAATGTAAGGTTTAAAATGACATAAATTTATTTATAACACCCATTTAATGGATTTTTTTCAACCTTATATCTTCTAGTTTTGATAAATTTCCATTTTGGAATCTTTTTTCATGATAAAAACATTGTTATGATCGAATCTTTTCAAAACAATTGCAAGTGTCCCACTCACCTCCCTTACAAAAGGACATCATGTATCCTCTATTTTTTTCAACTTAACATCATTTTAGTTTTTAAATACCTATTAAAATAATATACCAACATTCCTTATCTAATCGTTGAATCATTAGTTTTCCATTAAATTCAACCGAAGAAGGATTTGGTGCACACCTAAAAAAGATACATGAATAAGAGGTAACATTATTTGACAATCATTTTTATTTAATTTCTTCCTCCACACACTTAATTTATTTTCAACACATTATTATATAATAAAGTCATTATATTAAATAAACTAAGATGTTTTTATGTTAATTTCATGACCTTTAACCACCTCTACCTCTAGAAAATGGGTTTTAAAATCATCATTTGTGTGTACGACAGACAATCGCCTCACAAACTGATGTCATTTGTTTTTCCATTTCCACCTTTAAAAGTTGGACATAATGATGGAAATAATATATATATATATATATTATATTTATAAAATATTTATATTACTATAGTAATTATATCATATATAACTTTTTTACTATACATTTTATAGGGGATACGATAACGTCTCTTATGTGTACAACGGACTACCACCTAGCAAAGTGATGTGATTCCACTTTCACTAACGCTTTACATGGAAGGTGATTAGGATAAATTAAAAGATTATATGTGATAAAAATGAAATAATTATGATATTTATGACATATTTATCATTTTTAAAATATAATATATCATTTTATTTTTAGTCACTTAAAGATGATAACATCATTCGTGTATGTGTAGACTACCGTATTTACAAAGCGATGTGACTCTATTTTCATCACCAAACCACATGGATGACATATATAAGTATATTTAAAGAAATAATAATATGGTATTTATTATATTATTATCATTACATAAAGATAAAATAGTTCCTAAATTTTTTCCTAATGATCGTTGAAAAATGGAAATGTTTCTCAAGCGTACGTACGACCTACCATTTCTATAATCGTAACACACTTCATTTATCAAATCCATTATTAATTATTCATCTTAAAACTATAATGGATGTATAAATATTATAATTATTCCATTATTATTATTCTATATATTATTGAACTATATAATATACACAAGAATCTAAACTTTCATGACAGACCCCAAATGATAAAACAAGGCAATCAACACCCAAAATAATGAAAATAATGAAACATTATTAATGATCGGGTGATAATATGTTATAAAATAATGATATATTATATTATAAGTATTAATGTTTTTCAATGAGATAATAACATGTTTAAAACAGCTATATATCATTTTACATCAAGTTCAACCAAAAGGAAGTGTGGGGGTAAGAGATTTCATCTCAAATTTTCATTCCATTGAGACATATTGGTTATTACCAATTCAATTTAATTTGGTTTGTAAAAAACCCCTATAACATGTAATATCATGATTAATTCATAATTCATGTTATTTTAAGTTTTAATTTGATTCATTTCATTTAATTGAATTTTACTTGAAAATTAGCAAGTGGTAAAAGTTATTGTGCAATCTCACATTCTTTTGTGATTATTAACTTTATACAGAAAACATAACTTTATTATGGTCAATTTTAGTTGTAAATTAAATTTAAATTAAATATAAATATATTTGTCGGTGTATATGATTATTTTATATACCATATACCATTTTTATATATGGTGTTAACTTTTAGATTTATTTAATTAATTGAGGATATATTGATAAATATGTATCCTTTAATAAATATGTATATTTGATGATAAAAAATATTGATTCATGAATTAAATATTTTATTAGATATATGAGTAATAATTTCAAACTATAGTGACAGGTGGGCCACAGAATTATAAATACCCTTGATGCATAGGGATGTCTCATGAGACAAATCAAGTTGGCCAAATTAAATTGGCTTGTACCAATAGTTTAAACTATGTTATTAAATGTCTTGGTGGTCTAGGTATCATGTTCCCAAGACATGATGTCCAATAATTATGCATTTCCTTCATTAAAAATTATATTATTATTATCCATGATATTTTCAAAATGATATTATCTCTGGATTCATTTTTTATCACATTATTTATTAAATGGCATGTGATTTCAGTTATTTACATTGCTATATTGATTATGACTTATCTATTCATGTAGTATAGTTATTTAAATGGAATGTGTGTTGAATTATTTTACATTCCATATTGACTATTATTTATTGATTCATGGTATCTTCCATTGTATATATATATATATCCCTTACTAATGATTTTATCTCACTCTTATTTTGTTTCCTTTCCCCAGTATATAGATTAGAATTATTGTAATGAGATAATGGATGCCAAATTTTTTCCCATTTCTATTCATTGTATTTTATATCACTAATTATTATGAATATCATATATGTATTTATTTCTCCAAAAATACTAAACTGGCTAGTCGTTCAGTATTTGATTCTTTGTATCTATACTGGTGTAATAAAGAAGACACTAGCTCCATGCTACTGGGTTCAGGGTCATTACACAATCAACCTTCCTCAAACATCACACAATAATATAATTGAACTTTTTATAGTTAAATAATACAAATGATATATTTCCTTCAAACATATCATGAATTTTATTTCTATAAGTGATAAGAGCTTATAATTTATATCTTCCACATATCTTTCATCCTCACTGATGTCTAATTTCTCTATTTCCTTGAATGATGTTAATTTTTTTGAATGGTTTTATATTAATTCTATATTTACACACTTCTCATGAGAAAAAATATTTATATTTATGTTATCAAGAGATAACTCCACCATATTTTATTCTTCTAAATATTCCACCTTCTTATTCTACAATAGTAAAAATATTTTTAGAATATTTTTCATGATTTCAACAACTTTCATCTCATCCTTGTGACCATAAATAACACTAAAATACCTAATTAGTGAGTTAGAGAAGCTATTAATGATTTCATTGAAAAAATATTCAAAAAATAAAATTTTTTGTGTTTACAACATATAACTTTTCTGCCTTTACTATTCCATATCCTTAATAAAATTTGGAATATTTATCCAAAATTTATTTTTCTGTAGTAAAACTCATCGCATTCATATATATTTCATTTGAAAATGATTATGATAAATCCTTTTTTTCCCTTTCATATATAATAATTAAATTCCTATATCATTAGTTATATATAGAATTTTGGAATCAGTCACATGTATACAATCTAAAATTGAAAAGAAAATATCATTTATTGGAGACCATATGTGGGATATAATTCAATTATTCCAATTTTTAATATTATATCCATCAAAAAATAGAACCCATTTAATGTTAACAATGCTCATATGATTCTGAAACTGTAACATCCCAAGTAAGTAATGAATAATAGATATTTTTATCTATGTCTATTAAGGATTAAGATAGTTTTTTGGAGGCTTAAAATGAAAATAAATACAATCTTATGCATGGAATACACTAATATTCTTAAAAGATTGTTTTACTGCCTTTTGATGGCAAACCATTTTTAAATCTATATTTTGACAATTTTATAAGATATGTTTTTAAAAATAAACTTATTCTTTATGATTGGGACATCAAAATTTTCATTGTGTTAATTTTTAGTATTTTTCAGACAATGTTCATTTTTTATGAATAGTGAAAAATACGGCATTTTACATCAAAACTGCTTTTTAATCTAATTTATTTATATGATTAGATTATCTTTTGAATTGGTTTTGAAGTGAAATTAGAATATATTTTTACCAATTAATTCAATGGTGGTCATTAGAATCAATTTCACTTTGAAATTGGACTTAAACTGCTGTCAATCTTTTGATACTTACTGTTTCATAAAAACACGCTATTTGTCATGACAACGGGAATTAATTATTAAATTAATTAATGTGACTAATATGTTTTTAAATTTGTAAAATAGACTTCTTTTTTGAATTCAGAATATCAAATATAGCTTAGGGTGAATTTTTGGTATTTTTCTGAAAAACTTCAATTTTTGATGAATAGTAAAACCACTAAGTGGTACTTATAAAAACTGTTTTTTCGTTTAAATAAAATTTTACCACTTATGTGTTTTGAATTTCAAAAATCCGACATACATGTTTGTCATTAATAAGTAAAATTTGGTTCAATTAGATTAAAATAATTTTTTGGTGAATAGTAACTCTTAAGTTCTTAATCGCGATTAGAGGTAATTAGTGTAGTTTAAGGTAAAAATAATGCTTTAATAAAATGAGATGAGCTTAACACATGTCCTACCCTCATTGTATGTGTCATGTCCGACCAATAAAATCCATGGGTCAACTTGGGGACCCCATGGAGCCACTTTGGTTGGGAAATGACATAAATAACTTTTTATTTAATGTAAAAGTAAAAATGACACAAACATGAGATGTTTTACTAAAAAAAATTTACATGGGGTTATAAAGATCAGATTTTTGATTATAAATAGTAATTGGAAATCTAAAAATATTTCCTACATGATAGTAGTTTTTTTATAATTTTTAGACTTTAAATAAATTAACTTATTTATGACATCATGATGATGCAGCGATGACCTCATTATTTAACGATTTAAATAAAATGGAATGATAATGTAAACTCTAAGACCTACACATGGACAAAACCTATTGGATGTGTGGATTTCAAACCCTTATCACCTTATCCTAGAAACACATCAATGTGGGACCTCTTAAATCCGAATATCATTTTAAAATAAAGTGACTTTTCTTTACCTTCCAAGAGTGCCCCTCCTCTCCTCTTATAAAAGGCCCCCACCTCTACCTCCTTACCCACACTCCCAAAGCATTTGTCTCGGACAAAACCTACCCATTTTGTGTCTCCAAATCTCTCTCTTAATCCTTGAAGCCTCACTTTGGGCAGAAGTTATCACAAGGAAGCCTTTGAGCTAAAATCTAAGAGAGTTACCCGATTTTAAGGTAATGTCTTCACTTGAGTCCTTTTGTTTTATTTTGCTTCTCCAACCCCCTAAATTCTTTTTATTCATTTCTTTTGTAACAACTCCAGTATCTTCAATATACTAGGATGTTGTTATAAGAATGATTTGAGCTACACTTACACACACCTACATCTAATGGTTAAAGGACATACTGTTTCCGTGGATGGTGAATTTATGCCTCCCGAAACGATGATTGTTCAAAATTCTTTTAACACATTCAAAGGTGGACATTAAGATGTCACTATATTTATATATGATATATAATATGTTTTTTTTCTTTAAGATTCTGTATTTTTCATTTTGGGCATACCTTTATGGTTTCCATTATGGGTAAACGTGAAATCTTCATTTAAGGAAGTGCGGACTACCGCCCCCTCAAAGTGATTTGATTCGTTAAATACCATATGTGGGACGTATAAAGGATGGAACTATGATATTATATATTATATTATACTGGAATTATAATATACCTTTATATCATTATGATTCCATTCTATAAAATACGAAATAGAAATGAAAGTAGCGTTCATGCGTACGTACGGCTTACCGTCTCCATGAACGGTGCATTTCATTTCTTACCTCTAAATTATTATGTAATATTATAAATGCATGTATATACTGGATATATATGATATATACATCATTATTATAATTATGGATATAATGGATACATGAACAACTTGTAATTATAAAGGGTTTATTTTTAACTCAAGTACCAATGATCGTTAAAACGACCGTTATTAACTTAAATAATTACATAGTGTTAATGACATGGAAATAAGTGATATAAAAGGAATAATGAACTTTAAAAAGGTTCTTAAGCAAGTAGAAATTAACTCAAGTTTATTATTCAGGACATTAAAGAACGATCGAGTCAAGTCGGACCCAAGGTATGGGTCTTCGTCTCAATCTCCTTTCATTGAGGAATATTTTGTTTTATACACATCCTTCTTTTATACAGTGTATAAACACCTTTGACTTTTACGTTTATTAAAAAGAGAATATTTTTTATACGAAGCCTTTACTAAACGACAAAAGGGAATGTTTTTGTCGTACGTATGCGGCGACAATGACTTCTCCGCCGCCGTGACCATTATTTGAGTTTTGGCTTCCTCTACAAGCGATACCTTTTTTTAAAAGAAAAATAAATACCATGTTTTACTTTTCTTTTGTTTTGGTATTGAAAATTGTTTTCATAATGTTTTTATATCAATGTGTTGTATTGATATCTTGTGATTGAAAGGTGGAAATGTTATGTTTCCTATATGCATGTTTTATGTGAAACGATTATGTTGAGGTTCTTGGGCATTATTATGAAGACGGGTGGTTCCGTGATAAACTAAGGGCGGGTGAGCCCAATATAGCTCTCCAATGCATTGGGTAACGCGAAGGAGTGTAACGTTAAGGTTTCTCCGAAGAGATTTAGGGAATATACTGTGATGAGTATTCCAAACGTAACCAAGAGGGTTACTCCCTATGTAAGAATGTTATGAATGCCTCAGGTTACCTTTATGTCTTATGATTTCTATGATTTATTCATGATTTGATGAGGTATGTTGAAGTGATTATGTTTTATGGGTAAAGTATGATTTCATTATTATGTATATATGTACCCATGCTTTCTTTCCATATATATTTTATATCCCTTACTGAGCTTTTCATGCTCATCCCAAGTTTTTTTGAAATGTTTTTCATAGGTCAAGGGAAAGGTACATGATATGATGATAGTGTCAAGGGAGTGTCAAGAAAGAATCCATGTTTTATTTTAAATATGTTCCCATTGATGGGAAAGAATAATATTATCTTTATGTAACCACTTTGTTTATATGTGGAATGTAATTCATGTTTTATGATCTAATTCTCTAAAACTCTAAACCCGAAAAGATCCTCAATGTGTAATCTTGTAATAACTCAATATTATGTAAGGTTTAAGGCTGGGGTCTTATAGTTGGTATCAGAGGCCGGTTTAGATAACTGTAGGAGTTATAATTATATTAAATGATTATCCCAAAATATTTTTTTTATGGTCAAATTGAAGTGATATAGTATTTGAAGATTACCATGTTGCTTCATCTAAGACATATTTGTTCAGAATGGTTTTCTGCATAGGAAACAAGGAAGCAGTGCTAGGAAGGCATACAGAAGGAAATAACCTTCCGAATCAGCATCTTGAGATGGTCGGAATTGGAACTGAATAGTTTGTTGCAGTAATGGCACAGTTGAATCAAGCGATAAATGGCGGTGGTATCCATACACGAGATCAGCCAGATCAACCGCAGAGAAACATGTGAGTGGTGGAACATTTCATGAGGCAACATCCCCCATCATTCAGATGATCATCTGACCTTGTGCTAGCTGAAGGGTGGATTAAAGAATTGGAGAAGATTTTTGATGTCATGGGGTGTTCAGACAATCAAAAGGTTAGTCTTGCTATTTATCATTTGGAGGGTGAAGCAGATCAGTGGTGGTCGATGGTTAAAAATATCAGGGACACTGATGAGATTGATTCTCTTGACTGGGATGAATTCAAAGGTATGTTTCTTGAGAAGTATTTTCCTAAGGCTGTTCGACTTAGGATGGAAAAGAAATTCTTGGAATTGAGGCAAGAGGAAGACTCAGTGGCTGCCTATGAAGAAAGGTTCACTCGATTGGCAAGGTATGCTCCAAATTTTATCCGAGACCTTGATAGTAATATCAATCATTTTTACTCAGAATTAAAGCCAAAATATCGAAGGGCATTAGCTTCTCGTGAGTTTAAAAGTTATGAAAAGCTTGTTCGATGTGCTGAGAAGGTGGAAATGGAGTTTGCCGATGATCAAGTGTTCTATAACAACCAACAGAAGAAGAGATCAAGGTGGCAGGAGAAAGGTAAGAATTCTTCAAAAAAGTCTGACGGTAAGAAAACTAAGTTTCCAGTTTGTGATAAATGTGGCAAAAGACATGTTGGGGAATGTCTTATGAATTCTAGAAAATGCTACCGATGTGGTAAGATGGGACATAAGGCTCGTGATTGCACTGAAAAAGATCAAGGTGAAGGTAAGACCAAATTTGATTTATAGTTAGTGAAATGTTATAAGTGCAATGAGATGGGTCACTATGCAAACGAGTGTCCGACAAATAGCTTGGGTGATGGGAAGCAGTTAGACTACAAGCAGAAAGGGGTGGTGAAATCCTTTTCAACTACTTCAGTAGATGTCGGGCCATCAAATGAAGTTGTATTAGGTACTTTGTTTGTTTTTTCAGATTATGCCAGTGTGTTTTTTGATTCGGGTTCTACACATTCATTCATCTCTGAAAACTTTTCTAGTAAAATGGGAATACCATCTCAAGAAATGACTCCTGAACTTTTGGTAAAAACACCTGGGGGAAATTTTGAGGCAAAAAGAATTTATAAGAATCTTCCTATCCTTATCTGTGGAAAGAACCTACTTGCAAACCTTATTGTTCTACCTCTAGTAGAGTTTGATGTTATCCTGGGTATGGATTGGCTCTCTATTTACCATGTTAAGATTGACTGTAGAGATAAAGAAGTTTCTTTTCAGAAAGACTTTCAGTTTGTGTATAAGAATGAACCCTTACTGTTGATAAGTTATCAAGAGGCCAAGAAACTTGTAAAATATGGAAATGAATGTTACCTTGCACACATCATTGAAAATAAAGGAACTATTCAGATTAATGATGTGCCAGTGGTAAATTAGTATCATGATGTTTTTTCTGATGAGTTTCCTAGAATAATACCAGATCGGGAAGTTGAGTTTACTGTTGACTTAGTTCCTGATGCTAAGACAATTTCAAAACCCCCTTATCGAATGGCTCAAATTGAACTTTTAGAGTTGAAGGAGCAATTGCAAGATTTATTAGAGAAAGGTTTCATTCGACCTAGCACATCACCATGGGGTTCTCCTACTTTATTTGTTAAAAAGAAAGATGGTTCAATGAGACATTGCATTGATTATAGAGCCTTGAATAACATCACTGTTAAGAAAAAATATCCTTTGCCTCATATCGATGATTTGTTTGATCAGCTCCAGGGAGCTCAGTATTTTTCAAAGATTGAATTGGGATTGGGGTACCATCAGCTGAAGGTAAAGGAAACAGACGTTCTGAAGACTGTGTTTCGTACAAGATATGGCCATTATGAATTTGTAGTAATGCCTTTTGGGCTAACCAATGCACCTACTGTATTCATGGAATTAATGAATAGAATTTTCTGTGAGTTCTTGGATAAGTTTGTGGTGGTTTTCATTGATGATATTTTGGTGTTTTCTAAAAGTAAAGAGGAGCATGAAAGACATTTAAGGGTTATCTTGCAAAACTTAAAAGTAAAGAAATTGTATGGGAAATTCAGAAATTGTGAGTTTTGGTTGCAACCAATTTCTTTCCTTGGTCACATTGTTTCTAAAGATGGGATAACTGTTGATCCTGCAAAAACAAATGTTGTGGAAGACTGGCCAAGACCCACAAATGTAACTGAGATTCGTAGCTTCCTTGGTTTGGCAGGCTATTACTGAAGGTTTGTTAGAAATTTTTAACGGTTATCTAGTCCAATGACTAAGCTAACTCTGAAGGGTGTTAAGTTTATCTAGACAAAAGAATGTGATGATTGTTTTTAGGAATTGAAAAGAAGATTGGTGAATGCTCAAGTTTTGGCACTACCTTCCAGGAATGGTGAGTTTGTTATATACAGTGATGCTTCATTGAAAGGACTTGGTTGCGTCCTAATGCAGAATGATCAGGTAATTGCTTATGCTTCATGACAGTTGAAAACTCATGAGGTAAATTACCCTACACATGATTTGGAATTAGCTGTTGTTGTTTTCGCTTTAAAAATTTGGAGGCATCATTTGTATGGAGTAAAGTGTGAAATATATACTGATCACAAAAGTTTAAAGTATATATTCACTTAGAAAGAATTGAACATGAGATAAAGGAGATGGCTAGAATTAATCAAGGATTATGATTGTACAATTCATTACCATCCGGGAAAAGAAAATAAAGTGGCTGATGCTTTGAGTCGAAAAAGTAATGCTTCATTAGCAATGTTGCGTTTGGAATGTGATCCTTTGGTTAAGGATTTTATGAACATTGGCATATAAGTTGTTGGTGCAGGAAGTTCTTATTTTTTGTTTTAGGTATCAGTGAGATCATCTCTATCAGATAGAATCAAACAAGCACAGAAGCAAGACAGTGAGTTGCAGAAAAAGGTAGAGCTGGTTCAGAAAGGTAAGTTGCCTGAATTAAACATTTATAATGATTGCGTTTTGAGATTTTGGAAGAGATTTTGCGTGCCTTGTTATTCATAGTTGAAGAGAGAGTTGTTATGTGAAGTTCATAGTTCTCCGTTTTCAGTTCATCCTGGCAGTACTAAGATGTACAGAGATCTGCGGGAGTATTACTGGTGGGATGGAATGAAAAGAGATATTGCTGATTTTACTGTGAAGTATTTGACATGTCAACAGGTTAAAGCAGTGCGGAAGTTACCGAAAGGGATGCTTCAGCCTTTACCAGTGCCAGAGTGTAAATGAGAGAATATATCCATGGACTTTGTTGTGGGATTACCGAAGAAATCTCGAGGTAATAATGCAATCTGGGTTATTATTGATCGCTTGACTAAATCTGCTCATTTCCTTGCTATACGAGATACTTTTTCCCTAGATCAACATTCCCGTTTGTATCTTAAAGATATATTCAGGTTACATGGAGTTCCCCTCTCCATTGTATCTGATCGTGATCCCAAGTTCACTTCTAACTTTTGGAAAGGCCTTCAGAAGTCGTTGGGTACTGAATTAAATTTTAGTACAACATTTCATCCTCAATCAGATGGGTAGTCAGAACGAACAATTCAGACATTGGAGGATATGCTATGTTCTTGATCTATGGATTATCAGGGAATTTGGGACCAACATCTTTCTTTGGTTGAATTTTTATATAATAACAGTTTTCATTCCAGTATACAGATGGCACCATTTTAGGCATTATATGGGAAGCGGTGTCGAACTCCAGCTTTCTGGGATGAAGTGGGTGAAAGGATGTTTATGGGACCAGAATTGGTAGAAGAGATGGCAAAAAAAGTTCAGCTGATTTAGAAGCACATGAGAACAGCTCAGAGCAGGCAGAAGAGTTATGCGGATAACCGGAGGAAGTATCTATCTTTCGAGGTAGGTGAACATGTTTTTCTCAAGGTTAGTACTTGGAAAAGTGTGATGAGATTTGGTAAGAAAGGAAAGATGAGTCCAAGGATTATTGGACCATATGAAATTCTGGAGAGAGTTGGATCAGTTGCATACCGGGTGGCTTTACCTCCGAGTTTATCTAAGGTAAACAATGTTTTTCACGTTTCGATGTTGAGAAAGTATATGCTAGATCCATCTCATGTTTTGAGTCCAGAGGTAGTTCAGCTGGAAGAGAACCTATCTTATGAGGAACAACTAGTCCATATTCTTGACCACATGGAGCAAGTGTTACGGAATAAGGTGATTAATCAGGTAAAGTTTTTGTGGAAAAACCACATGATGGAAGAGGCAACATGGGAATCTGAAAATGCAATGAGGGATAAGTACCCCCATTTATTCGATAAGTAAATAAATTGCGGGGACGCAATTTTCAAAAGGGGGGAAGGATGTAACATCCCAAGTAAGTAATGAATAATATATATTTTTATCTATGTCTATTAATGATTAAGATAGTGTTTTAGAGGCTTAAAATGAAAATAAATACAATCTTATGCATGGAATACACTAATATTCTTAAAAGATTGTTTTACTGCCTTTTGATGGAAAACCATTTTTAAATCTATCTTTTGACAATTTTATAATCTATGTTTGTCAAAATAAACTTATTCTTTATGATTGGGACATCAAAATTTTCTTTGTTTGAATTTTTAGTATTTTTCAGACAATGTTCATTTTTTTATGAATAGTGAAAAATACTGCATTTTACCTCAAAACTGCTTTTTAATCTAATTTATTTATATGATTAGATTATCTTTTGAATTGGTTTTGAAGTGAAATTAGAATATATTTTTACCAATTAATCCAATGGTGGTCATTGGAATCAATTTCACTTTGAAATTGGACTTAAACTGGTGTCAATCATTTGATACTTATTGTTTCATAAAAACACGCTATTTGTCATGACAGCGGGAATTAATTATTAAATTAATTAATGTGACTTATATGTTTTTAATTTTTTAAAATAGACTTCATTTTTGAATTCGGAATATCAAATATAGCTTAGGGTGAATTTTTGGTATTTTTCTGAAAAACTTCAATTTTTGATGAATAGTGAAACCACTAAGTGGTACTTCTAAAAACTGTTTTTTCGTTTAAATGAAATTTTACCACTTATGTGTTTTGAATTTCAAAAATCCGACATACATGGTTTTCATTAAGAAGTAAAATGTGGTTCAATGAGATTAAAATAATTTTTTTGGTGAATAGTAACTCTTAAGTTCTTAATCGCGATTAGAGGTAATTAGTGTAGTTTAAGGTAAAACTAATGCTTTAATAAAATGAGATCAGCTTGACACATGTCCTACCCTCATTGGATGTGTCATGGCCAACCAATAAAATCCATGGGTGAACTTGGGGACCCCATGGAGCCACTTTGGTTGGGAAATGACATAAATAACTTTTTATTTAATGTAAAAGTAAAAATGACACAAACATGAAATGTTTTATTAAAACAATTTTTACATGGGGTTATAAAAATTATATTATTGATTATAAATATTCATTGGGAAGATAAAAAGATTTCCTACATCATAGTATTTTTTTTATAATTTTTAGACTTTAAATAAATTTAATTATTTATGACATCATGATGATGCAGCGATGACCTCATTATTTAACGATTTAAATAAAATGGAATGATAATGTAAAATATAAGACCTACACATGGTCCAATCCTATTGGATGTGTGGATTTAGAACCCTTATCACCTTATCCTCGAAAAAAATCAATGTGGGACCTCTTAAATCCTAATACCATTTTAAAATAAAGTGACTTTTCTTTACCTTCCAAGAGTGCCCCTCCTCTCTTCTTATAAAAGGCCCCCACCTCTACCTCCTTACCCACACTCCCAAAGCCTTTGTCTTGGCCAACCCCTGCCCATTTTGTCTCTCCCCATCCCTCTCTTACTTCTTGAAGCCTCACTTTGGGCAGAAGTCTTCCCAAGGAAGCCTTTGAGCAAAAATCTAAGAGAGTTACCCGATTTTAAGTTAATGTCTTCACTTGAGTCCTTTTGATTTATTTTGCTTCTCCAACCCCCTAAACTCTTTTTATTAATTTCTTTTGTAAAAACTCCAGTATCTTCAATATACTAGGATGTTGTTATAAGAAGGATTCTAGCTACACTTACACACACCTACATCTAATGGTTAAAGGACATACTGTTTCCGTGGATGGTGAATTTATGCCTCCCGAAACGATGATTGTTCAACATTTTTTTAACACCTTAAAAGGTGGCCATTAAGATGTCACTATATTTATATATGATATATAATATGTTTATTTTTTCCTTAATCTTCTGTATTTTTCATTTTGTGCATACCTTTATGGTTCCATTATGGGTAAACGCGATATCTTCATTTAAGGAAGTGCGGACTACCGCCCCCTCAAAGTGATTTGATTCGTTAAATACCATATGTGGGACGTATAAAGGATGGAAATATGATATTATATATGATATTATACTGGAATTATAATATACGTTTATATCATTATGATTCCATTCTATAAAATAAGAAATATAAATGAAAGTAGCGTTCATGCGTACGTACGGCTTACCGTCTCCATGAACGGTGCATTTCATTTCTTACCTCTAAATGATTATGTAATATTATAAATGCATGTATATACTGGATATATATGATATATACATCATGATTATAATTCTGGATATAATGGATACATGAACAACTTGTAATTATAAAGGGTTTATTTTTGACTCACGTACCAATGATCGTTAAAACGACCGTTATTAACTTAAATAATTACATAGTGTTTATGACATGGAAATAAGTGATATAAAAGGAATAATGAACTTGAAAAATGTTCTTAAGCATGTAGAAATTAACTCGAGTTTATTATTCAGGACATTAAAGAACGATCGAGTCAAGTCGGACCCGAGGTATGGGACTTCGTCTCAATCTCCTTTTATTGAGGCATATTTTGTTTTATACACAACCTTATTTTATATAGTGTATAAACCCCGTAGACTTTTACGTTTATTAAAAAGAGAATATTTTTTATACGAAGCGTTTACTAAACGACAAAATGGAATGTTTTTGTCGTACGTATGCGGCGATAATGACTTCTCCACCGCCGTGACCATTATTTGAGTTTCGGCTTCCTCTACAAGCCATACCTTTTTTAAAAAGAAAAATAAATACCATGTTTTACCTTTCTTTTGTTTTGGTATTGAAAATTGTTTTCATAATGTTTTTATATCAATGTGTTGTATTGATATCTTGTGATTGAAAGGTGGAAATGTTATGTTTCCTATATGCATGTTTTATGTGAAACGATTATGTTGAGGTTCTTGGGAATTATTATGAAGACGGGTGGTTTCGTGATAAACTAAGGGTGGGTGAGCCCGATATAGATCTCCAATGCATTGGGTAACGCGAAGGAGTGTAATGTTAAGGTTTCTCCGAAGAGATTTAGGGAATATACTGTGATGGGTATTCCAAACGTAACCAAGAGGGTTACTCCCTACGTAATAATGTTATGAATGCCTCAATTTACCTTTATGTCTTATGATTTCTATGATTTATTCATGATTTGATGAGGTATGTTGAAGTGCTTATGTTTTATGGGTAAAGTATGATTTCATTCTTATGTATATATGTACCCATGTTTCCTTTCCATATATATTTTATATCCCTTACTGAGATTTTTATGCTCATCCCAAGTTTTTTTGAAATGTTTTTCACAGGTCATGGGAAAGGTACATGATATGATGATAGTGTCAAGGGAGTGTCAAGAATGAATCCATGTTTTATTTTAAATATGTTTCCATTGATGGGAAATAAGAATATTATCTTTATGTAACCACTTTGTTTATATGTGGAATGTAATGCAAGTTTTATGATCTAATTCTCCAAAACTCTAAACCTGAAAAGATCCTCAATGTGTAATCTTGTAATAACTCAAGATTAAGTAAGGTTTAAGGCTGGGGTCTTATAGAAACTACACCAACAGATTCACCAAGAAAAACTTATAGCTTTGATATAACTTATTATAACTATAGCACCCATCACACCCTACGTGTGGGATAATTGAGTTGTGTATTTATTATTATCTTCCTTTGGATCTTATTCTCATGTTGAAAAAAATGTTGTGAACCTATCTTATGTAACCACATGACAATGGAATCGATATATAAAATGTTAATTAAATAATAGAAAGGATTTTATATAGTTCACCACTAAGTTCTACTCTAAGGATTATACAGTAATGATATGTAAATAGACCATATGATGTCACTACTTCATAGTATATGGTTACATAACATTGCATTATCAGATTACCAATCCTAGGAGAACTCCCCCTTTCAACCAATTCACTCACTACATCAAGGAATATTTATATGGAAATACTCAATGACATTTTTTATCAAAATAATATTACATAAAATATTTATACCAAACAAAAAGTGTGACATTATTACAACCTTGTTTACTCTTTCAAATCTATATATTCAAATGAATTCCTCTAATAATAGCAATTTATCTACCAATTAAAGATGTTTTAAGCACTCTTTAATTTATTTATCTATTACCTATAACTCAATATCCATTAATTAATACATTTAAATCATCCCATTTAAATTTTACAGATATATTATACTTATTTTCCAACCATTTATAATCCCTCAATTAAAACTACAAAAGTCAAATATAATCTTACCCAATTTAAAAGTTATTTTAATTTTGAATAAACATTGGAAATCACATCATCATGATGCAACTCCAGGTATTTTTTCATTAAGTACATCAAATTTACTAGATATTTTCATGATATTTCCTATTGTGATGTGATCCTTTATCGACTAAAAAATCGTAAATTTCTAAATAAAATATTATTTTAAATTTCTTGGGAATCATAGCACGATCCTCTAAAATCTACTCAAATCAAGGGTCCCTTATGGTTTGGGTTTCTACATTACATTGTAATACATTATTATAACCATAAATAGTGTTGCACTATAATTATGTGCTCTTTTGTGTCTGCATGGTTACTCCTCATAATTCATCGTTTCACAAAATTTTCATTCATATAAAGTATGTATTACGAAGTGATCTAACTGGATATGGAATGGTTTATTCTTATATATATAGGTTGTATTCATATATATATTGGTTTTATTGTTATATATATTGGTTTTATTCTTATGAAATACCATTGTGGAATGATATCCATCTTCATAGCATAATTACTCATCTTTCCCCAAATAGATACATGCCCAGATTGAACATGATCCTTACTAGAGTGCAACCATTATAGTCACTATGTAACATATATATTACAACATGATATATGACTTTATCTTTTATAGATTAATCTTATGTAGGCTCTTTAATGGAGTAACCACCATTCAAAAATTACCTCCAATACTCTCTAAATATTTTTCTTTCCAAAAAATGGATTATCAACAAACATAACATTACTTCATGCTATTCAAAATTCCATCACAAAATTAACTACTTCTTCTAATGTTTCCCACTTTTACTATATAAGTAACCTTGGTTTCAGCACATGTCTTTGTACCTTCTTTTTATATATGTTATATAATTAAATAAGTATCTCTTTTCACCAAAATATAAGATGAAATCATTTGATAATGAAATAATCTTTTGATAATTTAGAACTGAATTATATACTAACTTTTTAAATTTCATAAAATTTTGGGTACAACATATTTCCATCTAGAAAAAAAGATTTAACATTACAAAGTAATTAATTAAAATACGTAATATATATTCCAAAATTAGATTTAATAGCCATAAATTTCATAAATTCATTTAATTAACTTATATTTCATCAAAGATATAAACACTAATCAACAGATTTTAAAATTTTGTCAAATTGAGATAATTTAAATTTAATTTATGAATTATTATTAAAATTTTTTGTTTTTGTAAAAGATAGTCAATATAATTTTTTGCTAAATTTTTGAAATTTTGATGGATTAGAAAATAAAAAATCTGAATTTCATTTTTAATGAAATTTACCATGTTGATACAAGAAAACATAATCTGTCTAAAAAATAAAAATATAATAAATTAATACTAGTAGTATCAAATGCTTTATATCATATATGTTCACACTTCTTACAAGGATACTTAATTTTTCATTGTAAAAAAGTCTATATTTAATGATATAAATACAATAAATTCTTCAACACCCATGAAATAGATATAATTGATATTATCACCATGCATATTTTATTGATGGATTATCAAACTTTGATGCCATAATAAAAAAAATTACACTTTTTCCACCAATTATTTCCTATAAAATGAATAGTAACTAATTTTTTAATAAAAAATATTTACTACAGAATAATAAAAACTAATTACAATAAAAATAATAGTAATTGATATTTTTATATTATTTTTTATTAATTATTTTATTTAATTTAATTAATTAAGTAATAAAATAATTAAATAATTTTTATACTTTAATTATATTATCAAAAACAAATAATTTAATTTTTAATTAATATTTTCTATAATTATAAGAATTTAATTACATTAAAATAACTAAAATATTAATAACATAATTGATATTTTTGAACTATATTTTTTAATTATAATATTTTAGTCATTTTTTTAAACATGTGTTTCAAATAATTTTTAAATATTTACATAAAAAATTAATTTTTTATTAGTATAAATCATAATTTTTTAAAATTATTTTAAAATTTATTATATTTTATAATTACAATTAATTTATTATAACAGTCCATTAATAGAGCCTAAAGTCCATTACCCATTTATTATAAGAAATAAAAATACATCAAAAAAGAAGAAGTTGGGGTCATACATGGAAATACTACCCTCATTAAACAATCACAATGTGTTATAGATTCCAATAATAATCACTATAAGATAAAATAACACTTTTTGATTAACCTATGGTGTGATAAGATTGTCTAGCTCAACCATGGTGTAACACCAGGACCCGAACCATCAAGTCTGAGTTAGAGAGCCATAAGACCTCATGCACACCTCATCATATACCAAAGGCTTCCGAATAGAATTGAAGGCATGAACATCATTAGTGGTGAGACTAAGTCTTTAGAGTTTGTCCAGGTCTCACCACAGCTCCATGATCCACAACTTGACTATCAGCCACAGGCCCCTTGCCTTTACCTAGAACCTTGATCATGAAGTCTGCACATACATATATATTACCATTTTGGGTGTGAGTAACTTGTAAAGCACCACCAATTCTTCCTTAACATTTGTGCACAAGTATGACAGGTGTATCCCATGATAAGGATAAATGAGAAAGAAATCATAAAAAAATAATACTCTGAGTATCCATGTGCTAACCATTACACCATAAGTCCCGACCATACCTTCTTTGGATCCATTCCTATAGGATAATCAGATTTTTTAAAATGATCAAGAACTAGCTACAAGGATGGTGAACATATTTCTTAGAATACTTAATGAATTGATTGGACATGCCACTGGGAATCCACTAGGAAACGAGTGTATATGATACTCAACATCCATTAGGAATCAGGTAAATGTGATACTGAGCATCCACTAAGCATTAAATGTACATGCTACCCGACATCTACTAGGAATGAAGTAAAAGTGATACTCAATATCCACTAAGCATCACTTCCCCACATTCATCCCCTTTGACATCATCTCGGTATGTCATACACATTCCCTATCTAAGGGATAATCATATAATGATAGTAAAACTATTTTGAGTACTAAAACCAACACCTCCAAAGGTATATTAATTACGCATAACATAGTAGATCATACATTGGATAATAATAGAATGGTATCATTAGAATCAGTAGTAAGATTCATAAACACGTGATCAACATCAACCATAGAAATAGGCTATATAATCATACTCACGACACTAAGCATCATAAATGGGTCTCATGGGTTACACACACATCCATATGTGATCATAATCAAATATTGATAATAAGATATTCCAAAAAAGCATCAAAATAAAGAAACAAGAGTATAAAAAGGACAAAAAAAGAAATGAACTTTCTACCTCAAACTTGTTAATGTTAAGTCCAAAGGTTCACTAAGGAGTCATCACTAAAAACTTGTCCGTGTATTAATTGGTCCAATATTCTCACCAAGGATTCCTCAAACTAATTATAATTATTTCAGTTCAAAAATATAAAAAAACCACATGTGATAATATTATATCTCTTTTGGATAACATCTAAACTGTTAAATCAATCCATAAAATAACCTAACCATTTAATCCTTAAAGAAAATTATACTTCCACAAGTGATAATAATTTTATCTCTTTAAAATAATATGAGATCAACCTAAGATAATTATTCTTTATCATTCGTTGATAATTCTAGGTTATTATCATTTAATAATACCATTTCATTTTCCCAAAAATATTAGGCATTTAAAAATCAACAATTGTACATTAAAATGAAGTGGATTAAAATATATATTCTTATAGGGAATTATCCTTTTTAAGATGAACCCAACAATATATTTGAGGAAGAGAGTTCTACCACACTAAGAAACTAGAAGAACTTGAATTGCCTAGAGTCAACTTTTTTTTGTCTTGGTTAAAGGTTTTATGGACTAACTATATTCAATAGAAGATTAAAAATCAAAGGAAACAAAATTTCTTGCATTTATTTAAAAATAATAAGGTTTTTTAGTTTGCTACATAAAAACCCCAGAATTAAAATCACCATTTAATTTGTCTTTGAAATTATTCTTAATTGTGAAGTGTGTAAATTACTATATAATAGGAGTTATGGACTTTATACATTTCAAAATAATCAAGTCCCATGATTTTTGGTTTTCAAAATCCTAATTTTTTTTAGGTTCAAGTTGAAAAGAAGAAAACAAAAAATAATGTCATAAAAAGTTTTTTTTATCAAAAATATCATTGTGTACAGGTAACATGGATTTAGTGTTATGAAACTATGATGTCAAGTATTTTTTTCCCTTATGTGGGTCTCTTACCCTTACGTAGCTCTGGGTTACCCTTTCACATCCTTTAGAAATTTTGATTTACCTTTATACACCTCACACCAACCCTTATGTATCACTAGGGGTACCCTTATTCACCCATTATAAAAATAGATTTACATTATTTAACCTTTAGAAAAATAGGTTTACCTTTATGTAGTTTAAGGAAATTCATCTTATCCTTACACAGTATATATTTTACCCTTAAGTTACCATGGAAACTCTAGGTGGCCTTTATGAAACTCCCAAAACCATCATTCTTATAGGTATAAGGACTTTACCTTTACACATGCCCTATGCCATACATAAGGTTAAAAATAAAATTTTAAAGTAAAAATTTTTAAAAATGGAATCTATAAATTAAAATAAAAAGAGGGTTTTTAGAAATGAGACTGTTGCAATTCTCTTCCCCCAATGACTTCTCATCCTTGTGAAGTACCGTCAAAGGTTATGACCAAAACACTTATGAATTTGAGGTCAAACATATGCCTCCTTCTCCCACATATTCTCATGGATCCATACATGATTAAATATAATCTAGAAATGTAGTACCATATTCTTTTATAGTACTTTTCACTCCGGTATACAATCCAAATCAGGCATTCCACATATGATGTTCTAGACTCTAACTCAACATCATCCTAATTGATGACATTTTTGGAGCACAAATTTACTTCCAAAGATGATATCGATGAATCACATAATGTGTACCTCGATATTTATAAGGAAAATCCGGTTAGTAATCCATCATTCCAATCCTTTTGGTGATATTAAAGTGTCCAACATGTTGGGACACTATCTTCCCTTTCTTCCTCAAATGTTAGTGGCCTATTTGAGGAGTAACTCTTAGAAAAACCGAGTCACCTAAAGAAAACTATAAAGGTATCCTCCTAAAGTTAAAATTAAATTTCTACCTAATATGAGCAGTGATCAACCTTTTTTGAATCAGATTCACTCCCTTGGAGGAATCCAATATAATATTGGCCCCAATAACTACTTCCTCACCAACCTCATGCCAACAGTGTGGAGAATGACATGGCCTACCATAAAGTGCCTTATAAGGTGTAATATGAACTGAATCTAGGTAAATATTATCATATGTAAACTATTCCAAGGATAGGTGATCATCACAAGCTCCTATGAGGACCAAAATATAGGAATGGATCATATTCTCCAATATCTGAATCAACTACTCTGACCATCTATCTATCTGAGGATGGTATGTTGTACTCAATATTAGCTTAGTACTCAATTCCTTCAACAATCCCTACCAAACGTTTGATGTAAAATGAGCATATATATCGGATATAATCCTCATGTTATCTCTATACAAGTTTATAATCTCATTGACATATAGATTTCCTAGTTTATTTACTGAGCGACTCCTACAAATCAGTAAAAATTGAGAAACTCTTTTTAACTGATAAAAAATAACGCATACAACATTATGGATCCTTGAAGTCATGGTTAACCCCATAAAAAATTCTATCATGAAATCCTCCCACTTAAACATGGGAATAGTAAGTGGATAGAGAAAACCCCCAGGACGTTGGTGCTGAACCATTATCCTCTAGTAGGTAAAGCATTAGGAAACAAACCAAACCACATCCCTCTTTATCCCCAGTGACCATAACTGATACCTAGAGTAAAGGTATATATTTTTAACCCTAGGATGTAAAACCCACTTTGAGGTATGGAAAATTATCATTAGATCTTACTAGATGGAATTTAGGACTATACATATATTATATACTAGGATCACATCATAATCTTCTAATAACCACCTAGGTAATGAGTCACCCCTGCTAGCTGTTCTCAAATCAAATCACACTCTAGGTTGATTTCCTGGCAAGACTTTACCCAATATAATAAATAATATTTGATAACTAATAGGAAACATTCCACCAATCCCTAGTCCTCCAAAGAATCCATAAATTGGAAAATAATCTCATCATGGGACACTATTCCACCTATGGTCATTCACCAAGCTCTTAACCTAACTATGCCTTATGGCTAAGGGAATCTTCAATAATGTAACCTTTACCCGGTGAATAGGAAATCTCAAAATAAAATATTTTCAAGTATTCTACCTAGAACCTATACATAAAATTAATGTCCTTAAGTGAGAAGTTATAATAGAGGATCTTATGACCAGTATAGATAACAAAACTTATCATCAAGGAGATTGTGTTTCCAATAATTCATGTTTTAGACTACAACTACTAGCTCTAAGTCATGGGTAGGATAGTTTCACTCATGGGGTCACAACTAACATGACCCATAACTATTATCCATTCCCTCTAAATTGTTATTCCCCTAAACTAACTTTTGATGTATCATAGTAAATGGAATAACTAATCCATGGCTTGAGAAAGATCATAATTGGTGGTTGTTCAATATCTAATTCAGCTCAAAATAGTATCCTCACACTAGTTCAACCACCAGAACCTCACCCCTTTTATTTTTCATCATATTCATTGGTAGTAATAAATTGTAAAATTATTCAATAAAATTTCAATAGTACCCCACTAATCCTAGAAAAATATTGATTTCAAACAGATTCTGATGAAGTGTACAGAACATCACTACATACAATTTCTATGTGTCTAATAATATACCAATCTTAGAAACCACATGCCCTTCTAATTTTAGGTTTTGAATCCAAAATTTAAACTTCAAAATATTGATATAAATCTAATTTCATAAAAGTATACTTAGGAATATTTTTAGGTGTATGGTATGATTCTATGGTGTTAGTTAGTAAATTAGGATTTAATCAATGAACATCAAAATTAATGAGTCAAGATACGGTTGGAAGATCTTATTTATGAGAGCCATGATTTCCTGATGCATTTATTATTCAAAACAAAATCACCAAAAACTCATATAGACTATACCATCTACTAAATGTCATGTTCCAGATGACCTCCTATCTAATCCACAACTAGTGACAACCTTATTGGAGATCATTCTTGGAGAACTATCAATCACCTTATAGCTAATCAAATATATCACTGATCCTAGGAAATGGGTGTCTATTCTTCATAGTCACCCGACTCAAAGACTACCATCTGCCTTCTTGAAAAAATAGGTTCACCACATAGTGATGTATTGAACATGATAAAACCGTTTTAATCCAAGTTTTTATTTTAAAATCATTTAACTCATCTGGGAACATATGATCACGGGGTATCAAAATGGGTTACACACCTTACATGAGTTCTATCTCGAAGTCAAATACAATATCAGGATAGATTTTATTTGGGAATATTTCATGATAAAGATCCAAACCTAGAGGAAAAGTAATGATGGATACCACTAATCCTAATTGCACTCCATGGATTCATCAGAATAGTCTAGAATTTTCATATTAGAAAATAATTACTCGAATAGCATGTTCTTGAAGGCCTCTGAAGAAAGACCCTCATGTCAATCCACTTTTCCCATGAAACTCAACTATCGCCTTGAAGGTAACTAAACCATGAACATCACTAGCATGACTCATAAGTCCCATAGTGTCTCATTTAAATAAAATATTCCATCAATGATATATAACTAGTCCTCAACATCTTATGGTCTCAAAATATCTTGAATGTCTAGAAGATTCTAATGCTGCAAGTTGTGAACAGAGTCAACCATGGTCCTCAATAATCCTCCACCATAGGTAGGTACAGTTTGAAATACTCTAGGATGGAATGGATCTAACTCCCAAACCACTTCAGCATGTGTGGGAGCATGATCAGGTGCATCCTCATGCATAATCAGTCATGGAACTAGTGTGTAATCCCTAGTGATATTTTTCTAGTGTCTCTAAGGTAACATTTTTCTAAAATTCCAAAAAAACATTTAATCACTTGAATCCATTAATAAAGATTCTAAATAGTCTGTGAGATTGAAAAATGGTTCTCCTTGGATACTACCCATATCCCAAGGTAAAAACAACCTAGAAATACCCATGGTTCTTCATCCCTGCACATTATTCATAGTAATATTTATAAAAAATATAACATCATGATCGAGACCAACTAACCAATGAAAACATATATATCATAACGGTAAGGTAAAAATATTTATCACACAATAGGGAATATAATATTTTCCCATATAGATTGCACAATCAAGGAATTAAATTTTGGAACCACTATACAATATACAAAAGGTTTAAATATTTCATGTGATTATATATTCCTAATAATTATGTATTAACACACCCAAAATCCCATAAAACTGTAATAGAAATCTTGCAGATGGTAAATCATAGGATCATGACACATGATCTTGATTGGAACATGATAAATTCCCTTCCCAAGTCCCACACAGCCGATATCATTTACACCATGTCTCAATTTATTCAAAAGAAAATAAGAAAATTGTTCTTTGATACCATTTTTAATACCCTGAGCCAAACCACCATGTTCATGCGAGGGAGCTATAAGATCTCATACATTACTCTCCATATTCAAGAGGCTTTAAAATAGAAAAAATGATCTAAAAACTATTATAGTGAAAATTATACCCTCCAGTAACCATATCTTTTTAACCAAAAATGTATTTAAAAATATATCAATCTTAATATAAATTAGACGAATAAAAATAAAAATTGATAACTGATGACACACATGTCATAAAATTATTATAAATAAGAGTAAAAGTGTAAGACAATAAATAAATAAATTCTAATGAAATCCTATGAAGACTATCTTAGTCCCACTATAACTTCATGATCTAAAAGTAATCTATCATCATCGATCCCCTTTTCCTTACATAAATTCCAAATAATTCAACATGCACACACACAGAGGTTCCCATGCTGGGTGTAAGTAATAACAACTAATAGTTAACCAAAAATGTGTCCTTAAAAAGTTTACCAAAGTATTAAAATTTATAATTCATGATAGTAATAAATGCACAAGAAATCATAAATAATCATACAACATGTTTCAATGTGCTAATTAAGCCACCAAAATCCATGATTGCACCTGCTTTAGCTCTATACTATTGGGATAATAATAAATTTCATAAATGAATAGAAACTAGTCCCAAGTCTAGTGAACAATTTTCATAGAATACTCAAGTAATATAGTGAACATGAAACTTGGTATCCACTTGGAAACAAGTGTACATGATTTTTAGTATCCACTGGGCATCAAATAAATGTGTTTTCTGGAATCCACCAGGCATAGGGTGTACATGTTACCTAAAATACACTAGGTAAAAAGTAAACATTCTACTCAGAATCCACTAAGAATCTATACCCTTCATTCAGAACCATCGACATCATCATTTCATGTCATATCATGTTGGTCAGCATGTTTCAAGTACCAAAATAAATACCTCCAATGACTTTGTAATTATGAATAATAGGGTGGAAAATATATGGCGAAATCAGAGAATGAAATCATAAGAATAAGTAACAAGACACATAAACAAGTTATCAATATCAAAAATAGAAAATCACTATATAATCATACTAATGGAATCAAGCATCATAAATGAGTATCATGGGATAAACACACACTCCCACTTCTGATCATGATTAAACATGGACTACAAAATATTCCACAAAAGTATAACACCAAATAAAAAATATTATATAGGGTCCCTAAACAAAGAGGAACATCATACTATAATCAATTCAAAATCAAGTCAATATTTCACCACAGAATCATCACCCAAAACCCATATATGTATTAATAGCTTCAATATACTCACCAATAAATCATAAAATTGATTCAAATTATTTTATTTCCAAAATAAAAAAGAAACAAAACATGTGAAAATAGTTTCTCTTCATTGGATAATTTCTAAATTATCAATTTATGACATAACTTTAACTAAACATTTATTACTTAGAGAAAATTATAATCCCTAAATCTATAATAGTTTTCTCTCCCTAGAATTATTAGATGGGATAATTATTATTTATCATTATTTGATAATTATAGTATTTATCATTTAATAAATTTTTATCCTCTTTTAGAAATCTTTGAAATTCCAAAATGATCAATTAGACATCAAAATGGAGAAGTGAAAAATAAAAATTTATAAATGGAATTACCCTTTTTTTTACATTCACCCAAGAATAGATAAGAGAAAGAGAGTTCAGACACACTTAAAACCCAAAATAAGAATTTTAATTGTAGAAAGAAGACATTGTAGGTCTTTCTTGAAGGGTTTCTAGAATTATTGGACTCAATATAAGGTCAAAAAATCAAGGTGGTAAAGGTTTGGGAATTTATTTATAAATAATAAGTTGTTCTATCTCACATCATAAGACCCATGAAATAAAAATCACCATTTAATTCATCATTAAAATTATTATTAATCTTTGAGTGTTTAAATTCTTCCATAATATTCATTAAAAGATTTAAATGATTAAAAAGAATCAATTTCTATGATTTTAGTATTTTAAAATAGTGAAAAAGAATTACAGGTTTGATTTTGGAACAAGAAGAAGAAAAAGTGAGTTTTAAAACATGTTTTTCTAAAAAAGATCAGTGTGTAAGGGTTACATGGTTTTACCCTTACATAGATCACAGTTATCAAGTGAGGTTATGGGGTTGTACCCTTACATGGGTTTTCTACCATTACACAGCTCCAAGTAACCCTTTAACATCCATTAGAAATTAGAAGTTACCTTCACACTGCTAACACCTGCACATACCTAGAGAAAAGGTACCCTTATGCACCATTTGGAAATAAAGAGTTACCCTTATATAATCTTTAGAAAAAAAGGTTACCTATACAAATTTATAGTAAATTCATATTAGCCTTACACAATGATTGGTTTACCCTTAAATAACCCCTATAAACTCAGGGTTAACTATAAACAACTCCCAAAAACCATCTTTTGTATAGGTAAAAGAATTTTACCTTTATATTGGCCCTATTACATGTATAAGGGTAAAAATAATGTTGAAAATTATTAAATTGTCATAAAATATCTTATAAACTAAAACAAAAAAGAGGGTTTATAAAAATGTTGATGTTACACAAGGGGTTACCTCTATCATGTAAATACCGATCTATCCTCTATAACTTAGGTTTTTTCCAAGATTCTCCATTTGATGAAGTGTTAGTGATTTCTAAAGGTATTGAAGAATTGAAAACCTTGACTTCTATAATGATTGAATTTTTGTAAGTTATATTTTTAATTCTAAATGTTGTAACTATGGTATTTTAATTACTTTAAAAAAAATAAATATTTAATAATATACATATTATTCAATTATAAATCTCAATTATATTATTTTCAACATATATATTTTTTTAGTTCAAGTGTTAAAATTATTTTATAATATTTATTTTTTAATTATTTTAACTATATCAACTTTTATTATATTTCTAATTATAATTAATTTAAAATAACTCTTGATTATATTTTTAAATTAATAATTACTTTAAAATAAATTCAATTTTTCATTATACTTTTATGTACAAAAAATTATATTTATAAAAAAATTAATTTTAGTACCAAATTAAATTTATTCCCATTTTTTAATGATTATATTGAAATTAAATTAATTTAATAATATTTTTTACTTTTATTTTAGAAAATTATAACTTTGGTAGAAAATATGAAATAATAAACAAATAACTAATTAAATAATTTAACAACTAATCATATCAACCCATAATGTTAAAAATAAAAAACTAAAAATAAATGATTATAAAAAATAATTTGTTAATAAAATTCCATAACGAAGAGTGAGAAATCAATATGAGTTTCATATATGTATCCTAAAATCCTTACTTCATCAAAATAAGGAACCAATACTTTGAATGAAGTCGAATGGAATGAAGAGATAACTGATGTGAGGGGTTTTATAAATAGTTATTTTTGTGGTGGATAATAGAGACTAAAGGATATCCATCACTACTAGTTCAAGCACATGTTTTGCTTACCTTTTATATGCAACTTATTTTGATGAATTATTATAGATGAATCCATTATCAAGAAAAATATCTTATCCATTGGAAATAAGAACCGCTATTTTTAACTTATCCAATGAGAACATTTTCTTTATTATGATGGAAATTGGGATGGTTGTTTTCCAACACAATTAGTTTCTCCATTTTTAGATAACATTATTATCAACTAATTATGTTGGAGAAACTATTCCATCATAAATAAATTTTTATGATAATATAACATCATCACATTGCAAAAACCATTGATACTCCATATCACATACATGCATGCTAAAACTCATAGTGATGGAACCATGTCTCGTCAAAAAAAATTGACACTATTATAATTATTTGTGATATTTGTTTCTTCCAATAGAGTAAATATTCCTCTAAGGTATTATTTTTTATGACCCTTCTATCCATCACAATAAACATGTTTCCCTATTTTAGAGATATGTTTTTATTATTTTGGGATGGTTAATTGTCTGATGGGTTGAGAAATATCAAGATGAGTTTAATTTGGAAAAATTGGGAGACATATTAGTTAAGGGAAATTATAGAAAGGGGGAGGGGAATAAAATAAATTAAAATAAAATAAAATAAATTTATATACTTTTAAACTTTTATTTAATTATATCTAAACTATAGGATTCTAAATTAATTTTTTACTATTAAAAAAACCAAAAAAAAACATATTACCCCTCCTCTTTTTACATACCTGACTAATAACCCTTAAATTTCCCTCTTCCTCTTATTATCCCTTGATATTCACAACTGACCCTTTTAACTCTCCACTCTTACTCCTTTGATAAATAGACGTTATTTATCATGCTATAATCATTCTCACTATAAATATGCGATAAACTAAACTTCCACCCCCAGATCTGAAAATTATACAATTTTCTTTACGTAAAATAAAAACTATTACATTTCATCTATTAAAAAAATAAAAAGTTTAGTATTTATGGAAACTAAAAGAAAAATAAAATAAAAAACATTAAAAATTAATTTATTCATAATAACTGTTAGGCGTACCTATATTATATACATGATACCCACATTTTATCCTTTATAATATTCACATTTTTCTTGGGACATTACATAATATGAATATAGTGATCTTGAATTCTCTATAAGGGGTTAATATATTTGTAAAATGTTTCAAGACACATCTATACAATATATGATATATCATGATACATTTATAAAAAAATATTAAATACAATCAATATTTATATAAAAAAATTAATCTATTATGTATAAACATCATAATCATTTTTCCAGGATTAATTACCATGACATCATATGAAACTACTTCCCACCCATTAACAATATTATAATTTACAAGTATGTCTATATGTACTCTATCTAAAGTATCTCTAGAGACAAATCATTCCCCAATTCAATAGTTTGTGGGGTATTAATTTTTTAGACAACCCATCTCATACAATATTTTAATTCTAAATAAAATGATTGTAATGAATACATACATGAGTACATAACAAAAATCATTCATAATATATTATTAATAATTAATGTTAACATATGAGTAAGTGAAATGTCTATAAATATAGGGATTCCTTAATCATGGAATTTTATAAATATAAATGGAAATAATCTTCAATAAAATAGAAAATAATGTATAAATAATTAAGGGTACTTGATGGAATCATACCCCATGAAAGGGAATTATCTAAAAGATTCATATAAAGGGTTATTAATATAGAAATAAAAATCATTGCATAAAGATATAAAACATATACACCCATATCTAATAACATAGGGATATATTAAAATAATTTAAAGTTGTGATTCCAAGACATGTAATCTTACACTCCTTTCTTTACAATACCATGAGTAATTTTGAGGGTTTTTAAAAGGGTTGGATTAGGTATACCTCACACTACATCTTGGCTGAGCATTCCCTTCAAATTTTTATAAACAACACACCAGAGTTATAAAATTATATACATAAGAATTATCTAATAAGGACTAGGGGTTCTGAAATTAAAATTTCTAGGAAAAAATATGGAAATAAAATAACAATTTAAAAAACATTCAAGAGAGATGAATGAGTAAATATTTAATATTATTCACTTCCCATATTAAAAATAAATCATTAGCTTATAAAATTATCCAAATTGGATAGAGAATTAAGGATGTGATATATTTAGAGAAACATAAAGAATAAATAAAAATTTGATATGAGGATAATGGGTTCAAATTTTGGGCATTTGTTAGAGATATTTGTGTGAAAATTCATGGTATTATTTTGTATGTAAGGAGTATTTTTAAAACCCAAGGGTAAGAATGAATGTTAAATATAAATTATTTAAATAGTAATTTCTATAAAATACAATATTATATAATAATTTACCTATATATTAAAAGAATAAATTATTTAGATTCATTAATTTATTAAATTTATAAAATGAATATTTATATAAAATATGATATATGAATATTGAATTTTTACCATTCACTAATGAAATCTATTATCTTTAAAAATATCTAAAAAATATTCCTTAACTAATTATGACATCCCAAATGAAAATTTAAAATCCTATTTATGAAAACAAATATATAATGCTAATAATTTTAATTATTAATTAAAAATTAAATATATATACAAAAATTCCATATTTTGAGTAAAATAGGTATTTATTATTTCTAAGAAGTAAAAAAATATCATTATTATTTTCTAAGTTATAATTATTATTCAAAAATAAAAAATACATTAAATTCAATGGTTATTAATAACATGAAATGACTATATTATAATTATTTTAAATTAATAGGTTATGGTCATTACAAAAATTACCTCATTCCCTTAAAAAATTCATGTAATATATAATTTACACATATGGAATGCTATGATTTTTTCACTGTGATACCAAAATAACATTTCTCATTTTTTATTCTCTCTATAAAAGTTTTATTCCATGGATTATAATGTTTTTAATATTGGGTTTTTTATTTTATAATCTTGATTTTTCTGAGAAAACTAATTTTTTATTTAAATTCTAGTCGTGTTTTCATTTATATTTGTTATCCCCCGATACTTTTAGTAGTAATGATATATATATATATATAATTTTTAATTTTATTTAATGAAATAATGAAAAAAAATTATGTTGAAAAAATTATGTATTTTTTTCATTCTTCTTTAGTCATGTTATTTTTTTAAATAAAATACAAAATAATAATTATATAATCATGTTTCACATGTTAGATTTCATGAAAAGATACATATATACATGCATATATACGTAAAAATACACATACTCAAAAACATGTATACATGCATACATGCATATATATATATAAAGATACACTTATAGGTGTGCATATATACAAGCACACATTTATACTGAAACAACCTGAAACACCAAAGTTAGTGATAAGTCAGGTGTTTCACCCTAATACCACCTCAAATATGCCCGAGATAGACACTATCACAAAAGGCATAATATACATGAGTTGAATTGGTATATAATAACCCATAACATATTTAAGAAATCAACACATAATATAACTTTTAAACCCCAAAAATATATGTACAAAATCATTTTTTTAATATATGCATGAATTGTACATAATTTATCCATATTAAATTCCTATAGGAAACCTCCAAAGGGAAATAATACATGTGAAAATATAAATATGTATGATAGACATAAAGTTGGGGAGAAATATAACCCATTAAAAGGAATCTTATAACAAAATATGATATCAACTAACTCTATCACACACCACCGTACAACACTAAGAACCACCACCACTAGCACAATGCCCCAAAATTTTACTACTGCATTGTGTATCATTTTCACATGCACAACGTGTGTGGTAAATGATTCATATGTAGGGGTATGTATAAGAAAACCTAGTAGGATACCCCAAAAACACAAAAGAAAGATATAATAATAAGTTGGGTCAAATTAGAAGATAAATCCAAGATATTATTTTATGGATAGGAAACCCTGGTAAATAGAAGAGTCCTTATCCCCCACATATAAGCACTATTAATATCATAAATTGATATGGGTTCAAAATATCATAAAACATGTGACGTATAAATTACCCAATATTCCATTACTCCTATGTTACCTATTTTAAATTGGAATTGGGGACCCACACCATTCTGAGATAATTGTATTGGTACATGGGTTACTGAAGCCATAGATGGAGGACCCTCTCCTATATCAAATGGGGCTTTCATACTCTATCAATCATATATAAGACCCTTGAATTTTTGAATAATTATATCTATTGAATAAGGGGTTTACCAACATCTATAGAGGACCCATGTATTATCAATGGAATTGAAGTATTTACTCATTGATTGAAGTGTATGGAAGACCCACTCCCTATCATCAATATGTCATAGGGGGGTTATTGAATCTATAAAGCATGTGGGGGACCCACACCCTGGTATTGATATACCACTAAGGAGTTAAATATCCCTAAAACCATTGTAAATATCTCCCCCACATCCTTACAGTATCTTCTAGAATATATGGAACTCAAACTACACCAAATTCTTAGAAAACAAACCTAAGTTAAAAAATACATGATCCATCACATTCAATGTGAAAAATTACTTTAAAAGAACAACTTGTTTATATGTTTCTCACATCTATATGAGAGGATATGAGAAACGTTGAAGACTAACTAGTACATTACATTTAATCCACTAGACATGATGTGTGAGACTTAAGATATTTGCAGACTTGTACTTTTACTATTCATTCATATGGGGTCAATCTACACGAAGTTCCCCTAGTGGGTACATTTAATGTTGGAACTTTAGGAAAGTCATGAATGTATCCAAGGATCCCAAGTCCTGTAAAAAAATATACAGTGTATTCCTCTCCCATATATGGAATGTAAGGCTCGATGGTTATTTGACATGCATCTATTCAAGACCCAAGTTGTGTATCCCACGAGGCATAGTGTATGTTCTTCCAATATATTCCATGAGTACCAACTAGAACATATAATCATGTACTCATGAGATTAATTAGTGTTTTCTTCACTGACATGGTGTAATCCTTGGTACACATGATATATGTGGTTAAGAGGATGGACATGCTTGTACTATGCTAAACCTTAAGTCATGTGGTTAATCAAACATGGTGTGTGACACGTAGTCACACAATATTTGATATTTATATCACAATAAAAACCATATCCACCAACTAAAGGAAGGACATGACGTGTTTTATGTGATAACTCACTATGTGATATTAAACTCATCCATGAAAACCCTAGAAATTGACTAAAGCCGCACATGATGTGGGACATCTAGAATACAAGATTAATAGTTAAATTTTCTCACCAACTATTTAATTTATGCCAATTTTGATTTTAGACACCATAAATGCCATTTCTACAATCACATGTGCCTAACACACCACCCGCCAAGACTTGATGCCACATTCTCAGATTCAGTTCTCATATATTTCAACACCCATTTCTAAAAAACCATTGATAAAGACTCAGTCACTCTTTGTTTTCTAAGGACCCCACATAATTACTCTCACTAATTACATGTGGTTGGTCCACCCCACACCATCCATCAGCCTACAATATTTCTGATTGACCTATCTATAGTCATTACCATTCCCCTTACATGATACCCTACAATGTTTTTTCCAAAAAAAAATCACTATGGGTCCCCAATATCAATTCCACCTATCTCTATTAATTATCTAATCATCATATTACCTTTGAACCATTAGATTCAATGAATGTTGGTGAAGTTTTTATTTCACAAGAGGAAAAATAGAGGAGGTAGACATAGAATATGAGATAGGGAAGAAAGGAAATGGATTTGAATATGATTATAGATTCCCAAAAATTTATCCTCACATGTTCAACATCAAACATATGAGATCAAGAATCAAAAAATTAAGAAATTAATTAACATTATTCGCAGATCAATGAACATTTATAATCAAATATTTAGCCTTATATAACTCTAAAACACTATATAATTAAATTATGAAGTATATGAATTGATATATATGAAGAAAATTTCTATAGAAGTAAATAAAATTCCATTCTTGTAGATAATACACCAAATCTTCCAAGATCAACTCATCATTTTCATATTTTTTACTTCACCTCATAATTTTGACACCATCTACCTCGAGGAAAAACACCAATAACTCTCATCCTCTAATTATATTCCAATGAAATGATGTCTAAACCGAGTTAATTTGATTAAACATATATTTATTATAGGTAATTAGGTCAACTAGATGATTGTTTAAAAAACCCAAATGGTTCAGTTCAGAGCTGAAAACCTAAGCACATAAATTACACCTCTACTATTTAAAATACCATGTTTCATACAAACCCATGAGGTCGAAAATTACATTCATGGATCCATTTTATATATATCAATATTTTCATACATATAATAATTATTTATTGAACAAATAACTATTTAATATCCCTTAAAACTTAACTTGCTCAAAAGTTCACCAAATTCAACCCATGGGTAAACACCATGTCATGAGACTAACAAGATGATGTGAAAAAGATAAAAAATGTTAACTATGGTGAATTTTCCATTTTATTCATTTCAAGGTCTAGGACATTAAAATTCAAAAACGAGTTTAGTCTTGACTATTAGGACTAAGTTGTCAAGAATTTGTTTTTGGAAGATATAAGATGTTTTATATTGTCTTTTGATGTCAAGGGAGTTTAAGAAGAAAAGAAATCACCTCAATTTGTATTTGTTGGTGATTGGAATGACCATAATATTTTGAAAATTGGAATCACTATGATTATGACATTATATCATATTGATAAGATGTTTTATGGAAGAAAAGGTCTATCAGACTCATCTTGGGTATAGGATAAGGTTCTGATCATAATGGGGAATTTTTATCGGGTTTAGTTTGGATCTGATGAAAATCTGACAATGCTTTTCTATTTTTTAATTCAAAAAAATCATAAATTTTTAATACAGTTTTGATTTAATCCTTATGAATGAAAGGGGGAGTACTACCAATCGAATTATGGACCAGACTAGAAATAAAAAATTGCTATAAAGGATGAAAAGTCACAAATACTTCCTAATATAAGTCAAATGATGATAACATTATCTTAAACATATTAAAATTCATGAGGGAGTTATGATACATGATAAAGTTTTTGAAAAAATGATTTTTGGGAAGCCAAATATTTTCTATCTCAGTTTCATTGTATGAAAACACCAGATGCATAAATATTTGTTGGTAGAGAAGGTCAATCAGAACATGAACATGTGGAGGTGATGGTTTTCAGTAAAACATAAAATCCATGAGATAGAAATATTTAGAGTAAGAATATGAGAACTGAAAGTTCATTGGTATTATATTCAGAGAAGAAAATAGTTTTATGAAGTAGAATATACTAGAACTGGTCCATCGGACGCAGTGTGCCATCGATCCATTATAATGGATCCTGGAAGGGAATCATATTTTTTGTATCTTTTTTATATTATATATAGAGTTTTATCAGAGGAAGAACTATTTTTGATAATTTTTTAGGATAGATAAAAAGAAAATAAATTGGGAACCAATAAATATAGAGAAGGAGAAAAGTTTGTAGTGAGTAATACAAATAAGAGAATTGGAGATCCATCAATAATGTAGTCAACCATTTCTCATCAAGATGAATTGTTTATTGTTTTCTTGATGGAAACTTTGTTTTTAATAGGTTTGGTATCATGTGGGTCAGGAGAAAATAAATCCTATGATTTTTTTCCAATTGGGTCAATAGGAAGAAGACCACTGATATATGTTTATCATGTAGGTCAAGACTATCATACTAGAGCTGATACTGATAAACATCATCAGACCCAATATCATTAGTTTTTGGAAATAAAGGAAATGAGAATTTATTGAAGTATTATCAAGGAAGTGATTTAATAAGTTTTAAGAATGTTTTTTATATGTTTAATTTGGTACATATTAACCTACTATCACTATCATAATGAATACATCCTAATTAGAGGTTGGTTATGAGGATTATAATTAGAATACATATTTTTCTCATATGATAAATGTGGTTTCTTTCAATTGGTGCATAGTTTTTGGTGTAGATAAATGTAAAGAATAATATACCATATTTATCAATATGAATAAATCAAAATGTTGAAGACTAGTTCTTGTTATTGGCATAGAGAAACATAATGAGAAAATTGGAATAGGGAATTATAGTCAGAGTTAAAAATTCAAGAAACTATTAAATGAGTTAAAGTGAGAAGTGGTTTCAAGAAGAATCGAGAAGAGTGGAGAATCATTGAATAAGTTAAAGATATATCAAAAATTAAATAGAAATTTAAGTTTTGATAAAAAATCTTGAGCAGTAAAACTTTTTAGAGTCTTAAGAAAACCATATTTGGCTCTCCTAAAAAATGAGGAACCACTTTTTTCTTTCCTAACATGAGTACTATTTAGAAATAATATATAAAAGATCAGATATTATTAGGAGAAGATGTTTATAGATCAAGAATACCTGATAAAGTTTTACATATATAAGTATAAAGGAGAAAAGACAAGATTGTGATCTAGGTTTTTGGAATCAGACTGAGTAATTGGACTGGGGTTTCTAGACTAGGTAAAAAGAATTTCAGAAGTGGTTCAACCATATTTTAGTAGATTATTTTATTTCATTGAGAAATTAGACTTGGTAGATCAGACTGGAAAATCAGACTGAGTGTCATAATGACTTCTAGATGAAGCTATTTCCTATTGTTGGGTAATAATGTGAGGAATTGTTTTTATTAACATATTTGTGATATTTTATCAAGAAAACATAGTAACATGTTAGTTAACTTATTGAAAAAACTTTTTATTTAATCATTTGTTATAGAATAAGAACACACTTTTGTATCAAACATAGTGCTACATGAGTGTAGGGATATATCCTACTCATTGTATTCCACACAAAAGGATTTATTTCTAGTGGATTTTTTGGTATCGGATTGTTTTCATACCACAATAAATATGTAGCTACTCTTATCGAGTAGTGAACTTTATAAATACTTATGTTCTTATGGATGTGTGTTTTGTTTTGTTTTCTTAAAGGTAACAACTCTTCAGAAGGAGGCATAGGTTGTTTCATAAATAAGGAAAATTAAAAGAAAACATTATCACTGAATCACCTCCTCCCCATCTCAGTGATATATTTATCTTACTAGTCATTCTCAATTGGTATTAGAGCCACATTCCATTCATTTACCCTTTACTAAAATTTTGAATAAGAATTTGTGGTGGAGAATATCAATTGTGCGAAATGCAATGGGATTATGGTCTTCGATGGTAAGAACTATCATATCTTGAGGGATATAATGTTTCATTATATTATGTCTATTGGGTAAGATGTTCTTGAAGCTGCAATAGATGGATTTTTTCCTATTAATCATAAATTTACTCTTACATCTATTTAGTAGAAGAATCTCAAGATTGATGGAAGCTCCAAGAATGATTTACTCTCATAACATTCCAAAACTAATTTTTTAATAGTGAAAGGTATTTCCATTGTCAAAGGTATATGGGATAAGTTGGGTAACTTATATAGAGGAAATAAAAAAATTGAAGAAGGAAAAATTAGAAATTTTGAGGGTGAAGTATGCAGATATGAAGATACGTAAGTATGATTTTGTTGGAGACTTATTTACTAGGTTAAATTAATTTTTCTACACTATCACATTTCTTGGTGAAAATTTGGTGGATTATATAGTTGTTAAAATGATCATAATAATTATTCCCAAAAGGTTTGATTCCAAAGTTTCCTTATTGGAAGATATAGATAAGGAACTAAAAACATGAAAAATTATTTAGAAACAATCCCAAGTGATGAAGATACATCCTCTATATTATTCTACATGAAAAAATGCTCATAATAGGCTACTTATTTATTTTATTCTGAAATATATGAGCTAAGACATAAAAAAATTATAAATAACTCCCTGTACATGGAATGTACTTCACTAGACACAACTTTGACCCTCAAGTAGTGGACAATCATGTACTACCACTATCCAATCATGTGGGGACACCTAGAAGGCATGCCCTAATGGTTAAATGTTGTGTGGTACCTATATTATAGTCATGAATGGACCTAAGGAGATCAATTCATGCATACTAAATACCTGTATCATCCCTTTTAAATATGATGTGTAATCCTTGATGGTTATATTTTATGCATCAAACTAGGACCTAAGTTGTGTAGCCCATTAGGCATGGAATGTGTTGTTCTACTATAAGAAATATGAACCATCCTGAACATCTGATCATGTACTCGCATAGTCAAGTAATGCCCTCTTGATAGACACAACTTGATCCCCAGTACATATGGCATGTGTGGCCTGGTGGATGGGTAGGTGTGTACTCTGATACACATGGATTCATGTGTTCTTCAAAACATAATGTGTGACCCATAGTCATATATCATGTTATATTTACTACCCAAAGGAAACCCTATCCTAAAAAAAGGAATGACATGGTGTGTTTAGCTTGATAACATGGTTTATAATATCTATATCATCTATAGAAATCCTAATCACAGACAAAAACTATATACAATGTATGATATGTGGACCACATGTTGTATAATTTTGTTTTCTTAATAGATCCAAGATCTTTCTTACTTAAAATATCATTCATCACATATTCCATTTCCATTTACATTCATGTTGAATGCATTGCATACCAAATCCTAGTACTATGTCCTCACATATGGTGTCCTTCCATGCTAACTCACATCTCCAAAAATTCCTTCATCTGAGCCACCTTTTCATTAAGTCCCTTGATGATGCCCTACCAACCTGCCTTCGAAAGCCACGCATGGTCTGACAGCCCCACACCACCAACTAGCCAATTCCATGTATGAATTGACTCCTGATATTCATTAACATTCCTCACTATTTCTACCATATGAAGTCCTTCCTGACATGTAACTCTAGGTCGTCTTTATTAATCCACCCCTCATTATTCATCTCCTCATTATCCTCAATGTTATTAAACAACTAGGGAAAATGAATGTCAAAGGGGTTTTGATTTCACATAAGAAAAATAAAATGTTGGTAATATAGAAAGGGAGATGTGGAATAAAGGAAATAGAGGTTAGAATAATTTTAGCCAGCCAAGTTATCATCCACACACATTCATCTTTGAATAAATGATATTAAGAATCCACAGGAAAATTGAAAAATATCATTCAATGGTTCAATAATTTAGATAATCAAATATTAAATAACCTAAATCCACAAATGGCTAATAATTGAATTTCAAAGTCTACGAATATAAATAATATAAGAACATGGATAATGAAATAACAGAAATTCATACCCTATAACATTTGATCTAGAGATACCCATATCCATTCATAATCATTGTAATTTTAACTTTTCTTCATGAATCTGACATCATCTACCTTGAGGAAGACCACCAATATCACTTATATTGTATGGTTTTCTTAAAAAAATGACAGATAACCCTAGGAAAGTTATTTGAACATGAATTTATAATAGTGAATTATACTAATCCAGAGAATTTTTTGAAGACTAGAAATGGATCAGCCCGGGGCCCAAAACCCAGTCACCTAAATTAGACCTCTCCTAAGTAAAAAATCACATTCCCATCATTGGTTTAAAATCCATCCCAAACTAAATTTAGGATATATTAATATTTTTATATATGGGATAAATATATATTTAATAAATAAATATTAAATATAATTTAAAATATAACTAGTTTTACACAACACTAAAATTGAACCCAAGAGTAAATATTAGATCCCAATACCAACCAAGAAATACAGAAACTTTTCTAATATCATTTACAATGGATAAATTACTATTATACAATTTTCATGGTCTGGAAATAGGAAACTTGACATTGAGTTTTGTCCTGACCAAGGAAACTTCTAAGTCACTATGTGTACATATATACTAAAATTCATGAAACCACGAATCCATGCTTACATGAATGTATGAATCATTACATAAATCAATCTATGCGTACTTGCATAAATACAAGTTTAAATGCATACCTAAAAATATGAATTATTGTATGCATCCATCTTTGTAACCATACATCTACATACAATCACACACACACACACACAAATATATATATATATATATATATACATGAATTAATGAATACATATATACATGGATTCATGTATATTTGCATATATGCATGCATGTTTGCATTCACATGCACACACACACAAACATACATACAGACACACAAAGATACATATATAAATACACACACATATACATGAATGGTTTTGTAATACATCACTATACCCATAAGAAGTGCCTGAAAATAAAAAATACCCATATGTAAGATTTTATGGGAGAGGAATCGCCATGATGAAATTAAAAACCATAAAATAAAGTTTACCTCTATATCCATTTCAAATCCTATGAAACTATGAGTATGAAAATTTCTCTCTAAATCTACCAAGTTGTTCTATCCTCTAAAGGTACCACTAACCATTAGAGTCCCTAAACTCTTTGGAAGGACAAATTGTTTTTCCAAGGTGTTTTAGTACATAATCTATAATATTGAATGATGATAAGAGATTCGTGAGAGTTATTTTTTTCCTGAATAATCACCACTATGTTTTAATTAAGTATATGAAATCCCTTAAATTGATCTAATTTATTATATTAAATATTATATTAGTGTCTAAAATTTATACATTATAAAACAATTAACTTTTGGTTTTCCACTATTATAACTCTTAAAACAACCACCACATTAATTTACTATCTTGATAAAATTTCTTTTGACCTTCACTTACTCATTACATAATCAAATGATGTGTAAGATTAATGAATTTATATGATAATAATATTATGAAATTTAGCTGTATAATATGTCATTTCATTCAAAAATAATCACCATCATATAGTTTAATAATTCTTGATCAAACACAAACTATGGTTTTATGACTCTCACAATGTCACGGTTTCTTTATTAGTGATTATTTTTAACAATTTAACACATTCATTAAATCATTAAAGACTCCAGGAAAAGCTTTACTACACTTTAAAACCCCATCCAAAATCATTTGTTAAATATTATTACATAAAAATCAATTTAATTTGGGATAAAAACATTATAGAAAATAAATCCTTATTCTAAGACCTACTATGTGAACCTACAATCCCTCATATCATTAAAAAACAATTATTAATTTCATATTCCATAATAATAAGAAATGATATTCCTCTATAAAAATTTAATTATTACTTAAGATACAAAGTTATTTGATATCATCTTGATCCAAAACATTTGTATATCCCTAGGAATATGTCCATTATAGGATATATATTTATATATATCATTTGAAAGATTTATAATCCCTTTATCTGTCACATCTATTGCAAACTAGACATGAAACATGTAAATATAGTATAATTTATCTCACACATTCATGATTCTCCTAAAAAAACTGGCCAAATCGAATAAATATATCAAATTAAATTCATTCTAATATAGTTAAGCACATAAGAAGTCACTTAATTAAGCATGTCCATAAATTTCCTTGTCCTAATTTAGTAGAAGTATCATATATTATTCTTATAATATGAAAGAAAAAAATTAATCATTGTTAAACTCAACTGGTGACATGATCATAAACTTTCCTAATGACCCCAGAGTAGCTTAACCTAAAGGCAGACATACGAATGGTATCATAGTTTGAAGGATTACATGATAAGTATATTTTCAATGTTAGGTAATAGGGACTCATATGAAGTAAAAACCCTTGAATATATGGATAATTGTATTCCATTACATGTTATATACTTTTATGGGTCAATCTAGGTAATAAGCGTCCTCTTATTGTCTAATGAGTCTACTATATATCGTATACAAGATTCTATGCACTATAAACTTAACATATCATCATAACCAATAATACCCCATGATGATCATCGATTATGAACAAATAAAAGTTCTACTTTTAGTGTATTTTTCCATTCCATTTTTCATGATATATCTTAGCACATATGAATTAATAATAAATAGATATTTATATCATTATAAAACCATGATTAATTTACATAAAATAACTATTAAATCTATCCTCCCATGTATCTAATAATTGAATAGTTTATATACCACTCATGTTTCTAATAAAATAATGTATTTTTAAATGTATCTACGACATTCTACTATATATCCACCTAACATATATTTACATCTCCCCTCTCAACAATTTATCTAATTAGATTCTATTTAAAATGTACTAGTTTAGTCCTTTAGTGAGATCGTGGTTCCTTGGAATGATTAATGGATCTTTTATTGATACAATGAAGCTCAATTACTTTCAGCTTGATCTAAACCATCCCAAGTTTAGTGATAAACTTCTTAATCCAGATATATTTCATTGAAACATCTAATTAAGTGATGTTCTTTTCATTTTTTATTAACTATGTCACAATGTTTTATTTAAACCTCTTCTAACAATATCATTATCATTGAGGTAAATAATGAAATTAGATTGTGACATCATATCATACTTTTCAATTTTAAAATTGGAATTAATGCTTCAGTTTAAAATAAGATCATCCTGACCACTTAAGTACAAGAATATATCCTTACTTATTCTTGATTACTTAATGATGTTTTTGATTAAATTCAATGACTCTCACCTGGATTGGATTGATATCTATTTTTCATGCTCAAAGAATAATATAGAGTAGTTTGATTATAGAACACTCCATACATGATATATCCTATATAAGATGTATAATGAAACTCATACATGTTTATATTTTCTAAATCTTTATAAGAACATTGAGACTTTGTGAGACACATTCCATATAGAACTAGTAAACACCATTACTTGGAGTTCTCCAAAATAAATATATTTAAAAATTTATAAATATATATCTTATAAATCATTTTGGGTAACCACTTATAAGAACCCAGATCTTTCTTTCAGGTATGTTTTTCTCTTTCGGTTGTTTTTGAGAAAAAGAGGAGTTTCTGGAAATTTTTGAAGTACACACCATGTACATATATGTATACATCGTGTACTTATTTTCCACATGTAGTCGTGTGCTGACCATGTAACAACTGTGCACACAACTGTGTGTGGTGACCTGGAGAACGCCTAATGTGAGGGTAGGTAAGGGAAAGTACACCCCATGTACTTCTAAAGTACACATTGTGTACATTTTTTTCATTAAATGGACTGGGGTCACGTCTTATTGGAAAAAGTGTCTTCTTCTTCACCTTCTTCGACCAGGAGCATCCTTACGACTCCAATTCTTCCCTGAGCCCCTGATCAGGCATCCGTTCTCCAAATCGAACTTCGTCGGTTGCGTTGGAATCACATTTGTGAGTTCTCTCTTCTTCTTGAACATCATATCCTGATTTCTTTTCTCTAGTGAGTTATCCTCAGTTGAACGTTTTAGAGGTTATTGTAGATCTATTATATTATAGGTCAATCCAAGGGCTGAAGCTGGAGTATATCAAACATACAACACTGAGGTAGGTGTCTTATGCCTTTCCGTAGATAGACTTTGAGTTATATGTGCAAAAGTGCCCAATACCCTTGATCGGGGTATTACATGTTTACAGTTTTAACTCTGTTACTACTTGCTATGATTTATTTGCTGGAGTAGAGTTCAATTGAATGTGAATAGGGTAAATTTATATGCTATGGATGTGTTGAAATGCTTGTATTTTTTTATGACTGTTTGGTCTTCCTTAGCCGGGTAGGCTGCTTGGTTTCCATTCCTAGTGCTGTTAGGATGGAGTGATATTATTTATCTGACATGTTTTTCTACTGTATACTATTTATCCAAGATATTCTTGAGGTATAATTTGGCCGTTATATATCACTATGCTCTATTGACTTACACAGGTCCATGAGAACTTGGTGTAGTAGACCATAGAGAGAATGGACGTTGAGGGCTTCTCCAGAGTGAATGTTTACTGTTACAATACCAGACCATTGGGGGAATGGACGTAAGTGCTTCCTCAGAATGTCTATAGTTCCTCGATGCAGGCCACATGGGGAGTCGGACATTGAGTGCTTCCCCAGAGGGCCCTTTAGTTACTGATATTAGACTATAGGGGGAATTGACGGTGAGTGCTTCCTTAGAGAGTCTGTGCAAAAGTTGAACCATAGGGGTTAGACTGTGTGTATTTCCCAGAGGGTTGCTTGTACTATTTGGTTAAACCAGAGGGGTTAGGCTATGAGTACATCACAAAGGGTTACCTATTTGTGGTTATCTGCATATTTGATATATTAAATTGAATGCATTGAAACTGTAGGATTGTTTACTTTTGAGTACTTCCTTGTTTACTGCTTCTCTATGCTTATTGCCTGCCATATATATTCAATGACTATTAGGCACATATCTTTGGGTGGTTTCTTATTGTAATTTAATCTCACACCTGGTTTGGGTCATTCTTTTGGGGCCAGATAGATTATATTGATGCAGGTATGGATAAGGTAAAGCGTCCTTCTACTTCAGGTACTTGACTGCAGAGAAGCTGGAGATAATGAGACCAAGCTGAGGATTGTGATGCTGAGGAGTTTATCTGTTTTCTTTTGTAATTTGGTTTAGTACTGTATTCTAACATTGTGACTTCTTTGGATGTTTTCCTAGACATATGTATCATGCATAATTTATATATATATATATATATATGATTCAGTTGTTCTTACTTTTAGTCTTCAATTGTTTACTATTGTATGGTATTAATACTTCTTTTTATATAGCTATCTGTTTTGTTTCTGATGTGTTACTGTGACAATGAGGGAATAGTTCCCCCACTATCACACCCAAGTCCCTCTCTTCTAATCGTTAACCTCTTGCGTTCGGGGAATTGTTCTTGAGTCCATGTGACCAACCGGGTACAGGGTGCCTCTGGGTGGCTTTTGGAATCGGGACGTTACAAAGTGGTATCAAAGGGATTCTTTATTTTTGACTTAATGTTTGGAGCCTATATCTAGGGATAGAAAGGAATAGGTACTTTTTAATAAGCTATGGACAGAAGTTGCTAACCCTTGTATAGGGAAAATACAATCTACCTCGTTTATTGCAATCTCTTTTCTGGTTTTGCAATTTTACAGTTGATTTGATTTCACCATTGGGTGATTCACATGTTTTGTTCTATTATTGTTTATATTATGGAGGTTCTATTTCTGTTTCAACCCAATGAGATGAGGGTATTCCATCTCATGCATCATATAGACACTTTTTAGATATCACATTTCATGCATTATTACCATGCCATTTAGGGTGAATTAATGATTTCATGTTGTTGTGATAGGTACTATTCTATATATGCATGTTGTTGTGATAGATGATTTGATAAGAATACCTATTGTTTGATAAGGTATTAAATTGTGAAATGTATTATTTGAATGAAATCCAAACTTCGGTTCTTGAGGTGTTATGGGCCCTCATGGATCAGAATTTGGTTGATCATTACCTTGTTTTCCTTTTATATGACATGTATAAGATGCCAAGATTTGATTTGTGGGGAGTGTGGGCCCTCATGGATCAGAATTTGTCACTTTAATGTTCATTTCAGTGTTTTTTGGGCTTCTGGAGTAGTTTCTGAGGCTTACTATCCGGAAAACTACAGAATACATGGCGTGTAATGATGAATACACACCATGTGTTCTTCTGTTTGAGAAGATACTGTTTTTATTAAGTACACACCATGTACTATATGTACATGTTGTGCAGTCTCTAACCATGTTACTGACTGTGTGGGTAGAAACATTGGGTTGGTAAATCTTGGTAGAACATGTCGTGTTCCATATGTACACGCCATGTGGTGTAGACCATGTGTTAACCCATGTGACTAATGACACAGATGGATGAAATCTTAAGTTATACACGCTGTGTCATGTTTGAACATGCCCTGTAGTGTAACCCATGTATCTGGACATGTAGAGAACAACACGGGTCAGAGAAAACTTTATGTACATTCTATGTCTCGTACAAACACACCTTGTAGAGTGAGACGTGTAACCGACCATGTGACTAAAAACACGGGTTGGTGAAGTTCATCTAGTACACAATGTGTTTGGCATTAACACGCCGTGTAGTTTTATTCTAAGAGAACTGTGTGGCTTAACCGTGTAGAAGAACTCGAGAAGGGAAACAGGATTCAAGTACATGTCATGTGTTTGGAAAAACGTCATGTATATGGGGTGTTATACGACCTGGTTGGCAGAAGTACATGCCCATGTGAAGGCTTAAGGGAGCATGTTGTGTAGGCATTATACTCGATGTGTATCCTTGTTTTAAAAAACATGAATGCATTATTTATCTTATTCACTTCTTATACTTCTAGTTTTCAGTCCTTGATAATCTTGATCTAAGGTGTGTGCTTGAACTTGTAGAGTCATGCCACTGAGAAGTCCTCCGGTTGTACGCCAAATTCAGGGCAGTGATCAGACATTGGATATGGCTGATCAGGGAATACCTATAGATCCTCTAGTTGTGCCAGTCTTGGCACTAGCCATAATTCTAGAAATAGGTGCTAACGAACAGTTCTGATAGGGATTTATGAGGTTCATGCAGACCTTCCACAGAATACTGCATCCTGCCTCATCTATGGAAGAGTTGATGCAGGTTTTTCAGCAGCAACATCCTACCACCTTCATAAGGGAAGGACCTCAAAATACAGATTCATGGTTAGAATCCATGCTATCTATCTTTTACCATCTAGAGACACCTCTAGAGAGGATGGTGAAGCTCGCTATGTACATGCTTCTGGACTCTTCCAAGAGATGGTGGGATGTGATCTTACAGGCGGGACACCCACATGTTATGGCGTGTGATGAGTTCCCGCATGCCTTCTATGACTACTTATACTCAGAGACATTGAGGGTTGATCGAGCCCAAGAGTTCATGATTCTAGAGAAAGATACTCTTTCTATCATGGAGTATTCTTCTCGCTTTACAGATCTGTAGCGCTTCATGCCTATTCCAGGAAGTGATGAGTTATTTCTGGAAAGGAATTTTGAGGATGGTCTCAGGAACGACATCTAATCTCATGTGAACATATTCAGGTTGACTTCCATCACTACTATAGTCAACCAGGTGCTGATCATGGAGTGAAATCTAAGATATTCTGGAGTGGTGAGCCTGGGTGGTTCAACAAACGTAGATGGAATCCCTCCACCTAACAGCAAGAAGCGCCGTAGGGAGTCTAAGTGTGGAGAGCCGAGGAGAGGAGGCACTTCTTATGGCAGCCAAGTGGTGTGCTACCAGTGTGGAAATAATGGGAATACCAGGCCACATTTCCTGAGAGACCTAGTTTAGTGTCGATCATGCGGTAAGATGGGTCATCTTCAGCACATCTATCAGATCTTTTCAGTAGTAGCTGGTGACAAAGGTTCTTCTTTGACTCCTCATTTAAGAGCAACAACACCAGCTTCTCATTAGTCTATGAAATGGAGTTCTTCTATCCGTTTATGCCGAGGTGGAGGTTGTGGCCGTGGTATCTAGTCACTAGGTTTTCAGTGACAATAGGGTGGATCAACTCAGATTGGTCAGGCAGGGTCACAAGGCCGTAGTGCTGGTTAGACTTTTGCAGTGGAGTAGACCCAGCTGGAGCAGGATCCCAGACCCTCTATAGTTTGAATTACGATCCTAGTTTTCTCGGTTTTAGATTCTACTCTTTTCGATACTGGGGATTCCCATAGATTTATATCTGTTACTACTGTGGAGAGCCTTGGTCTCTGTATATTTTATTCTGCTGATATCTTGATGCTAGACACACCGTTGGGGATAAGAACGACTAGTGTACGATAGTGCAAGAAGTGGCCTCTGGAGGTTGGTGGGTTTCACTTGTTATGGGACCATTATGTACAAGATATGAAAGGCTATGGTGTATTTCTTGGAATGGACTGGTTAGTTCCCTTCCTGGTAGTTGTCGATTTCTATCGTTGTAGTGTGAGTTTCACATCACCAGAGGGAAAATTGTTTCTTCAAAAGGGAAAATGGGATGTCCAAGAGGGTAGAGCAGGACCCAAGCATCATGGGTTGGGAGGAGTTACAACCTAGATTTCTAGTCTTTATCTGGATGACCAGGGGACTTCACAGATATACTTTCCTCCAGTGGTTGATTGTTTCCGGGGTGTCTTTCTAGAGGACTTTTTAGGTTTGCCTCTGGAGTGAGAGGTGGAATTTTCTATCGATCTTGTGCCAGGAGCAGCACTGGTGTACATTCCTCCTTATAGGATGGATACACTAGAGTTACCTAAGCTCAATAAGCCATTGGATGACTTACAGAAAAAGGTTTTCATCTGACCCTAGGGTTTGCCTGTCTTGTTTGCGAAGTATTCGGACGGTACCCTCGTAATTTGTGTGGATTATCGGAAGTTGAACCAGTTGAGGGTCAAGAATTGATATCCCTTGCCGAGGATCGATGATCTATTTGATCATTTTTGAGGATCCCAAGAGTTCTCGAAGATGGAATTGAGATAACGTTCTCATCAGTTGCGCATTAGACCACCAGATGAACCACTTACAGCCTTTCGGAGGAGGTATGGTATATACGAGTATGTGGTTATGCCATTCGGTTTCACAAACACACCTGCAATTTTCAAGGCACTGATGAACCGAGTGTTCTATACATACTTGAATTCCTTCATGGTAGTCTTCGTATATGATATCTTGGTGTACTCTCACACTCGACATAACCATTCTAAACATCCTGAGATCGTTTTGAATACATTGAGAGAGCATCAGTTATATGATATGATCTCAAAATGCAACTTTTGGATCAACCAAATTCACTTATTTGGTCATGTTATCTCAGAGGCAGGAGTATCATTAGACCCAGAGAAAGAAAGAGAAGTAGTTTCCTGGGAGAATCCGAAGAATTTATTTGAGGTACGAAGTTTTCTAGGGCTGGCAGGTTACTACAGAAATTTTATACAGGACTTTTCACGCTTAGCAGTGCCACTGACGTGCCTGAATAAGAAGGGTGTGAAGTACTGGTGGTCAGATTCTTGTGAGTCAGCCTTTCAGAAGCTGAAAGGGAGGTTGACATCAGCCCTGATACTAATATTTATAGATCCAGGAAAAATATATATTGTGTACTGTGATGCATTAGGTATCGGGTTTGGAGTAGTGCTTATGCAGAAAGAAGGGTTGGTTGCGTACGGGTATCGGTAGTTGAGGCCACATGAGAGGAACTCACTGATGCTCGATCATGAGTTGGTAGCAGTTGTGAATGCCTTACATTGTTAGATACATTATCTTCTCTAAGAGGATTTGGTGATTTTCACCAACCACAAAAGTCTCAAGTATATCTTCACTTAGCATGACCTAAATTTGAGACAGCGAAGGTGGGTTGAGTACCTTCAGTCCTTTGACTCTGAGCTTGCCTACATGCCTGGGAAAGGCAACGCTGTGGCTGATGCGTTGAGCAGTAGGACTCAGATACAGGCATTTCAAGAGGCCAATAGTGAGCATAAAGTTATGGCGCTTTTCTCTAAGATGCATTTGGAGCTTCACGATAGTCAGGGACATACGTTTCTTTATTCTGTAGTTGTTACCTATAATCTTCATGATCAACTGAGAATGAGGAAACTATCAGATTCATAAGTCCTAGTCCTATGGGAGAGTGTGTCAGGGGAGAACCCTATTTCTGGATAGATATTAGTCAAGGATGAGATTTTTTGTTTTCATGGACACATGTGGGTGCCAACAGACATACGTGAGGAGATGATGTGAGATTTTCATTCGTCAGTTTGGGTAGTTCATCCTGGTGTAATGAATATGTATCATGATCTACACTGTCAGTATTGGTGGCTAGGTATGAAGAGAGATGTTGCTAGTTTCTTCATGAGATGTTCCACCTGTCAGCAGGTGAAGGTGGAGCATTAGGGACCAGTAGTTACCCATTCCATAGTGGAAATGGAACGACGTCATGATGGACTTAGTGATGGGTTTACCAAGGTCACCTTGAGGGAATGATGAAGTTTGGTTTGTCATTGACAGTCTCACGAAGGTTTCTCACTTCTTGCCTATTAAGGAGACCTTCAATGTTCATGAGCTAGGAAGGTTATACATCTGAGATATTGTGTGTTTACATGGAGTTCCACACTCCATTGTTTCAGATAGGGATTCCCATTTTACCTCTCGGGTATGGAAGGGACTTCAGAAGGCATTGGGTATATAGGTACTTTTGAGTACAACTTACCATCCCCAGACAGATGGCTAGTCTGATAATACGATTCAGGTGCTTGAGGAAATGATTTGAGAATGCATCATGGATTTTAGAGGTTCTTGGGAGAAGAACATACCTCTTGTAGAGTTTTCCTACACTAATAGTTTTATAGAAACTATTCAGATGGCACCTTATGAGGATTTGTATGATAGGTCATGCAGATCACCCTTTTGTTGGCTTGAGGTATGAGAGGCTGCTATGCTAGGACCTCATCTTGTCCAAGAGACCACAGAGCAGATAGAGTTGATTCGAAAGAGGATGGATACTGCACAATCCAGACAGAAATCTTATGCTGATCGACGGAGATGACCTGTAGAGTTTGAGGTCAGGGATTAGGCTTTCATGTGTGTCACACCGAGGTTGGGACACAGGAGGATTAGGAGATAGGGTAATCTTTCACCGAGGTATTTTGGGTTGTTGGAGGTTTTGGGGACAGTTGGGACGGTTGCCTATTGGTTTCAGTTACCTTAAAGGTATCGGGATATGCATGCCCTCTTCCACATTTCTCAGCTTCGACGTTACTTCTCAAACCTGTATCATGTTTTCCAACTTGAGGAGGTTGAGGTCGAGGTGGATGCCTTGTTCGAGGACCATACTATCTGAATTGTTGATCAAACTGCCAAGGTTCTTTGTGGCCGGTCTATTCCTCTAGTAAGAGTGCTATGGAAGCATGGGTGAGTATAGGATGAGACTTGGGAGAGGGAGGCCGATGTATGATTATAGTGGCCGGAGATTTTTGAGGATTCTTTTTATATATTGCCTTGCTAGGGAAATTCAATGATGAATTTCTTTAAGTGAGAAGTTTGTAAGAAACCGAATCTTCCTTTCAAGTATGTTTTTCTCTTTTTGGTTTTTTTGAGAAAAATAGGTGTTTCTGGAAATTTTTGAAGTACACACCGTGTACTCTTTTTCTGTACAAAGGTGTTTGCTGGCCGTGTAATGGCCAAGCACACAGCCAAGTGTGGTGACCTGGAGACTGCCTAATGTGGGGGCCGGTAAGGGCAATTACACGTCGTGTACTTATAAAGTATAGTCCATGTACTTTTTTCATTAAATAGACCAGGGTCACATCTAATTGGAATAAGTGTCTGCTTATTTTCCCTCTTCAACTGAGAGCATCCATACAGTATTGATCCTTCCCTGAGCCCCCGATCGAGCTTCTGTTATCTGAATCGAACTCTGTCATTTGCATTGGAATCACATCAATGAGTTATCTCTTCTTCTTGAACCTCATTTCATGATTTCTCTTCTCTCATGAGTTATCCTCTGTTGATCATTTTAGATGTTTTTATAGATATACCGCGTTCTAGGTATTTCTAAGGGCTGATTCTAGAGTATATCAATCATAAAATGACGAGGTAGGTGGTTTGTGTCTTTCCGTAGATAGTCATTGAGTTATATGTTCAAAAGTGCCCAATACCCTTGATTGGGGTATTGCGTGTTTAGAGTTTTAACCCTATTACTGACTGCTATGATTTATATGCTTGAGTATAGGTCAATTGAATGTGAATAGGGTTAATTGCTATACTATGGATGTGTTTCCATGAGTGTATTTTTATGACCATTTGGTGTTTCTTAGCCTAGTAGGCTATTTGATTTCCATTCCTAGTGCGGATTGGATGGAGTGATATTATTTATCTGACATGTTGTTCTGCGATAGACAGTTTATCCATGTAGTTCTTGAGGTAGACTTTGGCCATTATATATCGTTGTGATTGATTGACTTACACAGGGCCGTGAGAACCTGGTGTAGTAGACCATAGGGAGAAGGGATGTTGGGGGCTTCTCCAGAGTGTTTGTTTGTTGTTATGATGTGAGAACATATGGGGAATGGACATAATTGCTTCCTCGGAGTGTCTGTAGTTCCTCAATGCGGGCCACATGGGTAATTGGATGTTGAGTGATTCCCCGAAGAACCTTTTAGTTACCGATATGAGAATATACGGGAAATTGACAGTGAGTGCTTCCTTAGAGAGTCTGTGAAAAGGCTGAACTAGAGGGGTTAGACTGTGTGTACTTCCCAAAGGGTTGCTGGTACTATTTGGTTGAACCAAAGGGGTTAGGCTGTGAGTACTTCCCATAGGGTTACTTGTTTGTGATTATCTTCTTACTTGATATATTAAATTGAATGCATTGAAACTATATGATTGTTTACTTTTGAGGACTTCCTTGTTTACTTCTTCTCTTTGCTTATTGCCTACCATATATATTCACTGACTATTAGGCACATATCTTTGGGTGGTTTCCTACTGGGATATAGTCTCACACCCTATTTAGGTCATGCTTTTGGGCCCAAACAGATTACTTTGCTGTAGGTATAGATAACAGAAAGCTCCCTTCTACTTCAGGTACTTGACTGATGAGGAGCTGGAGAGCATGAGACCATACTGAGGCTTGCGATGCTGAGGAGTTTATCTGTTTTCTTTTGTACTTTTGTTTAGTACTATATTCTAGCATTGTGACTTGTTTGAATATTTTCATAGACATATGTATCATGCTTCATTTATATATGTGCTCATATTGTTCTTACTTTTAGTCTTTTGTTGTTTACTTTTGTATGGTATCAAAATTGCTTCTGAGATTTTTATCTATTTTTTTCCATTATGTTACTCTTCCAATGAGAGCACAGTTTTCCCACTATCACACCCAAGGCCCTCACTCCTAGTCGGCAACCTCTGGTTTTCAGGGAAACACACTAGAGGCCATGTGACCAATCAGGTACGGGGCACCTCTAAGTGGCTTCTGGAATTGGTACGTTACACCTCTTTAATATATCTCTATATATATCAATACCCAATAATAATGTTTCTTCACCTATGTCTTTCATTGAGTATAATTTTCCCAACAAAAAAAATTACATTATGTAAAGTTGGGATATCATAATTGATAGGTAGTATTTCATCAATATAAAACACTAGAAACACCCATTAATTCTCACTAAAAGTATTTAATACAATAAAAACATAATTTTTTTAACAAAATTAAACTATTTTATTATATTATAAAATTAGACATTACAAATCCAAGAATTTTTATTCAATTAATAAAAGTTCTATTATAACATTAATTTCTTTACAACATCATGTGGTAATTTAGAACCTTTAATTTGTATCATATATACATTCTCAACAAAATTTACATAAAATAAACAAGTTTTAATTTCCATTTGTTATAAAAATATATATCCAAAAGGACTTTATCATTATAACTGGTGAAAAGGACTCTTTATAATCAACACCTTGAAGTTTTTACACCCTTTTTATACCACGTGAGCTATATAGGTCATAAAATTACTATCCTTGTGAATTTTATTTCAAAAAACCCACTTCCACCTTATAGGTATCACCCATTCTATTGTATTCACCAATTTCTAAACATGATTAGTGTAAACATGTCTATTTCAAATATTATGGCCTCTAAAAATATATAATAATTAGAACTTTCCATGGTATCTTATTTGATAGTAGATTTTAATATATGAATATTACTTCATCAAAATTTTACATAATAAATTAATATCTCTCATCTTCTAATGAATTTTATCTGAACATTGAGGTTCTTATATAGCCTGAGTTGTTTCTATTTCTATAACCCCTTGTAGAACTAGCTCAATTTCTATCTAGAGAACTATTCTTGTATATTGATTTTAAAATACTCCATGTTGAATTTTCCTACCACTAATACCTTTATTTAAATGTGAATTCTCAAGGAATATATGAAATCAGGTCATAAAAACGTTTTATTCAGTAGGATTATAGAAATAATATCTCATTGTTTCCATGTTATAACCCTAAATGGGTTTTTTTCTAATTTAAGGACATGTTCTTTAGAATCCAAACATTTATTACATTCTTTAAAAATCTAAATCCTTATAAAAGACAAATTGGAAAAGATATCAGTCAATATATACTATGGTGTATTAATAATAACCCTCAAAGGAATGTAGTTTGGTATGAATAATATTGCTTTTATATATTATTTACATAATGATATAGAAAGGTAATAAAAACTCATATTTTAGAAATCCATGTCAAAAAATGTATGATTAATCATATAAAATAAACCATCCCATAAAGGTGTTCGAGGAGGAGTGAGTTGTTAAAAAATTTCACAATCTATCTAATGGTTAATAAATTTCTAGCCTAAGTATCCACTACCTTGATCTGATCAAATAATCTTACTAATTTAACCTTGTAGATTTTTTATATTTTTTATAAACTCTTTGAAGTATTGAGTGGTTTATAAATTGTGTTTTTGAATAAAAATAAAACCATATTAATAGAATTCATTGGATTATGTTACGAACTAATTTTAACCACCACATTATTGAGTAATCATTGGTCTATTTATATATCACTATGTATTAGATCGAATAGTCCACTGGCTCTCTCACATTTTCCACTGAAAAGTGATTTGGTCATTTTACCTAAGAAAATGGCATTATAGTTTTTTTAAATGACTCATAATCAGATAGTTCTAATAATTCATAAAAATGTATTCTTTGATTCATTTATTAATGTGTCCAATGAGATAATGACAAAGATAAATGGTGACAAAATCAACCTCAATATACTTATCTAGAATGTTATAGGCTAAATTTCCCTTATTTAAAAATTTTTAAACCATTTACCATATTCATAATTCCATAAAATATTAAATTCATGTATATATAACAACACTTTTTCTTAATCATGAACAAAAAATATTTCTTGTCCAAATAGTATATTGAAAGAAAATTTCTATTAATTGATAAAACATAGTAAAAATATTAAAAATTTAAAACTAATCATCCAAGTAGATATAGATCAAAAGTTCCAAATTAAATTTTATGGAATCTTACCTCATTTATAATGAATTGATATTATTCTCCATTAATCTATTATCTTATATTTATGAGAATTTTTTTAGTTAAAATGTGTGACAAACAGCTAGTATCTAATACCTAAGATTCATAATTAATGAATATTATTTCTATATCATTCAAATACATATAATTAAAATTATTATCCTTGAGAATAATGATCAACATTTGATTCACATGAGCCTTAACCCAGTTGGTAAGGACTCCGTAAGTGCATCCAAATGACCAGGGATCAAATACAAGTGGATGCAGAATTTCCATTGCACTGTAGTAGTGCTGTAGCGGGAACTGTGCAGTACTGTAGCAATTACTATAGCGGGAACTGTAGTAGGAACTGTTTGGAACTGTAACAACCGGGAATATGCCCCCGTTTGGGCCTTCAGGCCACCAATTTGGTCCCTAAGTCCTATAAGGCCTTCGAGCTACCCAGGCCTTCTGGTCAGTAAGGCCTTTGGGCCACCTCAAGGCCTTCGAGTCACCTTAGTGCAGATGCAAACTAGACAACCTACAAGGAACAACCTCTACAAGGAGGATGAACAAGGAGCTTTCACCACAGCAGAAGCTAAACAGATTGAAAGAATGAGAGGGTATGACACCTACCATCGGGACAAGCATGTGCATTCATGGGAATGCTTAGCCGAAAAGCTAGGTGAAGGTGGAGAGCAGATTTCACGATGAAGATGCTGGGGAGGAGCAGTTCCAAGTAGATTGTCTGGGTTGTATGTAATGTTTGAAGCCTACGGGAAATGAATTCCTCTAAAGCCTATGGGCCATGTAATACTTATGCCTACGGGCCTTGTTAGGGTTCCACCACACCCCTTGAAAATGGATTATCAAAAATCAATAAAAATGAAGGCCTTCGGGCCATTGGAATGATAAACATTTGATATCAATTTATTAAATTATATGTACAAATTATAATAGATCTTAAAAATATATCTACGATGCATGTCATTATCTAAAAAAGACATATATTTGAGTGAGTATTATGTTTTATATCATTTTAATAAGAAATTATTTTAAAAAAACTCTCATTTAAAATGATAATATCATAAATCATATTTATTTTGATATAAAAAAATCCATATTTCACATGTTTTGGTTTATCATTGGTATTTTTCCCATTGCATTGTTATTTTCATAGGCCATCATGTCAACCGTATCATATATTATTTTTAAATAATTATGTGGATATCCCATTTTCAAAAACCATTATATGGATAATCAAAAATTTATTTATTTATATCCTAACCATTAGAGTTTCCTATATAAGTTTTTCAGAAGTATCCTGATAATAAATTGTTACCTAACTTTCAGAGTTATCCACATCATTCATTACATACACATGATAATCCATGGGTGCCAAATATCTCGGGTAACCCATAATTAATGGTTGATGAATTGGCATGTGTTTTCTTTAGAATGAATCATACACTTATTATTTCTATGGGTTTCTTAGTCTCTTCATTTCTATATGCATCTCATCTATGTCATACATTACAATTGCATCTCAAACAATCTCTAAATCTCACGTAATCTATATATATATACATACATCAGGTGATTTAGTTTTTTAATCATCCTTAAACAAAATTAATTAATTCCAAACAAACTAATTTATAAAAACTTATACAACTCATGATTTATGTTACTTAACCAAAAATAAAATTAAATTATATCCACACATTCCAAATATATCTCTTGTTCAAGGTATATGATACCCTTTTATGAAAAAATTTAGAATTATAGGAAAATAAAATCCCTACAATATCATTCATGATTCAAGAGCTATTTAACCACACAATTCTTAGATATATCCTAATTCCCTAGTCTAGTGAGAGATTCATCCCAAGGTACCATTATACATGGATCAATACTGTAGAGAGACTTCAATTTAAATACATTGCAAAAACACAATATGAATAAATCAGAACCAACCCATATTATATAATTAATAACTAAAATAAAAAAATCCTATTTATGGTTGAATGAAAAATAAATATTTTATATTTTACATAGAGCATAAATATTATATGCACGGTATGAATATTATAAGAAGTTGTTTAAATAATTTAAGCAAATAAATATTTTTAATACATGAATAAATATTTCATTAATAAATAAACAATCAAAAAATTTAACATGAGATATAAAAATATTATTTAAGTACAAATTTTATCAAAAAAAAAATTATATAGCACAAATTCATATTGAAGGTCTCATACTGGATATTTTTTTAGAAAAAACATGATTTTAAATTTTTTCTGAAAACTATCACCAAGCACCATAATGTGATTTATCTAACCAATCCATTTTGAATTGAAAATTACTCAAAATTACCCAAAAAAAGAATGAATTAGTTCTCTTGAATAATAAATTTTTATTTTATAGTGGTAACATAAACCATGAACACTCAATAATGAATATTAGATGATTTTTCTTCATGGAAATCCCAATTCCATAAACTACAACCACTTGTTACAAACACCGTGTTGTAATAATGTCAAAAGAAAATTCTATATCATGTGATTAGAAAACCATGGGATATTTTTCTTAAAAAACTATTTTTTTCTAAATGATTCTATAAACCATGATTATTTTTACTAACTATTCCATTTTTCTAGAAAATCATTGTGAACCATGAATTATTTTTACCATAGTTATGGTTCTGGAAAAATATCAAATTGTTTGTATTTTTCCAATTCTTATCCTCTTTATTATTTACCAGAAATGGATATAGTACCATTGAAGGGTTTTATGGGATATTTTTATTCCCATATGTAGTACCATAAAACAAATAATCCATATATATAATCATCCATAATTGGAATAAAAAATATTAATTAAAAACCAAGAAAAATATTTCTCCTCACTGTCCATATCAAATCTTATTCAATAAAGAGTTTGATCACTATACTTAAATATAAACAAATAGGATCAAACTTCCAATAGTATCTTTTGGGCATTGTAATCACCAAGATGTTTGGTAAGACTCATTCTCTTATAAATGTGTACATACACACAACCATAAAATTGAATAAACATAATAGATTTGAGATAATTTTGGATTCATGAGTAATCACCAATACATTAAAATGAGGTCTATATACCCCCTTTAATAGAACTTCGTTATTAAATTGTGGATCCTTTTATATTTTAATATTTTATACAATATAAAATTACATATTTTTTTCTTTCCACTATTGTAAATAATAAAAAATGACCTAATTAATTAAGTGAATTTTTAAAACATCATTTAACATTCACATAATTAACATGTCAATTAGCTCATAATGATAATGATTGAATGGTCAAGATTATTAAAACACAGACATGATAATCCTATAAATAAAATGTTTTCTACAATATATTTTATCACTTACATCACAAAAAAAACATCTTAGGTTTTTTTTCTAGAGAATTAGGAATTCTATTATATTAAAAAAATTAAATTTATACATTATTTTAATTTTTCCCATAAAACATGTTCATTATAAAGAACACTTTCTTTATTCAATGTAAATACCATAACAAAAACTTTGACTTTATTTGAATTCATACTCATCCTTAAGCCCTATAAAAAACATTTAAAAAAATTTAATGAGAAAAAAAGCTCTATAAGGGATAGTAATAAAGGAATCCTATTAGTCAACTTGAAAACCTAAAAATACATAAGAAATATTACTTTTTCCATAATAATCATTTGAGATCAAATATCTATTTAAATATTCATGAAAACAACTCAATTGATCAATAGTTTTAATAAAAAATTTATATTAAATCATAAATTAAAAATCATAATTAAAATAGTTTTTGGAAATATATGAAAACTCATGAATACCTTTCCTTGAAAAATAACCCTTTCACTTTTTTTTAAAAAACAGCTACAAACATTCCTTAAAAACATATTTTCATTTGTTTACCTTATGAAATCAAAATATTTCATTTATAAACTAGTTCAATCATATCATATAGGTACACTGGGAAATAATCCTTACATTCACCCAAACATACACCATTAAAATAGAATCCCCTAACTGAATAATTTGCATGTCTCTTAGGGTAACCTATCACAAGTAAACTCTATCACTTTAACCAATGATTCTGAGAGCTATATTGTTTTTATCTGTCATTAGAGTTATATAAAGAACATATATCATTCACATATAATTTATAACAACCATAGAATGAATAAAATACATATAGCTTCCAAATTACCCATAAAAATCATTTAATTTGGCATTCAAGACATTAAAAAATAACACTTTAGTTACCTCAAAAAAATGAGAAGAAATATATTTTCCTCTGGAAAATATTTTCCAAAACAAAAATTCCCTATAAGAGATACAAAATTATATTATTTAGAAACCCATGTTAAATTATAGAGTAATATTGATAATGAATAATTTCTATGATGGCGGGGAAGGGTGGTCAATTTGTATACATTAAAAAACAATCCTTTTTTTCTTTTGTAAAAAGTCAAAAAATTATATGGAAAATGATGAAATATTTTTTAAAATATTTTGTAATGAAAATATAATATAGTAATAAATTACTTTTATCGTTATTTTAGTCATAAATAATAAAATTCTTGAAACATTTAAAATATTCTCACCATGTAACAAAAAGAGTTCTAAATAAAACATTAAAATAATATTTTTAAAGAAAGATTGCTACCTTGAGTACCAACTCCTTTCGTTTTGATATCTACCCTCTTCAGTAATAAAAATATATTAGTTTTTAAATTTATTAATAGACTTTTTCAATTTTCTTCCATTATAATTATTCTATTTATTTCATTTTTTACATATTTTATTTAGTTACTGAAATGGTTAAATTCAGGTTGAATGTTTTGAGGACGTTCGGTTCAAATGTCCAAAATGACTTTGGTAGGTAAATTAAATTCAAAGGTATCAAGGTTAAATTTTCTCCAGAATATTAATCATAATAAAATTAGTATTTTTATATATTAAAAACATTTTTTTAACCATCCATTTATGGTAGACATGAAAATAAAATATGTTTTATCTTGGAGGCGGAAGTCCAACGCGCACACGGGCGACATTTCCATTTTTATACTTGATGGAAAATAAATAAAATATAAAATATTATAATTTTACAAAGTCATAATTATGTTATAAATTTAATATTTATTAATTAGTTACATCCTTATGACAAACCATATAAGGCAGTATGGAAAAATGAATCACATCACTTGTGGAGGTGGTATTCCACATGTATGCATAACTGACACTATCATTTTCCAATTGATTGAAAGTGTAAGAAGGTAAGTAAAACCTTATTTTTATAGAGTCATAATAATTTCATAAAAATATTATATATTCATTAATTCTATCTTTATAATAATCTTTTAGAGGTGATGATGTAAAATGAAATACATCACTTCATAGTAGTGGCAGTCCACACATACACATGAACAATGTTTTCATTTCCCATATGATAATAAAGAGATATAATAGAGTTTTTACTTTCATATAATAATATTTTAGTATATAGAATATACTGATTTAATTATTTTATATATAATATAATATATTTTAAGGATATATAAGATGAAATAAACTTGAAATAGGTCTGTTAGGACTTATACCTTATCCTCAAATATCTTCATTCAGATTACACATTAGGCCTTGTATGATTAAGCTTTTCAGAAGACAATGACCTCTAAGATATGGGTAGGATGTGTGGGAAGTGTTTTGGGTTTGGATTTTTCTAATCCAAGTGGCTCAAAATATTTTAACAACTAATGATAAGAGGTACCATCTAATAAGTTATGGGAGGGGTATAGATACCCAACTTTTTATTAAATTTCTATTATATTGTTTTAAAGATAAATGACATAATAGTAATACATTTCAAGATAAATGGTTTTGTATGATAAACAAATTAGGTTCATACATCACTTATACATAATAAAACCTCAACATTATTTAAATATTTGTTCTCCATACCCCTAAAATCTCTCATGTATTCTTCAGTACATGTAATCACCTGAGGATATACATCAAATAAAGTGGTGATCTAAAAACCTCGTAAGGGTAGGGAGAATATAGAAGGAATTAGAGACATGAATCAACAGTACATGGATGAGAATAATCATTATCATCATACTATAAGAATAGGATCGTCATAATAATCATGAGGGTCACAATTGAAAAAAGTCATGGAATGTGGCCTAGACAAGATAATGAAACATTACAACATAGTTTTCAAATACCACACATAGTTGTGAATAATGTGGGCACCATGTTCATGCATGGAATGTGTTCATAAATCATAAAATGATAATTATGACCAAATATAGCATCATTTTCATTCATAATACACATTATGTCATGAAATATATCACATTACCCAATGAATTGGAGGGATATACAATTATGGTCCCACCCTCCACATAATAAAATGATAATAATCATACACACCACATATAAAGAGGACATATAACAATCATAGTCATGAAATAAATCCATGGAAAGGAAGGGATTTCATAATGATTTTGTATAGCATAATATCATGACTAACCTTTTGGGTTACCAAATAAACAAGGGAAATCATATTTTGGAAAAACTCATAAGTCTTGAGTGGAGTAGAAACAACTCAAAAGGGGTCAATGGGATGTTTTAGATATTAAAGTCTCTTTGAAAGAGAATTGTGAGTGGATTAGGAAGCATTTATATAGGGTAGAAACATGTATATTCCTAAAAAGAAAACGAAAATAATAGTGACAAGAAATTTTAGGGACATAAGAAGTACATATATAATAAAATTAATGTCAAAGAGGAGATATCCCAAAAAGGAGTTAGGTTTGAGAATCCATTTACCATAAATCTTGTTCTATTTCATCTTGTTTACAAATATTTTAGAATAAAATTTGATTTTTTAATACATGAAAAAAATTAAATTATATTCACTTACATCACTATTGATCCATTATAATTATTGGATTATGTTTTATAAAACTATATGTTAAATGTGAATTGTTTTGAATCCATGTTTTTATTAAATTACCTCATCTTATTTCAGTTTCTTTATTTTTGTTCAAGGTAATTTATATAAAAGTAAAAAAATTATATAGACATAGAATATATTTAATTACATATTAATATATTATACATAATTAATATTATACATCCATTAAGGTGGTGATAATTATAGATTTATTAATGTCCTCATAGGTGGTTAACCGACCGTTGATATGACATTATCAAAAGTGGGGGAGATTGAAGCATGAAATATAAATATGCCATAAATATAATAATTATGTTATGTAAAAATAAATAATATAATGTTAACATAATACTCAATTAATCTTTTAATATTTGGGTTTGAAAGGAACAAAGAAAAAGAGTAAGATAAGTGGAAAATGAGAAGAAAAGTTTCTGAAAACATACCCTCTTCTCAGTGTTGTTTTTTTCTATAGTACTAAACCCCTTGAGTTATTAGAGTTGGTTTACTCCAGAACATCCCTATGGAATCTAAGTGTATTAAGAGAGGTTATTTTAGTATAGATTTGGCTTTATTAAGTGGAAGATTAGTGGTTTTCCAAGAGAGTGATATGAGGTATATGTATATAAGGAGAATGATATTTTTATGATAAAATATTGAATAAAATATAATTATCATGGTAAATATTATAATAGTGATATTTTTGAAATTATGAATCATATAAAAATATCATAAAATGGTTTTAGGAATTTGAAACCATTTATATACTGAATTCATTATTTTTTTAAAAATGAGACTATAAAAATTTAAAAAAATATTTTAATGGAATAATTTAGAATTTAGAATTATGAAAATGATTTCAAGGTTTTGAATTTGAACTTTTTGGATTATTTAATTTATTAAACATTTTTTTGGTTGAGCCTCAAATTCTATAATTAATTAGATCATTAATACACAATGAATGATTTTATTTAAACATAGTGGTTATGAAAAAACTATATTTTAACTATTCACTTAAAAAATGTTGTATTTTTAAAAATTACCAAAACAAATGAAAATTATATAATTTTTACATGATTATTTTAAAAATAATTTTATTTTTATCAAAATATTTTTCTATAATTTGTAATTTTTTTTAATATAAAAATTTAGTTTTTATAAAATAAAATAAATTACAATTTTTTTAAAAAGTGCTTATAATTTCTTTGAGTTTTTAATCTTAGTATTTATTTAATGGAATAAAAATATTTATAATTTAATAAATTGATCATTTTAAATATTATTTATATTACATTTTTTTTATTTTGAGGTCAAATTACAATTCCAACGGCCAAGTTACTACTCCCAATGGTCAAGTTACTATTCATAATGGTCAAATTATTATTAAAATGGTCATATAATTATTAAAATGGTCATTTTACCTCTTATAAATACCTCTTAATTCCTTCATGCATCATTCACCACAATTCTACCCAAGGATACATATTTTCATTTTTTAGAATGTCGATCAGTTTACTAATATTTTGTTTCTTTTCTATATTATTATTCGTGGGAGAGATTATTATAGTATATAGGGTTTATTTAAATTTTCCCATTATAATTTTCACATTTTATATTTTTTATCCCATTTTAATATTTTTAATTTTCATTGATTTAGATATAGACTAATGTAATGATCGCCATTAATGAAATAAAGTGTTTTTTCATTTTTCTATTTTTTTTATGTGTATAATAATATAAAATATAATGTGACACAAATTTATTTATAAAAAAATATCATTAATAAAGTCTTTTTCATTACATTATTCCCCCTTTATAAACTGCATCCATGAAATTTCAAATAATATTCTCAATTGAGAATATACGAGCGAACTTATGTTTCATTATTCCCTCTGATTCCAATGTTACCTATTCATATTTATAGTTCTTACATATAACTTTTACAGGTTGAGTTGAATTATTCGGTAGAACTATGTCTCTATAAGCCAATATCTTCATCATATTATCCTCATAAGGGATATCATGTTCTAGTTATACAACCTTTGGATTCCATACATGTGTGGGATCATATATGTACTTCCTCAAGAGTGATACATGGAACACATCATGAACTTGAGACATGTTTTGTGGAAGTTATAGATGATATGAAACTCCTAATATGGGATCATGGATCTCAAAAGGGACATTGTACCTAGGGATGATCTTTCCTATAATTTCCCAATCTGGGATCCACTTAACATGTGCCACGATCCGGTGGGTCACATGCCCTCAATCAGGCCTCCCCATATGACAGAGGCTTCCGACTAGCAATGGGGATGTAAAAATGGTATGGTGGGGAGAATATAACCACTTATCAGAGTGGGACTATAGATACCACAAATAACATTCAACATTGGACGCATAATATACACATACAGAATGAATAAGTAGTGAAAGAATAAATAAAACTAAAGAACGGGTAATATATTCCAAAGCCTCTATGTTGGTGTCAGATAAATGGAATTGATGTCATGAGGATATATAAAAAAATGGAATAGGGTAACAGGCATAAAATCTTGGTATAGAAAAGTATGAAAATGAACAAAAAGATATTCCACTATTATCTTGAGAAAATGATCAGTCCTCTCCTCTTAAGATCTAACTATAGGTAAGCATCTCAACAACCCGTAGAAAGAAACTTTCCCTTATCAATACCTGTAAACTTATAATCTTCTCAGGAACAAAAGGCAACCTATGTAGGGTGTTAGATAAAAATATTATTAGGCCACCACCGATGGTGTCTATGTGTAATCTGAGTAGTGCTTGTAACTAAATAGTGTGAAGGTATAAAAAAATAAGAAAAATAATGACAAAATAAATAACCAATCCTCTCGGGTTCTAATAGGACACCTAGAGGGTCAACCTGCTTCATCTCATTGTCAGAAGGAATGTTTTAATAGTTACTATATTTATATAGTAATAGTATATATATATAGTTTAATTATTTATTTCATACACCTATATGAACAAAGTTTGTGTAGATGTAAGTGTCCATGTACTAGGACTATTAGTTGTTGAATGGATCAGGAGGTAACTCAGACATCCATGACCAGCCTAACAAGCATATAAGCTCAAGAAATAGGGTACATGCCTTACATCCCAAGAAGAGTGAGATATATCATGAAAAACATATGGGATAGTAGGTTATCCATCATGTCAACACTCTAATCATATAACATAGGGCATAAATTCCAACACCCATATAGTATCAGTGGTAGGAGAAGATATACTCAATACTTGATGTAAGGGAGTATGATTTTCTACCCTACTCAACAGATCCCTTACCATTATATCACAACCTATTTCAAGAAGTATCACATTTATAATATTAATTACAAGGAAATACCTCCCATGAAATTAAATATCCAAATATATATATATAAATATTTCATATTCCTACTTGTGATTATATGCATGAGTCATAAACTCCCATGCATCTCATTTTCCACGCTCATTATGAAAAAGGATTTATAATTCAATTAAGACAATTCTTTAATTATTAAGTAGCAGGCATGGTCTAACCACCCTTATGAGTCATTTCATTTAAATTATTCAATTCATTTAATGGAAATAAACAAACATGTATAAGGCATTCTATGTAGTCAACCCATTTCATTTTCAAAATCATGGAAAATGTATTTATAAGGCTCAAGGGGCATATAGAAGGTTCCATGATCATTAAGGGAATTTCCTACATGGTAAATTACAAGAATAGGTAATATAGATACCTAATAGGTGCCTCTGATTCCTTCAAACAATTAGAGATCAAGTTAATTTCAATTTAAAAGCTAAATCAAATGCTTAGGAGGTGAAACATGCATATACACAAGGGTAATTCCATTTAAAAACCAAGAAGACAACTAATTAAGAGTTCTGGTCCTTTTGTCCCATTATCCAAAATGGAAAATTCCCCTTGGAACACCTAAGGAGTGACCATATATGGTATGTACAACCTCTAAATTACCAAAAAATAATCAACTGGTAAATATAAATTTTGATGATCAATTAGAAATTAGGGAATCAATATAAAAGTGAATCTAGAAAAAATCCATCATTTGGAACAATGACATAGCTATTAGTTATGAAAAATCAACCATAAAAAGAAATAACTAACTACATAAATGTTTTAAATGACTCCTCACTTAATATCAACCTCAAATTTGATGTATCATGGAAGAAATTTTAGAAACAGTCCAATGCCTTGAAAATAGGGTAAAAAAACTTTCACCTAAATAGCATGATTTATACCAAGATAACCTTATATAGGAGGTAATATACTAGGGTGTACTACCGAGACAGATCCAATTCTTCTAATGGATCAATAAATGAACATAGGATCGGAAAGTTAACTCAAATCCTTATATGAGGAGATTTGGGGCTCACAGTTAAGAAAAAGGAGGTCATTCGCTGGAGGAAGAAAGGGAAAATATAAATAGGGTAAAATATTTAGGTTAGGGAAAAATTGTAATTTCACCTTGAAAATTAGGGGCACATAGTTTAGGTTAACTATTTTCAAACTGTGTAAAATTCACTACTACAAGGGAGGACACCTCATGGTTAGGCACACGGTTTGGATAACTGTGCGCAAACCATGAAAAATTGATCTATCAAAAATCTATGTATACCCATATGTTAATGTAACTCAAGAAACATAGTTTTAGAAAAATTATTCACCCTACAAGTGCCACTGTCTGCAACAACACGGTTTTAGAAAAACTGTGCGGGTTGGGCGATACAGTTTTTCCAAATCGTGTAGCCAAGTCTTTTTCCCATTTTTCATGAACTCTGGGCTCTGAAAAATACCCATTCTCTCTTGGAACCTTCCTTAGGCCATATTAATTTATTACCATGATTAATAAAAATATTCTAGTTAATACACAAATGATCTATACCTTTGTGAAAATAAAGGTCATTATAATCTCACCTCTTTAAAACAACTCATCCTCGAGTTGGCATTCTGAGGGTAAAGAGTTATTGTTAGAAAATAGCACTAGCCACTAAGATTATATATCATCTTCCCATTCCCCAGTATCATTTTATACTCAATCATCCTACCATAGCAACCGTACCAACAAAACTGACATGCCTCAGACTGTCTTCACGCTCCGATCAATAATCTTCATTGGATACTCCTCAAAGGAAGCATCTTCATCCAAATCAACCTATTTATAATTAAATACATGTTTTGATTCTATATTGTATTATAAAAGTTGAGATACGTGAAATATTTTATTTATTTACCAATATCTCTGAGTAATCTCGAACTGGTAAGCCATTGGTCTGATCCATTTCACATCTCCTAAGGGTCCAATGAACCTTAGTGAGAGCTTACCTTGCTTCTAAATATGTCTATGGCCCCACCTAGGCAAGAATCACAAGAAAACCTAGTCTCTGAACATGAACATGAGAGGTCACTGATGTCTATTGGAATGTGAATGCTCTCATGACTTAGCAATCATCATGTTATTTTTTGATCAGATGGACCAACTCTATAGTCTCTTATATAAGAATTAGTTCAATCATAGCTGCTTACCCTTCCTCTAGCCATCGCATATGTGAGTAGAAAGTACTACCATATAAGGACTCATAAGGATCCATCTCTATGGTATCCTTAAAGATATAATTATAAGAAAATTCAAGTAGGGGAATGTTTTTCTCCTAGGAACTCCTAAATTCAAGGAAACTTGCATGGAGCATTTCCTCTAAGACTTGAATAGTATACTATATCTGTCCATCAGTTTTTGAATGATAGGACATGCCCAAAAGATCCAATTTACCCAAGGCCTTCTATAACCCATTCTAGAACCAGGATTTAAAGTGAGAATCTATTTTTGAAATGATGTAACAATGAGCTGCATGAAGATTTACAACCTCCCTAATGTACAACCTTCCAAGATCATCTATTGAGAATGTATCTCACATAAGAAAGAAGTGTGAAACCTTCATAAAATGATCAATGGAAACCCATAATTTATTGTTAAATTGGGGTGATATAGGTATAATAATCACTAAATTAACTGAAACATCATCCCATTTCCACTCAGTAATGGAAAATGGATGTAAAAGCCCTGTCAGACACTGATGTTCCACCTTCACCTACTAACAGGTGGAACACTAAGTGATAAATCTAGAAATATCATTTTTCATAACAGGAAACCAATACTGGTGTCACAAATATAAATAAATTTTGATGAAACCATGGTGAATCACCCATGAAGAGGTCTAAAATCCCTACATCATCTTTTCTTCAGTGTCTGTGGGAACCCACACACTCCCATTGATCAATAAGGTAACATCCCCATTCACAGTCCAACCAGAAGATGTATCTTTATCTGAAATTCTTTACCTTAGGATAAGGCCTTCGTGATTATATAACTATCTCATTATTACCCTTTCTATAAGAGTACAATTTAATGATAAGGTTGATAGGATAGTCTATCCATATGAATTTCACACCTATCTTTATTAATCTACTAAGTGGCATTGAAATACGTGAGAAATACTAGATGAAGCATCTCTAATATCCAGTTATCCCCAAGAAACTCTAGATATGAAATATTTTCTTGGGATTCTCCCATGAAACTAAATATCTCACTTTCTCAAGGTCCAATTAAACTCTAGACTCTGTGATTATATGACCTAGGAAGTATATTTTGTCGATCCAATAGTGGCATTTACTAAGCTTAGCATAGAGATGATGCTCTATCAGTGTATTTAGAATGTTCTCAAGATATTTCTCATGGTCGTGTCTAGCGCATTATTACACTAAGATATCATCTTCAAAGACTACCACAAATTAATACAGATTTGGCTTGAAACCCCAATTCATAAGACCCATAAAGACTACAGGTGAATTCATAAGTCCAAACGGTGTGACCAGGTACTCGTAGAGACCATACCTATTCTTGAAAGTTGGGTGAGATATTTCTAAAAACATTACACACACCTAGTGATATCCCAACCTCATATCTATCTTTTAAAACAATCTCACTCCTCAAAGATGATCTAAGAGGTTGTTATTTCTAGGTAGTGGATTTTGATTCTTTACCTTGAGATATTTTAAATGATGGTAATCCCTGAAAATCCTAAGGCCACCATCTTTTTTTTGGTGAAAAGGACTAGTAAACCCCAAGGAGAAGTGTTGGGTCATATGAATCCTTTGTCCTCTAGATCTTAAAATTTATTCAAGAGTTCTAGGATCTCATTTTGTTCCATCCTATAAGGAGGAATGTTCACTGGTGCTGTAACTGGAATAAGCTCAATAGAACACTCTACCTATGACAGAGGAGGTAGACCAAAGATGTTTTTAGGAAAGGAATCCTTGAAATGATCCAATACAAAAGGAAAAACAATTGGTTGTAACCCCTATTAATCAATGAAAATACTATAGAGATGATCTATAACACTACCGATCCTTTTCTGGTTGGGTCCTACTCATGTCACACTAACATCCCATTCTCTATTATGCACATGCCTTACTCTATTTGGTGATGTTAACATCACCATATGATGATTGCGGTCAATGTGGGATCAATAGGGATCTAACCAGTCTATATCGATAATTACATAAAATACCATCATGATGAGGATAATGAGATTCAATATGGAAAGGTTTAAAATGGTTAGTTCCCTCTGATTAAATACCCAATGGTGTATCTAGTGTCATAACGCCATTATAATGTTCAATCTCGAGGCATATGATTTCATTTATTACCTCAGATATAAATGAGTAAGATTCACCTATGTTAAATAATTAAGACATAAAATTTGAGGCTACTAGAATAGTAAATCATATAGTAGAAGTTATGGTGCTATGCTCTTCTAGAGTAGGCTAGACTACATGAAATTGGCTTGTACGATATCATAGAGTCACTACCTAACTGTCCTGAACAAGCCCGATCTTCTAGATCTTAGAATCATAAGCCTGGGTTCCTCTTCCTGGACCACCACTTTATCTTGATTAGCTAGTGGTATTCTAGATACCCAAATATCATGATCCTGTTGGCCCCACTCCTCACTAAGGAGTAGGTGCAGATCAATTCATTATAGGCACTGAAGAAATAGTTCTACATAAACATGGGATATGCCCCATCTTGTTGCAACCTCTTCACTCCACTAGATCCTTTAAAAACTTAGGCTTCATGTGTCCTGAATTCTTGCACTGGTGAAAGTTTAATAAATTTTCTACAAGTGGGGTCTGATTTCTACTACATCCATGAGTAGTCTCAAAACACCTCTTTCACAGAGAAGAAGAACCATTGATATATCTAAGCATTGAACCACCCTAACTTGCAGCATCAACATCCCTCAAGTTATTCCCAATAATAAGGGACCAGTTGATGATTTCATAAATATTAGTCAACCTGAATATGTTAACCTCTGTTCAGATGGTGTATACCAACCCATCCTTGAATTTCCTGGTAGTCATAAGATCATCACTAGCTAGAGTAGGATTGAACCGTTGAAGCTCTATGAAACTAGTAGAGTATTCTTTAACTAACATACTCCCCTGATGGATATTCATAAATTTTATAGATTTATCATGCCTTAGAGTTTGGGGAAATAAATATCTATATAAGATCATCTGGTAATCTACACATGCCATTTTTTTATGTCGATCTTCATGGGTGATAACATCCTACCACCGCTTTGCTGAATCACGTAGCATATATGCATCTAGTTTGACCCTCCGCTCTAAAGGCATATCCAGATGCTAAAATATAGATAATATAGCCTGAATCCAACACTCTATAGCATGTGGTCCTCCATCCATTGAAAAGTTGGGATTCTTTTGCTTCTAAAACTCACAATTCAACTCTTCTATGTTTATGGTAGGTATAACCACTCCATGCATAGACTGAAACATATGGAGAAAACCATCTCAGAACTAGGTTTCGATGTCTACATCTGGTACATGAAGAGGTTATATAAGTGGAAATACTGGAAGAATCACTAGTTGTTGAGGGCCCTCCACCTCAAAAGTACGGTCATCACCACCTTCAGAGTGTATGGTTAGATGATGTTTGTGGTGGCATATATTACAATTCCAAATGAATTCCTTATAATATTTTTAATCAATTTAGAAGATTTTATATACAAACTACGATAAGTATAAATCATTCCTATATATACAATCATGCCTCTCTACTTGTTCAACAAACCAGGTCTAGATGATAGAATATTCCATGATGGGCATAAGAACCAAGAGATACCATGTACCCACTACTAAGGTTGGTCCCGGGTCTAAGTATCTTTTTTAGATCTATAACAAATTATTTTTCTTACTTTATAAATAATATTCATTTTTATTTTCTAATTTTTCAAGTATTAAAATCATTTTTAATGGCTAAATTAACTGGATTGACATTTTTAAATCCATAAGGGCTCGTACACTTTATGAACCACAATATGGAATTCACTTAACCCACACCATAACACATTCAAGCCCCTGTGACCAATGTTTTATGGCTCAACAATCCATAACTGTCTACTTAAGGTGTCTTATTTAACCTATTTAGGAAAACACTCATAGGTTAAGGTAAGAACAGTTAGTATCAATTATGTTTTCTAATACCAAAAAGAGACTTCAACACAACTCTGTAGATATTAAGGGCACTAAAACATGAAATAGTCAAATGCATGTAAAAATAAATGTTCCATGGGAAATTCATGGAATATGTCTCATTGTTTTTTAAATTATGATGTATGATCTAATTCAATTCCCTCATTTCATCATGCCTAGGTATAAGAAAACTCATTTCAATCATACCAATATCAATAACATCATAACTCAAGTGTATCATCCAATGGTGAAGTTATATCAATGGTAAAAAAGAATAATCAATAAATGCAATTACCCATCGTAGGTAATTTGGGTTTCCCCTGAACATGTTTTAGCTACATCTAGGAACATGGTCAATTAAAAATTCTTAAAACTCCTTGCCTTTTATCTAAAACCCAAACAATAAAGAAAAGGGAAAAAATATCATCTAATAGCACTTTATAACATCTCGACTTGGGATCTTCTTAACCTATGCCCTGATCTGGTGGGTCACATGGCCTCAAACATGCCTCCATGTATTATAGAGGTTGTCAACAAGTAGTGAAGGTGTAAGGGTGCTGCTGTGTGGAGACAATACCCTCTTATCATAGTTAAAAAGAATATAAAAAATATAACATTCAATAGTGGAATCATAATCTAAATAGAGAGAATCAATAAGAAGCAGAAGAATAAATAAAACTAAAGAAATGATAATATAATAAAAATACTCTATGGAAGTGTCGAATACATGGAATGCATTCCATGGTGTTATACAAAAATAGGGAATAGGAGAACAATCATGCAATCAGGATATAAAATAATAAAAAGAGAAAAAAGATGCTCCACCAACATCTTGAGTGAATGATCAGTCCCCTGTTCCAAAGATCCAACTATAGGTAAGAATATCAACAACCTATAGAAGGGTTCTTTCCCTTATCAATACTTGCAGAAAGATAATCTTCTCTGGTACCCAAGGCAACCTACGTAGGGTGTGATATAAAATCTCAGTAGGCCACCACCAATGGTGTCTACATTTAATTTGATTTGTTCTCAAAAATAAATAGTATGTATGTATAATAGAATAAGAAAAGAAGTGCTGAAATGAAAAATTAGCCTCATCAAATCCCTGTAGGATACCTGGTGGTTCTACCTTCTTTGGCTCATTTATAGAAGGAATGTATGAATAGTTACTATGTATATATATAGTAATAGTATATATTTATATATATAGTTTAATTATATATTTCATCCACCTATATGAACTAAGTACATACAAGTGTATGTGGTCATATACCTGGGATACTAGTTGCTAGAGGGATAGGGTTGTAACTCGGACATCCACGACTAGTCTAACGAGTCTATACGCTAAAACAATATGGTACATTCCTTACATCCTAAGAAGAGTGTGATAAATCATTCATGAAACTCGGGATGGTGATTGATCCATCAGGTAAATACACTAATTAGGGAATGTGGTGTGTAAATCCCAATGCCCATATAGTATCTATGGTGTGAGATGTCATACTCAACTCTCGATGTATGGGGGCATGATTTTCCTCCATGCTCAATAAATGACTTACCCTGATATCATAGCATATGTCAAGGAGTATCACATTTATAATATTAATCATTAAGCAATACCTACCATTTCATTCAATATCCACACACACACACACACACATATGTGGAATTTTCATACTTGTAGTTATATGCATGAGGAATAACCTTCCATTCATCTCATTTTTCAAGTTCATTATAAATAAGGATTTTTAATTCAATTAATATATTTCATTAATCATGAAGTTGTTGGTGTGGCTAGACCACCCTTATGATTCATTTTATTTAAATCATTCACTTAATTTAATGTAAAGAAACCAACATGAATAAATCATTCCATGTAATCAACCCATTTCATTTTTAAAGAATCAAAAGACATTTATAAGGATAAAGGGGCATAAAGAAGGTTCCAGGGTCACTAAGGGAATTTCCTACATGGGAAATTCCAAGAATAGGTTGAAAAAATTCCTAATAGGTTCTTTGGATTTCTTTAAAAAACTATAGATCAAGGGAATTTAAATTTAAAATCTAATCTGAAAGCTTAGGAGGTGAAATAGGCATATAAATAAGGGTAATTCTATTTATAAACCAAGATGATAGCTAATTAAGAGTTTTTTTTCATTTTTAACCATTATCTAAAATGTCCAATTCCCCTTGTCACACCCAAAGATTGACAATATATAGTATGTACCACTTCTAAATTACCAAACAAGAATCAATAGGTATATAACAAGGTGCATTGATCAATTAGACATGATGGAATCAATATGAAAGGGATGATCAAAAACCGACATGAAACACATTGTATTATCTACGAGACATCAAAACTCTAAGGGAAAATAATGTGACCTCCTACCTCATGGTTGTAGATGAATCCTCACTCAATATCGTCCTTAGATTTGATGTAGGTTATAAGATATATGAAAAATCATCCCACTCCCTAAAAATAGGGTAAACAATATTGCACATAATTATCACTATGTATATCAAGATAACCCTATATAGGAGTCATGATACTAGGGGAGCCTATTGAGATGGATCCAATGCTTTTTACAGATCGAGAAACAGACACCGGATCATAAAGTTAGTTAAAAACATAATTTGAGGAGATTTGGAGCTCGTGTTGATGAAAATAAGAGGTCATACACTAGAAGAAGAAAGGGATAATATAAATAGGGTAAAAGTGTAAATTTAGTTCAAAATTTTGATGTCAACTTGAAAATAAGAGGAACATGGTTTATGTACATGATTTCTAAATCACGCGCAAACCATGCGTAGGTCGCTGCTATAAGGCAGAAGAACCCATGGTTAGGAATTTAATTTGATTAACCACATGAAAACCTCGAAAATTTGATATGTACCAAATATTGGAAGACTCACATAGCCATATGCCACAGGTATCATGGTTTCATACAAACCGTGTGGCCTATAGTCTCCACTGTCTGTAACCTTACAACTTCAGAAAAACTATGTGGGCTGTGGAGTACAATTTCTCAAAACCGTGTAGCCTAGTATTTTTCTCATTTTTCCAGAACACCAGGCTCCAAAAAAACCTGAAAAACTCATGGGATATTCATTATGCTATTTTACATGTTTATCATGATAAAAAAATGATTAATGTTAAAAAACAAACAATTTTTATCTTTATGAAAATACATGTCATTTTATTTTTCTTACTTCCAAAATTCATGAATTACTTCCATAGTGATATTGAATGGAAAATTTTTTCTATAACTTCAAACTCCAGGTTTATTTTATAGTTTTTATAAAAGAAATTCTTATAAATATGATCATATTTTAGATACTTTTGTATGGATTAAAACTTTTTTATTTTCTTTCACAATGTGAGGTCTATGTATCTTCCTTTCACCAAATTCATCACAACATGCTAGAGTTCTACACAACTTCCTACATAGAGCTACATGTGGATCTATTTGAATACTTGGGTGGAAGTTTTTGTAATATAAGAACTAAAAAATGGAATATTTTGATCCCAGAATCCTTTAAAATGCATCGAGAAAGATCTCAACATGTCAATAACTATATGAATGGTCCTTTCCTATTGGAAATCTGTTCCATGGTGATAGGACCTAATAAAATCCAAATCAGTATTCATATAAAGTTGAAGACTTATCTATAATTTATAAGTAAACCATGTATCATGATTATAAATGATTAAAATTTGTTCCACATGAACCTTACCACATCCTCTATGCATATCATTATTTCTTGGTCAAGAAAGAAATATTCCCAAATAGTGATGAAGAGGGCATTCTTGGCGAGTCAATCTACCAAAACCCATCTCACATTGCTTCATTTTGATTTTTTAAGGAGATTAGTATCAAATTACATGGTGATGTTATCCCATTTCCATGTGGTTATGAACAATGGTTGCATCATCCCCTTGGAATTTTGTCTCTCTCCATTAACATTATGACATACAAAGCACTTTGAGGTGTACTTTGGTAATCCCATTCTTCATGTTTCACCACCCGAGGTTCTATAGAAGAACACGATACCTCTCAGTACTTCCAAGATATATGGAGAAAAATGAGTTATTATAATTATCCAATATCTCTTTCCTTATCTCATGTTATGAAGGAACATAATATCTAGTAAAAAATTGAATGAAACTATCTTCATCAAGGTGGAATTCATAAAGCTTCCCTTTCATTACTACTTTCTCCATCTTTTGAAGTTATATACCATCAATCTATGCATCCTTGATCTTATCTTGGATATATAGTTGGGTAATAATTTGGTAAAGATAGGATATATCCCTTAATGATAATATTTCAAGATCAATCCTTTTAATATCCATAAAGATAAGGTCTTTATCAATCTGCATCATGGATAGAGTAGTAGGTTATTTTCTGCTAAGTGTATCAGCTACGTAATTCACATTTCTAGGATGGTAGTGAATATATAAATCATAGTATTAGATTATTTTTATCCATCCATATTGAAGTAATTTGAACTCTTCTTGTGTGACTGTATACTTTATACTCTTTTTATTTTTATATATGTCACACTTATCTTCATAGAGGTAGTGGAACTAAATATTAAAAGTGAATACCATAGATAATAACTCTACATCCATTATAAGGTAGTTCTACTCATGGATCTACAGCTTTTTTGAAGTTTAAGTTATAAATTTATCATTATACATGAGTACACAACCCAATCCTTTATTTGAATAATCACTATATATCACAAACCCTTCTTCACTTGAGTGTAGTACGAGTACAAGCATGGTGATTAGACTCTTATTGAGTTCCATAAAAATTTCCTCACATTCTTCCATCCAAGCATACTTTACCCATTTCTATGTTACTTAGTTAGTGGGATATATAATCATGAGAATATTCTTAAAAATCATCAGCAGTACCCAGATAATCCTTGAAAATTATAGATTTCTATGTAACTCGAGGGTATATTATATTCCTTAAACTCATTTATCATTGAAGGTACTATAGAAATTCCTTCTCTTGTGACCATGTTCTCCTAGAATGTGACTTTCTACCTCAAAAATTCACGCATACTAAACATAACATATATTTTATCCTCTCTTAATGTAGCGAGTATAATCCTTAGATGCACTTCATGTTCCACATTGATCTTGGTGTAAATGAGAATATCATCAATAAATACTAAAATAAAATTTTTAATGTATCCTCTAAAGAATCTACTCATAAAATCCATGAATATTGAATGGGAATTATCAAGTCTAAAGGGAATAACTTTGAATTCATAGTGTATATACCTTAAACAAAAGGATATATTCTCAATATATTCCTTTTTCACGTTTAGCTAATGATATCTAGAATAAATATCCACCTTTGAGAAGTAATTATCTCTACAAAGTTGATCAAACAAGTCATAAATCCTTAGCAGGTGATACTTTTTCTTTATAGTGATCTTGTTGAGCTTCTAATAATCAATGCACAGTCGCATTGATCAATCCTTTTTTTCTTAAAAAATAGAATTGGAACACCTCCAATGAAATATACTAGGTTTTATGAACTCTTTGTATAAATTCTCTTTTAGGTGACTCTTTAACTCCTCCTATTCTATTAGGGCCTTCCTATAGGGGTATATTGAGATTGGAGTGGCTCCGGGTATAATATTTATTGGGAAAATTACCTTATGAACTAAGGGAAGGCTAAACAACTCTTCAAGAAATACAGCAGTATATTCCCTCACAATAGTCATATTTTTATGGTTTATTTTTTCGATTGAGTTGTCCATTTGAGAAATATTTGATTAGTTTCTAGGTATCATCACCCACACTGTTAATGGTTTTTTCAAAGGTGATTCATGATCTTCAGTGCATTTGTACTAGATCGTGTGATGATTTGGAATATTTAAATTGATTTTATTTTCTTTATTTTTGATTTTATCCTTATATAAAGAGAGCCAATTTATGCCCAATATAGCATAAAACTGAACCAAGGTAAGAATTATTATATTCACTTGAAAAATCATTCCCCATTTTCTAACAGGAAAACAATCCAACACTTGGGTGGAAATGATCACACCACATGGTGTTTTTATTGATATCTCTAATTTAAGGTATAAAGGATATGAATCAATAGTTATAGAATACTAGTAGGATATAAATAAATGTGTAGAAACATAATGAAATAATATTTTTTCCATTATCGAGGGAATAATAATTGCATCTTGTACGAATTGATTTTCATGTTCCACCTCATCCGTGGTGATGGAATAAGGTTTCCCTTACTTCTTTATATTTGGTGGTTGATGAAATTGATTACCCTTAATGACTCAGGGTTTAGTGCCCTATCATGAATAGTTCACTTACTTCTTATAGTTGAAGCATTGAACCGTGGGTGGTCTACATTGACATTCTTTCATTTCCTCTGCCAAGTTAGATATATTTTTCATGTCTCATTGACATTAATGAACTCAGGGGGCCTTCTCTCTCACACTTAAAATCATTTCTTTGTCCCTTTAAGGAAATTACTATGATGCTTATTTCCACATATTTTACATATGGATGATTAGATATTCTTTCCTCCTTTATCATTCAATCCACCTATAATGACCAAACAATTTATAAAAAAAATTCCCTTTTGGAATAAATAAATTTATTATTAATTAATATAGTTATAGAAAACAGATTCACTTCTTTGGTTATTTTGGAAAAAATATAAAACATAGTATATTGGATTTAAAATAACGTTAATCATGTTAACCATCAATAAAATATCCATTATATAGTGACTATTAATATTTGTATCTGTTCATGGTTATGATAAAGTATAATTAACATAGATAAAATAATTTCTGGAATTAACCAGTAGGATCATACCCTATTAATCTCATTTATCAGATTTCTAACGGAGATGGAATCTCTGGGATTTTTCCTTAACCAATCCCAATCCTCAAATAAATAACTAAATCTTTCAAAAAATATATTGTGGATGAAGTCCAATCATATCGAGATCATGTCCCAAACCATGTTTTCCAAACCACCTCAAGAAAGAACCACCATCACACACCTTACCCGTAGGTAATACGCTGGTGTAACAAAGGGTTATATGTATTGAGCCTTGTAATATGAATTTGAATATTTCATTTTAATAAAATATTTATTATATTAATAATTTTTATTATTAATTTTAAATTATTATATAATTATTTTTAAAAAATTAGAATTTTATACGAAGAAATAAAAAATGTATTTTTGGGAAATATACAGTTTTAATCAAGGAATTATTTTGATAAATTCAATATTTTTTCAAATAAATTTTATTTTAATGAAATATTATTATTAAATAATATTTATTTTTATATAAATGAAAATATAATTTATTTAAGTCCATTACATTTTCTATAATAGTAAGAAAGTGGTTAATATAATAAAAACTAGTATTTTCCAATAAATAGGAATTTTTATTTAAAAGTGTAAATTCTCATATTTGTAGAATTATTTTGATAAAATAAATATTATTTTTTAAAATCATCATTCTGAAATTGACATGGGTGAATTTTTAAAAAATTAATGAGCCTGTCGAATTTTTGTGTAAAAATTAAATATGGTGTTAATATACAGCTTGTATTATGACAATAAAATGGCCTAAAAGAGTTGAAATAAATTATATCAAATGTATCCAAGAATAAATATATATATATCCCCATTAAAATAAAATTATTTGATGTTATTTTATAGATCTTATAAACCATTAATGAATCCTACAAAACCTATATTATATTTTATGGTTTTAAAAATTAATTTATTATAAACATAAATCAACTCCAAACCACTAATGATATTATTTTAATATGTTTGATTCATGGACTTATTAAATATTTAAAACCATTCCTATTTTATAGAAATAAATGGGAAAACCCATCAAAAGTAAGGTGGTCTTGATTTGTTTCTCATATAGAGTCCAAAACCTCTGTTTAGATATTAATAAATAATTCCCCTCTATTTTTCTATAAATACCAACCCAAAAAACCACTTCCCACTACTAAAACCCCATTTATCATGAATTTATTATCCATATAACTCTCTAAATCCCTCCCAAGGTGTTTCTGATCTCTTAAGAAGCTCCTCCTATGATTTTAAAAGTGCTCTCCCAGTGCAAGGGATCCTCTCCTCATTCGTTGTATTCAATCACTTTCTTTGTATTTTTTCATTTTATTTATGATTTTTTATCTTATAATGTGTTTTTCACATTCCTATTACTATAATTATGATTTACATGTAATTTGAGACTATATTTCAATCTAATTAACCCCTTACACTAATCTTTATATACAATCGTTATGCATTTGAAATTATCTTTTGATTTTCCATGACCAAAATTTTTATTATGAATACCCATAGTCTTTGCAACTTAGAGGTATTGAAATAGATGCACATATCCTTCATTGATTAGTGAATTTAGTGAATGTAACCCACACTCCTTATTTATGGGGTTAAAAGTTATAAAATATGTTCTTATGCTCTATGATCTATGTGGCACACTTACGCATGCACATGATATGAATGTGATGGGTAGGAATAGAATTATATAGCCCTACAATTAATTGGGTAATGTTTTTATCTCATGAGATTCCATGAATAGTTCATGATTGTTAATCCAATGCACACTATGTTATGATGTCTTAGGGCTTGAATTATTCTTATTTTTTCATGTTTTATGTTGTTTCCAAATTACTATGTTTCATTGGTGTTGTCGTATTATATTAGGGTGAGATATTAATCATTATGATTCTCACCCCCTTTATGTCACCTTCGTATTATTCTTGACTAACATGTATTGCTTTCATCTTGTTAAAATTTTATTATTCCCTTATAGGTGTAAGTGACCAGTGAAGATCAAGTATCATCGGGAGGGGGGAGTGAATTAGTGATATCTTTTTCTTTTATGTTTCATTCTTTCTGAAACAAACTTCTCCTCCTATAAGAGAGTTATAATTTTTATTGAAAATACAACAATAAAACATACACAAGAAAACAACAATTTATAGGGTTCACTACTCAATAAGAGTAGCTATATCCTTGGCATGGTTGCAAAACAATCCAATACCACACAATCCAATAGATTATAATATTTTTAAGTGGAATCTAATGAGTAGGATATACCCTTACACTAACGTAAAACTATGTTAAATATAATAGTTTATGTGTTCAGGTAGAAAAAAAAAATGATGTAATACAATTTTTTGTAACAAGTTAAGAAACATGTTACTATACTACCTTGTAAACTTTAAAAAATATTTCCTTCAAAATAATTCTTCACTTTCCTACCCAGCAATAGGTAAGAAATTAATGGAAATCATAATGAAACATAGTCTTATCTTCCATGTATAACTTCTCATTATGATAATTACTTTGTAATAACACCACTGAAACAATTCTTAACTTCTTCTATCTGTGTCTGGAAATCACAGTCTGATTCCATGTTCGATGATGCATCCTAATACGACAATCAGTTGAATATAATCTTCTCTCTTATCCTTTATTCTTCTATTTGGAAAACATTATCAAGTAAGAATTATCTAAAAAAATTCTTCCCTATAAAAATCTTTATCTCTCTTCCTTATCTCTTCAACAATAAATTACTATCAAAAAAACAAATTACTTCCTCCTTTAATAGGTGACTGAAAAATGGTTTGGGAGGGATTCTAAAAATATTTCCCACTCAACCAAATTTACTGAATTATAAATTCTCAATAATTTTTTGTTGAATGTTGAATACTTCAACACTTCTCAAATCTTCTCTAAAATTCTCTAATATTCTCACAACTACATCTCACTTTAGATATTAATCAAAAACATTATTCAGATTCGGATTGTTTATTACATTTTTTTTATTGTGATAGAAGCATTTGACCACTATGATTTTCATGACCTACATGAAAATTCATCAAAACTGAAGAAACTTCCTTAAATTTCTTCTCACCACTTGAAAAAATATTAAAACTATTTTTCAAACATCTTAAAACACTTTTATGATCCCCTTGATAACCCTTTTACAAGATTCAACCAGTTCCCTATTTCTTCTTTTCCCAATTAGATGATCTTTTGGCTGGTCAAGTCATCGATGTAAGCTCTAGTCTAATATTCTAGACCAACATGATATAAAAACTCTTGAAAAAAATAATTGTTTGTTTTTATCTTCACCCACTTTTAATGAAAACAAAAATCCTAATTAAAAAAATAGGCAACAATTCACCTTTATGAAAATAGTTGACTTCATTGTTGATTGATCTCTATTTTTATTCGTCATAGTGGTCAAAACAAACTTTTATTATTCTTAATATTCATTTTAACCTAAAACTCAAAATTTCCTTTTCTTTTTATTGGTCATAAAAATTTCCACAAAACAATTTTACCTTTGATCATTTTTTTAAACCATCTCAACATCTGATTATAGGTGTCAGTATAACTCTATTTCTTAGTGAAACACCACATTTGATAGACCAGTGTCAACAACTTTTACTTAAAAAACTTCTTTCATTATCTAATTATGATCCTCATAAATTTATTTCTTTGAATATTTATTTCTTGTGACTTATAGGTCTGATTGGAAACCATCATCTTCATAACTTCACGTCCCGATCCACCTTCCCATCCAACAAACATTTCCGCATATGGTGATCTCACATCAATGAGATAAGATCAGAAAGCTTAATATTCATCAAAATTTTTCCTTTAAAAACCTATGCTTGTATCAGGACTTTAAATACATTTAAGTTTAGCATTAGCATCATCTAAATTTCGTAGGGAAGTATTTGTTACTTCACAACATATCTAACATCTTATTTCTTTCCAATCCTTAATATAATTGTAAACACTCCCCCTTTCTTTCATAGATTTTTAATAATATGATTATTAGACGAATTATGATTTATGATAGCTCCATGATCAGTAAATAATCGTTTGGATTACATTGGATCCATAAAAAATCATATTCTATTTCTTATTACAATCTTCATTTCATTACAAACCCAAGTTGGGTTGATGGAACTTTTCTTCTAGAAACAATCTTCATAGACTAAATGCCATTCTTAAGAATTATGAGTCTAATATTATGAATATGATGGTATGCCCGATTTTTAAAGTTTCAAAGTGAATTCATTTCATTATTCTTGACAAAAAAATACAACACATTTAAAAAATATCTTTCAACTTCCAAAACCCACTTCCAACCAACTTGGTCCAAAAAATATACACCTATGGATTTCTATTGCCAACTAAGATTCACAAATCACTGATCCTTGTAACCTCAATCTATGGATTATTTATTAACAATTCTAAGCCTACGTGTGAAAACACATTATAGTATATAATAATTATTAACAAAAAACCATGTTGTCCAAAACTAGTGACTCATGAAAGCCCCCTTGACTTTTCTTTACATATTTCTTCACCTCTTTATTTTTCATCCAATTTCCTATAAACAAAAGTTTCCTACAACCACAATAAAAAATAGTTATTTAGTTTACACATTTAAAAAAATGTATTCATAACTTACCCACAAATACACCTTTTTATATGGTTCCTTAAAAGGTTCAAAACATAATGATGGATAGATTTATGAAACAATTCTTACCCTTTGACAAAACTATCCAAAACTGGGTAAGAGAGGGGACAAAAACACATTCCTCAACCTAGATGAGAAAGTGGTTGGATTCTCATGTTCAACCTTAGTTTAGAAAAAGATTTATTTGATAAAGGTTTTTTGAAAATGTCAGCAACTTATTACAATGTAGAAACATACTCCCTCTTTAATTCATTCTTCTCCACATGTTCTTTGATGAAACAATATTTAATATCCACATGTTTTGAATGAGAATATAGTACCATATTTCTGGTAAGGTTTATTGAACTTTGATTATCACAACCCAATAGTAAGGGAAATTTTAGTTCAACAAGAAAATATTCCAACTGAGTCTTCATCCACATAAGTTGGGTGGTGGCTTGTGTAGTAGAAACATACTCAGCTTCTGTTGTGCTGAGAGTTACAAATTTTTTTTTTATTCCAAATGGAATTATTTTTTTCTAGAAATAAAACTTCACAAAATTTGGATCTTCTAATATCAACATTTTATACCTAATCGTCATAAGAATACCCAAAATAGTAAATAATTACTGAGTTTTCATACCTGATTCCAAAATTTTATGTGCCTTTGATATATATGAGAATTATTTTTCCATATAAAAAATATGATTCATTTAGGGCACTATGAAATATTTTAGTTAAGGTAAAAACATAGACAATGTTGGGTCTTGAGGTAGTAAAATATTATAAACTTCTAATAATCTTTTGAAACTCTTTAGGATCAAATTCCTTAACTTTTCCATCTTTAGACAACTTGGTTCCCCCTGAGGTGTGGAAACTAGTTTCTAATTTTCCATGTTGAATTCTTAAGAAGTTGCTTAGTATTCTTTTATTGGGAAAGAAAAATATATTTCTTATTTTTTTTATTTTTATCCCAAGAAATTATTCCATTTCACCTAGCATTGATATCTTAAACAAATTTTTTATCTCTTCAGAAAATGTTTCACAAGTTCTTTCATCATTCTGAGAATAGATAATGTCATCAACAGAAACAATTATGATAAGGGAAAAACAATGACAGTATTTAACATACATATTACTACCAAATCTTCCTTTCCTAAAACTCATCTTCCTTAAGTAAGTATCCAATTTAGAATACCATTCCTTTGGACCTTTTTTATCCCATACAAGACTTTATTCAACTTACACACATAACATTCATCCTTCCCAATAACAAATCCATATAGTTGTTCAATTTAAACTTCTTCATCATGATCACGAATCAAAAATGATTATTTAACATCCATATGAATAAATTCATAACTTTTTTGTGTATAAATACAATGAAAAATTCTAATAGTTTCTAACATTTCAACTAGAGAAAAAATTTCATCAAAATCAACACATTCAATCTATGAGTAACCATTGCACACTAATCTTGTTTTTTTCCTTATGACTTCCACATATTCATTAATCTTGTTCCAGAAAACCCATTTTATCGCAATAACATTTTCTGTCTAGATTTTGTATGAGTTCCTAAGTATCAATATTTTCTAGCTGATCAAGCTATTCATTCATAGTGTCAACCCATTTCTGATTATCAAAGTCTTTATTCACATATTTTCGATCAACTTTTGAATACAAAGAAGTATGTGAAATTATTATTCTTATTTAAACCCTTTGATGTTGATCACAAATAATGTTTTTATATTCTACTTTCTTTCTTATACTAGGATGATATTTCCTAGATTCTTCCCCATCACTAAAAATAGATAAGTCTGATTGTTCTTTTTGAGTAGGATTACCACTGTATATATCCTTATCATAATTATCACCAGACATTCTTTCTTCCTATTTATCTTCATTTTCAACATATGTTTTTTATCTTTCTTAGATTTTTCAAAAACAAAATTACATTATCATAGTGAAATAATCATCTTAAAACTATTTTTATGCATCTATATCCTCTTCCATCCAAAGTATATCCATGAAAAAATTCATCTTCACCTCCTTGAACAAACATTCCAAGGTCTCTACCTTTTTTCTATATGGTGCATGGAATCCCAAAAATTATAAAGTTTATAAAACATGGATTTTTACCATAAAACATTTCATATGAATTTTTATCTGAACTTGTTCTATAGAAACATCCATTTTGAAAATACACAACAATGCTCATGGATTTCCTCCAAATGTAATAAGGGAGATCAATTTCAACTAACATTGTTCTTCCCATTTCAATATATTTCTATTATTCCTTTCAAAAAAACCAATTTTTAGGGGTGTATGGTGTATTTAACTCATGTATAATTCTATTCTTCTTAAGATAACATTAAATTTTTTCATTTTTGTTTTCATCACCATTGTCAGTTCTCAACTTATTCAGTGAATACTAACATTCTTTCTCATCATTCCTCCTAAAACTTTTCAACATTTTTAGAGCATCTAACTTATGTTTCATATACATAAAAATTTAATGAAAGTAAATTAATTAATTAAATTAATAAACTATAAATCTCTATGGGTTGATTTTTTCCTCATTGGCCCATCAATATTGGAAAGAATATGTTCCATAGGTCGTTTTGAACAAATGTCAACTTTCTTATACACATAGTTTATTATCTTTCCCTTATGATAAATCTTTACACACATATTTCTTCTTCTTGGTATATAAGGAATACCCCAAAAACCATCTCACTTTGATAAATTTCTCATGTTTATATAAACATGTGTATCATCCTTTTATGCCACAACTGATTCTCTTTCACCCTAAAAAATTAACTAGTGTTTTGAGCCTCACCAACTTGGAACAAGTTTCCTTTTGTGTGTTGGCCTCTTGTGACTATTTTTCAATCTTAATCACTATTCAAAAAACCCATATTTTCTGAGAATAAATTTTCTTCCTTAATCAAAAATTTATGAAGAATATAGAAATTTGTGTGTCATCCCATCAATAAAAAAATTTGGATTTCAAATTTTCTTCCCTAATTATAGTTGATCCAACACCTTTGATTTTGAGAGATTCATCATTTCCAAATATCACTATTCCTTATTTAAAATATTTTACATCATTAATAAATTTAAAATATCTTTTAATATTAGAATAAAACCCTTTATCGAGAATATAAGGTTGCTCACATTTTTTAGATTTGAAAGTAGTTTCCACAATAAGATTTTTTTTCTTTCCCTTTATCTCTCTTAACTTTAATATTTTGATAATTGTTAAAGAAATTTTGTTGTGTCATTAACAAAGCAGGGAAATTTTTTTAAAGGTTTATGTTTTTTTCAAACCTTTCACCAATAGATTCCAATGTTCGGAAACTATTTTCAGTTTTCACACTAACCTTCTCAGACTTCTTCAGAACATCATTCTCACACATTTTCCTCTGAGGGGATTTACTGCCCCTAAAAAAATTATTTATACGGTTTTTGGAATAATAGTAATATTTTTTATTGAACCAACACATATTTTTCATGTCCCCAAATACACTATAATAGTAGTATTATCCATAGAATGAATATTTTCCTATAAATCTTTCATACTGACCAGATTTTTGAGCATGTTTTTCAACCACCTTCTTATCATCACTTTGTTGACCACTAACCTTTCTATTATCAACTTAAATATTATTATTAAACATAGATTTATTTTTATCTTTAACAGAACTAGAAATAATAGAAATGTTTTTGACTTCAGTATTTTTAGAAACCTCGAATTTCTTTACTTTGGTGGTCTTTTCCACATATATAACTTTACCATCTTTGATCTTATAAGAAACAATTTTAAATTTCTTCTCAACCTTTTAAGGTAACTTTTGATACTTCTTAGGTATACCCCTTCCAATTATTTCACCATATTTAGAGATATAATTATTGATACTTGTAACTGTATCTTTAGATTTAGAAATTTTTTATAGGAAAATTCCCAACTCTTCTTATTTTTCCTTAAACATTTCTTCCAAGTTTTTATTATAATTATTTTCTTTCTCAAGATATTTTTTTAAATAATCAAGATCTTTCAAAAGAATTAATTTATCATTAATAAAACATTCTTTATTGTTTGGTTAATAATATTAACTTTTAATCTTCTTGATTTCTTTCTCAATCCCCATAGATTTTTCTCACACATGATTTCAATTCTTCTTTTAGATGAAATTCTAATTGAATTTATTCTTCTTCAAAACTAATACATCTGAAATATTCATTGTTAAATATAACAATAAAAGTATTCTCAAACTTATTAATATACTTTTTGAATTTAGATTCACTATCTACTTCATCATCATATTCAGGTAAGAAACTTCTATTTTTTGGATTTAGAGAATTTTATATCCTTTCCTTTGGAATATTATTTAGCCCTATCACCATATTTCTTCCATCATCTTCTCTAACTTCAATCATATTTTTCACTACCTTATTCATTATTTATTCAAGGAAAATTTTCCACAAAATTCCCAAAGGCTCCACATTCAAAACATTTCAAGGTAAATTTTACCTTATATTTTCCTATACCTCATTTCACATTTTTATAAAACAAAGATAAAAAATCATAAAAAATTTTACATGACTCATTATCAGAATCAAATTCACCAAATTCTTCTTAAAAAATTATATTATTTGAATTTCCTTTATTATCATCCTTCAAATCCATTTATATATCAACTTTTGTTTTTTCCTTTCATATCTATTTCTCTTCTCATTTCATAAGTAATGACAGTTCTATAAAAATAATCTAAAGTTAATGTTTTTGTATATAAATCTCCCAATGTGGAAAATTTAGCATAAAACATGTCAATAAGATTCTAAATAACCTTTACACAACTATATAATGTTATAAAATTTTACCAAGTCATATAATATTGCTGAAAATTTCATTCACCCAGCTAAAGAAGACACCAACAGATTCATATTAACCCATCTTGATATCTTCGTACTTCATCCTCAAAATTTGTAACTTTTTATTCTTTACTTTTGAATTACCTTCATAAATGTTTTTCATCTTATCCTAGTTTCCTTTAGTGGTAGAAACACCCTTCACTCTTAAAAAATCCCTTTCAGTAAGTGATGAGAGTAAATAATTCTTTCGCCTTCCATCATTCTCAAGATTGTTCTTTCCAATAGATTTCAGAGAAATTTTTTCATCAATAATATAATATCCATATATGTTAACTTCAAAAACTTCATACCCAATAGAAATAATATAAGGAAACATTATATCTTTATAGATATGACAATTTTTACCATCAAATATTGTAATCCCTTTACTTTTCACACAATTGAGATTATCCATCAGAACATTATTCTTAAAAACTTTAGTTAAGAGTAGATAAAGGGAACTTTAGCTCTGATACCACTTTTATCTTCCCAGTCACGATTATGTATCACTGATATGGGGGAGAGGTGATTTAGTGATAACTTTTTTATTTTACGTTTCTTTATTTTTGAAACAACCTTCACCTACTATTAAAGAGTTATCACTTTCAATAAAAATATAATAATAAAACATCCACAAGAACACATGTATTTACAAGGTTCAAAACATAAAAAGAGTAGCTATATACTCAATCTGATTTAGAAACAATCCAATATCACATAATCCACTAGAAAACAATCCTTATGAGTGGAATATAATGAGTAGGATATTCCCTTGAACTCGTGTAGTGCTATATTCAATAAAACAGTGCATGTGATTGAAGTAGCACAAAATTATATAATAAAATTTGGTGTAATAAGTTAAGAAACATATTACTATGCTTCCATTTAATCCTTCAAAAATATGTTCTTAAAAAAAATCCTCTCATTCCTACCTAAAAATAGGTAAGAACATCCCAGACTTCATAATGATACTCAATCCAATAAGCCTTATTTGATTGCTCAGTTCAATAATAACTTTGTAATAATACCACTAAAAATATTCTAAACTTCTTTTTTCTGAGTTCATAAATTGATGGCTGAATCCCAGTCCGATGATTCATCCCAATATACTGATCAGCTGAATATGATATTCTCTTTCTCCTTTATTCTTCTTTCAAGAAAACTACCTCAAGTAATCATGATCAGGAAAATTTTTCTTTGTACAATTCCTCCATCCTCTTCCTTATATATTCAACTACACATCAGTATCAGAATGTACAAAGTACTTCCTCCTTGTATAGGCAACCAAAAAATGGTTTGGGAGAGATGCTGAAAATCTTTCCTACTCAACCCAATTTCCCAAAATATAAATTCTCCATGACTTTTAAGATATCTTGACTTCTTCAACACTTATAAACTCTTATCAAAACTTATCAAGTCAAATCAAAACATTTTCTCTCTTTAGAATTTATTCAAAAACTTCATTATGATTAGGATTCTTCATTCTGTTTTTTATGATGGAAGCATTTGGTCACTTCAATTTTTTCTTGACCAACTTTCAAATTCATCAGAACTGAAGACAATTAATTAAATTTCTTTTTAACACTTGAAAACATATGAAATCCAACCTGTAAACGTCTTCAAATACTTTAATGATCTCCTTGATAACACTTTAACAAGATTCAAATAATTCTCCTTTTCTTATTTTCCTAGACTGATGACCTTGTGTCCGATAAAGTCATCAATGTCTTCTCTAGTCCTATAGTCTTGATCCACATGATACAAAATCCCTTGAAAAAAATCGGATTTCATGCTTCTCTTGACCCACTTTGTAAAGAAAATAATTTTCCTTCTTGAAAAACAATCAAAAATTCATCTTGGTGAAAATGGTTGACTTCATTGTTGATTGATCCCTATTTTTATTCTTCATATCAATTACAAATTTTTTTCTTATTCTATGTAATATCTAGTCCTAAAAACTCCAAATTTATTTTCTTTTTATTGTTCCAAACAATTCCAACAAAAAAATCTTCCTTAGATCCTTTTTGCAACCATCACAGCTTCTAATTACTAGTGTCAGTATGACTCTGATTCTTGGTGACACAACACATCTGATGGACCAGTGTCATCAGATTTGACTTAATCAACTTATTTACTTCTCTTATTATGATCCTCATCATATTATTTCATTGAAGAATTAATTCTCATGGAATATCAGTCTGACTGAAAACCAAAATCTTCATAAATTCACATCCCAATCGACCTTCCAAGCTAACAAACATTTCTATGTCTAGTGATCTCACACTGATGTGTTAAGACAGAAAATATTTAACTTCATTAACTTTCTTCCTTCACAAGCTTAATCTTGTATCTTTACTTTGTCTCAACTTTAAATATGTTTAATAATAGCTTCAACGTCTTCTTAATTTCATTGGGAAGAATTTTTTACTTCGCAACCCATCCCAGATTTTATTTCATTCCAACCCTAAATTTTATTAGTATCACTCCCCCTTTCTTTCATAAATATTGAATCAAAGTTTTATTAGAAGACTTATGATTTATGATAACTCCAATACTTGAAAAGATTCATCAATTTTACATACCATCCATGAAGAATCTGATTCTCTTCGTCATTATTATAGTTCTTTAATTTTATATCCAATGTGATTCGGATGGACCTTTTATTTCAGAAAACATCTTCACATTCTAATGTAATTTATTTTTTATTGTGAGTCTGATATTATAAATATGATTTTTAGTTTTTTTCAACTTTTTCAAGGTGAATTTAATTCTTTCTTATTAACAAAAAAATAAAGCGCATTCAAAAGAAACATCTTTTAGTATCTAAAAACAACTTCCAAAAAACTTGGTCCCAACTACAGGTAATTATAGCTCCCCCTTTCTAATCTACATCCCCAGGTGATCCAGTGCAATTTTAGAATATCAAAGGAATTTTGGGTCATGTTATGGGGTTTTTAAATAATGGTTTTGTATCCCTATTTAAAGTTATAGTGTTATGTATCTAATTACCAAAATAAACTATCCCTTTCAATATTTTTGGATTGTATTATGTGTGTATTTATGTAAGAAATCATTAATTAGTGTGTACTAAAGATATGGGATTTCATAGTTGGTACCAGAGAAAGGTATAGTTTTTTTTGGACTAGGGTTAGAAATATGACAACCTATATATTTCATACACTTTATTTCATGATTTATTTCACAGAGATAAACTAAATACAACCTAAAAATATTGCGAGTTCTAGTGTATTTGGGTAATTAGGTACATATCATAACAAGTCAAAACAAAAATACAGATACTTAAAGTAAAACTCGATAACATGCCCTTAAATTTCCTTGATCTTCTAAAATTGCATGAGATAACCTGTGGACGTACATAATTAAATGGTGAGCTATAATTACTAGTAAGGGAATAATCAAATAAAAACATAATAAAAGTGATACATGTGAGTAAATAGGTATATCAAGGTAAAATAAGTTGTTTGAGAATAATAAACATGAACATCACTGCATGATATAAGATGATAACATAAAGGAAACATAGGAATGTAGAAACAACATAAAACATGACATCATAAGTATAAGTCGAGTATAAACACCAATAGGTTTTTCCTCGATGGTGTCCTGGTGCGGGGAGGTTCTCTCTGGTGCCTTCTCCCTCCCCCTCTCCCCTCCCTCTTTTCTTCCTCATATTTTCCCCCCGTCCAGCTTCGATCCTCAAGTCCGTAATTGTTTCAATTTATCTATAGTGCTATGTTTCTTAGTCTCTTCTATAGTAGTGATATTTCTTGGTGAAGTTCTTAAGGAGTATATGATGGCCCAGATGATGTTGGTTTGCAATTGAATCCTCTTACTGCCACAACCCTGCTCTGACGTCACAATCTATTTTGCCTCTCCATGTCAGATCTGAAATGAAGGTAACAGCGGGGTTTTTGGGATATGTGGGTCAACAGTCATGGGTCTTCTAGGAAATCCTTTTTTTATCATGCTTTTCTTTGGTTATGGTTTCTATATCACTATGAGATCGATGTTAAGCGCCTCAACTGTTCATTTCCCTGCCCTGACCTCAAGTCACTCTGCTCCTATCCTAGTCAGATCTGAAGAGATGGTTTCACAGAGGTTTTGGGATGTGGGGCTTGGCACCAATTGTGATTATCATGTGATCTTTATCGGCTATCTATTTTTTATAGAGATCAGTGTTTGATTTGGTTTAGTTCTATTTGGAAATGGTTCCGTTTTAGTTTTCTGGTTTTTCCAATTTTGGTTTTGTTGGTGGCAATTAGTTCATGACGTTGTAGTGCCAAATGTTTCTGAATTTTTGTTTAGGTGATATTGTTATGTTATGAGGTTGGTAGATTCTAGTTCACTGGGGATGACAATGACATGGTGAATGATGTTTTATGGAAACTCTGAGGTCTTTTATGATCTGTTGTGGTGTTTGAATGGTGGTGATAACAACGATGACGGTGATAGGATGGTGAAATTGACAGTGGGGGATGGTAATGATATTTGGCTGATGAAGGTGAATCCTCAATAAAGATATTATTGGGTTTTTGTTCTCTTTTGGTTTTTTGTTTTTTTACTTTGAATTTGGGCCTCCTCTATTTTGGTTCCTGCGTGGTCTGTTGGTGTGGTATGTTGGTTATTACTAAAAAAAGTGGTATGTTGAAAATAAAATAAAAATCTAATTTCAGTCAAGTATAAACACCAATAAATCATACCATAGTGTACTTAATATAACATCTCATACACCATATATTTAATCTCTTAAGATAAAAACAATACTCGATGCTTTGGATGGCTATATAATTCTAGGCCCACCCATTACATTCATATCATGTATATAAATAAGTGTGATGCATATGTCATACTATATTTCAATTATAATCCCATTATTAAGGAGTGTGGGTTAAATACATGGAATTAATAAACAAATAAAGGATAGGTACATCTAGGTGAATACCTTTGGATGAAAATTGGAATGGGTATCCACTACAAAAATATTTGGTATAGAAAATGGAAAGATAATTCCAGCAGTATAATAGGGGTACATAAAGACTAATGGAAAGGTTTAATGAGAGTTAAATGGGTCTCCCATAACTTGTAAATTATATGGATAGTATTAGGGATGTTTAAAAACATATTTCAATGTGAACAATTAGAAATTAAAAATGAATAATATAAAAAAAATTCTTGAATAATGTGGATAAAAGGATCCCTTACCTTGAGAGGGTGCTTCTAATAGCTAGGGAAGAGATTTTCTTAGAGCTCAGTAACACCTTGAGAGGGATATATAGAGGGAAAATAATGATTAAATCGTGATAAAATTGTTTTCAGTGAGGAGGAATGAGTATTTGGGTTGATTTTTATAGCAAAATAAAGGATAATTATTTATTAATTTCTAAACATGGGTTTTGGAAACTATATAACAGTTAATACAAAACCCAAACCATCCCATAGTTTTTCCCATGTTTTATTCCAAATAAGAGTTTGTTTAATTATTTTATAATTCTAATAAATTCAAGCCTTAAAATCATACCCTTGGTGATGTGTAAGTGAGTCATGTTTATAAAGAATTTTTTGAAAACCTTAAAATATAATATTGGTTTTGGAGGATTCATTAAGGGTTTATAAAATTTATAAAATAAAATAAAAAAATAACTTTTTTAATGTGAAACATAATTTTGATCTTGGATACTATTTATAGTGTTAATTATATTACTTATTAAGATTTTATGATTTCAAAATACATACTGTATAATTATATCGTATTTAATTTTACCCAAAAATCAGTTATCTCAGAAAATCATGAAAAAGTAACTACTGTTTAAATTTGAAATTATAATTTAAGAATAAATATTTACTTTGTGAAAATAATTATCTAAATATGATAATTTATACATTTAAATAAAAAATCCTTATTTATTGAAAAATACTAAATTTTTTACAATAATAGTTTTATGAACCTTATCAAATTAAATTTGACTTCATAAAATTATATTATAAGTTATATTTGACAAATATTATTTAATAATGAAATATTATTAAAATATAAACAATTTCTCAAAATTCTACAATTTTTCAAAAATGGTGTCTTTATTGAAAATATATATTTCCCAAAAAAATAAAATTTGTGTTTCTTCATATCAAAATATAATTCTTTCAAAACATATATTTTTAACCATTATAAAGTAATGAAGATAAATATAATCATAATTTTATTAAAAATAAAAAAATCCATGCTATTAAGGCCTATATACATAGCCCTTTATTACACCAGTCAAATCCCTAAGGGTGAGGTGTGCGATGGTGATATTTTCTTTGGGTGGTTTAGAAAACATGGTTTGGGCCATGATATCGATGATATTGAACTTATCATGTAATCAAGATCAATCATTCTTTATTTATTGAGTCTTAGCTTGGTATTAGTTTTGAGAGAAGCCCAATGATTTTATCTCCCTCGGAAGCTCGGAAAAATGGGATTTATATGGTATGATTCTTCCGGTTAAGGTCATCGCTTCTTTTTTCTATGTCATATGGATTTATCATAACCCTATATATATACTAATCATATTATCACTGTATAATGGATATATAATCAATGTTTTTGATACTTAAATATCTTTTAAATCCAATGGGATATAACTTATAATTGTATAAAATAACCAAATTAGTGCATGTATTTTCTATAATTTCATTTCTTAATAAGTCATTTACTCATTTAAAAGAGGGAAATTCATTTATATATTTTTAGGACATTACATTATTCCCCCTTTATAAATTTCCCCATTAAAATTTAATTCTTATACTAAAATAGATTAGGGTAATTATGTTTCATCACCTCTTCTAGTTCCCAATTCACTTCCTCAAACTTTTGGTTCCACTATAGTACTTTAACCAAGTGAGTTTTATTTTGTAGAACCTTTTATCTATGATCTAATATCTTCATCAATTTCTCATTGTATGAAAGTTCAATAAAAAATATTACCACCTCTCGATTTTGTATATGTTAGGGGTTTGATATGAAATTACTCTAAAGGGATACGTGGGAGACATCATGTACTTTAGATAGGTTATGTGGGAGTGCTAGTTGATAGTCCATGACTCTGATGTGATTAAGGGTCTCAAAGGGGCCGATGTATCTTGGACTAAGATTTCCCTTCTTACCAAGGATATCTAATTCTAGGTCTCATCATTGATCTTCTTCATAGATTTTATGTCTACTTTGTGTGGATTTAATATGATGTTGAATGGATTTAACCCTCTATATCATCTCTTAGATAATATTAAGTCCCATTAGTTTTCATTCTCTAACATCATCCTTTAATTTTGGATTCTGACAACTATTCCCATACAAATCTACATAAGGTGCCATTTGAATGATAGAATGGAAACTATTGTCATATGATAACTCTATGAAGGGAATATTTTAATCCCAAAATCCTTGTAAATACATTTATCATGATCTAGACATATCCTCTATAGTTTGGATGGGTCTTTTATACTGACCATACATCTGAGGGAGATAAATAGCATTGAAACTCATCTCTATATCGAATAATTGTTGAAGGCTTCTCCAAATCTTTAAGATAATCCTTGTATCTTGAATAGATAAAATGGAGAGTGTAACTCCATGTTGTCTTTATGCTTACCTTATATATATATATCATTATGAGTTGGTCAAAAGAAAAATAATCCATGATATCTTTGAAATGTGCTAACTTGGTATTCCAATAAATCACCACCCACATAACATTATTGCCTTTTGGGGTCTTAGGGAGTCCTAATATGAAATATATGGTAATTGTTTCCCATTATTTTACTACTATATGAAATGGATTCATAATACCCTTAGACTTTTGTTGTCCATACTTGACTTTTTAGAATACCAAAAATTGTGATAAAATTAACCAATCTCCCTCTATGTAACCCACTAGAATTTTTTCTTCAAATCTCATTAAATACTAGTTATTCCTAGAAAAATATAGAAGGATTAACTATGCACAAAATCTAGAAGTTCTCTCTTCAATTATTGTTTTATTGGAACACATATCAAGGTTACAAAATCTATGACTCCATTTTTAGAAAAGTAGAACTCTAGAATATTTATAATCTTTATATGTAGTGTGATGTGCCCAACCTAGGTGCCACTCAGATTTTCCTTGAGCCTGGTTGGCCACATGGCCTTAGGTGCATCTTCTTGAACTCCAGAGTCTGTCGAATAGTAGCGAGGGACTAGGGTGTGTATGTGGGGAGACTATTCCCTCATTATGAGAGTGTATCACAGCAGATAAATATAATGCTAGGTTAATATTTAAATAAATATAATTAAATATAAGGAACAACATAAGTATACACTAAAGACACTAAACTAGTAACCAACCATATCAGAAGAACATGGGGATAATAAATATTTGAATAAACTGATAATAATACTAAAAAGATAATGTTGACATATCACATGTATCTATAAATCTATAAAACATGGATATAAGGAAACAAGAAATACATGTTATTCAAAAGAAGAAGAAAGATTCCAAGAACTATCCAAGTATCTCGAGCTCCATCATGGTCATCTTCTACCAAGATTCATCCTAGTAACGGAAAGCAATATTAGGCATCCACGATGGGATGCATCCCTTTATCAACAAATGTATACATTTAATCTTCCTAGGTGTGAATGGATTTCCTAATAGGGTGTGGATAAATCTCATAAGGCCACCACCAATGACATCTATAACATCCATTCTGTGTAATATAAACTGAAACAGTGTGAAGGAATGAATATATAAAAATAAAGCATTACAACATTATAAATACCCAGTACCCAATTCAACCTTAGCTAGTGTCTGGACATATAACCATTTAATTTATAATTGTTTTCTAGTTTATATATTAAGTCACTTTAGGTATGAAAAACCTTGAAATAATTTCATGATAATAATAGTAATTAATCCAATATATAACAAGGAATCTTATGATAATGATAATAGTAAAGAGGATTCAAGGTAATAACCAAGGAATCCTTGATCTCAGGGATAGAGCCAATTCAAAAACAATCTATAGCTTGGATAAATGGGTAAGATTGTAATCCATGGGGAATAACCTGAGGCATTTCATAATAATGATTCTAACTGAGTCCAAGGAATTCACCCAAGGTAAAATAGGATAAGCAAAGACTAGGACCAAGGGTGTATCTAAGGCACCACATGTCTATAGATGTCATGATATATCTAGTGACTTTATTCAAAGAATCCTATAATGATAATGGAGGGATCCTATAATGTCATATTTGGAATCTATAGGTAGAAAAGGATCAAGCTCTAAGGTGAGTATCACCCTTGGAAACCGGTATCCCTGAATCAAAATGGAATCCATGAGTGCTCAATGAATTCCCTCCGGAATCCAAGAAGAGTTTGAGCCTGACCACTCATATAATAATTAATAGGTCCATATGTAATAGGCACGATATAATTAATCCATTCTTTAATTAGGTCTATGTAATAATCATACCATTTAATAATTCAATTGGTTTATTCTGTTTCCTTTCATACATATGAAAATGATCGAAGGGAATGAAACCATTTATTAGTTCATTTGAGTCATAATCAATTCATTAGGTTCACATTACTACCTTCCATTGTGCATGGAAAAGAATGTGTTATGGACATGTAACCAAACCATTTAATTACATTCCTTTAAATAAGATAGTTCATATACATAGTATACTTTCCATTTATAATTAATATTAATTAATTACATTGAAACAATTACCTTAGAAGGGTCAAGTGGAATTATCATATAAAAGGGAAAACCATTATAATTGATTGTTAATTTTATTAAGGGATTACCATTAGTAGGTTCAAGACATATCACACAATAATAGTGGAATAGAAGAATATAACAAACCACTGATACATAATTATAGAAAACACCCAGCTTGGGGTGGTCAGTGTTGAGGATGTAACCTCCAACTATGGGTAACATACTTAACAAGGTTCTTAAAATATTATTCTAATGAATATAATGAAAGACTATGAATTTAATATTCCATGCTCAATGAAATTATTGCACGCACAATTACATAAAATTATAAAACTATAAAACTTGATGGATGAGTCATAGAACACTTACCTTAATCTCATATGAATCTCTTTATCCCGTACCATACTTTAGTTTGGCCTAGATCAGAAGAAACCTATAGAACAAATTAATGCTAGGAAAATAGGGAATATGATCATGCATCTAAATATCATCATCAATGGAAATAATAATGATTAATAGATAAAAAGGAATATAGTACTTATTGGTGTGCAACCAATGTGAAAAATGGGGATTGAATTAGACATTGGATGGAGATGTAATTGATGAAACAATCTCAGAAGAAGAAAATATCTCAAAGGGTTGGGAGCAGCCTTTAGTTTATTGGAATAAGAAAAAGAGTAAGGTATTAAACATATAAGTTCATTAATATATTTTTGGTGAATTTTCTATCCAAATAGGGGTTTCATGGTTTGGAAAAATAGTTGGACGAATCATGCACCAACCATGTTCCCTCCCTGCTTTAAGGGGTACATCCCATGGTTCATGCACATGGTTTGACTAACCATGCAAAAACCATGAAATACGCCTCTACTAAATGTTTTAGGTCCTATTATAGGGGTTTGCACCCCCTAATGCATGGTATCTCAAAATTTATTCCTTTAGATATAGGCATGGACCACCTTTCATGGTTCTACCAAACTGTGGAGCTTGGGTCACACAATTTCTACTGACCATGAATCCCAACTATTTTCATCAAAAACATGGTTTTTGGGATCTGAAAATCCTTTGAAACCCCCAAAACATCCATGAAGTCATTTGTAATCCATATTAGGTCCAAAATAAGGTATTAAAACAAATTTTAAAGGATCCATACCTGAGATAAAAAATGGGTTTATACAGTCTTTCCCCATAAATGAACTAGTCCCCGAATTACCCTTCCAAGTTCGGCGAAAAAACTATCTATGAACAATTTGGTCCACTGTTCACATACATCAACCACCCACTCCCAAGTATCATCATGTACTTGACTGTTTCATCATAACACCCATACTAAAGAGATAGACCAGATTTGGAGAGACTTCATGCTTTGATCAATAATGAATATAGGATACTCCTCAAATGTAGTATTAGCATCAAACTCAACCTCCTCAGGATCAAAAGTATGAGATGGGTCAGCATGATAATGGTGAATCTGTGAAACATGGAAGAAATCGTGCAAGTAATGATATGTATGAGGTAATGACAATGGATTGTCTACCATTATGACTATCTCCAGAATCTCAAACGACCCTATATAACGAGTCGATAACTTCCCTTGCCTCTGTATCCATCTATTCCCAGGCCTGGGTGATACTCACAAGAAAGCATGATCCCCAAACTCGAACTCTAGAGTTCATTGATGAATATTAACATATGATTTATGTCTAGACTGAGTAGTATAAATACGCTTCCTAATCAGTTGAACCTACTATAAAGTCTCCTATATGAGATAGAGACCTAGTAGGTCTACCTCACCGACCTCTAACTAATGCAAGGGAGAATGGAGTAACCTACCATACAAGTCCTCAAAAGGATATATATGAATTGTCACCTAAAAGATATTTTTATAAGAAAAATTGATGAGAGGGATATGATTCTCCCAAGAACCACTATAATCTAGGATGATTTTTTAGAGCATGTCCTCTAAAAATTGTATTTTCTATTTCGAATGACCCGCAGTTTGATAGAGAAATTTTGTGCTCAGAAGTACATGTGTACCTATAGCTCTCTACAACCCCTACTAGAACTGAGATGTAAAGTGACTTTCCCGATCGAAAATTTTAGTATGAGGGACCCCATATATTCGGATGATCTCACATACATAAAATATTCCCATTGCATCAATTAAGAAGATATCCCAAATAAGAAGGAAGTGGGGTACTTTAATCAGTCAATCAATGACAACCTAGACTATGCCGATACCTCAAGTAGACCTTGATAAGTTGACTAAAAAAATACATAGAAACATTTTCCCATTTCCATTTTAGGACTGGAAGAAGTTGTAACAATATTATAGGTCACTAGTTCCCCTCCTTCACCTAATAATAGGTGGAACACCTAGTGATAAAGATTTCTATCTGACATTTCATACCAGGACACCAGTACTAGTGTCACATATCTCGATAAATTTTGTAGATTATTGGATGAACTACCCACTAAGAATCATTAAACTCCTACATCAGTTCCTATCTCATTCCAATAGGAACCCCAACACATCTATGTACCAATCTGAATACAGGTCCTCACCAGCAATGATCACCCAGAGAACGAAGCCTTCAGGATCTGAAAATTTACTACTCTTTACCCTCTCTAGAAGTGAAGAGTTAACTGTCATGTCTAATATATAATACTTATTATTATAGTCATTAAACTCAATATTCATCTTAAAAAATAGGTCCATTAATTTCTATTCATCGCTGGCTTATCATACGGCATATGCCTATGCTTTCTAAATCAGTGAATCTGCTACTGCATTGCCCTTTCTTGGCATATAAGCAGGCTCAAAATCTATGTAACAAAGATATTTGTCTCATATTTATTGTATGAGATTCAATTAATGTTGTGTAAAGAAATATTTGAGGATCTTATGGTCCATATACACCAAGAAACCATTCACCCATCAGATAGTGTCTCCATCAACATAAATCATGAAAAATTGATGCTAGCTTGAGGTCATGAATTGGATAATTTCTCTCATGAGGCCCCAACTTCCAAGATCAGTATGAAACTAATATGTCATCATGAATCAACACTACAACTTGGATAATTTCATATGAATCACAGAACATTGTATAACCTCTTCCAGGCTCTGTAAGATTCATAATCGGTGCCTAAACAGGCCTTATTTTCAGCTACTGAAAGGATTTCTCATACTCTTATGACTATAGTAACTTTATAAACTTATTTTTAAGATCTGTAAGAGGTGAAAAAAGGCATGATAAGACATGTATAAAATTCATATAATATCCATACAGCCCAAGAAACTTATTATATCAAACATGTTCTCAGGTTTCTCCCAATAAACAACAACACTCACCTTCTCTGGGTCAGCATATACTCTTGATTACAAGATAATATTACCCAATAAGTGAACTATGTTTAACTAGAAGTGGCACTTAGTAGTAATATAATAAATATTTTTCTCTCTCAGTGTACTAAAAAAGATCTCAGGGTGCTTATGATGGTCTCTACGAGTGTGAGAATACACCAAGATTTCATCCACAAAGACTATGAAAAAAGAGTCCGGATAGAGGTGCAACACCCTATTCAACAAATCCATAAAAAATGAAGGCATTTTCTTTAGAAATAACAACATAAATAGATATTTATACATACCATTCCTACTATAGAATGTTTTATGAGGTATGTCTCATGGACAAACACACACCTGATGGTAGACCGATCTCAGGTCGATCTTAGAAAACACCCTAGCTCCTCAAATTTGTAACAAGTGATCATTTATCTAAGTAAGTATAAATAGTCTCTTCAACATAATATGGTTTAACTGTATTTAATACATTCATAAATGATGGTTCCCATGCACCTTCTTGGAAAAAAGCACGGGTGAACCCCTAGAGTAAGTGATTGGCATTATAAAACACTTTTCCTATAAATCCTCCAACAACCTCTTGAGATCCTATAGCTCAGTTGGTTCTATCCTATATTGGGGAATATGCACTGAAGCTACTCCAAGAACTATCCAAATTGTAAAATCTACCTCTCTCGCAGAAGGTACACCATAAAAATCATTAGTAAAGACATCCCTGAAACGATATTCTACGGGAGGAAAATATCCCAATTGTACTCCATGTTTCTTCATGAAGAGACAAAATATATGTACAGTCATGTCACCTAGACCATAAAGATCTATTCCATATCTACTTGGTTGTACATCCCACTCACCCTTGTGTAGATAAATTCTACCCTATAGTGATAGAAATGATTCCATGTGTTGATTGAAGTATACAATGTCATGATATTGGGACAACCAATCCATATCTAGGATCAAATCTAATCCTGTTATTTCAATAAAAAATGGGTCCATGAGGAAGGGTAACTTTCTCCCTCAAGGATACATTCCATGAATTGAAGTATGATCTCTGACCATACCCCCAATAGTGTATTTATGGTCATTAGATGACAATAATACTAAATTTCCAGCCTGAGAATTTCCGTGATAGATAAAGACATGAAGCATTGTGAAGCACCTATATCAAATAAAGAAGATATTATAGTGGGTGAAACTAGAATAGTACCCCATAATATAGATGGTATTACACTATGATCCTTGGGCATCAGCTATAAATTAGGCCACTGGGTTGATCCACAGCACTATGCTGCAGCAGGACTACCCTAAGTATGACCACTATACTAGAATTGATGATATGAAGTTAGTATACCATGTCCATGAACACTTCCTCAAATATTCCTACTAGTTATAATCCAACTCCCCACATGATGTGGTGTAAAATAACCTAACCTTATAGGTGGAGATGGTACGGATCCAATTCCACTATAAGTTGATGGAAAGGTTCCAAGAAATCTCATCATACATCCCATACAAACACAAACACAACACTCTATCAGGTATTTATTTTACTAAGTCTTTATATGCCCTTGTCATCCACACAGATGGAATATAATGCATATAGAAATTCATGTACTCTAACCATTACTAATCTTTTGAGAAACCTCAATGGATCACTTTCTACTATAGGAAGAACTACTGGCCTACCTCGACACTGATCTTCTTTTCCCATTACCATCACCTTCTCTCAAGTTGTGCTCAGTGATAAGATCTTGATTGAAAATCATATAGAAATAGGCAAGAGAAAAACATTTACCTATATATGGAAGGCATATTGGTTCACATCCTCAAAACATTATGCACACAAAATCTCATCACCAATTAGAAGTAGTGAGAAGTGTAGAAACTCAGTAAAACGGATTAAATACTCCATGACTGATATAGAAACATACTCAAGATTTATTAAATATCAGGATCATTTAGTCCTTAGTGTGTGAGGAATGAAGTGGTAATAACAGGAATTCTAGAACCCAAACTGTGCCCTGATAATGACTGGCCTAGGTAATCACATACAACCAGTGCATGACCGAACCATGAAGCATAAAGGTAGAAAGCTTGAACCTATACTATGAAGGCATCTCTAGATGCTCAAATATTGTTAGATTTCCCTCCATACAAGACTCATTATCCTGTGGACCGCCATCCCCCAAGAAGGTAGGAGGATGTTGCTTTTGGAACTCATGTGTAAGATCAACCATCGTAGGTACATGTCATGGGCACCTTTCATGGACTACATCAGATGTAGGAAACTATCATGAAGATGAGTCTCAGTTCTTATATCTGGTATAATAAGAGGTGCCTCAAGTGTCTCTCTTATAAGTAATGCTAATAGCTTAGGACCCACCACATCTAGAGAATGTTTGTTTCCACCCTCCTTGAACATGACCCAAAGACATAGTGGGGGCATAACTCTACAAATTCCTAGAAAAAACCTAAAATCATGGTATAAGAACATATAGAAACAATAGAAGAAGAAACTCATAAGGATAAGGGATCACTTCCCATGATATATTACCTCAACTACCCACTAAGAAGGCCAGGTATTAGTAAGTGATAAAATTGAAATTACTAGGGTTCCTGTAAATGAATGGTGTCAATAGTACCTATCCACATTATTTACTGGAAAGAATTCATTTATAAGTCATATTTTAAATTTTTAATCTTAATTTTCTTATAAACTTATATCAAATTTTGATAAAACTTGATTTTAATTCCAAATTAATCATGTCCCTTATAGTTTATCACTGAAATTTACACCCATTTAATATCTGATTAACTGAGTCTATATCGGGTCTCATAATTTAATAGGTTATATAAGATGACTTGACTCGGTAAAATACCCATGAGGGCCTATACACCCCATGAATTAAAACTGGTAGTTACTAAATCCCAACCAAAGTGAAACACATACATATACATTAAACAAGTCCCACTCAACAATCATAGTAAATGAAAGCAATACACGTAATGAAATGCACCTATACAGAATAACATAAGGATGAAATGCGAACTCTAGGTGCCTACGATGATGCATGTAAAAATTATCCTTTCCCTCATGTCTTCAGGACAAGGATGAAATAAAGTCCTATATCGGAATAATAATAATACCCATCACATATCATGTGTGTCTCCCAATGGTGAAAGGATATCAACTATTATAGGAAAACGTAGTACAACAATTATTATTCCTGGAAGCTCGAAATTAACCCAAACATGGGTTAGTTACACCCAAGTGTAGCTTATAACCAAGTTCCAAAGTGTTCCTAATACTCGGTATATTTTATATAAATAGTAAAACAAGAAAATACTTTTGATACCACTTTGTGACACCTTAATCTTGGGTAGCACATAGAGGCTCCTGGATCCCGGTTGGTCACATGGCCTCAGGTTCATCTCCCTAAATGCAAGAGGCTTCTGAATAGTAGTGAGGTCCAAGGGTGTGTCTATAGGGAGACTATGCCCTCATTTCTATAGTATATCATAGTGTATAAAAATAATATCAAGTAAATATTGGAAGAAACATAAGTAAACATATGGTTCAATAGAAGCGGGTACTAAAGAAACTGAACAAGTAACCCACCATAGAGGAAGAAGATAATGATAATAAATATCTGAAGAAACTGATAATAATAATCAAAATATGATGATGATATATTTAATGTATCAATAAATATGGAAAACATAGATATAAATAATCAGTTAATACATGCTATACAAAATAATAAAGAAGAAGAAAAAACTATCAAAACATCCCAAGCTCTAACTCTGTCATCTGCTACCAAGATCCATCATAATGTGAGAAAATAATATCAAGTGTCCATGGTGGTATTTTTCCTTTCTTCAATGCCTACTTACATGAAATCTACTTGGGTTCCAATGGAAGCCAGTATAGGGTGTTAGATAAATCTTAGTAGACCACCACCAATGATGTCTATAATATCTAGTCTATGTAATATAAACTTAAATAATGGGCAAACACACATATATAATATTAATGCAGTATAAGAATATAAATACCCAGTACCTACTTCATCCTCAGTTTGTGTTATAACATGTAACCATTTCATTTATTAATTATTTTCTAGTTTATATAGTTAGTCACGTGAGGTATAACCAGTACTAAAATCATTTCATGATAATAGTAATAAAGGATCCAAGATATAACAAGGCATCTTGTGATATTGATAACAGTAAAGAGGATTCAAGCTACTAACCAAGACATATGTGACCTCAAGGATCAATCCAAATCACTAATAATCTATATCCTAGATAAAGGGGTAAGAGTTTAATCCAAGGTCCATCACCCAAGGTATTCCACAATAATGATTCTAACCGAGTGAAAGAAATTTATACATAGTAAAATGGGATAAGAAATGACTAGGCCCAGGTTTTTATCCAAGGAGTCACATGTCCATATAAATCTTGTTGTATCCAAGGAGTGTATCCAACTCATCCTATAATGATAATGGATGGATCCTATGGTGTCATGCTGGTCATCCACAGGTAGACAAAGATTGAGTTCCAAGGTGGGTATCAAACTTGGAAACCAAAATCCCTGAATCATAATGGCGTCGACAAGCACCCAAAAAATTCCCTTAGGAATCCATGATGAAAAAGAGTTTGAACACTCATATAATAATGAATTGTTCCCTATATAATAGGCATTACATAACTAAATCATTAATTAATTAGGTCTATGTAATAGTCATGCATTTTAATAATTCAATTAGTTCATTCTATTTTATTTCATATAAGTGACAAGGCTCGAAGGACATGCAACCATTAGTTAGTTAATTTGAGTCCTAATAAATTTAATAGGTTCAGTCTTATACCTTTCATTATGAATGTATATGGGTATTACGGACATGCAACCAAACCATTTAATTACATTCCTTTAAATATTCCAAGTCATATACAAATAATACTTTGCATTTATAATTGAGAATCCTTAATTACATTGAAAGATATCCTAAAAGTTTAAAGTTATATTATCATATAAAAGTGAAACCCATTAGAATTCATTATTTATTTTATTAAGAAAGGTATTAACATTAGCAACGTTAATCCAAAACACACCTGAACGTTGGCATAAATGAACACAAAATAAATCAATAAGACATAACTATGGAAAACACCATACTTGGGGTGGTCATCATTGAGGATGTAACATCCAATGATGGGTAAAATATTTAAAATATATCTTATAATTGTATTCTAATGACTATAAGCAAAGATCATGAATTTAATAGTCCATGCCTACTGAAATCGGTACATATAAAATTATGGAAATTTATAAAATGATGAAACTTGGGGGATGATTCATAGACCACCAAACTTAAGTTCGTATAACTCTCTTTATCTAGTATTAGTCTTTAGTTTAGCTAGGATCAGAATAAATATGAATAATAGATCAACGCCCTGAAAATAGGTCATATGAGCTTTCATTTAAATAGCATCGTCAATGGAAATAATAAAGAAGAATGGATAAAAGGTATCAAGTACTTATCAATGCACATTAAATTTAACAAATGGGGATCGAATCAGCCTTCAGATGGTGACACAATAAACAAACCTAGTTCAGAGGAAGAAAATCTCTCAAAGGGGAGGGATGAGCATTCTGTCCACTAGAATGATAAAAGGAGAAAATGTATTAAAAATATAAGGTTATTAATGGGATTTTGGAAAATTTTCACACCAAATAGGGATCACATGGTTTGGCCACAAGGTTGGCCATATGGTGCACCAACGATATGCACTTAGCTACTTCAAGGGGCACCTCACGCAATTCATTTACTAGGTTTGACTAACCTTGTACAAATCCTGTGATATGTATCTGCTAAAAATTATAAGTCCTCCCACAAGGCAATGTGCCCCCTGATGCAGGATTTCTCAAATGGTTAGCCTCTAAAAAGAGGCCTCGACAACCTACCATGCTTTTACCAAATCATGTAGCTTGGGTTGCATGGTTTCTACAAACTGTCCCACCAATATTGTTTTCTACAAAATTTGGGTTCTTGGATCTGAACAATACTTGAACACCCCCCAAGATTCTATGAAGTAACTTGGAATCCATATTAGGTCCAAAATAAGGAATTAGACCAAATTTAGACGGATCTATACCAAAGATAAAAACTAGGTTCTTATATCTAGAACTTGGTTATCCTTCCCATCCTCTTTGATCCTCTCAAGAGTAGATGGTTGAGAAGTCATTTAAGAAATGTTGGATGAAGATCAATTTATTATTCCTATGTCCATCCTCTGTAAGTACATGAATACTGGATCACTTATAATTCTCATCTTAGATAGGATTTCATGATCATTTCTACTCAAAGCATCTGCCACATTTTTTCCTTCTCAGGATAGTAATGGATTGAACAATGACAATCCTTAATAATTTCTAACCATATTCATTGGTGAATATTGTGCTTCTTTTCAGTTAATATTACAAGAAGTTTTTTTTATCCTTATATACTTCAAACTTATACTTATATATATAATGGTGTTAAATATTAAATGTAAAGATCACTGAAACCAATTACAGATCATTATTTGGGTAGTTTTTCTCATGTATAACTAATTGGATGAAGGCATAGGATACAATTTTTCATCTTACATGAGTACAAAATCCATTCCCTTTTGGATACATCACTATAGATCAAAAATCCTTCACCACTAGTGGATGATGTGAGCACAGGTGTAGTGATTAGCCTCTTCTTCATCGCTTTAAAACTTTACTCACATTCACCATTCTATAAAAAATCCAACCCCTTCCATGTTATCTTCATTAGTGTAATTTAAAATCATGATAAGTTTATCATAAATCGATGATAGTACATAGCTAATCCAAGTAAAAAATTAATTTTCATCAAATAGGCTGGTTTGTTCCTACCTTCAATTACCTATATTTTTTTAAGGATCCACATATATCCGTTTTTAGGGGAAAACGCCCCATGAATGATACTTGATCCATTAAAAACTCACATTTACTATAATTTTCACATATTTTTTATTTCCACAAGTTCTTCAGTACAACATAAAAAAAAATCATCGTGCTCCTCCTTTATTTTGAAGTATATTATAATATCTTCTATAATGGCTACCAAAAAAAATTCTAGGTAATATCTAAAGGTCAATTCATTAAGTCCATGAAGATTTATATAACCTTAGTGAGTCCAAATGGAATCACTATGAACTTATTGTTCTCTTAACTTGAATGAAAAGAAATCTTTGGGATATCATCCTTCTTCACCATTACTTGATAAGAACCCCAAACAAATATCCACCTTAGTGAAGTGTTGGGATTCATATAGTTGATCAAATAAGTCATAAATATATAGAAGATGAAACTTTTTCATTATCCTGATTTTGTTGAGTTTATGATAATCAATGTAGAGGTGCATTGACCCATACTTCTTCTTCACAAAGAGGACCAATGAACCCCATGTTGAAGCACTTGGGCATATAAACCCTTTATCTATATTATCTAATAGTAACTTATTTAGGTCCTCAAGTTCAATAATGAAATTTTATATAGAGTCTTGGATATTGGAAAATCTCCTGTTATAAGTTCAATCAAGAACTCAACCTCTCACCTAGGAGGAACCCAAAAAAATTATTAGGGGAACACATCAATGAATTCTCTTACAATGGGAATGTCATTGAGGATTATATTTTCCATAGTATATATCATTTAAGCTTGATATTATTGCTCACATGAAATAATATCCATGTTTTTGATGTTGATACAAAAGGAGACTCATTATCCTCCTTATTATTGTATATAATCAGAGGGATATTATTGATATGGATTATGATTTCCTCTTCTCGAAAATTTCAAATGTCTATATAAGATGAAATCCAATCCATGCCTATAATAACATAGAAATCTACTAAAGGGGGTTTCACAAGGTTCATTAAGAAAATCATCCCACAAATGTTTACAAGGGGGAGTTATATACTTGGTATGAAATAATTTCCCTATTTTCTATTTTCATTGATATCTCTACTTTATGTTTTGTGCTTGTGTTTTAATAGTTCTATTAAACATCTATGATACGAAATAATACTTTGAACCAAAATCAAATAGTATGTTTTCTATCCTTGATTGAATAAATAGTTTACCTATCACCACTTCATTTTTAGGATGCACCACAACATTTGTGATGGTATAAGATCACCCTTGTTCTCTATTCCTTTAACGTTATTGCCATTAGTTTTCATCAACTACCCTTGGCTTAGTTCATTGATTTGAATAGTGTCAATGTTCTTTGAAATTGAAACATTCGACAATAGGTTGAGAGTTGAATGGAGCATTCCATTCTTATATTACTTTAGTGTTCTTCTTCCATTAAAAATAACAAGTTAGGTGGCCTTCCTTCCCTCACCTATATCATTTATTTTTCCCCTTTAGGAAATTTTCAAGAAGATTTTTCCCACACTTTTTTCAAGTGGGATGTTGGAATTTCATTCCCCCGTGATACTTTTCATTCACATCGCCAGAGTTAAAATCCAGTATCCACTTCTTATCTTAGAACCCATGAGACTGTTTAGAACTATTAATATCCATTTTTGAATTTTAGGGAAAATCATTCAATTTTCTCATAGATGTCAAAGTACCTAATTTCCAATGATTTTGGTAGACTGAAGTTTAACCTTCTAAGTAAGTGGTCAACTTTACTTTTTGGAGAAATGATAATGTGGAACGTATATCGTGCAAGTATTGTAAAGTTTTCCTTATACTCCCTGATAAACTCATCATCCCTTTTCATAAGGGTAAGGAAATACCTTTCCATTTTAAGATAGAGAGAACAAGGAAAATAATTATTGAAAAATATAATTTTATAATTCTTTCCACACCATCGCTTTGATTGTTTCCTCATGCTTTATATTTTTTATTAATATCCACCATTTATCACCTTCCCCCTAACTATAATAAATAGTCATCACAAACGTCTCTTAATTAGTGCATTGAAGGATGGAAAATATATTTTCAATGTATTTAATCCATTTTTTCATGATTAAAGGATCAAAAGATACACTGAAATTTAGAGACCTTTGTCGCATAAAGGTATCAATTGAAACATTCAAATTCTTTAAAGGATGTGGGCTTACTCATGATTCAAGTTTCTATTTAAAACATAATTTAATTGAGAGACTATTACCATGAGGTTCCTTGCTGCTACTCCTATCAATTTGGATATATAATTTGTATAGTCAACACATTTTTCATCACACTAGTTATTGACTTGATTCCTCCTATTTCCAAACATTGAATAAAATAAAGGAAAAATTAGAGATGAATAATTTTAAACTATTAAACACATAAATGGAAAACCATGAACATTAAAGGGAAAACTAATAAATTTCATATATTTAGTAACTAATGAATTTATAGATTCCACTATAAGTTATCCATGATCTATTTCTTAACATAATGCCTTATGGGAATTTTTATCCCTTTAATAATGGGTTTTAATGAGCTTTCAAATTTACCAAAACATATCCCTTGAGAGTGTTAAACTAGATGTGTAACAAGGCCTATTTTTCATGCACAAGTTGAAGATCAAGTTCAGCTTAATAAACCCTTCTGGGGGTTATTACCACTATTTACTACTATGCCAGATCCATATCAACTTGTAGTATCTAGACAGGGATTTATTTTCCTAGAAACCACTTAATATATACTTTACTAAAATTTAGGGATATTTTATTATGTTTTTTATTATCCCTAAGGATTTCACTAGAGTTTTCTAATCCTAATCCCCAAAAAAAATTAATTTACTCTAATACCAACTATGAAACCCCATATCTTTCATACAATTTGTTTCATGATTTATTATGTAAATATAAACTTAATACAGCCCCATATGATCATGAGACCCAATGTATTTGGGTAATTATTTACATATCACATCAACATGAAATATAAATACAAATACATATACTAAAACACCATAACATTCCCTTAAATTTCCTTGATCTTCTAAAACTGCACAAGATAACCTGGGGATATGTGTAATAAAGGGTGAGATATAAGTCCCAATAAGGTAATAATAAAAGGAAAACATGATGAAATTATTTCATGTGATTATATAGGTATATAATGGTAATATAAGAGGGTTGGGAATCATAACCTTGAACATCGCTTCATGATATAGTATGACAACATGAAGGGAACATGGAAATGTGGAAAAAACATAAAACATGACATCATAAAAATAAGTCGAGGATAACTTCTAATATATCATAAAATAGTGTTCCTTGGATAAGATCTTGTTCACCATACATGGAATATCATGAGATAAAAAAATTACTCAATTCATTAGAGAGCTATATAATTTCAACCCCACACATCGTATTCATATCATCTACATTCATAAGTGTACCATATATGTCCTACAACATAAGGATGTCTTTCATTACTTTTAATCAAATGATTAAAGAGTGTGGGTTGAATATAATAGAATGGTATATTCCTAACACTGAGAGGGGGTGAATCAGTGTTGGGAACTTTTTAGTACAATTCAATTTATTATCCCTTTACCTCTTTGACCTATTAGGATCTCAATTTTCTTATTCTATTTTCCATATCCCATGCAATAATATTAATGTTGTAAAGAAAAACACATGATATTTTTACAAATTACTCTACTCAATAAGTGTATATAGTCCTTGGAATGGTCTATAAATGATCTTAACCACAAAACCACTAGAAATTAATCCTTTTAATGTGGTTTCATAAATTAGGAAATAACTATTCACTTACAATTTACTATAGTCAATTGATAGTGCATGTTTTACAACACTTGGTTGTATCTTCATATTGCCTCTGAAGAAATTCTTCACCTTGTCAAAGGTGAGTAAAACCAAGATATTATTCCACCTATTGAGACCTATTATATTTCATAGTACTAATTTTTTATTCAAAAACCTTCTTTCTCGTATGGTTACTTGTACAACACCAGGAAAGAAACCCTTCTTCTTCATAGAAACTGATTGAAAGTTTCACTTCTTATTCTTCTAACTTCAGTTACAATAATATTAATATGACGTGGACTAATAATCATAGAATTCTTCATAACCCAAATTATAGTAATAAATATTGTATTTTTTTCATTCCCCTCTTCAGCTCCCTTTGTAGTCATATATTCATAGTGTACGCTTCTTATTTATTTCTTCTTCAGTGAAAAACACACTACACAGAAACTTATTATTCTAATACTTCAATCACAAAACTCATTTTATAGTTATTAATTCAATGAAATATTAGATCACCTTGGAATAATCATATTTATTCATACGTAAATGATAATAAATATTTAGTTGGTCTCGCTAAATTATTTTTTGAAACAAAATAATATACAATTGAGTAACAATGTCTTATTTATTTCTTCGATACACAATATCAAAAATTGAATACATCACTTATTCTTAGTGCAATGGAATATTTTTGTACCACTAATTAAACATCACTAAACATAATCTTATGAATTTATAATAATTTTCACAGTTCTTCATAAACTTGTAAACCTTATCACAGAATCAAGATCTTGTGAATTTAAATTCTCATGTACATATTGGTTTATGTATAAACTATTGTTCTTATTATTTTATTTATATTCACATATTATTATTATTAATTAAAGTGCAAAAAATTCCTTGATCGTTTTATGTGCATTTGAATTCACTTGTAAATGCACGCATGCATGAATTTCTCACTTTCTCTTTTGATACACAACTATATGCACTCATTGTATTTTGTGTCTACTATATTGTGTGAACTCCACCTCCTATTAAATTTTCTCAATGTATACAATGTCCACTTTTTATCAGGAAAATAGTTCATATTTATTACATAAACTCACTATTACATTTGAACCCAAATATGTATGTGATTTTATCATCTTCCTCATATAATTATGAACTATGGTTCATCCTTCTTCTTCCTTTGAGTAATATTTTATTCATGTGTTCACTATTCTTCAAAAATATTTTAAGCATTTAGAGAACTATGTTATCAAAACTCAGTGATGTGGTCTCACTATCACTAGTTTTTGGAACATATATATCATCATGCAGTATTGAAGGTGAAAGTAGCGTCTGATAGCATGGGACTTTAGTCTTTACGCAAACAATGCATGGTTCTTCTTTGAGAATAATACTATTTTTGGAACACATTCTTCATTTATTCATTGAAGTGTGCATAACACAAATAAAATGTCCTATTAAATTTATTTTAATCACCAAGAATATTTGTGAAACTCCCCTCCTTTTTGAATCCTTAAAGGGTTGCAAAATATATTGCCTTTTCATGTCAAAGAATACTTTTGGGAGCTCTATTTTTTTTAAAAATGAGATAACTATGATATATTTTCTGATATAGACAACTTATTAGGGTTAGATATTTGGTATTTATAGGAAATATTCATCACCTCTACCTCATTTAATCACCAAAACAAATCTAAAAAATAATTCTAAGTAAATCACTAGTTTTTAATGGCTAAAGATCTGATATTTTAATCCTTTAAACATGGTTTAAAATGATGTCGAATATTCTAGGGTTTTTATTTCACAATCTCAGCTTATCCTTTGTGGATATATCATTATTTTTATGCTTTCATAATCCCTTGAAAATAAATTTACCCAATTCATGATGTCTTCTTACAACTGTGTTTGTAGTTCAGCCGAAGCTCATTTGTTTTCATCCATCATTAATTTTTCACACATGTGAGTGAAACTGTATACATTTATCATATTGATCATACTAGGGAGTTAATCTGAGCTTTATCATCAGAGAAATCCTCAACCCTATTAATCCATCATTGTAGTATGTAAATCCTAGAGAGAATATATCCTCTAACGAATCTATAGGTAGAAGATGATCCACCATAAAGATTAGAAAACTCACATGGATCAGATCAGACGACTACATTATGTCATATATTTTTAAGGTGGAGTAATAGTAATGAATGTTTTTCATCCCACATAAAAGATTCTCTAGGGTGTCTCTTTATTTTATTAATCAATCAGTGAGAACTCACTATTTGAGATGGCACCAGGGTTGGTATTCAGATTATACTACACTACACACCCACATGGTCCATAACACACGTGAACCATGACCTCACGGTAATCATTCCAAAACTATGTGTGGCCTCATCCTTTCCTCTATTGGCCTTACATATGGGCCCACATGCACCCTTTACTACCTATATAGGCCTCCTCCATACCTCCATGGTAGACCATGTTCAGGATAGATCCACGTGGATGGATATTTCTCGCCATATATGTGGTTAAGCTAGCCTCATAGGGCGACTTAGGTCGGCCACATTTTTTTCTAAGACTTAGAAAAAAATATAAGTGAAATTTCCCATAAATGGAATACAAAATTATGATTTAGAATGTCCTATTTTAAATAAATTTATGTCCACGATCATTCATTATTCACAATGAAATTGTGCATCACCTTTTATTTCTTCATTTACTCTCTTCTTAATACAAATTAATCTTTTCATAGTCTTATTCAAATCATATTATTCTTATCTTTTTGGAATGGAAATTCTAAATAACTTTTCATCAACCAATTATCCTTCCACTTTTTCGTAACCAAGACTTCACTATTGAAATGAGTATTTCTCATGAGGATCATTTCAACAATCATCATAGTTACTAGGAGAATTATTCATCCATAATATCCAATTTCATCTAAGTAATCTATAAAAATTATCTATCCATCACCATGAAACTCAATGTCTTAAAACTACTCATATGTTTCTTTAAATTATAATACATTAGCAGTTTATCCATGATCCATTAACTTTGGAACTACTTCATTATATTGACATCAATGAGGTCTTCTAAACTCACCAATCACCCTTAAAAACCAAGGAAATCATTGACAACAAATACGACTCATACAAAAAGTGGTCTCTTTAATACCCCCTATATTTTTTGGAGATACCCTTAAAGTTATTTCCAAATGAATGTATCAATATGTAGATCACTATCTTCTCTCTCCCCTTTACTTTTATAAAATATCATTTTACTTTATCTCACCCTTATTGACAAGAAATACAAAGTGCATGGGGAAAAGGTTATTAGTTTAGAATTAATCAGAGTTCCATCAATCATTTCACTATATGTCTACTTGAGTAATGCTTAGTATAAAGAACAATATGATTCAATTTAGACAACAACGATGTATGTTACCAAATAATCATGATACATCATGAAATGATAACTCTTATAATTGATACACTAGGGTTATTAAATTTCATTTAAGGTTGAAGATACTAAAAGTGATATAAAATTTTTTAAGAACAATCAACCTAAAACTCCTACACTCACTTCAACAAATAGATCAAAAACATTCAAGTGCAATAAGTAGGATAAGTGAACATGGGGAACTTCCTCAATTTTTATTCCATTGATTAATTCAATTAATACCCTTTCTAAAATTATATTTATCTTTAGTAACCAAGTATGCGATAATAATAGATACATACATTTTACAATGACATTATTTTAAAAAAATTCTAGTATAATCATATTTGAAACAATTGAAATAATAATTCTTGAAAATTCTTAATGTGTCTCCAGCTTAATGAAAAAACTTCTCAACATCTTCATAATAGTGTATCTCATCAAGAATGTATTTTAAGATTTTCCAATATGAAGAATACACTATAATTTATCTTTAACTTTTGATAATCCATATTGGAAAACTTTCACAACTTAACCATGGATGATCTTCTTGAAATTTTTTTCTTCAAGATACTAGGAAATAAGATCAAGCAAAGATGGTTACCTCTTCAGGTTTACTATCAATAATTGATAGAACTTTATATTTCTTAGGTTATACTTATAAATTTTCCTCACCTTCAATTCCCTACATTATAAGAACAAATTAAATACACATAGGTCTAAGGGAATGGGGTGGACCCTCATTGCTTTATCTATGTTAACAGAAAGGTTGAGTTGATTTTCCAAACCAAGTTGCTCTATTTCCATTACTCTTTGTACTACTACGTCAAATATTCTATTTTGATTGAGTTTGTGTGGATATTATAAATTCTTTAATGTCTTTGTGTGTGGAAGTTTTTTCTATAGGAGATTTTAAACAAATTTTATCTTTGGTTGAAACTTTCACCTTCTTAAAAAATTCTTCATGTGATGGAATAGCCACAAGGAAATTTAAAATAGTGACCAACCCTATTTCAATTATCACACATGTCCTATTTAACATGAGAGTTATATGTTTTTAAAAACTCTTATATAATTTGTATTCATCATGTTAAATTTTTCATTTACATTTTTCACTAGCCATGGAAAGTATATCTTCTATTTTCCTCATTATTTCCAAATCATCTAGATAGATGACCAACATGTCATTAGGGAAGTTATATGTAGTTTTGGATTTTCCACTTGGATTATTATCAGTTCCATCCAACATAGTAGTTCTTTTCGATGATGAACTTTTCATCAACTTCTTGGATTTTAAATCCAAGGCCTTTTCATCATTCTTATTTAACACCTTATTATGAGTATTTTAGTTTATAATATTTTAGTGATTTAAACCCAAGGAATATTATTTATTCTTATCCCTATATTGTGGTCTTATTTTCTTTTCATCTTTGGATACATGTTGAGAAGATCATGTACCAAACTTCTGACCACCGCCTTTTTAAATATCATAGATGTTTCAATCATTCCAAATCTGTTTTCAGTATACAGATTCTTATGGACTTGTGAATGTTTCTTATTCATCTCTATAATTCTCCCTCTTGACATAGCCTTCCTTTGTGAACATTCATTTTGAGGATTGTACCAACATTTGAATGCACAATACCCAAATAGATTGTAACACCAACATTGACCCACAAATCATGGTTTATTGATATCATCTATATATGTTTATTGGATCTTCTTCATTATATGTTGTGATCTATGTGTGGAACCAGATTCTATAGCTTCATTCATATCCACCCTAGTTATGATAGTAGGTTTATTATCACCTTTATTTATCCATAATTTTTATGAATTTGTTTTACAACAAGCACTATTTGTGATGAAAAATATAGAAGCATTAATACAAGTTGGTATGGATGGTATCTATTTCTTCATAGCTATTTGAGATAGATCTTCAAAAGATTTCATGATTTTCTTATAACATGTTAGAGGTGTTTTGATTGTAGAATCCTCTATTGAGAATTGAGGATAAGTATAAATTGTTTCCTTATTTTTTTAAGTTTCAATATGATTACTCTAAATATTAGAAATATAAAATTCCAATTCTAGGAATTTCATACTGATTATGATCTTCTGATCATCAATAATAATCATCTTCTGTTCACAATTCTTCTCCATTCTCTCAAATTCCACGTCATATAGATTAAATTTATTCTGAATCAAAGATTAATGTTCCTTGATCTTCATGGATGTTAATAAAAATTGTGAATCCTTAAAATCAATTATATTTGAAATTTCAATTCAAGTTCATGGATATGTTCATCAAGAGTCATCTTGAATCCCTCTTTCTCTTGAAATTAATAGATCTATTTTGAGGAACTTATTTTAAGTTCCCTCTTTTTAGTCTTAAAAGGTTCCAACCTATCTAGAGAGATTTAAATTTTCTATAATTTTTTCTTTCAATTACTTCTCCAAAACCTCAGGTTCTTCTTCCAGTTTGGTGATCTCTTCCTGCATACATTGAAAGACTACAAAAACAAGGGATGTTATTTCTTCGGGAATACCATACAGAAAGACTGTAAATCTTTCAACTAAAAATTCTTTAGAAGTTAGAGATTGATCATCAACAACACTTGTCCCAGAATCTTTATCTTGAGGATAGTTTTCGAATTTACTAACACGTACCTCATGATCACTAGATGTGTGAAGTTTATCTATCCTCTTGGTGAACACTTGATCTACCAGCTCATTACATCCCAAACCTGATATGTCTTGATATTCTAATAAGTTAATGATAAATGAAAAAATTATAAGGGTATGATGAAACCATTATTCATACAGGTATTGAAATGAAAAAACACAACCATGTATTTCAACATTGGGATCCTCAGGAAATCTATAGGAAATAATGCCATTTGGGTGTTGGTTAGTCACCTTAAAAAGTTAGTTCATTTCATTTATATCAAGAAATATTTTTCTATTGGCCAACTAGAAAATATTTGCATAAGGGAATTGTTAATACTACATGGACTTCCACTCTCCATTGTATCTGATCAAGATCTAAGGTTTACCTTGAGGTTTGGAGAAGCCTTCAACAAGCATTGGATATAGAGATGAATTACAATCTTTTATCCCCCTTAGATATATAGTTAGTTTAATAGAACCATTAAAACTCTATATTATATGATAAGACCTTGAATAATGGATTTACAAGTATATTGGGATCAACACCTTTCTCTATTGAAGTTATCATATAACAATTGTTTCCATTCTATCATTCAAATGGAACTTCATGAGGCTTTGTAAGGGAAAAGGTTTCAAACTCCAATATGCTGGATGAATTTGGAGAGACAAAGATTATGGTACATAATATTATCCAAGATATAGTAGTTGAGGTTCAAACTATTCTACATCATATGAAATCCACACAAAGTAAACCGAAAATTTATATAGAAAATTATTGATGTGAACTATAGTTTGAGATTGAGGTAAATGTGTTCCTTCATATATCATTGTGGAAGAAATTCATGATGTTTAGAAAGGATTGAAATATTATTCTAAGACACAGGGGCCCCATGGATATCCTTTATTATGTAGGAGTTTTTGCCTATAAACTAGCACTATAACCTAACATATCCCAAATATATGACGTGTTACATGTATCCCCCTTGAGGAAGTACATGTTGGACTCGTCACTTGTAATAAATATAGATGTGGTATTCTTAGAGAATGTTCATTCATATGAGGATCTTATGGTAAATATATTATATCATAGATATAAATTTCAATGAATCAAAACAACTGGTCAGGTCAGAGTTTTGTAGTTGAGCTACAAGTTTTAGGAAGCATCATGGGAACTGGAAGAGGTGATGAAAAAAAAATAATCTAATCTATTTTAGTGTATGAAATGATCTTTATAAATGGTGAATAATGTAATGACATGATCTTTTTCGAATGAAATTACACTTTTTGAATGAATAAAATTTTTATTAATTAGTATTATTATAGAAAACACATAAACTAATTTAGTTATTTTGGACCAATTAGAAAAAAATAGTAATTTGGATTTAATATTACATTAAGTATATCAACCACTGATAATATATAAATTTTACAATGACCATTAAGATTATTATATATTAATTTATATGGTAAATTCTAATTGACACTAGTGAAAGAATAAATGGGCTCTACCATTAGGACTATACCGTATGAATCATATTTATTAGATATTATGAGTGAGATAGAATCAATAGGATTTTCCTTGACAAATACCAATACAAGATTCAATAGTTAATTATAAAGAGAAACTATGTATAGGATAATTTTAAGCTTATCGATATCACATACCAAACCATGTTCCTTGAACCACCCTAAGAAAGAACAACTATCACACACCTTAATCTTATAGTATACATGAGTTTAATAAAGGGATATGTATCTCAACTGTAGTAATATGAATTTGTATATTTTATTTTAATAAAATAATTATTATATTTATCCCTTTTAGTATTACTTTGTAATTTATTACATAATGCATTTGATAAAAATTTGATTTTGATACGAAGAAATCAAAATTGTATTTATGGGAAATAAAGAGTTTCAATTAAATATTTCTTATGATAAATTCAAGAATTTTTTAAATGAATTTTATTTTAACAAAATATTATTAATAAATAATATTTATTTAAAAATAAATCATAATAAAATTTAATGAAGTCCAATGCAATTTTTATAAGGGTCAAAATGTGGTTAATATCATAAAAACTATTATTTCTCAATAAAAAAGGATTTTATTTAAAAGTTTAAATTCTCATATTTAGTAAATTATTTTGATAAAAAAATATTATTTTTGAACTATCGCATCAAAATTATCTAATGGTATATTTTTTATAATTTTCTAAGCTAATAAAATTTTCAGATAAAAAATAAATATGGTATAAATATATGATTTGTATTATGATATCATAATGGCCCAAAAGTGATGTAATAAATCAATACTTTAATGTTTTAAAATCAATATTTTATGAATATGACTCACTTCCACATCACCAATAATATTATTTTAATATTTTCGGTTCATAACATTATTAATTATTTAAAACATCTTTTATTTGGAAGAAAACATGTGCAAGAACTATGGTAGGGTTTTTGGTTTTGATTATTTTATCATATAGAGTCCAAAACTTATGGTTAGAAATTAATGAAGAATTCCCATCTCTTTTTCTATAAATACCCACCCAAAATACCACTCATTTTCACTAAAAATCCATTTATAATGAATTTTCTCTTCTTATTCCCCTATAAATTATTGCCATTATATTTAAAAACTCTTAATAAACTCCTCCTGAGCTTTTAAAAGCACCCTCCCAAGGAAAGGGACCCTCTCCTACTTGTTATTCAGGCACTTTCTTTGTAATATTTCATTTGATTTCCAGTTGTTCATGTTGTAATTTTTTTTTAAAAATTAATATTAATATCAATATAATTACAATGTAGTGATATTACTCCTTTAAATCTCATTAAATATATCCTTGAATATTTATGTACACAAGTTATGCTTTTGAAATTATCCTATGATTTTCCATTTCAGACAGTTTTATTGTGAATACTTGTCCTAATTTCCACTCAAGGGTATTCACCTATATGTACCTATCCTTCATTGATTTCTTCCTTACATGTATATAACCCAAAATTCTTAGTTTTTAGGTCAAATTGTTTTTTATTTTTCCAAAACCTTCTTATTTTAACAATCCCAAATCATGTTTATTTTGTTTATAATGAATTTCTTGTTTTATGATAATCGGCTATATTCTGGACTGATTGGTAAAATTTCCTAAGTATTGAACCTAATATGAAAACCTACCACATGTATAATGTACCTATAGTGTTAATAAGTTGATATGATCATGAAGGTTAAGTGATAATGTGGAACCTAAAACACATTGTAGTCCAACTAGTCGCATGTGAAATGAATAGAAAGTACATTGAAGTTCAAGTGAATGCATGTGTATTGAACCTTATACATATTGATGACTAACCCAAAACACAAATAATTCAACCTACCAAAATAAAAAATAAGTTACCATGGGATAGGTAAGTATAATTTCTCTGAGTATTCTACTGATCATGTGTCTGAATTATGGTGACCGTAATAACAAAAGTACCAACCACATGAACAAGTGAACATACCATGTGATGATAAGAAACTACCATGTGGTGGAATAAAGCTATCGTGTGAACTAGTGTAGCGGTTTCATGAAGGATTCAACCTAACACATGAAATACTAAACATACCAGGTGTTTAATGTACCTATCACATGAACAAATCAAGTGAATATAAGAGAAAATCATGTTACTGTTCCAACTGACTATGAGCCAAATAAATCATTCATTATTGTATAGCTTAAATAGTAGAAATTTTTAAAATCCTCAATAAAATTAGATCTAGTTCATTTAATAATTCTTTGATTATGGGGATTAATGAATTAATATCCTCTAATGGGTAGTTTATAGAAAATATCCCCTTAAGATGAAGAGCCTCTCATGGACATAAGAATGTGAAAAACATACATGAGTTCTTTAGGTAGATTGATACATAGAGGAATCATTTTGAGTATTCCATGACACTTTGTTTTCCTAAAATTTCTGTAAAAAATTATTTGATCCTTTTCCAATACATATTCATGGACTTATAAACACCCAAATATGATCAGACTGGGTTGCATCAAATATTATTATTTTATATTTCTTACCCTTTCTATTTTACCTTAAATTTTGTCTTTTGGTTTTTTAACTATTTTTATTATTTAACATAGATTAATGTAATATATTTAAGAGTGATATACACACTCAATTATTATTTTCCACCTGTACTATGATGAAGAACTATATAAGAGGTTGTGTATCCTGGAAAACCTGTGAGTAGTTGTTATTAAATTATTCTCCCACATAGAACTGTAGAAGAGGATATGTGTTGCATAGATATCCTTGTATGTTGCTGGTTTTGTAAAATGTGGTCTAGGTTGTGGATCAGTTTATTTATTTTTAATTTTCATAGTAGTGGGTTATTTCAAAGTGGAGTGAACTAGGTATCGACTTGAGACTAATCCTATTTTATTTATTCATATGTGTGATTTCTTATTTTGTTTTATCCATTTTAAAACAAACCTTCATTTTTTTCAAAATTGTAATAGAAAAACATTAATTTGATGGTTAACATTAATTTGTTTTTTATATATGGTGTTTGATAAAAGTAAATCTATTTCAAAATTTACAAGATTTTTGAACATGTTTTAACTCAGTTTTGATCGAACTTATAAGAATATTTTTAAAATAAATAATTATAAAATTATCCAGTTTTAGTTATAGGAGAACATTCAATAAGTTGTGTGATATAGTTTCAAATCATTTTAAACAGAAATTTTAATTTAAAAATCAGTTCACCCCTCCCCCCACTGAATTATCCACTCCAACCAACATTTAGTGTTATTTCTTATTCAAATTACTTCTAATTATGATCTTTTTTTACCAAAGGAAAAGAAAATTATTTTATTTATAAATTTTCATTATTATGGATATTAATCATTAAGAAAGAACTTCCACTAATCAGCCTTTGTATCTTAATGTAACTAGTTATTCTTAGTATAAAATCAAAATTAAAACCATTTAAAGATCATTGTCACTGATATTTGGAATACAATTGATGACCAATATGAAAAACCCAAAGATTTCATAAATAAATAGAGAGATTATCTAGAGGTTTCTTATGACGATAACTATAAATCTATAAATGAATTATACTATGGTATAGGAGAATATGAATTTAATAGAATTTATAATTGTTCTATTGGTTTTGAAATTTGGGATACACTGGTTGTTTCTCATCAGGGAACTTCCAATGTCAAAGAGATTAACTTAAATACATATACCATTAAATATGGTACATTTGACATGAAACCTGATGAAACAATTTATAATATGTATCTTAGGATTAAATTCATTGTAAACACAATTAATTCACTTTGGAAGACAATAGAGGATAAGTATCAAGTGATAAAACTTCTGATATGTATACATAATATGTAGAGAGGAACCTTTTACACAATCATAGAATCATATTATATAAGTAAACTATTATTTAAAGAGCGTATCGAAAAGATTATAATCTATGAGAATGAACTAAAAGTGAATAAAGAAAAATAAGATAATCTTAAAAAGAATTTTATTTTCATCAATAAATCTGAATCAAAAAATGAAAGAGAAAATAAAATATTATAGTTTGAGTGATGATGAATCACCTTTGGATAGTTATAAGGAAATGTAACACCTAGCCAGGTGATTTAATATATTTGATATGAAGAGTAAAATATTCAAAAATCAAAATTATGGGGTAAAGTCCAATTAAAAAGTGAATTGGAAAAGGCATAATCAAGAAGGTAAAGTAAACTGCTGTGAAAGAAAAATAAAATGACACATCAAGGTTGAATGTCCTAAACTAAAATATAAAAACAATACATAAAAAGGAAAAAGGATAAATAAGGGTATAAAAGTCACATGGATTTACTATGAAGATAGATCAAGTGACTCTTACTCCAGCATATAATTGAGGAATGATAGAGCTAACATGTGATTCTGACAAACACATCTGAGGTACCAAATATTTCTTTTTCATCTTCGGTTCCTTTTTTAAATATTTATAAAATTGGAAATAGTGATGAAAACATGATATGTGATGATTTATTTGAGTATTATAATATGATGGAAGAGATATAAAGTGAATTTAAATAAAAATGAAAAAATTATAAAAATTATCATTCTTTGTCTATTCATTTTAAAAATATCTTTTCTATAGAAAATGAAAATAATTATCAATTATTACAAGAAAACAATGCAATAAAAATGCCCAATGAGAAACTAAAAAATGATTTGGAGATATTAAAAAATGGTATACAATACCTTATATGAATGATTTGAAAAGAAAATACACCAAAGTATACCATATATTGGGATTGGTTATCATCCAGATCAGAGGATAATTTATAAGAAAAAACTTGTTCCTAGTTCATGTTATACCAACAATATAAACAATTGTTATTCATATAAACTTAATAAAATTTTAATTTATAAAATTCTAAATATTGGTTATAGAAAAATAGATTAAAAAACTTTGGATTCCTAAATCAGTTATTACTAATATTTCTGTAACCAAGAAAATATGGGTACCAAAATCATTTATGGTTCAATATTTATGTACGAGACCTACTTGAAGAGTATAAGTAAACACTTATGGTATATGGATAGTGGATGTTCCAGAAAAATTACTAGGGACAACTAGAGATTTAAGAACCATACCAAGTTAAATAGTAGACATGTAACTTTTTATGATAGAACTAAAGGAAAAATAATTAGACTTGGTCAAATAATAAATTCTAGTATTATTTTTATTTCTATGTTTGTTCGAAAATTGATTAATATATAATCTATTCAGATTCTCACAATTATGGGATGGTGGTTATCATGTTAAATTTGAATATAATTTTAGTGACCCAAACCTAGAAATATTGAATCCCATGTCTTGCTACCAATACATTAGAATAAGATGCAAGTAAATTACATCCCAAAGAACTAAATAGCTTAGTAGTCTTAGTGAACCATATAAATACATGAGTCTTTTTTTACAAATAAATACACTAATTACAGTATATTTTTTTTGTCTATTTTTAGGATAAAAACATTATTCCATCTAAAATATCCTTTAATATCTTTCTTATCACACTTTAGGGAGTTCTTAGGAGAAGAAACATAATAAGGGTGAGATGAAATGCTTAGTAAAGTTAAAGTACAATAGAAGCATCAATGAATCAATGAGAATATTCAATATGAACAAGAAATAATTGATGACACATTCCGTGTAATCAATAAATTGATAAGTGTGTAAATAATATTGAAAGGTAAATAACTAAATACAAATTTCATTTAAATAACTGGATAAAAAATCAACATGTAAAGGTAAGAAACTAAAAACATATTCCATTATAATCAATAAATAGAGAATGAAATTCATCCATAGATATGTGAACACAAAATATCTTGTATAAAAAATACTAAATCAAAATTAAGGAAATTATTAATTATTTGACATCATGTATCTGGCATATAGACCACTACCATCAATACCTTTCACAATATGGTGTAAGTTTGTGGGTAGACTCTATCTATTCTTCTTGGAAACAATCTTTTTGGGGTTTTCACTAATTAATTTTTTATCATGATACTATCAATGCATCGAGGGGATTACTTTAAATGGTCTCTAAAGTGTTGGGCTTGCATTAACCTGTACCTAACCCATAGTTCTTGCATCAACATATCCCCAAACCATATATTGAATTTCTAAAGCATTCCTCATATAGTGAAATAATCAACATAAATCATAAATAGTGTTCCTTATCAAATATCTGTATTGAGTAAAGGATACAAATTTACCAATATTTCCTCATTCAATCAAATAATTTTCAAAGTAAACATTGTATGTAAAAATTATATATATTTTATGAAATAAAAATATCCATGATAAATGATATGGATAATTAGAGTAAATTCAATGTTCAATGATCATAGGATATTGAATATTTTAATGGGAGTAAAAACGAATCAAGGAAGTGAATTTCAATAATATACTTAGCCAAAACAATCATAAAACATACATAGGAAGAATAAGTATGGTATCAATAAAAAATATACCAAGTGGAGTAAAATAAAAGGTTGTTGTAATTAATGAATGTAAATATTTTAAAATGGTCTTTTTAAAACATTCTTGAGGAAAATATCCTTTTCATTTTGAAAAACATTTTGAAAATACTTTTATTTGAAAATAATTTTTAAAATCATTTTCTTTAAATATTAACCTTTAAAAATTATAATGGAAGATTCTAATATATGAAAATGGGTAAATTTGTACATGTTGTACAAGGAAAAAAGAACATTAACTTAACATGATAAAAAGGTTAGAAAAATACCTTGTTTGGAAAGAGACAAGATGTTTCCATTGAAAACATTGGTAAAAGAAAAAAAAGGGTAAAAAATTATTTTATAAATCATTTTGGAATGTTTAAAAATATTTTTTAAAAACTTTTTAGAAAATTCGTTTTTTAAAATAAAGAAGGTTCTTTGACTAAAGTGATAAATAAAGTATGGATTTCTTAAAGACATTCCCTAAAACATTTTGACTACCAAAGTGTTGGAAAATGGTACTATTACATGAAAAGATTCATGAATAACCATAGAATAATAAAAAGAATGACATTATTAAATAATGATTCAATAATTTTCTTTGATAGAAATTCAAGTGTAAACAATCCCGAACTAAATGATATTGTGAAGTAAACCCTTGAAAAGACCATAACATTGATATGAGAATCAATCAATAAATAGATTCTGTGTGAAAAATTTAAATCCAAATAAAACAAGTTAAAATAAAAAAATAGATAGTAAAAAATTTATTACACAAATAATATTATATTATTAATGACAATAAGGAAGTAATATAACCCTAAGAAATCAGATTGGGTTATGAAATTCTCTTCTATTTGGTAATATTTAACTCAAATACCCTTAGAAGAAATAATTGAAATTGAAACTCAGAATACCATGAATATAAAATAATTAATGATATAATATATCAAAAGGATCCTTATATACACCACATAAAATAATTATGTGGTGAATATGACATTTTTCTCACGGATGTTAAAAGTAAGATGAAAACCCCTAACCTTGTGTTTCCTTTTTGGTTTAATGTACTTTAAAATATTGTATAATTTTCTTAATAATGTTAATAACATATTAAAAAACCATATAAATATTTATTATATCATATATGATCCTCTTTTAATGTCTTATTACCCATTTTTTTGTAATCTTTCATTATTTTCACTATTTCAGGTGTTAATTATCTAGTTTCTAGAGTATGTTTTAACTTGTTACTTTTTGTTCCTATCATGGTTTAATAATATCAAGAATTAAAAAAATGATTTAAATATCATATATATTCATTATATATGTATCTAGAATAATCTATTATGTTTTTATGTATGAAATGAAATACATCGTTCATGGAGAGGGTGGGCTGTACGTACACATGAACTCTACTTTCACTTCCTTTTCATAATTTAATGGAATGTAACATAAATTATGCATATGTATATTATAATTAAATTATCATATATATTTAATATATGTAAAATATTTTTACTAATACTATCCTTTATACATTCAATGAATATTGTGAATAAATCTCATTGCTTTGAGGATGCAGTAGTCCACACATCCACAAACAATGTTATAGTATTTACATCAAAATGGAAATCATAAAGCAATGTGTTATATAAAAATTTTATAACAATTATTAAATTATAAATATAATATATATAATATATAAAGATAATTTACTTCATAATTCCCAACCATTAAAGTTTTTAAATGAAAAAATGAACTATATTGTTTTGCAAGGTGGTAGTTCTCCGTACACATAAACATAAGTTCATCACCCATTAGATGGAGGTGTGTGTAATTGTAGGTAAAAACCTTATTGTAAAAAACATATCAGTATATTTAGGATATTTGTTATATTATATAATCATGTAATAAAATTATTTTCAGTGGTGGATAAGGAAAATACTATAAAAGGGATTGAGAAAGGACGTTACCTCTTATTCCGGTAATTCCTGTTGGTTTTGACCAAAGGTCTTCCATGGATGGATTTACTCTCAAGGTTAGGCTTATATTTTGAGGGTATGGATGTTGAGTATCTATTTGTTAAGATATTTGTTGATAAAAAGTGGCTTTTGAGGTGTGAGGAAGTGGGAGGGGTGAGTGCCTTTTTATAGTGAAGGAGTGGCATTCTTGTAATTTTTTGAAAATTGAACTCCACCCATGTTTTTTGAATAAAAAGTTGATCCAATAATGGTATTAATTCTATTAAAGGTAATATAAGATCAAATAGTGTCAATAAAATGTATTTTTTTTAATTTTATAGGTCATTTTGAACCTTAAGTTTAAGGTTTAGTACCTTATTAAACTAATATTTCACTTAATCGTTGTAATTAATTTTAATTCCTTTCACTAATATTTATGATCCAAAACTAAGTTGAAATTATTAGAAATTAGAAATTATTATAATTCCAAATATGGAATAAAATTTTCCAAATTTTAATCACATAAGTGGAATAAATTAATTTAAATTTAACCCTGCAAACAGGATGACAATATGAGTTTTTAAAGTAGAATTGTTCAAACATTTGCTAAGTTTTTATGTCCAATTTTAAAGTGAAATTTATTCCAATGAAATAAATTGGGGTAATTTTTCTATTATTTACCTAATTTAACTTTAAAACCAATAAAAAACTTAATTTAACCCAAAAAAATATATTATATGAAAAGAGGTTTTGAATTAAAATTCAATATTTTCACTATTCATTAAAAAATAAAACTTCATAGAAAAAGCCCAAAAATTTACCCTAAGATAATATTTATACTCCTCTTTTAAAAATGATTTTTATTGTGATATATAAATTTATATCTTTTCCAAAAAATTTATTTATAATAGTTTCTCCATTAAAATGCTATAAACGTTCCTTTAGAAGAAAAATAATTATGTGAAATATTGGGGTTGTTCTTATCTTATGCTTATCAAATATATTGGGTGAATTTAAAAAAATTAATATATATATATATTAAATTAATATCACACACTAATTTTAATTAATTTAATTTATTAGGATAAAATATCTTTGTAGGAATAAAAAATATTTTTCTATAAAAATGTTCCCTTTATATTCAATTAGTTCGTAAATTCATTTCTAATTGATTTATAACCAATGAATTAATTTTATATTTTTGTTAAACCATATATTTTAATAAGTTAGTTAATACTATTAATAACCTATAATTTAATGGAAATTTTATGTCTTATTATATTTAATAATAATATTTTAATAATATATTGTTGTATGGTAAAAATTAGTCATGTGTGTAATGCAAGCCACTGAAGAAACTAGTTGTTCTGTGTGATGCACGGTAACTCACTATTGCATGAATTTCAAGATATAGGGTATATTAAAATTATTTAATACAGTAATTATATTTTAAATTCTCAAGATATTATAATCCATTTTGCGCCTGGTGTTGAGTGTCATACACTTTATCCAATACAATGTTCTTACATTATAATTTTCGGGCGTTACATTACCCCCACCTTAATTAAATTCATTCCTCACAGTTTAAGCTCAAACATGGTAAATTTTTTTTTGATATTTTGTATGTTTAAATCTCACATCATAAAATGGGTTTATAAAACATACTCTGTAAAAGAGAGAATGGGAAATAAAAAATGTCACATTGACTAGCATAAAACAAGGTTTCTATATAGGAGAACATTAGTAGAAAGTGAGAATATGGAATTGGATGAAAAGAATAAATATTTAATGAGTGTGAGTTATTTCATAAATCAAAAAAAAGTTATTGATTAATGGAAATTTTAGGTTCTCAAAGTCATAAATCATTGGTGATTTAAAATACTATCAGTTCAACAAAAATTAAGGTATTAAGATAACATTTTTTATCATTTTTATAATGATGAGTATTTATTTTAATGCATATGAATATAAGTAAATATAATTACATAACATATTTCTGTAAAAAAAATTCATCCTTTGTTCTTTGATCAATTTATAATCCATCCATTACTTCATGAAATGGATATCCAAAAATTAATTTTTTTTCTTGAAGCACTGAACTTTTAATAGATCGTAAGGCCCATAAAAGAGTGAAAAGTCTAACTATTTTTCTCTAACTATTATCCAAAGATATATTGGTTAATACATTAATCTCTAAACCGAAAAAGTAACACTACTGGTTCGTCATTAATATTTATTCTTCAATTTTTTTTAACTAAAAACAATTACACATTAACCCGGACATTGCATAGCCCACTGGTAAGTGAGAAACCCTTATCATCCTTAGGTCATGTGTTCAATTACCACCTCAATGTATGATTTAATTTTTCTAAAATCGTATTAATATAATTTCTAAAATAAAAATTATGGGAACACTTGAAATAAGATTAATCACTAAATAACCTTTTAACTAAGGTTTTCAATATAACCTCAATACATAAATACTTCATCCACTTATTTCCACATAGAACTTTTCATGGTATATGTTTTATAATTTATAAGAGGTATTTTTATAAATCCAAAAACCATAGTGTGAGCATCAATTTTCTTATTGGAAAAACCATATAATCATTTTTATACTAAATATTGACACGTTATTTTAAATCTAATACACCTTAGGTTTAACCAAGGTCATTCATTTTCATAATATATTCAAATCATTCATAATGGTTTACAAATAAAGTGTGAATTATCCAAATAATGTCCCTTGTAAGTGTTAAAACAGGTGAACATTAAAGCTCATTATTGTGTACCAGGTTACAATGAGTAAGGTTTGAAGCACCATGGAAGAGTTTTCACCATTAAGTACATCTGTGAAAAAATAACTTTCACTTATAGTATCCATACATAGATTGGAAGACCCACATAATCTCTACCTTAACAAAATTATAAGATGTTCATTTGTACTTATCATCAAATTCTACCTTGGGGATATTTTTTCTAATATATATTTTCATAGATATAGTTCCCAAGGTTCTTACTAATCATTATCTAATACCAATTATAGAAAATAGACCCTAGAAAAACCCAATCTTGTTCCATGCTACCATTACATTGGCATAAGATACAAGTAAATCATGTCCTAAAGGATCGAATAGTTTAGTAGTCTTGGTGAACCAGATACATACATGAGTCTTGTTTTACAAATTAATACACTAATAATAACGTAATTGTTTTTCTATTTTGAGGATAATAACTTTATTTCATCTAGTGTATCCTTGAATATATTTATTATCACACTTCACTAAATCCTGAGGAGATAAAACATAATATTGGTGAGATCAAATTCTCAGTACGGGTAAATTACAAGAGAATTAATAATGAATCAATGAGAATAGTCAATATGTCAAGGTAATAACTGAAGAAAAATTCCGTGTAATAGATAAACTGAGAAAGAACTATGTAAATAATATAGAAAGTTATATAACTAAAAACACATTCAATTTAAATAATTTTATTAGGGAAAATCAATATGGAAAATTATACAATTGAAAACACATACCATTTTAATCAATAAAATGAGACTTAAATGCATCCAAATATATGTAAACATAAAATCTCATAGATAAATAAATATTGAATCAAAATAAAATTAATTCTTAATTATTAGACATCATGTATCTATCACATGAACCACTACCATCAAGACATTTCAAAATATGGTTTAATTTTGTGGGTAGAAACCCATCAATTTTTCTTGGAAAACAAACCTAAAGGGTTTTTCTCCAACTAATTTGAACTCATGAGACTACTAATGAATTGAGGGGATTACTTTAAATAGTCCATAAACCATAGGAATTTCATTAAAATTTCCCCAACCCACATGAATTTCATTAACTAAACCCAAACCAATATAGTTCATGTCTGAAGCATTCCTCATATAGTGAAATAATCAATTCATATCATAAACCTTGTGCCTTGTAAAATATCCATATTGAGTAAAGGATAAATATTTAACAATATTTACCCAATCAATAAAATAACTTTCAAAGTAAACACCATATATAAAAATGATATAAGGTTTAGGAAATAAACATATCCATGATAATGATATGGATAATTAGGGGAAATTCAATGTTCAACTATCATAAAAATTTGAATATTTTAAGGGGACTAAAAAGGAATCAATGAATTGAATGTCAATATTATCTTTATCCAAAACAATCATAAACCATACAGAGTAAGAATAAGGATGGTATCAATACAAAATATCCCAATTTTTTTTTAAATTAAAAGTTATTGTCATTGATTAATGAAAATATTATAAAAATATCTTTAAAAACATTATTGAGGAAAATATATTTTTCATTTCGAAATTTTTTAAAAATAATTTTATTTGAAAATAACTTTTAAAAACATTTTATTTAAATATTAAACATTTAAACGTGAAAATTAATTTTCAATGAAATGACGGTGGGTAAATTCATACATGTCATACAAGGTAAAAGAAACCTTTATTTTTCACGATAAAAATGATGGAAAAATGTCTTGTTCGAAGAGAGAAAGGAAGATTCCTTTGAAAACATTGGTAAAAAAATGGTAAATATTCATTTAATATATAATTTTTAAAAGGTTATTAACATATTTTAAAACTTTTTTATAAAATAGGTTATTTAGAATATTTCATGTTCCCTCACTATATAGATAAATAAATTTGGTTTTTCTTAAAAAAAATTCTAACACATTTTGAGTACCAAAGAGTAGAAAAATGGTACTATTACATGAAAAAGGTCATGAATCACTAAAGGATAATAAAATTACATGTTTTAATAAATAGGTATTCAATAATTTCTTCTAATGTAAATTCAACTGTAAACAATCCTAAACAAAATGAGATTGTGAAGTAAACCTTAGAAAATATTATAATGTTGATGTGAGAATGAATAAATAAATAGATTATGTGTGTTAAATGTAAATATAAATTAAAAAACTATAAATACTACAATATATAGTAAAAATTTATTACACACATAATATTATAATATTAATGATAATGAAGAAGTAATATAACCGAAATAAAAGGAATTGGGTTATGATATTATTTTCCACTTAGTAACTTTTAACGCAAATCCACTTAGATAAAATAATTAAAACTAAAAATAAAAATAACATGAAGATAAAATAATTTATGATATAATATATTAAAAGTTTCAGTATATATACCACACAAAATAAGTAAGTGGTGAATATGACATTTATCTCATGGATGTAAAAAGTGAGATGAAAATACTTTACATTGTGTTTCCTTTTAGGGTTAATTTCATTTAAAATGATGTATAATGATTTTATGAATGTTAATAAATTATTATAGAACCATATTAATATTTATTATATCATATATGATCCTATTATAATATCTTATTACCCTTTTGTTTTTAATCTTTCCTTATTTTTACTATTTCAAGTGTTAATTTCCTAGTGTCTCAAGTAAGTTTTAACTTGTTACTTGTTGTCCTTATCATGGTTTCATCATATAAATAATTTAAAACATTATTTAAGTATAATTTATATTCATTATATATTAATATAGAATAATCCACAAGGTTCTTAGATAATAAATTAAATGCATCGTTCATGGAGACGGTAGGTCGTACATACACGTAAACGTTGTGTTCATTTATTCTACGTATTTTAAAAGAATGTAACGTAAATGATATATGTATATTATTATTAAACTATAATATATATTTCATATATTTCACATATGTTAATTTAAACCATCCTTTATACAATCTATGTAAATTGTGAACAAATCACATCACTTTGAGGAGGCGGTAGTCCACACTTCCACAAACGTTGTTATCGTATTTTCATAAAAATGGAAAGTGTAAGGTCATGTGTTATATAAAAAATAAATAAGCCAAAATACATTATAAGTATAAAATATATCATATATAAATATATTTTCCATCATCATTCACAACCATGAATTGTGGTACAGGAAAAATGAACAACATCGTTTTGTGAGGCGGTAGTTCATCGTACACATAAATGGTATGTTTGTTACCCATTATATGAAAGTGTGTGAAAGTGTTTGTAGAACCCTTATAATAATAAATATAAGTATAATTATGATACTTAAGTTTTTATATAATCATTTAATAATAATTTTTTAGGAGTGGATAATGAAAATAAAACAAAAGGGCTTGAGGAAGGATGATACCTTTTATTCGGCTAACTCCTTTTGGTTTGCACCTAATGGAATCCATGGATAGATTTATTCCCAACGTGATGCTTATAGTTTTATGTTAATTGTTTTTAGAATCCATTTTTCAAGATCTTGTTCGATCTAGATATTATTTATAGGTGTGTGGGAGTGGGAGGGGTGAATGCGTTTTTATAATGGAGGAGGTGTTGCATTCTTGTAAATTTCTGAAAATGGAATTCCACGTGCATTTTTCTTATGAAAAGTGGTTCCAATATTGGTAATTATTATATAAAAGTAAATATAGGGTATAAATATGTCTATAAAATGGATTTTGGACAAGTTTTTAGGTCATTTTGTCTCTTAATTTTACGGTTTTGTCCCTTGTTATATTAATTTTTCTCTTAATCACTTTAATTATATTTTATTACATTCACTAATATATTTTGTAAAAATATAATTTGAACTTATTATAAATTATAATTTATTCTTATTAAAAATAGGGAATCCATTTTTACATATTACAATCACGTAAGTGGTATAAATTAATTTAAAATTAATCTCAAAGACAGGACGACAATACATGGTTTTAAAGTAAAAATGGTCAAAAGTTTTATAAGTTCTTATATCCAATTTTAAAGTGAAGTTGATTCAAATAAACTAAATTGGATTAATTTTTTTATTTATCTAATTTAAATTTAAAACCAATGAAAACATAATTTTACCTTATAAATAAATTAGACGAAAAAGTAGTTTCGAATTAAAATTCAATATTTTCACTATTCGTCAATAAATGAAGCTTCACAGAAAAATACCTAAAATTAGAAATAAGATAATTTTTATGTTATTATTTAAAAATGAATTTTATTTTAACATAAAAAATGTAAAAAAGTTCCAAAAATTGGATTTCAAAAATGGTTCTCCATTAAAATTTGGTAAATGTGCCTTTAGAAAAAAAAATATTTATTTTTATTCAAAATTTTGGGTTTGTTCTTATCTTATGCTTATCAAATATATTAGATGAATGTAAAAAAATACTTTATTGAATATATAATTTATATATTACATTAATATCACTCATTAATTGTAATTAATTTAATTTATTTGAATAAAATAGCTTTATGGGCATAAAAAATTTTATATAAAAACATTCATTTCGTTGGTCGGATTGGAATCTCAAGAAGGGGATAATTGAGTTCCTACATAAAATTTCTATTAAAAACATTATGCTTATGAACCCCCAATTTTGAAATGGCACATTTAATTAAGGCAGTAGAGTTATAAATGTTTAGTTGGTCAACATGTTTCTCAAAAGGTGATTAGACCTCAGTTGAATCTGTGTAAAACACTTCTTCATCATTTGAAACAAGTTTACTGAATTAAACACATACACCCACTAACCAGAACTAATTGTCAAAGTCAATGTGAACGAGTTTTCTATTTTTGGAATTATAATCCGTAGAAAATAGACAAAATAGAGTATTACAAAATATAGTACACTGCAGAGTTAAACAAGAGGTTTAGTCTCAACCTAAGACTTAATCCTCTCCACTTGGTGATCACATACCCCCAAGAAGTTTATAAATGATAAACTTGATACACAGAATGTATCAAGATTTACAATAGATTTCACAAACTGTCCAGGGTTTGGACACTCTACCACATTTTTTCATGGGAAAAAAACAATGCAGGCCACACACAATCTCTTCCACAGTTATACATGAGAAACAAAGCGTAACTGAAGTTTGATGTGAGGATTTTCAGTATCCTCCAGTTCAAGCACAAGAGACAGTGTGTGTAACACATAGACACACACATCTCAGAAATGTAAGATAAAAGAACACATTAAAGAAAAGATTATAAGATTGAGTTTAGAAAGCTCTATGTGTTCGTAGTTTAACTCTTGACTCCTTGGTGTCAAGAATGTGTAGTTAGAGTCTTTCTCTAGAAGTTGTCCTCAAAACATAGTATCGCAACTCTAAGTTCTAGCTTTCATGAACTGAGTGCTCTACTTCTCATATTGATCAAGAGTTGATGAAGCACAAAAATAAGCCTTGAAATTGTTCTCCTAAAATGATCTTCTTGAGATTCTTGGGTTTGTAGTGTAAGTGCTCAAATGATTCTTCCTTGTACTTTTTGATCTAGAGAGTATGATCTTTCTCATGAATTTGTATGTCTTTACACACTTAACACTCTCATGCTTTTCACTTTTCTGTTGCACTTCTTTTCTTCCTCAGTATTCTGTTTTATATTTGAGGTCCAATAATAGGAACAAGTAAACCACGTGTGGTCCCCCTCATACCTCGTACTGTCCCCAGATACTGTCTCTTGATATGCCTAAAATCAGCATCAATTAATGTTAGAAACATTAAATTTGAAAAATATGGCTGTTAGAATAATATTAAGAATTTGAAAAAGTATGTAATAGAAGGGTAAGCATCGGTAGACTGGTAACGGTAGCCTTCACAATGGTAGGATTCAACAGTAGGTTTTCATCAGCAGCCTTCAGAGGTAGCCTTCAGCAATGACCTTCAACAGTAACCTTCAGTGGTAACCTTCTCAACGGTAACCTTCAGTGGTAACCTTTTAAATGGTAACCATTAGCGGTAACCTTCATTGGTAACCTTTCATCAGTGACCTTTATCAGTGACCTTTCATTGGTGACCTTTCTATCTGTGACATTTCTATCGGTGACCATTCTATCAGTGACCTTTACTTAGATAAATTTTTCACTGTAAGCTTAAACAATAGAACAATGAGATTAAAGATACATAGGTATCAGTAGATAGAGACTATAAATATTAATTAAACATTATTATTCCCTAGTATAAACATTATTATCACATAAATGATACATGATTTGGGATTATCAAAATAGGTGAGTCCAACAGTCTCCCCCTTTTTGATAATCACAAATTATGTCAGTATTTTTTGAATCAGGGTTAAGAACATTTTATAATATCTTCATAGGTGTGTATAAGTAAAATTGAACCATGTTTATCATAGATAGTATATATATATATATATTCTAGTTAACTTAAAAAATTATCCCCATTGCAAGAAACTTAAAACTTCTCCCCCTTTGTGATTTAAAAAAAATACAAGAAGACAAAAAGTGACAAAATAAATTTTTTTTATTAACAAAGCAAGAATAAAAGATAAAAAATGTACAAATATCCCTATAAAATAAGACATCCCACATTCAATCCACATCAGATATGTCCAAGGGAGATTTGTCTTTGGAAGCTGAGGAGTCTGGTTCTGAAGATGGAGGGATAGGCCGAGGGTTGACAGTCAGCAGGGTTGGAGGAGCTACTACAGAGGCATCAGTAGACCTATAGTGAGTGGATCTCTGAGGAATAATAGAGGTCATTCTTCTGATGGCATCTGCAGGATTCATCAATGGGGTAACACTGGTAGATCCTGAGGTAGTTGAGGAAGAGGGTAAAGTTGGAGGAACAATGATGGGAGTGCAGTCCACATAGATGAAGGTAAAATAATATTTATGAAATCTATAATAATACTTCCTCCTATTTTCATAGCTCAAATAAAATCATCCTTATTCTCCATAAATTTCTTCAAGGCAGGATTCGACTCTCTAAGTCTGCTAAATTGATCCTTAAACACCTAAGTGATAGTTGGGATCCACATGTTCTCCAACAATAACTTAAAGTGACCATCCATTGGATGCTTAGTGTACAACCTTTTTCATTATAAATAAACTTTCTCTTTGATGGCCTTATGATATTGAGAAGCTTCCCTTTGATAATATCTCACAAGATTATGAATTTTCCTGGTAGTGGAAATAACCTAATCCATAGACTGAGGGTCTGAGGTACTAGCACTGGAGAACTTCTCCACTTCTTCTCTGACAATTGATCTGAAAGATTCTAGATCAACTGGAGGAGAGGGTAAATAGGAAGCATATGCACAGAGAGGTGCCATAGTGAAATCCACTATCTCCTTAAAGGATTTGGTCAGCCCACTAATCAGCCTCTTCACATCATCATCCTGGCCACTCACATGTTTCTCCATAGACTTCTTAAAGTCCTCAAACATGATGACCATTTTCTGAACCACACATTTAAGATATCTAAGATCTATGTCCACTTTCACCCTTGAAGACATATAGAAGTCTAATATGGTATTATATTGTTTCACAGATTTCATAGACTCTGTCAAGGTTTTGATTTGATTTTGACATTCTTTTACCTCATGCAGTAGATTTGAGTGAGAGGTATAAATGACTCTTTCTACTGTAGATGTCATAAGTTCTTGATTGTGAATTATTTTTCCCTATATACCAATAGATTTCTCATCAATATGTCTTTTCAAATCTGAATTAAATGATTAAAAATCATCCTACTTTACATATTATTGAGGTAAAAGTACTACAAGCTGCACAATAGTAGTCTCTGTAACTGAAGGAATTGGAGGACTTTTGATAGGCTGGTCATCATCAAAGTCTTCATAATATAAGCCCAATACCACAAATCCAGGGTCTTTTGAAAAATCTTCTATTCCATGAGCAAAAAAAACTGAACTTGTATAAATAGGTTCCTCCCCCTCACTTGATGCATTCTCCTAAACAACCACATTCACTTCTATTGTACCTCCTTGATCAACTGCATCAATAGGAGAGTCTGCTGCCACCTCCAATATAGAATCTTCAACTATGACCATTGCAGTTCAACCTTCAACAGATTTAGCAACCTCTTCATCTACACTTTCAACCATTTCTGTATATCCTATTAGAGGAGTGAGACTTGGACGTTCTTTTTCACTTTCACCAACAGCTATCTCAAAATCATCATGACTAGATTCGGTGTCATCTTCCTCCTATAAGGTATCTCTAAAGTCTCTTAAGACCTTTTTTATCTCCTTCTTCATTGGTTTCCTAATCATCAATGTACCTTAGGACAATATCCCTTCTAGAAAACCTTTTTAGTGGGCTAGGCTCACCAAAAGATACAATATTGGCATAAGGAAGATTAGGATCACTCTTGTCTTCTATAGAAGAATCATCTCTGACTTGAAAAAAAACATCATATTCTTCTTCAGCTGAGTATGTAGGATCCACTTCATTAGGCTTCAGACTAGGGTATCTCTTATCCTTAGGCCTAGTAGGATGAGTAACTAGGTTGAATTCCTCATACAGCTTAGCCTCATCATTTACCCATCTTCTTTGCCAAGGGTTCTTGTTGATTTTCATAAACTTGAAAATCATCTTGGTGATGCATAAATTATCCCTTACAATAACTATTTCCTCCTTATTTCTAGAAACTCTTTTAACTTTCAACATTAAGGATATCAATCTAACATGAAACAAAGCATTGTATTTGGAATTGTGCTTTGTCATATCCTATAATTGAATCATCAGTTATCTACACAAATTTATCTTCTGTCCATGTTTCAACAGATACAAAATAAATACATCTTGATATTTCAAGGTAGTGAAGTACCCTCTTTTGGGACACAAAACATGCTGAACAAATATAAACAAAAACTTGTTTTATCCTTCCATTTCATCATCAATCACTTTCCTATAGATCCCATTTCCTATCAATTCATTCAAGGCTTCTTCATTAAAATAATAACCCACTAGTGGGAGGCACCACTCCTTAGTAGTAATCAAAAATCCCTTCATGTGGAAATCTTAAACAATAATCCCATTCAGTGGATGAGGAGCTCACACTTACTCCATTTACCTTATATGACATTGGATTCTCATCCTTGGAATTTTCAAATTTCAGAAATTCATAAAATTTGTTTACTAACTTCAGGTAAAAAGGTCCATTGTTATTTTCAAATCATTCAACCCAACCTTGAGCTTCAAGTTCCTTCCGCACTAAAGACCTACTCGACATCATCCATTCTGAGCTTAGTTCCTTCTCAACCATAATTTCCCTCTGTGAAATATGTGGTTTGATTAGATTTTCCACTACCTGGCTTCCACTACTCGACCCAGCATATGGTCTCTTAGGATTCGCCGCATCTCCTTCTTCACTGAACAATGATCCCTTCAATATTTACATTTCAATATGGAGCGGTTCGAGGGTTTCAGTAGAAGATGAGGTTATAAGGTCAGAGAGAAAGAGGTTTGGGAGAGAGTAGAAGTGGATTGAAATGTGGTTTTTCCATTAATTTTATCATTTATAGATCTAAAAAAATCAATTAAAAGAAATAAGTAATACTAAAAACGTTTCTGATTCTGATAAAAAAACGCAAAGTCCTAGAAAAGTCAATTATCAGTATGGTTCCAACGTAGAGGTCCCTAATGGTGAGGTCCAATGATGAGGTCCCTAACGGTGAGGTCCAATGGTGAGGTATAACAGTGAGGTCCAATGGTGAGTTTTCTAACAGTGAGGTCTAATGGTGAGGTTAAACGGTGAGGTACAATAGTGAGGTCCAACGGTGAGGTCCAACGGTGAGGTCCAATGTTGAGGTCCAACAGTGAGTTTCCTAATGGTGAGGTTCCTTACAGTGATATATAACCTTAACATTTTATCATTCCTATCTCATGTTTGATTTAATTTAACCTCTCAGAATTCAAAGACATTTTGAATATATCAGCCAATTGATGTTCGGTGCCAATGAATTCAAGAGTGATATCACCTCATTGATAATGATCTCTTAAGAAGTGATGTTTAACATAAATGTGCTTTGTCCTAGCATGAGATACTGTATTTTTAGAGATGTTAATAGTACTTTTATTATCACAGTTTATATAGACATGTTTGAATTGATATCCATAGTCTAGTAAAGTGTGTTTCATCCACAGAATTTGAGAACAACAACTACCAGCAACTATATATTCTGCTTTGGTAGTAGATAATTCAACATAATTCTATTTCATACTAAACCAAGATACTAGTGACTTTCCCAAAATGTGACATGTTCCAAAGGTTCTCTTTCTATCAAACTTGCAACCAGAAAAGTCGGCATCTGAATAACACATTAAATCAAATGATTTCCCTCTTGGATAAAATAGTTCTAAGTTTGTAGTATAATTGATATATTTAAAAATATTTTTAACAGCTGTTAAATAAGACTCTTTGGGATTGGCATGAAAATGAGCACACATGAATACACTAAATATAATATTAGGTCTGATAGTAGTAAGATAGAGCATACTCCCAATCATACCTTTGTAATTGGTTTGATCCACTAGTTTACCAGTTTCATCAGTATCCAACTTACAGGTGGTACTCATAGGTGTATCACTACCTTTATTTCCATCCAAACCAAAATGTTTCAAAATATGATTAGTATATTTACTTTGATTTTAAACAATACCATTTTTAAAAAAAATTGAAATCAAAGGAAAAATTTATGTTCCCTAATTAAACTCATTTCAAATTCATCTGGCATCATTTTTGAAAAATTAGTACATATAGAATTTTTAGAGGATCCAAAAATAAGGTCATCTACATAAATTTTTACTATTAAAACATATTTTAAAGTCCTTTTGATAAAAAGAGTTAGATCTTATATTCCTTTAGTAAAACCTATTGAAATAATAAAAGAACTAAGTTTGTCATGCCAAGCTCTTAGACCATGTTTTAGACCATATAGAGATTTAGAAAGTTTAAAAAAATGATTTGAAAAAGTGGGATTTGTAAAACCAAGGGGCTGTTCAAAAAAATACATCCTCAACTATGTACCCATTTAGAAATTCACTTTTGACATCCCTTTGACAATGTTTGAAATTCAGATGCACTGCATAGGCAAGTAGTATCCTAATGGATTTGATTCTAGCTACAGGTGGAAAGGTTTCATCATAGTCTATTCCTTCTTATTGACTATATCCTTGTGAAACTAGTGAAGCCTTGTTTCAAACTATGTTTCTAGACTCAATAACATTATTTCTAAACAACTATTTTGTGCCTATGGTCAAAGTGTCTTTAGACCTTTCTACTAATTTCTAAACTATGTTTCTTTCAAAGTTATTTAATTCTTCTTGCATAGATATCACCCAAAATTTGTCACTGATTGCATCATTGATATTTTTAGGTTCAAGCTATGAATGAAAGGCTTGTGGTTCAACCAGGTTTCTCAGAGAGGCTTCAGTTTGTGTTCCTCTATTTAGATCACCTACTACAACATCTAAAGGATGATTATTGAGAGTTCCAATAACTCTAAAAAGAGTTGAACTAGACTCCTCATGGTTGTCTATAGGTTCAAATTCACCATGCACAGATTCAAGAAAATTTCTAGAACTAGATTTTTTCACTAAGGGTTCACTGTCTTATTCATTAATGTACAGACTTGACATATCATCCTCAAGATGTTTAATAGAGGTTTTGGATTCATGTGGATCAGTCTCATAAAATTTTACATGAACCGATTCTTCCACACATTTGGTTTTCTTATTGAATACTCTATATGCTTTACTAGAGAATGAGTAACCTAGGAAAATTCCCTCATCACTCATGGAAGAAAATTTGTCAATATTATCCATAGTGTTAAGGATAAATACTTTGCAACCAAAAAAATATAAAGTAATTAACCTTAGTATTCCTATTATTCTATAGATCATAAGGTTTTTTCTTAAGAACATGTCTAATTAAGACTCTATTGATAGTGTAACAAGCTGTATTAACATCTTCATCCAAAAAATAGATAGGTAGATTATACTCATTTAGCATAGTCCAAGAAATCTCTTGAAGTGTCTTATTTCTACTTTATACAACTCCAATTTGTTAAGGTTTTCTAGGAGCCAAGAACATGTGATTATAGCCATTTTATGAGAAAAAATATTCAAACTCCTGATTTTAAAACTCACGGCCATGATCACTTCCCAAGGTCTTAATTCTAAGTCCACTAAGATTTTCCACAGACTTGGAATATTGAATGAAGTAAGAACATGCTTCACTTTTGTGATCAAGAAAGTATACCCAAGTATATCTAGAAAAATCATCTACAAAAATATAAACATAGTGCTTTCCATTTAAACATGAAACTCTAGATGATCCAAACAAATCCATTTGAACCAACTCAAGCATTTGAGAAGTAGAAACTTCTTTATTTGGCTTGGACGAAACGTTGTGTTGTTTTCCTTTTTGACAAGGATTACAAACTTTGTTAAGTGGGAATTACAATTTAGGAAAGTCTCTAACTAAACCTTTCCTAGTTATTTTCCTAAGTGAGTTCACATTACAGTGTCCTAATATTATGTGCCATAACCAAGATTCCTTATGAAAATCATTTAAACAAGAAACATTTTTCTTGGTTAAAGAGTTTAAATCAACAAAATATACATTTTCATTTCTAAGAGTAGTGAATATTAAATCATTATTAGAATTAAAAACATTTTAATGTGTCATTTTCAAACTTAACATTGAATCTATCATCATATAACTAAGATATACCTAGTAAATTTTACTTTAATCCATCAATGAAAAGTACTTTAGAAATTAATACAGTATTAGGGTTACCAATTTGGCATAATCCGGCGATCATCCCTTTCGCATTATCACGGAATGTGACATGTACACCATCAACATTAATTAGGCTATGGAAGCATGAAGATTCTCCTATCATATGTCTTGAGAATCCACTATCGAAGTACCGTAGTGTTGTATAGGATCTCTTTAGATAATTTTCCTGAAGAACAAATTAAGTGTAGGGTAACATTGGTACCCTGATTTTCTTGGGCCTAAGGAGGTTAAAAAGTAAAACTTTGGGAACCCATACTTGTCTCATAGGTTTCCTATAATTAAAAAATATTTTTTGTGACATAAACACGTTTTTAGGTACTTTAGAGAATTGTTCTTCAAAAAGATGGTCCAGAATTTGAACTCGCAGTGAACTGTCCAGATTTTGGAACAAATTTATTTTTAATAATCCATCTCTGTCCTGGTTGATATCCTACACTAGTAGTGTATTTTGAATCCATATGTTTCCTTAAAAACTAAGTCAATGTATCTCTACCTATAGTAGACTTCTCAATATCCCTTTTTAATTTCTCATTTTATAATTTAAGTTCAGTATTTTCTTTTAGCAGTTGAGCACATTTTTCTTTCTCAATATCTAGATCAGGCTTATAATTAGCATTTAAAGCATATTATCTTCTCAATAATTTATATTTATCCTTGAGTTCATTAAAGGTGTCCTCAAGAATTCCACAATATTCAAATAGTTCATCCTTAGTTATATTCTCATCATTATTTGATTCACTTTCATTCCCATAATAATAAGCATTAGGTATAGAGGAATTGGGTGTTACCTCGGATGTTTCTATCATGAAACACAAGTTTTCATGTTTGTTCTTATCAATATCAGAAGAGTCAGATCCACTGGAGAAATATTTTGAAGCACTCCAAGTATCATTTATATCCTTTTATATCTCTTTCCCATGTCTTCATATTTAATCTTACACTTTACCTTGGGGAAATCAACTTTCACATGGCCGTTTCATTTAAACTCATAAAAGACTATCTCATTTGTGTTGTCATTCCATTTGGTGCCCTTTTTCCATTGTCTTTTATTATCATACCTTCTATTATAGTTTGACTTTCTAAGGAACTTATTCTTATGAAAGAGATTTTGGAATCTCCTAGCAATATGATTCATCTCATCATCACTGTCACAGTCTAAGTCTTCACTAGTATAAGTGTCTACATAAGCTTGAACATTTTCTTTGTCTTTTCTCTTTGAGGTAGCAGTCTTGAATGCTACATATTTATTTCTAGGTTCTTCATCAACTTCATGATTTACCTTAAGCTCTTCTTCGTACATCATGAGTTTTCCAATTAGTTTCTTCACAGGTTGCTTGCATATGTCACATGATTATTGGATAAAAAGAGAAGTTGCTCTCCATCTGTCAGGTAGGCATCGAAGCAACCTCATAATCTGATCCTTAATGTCATATGGTTTCCCAAGAAGACTCAAAGTATTCACTATTTCATTAAACTTGGGATATATTTAAGATATAAACTCATCAGGAATAATTTTAAAATTATCATATTTAATATTATAGGTATTCAATCTCATTTCTTTAAAAAAAATTGTTCCCTCATGATAAACATCCAAAGTATCCCAAATTTCATAAGTAGTTTTACAGGAAGATATTCTATTGAATTCTTCATCAACTAGAGAACCGTACAATGCAATAATAGCTTTACAGTTATGTTTATATGTAGCTTTATTAAACTGAGACCATGTGTCCCTAGCAGTAAGAGGAAAAGAATGTTGTTCTTTAATTGCATCCCAGATTTCAGGACCCATGCTCTTTAGGTGAATTTTCATTTTTAATTTCCACTGAGCATAGTTATTACCATTAAAGAATGGTGTCTTTTTAGTAGCAGCACCCTCAACTCTGTTATTCATTGTTAATTAAAATTTAAATAACTGAAAATTTAGATATGATAGAAATTTTATGATCTTTAAGATACAACTAAAATCACTGTTGAAAGGAATTTGAAAACATGCAGAATAGTTAAGATAGTAGTAATAAAAATTTAAACCTCTGATACCAAATGTTGGATGGAGTGGAATCTCAAGAGGGGCTGAATTGGGTTCCTAATTAAAATTTTAGTTAATAACTTTATACTTAAGAACCCACAATTTTGAAACGTTCCAGTTAATTAAGGAAGTAGAGATATAAATGTGTAGTTAGTCAATAGGTTTCTCAAAGGGTGATTAGACCTTAGTTGAATATTTTTAAAACACTTATTCAACTTTTGAAACAAGTTTATTGAATTAAACATATAATCACACTAACCAGAAATAACTATCAATGTCAATGCTAACCAGTTTTCTATTTTTGAAATTATAAGCGGTGGAAAATAGACAAAAAAAAGTTACTAAGTATAGTACAACACAGAGTTAAACAAGAGGTTCAGTATCAAGCCAAGACTCAATCCTCTCTACTCGGTGATCACCTACCACCAAGTGGTTTATAAATGATAAACTTGATTCACATCCTGTATCGGGAGTTACAATAGTTTTCACAAACTATCTAGGGTTCACACCCTCTACCATAGTTCTTTGTGGGAAAAACAAAAAATACAGACCACACACGGTCTATTCCTCAATTATACGTGGGAACTATAGTTTAAGTGAAGTTTGATATGAGGATTTTCATTACCCTACTGTACAATACCAGGATATAGTGTGTGTAACACACAGACACACACTTCTCAGAAATATAAGATAAAATAACACAGTAGAGCTAAGATTATAATATTTTGTTTAGAAATCTCTATGTGTTTTTAATTCAACTCTTGACTCCTTGGTGTGAAGAATTTGTGGTTAGAGTCTTTATATGGAAGTTGTCCTCAAAACAGAGTATCACAACTCTAAGTTCTAGCTTTTAGGAATAGAGTGTTCTACTTCTCATGTTGATCAAGAGTTGATGAAGCATAGAAAGAAGCCTTCAAATTGTTCTCCTGAAATTATCTTCCTGAGGTTCTTGGGTTTATAGTGTAAGTACTTGAATGATTCTTCCTAGTTCCCTTTGATCTAGCGAGCAATATCATTCTCATGCGTTCCTCTGTCTTTACACACTTCACACACACACACGCTTTTTGCTTTTATGATGCGCTTCTTTTCTTCCTCGGTCTTCTATTTTATATTTGAGGTCCGACAATAGGAACAAGTAAACCCCGTGTGGTCCTCCTCATACCTCGTACTACCCCCAAATACGGTCTCTTGATATGTCTATAATCATCATTAATTATTGACAGCAGTATCAAATTTACCAAATATGACAGTTAGAATAATCTTATGAATTTGAATAGGTATGGAGTAGAAGGGTAAGAATCAGTAGACAGGTAATAATATCCTTCACAATGTTAGGCTTCAACAGTAGGTGTTCATCAGTAGCCTTCAGTGGTAGCCTTCAGCAGTAGCCTTCAGCAGCAACCTTCTCAATAGTAACCTTCAGTGATAACCTTCATAGGTAACCTTCTCAGTGGTAACCTTCTGCGATAACCTTCATCGGTGACATTTCATCAGTGACCTTTCTATCGGTGACCATTCTATCAGTAACCTTTCTATTGGTGACCTTTGCATAGATAAATTTTTCACTGTAAGCTTAAACAATAGAACAGTGAGATTAAAGATACATAGGTGTCACTGGATAGAGACTATAAATATTAATGAGACATGATTATTCTATAGTAGAAACATGATTATCACATAAATGAAACATTATTTGGGATTATCAAAATAGGTGAGTCCACCATATTTTATATTCAACTGGTTCTTATATTAATTTCAAATTAATTTGTAAGCAATGAATTCATTTTTTATTTGTGTAAACCATAGATTTTTATAAGTAATTTAATACTATTCATATCCTCTAATTTAAAGTCTATATTAAATCATATTATATTAAATAATAATATTTTAATAATATATTGTTGTTCGGTAAAACTCGAACATGCGTGTAACGCAAACCATTGAAGAATTTTTTTTCCACGTGATGCATAATAACTCGGTATTTTGTTCATTTCAAGATATAGGATATATTAAATGTAATTAATATATAAATTATATTTTCATGTTTTAGGATATTTTATTCCTTTACATGCTTGGTGTTGTGTGTCATTCACACTATTGAATATAAGGTTCTTATTTTATAATTTTTGGGCATTACAATAATGCCTAAAACATTTATTATTCCGCACATTCTTTATGTTTTACATCCTTCTATAATGAAAATGTATTTTTTTAATTTAGATTCATTATTTTCTCAAAATATTACTTATTTAAGTTCCACTCATATTGTTTATTTGATTTATAATAGTATAATATTCCACTTCAACCTTCACTCACTTAGGAAACTTACCTTGAAATAATTAGTTAAGGATCTTCCTAAACTAGAACTCCCAATTGAAAATTTTTGTAACCCATGTCAAAAAGGGAAGCAGCATAAGATCCCTTTCAAACCAAAAAAAAGTTTCAACTTCTCAACCCCTATAGTTAGTTCACATAGACTTTTTTGGAACCTCTAGAGTTTCTAGCTAAATGGGAAGCACTATTCTTATGTTCTAGTAGATGAATTTTCTAGATTCACTTAGTAATTCTTTCTAGCTCAAAAAAGTGAAGCTTGTTCCAATTTTCCTAAATAGAAAAATATATTGAAATCCTTAGTAGAATTACTATTAATATATTAGTAAGTGATCATGGAAATGTGTTTGAAAATCAATACACTGAATAATTATTCTCATGAAATGGATATAATCACAACTATTATTCTCCTAGGACTCCACATTATAATGATGTTATAGAAATAATAAATAGAACTCTTCAGGAGATTTTCAAGACTATTCTTAATTAGTATTACCTACCAGTATAATTTTTGTGAGAGGCTGTGAATACAAATTTCTTTATTATTAATAAAATTCATAATAGAATTATTTTATTGAAAAATACATATGATCTATGGAATAGGTGAAAACCAAAGGTTAATTACATTAGAGTTTTTGGATGAAACATCTTTATACACAGTACATAGGATGATTTTGAAATCATTTACTCTAAAAGCGATAAAGGAATATTCCTTGGTAATTCAATATTCAATAAATAATATAGGGTATTCAATAAAAGAACTAAACTTGTGGAAGAATCCATACATGTCAAAAATTTTGAAACAATTCCTTAATAACCTAAAACACCATCAGAATAATTTGAGGATGATATTTAAAATATGAATATCAACATCATAACAAAACATGTTGATATCTCTGTTAAACGTGTTATAGAAAAATCACCAAGTTATCCTGAAATATGTGTACATAAATATCTAAATGAAGTACCAAATACTTCAATACCAAGATACATTAGGACTTGTATAGACCATCCCTTAGATTTCATAGTTATAGATCTTGATAGAGGAATTCAGACTAGAGCCTCTCTTAGATTCTAGGTTGAACATCAAGGCTTCTTGTCATAACTTGAACCGAAGAACTTCACTATGAAAAATGATAATTAATTATGGGTAATTTTAATTCAAGAAGGATTGAATTACGTTGAATGAAATAAATTCTAATAACTATTAGAATGACCTATGCAATTCCATTCTATTTACACTAAGTAGATGTTTAGTAATAAAGTTGAAAAGTATGGTACTATAATTATAAATAAATCTAGATTGTTTGCATAAGGTTATATTCATTAGGAAGGTATTGACTATAATTAATCCTTTACACCAATAGAATGAATTAAATCTATCAGAATGTTTCTTTCTTATGCAGAAAATTATAATTTTAAATTATATCAAATTGATGCTAATTGTGCCTTTAAAAATTTTAATATAATTGAGGATATTTTTGTATAACAACCCCTGGATTTCAAAAATCTCATTTTTAAATCATGATTTAAAATTAACAAAATCTTTATAAGTTTTGAAATATGATCTTATAACTTGGTATGATAGGATCAACTAATATTTTATTTCTAATGGTTTTTAAAAAGGAATACTTGATACTAATTTATTTATTAAGATAATTCCAAACAAGATTTAGTAGTTCCAATATATATTGAGGATATTATTTTTAGATCATTAAGTTACTATTTGTCAAATAAATTATAAAAAATGATGAAAAATTAATTTGAAATGAGTTTTATGGGTGAATTAAAATTCTTCCTTGGTTTTCATATTTTTTAGAATAAGGAATTAATCAATTTAAAACAAAGAAAGTGCATTAAAGATATTTTAAATTTTTTTAGAACATATGGTATTAAAGGTAGTGATACTTACATGAGTAAAATTTGTAAACTTGATCTTGATGAAACTAGGAAACTAGTTGATCAAACCACTCACATGGGTATGATTGGAAAATTACTATACTTAACTTCTATCCAAACTCATATTATGATTAGTGTGTTCATGTGTTCATGTTTTAAATCAAATTTTAATGTTTTAAAAATAATTTTTTAATACCTCAAATGTATAACCAATCTGAAATTGTTTTATTATAAAGGACAAGTATTTTTTTGGTTAGTTATTCATATGAATTTTTTTGGTTGTAATATGGATAGAATAATAACCTCTAGATCATGTCACTTTTTGGTAAATTCTTCAGTTTTTTGTTATAGTAAGATGAAAATTATATTGTATTATCCATTACTGATGTTCAGTATATATCTATATGAAATTATTATGCATTGATTTTGTGGATAAAACATGAATTTCTAGATTATGGATATCATTTTCATCATTTCTAGATAAATTGTGTTCATAAAAGTATAATAAACATCTCTAATAATATTATTTCTCATTGAGTTAAAACAATATTGGTATATGACATCAATTTTTGATAGATTATTTTCTAAAAGGTGATATCACATATAATTTATTTGTATTAAACATTGACTTATTGATATATTTATGATGACTTTTAAAAATGAGAGAATTAATTATATCATACATGAATTAGAAATAATAAACTATTTCTATATATTTTAATTTTATTCCAAGCCTTATTTTTATTGGAATTGTATTTATAACTCTTAATTTTTTTGATTAATGTTAAAGTAACAATGAATTGAACTTCTTATAATCAGTTAAGTAACCATTAGTTTTTTTCATATGATCTTTAAAGTAATTGTGACCAATTGGTTTTGCAGTAACCATACCAACCATGAAAACTTACAAGTTAATTGTACCTACCATGATTATTAACTCACATGGTTACTACATTATCTTCCATGAACACTTAACTCATATGGTTAGTACACTTACCATGAATCCACAATCAGTAGACCTACCGGGCATATGTTTCTGTTAGAATATGGTTAGCATACCTACCATGTCTATTTTTCACATAGAATTATTTTCATAAGTTATTTATGAGGTATTTTATTCACATTTATAATTATTGTATATCCCTAACTTATTGAAATAAAATTTGAATTGAAATCTAAATATACATATATCTTTTACCTAAAACCTTTTTATTCATTTCAAATCCTTACCTTCTCTCAAAAACCTCTCTATGGAACCCTTGTTTAAATGACCTCTATTTCAAATCCAAACCTTCTGAGTTCAAATTGAAGCATGATAATTCCAAGAGTAAAGCATGCTCTCGATTCCACACATCCTACTAAATATCCTCTAAAAAATAAATAGAAAAAATGATCAAGGTAGCATGAGTACTATAGTGAAACTGTACAACCCAAATTTAGTCAATCAACCAATATGTGGAAAAAAAGAAGTTTATTCTTAGTTTTTATATTTGATCTGGTCACTATTATGGGAAGTGATTCCAACTCAATCATGGGATGAATGGTTTAAGAAAAAATATTAATTTGTTCTATCCAAATCCTATTAAGAAATTTTATACACATTTATAATTTATCCCTGGAGATAAATGAGACACCATTAGGACAATGGAGAATACATAATCATTTGAGTTTTCTTAAAAATGATGGGAAAAGAGAATGGGTGTTCCAAATAAGGGTGAATATGAAGGCCATTAGAGTTATTACCCAATAAACCAAGAACATTTTGTGTTTCCAAATGCTTGGGTATAAATGACTGGGAATGAAAAACCTATAATACCAATAGTTGTAGAACTTATCAATGCATGTAGATTCTTTCATGAATTCATCCAACATTTTATCTATCTTAGAAAATGGTATTTTAGTATCCTAAGGTTCCTATATCTATTCATCGTATTTTTAATGAAAAATGGATTTCAGATCAATTTATATAGGTATGTGATGAGGAACTTAAGTGAGTTGTGTAAAAAAAATTCAATGTTTAGTTATATATATTATAAAAAATCATATCTAATTTATTGTCTTGAAAAGTTTTTTTCTCAAGGGGATGAAAAAGTAACTTCTTCATATGGCCTTTTCTTATCTCAGAAAATCTGGAAGGAGATGAGTGTAAATTTGAATATATTGATAGGGGAATGAGTGACATGTTCTGAAAATATATATGAGAGTATTAATACTTTAAGAAATATTGTTAGAATATTCTATTTATTAAATATAGGTCTTCAGATAGGGTAGGTTATTGAGTATTCTTCTAATAAAGTTGATCATGGTGATTTTATGGATGAAGAAGAGGAAGTTAAGGAATGAGAAGTTGAAGGGGAATAAATGGGGTTGGTTGATCATGATGAGGAATCCAAGGAGTCCAATAAAGATGATAAAGGACCCTCTCTTATTATGCATTTTGGACCACCAGAATCTCCTTTACCTTTACCATCTCATAAATAGGAGTTACATGATATGGACCTTAGTAACACTAATTTGTCTCTTAGTAGTCATGTGGATGAGCTTAAATGGGATGAGCCTAGTAACTCTGAAGATGATGAAGGCAACTCAGATAAATATACTTTGATAAAAGGAACTTATGGACCCAAAATACAAAATTCACATACTGTGGGGAAGAATTCCCCAGTATCATTTGTTCTCATACTAGACTATTCTGATTCATATGGTGATGATGACCTTAGGGGAAGTCCACCTTAAGATGGTGGATTTACCATCCCTTCTACTCAAATTGATTTATAAGGATAACTAAAAACTAAGGTAGATTATCATAATTGACATAATATATCTCTTAAACCTTCATTTGACCAAATTTTAGAGGATTTATTTGGTCATACTCCAACAATGATAGTTAATGAACCTATAAAAAGCACCAAGGAAACCCCTATTAAATCAGTCCATATGACAACCCATTTCTTAATTACACATAAATCCATGATTTATAACACATAAAACAAACCCAAAAGATCTAAAAATCTAATTTAATTAGGAATTAGGTACATGGAATAACCACTTGAACATGGGATATAACATCATTATTGAAAACTTCCTTAAGCACATGATCCTCAGTCCAGTTGGTGAGGTATCCTTAAGTTCATCCACAAGACCCAGGTTCAAAACCAGGAAGAGGCCTATTTATGGGGGGGTACTATAGCAGTACTGTATGGGTACTGTAGCAGAACTGTACACTGTATAGGCACAGTAGCAGGCACTGTAGCAGTTACTGTAGTAGGTACTGTTTGGTACTGTAATAGCTGGAACTATTCACCTTAGGGCACCAGTTTGGGCTTGGAGTCCTTAAGGATTTTATTCCACCCATGCCTTCAGATCAGTGGGCTTCTGGGCCATCTTTAAGGCCTTTGGGCCACCTCAAGGCCTTCGGGATATATGCAATTGCCCCAGACACACTACAAAAAATGGTGCAGCCCCAGAAGAGGATCTAGAATAGGTGCACTCACCAGAGCAGAGTCAAATGGATTTGTTAAATTAGAGGGTATGGTTATGCCATCGGGACCAGATTGTGCTTGCACAAGAAGCCTAGACAGACATCCATGTGAAGGTGGAGAGCTACTATCATGATGCAGATGTTTGGGAGGGCCAGTTCCTTATAGATAGTCTAGTTGAATTCCCTAAGACCTTCGGGTCTTGTAATCTCCTAAGCCTATAGGCCATGTAATCTATGATCCTACAGGCCTTGTAAGGGCTCCCCTCATCCCTTGAATGGGGGGTTATCAAAAATCAATAAAAATGAAGGCCTCTAGGCCATTCGGGAAAACTTCCTTAACATGCATAAAGACATCATTGATCTTCTAAAACTATATAGGATAACCTAGAGATGTACATAAAAAATTGGTGTGCTATAAATCCCAGTAAGGGAATAAACAAATAATAACATGAAGAAATTATTAAATGTTAGAAAATAGTAATTTTAATGGTACATAATGGGCATGAGAATCATAGCCTTAGATAATGAGGAATGATATAGAATGATAACATAAAGGAAACATGGGAAAATGGAAATATCTTTAAACATGGAATTGTAAACATAGGTCAAGGATAACCACCAAGACATCATAACATGGTGTAAAAAGTCCCATGATGGATTTTTTTCACTCCCTAATCCCATTAATGATGTCTCGTGAGATTAAGACATTTCCCAATGCATTGTATAGCTATATAATTTTGGGTTTACCCTTCTATTTCATATCATGTACACGCATGAGTGTTCGATGTAGATCATTCAAAATATGATCACATTTACTCACATTTAATTAAATATAACTGAATTTTTAATAAATTTATAGAATTAAAAAATAAAATAATTATAGTCATTTCAAGGTGAATACCCTTGAGTTTAAATAGTGGTGGTATTCATAATACAAAATTTTGGAATGGAAAAATCAAAGGGAAATTTTGGCAGCATATCAACAGTACTTAAATATTAATAAAATGGATTAATGAGAGATAAAGTGGGATATAATAATTTTTATGTCAAATGTACAGTAATAGCGATATTTAGAAACTTATCCCAATAATAGTAACTAGAAATAAAAAGCATAAAATGAAGAGGATGCTTGAATAAAGAGGAAAAGGAAAGGATCCCTTAATAAATTTCTACATAGTAATGACTTAGGTAAATGATATAATGAGAGGGGATAAATGATATCACATTATTAAGAAATAAATTTGATAGTAAGTGGATCTTTATAATTTCATTAAAACATAACCAATTGTGAATTAAAAGTTTAAATACAAAAATGGTGCATGAATTGAAAAGAAGAGAGAGTGGTCCCTTACCTTGAGAGTGTGATTCCAAAATCCTAAGATGAGATTATTGAGAACTTGGGGTACCTTTAGAATACTATAGAGAGTGGAGGGTCGGATTAGAAAGTTATATATGTTTTTTTAGGGAATAGTGTGGGGATCTTGGGTGGGTCTATATAGGAAAAGATAGTGGAGTTCTTTATTATTTCCCAAACTTAGGTTTTGGACACTATATAATAAAGTAACAAAAACCACAAACATTCTCAAGGTTTATTCCAAGTAGTATTGTTTTAATTAATTTATAAGTACAATGTTAGAACACATTAAAATATTACCCTTGGTGATGTGTAAGTGATATATGTTCTTAAATAAATGATTTTAAAACCTTAAAATATAATGTAGGTTTTGGAGGACTCATAAAGGATTTATAAAATGAAGAAAATAACCTAAAAATTACATTATTTTAATGTGTAAACATATATTTTATTATGGATACCGTTTATATAATTTATCACCTCACTTTTGGGCCATTATGATGTCATAATACACATCGTATATTTATGCCATATTTTATTTTTACCTGAAAATTTGACAATCTAAGAAAATTTTGAAAAAATCACCATTGGATAATTTAATCATCATGATTCCAAAAAAAAAATTATTTTATAAAATTATTTTCTAAATATATGAATTTTCACTTTTAAAATAGAATCTTCATTTGTTGAAAAATGTTGTGTATTTTGACAATAATAGTTTTTGAACCGTTATAAAAATTACATTTGACATCATAAAAATTATATTTTCCTTTATATTTAATAAAACTAATTATTAATAATATTTTATTAAAATAGAATTTATTTCAAAAATCCATTAATTAATCAAAATAAATGTCTTGATTAAAATTTCATATTACCCAAAAATAAAATTTGTGTTTTTTTGAAACTAAATAAAAATCATTTATCAGGTAATAAAAATAAGAAGAAAATATAACCATTATTCTATTGAAAATAAAATATAAATATAAATATTATTAGGGTCTTTCTACATGGCCCATTATTGCACCAATAACCTAAAGGAAAGGATTTCAAAGTGATATTTTCATGGGTTGGTTCGGTGTACATGGTTTGGGTCATGTTCTCGATGATCATTAACTTCTCATGTGAACGGTTTTTCTCACACTTTAGTTTTTGGATCTCATCTCGGGCTTGGTTAATGGAAAATCCTAGAGATGATATCTCCCTTGGATTCTCTGATAAATGGGATCCATAGGGCTTGATCCTACTGGTCAAGGCCATTGATTATTTTTCTATATCAATAGGATTTATCATAACCCTATATTTATACCTATCATACGATCACTGTTAAATGGAAATATTATTAATGGTTATGATTCTTAATGTTTTTTAAAAATTTGATAGGATATAATACAACCAAATAGATTTATGTGTTTTCTATAACCGTGGTAGGTAATTTAATTCGATCACAAATGGAATTTTATTTTTAAACATATGGGTCATTACATTCTTCCCCCCTTCATATATATTTCCATATAAATTTTTATTTCACACACTAAAATAGATAAGGGTAATTTTATTTTATCACCTCCTTTTGTTCCCACATCACTTCTTTAAAATTGTTGTTTCTGTATTGCAATTTGACTAAGTTTATTGTCTTACTTCGTATAACTTTTCCTCTATATTCTATGGTCTTAACTGGTTTCTCCTCATATGAAACATCAGTATCCAATGGTATCACCTATTGATTCTTCACATGTAAGGGGTCTGGTATGTAAATTCTCAATAGGGATACGTGGAACACATATTGTACCTGAGATAGGTTAGGTGGGAGTGCTAGTCAATAGGCCACCACTCTAATGTGGTCAATGATCTCAAAGGGACTATGGAATCTTGGAAAAATATTTCCTTTTCCCCAAACATAATGAATTTATTCTATGAAGATCTAGGGAAGAATACCTTATCTCCAACATCAAACTCTAGGTCTCATCGAAGATTACCATCATAGCTTTTTTAATAACTCTGAGCATCCTTTATGTTTTTTTAAATGGTCTTGAATTTTTTCACCATTTACTCAACCATTTCAGGACCATGTAGTTTGCATTCACCAACAGCTTCCCATCATACTTGTGTTCTTCACCACTTCCCAGAAAGGGATTCATAGGGATAAATTTGATTTCTTGAGTAGTATCTATTATTTTATGGGAACTAAACTAGAGAAATATGTTGATCCCATTCTCCTTTAAATTCCATTGATCATGTTCTCAACATATCCTCAAGTGTCTAGATAGTTTATTCAGATTGCCCATCATTATTTGGGTGATAATTTGTGATGAAGTTCAAATTAGTATTTTGAGTGTGTTGGAGAATCTTTTATAAATTAGAGGTAAATATTGGGTCTCAATCCGATACAATTAATAGTCGTATTCCACTAAACCTCATCACTTCTATAATTTATATCTTTATAAGTTGATTGAGTTATAATTCCTCTAAAATTATGATGAAGTGAGCAGTCTTTATAAGATGATCCACCACAACCCATATAGAATTATTTACTTTGTATGTCTTCAGATGACTAGTGACAAAGTCCATAGTTATGTTTTCATATTTCCATGTTGTCATGGTTTATGGTTGCATCATCCCCTAGTATTTTTTCATTTTATCCTTCACTTACTAACACACAAGACACCATGATGTATATTCCATGATCTACTTCTTCATATTTTCTCACTAATAGTTCTCTTAGAAATCTCAATACATCTTTTTGCTCCATGTATGGATGGATAGGGTTGAGTCATTCATATAATTTAATAGGTAATTCTATAAATTAGGTTTTGATGGTACACATAGTCATGACCCAAATCTTACAACTCCTTCTTCATTGGTTTTTAACTCTGAGGATTTCCCTTTTCTTGTAGCTTCTTCCTTCATCTGAATTTCCACATCATTTATTTGATCTTCCTTTATGTTATCTAGAAGGGATGGTTGCTAACTCATTTTTGAAAGGATATATGGTATTCCATTATTTATGATTCCCTTGTCCATCCATTTCATTGTAAGAATGTCATATCCTTCTCAATTCTCATCAATGATAAAATTTCCAGACTCTTTCAAATTAGAGCATATGTCACTTTATTTTATTTTTTTGGATGGTATTTTATTGAGAAGTAATAGTCCTTAATCATCTCTAACCATCTTTAGTTTCACATATTCATCTCTTATTATTTGAATATATACATCAGGCTCTTATGCTCTGAATATATTTCACACTTCTCCCCAAATAGATATTGTTGTGAAACATTCATTTTGAATATTACTACATCCAAATCCAAATCATTTTTTAGGTAGTTCTATACATGTAAATTCAATTGAATTGAGGCATAGGATATAATTATGTCATTATACAATAGTACACAGCCCAAGCCCTTCATCAATGCATCGTTACATACCACAAAAAGTTCCCTATTAGTGGATAGTATAATTACGTGTGTTGTGATAAGCCTATTTTTCAACACATTGAATCTCTCTTCACATTCATTATTCCAAAAAAAACTTATCTCCATTTCAATTTAGTTTGGTTAGAGTCTTTTCAATCATGATAGATTTCTCACAAATTGAGGACAATACCCTTCTGGTCCAAGTAAACTATGGATATTTATCATAGATGTTGGCATAGGTCATCCTACTATTTATTTTTTCTTTGAATAGTCCATATATATCTAATTTATTTTGATAATATTCCCCAAGAAGGATACTTAATTCAACCAGAACTCACATTTTATATACTTTTCATAAAGCTTCTCCTTTCGTAAGGTCCTTATCATAGTGCTCAGATTCTCCCCATGCCCCTACTTAATTTTGGATTATATTAAAATATAAACTACAAAAAATACCAAAAATTTGTTAAGGGAATATCTAAAGACTCTATTAATCATGTCCATTAATATTTATAGATAATTAGTGATTCTTAATATCATTATGATGAACCTATAGTTCCCATACATTATACAGAAATCAACCTTGGGGATATCCTCATTCTTTACCCAAATATGATAGAGCATTGACCAAATATCCACATTGGTGAAGTATTGGGCTCTACATAGATGATAAAACAAGTCATTAATCCATGGTAGAGGATAATTTTTATTTATTGTGAACATGATGATATCATGATAATTAAATAAAAGGTGCACCAACCCCTCCTTCTTGAAGAAGAGGACTGGTGTACCCCATAGTGAAGCACTTGGGATTATGAACCCTTTATCAAGATTATCCAATAATTATTTATTTAGCTCTTCACATTCCACAATATAAATTTTATATGGAGTATTGGATATTAGAAAATCCCTAGGTATAAGATTGATTTAAAATTAAACCTCTCAGTCATTAGGAAGACTAGACAATTCTTTGGAAAACACTTTATCATATTCCATCACATTGGGAATGTCTTCAAGGATGATTTTTTTCTTATAATTAATAATTTGATCTTTACACTCTTTATCATATAGAAATAATATAAATTATTGAGATATTGATTACAAAAAATATTCATCCTCATCCTTAAATTTAAATATAATCAAAGGATGATTTGTGATACGGAGATCGATTTCCTTCTCACAAAAATGTATATTGGATGTATATAAGGAAACACAATCCAAACCCAAAATTGCATCAAATCCCACTAAAGGGGGTATCACAAGGTTCCCTGGGATGTTTAGCCCTCAAATTCTGATAGAAGGAGTTATATAATTAGGATATAATAATTTCCCCATTTTATATTTTCAACAATAACTCTACATCCATGTTTTTTTGTGGTGTTTGAATAGTTATACTAAACATATGCGATACAAAGGAATACTTAGAACTAGAATGAAAAAATGTGTTCACTTTTTTTGAATGAATCACTAGCATACATGTTACCACTTCATTTTCGGGAACCACTTTAGCAGTTGTGATTTCATAAACTCACCCTTTCTATCATAGAGGTTATTTTCATTGATTATCTCTAACCACCCATGGATTAGTGAATTGGTTTGAAATGTTCCCTTGTTATTTATAGTTGAAAATTTGGAAAATAGGATAAGGTATGATTGGTGCATTCCTCTTTTCCATTATATTGGTGGTTTTCTCCCACTAGAAATTGCTAGCTAGGTTCTGTTCCTTCCTGAAACTAAATAATTTCCTCATCCCCTTTGGAAAATTTATGGGGTTATTATTTCAACACTTTTGACAAGATGAATGTTGAAATTTGTTACCATCTTTAACTTTATTCATCATACCACCAGAATTAAACTCCAATTTCTCCTTCTTATCCCCATGATACCCCTGAGATTCATTGATCTCTATTTTGACTTTGAGGGAACATCGGAGAATTTATTCATGGATATCAAAGTTTCAAAATGACATGGATTTTAACAGACTCATCTTTAGTCTACCAATGAAGTGTTCAACTTTACATTTGGGGGTAATAACAAAGTAGAAGACATATTTTTCAATTCTTTTGAAGTTTTCATCATATGAACTGATGGATTCAACATAAATTTTCTTGAGGGAAAGGAAATACCTTTCTATTTTATGTTAGAGAGTTAGAGTAAAATAATTTTTATAAAAAAATTTCTGGAATTCCTTCCACCTGATTGCATTGATCTCTTCCTCAGGATTCATATTCTTGATCAATGTACATTAGTGGTCAGTTTATCCCTATATATGATAAACATTTTGTATTACCTTCACCTTTTTTAACATTTAAGGATAGAGAAGATATTATCAATGGATTTGTTCAATTGTTTGGTGATTAAGGGATTAGATGATCTATTAAAAGTTGAAGGTCATTGGATCATAAAGGTATCAATTACAACTTTTTATTTCTAAGTGATATTTGATTTTTCCTCTTGATTCATTTGTAAATTTTTTTCATGTCTTATTTTTTGAATATTGTATGGATTAGTTTGGACCCCAATAACTAAGATATTGTTTGATTTTGAGGCCTAGTGTACCAAGAATAGATGTTTGAAATATATTAAATATATTAAATAACACATACAAGAAGTTTTCCAAAAAAATATAATAACATTAAACAGGGGCTTCGTTCAGAAATCTAGGGAACCATTGAATTCATAACGTGAGTTTTAACCTAATAATTACATGACCTTGGTCATTTAAGGGAATTTGTGGAAAATTCATCACAGGCATTAAATGAATAAAATAATTAGTTAAATTATTTTATTTAGCATCATTGATGCAATGACCTAAACTATTATATAAGTAAACGGTTATGTGGAATTCCTAGGTTTAGTCATTAAAACCTAGAGTTCAATAGGATTGTTGGAAAGCCTTTGAGAGATATTCCATTGGTGGATGATGACCAGATCAAATATCGATGACCAGTGTGAGGTGGAATCAAAGGATATCACCAACGATCATGGAACCACATCATTCTTTATCAGTGATCGATCCAAATCAAGGTAGTAAGTTTTTTTAATTTTTTTTCATTAACCAATTAGGATTATATGATGAACGTGGATCAATTGAGAAATGGATTGATTTGTGGATCAGTCGTTTTGAGGGATGTGATTATTGCAGGGGTTATTTGTATAATTTATTTGTGATTAAATATTATATCTTCATTCATCAATCTAAAAATAATGAATCAAGGTCGAAAAAAACATAGACTAAGGTACATTCCTTGTGATTGTTCTTGTTCTCTTCTCCCCAAATTCTTCTTTCATCATGGGAATTCTTCATTTAGAATGTGGTTTGACATACACAGAGAAATATATTTTTCACCCCCATTTTGATTCGATATTGTAGATATGGGATAGACATAACATGATGGTAGTGCGATGATGGGGTAGGAAGTAGATCAGTTGATGTATATTCTCGATTTATGTTTTCTTTGGCATGCAATAAAAAACACCAGTAGAAGTTTTTTCAGAATGAAATTGAAGGGTTGGATGATGTTGAATGATGATGGCATGACTTGTAGAGACATGATTAATTATTTTTAGGTGATATAGAATATTGTAATTGTGTCCAAAAAAGCATTGTGCAAACTAGATCTAAGAATCTTGAAAATTATGTGATACATGATGTGTGAATCGGATCTACACATCATGTGGGACCCTCTTAGTGGTGGATAGGGTTTCCAAAGGAAGATAAGCATCACAAGGCTTGTGACCCTTTCACATTGTGTGTGGCCCACTATATTGAGCTTGGAATTTACCTTGGAGGGTAAAAAAACATGTTATGATAGTACAAAACCATGGACACATCTTATACTCCTACATAGACACATCCAAGCCAAGGATACACTAGAATATCCATGTATTGGGACATAAGATAAGGTACATGGGAAGAAACACATTGTATACTTCTACATGAACATGGAAACGGGCCATTCACATGGGCATGACCCATTATCGAAGGGACATATCATTTACCCCTGCAACAAATTGTGTACTAGTTAAATTATAGCTTGGAGTCTCTATCCTCTAAATCTTGAAAAAGTTTCATTAGTGTTCATTCCCCATATCCATTATCTGAGGGTAAGTATAGAATCACCTCTTACATATAGAACAGTGATCCCTTTAGTAGGAATTATTGGATAAATTTGTTGGAATTATTCCATGATCCCTAATGTGAGATCCTGTATTCATATTCATTTCCTAGGTGGATTTCTTAGTATCGTCATGAACAAGACTATGTGGACGTCAATCCTCTACTTAGAAGGTTGTTTGATATTGATTTTTTGGCATGCCTCAAGGCCTTAGGTGTGATCCTCATATGTGTATCATATCTCTTCCAAATTCCAATGTATAATTCTATTAGAAAGAACCAATGAGCACCACCTCTTGGATTGACATCATCAGTGCTATCAGACCCATGGAGTGTGTTATGTTGGATGAGTTCTATGTGGAACTTTTGAGCTAGAATACTAGGCTGGCATTATGTTTTTGACTTACCATTATACTATGTGTATTTTTGAGTATATCTGGATAATATTTTTATTTTAATTTTCTACATATACCTGTGTAAAGCTGACTATTACACCTTTTTGTATCCTTTTTTGTTTCGGGCTATCCTAATGTTTATTGTTATACTCACCCTTGCATGATATTTTCCCACACATTTCATGTCTTCTGTAGATGATCGACCTTTTGACAGAGCCCTAGATAGACTAGGACCATATTATTCTTAGTGAAACCAGAAAGACCAGGGTGTGTTCATGTGGTATCTTGACAATAGTCCCTATCTTTACTTTTAGGTTGGACTTGTTTTCAGAATCTTGTGTTGGGAAATTATTTAGACCTTTTTTACTTTCCTTTACTTCTTATCATTCTCTAATTGTGGGATTTAGATGTATGCATTCATGTTTGGTCTGTTTTTTATAGTTTAGCATAGTATAGGCTTGGAGTTGTGTGTGTGTGTGCCGGTACTTACGCTAAGGCCTCCCATGTTGGTGATATTCCTTCTCAGCAGTAGTATCCAACCCCTTTCTTATTGGAGGTAGACTTGGGGAGTCTTGGAATAGGCCCCACTAGGATAGTTTGTGACATAGTGGTACTAGAGCAGTCTGTTCTACCTTAGGACTAGAGTTTGTTATATTTGATTGGGGAAACAATGTTAAGTGTTTTGAGTTTGACTTTCAGGCCAGGGACTCCAATATTTTTGTGGCAGCCAATGTGGCCATATACTTGGATTTTGATCACCTACCTCTTGAATCAGTACATAAGAACAATTTTGGTAGGGAAAAAAGGGTATGTGCATCATATAGAAATGGGTTGTGGTTTCCATGTCTTTCTTGATTCAGCTCTCCAGATATACTCATTAACTATGGTACATTTTTTTAATTTTACAATTCCTCTATGACGTATTCCATCTATGATTCAGTTTCATGATCATGAGGATGATCCCCTTAGTAATGGGGCATTGATACAGGGACCAGTTCAAGAGGTGCTACCTCTAGGTAGTGCACCAACTATACTACCACATGTATAGTAGAAAAGGGTACCTATTGTACCAGATGATGATATGTGAAAGATGAGCAAACGTCATGAGTTTTAGCAGTAGAGACCCCAAATGTTTCAAGGTGAGCTTAAACCAAATGTTGTTGAGGACTATCTTGAGGTGGTGATGTGAGTTTTTGTTCTGTTCAGGACACCAGTATATCAAATGGTGCTCATGGTAGTGATAATTATCCATGGATTAGTATGATAATGGTGGGGGTTTGTGGCCTAGTCTTATGAGGAGGAGAATTTAGAATGGTTATATTTTTATTTTATTTTCATATAATAGTTTTTTAGGTACACTAATGGTTGTAAGTTTCAAGGAGCTTCCATGGCTTCTGCAGAGAAGAATAATAGTAGTTGAGTATTCATTGAGGTTCACCAACCTCTCCCAGTTCTTGATGGATATTGTTCAGGATCAATTATTTCAGGATCAGACCAACGAGTGAGGACTGCATAGAGACATCTGATCTAGTGTTATACCACTATAAATTCCAACCAATTCCAAGGTGATAGAGAAATATATACTAGTTGAATGTTTACAAGAAAATTAGACACATATAGTGGTCACTAGCAATGGGCCCACATGAAAAAAGACATCGGTAGTTGGGAGTATACATCTATATCATTGACCTAGATGTGTGATACATTTTAGGAGGAGGTCCAACGATAGAAGTTATATAGTTTAGGGCTCATAAGATGGGTCCATCCATCCTAGGTAGAGAAAGTTCTACTCTTGTGATGGTAAGGGACATCTTGTTTGAGATTTTCCAATCCACTGTATAGCTTATAGGGAGACCGTGGATGGGTCATTGATGTGGATAAAATAAAAGGAATATACTTGTCTGTAGGAATGAGGATGTGAAATAGGAGTTGGGAGAGCATTTAGAGGTGATAAACGCTTTGACTAGTTTCCACCACCACCCCTAGGTGGTCCATGTCGGGCTTAAGGAGCTAGATAAAAGGGGGGGGAAGCTATAGGTGGCTGAGACTTACAACCCAGAGGCTCTATGAATGATATGTGGTATGATATTTGTATTTTCTACCTTAGTTTTAGTACTAATAGACATAGGTTCTAGTCACTCCTTTATTTTAGCACATCTAGTTTCAGAAATAGAGATTCTAATTGAGTCCTTAACTTGACCCTTGCGCTTGGAGACTCCTAATGGAGGTGACTCAGTCATCAAAAACTTGTGTTGATAGTGTGACCTAAATATTCAAGGCAATAGTTTAGATTATGATCTCTTTCTAGTGGATATTATGCCTTATTATGTCTTCTTAGGTATGGAATAATTATCCATAGCTCATGCCTAGATTAATTATTTCAGCTGGAGGATGTTGTGTGTCCAAACCTGTGAGACCAGGTTTTCCTTTATGGGTGAAAATCAAACCAAATAAGCACGATACGACTCATTCATATAAGGGTGCATCTGATTACTCATTAGTTGGATAGCACGACCCTTGGTGTAGTGGATGTTATGAGTTTCTAGTTTCACTCATTGGTGGAAGATTATGAGAACATATTTCAATAATATGCTCAATTCTTACCTCCCCACTATGAAATAAAATTATTAATTGATATACACTTTGATATAAAACTGATATTTGAACCATCATTTCGAATGGATCACATTGAGCTTCATGATATGAGGGTTCTGTTAGAGGAATTATAGAGGAATGACTTTGATAGAGTCAGTGTTTCAACATGGGAAGCCCCAATTTTGTTCTCTAAGAAGGAAGATGGGAGATTTAGGTTTTGTGTGGAGTATCAACTCTTTAACTAGGTGACCGCGAAGAACAATTATACACTAATACGTATCAATGACCACTTTGATAGTTGAGAGAGTCACAATGGTTCTCTAAGGTTAACCTCAAGTCAAGTTATCACCAGTTGTGATTATGGGATGAGGATATACCAAAGATGGAATTCATATGTTTCAATAATCACTATGAGTACTTGGTGATTCCCTTTGGCATAATGAATTCCCCATCAATTTTCATGGGACACATAAACATGATATTACAACATTTATTAGACCGGTTCATTATAGTCTTCATCGAAGATATTCTAGTGTACTCAACGTTTGTGGAGGATCATGAGAGACACTTGAGGATGGTTTTAGACATACTCCAAGAGCACAAACTTTACTAGAATCTCTCAAAGTTCCAGTTTTGGATTCAAGAGATCCTCTTTATTGGGAATGTTATATCAACTGATGGTGTGGTACCATACCCAATTAAGGTTGAGGTAGTGTTAGTTTCAGAGCTTCCCAATAGCGTAACAAAGTTGTGAATATTTTTTTTTTCTTGTCAGGATATTACCAAATATTTATATAAGATTTCCCTTGGATATCATCACTCATGAATATTTTGACGTGAATGGGACAGGCTTTCATGTGGATAAATATGTGCCAATATGATTTTTAGGAGTTTAGGGAAAGATTTATGAGCACTCCAATATTGAGATTTCTAGAGGAGAGTGTTGAGTATGTAGTATTTTTTTATTCATTAGGAACTGGGCTTGGTTTTGTTCTGATTCATAGGTAGGCAATGATTTCTTATGGTTCACATCAGTTGAGACCACATGAGAAGAAATATGTGACCCATGATCTTGAGTTACCAGTGGTAGTCTTCTCACTAAATATGTGGTGACAGTACCTGATTGGGAGAGTAGTTTATCATCTATTCTGATAAAAAGTGTTTCAAGTATATCTTCTCTAAAAAAGATCTTAACTTGAGATAGAGGCAATGGATAGAGTTCCTCTGAGATTGTGACTTAATAATTTTCTATACTATGGGAAAGTAGAACATGGTATCATATAATCTCAATAGTGGATCTTATTCACAATTGTTGAATGAGGCATTAGAGCAGTTGGCCTCATTACATTTATCATTTGTGGATGGTTATATAGCATATTTCCTCTATTAAATGGTTGTTACCCCTCCAGTTTTTTAATAATTTAGGGAGGAATAGGTTGGGGATACCGACTGTGAGACCCTACATACTCAGATACCCATTGAACATGCTCCTGTTGTATTTTTAAAGGTGGGGATCATGTATTTATTTTTAAAGGATGCATAATAGTACCATTGATGTTGTGGGATGAGGTTATGAGATCGTTTTATTAATCTTCATGGTATGTGCATCCAGGTGTTGCAAAGATGTACTAAGGCCTCTGATGTCAATTTTGGTTTCTTGGAATGAAGAATGAAGTTGCAGAGTTTGCCTCTTGATTCCTTACTTTCTAGCAAGTGAAGGACGAGCACCAAGTTCCATCGAGTTTATAACAACCCCTTAAAATACCAAAATAGAAGTGGGATGTGATATCCATGGACTTAGTGATTATATTTCCATGAATTTATAGGGGACACTACTCTATCTAGGTGATTGTAGACCGACTCACCAATTTAACCCACTTCTTAGATATTTGGGAATAATTTCCAGTAGAGATATTGGGATGCCTATACATGTGGGAGATAGTATGAATCTATGGAGTTTCATCAATGATCATTTCAGAATGTGATCCTTGCTTCACATCTCAGTAATATAAGGGATTGTAGGAGGCATTTAGGGCTCAATTATTCTTGAGCATAGTATTTGATCCCCAAAATGGTAGCTAGACTGAGTGGACCATTCAGGTTATGAAGGAAAAGTTGTGATCTTTCATGTTGAACTTTTTACATAGTTGGGAGGATCACCTACCACTGGTCAAGTTTGTGTACAATAACAACTACCATTCCACCATCAATATGGTACTATTCAAGGCTTTGTATGGGAAACCCTTCAGGTCACCCCTTTTTGGGACTGACCCAAGAGAGTCAGCAATCATGGGTCTATAGTTAGTAAGAAAAACTATGGAGAAGGTAAATATAACACAAAAGTAGATTTGAAGTGCATAGATCCATCATAAGTCATATGCCGATAGATGATGAAGGCCTTTGGAGTTTGGGGAGGGAGACCATGTGTTGGTATTAGATTCACCTCAGCATAGATTATGGGGATTTGGATAGGGTGTAAAGTTATATTAGAGATTCAGTAGCCCTTTCTAGATACCACATAGAGTTGGTGAGGTGTCATATCGCGTAGCTCTACCGCCATAGTTATACTAGGTACAGAACATCTGCCACATGTCACAGTTGAGGAGGTACGTGCATAACCCATAGCACCTTATCAATTGGGGTGAGTTAGAAATCAAGAATAAAGATACCTTTGTTGAGTTACCGGTACAGATTTTGGATTAGTGGGATAGGATCCTCTGTGCATGAGTGATTCCTTTCGTGCATGTCCGATGGTAGCACAGGAATCTCCATGTGAGAAAATGGGAGTATGAGATTCAGATTCGTGCTTAGTACACACATATCTTTGTGTGTCCCCAATTTTGGATTTTCAAGATGTAAATCCCCATGATGGGGAGAATTTAATGACTCATATTTTACATGTATTACTTTTTCATATTATATGGTTTATTTTTTGGCCAGTTTTTGAGATGACGTGTGATTTTGGGGCCTGGTGTGCTCAGAATAAATATTTAAAATATATTAATTACATTAAATAGCACGTGCATGCATTTTTTCTGAAAATTTGGAATCAAATCTAAATGAGGGCCTATATCAAAAATAAAAGAGAACTATTGAGTTCAGAATGCATTTTTTATAATAGGCACAACATAACTTTTATCGGTGCAGGGGATTTATGGAAACGTTGTCAGTGGTGTTAAATGAATAAAATAATTAATTATTTTATTTTATTTTATTTCATTAATGCATTGTCCTAGACTATTATATAAGTAAATGGTTAAGGGGAATTACTAGGTTTATCCACTAAAAAATATAGATATAGAGGACCATTTGTAGATACCCAATCTTGATATACATGGAAATTACATTTCTTTGGCGGAATATTTAATACATGACACCAAAAGACACCCAAAGACTTTATCGGTTTAGTGTCTTTGGAAAATCAAAAAAAATATTCTAATCATGGTTAAAGAACTTCAACATCTAACATAAATATCTCCCCTTTTTTTTCCCAACCTAAAACCTTACTTTATATCCTGGGGAAAAAGAAAACATAAAAAGGGTTAGCTCAAATTCTCAGTAAGGGTAAATATGGAGACCATAAAACAAACAATAAACATTTGAGTGTAGAAACCTGAACATATAGTTTAAAAATCAAAATATTGAGTCAAGAAATAAATCTTGGCAGTATGTAAGGAATGGATGATAACTTAACATTAATTATGATAGAATATCATTGGAATAAAATATGTAATTTTTGAAAACTAATGAGAACATAATATGATTTCCATAGTATCTAAGACATTATTTCCAAGACCATCATAGTGGAAAAATTCCATTACTGAACTGGGTTAACTTGTCATTCTAGTAATTTATTACAGGACCATATTTACTTGTCATTATAGTCATTCCATCTCATGAGATATAAATCTTTACCCAATTCATTAGAGGGAGATATAGGTCCCACCCATATCATAATGAAATCATTCTTACATTCACCACAAAAACATAAATTGTTCATCATAGCATAACCCAATAAATAAAATGGGTTTATTAAATATCATTATATCATAACATAATCCATAAAAAATCATTCCATAATTAGTGTAATTAAATCATAGTAATTATAGGGATAGAAACATTACCATATTTAAGAGCATCATCTTTGATGGAAAATAATTTTTATAAAACTCATGACCTTAGTTCTTGAGGAAAATAGCCTTTCTTCTTCAAAACCACTTTCTTTTCTCAAAATGACACACAATTTTATAAGAAAAGAATTCCTTTGAAAATAAACTTGAAATTTTTTAGAGTAAGTTTCATGGAAATAGGGAATTAAGAAGTTGTAAATATCCATTCATGTTGTTTAAGTTAAAAAACATTCTCCTCATACTTTTGTCAAAAAATTCAAAAAGTGCCTCATATGGTAAACATAAGAATGATTCCTTCCAAACCATATAGTAAATGTAAAAATCGGTAAAAATGACTTTAAACATACATATAATAATATTAAACATTTTATGAGAAAATTATTATATTACATACAAATGGATGATAATTATACCCCCAGTAAATACTTAGGTGTAAACAATCTTGGATAAAAATGAGATTTAAAAAGTTTTCCCTTACCTTAAGTCTGATATGTATCGAATGTATCCAAATCTCCAGTACAATGGTTCAAATAATGTTTTTGATGTATTAAAAAATCATAATCATTTTTATTATAACATTTATGATCATTTTTTCATCTGTTTGTTAGTAACATTTTGTTGTTACTCGTTATTTGGGTATTAACTGCTTTATGTTCTTATGCATGTTTTCTCATATAAGTTCTTATTACTATTTTTAGGTTATAGTTATATCATTTAAATAGTGTTATTAATAAAATATATATCATATTTATTCATTCAATTCATTTATATAATCATGGTTTAAATATTATTATGTAGAATGAATCACATCACACCGTGGAGACGGTAAGCCGTACGCATGCACGAGCGACGATATCATTCCCATAATTGTTGAATAGTATTTAATTGGATGGTGTATAATATATCATAATTAGTATCTGGTTATATATAGTTATTATTTTCACCATTATACCCATCCATATAAGGAGGTGGTAAAAAACAGATTACACCATGCTGTGGAGACGGTAAGTCGTACGTACGCACGCGCGGTGATTTCATTTTTCGTAGGATGGATAAAAGGTGAAAGAATATTGTTTAATATTTATAATAACATATTAGTATATGAGTGATACTGATGTTATTACATTATAATGAAACAACTAATTAATAGGAAGTATAAGAAGAAATAAATTTTAAAGAATCGGTAGAAGAGGTTACCTTTTCCTCGATGTGCCTCCTTTAAATTTCTTCTTAGGGAACTAGAGTTCATATTTTGAGAAGAAAAGCACCTTTATAAAGTAACTAGGTAGGTTGAGAAGAGAAATGGTCAGGATATGACCAATCTTGAATGATCAAAATGGAGTGAAAAGGATTGAGAGGAGGTGCCCTTTTATAAGAGAGGAGGTGGCACTTTAGGAAACTCTTAAAATATTAATTTATTATAAATTCAATTTTGATTAAAAATGGTCAAAAACTTATTTAATTCGATGTTTAGAAGATTTTGGTTAAAATACCCACCATCCAATAAATTTTATACATGTTTTGAATATTTTTTTTATCATTATCTTTTTGGTTTAACCCTTATTTTACAATTTTTAATCTTGTCTTGATATCATGTTATTTACACATTGTGGGCTAATGTAATTACCATATCATGTCAAACGACCCAAAAAAGTTATTTATGACATATTTCTACTTATAATAACAATTTTTACTAATATTATATTTTTAGGAATTTAATATCATTTAATAAACAATTTTATGTTGTAAGTTATGAATTATGTCAATTTTGGACAATATTCATACTTGAATTTTTTAAAAATCATTTCAATATGATTCCTTAAACACAAAGACATTAACACATCCATAATATTTAAATTTCATCCACAAAATTTTTGGGTGGCAAAAAAATGTTCAAATTAAATTTATTTTAATATTTATAAATTTATTTATTTGAATTTTTCATTAATGATGTAATCACTACATCATAATTATGTCATAAATAAATATATTTATATAATATCTAAAAATTATAAATAAAAAACCATGATTTAAGAAATATTTTTATATTTTTAATTAAAATTTATATATATAGATATCAGTTATATAACCCAATATTAAAATATATTTAGTAAAAGATATATGTTTAGGTTATAATTGTCTTTACTTTAAATTAATTCTTATAAAGTGTCAATTTCACATCCAAGTGAATCCATGGGGTCCCAAAATCGATCAATGGATTCCCATGGTCGGAAAAATATCATCCAATAGGATGAAGACATTTTTTAGGGTAGTTTAATATTATTATAATATTATTTTGTTACCCTTATTTACCAAATTTACCCTTTAACCATGGTAAATAAAATAATTACTGAAATTACTATTCATAATGTCCAAAAATAATAGGTACCTCTTTAAAAAAATTTAAGGTTATAATTTCAAATTTTCAATACATTTTTTAAAATTCAAAACATATAATTTTTATTAATTAATTTAAAATTATTTCCAGTTGTCAAAACCAAAAAGCGGGTTTTTAAGAAGTAATAACTATCAAAAGATTGACATGTGTTTATGTAAAATTTAAAATTTAAATTACTTTCATTGAACAACATTGGATTCAATGATAAAAACATACTCCAATTACACTTTAAAACCAATTAAAAAGATAATGTATCTATATAAATAAATTAGATAAAAGACAGTTTCGAATTAAGCACATGAGCCTTAACCCAGTTGGTGAGGACTCCTTAAGTGCATCCAAGAGACCCAGGATCAAATCCAAGAAGAGGAAAATTTCCAAGGGTACTATAGAAATATTGTAGCAGTACTGTAGTAGGAACTGTGCAGAACTGTAGCGGGAACTGTAGCAGGCAATGTTTGGCACTGTAGTAGCTGAAAATATTCCCCCGTTTGGGCCTTCGGGCCACCGATTTGGTCCCCGAGTCCTTTAACACCTTCGGACCACCCAGGCCTTCGGGTTAGTAAGGCCTTTGATCCACCTCAAGGCCTTTGGGCCACCTTCAGTGTAGTTTAATACCAGACAACCTACAAGGAACAAACTTCAAAAGGAGGAGCAAAGAGCTTTCACCATAGCAGAAGCTAAACAGATTGCAAGAATGAGAGGGTATAGAACCTACCATCGGGAAAACCCTATGTATGCATGGGAAATCCTAGTTGAATATCCATGTGAAGGTGGAGAGCTGATTTCATGATGAAGATGTTGGGGAGGAGCAGTTCCAAGTAGTTAGACTGGGTTGTATGTAATGTTTGAAGCCTATGGACAATGAATTCCTCTAAGGCCTACAGCCCATGTAATACTTATTCTTATGGGACTTATAAGGGTTCCACCTCACCCCTTTAAAGTTGTATTATCAATATCAATAAAAAATGAAGGCCTTAGGGCCATTGGAGGAATTAAATTACAGTATTTTTTTAACTATTCATTAATTTTTTTATTTTTTTAGAAAAATACCAAAAATTTAACAAAAGTAAATTATTATGTCCCACTTCCAAAGAAGAAGTTTTATTTCAAATTTAACTTATAAAAGTTCCAAAAACTAGATTTAAAATGGTATCGCATCAAAAGACTGTAAAATGGTATTTTTGAAAAAAAAATATTTCATCCAAAATTTTGGATTCTGTTCTCATATCATGTTCTAGAAAATGTGTAAGATGAATGATAAGGTTATAAAATTAAAAATGTGGTTAATATTGTTCATAATGTATAGTTTATATCCCATTAAATAATAATATTTTAATAATATATCATTGTTTAGTGAAACTAGGTATCGTGTACAATGGAAACTATCGAGGAAGGTGTAACGCCCCGACCCCAGTTACCCAGAGTCGGTGCATTACTTCGTAACATTGGCATGATCACAAAAGATCAAGTCTCGAAAGACCGATTAGTTTAGTAGCCTTGGAAACACTAGATACATTCATAAGTGTTACATTACATCATAAAGTGAAAATCTACAATAACAAAGTCTCCATAGTCCACACTCATATCCTATTCTGACTATCCCTGCAGGTCATTCATAAAATACTTCTTCACATCCTGGAAAATATTAAAACATTGAAAGGGGTGAGCTCAGATGCTCAGTAAGGATAACAATATTGCGGAAGCTTTCATAAATAAACATTAACCTTTAAGGCAATGTATAACTAAAACAAAATCCTTTTTAAACATGAACTTCAGCATAATATGGAAAAATTAAAATTAAATAATGTCATTTACTTACTCACATGGATATTCTACTAGTCAAATAATCACATGCAATATCAATAACCACTTTCATAATGATGGAATGCATAATGCCAGACTATCATAACCACATAGCCAAGGCCTCATGCCAAGACTGAAAATAAGATTTTGTCAAGGCCTCGTGCCAAGATATTAGTTTGTCTCATGAGACCTACCGATGCATCGAGGAGCTATAGCAGGCTCCACCCGTCACTTATTAAGTCCAATGATTCCTCATATGAACAGGTTTAAACATATCATAAACCATAACATAATCGTATCACATAAAACATGCATAAATGAAACATAACATTTCCATATTTCAATCAAAAGATATCAATACTACACATCAATATAATAAAAAAACACTTTCAAAACCATTTTCAATACCAAAATAAATGAAAATTAAAACTTTGTATTTATTTTTCATTTAAAAAAAGTTATGGCTTATAGAGGAAGCCGAGACTCAAATAATGGTCACAGTGGTGGAGAAGTCATTGTCACCGCATATGTAAGACAAAACATTCCTTTGGTCGTTTAGTAAATATGCTTCGTATAAAAAGATTCCTTTTTGAATAAAAGTAAAAGTCAAAGGGTTTTATACACCATATAAAGGAAAGTTGTGTATAAAACTGTAATGCCCCGACCCTAGTTACCCAGAGTCGATGCATTATTACATAACATTGGCATGATCACAAGAAAGATCAAATCTCGAAGGACCGATTGGTTTAGTAGCCTTGGAAACACTAGATATATTCATAAGTCTTACATTACATCATAAAATGAAAAACTACTACAACAACATATTGTCTCCATAAACCACACTCATATCCCCACATAATATCCCTGCAGGTCATTCATAATTTACTTCTTCACTTCCTGGGAAAAATAAAATATAGAAAAGGGGTGAGCTCAAATGCCCAGTAAGGATAACAATATAGCGGAAACTTTCATAAATAAGAATAAACATTTAAGTCAATGTATAACTAAAACAAAAGCCTCTCAAACTTGAACTTTCAACATTGTATGGCATAAACAAAATGAAATAATGCCATTTAATCATTCACATGGATATTCTACTAATCGAATAATCACATGCAAAATCACTAACCACTTTCATAATGTTGGAATGCATAATGCCAGACTGTCATAACCACATATCCAAGGCCTCGTGCCAAGACTAAAAATAAGATTTTGTCAAGGCCTTGTTCCAAGACACTATTTTGTCTCATGAGACCTACCGATGCATCGAGGAGCTATAGCGGGCTCCACCCGTCACATATTAAGTCCAATGCATTCCCATATGAAAATGTTTAAACATAACATAAACATTCGTATTAAAACTAGCATACGAAATGTCAATAATTTCACCATAAACTATGAATGGTATAAAAATAGCACATCCACAGTCAAACAAATCACAAAACCTTCAATATAATATAGAAGTTTTGTATCATAACAAATCAACTTTAAATAAGCGTAAAATCCATCAAAGGATGTTGACATAGATGAAATCAAAATTCTTTTTAAAGAAATATCTCTTTTTATTTTGAAATCATGTAATATCCATATAAAATAAAACATTTTCTTTGAAAATATTTTTATAAGCTTGTAAGGTAAGCTTTGAAGATTTTATAACGGCGGAAAATAACCGCACCCGCCGTATAAGTTAAAAAAACATTCTTACCTTAATTCTGTCGAAAAGGTTAAAAAGGACCTTGTTTTGAAAACGACGGAAAGATTCCTTTACAAACCACTTATAAAAGTCAAAAAGGGTATAAATGACTTTAACTCATATTTTAGTAAATAGTAAAAATGTTTTGAAATACATTTTTAAGAAACATGGATGTGGATGATAAAGAGATCCCAGTATATTATTACATATAAACAACCTCGAATAATGAAGAGATTCTGAAATAACCCTTACCTTGTACTTTTCCTTGGTTAGGGTAGGTTAACCTCCTGTATAACGGTGAAATAATTGTTATTAAATTATACAATAATCATATACATTAATATGATATCATAGATGATCTTTTAATATTGATTAGACAATAATATCTTAGTATTATCGTTGTTTCGGGTGTTAACTTACTTGTTTTCTTTTATATGTTTTGTTATGTAAGACATGTTTGTAATGGACAGGTTGTATATTATTCATATCCATAATGATATAAAGTCCTTAAACATCATTTTTAAATCATCAAATGATAATTATACTTTAATGGTTACGATGGAGAATGAATCTCATCGCGTTCGTGGAGACGGTAGTCCGTACGTACGCACGAGCGACAATATCATTCTTTTGATATTAAAATAATATATAAATGGATGTTATATCATATATACAGAATAATTAACATGTTATATTTATTATTTACATGAGTTACACATCATTATTATACCCATCCAAATAATAATATATTGAATAACAATTACACCACGACGTGGAGACGGTAAGTCGTACGTACGCACGTATGGTGACATGTTATTCAAAGGGTGGATAGAATACTGATTATGGTTGTACCATATTTATAATAACATCACAGTATATATATGATATTGGAATTATTATTTTAGAATGGTAACAACAAAGGAAGAAGAAGTGGAAGAAGAAATGAACTTGGAAAAGAGTGGTGAAATCATTACCTCTTCTTCGGGTTCTTCCTTTTGATTTGATCAAAAGGGATCCTTAGGTTGGCTTTATGATCAAACTAAGGCCCCTAGGTTGTAGTGAGGGAAGTTGGGAGAGTATTTGGGCATAGTTTGGCCGAACCAAAAGTCTTTGACGGTGTGAAGAAATGAGAAAGAGGAGTGCCCTTTTATAAGAGGGGTGAGGGGAACCCTTTGGAAAAGCTAGAGATATTAGTTTATAATAAATTCATAATCGGTTTCCAATGGCTCCAAAGTTTACTATTCAAAGGTTAAGGTGGTTATGGGTCTAAAACAACTCAAAAAATATAATTTAGACAGGTTTGGGTACTTATATTAACCTTATCTTTAAGTATTAACTCTAAGTTAATTAGTTTCACTTTTACAATGTCTCTTTGTATTTTTATATAATATGGTTAATAAACTTACTATATACATCCAAGAGACCCCCAAGTGGTCCATTAATGATTAAACTATCATGATATAAGTCTCTTGGCCAAACCTTAGATTTTTAGGAATTTAATATCAATTAATAATATAATATTTTTTTTAAGAACTCTTTTATGTCAATTTTGACACTATTCAATAGTTGATTTTTTTGAAACTCATAACAGATTGATTACTTCGAACAAAGTAAATTAAATCAATACTAATATATCATATTATCCTATAAAATTAGTTTAATTCATTAAAAGTTTCATATTATATTTATTTGGGTATTTATAATATCAATTAATTTAATTGTTCACTATTTTAGTAATTACTGCATCATCATTGTGTCATAAATAAAATAAATTATTTAATGTCTAAAAATTATAAATAAAATATCATTATGTAGGAAATCTTTTTATCTTTCTAATTAATATTTATAATCTAAAATCCAACATATATAACCCTATGTCAAAATTTTTTTTCTAAAAGATATATGCTTGTGTCATTTTTGTATTCATTTTAACTTAATTAAAATAAAGTGTCCCTATCACCTACAAGTGGCACCATGGGGTACCCAAATCGACCCAAAGATGCCTATGGTCGAACATGTATCATCCAATAATACTAGGACACGTTTTAGGGTAATTTAGTATTATTATAATATTATTTTTTAACCCTTATTTACCAGATTTACCCTTAACCATGGTAAATAAAATATTTACCACAGTAATTATTCAAAATGTCTAAAAATAAAAGTTACCTATTTACACAATTTGGAAATCCTGATTCCAAATATGGAATCAATTTTTCTAAATTCAAAACACAGAAGTGGCAGAAATTAATTTAAAATTAATTCCCGCTGTCAAAACAAAAAGCGTGTTTTTAAGAGATAATAACTATCAAAAGATTGACACTTGTTTATGTTCGGTTTAATTGTAAAATTATGTCCAATGACCAACATTATATTAAATGGTAAAAATATATTCTAAATATACTTTAAAACCACTCAAATTCATAATTTATCACTATTAATTATTTTGATTAAAAAAGTTGTTTTTAATTAAAATTTAGTAATTTTCACTATTCATCAAAATATGAAAGTTATCCGAAAAGTACCAAAATTTCACCTTAGGCTAAATTCGATATTCCGAATACAGAAATGAAGTCCATTTTAAAATATAAAATATATATAATTTCTAAAAGTATGTATTACTATTCATAACGGCTAGTTTGATTGGTTATGGTGTGTTAGAACTCGGTGTTGCGTATAACACACGCTATCACATTATTCAAAGAGAAGCGTACCGTAGAAGCTTGGGGTGTTACATTCTCCCCTCCTTCAAATAATTTCGTCCTCAAAATTTCTATAATACTACCGCATGAAAAGACTCGGGTGGTTCTTCATCATAATTTCCTCGGGTTCCCACGTTGCCTCTTCCATATTATGGTTTCTCTACAAAACTTTTACCAGACGCGTCGTCCGGTTTCTCAGCACTTGTTCTCTCGTATCAAGAATCTTGACGGGCTCTTCTCAATAAGAAAAATCGGGTTCCAGTTCTAATTCTTCATAGGTGAGTACATGTGTTGGGTCAGGCATGTATTTCCTCAACAGAGATACGTGGAACACATCGTGAACTTTAGAGAGACTTGGCGGCATTGCCAATCGGTAAGCTACAACCCTAATTCGTTCTAGAACTTCGAAAGGTCCGATGTACATGAGACTCAATTTACCTTTCTTACCAAAATGTATGACTCCCTTCCATGGAGATACCTTCAGAAAAACATGATCACCAACTTGAAATTCCAAATCCTTCCTTCGATTATCGGCATAGCTCTTCTGCCTACTTTGAGCTGCTCTGATGTGATTTTGGATTACCTTCACCTTTTCCATCGTTTCCTCCACTAGTTCTGGACCTACAAGTTTTCTTTCACCGACGTCATCCCAATAGGTTGGTGTATGACATCTCTTTCCGTATAACGCTTCATATGGTGCCATCTGAATACTCGAATGGAAGCTATTGTTATAGGAAAATTCTACCAGAGGTAAATATTGATCCCACATACCCTGAAAGTCAAGTGAGCAAGATCTCAACATGTCTTCTAAGGTCTGAATAGTCCGTTCTGATTGTCCGTCTGTCTGAGGGTGGTAAGCAGTGCTCAAATGAAGTTCAGTATCCAGGGATTTCTGAAGACTTTTCCAGAATCTTGATGTAAAACGGGGATCACGATCAGAAACAATCGATAGGTGTACTCCATGAAGTCTCACAACTTCATTCATATATAGTCTTGCTAGACGTTCTAGGGATAGATCTTCTCTTATAGCAAGCAAATGTGCTGACTTGGTAAGACGATCAACAATAACCCATATTGCATCGTTCCTTCTAGGAGTCTTTGGTAGCCCCATGACAAAGTCCATCGTAATATTGTCCCATTTCCACTCCGGTATGGGAATAGGTTGCATGAATCCTCCAGGTTGTTGCCTTCCAGCTTTCACTTTCTGACAAACCATACATCTTGACACAAAATCAGCAATCTCCCTCTTCATGTTGTCCCACCAAAAATGTTCCTTCAAATATCTATACATTTTGGTGCTCCCAGGGTGTATAGAGACATTGGAACTATGAGCATAATCCAGCAATTCCCTTTTTAGATCAGGAATATCGGGAACACAAAGTCTCTTCCCAAATTTTAAAATTCCATCTTCATACACAAAGTCTCTCAGTCTCCCATCATTCACAGCTTTAATCTTCTTTTGAAATTCTTCATCATTGGTCTGAGAACTCTTAATAATTTCTAGTAAAGATGGTTTTGCAACCATTTGAAAAAGAATTGATGTTTCGCCTTCCCTGGTTATTCCCATGTCCATATTCACTAGATCCATGAAAATTGTATCCCTTTCAATTCTCATATTGTTCAAAAGTCCATGGTCTTTTCTTCTCAAAGCATCTGCCACCTTGTTTTCTTTCCCCGGGTGGTAGTGTATCGTGCAATCATAATCCTTGAGTAATTCAAGCCATCTCCTTTGCCTCATGTTGAGTTCTTTTTGTGAGAAAATATACTTCAAACTCTTGTGATCAGTATAAATCTCACATTTCTCACCATAGAGGCAGTGCCTCATATCTTCAAAGCAAAGATCACAGCTGCTAACTCGAGATCATGAGTAAGATAGTTTTGTTCATGAATTTTCAACTGTCGTGATGCATAGGAAATAACTCTATCATTCTGCATAAGGACACAACCAAGTCCTTTCTTTGATGCATCACTATAAATAACGAACCCATCATTCCCCGATGGTAGAGTCAATATAGGAGCATTGATTAATCTTCTCTTCAGTTCTTCAAAACAATCTTCACACTCTTTTTTCCAAAAAAAATTAACCCCTTTACGTGTGAGCTTTGTTAATGGGTTAGCCAATCGGGCAAAATTCTGGACGAAACGTCGATAATAACCTGCCAAACCAATAAAACTACGTACCTCAGTTATACTCGTAGGTGCTGGCCATTCTTGGATTGCCTTGGTCTTAGAAAGATCAACAGAGATTCCATCTTTAGAGACAATATGGCCAAGAAAAGAAATCTCCTGAAGCCAGAATTCACACTTGCTAAACTTCCCATATAATTCATGCCTCCTCAGAGTCTTCAAGATAATGCGAAAGTGATTTTCATGATCTTCGTAGGTTTTAGAGTATACCAAGATATCATCAATAAATACCACCACAAATTCATCGAGATACTCCTTGAAAACTCTATTCATCAGATCCATGAATATAGAGGGTGCATTAGTCAATCCAAACGGCATTACGGTAAACTCGTAATGCCCGTACCTGGTTCGAAATGCTATCTTCGGAATGTCTTCCTTCTTCACACACAACTGATGGTATCCAGATCGAAGGTCAATCTTTGAAAAGTATTGAGCTCCATGTAGTTGGTCAAATAAATCATCAATACGAGGTAGGGGATACTTGTTCTTTATCGTTATAGCATTGATCTCCCTGTAGTCGATACATAACCTCATATATCCATCTTTCTTTTTAACAAAAAGAACAGGGGCTCCCCATGGAGAAACACTAGGGAGAATAAATCTCTTATTACTCAATTCCTCTAGTTGTTTCTTTAGTTGAACTAGTTCTACAGTGGCCATTCTATAAGGGGTCTTTGATATAGGCCTTGATCCAGGAATCAAATCAATGGAAAACTCAACTTCTCGTTCTGGAGGATGTCCAGGTAAATCTTCCGGAAATACATCTACAAATTCTTTCACAACAGGTACATCCTCTATTTGAACATTCCTTTCCTCACCGAAAGTTATTTCATTCTCTTCCTCCCCAATAATTGAATTAAGTTGAGCTACTGGGGGTGGATCTAAATAAGAATTAGGTGGTGACGATTCTGCTCTAAAAATAAGGTGTTCCTTATCATTATCATCAAGAATCGTAACCTCTTTCTTCTTACAATAAATCTTCGCATCATAGTCCAAAAGCCAGTCCATACCGAGGATTATATCAAACTCAATCATAGGTATGACGATGAGATCAGCAGATAAATAACATTTATGTGCTCTAATGGGGACTGATTCACAAAACTTTGTTGCAATGATACTTCCCTTAGGAGTTTTAACTGACAACTCCCTTATTAAATCAAATTGGAAATATCTAATTTTCTTAGAAAACTGGGAAGATATGAAACAATGCGATGATCCAGAATCAAATAACGCATTTGCTAAACTTGAGGAAACCATTAAATTACCTGCCACCACGTCTTTCGGAGCTTCTACCTCAGCAGTAGTGATAGCATAAGCCTGGCCTTGATCCCTTGGCCTTTTCTAAGGTAAGTTCTCCTGACGCTTAGGACATGCATTTGCATAATGCCCCATCTCCCTACAATTGTAGCACTGAACGTTGGTAGCTTCCTTCTTCCCCTTGCAATCACGAGATTGGTGGCCTTTTTCACCACACTTGTAACAGACTCCCATTCCCTTCAAGAAAGTACCAGGATGTTTCTTCCCGCATTTACCACAAGATGTATATTCAACCTTTCCCTTCTTCCCCTTATTTCCATTCCCAGATTGATCAGCAGGTCTCTTCTTCTCTTGCTTTGCTTTAAAGTCGTAAGACTTAGAGAATTCCTTTTCGGTCTTGATAGCACATAAGACAATGTCTTCATACAATGAAAAGGATTATGAGACTAATGCTCGACGGAGAAATGGTTTTAAACCATCAAAGAAACGATCAATCTTACTTCTTGGGTTGTGAATATAATCTCCAGCATACCTCTCTAACCTTGTAAAGTTAGCCTCATACTTTGTGACATTCTCATCCTCTTTTTGTCTCAGACTCAGAAATTGTCTTTCCATATCTGCTCGATGGTCGTGAGGAAAGTATTTTTCTAAAAACAGATCTTTGAACTCCCTCCATTCCATATTTGATACTTCATCATCTTCCTTCATGTTTTGAATCAATGACCACCATTGATCAGCATCTCCAGTGAGGCGGTAAACTGCCATGATAACTTTTTCCCTTTCACTGCTCCCCAAAGCCTCAAATATTTTCTCTAGGGAATTTATCCATTGCTCGGCTACTAAGGGATTTGTACTCCCAATGAATGTTGGTGGTTGTTGCCTCATGAATCGATCTAACATTGATCCTCCACGCTGTGGATCAGGGTGCTCCATACGGGTAAGGTTATTATTCATAACCTGAGTAAGTTGTCCCAGTATGGTGATTAGCTGATCGGCACCAGTTGCATCACCAGCTCCACTATAATTATCTTGAGCAGGAGGGAAATCCCTACATGGAGTGTCGTAACCAAGAGTGCAGCAAGGCCCGTTGTCGTGCACCAGTTCCCGTTCAAGTCTAGCTCAAAGCGGTGTTTTTGGGTTTTACCCCTAGGTACATCTGTGCCAGAGCCGCCTCTACCTGCTCGTATCCAGACAGGGATGTATTTCTCGGAAAACTCACAAAATCTCTACAATACCAAAATTCTAGGAAGTTCTTCTATACTAATCCTCAAAGTTCATCTTAGGTCTACGTGCTCTAATCAGAGTTTATCTAAATCTAGCTTCCAAGGTTTGTACAAAACTTCCTCTAATACCAACTGTAACGCCCCGACCCTAGTTACCCAGAGTCGGTGCATTATTACATAACATTGGCATGATCACAAGAAAGATCAAATCTCGAAAGACCGATTGGTTTAGTAGCCTTGGAAACACGAGATATATTCATAAGTCTTACATTACATCATAAAATGAAAAACTACTACAACAACATATTGTCTCCATAAACCACACTCATATCCCCACATAATATCCCTGAAGGTCATTCATAATTTACTTCTTCACTTCCTAGGAAAAATAAAACATATAAAAGGGGTGAGCTCAAATTCCCATTAAGGATAACAATATAGCGGAAACTTTCATAAATAAGAATAAACATTTAAGGCAATGTATAACTAAAAAAAAAGCCTTTCAAACTTGAACTTTCAACATTGTATGGCATAAATAAAATGAAATAATGCCATTTACTCATTCACATGGATATTCTACTAATCGAATAATCACATGCAAAATCACTAACCACTTTCATAATGTTGGAATGCATAATGCCAGACTATCATAACCACATAGCCAAGGCCTCGTGCCAAGACTACAAATAAGATTTTGTCAAGGCCTTATGCCAAGACACTAGTTTGTCTCATGAGACCTACCGATGCATCGAGGAGCTATAGTGGGCTCCACCCATCACATATTAAGTCCAATGCATTCCCATATGAAAAGGTTTAAACATAACATAAACATTCGTATTAAAACTAGCATAGGAAATGTCAATAATTTCACCATAAACTATGAATGGTATAAAAATAGCACATCCACAGTCAAACAAATCACAAAACCTTCAATATAATATAGAAGTTTTGTATCATAACAAATCAACTTTAAATAAGCGTAAAATCCATAAAAGGATATTGACATAGATGAAATCAAAATTCTTTTTAAAGAAATATCTCTTTTTATTTTGAAATCATTTAAGATCCATATAAAATAAAACATTTTCTTTGAAAATTTTCTTATAAGCTTGTAAGGGAAGCTTTGAAGATTTTATAACGGCGGAAAATAGCCGCACCTTCTGTATAAGTTAAAAAAACATTCTTACCGTAATTCTGTCGAAAAGGTTAAAAAGGACCTTGTTTTGAAAACGACGGAAAGATTCCTTTATAAACCACTTATAAAAGTCAAAAAGGGTATAAATGACTTTAACTCATATTCTAGTAAATAGTAAAAATGTTTTTAAATACATTTTTAAGAAACATGGATGTGGATGATAAAGAGATCCCAGTAGATTATTACATATAAACAACCTCGGATAAGGAAGAGATTGTGAAATAACCCTTACCTTGTACTTTTCCTTGGTTGGGGTAGGTTAACCTCCTGTATAACGGTGAAATAATTGTAATTAAATCATACAAGAATCATATACATTAATATGATATCATATATGATCTTTTAATATTGATTTGATAATAATATCTTAGTATTATCGTTGTTTCGGGTGTTAACTTACTTGTTTTCTTTTATATGTTTTGTTATGTAAGACATGTTTGTAATGGACAGGTTGTATATTATTCATATCCAGAATGATATCAAGTCCTTAAACATCATTTTTAAATCATCAAATGATAATTATACTTCAATGGTTACGATGGAGAATGAATCTCATCGCGTTCGTGGAGACGGTAGTCCGTACGTACGCACGAGCGACAATATCATTCTTTTGATATTAAAATAATATATAAATGGATGTTATATCATATATACATAATAATTAACATGTTATATTTATTATTTACATGAGTTACACATCATTATTATACCCATCCAAATAATAATATATTGAATAACAATTACACCACGACGTGGAGACGGTAAGCCGTACGTACGCACGTATGGTGACATGTTATTCAAAGGGTGGATAGAATACTGAATATGGTTGTACCATATTTATAATAACATCACAGTATATATATTATACTGAAGTTATTATTTTAGAATGGTAACAACAAAGGAATAATAAGTGGAAGAAGAAATGAACTTGGAAAAGAGTGGTGAAATCATTACCTCTTCTTCGGGTTCTTCCTTTTGATTTGATCAAAAGAGATCCATAGGCTGGCTTTATGATCAAACTAAGGCCCCTAGGTTGTAGTGAGGGAAGTTGGGAGAGTATTTGGGCAGAGTTTGGCCGAACCAAAAGGCTTTGAAGGTGTGAAGAAATGAGAAAGAGGAGTGCCCTTTTATAAGAGGGGTGAGGGGCACCCTTTGGAAAAGCTAGATATGTTAGTTTATAATAAATTCATAATCGATTTCCAATGGCTCCAAAGTTGACTATTCAACGTTTAAGGTGGGGATGGGTCGAAAACAACTCAACCAATAGAATTTATACAGGTTTGGGTATTTATATTAACCTTATCTTTAAGTATTAACTCTAAGTTAATTAGTTTCACTTTTACAATGTCTCTTTGTATTTTTATATAATATGGTTAATAAACTTACTATATACATCCAAGCGACCCCCAAGTGGTCCATTAATAATGAACCTATCATTATATAAGTCTCTTGGCCGAACCGTAGATTTTTAGGAATTTAATATCAATTAATAATAAAATATTTGTTTTAAGAACTCTTTTATGTCAATTTTGACACTATTCAATAGTTGATTTTTTTAAAACTCATAACAGATTTATTACTTAAAAAAAAGTAAATTAAATCAATACTAAAATATCATATTATCCTAGAAAATTAGTTTAATTCATTAAAAGTTTCATATTATATTTATTTGGGTATTTATAATATCAATTAATTTAATTTTTCACTATTTTAGTAATTACTGCATCATCATTGTGTCATAAATAAAATAAATTATTTAATGTCTAAAAATTATAAATAAAATATAATTATGTAGGAAATCGTTTTATATTTCTAATGAATATTTATAATCTAAAATCCAACATATATAACCCTATGTGAAAATTGTTTTTCTAAAAGATATATTCTTGTGTCATTTTTGTATTCTTTTTAACTTAATTAAAATAAAGTGTCCCTATCACCTACAAGTGGCACCATGGGGTCCCCAAATCGACCCAAAGATGCCTATGGTAGAAAATGTGTCAACCAATAAGGCTAGGGCACGTTTTAGGGTAATTTAGTATTATTATAATATTATTTTTTAACCCTTATTTACCAGATTTACCCTTAACCATGGTAAATAAAATATTTACCAAAGTAATTATTCAAAATGTCTAAAAATAAAAGTTACCTATTTACAAAATTTGGACATCCTGATTCCAAATATGGAATCCATTTTTCTAAATTCAAAACACAGAAGTGTCAGAAATTAATTTAAAATTAATTCCCGCTGTCAAAACAAAAAGCGTGTTTTTAAGAGATAATAACTATCAAAAGATTGACACTTGTTTATGTTCGTTTTAATTGTAGAATTATGTCCAATGACCAACATTATATTAAATGGTAAAAATATATTCTACATATACTTTAAAACCACTCAAATTCATAATTTATCACTATTAATTATTTTGATTAAAAAAGTTTTTTTAATTAAAATTTAGTAATTTTCACTATTCATCAAAGTATGAAAGTTATCCGAAAAGTACCAAAATTTCACCTTAGGCTAAATTCGATATTCCGAATCCAGAAATGAAGTCCATTTTAAAATATAAAATATATATAATTTCGAAAAGTAGGTATTACTATTCATAACGGCTAGTTTGATTGGTTATGGTGTGTTAGAACTCGGTGTTGCATACAAACACACGCTATCACATTATTCAAAGAGAAGCGTACCGTAGAAGCTTGGGGTGTTACAAAAACCAATTATGCCTCAATAAAAGGAGATTGAGATGAAGTCCATTACAAAGATAATTTTTTTAAAATAAATCTATTATGTGTATTCACTATAAGTACACATAAATATGTACAAATACAAGATAGTACATAATAATATCATGACATAATTTGAAAGTAAGAGATTTACCCAAAGAATGGAAATTAGGTTAAGAAGTTCCCTTACCTCTTGTCCGACTTGACTCGATCGTTCTTTAACCTCCTGAATAATAAACTAGAGTTAATTTATATATTCTTAAGAACCTTTTACATGTTCATTATTCCCTTTTATATCACTTATTAGCTTGTTATGAACATTATGTAATTATTTAAGTTAATAACGGTCATTTTGTCGATCTTTGGTACTTGAGTCAAAAATAACCTTCTTATAATTACAAGTTCATCATGTGGTGGAATATCAATTATATCCAGAATCATATTCCTAATGTAGATATGATATATATCATATATATCCAGTATATACATGAATTTATAATATTACATAACATTTAGAGGTAAGAAATGAAATGCACCGTTCATGGAGACGGTAATCCATACATACGCATGAACGCTACATTCATTTCTATTTCATATTTAATGGAATGAAATTATAATTATATAAAGGTATATTATAATTCCAGTATAATACAATGTATAATACCATTTACTCCATCCTTTATAAATCCCACATATGGCATTAACGATTCAAATCACTTTGAGGGGGCGGTAGTCCGCACTTCCTAAAATGAAAATATCGCGTTTATCCATAATGGAAACCATACAGGTATGCAATAAATGAAAAATACAGAAGCTTAAGTAAAACATAAACATATTATATATCATATATAAATATAGTGACATCTTAATGGCCACCTTTGAAGGTGTTATATGAGTGCTGAACAATCATCGTTTCGTGAGGCAGAAATTCACCATCCACAGAAACAGTATGTTCTTTAACCATTAGATGTAGGTGTGTGTAAGTGTATCTAGAATACTTCTTATCAAAACATCCTAGTATATTGAGGATACTGGTGTTGTTACAAATGAAATTAATAAAAAGAGTTTATGGGGTTGGATAAGCAAAATAAAACAAAATAACATAAGAGAAGACATTACCTTAAAATCGGGTAACTCATTTGGATTTGAGCCAAAGGCTTCCTTGGGAAGAATTCTTCCCAAAGTGAGGCTTCTAGGAGTAATAGAGGGAAGTTGAGAAAGTATTTTTTTAGATTTTGTCCGAGACAAAAGGCTTTGAAGGTGTGAGTAAGGTGGGAGTGGTGGGGGCCTTTTATAAGAGGAGAGATGGGGCACTCTTGGAAAGATTGAAATGTTACATTATTATGATTTTCTTCTCAGATTATAAAGGTCCCACAATGTTATATTTCTAGTATAAGGTGATAAGGGTTCGAAATATACTCATCCAATAGTTTTTTGACAAGTGTAAGCCTTAGATTTAACATTATTGTTTCATTTTATTTAAATTGTTAATTGATGAGGTAATCGCTGCATCATCATGGTGTCATAAATAATTTAATTTATTTAATGTCTAAAAATTATAAAACAAATATCATGATGTAGGAAATCTTTTTATATTTTCAATTAATATTTATAGTCAAAAATATGACTTGTATAACCCCATTTAAAAATTGTTTTAGTAAAACAACTTATGTTCGTGACATTTTTATTTTAACTTTAAATAAAAGTTATTTATGTCATTTTCCTACCAAAGTGGCTCCATGGGGTCCCCAAGTTGACCCATGGATTTTATTGGTCGTCCATGACTCATCCAATAGGGGTAGGACAAGTGTAAAGGTATTTTCATATTTTTATAATATCATTTTTACCTTAAATTTCACTAATTACCTTTAATCGCGATTAATTAAACGTAAAAGTTACTATTCACCAAAAAATTATTTTAATCCCATTGAACCACATTTTACTTCCTAATGAAAAACATGTATTTCGGATTTTTGAAAATCAAATCACAGAAGTGGTAATGTTTCATTTAAACAAAAAATCAGTTTTTTAACTACCACTTAGTGGTTTCACTATTCATCAAAAATTGATGTTTTTCAGAACAATGCCAAAATTTCACCCTAATCTATAATTGATATTTTGAATTCAAAAATGATGTCTATTTTACAAAATTCCAAACATATAAGTTTCATTAATTAATTTTATAATTAAATCCCGTTGTCACAACAAATAGCGTGTTTTTAAGAAACAATATATATCAAAAGATTGACAATTGTTTATGTCCAATTTCAATGTGAAATTAATTCTAATGACCACCATTGGATAAAATGGTAAAAATGTATTCTAATTATACTTTAAAACCACTCAATAGTATAATTTATCACTATAAATTATTTGGATTAAAAAGGTTGTTTTTAAGTATTTTCACTATTCATAAAAAATTGGAAGTTCTCAGAAAAATACCAAAAATTCAACATAGGCAAATATCGATATTCTGAATCCATAAATGAAGTCCATTTTGAAATATAAAATATATATAATTTCAAAAGGTGGGTATTACTATTCATAACGGCTACTTTGATTGGCCGCGGTGTGTTAGAATCTCGAACTTGCGTACAATGCAAGCTATTGCATTATTGAAAGAGAAGCATATCGTGGAAGCTCGGGGTGTTACAGAAGGTCACTCTTGCATGTAACGCAATCCAAGTTAGTATTGTGTGTAGTGAAAGCTTCATTTGTTGTTCTGTATAACATAATCCAAACTTATTTCATTTTTACATTGAACAAAATCTATACTTAGTGTTGCGTGAAATGAATTCTATCAAAAAAACTTGAAATTAGGTGCAACAAAAGACAAGAATAGCGTTGTCTATATTTCAAGCTAATACAGTGTTGCATATAGCTCTATATAATCTTTGTGTAGTGTAAAAAACAATAAATCAAATAAATTACAAATAATCTATCTCATAAAATCTCGGGGTGTTACATTCTTCCCCCCATAAAATGAATTTCACCCTCGAAACTCATCGGGGTTATAAATGGGTTTCTACTTGAAAGTTTCTTTCATTGAAACCCAAATCATAAAAAAGGAAACTAAAACATCATTTTTAAAATGAATGTTAAAAATATAATGGTTACCCAATGTAACTCATCGTAGGGTTTCCACAAACGAGAACATATGCGTTGAGTGAAAACATGAATATGGAAGGGAAATCTATCCATCAAGTTCTGATGGATAGTGATAGATAATAAGGTTTAGAGAAAGTTAACTACAAGAAACCAATAAATTTTTGATGATTTAAGGAACCATATGATTCATCAGATAAGAAGGTACCGGGATAACATTTTTTTTTAAATATCTTTTTCCCGAAGTTGATGAATTTTTACATGAGGAGAAATAATTACATGATTTTAATAAAATCTTACCATTTGTTGTTCCCTAAAAAATTTCCACATCTTCTCTTATTTAAATAAATAATGTTGAATTGGTCATTATTGAGGTCCTAGAATATCTTGAGATATAATGATAGGTTATTCCATCTGTCTTAAGAAAAATGTTAGCACAGGTAATCAAATATGCATTAGTCCACCTATAGTGAGATAATACATAAATCTAACAAACTTAAAATGGAAAATAACTTATACTATCCATAAATGGATAACATCACAATCCTTCTAAAAACTAAAAATATAAAACTTTATAAAGAGTTTAACTAAATCGTCTTAACATTTGTCTCATAAATTTCATTTGGCAGTTCTTGCTCTTCACATTCCAAACATGAGAATACCATAATTATATATTCTCTTAAAACATGATAATAATATAAATTACCATGCAACATTAGTGAAAACATGAATTCTATCAAAATTAACTCTTTTCACACAGAAAAAAATACCAAAAATTCTATATAGTCAAACCATGATATCACTCTATCCTTTTATTAGTCATGATCTCATTAATACTATCAAACATCTCATTATCCCATTATCCCTTTATTATGTTCACATCATGTGCTTCCCAAAAATATTTCAATAACATTTCATGGTTATCAGTACCATATAATTATTGAAAACCACAATAAAACAATAAATAGATATTCCAATATTCCATAATAAAATAAATGAGATTTGATAACACTATTTTGGAATCCCATTTCATAAACACTAATAATCCCACCACATTGTTGTCTTACTCAAAATCACCAATAGTGACCGCATGTGACTTCCATTTGTCTTTTTCCTTAAGAGTTTGATGACATCAATCATCATTAACCCTTGGATTAGGGTATTGGTTATCATAATTCCCCATTTCTTTTCACTTGTAGCATTGAAGCATTGGTGATGTGTTCTCCATAGTCTTTTCTCTATTCACATCATTAGCAACCTCTTTCGTATTACTTCAGCACTCAACTGCTCGATGAAATTATTTTCCACACATGAAACATTTTTTATTCCCTCTAATACAATCTCAACTATGCTTATTTCCACACTTTGAGAATAAAGAAACATTCATCTTATTTTCACCATTATTTTGATATTTTTCCTTTAACTCCATCTTTTGTTTCTTGTCAAAACCATGAGATGGATATGTAACACCAACATCCAGTTCTACCTTGATAGCAAAACGCACAATCTCTTCATAGCTATTGAAGTCTCTTATAGTTAATGACCTTTGAAGACTTGGTTTTAATCCACTAAATAATAGATCAACTATAATTTAAGGTCATAAGATAAATCCAGAAACATACCTTGCAAGCCGTGTAAAATTCACCTCATATGTACCAAAAGATTCATCATCCTTTTGATTAAGCTCAGGGAACTCCTTTTATATATTTGTTTGAAGAATAAAAGGGAAGTACATATTGAAAAATAAGTTCTTGAACTCGTCCCATTCCATGGATTTGATTTCATCTCGCTACCTTGTATTCTTAATTAGAGTCCACCACTTGTCTGCTTCACCTTCTAAATGACAAACAACCAAAATGACCTTTTCATGTTCCAAACAATGAAGGATGGAAAATATCATTTCAATGGTATTGATCCATTTTTCATCAACAAGTGGACAAGAAGACCCACTAAAATAAGGTATATGTTGCCTCATGAAGGACTCAATAGAATGTTGTTCCATTATCTACTCATTTGGAAGTCCAGAATGATTCATATCTTGTGTAAGTATAGAAATAAGATTTTTCATTCCATATCCCATAACATTTGTTTGTTTAGAATGAAAATCATTGCATTTCCTAGTGAATTGAACATTAACATGGTTTTTTTGGGTTCTATCCATTGTCTAAAACCCAAAAAGAATAGTTTGAGAGGAAAAAATCATACTAGAAAAACAACATTATCACAGGGGAGTAATTTCAATATCTACCACCACCAACATTACAATTTTTATTTCATAAAAACAACCCAACTACAAATTGTCACCCTACGAGGTCCCCCCTATGGTGGACAAAAATAATGCAATCCAGGTGCGTCACCCCTAATCAAATTGACCCCCTCGGGTCTAATAGGTGACACATTATCCACCCAAACCATAGTATCTCCAGGGACCGCAATCGATGCGAAGTAGCCCGCAACTTTATTCCCTTCCCACCAAGTATGAGTTGCCCTGACGTTGTTCCCCATGATGGCCTTGCACTGCCTAATATTATAGGAGATCCTCCACGGTGCCGTACCTCGGCCATGCAACGCATCATGTATAATTTTTTAATCTGTTTCAATCTACTCCATGACCAGGCCTCTATTCATACACAACGACACCCCTGACAGCACTGCCAAGGCCTCTGCCTGCACTGAGCTCCCCCTCCCATAGTGTAGAGCGAAGGCCATCAACACAATACTGCTGCCATCACATAGCACCCCCCTCCCCACATGATCTCTCCAGCGCATGCTCCATCGACGTTCAACTTCAAACCTCCCACCGGAGGGATCCACCAAACCCAAGTCCCCCGCCCCTGGAAGTCCTCTGCCCAACCCTCATCTTAGATGAGATCAACACCCATATGGAAGGAACTTACTCCCCAAAGCCTGCAATACCCACCAGTTCAATCAACATACACCTTACCCTTGCCACCACCGCCCTCCCAGTGGACGTGAGTCCCTCATACATGGCACGATTCCTCGCTTTTCAAAGTACCCAGAAAACCGCATTGTAAAACAGAGCCTGAGCCTCTTTCTCCTCCACGTTTCCATCACACCCCTGGAGCCAAAGTCCCAAAAACCGATCCCAAGTGTTGGCATCATGAGAATAGCCTATGTTCATTCCCAGAAAGCTCCATACCACTCGAGCCCATTCCCCCTCAAAGAAGATATTCTCCATACTCTCCTCCCTCCTCTATTTACAACACTGACACCCAGACGCCAGGCTAATACCCAATATTTTGATATTCTCATCCGAAGTAATGACATTTTTCTTGATCTGCCACGTTAAAAAATTCATTTTTGAGTGGACCCTTCTGCTCCACTCCACCCTGTTCCTCGACTCCTGCAGTCAATGCTCATTGGAACTCCTATGAGTGTCTTTCATATTGAACCTACCTGACACTGATGGTGTGAACACGCACCTATCCCTCTTCTGGTTGACCACAACCAAATCAAAGACCCTCCGAGAGTCCACGTCCAACACCGCTCAGAAGAACAGGTGATGTAACTTGGCCTCCCTAAAGGAAATAAGCGGGGTCTGACACCCCGAGAAAGCATGCACCCTACCTGACCAGTTGTAATCCCAGAAGTGGATCCTCCCCTCCCCAATAATACACTAAGAACAGTGTTGCAACCTCAGGATGATATTACTCACCTCGGCCCACATGGAAAAACCTCTCGCCGGAAGGTCGGCGATGCCAGCCTCGTACCTGCTCAGCATACACCTGCCCCACAACGTCTCTCCCTCGATAATTTCCCATGAAAGCTTCGCATGTACTCCATGCACCGTATCTGCCATACTCCTGACGTTGATCCCTCCTTCGTTTATCGGCCTCGCCATTTTCCTCCACAAGACCCACTGTCTCTTCCCCTCAAGCGATGCATCCCAAATGAAACGAGCGAGCACCCTGTCTATGGAACTAATGACCCCCTTCGGTACGTTAGTAGCCACGATCGCATGCACTGGTACAGCTAAGAGCACACTGTTCACTAAATCAATCTGTCCCCCAAAGGATAGGAAATGATTTTTCTAATCCAGTATATGGGCCAGCATCTTGTTCAAAACCCTGTCAAATTCCTTGTTTTGCAGCCGACCGGTAGACACCGGAGCCCCCAGGTACTCCATCAGTAAGTACCCTTTCCCCATGCCCAATGTATCTCTCACACCTTCCACCCTATCCTCTCTGTACGAAGTGGCAATATAGAAACATCTCTTCTCCCAGTTCACCAACTGGCCACTCCATTTACAGTACTCCTTCAGTATATCGTTGATCTCCCTCGCCGACCTCACCTCGACATTCATAAACAAGATTGTATCATCTGTGTACATAAGGTGAGATACCGCGAGGCCCCCATGTCTCCGTGGAATGGAAAGATTTCCCCTACCTATCCCCCTGTTAAAAAATCTACTAAAAGTATCTTGCATCAGAATGAAAATACTGGGGAATAAAGGGTCCCCTTGCCACAAGCCGCGAACCGATTTGAAGAATCCGTACGTTCTCCCCAAAAAGGACACTACCATCAATGGCGAACTAACGCACCTAAAGAAGATGTCTCGCACCCAGGCCGAGAACCCCATCCTCCAGAGAACTCCATTCATGAAACCTCATTCCATTCTATTATAAAATTTACTCATATCCAGCTTTACCGCCATATTAGCTCCTCGAGCCTTCATGTTCAGATCCCTCATCAACTCCTGTGCTAGCACCATAGCTCCCTGTATCGACCTCCCCTTTACAAATCCATGTTGTTCCGCAGATACCCACCTCGGAAGATAACTAGACATCCATCTGTTGATCAATTCCGCCAATACTTTATATGTAAAATTACACATACTAACCGGCCGATAGTGGTTAAGGGATGTGTGGTATTTTCACTTAGGTAAAAGGACTATGGTTGTCTCCACCACAACCCGAGGAAGGACACCCCCACGGAAGAAATCCTGAATGGCCAGCACCAGATCATTATTCACGAACTCCTAGAAACCTATGTAGAAACTCCCCGGGAAACCATCCTGTCCCGCGACACTGTCCGGGTTCAACTGCCACATTTCCGCCTACACCTCCACTTCGTCCGGAATGACTTCAAACTGTTCATTATCATGCATGGATACAAACTCTGGAATCACCTCGCATAACCAAGATTCTCCGGTAGGGTACCCCCCTGGACAGTACCTCTCGGACCAGACAGGAGATCCTTAAAGTGCTCCAAGGCTAGACCCCCAACCACCTCCCTATCGTCCGAGAAAGAACCGTCCTCCAAAGACAGGTTAGGATTCACCACCCGACGTCTCTCCTTTATGCATGCATGGAAGTAAGTCGAGTTCCTATCCCCCTCTCTGAGCCATATCACCCTCGACCAATCCCTTGCCCTGCGTTCCTGGGAAAGCAACCTCACAGCCAAGGCCTCTTTCTTCTCCGAAAGCTCCTCAAACACAACATCGTCCCAACTGCCTTCCAGACTTGCCTCCAGCAGCTCAATATCTATTTTGTAGGATTCCAGCTCCCTATCCCATGCTGGTGAAGAACTCTCCCACCGCATGATCTCCTGTTTAAGCCGCCGAAACTTCCCATGTAAAGCCACCCAAGTATGCCCCCTAGAAGGCTCTCCCCAAACCTGCGAAACAAACCTAAGGAAGGACATGTCGTCGATCCACATCATGGAGAATCGAAAGCCTTCCTGAGGCCTCTCAACCCTCCCAAAGGACAGAAGGAGCGGCGAGTGATCAGAGACCCCCCGATCCAAATGAAGGACTTTCACCTCTCCCAACACCGCAAAGGCCTGCAAGTTCACAAAACACCTGTCTAGCCTGGCACAACTACGACTCTCCCCTCTGCGGTTGTTACACCAAGTGAAAGGGTCACCCGAGAAGCCAACATCTCTGAGACTCCTCCCCGCCATGCACTGTACAAACACCATGCTCGCCCGGCTTTGGAATTCACCCCTCCTCTTCTTCTCATCAGGTCCCGTAATAATGTTGAAGTCCCCACCCAAAAACAAGGAATACTCCTCGGGTCGAACTCAGCTAGCTCCTCCCAAAGCACCTCCCTCCGATGCGCATCACAGCTCTCGTAAACAATCGACATGAACCACTCCAACCCATTCCAAGCCACCTTCGATGTAAAAAATTGGTCCCCTACCTTCCACAGATCCAATGAAACCCCTCTCTTCCAGAACAGCCATATGTGTCTATTCAAAGGGGCCCCATGCATGGCTGCATGCATCTTAAGCCTACGAGAAAAATCCCGAATCTTATCACACCACGGTTTGAGCTCAATAACGGCAACCATGATGACTTTGTGCTTCCTAACCTCCGAAACAATGTAGTCGGTTATAACCCTAGCCCCAATACCCTAGGCATTCCAAATGAGTATTGGAGACATTAAGCCACATTCAGCCTGGTACTGGCCCCAGGCGAAACAGCCCTCCGAGTAGGGGAGATGGACCTCAAACCACCTAGTAACTTCTTCCTCATCATCCTGGTGGTCACCCCATGACTCCCTCCTTGCAACCCAGACTAAGAGCATGACCGCCCGCGAGGCGGGGAAGCAACGCCTTCCAGACCACCGGCTCCCCTGGATGTCCCACCATCCTCCACTGAAACTGGCACTGAGACCCGATCCTCCGCTGGAAGAGACAAAACCGGGGAAGAAACTAGAATCTCACAACTAGATCCCTCAAGAAACCGCATTCTTACCCCATGAAGCCCATCCAAAGTACAACCGTCCTGAGACATCAACCCTGCACAGAGACCACCCCTGGGAAAAGCCACTGCAAGCTCACCATCCCCAGAGCCCGACCGAGGCCTACCAAGGATGGCCCCAGGATACAGAGAATGAGGGATATACGACAGACCAAGCAACCAGAGACACCTCAAAAAAGACCCTAACACATCCCTGGAGGCCGACCTGGTGTCCTGAGGAGCTAGCACAGGCTGACGACACCCAGAAACGATTGAGGAGCCACCAGAATCAATAGGACTGACACCCTGAACCAACTCTCTCCATTGGGCGAGGGAGTCGTGCACCGGCACCAAAGCTGAGGGCACAGAGTGCCCAGGATGAACCCTCATAGGCCAAGTAGTGCGCCTGGAGCCTGAATCAGAACGAGGTATACCAAGATGTTTGCGGCCTAACTGTATTGAGTGACCCTGCAACAAACAAGCCGAGCAGTACAGTGGGAACACCGGAAAGACAACATCCTGCACCCACTCCACAACACCCGGCACAGATAAAGTGATCTTCTCCAGAAACGGCATCGAGAGGTCCAACTCCACGAAGATCCTAGCCACCAGGGTCTCCACGCCAGTCACCGTGGACTCTTCCGAACACAAGAAAACCCCCAGAGCGTCCCCGATCGCCTTTAGGAAGGCGCCATTTTGAAAGGGTAAAGGCAGACCAGGTAAAATAAGCCAAACTGTCGCCTTTGGTCCCTCCCTGCCCTGATGCGCCTCCATCGACCATCGAGACAAACTGAACCTCCACCGCCCAAAAGCTCTAGGGTCCCTACACCACGCTTGCACAAAATCTTCCTCTGAGGCTAACACCACACAGAAAGAGCCCCGATGCAGCACTGACACCCGATCACCCCCTGTAAACCCCAAGAATCCACAAACTGACAGAAAACAGGGAGAGAGGGCTTGAGAAACCCAAACTTGGCCACCGGGTCCACTTTAAACCCGCAACAACCTCATTGAAAGCTGCCACTGGTGCCATGAGTGAAACCGAAGACCCCTCCCTCACCACCGAGTGAGAAAACGGCGCAACGACCGGGAAACAGGGGCCAACAGCTCCTGCCCCCAAGCCTCTGACTGCATCCCGAAACGACCAACCAGGACGCACATGCGATGAAACCGGCGACTCCAAAGATGAGGTCCCAGCTACAGGCGGAACCGAAGAAACCAGCGGCGATGGCTCTGGAGGAGCTGGTAAGGGAGAACGCTGAGGAGATGACAGATTTGAAGCATGTAGAGCTGATGAAGCCAATAAAACCGGCACAGACGGAACCGAAGAAACCGGGAAGGAAGGGCGCTAAGGGTCGGTAACGGTGTAACATCTTAAGTTTGATCCTAGTTTATTCATGATAATTTCCCTAATTCTAGGACTATAATCTATATATAGACATACCCTTATGGAAATCCCTAGACATACCTTAGAAATATCTTTATGGATCTCACTAATGCTTTTCATCCTAGTTTCTAAATGTTGACTAATCCTTAGCTCTAATACCAACTTTGGAGACACAAGCTTAACATCCATGGACATTAGAATTCTTTTGTGGAATACTAATACAGGACACAAATAGTTTCCCAAAGACCGTATTAGTTTAGTGTATTTGGAAACTTAGAACATAATCTTCTAATCATGGTGATAGATCTTCAACTTCTCCCATAAAGATCTTCCCCTTTTTTCTTACCTAAAACCTTTCTTAATATTCTAGGGAATAGAAAACATAAAACGGGTGAGCTCAAATGCTCAGTAAGGGTAAACATGGAGAACATAAATCAAACCACAAACATTTGAATTTAAAAACATTAACATAAAGTTTAAACATAAAAATCTTGAGTCATAAAATAAATCAATGGAGTATGTAAGGCATGGGTCATAAAAGAGCATTAACCAAGATTTGGTATCATTAGAATAAAACATGTAATTATGTAAAACTAATAACCACATAATATTATTTCCATAGAATCCAAGGCATTGTTACTAAGACCATTATAGTGGATAAAGTCCATTACTGAACTGGGTTTACTTGTCGGTCCAGCCATGTATAACTAAATCGGATTTACTATCCATTATATTAATGTCCATATCAGGAGATATAAATATTTACCCAATGCATTGGAGGGAGATATAGGTCCCACCCATCTCATAATGAAATAATTCTTACATTCACCACAAAAAACATAAATCATTCATCATAGTATAACACAAGAAATAAAATGGGTTTCTTAAATATCATTCCACCATAACATAATCCATAAAAAGATCATTCCATAATTAACACAAAACACTCATAGTAAAAATTGGGATATAAACATAAACCTATTTAAGAGTGTCATCTTATATGGAAAATAATTTTGATAAAACAATTTTACTTAGTTCTTGAGGAAAATATCATTTCTTCTTCAAAAACATTTTCTTTTCTCAAAATGACATGCAATTTTATAAGAAAAGAATATATTTGAAAACCAAATAGAAATATTTTAGAGTAATTTTCATGGAAATAAGGTGTTATGATGAGGTAAAAATCAGTTCATGTCTTATTAGTTAAAAAACATTATCCTCGTACTTTTGTCAAATAAGTCAAAAAGTACCTCGTATGGTAAACGTAAGAAAGATTCCTTCAAAACCATGTAGTAAAAGTAAACATTGGTAAAAATGAATTTAAACATACATATAAAAATATTAAACATTTTATGAGAATATTATAATAGAACATGGTAATGGATGATAAATATACCCCTAGTAAATACTTATGTATAAACAATCTAGGATAAAAATGAGATTTGGAAGGTTATCCCTTACCTTAAGTCTGATATGATTCATATGAAACTGAACCTCATGTATAATGATTTAAATAATGTTAATGATTTATTCCAGAATCATAATAATTTTTATGATAACATATATGATAATATTTTCATCCGTTTTTAGTAACATTTCATTATTACTTGTTATTCAGGTATTAACTGATTTATGTTCTTATGCATGTTTTTTCAGATAAGTTCTTATTAATATTTTTATGTTATAGTTATATAATTTAAATAATGTTATTATTATAATATATATCATATTTATTCATTCAATTCATTTATATAATCATGGTTTAATTAATATTATGTAGAACGAATCACATCGCACTGTGGAGATGGTAAGTCGTATGTACGCACAAATGATGATATCATTCCCATAATTGTTGAATGGTATTGAAGTGGATAGTTTATAATATATAATAATTATTATCATGTTATATATAGTTATTATTTCCACCATTATACTCATCCATGTAAGGTGGTGGTGAAAAAAAGATTACACCACGGCGTAGAGACGGTAAGTCGTACGTACACACTGGCGGTGATTTTGTTTTTCGTAGGATGGATAGAAAGTGAAATAGTGATGTTTCAAATTTATATTAACATATCAGAATATGATTGATACTGATGTTATTAATTTAAAATGAAATTACTAATGAAGAGTAATTATAAGAAGAAATAAATTTGAAATAATCAGTAGAAGAGATTACCTCTTCCTCAACATGTCTCCTTTAAATTTCCTCTTAGGGAACTAGAGTTGGTATTTTGAGAATACCATCACCTATAGAATGTTACTAGGGAAGTTTGGAATATAAATTATTAGGTTTTGGCCAAGCATGAATGCTAAAAATGGAGTGAATGGGAGAGTGAGGAGGTTCCATTTTAGAAGAGAAGAGGGGCACTTTAGGAAACTCTCAAAATATTAATTTATTATAAATTTAATTTAGATTAAAAATGGTCCAAAACTTATTTAATTCTAATATAAGATGATTTTTGTTCTAATACCCATATTATAATAATTTTTAGACATGTTTTGAATATATATTTTATCCTTATCATTTTCATTTAACCCCCATTTTACCCTTTTTAATCTTACTGTGATATCAAGTTATTTACACATTGTGGGTTAATGTAATTATCATATCAAGTAAAAAGACCCAAAAAAATATTTATGACATATTTGGACCTATAATAATAATTTTTAAGAATATAATATATTTATGAATTTAATATAATTTAATAAAATATTTTATGTTTTAAGTTATGAATTGTCACAATTTGGACACTATTCATACATGAATTTTTAAAAAAATAATATCTTCCTGATTCCTTCAAACCAAAGGCATTAAATAATTCCTAATATGTAAATGTAATCCAAAAAATTATTTTTTGGCTTAAAAATGTTCAAATTAAATTTATTTTAATATTTATAAATTCATTTATTTGAATCTTTCATTAATGAGGTAATTCCTACATCATAATTCTGTCATAAATAAATATATTTATCTAATGTATAAAAATTATAAATAAAATACCATGATGTAGTAAATCACTTTAGATTTCTAATGAATATTTACAGACATATATATCAGTTATATAACCCTATATTAAAATCTTTTTAGTAAAAGATATATGTTTAGGTTATAATTATCTTTACTTTAAATTAATTCTATTAAAATGTCATTTTCACATCTAATTGAATCCATGGGGTCCCAAAATCAACCCAAGTATACCCATGGCCGGAAATAACTTATAAAATAGGATTATGACATTTTTTATTGTATTTTAATATTATTATAATATTATTTTTTTACCCTTATTTACCAGATTTTCCCTATAACCATGATAAATAAAATAATTACTGAAGTTACTATTCATAATTTCCAAAAATAAAAGGGACCTATTTACAAAATTTTAACCTTATGATTCCAAATATGGAATCCATTTTTACAAATTTAAACCACAGAAAATTCTGTAATCAATTTAAAAATAATTCCCATTGTCAAAACCAAAAGGCTGGTTTTTAAGAAGTAATAACTATCAAAAGATTGATATGTGTTTATGTCCAATTTAAAATAAAAATTACTTAAAATGACCAAAATTTTAGTAAATGATAAAAAAATAATCTAATTACACTTCAAAACCAATTTAAAAAATAATCTAACTATATAAATAAATTAGATAAAAAAAAGTTTTGAATTAAAATGCAATATTTTTTCACTATTCATTATAATTTTAATTTTAATAGAAACATTCCAAAAAATTAAAAAAAAGTAAATTTTTATCTACCTCTTCGAATTAAAGTTTATTTTGTCAAATTTAACTTCTAAAAGTGTGAAAAACTATATTTAAAATGGGTGTTCCCTCAAAAGGTGGTAAAACTATATTTTTTGAAAAATATTTATTTTATCAAAAAACATTGATTCTGTTCTCATATCATGTTCTATAAAATGTGTAATATGAATGATAATGTTATAAAATTCAAAATTTGGTTAATACTATTCATAATGAATAGTTTATATCCCATTAAATAAAAAAATTAATTATATATCGTTGTTTAGTGAAACTCGGTATCACGTACAATGTAAGCTATCAAGGAAGGTCTCTCTTGTATGTAACGCAATCCAAATAAGTGTTGAGTGTAGTGAAAGCTTAATTTGGTGTTGTGTATAACATAATCCAAACATAGTTCATTTTTACATTGAACAAAATCTATAATCAGTGTTCCATGAAATGAATTCTATTAAAAGAACTTGAAATTATGTGCAACATAAGACAATAATAGTGTTGTGTATACTACAAGATAATATGGTGTTGCGATAGTGTAAGATAATATTGGTGTAGCATACAACAGAAGACATAAAATAAATTAAAAAGAATATATCTCACAAAATCTTGGCGTGTTACATTCTACCCCCCCCCCCCTAAAATGAATTTCACCCGTGAAACTCGTCGTGGTTATAAATGGTTTTCTATAAGAAAGTTTATTTCATGGAAACCCAAATTGTATAACGGGATACAAAAAAATATTTTAAAAAGGAATGTTATAAATATAATGGTTACCCAAAGTAACTCATCACTATGTTTCCACATAGGTGAACATAGGTGGTAAGTGAAAACATGGATATGGAAGAGAAATCTAAACATCAAGTTATGATGCATAGTGATAGAGAATAAGGTTTGGATAAAGTTAACTACAAGAAATCCACAAATCTTTGATGATTTAAGGGAAAATATGATTCATCAAATAAGAAGGTACTAGGATAACATTTTTTTTGATATATTCTTTCTAAAGTTGATGAATTTTTACATGAGAAATACTTACATGATTTCAGTACAATCTCACCATTGGTGGTTCCCTGAACAATTTTCACTTCATCTATTATTTAAAGAAATGAACTTGAATTTTTCATTATTGAAGTGTTAGAAGAGCATGCGATATAATGATAGGTCATTCCATTTGTATCAAAAAAAAATTATCACAAGTAATAAAATATTATTATGTCCACCTATAGTGAAACAATACATTAATCTAACAAAATTAAAATGGAAAACAACTTATACTGTGCATAAATGGATAACATTAAAATACTTATAAAAAACTAAAAATATAAAACTTTAGAAAGAGGTGAACTAAACCAACTTATCATTTTTCCCACATATCTCATTTGGCATTTCTTATTTTCTATATTCCAAACATGAGAATACCTTAATTATGTATTCTCTTGAAACATGAAAATAATGTGAATTACCATACAACCTTAGTGAATACATGCATTCTGTCAAAATTAACTCCTTCCACACACCAAAAATAAAAATAAATCTATATACTCAAACCATGATATCAATTTGTCCTTTTATCAGTCATGATCTCATTAATATTATCAAACATCTCATTATCTACTTATCCCTTCATTATGTGCATATCATGTGCTTTCCAAAAATAATTCAATCACATTTCATGGTTACTAGTACAATATAATTATTGAAAACCACAATAAACCAATACATATATATTCTAATATTCCATAATACTATAAATGAGATTTCATAACAATATTTTGGAATCTCATTACATAAACACCTAATCATTCCACCACTTTGTTTTCATACTCAACATCACCAATAGTGATAACATGTGAATCTCATTTTTCTTTTTTCTTAAGAGGTTGATGACATTGATCATCATTAACCCTTGGATTAGGAAATTGTTTAGCATAATTCCCCATTTCATTGCACTTGTAGCATTGAAGTGTTGGTGGGGAATTTTCAATAGTATTTTCTCTATTCACATCATTATCAACCCTTTTCCCATTACTTTGGCACTCAACTGCTCGATGACCTTATTTTCTACACTTGAAATGTTTGTTAGTCCCATTAATACAACATCCACCATGATTATTTCCACACTTTGAGCATAAGAAAACATTCATATTCTTTTCACCATTGTTTTGATATTTTTCCTTGAACTCTATCTTTCATTTCTTTTCAAAACCATGAGATGGATATGTAACACCAACTTCCAGTTCTGCCTTGATAGCACAACGCACAATCTCTTCATTGCTACTAAAGTATCTTATATCTAATACCCTTCGAAGACTTGGTTTTAAGGCACTGAAAGATCGATCAACTTTACTTTGATGTTGGATGATAAAGCCAGAATCATACCTTTAAATCCTTGTGAAATTCACCACATATGTACCAATAGATTCATCATCCTTTTTCTAAAGCTCAAGGAGCTCATTTCCCATATTTTTTATAAGAATACAAGGGAAGTGCTTATTGAAAAACATGTTTTTGAACTTGTCCCATTCTGGCGATTCAATTTCATCTTGCTTCCTTGTATTCTTAATTAGAGTCCACCATTGGTATGCTTTACCTTCTAAAAGATAGACATCAAAACTGAACATTTCATGTTCCCAAACAATGAAGGATGGAAAATATATTTTTAATGGTACTAATCCATCTTTCAGCAATAATTGGATTAGAAGACCCACTGAAAGAAGGTGGACGTTGCCTCATGAAGGACTCAATAGAATGTTGTTCCCTTATCTACTCATTTTCAAGTCCAGAATGATTCATTTATTGTATAAGTATAGAAATAATATTTTTTATTCCATCTCTCATAACATTTGGTTGTTTAGGAGGACAATCATTGCATTGATCATTAACACAGTTCCTTCAGGTTCCAACCATTGTTTAAACCCAAAAAGAATAGTGTGAGATTAAAAAATCATACTAGGAAAACAACATTATAATTTGGGAGTACATTCAATATATAACATCTTAAGTTTAATCCTAGGTTATTCATGCTCGTTACCATAATTCTAGGACTTTAATCTGTAGTTATACATACACTTAGGTACATCCCTGGACATACCTTAGAAATATCTCTAGGGATCTCACAAAAGTTTTGGCATCCTGGTTTCCAAAGGTTGACTAAAACATCACTCTAATACCAAATATTGAGACCCAATCTTTACGTACATGAAAATTAAATTTATTTTGTAGAACACTTAATAAATGACATAAATAGACACTCAAAGACCATATTAGTTTAGTGTCTTTTGAAACTCAGAACATAATATTCTAATCATGGTGAAAGATCTTAAACTTCTCCCATAAATATATTCCCTTTTTTCCCTACCTAAAACATTTATTTATATCCTAGGGAAAATATAACATAAAAAGGGTGAGGTCAAATGCTCAGTAAAGGTAAACATGGAGAACATAAAAACCCATAATCATTTGAACGTAAAAACATGAACATAAAGTTTAAACATAGAAATATTGAGTCATGAAATTAATCTTAGCAGTATGTAAGGCATGGTTCATAAAGGGAAATTTAACATGATACAATATAATTGTCATAAAACATGTAATTTTTTTAAAACTAATAATAATATAATATTATTTCTATAGTATCCAAGGAATTGTTACCCAGACCATCATAGTGGAAAAAGTTCATTACTGAACTGGGTTTACTTGTTGTTCTAGCCGTGTATTACTGATCCAGATTTACATGACATTCTAGTCATGTCTATGTAATGAGATATAAATCTATACCCAATGCATTGGTGGGATATATAGTTCCTACCCATCTCATAATGAAATCATTATTACATGCACTATAAAAACATAAATCGTTCAACATATCATAACCCAAGAAATAAAATGTGTTTCTTAAATATCATTCCATTGTAAAATAATCTATAAAAAGATCATTCCATAATTAACACAATAAAATAATAGTTATAATATAGATATAAAAGTAACCCTATTTAATAGTGTCATCTTAGATGGAAAATATTTTTGATAAAACACTTGAAATTAGTTCTTGAGGAAAATATCCTTTCTTCTACAAAAAAAAATTCTTTTCTCAAAATGACACGCTTTTTTATAAGAAATGAATTTATTTAAAAATAAACATAAAATAGAATAGAGTAAGATTCATGTAAATAAGGTGTTATGAAGATGTAAAAATATGTTCATGACATATAGGTTACAAACAACATTTTCCTCGTACTTTTTTCAGAAAAGTCAAAAAGTACCTTGTATGGTAAACTAAAGAATGATTCCCTCCAAACCATGTAGTAAAAAGTCAAAATGGGTAAAAATGACTTTAAACATTCATATAATAATAGTATACATTTTATGAGATTATTCTTATAGAACATGGAAATGGATGATAAATATACCCCCAGTAAATACTTACGTATAAACAATCTCGGATAAAAACTAGATTTGTAAAGTTATCTCTTACCTTAAGTCTGATATGCTTCATATATATCCTAAACTCTTGTATAATGATTTAAATAATGTTATTGGTTTATTCCAGAATCATAATCATTTTTATGATAAAATTTATGATCTTATTTTCATCTATTTGTTAGTAACATTTCATTGTTACTCGTTATTCGGGAGTTAACTGTTTTATGTTCTTATGCATGTTTTATCAGATAAGTTCTTGTTACTCTTTTAGGGTTATATTTATATCATTTAAAGAATGTTATTAGTATAATATATATCATATTTATTCATTCATTTCATTTATATAATCATGGTTTAATAAATATTATTTATAATTAATCACATCGCACTATGGAGATGGTAAGCCATACGTACGCACGAGTGACAATATCATTCCCATAATTGTTGAATGGTACTGAAGTGGATAGTGTATAATATCTCAGAATTATCATCATGTTATATATAGTTATTATTTCCACCATTATACACATTCAATAAAGGTTGTGATGAAAAACAGATTACACCACGACGTGGAGACGGTAATTCGTACGTACGCACGCGCGATGATTTCGTTTTTCGTAGGATGGATACAAGTTGAAATAGTTTTGTTTCATATTTATAATAATATATCAGTATATGATTGATATTTATGTTATTATTTTAAAATGAAACAACTAATGAAGATGAATTATAAAAAGAGAGAAATTTGAAAGAATCGGTAAAAGTGATTACCTCTTCCTCGACGTGCCTCCTTTAAATTTTCTCTTTGGGTACTAGAGTTGGTCTTTTGAGAATACTAGAACCTATGAAATTTTACTAGGGAAGTTTAGAAGAGAAATGGTTATTTTTTGGACGAGATTAAAGGCTCAAAATGGAGTGAATATGAGAGGGAGGATCTGTCCTTTTTTAAGACAAGAGGGGGAACTTTAGGAAACTCTCGAAATATTAATTTATTTTAAAATTAAATTTCTATTAAAAATGGTAAAAAAACTTATTTAATTAAAATATAATATGAATTTGGTTATAATTAAAATCTTCCAATAATTTTTATACATGTTTTGAATATATTTTTTATCCTTATCTTTTTGGTTAAACCCTTATTTTACCCTTTTTAATCTTAATGTGATATCATGTTATTTACACATTATGGGTTAATGTAATTACCATATCATGTAAAATGACCAAAAAATTTATTTATTAAATATTTGGATTTATACTAACCATTTGGATGAATATTATATTCCTTGTAATTTAATATCACTTAATAAACTATTTTATGGTTTAAGGTATGAATTATGTCAATTTTGGAGACTATTCATACTTGAATTTTAAAAAAAAATTATATCAACCTTATTCCTTCTAATAAAAGGCATTAAATCATCCCTAATATGTAAATTTAATCTAAAAAATTCATATATGGAATCAAAATGTTCAAATTAAATTTATTTTAATATTTATAATTTCATTTATTTGAATCTTTCTTTATTGAGGAAATCAGTACATCATGATTGTGTCATAAATAAATATATTTATCTAATATCTAAAAATTATAAATATAATAACATGATGTATGAAATATTTTTTTCTTTCTAATGACTATTTATAGACATAGATATCAGTTATATAACACTATATTAAAATCGATGTAATAAAAGATATATGTTTAAGTTATAATTATCATTATTTTAAGTTAATTCATATAAAATGTCATTTTAACATCAAAATGAATCCATGGGGTCCCAAAATCGACTCAAGGATACCCATGGCCAGAAATATCTCATAAAATAGTATTAGTACATGTTTTATGGTTGTTTAATATTATTATAATATTCTTTGTTTACCCTTATTTTCAAGATTTACCCTTTAACCATGGTAAATAAAATATTTTCTGAAGTTACTATTCATAATGTCCAAAAATAAAATCTACCTATTTACAAAATTTTAACATTTTTATTAAAAATATGGAATCAAATTTTCAAAATTCAAAACACATAATTTTCAGTAATTAATTTCAAATTAATTCTCATTGTCAAAACTAAAAGGCTAGTTTTTTAGAAATAACAACTATCAAAAGATTGACATGTTTTTATGTCTAATTTAAAAGTGAAATTACTTAAAATTACCAAAATTGGATTAAATGATAAAAAAATAATCCAATTACACTTTAAAACTAATTAAAAAGATAATCTAACTATATACAAAATTATATAAAAAGGAATTTTTGAATTAAAATGCCATATTTTTTCACTATTCATTAAAATTTTAATTTTATTAGAAAAATACCAAAAAAATCAACAAAAATAAATTGTTATGTCCTGTTTCCAAACAATAAGTTTATTTTGTAATATTTAACTTATAAAAGTGTAAAAACTAGATTTAAAATGGGTGTGCCATCAAAAGGTGGTACAACTGCATTTTTTTTAAAACAGTTCTTTTATAAAAAAAATTGATTTTGTTCTCATATCATGTTCTATAAAATGTGTAATATGAATGATAATATTATAAAATTTAAAATTTTATTAATACTATTCATAATGGTGAGTTTATATCCCATTAAATAATAATATTTTAATAATATATCATTGTTTAGTGAAACTCGATATCGTGTACAACGCAAGCTATCGAGGAAGGTAGCTGTTGCGTGTAATGAAAGCCAAGTCAATGTTGCATGTAGTTAAATATTCCTTTGGTGTTCCATATAACATAATTCAAACATATTTCATTTTTACATTAAAAAATATACTCTCTGTGTTGTGTGAAATGAATTCCATCAAAATGACTTGAAATTATGTGCAACACAATCCAAGAATAGTGTTGCATATACTGCAAGCTAATATGGTGTCTCGTATAGTGCAAGGTAATATTAGTGTATTGTAGAACAGAATACATCAAGGAAGTTAAAAAGAACATATTTCATAAAATCTCAGGGTGTTACACCATTGGAGAGTCGTCGAGAGGTATTCTCTTGGTGGAAAATGACCGAAATGAATATCGATTATCGGAGCGAGCTGGAATTAGAGGATCTTTCGAATGATTTTGGTATAGCTCTATTATTCATCAGTAATCTATAAAAATCATGGTAGTAAATTATTTTATTTTCTTTCCTTTCCCCATTTTTTATGGTGAACGCAAATAAATCGACCAATGGATTGATTCTGGGATTATTTTCTTTGTGAGATGGGGTTTTTATTGGGAGAATTTCTTTGTGATTAACTATTATCTATTAATTTTTAATTATAATGGAAACCAATCAAGGTTAACGTGAACATTAACTAAGATCTATTTATCATGATTGTTCTTTTGCTTTTCTCCCCCATTTCTGGGTTCATCATGGGTATTCTTTGATTGGCTTGTGGTTCGACATACACAAAGAAATAAATCATTGTACACATGTTTCGTGGCACAAAAACTAAATATTTTAGATATGGGATTGGCATGCCATAATGGTGGTGGGACAATGGTTGCATTAAATGATCATAAGATATAGATTCTCAGTTTATGTGTTCTTCAGCGTGCAATGAAGAATACCATTCGAGGTGTTTTTCAAAAAAAAATTAAGTGTCGAATGATGTCAAATGATGATGGAATGACTTCTCATGAAATGATTCTCAATTGTATAGTGTAGTAAAAGATCGTAATAGTGGTCGAAGTAGGGGTCAGTAATGTCTGTACCAGATCTAATAATCTAAGAAATTCTAAGATACAATGTGTGTGACTCAGATCTACACACCGTGTGGGCCCTTCTTAGTGGCAGCTAGGATTTCTAGAAGAAGATAAGTATCTCATGGAATGTGGCCCCCTTTAGTGAGCTCAGCATGTGCCTAAAATGGTACATGGACATGGGCAGATTGTGCGTGACCATGGACACACTGTGTACTCCTACACAGACACAGCAAGGCCAAGGCTACATGGGTATAGCCATGTTCTAGGACATGAGATGAGGTACATGGGAAGAAGTATTTCATATACTTATACACTGACACATACATGGACCATTCACATGGGAAGGACCTAGTGTCAAAGGGAAATGGTGTGTACCCCTACCACACACTGTGTACTCCTTAAATGTTGGATTGGATCCATTATCCTCTATATCTTGGACAATTTATGTTAGGTTTCATTCTCCATATCCATTCCATGAGGGTTAGTATAGAATCACCTCCTACACATAAGATGGTAATCCCTTCCACATGAATTCATGAATAGAGTTGTTTGAATCCGTTTGTGAGGCCCAGAGTGAGATCTTATATTCATCTTTTTTCCCTATCTAGTTTTATTGGTATCATAGCGACCAAAACTAGGTAGGTGTCGATATTCTACTTAGCGAGTTATTATATATTGAGTTGTTGGTATACCCCATGATCTTGGGTGTGATACCCATCTATGTATCATATCTCTTAAGACTTTTAGTGCATACTTGTAATGGTGAGACCTGATGAGCACTACCTCTCTGATGGAAATCATCAGTTATATCAGAATCATGGAGTGTGTTCTCCCGAATATGTGCTATATGGAACCTTTGAGCTGGAATCCTAATATGGAATTATGATTTTGACTTACCTTTAGACTGTGTGTCATGTTAAGTGTATCTTTATATTCTAGTTATATTCATTGTAGAAATATACCTATGTTGAGATAAATTTTATTCATTTTTAATATGATTTGTGGTTTTGGGGTGTCCTACTGAGAATTTTTATACTCACCCCTGCACGGGATTTCTCCCCACATGTCATGTCTTGTGCAGATGATTGACATTTTGATATATTTCAAGATGGACAAGGACCAGATGGAGCTTAGTGAGACTAGAAAAACTGAGGTGTGTTCCAATAGTATCATGACTTGTAGTGGGATTATATGTGGCCCTATTTTCATTAATTCATGTCATACTCTAGTTTTAGGATTTTGATGTATGCATGCATGGGTGGTCATTTTTTATATGTCAATATAGTATGGTCTTGGAGATGTGTGCATGTGTATAGGTTTTTATGCTAAGTCCTCACATGATAGTGATATACCTACTCGATGCTAGTTTCTAGCTCATATCCTAATGGTGGAAGGCTTGGGGAGTAACGGCATGGGCCCCACTAGAAAAGGTCATGACATCAAGTTTCTATTTATAACTTCAATCAACTGAGAGAGTATTTTCACAATGTTTTTATTCCTACTCCCATCAGGTTGAAAAACTCATTTTTGGAATCAGAGCATTTCACTTCAGATTGTTTTTTTACTCAGTTCCTCATATTTCCGACCATTGGCTAGATTAAATGGAAAATTAAGGATGATTACTTTAAACTATTAAACACATAAATGAGAATACAATAACATTAAAGGGGTAATTTATTAAATTCCATAATTTATGAATTTATAGGCTTCGATCAATGTTATCCCTGATTTATTTGATAACATAAACTCTTATGGGAATATTTTCTCCTTAATAATGGTTTGTAATGAGATTATGAATTTACCAAAGTATATTTACTAGGAGTGTCAAACCAGGTGTGTAGAAAGGATCATTTTCATTCACCAATTCCCAATAAATTCTATCTCAATAAAATGTTTTTGGATGTTACACCTAGGTACATCTGTGTTAAATCCATAACCACTTGTAATATCCGGATAGGGATGTATTTTCTTGGAAACCAATTACTCTATATTTTACCAAAATTTGGGGATGTATTATTTTGTTTAGTCTTATCCCTATGTATTTTATTAGAGTTTTATAATCCTAATCCCAAAAAAAACTAAACTTTCCTCTGATACAAACTATGATAACCCTTCTCTTCATTACACATAAATTCATGATTTATCATAAATAATAGATCCCAAAAGATTGAAAAGTATAGTTTATTTTGTAATTAAGAACATTGAATACTTCTTGAACATGGGATATAACAACAATATTGAAAACTTCTTTAACATGTTTTTATAAATCATCAATCTTTTAAAACAACAAGGGATGACTTGGAGACGTACATAAGAAAGGGGTGAGATATAAATCCAAATAATGGAATGAACAAATCATAACATGAATAAAGTATTATATGTAACAAAATTGGACTTTAAATAAGACATAAAGTGGGTGATAATAATAAAAATGAACAATGAGGCATGAAATATCATGATAACATAAAGGCAACATGGGAAAGTGGAAACAACATTAACCATGGAATTATAAACATAGGTCAAGGATAACCACCAAGACATCATAAAATGGTGAAAAAATCCCATGATGGATTAGGTTCACTCCCAAATAACTTTAAATAAATATCATGAGATTAAAACAATGTGTAATTCATTGGATCACTATATAATTCCAGGCTCACCTGTCACCTTCATATCATGTACATGCATAAGTATTCCACATAGATCATTCAACATTTGATCATATTTCATCACATTTAATTCTATGATCAATGAATGTGGAATAAATGCATGTAACTACCCAATAAAATATGTATAGTTTTTCCTAGGTTAATACCATTGAGTGGAAATTGATATTTTATTCACAATACAAAGGTTTTCCAAGGAAAAAGCATGGTGAAATTTCGACTGCATAATAGCAGTACTTAAAGATTCATAAAATGGATTAAAGAGAAATAATGAGATATATAATAATTTTGAAATAAAATTTAAAAAAATAGGTATGTGGAAAAAGATATCCCAACATTATGAATTGGAAATAAAAGGCATAAAATGAAGAATTTTCTTGAATAAAGGGGAGAGGGAAAGGATCACTAACTAAATTTCAGTATAGTAAAGACTTAAGAAAATGATATAATTAGAGGAGATAAATAATATATAATTATTATAAAATAAATCATATTGTAGGGATTATTTATAATTCCATTAAAATATAACCAATTTATATTCAAATGGTTAAATACAAAGAAGGTGTCTGAATTGAAAAAAAGAGAGAGGTCCCTTTCCTTGAGAGGGTGATTCGAAAAGCTAGGGATGATCTTCTTGAGAGATTGGGGAACCTTGGAAGGACTCTAGAGGGATTATGGAAGATTAATAACGTGGTATAAGTTTTTTTAATGAATATTAATGGGATCTTTTGTGGGTTTATATGGGAAAAGAGAGGGTGGTTCATTATTATTTCACAAACACAGGTTTTAGACACTATACAATAAAGTAATCAAAACAAATAACATTTCCATAGTTTTATCCCAAATATTCTCACAATTATGATTTTTTTTCATTTTTCTATATGTTAAAGGTCTTAAGTCATTAGAATATTACCCTAGGTGATGTGGAAGTGAGTCATGTTCTTAAATAAATGATTTTAAAACATTAAAATATAATATTTGTTTTTTAGGATTGATAAAGTGTTAATAAATTTAACCAAATAACCTAAAAATCACATTATTTTAAAGGGGAGACATATATTTGGTCTTTTATTCCCTTTATAGAATTTATTACATCACTTTTGGGTCATTATGATGTCACAATACACACCGTATATTTATACCGTATTTATTTTTTACCTGAAAATTCGTTTATCTTAGAAAATTATGGAAATACACCATTATATAATTTCATCATTGTGATTAAAAAAACAAGATTTATTTTATCAGCATAATTTTTTAAATATTTAAATTTTCACTTTTAAAATAGAGTCAACATTTATTTAGAAATTATGGATTTATTGATAATAACAATTTTCATACCCTAATAAAATTTAAATTTGAAATCATAAAAATTATATTATCATTTATATTTAATATAAATATTTTATTATAACATAATTTATTTCTATAATCTCTTAATTAATAAAAATAAATGCCTTTATTAAAATTGAATATTACCCAAAAATTCAATTTTTGTTTTATTGTATCAAAATCAAAATCATTTATAAAGTATCACTAATAAGAAGTAAATAAAACCATTATTCTATTGAAAATATAATATTCATATGATTATTATTAGGGTCTTGTTATATATCCCCTTATTACACAATACAATTCCTTAAGGGTAAGGTGTGTAATGGTGATATTTTCATGGGGTGGTTCAGCGTACATGGTTTGGGCTGTGAACTCAATGAGCATGAACTTCTCTCTTAAATAGTTTCTCTTGTGATTTAGTTTTCATATCTCAACTTAGACTTGGTCAATGGAAAATCCCAATGATTCCACATCACTTAGAAGCTCTGATAAATAGGCTTCATTGGGAATGATTTTACTAGTTGATCTTATTGATTATTTTTTCAATGTCAATTAGAATTATCGTAACCCTACATTTATATTAATCATATCATCCCTGTTAAACAGCTATATTATAAATAATTAGGATGGTTAATGTTCTTTTAAATTTGATAGGATATAATAAAACCAATTAATTTCATTTATTTTCTATAACCATAATAGGGAATTTAATTCAATCATAAGGGAAATTTTATTTATAAACATTCAGGTCAATGCAGTACATACTATAATTCATGAGGTTGATATGGATGTAGCTAATAATAAAGAAGTGTTATTTTTGAGACATGGTCTGTGGAAATTGAGGATGATGTTAGGAATCATTCTTATTATCCATCTCATTTAGTGCCTTTATCCACCCCTTCTGTTCCATCCACTTCCCATGTTACAAAAGATTATTTGGATGAATTCAAATCAAATCATATGGGAGTGATGAAAGAACAAATTATTGGTTTTTTATTATCTATGGAACCAATTAATGAATAATACATAGCTAGATATAAATATTTAGTTATTTCTCATCATTTTCATAAATTTTATCTCAATATGGACCTAATAATGAATAATATTGAGGATATTAAATAAAAAAATAGTTTTTTTTCAGGAATATATTTCTTATATGATGTTATAGATAGACTAAATGTATTTAAATTCAATATTTCAAGCTTTTAATTCTACTACTCCACATCCTACCCCTCGTGTTCCATATGTTGGTAAAGGTAGAATCAATGAAATCATAATGGAAGAGTTAGAAGTTGTGTTTGATTAATTTTAAAAAAAAAAGGAAATAGTGTTTGAAATATTTCAGAAACATGTTGGGGATACTTTGTTCATATTAAGAATGTATGTAAAACATACTGAAAAAGATAGAGAAGCTATTAAAAATTTCATTTAATTATACCTAATTAAAATCTCCACCATGTTAGAACTCAAGGATATGTTTAGATCATTGGGTGATGATTTGAGGATTCATCCTTTGACCCAATACTTTATATCACAAGTAGAAATTATAAAAAAAACATTACTCATAAAATCTATTATATAAAATAATGATATATACTTTCAAGAAATAGAGCATGTATTCAGGGTGTTCAAGGATTTTACTTGGAAATTTGAACCTTAATTGTACACTGCCAATACATTTATTCTTGCACCACCTACTATACCTATAACATCAACTCCTCCTTCCATAAAAAAATAAATCATTAACCCTTTTTTCTTATCTATTAAACAATAAGTTTATCATCTCATACTGGTTTCCTGGTATGTGGCCATTCAGGACCCTGGTACAACTTCTTTACCACCACCTGTCCAACCAACCCAAACTACTTCAGCCTATACCTCCATAGGAAATAAACTTATACATCTTGATGAGATTAGTGATATGTTTGATTTATCATTTTATTATATTGTCCAATAGTTATAGCCCTTTTACTTATTTTATCATCTATTTTTATATTAATGAAATATATTTTTTCACCTTTATACTTTCTCCTAACTTCACTTTTTAATAATCAAAAAAGGGTAGAAGTATTGTGAACATAATATTGTACACAAGGTAGAAATGGAAATCATGAAATTAATTTAAGAAATTATCGAACTTGAGAAACCCATGAGATATTGAGAAATATGTGTTTTAATTTGTTAAAATATATTTTTTGATGCATTCAATTTATTTTTGTTTATATTTTATGATTTGTGATAATAAAAATTAGTGTATTGTTATATTAGTCTATCACATTATAATTTTAATAAACTCAAGTAATTTTTATTTTATTTCTAATTAATTTCATGTTTTATGATAGTCAACTTTTTTTCTGGGAAAATTGATAAAATTAAATAAGTCTTGAATATACTATGACAACCTAACACATGTGTAATGTACATACCAAGTGAATAAGTTGAATTGGATATGAAGGTAAAGTGACCATCTCAAAACAACCACATGTTGTACTCCAACTGAACACATTTTAAATGAACAGACTGTTCATTGAAGGTCAAGTGAATGGATGTGTACTGAAGGTTCCACATGTTGAAGACCAACCTATTATATAAAGAATTCAAAAAAGCCACATGAAACCCCAATTTATCGTGTGATAGGTAAGTATAATTTCTCTAAGTCGTATACTGACTGTGTTTCTATATTGTAGTGTCCATAAGAACAGAATTACCTACCACATGATCAATTGAAGTTACCATGTGAAGAGATGAAGCTACCACATGATGGAAAGAATTTACTAGAAAAACTATGGAAATGACCACATTAAGGATTCAACCTACCCTATAAATTAGTGAGTCTAATATGTGTGTAATATACTCACTACATGAATAAATCAAGTGACCACAAGATAAAATTATGTTACAGTTCCAGCCAATAGTAAAATAAATAAATTTTCATTAAGTGAATAAAAATAGATGTGTCTAACTTTTGTAGTGGATCATTTTCAAATCCTCAAAGAATATATTTTTTGGGAATTAATTTCAAATAAAATGAATTTAATAATTTAATGATTATAAGGATTAAATAATAAATATCATTTAATTTCTACTATAGAGAAATTATCTCTATAAGATGAAGAGCCTCGCATAGACTAAAGAGTGTACAAAAATATATATATTCTCTTAATAAAAACAAATATATATAGAAGACTTATTTTTAACATTACATGAAACTCTTTTTTTATAAACATTATGTGAAAACTATAATGATCCCTTTCAAAAACAAATTCATGGACTTACGAATAACATAATTTGATTAAACTGAGCTGCATCAAATATTCTTACTCTATATTCTTTGATCTTTTTGTTTTAGATAATATTTTGAGTTGTGTTTATTATAATCTATTTATTCATTAACATATAATCCTATACTTTTTTGCATAGTTTTATACACTCTCTTATTCTTCTTCATCCTGACTCCCATGAAGAACTATGGAAGAGGTTTTTTATCTTGGACTACCTGTGAGAAGTTTTAATTCATTAATTCTCCCGTGTATAATTGTTTAAGAACCTCTATGTAGCATAGATAGCCTTGTGAAATGTTTCTTTTTATAAAACCTGATCTAGGTTGTGGACCATTTTATTCTTTAAAAAACTACTTTATATTGGGGGATTTCTATGTAGAGAGGAATAGTTCTCAACTTGAGAATGGTTCTCTTGTATTTATTCAACTGTGTGATTTCTTGTTTTTTTCTCTATTATAAGTAAAAATAGTATCTATTTTTAAATATATAATAGAAAAAAATTACTTTGATAGTTAACTTTAGTTTGTGTTTTATATATAGTGTTTGATATAAGTAAATATATTTCAAAAATGAAAAATATTTCTAAACCTGTTTTAACTAATTTGTGATCAAACTTCTAAGAAACATTTTGAAAGATCAAATTATCAACTTCTATAGTTTTAGTTAACTTGGTGTTTTCAATAATCGGGTGATTTCATTTTAAATCTTTTTAAATGAAAATTTTGATTGAAAAATCAATTCACCCACTATTGATTTATCCACTCTAACCAATAAAAATAATGAAAAGAATTATTATGTTTTATGAACTATGTGGAACACTTATACATGTACATGATATTAAGGTGATGGGTTAGCTTGGAAATATTTATCCCTCTAATGCATTGGGTAATGTTTATATCACATGAGATAACACTTATAATGAATGGGAAGTTATTCTAAGAACATTTTATTATGATGTCTCAGTGATTAGCCTTGATTAATGCTTATTAGGTCATGTTTTATGTTGTTTCCACATTCCTTTGTTACCTTGATGTTATCATCTTATATCATATTAAAATGATCATATTTATGATTATCAGCCCTTTTATGTAACCTTGATATTCCTCTTCAATATCATGTATGGATTTCACCATGTTATGATTTTATTATTCCCTTACTGAGCTTTATAAGTCACTCCTTTCTTCTCCACATCCCTATGTTATCCAGTGCAGTTTTAGATGATCAAAAGAATTTAATTGAATGTTATGGGATATTTAATTATTGTTGTTATATCCCTATTTCACGTAATTGTTTTATTTATCTAACTACACAAATGAAATAGGAATTATAATAATTTAGGATTTTATTATGTGTGTATTTATGTGTGAAATCAATAATTAAATATTATTAAAGATATGGTTTTTCCTACCACCATCCAGAAACTCCATTCTTCTCTTATTATCTCCATGTCCATGGGACTATTCTCTAAACTTCATTCTACTTTGAGATAACATCAAACTACTTAATCATAAATACAAAAATATTATATAGTTATATCCTTTTGGTGGTGTGGCTTTACACCACTAAATAATATATAAAATTTTTATCTTAAATAATAGAAAAACATGAGACATATCTTGTAATCCTTGTGAAATTTTCCTCAGAATTTGTGAAAACTTCACTCTCCTTTTTCTTAAGCTCTATGAATTATTTCCCCATATTTTTTCAAAAAAATTGAGGGAAATATTTGTTAATAAATATCTTCTTGAATTCTACCCACTCTCTTTATTTTATATAATATTTTGGATTCATAGTGTTTATAAATTATGGACATTGATCACCTCTCCATTTAAATGATATACGGTCGGAGTAAACTTCTACTTATAATAATAATAGATCATAGAAAAATATATTTTCCATTGAGTTAACCAATTATTCCATGAAAAGTGTATCTGAAGATTTTCTAAAAGTATGTGGTAATTTCCACATAAAGGACTCGATATCTAGATTCACATTCTTGAGAGATAATAGATGTTCTACATGGTTCAGTTTATTATTCATATCCTGATATAGATGGTCACCATGACGTTTTGAAATCTACCTCACATTGTATTGGGAATATTGTTTAGACAATCAATGCATTGTCCGTCACACAGGTTTCTAGTATGGTTTCTCACAGTTCCCCCCATTTTCTAAAATTGAAAAGGTTTGAACAAAATATAAGTCAATAATGCATGAATAAATAATTTATTCTCATATAAAAATCAATTCTAAAGTTATTTCTTATGGGATACCTATGTTTAGAATTTTTCTCAAATGATACTTCTAGGATCATGAACATCAATATTTTATAATTTTGAAACAAATAATTACTTTAGCTATATATCATTTATAATGGTTTGTATAGAGTTTGGGATTAACAGATGCATATCCCTTGGGAGTGTCAACCCAAGTATTCAACAAGGCCTCTTTTTCAAGCTCCAAGTGACAATCAAGTTAATACCCAATACACCCTTTGTAGGTTTATTACCCCTTGGTACATATATTCTAGAGCCATATCCACTTGTAGTATCCAAACTAGGATTTCACTACTCAAAAACCATGTGCTCTTATACTTTACCAAAATATCAAGATATTTTCCTAAAAACTAAAAATTAGCCCAAGGGTTTGCACTAATATTTTCTAGGCCTAATTAAAAAATTAAATAAACTATTCTCTGATACCAACTTTAGCTTTCTAACTTTTTCTTACATTAGTATTACATCATTTTAAATCTAAATTACATAATATTAATGCATTCTAAGGTCAAAGGTTTAGTATCATTAGTAAGTTAGGTTCATATATAACTTATACGTAATAAAAATTCACATTATTTAAATACTTATTCTTTATACTCCTAAAATATATCATGTTCTCATTTGTACATTTAATCACATAAGGATATATATCGAATAAATGGGTGAACTAAAATCCCACTAAGGGGAGAGATAACATATAAGGAATTGGATACATGAATCAATAGTATACGGGTGAGAATAATAATTATCATCATATCGTAAGAAAATTATAATCATCAGAATCATGAGGTAAACATTAGAAAAGGGAATGGAATGTGGAAAATTAATAATAATGAAACATCATATATAGTGGAAAAATTCCACACATATTTTTGAACAAATCTAACATCATGCTCATATATAACATATGTGAATGAATTGTAACATCATAATTGTGAAAGGAGTTAGCATCATTTTCATGTATAATACACATAATATCATGAGATATATCAAATTTCATAATGAATTGGATGGATATATTTTTTTCACCCATTTCATCATAAATGCTCATAATCATGCATTCTATATTGAAAGAGAACATATAACAATCATAGTCAGAAAATAAACCCATGGAATGGAATGGGTTTCATAAAGTTCTCAAAAAAATAATTTCATGAATAACTATTGGGTTTACCAAATAAATAATGGAAATCATATTTTGGAAAAAAATAATCATTATTGAATGGAGAAGAAATTGTTTAAGAGGATTTAATGCAATATTTTGGAAATTAAAGCCTCTTTGAAAAACGTTTTATAGGTCAATTAAAAAAAATTAAAAAGATAGACACATGTATATCCCTATAAATAAATGGGAAAGAAAAATGAAATGATATATTAAGGACATCATAATAACATATATACTGAAATTAATATGAAATTGGATAAACCCAAAAAAGAAGTCAGGTTTTAGAATCCCCTTACCTTAAATGACATTGTGTTTTGTCTCGTTTAAACCTGACATGTAATAAAAATATTTTTATTAAAGAATTAAACTAGAAGTCAATTATATTCATTTATATCACTATTTTTTACATTGTAATAATGTAATTCTAATTTATAACACAGTTTTTTAAACATGAATTGTTTTGATTTCATGTTTTTGTTAAATTATATCATCTTGTTTTGATTTCACTATTTTTGTTCATGATCATTTATACATAAGTAAAAATAATTCCAAAATCATAAAATATATTTAATTTTATATTTATATGTTATATATAATTAATAATATCCATCCCTGAAGGTGGTGATAATTAAAGAGTTGGAAATGAATTCAAAGGTGGTTAACCAAATGTTGAGAGAATATTGTCAAAATAGGAGGAAAGGGAAGTATGAAATATAAATATGTCATAAATAAAATCATTAAAATATGTAAAAATAATTAATATAATGTTAAAATGATACTCATTTAATATTATAAGATTTAGGTTTGAAAGTAATAGTGAAACAGAAGAAGATAAAAGGAAAATTATATTAAAAGTTAATGAAAACATACCCTCTTCTCAAAGTTGATTCTATTCAATGGCAATAAAACCCTTGAATTCTTGGGCTTGGGTTACTCCCTAATATCCCTAAGGATTATAAGGGTATTAATATATGGTATTTGGGTATATAGGTTTATTTGTAAAGTGGAATGTAAATGATTTTCTAATGGAGGGAGAGGGGGTATTTATACATGACCTGAAGGGTATTTTTAGGATAAAATATTGAATAAAATATAATTTCCATGGTAAAAATTGTAATAGGGATTCTTTTGACATTATGAATCATTTATAAATAAAATAAAATAGTTTTATAACTTTAAAAATCTTTAAAAATAGATTTAATTAGTTTATTAAAAAGGAAAGTGAAAAAATGGGAAAATGTTATTTTAATGGAATACTTTAGACTTTAGAATTAGGAAAATACTTTCTCGGTTTTGAATTTAAATTTCATGGATTATTTAATTCATGAAACATTTTTTTGGTCATTACTCAAATTTTATAAATAATTAGGTCATTATTACATCATGAATGATGTCATTTAAAACATACCAGTTATGAAAAAACTATATTTTTTACTATTCACATAAAAATTGATGTATTTCATAAAATACCAAAAAATCACCCTCATAAAATTTCAATATACTAATTTTAAAAATAAATTTCATTTTTTCAAAATATTTTTGTAGCTTAGGTAATTTTAATATTTAATATTTAAATTATTTTTTTACGAAAAAAATTTAAATACAATTTATTAAAAAAATGATTATAATTTCATTCATTTTTAATCTTAATATACATTTTATGGAATTAAAATATTTATATTTTTATAAATTACTAATGATAAATATTATTTATATCACAATTAATTATTTGGATGCCAAATTACTATTCCAATGACCAGGTAATTATTCCCAGTGGTCATGTTACTATTCATAATAGCCACATTTCTATTATATTAGTCTAATTACTATTCTAATGATTATATTACCTCTTATAAATATTGATTCATTCCATTATGCATCATTAAACACAATTATTCCTAAGGTTCTATATTTTCTTTTTCTAAAATTTTAATTGGTTTACTAATATATTTTTTTCATAGTGTTGTTCATTGGAGCGATTATTCTGGTAGATAGAAATGATCCAAAATTTCCCATTAAACTTTTCATATTTTCGAATTTTTATTCCATTTTAATATTTTATATTTTCATGGATTTAGTTTTTGACTAATTTAATGGTATCCATTTATAAAATAAAGTGTCTATTCATTTTTATGTTTATTTTTTGAATAATAATATACAATAGAATATAAAACACATTTATTCAAGAAAAGAATATCATTTATAAATTCTAGATCCTTACATTCAACCCCCATGAGAAAACTTTTTCCTAGAAATTTGAACTCATATTCTTGGTTGATAATATATTTGGATTATTTTATTTAATTTTTTCATATGGATCCCATATCACATCTTCATATTTATAGTCCTTCAACACCACTTTTCTAAGTTTATTTTTCTGGTTGTGTAGAAGTTTCTCTCTATGGTCAAAGATATTCACCATCTTCTCTATATAAGAGAGGTCATTATCTAGTTGTACCACCTCCAGATTCAGTACATATGAGGTATTAGGTATGTACTTCCTCAGTAGTGATACATGGAATACATCATGAACATGATCCATCTTTGGTGGAAGTGCTAGATGATAGGCCATTTATCCTATGCGATCAATTATTTTAAAGGGACCAATGTACCTAGGGCTGAGATTTCCCTTCTTTAAAAAATGAATGACTCTATTCCATTATTATATTAGATGAATCATGTTTTCTCTAACTTCAAACTCTAGGTACATTTGACTATTTTTAGCATAGTTATTTTTTTAACTCTTGGAATCTTAAATATTATTATGGATGGATTGAACCTTTCATCATTTATTGAATAAGATCACGTCCAATATTATTTTATTCCCTAATATTCACCCAAAATTTTTGATTTCTACATCACTTACCATTTAGAGCATTATATGGACCCATTTGAATACTTTAGACGATGTTTTTGTTGTATGATAACTCAAAAAATGATATATATTAATCCCATTTTCCATTAAATTCCCACTACTACAAAAACGGGAAAGGGAAGAGCCACCTTATATCAGCGCTAAGCAAAAACTGCTGATAAAGAAACCCTGTATCAGCACTAAAATTTTAGCACTCATAAAGGGATTATTTATCAGCGCTAGAAAAGTGGTGATAAAGGTACCCTGTATTAGTGCTAAAATTTTAGCGCGGATACAGGGTTTCTCTATCATCACTTTTATAGAGATGATAAAGACTCCCTCTATCAGTGTTATAAAATCACTGATAAAGAAACAATGTATCGGTGCTAAAATTTTAGAGCTGATATAGGGTAACCTTTATCGGCACTAAAAAAGCACTGATAAAGATACCCTTTATAAGCACTAGAAAAGCACTGATAAAGAAATCATGTATCAGCGCTAAAATGTTAGCGCTGATACATGAAGGATTTATCAGCGGTTTTTAGCGCTGATAAAACTATAGTCCCAGATTTTATAAAGTCGATCACACATTTCCCTCGTTTTCTCGCGACCTAAAGCTCTCGCGGTACTGTAACCCTGCGACTCCTCTCTGCTGCCCCCTGAGCTTCACATTGTTGGACCTCCGCCGCCCTTGATCATCATGTTGTCGGACCTCCGTCGATCCTATCTTCACGTGCCGGACCTCCTCCTCCCTCGATCTTCGCATTGCCAAACCTCCTCCGCCCTCGATCTTCGCGTTGTCGGACCATGTGTGAAAAGTTTTTTTGGTCCCCTATTACACATAATCTTCTATAATTATGAGGAACTATGTTTAAGGATTATTACATCATGAAGTTGAGTTTTTGAAATGATTGAGTGAAGTTTTAACACCCTTGGTTTTCTACCACCACATGTCGGAACGCACCTAGATGGAGTGCATCTGTGAGTGAGAGAAAAACTTGTTTTCAATGATGGAAGTGTTGAGGTAGTTAAATGAGTGAGATGATCCAATGATATATAATTTTTTAGTCTCTTGATATCCCATGATATTAAATGGGAATCAATCCTTATTTAGTTCTTCAACATGGTGCGGTATGTGATCGGCATGAGAAAGAGGGAGCCCTCTCGGTTTAAGGATAAATTCATTTCAAAGTTTTATATCATACAATAGAGACATGAACCATGTTTTTTAACTTCATGCAATGAGAACATTGGACACACATTTTTCTGGATATAGCATTAATGTAACTCAAGGGTGTCCTATGTGCGAAGAAGATACAGAATGAATTAGTTTGAAACATTCATTGAAATATGTGTTTCTAGGAAATTGTAGATTTCTACCTCATCGGCATAAGTACCGATCTTGGATGACATCATTCAATGGAAGTTCAGAAAAATGCACAGCATCATCTCCACTAACAGCTGATCAGCTGTTTGATAAAGTAAAAGATGTGAACACTATTTTTAGTAAACCATTTTCTAAAAACCTTATGAAAATCAGTTGGAAAAAGAGATCAGTTTTTTTTTTGAATTACCATACTAGAATTGTTTGTACGTCAGACATTTTCTTGATGTGATGCATGTGAAAAAAAATGTATGTGACAGTGTTACCGGAATGTTTCTAAATTCCCCTAGCAAAAAAGGATGTATTTTAAGGCAATGTTGGACATGGTTGACATGGGAATACGAGAAGAGTTGGCTCCCGTGAAGGGTGAAAATCGAATGCTTCTTCCTCCAGCTGCTTATAATCTTTCTAGGGAGGAGAGATATCAGTTTTTCAACTTCTTCAATGATGTAAAGGTTCTATAGGGGTATTCATCAAATATCAAGAACATTGTTTCAATGAATGATTTGAAGTTAAAAGGTTTGAAATCACATGACTTCCATGTTTTTATGTAAGATCTATTTCCTATAGCTTTGCGTTGCATTTTTCCCAAGAATGTTCGTCATATGTTAACCAAACTTTGTTTCTTTTTCAAATCTATATGTAGCAAAGTTTTAGACCCAGCAAAATTACCAGCTATGGAAAAATAAATTTTCATCATGTTATGTGAATAAAAATGTTCTTCTCTCAAACATTATTTGATATGATGATTCATTTTATGATTCACTTGGTGAGAGAGATTCAACTTTGTGGTCCTGTTCACTATAGATGTATGTATCCTGTTGAACGGTATATGAAGATTTTGAAAGGGTATGTTAAAACTCAAAGTCATTTAGAGGGTTTTATGGTGGAGAAATATATTGTTGAGGAAGCCATTGAATTTTTTACTGAATACCTATCTGATGTGGAAATAATTGGTCTCCCAAAATCTCATCACACTAGATGCATTGAGGGTGAGGGAATTTCTGGAAGCGATGTTGTGACAATCAGTATTACAGATCGGGAGCAGGCACACCTTTATATTTTTCATAACATTTGGGAGGTTGCTCTATATATTTAAACTCATGAATAAATTATTAGGCAGTTGAATCAATCAATGGCTGAAAAATGTTTATCAAATACACATAATAACTAGTTTATAGGATGGTTTCAGGACCATATTTTTAATCTGTGGGATGAAAATCTGAATTCAATTTCAGAACTACTTAAATTGCTAGCCGCTGGACCAAGTGTGTATGTATTATCTTATAGTGGTTATGTAATTAATAGTTATACATTCTATACATATGAACATGATGAAGACAGTACCATGAAAAATAGTGGAGTTACACTAGTGGCTGAAGCGATGCATGTTTCTTGTAGTAAGGACAGAAATCCAATTTATGAAAATATGTCATACATTTTTGTTATAAAACTAACATGGGAGTTGGATAATAAGACATTCCGATTGTCTATTTTTCAATGAAAATAAGTTGGTAACAATAGTGGTGTTAAAATAGATGAATGGGGATTTGTGAAAGTTGATTTTAGTAAAAAAGGGTACAAAGAAGAACAGTTTATAATGGAATCACAAGAGGTACAAGTTTTTTATGTTCCAGATCCTACAAACCGAAAGTGTTCGATTGTTATGTTATCATCCAAAACTACTGAAGGTTCCGATGAAAATTCAGTTGAGGATGATCCTTTCAGTGGTAAGTCGCAATCATTTCGGAGTGGTCGCCATGTAGATGATGTTTTTTATGTTATAGGAGACCAAAATTAAGGGATTTGGATAATCGATAGAGGTGTCAAATCCCTTCATCCTTTGAAAAAAATAAAGAGAGTTCAATAAACAGGTTATATTTTGTTTGTAATATAGATCTTATTATCTCATGTAATTATCTTATCATTAATGAATTTATATAATCTGAATAAACTATTCAACCACTTTTGCAGATAATGACTTCTACACATTCTGGTGCTCCTAACCTTGAGGCTGAAAAAGTCTCTCAAGCTGCTCCTACTACTCCTGCTACGCCTGCTGCTGCTCCTGCTGCTGCTCCTATCGCGGCTCCTGCTACTCCTGATGCTCCTGTTGCGGCTACTACTTCTCATGTTGTTGCGGCTCCAGCTGTTCCTAGTGTTGAGGTCCAAAAACCATCAGCACATTCCATTTCTACCATTTCAGATGAACATATATATGATGTTGATATCGATGAAATGGTTGGTAATGAAGGACCAACGTCGCAGAAAACACAGGTGCGTTGTAGTTTGACGGTGTTAGCCAAAGTTCTTAAGGCGAAAAGCAAAGGCTTCAAATTTGATGTCGGATGGAATGCACAATGCCAACATGTGAATCCCAATAAGGCTATTTTTAGTAGTTACATTGGAGTTGTCACTCGGCAACACATGCCGATTGACATAGATTCATGGCACCATGTTGTGTCCGGGCTAAAGGCTGTGATCTGGGAAGAAAGTACGGTAACATTATGAATTTATTTCTTTAATTTACTAGAAAATAAAATAATGAAACAATGTCTTACTCTTCTCAATCTCTTGCAGAGTACATTTATAGTAGATGATTCACACAAGGATTATGTACTAAGGATTGCTAGAAGGATTCATCGAGGTTTTCACACTATTTTAACAAGATGTCACCTGACAGATTCCAAAGGTAAAATAAACATGCACCCACCCATTGCCTACACTAACCTGATATCCCAAGAAGCATGGGATGGATTTATTGGATACCGTGGGGATGAGAAGATTCAGGTACATTGTGGGTGATAATATGTTGTTTGAGGATACATGTATTCATCACTTTGATTGTCAATATTTCATTTATGAAAAAGCAACTCTGTAATGAAAATAAGGAACATGCATCAAAACCAACAAACCCCTATCGTAAAGCAAGGATGGGGTACGCTTCACTAGAAAAGAAAATGGAACGTATTTTAAATTTACAGTAATATTGTTAGGTGCCAATAAACAACCTCATAATTATCATTCTATGTTTATATGTAGATTGATGAGTCTAAAACCAAAGACACATCCATCCCACATCATGTGATTTGGAAGGAGGCACGTGTGAATAAGGAAGGGAAGCTAGTAGATGAGGACACACAAAAATTGTGGGAAATTTGTGACGATAAAAATATTTGTTTTAAATTTCTATTACATAAAAATAATTAGTTATTTTCCTATATCCAACAATCACAGGAATCAGCTACTCCTATAGAGGATGCAAACCTATTATCGACTGCTTTGAAGCAGCCAGAAAAATACGGTCGTGTCAGAGGTGTGGGGTTTGGGGTGACACCCCGAGTATATTTTGAGAAGAAGAAAAAAACGGATCATAGAGATGAAACATTGAAACAAATGAGAGAAAAACTTGCATCCCTTGAAGAATGATTACAATGGAAATGAGAGTTGCTAGCAAATTTTATGCGTGGGAAGAAAGGAAAAGACACAACTCAGGAACAACAAGCGTGTGAAGATCTTGCCCCACCCCCCACCAGCTTTGAGGTGAGCCATTCCCCTCAAAGAGCTATCTTAGCCATGGTAATCAATATTCTAATAATTGTTCCCATGAATTGTAAATCAGAAAAGCACGGATACATTTCCTGTACTGATCTTCTACAGGGTGATAATGATTGTGATTTATATCAGTCAACACCCACCTATCACCTTGTAGCGAGGGCTACAGTGTTCAACATCCCAGATGACATGCTGCATAATAGACCACTTCTGAAATATCATCTGAAAGTGACGATTACTGTAGCTCATGAGCCAAACGTTGAGATATTTATTCCACTTGATGACGATGATATTCATATGGTCGTAAAGGTTATTTTGATATTCATTACATGGTCGTCACAACTTGTAAGAGTACATGCATCCAGAGAGGTATTTATTTCCTTTTTTTTTCAAGATAAACCTTTAATAATTAATGAAAAAAGGTTCTGAATCAATGAATGCTATTATAGACGGAGAAAGGGAAGAGGGTGAAAAACGTCGTCTCAAAACCATCTAAAGGAATGGCCGATCGATCGTAATGAGCTACTGAAAGCACAATAACACCACATGTTCTCTATCCACATTTACTAGCATTGAAGACTCATGTGGATACGAAGCAAAGAGGTGGTAGTAGTCATATATTGGTTTTCAAGGAGAATATATACAGAGAGGAAAGTCAAGATTTCATTGCTGCTGAAAATGTAAATGAGATCCTTGAAAATGGTTGGCTAAGCGTCACAGTTGTAAATATATATATGAGGTATGTTTTCATGAATTGAATTTCTAAAAGCTGATCTAATGTAAAAATTATGATTAATGAATTTTATATTGTTGACAGACGTATATATGAAAAATAGTTGAAGGAATTTTCCCATGAGCCAAAATTTGGACTCGTTAGTCCTCATACCACATCATCACATCTAACGAAATTAGAGCCATCAAAAATGAATGAAATATTGAACGGCTTACTGAAAACATTTGAAATCAAGATTACAGATGACAGACTCTTCTTAATACCAACCATGTAGGGGTAAAACTCTACGATTAAAGCATATCAACTATATTTTGACTTCTTTTATTACTTATTCCTTTTTGTGTTTTTAGGAAACATTGGATGCTAATTGCGGTGAACATGGATACTTCAAAGATTTATTTTATGGATTCAAACCAAGAATATCCATCAAGCCGACCACACGTGATGGAGTTTTTTAATCTGTAAGACACTACATCCTAAGTTTTAGGTCTAAACATCAAGTAATATATTTTATATTATCTTTTAATAAGGATTCTGTTATGATATAGTGGTGTATCATTATCATCTAAAAAAGGAATGAGGACAGGGGCAAAGCATAAGGAGGCGAGCAAGTACTACGTCTGGACAAATATCAGGGTATATATAATAAAATTTCGATATCCAAACACATCTCAACACAAGTTACTTATTTTACTAATGATCAATTTTATTTAAGTTTCCAAAACTAACAAACAATAATGATTGTAGTTATTATGTTTGTAAATTAATGAAAGAGATCATGTTTCATCAACAAACAAGCATCCCTAAAGAGGTATTTTCAAAAACAACTACTAGTTCATTTAATTTATATATGAATTATTTATTTTTATATTTTTCTGTACTAATATGACTTCTGAAAAGCCTCATACTCACAAGATGATATAGATATGTTTAGAAACGAGTGGGCCACATACCTGATGCAAGATTGTACACAAATAACATGAAGATCTGACTTGGGGATGTGTACAATTGGAGGTCATTTTTGAGAGGGGTTAAGGTGATCGAAAGATGACACATTGTTGTATGTAAATGTTCCTAGGAAAATTTTAATTGTTATTAAAAAAACATCCTTTCTCCAATGAGTAAATTTCCCATTTTAACAGATGATATGCACCAAAAACATGAATGAATAATGAACCACTCCAAGGGTCTCTCTTTTGTTTAAAATGGACAGATTTTTAAGTGAAAACAACAACTGACCTACAGAAATCTGACCAAACGCATTATGGTTGCGTTGATCCTTTAAGAGAACAATCCACAGGTGCATTGGGGATGTGTACGAGTCAACCCTGCCACAATCTGAGGCACGTTGTGGCCGATATCACTCAAAGGGTCTCTCTTTTGTTTAAAATAGACACAATTTTAAGTGAAAACAACAACTGACCTACGGAAATCCGACCAAACACATTTGAATTGTATTGATACTTTAGTAGAATGATCCAAGGGTTCTTTGTGATGTGTAGGAGTCATCACATCCTTAATCCGAGGCATGGTGTGGGCTGTACCACTTAAAGAGTCTCTCTTTTGTTTAAAATGGACAAATTTTTAAGTGAAAACAACAACTGACCTACGGAAATATGACCAAATGCATTCGTATTGTGTTGATACTTTAATAGAATGATCCAAAGGTGAGTTGGGGACATGTACAAGTCATCCCCGCATCAATCTGAGGCATGTTGTGGCCGGTACCACTCAAAGAGTATCTTTTGTTTAAAATGGACAAATTTTTAAGTGAAAACAACAACAGACCTACGGAAATCCGACCAAACGCATTCAGATTGGGTTGAACCTTTAAGAGAAAAATCCATGGGTGCGTTGGGGGAAGTGTATGAGTCATCCCTGCCTCAATACAAGGCACGGTTTGGCCAGTACCACTCAAAGGGTCTCTCATTTGTTTAAAATGGACATATTTTTAAGTGAAAACAACAACTGACCTACGGAAATACAACCAAACGCATTCGGATTGTATTTATCCTTTAGGATAATGATCCATGGGTCCTTTGGGTATGTTTATGAGTATACCCTTCCTCAGTATGAGGCACGGTGTGGCTGGTACCACTCAAAGGGTCTCTCTTTTCATTAAAATGGACACAATTTTAAGTGAAAACAACAACAAACCTACAGAAATCTGACCAGACACATTCAGATTGTCTTGATACTTTATGAGAACGATCCACGTGCCATTTGTGACATGTATGAGTCATCCCTTCCTCAATATGAGGCATGGTGTGGTGGGTACCACTCAAAGAGTCTCTCTTTTGTTTAAAATAGAGAAATGTTTAAGTGAAAAAAACAATTGACCTATGGAAATCTAACCAAACACATTCAGATTGTGTTTATCCTTTATGATTACGATCCACGGGTGCTTTGGGGATGTGTACGAGTCAGCAACGCCTCAATAAGAGGCACGGTGTGGCCGGTACCACTCAAAGGGTCTCTCTTTTGTTTAAAATGGACACAATTTAAATTGAAAACAACAGCGGACCTACGGAAATCCAACCAAACACATTCGGATTTTGTTGATACTTTAGTAGTATGATCCATGGGTATTTTTTAACATTTACGATTCTTCCTCGCCTCAATCTGAGGCACGGTGTGTCCGGTACCACTCAAAGGGTCTCTCTTTTGGTTAAAATGGACAAATTTTTAAGTGAAAACAACAACAGACCTATGGAAATCCGACCAAACGCATTGGGATTATGTTGATCATTTAAGATAACAATCCAAGGGTGCATTGGGGATGTGTAAGATTCATCTCCGCCCTAATTAGAGTCACGGTGTGGCCGGTCCCACTCAAATGGTCTCTCTTTTGTTTAAAATGGACACAATTTTAAGTGAAAACAACAACTGGCCTTTGGAAATCTGACCAAATGAATTCAGATTGAATTGATCCTTTAGGATAATGATCCAAGTTTCATTTTTGACATGTAATATTCATCCTCGACTCAATCTGAGGCACGGTGTGGTCGGTACCACTCAAAGAGTCTCTCTTTTGTTTAAAATGGAAAAATTTTAAGTGAAAACAACAACTGACCTACGGAAATTTAACCAAACACATTCAGATTGTATTTATCCTTTAATATAATGATCCACAGGTGCGTTGGGGATGTGTAAGAGTCATCCTCGCCTCAATCCTAGGCACGGTGTGGCTGGTAACACTCAAAGGGTCTCTCTTTTGTTTAAAATGGACATATTTTTAAGTGAAAACAACAACTGACCTACGTAAATCTGACCAAACACATTCGTATTGTATTAATCCTTTAGGAGAATGATCTGCGGGTCCTTTTTGATGTGTATGAGTCATCCCCGCCTCAATCCAAGGCACTTTGTGGCCAGTACCACTCAAAGGGTCTCTCTTTTGTCTAAAATGTACATGTTTTTAAGTGAAAACAACAACTGACCTACAGAAATCCGACCAAACGCATTCAGATTGTATTTATCCTTTAGGAGAAAGATCCATGGGTTTTTTGGGGATGTTTACAAGTCAACCCTGCCTCAATCCAATGCACGGTGTGGCTAGTACCACTCAAAGGGTCTCTCTTTTGTTTAAAATAGACACAATTTTAAGTGAAAACAACAACTGACCTACAGAAATCTGACCAAACGCATTCGGATTATGTTGATATTTTAGGAGAAAGATCCACAGGTCCTTTGTGAAGTGTATGAGTCATACTCACCACAATCCGAGGCACAGTGTGGCCAGAACCACTCAAATACTCTCTCTTTTTTTTAAAATGGACAAATTTTTAAGTAAAAACAACAACTGGCCTATGGAAATCCAACCAAACACATTCGGATTATGTTTATCCCATAATAGAATGATCCATGGGTGCATGGGGGACGTTTAAGAGTCATCCCCACCTCAATATGAGGCACGGTGTGGCCGTTATCACTCAAAGGGTATCTCTTTTTTTAAAATGGACACAATTTTAAGTGAAAACAATAACTGACCTACGGAAATCCAACCAAACACATTCGGATTGTATTGATATTTTAGGAGAATGATCCATGGAATTTTTTTTGACTTGTTAGAGTCATCCCTGCCTAAATCTGAGGCATGGTGTGGCCTATATCACTCAAAGGGTCTCTGTTTTGTTTAAAATGGACACAGATTTAAGTGAAAACAACAACTGACCTACGAAAATCAAACCAAACGCATTCAAATTGTATTGATCCTTTAGGATAAAGATCCACGAATCCTTTGTGACGTGTAAGAGTCATCCCCACCTCAATCTGAGGCATGCTATTGCTGGTATCACTCAAAGGGTCTCTCTTTTGTTTAAAATGCACACAATTTTACGTGGAAACAACAACTGACATACGAAAAATCCAACCAAATGCATTAGGATTGTCTTCATCCTTTATGAGAACAATCCATGGGTACTTTTTGATGTGTAAGAGTCAACCCCACCACCCCCCTGGACCACCCCCCACCCCCTGGACACCAACCCACCCCTAGAAACCCACACCCCTCTGGACACCCCCCACCCCATGGAAATCCCCCTTAACCCCTTGGACACCCCCACCCCCTGGACACGCCCATGGACACCCCCCCCCACCTCGGACTACCCCCCCCCCCCACTGGATAACCACCACCCCCGGGATGGAACCCCCACCCCTCCTTGACACCACCCCACCACCTGCATACCCCCAACCCCCCTGGACACCCCCCCACCCATGGACAGCCACACCCACCCTCCCAGATGCCATCCCACCCCCCTTGGATAGACCCACCAACCCCCTAGACCCCCCCCCCCCCCCCCGACACCCTGGACACCAGCCCACCCCCATGGACACTCCATAGACAGCCCCCCCCCCCCCACCTGGACACTCCCCACCTGGACACCCCCTCCTTGGACACCACCACACCCCCTTGGATAGCCCTACCAACCCCCTGGACCGCCCCCTACTCCCCCTGGACACCCCCACCCCCCAAGACACCCCTATCCCCCCGGACACCCTCATCCCACCCTCCTTGGGCAACCCCACCAACCCCCCCGACCGGCCCCACCCCCCGGACACCCCACCCACCCCCTGGAACTCCCCCCCCCCCCCCCCCGACACCCTGGACACCAGCCCCCCTGTAAACCCCCATGGACAGCCCCCCCCCCCCCCCCCCACATGGACACCCCCTCCTAGACACCACCCCACCACCTAGACACCCCCACCCCCTGGATAGCACCACCCTCTTTGGACAGCCCCCAACCTCTTGGACCCCCCCCCCCCCCTTGGACACCCCCATCCCCCTGGACACCCCCTACCCCCATTGGACAGCCACCCGAAACCCTTGAACAACCCCCCCCCCCCAAACCCCTTGAATTCTGAATAGAATTAAATATGTATTTAATTAACTTATGATTTATGTGTTAATGGTGTATGGGTATACTTGGTGTAATTAGCTTATGATTTATGTGTTAATTTTGTATGGGTATACTTATTGAGATTCTGAATTATTTACAGGTGCTGTTTGGGTGTGCTGTTGTAGAATTGTTTTTGCAGCAGACATGGCATTTATCAGTTCTGAGTTTTACATCGCTTTTTTAGCACTGATAAAGCTCATTTTGAGCACTGATAAAACCCATTTTTGTAGTAGTGTCCATTGATTGGGATCCCAGAATATCCTTGAGTGTATGAATGGTCCTTCTCTGTTGGAAATTAGTTTGATGGTGACAGGTCATACTAAAATTCAATTTAGTATTCAAATCATTATTAAGTATTCTATGAAATTTAGATGTAATCTATGGATTACTATTAGAAATGATTGAAAATGGTGGCTGAATAGTGAGAAATCATCCCAAATACTTATAAAGTGGTTTTTTATGGTGAATTGATCCACCATAATCCATATAACAATTCTTTATTTGGATATATTTGGGATATTAGTGACAATTACCATGGTGACATTCACCCATTTTCATGTGTGTATGAGAAATGGTTACATCATCCCCTTGGGATTTTTTCTCTCTTATTTAAATTTCTAACATACTTAGAACATTGAGGTGTACTCTAAAATCTCATTCTTCATGTTATCCAACTAGAGTTTTTTCATATATCATGATACATCTTGGTACTTCTTCTATGGATGTAGAAATGTGTTAAGTGATCATTATCCAATAGATATTTCTTTATATTAGGTGATAAAATACAAAACGTTTTGTTCCAAACCAAATGACACCATTTCTATCAATGTGGAATTACTGAAGATTCACTTCCTTTACTATGTTCACTATATTTTGAAGCTATAGATCATCCCATAATGCCTCTTTGATCTTCTCTTGTATAGATAGTGGTAAAATCATTTGGGAAATGTAGAATGTATTCCCTGGTCTATGATTTCTAGATCCATCCTTCGAATGTTCATGAAGATAGGGTCTTTCTCAATATGCATCATAGATATAGTAGTAGGTTCTTTTTTTCTAAGATAATTATCTACCTTATACACTATTATAATATTATAGTAAATAGTGAAATCCTATTACTTTATTATCTCTAACTATCTTCATTGACACATGTTGATATCTTTTTATGTGAATATATACTTTAGACTCTTGTGATCTATATGTGTGTGTGTGTCACACTTCTCACAATAGAAGTAGTTCCACCAAATTTTTAATGTAAAGATCACAACTACTTACTCTAGATCACACGTCAAGTAGTTATACTCATGGATCATCAACAGTTGTGAGGCGTAGGCTATCAATTTATTATTTTTTATGATTACACAACTGAAGACTTTATTTGAAGCATAATTTTAAATAAAAAAACCTTCTCCTATTGAGAGTACTGGGAGTATATGTAACGCCCCGACCCGAGTTACCCAGAGTCGGTGAATTATTACATAACATTGGCCTGATAAAAGGAAATCATGTCCGGAAAGACCAATCAGTTTAGTATCCTTGAAATATTAGATACATTCATAAGTTTTACATTACATTATAAAATTAAAAACTACAACAACATTGTTTCCATATAACACACTCATATCCCCTCAAACTATCTCTGCAGGTCAGTCATAAAATACTTCTTCACATACTACGAAAAATAAAACATAGAAAGGGGTGAGCTCAGATGCTCAGTAAGGATAGCAATATAGAAAAAACCTTCATAAATAAGCATAAACATTTAAGGTAATGTATAAGACTAAAACAAAAATACTTTTAAACTTGAACATCAGCATAATATGGAAAAGATAAAATCAAATAATTTCATTTACTTATTCACATGGATATTCTAATAGTTGAATAATCACATGAAATATCAATAGCCACTTTCATAATGTAGGAATGCATAATGCCAGACTTCATAACCACATAGTCCAGGCCTTGTTCCAAGACTACAAATAATATTTTGTCAAGGCCTTGTGCTAAGAAACTTCTTTGTCTCATGATACCTACTGATGCATCGAGGAGCTATAGCAGGATCCACCCATCACTTACTAAGTCTAATGCATTCCTTATATGAAGAGGTTTAAACATAACATAAACATTTGTATTAAAAATAGCATATGAAATTTCAATACTTTATCCATAAACCATGAATGGTATAAAAATAACACATCCATAGTCAAACATATAACAAAACCTTCAATACAATATGGAAGTTTTGTATCATAATAAATCAACTTCAAATAAGATCACAGTCCATCAAAGGATGTTGACATAGATGAAATCAAAAAAAAATTTAGGGAAATATATATTTCTATTTTGAAATCATTTAAAAGTCATATAATTATAAAATAAAACATTTATTTAAAAAAAATTATAATCTTGTAAGTTAAACTTTTATGATGTTATTATGGTGGAAAATAGCTGCACCTGCCATATAAGTTAAAAAAACATTCTTTCCTTAATTTTGTCGAAAAGGTCATAAGGTACCTTGTTTGGAAAACCAAAGAAAGATTCTTTTCAAACCATTTTATAAAAAGTCACACAAGGGTATAAATGACTTCAACCAATTTTCTATTAAATAAAAAAAATTGAATATATTTTTAAGAAACATGGATATGGATGATAAATAGGTCCGAGTATATACTAACTTAAAAACAAACTCGGATAATAAAGAGATTGTGAAAGTAACCCTTAACTTGTACTTTTCCTTGGTCTAGGGTAGTTTAACCTCCTGTATAATGTTTAAATAATTGTTATTAAATTCTAAAAAATCTATATACATTAATATGATATCATATATGATCTTCTAATATTGCTTTGTTTATGATATTTCAGTAGTATCACCGTTTCAGGTGTTAACTGATTCGTTTTCCTTTATATGATTTCTTACATAAGTAATGTTTGTTGTGGATAGGATGTATATTATTCATATTCAGAATAATATTAAGTCTTTAAACATTTTTTTTAATCATCAAATGAAAATTAGTCTTGAATGGATATGATGGGGAGTGAATTTCATCGCGTTCGTGGAGACGGTAATCCGTACGTACGTACGAGTGACAGTATCATTATTTTGATATTAAAATAGTATATAATCAGATAGTATATCATATATGTAGAATCATTATCATGTTATATTTATTATTTACATAATTTATACACATTATTATTCCCATCCAAATGATGAAGTGTTTGAATAACAAACTACACCACGACGTGGAGACGGTAAGTCGTACGTACGCACGTATGGTGACACATCATTCCTAGGATGGATAAAATAATGAATACGGTTATAACATTTTTATAATAACATCACAGTATATAAAAGATAATAGATTTATTATTTTATAATTGTAACAACAAAAAAGAGGAAGTGGAAGAAGAAAAGAACATGAAAGAGGTGATGAAATATTTACCTCTTCTTCGGGTTCTTCCTTTTGATTTGATCAAAAGGGCTCCTTATATTGGCTTTCTGACTGAAGGAAGACCTCTGGAATGAATATAGGATAGTTTATAGGATATTTGGGCAGGTTTTGTCTAATCCAAATGGCTTTGAAGGTGTGGATTTGAGAGAAGGGGAAGTTCCCTTTTATAAGATGGGTGAGGGGAACCTTAGGAAAAGATTGAAATATTATTTTATAATAAAATAATTTTCAGTTTATAATGTCTCCAAAATGATTTATTTCTAGGATAAGGTGGGTATGGGTCGAAAACATCTCAACCAGTAGGTTTTAGACAGGTTTGGGTTACTATATTAACCTTATCCTCTATATTTAACTCTTAGTTAATTAGTTTGACATTTACCATGTCTCTTTATATTTTTATATTATATGGTTAATAAACTTACAATAAACTTCCAAGATAACCTAAAGTAGTTCATTAATGACATATATAATATTATTTAAGAACTTTGGCCAAACCGTATATTTTTAGGAATAGAATATCAATTAATAATACAATATTTGTTTTAAAAACTATTTTATGTCAGTTTTGACACTATTTTCTATTTTATTTTTGTTAAATTCATAACAGAGTTATTACTTCAAAAAAAATCCATTTAATCAATTTTAATATGTCACATTAACCTATAAAATTTTTGTATGGCATCAAAACTTTCAAATTATATTTATTTTAACATCTATAATATCATTTATTTGACACTTTCATTAATAAGGAAAATATTGCATCATCATTGAGTCATAAATAAATTTCATTATTCAATGTCTAAAATTTATAAATAAAATACCATTACGTATGAAATCATTTTATCTTTCTAATTAATATTTATAGTTGAATAGATAACATATATAACATTATGTAAGAATTTTTTTACTAAAAGATATATTCTTATGTCATTTTTGTATTAACTTTAACTTAATTAATATAAAGTGTCATTATCACTTACAAGTGGCTCCATGGGGTCCCAAAATCGACCCAAGGATGTCCATGGTCGGACATGTATCATACAATAGGTTTAGAACATGTTTTAGGGTAATTTACTATTATTATAATATTTTTTCACCCTTATTTACCGGATTTACCCTTTAACCATGGTAAATAAAATATTTACCAAAGTAATTATTCAAAATGCCTAAAAATAAAAGATACCTATTTACAAAATTTGGACCTCCTGATTATAAATATTGAATCCATTTTTCTAAATTCAAAATACAGAAGTTGGAAAAATTAATTTAAAATTAATTCCCGTTGTCAAAACAAAAAACGTGTTTTTAAGAAAAAATAACTATCGAAAGATTGACACTTGCTTATGTCCAGTTTAAATGTGAAATTATATCCAATGAACAACATTAGATTAAATGGTAAAAATATAATCTAATTATACTTAAAAACTTCACAATACTATAATTTATCACTATAAATTATTTTGATTAAAATAGTTGTTTTTAATTAAAATTTAGTGTTTTTTACTTTTCATCAAAAACAGAATGATTTCATAAAAATACGAAAAATTCACTCGAATCTAATTTTGATATTCTGAACCCAAAAATGATTTCAATTTTAATATATAAAATTGATAAAATTTCAAAAAGTGGGTATTACTATTCATACTGTCTAGTTTGATTGGTCACAATGTGTTAGAATCTCAATGTTGCGTACAACGCAAGCTATTGAATTATTCAAAGGGAAGTGTACCATGGAAGCTTGGGGTGTTACATTCTCACCTCCTTCAAAGAATTTCATCCTTAAAATTTCTAGAATATTACTGCATAAAACGATTTGGGTGGTTCTTCATCATATGTTCCTCAGGTTCCCACGTTGCTGCTTCCATCTTTTGTTTTCTCCATATAACTTTTACTAGACGAGTCATCTAGTTTCTCAACACTTGTTCTCTTGTGTCAATAACCTTGAAATGCTCTTCGTAATAAGGTAGATCGGGTTCTAGTTCTAATTCCTCATAGGTAAGTGCATGTGTTGGGTCAGGCATGTATTTTCTCAACAGTGATACGTGGAACACATCATGAACTTTGGAGAGACTTAGCAGCATTTCCAAATGGTAATCTACATCCCCAATTCGTTCTAGGATTTCGAAAGGTCCGATGTACCTAAGACCCAATTTACCCTTCTTACTGAAACGTATAACACCCTTCTATGGAGATACTTTCAAGAAAACATGATCTCCTACCTGAAATTCCAAATCCTTCCTTCAATTATCAGTATAGATCTTCTACCTACTTTGAGCTTCTTTAATGTGGGTTTGGATTACCTTCACCTTTTTTTCATCATTTCCTTACAACGTTCTGGGACTATGAGTTTTCTGTCACCAACATCATCCCAACAAGTTGGTGTGAGACATCTCTTTCAGTATAACGCTTTATATGGTGTCATCTAAATACTTGAATGGAAGCTATTATTATAAAAAAATATACTAGATGTAAATATTGATCCCACATACCTTAAAAGTCAAGTGAGTAAGATCTCAACATGTCTTCTAAAGTTTGAATAGTCCGTTTTGATTTTCCATCAGTTTGAGGGTGGTAGGCAGTGCTCAAATGAAGTTCAATATCCCGGGATTTCTGATGACTTTTCCAAAATCTTGATGTAAAACGGGGATCACGATCAGAAACAATCGATATGGGTACTCCATGAAGTCTTACAACTTCATTAATATATATCCTTTCTAAACGTTCAAGTGGTAAATCTTATCTTATAGCAAGAAAATGTGCTGACTTGGTAAGACGATCAACAATGACACATATTGCATCGTTCCTTATAGGAGTCTTTGGTAGTCCCATGACAAAGTCCATCATAATATTATCCCATTTCCACTCAGGTATGGGAAGAGGTTGCATGACTCCTCCAGGCTGTTGCCTTCTAGCTTTCACTTGTTGAAAAACCATATATCTTGACACAAAATCAGCAATCTCCCTCTTCTTATTGTCCCACCAAAAATGTTCCTTCAAATCTCTATACATTTTGGTGCTCCTAGGGTGTATGGATAAATTGGAGCTATGAGCATCATCCAACAATTATCTTTTTAGATCATGTATATCGGGAACACAAAGTCTCTTCCCAAATTTCAAAATTCTATCTTTATATACGAAGTCACTCAATATCTCGTTATTCACAGCTTTAATATTCTTTTGAAACACCTCATCATTAGCCTAAGATATGTTTATCCTTTCTAGTAAATATGTTTTGGCAACCATTTGAAAAAGAATTGATGTTTCACCTTCCATGGTTATTCCCATATCCATCTTTACTAGATCCATGTATATAGGATCCTTTTCAACACCCATCTTGTTAAAAACATCATGATCCTTTCTACTCAAAGAATATTATACCTTATTTTCCTTCCCCGAGTGGTAGTGTATAGTGAAATCATAATCCTTGAGTAGTTCAAGCCATCTCCTTTTCCTCATGTTGAGTTCTTTCTGTGAGAAAATATACTTCAAACTCTTGTGGTCAGTATAAATCTCACATTTTTTACCATATAGATAGTGTCTCCATATCTTCAAAGAAAATACTATAGTTTCTAACTCAAGATCATGAGTAGGATAGTTTTGTTCATGAATTTTTAGTTGTCATGATGCATAGGCAATAACCCTATCATTCAACATAAGGACACAACCAAGTCCTTTCTTTGAAGCATCAGTATAAATAAAAAACTCATCATTCCCTGATGGTAGAGTAGATATAGGAGCATTTACTAATAATCTCTACAATTCTTCAAGACATTCTTCACACTCTTTTGTAAAAAAAAAATTTAACCCCTTTACGTGTGAGCTTGGTTAATGGGTTTTCCAATCGGGAAAAATTCTGGACGTAACGTCGATAATAACCTACTAAACCAATAAATCTGCATACCTCAGTTATACTCTTCGGTGCTGGCCATTCATAGATTTCCTTGGTCTTTGAAGGATCAACAGATATTCCATCCTTAGAGATAATATGGCCAAGAAAAAAAATCTCTTGAAGCCAGAATTCACACTTGATAACCTTCACATATAATTAATTTCTTCTAAGAGTCTTCCGGATAATGCACAAGTGATTTTCTGGATTTTTGTAGTTTTTAGAGTATACCAAGACATCATCAATAAATACCACAACAAAGTCATCAGGATATTCCTTGAAAACATTATTCATTAGATCCATGAAGACAGAGGGTGCATTAGTCAATCCAAAAGGCATTACGGTAAACTCATAATGCCCATACCTAATTCGAAATGCTATCTTCGAAATGTCTTCCTTCTTCACGCACAACTGATGGTATCCATATTAAAGTTCAATCTTTGAAAAATATTGATCTCCATGAAGTTGGTAAATAAATAATCAATGCGAGGTAGGGGATACTTTTTCTTTATTGTTATAGCATTGATCTCCCTATAGTCAATGCACAACCTCATAGATTCATCTTTATTCTTAACAAAAAGTACAGGGGCTCCCCATGGAGAAACACTAGGGCAAATAAATCCCTTATTAATCAATTCCTCTAGTTGTTTCTTTAGTTCCACTAATTCCACAGTGGTCATTCTATAAGGGGTCTTCGATATGGGCCTTGAACCAAGAATTAAATCAATGGAAAACTCAATTTCTCATTCTGGAGGATGTCCAGGTAAATCATCTGGAAACACATAAACATATTCTTGCACAATAGGTACATCTTCTTTTTGAACATTATTTTACCCATCCATAGTTATTTAATTCTCTTCCTCCCTAATAATTGAATTTAGTTGAGCTATTGGGGGTGGAACTAGATAATAATTAGGTGGTGACGATTCTTCTCTAAAGATGGTGTTCTTTATCATCGTCATCAAAAATAGTAACCTCTATCTTCTTACAATAAATTTTTTCATCATGGTCTGAAATCCAATCCATACCGATGATTATATCAAATTCAATCATGGGTATAATGATGAGATCAACAGATAAAGAACATTTATAATCCCTAATGGGGACTAATTCAAAAAACTTTGTTGAAATGATACTTCCCTTAAGAATTTTGACTGAAAACTCCCTTGTTAAATCAAATTGGAAATATCTAATTTTCTTAGCAAACTGGGAAGATATGAAAGAATGTGATGATCCCGAATAAAATAAATCATTTTCTAAACTTGAGGAAACCATTAAATTACCAGCCACCACATCTTTCAAAGCTTCAACCTCAGCAGTAGTGATAGCATAATCTTGGCCTTGATCCCTTTGACTTTTCTAATGTAAGTATCCTTGGGTCTTAGGACATTAATTTTCATAATGCCCCCTTTCTCTACAATTGTAGCATTCAACATTGACAGCCTCTTTCTTCCCCTTACAATTACGAGCTTGGTGGCCTTTTTCACCACACTTGTAACAGACTATCATTCCCTTCAAGCAAGTATCGTGATGTTTCTTACCACATTTAATACAGGATGGATATTCAACTTTTCCCATCTTCCCCTTATTTCCATTTCCAGAGTGTTCGACAGATATCTTCTTCTCTTGCTTTGCTTTAAATTTGTAAGACTTAATAGAATTCCTTTTCTGTCTTGATAGCACATGAGACAATGTCTTTGTATGGCTAGAAGGATTATGAGACTAATTATTGATGGATAAAGGGTTTTAAACCATCAAATAAATGATCAATATTACTTCTTTGGTTATGTATATAATCTGCAGCATGCTTCGCTAACCTTGTAAAGTTAGCTTCATACTTTGTGACATTCTCATCCTCATTTTTCCTCAGACTCAGAAATTGTCTTTCCATATCTGCTCGATGGCCACGTGGAAGGTATTTTTCTAATAAAAGTCCTTTAATCTCACTCCATTCCATATTTGATACTTCATCATCTTCCTTTGTGTTTTGAATCAATGAACACCATTGATTAGCATCTCCAGTGAGGCGGTAAACTGTCATGACAACTTTTTCCCTTTCACTACTCCCCAAGGCGTGGAATATTTTCTCTAAGGAATTTATCCATTGCTCAACTACTAATGGATTTTTACTTCGATTGAATTTTGGTGGTTGTTGCCTCATGAAGTGATCTAGCATTGATCCTCCACGTTGGGGATCAGGGTGCTCCATACGGGTAAGGTTATTATTCATAACCTAAGTGAGTTGTCCTAGTATGGTGATAAGTTGATCAGCACCAGTTGCTTCACCAGCTCCTCTATAATTATCTTGAGTAGGAGAGAAATCTTTACTTGGATTACATGCGTTGATATGGTGTCCATTCCTTCCACTAGGCACCATTTCTAAAAAATGGCATAAACTAGATTAGTTTATGAATCGAAATACATAATTCCAAACTTGTAAAACACTGAACATAAACTAAACAGTTAATGGGTATAATTCATAATCATAAAAATGTTTTCTTTTAGGAATTATATACTCATAAACAATTCATAATTTTTTGTAAAGAAAATGAGAATTATCTTAAGCATATCCCCTCGAGAGTGTCGTAACCAAGAGTGCAGCAAGGCCTATTGTCGTGCACCAGTTCCTGTTCGAGTCTAGCTCAAAGCAGTGTTTTCGGGTTTTACCCCTAGGTACATCTATTCCAGATCCGCCACTACCTGCTCGTTTCCATAAAGGTATGTATTGGTTTGAAAACTCACAAAATCTCTACAATACCAAAATTCTAGGAAGTTCTTCTATATTAATCCTCAAAGTCTATCTTAGGGTAATGTGCTCTAATTAGAGTTTATCTAAATCTAGACTCCAAGGTTTGTACTAAACATACTCTGATACCAAGTGTAACCCCCCGACCCTAGTTACCCAGAGTCGGTGCATTACTACATAACATTGGCATGGTACAAGAAAATCATGTCCTGAAATACCGATCAGTTTAGTGGACTTAGAAATACTAGATACATTCATAAGGTTTACATTACATTATAAAATTGAAAACTATAAAAACATTGTTTCCATAGACCACAATCATATCCCCTCAGACTATCCCTGCTGGTCAGACATAAAATACTTCTTTGCATCCTGGAAAAAATAAAACATAGAAAGGGGTGAGCTCAGATGCTCAGTAAGGATAACAATATAACTGAAACTTTTATATATAAGCATAAACATTTAAGGCAATGTATAAGACTAAAACAAAAGCTTTTTAAAATTTAACTTCAGAATAATATGGCAATGATAAAATCAAATAATTCCATTTAATTATTCACATGAATATTCTGCTAGTCGAATAATCACATGAAATATCAATAGCCACTTTCATAATTATGGAATGCATAATGCCAAACTCCATAACCACATATTCAAGGCCTTGTTCCAATACTACAAATAAGATTTTGTCAAGGCCTTGTTCCAAGACACTAGTTTGTCTCATGAGACCTACTGATGCATTGAGGAGCTATAGTGGACTCTACCCTTCACTTACTAAGTCCAATGCATTCCTCATATGAAAAGGTTTAAACATAACAAAAACATTCATATTAAAACTATCACATGAAATGTCAATACTTTATCCTTAAACCATGAATGGTATAATAATAACACATCCACAGTCAAACATATCACAAAACCTTCAATAAAATATAAATGTTTTTAATTATAATAAATCAACTTCAAATAAGCTCAAAATCCATTAAAGGATGTTGACATAGATGAAATCAAAACTTTTTTTAGAGAAATATCTCTTTCTATTTAGAAATCATTTAAAATTAATATAATTATAAAATAAACATTTATTTTGAAAATATTATTATAATATTGTAAGGGAATCTTTGATGATGTTATAATGGCGGAAAATATCTGCACCCGCTGTATAAGTTAAGAAAACATTATTACCTTAATTTTGTCGAAAAGGTTATAAGGTACCTTGTTTGGAAAACAAAAGAAAGATTCCTTTCAAACAATTTTATAAAAATTCAAACAAGGGTATAAATGAATTTAACCCATAGTATATTAAATGATAATAATAATTTTTAATACATTTTTAAGAAACACGGATGTGGATGATAAAGAGGTCTGAATAGATACTAATATAAAAATAACCTCGGATAATAAAGAGATTGTGAAATTAACCCTTAATTTGTAATTTTCCTTGCTTGAGGGTAGGTTAAAGTCTTGTATAATGGTGAAATAAATATTATTAAATTATACAATAACTATATACATTAATATGATATCATATATTCTCTTCTAATATTTCTTTGTTAATGATATTTCAGTAGTATCATCATTTCGGGTGTTAACTGATTCATTTTCCTTTATATGATTTGTTAAGTAATGTTTTTTGGATAGGGTGTATCTTATTCATATTCAGAATTATATTAATTATTTAAACACTATTTTTAATCATAAAATAAAAATTAGTCTTGAATGGATACGATGGGGAATGAATTTCATCACGTTTATGGAGACGGTAATCCGTACGTACGCACGAGCGAAAATATCATTCTTTTGATTTTAAAATATTATATAATTGGATAGTATATCATATATACAGAATAATTATCATGTTATATTTATTATTTACATCATTTATACTCATTATTATACACATCCAAATGATAAAGTGTTTGAATAACAAACTACACCACGACGTGGAGACGGTAAGCCGTACGTACGCACATATGGTGACATGTCATTCCAAGGACGGATAAAATAATGAATATGGTTGTAAAATTTTTATAATAACATAACAATATATATAATATACAGGATTTATTATTTTAAAATGGAAACAAAAAAAAGGAAGTGGAAGAAGAAAATAACTTGAAAGAGGTGATGAAATATTTACCTCTTCTTCGGGTTCTTCCTTTTGATTTGATCAAAAGGGATCTTTAGGTTGGCTTTATGACTAAAAAAAGGCCTCTAAGATGAAGGGAGTATAGTTGAGAGGATATTTGGGCAGGGTTTGGCCAGGCCAAATGGCTTTGAAGGTGCGTATTTGAGAGAAGGGGAATTTCCCTTTTATAAGAGTTGTGAGGGTCAGCTTAGGAAAAGATTGAAATATTATTTTATAATAAAATCATTTTCAGTTTCTAATGGCTCCAAAATAATTTATTTCGAGTCTATTGTGGATATAGGTCAGAAACCACTCAACCAATTGGTTTTAGACCGGTTTGGGTTACTATATTAACCTTATATTCTAGATTTAACTCTTAGTTAATTACTTTGATATTTACCATGTCTTTTTGTATTTTTATATTATATGGTTAATAAAATTACTATAAACTTCCAAGAGAACCTCAAGTGGTTCATTAATGACATATATAATATTATTTAAGACCTTTGGCCGAACCTTATATTTTTAGGAATAGAATATCAATTAATAATACAATATTTTTTTAAAAACTCTTTTATGTCAATTTTGACACTATTTTCTATTTTGTTTTTGTTAAATTCCTAAAAAAATTATTACTTCAAAATAAATTCATTTAATCAATACTAAAATGTCACATTAACCTAGAAAATTCATTTATGGCATCAAAACTTTCAAATTATATTTATTTTAACAACTATAATACCATTTATTTTATTCTTTCATTAATAAAGAAAATATTGCATCATCATTGTGTCATAAATAAATTTAATTATTCAATGTCTAAAAATTATAAATAAAATAAAATTATGTTTGAAATATTTTTATATTTCTAATTAATATTTATAGTTTAATAGATAACATATATAACCCTTTGTAAAAATTGTTTTACTAAAAGATATACGCTTATGTCATTTTTGTATTTACGTTAACTTAATTAATAAAAAGTGTCATTATCACTTACAAGTGGCTCCACGGGGTCCCAAAATAGAACCTAGGATGCCCATGGTCAGAAATTTATCATCAATTAGGGTTATAATACATGTTAGAGTAATTTAATATTGTTTTAATATTATTATTATTTTACCCTTATTTATCGGATTTACCCTTTAACCATGGTAAATAAAATATTCACCGAAGTAATTATTAAAAATGTCTAAAAATAAAAGTTATATTTTTACAAAATTTGTACCTCTAGATTGAAAATATAGAATCCATTTTTCTAAATTCAAAACACAGAAGTGGCAGAAATTAATTTAAAATTAATTCTATTTATCAAAACAAAAAAGCGTGATTTTAAGAAATAATAACTATCAAAAGATTAACACTTGCTTAATTCCACATTAAATGTGAAATTACGTCTAATGAACAAAATTGGATTAAATGGTAAAAATATAATCTAATTATACTTAAAAACCACTGAATAGTATAATTTAGCAATATAAATTATTTTGATTAAAAAAGTTGTTTTTAATTAAAATTTATTATTTTTCACCATTCATCAAAAATTGAATGTTTTCAAAAAATACAAAAAATTCACCCTAATAAAATTTCGATATTACAAACCCAAAAATGATGTAATTTTGAAATATAAAATTGATAAAATTTCAAAATGTGGGTATTACTATTCATAACGGCTAATTTGATTGGACACGATGTGTTAGAATCTCGAAGTTGTGTACAACAGAAGCTATTGCATTATTCAAAGGGAAACGTACCATGGAAGCTTGGGGTGTTACAGTATATGTGTGATGATTAACCTATTCTTTATATCATTAAATCTTTCCACACATTATTATATCCATACATACTTTAACCCTTTTGAGGTAACTTAGTTAGTGGGATATAAAATCAGAAGAATGTTATCACGTATAATTGGTAGCATTAAGATAATATAATAAAACTATAGATTTATGTGAAACATGAGGGTATATGATATTCCAAAATTTCCTTTGTTTTTTGAAGATTCCATAGAAATTCCCTCACTTGTGACCATGTTCCCCAAGAATGTGACTTTCTTCATCCAAAATTCAAACTTTATAAACATAGAATATGTTTTTTTTCCTTTATTAAGGTCTCTAGCACAATCCTTAGAAGCTCTTCATGTTCATCCTTGATCATTGATTAAAAAAATATATATTCAATAAAGAATGAAATAAAATTTTCAAGGTAGAATCTAAAGAATCTACTCATCAAATCTACAAACATTTCCCAGGAATTAGTAACTTTAAAGGGAATCACTATGAAATCATTGTATCCAAAACATGTATGGAAAGATGTATTATAAATATAAAATTTATTCAACTTTTGCTGATGATGTACAAAATGAATATACATCTTTTTGAAGCACTGAGCTCCTCAAAGCTAATTGAATAAGTCATCAATCCTTGGACGGGGAAACCAGTTCTTCATAGTGGCCTTTATAAACTCCAATAAATTGATGCACAACTACATGGATTCACACTTTTTCTTGACAAAGAGAATTGGTTCACTCTAAGGTGATCTACCAGGGAGTATGAACTCTTTTTCCATCTTATAACCATTTCTTTAACTCTTCCAGTTCTATCGAGGCCATCGTATAGGGTCATCTGAAGATAGGATTGGAGCTGGGTATAAGCTTAATTGAGAACTTTTCCTCACGGTCTGGGGGAAGTCTGGAAAACTCTATAAAATACACTAGTAAAATCTCACAATATGAATATCTTAAATTTTTATATATTCTTTTGAATCATCCATTTGGGAAATATATTCTTCTTTATTGGGTATTATCACCCAGACTGTTGAGGGATATTCCAAAGGAGATTCATGATCTTCCTTTCATTTGTACAGGAGCGTGGGATGGTTAAGAATTTAGAAAGAGATTTTATATTCTAGATATTTAACATGAGATCTATATAATAAGATGTAATCTATGTCCCTTATATCATCAAATTCCACTAATGGGAGGTGTCACGACCCGTCCTCAGGGCCCGTGCCGTGACTACCCCAAGACCGCCTTCCATAGGCCAGAGGCTGGCGACAGGCACCAAAGGCGTAAATACCGATAACTGGGAAGGTATTGACTTTATAAAAGTAAACAAAACACCACAGAGTACAAGCGGAAGTAATACAATAAGTACAAAAGAAAGTTATGAAAAATAAGTGGGCCAGAATAAAAACCCAACTGAAAGTACAACTACAACTGAATGAAAGTACAACAGAAAAGACAAACAGCTGGAAGAATAAAAGCAACTCATGGGTCGTCCACCTCGGATCCTACCTAAAGGGTTGGTACAGATAGCCCGACTCCTGGATCGTCCACCACGGATCCTACCTGAAGGGTAGGTACAGATAGCCTCCACCATGCTCTCGACTGACAACCTCCTCTGAGTATCATCTCCTCGTGAAGTCCACGTCCGGATACCATCCAGTCTTCGAACACTCGGTCTATGTCAGTGCTGCCCGTCATCTGCAACCAACACAACGAGGTGAGGGCATAGCCTCTGCAGGGGTGAGTATACGATACTCAGTATGGACCCTAAGACCCTCAAGGTCTCACTAAATCCAACAAGGATAACCACAATGTAGGATCTCAACAGATAACCCTTACTTAAGTATAATCCCATACTTATACCTAAGTTATCAAGTAACCCATCTCAATCATGAGGAAACACAAAGGTTATGAAATCAACGGATAACCACTACCTTGTTATATGCCCATACATATACCATAGTTATCAAGTGACCCATCTCAATAATGAGGTAAACACAAAGGTCATAGACTCAGCTAAAACCAGGATTTTCATTATCGAAACTGTAACTGCTGAAGAGCCCCGTCTCTGACGAGTATAGTGATCCTGTCACGACTCCGAGGTACTGCTCACTAACCTAAGACTGCTGAGGTACTCCTCTTGTTGAGTACCGTGGGTTAGCCACCCAAACACAGTAGTGCTTCTCGTCGGGGTCTTCCACCCAAACATAGTAGTGCATCCCCCCTAATAGCATGCAGAGGTACTTCTCCGGTCGAGTACCGCGGGTCTACTGCCTGCTACCAGGCGCTCCATCCGCCATGGGTCTGCACCCAAACACAGTAGTGCTCTGTCCACTGGGCTAGTCGACTCACTCCAAGTCGAGTCGGTCAAGCAGTCGTCAGGTCTCAGCTGGCTACACGGTCTCCGTACTCCGTACGCTCGTCTCCAGGAGGGTCCACTCCATGAGGTACAGGTCAATACTCCATGTATCACAAAATCCCACGAAGAATAATCTCAAAGGAATGCCTCGTCATAGGGGTCTCAACGCAATAGACGACGCGTCAATCGGACGCCCGGTCTGTGAGTTATTAGCCTTTTCGTCCGAGGGGCTGGTTGGTTTCGTGTGCGAACCAACCCGACCGTATCTCAACTGTACCCCGAACTCTCATAGGGTATACTCATAGGGACCATTTCTCAACGTGATCACCAACGCCACTGATGGTTCATCAAATGGATGTCCGGTCTAAAAGTTATCAGCTTTTCCGTTCTAGGGGCCCGGTTGGATTTCGGGTACAATCCAACCCGACCATACTCCAAATGTGTCCAAACCTCAGGAGAAGTATGCTAAAAGGTCTGTCTCATCAAGAGTAATCCAACAAATTTGACGGCACACAAATCGGACGTCCGGAGCTCAAGTTATAAGTGTTTCCACTCTGAGGGCCCGGTTGGTTTCGGGTTCGAACCAATCCGGTCATACTCAAAGATCTCTGAAACCTTGAGTGTAATATACCAAAACGACTGTCTCGATCCAAGGATTCCAACGCTACTGGCGGTGTGTCAATCGGAGGTCCGAAGCCCATGTTATAGCCAAAGGACTGAAAACAGTCCGAAATGGGGGTTTTGGGCCCGGCCCGAGACCCACTGGGTCGGCCCGAACTGGGTCTGGGTCCGGCCCATTAGGGCGCAGCCCAGCCCGGAAAGGCGCGTCTCAGCCCGGCCCGACCTGGGGGCCGGTTGGCCTGGCGCGCGCGCGGCCCGCGTGGCTAGCTCGGCCAGCGCCGAGCTTGAGCGGAAGGGGGGGCGGCTACCCCCCTTGATTGGAACCGTGGCCCCACGTGGGGGGTCGATCTTTCCAGCGGACGCGGCGATGGGTGCCTTGTCTCCCCCGGGTCCCGCGCGGCCGCGGGGCTGGTCTCCTGCCACCATGGCATCAGCCGCGGCTGTCCCTCCTGGCGGCACGCCGGCAGGGCCTTCTGCGGACCACCAGACGCGCTCTGCTGGTCCGTTTTGCCTGTCGGCTTCGCCAACGGTCCTCCTGGGACCATCTCTTCACTGTGAAGTCTTCAAAACTCCTATGTGTCCCACTCCATCCTCGATCGTCGATCTGCACGTCAAATAAACAAACTGCGGAGTCATCGATTCGCCTTTGCGTCCCCGACTCCGACCACAGTTTCGTTCGGCCTCAACAGCGTGGTGCAACGGTACCACGCTTCTTCGCTGCATTCTTCTTGTTTCCGAATGGTGTCGTTGCACCGCGCGTCTTTTTTCATGCCGTGACAAACACAACATCGAAGGGGGAGGATAGTCGGTCGTGTTCATGTGGTCTGACCTCCTCCCATTATAATGATAACAGGCGGCGCAAGAATAATACAATGAACAGAAAGGAAAATATTCACGAACAAGAAAATTAACCCCTACCTCATGATGTGATCCCTCGATGGATCTGTGGAGAGGTAGCATCGTTCGTTGATGTCGGAAGGTGACGTCGTCATTTGCGGTTTTCCCATGGCGGTGTCTCCGCCTTTGATGGAGACCCGGGAAGTATTCTTCATCGAAGGTCTTGGAAGGCCCGACGTCCCCAAAGTGTACCCAAAGATGTGACGCCTCCCCTATTGTCACATAGAAGGAAGCAAGTGGTACGTCGCCACTCTTTGTGGAGTCGGCGTTCTTTTCTATGAAGCGTCGTTCTTCATTGAGAAGGTGTCATTCTTCAACGAAGAGGAATTCTCTTCTTCTCCTTCTTCTCACAAGAACTCTCTCCAAATTCTCCAACACAAAGTGTGTCCCAAAATAAAATAATGGCTCACCAATTATTTTATTAACACTTCCATTTGAAATTCAAAACTCAACCACTTAATTAATTAATTGAGGAGACTCAATACATTAATTAAGGTGTCTGTTGCCTTAAAAGAATTAAGATGGAGAGAGTGAAGGGGAGAAGTTACACAAATTAAGAGGAGGTTACCAATTAATTCAAGAGGTGAGCTAGCAAGAATTTATTAAAGAGAGGAGGATGTGAAAAGTCACCTTTAAAACCATGGGAGTTTAAGGGGGTCATAAGAAATTCAAGGGGTTATGGTCTCTTGTGGGCCCCACCACACTAAACTCTCTCATGGGAGGTTAGGTGGGTGTGGGCCCCACCTCCCACATATTCACACATGGGAAGTTGGGTGGTTGTGGACCCCACAAACAACTTCCCATGGAAGAATTGACTTCCTTGAACATCAAAAATAAAATTTTACACAATTTTATTTATTACTTCCTTTAATCCCAAAATTTTACTTTTTCCCCCAAACAAACGCACCTACGGTAAAAGTCCTAAAAAGAAAATACCGGCTCTACGAGTTCATCAGTGCCCTTGGATTTCAATTCTGAGCACCGATTCAAAAGATATAAGATCCCGCTCATTCGTTCACTGAATGTACCTGAGATAAAACTTCGGAAATTGATTCTGGGCAAACCAGGCCTCGGAATCAGGTGCCGTCAGAAACCGCGCACTCACAAAATTCCAAATAAATTAAGAAAAAAAATTCATTGAAATTTTTGGGTCTTTACATTACTCCCATATCAGGTCTTTACGTCCCCGTAAAGCTATAACACAAACTAGGGAAATAAATGTGGTACTGAGCATGCATCTGAGCCTTCCGCTCCCATTTGCTCACCTAGGGGTTCCCGTGCTACCAGTGAAAGTGTAAAAGAGGAATCGACCATCCCCATAGGACCCACTCCTGTCGATACTCAACCCCTACTGGATCCCTGTGGAATTCGTCCATTCATCGATGTCCAACTCCCTGGGAGCGATGATGTGTGAAGGATCATTCATGTATCTCTTCAGCTGAGGTTCGTGGATGATATTATGCACCCGGTGCAACTGAGGTGGAAAGGTCAAGTGGTAAACCACCTTTCCTACCCTGCTGAGGACCTAGAAAGGTCTGTAAACCTCGTCGAGGTGTGACCCGTAGAAGGATGTGGTCGTCATCCTTGAACTGTAGAGGCCTCCTGTCAGCTCTGTTGGAAGGGGTGCCGCAACTCTGGAGAATTCTAGCACAAAGGTATGTTTGTCCATCTCCTGAGTGATCGAATGCACCCTCTTATGCATGATTCCATCCTGTGCTTCCTGGGTTTTCCTTTTAGCCGACCAAGGAAAACCATATCCCAACGTTGTAGATAAACCACAAACTTTGCCTAATACAGTCAATCTATGTAGGAACTGTGGATCCAATCCATACTCAGACCAACATCGTAAGGCCTCGACGCTGCCACCAATAGATTCCAACCAAAACTCTCACCTCGTGGGTCATATCACACTGTCGGCGTATGTGTTATTATTGAGACTCCTCCCAAAGGTATCTCCAGACATGAGGGTCAAGTCTACTTCTTACTGGAAACTCCATGCCTGGGACATGATTCGTGGAAGGAAGGAATGATTCGTATCAATGTCTTGTTGTTACGGAAGCTAGTAGAAGACACAGTCCGTACTTCAAATCATCCTTAGATCCTTTCGGTCGCACTCCTTGACCGCATGAAGCTACTCTTTCCCCCACCCTCTAGCTCCCTGAGCCTAGTGGGGATTACAAGGGCGGGTGGTTGCAACATGTCAAAATGTTCACCACCCCACGCTGCTCTCATAGCTCTGCTTCCATGTCTTCTGCCTTGCAGATTCATCTTTCCTTTTTACTTCCTCTACATGAAACATTTTACACACCCAAGTTTCCGAGACTGGTGCCAGTTTCCAGCTTTCCCACTTCTAACCTTCACTGACTGCATCCATTCAACAAAAGAATTATCAACCACAAAGGTTCTTTCTAGAACCCAAGCATAAGTTGGAATGCATAGAGAAAAGGTGCTGGCTCGGATGTCCTTAAACACACCACGCTCAGAGGTCCGAGATCTGTAGCAGTGATCGAATCACATTCATCGAGTACCAGGAATGGTTTGGTACGCCCTGATGAATTCTCAGCTACCGACATGTTGTCCTGTCGAAGCTGTATAAGCTCTAGAAAACTCTTAGCCACCTCCTCAAGCCAGTCCTCAGTTGCCTGTGAGTCGGGCTCACCTCAGAACTTGAGGGTATCTGATTTTGGAACACGTGTAAGGCAGTAAGCCTACATGAGTCACCTACCGGTACCGCCGGTTGTAACTGTTGACCAACAGGTAGTGATGTATAGCTGACACACTACCCAAAGGCACTATCTCAGGCATCGGTCCATGTACCAAAGCCTCATCACTATGCGGACCATCCTCATGGTCACTCAATGGAAAACACTAGTAGCCAAGTCCACCATACACTCTACTGGTGTCTCAGCTAGGCAGAAAACTCTAGCAATCACCTCCAGCCAGTCCTCTACTGTCTGGGAATCTGCCTCGCCTCGTAACCTCGGAGGCCTCTGCTGCTGGAACTCGTGAAACACGCTCTGCCAGCATGCACCGTCCACTAATACGGCTGGTGGCATCTGCTGCCTAACGGGTGGCGGTGCTGCTGGTACACCACCCGAAGGAGCCAACATAGAAAGAGGGCCCTGCACTAGAGCCTCATCGCTCAGTGAGCCGTCATTGAGTACCCTCTCGGAAACTCCAACTGACTGTCTGCGTGGAGATATCCTAAACAGATGCGACACGGTCAAATGATTTAAACCTGGTGAGATGACCTGGTTTGACTTGACATAAAGAAAACTTTTGAAACACACACGCAATCAGTGTTTTCATGCACTAAGTCGGAAATCAGTAGTCAGGGTCCTGGTGTATGGATACGTCAGCCGCCGCACCAACACTGGACTCCCTGAACTGAAGACCACACTCGGTAACCTCAACACTATTTCTTCACAGAAAGAAATTATCAGAGTCATAAGTTCTGCGGGAAAACTGACTCCTTTGATACCAATTTGTCACGACCCGTCCTCGGGGCCCGTGCCCTGACTAACCCAAGCCCTCCTTCCATAGGCCAGGGGCTGGCGACTAGCACCAAAGGCGTAAATCCCGATAACTGGGAAGGCATTGCCTTTATAAAAGTAAACAAAACACCACAGAGTACAAGCGGAAGTAATACAATAAGTAAAAAAGAAAGTGCTAAAAAGTAAGTGGGCCAGAATACAAACCCAACTGAAAGTAAAGCTACAACTGAACAAAAGTACAACAGAAAAGACAAACAGCTAGAAGAATATAAGAAAGTCCTGGGTCATCCACCTAGGATCCTACCTGAAGGGTAGGTACAGATAGCACAGCTCCTGGATCGTACACCACAGATCCTACCTGAAGGGTAGGTACAGATAGCCTCCACAATACTCTCGCCCACAACCTCCTCCGAGTATCGTCTCATCGTGAAGTCCACCTCCGGATACCGTCTAGTCCTCGAACACTCGGCCTTCGTCAGTGTTGCCCGTCGTCTGCAACCAACACAACGAGGTGCGGGCATAGCCCCTGCAGGGGTGAGTATACGATACTCAATAGGGACCCCGAGACCCTCAAGGTCTCACTAAATCCAACAAGGATAACCACAAAGTAGGATCTCAACAGATAACCCTTACTTAGGTATAAGCCCATACTTATACCTAAGTTATCAAGTAACCCATCTCAATAATGAGGAAACACAAAGGTTATGAAATCAACGGATAACCACTACCTAGGTATATGCCCATACATATACCTAAGTTATCAAATGACCCATCTCAATCATGAGTTAAACACAAAGGTCATAGACTCAGCTCAAACCGGGATTTTCATTATCGAAACCTTAACTACTAAAGAGCCCCGTCTCTGACGAGTACAGTGATCCTGTCACGACTTCGAGGTACTGCTCACTAACCTAAGACTACTGCGGTACTCTTCTTGTCGGGTACCGCGAGTCAGCCACCAAAACACAGTAGTGCTTCCTGCTGGGGGCTGCCGCCCAAACATAGTAGTGCATCCCCCCTAATAGCATGCAGAGGTACTTCTCTTATCGAGTACCGCGGGTCTGCTACCTGCAAACAGGCGCTCCTTCCGTCGTGGGTCTGCACCCAAAAACATTAGTTCTCTGTCCACTGGGCTAGTTGACTCACTCAAAGTCGAGTCGGTCAAGCAGTCGTCAGGTCTCAGCTGGCTACACGGTCTTCGTACTCTGTACACTAATCTCCGAGAGGGTCCGCTCCACAGGCTACAGGTCGATACTCCACGTATCAAAAAGTCCCACGAAGAAGTATCTCAAAGCACTGCCTCGTCATAGGGGTCTCAACGCAACAGACGACACGTCAATCGGACGCCCGGTCTGTGAGTTATTAGCCTTTTCGTCGCAGGGGCCCCGTTGGTTTCGTGTGCGAACCAACCCGGCCGTATCTCAACTATACCATGAACTCTCATGGGGTATACTCATAGGGACCGTTTCTCAACGTGATCACCAACACCACTGACGGTTCGTCAAACGGACGTCCGGTCTGAAAGTTATCATCTTTTCCATTTCAGGGGCCCGGTTAGATTTCGGGTACAATCCAATCTGGAAATACTCCAACTATGTCCAAACCTCAGGAAAAGTATGCTAAAAGTTCTGCCTCATCAAGAGGAATCCAACAAAGTCGACGACACGTCAATCGGACGTCCGGAGCTCAAGTTATAAGCATTTCTGTTCTGAGGGCCCGGTTGGTTTCGGGTTCTAACAAATCCGACCATACTCAAAGTTCTCCAAAACCTTGAGTGTAATATACCAAAACAACCTTATCGATCCAAGGATTCCAACGCAACGTACGGTGCCTCGATCGGAGGTTTGAAGCCCCCCTTTTATGGCCAAATGACTGAAAACAGTCCGAAATGGGGGTTTGGGGGCCGAACCGACCCGGCCCGAGACCACCTGGTTCGGCCCGAACCGAGTCGACCCGAACCGGGTCTGGGTCAGGCCCATTAGGGTGCGGCCTGGCCCGGTGGGCGCGGCCCGGCCTGGGGGCCGGTTGGCCTGGCGCACGCGCGCGGCCAGTGTGTCCAGCTCAGCCAGCGTCGAGCTTGGGCGGAAGGTGGGGCGGCTGCCCCCCTTGATTGGAACCGCGGCCCCACGTGGGGGGTCTCTCCTGCCAGCGGACGCGGCGTTGGGCACCGCGTCTCCCCCAGGTCCCGCGCGGCCGTGGGACCGGTTGCCTGCCGCCGCAGCTTTAGTCGCGGTGGTCCCTCCTAGCGGCACGCCGAGCGCCGCCACCTCCTGGCGGCCGGCCGATGCCAGCCGCTGCCTCCAGCCGCCGGCACTGTCGTGCCGGCGTGGTGCACCGGCAGGGCGTTCCGCGGACCACCGGATGCGCTCCGGTGGTCTGTTTTTCCTGTCGTCTTCTCCAGCGGTCCTCCCGGAACCAGCTCTTCACTGCGAGGTCTTCAAAACGCCTCTGCGGCCCATTCTGTCATCGCCCATCGATCCGCACGTCAAATAAACAAATTGCGGAGTCTTTGATTTGCCTTTGCAGACCCGACTCCGACCACTATTTCGTTCGTCCTCAACAGCACGGCGCGACGGCGCCGCGATTCTTCACGGAATTCTTCTTGTTTCTGCGCGATGCCATTTCACCGCGCGCCTTTGTTCATGTCACGACAAACACAACATCGAAGGGGGAGGAGAGTCGGCAGTGTTTGTGCGGTCCGACCTCCTCCCGTTATAATGATAACAGGCGGCACAAGAATAATACGATGAACGGAAAGGAAAATATTCACAAACAATAAAATTAACCCCAACCTCATGATGTGATCCCTCGATGGATCTACGGAGAGGTAGCATCGTTCGTTGACGTCGGAAGGTGAAGTCGTCGTTTGCGGTTTTCCCACGGCGGTGTCTCCTCCTTTGATGGAGATCTGGGAAGCGTTCTTCGTCGATGGTCTTGGAAGGCCCGATGTCTCCAAAGTGTACCCAAAGATGTGACGCCTCCCCTCTTGTCGCAGAGAAGGAAGAAAGGGGTACGTCACCACTCTTTGTGGAGTCGGTGTTCTTTGCTATGAAGCGTCGTTCTTCGTTGAGAAGGCGTTGTTCTTCAACGAAGAGGAATTATCTTCTTCTCCTTCTTCTCACTAGAACTCCCTCAAAATTATCCAACAAAAAGTGTGTCCCAAAATAAAATAATGGCTCACGAATTATTTTATTAACACATTCCATTTGAAATTCAAAACTCAACCACTTAATTAATTAATTGAGGAGACTCAATACATTAATTAAGGTGTGTGTTGTGTTAAAATAATTAAGAGGGAGAGAGTGAAGGGGAGAAGTTACAAAAATTAAGAGGAGGTTACCAATTAATTCAAGAGGTGAGCTAGCAAGAATTTATTAAAGAGAGGAGGATGTGAAAATTCACCTTTAAAACCATGAGAGTTTAAGGGGGTTATAAGAAATTCAAGGGGTTATGGTCTCGTGTGGGCCCCACCACACTAAACTCTCCCATGGGAGGTTAGGTGGGTGTGGGCCCCACCTACCACATATTCACACATGGGAAGTTGGGTGGTTGTAGACCCCACCAACAACTTCCCATGGAAGAATTAACTTCCTTGAATATCAAAAATAAAATTGTACACAATTTTATTTATTACTTCCTTTAACCCCAAAATTTAACTTTTTCCCCCGAACAGACGCACCTACGGTAAAAGTACTATTAAGCAAATATTGGCGCTGCGAGTTCATTGGTGCCCTCAGATTTCAATTCTGAGCCCCGGTTCAAAAGTTAGAAGATCTCACTCGTTCGTTCACTGGACGTACCCGAGCTAAAACATCTGAAATTGATTCCGGGCACACCGGGCCTCGGAATCTGGTGCCGTCAGAAACTGCGCAATAGAAAAATTCCAAAGAAATTAAGAAAAAAAATTCCTTGAAATTTCCGGGTCTTTACAGGAGGATTATGAGATTCACTAAAAGATTCTTCTTATATACGCTAACAATAAAAGCGTCTAATACTTAGATTTCAATGACTCCACTAATTGTATTTTTCACATATATATCTACTTCAAGGTATAGAGGATGTGATTCAACAGTTCTAGAAAACATTCAAGATATAAATGATAATTTTTTCACTATAACACCTCGATTTTTTAAAATATAAAACTATTTTAGGTAACGTATTCGACATGCAACACCGAACCCAAACAAATAATGATTATTTAAATATAACCATTTTAACATTTCATTAAATTCATGAATATGATTATGATTAATGAATTTGTGAAATATATATATATACTATATATATTGATTAATTATTAGTAAATAATCAATCAATTTTTGGTAATGTATTTTCATTCTTCAAAATACGTTGTCTTCAATAATGAATTTTCTTTCTTTTTATAAAAAAGTCATAATTATTTTCTAGAACATTTAAAAAATTTATTTCATAAAATGAGTTAATTTTTTTATATCAACATATCAATTTTAATATAGGATTAAAATTTTAAATTTTTTAAAAATATAGATTTTTCTGTGAATAGTGAAAAATACCGTTTTTAAGTAAAATTTCCATTTCCTTTGATAAATTAATTAACTTAAAAGTCCCAATATTATTTCAAATTTATTTCAACGTAAAATTTTTATTATTTATTTATATTTAATTAAATTAATTTCATTTAAATCATCTTTATACTAGATTTTACTATAAGTTTATTTTAAGCATTAAAAATGTATTTTTCTGATTTTTTTTAAAATGAATAATGTTTATCCATTTTGATTAATTAAAATAACCCATAATGAAAATTTATAAAAATGAAATTATTATAATATATTTAAATATTTATGAATTCAAATTCATATAATGAATATCACTAGTAATATAATTAATGTAAAATAATCCCATCCTTAAAAATGTATTTGTTAGAAAAACAACTTTCCATAATGCTTGAAGGTTTTATATTAAAATAAATTCTTCCACTTCTGTGAATTGATTTTGTTAAAATGGAATCCATATTTGGAACCATCATAATTAATATTAGGTAATATGGTCAGCTTAATTTCTTAACAATATGAATAGTAATTTTATTATATATCACTTACCACAGTAAAAGTAAAATATATTAATTAAAGGTAATATAATAACAATAAGAATTTAACAAGGATGAGAAAAAATTTAAATTTAATCATATAAATATTTATATTTTCATTTCATTATAATAATTATTATATTTTTTTCCACTTTGTAAATGATTAAGTAATGATTTTTTATAAAAATTAGAAAAAACACAAATTCTATTTTGTGTAATATGAAAATTAAATTATTAAATTCATTTTTTATGAATTATTGGAATTTAAAATTAACTAATATTTTAATAAAATAATACTATAAAATAATTTTTATTAAATATATATGATAATATAATTTTTATGAATTCAAATGTAATTGTTATAAGGGCTTGAAAGCTGTTTTTGTCAAAAACTAATCATTTCTAAATAAAAGGAAATTATTTTTTAAAATTAAAATTAAAATATTTAGAAAATTATTTTATTAAAATAAATATTATTTTTGGAATCATAAATTTGAAATTATCCAATGGTTATTTTTTCATAATTTTCTGAGATAGTAATATACAGTTTGTATTACAACATCATGATGAACCAAAGGTGATGTAATAAATGTTATAAAAGGTATAAAAGACCAAATATATGTTTCCCATTTTAAATATTGTGATTTAAAGTTTATTTTATTAATTTTATAAAGCCTTTATGAATCCTCCAAAACCTATAATATATCTTAATGTTTTAAAATCATTTATTTAAGGATGTGACTCACTTCCAAATAACCAAGGGTAATATTTTATTATGTTCTTACTTTATCCTTATAAAATCATTAGATCCACCTATATTTAGAAAAAATGGAAAACCTATGGTAATGTTTTTTGTTTTTATTACTTTATTATACAGAGTCCAAAACCTATGATTAGGAAATAATAAATAATTCCTCTCTCTTTTCCTAGATAAACCTACCCAATATCCCATTTCTCTTCACTCAAAAACCACAAATAACATCCTTACTCTGACCTATCTTCTCTAAATTATTCCCTAAGTGCCCCAAATAACTTAATAAGCTCTTACCAAGCTTTTGGAATGACCCTCTCAAGGTAAAGTACCTTCTTTTTCTCCTTTCTATTTAAGAACCTTTATTGAAATTAGCATTTTTAATTTCAATTGGTTATATTTTCATTAATTTATAAGAATTACCTTACTATAAAATTAATGTTATTTTAATGATATATCATTTATCCACTCACATTTTTACCTTTACCTATTTCACTACCATGTTGAAATTTAGTAAGGGATCTCCCACTCTCCTTTTATTCAGGCACCTATTTTAAGTTATGCCTATTAAGTTCTGTTTTTCATGTTGGAATATATTATTAAATATCCCAGTTAATATCCTTTTAATGTATAAATTATGATATACCCATTTCACTCTAATTAATCTCTCCCATGAACCTTTATATACACCCCTTACCATGCTGAAATTTAGTTAGAGATCATTTCCTTCTCTTCTTTATTCAAGTTTATTCATTATCATATGCCTTCTATTTCAAATTAATAATGTTGTAATATGTTTTACATATACCTATTACATTTAATTTGACATATATATTATTATAAACCCATTTTTCTCTCAAAAAACTATTTTATGGATTTTTAAGTAACATTATTATTCTACTGAAATTTCACCATGATTTTTCTATGCCAAAAAAATGTGTAGTGAATACCCATACCTGTTTCCTATCAAGGGTGTTCACCTTTATGCACTTATAATTCATTTATTATAGAATTATAATTACTTATTCTATACTCCATGATCATGGATTAAATTTTTTTGATAAATTATTCTATGTTTTATAATCTATGTGGCATGATTTAGAATGATAATGGAATGAATATGATGTGTGAACCCAGAATTATATAGGGATCCAATGCATTGGATAATGTTTTAGTCTCATGAAACATCATACAATGGATTAGGGAGTGAACCTAATCCATTATGGGATTTTTTACATCATGATTTCATGGAAATTGTCCTTAAACTATGTTTTTGATGCAGTTTTTTAAGTTGTTTCCACATTTCCCATGATGCATTTATGATTATTATGTTATATCATGTCTCATTGTCCATGTTTATGATTATTACACCATTTATACCACATTTACATGACTATTATCTAACATGTATTACTTCATTCATGTTATTCCATGTTTATTCACATACTGGGATTTATAGCTTACCCTTTTCTTATGTATGTTCACAGGTTATCCCATGCAGTTTTTAGTACGATGAAATAATATGATCATGTTAAGCAGGATTTCAATAAATGGGTTGTATTTCCCTATTTTAAGTTGTTATGAAATGTAACTAATTCCCAAATAAACTAGAATTATCAATCTTCCAGGTTGTATTATGTGTAATTTTATGTAATAAATCATTGATTAAAGTTTAATAAAGAGAAGGGTTGTTATAGTTGGTATCAAAGGAAAAGTTTAGTTATTTTTGGTATTAGGATTAGAAAACCCTATAGAAAACCTTGGGGATAAAACAAAATATAATAAGACATTTATAAATTTTGGTAAAGTATAGAGTAAGTGATTTATCAAGAAAATACATCTCTATCAGGATACTATAAGTGGGTATAAATATTGTACATATGTACTTTGGGGTAAAACCTGAAAAAACTTCATTTATCTAGACTTGATTAGGAATTGGTGCACAACAACAAGCATTTTTTCACACTTGGTTTGACACTCCTAGGGGATATGCATTGGTAAATTCATAATCTCATTTTGATTCATTATTATAGGAACAAAAATTCTCAAAAGTGTCAATGTTAGAAAATAGATCATGGATAACATAAATTAAAGCCTAGAAATTAATAAGTTAATAAATAAACATCAATTATAATTTATACCTTTAATGTTAATTGGATTCTCATTTGTGTGTTTAATAGTTTAAAAGTATGCATCATTTGAAGAAAAGATGAGATTATAGTGGAAATTGATTAATTGATGAAATTATACTTCTCAAGAATGTATATTTCCTTATGTTCCAAGTCTAGTTGATGAAGAAGTTCCTTAAATCTAGGAAAATAATCTTGAATCAAAATTAATTTCATATTATGATCATTTTTTATGAATATACGGCCATTTTATGCATCATAGTTTTAAGTTTTTGTGGCCATAGACTTTCTCCTAACCATATTCTCTCACACTCAGTTAGTTATTTGGTGTTATTTTTCTCTTCCATGTCTATGTTTCCACTTCCCACTAATGTTCTCAAACTTGGAAACCTAGTTATGTGATGACCATTGTACTTCCCTTTCTCTCTTTTAAAAAAGATATTTTATTAACCCTTTTTACAATACGGGTTTTCAATAGTGTATTTTTCAAGTATCAAAACATTTATTACCATGATCAAGTACAAATTTCAAGGAATAAATTTATTAAATGGGGAAGAATGTAGCACCCCATATTTATAAAATAGAAAAGTATGTTTGATAGCATATATGATATGCAACATCGAATGAAAACAAATAATGATTATTTAAATATAACCATTTCAATATTTCATTAAATTTATGAATATTATTAGGATTAATTAATTTATGATATATAAATATATATATACTTTATATATTGACTAATTCTTAGTAAATAAGCAATCGATTTTTGGTAATGTCTTTTCATTCTTCAAATTATGTTTTCTTCAAAAATGAATTTGGTATCTTTTTATAAAAAAGTATTAAAATTATTTTATAGAACATTTAGAAAATTTATTTTGTAAATTGAGTTACATTTTTTATATCATCATATTAATATTAACATAGGGTTAAATTTTGGGATCTTTCAAAAACATTGATTTTTCAATGAATAGTGAAAAATATAGTAGGTATTATTAAGTTATATTTAATTAAATTAATTACATTTAAATCATCTTTATACCATATTTTATTATATGTTTATTTTAAGGATTAAAAACACATTTTTCTAAAAACTGTTTTAAAATGAATAATGTTCTTCCATTTTTATTATTAAAATAACCCATATTGATAAATTATTTAAGCAAAAAGTTTAGATTATATATCTGTAATTATGAATTTAAATTCATATAATAGAATTGTTATTTGGAATCAGAATAGTTAATATTAGGCAATGAGGACAACTTAATTTAATAAAAATATGTATAGTAACTATAGTAAATATTTATTACTGTAGTAAAAGTAAAATAGGATAATCAAGGGTAAAATAAAAAAAATTAACAAGGACTAGAAATAAATTAACCCTAATAGAGTTAATATTTATATTTTAATTTCATTGTAAAAATAATTATATTTTTTTTTACTTTATAAAGTATTAAATAACGATTTTTTATAAAAATTAAAAAAAAAGACAAATAATATTTCTTTTAATATGTGAATTCAATTAGTAAATTCATTTTTTATGAATTAATTAATTTTTAAAATAAATAATATTTTAATAAAATATTTATATAAAATAAGTTGTAGTAAAAATAAATGATAATATAATTTTTATCCAGTGAAATGTAATTGTTATAGGGTTTTGAAAACTCATATTGTCCAAAACCCATCTTTTCGGAATAAATAGAAATTATTTTTTAAAAGTGAAAATTCATATATTTATAAAATTATTTGGTTAAAATAAATATTATTTTTGGAATCAATGTTTTTAAATTATCCAATGGTGAATTTTTAATTCAATAAGATATACGAATTTTCAGGTAAAAATTAAAAACATTATAAATATACGGTGTTCATTATGACATCATAATGACCCAAAAATGATGTAATAAATTATATAAAATGAATATAGGACCAAATATATGTTTCCAATTTAAAATAATTTGATTTCAAGTTTATTTTATTAATTTTTTATAGCCTTTACAAATTCTTCAAAACCTATAATATATTTTAAGGTTTTTAAATAATTTCTTTAAAGACATGACTCACTTCCAAATCAGGAAGGGTATTATTAAAATATTTTTGGCCCTTATAATTATAAAATAATTAAAAAAACCCAACTTTGTAAGAAACCATAGAAAGTTTTTTGGTTTTGATTGCTCTATTATATAAAGTACCAAACTGAAGTTTGAGAAAAATAGAGAATTTGCATCTATTTTCCTATATAAATCCACCCAAACTCACATTTATCTTCACTAAAAACGCATTTATCACTTATTTACTCTTAACTCAACTCTCTAGAGTCCTCCCAAGGTGACCCAAATCTCTCAAGAAGCTCATACCAAGCTTTGGGAGTCACCCTCTCAAGGTAAGGGACCTTCCTCTACTCCTTTCAATTCAAGAACCTTCATGGAAATTAGTATTTTTAATTTCAATTTGTTATATTTTAATTCATTTATAAACACAAACATACTTTAAAATTGATTTTATTTTAATGATAGATAATTTAACATCTCACATTTTTACCTTTACTTATGTCATTACCATGTAAAAATTTAGTAAGGTATCTCCCACTCTCCTTTTATTCAGGAACCACTTTTAAGATATGCCTCTTAATTTCAGTTTGTTCATATTAGAATATATTTTTTAAATAACCCCCTTACTACTAATTTCATTTCTAAATTATTATATACCCCTTTAACTCTAATTCATACCTCTCTCAAACCTTTATGTACTCCTGTTATCATGCAGAAATTTAGTAATGGATCCCTTCCATCTCTTCTTTATTCAAGTTTCTTCATTATCTTATGCCTTCTGTTTCCAATTCCTAATGTTGGGATATTTTTTTTTCATATCCCTATTACATTCCATTTTTTGTAAAAATTATTATAGACCCCTTTATCTCTCACAAAACCATTTTATTATCTTTAAGAAATGTCATTATTCTACCGAAATTTCACCACGATTTTTCCATACCAAACAAATGTATAGTAAATACACATACACTTTTCCTATCAAGGGTGTTCACCTTTATGCACTTATAATTATTTTATTGGGGAATTATATGTATTTATTCCACACTCGATGATCTGGGAATAAAATGTGATGATAAATGATTCCATTTTTTATGATCTATGTGGAATAAATAAGCATGAGAATGTTATGAATATGACAGGTGCGCCCATAATTATATAGCGCTCCAATGAAATGGGTAATGTTTTATTCTCATGAGAAATTATACAAGGGATAAAGGAGTGAACCTAATCCATCACAGGACTTTCTATATCTTTATATCTTGGAAATTATCCTTAACCTATGTTTATGATTCATTGTTTTAAATTGTTGCCACATTTCCCATGTTTCCTTTATGATTATCATGATATATCGTGTCTCATTTTTATTGTTTATGGTTTCCACTCCTTTTAGGCCTCATTCATATGCCTATTTTCTAACATGTATTATTTAATTAATTTTATACAATTTTTATTCCCTCATTAGGCTTTATATCTCACCCCTTTCTTATGTATTCTCTATTTTAAGTTGTAATGTAATGTACCAAATTCTCAAAGACACTATACTTATTGATATTTTGTGTTTCATTATGTTTAATATTATGTAATAAGTCATGTATTAAATTTTAATAAATATAAGGGTTGTTATATTTACTCACATGCCTTGTTACCTCCATTAATAGCTTGTTTCAACTAAGTTAATATAGATACAAATTGATGTGTTCAAATTAAAACCACTCTAGGTTTTTGTTTCGAAAGGATATTATACTTTTAATTCCATAATACCTTAGATTCCATATTTCCCCTGTGTAAATACCTTATAAATAATTATATATTAGATAAAGAAACATAAAAAAACTCAAAATTTGTATCATTATAATATAACCATAAATTATAAACTATTAAGAGTATATTTTAACATATTCTTAATATCTAAATTTATTTAAGCCCTTGTCTTGATACCAAATTTAAAACCCACACATAATTATCCCAAAATTTATAGTTTTTATAGCACATGTTTTATCACTTACATCTAAAATACTTTTTTCAGTTTTATAGTTTTATAGAATTAAGAAATTTGTTATATTAAAATGTAGACATTTCCACACAGTGATCATTATCCTCACAAAACATGTTATTTATGAAGACACACTTACTTCATTCAAGGTAACTCCCATAACTATAACTATATCATTATTAACCTTTACACTCAAGCTTAATCCCTTTGAAAAATATTTTAAAACATGTAATGAGAAAAACAAAGTCCAGTAAGAGACACAAATGAAAATAAACGCATCATACCATTTGAAAACCAGAAAATTCTATAAGAAAATTCTCATTATGTATAATAAACATTTGATATCTAATATTCATTTAATTTTCTATGAAAATTACTTAATTTATCAATAGATTTCATAAGACATTATATATGAAATAATACATTAAAAAATCATAATCATAAGGGTTTCTTGGAAAATTAATAAAAATCATGAATTCTTTTTCTTGAAAAATATTATTTTCACTTTTTTTATTTAAAAAAGGTAAAAAACTTTCCTTAAAAACATAATATTATTTTCTTACCTTTTAAAATCAAATGATTTCCTTTATAAACCATTATTATCATATCATATTGGTACCCAGGGTCATTATACTTATATTCACCCTAACCAAAACCTTTATAATGGAAATACCTAAATTAATAATCTCCACATCTATTAGGAGTATCCTATCACTGGTATACTCTGTCACTTTACCCAATGAATTTGATATTTATATCATGATCACCCATCATTATAGCTATATCAAGATCACCCTATATTCATATAGAATATCCAAGAACCATAGAATAATTAAAACACATATATCTTTCACACTAATCATAAACTCATTTAATTTGGAATTCAATCCCATAAGCAATAATTATTTTAGTTATCTCATAAAAATGTGAAGAAATTTTCATTCCCTTAGAAAGTATTTTTTAAAACAAAAAATTATTATAAAATGGGAATAAAATATTATTTGAAAAAACATGTTACATTATTGATTAATATTGATAATTAAAAATTTTTATGAATACAGGAAATGTTTTTCAAGTTTTATACATTAAAAAATATTCATTTTTGTACTTTTGTAAAAAAATCAAACAAAAACCAAACAAGAAACATTGAAAAGATTCATTTTTAATATTTTGTAATGAAATTAAAAAATAGTTTAAAATTAAATTTATAGATATTTTAAGAATAAATTTTAACATTATTGAAGTATTTAAATGAGAATCAACATGGAAGAAAAATAGCTTGAAAGAAAACTTTAAAACGTGATTTTTAAAAGAAATCACCCTACCTTAAGTCCCAACTCATTTTGTTCATATGTATACCCTCCTCAGTAAAATAATTATATTAGTTTTCTAATTTAATAATAAAATTTTTATATTCATTACATTGTCATTATTCCATTTATTTAATTTGTTACCTTGTTTTATTTGGTTACTAAAATGGTTCACGTTTGAAATTTTGGGGATGTTCGGTTTATAAGTCTAAAATGACTTCAGTGTAATGAATAATGTCAAAGGGATCATGGTTCCATAATCTATAAAATATTAATCAAGAAAAAATTATTATTTTAATATATTAAACAATTAAAACTATTGAAGTATGTTGGATGTGGAAAATGAAATACATGGTATCATGGAGGTGGTAGTCAGCACACGCACACGATTGACATTTCCATTTGTCTACCAGATGGAGAAGAAATAATTTATATAATATTTTAAGTTTTTAGAATACCAATTATATTATAAATTTCATATTTATTCATTATTTTCATCCTTATTACCATTCATGTGATTTTGTAATGAAAAAAAGAATCAAATCGCTTCATAGAGGTAGTATTCAACACATAAGCATGAGCGATGTTCTCATTTTTCAACAAAAAATGGTGAAAAGTTAAGTAGTATATTATATTTAGAAATCATAATAATGTTATAAAAATATTATATATTCATTAATTATGTGATTTAAACTAGCTGTATGAAGTGGTGAATGAAAATGAAACACGTCACTTCATGGTGGTGGTGGTCCACATGTACCCACATGTGATGTTTTCATTTGTCATATGATAGAAAAAAGGATAGAAAATGGTTATTACATAAATATAATAACATTTAATTATATATAATATTTTTATTTAATTATTTTATAGTGGTTAAAATTTATTTTAATGAGTTATAAGAATAAATAAACATGGAATAGGCCAGTTTGGACTTATACCTCCTACTTGGATATCTCCCTTTTCTTGAAAATTAATTCTTATAGGATTGATATTTTGAAAAGAATGGGATCCCAAAGGATCATGGGGGACATTTGGTAAGGTTTTTGATTATGTATTGACTAAGATAAGTGGATCAAAGCTATGAATAATTGAGGATATGAGGTTCCCTTTTATAAGTGAGTGGAGTGGCACTCTTGTAAATACGTAAAACATTAAATTAATATAAATTCCTTTCTAAAAGAAAATGGTTCTAATTTAGTAAAATTTATTCAAATTTATAATTAAATGTATTCTAAGGCCAAAATCAACTAAAAATCCCATTTAGACAAGTTTTAGATATATTTTATGTTTTATCACTATATGTAACCCCCCCCCCCCCATAAACCATTTTATCCCTTATTGTGGTAACAAATTTTTACCATGGAAACTCTTCATTATAATCAATAATGAAATCAAAATCATTACTAAATTTAAACCTATAGATTACAAATATAAAATCCATTTTTAAACATTCAATTTTTATAATTATAAGAATTCAATTTTAATATAAGTATGCAGAATGCAACAAAAATGATTTTTATAAAAAATCCCTTTTAAAGAATAAAAAATAATTTTATACCAAAATAAAATATATTATTGACTCTTATGGAAATATTTTTATTATTTTTAATAAAATTGGGTTTATTTAAATTTAAAATTAATCCAAAAACAAATGGTGCTTTGTTCTTACATTAAAAAACATTGCGGTTTTTATAAAAATTGGTATTTTTGACTATTTACTCAAAAATAAAACACTTCAAAAAAAAATTACAATAATTCATCATAATCTAATTCAGATATTCTAAATAAAAAATTATTTCATTTTAACATTTTCAAACAATAAATTTTATAAATTTAATTTTAACATAAAACCATGTATTCCATGGAGAACATTTCTACTAGAATAAATCCATTATTCTAAGACTAAAAATAATATAAAGTTATCATATTATATGTGAATCCATAAAATATATTTATGAAAATTAATAATACATGAATTTGATTTAATATTAAAATCACCTTTTTTGTTAAAAATAGTGGATGAATTAACCATTTTAAATAGTTTTTAACGACTTATCAAAGTTAAGTTAATATAGTATACTCTCTAACATTTTAAGGTAGTTACAACCCTTTACAATTCTTGTTTTAAACTATAGATGCACGACCCAAGATAAGATTTTTGCACACCTAGTGGATTAACTAGATCACCATACCTCTTGGAAACTAGAAAGAAAAAACCAAATGAACCTTTTGAATTGGAAATAAAATTGAACCCTACCTTTTCCTAGACTAAGGAAAAATTGATGCACTTTCCTTTTATTAGCTACGGAAAAACCCATGATTTTTTAGGGTGTAGTATAGAAAAAATATAAAATTTTATTGGTAGTATAACCTAAGATGATTAATTATAGATAATAATATAAAGAATAAATAACTATAGAAAAAATATGAAAAAATTGAGGAGTGATAAGGAAGTAGTTTTCTTGTCAATCATAAACAGATCAAAAGATGATCCCTAATAGAGAGTGTTTTGATTACCAAAGTGTCTTGAAAAGTAATATGTGAAATAATCCTCAAAATAAACCAAAAAAATGAACTTGATATTTCAAAATATTTATACCATGTTTCCATATAAAGAACATATTGAAAATTTTAAAATTTGTATCACTTATTTTATTAATAATCATTCGCATATAATTTCAATGAACTACTTTAAATTTTTCTAATGTTTTTTTTATCATGAGAATTTTTTATTTAATAAGGATGAAAAACATATTCACATGTTATATCTTCAATAATTAATAAAAATAAGTATGCTATAAAATGAAACACATTATAATATTTAATATAATACAAAATATTTCTATTAAACACCTTTTAAATACTTTCATTGAGTATGTGAATTAAACTATTCAAATTTTAAATACATTAAATTTAAATATGTCATGTTCCCAAAATGAAGTGTATATTTTAATACATGCATGATCACATTAAATAAACTTTGAATACATCATAAAATATCTCCATATAAATTTTTATTGGATCAAAATAATAAATAAATATTTAGGGAATAATTAAATCAAGAGAAACATGTGAAAAAAACATCTAGTAATATTAAACATAGATGTATAAGAACAAAAGATTAAGTTTTGAACTAAAATATGAAAAAATTATAAAGTTGTTGTAGTTCATAAGGCAGGATCATGAATTTTCCAGAATTCCACTCATAGTTGATCATAATGTATGTTTAACACTTATCCAAATTTCAACTTTATAAGGTATGTTTGACAATTTTCCAAATATTGAACTCATAAGGTGAGGTCAACACTTTTCCAAATTTTCACTTATGGCAGGTTGATTTTTCTTCTTATAGAAGGTTAATTTTTATTCTGGATTTCAGTTCAATTTTATTCTTATAGTCGATTAATTTTTCTTCTTATGTTTGGTTCATTTTTCTTCCTGTAGTCAGTTCATTTTTCTTCTTGTAATCAGTTCATTTCTCTTCTTGCAGAAAGTTAATTTTTTATTCTTACGTTCAACTCATTTTTATTCTTACAAGAAGTTAATTTTTTTCTTATTGTAGTTAGTTCATTTTTCTTCAATTGTTCATTTTATTTATCTTCTTACGGTAGGATGAGTAAATTACCAAATTTTTATTCTCAATGAGTTTCATACTTTTCTAAATTTTCAGTCAAGGTCAGATCTATAGTTTTTCAAATTTTTATTAACTGACTAACATCAAATAAGATACCAACACATGCTATGTTGTATTTTTATCCAAAATCATTTCATAATAAAAAAATATTTTAATTAACAAATAAATAAATAAATAAAATTTTTTAAGGATCTATTTCAAAATTCTCACCCTTTTTGATAACAACCAAACCAAGTATAATTTCAAAAACCATCTCCCCCTTCCTGAAATTAAAAAAAAAGATAATGTTTCAATAGGAAACCGATCTAATTTCCCTTAAATTATTAAAGACATTAATATATTATCCATAAATTAAAAATCAATATATGTAAATAAAACAAAAATTTCAAAATGAATCATAAAAATTAAGAGGGTTTGTATAGAAATAAAAATTGTTAAGTCAAAATAGATTTTAGTTTCAAGCACCCCTAAATGATTACTAGGAATGAAACTAACCCTACTAATGTTAATATTTAACACATAACTATGATACATTAACTTCATGTACTTAAATAATATTATTCTCATAATGAATAGAATTGTCTCTTTTTGAAAAAAAATAATTTTCAAGGCTCAAGGAGCCACTAAAATAGGGAAAATATTCATGCAAGGATGTGTAATGATATTCAATAAATTAAGTAGAAACTTACTAATAAATAATTATTTAGGAAGTAAAGAATATATAAATAATCAAAAAAAATTACTTCCCTTTAATAGATTTTAAATTTCTATCATACTAAGTTTAAATTTGATTTTATCAAACTTAGTTAAATCTAGGGATTTATTAAATATGCTAGCAAGATTCTTTTCTATGGAAATTGATTCCATAATTATATTCCCTTTTTGAAAATTATCCCTAAGAAAGTGATATATAACATCAATGTGTTTAGTCCTAGAAATATATAAAGTATTTTTAGAGATAGAAATTGTAGAATTTTTATCACAAGAAATCATTATATTTTAGAAATTATATTCAAATTCAAGAGTAGTTTTTAAAATCCATAAAGAGTGTAAACAATAGGATAAAAAATATATTCACTTTTAGAAATCAATAAAGATACTCAATTTTTTTCCTAGAACTTTAAGAAACTAGACACTTACAAGGAAATTCAAATATTCCTGTTGTACTTCTTCTATCAATTTTTCAACTAACAAAATCATAATCTAAAAAATTGGTTAGTTTAACTGAAGTATGAGAAAGAGAAAACAATTAGATATTTATAGAACCTTTAACATAATTAATAATACTTTTAACTACTTTTAAATTACTTTATTTTTTATTAGATTGAGATATAGATCATATGAAAACTAAAAACATCAAATATACTCCAAATGTTATCAAATAAAGTAAGTTACCAATCATTGATCTAAACTTCTTATTAAAAATGGGGTTTATATATTCATCGTTATTTAGGTTAGAGAAGGCACTCATTGGAATATTTAAGTTTTTGTAACTATCAAGACCAAACCTTTTAACCAATTACTTATTATATTTTTACTTATTAAGAAAGATAACATCTTTCCTTTGAACTATTTGATAAACCAAAAAAGAATGTAATTTCACCCATAGAATAAATGTAAATCTTTAAAGACATTATATTTTAAAATCAAGTACAAATTAAATCACTTGAGGATCTAAATATAATATCATTAACATATATTTGAACAATTAAACCAAATTTTGAATCCCTTTGAATAAATAAAGATGGATCAAATTCTCCCTTCTAAAAACCATTATTCAAAAGAAAAATGGAAACCTATCATACCAAGAATGATAATATTTTATTAAAACCATAAAGATATTTAAAAAGTTTTAACAAATAGTCATGAATAATTTATTTCTCAAAACCTAGGTGTTATTTTAAAAAAAACATTTTCAGAAATATATTCATCAAAATAAATTTTTGATATCCATTTGAGAATTTTTAATTCTATAATTATATAAATATTACAAATGGAATTATTATGTATTCTAATTATGTATATGGGGAAAATTATTCTTTAAAATCAATTCCTTGTTGATTGTATTATTGATCTATAAACCTAAATTTTTTTAAATTATTTGAGTACACTAATATAAATTTTTTCTAATGATCCATTTTTTATCCATAATATTTTGATTCATAGGGGGTTTAATGAAGGTCAAGGATTTATTCCTATCAAACTGATTTAATTTTGCAATCATTTTTACAATCAAATTTGAATTAGATAAAGATTCATCAATATTTTAAGGCATAAAATTAGAGATAAAATCTTGATAATAAAAAAATCTTAAATAATTTTTAGTTTTGACACCATTATTTATAGAAAAAATTAATTTTTCAACCAGATGATCATTATGTAAATGTTTTTTCATGAGAGAACCCCCTCCCCTTCTCCTGAATAAATGAATTCAATTCTGAATTTTCAGGTTTATCAAATTTAAAATCTCAAAACTCTTCCTCAACATGATAAAAATTAATATTTTTTTCTTTAAATGATTTTCATTAATTTTAATAGGGATATATTCATCAAAAAATAATTCTAATTTTATAGGATAAATATTGATTTTAAACTTACATAGTCAAAATAAGTCTAGAATGAGTTTTTAAAACTTTCCGTTAGAAATGAGCTATTACAAATAATTGAAAATATAGTATTTAACTATGAATCATTAAATTTATAATAATATGTAATAATATAAATAATTAAAAATTTATTTATTTTTAATTTTATAGAAATAAATATATACCATTTGGATATAAAAATAGATATTTTTCATAGAATTGTTTTTTTAAAATATTATTTTTGTTTAAAAAGGCATAATGTTTATCCATTTTAGTTAATTAAATAACATTTTATGATGAATTATTTAAATTAAATTTATATTTTATATATCTAAATATATTAATTTAAATTCATATAATGATTATTACTGGTCATATAGTTAATATAAGGTCATTTCATGCTATGTATTTCTTGAAAACCCCCTTTTCAATAAGTTTTGGGGGTTAATTTTTAAATTAAATTATTCCAATTATATGAATTGAATTTGAAAAAATAGATTCAATATATATAATTATAATAATTAATATTAGTTAATAATATCCACTTAGTTTTTTATCATAATAAATTTTAAAAACAGTAAAAACTATTTACCATGGTCAAGGTAAAAATGGGTTTACTGGGGGTTAATCCAAAAAAATAAGGCTTAAAATAACCTAGAAATATACTAATAATCTATTGGTTGGTTGTATTTTTTACTTTTACTTCTTCTATTTGAATATGATCCATTTTGGATCTATGTTTCCAAGAATGTGGCAAGACATTATCGAAAACATTTGAAGAATTACAAGTGTTTCACTCACCTCAATTGAACAAGGACACCTCCTCCCCTCACTTATTCAGACCTCTCAATTCATTTATCTTTAAAAAAAATTATAAAAATATCTCATGACATGGTTATTTACATTCTAGATGTTTTAGTTGTCATGAACCGTATTTTCACAATGGGATGACGCCTTTGTTTTTTTGTTTAAATTCATTAATATAGCCATTATAATGTGACCAACTAGATTCCTAGAGGTCACAAATATTGTTCAAGTATTGATCTAATCTTGGGGCCCAAAAATTGGGGGGGAACAATCTAGGATGTGTAATGAGGAGAAACCATGTATCCCAGACTGCATGGACTCCCAAATCGTGTGGGGAATTTCAGAGGAGAGTGGAGGGGGCACACAGTTTTTCTACAACCATGCGAGCCTATAAGAACTCCCATAAAGATTTAATAGGGTTTGGAGACATTGGGTCTCACGTGGCTTATTCACGATTATCCAAAATGTGTGCCTAGACCACAAAGGGTCTTCATTGGGCAGTTTTAGGGTGCACGGTTTGGCCAATCATGCGACCAAATCATGTTCCCCTATCAAGATGGGTAATTTTACTATTTTACCCTTAATGAAATTTATACCTCACCCCACTCTTTCTCATTTCTAGTGATCCATACCTTATCCTCTCCCATTCATCTCTCCCATGGAATAACCTAGATGATTTGATAACTCCATCATCAAGACTCTAAATCAAGCACCAATGGAAGAATTTGAATTGCATCAGTAATCTCTCAATTCCTCTAAATTCTTATCTCATTTAATATTTTTATTTATTGTGCTATTTAGGTTAAATATCATATTCCCTATTTTTAGTGTGTTTATTTATTCTTACTTTTTTCCCCAAAATACTTTGACTCTAAAGTAGATATTGGCTGAGGAGTCATCTACGGACCTGTATTAGGTGTTCTAGAATCTATTCCTTAAAGTTGAGTTTTTTTCATCATTGTGCCTCATGCAAGACTTTGATTCCCATTGCCTTAAAATGTGTTATTTTATTATAAATTTATATGCACATGATGTTAAACTCATCTTAATACTTGAAAAGTATTTATAGGATGTTGACCTCAACCATAGCCACCCCTTTGGTGTGATGGCTTGAATTGACCATTTACATTTAATTGATTAAATGACCAGAACACCTTCTAGGTTTTTGTATTTCATTGTAAATGGTTTTTCCCAATCTTTACTTAGTCACCAAATCACCTCTTCATTTCTTGGTTTATATTAAAAGAAATTTCCATGGCTTTATTAATTGACTGTCTTATGTAAATATTGAATGGCTTGCTTTAAGATGTTTTTCCTTGCATAAATGAATTAAATGTTCTGATTATTTTTCTTAGTTTATGATTTTTAATACCTTGATTAATTATATGGCTTGTTTAAATGAAATGGAAATGGGTGGAAAGTCCACGCAAATTTATGTATGCTTTTATTTAGTGGCTTATATAAATAATGTTTCACTTTGATATAATGGAGTTAGTGATTATGATTATTATGAGTTAATCCATCAAGTTACTATTATTATTATTATGATACTCCATTGATATTGGTTGTCTATGATGGTTAAGGTAATTATTGAGAATGATTTTTCACTCTTCCTTACATCGGGTACTGATCAAGATGTCTCTCGCCATTATAATATTACTAGGGTGATGGGAATCACTTTCCACATTCCTCTGCTTAGGGTGTTGGGCATGACGTCTCACCCCATCTATCTTGAGTGATCGGCATGACGTATCACATTCATTATGAGATGTAGGGAATTACCTTCTATTGGAGCCTATATCTCGTTAGAATGGTTATCGATACTTGAGTTATGCCTCAGGAATATTTAGCACCTAATATCTAGGTATATGCCTACTAATGTACCCACGTACTTAATCCATATAGAAGTGTTTAGTATATAAATACACTATATATATTATTACTCTATATATATGGTTACTAATAAGACTCATTCCAGCCTATGTTGAAGCAGTTTAAGTTCACCAGGTGTCCTATAGGAACCTGATCCGATTGTTGTTTATTTATATTTAACATTTTTTATCATTTGGTTATACCTGCACACTATTGTTACTACGTGTAACACCCTGATCTTTTATGAGAAATATTCTTTTTAATTTCTTTGACATATTGTGTTGTAATATTCACCAAGAGTAACTTGTGATATACGCAATGCTGTATTATATTGTAGTATACTCAACACTATTCTTGGCTTATGTTGCATGCAAGAGCGACCTTCCTCAATAGCGTGTGTTGTACGCAATACTGAGTTTTACTAAACAATGATATATTGTTATAATATTATTATAAACTATCCATTATTAATATTATTAACAACATTTTGAATTTTATAACATTATTATTCATCTTACACATATTCTAGAACATGGTATGATAACAAAATAATTTTTTTGGGTAAAATAAGTATTTTTCAAAAAATGCAGTTTTCTCGCCTTTTGATGGCGCACCCACTTTAAATATAGTTTTTGACAATTTTATAAGTTAAATTAGACAAAATAAACTTATTCATTGAAATCAGGATATAAAAATTTACTTTGGATAAAATTTTGACAATATTTTGATAACCTTCATATTTGGATGAATAGTAAAAATACGCTAAATTTTAATTAAAAACAACTTTTTTCATTGAGATAAATTATATGGTTAAATTATAATATTGAATGGTTATAAAGTATAAATATAATATATTTTTACCATTTAATATAATTTAAGTCATTACCAATAATTTTACACTAAATTCCTAGGTAAAAAATTTCAATCTTTTGCCACATTTTAACTTTTAAAACGCATTTTCTTAACAACTGGATTAATTTTATATTAATTAATGAAACTTCTGTTTATTGAATTTTGAAAAATGGATTCCATATTTGTAATTATTATGTCCAAATTATGTTAATAGGTTACTTTTTATTTTTAGACATTATGAATAGTAACTAAGGTAAATTTTATTTACTACAATTAAAGATAAATCGGGTAATTAGGGGTAAAATTAAGATTATAAAATTACCCTAACACCTAAAAAAATTCTATTGGATGAATAAAATTCGACCAATATCACCTAAGAGTTAAAATAGATTCATTTCATGGACTTTTGACCATGAAAATGATGTAATTATTATTAAAACCAAAGAAAATGACAACATGTCACTCTCTTATATCTTATAAGTGTAATAATTTTAATTTAGTGATAAACTTCATAAAACCTATAATATAAATAGTCTACAGAAATATAATAAAATTATATATATCATTATAATTTATTTAGAATTTTTAGGGATTAAATAATTATTATTAATGGTGACACAATAGTGATGCAGAATTGTTTATTTAGTGAAAAATCAATAATAATGTTTTTATTAAACTAATAGTGACCATAAAATACACCAAAACCAGACCCAAACTTATTTTACATGTACAAGTAAACCATAGTCATCTAATGGTCAAATATTATACCATTAGATGCCTTATAAAAGAAATTATGACACTTATATTATATTATTTTAAATGATGTCAAAGTTGTCACCTTCATGATTTAATAAATATACAAATTTAAATGTTGTGATTTTAAGATGATAAATTAGAGGAAAATTATTATTATGAAATATATTATATTTATATACATCACAATATTTTATTTTTAATTTTTATGCAACAAATAAGTATATTAAATAATTATACAAAAATGTTCTAGTAATTATTTTATTAAGAGAAATATCCAATAAATGGATTTAAAAATATTAAAATAAATGTTATATTAACAAATTAATGTGAACCATGAATTTTTTAGATGAATATTAAATGTTATAAATCTATTAAATATTTTTTCTCGAATATATCCTCTCTATGGATTTTATTTAAATTCAAATAAATGAATAGTTTCAAAATTGACACTATTGTTATTTTATAAAAATAACATATTATTAAATTGTTTAAAAATAAAAAAAATATTTAAAATTTATAAATTGAAATTTATATGTTCTAAAATGTCATAAATTATCCAATTATGGACAAATCACAACACATAAGTAATTATATATAACATTTTAAAATTTAGAATATTGTTACCACAAATAAAATCAAATAGATTAAATAAGGATAAATCAAGATGATAAGGTTTAAAATAAATTACCAACATGTATAAATTTTATTTTATGATGATATTACAACCCTATATCATCACATATTCTTATTTGAGTCATTTTTGGATGTTTTTAAGTGGCGTTTGAGTTTATTATAAATTAATATTTTAGAGGTTTCCAAAAGTGCCCCTCTTTTCCCTTATAAAAGGGAACTTTTTCACTCTCTTATACACAACACTTTGAGCCTTAAATCTCAGAAAAACCCTAACCATTTATCTCCACCACTTACATATAAGCATACTAGAGGTCCTGGACTTCTTCAAAGACCAACTTTAGTTCCCTAAGAGGAGGTTTAGAAGAGGCGCGTCGAAGAAGAGGTAATATCCTTTACCGATTCTTTCAAATTAATTTATTCTTATACTTCATCTTATTTTTTTGTTTAATAATAAAGTAATAACATCAGTATCACTCATATACTGATATGTTATTATAAATATGAACCAACCCTATTTCACCTTCTATCCATCCTACAGAAAATGAAATCACCATGCGTGCGTAGGAACAGAATACCGTCTCCACGTCGTGGTGTAATCTGTTTTTCCACCACCACCTTACTTGGATGGGTATAATGGTGTAAATAATAACTATATATGGTTATTATAACATTATAATAATTCTTAGATATTATATCATCCACTCTAATCCCATTTAATAATTATGGGAACGATATCATCGCTCGTGCATACGTATAGATTACCATCTCCACGACGCGATGAGATTCATTTTCCAAGTTAACCTTTCAAGAACGATTATAAAGTATATATAATAAATAATCATGAAATATATGACATATTAATTATACTGGATTTATGTATATGTTATTTACTTACTTCCATTCAATTTCATAAGGAAACGAAAACAGCATTCATGCGTACATATGGTCTATCGTCTCCATGAATGGTGTATTTATTTCCATTTATAGATCTATTATATATATGTATATTCTGAATATATATTATATATAAATCATTTTTTACATTCTGGAAGTAATTAATCATGATCTATGTAATCATGTGAATAATTACAAGTCAAAACACGGACGATAAGTGAAACGATTTTACCCAAAACGCTGCTTTAACATGGAATTGATAAATGAACGGGTAATATAAAGTCTTGAGTGAATCATATATGATATCATAAATATTATTATAGTTCTTTTAAAAGTTTATAATATGTTTAAACCCACTTTACATGAGTCTCAGACACATACAAAAGAAATCGGACATAAGGTAAGGGATAATTTTACAGTCTCATTTTTATCCAAGATTTCATATACGTAAGTATTTACCGGGGTTATATTTTTCATCCATGTCCATAAAAATGTTTTCATAAAGTGTTTAATATTATTAGATGTATTTTTAATGTTATTTTTATCCCTTTTTGACTTTTACTTTGTGTTATGGAAGAAATATTTCTTTTGTTTACCATACGAAGTACTTTTTGACTTTTCTGTTAAAAGTACGAGGAGAATGTTTTTTTAACTTATACGGCATGAACGTATTTTTATGGTTTCATAACTCCTTATTTTCATGAAGCTTACTCTACAAGATTTCATTAATATTTTCAAAAAAAATACTTTTCTTTTAAAATTTCAAGGCATTTTGTGAAAAGAAAATGATTTTGAATAAGAAAGGATATTTTCCTGAAGAATTCATTTCAAGTGTTTTGTCAAAACTATTTTCAATCTAAGATGACATTATTTAGTATGATCATGTTTCAAGTTTAATGTCTCTATTATTTTCATGGTTAGATTTTTCTTATTATGAAATGATATCCATTTGTTTTATATGGATTATGGTATGATGGGATGATGTTTATGAAACCCATTTTATTCTTTGGGTTATGATGAATGATTTATGTTTATTTTGTGGAACAAGTAAGAATGATTTAATTATGAGATGGGTGGGACCTATATCTCCCTCCAATGCATTGGGTAAATATTTATATCTCATGAGATAGATATGGCTAGAATGGAAAGTGAATCTGGTTTAGTAATATAGGGTCGGAACGGCAAGTAAAATCGGTTCAGTAATGGACTTTGTCCACTATTATGGTCTTGGAAACAATGCCTTGGCTGCTATGGAAATAATAACATGTTATTAATGGTTTTCGACAATTACATGTTTTATTCCCATGCCATTTTATCATGATTAATTTTCCTTTATGATCTATGACTTATGTACTACCATGATTTATGTCATTGCTCAAGAATTTGATGTTTTATGTTCATGGTTTTACGTTAAAATGTTTATGGATTGTTTTTAAGTTCTTAATGTTTACCCTTACTGAGCATTTGATCTCACCCTTTTTATGTTTTCTTTTCCCCAGGATAAAAATAAAGGTTTTAGGTAAGAAAGAAAAAGGGGAAGATCTTTATGGGAGATGTTTATGATATTTCACCATGATTAGAATATTATGTTCCGAGTTTCAAAAGACACTAAAATAATATGGTCTTTGGGTGTCTTTTTTTGTCATGTATTAAGTATTCCCCAAAAGTAATGTAATGTCTATGTACGTCAAGCTTTGGGTCTCTACATTTGGTATCAGAGCAAAGTTTTAGTTAACTATTGGAAACTAGAGTGTGAAAACTTTAGTGAAATCCCTAGAGATATTTATAAGGTATGTCTAGGGATGTCTCAAAAGTTAAGTATAAGTATAGTTTATTGTACTAGAATTACGGTAACGATATTAGAATTAAACCTAAGATGTTTTATATTGAAGTTACTCCCCCTTTATTATGTTGTTTTCCTAGCATGATTTATGCCTCTCACACTATTCTTTTTGGGTTTTAGATGATTGCTGGAACCCGAAGGAACCGTGTTGATCAATGTAATGGACAATGAAATTATTTTCCTCTTGAACAAAACAATGTTATGGGAGATGGAGTGAAAAATCTTATTGTTATACTTACATAAGATATGAATCATTCTGGAATTCCAAATGAGCAGAGAAGGGAACAATATTCTATTGAGTCCATCATGAGGCAACGTCCACCTTCTTTCACTGGGTCTTATGATCCACTTGTTGCTGAACAATGGATCAGTAAAATTGAAAAGATATTTTCCATAATTCATTGTTCGGATCATGAAAAAGTCATTCTGGCGATTTACTGTTTCGAAGGTGAAGCAGATCAGTGGTGGACACTAATTAAGAATACGAGTCACCAAGATGAAATTGAATCCTTAGAATGGGATGAGTTCAAGAACTTATTTTTCAATAAGTACTTCCCTCGTATTCTTTAAACAAAGATGGAAAAGGAGTTCCTTGAGATTAAGCAAAAGGATGATGAATCTGTTGGTATATATGAGGCGAATTTTACAAGGCTTGGAAGGTATGCATCTAGCTTTATCATCCAACCTGAAAGCAAAGTTGATCGATTATTCAGTGGATTAAAACCAATTCATTGAAAGGCATTAGCTATAAGAGACTTCTGTAGCTATGAAGAAATTGTTCATTGTGTTATCAAGGTAGAACTGGAAGTTGGTGTTACATATCCATCTCATGGATTTTATAAGAAACGAAAGATGAAGTTCAAGGAAAAATCTCAAAATAATTGTGAAAATAAGACGAATGTTTCTTTGTGTTCAAAGTGTGGAAAGAAGAATGGTGGAGATTGTCTTAAAGGGACTAGAAAATGTTTTAAGTGTGGAAAAGAAGTTCATCAAGAAGCTGAGTGTAGAAGTAATGGAAAAAGGGTTTCTAATGATGTGAATAAAGAAAAGACTGCAGAGAACACACCACCAACACTTCAATGCTAAAAGTGTAAGGAAATGGGGCATTTTTCTAATCAATGCCCTAATCCAAGGGTTAATGATGGTCAACATCAAAAACCTCTTAAGGAAAAGGACAAAGGGAAGTCACATGCCATCACTATTGGCGATGTTGAATATGAAAAAGATGTGGTGGGATGATAATGTTTTTATGCAATGGGATTCAAAAATAATGTTGTAGTATCATGGAATATTGGAATATTTATGTATTGGTCTATTGTGGTTTTCAATACTTTTATGCTACTTGTACCCATGAAAAGTGATTGAAATATTTATGGAAAGCATATGAATAGCACATAATGAAAGGATAAGGAGAAAATAATATGTATGATAGTATTCATGAGCTCATGACTAATATAAGGACAAAGTGATATCATGGTTTGAGTATATCAAAATTTTGGGATTTTGGTATGTGGAAAGAGTTAACTTTTGACAGTATTCATGTTTTCACTAAGGTTATATGGTAATTCATGTTTCAATAGAATACATGATTAAGGTATTCACATGTTTGGAATGCAATCAACAAGATATATCTTATGATATATGGGGGATAAATGATGGTATTCACATGCTTGTTATGTGACCTTTCAAGTAATAGTTTTCTTTATACTATAAGATTGGAAAAATGTATTTTGGATAATACTAAAGATTGGAATGGATTATGTTGGACTTCATATAGTATTTTTTAAAGCTAGAAAATTTTTTCGATACTATTTCTGGAATGTTATAATAGTGTAGTTTTAGAAAAAGGACAAACTACAGGATGAGCGACAACCCATCGCGTCAGACAGTGTTGCGGGAATCAAACCCACAACCTAAGTGCAACAGGAATTTACCACCTACCACTGGCCTACAGTAAGTCCCTAGTTAGTAGAAACTAGTTTTATTTTATTAAGCAGGTTGATAGATGATGTATAAGTCCTTTTTTGGAACCATATAAGATTAATCTCACCATAAGATGGACTTATGTATATAACTTTTGCTAACCTTATGATTGAGACAAATGGAATGAACTATCATTCTATCACATGATCTGCTAACACTTCACAGAAGACATATTCAACTTTATTTCTTTAATAGATGAAGTGGAAATTGTTCAAGGCACAAACAATAGTGATATTTTACCAAAATCAAGTTAGTATTTCTTTCTATTCAATAATTCGTTAACATTAGGGAAATGATCTTGAAAACCAAAAATGTATTCCTAGTGCCCTCATGTCTAATGAATCTGATGGTACCTTAGATCATCAAAAATTTATGGCTTTGTGATTATTGTATTTTTCATAGCCATGTTCTCTACCACTCTCTATCAGAGCTTGATGGTTAGATTTCTCTTCCAAATCCATATTTTCACCTACGTTCTCCTATGTGGAAACCCAGTGATGAGCCAATTTGGGTAACCGTTACATTTCTTAATTTACCTTTTGAAATTATGTTTTATTATTCCTTTTTACAATGTGGGTTTCCATTAAAGATACTTTCAAGTAGTAAACTATTTATAACCCAAACGAATTTTGAGGGATAAATTCATTTTAAGGGGGGTAGAATGTAACACCCCGAGATTTTATGAGAAATATTCTTTTTGATTTCTTTGAAATCTTGTGTTGTACGCTTAACCAAGAGTAACTTTCTCTATATTCAACACCTTATTAGCTTGTAGTATACACAACACTATTCTTGGCTTGTGTTGCACGCAAGAGCGACCTTCCTCAATAGCGTGTGTTGTATGCAATACTGAGTTTCACTAAACAACGATATATTGTTATAATATTAGTATAAACTAGCCATTATGAACATTATTAACCAAATTTTTAATTTTATAACATTATTATTTATCTTATAGATATTCTAGAACATGGTATAAGAACAAAATAATTTTTTCGGGTAAAATAAGTATTTTTCAAAAAATGTAGTTTTGTTGGCTTTTGATGGCACACCCACTTTAAATCTAGTTTTTGATATGTTTATATGTTCAATTATACAAAATAAACTTATTCATTACAATAAGGATATAAAAATTTACTTTGGATAAATTTTTGACATTAATCTGATAACCTTCATATTTTGATGAATAGTAAAAATACGCTAAATTTTAATTAAAAAAAACTTTATTCATAGAGATAAATTATATTGCTAAATTATAATATTTAATGGTTTTAAAGTATAAATAGAATATATTTTTACTATTTAATATAATTTAAGTCAATATCATTAATTTTACACTGAATTCATAAGTAAAAACATTTCAATCTTTTGCAACGTTTTAACTTTTAAAACCTGTTTTCTTAACAACGAGATTAATTTTAAATTTATTACTAAAACTTCTGTGTTTTTAATTTCGAAAAATGGATTCCATATTTGGAATCATTAGGTCCAAATTATGTTAATAGGCTACTTTTTATTTTTATACATTATGAATAGTAACTATGGTAAATTTTATTTACTACAGTTAAAGATAAATCGGGTAATTAAGGGTAACAATAAGATTATAAAATTACCCTAACACCTGAAAAAATTATATTGGATGAATAAAAGTCGACCCATATCACCTAAGGGTCTAAATAGATTCATTTTATGGACTTTTGACCATGAAAATGATGTAATTATTATTAAAACCAAAGAAAGTGACAATATGTCACTCTCTTATATCTGATAAGTGTAATAATTTTAATTTAGTGATAAACTTCATAAAATCTCAAATATAAATAGTCTCCATAAATATAATAAAATTATATACATCATGATAATTTATTTATAATTTTTAGGGATTAAATAATTAACATTAATGGTGACACAATAGTGATGCAGAAATAGTTTATTTAGTGAAAAAACAATAATACAGTTTTTATTAAACTAATAGTGACCATAAAAGGCACAAAAACCGTACCAAAACTTATTGTTCATGTACATGTAAACCATAATCATCCAATGGTCGAATATTGGACCATTTGGAGCCTTATAAAAGTGATTATGACACTTATATTATTTTAGTTTAAATGATGTCAAAGTTGTCAACTTCAAGATTTAATAAATATAACAATTTTAATTTTGTAATTTTAAGATGATAAATTCGAGTAAAAGTATTATTATGAAATATATTAGATTTATCTACATAAAAGTATTTTATTTTTAGTTTTATGCAACAAATAAGTATATTAAATAATTATACAAAAATGTTGTAGTAATTATTTTATTAAGGGAAATATCAAATAAATGGTTTTAAAAATATTAAAATAAATGTTATATGAACAAATTAATGTGATACAGGAATTTTATAGATGAATATGAAATTTTATAAATCTATTAAATATTTTTTCTCGAATATATCCTCTGTGTGGATTTTATTTAAATTCAAATAAATGAATAGCGTCAAAATTGACAATATTGTTATTTTATAAAAATAACATATTATTAAATTGTCTAAAAATAACAAAAATATTTAAAAATTATAAATTGAAATTTATATGGTCTAAAATATCATGAATTTTCCAATTATGGACTAATAACAACACACAACTAATTATTTATAACAATTTAAAATTTAGAATATTATTACCAAAAATAAAATTAAATAGATTAAATAAGGATAAATCAAGTTAATAAGGTTTAAAATAAAATACCAAAATGGATGATGATATTAAAACCCTATCTCATCTCATATTTGGATTTGAGTCATTTTTGGAGGTTTTTAAGTGGGATTTGAGTTTATTATAAATTAATATTTTAAAGGATTCCAAAAGTCCCCCTCTCTTCCCTTATAAAAGGGAACCTCCTCCCTCTCCTCTACACAAAACTTTGAGCCTTAAACATTGGCCAACCCCTGACCATTTCTCTTATCCACTTACCTAGAATCATACTAGAGGTCCTGGTCTTCTTCAAAGACCAACTTTATTTCCATAAGAGGAGGTTTAGAAGAGGCACGTCGAAGAAGAGGTAATATCCTTTACTGATTCTTTCAAATTAATTTCTTATTCTACTTACTCTTATTTTTTTGATTCATAGTAAATTAATAACATAAGTATCAATCATATACTGATATGTTATTATAAATATGAACCAACCCTATTTAACTTTCTATCCATCCTACGGAAAATGAAATCACCGTGCGTGCGTACGTACGGAATACCATCTCTACGTTGTTGTGTAATCTGTTTTTACACCACAAACTTACTTGGATGGGTATAATGTTGTAAATAATAACTATATATGGTTATTATAACATGATACTAATTTTGATATATTATATCATCCACTCTAATTCCATTCAATAATTATGGGAATGATATCATCGCTCGTGCGTACGTACGGATTACCGTCTCCACGACGCGATGAGATTCATTCTTCAAGTTAACAATTCAAGAATGATTATAAATTATATATAATAAATAATCATGAAATATATGACATATTAATTATATGGGATTTATTTATATGTTATTTACTTACTTCCATTCAATTTCATAAGGAAACGAAAACAGTGTTCATGCGTACGTACGACCTACCGTCTCCATGAATGGTGTATTTATTTCCATTTATCGATCTATTATATATATGTATATTCTGAATATATATTATATATAAATCATGTTTAACATTCTTGAAGTAATTAATCATGATCTAAGTAATCATATGAATAATTACAAGTCAAAACATGAACGATAAATGAAACGATTTTACCCAAAACGCTGCTTTAACATGGAATTGACAAATGAATGGGTAATATAAAGTCTTAAGTGAATCATATATGATATCATAAATATTATTATAGTTCTTTTACAAGTTAATAATATGTTTAAAATCACTATACAGGAGTCTCGGACACATACAGAAGAAATTGGACATAAGGTAAGGGATAATTTTTGCAATCTCATTTTTATCCGAGATTTCTTATATGTAAGTATTTACTGGGGTTATATTTTTCATCCATGTCCATAAAAATGTTTTCATAAAGTGTTTAATATTCTTCTATGTATGTTTAAAGTCATGTTTACCCATTTTTGACTTTTACTTTGCGTTATGGAAGAAATATTTCTTTTGTTTACCATATGAGATACTTTTTGACTTTTCCGTTAAAAGTACGAGGAGAATGTTTTTTTTAACTTATACGGCATGAATGGATTTTTATAGTTTCATAATGCCTTATTTTCATGAATCTTACTCTACAATATTTCATGACTATTTTAAACAAAATCCTTTTCTTTTAAAATTGCATGGCATTTTTTCAAAAGAAAATGATTTTGAAGAAGGAAGGATATTTTCCTCAAGAATTCATTTCAGGTGTTTTGTAAAAACTATTTTCCATCTAAGATGACATTATTTAGTATGATTATGTTTCAAGTATAATTTCTCTATTATTTACATGGTTTGGTTTTTCTTATGATGAATTTATATCCATTTGTTTTATATGGATTATGTTATGATGGGATGATGTTTATGAAACCCATTTTATTCTTTGGGTTATGATGAATGATTTATGTTTATTTTGTGGCACAAGTAAAAATGATTTCATTATAAGATGGGTGGGACCTATATCTACCTCCAATGAAATGGGTAAAGATTTATATCTCATGAGATATACATGGATGGAATAGCTAGTGAATCTAGTTCAGTAATACAGGGATGGAACGGCAAGTAAACTCAGTTCAGTAATGGACTTTGTCCACTATGATTGTCTTGGAAACAATGTCTTGGCTTCTATGGAAATCATAACATGTGCTTAATAGTTTTCCACAATTATATGTTTTATTCCCATGCAATTTTATCATGATTAATGTTCCTTTATGATCTATTCCTTATGTACTTCCAAGATTTATGTCATTGTTCAATATTTTGATGTTTTATGTTCATGTTTTTACGTTAAAATGTTTATGGATTGATTTTAAGTTCTCCATGTTTACCCTTACTGAGCATTTGAGATCACCCTTTTTATGTTTTCTTTTCCCCAGGATATAAAAAAGGTTTTAGGTAATAAAACAAAAGTGGAAGATCTTTATGGGGGGATGTTTAAGATCTTTCACCGTGATTAGAACATTATGTTCCGAGTTTCCAAAGACACTAAACTAATATGGTCTATGGGAGTCTGTTTTTTGTCATGAATTAAGTATTCCTCAAAAGTAATGTAATGTCCATGTACATCATGCTTTGGGTCTCTACACTATGTAAATCCCTTGGGTTATTTATAGACACTATTGGTGATGGCCTAAACGGATTTTATCTCACACCCTACTCAGCCCACCTTTGGAACCTGAGTAGATTACATGTCTGTGGGAATGGATAAATACAAGCACCCTACTACAGATGATTGATTCTTTTTACATATATTATGGATTTTGGGATAAGATAACCGAGCATATGCCTGAGATTCTACTGGAATAGTCTTTTGTGATTTTCGTATTTTTATATAGTATGTTTTATATCATCGTACCCTATTTCCTCTTTTTATACATCAACATTCCATGAATTTATCATGTATATGACTTAGTCTCTTGTATTTTAATATTAGTACATTTTTATGTTTATTTATGCTCCAACAATTATTATATTTTTTTTGTTATTCTGTTATATCATTCTTTCTCTATGGAAAGTTATTGGTCCTATTTTATAGTGTATTTTTATATTATGCTTTTATTTTTGTCTTCTTGTTTACTAATATTCTCTTCCACTATGATATGAGGGTAATGTCTCCCCCATTATATCACCTTAGACCCGCGCTACTAGTCAGCAACCTCTAGTGTATGAGAGGCGTGCTTGAGGCCATGTGGCCTCCCATGTCGGGGTACCGACTAAGTGGATCCTAGGTCAGGATGTTACAAAGTGGTATCAGATCTATTTATTTTATGTTTTTTTTACTATTTGGGTGTTAGACAAGAGATTAATAAAAAATAAATTTGGTAATGAGCATATTCCTAGGAATAGCTAACCCACGTATAGGGGAAACCCAAATTACTTGGGATGAAATTTTGATGTTATTTATTACCCATGATAAAGTTGATACGACTTCACCATTGGGTGACACACTTGTCTTATGATGTTATTATTATTGGTATTATGTCAATCATATTTAATTTACATATTCCCAAATAAATGAGGGTGAGTCAATTAATGCATCATTATAGGAACAATTGGTCTATTATGGAATACATTAGGTTAGGACATGTATTCTTTCTATGTGAATTTTCCTATTTCGTCTAGTTAGTGACTGATTGTTATGTATTAAAATTTGTTGACATTTTTAACAGGTAGAATATAATTAGGATAATTAGAGTGCATACATCAATCTAAATTGTTTTTTCTCATATAGGTTGGTGATGAAACATTAATTATCTAACTATACTATTTTATGGTTTCTAGACCTAATGGTTATAGACCTTTAAATATGTTAATTGTATATATAAGTATCTGAATGAAGATGAAATTAAACTCTTTACAAGTAAAACGATTACTGCTAAATGGCATGCCAATTGTAAAGTAAATGGTACTTTCCTCTATACCTTTCAATTTATAATATATATAATGAAACCTATATTATGTTACATGATACCTATACCTAAACACGGCCTTACTATTGGGTAGTTTAGGTTGTATCTAACATTCTTATGGCATGTTATGGTATTTTCTTATCACATAGACCTAGATTTTAAAGTAGGCAGAGAGGAGTGATATTTATATCGCAAGGATTGTACCTATCCTAGTTATCTATCCATGATCTATTCAAATGTTATTTTATTCTCTAAGGAGTGAATGTTTAATTTTATAATCATGCTTCCATGAAATCCTTAGGCTGCACACTCGGAAGGTGGTGATGACCATGCATCGGAGGTGGAGGGCCCTAAGTCGCCAATGATCCCTCCTACAGTGACACCTATGGAACATATTCCTATTCCTGATATGAGAATCAACACCCAGTTCCGAGAGGGATTTCTCCATATGTTACAAAATATTAAAGCAGTCTCTTGAACTACCCCAATAATGGCATAGTTGACTCAAGAGTTCCAATAGCAACATCCTCCCACCTTTTTGGGGATGGTGGACCTCATTAAACAGTGTCATGGTTGGAGTCTATTATTTCTATCTTTGAGCATCTGGATATGCCTACAGAGTGGAGTTTCAAACTCACTACTTATATTTTATGTGATTCTTCCAAGAAATGGTGGGATGTTATTACCCAAGAAGATTGGAATAGTTATATTATCTCGATAGACTTCCATATGATATTATGTGATTATTTATTTCCCCAAACTATGAGGTTTGACTAGGCTGGAGAGTTTATAAACCTACATAATGGAGCTATGTCTACCATGGATTATTCTAATCACTTTACTAGTCTGTAGTAGTTCATGTTGACTCTATCAGATGATGACCTTATGATAGTGAGGTGATTCGAGGATGGGCTAGTATACGCTATCTGATGATAAGTAAATTTTTTCATGTTGACTAAAATTTCAGATATAGTCAATCATACCCTTATCATATATAAAAATTTTAGGGAAGAAGATGGTGGGAAACTGAGCAATTCAGCACCTAGATCTATCAGTTGTTATTTTAGTGGACATAAGTGTCACTTGGAGGTTTCTCATGGGGGTAGTAGTATGTAGGCTCTTTATGATAATAGTTTCTTCATATGTCTCCAAGGTGGGAATCCAAGAGATAAAAAACCTCCGTTCGTTCGGGATGTAGTGTAATGTAGTGGCTACATTAGGATAGATCATGTCCAACACTTTTGTAGGACCTCTACATTAGTGCCTAGTGAGTGAGGATTTTCACCTACTTCACTTTATAATGTGGTGCTAGTAGAATCTCATTAGGTAGGTAGTTGGAATAACATCGACTGCTCAGGACAAGGTTGTGGTCTAGGTCAAGGTAGTCAGACTCGGGATTCTCAGGTCCAGTATAGTAGGTTTTATCTAGGAATTAGAGATGTGAATCAGGGTCGTCTTACGGTCTCATTTCATGCAGTACATCCTATTCTAAATGAGAAGAGTACTGTACATTCTAGGGTATGAGTTATTATTCTGGTAGCCTCTACTTTAGTGTCTACTTTATTTGAAACATTTGTGTCAAGCCCTTTTATATCTAAGGAAATCTTGGAGAGTCTAGGCCTAGAGATTGAACACTTCTGTGGAATGGTGATGCTTGATACTCTGTTAGGTATCTGATTAGTGAGCGTACACTAATGTAAGGATTATACTCTAGAGGGGGTGGATATCTATTCATATGGAATTTTTTTCTTCATGATATGACATGGTTTGATGTAATTATTGGGATGGACCGGTTAGTTCCCTATTGAGCCCATATTGACTGTTATCATTGGAGGGTGTCTTTTACATCAGTAGAGTGTATTAGGCATGTGTATAAGGAAGAATGGGATATCCAAGAATTATGATCAGGACCTGATCATTAGGGACTGGGTAGTTTGAATTCTCATTTTTCCAATATTTTATTGGAAGATCAGGGGTTCCAGCCTGCTATTTTCCCTCATGTAGTAGATCATTTCAAGTAATTCTTCCCTGATGATTTTTCTGAGCAACCTCTAGTGCAATAGGTAGAATTCACCATTTATCTAGTTCCAGGAGTGGTACCAGGGTTCATTCTTCCTTATTGGATGGAAGCTATGGAGCATTTTTATCTCAAGTAATTGTTGGAGGATCTAGAGGATCAAGGTTTTACACACCCCAACACTTCTCCACAGGGTTCAATAGTATTTTTTTCTATGAATTTGTATGGTAACCTTAGGAATGTCATGTATTATAGGTGTATTAACTAGCTTGTAGTTAAGAACTGGTGTCCACTTCCTTGAATAGAAGACCTCTTTCATCAACTATGAGGAGTTAGAGTGTTTTAAAATATTTATTTGTATTCTGGATATCATCTAGTGTGTTCCAAGTCATCATACATACCTCTCACAGTTTCTAGACTAGGTATGGTCTTTAAAAGTACCTGGTTATGCCATTCAAACTCACGTATGCACCTATTGTCTTCATGGATTTAGTGAATTAGGCGTTACACCCATATCTATATTCATTTGTGGTAGTCTTTTTTGATGATATCTTAGTGTATTCACATTATTTACATTTCCATGACAACAATCTTGAGATCATGTTGAATACACTAAGGGGTAATCAGCTTTATTCTAAGCTCAACAAATTCCACTTCTGGATCAAAAAATTCTACTTGATGTGTCATATCATCTTATAGTTAAGAGTATTAGTGGACCTAGATAAAGTGAGAGTTGTAGTTTCCTAGGGGTATCCCAATAATGTATTTGATATATGGGGTTTCTTAGGGTTAGTCAGGTATTATAGATGCTTTGTCTAGTATTTCTCAAGCATAGCAGTGCCATATATGGGCATGACTAAAAAGTGTGTGAAATTCATTTGGTCAAATGTTTATGAAGTATAATTTTTGGATTTGAAGGTAAGATTGACTTTAGTGTCAATCCTGATTCTTCCAGAGCTAGGAAGGATCTATACCACTTACTATGACTCATCAGGTATTGTGTTGGGAGATATTCTGATGTTGGATGAGTGATTCATATCATACAAGTCTCATTAGTTGAGGCCTCACGAGTGGAATTACCCATTGAATGACTTCGATCTAACTGTTGTAGAACATTATTTACGTTGTTGGAGATGTTATCTACTTGGTGATAATTTTGTGGTATTCACTAATCAAAAAATCCTCATGTACATCTTTACATAGCATGATATGAATTTGAGGCAGGGCATATGGGTTGAGTTCCAACATTCATTCAATTTTTTCCGTGCATATACACCGAGAAAAAGTAATTCTATAGTTTATTCTCTATTCCAGAAGACTCATACATGGGTAGTTTAGGAGGACAGTAGTGAGTGGTAACTCAGGGTTTTATTTTCAGAAATTCATGTTCAGGTTCAGGAGGATCATGGGTAAACTGTACTCTCAACTTTACCAATGACCTCTACTCTTCTAGAGTCGGTGAAAATGAAGAAAATAACTTCTTATGAAGTCTTAGTCCTCAGATAATGTATCATAGGTTATGATTCATCTTTTGGTTGTACCATGGATGATGATGAGACTTTATGCTTTCATGGGAATGTTTGGGTCCCAGAAGAAATCAAAGAGGAGTTTATGTGTGAATTTCATCCCTCATTGTGGGAGGTACATCCCGATGTAACCAAGATGTATCAATATTTATGTCATCGATATTGGTGACCTTAAATGAAATGTGATGTTATAGGTTTTATCACTCGATGTTCGACCTATCAGTAGATGAAGGTGGAATATCATTGATTGGTAGGACTTTTGTAGTCATTGTCAATTCCTGAGTGAAAATGGGATGATTTTTCTATAGATTTTATGACTTGTTTACCTAGATCCCCTCATGGAAATAATATATTTTGGTTAGTCATTGATCTCTTGAATAATGTTGAACACTTTTTACCTCTATGAGAAACCTTCTCAATAGACAAGATAGGTAGGCTATACATTAGGGAGGTCATAAATATTCATGGATTTCGAAAATATATTCTATCTAATAGGGATTCTAGAATCATATCTTTGTTATGGTATGGGTTTTATAAGGCATTGGGTACATAGGTTCTTCTGAGCATGTCCTATCACCCTCAGACAGATGGATGAAAAAAGAGTATGATTCATGTTTTAAAGGAAATGATCAGTGAATGTGTACTTGACATTGGGGGTTCTTGGTAGAAACATATACCCCTTTTTAAGTTTTATTATAATAATATCTTTTAGGATTACATTAAAATGGATCCTTATTAGTCTTTATAAGGTAGTACTTGTCGTTCACCTCTATACTAGTTTGTGGTAGGGGGAGGCATCTTTTCATAGAGTTTGTCTCATTAAAGAGACTAATAAGGAGGTACAATTGATTAGAAATCACATGTTGATAGCTTAGTCTAGATTGAATTAATATTCCAATTGACGTTGATGACATCTCAAGTTTGAGGTTAGAGATCATATTTTCTTTTGATTTTCAAATAGGTTGGGATATCAACATATTCGGATGCAGGGTAAGCTTTCACCTCGGTTCATTGGACCCTTTGAGGTTGTGAAGAAAATCAAACCAGTGGCTTTCCAGATAGCACTTCCTCAGAGATACCAATATATTCATGATTTATTTCATGTATCTCGGCTTCATTGATATTATTCATACTCGACACACATATTCCAGTCTAATGAGGTCGAGTTAGAGATGGATTCTTCTTTTGAGGAGTATCCAGTGTGTATTGTGAATCCGAGTGTGAAGAAACTCCAATTTAAGTCAGTTCCTTTGGTATGGGTGATATAGTAAAAAGTCTAGGTACAGGATGAGTCTAGGGAGTGTGAAGATGATTTACAAGCTCAGTGGCTTGAACTTTTTTTAGATGAAACCTCTTTACCCTTAGAAGGCTAACTCGATGACGAGTTTATTTAAAAGGGGAGGTTGTAATGACCCATCTTTCCATAAACGTGTGACTTGTTTTTTTGATTAAATTCATTAATATGGACATTATAAAGTTACATATTAGAGTCAAAAAGTTCAAGAAGGTCTTCAGGGCTAGTTCAGAGCTCCAAACCCCGAAATTGGGAGAAACATACCTGGCTGCACGGTTAGGAGAAACCATGCAACCCAGTAGGAACGGTCTTCCAAACCATCTAGGGTGTTTCATAGGATATCAGGGGACACATAGTTTTTTTGAAACTGTGTGATCCTAGGTGTATGGAAATACATATTTCAAAGGGTTTGGATATAGTGGTACTGAAACGGCTTGCACACAGTTAGTTGAACTGTGTGCCTTGCCCATGTCAGATCCTCCTTGTATAGTACTATAGAAAATGGTTAGCGCATAGTCTGGCCAACCATGTAGACAAACCATATTCCCATCTTAGGATGGGTAATTTTACTATTCTAACCTTGATAAAATTTATGCCACATCCTACTCCTTCTCATATTCAGTGAACCATCCCTTATCCTCTCTCATTGATCTCTCCCATGGCATAAATTAGGATATTTGATAACTCCCTCATCTAGACTCCAAATCAAGTATCGTCAAAAGCATTGGAACTACATCAGTAACCTATTGATTCCTATGGATTTCTATCATGATTTCTCTTTGTATCTTTTTATCTATTTAGGTGCAATATCATATGCCCTATTTTTAGGGTGTTGATCGGTTCTTCATTTTTCTTCCAAACTACTACAAATCTAAAGTCGATATTGGACAAGGAGTCATCTAAAACCCTAATTTATGTGGCCTAGAATTTATTCTTCAATGTTGAGTTGTTTTCATTTCTATATTATTGTGTCGCATGCTGAACTTTGTTGTGTGTTGCCTTAAAATTAGTTCTTCAACTCTAAATTGATATGTACATGATGTTACACTCTCATTAATCCTTAAAAAGTGTTTAGATGATATCGACCTCAACCATATCCGCCCCTTAGGTGTGTCGACTTGAATTTCCCATTTATATTTAATTTATTAAATGATTGGAACAACTTCAAAGTGTTCTACATTGGTTGTAAATGGTTTAGGCCACTCTTTACATAATTTCTTATTCATCAAAGAACCTCATATGTGCTTGGCTTATATGAAATGGAATTTTTATGCCTTTATTAATTGGATGGCTTATGTAAATATTGAATGGATTACTTCAAGATGATTTAATTTTCTTAAATGAATTAAATTGTTTGATTATATTGCCTAGTTTATAAGTTTCCATACCTTGATTAACTATATGGATTGTTTAAAAGAAATGGAAATGGGTACAAGGCCATGCCAATTGATGCATGCTTTTATTACATGGATAATATAAATTTTTATTTCATTTGATGTATTGGGGTTGATTATTATGATGATTATGAGGTAATAACTCATGTTATTATTATTATTATTATTATGATATTTCATTTATATTAGATGTAGATGATGGTTATGGGACTTATTGATCATGATGTTTCACTCTTCCTTGAATATAGTACTGATAAATATGTCTTTCATCCTTATACTGTTAGTAGGGTGATGGGAATGAAATTCCATGTTCCTATGGTTAGGGTGTTAAGAATGTTGTCTTACCCCATCCATCTTGATTGATGAGAATGATGTCTCAAATTCATTATGATATTCATGGAATGTGACCTATGCTAGAGCCTATATCTCATTAGACTGGTTATGGATGCTCAAGTTATTCCCCAGGTTCAACTAGTACATAGTATCTAGGTATATGGCCATTTACGTATTTATATACTTAGTTCATATAGGTAGATATAGTATATAACTATACTATATATATATTATTACTATATATATATAAATGGTAACTAATCAGAATCATTTTGGACTATGCTGAAGCAAGTGAAGTCTACTATGTGTCCTATAGGAACTTGAGCTGACTGTTTCTTAATTATTTCCAATATCTATTATTGTTCAGTTATACATGCACATTGTTGTTGATATGTACACTACTCATATTATTTCTAGACATCATTGGTGGTGGCATACTTTAATTTTATCTACTGCCCTACTTAGGCTTCCTTTGGTACCCAAATAGATTACTTAACTATAGGTATGGATAAGGGTGAGTCCCCTACTACAGATTCTTGATTTTTTTTACTTTTTGTATAGATAATGGAAGAATAGGATCGATCATTTTCTCGAGATGCTGGTGGAGCAATATTTTTTCCTTTTTGTATTTTAGTATGGCATGTTGTATATCTTTGTACCTTATTTCCCATTTTTTCATCAGTATTCCATGAAATTATAATGTATATAACTCAGCCTCTTTTATTATGATATTATTACAATTTTATGTTTATTTATGCTTATATAGTTATTATATTTGTTTCATCTATTCTATTCTATTATATCATGCTTATACTATGATGGGTTACTTGTCATGTGTTATAGTGTCTGTTTATATTATGATTCCAATGTTTTCTTCTTGTTTACTTATCTTTTGTTCCACTCTGATATAAGGGTAAATTCTCCCCACTATATCAACTTAGACATTTGCTGCTAGTTAGAATCCTCTGGAATACAGGGAGGAATGCTTGAGGTCATGTGACCCATCAGCTTAGGGAACCATTTTAGTATATCCTAATTCGGTACATTGTATGGGTCTTCCTAAAATAACAACTCTATGGTCCTTAATAAGATATCCAAAGGAGGTTCATCTAAGCAAAGGTAATTGTCTTCACCAAAATATTTATTTTTTACTTCTTTTTTACAAAATTCAATTATGTATTAACAATTATAATATAATAACACATATATATCCCATATACTGAGATGTTATTATGTTGATGAAATAATATATTTTCATCTCCTTCTCTATAAAACGGGAAAAAAACAATCGCTTGTGTGTATGGTGGACTATCACCATGCGAACTAATGTAATTTGTTTTTCATCACTAACTCCCATGGATAATCATAATGATGAAAATAATGCATATATATGATACTTATGACATGATAATGATTCTTTAAAATTTATACATCACCCAATTCCTTACCCTTTCACCCAATAATAAATTGATATTGTCACTCGTGCATATATACAAAAAACTATCTCCATGAAGCAATGTGATTCATTTTTCATGTACAAATTTCAATAATGATTATAAAAATAAATTTATTCAATGAATATGATATTTATAACATTAATATAATTATGGATATGATGGAACTATATTATATACCCAAGAAATAAAACTTACATGAAAAAACATGCATGAAAAAATGATGTAGTTCGCACAAAAAGAAATGATAATAATGAAATATTATTAATATATGGGTGATAATTTGTTATAATAGGTTCATAAAATATATTATAAATATGAATATGGTTTTATTAAAAATTAATAACATTTTTAAAACCATTATACAGGTGTTTAAAACATATTCAACTAAAGAGAAGTGTGATGTAATGGATTTCATCTCAATTTTCATTCCATTGGGACATATTTGTTATTAAAAAACTATTCAGTATTATATGGTGTATATGCTTCCCCATTCATATATTTAACATGAATATATATTTATTCATGATGATTAACAATAAAATTCAATTTTATTCATTTAATGGGTTATAATTCAAAAGTTACCAAAGTGGTAAGAATTTATTTTACAATCTCACTTTCTTTTGGGATTTCTTATATTTTCATTGAAGGAATAATTTTAGTTATACTTTATATGATCCAATGATTTCCTTATCCTTCGAATATTTAAGGAGTTTCCATATTTCCTTACCATTTCTCCTCTATTTTTCACTTGAATCAAGAAAATAAGTTTTTAAAAGAAAACCAATTTTATTTCCCTTTAAATTGGGCATATTTTTCTTCTATAACCATTTTTTCAAAATAATTCTAGAAAAGTAATTTTTATTAATCAAATGATTTATTAAGGAAAATTTAGTTTATAATTGACTTTTTAAAAGGATTAAAATGAATTTTTATAATGTTTTACAAAATGATCTCTTTTGAATTTATTTACATAAAGTCAAAAAGAGTGTCTTTTACATATATATCATTTACAAAATTTCCATCACTGTAACTATTTTAATAATTTAAATTATTATAAAAAATTTTAATTTATTTAAAAATAAAATTATTTATTAAATTCTAATTTTAATATTTATCTTCCATTTTAATTATTTTTCCAAAGGACAATATCTTATTAAAAAACATATAATTCTGATGAACGGATGGTCATATCTTATCCATTAATAATTTTATGGTCATAAATCATCTTAAAAAATTACTTTATTATGATAATTAGGCATTGAATTTCTCCTAATTATCCATATTATTTTTATCATGGGTATGGTTATTACCTATACTGTATACCATTTTTACATACTATTATTTATATTGAATGTTATTTGATTTAGTGGGGAAATATTGAAATTCCATATTCTTTATTCAATACGGATATTTATTGATAATGAATATTGTTTATAAACTGAATTAATTATTTTAAATATGAGTAATTGAATATAAATTAAATGAATGGAGGAGGTTGGTGATAGGTAGTCCCTTGATTCATCGATGGACTCATGAGACAAAGCAGTTGGAAAAATTAAATGTTTTTTTGTATATAACTACCCAGAAATTAAACTGCCTTGATGCAAGGAACTGATGGTATATATATCAAGATTTATGATATTACAACATCTAATATTAATCATTTATTTCATTGAGAATTAAGTTATTATTATCCATAATATTATTGCATTAATATTATCCATTGATGAATTTTTTTCCCAATTTATTTATTAAATGGAATGTTTTTTTCAGTTATTTACCTTTTTATAATGATTAGGCCTTATGCACTTGTGAAAGATTACAATATAAATAAAATATGCTAATCATTTGATCCCACCATTATTTTTTTCCTTCCCCAATATTTAAAGATGAATTATTTGAATGAGTTTCAAGGATGTTGATATTTTTTATGTCTTATATTTTATTCCCAATATATAATGGGTATCATGTATATATCTAGTTCTCTAAGACTACTGGACTAATTCTCCCTTCATGATTGGAACCATTATATCTATTACAATGTAATAAAGTGACCACTTTATCTATGTTACTAGATTTATGGTTATTATAATTGGTATCAGATAAAGTTTAGTATAAACCCTAGGAACTTGATTTAAGAAAATAGAGATTAGGGAACATAATACTATAATAGACTATGAGGATATGTCAAATTGTGGAATAACATCCTAAATTTTTTGGTAAGGTAAAGATTATGTGTTTCTTACTAAAAATAAATCATTTTGTGGAAACTATAACTAGACATAGTTATGAAATAGTTGCACCTAGGGTTAATAACTCTGAAAATGGCATATTGGGATTTCACTCAATCATTGGGCTTTGACTCGATCATCACCAAGTGCATGACAATGGGACTTACTACGCACCTAGTTTGAAACTCCAATGGGATATTTTTAGGACAATTGACATTTTCTTTACAAACCATTATGAAGTAATTTAAAATATTTTTTATGATTTAAATATATCCCTAGTGAAAAAAAGTTTATGATTCCAAGATTAAAAATGCATAAATTCTCAATTTATTTTAAGTGTTACAAAAGATTTAGATTTATATATTACGATTTAAAATTCATAATTTTTTGAGTTAATTAATTATATTCCATTTTTTATAAATTATGTATGGAAAAAAAGAATAGTATCAACACTCGTGGTCAATGTATAAGTTTTTCTAAAGAGCAAGCCAGCACAATTGGCTTTGGAATTGAGTAGATCATGGCTATATTAGGGCATCTAACCCAATTTATGACTAATAACCTTGCCTAAATGGTGTAAACTGTAGTTATACACTGTTATTCTCCTTTGTTGGGTTTCTTAATAAGAGATAATCCCTCATAATTTAGTGGGATTGTTAATCCATTGGTAGGTGACCATTGGATTAAGTCCCTTGAAAAGATATTTTTAGGCCTATGATTTAATGAAAATAAATAGTTTATACTGAAAATATATTTTTTCAAGGGACATTTTGATCTATGGTGGTTGTTTATCTATAATACTATGGATTAATAATAAATAAAAAACATGAAATTGAGATCATTTAAAGAAACATTATTTGATAAATATTTCCCTTGTGAAAAATGAATTGAAATGAATAGAAATTTCCTCATATTAAATTAAATGGAAGAAGAAAGTGTTGCAAAGTATGAGGATACATTTTCAAGATTGGAAAAGTATGATATGAATTATATACGCAATACAAAATTAAATATTGGTTATTTCATTGAAGATATTATTCTAAGTATTTCAAGGTCTCTAGTTTCTCAAACCTTTTCATCATATGATGAAATAGCTTTCTGCACCATCAAAGAAAAGAAGGAATTTTCCAAATCCTATATATTAAATGGGAATAAAGAGAATAAGAGGTTATCTGAAGACTAATAACAAGTTAAATAATCAAAAAATAAGAACAAAATTAATCAATCTTCCTCATGTGAAAATTATAGAAAGAAACATCCTAGAAAATTCATGATGGGAATGGGAGTGTTTTATAAGTGTATTGACAAGGGGAATCTAGATCATGAATATATGGAAAATAAAGATACCACTTCTATCTAGTGCTTAAACTATAAATAAATCATGTACTATTTAAATCAATGTTCCAAGTGTTAAGAGAAGTTACCATAGAAGAGGCTAATGGGAGAAGGCAAAGATTATAAGATCTCTACGGCTGAGGTTGAAGTTCCCAAAGACATAGTAGCGGGTAATTTAATCATATATTCAAATTTAGATAATATTTTTTTGAATATGGATCCTTGTTCAATTTTATATCTTGTATATTTTTCGATAAAATTAGATATTTTCCTGACACCTTAATAAGGGTGTTTTCAGTCAAAACTCATAGTGGAACTCTCACTGCGACAAGGATATGTCTAGAAATTCCCATGATGACACATAAACACACCCTATTTGAGGAATTTATTATTGTATATATGGTTGACTTTGATATAATCATTGGTATTGAAAATCTTTTAAAATATAATGAAAACAAATTATTGTAAAGAGAATGAAATTATGATTTGTGATAAATATGTGGAATTATTTATCTTTAGAGCAGAGACTTCATCATCTGGGTCATGTGTAGATCCACCCTCAATAACTCTTCTGAATGAGATTCATGGGGGGAACGATAAAACACATTATACATATATATAATTTAATCCTAAAATTGAGGATATGCCTATTGTATAGGAATAAATTGATGTATTTCTCGTCGAATTACCTAAACATCCACCAGATCATGAAGTTGAGTTTTATATTGATTTAATCCCCAATAAAAGACCTATATCAAAGACTCCATATAAAATAGAAATTGTAGAATTATTGGAGTTGAATAAACTAATAGAGGAGTTGTGTGATGAGGTATTTATACACCCTAGTATTTCACACCGGGATCCCATATTCTCTTCATTGAAAATAAAGATGGAACTATGAGGTTGTGCATTGATTATAGGGGAATAAATGACATTATAATAAATAACAAGTATTCTTTACCTCACATTTATGAATTATTTGATCAAATTCACAAAGCTAAATATTTTTCAAAGATTTCACTCTGGGTATCATCAATTATGAGGAAAGAAGGAATATATTCTAAAGAAAGCATTTTGAATGAGGTACATACATTACAAGTTTATATAAATGTCATTTGGATTGACTAATGCACCATCTGTTTTTATATATCTAATGAATAAATTATTAAATTAATGTCTTGATAATTTTATTTTAGTATTCGTTGATGATATCTTAGCATATTCTAAATATATGAGGACCATGAGAATCACTTGAAGATAATTCTTGAGACTCTTATAAGAAAATATTTAAATGGTAAATTTATAAAGTGAGAATTTTGGCTACATAAAGTTTTTTTGTTGGTTATATTGTCCCTAAGGATGGAATCTCAGTTGATCCTGCAATGAAAAAGGCAGGAAAATAATGGCATGCACCAATGAACATATCCAAGGTAGGTAGTTTCATTGGTTTGATATATTACTTTTAATGATTTGTTCAAAGTTTTCCTATTTGGTTAACTCATTAACAAAGTTTACACATAAAGGGGTTAAGTTCCCATGAACAAAGGAATATAAAGTATGTTTTGAATAATTGAATAGGAGATTGTTCAATTTTCTAATTTTGACACTCCCATCAGGAAATGATGTATTTTTTATATATAGTGATGCATTAAAGAAGGGACTTGGTTGTATACTTATGAAGAATGATGAAGATATTTCCTATGTATCAAGGTAGTTAAATACTCATGAACTGAACTATCTAAATCATGATATTTAGTTGGAATTTATAATATTTTCTTTGATGATTTGGAGAAAGTATCTCGATTATGAAATATGTGAGATATACATAGACCATAAGAGCCTAAAATACATATTTTTTAAAAAAGAGGCAAATATGTGGAAAATGAAATGGCTCTAGCTACTCAACGTTTATTATTTCTCAATACACTATAACCCAAGGTGGGAAAATAAGGTGGTGGATGCATTGAGTAGGAAATATCAAAAATTTATAACCCAAATGAGGATTGATAGGGATCCAATAATTATAAAACTAGTAAAGATAGAAATGGAAATTATTAAAGAAGGGGTGGTATCACTCCTTTTTTAAATGATTTTGAAACTATATTTATTGGAAAAGATAAAAAAATTTACAAATCTTATGATAATAATTTTCAGAAGAAAATTAAATCCATTAGAAAATTGATAGACTTTTTTTTCAAGGATGGAATTCTAAAATTTAGTAAGAGGCTATGTGTTATTTCTATACCTAAGATAAAAAAGGCAATTCTTGGATGATTCCCATATATTTAATTTATCTATACACCCTGGTAGCACAAAAAATTATATGGATTTGAAGGAATATTTTTTGTGGGATAGAATGAAGTAGCAAATTTTTTATTATTTATCAAAATGCTTTGTTTTTCAATAGGATAAAGTTGAGAGACAACAGGCAATATGTGTCATGTAGCCTCCAACTATTCATATGCAGAAATGGGATAAAATTACTATATAATTTTTCACATGAATACCAAATTCTCCTAGAAATAATAATGAAATATGGATTATTGTTGATCACTTAACAAAATCTGTGCATTTCCTTGCTATAAGAGAAGATTTTCCTCTTGAGATCCTTTCCCATATCTATATTAATGAGGTTTTCAAAATTTAGGGTGCACCCCCTTATAATTATATCAGATATTGATCCTTGATTTTCATAAAAATTATGGAAGAGTCTTCATAAGTCCCCTGATACTGAACTTAATCTGAGCACTGCCTACCATCCTCAAACAGATGTATAATTCAAAAGGACTATTTAGAAATTATAAGACATATTGAGGTCATTATCACTTGACTTTCAAGATATACATGATCATTATTTACCTTTTTCATAGTTTTTATATAATAATAGTTTCCATTAAAATATTCACATGACACCATATAAAGCATAATATGGAAAGAGTTTTCATACTCCAACTTGTTGGGATGAAGTTGGGGAAAGAAAACTTTTAGGTCCTAATCATATTGGGGAGGCAACGAAAATGGTAAAGACTATTCATAATCATATTAAAGCATCATAGAGTAGACAAAATAGTGATTTTGATAATTAGTGGAAATATTTGGAATTTCAAGCAGGGGATAACATTTTCTTAAAAGTATCTCCATTGAAGGGTGTTATAAGGTTTGGTAACAAAGGGAAATTGAACCCTAGGTACATCGAACCTTTTCAAATTTTGGAAGTAATTGGAGTTATGTCTTATCTATTGGAAATTCCATCAAACCTATCTAAAGTACATGATTTGTTCCATATATCATTATAAAGGAAGTACCTTCCAGGCCCAACATATATTCTCACCTTTGAAGAAATAAATTTGGAACCTGATCAATCTTACTATGAACATCACATCCAGATTATTGATACTAGAGAGAAATTATTAAGAAATCGGACGAATCTATATGTAAATGTAATTTGTAAAAATATTAAAATGAGGGAAGAAATGTCAAAACTAGATGATTTTATAAAGAAGAGCCACCTTCATTTGTTTAGAAGGTAATATCCATGATAATTTTAAGGATGAAAAGGAGGGAAGAACATAACACTCGATCTTCAATTATAGTAAGTGAAAAGTCTATTTTAATAAAAATAAAATGAAATGAAATTTTTTGTATTTAATGGTAAAAAAATATAATTTTATAGGATTAATATTGATTTTGAACTTACTTGGTCAAAATAATCCAAGAATGCAATTTTGAAATTTTCACTTGGAAATAAGATTTTATGAATAATTGAAAATATAGTATTTAATAATTCCCCCTTTTATTAATAATAATTTTTTATAATATCAATAATTAAAAAATTTATTGACTGTCAATTTTATAGAAATAAATATAAGATAATTTTTTGATAGAAAGGGATATTCTTCAGAAAATTATTTTTTTTGAAAACTATTTTTATTTAAAAAGGATTAATGTATATCCATTTTCATTAATTGAAATAATCAATTATTATGAATGGTTTAAATTAAATTTATATACTATATATCTAAATATATGAATTTAAATACATATAATGATTATTACTATCCATATATTTATTATAAGATCATCTAATGCTCGAAAAATGCATTTCTTGAAAACTTATTTTTCAAAACATTTTGCAGGTTTTTTTAAAATTAAATTTTGATAATTATATTATTCCCTATAAGTAATAGGTATTATTTATTTGATACTAGGTTTTTATATTTTGTGTTCTGAAAATATTTTGTCGGTATAAGGTTAGACACAAGGGTTTTTAGAGAAAATAGGCCAATTGCACCGTTAGGGCACACTATTAGTTTAACCACACAGTAACTGTGTGGTATGCCTATATGAGGTTCTAGTGGAATTTTACACATTTTGATAATGGTTAGAAAAACCATAAACATTTCCAGGGAACCATGCAAGGTTCTGGAGGTTTTCGAGGGGTGTCACATAGTTTGAGCACTATTTTCCCAAACTATGCGGCCCAAATGAAAATTGTGCATTATTTAGACAAAGGGGGTTGCATGATTAGTGAAAGGATAAACTAACAATGAATCCAAACCATTCACCCACCTTGAAAGTCTAGTAGACCCAAGGTAATTTTAATCATGATGTTATCCATAGGAAACTGTGAAACCATCCTATGAACTATTAAAAAAATAGGATTTTACCTTTTTACCCTTGATTGTTTTAAATCTTAATCAACTTCTAATCTCATATTGGCATGTCATTATCCTTCCCTATTTATTTTTATGTATCTAATTTTTTATTATAGTTGTAAACCCTTCATTATTTTTTTATCACATTGAGGTATGATACATTTTTGATTTTGTCTCCCCTCTTCATTGTAGATATACACAAGATCTTATCTTGTATATTCTTGTTGGAACCCACATGGGATTTTATATACGATATAATGGGTTTTATGGAGAATTTACATTGTTTCTTATGGATCTAGGATTGTGAGGACCCAATATTCTCTTCCCCGGTCTCCGTTTTTTGAATGTGATTTGTGCTACCTATGTATTAAGGTAGGTGTTTCTATACAATGGGTTAATTTTATGAATTTATTATCATTATTAAAAAAATTATTTTAATTATTCATTGAATTTAATTAATTTTTTGTATCAATTTATTTCTTGGAAAAAATTATTTTTTAAATGGGTTTCTCTTTAAAAACTGGTTTTTGAAAACAAAGTATTTATTTAATTGCTGGAATGGTGGTTTTGATTCAGAAATGGATTTTCAAAGATAGAAGTGGATTATCTTGTATTTGAAAATGTTTTATAAATTGTGATAATGATTTTGAAATGTTTTTTGAGACTAGAACATTGGGAACCTTGGGTGCATCGGTAAAGGGACATAGGTGGTTATAAAGTGTGTGGCACCACAAGGGGTTATTTTGGGATATCAATGGACTTTGGTAGGACTTGATATTGGATGGTACCAATATATACCTGGTTTAGGATATTTTATGTCTATTATGTATTTACATAGGATAGGTTCTAATAAATATTTCTTTTTCATTATTTATAGGTTATCATGTGATTTTTTTGACATAGGCAGTTTCTCACATTTTGGTTTCACAAGAGGTTGTATCACACAGTTTCATATAAAATGTTATTTCATGAATATGTGGTAAATTACATACCATATGGTATATGTATATCAATCCATATTTCATAACTTATACTTTTCATATTCCTAACTTTTTATATGAATGGGTTTTAAAAAAACCCAAAGGAAAATGATTTACAAATAGGTTTGGATTTATTAAAATGCTTTGTAAAACTATTTTTGTTTTAAAAGATATAACTATTGAAATCTAATTATTAGATCCTATATAGACTTTGTGGTGGTATCCTAATAGATTTTTTGATCACACCCTATGTTTTCCATCGTATGAATATAGTTTTTGTTTTGTAGGACTTAGTTATAAGTAAGGGAGTATTGTAGCATAACAGCTTCTCTTTTTGTCGTTTCCTTCATAATGAGATAGTTTAGAGGTGATTGTTAGTCACATGGAGACTTGTTAATCTTATCTTATTTTAATTTTTTGTTTAGACTATTTTTCTTGGATTGTATAAATATTTTATGTATATTTTTCTTCCATATTTTACTATGGTTGTATGTCTTGTTTTGGTTATATTCAAGACTTGTTCCTGTTATCTTATTGTACCTCACCATGTCACATGCTAACTCCGGTGGCTTGTCTAGTTGACTCGGGTTGGTCTGTTGCAATTTGGTATGAGATGGATTCTTACCATTAAGTTTGTTAATATTACTGTAGTTTGGTTCTATGTCCATAGTAAATAGGATTTAGGATCATCAAAATTCAGTTAGTAAGTGTGGGAGGGTGCCTAACAAGCTCACTTCTATGTTTGAACTTGAGTTGCCATGGGTAGTGAATTTTTTTACCACAATTGAGACTTGTAATTTGAGGTCATTTTAATGAAATGTATGAGATGTTTATTTAAATGGGAATGTACCTTCAAAAATCATTTTTTCATTCATGGAATTAATAATTGCGTTAAATTTGTGATGTTTTAATGAATTTATGTGAATTATTATAAATTTTCTTAAGATTTTAGAATATGATATAAAGATAATTTTTTGTTGTCTTATGCCTAATAGAAAGTTCCTCTGAGAATATCTCATCCAAATTTGAGAGAGGAAGTTGTGAGACATGATCTATAAGAGAATCCTCCAGTGGGCCCTTATTTGGTTAAAGCAGTAATCCATACAATTCAAACTCTGGGTCAAGTGGGTGTCAAGAACCTAGGGAATGTGGTGGATCATGGATCTGAGTTCACTAAGTAGAATCCATCCTTCTTCCATGGTGACTTGGATATTTAATTTCTTGAATTATCTTATGGATTATAATGTGGGTTTTTTCAACACACATGCTTGAGGGACTGGGAAGAAGATGGTTGGAATTTATTGTGCAAGAAAAGTTACATGATGACCTTACCTGGACTTATTTCAATAAAATATTTAATCATTAGTTTTACCCTAAGTTGTTATGTGTAGAAAAATCCTAGTATTTTCTAACATTAGAGAAAGGATATCATACCATTCTGGAGTATTCCACTCGTTTTTTTGAGTCGGTGAATCTGGAAACAGATCTTGTCACCAACTAGTACCTAAAGTCTCAAAGGTTTGAATTGGGACTAAGGTCGGATATTCGATAAATATTGATTCTCATTTTTCTTCTCACCTTCATAGAGGTAGTTGATAAATCTTCTTTTGATGGGGTAGAAATAGCTAAAAATATAGGTTTGGTGGAGCTTTATTTGGGGTATTTATTCGCCCGGGTGATCTTTTTGGCTAGAAAATGAAGCACAAGGGTGGTTAGTCTTCTTTAGGACCAATTTTAGGGTCTTCATCAGGAAAAAAGTAGTATTTTTATCAATTTATAAATCATGGATATACCAATCCTAACAATATGGATAATCCTAATACTTTTCATTATTGTGGATTATCAGTCCATCTGAAGCATTTCTATGAAAGGATATCCTAGGGAAGTATGGAAGGATCTACTCTCACCAAGGTTGGTTGGTCTAATATTCATAGAAAGGGGGGTTTTCATGTGTCTAAGAACAAATGGATTTATGAGGTAGAGTATGTTCCATAGGAATATGAACCGTGGATGAATATTGTTCGAGGTATAGTGTTTATTTCACCTTCTAGGGTGATAGATGTATTTGATATAGGTTCTACTCATTCCTTTATATTTTCAAATTTAGTTTGAATGTTGGGTTTTTTTGGAACTTATTTATTACTTTTTTTATATTTCCACACATTTGGGGAAGTTGTCATAAAAAAATTTCAAGTTTCCTATATATCAAGTGATTATGGCTGATAATGATGTGATATAGAACATTTTTGTTCTTGATATTGACATATTCAGTCTGATACTCTACATGGATCATATGATCAGTGTTAAGGTCCACGTAAAATTTTTCTATAAATAGGTTCATTTTTTCCTTCTAATGGGATCACTAATGTTTTTTAGGGTGAGTGGGATTCTAGAATAGGAAGGGTGGGGCCTATTTTTCCTTATACTAGGGTAATCTTCTGTCACTTATTAGATATTTTCCTTAATTATTTTGACCCTGTTTTAGGAAGGAAACTTTCTACAATGGTGAGTGTGTACCCTAAGGTCATTCTGGGTGATTTTTCTGGTTTAACACCACAGAGAGAGCTCAAGATTACTATTTAACTTCTCCCTGGTATGATCCCTATTGTTATACCTTCTTATCAAATGGAATCCAGTGAGTTAGTGGAAGTTAAATTCCATCTTAAGGATCTAGAGGATAATGGATTTATTCTTCCTAGTGTGTCAAAATGGGATTCAACTATTCTATTTTCTAAGAATGAGGACATAAGTATCATACCTTTCATAGATTATCAAAATTTAAATCGGGTGAATATTAAGAAGAAATATCCTTTTCCGAGGATCGATGGTCTCTTTAACCATCTTAGAGGGTCATGTTAGTTTTCAAAGATTAAACATCAATTAGGGTTCTACCATTGGAGAGTTTGAGAAGATGATATAACTAAGACATAATTTAGGAGTTGATATAATAATTTCATGTTTCTGGTTATTTCATGCAATATCGCTAATTCTCCAATGGTATTTTTCTATTTGATTAAATAGATCATTCATTGGTTATTAAAATATTTTTTTAGTGTTTTTGGAAGATATTTTGGTGTACTCCAAGATAAAGGGGGATCATATGGACCATTTGAATATCATTCTTTGAGCCTTCAAGTAAAATCATCTATATGGTAATCCTTCTAAAAGTGATTTTTAGATTAGGGAAGTGAAATTTTTGGGGAATGTGATGTCTACGAGGGTAGTATTAGTGAATCCTGAGAAAATAGAGGTGGTTATGTCTTGTGTGAAACCTATAAATGTGATTGATTTATGGAATTTCTAGGGTGTGGCTGGTTACTATAGGTGGCTTTCTTAGGATTTCTCTAATCTTGCATCTTTGATGACAACTTTTACATATAAGGGTGTAATGTTTGAATGAAATGAAAAAATTTAGAGATATTTTGAGGAACTAAATGTGACTTTCAATTCAACATTATTTTTGATTATTTCATAACTATGTTTGGGTTATGAGGTTTTATACAATGATTTTGGTATGGGTTTGGGAAGTTTCATATGCAGGGGTAGTTGGGGGTGACCTATGCCACTCACCAATTACACCTTAATTAGAAAAACCTTCTTACCCATGATCATTATTTGGTAGATATTTTTTATGCACTCAAATAGTGGTTCCACTATCTCTTTGGGGGGTGGTTTATAGTTTATTATGATCATAAGAGAATGAAATTTATGTTTATTCAGATGGATATTAAATTGTGACAATTATGTTGGGTAGAGTATCATCATACTTTTGATTTTGATATTGTATACACTCCTAGGAAAGGGAATCTGATTGTTGATGCATTGAGAAGAAAATTACCTACACAATCTATGAAGGAATTCATTGAGGAGTGATCTTTGATGATCTTATTTATTGAGATGATCTTGGAAGTGGAAGAGGTTGGTGGATAGGTTTTATTGGATTTGATGAAAGAATCATCTTTTTATGAGTGAGTTCATCTCAAACAGGTGATAGACACCGAGTGATAATTCTTAGGTGAAACCCTTTATAGTGAAGAGACCTTAGGTGAGTGGTATCAGTCTCCCGGTGGAGCTTTGTGAGTCCATAACAGGTTGGCTGTTCAAATTTCCCTACGATGTTTATGGAGAGTGGACACTAGTCATGTTGGTTTGTACACTATGGGGCTACTAAGAGGTATCATGACTTGAGATGTCAGTATTGGTGGAAAGGGATGAGGTGATGGATTACGGATTTTGTTTTAGGGTGTCTCACTTTTCATAAAATTATGGAAGTACACTAGATACCTATGAGTTTTTTTCAACCTTTACCCATTATGGTATGGAAGTGGGATGATTTTTCTATGAAGTTCATCATTGTTTTTCCACTAACTCCAAGTTGAAATGATGTGATTTGGGTGGTCATTGATCAACATAAAAAATCAGATCATTTCTTTCCTATTAGGGAGATAATGAATGTAGAATATCTTATAGAGATATATGTCTAAGAGATTGTGAGGATTCATGGGGTTCCTTCTATGATTGTTTTTTATAGGGACTTGAGGTTCACATCCTTGTTATGGAATTTTTTGTAAGATGTGATGAGTTCGCAATTAAAATTGAGAATTTATTATCAACTATATATGGATGTACATATAGAGAGAGTTATCTAGGTTATTAAAGATATACTTCGAGATTGCATGCTTGAATTTAGAGGATCATGGGAAAACAATTTTCCTCTAGTCCAATTTTCATATAAAAATAGATATCAATATTTGATAAATATGGATCCCTTTAAAGTGTTATATGGGTAGCCATATAGATTTCTCTTATATGGGGAATAATTGAGTGAGTGTTCCTTATTTGGGCCCAGTCTCATTCAGGATATGGCAGGAAAGGTGCAGTTGATCTAGAAGAGGTTGGTCATAGAATAGATCCATCAGAAATCTAATGTGGACCATCATCATCATCTACTAGATTTTGATTTTGGTGATCAATTTTTACTCAAAGTTTTCCCTTTCTTGGGATATCGTCTGTTGGGTAATCATGGTCAGTTGTTATCGAGATTTTTTAGACCCTTTCAGATCCTGAAGTAATAAGAAAAGGATTAAAATTGGTTCAACTTTACATATAATTTTACATTGATCCACAATGTGTTTCTTGTTTCCCAATTGAGGAGGTATCAACTAGATCCTTTTCATGTGATTTAAGGATAAAGTGTTGATCCTAATCCTAATATCATCATTGTTTAGATACAATTTTAGATTATGGGTCTACAAGATAAAGTACTTTGTGGTAAAATTATTCCCTTGGTTTGGGTACTATAGTAGTGTAGATAGGATAGCCATGAGATGTGGGAGTAAGAATTGATGATGTGGTAGCATTGGTCTAAGCTATTTACTGGTCCATGATCTTTAGGAATTTCTATGTATAGAAAGTGCTTATATTGGGGAGAATTGTGATTCCCTATGGATCATAGGTATTCCTTATTCTAGCGGTGGTTTTTCTATTTTTAGCTTTGAAAATATTTTGGGGATCAAAGGATGGAAACAAGGGATTTGTTTTAAAAACAATAATGGTTCATGGTTAAGGAACATGGATAGTTTAACTGGGTGGTATGCCTCTATGAGGTTCTAGTAGATTTTTTTTCATGTTTTGAGAATAGTTATCCAAATAATGAAACATTATTAGGGAATTATGCAGGGGTCTGGTTGTTTTCCATGGTTTTCACACAGTTTGTGCACTGCCTACCAAAACCATGAATCCCTAGTGAAAATCATGCAGCCTTGGATAGAGGGTTCAGTTACATAAACACATACTATACATACTCACATTGTTACAAATTATAGATTCTTAGAAATAACTATCCAATAGTAACAAGACTTAAAATAAATATTGTAATACATACATTCCTAATACCTTTACAGTTTAGAGATTCATAGGATCAGTATAAAACTTAAAATAATTAACTAGTTCATTTCTCAACTAATGGATATTATTTCCCACTATATAAGAAACTAATTAATTTAAACATCTCCCACAAATTCTCCACATAGTCTACCCTATTATAAATATCATGTCTAATACATTTATTTATGGTCTGGGGAAATGAAAACATAATAAGGGGTGAACTCAAATTCTTTGGAATCATGTAATAATCATAGCATAAATATTATTTTACAAACAAGTAATCATCATACAATCATAATCAGAAAAAAAAACCGATAGCATAATAAATCCATGGATAGTAAAGAAAAATAAATAGATCACATGGATAATAATAAATTGTTACTTAGTGATTAAATTCATAATATTGGATTATTAATTTCATTAGCTAAGCCAAGATATCATGATCTTAGACATCATGATCTTACCATCAATGTCTTGTGTTTAGTAAATATCTTGTTTTGGGTAGGTATACAGCAAAATACCGAAACATGTTTGTCTTAAAAGATATACTAATGCATCGAGGGGATATATAATGTCAGGACCCACCCATCACTTATTTAACTCCAATAAATTCATCATATGAGATAGTGTATAAACAATACTTGATCAAATTTTCTAATAATCATCCATGTTGGCATTACAAAATATGAAATTCCAATACTTTTTTCCATGTTTATAAAAGGAATAACATGATCATAACACATCAATATAAAAAAGTTTGATTGTCAAACAATACATATTCAACTTCCCAATAATTAATAAACATCCATATTAAAATTAAAAATGTAGGGTTTTTTTAATAATTCCCCGATAAATAAATTGAATAGCTTTCTATGTAAGCATCTCTCAATCTAAAAAATTATAGAGTAATGGTATATGGTTAATTTAATACTAGAATAACATGATCATAATTTATTTAGATAAATAAGTTAAATGTTTATAAAAGAACATAACCATGGTGTAACTAATAAAACACAGAATGATGTGGATATAGATGAAAAAATATTTACAAAATAATGCTTCAAATGGTATCATCAAGAAGGGATCAAGAATAAAATTATTTAACACCAAGAATTAAAACCCCCAAAATATAAATATATATCAGAGGATAAATTATGAAAAATAAATCCCATGAGGGTAAATCCTTTGGATTATGATCAGTAAAATGGAAGTGAAATGATAAAATAGTTTTTAGAAAATATTTTTAAACTAATATTAAAGATGAAGTTATGAGTCGCTTTCGAAAGTAGTTTTCAAAAGGTGAAGTGAAATCTCATTGAAAGTCATTAATTTTAAAAATAATCTTAAATAATGAGGCTTTAAATAATAAAGGTTTATCTTATAGAAATACAGAGGGGATGATAAAACATATTATGGTGAATGTAAAACCCCTCTTTATTATTATAAAAAATATTTTTTTTCCAAAACTCCCATTATGAAGAGTAGTAAAAACATTAATTTTTGTCTAAATATTTTTCCCTATATAGGTAGAGAAATTAACATATCATGAAATATTATGGTGGAAGAACCCAATCATAGAGGAATGAAGTTCATGATGAAACAATATAACTCATATAAAGAAGACTTAAGTTATCAATATCCCTTATATGAAAACATACTCTTAGAGGAAATAAATATCTCAAAAAAGGTTTTTTATTTGGTAGAAATGTAAATTAATAGAAAAAAATAGAATATCATATGGTACAATAAATTAGTAAAATGTACCGAACTTTTAATACCAAGAGGATGATAATAATTCAATGAATAAAAATTGGGTTACCAAAAGAGTTCAATATGAGGAAAAGGTGATGGCTTGAGATACTAGAGGATTATGATTTCTCAATACAATACCACACAAAAAAGGAAAATAAGGTATCAAATGCATTTATTAGGAAATATCATGTAGTTTTGGCCCAAATGAGGGTTGATAGAGATCCTTTGATCATGTATCTAGAAATGATAGAAAGGGGAATTATTAAGGAAGGGGAGGCATTGATCCATTTTCAAATGATTATGAAACCACATTCAATAGAAAATATAAATGTTTCCAATATGATGATGATAATTCTAAAAAGAAAATTAAATTAATGAATGTTGGGAAATTGATAGAATTTGTTTATGAAGATGGAATTTTAAAATTTTAAAAGAGACTTTGTGTTCAATCTATACGTGATCTAGAAAGGTAATTTTTGGATGATCACTATAGCTTGAATTTATCTATACACCATGGTAGCACAAATATGTATAGAGATTTGAGGAAACATTTTTTGTGGGAAAAAATGAAAAGGGAAATTGTTGATTATTTATCAAGATACTTTGTTTGTTAATATATGAAGGTTTAGAGATAGAATTCTAGAGGATTCATGAAGCCTGTACCTATTCCTATATAGAAATGGGATGACATTATTATGGAATTTTCTATAGGGCTACCATAGAATCATATAAATGATGATGAAATATGAGTTATTGTTCACCATCGAACGAAATCTCCATATTTACTTACTATAAGAGAAGATTTACCTCCTGAGCATCATTCCCAGATCTTTATTAATGAAGTTTTAAGAATTAATGTTGTACCCCTTTTAATTGTGTAAGATCATGTTCCTTTATTTACTTCAAATTTATGGAAGAGTATTCAAATTTCCCCTATAATTGAACTTTATTTGAGCATTGCCTACCTTCCTCAAAACTAATAAACAGTCCAAAAAGACTATTCAAACAATAGAATGCATGTTAAGGTTGCAATCACTTGACTTTTAAGGTATTTGGGATCAGTATTTACCTATTGTATAGTATTAATATTATAGTAGTTTTCATTCAAGTATTCAAATAGAAAAATATGAAGCATTATATGAAATAAGATTTCATACTCCAACTTTTCAGGATGAAGTTGGTGAAATGAGACTTTTAGGCCATGAACCTATTGAGGAGAAAAAAACAGATGTAAAGAATATTCATAACTGTTAGGTCCACAAGGCTGAATACCCTGAGAGGGGGGGTGAATCAGGGTATGACTAATTTAAAATTAACGCCCTTTCTGATCTTGTTTTGCTGTTAAGAAAAACACTCTTCTCTCTCTTTCCTGTTTGAAAATGTAAGTAGAAAATAAAGCATGCACAAGACCAACCATTTTTACTTGGTTCACCCGCATTAGGCTACGTCCAAGGAGCATACGCTGATAAGTTGTTGGTCGTACCAAATTCCACTAAACTTCACTAGGTGTGGATTACAAGGTTCGAGTATATTCACTTTGTCCTAGGCTCACTTCCTTTACAAGATTTAGGGTCAGCTCACTGCTTTCCCAAGGGTCACTCCCTGTTTCTCTCTCTCTGGCTAACTGCCAGTGGAGAGGATCACCTTCTTCCTCTTCCTTTGCTCACAACGTCGGAAAGGATCCACTCACAGTTTATAGACCTATAGGTATCTTAATTTGCATGAAGGAATGCATCTTTCTCTTTATGTAGATACACTATTGAAGCCCAAATTTCTCTCATAGATGAATCTCTCTCTGCACCGAAGGTATCGGTCAAACTTTCAGCTTCCACGCAGCCCGAAAATCACTGCTGGAAATAAACCTTACTTGGCGCGCAAGTCAATCTCGGTGCGCAAGTATCGGCGCGGAAGTCACAACGGGCCCGCAAGTCCACCACACACACTTGCGCGACACAAGCTTCCTTAACTCCAAACTTGCGCAAATCTCTTCCTTTTACGCCCAAACCAATAATGGCGCGCAACTACCAACCAGCGCACAGCTTCTCACACTAGCGTGCAACTCCTCACACTGGCGTGCAACTCCACCTGTGCGATCACACACCACTTGCGCGACCACCACACCTGTGCAACGGGATCTCTGATTTATCAAAGTTTTGAACTTCGGTAATGAATGAAGAGGGGTGGTCCATTATTTATAGGCATTTGGTCACCCCTGCGTGAGGGCGTTCATGTCTCTCCTAGGTGCGCAAGTCTCGGCACGCATGTCTCTTCTCCTGCAAGTTACTTGTGCGACCTAATTCTAAACTTGTGTGAACCTTTTTCCTTTGCCATATTTTTATCTTCTGATCTTGAAAAACCACAGGCGCGCAAGTTCTCAAGCTTCCAAGGCATCGGCGAGCAAGTCTCTTTCACGGCGCGAAAGTCACTTGCGCGACACCACCAATACTTGCGCGACACTTGTCCTGTTGCCATATTTTGATGATCTAATCTTGAAAAACATATGGCGTGCAAGTTTCCAAGCCTTCAAGTACACGGCGCGCAATTCCCTTTTCCAAAAACCACTTTTCTTCATTTGTCGATTTTCAGGCCCAAAAATTTGGCAAACACTGGAAAATAGCGCCACCTTGTATCTGTTCTTTTGTACCACCTCCAGATCTTCCATTCCTTTTGTCGACATTCTTGAATCAAACATGGATCGTTGACCTCATCTCTTGAACTCGACATTCCATTAAGAAATCCTCTTTTTCAACAAATTTGTATGTCATTGTTTTTCTTTTTCAACAATCACCACTCAGATGTCTACTTTGTTAACAAACACAATCACCTCAAAAATGCTTCAATGATACCTTGAGGGATTTTTTCCCAAAAATAATAATATTAAAGAATATTGAATTATGAAAAATATTTATGTTGATAACCAGGTGAAAAATTTTTAATTTAAATTGGGGTCACATTTTCTTGAAATTACCTCCATGGAAGGGTGTTATAAGGTTCATTAATAAAGAGAAACTGAACATTAGGTACATAAGACCTTTTAAAATTCTGGAAAAAATTGGAGATATGTTTTATTTATTTACAATTACAATAATACTCTTTAAATTACATGATTTTTTCTATGTATAATTATTAAGTAAGTACATGTCAAACCCAACACATGTTCTTTCCTCGGAATAAATAGAATTAGAACTTGGTCTATCATACTTTGAAGTTCCCTTCCAGATTATTGATACTAGAAATTAAGTATTGAAGAATTGGATGAATAAATTGGTAAATGTAATTTTTATAAATCATAAAATAGAGTAAGTAACATGGGAATTGGATGATGTTATGAATAATAACAACCCTCATTTATTTAAAATGTAGTATCCTTGAAAATTTTGAGGATGATTTTTTTAAGGGGGGAAGAACATAACACCTGAGATTCAATTATAGTGAGTGAAAATTATATTTTAATAAAATTATAATACAATTATGATTTTAATATTTCATGGAACAAAATATCTAATTTGGTAATATGAATATTTATTTTTAATTTGGACAAAATAAAACTAGAATGAATATTTGAAATTTTCCCATTGAAGTAATCTTTAATGAAAAATCAAAAATGTAGTATTTAATTATTCCAAATTTTTTTATAATAATATTTTATAATATTATTAATTAATATTTTAATTAATTTATATTTTATATAAATAAATATAAGATCATTTTTAGGTAAAAAGTGATATTTTTTAGAAAACTTTTTTTTAGGAAACTGTTTTTGTTTAAAAAGGCATAATATCTATCCATTCTGATTAATTAAAATATTATTTTATGTTAAATGATTTAAATTAAATTTTTATATTATATATCTAAATATATTAATTTAAATCCATATAATTATTATTACTGGTCATATAGTTATATAAGATCATCTTTTGCTTGAAAAATGCATTTCTTGAAAAACAGTTTTTCCACACATTTTGCAGGTTTATTTTTAAATTAAGTTTTATCAATTCAATGAAATGAATTTGGAAAAAAGTATTAAATATTTGTATTCACAATAATTAATATTAGATAATAATTTCAACTTAATTTTTGTACAGAATGAATAGTAAGAATAGTAAAAACAAATTACTATGGTTAAGGTAAAAATAGGTTTACCAATAAATCAATCTAAAACGATAAGGGTAAAAATAACATAAAATTTTTTTAGACCAAATTGGTTTTATGGATTTAGAACTTATATTTTTACCCTTATAATATGATCCATTTTTATTCCATGTGTCTAATAAAGTGACATGACATTATTGAAAAACTTTGAAAAATTAAAATTTTTCCTCTCAACTCAATTATAAAAGAAAACCTCCCCCTTAACTTATTCAAAACTATAAATCCATTTATCTTAAAAAAAATATTACCAAATATATTATAAAAATAACTAAACACATTCTATATGTATTTTTCTTCCCAAAATACCAACCCCATGGTCATTAATAAGAGATCTAAAGGAGGTTTATCTGAGTGAAGGTAATTGTCTTCAACAAAGTCATTACTATTTACTTCTTATTTTACCACCTAAAATTACATCTTAAAATTTATAATTTACTAAAAATAGTGTATAACATATATTTATATTTTATTATGTTCATATCATAATATTTTTCTACCTCTTTATCCATCAAATGGGAAACAAAAATGTCGCTCGTATGTACGACGGACTATCACCTCGTGAATTGATGTAATTTTTTTTCATCACTGAATCCAATGGATAATAATAATTATGAAAAAAATGAATATATATGATAATTATAACATTATATTTATTCTATAATGATTAATATATCACCCACTTCCTTACTCTTTCACCCATTAAGTAAATGATATTGTCACTTGTGTGTACGTACGACCTACCGTCTCCACAAAGCGGTGAGATTCATTTTCCATGTAAAACATTAAATAATTATTAAAATATAAATATATATAATGAGTAAATATTATATTTATAACACTAATATCATTATCAATATAATGAAATTGTATCCTATACACAATAAATGAAACCTTCACATAAAAACATGGATAAGAAAATGATGCAGTTAACACCTAAAACAATAGTAATAATGAAATTTTATTAATGAATGGGTTATAAGATGTTTTAAGAGGATCATATATGATATTATAAATATAAATATTGTACTTTTGTAAATTAAAAACAAGTTAAAAACAATTATATAGGAGTTTAAATCACATTCAACTAAAGGGAAGCGTGAGGTAATGGATTTCATCTCAATTTTCATTCAATTGAGACATATTTGTTATTATGCATCTATTAACTTTTATGTGGTTTATATGATTCAAATTTTATATATTTAACATGAATATATATTTATTCATTATTATTAATCTTTTAATTAAATTTTATTTTTTCAAGTGGTTTTAATTCAAAAGTTACCAAAGTGGTAAGAATTTATTTTACAATTTAACTTTGTTTTGTGATTTATTATATTCTCATAGAAGTAATCTTATAATTTATCCTTAATAAGATATAATAATTTTATTATACTATAAATATTTAAGTATTTCTAAAAAAATCCAAATTTTACTCTCTTTAGCACTTTAATCAAGAAAATAAATGATTAAAAGAAAAACAGATTTTATTTCCCATTCAATCGAGTGTATTTTTCTTCCATGTTAATATTTTTTCAAAATTGTTCTAAAAAATAATTTTTATTAATCAAAAAAAATTAAGAAAATTTTATGTTATCCTTGTATTTTAAAATATATTAAATTAATCTTTATAATTTTTTTTGAAAGGATTTCTTTTAAAATTATATACAACAAGTCAAAAAGGATGTTTTTTTAATGAGTATAGCTTTAACTGACTTTACCTTCACCATAACCATTTTATGAATTTAGCTTATTATACGTGATTTAACTTGTTTTCTAATTAAATATGTTTGATAAAATATTTTTTTTAAATTTCAATTCAATTTTCATTATTTTTCCAAAGGAAATTATCTTATTATGAAACCTATATTTTTGAGGAACCGATGGAAATCTCTTATCCCTTGATAATTTTGAGGACATAAATCCTCATGGAAAAATCACTTTCTTGTGATCATTGGACATTCAATTTCCATTAAATATACATATTATTTATATTATGGATATAATTATTTATTAAACCATCTATCATTTTTACATATGATGCTTTATATTGAATGTTGTTTAATAGACTAGGGAAATATTAATATTTTTTATTATTTATTGAATGTAGATATTTATTGATAAATAAAATTTTTTTAAATTTTAATTGATCATTCAATATAGGAGGAATACATTATATATGCAGTGATGGAGGTGGTTTGATTATAAATAGCCCCTCGATGCATCGGTAGTCGTATGAGACAAATTAATTGGCCAAATTAAATTGTATTCTTAGTATATTCCTTCCCATCAATTAAAATTTCTTGTAAAAAGGTCTTGGTTGTATAGTTATCATGATTTATAAGATCATGATATCCAATATTAATAATTTTCTTCATTGATAATTCAGTTATTATATTCCATGAGATTATTACGTTGATATTATCCATATATGTGCTTTTTTATCTAGTTATTGAATAAATTTAAATATTTTTTAGTTATTTACTTTGAAATATTAATTATTTATTATATACTAATGATAGATTCAATTTTATGTAACCCTTAATGAGTATTTGAGCTCACGCTTATTCAGTTTCATTTTCCAATAATAGGAAGGTGAATTCATTGAATGGGCTTCAAGGATGCCAAGATTTTTTTTCCATGTTTTATATTCTATTCCCAATGTAAAATGGGTATCATATATGTATCTAATTCTCTAAGGGTACTAAAATTATCATTCCTTCAAGATTAGAACCCTTGTATCTATGCTAATGTAATAAATTGACCACCAGATATGGGTTATTGGAGTCAATGTTTTTACACTTCGTCTTCCTTATTTTCTATTGAGCCATGTCTAGGTGAGGTATGGTGTATTTTGGGTTTCATTGGAGGAGTTTTAAAAGGTTTTGGATATATCACTGCCCAAATGGCTTGAAAATGGCTTGAGAAAAATGTTTTTTCAAGCCTTGGTAGAGGGAAAAATGGCCCAGGTTTGACATATCCCAAGTTGTTTCATCCTAGGTTCCCAAAAACACCATAGCTTTCAACACACCATAATTGAAGTCATTTTAGTATTTGTAGTTTTGGAAAACATTAAATTTAATGTAATTGAACTTTGGTTTTCATATTTTTCATGTGGAAAATTCATAGGATTTAAATTTTTGGTATTAAATACAATTATTAATTAATTCTAAGACTAATTAATAATGATTTCCCATTAAATTCAATGAATTCATCACTTTCATATATTATTTGGACGATCTTCATAAACATGCTCGATCAAAGAAATTTTTCAAGTGGGGATGTTTTCAGGTAATCTTCTTTAGAATGATAATCATGATAGTTTTATCATCTTGGATTTATTTTTTGTTAATATAATAATTATTGATAAATTATCATTTCCTAGACCTATAACCCTTCTATTGGATCAAAAATTAATTCAAAATCCATTCTTTGAATGATGATAGATTTTGTGAATTAACATTCATTTATTCCATATACCTCGAAATAGATTTTGTTGATGCAATCCTTGAGGTATGAGATTCTAGAATGTCATCCTTGACATAGAATTCTCCTTGAGTCTCATTTACAACTTCTTTATTTATAAATTGGAATAAAATTAATACACCCTTGACATGTGATATATTACTTTGTGGGCCTATTATGTGTTTTGGTCATCGATTCCCTTGAAAAACCTTGATATCGGTGTTGAAGATCTTGAAGTAATAATTTCTTGACCTTTTGGGGATATCAAATACACTTGTTTAACTTGGTATAATTCTTTTATTGGAATATATTGATGATCATTCTTGATTTTGATCACATATTGATGTGTTTATAGGGATTGATACATGTTATGATGCTTGATTCCATGAGTAATGTGTATACCTTGTTTGTTCAGGTTTGATGTTGATCACATATATATGTGTTACTAATTATTCTCATGATGACATTATTGAATAATATATCCATGGATGGTAATAAAAAAATCACATGGATAACAACAACTTATTCCATAATTATGTAATTCATAATGTTATATAATTAATTCCATAACCTAATCCAATACATTATGATCTTAAACATCATCATCTTTCTGTCAAGGACCTTTGCTTATAAAATATATTATTAGGTACTAACATACACTAGAATACCAAAAACAATTTGTCTCATGAGACCTACTAATTTATTGAGTGGCTATATAATGTCAGGACTCACCCGTCACTTCTTTAATTTTAATGAATTAATCATATTAGATAGTGAATAAATAATAAATAATCAACATTTCCAATAATCATTCGTATTGGAATACTAATATATGAAACACCAATAGTTTTTTCCATGCTAATAAAAATGATAACACGGTCATGAAACATCCATATAAATATTTATAATGGTAAAATAATACATAGTGACCTTCCCAATAATCAATAAATATCTGAAATAAAATAAAAAATGTATGGATTTTCAATAATTTTCTAATAAATAAAAGGAGTAGCTTTCTATGTAAGAATCCCTCAAGCTAAATTGTATAGAGTAATGGTATAGGGTTAAGTCAATACTAGAATAACATGATCATAGTCCATCCAAAGAAAGAAGTTTAATGGTTTAAAAAGAACATAACCATGGTGTAATTAAGGAAATATAGAAGTATGTTGACATAGATAAAAAAAATCCTTACAAAATAAAGTTTCAAATGGTATCATATAATAAGGAATCAAGAATAAAATAGTTTAATATCATGAGTTAAAACCCCCGTAAGATAAATATAAATTAGAGGATAGATTATGAAACATTAACCCTATGAGGATAAATCCTTCTGATTATGATAAGGAAAATGGAATTGAAAACATAAAAATAGTTTTTTGAGAAATTTTTTAACATTGATGTGAAATATTATGTTATGAGTCACATCCAAAATTATTTTTGAAAATTTGAGGTAAATAATATTTCATAAACATTAATTTTAAAAATTATCTTCAATAACATGGCCTCTAAAATCCAAGTTTTATCTTCAAGAAATATGGATAGTATAAAATATCATATAAAACTGAAAGGAAAAAACCCTTTAATTATTTTATGAATACATTTTTTCAAAACTCACATTGTAAAAAGAGTGAAAAAAAATTAATTTAGATCAATTTTTTTCCCCATATAGGTTGGTAAATTAACATATACTAAAATATTAAGGTAGAATAACCTAAGAACTTTGAAAATAATTTCATGATAAAACAATATAACTTAAGGAAAGAACAATTGAGTTACCAATATCACTTACTAGAAATATACTCTTTGAAGTAAGAAATATTTCAAAAATATTTATTAAGTTTTATCAATGAAAATTTATAGAAAAAATGAATAAAAAATAATATAATCAATTGATAGAATGTACCCAACTTTTATGTATAAGAGGATGATCATAAGTCAATGAATGAAAATTGGGTTACCAAAAGATTTAAAACTGGGGTAACAATTGAGTAAAATCCATTTGACAAAAAAGAACTAATTTTTCTTCATATTTCTAATTAATAAAAAACATATATTATAATGACACATCCATGAGTGGTGAATACACTATTCATAGGAAAACATGGTTCATAGCATAAACATGTCTTAAGAAATTAAAGTTTGAGACAAGGAGTCCTTGTGGCTTCAGTAACATTATAATAAAAACCTATTCAATGAGTGGGATTTTAATTGAACTAAAAATAAAATTATTAATATATAATTCATCATATTATATCTCAGGTATTTAGTTTATACACCACATAAATTAAATTAGGTTCATAATAAAAAAACAACTCACAAAGAGAGGGGTTTGAGATGAAAACCCTTATCTTGTTCCAAATTCATTTTGCACATGTGCCTAACTTCCTGAATAATCGAATTAAGTTTATTAAATAAATTTTTATTAAACCTATTCAAATGTATTTAATTTTATATATACCATTTATTATTATATGTTATTTATTTATTTTATATTTTTCTTGCCTACACAGGTAAATTGAGGTTGTTTGGCCACTTTTTCTGTAATTCCTTATGTATGTTGTCCGTGGTAGAAATAATTTTAAAATATTTCCATAGTATATAAATATTAAAAGTGTTATAGAAATATTTTTTATATATTAAATATATTTATAAATCCATCCATGATATGTGGTGATGAAAAATAAAACTCATTACTCATAGAGGTGGTCGTCCGCTTGTACACACAATTAATGTTTTCATTTCTCAATGAATGAGAGGGAAATAAAATATATGAAAATATAAAATTTTAGAATAATAGTTATAATATATAAATCATATTTATTCATCAATACCATCATTAAAACCAACCATGACAGGTGGTTACACAAAAAGTAAAGACGTCACTTTGTGGAGGCGATAGTCCCCACACACACATTAACACTACATTTATTTTCCTTAGTGAACGGATGGGAATAAATAATGGTTGTTTAATTAATATAATAAAATATAATTATTAAAAATTAAGAATTTAATTATATTTTTATAGATATAAGATGTTTGAAAGAGGAATATTAAGAATAAATGATTAAAAAGTAGGTAATATTTACGTTGGAGACTCGATCTTCTCTTAAAGATCTCCTTGAAAATGAAAGACTTAAGATAAAGTCTAGATATTATGTTATTAAGGATGAGAAAATTAATTATATGAGAGTAATTTTTTGAGTATTTTCAAGGTAAATTCTAATGGGAAGTTTAACATTAAAGGGGTGATAGTGATCCCCTTTTATAAGTGAAGAGAAGGGAACATTTGTGAATACCCTTCAATTTTAAATTATATCATTAATCTATTCATGGGTATAAGAATAAAAAAGTTAGAAATAAATGATTTTGAGCAGATATTAGATCAATAATGCTTCAAAAAATTATTTTTAAACATAATATAAACATTTTTCAAGTCATTATTTCTTAGTTTTTTACATTTACCTTTTTTTGTTTTTACTTTGGTAACTAGTTTTTAAATAAGTTATGTTTTACTAAAAATATAAAATGAAATATATTAATAAATTTGGGTGTTATAAACATAAATTTAATTTAAATTTAATATAATTCCATTTCTATATAATATAAAATTAGCTTTTAAATAAAAAATTATATATTGAAAAATAGGTTTTTATAGAAAAGTGGTGTTCTAACTATTATGTTTTCTTAATATTATTTAGAGTTGGTTACCTTTTAATTTTTTTTAATAAAATTATATATTGTTTTAAAAAAATATTATATTAATAATTTAAATTAGGTTAATTTAATTTATTAGGAAAAATTACACAATATTAATAATATAATTCTTTGAAAATAATAGTTTTATAATTATCATGGTTATTAACTTTAATCTTAGTAATCTTACATTTATAACAAAAATTTAGATTGACCTTATTACATAATATGATATATTTTTATATAAAATATGAAATCTATTTTTATATTTCTAATTTCTAATGGTTATGAGAATTAATTTTTAATATAAGAAAATGAAAACAATTTTCAAGATAAAATATAACACAGGTTTTTAAAATGATATACATGGGTTTTATAAAAAAAAACATAGTAATTTAAAATTATTTCTTTTAATTATAAGTATATATATTATATAAAAATGTTTCAAATACATTTAATTAATTCTTGTATTACGGTAAAGCTTTAAAAGTGATAGTTTTTCAGAAAATCGATAATTTAGCACTATTCACCTAAAAATTAATTAAATCTGAAAAAATAAAAAAAAATCTTAGGATAATGTTTTTATTATAAATCAATAAATGATATTAATTTTGTAAAATTAAAATACTAAAATTTATAAATTCAATTTTTTAATAAATTCATAAAATATTGTGAAAAAATGTTTTTATCGGAAAATGACATTTTCAAATATTTACTATTGTTATTATTATTTCATATCATTTACCAACTATATTGGTGTTAAAAAATTATTAATATTAAACATAATTTATCATAATTAGTCATAAATTTCTTAAAATATAAATTTATGTTTCATAGAAAATAATTTTTAGAAAAATATTGTTTTAAACATTAAATAATATTATTAGTCATTTTAGGTAAACTAATTTAATTTCATCCATATTAAAAGTATTCTTTATTTTATTTCATAAATATTTCAAAAATTGGTTACTCTTATTCATTATCGTTAATTCAATATCTAGGTTTTAATGGTTATAATTAAATATATCATGGTTTCATTAAAATTTATTGTTGCATGTGGATCATGTTATCAAACACATTGACTTATTTAAAGGAATTCATATATTAAAATCTTGAGGTGATGAATTCAACCCCCTTAAATAAATTTCATCCTCAAAATTTTAATTATTACTCAGTGAAGAAATTAGGTAATATTACTCTTAATGTACTCATCACTCAAGAAATAACCACTAATATGACATATTTTGGTTATATCAAGTTACTTATCTTTCATCAGAAAACATTAATCATTCATAAAATCTTATACCTAAGTATGTATATACCTGAATAATACATTCTTAATAACATACCTTTATCAAAAACAATTGAATATCCAAGACATTAAACCATAGTGAAATCATATATTCCTTCCAAAATTAACTCTTACATTTATCCACTAGTTAATAAAATCAAACACTTGTTAATATATATCATAATTCCAAAAATTTGATGAAATTAAGAAAAAATATCCTGAAGAAATTATCAATCCCATGGTTACTAATACTATCTAACTTACTTCTTCAAAATCAAATCACCCATTATTATCTCAACATCAAGCATATATTAAACCTAATATTTATTTGTACCTCATTCATGTGTTCTCTAATAATAATACAAAAAAATAAAAACTTTTCATAAATTCTCTTTTTATGGTTTTTAATAAAATTTAATATTTGTTTCCATACCCTTAAATTAAAACTACTAAATAATAATCCTTATATGTTTCACATAATCCTCATAAATTTTAGAAAATACCAAAATATCATCGATAAATTTTACTCACTAATGATAATAGCTATGAATTTTAAGATTTAACTTATATTAAAATATAAATCTCATTATTGTAGGTAAGACAAGGAAATTCATCAACCATTTAATTATAGTCTCTTATTCGGTTATAAGACCTAGTGGTTTCTAGGTACATACCTTTCTCAACTTTATTTATGTTATCTTATTTCAACCAAATACTAAAATCCAAAATGGTTATCAGTAAAATCAATTAATTGTATGAATATGGAAACTGAATCCCAATGTATATTATCTAGTGACACCTTCATTTCATCCTTTGATACTACTAGCTGCACCCACTTTAATTTATGTTAGGTTCTCTTTTACTTGTTAACCTAACCCCTTAAGGTAATTAATAAATTAATCCTTCTTAACAAATCATAAAGATAATTTGATTAACTAAATTGTCTATCCAAGTGTGCAGTCTTAGGCCCATTGATCATGCACAAGAGTAAAGGAGGAATCAATGCTCAATCTTCCTTTTTCAAGATGATTACCCATATATGCATCTATTTCATATCCACATCCACTTTTCAGTGTCAAGATAAGTATTTAATCTATAGTAATACCACATATTCAAAATTTTACCCAAAAAATAGGATATCATCCAATACTTAGACTTATTCAATGGATTTTCACTAAATTTCAGTCATCCTAATCCCTAAATAAGAAGTGAATTATTTCCTTATAGTTAAATAATATATTATCTCAAATGGTTGTATATTATGATCAACCTTAACTTATTAGCCATTAAATTATCCTAATTAAATATCCTAATCTCAAAATTTATCTAAACCCTCCTCTAATACCAACTGTGACACCCCAAACCCACACTCAGGGATCTGGTTCTATAAACACATACTTTACATACTATATTCGATACCAACTATATATTCTTGGACAAAACTATCCAATTGTTTCATGACTTAAAATTAATATTTCAATACATACATTCCTAATAGCTTTTAGGTTTAGAGATTTATATAATTACTATAAAATATAAACTAACAAAACCCATGACTTTCTCAACTAATGAATATTTTTTATCCACTATATAAGCAACTACTTAATCCATAATAATTCTTCAATATCTCTAAGAAACTTCCCAAATAAGATATCTTGTAAGATATATTATGTGTATTATTATTCCTTATGACTTGATGAAATTAAAACATAATAAGGGGTGAGATCATACACTCATTAAGTCAAATTCATTCATTATATGAGATAGGGAGTGAACAATACATAATAAAGTTTTCTAATAATCATCCATATTGGAATAACAATATAATTAACACCAATAATTTTCCACTTATAAATTAAATGGATAACATTATCAAAACCCATATGAAGAAATAATGTGGATGGCCAAACAATACATAGTAAAGTTATTAATAGTCAACAAACATCCATATCAGAATAAAAAAAAATCTATGTATGTTCAATAGTTACTCAATGAATAAATGAAATAGTTTCTATTGAAGAATCCATCAATATAAAAATATATGGAATAATTATATAATGTTATCTTAATTATGGAATAATATGATCATTGTAAAATCCAAAAAAATCATTATTTTAATAAAAGGCCTTGTTTACCTTCTTCTACTTCTTGATTTTATGTTAAACCATTTCTAGTTGAGGGATAATATCCTTTATGTTTCATTAGAGAGGTTTAAAAAGATTCTGGAAATATAATTATCCATAAAAACATGAAAAAAAGGCTTGGCTGAGCCATTTTTATAAATCATGGTTTTCCATGAAGTGTAAAATGGCCAAGGGAAATTGCTTATCCATGCATGGACAAGTTTTTGTGTTCAATGGTTCATCCCTCAGTAAAAATGGATTGGAAATCCTCACCATGGTGTAGTCGAATCCATGGTGAGGGTAAAACATCTTAGAAATAGACAACACACCATAGGGAAGGCCATTTTAGCTTTAAGGTGTTTAAGAACCACCAAAGACATAGCTAGGCCATTGTGAAATCTGTTTTAGCATCAAAAAAATTTAAGTGGGAATTTTTTATCCCTTCTTTCTCATATCTAAATAAAATCAAAGGGTAACTACATGGGTTTTAATTAAGGGGTCTTAAATGAGGATTTTAATTGATTCTTAAACCCCTATTGATCGAATTGATACCCATAGGAAATTCTTCATTACTAGATGTTTTTGGAAGAACTTGTATAACCTTCTGAATGTTAAGGATTATGATTCAGTTAGAATTAGTTTCTTCTTCATTTAGTTCTATCTTTTCGTCTCTATGATCAATATAAGCCTTAGTTTATTCTTCTTCACTAGTGATTCTAGATTTATCCAATTTGGTGTAGAATCTACTAAGTTCTTCCACTTTACCTGAATCTCCTTTCTTGGATGAATTCCCTTTATTTTTCCTTTTTTTATCATGGAATAATGTTATTTTTGATGGGATGATGACTCCATGTGTTGTCTAGTGAGTTAATTACAGTGTTGGTGGATCAATTATATTATTGATGATCGGTGTAATTCTTAATGATCGATGACATTCTCCAATGTCTTGGTTGTGAATTCTCCACTTATTGTTATCCAAGAGCGATGAGTTCTTATTCCTTAAACCAGACTCAAATTCATCCATTGTTGGTATTCATCATTGGGTAAGTGACGTTCTACCCCATTTGTGTGGTCTTTCTTATGTCTTTCTCTAGAAAACATTTTATTTTATCTGAAATTGGTTCAAGGAGTTCTTGGCATGTGACTATGTTCTATTTGGTGTGAAAAATATTATTCAGGAAATTAAACCCTTGATGAACATTGATGTCAGCATTGAAAACATTTATGTAGAAAGTTTCTTACCATTTAGATCTTTTTTATACACTTGTTTACATGTAATGATTCATTTGTTGGTATGGTTTTTATTCTCTGTTGATGTTGACTACTTATGGGTGTGTGTGTTATCATAATACCCATATATGGTCCTTGTTTAAATGAGAATTTATTGAGTATCTTATTACCATGATTGATATTTATTAATATGTTGTTATATGACTCTATTATATTTCTCATGATGTCGTGATATAGTTATCATGATTTTTTTTATTGTTCATTATATTTCTTTAGAGGTTTTTCCTTGGTATGAATCATAGGTGGACCATTGAGGTATGGATATCTTTTAAAGAGTGAGTGTACATGGTGGGTGAAAATGATGAATGTGAACCCAAACTTAAGATAGGAGAAAGATATCATTTTGTCATGAATGGAACTTAATGCCTTGTGCATTCTGAGTAATGTTCCAAAACATGATTCCATGTGGATAGAGAGTAACATACCAAAAATTGGTGCCTTTTTTATACTGAGTGATGTGTCAAATATCCTCAACGCCTTGAATATTTCAAGTATATGTTCATTAGTTATCCTTTTGACCTAACTGAGACTCGATTCCTTGAGGATACTGAGTAACATGTTCGCTAGCCTTTTGGGTTTTTCTTGATATTTTCCAATAACCTTTGACAAATCATTTCAATATGGAGCCAAAGAACTTATGGTTGGGGGTTTGTAGAGTCTTGGTTAGCATACAGCCATTTGTTATATGATTTTTTATTTGTCATAATTTCTTTACATTTATTATTTTCATGGAATACACTCATTATACATGTGCACATTTTTTAAGGATGCATTGGTGGTGTCCTATTGGGTTTTATTACTCACACTCTACATGAGAATCTCGATGCACATGCAGGATTCATATAGAGGAGTCTAAGTAAGGGAAAGGGGCCTATAGCCGATATTTAAGTATAGGATTATAGATCTAGTATTGGAAAAGGATATGATCTAAAGGACTCTATAGCTTTTAGTTATTTTACCTGCTTTTATTTATAAATATTTTGGATTTCCACACAAGGGACCCAGTTTACTTTTTTGTATGGATGGTATGGAATCAACATTTTTTTACATATTTAATCTAATGATTATGTTTTATTATATTATATTATATTATTATTTGTGTGATGGTATGATAATAATGGTATAGTATCTCCACTAATGAACTTATACCATCACTGCGAGTTGGAAACATCTTGCGTATGGGGAGGCACACATGAGGTCATTTGGAACTCTAGTTCAGACCCAGTGGTTCAGGTCAGATCATTACAAAAAGGTATAAAATCATAGTTTTCTTATTATATTTTTGACCAACATGGGACATAGTAGAATGTAAATAGTTTATATAGGACTTGGGTAGATGAGTTTGCATGTTCTTATTTAGCTTATGTGTATCGAACAACTGAGTTACCATCGATGGGATTTTTGTTATAGTTTTATAAGTATTTGGGTATTTTCATACATCATGAATAGGGATATAAGATACCATTCCATATATATACCTAATGTTACATTGCATAATAGTTCTATAAATTAATTCCTTGATGTGTGATATATTTTTGGGATATGAAAATATTATTTTTGGGTGATATATCTATATCTATACTGTTATGATATATCTGTTGGAATTCATTAGTTAAACATAGTCATGATGTGGTGTTTCTATATATCTATATAACTATGAATATAATATAGGGACAAGAACTCGGTTAGTGCTAGGAAGAGTATACCATGGGTTATGGGTAGAATCCTAGGAGAAACTTGTGTAATCCCACGAAATGATTAAGACTTATTGTAAATGTTCTATTGATTCCTTTATATTCTAGATGATGTTGGCTCGATGTAGTATTATGTGATACATATGAATTGGGGATTGAATGATCCCATAATGGATGATGTTATTTCCCCACTATCAGACGGTTAATAGTATGTACCTAAGCATTGTCTAATTCCTACTTAGTGGTTTAGGTAGAAATTATACTTCATCATAAAGTCTTTCTCTCATTGCATGTCTTAGGCATAGGAAATCTAAACTGTGGTTGAAAATTCTGTGACTTTTAACACCAAAATTCTTCATATTTTTTGGGAAACGAAGGCCCTCAATATTCTAAGGAATGTGTTAAAATCATTACAGGGATCTTTAAATTAATAGAAACTCTAATAGATCTGGAAGGTTATGTTAAAGGATTTTATATTATTATTGCTTACCATTTCTTCATATATGAACATATTTATTATAGACATGAATTAATGGTCAAGTTATCCTCTAATTTGCTTTCCCTTGATACGCCATTGGGCATGAAAGTGGGTTGTCTTCAACAATTCCTATAGTTTAATATATTCAGTACTGATTATAGACACACGTGGGACTTCATGATTCTAGAAATGATGATATTTGATGTAATCCTCAGTATGGGATGAATTCCCATCCTATGATATCATATTAATTTTTATTAGGGAATGGACTCATTTACAAAACTAAAGGGAGAAAGGTACATTATGACTAGAGAATTGGAACTATGAGTAGGTAGAGTTAGTGCGGACTTTATCCATCTTGTGATGATTAGAGTGGAAATTTTGGTCTTAACTCTTTCATCATGGTCAGTGGCAGCCCCATCTTCTATTCCCCCTATTATAGATCTCTATCAGGATGTATTTTCAAAATATTTCATTGGACTTACCCTTGATAGAGGAGTTGAATTTGAGATACATCCCATGTCAAGTGCGTAGACAATTTTGATACCCCATTATCGTATAGCACCATATGAGATGAAGGAGCTCAAGGTGCATCTCAAGGACATGGAGCTGAAGGGATTTATCAAGTTGAGTACTTTACTTTGGGGTAAACCTATTTTCCTCACAGGTGAACAATATTCTTTGACTCTGTGTTGAGTATCATAAGCTGATCCAAGTGATAGGGAAAAATAGATATCTTTTTTCCATGATTGATGAACTTTTCAATCAGTTACGGGGAACCCAATAGTTCCTTGTGATTTATCTTTGATTTCGATATCACTAGCTATGTTGTAAAGGTGAGGACATTCTAAATATTGTGTTTCATATTAGGTGATATAGAATTTAATTCAATTTATTTTCCCCATAATTTAATTATTATTTTGTTTATTTAATTTATTAATTTATCCTTATTTGTTAATTAAATTAACTTTCATAATTTAGTAGATGAATTTATTAACCCATCATTTTAACTCTTAATTTTGTATAATTTTCATTTAAAATGCTGATTTTATATATTTAGTTTTTTTATTTTTTATATATTTTTATTTTTCTTTTAAAAAATTAATTTTATATTTGACTTTTTCTTTTAAAATATTTTTATCAATTTACTTTTATTTAAATTTTGAAAATTTAAATTAATTTAAATCCAATTTTTATTGTACATTCAATCTATTTGAACTTTAATTTACAATAATAAAAATTAATTTGGTTCTAATTGTAATTTTAACCTTTTGGATTTAATTTTTTATTTCAAATTATAATTAAACATAATTAATTGTTTTTATTTTTAATTTCATAATTTTAATTAATGTTTAGTTTTTAAATATTAATAAATAGAATTTAAATTTATTTAATTCACTAATTTTAAATTTTTTATTAATTAAATTTTTACATTGTGTTTAATTTAAAATAATTAATTAAATAAGATTCTTTTATTTAATGTTTTTTATTTTAATGTTTTAATAATTTGAATTTTTTTACTTGTTAATTTTTTGTTTTTATGATTAAAGGCAGGACATCCACCATCTGTAGACCACAAAACAACCTCCACAAGACCATTTTCTACCACCACACTAGGAGCTAGAAAAACATAGCACCATATGCTACTTCTAAAAACAACTTCCGCCAGCCTCCCCTATTCTAGTAGAACTGTAATCAGTAATGGGATTCTACCATCCAAATATTACATTGCCACGTTCTACCATATCCACTTTCTTTCAATTCCATGTTTATTTACACCATCTCCACCACCATTATCTGACCTTCTGCCAACCCTGCCTTCCGTTGTTGCTCGACCCACCACCATAGATATCTTTCACTCCCTCAACCATCGAAAAGTAGATCTCTACCATTACTTTTCCACCACATAACCACCACCATATATAGAATAAAATCATAATATCTAGATCATAAATATACTACCCACTTGTTAAAAAAGGAACCATTTGAATCAAAGCTTGTTGAAGAAGCTCTTTCTTAGAAAAATACATCATCGGTAGAATTTGACTGAAGCGACCACCTGGGGATGAAGCTTAACCCCTATGATGAAGCTCAATCATATCTACAATTAGATTTAGAGACACCTAGTTCCATGAATGAATCCAAATATGGAACTCACCTACTGAATAAGACAACCAAAACTCATTATCGTTACACTGTTGAAGAAGAAATCCAAACTCAGACCACCATATTTTTTCTCTGCCCCTTGAAGCTTGATCTTCTGCCTCTAACTGAGTCAAAGATGAATACTGAGGATGATGAATCCACATGACAACCTTCCAATGTTGCCTCTTTTGTTGGAGGAATAAAAATATCCCGAGCACTCCTCCTTGGAGAATGATCCAACCACGGATGATGATAAATGGGAGAATAAGAACCTTATGTAGATAGCAGGGTTTAAAATGGAAAAAAGAAAAAAAGTAATAATAGAAAAAAGTAATAAAATATATAATAATATAAGAATAATAATTAATTAAAAAATAATAAATAAATAAAAATAATTAAAAATAATTATTTATTTTTTAAATCTAATAATAATGATGATGATAATGATGATGATGATATTTTTATTAATAAATATTTAATAATGTAATAAAAACAATAATAATAAGTTAATATCTAAATAATTTTGTTAACTTTTATATTTTTATATTTATAGTAATAATAATGTATTAATTAATATCTATTTATTTGATGCAAAACCAAAATATGAATACATTTAGTTTCATTGCAAATAGACCAGTCAAGGTTGTTAGATGGGCCTTACTCAAGTAATGTGTAAAATACCATGTCATAACACATGTTCATTGGTGGAGCGGTCACCATGTAAAGTCAGTGGAAAACATTTGTGACCAACCAAAAAAATGACAGGTTTTGTTTTGAGGTAGACTTGATACACTGGGGTCATGGGATATAGAAAAGAAAAACTCATTCTTGAAACTAGAGATAGAAGGGGAGCGAAGTAGGCTAGGAGAAGCACGAAATCACTCCTTTTCATATTTTTAGAGGGTATTTATTTCTCTTTTATTTTCCTACTCTTTCTAAATTTTAATTATACTTGGTATTTTTTATGAATATTGATATGAATTGTGTCTAAAATAATGAATTTTAAATTAAAAATTTTCAAGATCAAAATCAATAACTTAAAAGATAGAGAGCATGTTATTAGAATTGCAAAAAAGAAAAATGAATAAGAATAAGTTAAAAAAAGTGAAGATGAAATTAATGTATAATAAATTGAGAGAGAAAGAGAACTGGATTGTGAGGTTCAAATTTTGGAATAGAAATATTATATCTTTTTAGAATATGAAACTAATGAGAAAGAAATGAAAAAATTACCAACTCTCTGAATGGAAGTAGGAAATTGAATAAATATAAAGAGAATTTTAACAAAAAAATAATTGAATGAAGTAAATAAACAAATAGCCATTATTAAAGAGTAATTCCTCATTATTTACATGATTCATAAATTTTAAAAGACATATTGTTATAGGATCTTTGAAAATGTGATTACTCGGGTTAAGGATAATTTAAAAATTGAGTACTTAAATGTTAAAAAATCTGCATCCTGTATTTATGAATTTTTGAGTAATGAACCTGAACTGGAAATTGGGAATATTCATGAAGTGAATAACAAACATAAAATCATTAACTCGGATAATTTTGAAAAAATTAATAAATGTGATCTTTCTTCTTTTGAAAGTGTGAACCTAATAATCTTGGAAATTATCATTGATGAAATGGATTAGTGATTATGTTTTGAAGAAATATTTATTGTTATTTTTTCATCTTTTATTGCTTTTACTAAATATTCTTTAATTTATTGGATTACTAAAATGGAAAATAGTGTTTTTATACTTGGGGAAAATTATTTAAATTTGAAATTTCTGGAATCTTAATTTCTTAATGATGAACTGAACAATTATCCCCCTCAAACTAAGCTAAAACACTAAAAAAATATTATTTTTAGAATGAAATTTTTGAATGTGAACTTCATGGAGAGGTTGAACACACATTATATTATTTAATCAGAAATAAATTTTTAAAATTATTTGATGATGATTTTTTCTTTTCTAATGAGGAAATTTTGTAATGAATTTATAACATGTTGAAACTTGGTTTTTTGATGAAAAAAAATCAACACTTACATTATTTTCTAAGACTTCCTCAATTGAGTTGGGTATTGAATCCTTTTGTCAGACTATAACTGGATTAGAATAGGAACCCTTTTGAGTTTTAATTTGGAAACTGAAAATTTATCTATTAAACCCCCTCTTCACGAACCTTTTATGAAGAACTCATACCCTAGAACCCTTTATTTTTATCTTATAGTGATTGGGAATTAGATAGAGAGATTTGAATGTAATGTCACACCTCTAGAAGTACCCATTTCAACTCTTTGCCTACATGAAAATTTATAAAATGTTAAATCTGTGTTTCTTATATAATTGGATAGCTCACCTGCAAAGAGTGATCATTGTGATTCATTTTTTATTGATGAGCTTAAAAGTTTCCTAGCAGAGTTAGAGGGAGTCTATTCTCTTACACCTAAACCTAATTATCTTGAAAATACTAACAAGGGGGATTTATGTGATGAATCATCTTCTATACTGGGAGGTATATTTAAGTAGTAACTAAATATTAAAGGTTTTTTCTTAAGGATTTTTATATCTTTTTAGAGTGTTATTGTGTTTTTAGTTGTTTAGGTGACCTCAAATTTCAATTATTTGTCAAAAAATGGGCTAAGAAAATATAGTAGTTCATGGATAAAAAACCACACCCACCTAGTTATTAAGGTTATTCTCTAGGAAAGTATAACTGAATACTTTAAACTCGGTGCTTCATGGGATTCAACCCATGGCCTTTCTAATTTTTATTTTGTTTTTTGGTCTGTTAAGAATAAAGTGTTGTTGTTACTCTATCGTTTTCTCTCAATTTCTGTTGGATTTATGATCTTGGACTTTTTTTTCATTTGTTCTTAAAGAAGGTTTTTGTTGAGGTTTTTATATAAGATCGTATTTCCCTTTTATTCATAAATAACTAGAAGATTCATGTCGGATCCTCACTGGAAGAGAAATCTTCTTTAATCAATGGAGTTATTAATTTTAATTTCTTAATTTTTCTATTTATATTTTTTCGGTGTGGTTTCATGTTGTTTATCTAGAAATTTTAATGCAATATTTTAAAATCTATTCACTAAATGAAATTAAGTATGGGGGAATAATAACCCTAGTATTTTTCTTTCAACTAATTGTATTTGTCTTTTCAGAGTGTTTAGAAAACCAATTTTATGTTCTCCTAAAAATCTAATTGAATCAAACATTCAAACTTTCTTACACCTAATTCATTGTGTACTCAATAATTAACATGATTTTTTTAAACCAAACTTAAAAATTCTTATCACTTTTCCATAAAAATAATGTATGTGAATCTATTATAAAATATTTATTGTGGAAAACTCATAATTGATTGAACTTCACTGTGACCATTGAGCTTACCATCAAAACGTTTAATTCAAAATTTATTTTGAACATTAAAATTCAAAAAAATCCACACATTTGAATTCAATTTTGATGTAAATGTTGGGTTTTAAGTGTCGGGAGAAGGTCTTTATATGGGAAAATCGATGCTTTAATTTGAACCAATCAAATCCCTTTAAATTTTTTCAAATTTAGTTGTTTCTCAAGATTTATTCACTTTTAGTGGGTCAAAATTTTTCTTAATTTTGAAAGTTTTTATTCCACCTTGAAAAGGTTATATCTTAATTACCATATGTATTTAATTGAGTAAATCTATTTATTGTCCTCTTGGAATCATTCTTTCATCGTCATATTTTTGGGACAATATTATACAACTCTCATTTAATTTTTAATTTTTAATTTAATAAACTTATAAGTCATGAATTTAAATGATATGTGAAATTATAATCTAGATATAGGTTAATATTTATTACTTTATTCTATTATTATTTTTTATTTAAGCTAAAGTTGTTGGATTATTTATTTTTCTCTCCATGTATTTATTGAACCTAATAATCCATTTAGTTGTGTCAAAATTATTTTAGTAATAATTATGTATATCTACTCACCCAAAGGTAAAGAGAATTTTGAAAGTATTAGTTAAATTATAGTTGATGTTTGTTTAATTCAATTCAAAAAAAATCAAAATAAATAATTTTAGTATAACATTAATTAATCTTGCACTAAAACCACTTTATTTTAAGAGGGAATTTACACTTTACTCTTAAAAGGGCTCATGGGGAAGATCATTTTTACATTAATAAATTCATTATGGAATTATAGATTTTAAATCCTATTATTTATTAATTCCCATTAAAGTTGATTATTAATTTCTTGAGAATAATCAATGATTAAGTATGGGGGAATTCTTTATCAAATTTAATTTAGTTGATTTTCCACATCATTTAATTGTTATTTTATTGATTGAATTAATTAATGTATCCTTTTTTGTTAATTAAATTCACTTTAGTAATTTATTTGATGAATTTTTTAATCCATAATTTTATCTCTTAATGTTGTATTATTTTCTTTTAAAATATTAATTATATTCATTTATCTTTTTTTGTTTTTTTTTATATATTCTTATTATTCTTTTAAAAAATTAATTTTAAGATTGAATTTTTCTTTTTAAATATTTTATTAATTTAGTGTTATTTAATTATTGAAACTTTAATTTAATTTGAAGTCACGTTTTGTTATACTATAAATATATTTGAACATTAAATTGCAATCTTTAAGATTAATTTGTTTTCAATTAAAAATTTAACCTTTTTAAATATAATTTTTTATTTCAACTAATATTTCAAAATAATTAATTTATTTGATTTTTAATTTTAGAATTTTAATTAATGATTAGTTCTTGAATATTAATAAATAGTATTTGAATTTATTTAATTCAGTAAATTTAACTTTTTTATTAATTTAATTTTCTACTTTGTGTTTAATTTAAAATAATTAATTGAATAAGTTTCAACTATTTAATATTTAAAATTTTAATGTTTTAAATTTTCTAATTTTTTTATAAGTGAATTTTTAATTTTTATGATTAAAGGCAAGACATCCACCGACAATGGACCAAAAACTATCCTTTGCTAGGCTATTTTCTACAACCACGCCTAACGATAGAAAAATATAGCACTATACGTTTCCAAAACAAACAACTTTCGTTGTTCTTTCCTATTCTATTGGAACCACTGACAGAGTAGAGGCACTATCATCAAAAGTATCCACCACCATGTTCTGCCACTGCCACTTTCTTCCACCACCATGTCTGCTACCTCCATATCTCCCACCATCAACCAACCTTTGTCCAGGCCCTCGCTTCGGTCATTAATTGACCCAATACCACAGAGTTCTTCCACTCCCTCAACCGTCCACCCATAGATCTCTTCCATGCCTCTTCCACCGTCAAACCCCCACTACCTACAGAATAAAATCGCAATAGCAAGATCAAAAATCTACCACCCACTTTTTTTAAAAAATAACCACTTGAATCATATCATCTTGAAGAATCTTGTTCATAGTGAAAGTAATCACCTAACAAATTTGACCAAAGTGACCAACTGATGACAAAGCCAAACCCCTAGGACAAGCTGAACCAAATATACAATCAGATCTAAAGATTCCTACTTCTATGACTGAATCCAAATAAGGAACCCACCTACTAAAGACGATAATTGAAACCCATTGTTATTGAACTATTTTAGAAGAAATACAAACTGAGTCCACATGATTCTATCACCACCACTCAAAGCTTGATCTTCTACCTCCGAACGAGTTTGGAGATAAAGCATGGGGATGACAAGTCTGCATGACCACCTCCCAACACCACCTTTGTTGTTAGAGGAAGAAGAACTACCCAAGCACTCCTCCTTGGAGAGGAAGGAGCCAGCTATGGATGAGGATAAATGGAAGAAGAAGAAGAACCTTCCGCGGATAGTGGGGTTTAAATGAAAAAAATAAAAACAAATAATAGAAAAAATAATAGTAATAAAATATAATAATAAACGAAAAATATTTAATAAAAATAATAATAAACTAAATAAATAAATAGAAATAATTAAAGATAATTATTTAATATTTAAATATAATGATGATTATTATGATGATATATTTTTATTTATAAATATATAATTATGAAATAAAAACAAAAATAATAAGTTAATATATAAATTTTTTGATAGTTTTTATATTTTTATAATTATATTAATAATAATGTATTAATTAATTTCTGGTACTTTGGTGTTGAACCAAACTAGGAATACATCTAGGTTTATCTCAAATGGACCAATCAAGGTAGTTATATGGTCCTTGCTCATGTGGCATGTAAAATACCATGTCTGAACACACGTTCATTGATGGAGTGGTGACCAAATGAATTCAGTGGAAGACATCAGTATCCAACCAAAAAAATGATAGGTTTAGGCAGACTTAATACACTAGGTCCATGGGATGAAAAAAAGAAAAACATATTCTTGAAACCAAAGATAGAATTGGATTAAAGTAGACCATGAAAAGCAGGGTAGAAACCTTTTTTAAATTTTTAGAGGGGGTATTTCATTCTAATTTATTTTCTTATTCTTTATAAATTGTAGTTGTACTGGGTTTTTTGTATGAATCATTATAAATTGTGGGTAAAATTTTGTGCTCTAGGGATTTAATTTTGTTGGTTTAATTTTTTTTCTTCTTTGCATCATCTTTCAAGAATAGGAATCAATTGGTGAGATTTATTCTGAATTATTTAAAATTGTTTTTTGTATCTCAAACATCATTTCAAAACTTTGAAAATAATCGATGAGAATGTTTTTGATGTATTTTTCTTCAAAAATAATTTCTTTTTTATGATTCTTGAAGTTTTTAACTCCAAGATTCATTAATTTTTATGAATAATATATTGGTAAGGGATATTAATCAAACCCATTTTCATGAATGAAATTTAAATTAATTTTATTTTAATGAAGAAACTATATTCAAACAAGTCATGTTAACATCCCTTATACATATTTCTTAATCATATTTTCCAATTTCCATTCTACTGTCTGATCACCATTTTACCTACTTCATCAAATTCTTTTAAAAAATAATTATCTCATTATCATTTTATTTCATTTAAAAAATTAAACATTTAAAAATATTTGGACCACTGTTTACAGTGGTCATGTTTTGAAAAATTCTGTTACACTATCACTTTGATAGCCTTACCTTGGTTTTGATACCCTACTACTACTATAGTAGTTCTAGTATGAGTTTATAAAAAAATAAACTAGGAACATATTAATGGTGTACATTTTAGTAGGTATGGGTTATATAAATACTTGGCGATGTTTTTTAGATTGGTGAATATTCTATAATATTTCATGGCCCTCATGAACAAGATCTTCCACCCAAATCTAGACTTGTTCTTCATAGTGTTCTTTGATGAATCCTCATCAAATCACTGACAGCAGAGTAGCATTCCAAAAATAATGAGATAATTCTAAGTATGCATAAAGCACATCATTTTTATGCCATGTTTTTTTGTACCTTTTGTATATATGAGGTGAAGTTCTTGGGGAATTGGTGTCTGAGAAAGGTATATCCATGGACCCGAATAAAGTTGAGGTAGTGATGTCCCAGACACGTCCTCATAACATGTTCAAGATTCATTGATTTTTGGGTTTATCTTGTTATTATTGACATTTTTTCGAAGACTTCTTCTATCTATTATCACCTATAACTAAGTTGAAAAAAAGTGAGTTAAGTTCATATGGTTAGACTTGTGTGAAGAATAACTTCTTAAGATGAAGAGGACATAAAATACATCTCCAGTGTTGATCTTATTTGAGCCTAGGATCGGTTATGATATATATTATGATTCATTAGGAATTTGTTTAAGATAAATACTAATTCATATAGAGTAAGTAGTACCATATGGGTCACATCAGCTATGAAACCATGAGCAGAACAATCCTACTCATGACTTGGACATGACATCCATGGTCTATGATCTAAAGCATTAGTGAAACTATCTTTATAGTGAGATGTTTTTTATATATACTATCCAAAGGATCCTCTAAGAAATATTCTCATAGTGGGACCTAATTATGAGTCAGGGGAACTAGGTAAAGTATCATCATACGTTAAACCTTGATATGGACAATGCACTTATTAATGGTAACGTGATTTCATATGATCTTATCCATAATACACAGATAACATAGTATCTTAGTATATGACCTTTTGAATAGAAGTAGTTCCTAATGAGCTAGTTTTATAACTGAAGGATAGATACTTCTAAGGACTGGGGATCGATGAATTATTCCACTTTAGTGATCACATATTATATTATAGACTAGGAGAGATCTTGTTAGGATTATGAACCATAGTGCATTGTGATGCAAGAGTGGATATCATGAGGTGACCCTATACTCAGGGTGGTCATGGAAATCAACAATGTGATCATGGTATAAAAAAAAGTAGTATTCCCAGCTTCCATCTAGGATTAGATGATAATATGATTTCATACCTCTATTTTAGTGGTATATCCTACAGTGGATAAGATGTATCATGACTTCAGGAGATATTTTTTATGTCTAGGGGTGAAGAAGGTCATTTCTAGTTTTATTTATTGATATCTTACCTTCTAGAGGATAAAGACTAAGCACCAGTATCCTGGTGGTTTACTCCATCCAATTATTTTTTCCCTTATTTAAGTGAAAATATTTCATGATGGATTTTTTTATAGGGTTTACAAATACCTTGAGAAGTTGGGACATTTTCTAGTTGATTATTAATCAGCTGAAGAATGTTTCTCACTTATTATCAATATATGAGACACACTCATTAGATGATCTGGGAAAGATGTACGTCTATGAGATCATACACTTACATGGAGTTCCATTGATCATTTTATCTAACATATATTCAACTTTTATTTCATGTTTTTGGTAGGGCTTCAAGAATTCCCTAGGGACTCAGATGAGGTTGACCATGGAGTATCATCCCTAGACAGATGGACCATCTTAGTGGACGATCTGTATACAAGATGATATTCTTCAACATTTCATTATAGATTTTAGTGGAGCATGGTATGATCATCTATCCTTAATTGATTAGACATAAAATAATAGTTACCATACTTTTATTTAGATGGAACATTATGATGCTCTTATAGGAGGCCATATTGTTCATAACTTTGTTGGTATGAGGCTGGTGAGGAAGCAGTTATGGGCCCCAATTTGGTTTAGGATACCTCATAGAGTGTATATATGATTCAAAATAGGTTTATCACATCTCATATCAAGAAAATAACTTATTTGAACAATAATAGGATACCTATGAAGTTCTTTGTAAGCAACATAGTTTTCTTAATAGTGAATAATTGGTTAGTCCATCGACATATTAGGAATTAAGTTAAGCTAGCCCCATGTTACATTAGACCCTTTAAGATCACATATCAAGTTGGGATAGTGGAATACCATATGTATCTTCCTTCATGTTACTGAGTTATAAAAGATATGTTTCATGTCTCTTAGCTCTATAGGTACAAGCCTAATCCCACACATTTCATTAACTATGAGGATAATAACCTAGATCCTAAAGCATTATATAAGGAGCTCTCGATGCAGATCATAGATCAGAGTGAGAAAGTCCTTTGAGGGAATATGGTACCCCTAATCTAGATCTAGTGGCAACATAGGCATATCCAGGAGGAGACTTGGGAGTGGGAGGATAATGCTTAATCTCAATGGCCCAAGTTTCTCAAGTATGACCCCTAGGGATTATTCTAGATGTTTAAAATTCCTTAGTGGGGGAGGTTGTAAAATCCTAAAACATTTTTTATTTTGATGAAAATCCATGTTTCCATTCTTATCCTTATTTATTCTATTCCTATGTGATATATTGTGGCCATTTTGTATTTGGAGAGGTTCTAAAAGGTTTTAGACATCTCACTCTCTAAAACATGTTGTATGGTCCATTCACTACAATAGAAATGCCTTTTAGCGGCTTTTTTTTTGCGTTTAGCGACAGTTTAAACCGCCGCTACATGGTTTCTAAGTGGTTTCTGTAAACCCCCGCCTAATATGGTGTCTCTAAACTATTAGCGGCGGTTATTTCCGTTTCGCGGCTATTTAAGGAAAGCATCGTAGCTGCCTCATTTAGTGGTGGTTTTACTGAGTTTAGCGGCGGTTTTCACAAGCCCATGACATCAGTTTATTAGCGGCGGTTATAACCACCACGAATAAACTCAAATACAGTGGCCGTAAAACCACCACTGAAGTCATGAGAACCACCGTGGAATGAGAAGATACAATGCGACTATGTAGCGGTGGTTAAAAACGTCACGAAACGTAATTTTTTTTTACATTTCGTGGCAGTTTTCACCATTTAGCGGCAGTTTAAACCACCGGCAATGTACATTTTGTGGTGGTTTAAACCGCCGCTAAAAGCTGACCATAAAAAAAATATTATTTCACTGCACCACTGCCCTGAAAGACAAATCAAACCAGAAATACCATATTGTACATACCAACATAAAACAAGAAACATCAACTTAGGAAATCGGTATAGAATAAATTGAAAATAAATAAGTAAACATTGACATGCTATATAAGAATGAACCATATTGTACATACCAATATACAACAAGAAACATCAACCTAGGAAATCAGTATAGAATAAAGTGAAAAAAATATGACAGAATCAACTATAAAACATAGGTCCATTATTTGACTACTCTCCAAACAAACATCTAGTCGATCCTTCTTGATCCCCCATAATATATATCACTTGAAAATGAAACATTAGATCTACCTGTGTGTCGGTGTTCCCATATAGGGAGTGAGCATAAAACACTGTTAGATTTATCATGTGTGGGCATCCTACTTGGTTTAATACCCCAAATATACCATCACCAGACACATCTACTATACCAGGTGTCTTAGGGAAGCTCGTGTGTTAGCCTCACTCAATACCTTATTGTGCACTTTTATGTAACACAACTAATCTTCTATTAACTTATTTCTTAAAAAATCATGATACAAAAAAATATTATGTTCTATTTGATCCTAATTTAAAATAATTATTGAGATACATTATAGTAATCAGCTTCTAAACCTGGTTGGACGACTCTAAAATTCATTACACATGTAATTTCAACACAATTTTAATCTACAATGAATCATGTCACATTACCTTAAAATTCATGTCTTCAATTATATTGTATTTTATTCCTCTTAACAAGGATACAATATATTCCCCTCTGAGGTTCAATCCCAACATCAAGAAACAAGCTATTATTCTTATGCGATAAGAATAATATGAATCACTTTTACAAAATACCATACTTAAAGACTCTAGTATTAGATTCTTTATATAGTCCTTAATTTTAGATACCCATCCTAGTATCACAATATCATATCCACCTTTAAGTTGTATGCCCCAGCCTCTTAAGAATTCATCCATTATCATCATACCAACATATATGATATTGAAAACAATATATGGGCCCTCTAATAGGTGTAATCCACAACCATACCTTCTCCAAATCAGTCATTAAATACCAAGATGAAACTGAAATGGAAACTCATGATAAATTCAAACACTATCTATTTCTAGGTACCTTTCACAAAGTGTTCCACTTCACAAAAAGTTAAGATTCTTTAAATATTTCTATGTAAATTGAACATAAATGGTATGATGTATCCCACTAATCATTAATAAACTATGTGTGTTATGATTCTATTTATATAGATTCAGATGATGCTCATCACATGGGCCTGATCCCAACAATGTAAACACCTACGTCCACTTTGTATGGCGAAAAATGAATAATTTCCTAACTATGTGGCCTTAAAAAATGAATCATAAACATGTATTATATGTATTATTACCCTAAAAATCATATATTTTCATATCTACACAGATTCATAGAGATCATAGGAATAGGGGTAACTCGTTAAACAATAGTATTTTGATATTATTCATTAAAAAATCATAAATCTATAAGGGAATCCAATAATTCAAATGATTCCACCCAAAGAATATTTGATGATCCCAAAATCTCACACCTTTTACCAATACCTATTTTTAAGAATCTATAGTATGAATCACTTGTGAACACCTTTCATTGTAATTTTTTTCTAAAAGGACCCATACCAAATATTCATATATATGGAAGCCCATTGGAGGTTCTCATCAAAAAATAGATAACCTAATGTGAATCCATTAACATGGAATTGGATTGATAAACTATGAACTCTTACTTTTGATGATGTATTGATGGGTTTCTTTATTGTGTTTCCTTTTCAATACCTTCATCACATCCTTCAATTAAGATTGAATCCCCAGATGCACCAATTATGTTCAAGACCAAAGACAAGCTGATAGTACCCATAAGGAACACAATGGTGAGGCATGAAAACAATTGTTATGTCATACATAGGACTCAATTTCCATGAATATATGTTACTCATACACTAACATACATTGTCTCCTACCCTTGTAAAATGAGTTCATGATGGTTCACACCTTATTTCAGGAATACCATCTAAATGGATCTATCCTAACATTATATGACACTCATGGTAATCTATAGGGAATAATGCCCCACAGGTTGTCCGACTAAAAATATTCTATGGAAAAACCATTGGTCCATAATTTCACATCCAACCTTTTTGTATCCTTTCAATAGATCATGAGAACGCGTTCTTCTATTATCATATTGATTTGGATAAATATGTCCACTATAAAGTAGAAATCACCTTAGAACTTCATTATGAGTATAATGTTCACTATAGTCATTTTTATTAACATGTTACCTTGAGTACTCAAGAAGATATATAGGGTGTTTTCCCTATTGTCTATACTCAACCATCTAAAAGTTGATCCCACTGGGGATATCCAACCACTGACACTCAAGAGTATATTTATACCCCTACAAGTTTAAACACCCTTGAGGACCATTATAATATCTAGATAATATACTAAGGATAGTTACAATGCTCTAATATCTAAAAGCAACAGAATCTATCCTTGGTGGCAATTGTGACTATAAAATTACAATGGAAAACATAACCCACATGGGTGGGGGAATTTTTTATCATTTTTTCTTCATGGTCATCTACAGTATCATTCATCATATGGGATCACACCAAAATTAATGATATCCCTCTTACAATGTAAATATGTGTTTCCTATTGGTGGTAACACATTAGTATATTTCTTCAATGTTAACCCAATTAATGTTAGAAAACATGATTCTATTGAGTATGAAACAGGTGTGGATGAATCCACTACCCCCTCACCACTAAAAAATATTAAAACCATATCAACATAAGAGAATGTTACTTAGTTCAAATTCAAAATAGTATGACATCTAAAAATAAATATTAAATTTCTATAGGGAAAAACCCATTATGTATGGTGATTTGGTTGATGTTATCATACCTCATTTATCTAATATTATATAATAATAGTAGATTAATCAATCAATAAAGGTTGATCTGAGATGTCCAACTTGATTAGGATTAAATAAATTGATGCAAATTACCACAACATTAATGTTTTATCTATAGTTACCTTCATGGGGTGTATATCTCAATCAATATAAGTAAATTATCCCAATGGTATTTTAGGATGTAGTATCTTAGGAGTCGGTGGATTCAAATCCTCTACCACCCATATTTGGAACCTCCATCTTATTGATATTCGATATAATGGCGGATCTATATAAGTATATTAGGTGTTTTTAATCCCAATGTGTCACAATGTTTGGTTCCCTAGAACAAAGACATTATTCACTACAAGAGAAACTTCAATTAGTGGTGGTCAATTACCACTCAAAAGGGCCTCCGAGTAAGACAAATTACAATGGCCTCACTGAAGTGTCCACAACACTATCCCATTGATCACTATGAAATGACCCAATCTATTCAACACATTAACAATGGGTTTAACTCCTAGTTATCCAAAATCTCGACTACCAATTCAAACACATGCCTAAATGTAATGATGTATACCACACTCAAGAAATCAAGACATAAAAAAGAAACATCAGAAATCAATAAAACACATAAAAGGAAACATGAGAAATCAAGGAAATTTTAGGACATGAAAATGTTTGGTGAAAACTATGTGCCACAAATGTTACATATACAAACCACATGTTCCCATATTTGTTCAACACACGAATAATACAACTACTCATTGTCCGATTATGCATCGTCACCCTCGTCACCTTCATCACCACTTTCTACTGTCAACTGTAAGAACATTATATTGAAAATTAAATACAGTTGCATATTTATATTAAAACTTAAAACCAATGAATGTTAGAAAAATAAATTATTTTGATTTTTTGTGATTTACCTGCATACCACCAGTCGATGCACTACCACTGGGGGCATGTCTACTCATATACTGACATATTTCAATCAAATCTTTCTGCAAAGCAAATATCGGATCCCCCTACTGGTGAACTGTGTTTCGTAGAGAAACAATCTCTTTTTGAGCATCTCCGAGTATGGGCTGACTAAAGCCATGAGTAGATGCAATTTCCATCCCCGGTGGACTTCTAAAAACCTCAGATGGTACGGGTCCCAAACCCATCCCACGCACTCTACCAGGATGCTCCTTCCCAAGGAATTTAGCAACCGGGTCATCCTGGGAGACTGAGTAGGACTGCGCAGGATTGGCATCCCATAGTTCTTTAAATTTTACCTATTAATCAAATATATAATATATATTAACATAGTAAAAAATGATAATAAGTTATTATAATAAAAAATTAACTTCATACCCCAACTTCATTAGCAGGATCATTAACAAAACTTCCATCTGATTTCTTGTGAACATCCAACCACAGTTCAGTTCGGGATGCTTAGTGCCATAAACTTTGTGACTGCATTAAGAAAAAATAAATAAATAAATCAATATATTTAATCGATAATACTTTATTATAAATATTTAAACTAATTAAAAGATTACCAATGTCGTTCGGCTTCTAGAAAAGCTTTTTGAACCCGTAGTGTGAGGGATGACTTGCTTAGCCCGGTTTGATGTATTCTGTCTTGAGAGATCCTAAAATAAATAAAATTCAATTTAATAGTAATGTATTCAATGTCATATTCTCTTAATATACATGTATAAATGTAAAATGAGGATAATATAATAATATATATTTCAATACCATCCGCTTCTCATCACGATGTCTGTCAACAAAAACTTTCCACTGTTCCTTTGGTACCCCACTGGGTAGCTTCTCATACATTTGTTGCACAGTCAACAAGGTATCGTTGACATCACACCACAATCTCCATTTGCAATCTTTCCATTTCTTACCTAGATTTTTGAACGTCCACTTGCGTGCTATCACATCAGTAACTGTAAAGTGGAAGAACATCTGTATACAGAAATTCATTTTGAACATATTAGTAACATGACATTCAATTAAACCATAATGTAATAAATTTACCTTTATTTGAGAATCAAAAACTTTATTTTTTCATCTTGGAGGCATATGTCTCTAATAATCATATGAAATAGGAAGGGAAATGGGCTCCGCTGCCAGCTGGCCTAGAATCTGGCCAAGTAACCCCGCATCGTCATCCGTCGGGACCCCATAAGAATCAAATGGCACGACTATCTTTTCACCAGTCATATTCCAAACATCTGATCTTTTTATGTTTTTCTCCACTGTTTCATTTTTTTCATCTTCAATGAGAAAAAAATTAGTATAAACAAAATGCAATAAATTTATTTAATTAAAATTTGTACATATGACAATGACACTCCAGTATTCTCGTGATGAACTGGAAGGGGCATGTCGCTGCCCTACTGTTGAGGCTCCTGGAGGGGGATTCGACGACTCAACCTCTAATGGGACATCCAAAGATGATGTGAGAGATGGTTCAGGGGGAGATGGTGTAGGGGTGTAGGCAGATGGTGCCTCAGATGTCGTGGGGAGGGAGCCAGATGGATCGTCATCTGTCACAGAACTAGATGAAACAGTGTACCACTTCCTCCTTGGAATTCCTATCATTTAATCAAATAAAATTAAGTTCAGAATATATATTTCAAAAAAATTATGCCAAAAAAAATTAAAAATGATAATATATTCCCAGTACTAATACACAAAATATATATAATAATGATAATGAATTACTGTAGAAATGAAACAAGTGGTTGCTGAATAAATAAATAATTGTACATACAATCATTTTCCCCTTCAATCATGTCAATTTCCTGCTCCATTTCTTCATCCACTTCATTCATCCTTTCTAGACTAATATTTTCAATATCATGATGGACAAATAATTCTTTCTCCTATTGTTGATTAAATTCAATTTCAGAGGTCAAATTATCCACTTCATCACCCATATCATACAAATCTCTTTGTATTACGTGAGCAACTACACTCCACCCTTCATCAACAACATCATTCACATAATATACCATTTTTTCATGTGATGTTAAGATATATGGATCATGTAGTTCACGATCACCGACATCCATCAAGCGAGAGAAGTTCACAGAAGTAAATTGCAAGGAATCTCTTTTAACACCTCTGATATTATCAACCCAATTTCATTTGAATAAAACAAAAGAAAAAAAAATTGGTAGTTTAATTCAATAATATCAAACAGCTTTCTATAGTATTACACTTCAGAAAATGTAAATATACTACTATTCTGTGTTTTCAAACTCACTTCTCGATCGACTCTACAAAATCTAAAGTCATTCACATTGTAAGCATCGAACTTTCTAACTTGTTTTAGAGGACCTCTAGAAAGAAACTTCAAATCTTCTGACACCTCTACTCGAGTATCAGTATTCATGATCTGAAAAAAGAAATATACTTTATTAGATTTACAAAATGTATGTGTCAAACTAATATTCGTACTTATTGCAATATTTATGAACTTACACATCGTGCAAACCATTATACAAGCTCTTCATTAACAGATTTTGTTATATCTTTCTCATTTCTTATTCAGCCTCTCATTCGTCTCTTTGTTTGTATCCTCAACTCTTCAATAAATGGATCTTCAATTTCACTATTCAACATCACATATCTATGTGCCTGTAATAATTCCAATTCAGTCAGTGTCACATTTGAGGTCCTCCCAACTGATCGGCCAAAAGCTGGAAATATTTTGGATTTTTGATGTATTTGAGATTGATTCGATGTGTCATCAACATGTCCAACTTGATTAAATCTTATCTCAATATCATCCAAGTATCGAGAACAAAAGGTAAGACACACCTCATCCAAATAGCCTTCAGCAATAGAGCCTTCTGGTTGAGCTTTATTTCTCACGTATGATTTCAAATTCCCAAGATATCTGTGAAATAAAATAAACATAATTATGCATTTAATTAAGTACCAAATTTTTTTTACTTAACTGAAAAACATATAAATAAAGTACCTCTCAATTGGATACATCCATCGATAATGAACAGGGCCTCCTAATTTAGCTTCCTCAACCAAATGCACAGTTAAATGCATCATTAAAGTAAAAATTGACGGAGGAAAGATCATATCCATTACACAAAGGGTCAATAAAAACCTCTCCTGGAGGTTGTCAAGCTGAAATGGATGTAGATATTTCTCACATAGTTGTCTAGAAAATGTGCAGAATTGGAGTACAACAGCAGTAATTTTTTTATGTAATAATGTACGCAATGCCAATGGTAGTAACTATTGTAACAAAATATGTGAATCGTGACTTTTCAATCCATGTAACTTACGATTCTTCAAGTCAAAACACCTCAAGATGTTACTTGAATACCCATCAGATACCTTAACATTCTTTAAAATTCTATGGAATGTATCTTTATCCCTATTTTTCATTGCAAAAATGGTTGGAGGATACTTTTCATTCTCATCTAGCCAGAGATCGCATTTTATGTTCATTTGTTGTAAGTCTTTACGAGCATTGAGATGATTCTTCAACTATCCAGGTTCATTAAGCAATGTGAAAATCAAATTGCCACCGAAACTTTTCTCAATATGAATCACATCAAGATTATGCCACAATAAATTAAATTCCCAATACGAAAGTTTGAATAATATACTTTTTTTCTTCCATTGTTGCGTTCCAATTTTGCTTGACGATGCACTTCAGACCTGTTTTCCACTATCATTCAAATGATGAACCAACCCAAATTTTGTTTCAAAATTTTCAAGCGGTGTTAATATTTCAGAACTAGCTAACAACATTAGAGGTGGTCTACGATCAATGGAACCATTAAATTTTTTTCTGTTCAACCGAAATCTATGATATGCATCGAGAAATATTCGATGACACAAGAAGAACCATTTTCAACTATGACGAAGCCGTTTGGGCTCAAAATCAAAGTTACAAATGGGACAAGACAAACCCATGTAAGTGTTCCAACCAGATAAATTCCCAAGCCCAGGGAAGTCACTAATAGTACACATTAAAGTTTCATGCATTTTGAACATTGTTTTATAAGAAGCATCAAATTTCTCAACATCGTTGCTCCATAACTCCTGCAATTCTTCAATCAAAGGCTTCAAGTATACATCAATATCATTTCTAGACATTTGTTTTCCAGTAATAATCATCAAAATGATAAAAGATGTTTTTTCATACACATACATGGAGGAAGATTATAAGGGATCAAAACAACTGGCCAAATGCTATAACTGGTACTCAAATTCCTAAATGGGTTGAATCCATCGGCATCCAATCCCAATCGAACATTCCTAGGATTAGTTGAGAAATCTAGATGTAATGAATCAAATGCCTTCCACAATTGGGAATCTCATGGATGTCTCATCAACCCATCATTTTTATTATCTGTAGAATTCCACTTCATGTATTCAGCAATTTTCAATGACATGAATAATCTTTGCAATTGAGGCTTCAAAGGAAAGTAACGCAAAACCTTTGCAGGTGTTTTCCTTTTCTTCTTCTCAATGAAATTATGTTCATTCAAACTTCCAACATCACCCTTTTTCTGCCATATAGAATAAGAACATTTCTTGTAATTCTGTCTACTTGAATCCTCTCCCCAATAAAGCATACAATCATTGGGACACGCATGTATTTTTTTATAATTCAGACCATGCTTTTTAACAACTTTTTTCATATCATAAAAAGATTCTGGGATTTTTTCTTTAGGAAATTCATCATGAATCAATTCCAATATCATGGAAATTTCATTATTTGTAACTCCACATAGACATTTGATATGGTAAAACTTCAGCAGAAATGAAATCTTTGAATATTTCAAACACCAACTATATAACTCTTGATTTCCCTCGTCAACTAAATCTTGAAACTCAGTGAAGTTTTCTCTTACATTCGGCTCCACAAAATCAATAGGAGGATCCAATGATATGTTACAATGTTGATCTACCTGTGTTACAGTCTCAATAACATCACTTGTCATGTTGAAATTTGTAGCACCATCTTCTGGTTGTTTTGAGATGTTTTGATGCTGATAGTGGTGCCTTGCAGTGCCGAATTCATCATTTATGAGGTTTTGCATTTCATTTTCCATTTTCGACGAACTTGGGACCTCATTCTGTGGATTAAAATCAGTGCTCAATCTTTCTATAATGTTCAATTCTCCATGCCAAATCCAACACAAATATTGACCAGGGAATCTCTTCAGTATTAAATGTTCATAAACATCATCTCTCTTCAACCATGTTCTAAATTTACATTTAGTACATGAAAATTTTATTCTCCCTTCAACGGATCGATTAGAAATTTCAAAATCTAAAAACTCATTCAATCCCTTAACATACTGAGGTGTGTTCCTCGGTAATCTGATCCAGCTTTTATCCATGTATATCACAATGTTCCTACACAATAATAAAAAAAATTAAAACACATAGTTACTACTAAATAGAGACAAAGATTCATATATACGATAGTATAAGATTACAGAAACATAATATAATAAAGATGATCCCCTGAGTTAGATATGAACCCTTTATTGTTTGGGATAGGGGAAGTTTCTTTGGTAAAGAGAAACAATGTGCTTACACCGTGGTAGCTAATTTACCATGAAAACCAAAGCACATTGTTAATTTGGAATAACCCCAAACTAAGTTCTCTATAGAGTATTCATATAAAACTCTAATATCAAATAAATCTATTATAAATAATGTTTAGGGAAATATTTATGATGCTTAAAAAACTCAACACATTGTTAATTTGGAGTGACAAGAACCATGTGAGGGATGGTAGTCTTGAGGCATGATAAGTGGTGGTGTTCATGGAAATGCATGATGAAATAACTTGGGAGATTAGGTTTTGAGGTTCTACGAACCTTGTGTGGATTGAATTCCTAGACCTCTCTTTGGTGTATTCACATAGAAAAGAGTGGTGGTGTGACTTGAGGATGATTTGGATCATATATATGTTGGTTCTCATGAATGGAGAATTATGGTTAAATGGGACGATCGAGGATCTGACCAAGGAGTTGAACTAAGAGTCAGATTCAGACTTCGGTGTGGGCATTGAACATTTTTGTTATTCCTTGAAGTGGACCAATATTTATGGGGAGATATGATCCATGGGGTGGATGTGCTAATAAATTACATGTTATTCAACTAAAGGAAGAACTGATTAAATCCAAAAAAGGCATGAAATAAGTGATGTAATAATTATTTCGAGTCTCATTTGATATAAAATATGATCAAAACATGTCATGGCTGATCATGAATCAGAAAGTGGTGTTAAGAAACCAATTTTTTTCTTAAAAACTTGATCTAGAAGTTTCATAATGAAGTAATGTCACTTGTTGAATCTTGAAATACATAAAAAAGGGATTATTCTAGAATAAAAAGAGGTTTCCAAGTCTTAACTAAGAGAATCAATGATGTCATATTGAATCTAGTTTACAACAAGGGATATCAAGAACTGAATTTAGTCAAATTATACCACTAATAAGAAGAAAAAATTATAGGAAGTAGTTATTCCCTTACTATAATTAGTGTGGTTTCAGTGTGATTGGTAATTTGTGATTGACATGATAAATCTAATTTTGAAGTTATATTAATATTGTGCAATTTGATTAATGTGGATGCTAAAGACACTGCTTACGGTTCTATTCCCTAGGTATCTCACCCCTACCTAAGGGATAAATGTCTGTCAAGGACCACATTCCCTACTCATAAGGTTTGAGAACCTATCATTATCCATATAGTCCATATTGATTTCTCATCGAGAAAAGGAACATAACTCGGTTTCATACTGGGTCATTCATATGTTCTCATAGATCATCATACCATAGATGACCATTACCACACCATCCCATAGCCTTGACCCTAGACATTTCTTTAGGAGAGAATCAATTACCTAAAACAAGACCTTTATAGATAACTTGACCCATAAATACATAATGGACACCCTATTGGGGTTTTAATTTCCCTATAGTTAAGCCTCTCACATATATAACATAGCCATCAATGGTTTTATAATCAATGCATCATACTAAAGGGAATTATATGAACCCAACATGAATCTCTATCCTCATGTATCATAAGGTAAATAACTCATGGATCTCATTCATGTCCCATACACACCTATATGAAATTTCAATCCACATAATAAATGCATAACCATATCCTATGGTAATATTAGTCATAAACTACCTTGACCATAGAGTTATCCCCTTAATAAATCTCATTCTATCCTCATCAAATCCCTCTCTTTGAACAAACACCATCTCAATACCCTAACTCATAAAATTACAACATATATTATAAATAAATAATAATTAATTAAGAGAATTAATCCATATTAATCCAATTATTCATACTTTAGGGACATCTCATCAATTATGTATCCTCACTACAACTTCAAGAAATGGGGTATGGATCACTCTTGGAGCACCCCTAAGCTCATTTCTAAACAAAACCCAAATATATGAAGTCAATCCATTAAATGAATTCATCTAAATTTGATGATAAACCAAAATAAATTATGGCAATGACTCAACAATAATGAAACTACATAAAACCTTATGCATTTTTTCTCCACAAGATTCCTCTAACCATTACACACAAAAAATCCACCATAACAGGATGATCCCACCAACAGCAGGGGAGGGGAGCATACCTAGGGTACGAACTCGATAGGGTCGGGGGAGAAGCCGGCATCGCGGGTGTCGGGTGGAGAAGTGGGGTCAGCAGAGACCGGCGGCGAGGTCACCGGCGGCACGGGAGGGCAGCGAAGGGGACAGGTAGTAGGGTTCGCGATCGTCGGGGTGAGAAGCTCACAGGGTCAGGGTTGGTTCGGTGGGGGGGGGGGAGGGGGCAGTGTCGCCGATGTAAAAAACTAAATAGGTTTCACAGCAGTTTTTAATAAACTACTGCTAAATCTTTTTAACGAAAGGTTTAGTGCCAGTTTTGTAAACCGCCGCTACAAAACCGCCTGTAAAGGCATTTTCTGTTGTAGTGATTTTTTCAACTTCTGGTGTTCCCTAGAGTGTAAAATGGACCAAGAAAATAGCTTGATCAGGATATGGCTAAGACATGGTGTTTGATGGTACAGACCTTGTTGAAAACGTATTCTAAAGCCTCATCATAGGTTTTTGGAAGTTTTGGTAAGGTAAAACCATCTTAGAAATGGATAACACGCCATATGGCTAACCATTTCAAACTTAATCTATTCATGAACCACCATGGCCATGTCTAGGACATGGTATAAGATATTTTGGATTCGAGAGTTTTTGAAATTTTTATTTTGAGCCCCTCTTTCATGAATCTTGACCAAATAAAATGTATCCATGTGGGGTTTAATTTTGGGATCTTAAATGAGGATTTTAATAGATCCATAACCCACCTATTAATCTATTATATTCCCATACTTAATGAATTATTTATTTCCTAATGTTTTTGGATGAACTTGGATAACCATTTGAATGATGAGTATTTTGGTTCGGTTAGACTTGGTTCCTTCATATTTTAGGTCAATATTTTCCTCTCCTTGATCGATCTAAGTCCTTAGTTCATTCTTATTTGCTGGTGCTTCTGTTTTTAGGTGATTTAATTTAGAATCCAATGAGTTCTTCCTCTTTGTAATAATTTCCTCTCCTGGATTAATTCCCTTTATTCTATATTTTTTTATCATGGAATAATTTTTTTATAGCTTGGATGATGATTCCTTGTGCTATATATCAATGTAATTCTGGTGTTGGTGGATCAACTATGTTCTTGATGATTGATTGGATTATTTATTATTGATGAAGTTATTCAATATCTTACTGGTGAATTATCCTCTTATGGTTATCCAAGAATAATGGATTATTCTTTCCTTAATTGGACTAAAATTATAACTTCATCATTATTCATTGTTGGGTTAGTCATGTTCTACCCATTATTTTTTTTTCATTTTCCATACCCTAAAAACCATATCATTTTATGTGAATCTAGTTCTAGGAATTCTTGTCATACAAGTATGTTATGGTTGGTGTGAGAATGTAATTCAAGAGAATATTCCCTTGAAACCCATAGAAATATATGTTAGAAACCATTAGGTAGGAAGTTCTTTACAATGTAGGGATCATTTATAAACCTTTTTCATGGTATGATTCTTTTTTTGGCAAGGTGTGTGTTCTCCATTGGTGGTGACTGCTTATGCATGTCTGGATTATTGTGAAATATGATGTTACGAGTCCCAAACAAAATTATTTTTGAAAAGTTGAAGTAAAAAATATTTGAGAAACATTAATTTTAAAAATAATATTCAATAATAGAGCCTTTAAATCCAAGTTTTATCTTAGGGAAATATAGAGAGGATAAAATAACAAATAAAACTGATAGAAAAAAACCCTTTTATTATTTTAAGAATAAATTTGTTCAAAACTCACATTGTAAAAAGAGTGAAAAATTTTAATTTATATCATAACATATTTTTTCCAATATAGGTAGATAAATTAACATATAATAAAATATTAGGGTTTAATAACCCAAGCATGTTGAAAATAATTTCATGATAAAACAATATAACTTAAGGAAAGAAGAATTGAGTTATCAGTGTCACTTACTAGAAATATACTCTTTGAAGTAATAAATATTTAAAAAATATTTTTTATGTGTTCTAAATATAAACTAATAGAAAAAAATGAATACAAAATAATATAACCAATTGATAGAATGTACCAAACTTTTAAGTCTAAGAGGGTGATCATAAGTCAATGAATGAAAATTGGGTTACTAAAAGATTTACAACTAGGGTAAAAATTGAGTAAAATCCATTTGATAAGAATGAACTAATTTGCCATTATATTTATAATTAATAAAAAAATATTATAATGATACATCCATGAGTAGTGAATACACCATTCAGATGAAAAAATGGTGCATATCGTAAACATGTCTCAAGGAATTAAAGTTTGAGACAAGGAGCCCTTGTGGCTTGGGTAACTTTTTAATAAAAACCTATTGAATGAGTGGGATTTTAATTTAAAAATATATAACATTATTAATATATAATTCATCATATTATATCTTAGTTATGTAGTATATAAACCACATAAATGAAATTAGGTTCATAATAAAAAAACAACTCACAAATAGAGGAATTCGAGATGAAAACCTTTACCATGTTCCAAATTCATTTTTCACATGAACCTAACTTCCTAAATAATAGAATTAGGTTTATTAAATAAATTTTTATGAAACCTATTCATATGTATTTAATTTTATATATACCATTTATTAATATATGTTATTTATTTATTTTATAGTTTTCTTGCCTACGTCGGTTAATTGAGGTTGTTCAGTCACTTTTTATGTAACTCCGTATGTATGATGACCATGGTAGAAAAAATTGTAAAATATTACCATAGTATAAAAAATATTAAAAGTGTTATAGAAATATTTTTTATATATTAAATATATTTTTAAATCCATCCATGATATGTGGTGATGGAAAATGAAACTCATTACTCATGGAGGTGGTGGTCCGCATGTACACATGATTAATGTTTTCATTTCTCAATGAATGAGAGGGAAATGAATTATATTAAAATATAACATTTCAGAATCATAGTTATAATATATAAATCATATTTATTCATCAATACCATTATTAAAATCAACCATGATAGATGGTTACAAAAAAAATAAAGATATCACTTTATGGAGGTGGTAGTCCCCACACACACATTAACAATGCTTTTATTTTCATTTGAGAAAGTATATGAATAAATAATGGTTGTTTAATTCATATAATAAAATATATTTATAAAAAAATACCTATTTAATTATATTTTTATGGATATAAGATGTTTGGAAGAGTAATATTAAGAATAAATGATTAAAAATTATGTAATACTTACGTTTGAGACTCGATCTTCTCTTAAAGATCTCCTTAGAAATTAAGGACTTAAGATAAATTCTAGATATTATGTGATTAAGGATGAGAAAATTAATTCTATGAAAGTAATTTTGAGATTATTTTCAAGCTAAATTCTAATGGGAAGTTTAACTTTTAAGGGGTGGAAGTGATCGAAGAGAAGGGAACTTTTGTGAATGCCCTTCAATTTTAAATGACATCATTACTCTATTTTAGGGTATAAGACTCAAAAAGATATAAATAAAGGATTTTGAGAACACATTAGATCAATAATTCCTCAAATAATTATTTTCAAACATAATAAAAACATTTTTCATGTCATTTTTTCTTATTTTTTTACATTTACCTTTTTTTTGTTTTTACTTTGGAAACAGTTTTTTAACAAAGTAATGTTTTACTAAAAATATAAAATAAAAAATATTAAAAAATTTGGTTTTTCTAAACATAAATTTAATTTCAATTTAATATAATTTCATTTAAAAATAATAAATAATTATATTTTAAATTAAAATATTTATATATTGAAAAATAGTTTTTTATAGAAAAGTGGTGTTTTAACTATTATGTTTTCTTAATATTATTTAGAAGTGGTTACCACTTAAATTTTTTTAAATAAAATTATATATTTTTGTTAAAAATAATATTTTATTAATAATTTAAATTAGTTTAATTTAATTTATTAGACAAAAATTACACAATATTAATAAAATAATTCTTTGAAAATAACAGTTTTATAATTATCAGGGTCATTAACTTTAATATTAGTAATCATACATTTATAACCAAAATTAATATTAAACTTATTTAATAATATGATCATTTTTATATAAAATATTAAATCTATTTTTATATTTTTAATTTATAAAGGATATGAGAATTAATTTTGAAAATAAAAAAATAAAAACAGTTTTTAGGACAAAATATAACATTGGTTTTCAAAACGATATACATGGGTTTTATAAAAACAACATAGTAATTTAAAATGATTTATTTTACTTATAAATATATATATATAATATAAAAATGATTAAAAAATATTTAATTCATTCTTGTATTATCATAAAGTTATAAAAGTGATAGTTTTTTAGAAAATCAATAATTTATCACTAATCACCTAAAAACTAATTTAATCAGAAAAATTACAAAAAAAATATATTTGGATAATTTCTCTATTCTAAATCAATAAATTATATTAATTTTGTAAAATTAAAATACTAATATTTATAAATTCAGTTTTTTTAATAAATTCATAAAATATAGTGAAAAAATGTTTTTATTGGGAAATGACATTTTCAAGTATTTACAGTTATTATTATTATTTAATATCATTTACTAACTATATTGGTGTTAAAAAATTAGTAATATTAAACATAATTTAAAATCATTGGTCGTAAATTTCTAAAAAATATAAAATTATATTTCATAAAAAGGTAATTTTTGGAAAAATATTATTTTAAACAATAAATAATATTATTGGTCATTTTAGGTGAACTAATTTAATTTCATCCATATTAAAAGTATATGTTATTTTATTTCTATAAATATTTCATAATGTGGTTACTCTTATTCCTTCTCGTTAATTCAATAGCTTGGTTTTAATGGTTATAATTAAATATATAATGTTTTTATTAAAGTTTGTTATTGCATTTGGAGCATGTTATCAAACACATTGACTTATTTAAAGGAATTCATATATTAAAATCTCAAGGTGATACATTATAACCCCTTAAATAAATTTCATTCTCAAAATTTTAATTATTACTCAGTGGAGAAATTAGGTGATAGTATTCTTAACATACTCATCACTCAAGACATAACCACTAATATGACATATTTTGGTTATATCAAGTTACTAATATTTCCTCAAAAAACATTAATCGTTCATACAATCTTATACCTAAATATTTATATACCTGAATCATACATTTTCAATAAAATACCTTTCCAAAAAACAATTGAATATCTAAGACATTAAACCATAGTTAAATCATATATTCCATATAAAATTTACTCTTACCTTTAACCAGTAGTTTATAAAATCAAACACCAGTCAATATATATCATAATCCCAAAAATTTTATGACATTAGGAAAAAATATCATGAAGCGATTATCAATCCTAGGGTTACCAATACTATATAACTTACTTATTCAAAATCAAATCACCCATTATTATCTTGACATCAAGTATATATTAAACCTAATATTTATCCATACCTCAATCATGTGTTCTCTAATAATAATACCAAAAAATAAATACATGACATAAATTAACTTTTTAAGGTTATTAATATAATTTAATATATGTTTTCATACCTTTAAATTAAAACTACTAAATAATAATCCTTGGATGTTTCACATAATCCTCTTAAATTTTAAGAAATACAAAAATATCATCGATAAATTTCACTCACTAATGATAATTGCTATGAATTTCAAGATTTAACATCTATTAAAATATCAATCTCATTACCTTAGGTAAGACAAAGAAAGTCATCAACCATTTAATTATAGTCCATTATTTGGTTACAAGACATAGTTGTTTCTAGGTACATACCTTTCTCAACTTCATTTATATTATCCTATTTCAACCTAATACTAAAATCCGAAATGTTTATCAATAAAATCAATTAATCATCTGAATATGGAAACTTAATCTAAATGTCTATTATCTAGTGACACCTTAATTTCATCCTTTGATACTACTAGTTTGACCCTATTTAATTTATTTTAGTTTCTCTTGTACTTTTTAACCTAATACCTTAATGTAATTTATAAATTAATCCTTATTAACAAATCATAACGAGAATTTGATTAACTAAAGTGTATAGCCAGGTGTGTAATCTTAGGCCCATTCACCATGCACTAGAGTAAAGGTCGAATCAATGCTCAATCCTCCTTTTTCATGATGATTACCCCTATATGCATTTATTTCATATCCACATCCACTTTCCAATATCAAGATAAGGATTTAATATATAGTAATACCACATATTCAAAATTTTACTAAAGCATTAGGATATCATCCTATACTTAGACTTATTCAATGTATTTTCAAAAAATTTCTCTCATCCTAATCCCTAAATAAAAAGTGAATTATTTCCTTATAATTAAATAATATACTATACCAAATGGTTTTATATTATGATCAACCTTAACTTATCAACCCTTAAATTTTCCTCATTAAATATCATAATCTCAAAAGTTATCTAAACCCTACTCTAATACCAATTGTGACACCCCAAACCCACACTTTGGGATCCAGTTCTATAAACACATACTTTACATTATAGATTCGATACCAACTATATATTCTTTGACATAAATATCCAATTGTTTCATGAATTAAAATTAATATTTCAATACATACATTCCTAATATCTTTTATTTTTATAGATTTAGAGAATTAGTATAAAACATAAACTAACAAAACCCATGTTTTTCTCAACTAATGAATGTTTTTCTCCACTATATAAGAAACTAATTAATCCATAATAATTCTTCAATGTATCCAAAAAAATCCCCACATAGGATATCATGTAAGATATATTATGTGTAGTAATTTTCATTATGACTTGGTGAAATTAAAACATAACAAGGGGCGAGATCATACACTCATTAAGGTAAAACATAAAACTCATGCAATCATGGAATAAAATGGAATAAATATTGTGGAAGGAATAAGTAATCATCATAATTTAATAATAAATTTAATCTAATATAATAATATATCCATGGATAGAAATGGTTTTAAATAAATCACTTGGATAACAATAAGTTGTTCCTTAGCAATGAAATGCATAATTTCATACACATAATTTCATGCCCTAGGACAAGACATCATGATCTTAAACATCAAAATCTTACTATCAAGGCCATGTGTTTAGGAAATATATTGTTTTGTTATTATGTAGTAATACAACAAAATACCCAAACATGTTTTTCCCATGAGACCTACCAATGCATCTAGGGGATATAGAGTGTCAAGTTCCACCTATCACTTATTTAAGTCAAATTTCTTCATCATATGAGATAGGTAATAAACAATACATAATAAAGTTTTATAATAATCATATATATTGGAATAAAAATATAAGTAACACTGATATTTTTTCACTTATAAATTAAAGTGATAACATTATCATAACCCATATGGAGAAATAATGTGGATGGCCAAACAATACATAGGAAAGTTATTAATATTCAACAAAAATCCATATCATAATAAAAATGTGTAGATGTTCAATAATTACTCAATCAATAAATGAAACAGTTTTCTATGAAATAATACATCAATCTAAAACCATATGGAATAATTATATATTGTTACATTAATTATTGAATAATATGATCATTGTAAAATCCAAAAAAAAATATTTTAATAAAATATCATGTTTCCCTTATTCTACTTCTTGATTTTATGTTAAAACATGCCTAGGTGAGGGCTTGTGTTCATTGTGTTGTATTAGAGATGTTTAAAAAGATTCTGGAAATATCACTATACATAAAAACATGAAAAAAGGCTTGGCCACACCATTTTTCTAAATCATGGTGTTCCGTGAAGTGTAAAATGGCCAAGAGAAATTGTTTATCCATGCATGGACAAGTTTTGGTGTTCAATGGTTCATCCCTCAGTGAAAAATGGATTGGAAATCCTCACCATGGTGTATTGGAATCCATGGTGAGGGTAAAACATCTTAGAAATATACAACACACCATAGGGAAGGCCATTTTATCCTCAAGGTGTTCAAGAACCACCACAGCCATTGCTAGGCCATTGTGAAATCTGTTTTATCATCAGAAATTTTTAAAATTAGAATTTTTTAGCTCTTTATTTTTCAGATATTAAAAAACATAAAGGGGAACTACATGGGTTTTAATTTTTGGGTCTAAAATGAGAATTTTAATTAATTATTAAACCCCTATTAATAGAATTTAAACCTATAGGTAATTCTTTATTCCAAGATGTTTTTGGTAGAACTTGTATAACCCTTTGAATGTTAGGGATTGTGATTCAGTTAGAATTAGTTCCTTCCTCATTCAATTCGATTTTTTTCTCTCCATGATCAATATAAGCCTTAGTTTATTTTTCTTCACTAGTGATTCCAGATTTATCCAATTTGGTGGAGAATCTACTGAGTTCTTTCTATTTACCTGAATCTCATTTCTTGGATGAATTCCTTTTCTTATTCCTTTTTTGATCATGGAATAATGTTATTGTGGATGGGATGATGATTCAATGTATTATCTAGTGAGTTAATTATAGTGTTGGTGGATCAATTATATTATTTATGATCGGTGTAATGCTTAATGATCAATGATATTATTCAAAGTCTTAGTGGTGAATTCTCCTCGTATCATTATCCAAGAGTGAAAAAAACTTCTTCCTTAAACCATTCTCAAATTATTCCATTATTGTTAGTCATCATTGGTTAAGTGATGTTCTACCCCTTTGTGAGTTCTTTCTTGGTTGTTTCTCTAGAAGCCATACCATTTTATCTGAAATTGGTTTGGGGAGTTCTTGGCATGTGACCATGTTTTGGTTGGTGTGAAAAATGTTATTCAGGAAAAAACACTCTTGATGAACATTGATATCAACATTTAAAAGAATTATGTTGGAATTTTATTACCATTTAGGGATTTTTTTTATACACTTTTTTCCATGGAATGATTCATGTGTTGGCATGGTTTTTGTTCTCCATTAATGTTTATTGCTTATGGGTGTGTGTGTTTTCATAATACCCATATATGATCCTTGTTTCCATGAGAATTTCTTGTGTAGCTTATTATCATGATTGATATTGATTCACATATTGTTATATGATGCTACTATATTTTTCATGATGTTGTGATATGGTTATCATGATTTTCCTTATTGTGTGTTATATTTCCTTAGAGTTTTTTCCTTGGTATGAATCATAGGTGGACCATTGAGGTATTGATATCTTTTAGAGGGTGAGTGTACATGGCGTGCTGTAATGATGATTGTGAACCCAAACATAAGATAAGTGCATGATATCTTTCTTTCCCAAATGGAACTTGATGCCTTGTGGATTACAAGTAATGTTGAAAAAATTGATTCTATGTGGATAGTAAGTAACATACCAAAAATAATTGGATTTTTGATACGAAGTGACGTGTAAAATCTCCTCAACACCTTGCAGATTTCAAGTATATGTTTACTAGTTATCCTTGTTTCCTGACTAAGACTAGATTCCTTGAGGATACTATGTTCCCTATCCTTGTGGGTTGTTCTTGATATTTTCCAATAACCTTTAAAAATCATTCCAGTATGGAGCCAAATAAGGTGTGGTTGGGGGTTTGTGGAGTCTTGGTTAGCATACATCCATTCAATATATGATTTTTTGTTTGTCATACTTTCTTTAAATTTATTATTTTCGTGGAATCCACTCATTATACATGTGAACATTTTTTAAGGATGCATTGGTGGTGTCCTATTTGGGTTTTATTACTCACACTCTACATGAGAATCTCGATGCACATGCAGGCTTCATGTTGATGAGTCTGATTAATGGAAAGGGGCCTACTGTTGATAACTAAGTAAAGGATTATAGATCTAGTATTTGAAAAGGATATGATCTAGAGGACCCCATAACTTTTATTTATTTTACAAGCTTTCATTTATAACTTTTTTTGGCTTGCCACACAAGGGACCCTATTTAATTTTCAGTATGGATAGTAGGGAATCAACATAGTGTTTACATATTTACTCTAATGATTATGTTTTATTATATTATATTATATTATATTATTATTTTTGTGATGGTATGATACTAATGTTATAGTCTCCGCACAAACAAACTTATACCATCACTGAGAGTTGGAAACCTCTTGCGTACGGGAGGCACACATGAGGCCATGTGGAACTCTAGTTCAGACCTAGTGGTTTAGGTTGGATCATTAAAAAATGGTATAAAATCAAAGTTTTATTATTTTATTTTTGACCAACCTAGGACACATTAGAAAGTAAATAGTCTGTATAGGACTTGGGTAGGGGATTTTACATGTTCTTATTTAGCTTATGTGTAACGAACAACTGAGTTACCACTGATGGGATTATTATTACTATTTTATAAGGATTTGGGTGTGTTCATACATTATAAATAGGCTTATAGGATACCATTCCATATATATACCTAATGTTATGTTGCATAATAGTTATATTAATTAATTCCTTGATGTGTGATATATTTTTGAGATATATAAGTATTATTTTTGGGTGATATATCTATATCTATACTGTTATGGTATATCTGTTGGCATTCATTATTTGAACAAAGTCATGATGTGGTGTTTCTATATATCTATATAACTCATAATAGAATATAGTGATAAGAAATTGGTTAGCTCTAGGAAGAGTATACCATGGTTTATGGGTAGAATCCTAGGAAAAACTTGTGTAATCCCATAATATGATTAAGTCTTATTATAAATGTTCTAATGTTACCTTTATCTTTTGGATGATGTTGCCTCGATGTAGTCTTATGTGATACTTATGAAGTGGGGATTGAATGATCCCTTAATATATTATATTATTTCTTAAACATCAGACGTGTAATAGTTTGTATCTAAGCATGCTCTAATTATTACTCAGTGGTTTAGGTAGAACTTATACTTCAGCCTACAGTCTTTCTCTTAGTATAGGTCCTAGGCATAATAAATCTGAAATATGGTTAAATATTCTGTGACTTTTAACACCAGTATTCTTCATCTTTTTTGGGAAGCAAAGGCCCTCCAGATTCTAAGGAATGTGATAAAATAATTGTGGGAATCATTAAATTAATAGAAACTCCAATAGATTTGGAAGGTTATGTTAAATACTTTTATATTATTATTGCTTACCATTCCTTCATATATTCACATGTTATTTCTAGACTTGACTTCATGGTCAAGTTATCCTCTAATTTTAATTCCCTTGATATGCCATTGGGCATGAAAGTATATTGTCTTCAAAAATTCCTAGAGTTTCCTATATTCATTATTAATTATAGACACATGTGGGATTTTATGATTCTAGAAATGATGATCTTTGATGTAATCCTCAATATGGGATGATTTCCCATCCTATGAGATCATATTGATTTCAATCAAAAAAGGGAGTTATTTACAACACCGAAGGGAGAAAGGTACATTATGACTAGAGAATGGGCACTATGAGTAGGTAGAGTTAGTGTGGACTTTAGCCATCTTGGGATGATTATAGTGAAAATTTATGCCTTAAGTCTTTTAGTATGGTCAATGGTAGCCCCATCATCTTTTCTACCTATTATAGATCACTATCAGGATGTATTTTCAAAATATTTCACTGGACTTGCCCTTGATAGAGGAGTTGACTTTGAGATACATCTCATGTCGAGTGTGTAGCCAATTTTGATACCTCATTATTGTATAGCGCCATCTGTGATGAAGGATCTCAAGGTGCAGCTCAAGGACCTGGAGTTGAGGGGCTTTATTAGGTTAAGTACTTCACTATGGGGTACACCTATTTTCTTCACATGTGAAGATTAGTCTTTGACTTTGTGTTGAGTATCAAAAGCTGAACCAAGTGAGAGGGAATAATAGATATCTTTTTTCTATGATTGATAAACTTTTCAATCAGTTATGGGGAACCCAATAGTTCTCTAAGATTTATCTTCAATTGGGATATCACCAACTATGTGGCAGAGAGGAGGAAATTCTGAAGATGGTGTTTCATAGTAGGTGATATTAAATTTAATTCAATTGATTTTCCACATCATTTAATTATTATTTTGTTGCTTTAATTAATTAATTTATCCTTATTTGTTAATTAAATTAATTTTCATAATTTAGTAGATGAATTTATTAATCCATCATTGTAACTCTTAATTCAATGTTGTTTTCATTTAAAATACCAATTTTTTATATTTATTTTTTTTTTATTTTTTATATATTCTTCTTTTTCTTTTAAAATATTAATTATATGTTTGAATTTTTATTTTAAAATATTTTTATCAATTTACTTTTATTTAATTATTGAAAATTTAATTTAATTTAAAGACACTTTTTATTATACTTTCAATATATTTGAAAATTAATTTACAATAATAAAAATTAATTTAGTTTTAATTATAATTTTAACCTTTTGGATTTAATTTTTTATTTCAACTTATAATTCAAACTGATTAATTGTTTTTATTTATAATTTCATAATTTTAATTAATTTTTAGTTTTTAAATACTAATAAATAGCATTTAAATATACTTAATTCATAAATTTTAAATTGTTTATTAATTTAATTTTTTTACTTTGGGTTTTATTTAAAATAATTAATTGAATAATTTTCTTTTATTTGATGTTTTTAATTTTAATGTTTCAATAATTTGAATTTTTTTACTTGTTAATTTTTAATTCTTCTGATTAAAAGAGGGACACCCACTATTAATATACAATAAACCAACCTCCATCAGACCATTTTCTACCACCTCACATGGCACTAGAAAAATAGAGCACCATATGTTACTGCCACAAACAACTTACACTAGCCTTCCCTATTCCAGCAGAACCACTATCCTAATAGGGATTCTACCATCCAAATCTTTTATCGCCATGTTCTACCATCACCACTTTCTTTCAATTCCATGTCTATTTCCAACATCTCCACCACCATCATCTGACCTTCTGCCAACCCTAGTTTTCTCTTTTTCTCGACCCACCCCCACAGAGATCTTTCACTCCCTCAACCATCCACAAGTGGATCTCTACCATTCCTCTACCACCACAAAACCACCACCATCTATAAAATAAAATCATAATATCTAAATCATAAATATACTACCCACTTGTCAAAAAGGAACCATTTGAATCAAATCTTCTTGAAGAAACTTGTTCATAAAAAAATCCATCAATGGTCAAATTCGACTAAAGCGACTACCTGACGATGAAGTCTAACCCCTATGATGAAGCTCAATTAGATCTACAATTAGATTTAAAGACACCTAGTTCCATGACTGAATACAAATATGGAACCCAACTACTAAAGAATACAACCAAAACTCATTATCGTTACACCGTTGAAGAAGAAATCTAAACTGAGACCACTAGATGTTTTCTTCATCCCTCGAAGCTCGATCTTCCGCATCTGACTAAGTTGAAGCTGAATATTGGGGATGATGAATCCACATGACCACCTCCCAATGATGCCTCTTTTTTTAGAGGAAGAAGAATAGCTCGAGCACTCCTCCTTAGAGAATGATCCAAATGTGGATGAGGATAAATGGGAGAATAAGAACCTTTTTCAGACAACAGGGTTTAAAAGGGAAAAAAGAAAAATAAATAATATTAAAAACTAATAATATAATAATATAATAAAATAAAATAATTAATTAAAAATAATAAATAAATATAAATAATTAAACACAATTATTTAATATTTAAATCTAATAATAGTGATGATGATGATGATGATGATATTTTTATTTATAAATATATAATTATGTAATAAAAATAATAATAATAAGTTAATATATAAATATTTTTGTTAATTTTTATATTTTTATATTTATAGTAATAATAATGTAGTAATTAATTTCTATTTCTTTGGTGCAGAACCAAACTATGAATACATTAAATTTTATTTAAAAGAGACCAGTCAAGGTTGTTAGATGGGAATTACTCAAGTAATGTGTAAAATAGCATGTCATAACACATGTTCATTGGTGGAATGGTCACCAAGTGAAGTTAGTGGAAAACATTTTTGACTCATCAAAAAATGGCAGGTTTTGTTTTGAGGTAGACTTGATACACTAGGGTCTTGGGATACATAAAAGAAAAACACATTAATGAAAGTAGAGATATAAGGGGAGTGAAGTAGGTTAAAATGAGAACAATGTCACCCCATTTTATATTTTTAGGGGGGGAAATTTCTTTCTCTTTTAGTTTCTTGTTCTTTCTAAATTTTAGTTATAGTGGGTATTTTTTATGAATCTTGATATGAATTGTGGAAAAAAAATTGTTCATAGGGGATTTAATTCTGTTGGTTTAATATTTTGTCTTCTTAATTTATTCTTTAAAGAATCATAATCAATCTAAGGGATTGATTCTGAATTCTTTAAAAAATTGTGTATCTCAAACTTCATCTAAAAACTATAGAAATAATTAGTGAGACTGTTTATGATATCTTTTTCTTAATAACTCATTTCTTTTTAATGATTTATGAAGTGGTGAACTCCAAGAATCGTTAATTTACATGATTAATCTTCTGGAGAGGGAGATTAATCGAACTCATTTTAAAGAATGAAAATTCAATTAATTCTATTTAAATGAAGAAACTAAGTTCAAACCAATCATACTAACATCCCCAGTGCATCTTTCTTGATCATATTTCCCAATTTCCATTCTACTATTTGATCATAATTTTCCCTAATTCATTCAATGCTTTTAAAATAATCATTTTCTCATCATTATTTTATTTCATTAAAAAATACATATATTTAAAAAGATTTCTACCACTATTTACAATGGTCATGTTTTGAAAAATTTGGTTACAAGGTCACTTTAACGGTCTTACCATGGGTTTGATACCCTACTACCACTATATTAGTTCTAGTAGGAGTTTAAAAATAATTAAGCTAGGAATGTATTAATGACGTATGTTTCAAATTTTTAACACCGCTTCCGAGGAAGGCTTCATGCAAGCAATTTTTCAAAAACAAATATATATATATATATAATTTAAAAAAACAAATAAAAATATGAAAATTATTGTAAAATAAAAAAATATTCTTGAAAAAAAGATCTACAAGAGTTGAATTTAAAATTTATACTAGTTATGTTTGACTGTGTGTGTTTGATCTAATTCACAGCATTTAAGTTGTTTTGGTGTTTTTCTTACATTCTATTTCTTTCAAAAAAATGAGAGGTTTAAGAATATGGATAAACATGAGGGATGGAATCATGTTACTAGACCTTTTTGTGTATGTTTTTTCTATAAATATCACAATTCTTAGTATTGTGTCTATAATAAATTACAATAATTTAACCACTCTGAAAGAAATAAACATCTCTTTAATCCTAAACCATAGTTCCTTACAAATTTTGATCAATTTTTAACAAAATTTGATGGGAGGATAGAACAAAATAATTAAATTTAAATTAAAAAAATTCAAGATCAAAATCAATAACTTAAAAAGATAGAGCTCGTGTTCTTAGAGTTACAAAAAAGGTTAAATGAATAAAAATAAGTTAAAACAAGTAAAGAAGAAATTAATGTAGAATAAATTGAGAGAGAAAGTTAAGTGGATAGTGAGTTTAAAAATTTGGAATAAAAATTTTATATCTTTTTAGAATATTAAACTAATGAGGGAAAAAAGAAAAAATTTAGAACTCTCTGAATGAAAGTAGAAAATTGAATAAATATAAGGATGATTTAAAAAAATATTTGAATGAAGTTAATAAACAACTAACTGTTATTGAATATTAATTCCTCATTCTTTACATGATTCATAAATTTGATAAGATGTATTGTTATAAGATCTTTGAAAATGTAATTACTCGGGTTGAGGATATTTTAGAAATTGAGAATATAAATGTTAAAAATGTTCTTCCTGTATTTATGAATTTTTGAGTAATGAACCTAAACGTGAAATTTGGAATATTCTGGAATGAACAACAAACCTAAAATCACTGCTTGGAATAATTTTGAAACAATTAAAAAATGTTATCTTCTTTATTTTTAAAGTGTGAACCCAATAATCATTGAAATTATCATTGATGAAAGGGATGATTGATTGTGTTTTAAAGAAATATTTATTGTTTTTTTTCACCTATTTTTCCTTTTACTAAATATTCTTTAATTTATTGTCTTACTAAAATGGAAAATAGTGTTTTCATACCTGAGGACAATTTTTTTTAAATTTGAACCTTCTAGAATTTTAATTTCTTAAAGATGAACTGAACAATTCTCCCCCTCAAACTAAGCTAGAACACTCAAAAACATTATTTTTTAGAATGAAATTTTTGAATGTTAGCTTCATGAAGAGGTTGAACACACATTATATGATTTATGAATAAATAATTTTTCAGAATTAGTTGATGGTGATTTTTTATTTTTTGATGAGTAAATTTTGTAATAAATTTATAACATGTTGAAACCTAGGTGTTTATATGAACGAAAATCAACACTTACATTATTTTATAAGACTTCCTCAATTGAGTTGGGTGTTGAATCCGTTTGTGGGAGTATAACTAGATTGTAAGAGAAACCCTTTTAGAGTTTTAATTTGGAAACGGAAAATGTATCTATTAAAAACCCTCTTCACGAACCTGTTATGCATAACTCATTTCCTATAACCTTTTATTTTTATCTTACAATGATTATGAATGAGTTGGAGTTCTTTGAATATAATGTCACACCTTTATAAGCACCCATTTAAACTCTTTCCCTTCATGAAAATTTAAAAAATGTTAAATCTAGGTTTTTTGTAGAAGTGGATAGCGCACCTGCAAAGAGTGACCACTGTGATTCATTTTTTATTGATGATCTTAAAATTTTCCTAGAAGAGTTATAGGGAGTCAATTCTATTACACCTAAACCTAATTGTCTTGAAAATACTAAAAATATGGATTTATGTGATGAACTATATTCTCTACTAGGATACATCTCTGAGCTGTAACTAAATATTAATGGTTGATTCTTATGGATTTTTATAGCTTTTGGAGTGTTATTGTGTTTTTAGTTGTTTAGGTGACCTCAAATTTCAATTATTTCTCAAAAAAATGGGAAAATCATATGTGGTGGTTCATGGATGAAAAACTAAACCCACCTAGTTATTAAGGTTATTCTCTAGGAAAGTATAACTGAAGACATTAAATTCAGTGCTTCATGGGAGTCAACCCATAACCTTTCTATTTTTTTTCTTATTTGGTTTGTTAAGAATAATGTATTATTGTTACTCTATCTTTTTCTCCCAATTTCTACTGGATTTATTATATAGGTATTTTTGTCCATTTTTTCTTAAAGAATTCTGTTGTTGAGGTGTTTAAAGAAGATCGTATTTCCCTTTTATTCTCAATTAACAAGAAGCTTCATGTTGGATCCTCACTGGAAGAGAAATCTTCTTTAATCAAGGGTGTTATTTATTTTAATATCATCATTTTTTCTCTTTATATTTTTGTTAGTGTGGTTTAATTTTTTTTATCTAGAAATTGTAATGAAATATTTTACAATCTATTCACTATATGAAATTCAGTGTGGCGGAGTAATACCCTAGTATTTTTCTTTCAACAGATTGCATTTTTCTTTTCTGAGTGTTTAGAAAACCATTTTTGTGTTCTCCTAAAAATCTAATTAAATCAAACATTCAAACTTTCTTACACCCAATTCATTGTGTACTCAATATTTAACATGATACTTTTTTAACATAATTAAAATTTTTTCACTGTTCCTTAAGGATAATGTATGTGAATCTATTATAAAATATTTATTATGGAAAAATCATAATTTTTTAAACTTCACTATGATCCTTGAGCTTACCATTAAAATTTTTAATTCAAAATCTATTTTGACCATTAAAATTTAAAAAAACAATTCCACACCTTTGAATTCCATTTTAAAGAAAAATTTGGCTTTTAAGTGTGGGGGAGAGGGTCTTTATATGGAAAAAATGATGCTTTAATTTATACCAATCAAATCCCTTTAAATTTTTTCAAATTTAGTTATTTCTCAAGATTTCTTCACTTTTAGTGGGTCAAAAGTTTTCTTAATTTTGAAAGTTATTATGCCACTTTGAAAAGGTTATATCTTAATTACCCTATGTATTTAATTGAGTAAATCTATTTACTATCCTCATGGAATCCTTTGTTCATGGTCATATTTTTTAGACAATGTTATACAACTATCATTGAATTTTAAATTTTTAATTGAATAAACTTATAAGTCGTGAATTTACTTGAGATGTGAAATGAAAATTAGGGTTTAGGTTAATCTTCATTACTTTATTCGATTATTATTTTTTATTTAAGCTAAATTTTTTGGGTGAGTTATTTATCTCTCTATGTATTTATTGAACCAAATCATCTATTTAGTTGTGTCAAAAAAATTGAGTAATAATTATTTGTATCATCTCACCCAAAGGTAAAGAGAAATATGAAATTATTAGTTAAATGAAAGATGATGTTTGTTTAATTCAATTCAAAAAAATCAAAAGAAATAATTTTAGTATAATAGTAATTAATCTTATACAAAAACCACTTTATTTTAAGAGGGAATTTACATTTTCGTCTTAAAAGGGTTCATGTGGAAAATAATTTTTACATTAATCAATTCATTATGGAATTATAGCTTTTCAATACTATTATTTATTAATTCCCATTAAAATTGATTATTAATTTCTTGATAATAATAAATGATTAAGTATTGGGGAATTCTATGTGGACTTGAATTTAGTTGATTTTCCACATCATTTAATTGTTATTTTGTTGATTTAATTAATTAATGTATCTTTATTCGTTAATTAAATTCACTTTAGTAATTTAGTAGATGAATTTTTTTAATCCATCATTTTAACTCTTAATTTCTTATTATTATTATTTTTAAATATTAATTTTCTTTATTTAATTTTTTCTGTTTTTTATATATTCTTATTATTATTTTAAAAAATCAATTTTAAGATTGCATTTTTCTTTTTAAATATTTTATCAATTTACTATTATTTAATTATTTAAAATTTGATTTAATTTAATGTTGTGTTTTATTATACTCTAAATATATTTAAACTTTAATTTACAATATTAACGGTTAATATGGTCTCAATTACAAATTTAACCTTTTTAAATTTAATTTTTTAATTTCAATTAATAATTCAATATAATTATTTGATTTGATTTTTAATTTTAGAATTTTAATTAATGATTTGCTCTTGAATATTAATAAATAGTATTTGAATTTATTTAACTCGGTAATTTTAACTTTTTTTTAATTTAATTTTCTAAATTGTGTTTAATTTAAAATAATTAATTGAATAAGTTTATATTATTTAATATTTTTAATTTTAATGTTTTAAATTTTTAAAATTTTTTACTAGAGAATTTTTAATTTTTATGATTAAATGCAACACATCCACAGTCAATGGACCACAAACTAGCCTTCGGTAGACCATTTTCTACAGCCACACCTAATGGTATAAAAATATATCACTATACGATACCACCACAAACAACTTTCATCATCCTTTCCCATTCTAGTAGAACCACTATCAGAGCAGAGGCACTATCTTTAAAAGCATCCACCTCCATGTTCTTCCACCGTCACTTTCTTCCACCACCATGTCTACTACCTCCATCTCCCCAACTATCATCCAACATTTTTCTAGCTCCTAGCTTTGGTCATTTCTTGACCCACTACCACAGAGATCTTCCACTCCCTCAACCATCCACCCATAGATCTCTTCCATGCCTCTTCCATCGCCAAACCCCCGCCGCCTACATAATAAAATTGAAACATCTAGATCAAAAATCTACCACCCAATTTCGTTTTAAAAAAAGAACCATTCGAATAAAAGCTTCTTGAAGAAGCTTATTCATAGTGAAAGTCATCACCTACCAAATTTGACCAAAGTGATCAACTGATGATGAAGCCAAACCCCTGTGACAAGATGAATCAAATCTGCAATCAAAACAAAATACGCCTAGTTCTACAACTGTATCCAAATATGGAACCCACCTATTGAAGAAGACAATTTAAACCCATTGGTATTGCACTATTGTAGAAGAAATACAAACTGATGTCACATGATTCTATCACTTCCACTCAAAGCTCTATCTTCTACCTCCAACTGAGTTGAAGACAAAGAAAATGAATGATAAGGATTCACGACCACCTCCCAACACCACCTTTGTTGTTGGAGGAAGAAGAACTACCCAAGCACTCCTCCTTGGAGAAGAAGAAGCCAACTACAGATGAGGATAAATGAGAGAAGAAGAATCTTCCACAGAAATTAGGGTGTAAAAGAAAAAAATACAAATAAATAATAGAAAAAATAATAGTAATGAAATATAATAATATAATAATATAATAATAATATATAAAAAAAATAATAATAAATTAAATTCCTAAATAGAAATAAGTAAAGTTAATTATTTAATATTTAAATCTAAAAAAAGATAATGATGATATATTTTTATTTATCAATATATAATTATGAAATAAAAACAAAAATAATAAGTTAACATATAAATATTTTTGATAGTTTTTACATTTTTATAATTATAGTAATAATATTATATTAATTAATTTCTGGTTCTTTGGTGTAGAACCAAACTAGGAATATGTATAGGTTCATCTCAAATGGACCAATCAAGGTAGTTATATGGGCCTTGCTCATGTGACATATAAAATAACGTGTCTGAACACATGTTCATTGATGGAGTGATGACCAAGTGAAGTCAGTGGAAGACATCAGTGGCCAACCAAAAAATTATAGGTTTAGGCAGACTTAATACACTAGGTCCATGGGATAAAAAAAAGAAAAACATATTCTTGAAATCAGAGAAATAATTGGATTAAAGAAGACCATGAGAAGCAAGGTATAAACATTTTTCAAATTTTTAAAGGGGATGTTTCATTCTAATTTCTTTTCTTATTCTTTCTAAATTGTAGTTTTACTGGGTTTTTTTGTATGAATCTTTATAAATTGTGGATAAAATATTGTGCTCCTTGGATTTAATTTTTTTGGTTTAGTATTTTGTCTTCTTTGAATCGTCTTTCAAGAATCAGAATCAATTGGTGAGATTTATTCTGAATTATTTAAAAAAAAAATTATCTCAAACTTCATTTCAAAAATTGAAAATAATCTATAATAATGTTTCTGATGTCTTTTTCTTCAAAAATCGTTTATTTTTAATGATTCCTGAAGTGTTGAACTACAAGATTTATTAATTTATATGGTTAATCTCCTGGTAATGGATATTAATCAAACCCATTTTCAAGAATTAAATTTCAATTAATTTCCCTTTAATGAATAAACTCAATTCAAATCAGTCATGTTAACATCCCCCGTGCATATTTCTTGATCATATTTTGTAATTTCCGTTCTACTATTTGATCACCATTTTACCTACTTCATTCAGTTATTTTAAAAAATAATTGTCTCATTATCATTTTATTTCATTAAAAAAATTAAATATTTAAAAATATTTTGACCACTGTTTACAATGGTCTTGTTTTGAAAAATTCTATTACACTATCACTTTATAAGCCTTCCCTTGGTTTTGATACCCTACTACCACTGTAGTAGTTCTAGTATGAGTTTATAAATAATTAATCTAGGAACATATTAATGGTGTATATTTTAGTAAGTATGTATTATATAAATACTTTGTGATGTTGTTTAGATTGGTGAATGTTTTAGAATGTTTCATGGCCCTCATGAACAAGATCTTCCACCCATATCTAAACTCATTAGTCATAGTTCTATTTGATGAAATCCTCATCAAATCACTGACATTGGATTAACATTCCAAAAAACATGATATAGTTTTGAGTATGATTTAAGCACATCATCTTTATGCTAAATTTTTTTGCATACCTTTTGGATATAGTAGGTTAAGTTCTTGGGGAAGCGGTGTCTAAGAAAGCTATATCCATGGACCCAAAGAAAGTGAAGGCAGTGATTTCCTAGACATGTCCTTGGAATATGTTTAAGATTCAGATATTTTTGGGTTTAGCTGGTTATTACTGAAATTTCATCTAGGACTTCTTCTATCCAATATCACCTATTACTAAATTAAAAAAGAAGAGAGTGAAGTTCATATGGTTATACTAGTGTGAAGAATAATTTATTAAGATGAATAGGACATAAATGACATCTCATGTGTTGATCTTATCTGAGCCTAGGATCAGTTATGATATATACTATGATTCATTATGAATTGGTTTGGGATCAATACTAATGCATATAGAGTAGGGAGTATCATATGGGTCACATTAGCTATAAAACCATGAGCAGAACAATCGTACTCATGACTTGGACTTGACATGCATGGTTTATGCTCTAAAGTGTTAGTGAAACTATCTCTATAGTGAGAGTATTTTTATCAACACTATCCTCTAGATCCTCCATGAAATATTCACATAGTGGGACCTGAATCTGAGGCAGGGGATCTGGGTAAAGTGTCTTCATACATTCAACATTGATATTGAAAATGCACTTATTAAGGGTAATGTGATTTCATATGATATTATCCATAAGACACATATAACTCAGTATCTTAGGGTACAACCTTTGTAAGTGCAGTAGTTCCTGATGAGAAAGTTTTATAACTGATGGATAAATACTTCTAAGGATTAGGGATCAAGGAATTATACCCCTTTGGTGATCACATATTCTTTTATAGACTGGGTGATATCCTGTTAGGATTATGAACCAAAGTTCATTGTGATGCTAGAGTAGATATCATGAGGTGACCCTATACTCAGGGTAGTCATTGGAAATCAATAATGTGATCATAGTATACAAGAGAGTAGTATTCCCCGCTTCTATCTAGGATGAGATGATAATATACTTTCATACCTCTATTTAGGTGGTATATCCTAGAGTGGATAAGACGTATCATGACTTCAGGTGACATATTTTATGGCTAGGGGTGAAGAAGGACATTTCTAGTTTTATTTCCTGATATCTTATCTTCTAGAGGATAAAGGTTGAGTACCAGCATCAAGGTGGTTTACTCTAGCCAATTACTTTTCCCTTATGTAAGTGAAAATATTTCATGATGGATTTTTTTTATAGGATTTATGAATATCTTGAGAAGTTGTGACATTTTATGGTTTATTATCAAGCAGCTGACAAATGTTGCTCACTTATTATCAATCTACGAGACACACACATTATAAAATCTGGGAAATATGTATGTATATAAGATCATACACATATATAGAGTTCCATTAGTAATTTTATCTATCATATATTCAACTTGTATATCATGTTTTTTGCAGGGATTCCAGAATTCCTTAAGGACTCATATGAGGTTGAACATGGAGTATCATCCCTAGATAGATAGACTGCCTTAGTAGACGATTTTTATACTAGATGATATACTTCATCATTTCATTATAGACTTTTACGAAGCATGGTATGATCATCTATCCTTAATTTATTTCACATACAATAATAGTTACCAGTATTTGATTTAGATGTCACCTTATGATGCTTTTACAAGAGGCCATGATGTTCATAAATTTGTTGGTATGAGGATGGTGAGGAAGAGGTTATGGGCCCCAATTTGGTTTAGGATACCTCAAAGATTGTGTATATGATTCAAAATAGGTTTATCGTAGTTCATACAAAGAAAAAAACTTATTTTAACAACAAGAGGATACCTATGAATGTTTTTGTAAGCAATATAGTATTTTTACATTGAATAGTAGATTAGTCCATCGACATCTAAGGAAGAAATTTAACCTATCCTCATGTTACATTGGACCCTTTGAGATTACATATCAGTTTGGGATAGTGGAATGCCATCTGGATCTTCCTTCATGTTATTAATTATTCAAGATATGTTTCATGTGTCTCAACTCTGTAGGTAGATGCCTAATCCCACACATGTCATTGACTATGAAGATGTTGGCCTAGATCTTTAAGCATCATATAAGGATCTCTCGATGCAGATCATATATTAGAGTGAGAATGTCCCTTGAGGAAAGACGGTACCACTAATCTAGATCTAGTGGAAACATAGGCATATATAGGAGGAGACTTGGGAGTGGGAGGATAATGTTTGATCTCAATGGCCTAATTTTCTCAAGTAGGACCCCTAGAAATTCTTCCAGATGTTGAAAAGTCCTTAGTGGGGGAGGTTGTAAAAGCCTAAAAATTTTGTTATTTTGATGAAAATCCTTATTTCCCTTCTTCTCCTTATTTCTTCCATTCCTAAATGATAAATTGTGTCCATTTTTTCTTTGGAAGGTTCTATACATCTCACTCTCTAAAAAATATTGGATGGTCCATTTTTTCAACTTATGGTGTTCCATAAAGTGTAAAATGGACCAAGAAAATAGTTTGATCAGGACATGGATAAGACATATTATTTGAAGGTTCAAACCTTATTGAGAAATGTCTTTGAAAGCCTCATTGTAGCATAGTGGAAGTTTTGGTAAGGAAAAAACATCCTATAAATGGATAACACTCTATAGGGATAACCATTTCAACCTCAAGCTATTCATGATCCACCATGGACATGGCTAGGTCATGGTGTAAAATATTTTGGCTTCGAGAGTTTTGGAAATTTTTTTGAGCCCTTATTTCATGAATCTTGACCAAAAAAATGTTTTCATGTGGGGTTTAATTACGGGGTCTTAAATGATTATTTTAATAGATTCCTAACCTTCCTATTAATTAAATATATGCTCATACTTAATAAATGATTTATTTCTTAATGCTTTTGGATTAACAAGGATAACCATTTGAAAGATGAGTATTTTGGTTTGGTTAGATTTGTTTCATTCCTATTTTAGGTCAATATTTTTCTATCCTTGATCAATCTAAGGACTTAGTTCATTCTTCTTTGCTAGTGCTTCTAGTTTAAGGTGATCCAATTAAGAATCCAATGAGTTCTTCCTCTTTGGAATAATTTCCTTACCTGGATGAATTCTCTTTATTCTAACTTTTTTTATCATGGAATAATATTTTTATAACTTATATGATGATTCCTTGTGCTATATATCAAGGTAATTATGGTGTTGGTGGATCAGTTATGTTCTTGATGACTGGTGGACTTCTTAGTGATTAATTAAGTTCTTTAATATCTTGTTGGTGAATTATCCTCTTATCGTTATACAAGAATAATGGATTATTATTACTTTAATTGGACTCAAATTTTGCCATCATAATTATTAATTTTTGGGTTAATTATGGTCTACCCATTGGTTTTTTTCTTTTACCTTAATCTAGAAACCATATCATTTTATGTGAATCTAGTTCTAGTAGTTCTTCGCATGCAAGCATGTTATGGTTGGTGTGATAATGTGATTCAATAGATGATTCCATTGAAACCCCTATAAATATATGTTAACAATCATTAGGTAGGAAGTTATTTATAATTTAGGGATCTTTTATACTCATTTTTCACAGTATGATTATTTTTTTTCAAGGTGTGTGTTCTCCATTGGTGGTGATTTCTTATAGGTGTGAGGATTTTTGTGGTACCTTTATATGATCCTTATTTCTATGAGAATTTATTGAGTATCTTATTACCATACTTGATGTTGGTTAACATGTTTTAATATGATGATACCATATTTCACATTATTTTGTGTTATGTTTATCATGATTTTCCTTATTCTGTATTTTCATGTCTTGGAGGTTATGACATAGTATGCATTATAGGTGGACCATTTGGGTATGGATATCACATAGAGGGAAAGTGTATATAATGTGTAGTGATGAAGATGGTGAAACCACACTCATCATAAGATTTTGATACCCTTTTGGACCAAATGGAACTTGTTACCTTGTGGATAATGGGTAATGTGTCGAAACTTGATGCATTGAGGAAACCAAGTAACGTATTGAAACTCGATGCCTTGTAAATAATGATTGATATTGTAGGATCCCAGGTATTTATAAAATAATACATTTTCATATATATTAATATTTTTTAATAATATATTAATTTTATGTTAAATAGGACACTTTTTATGATAGTGTACTCAACACACAACAATGGGTTTCTCTAAAATCTTATGTTGCACACAATTTGAGTTATACCAAAAAATAATACAGTAATAAAATTATTATTTTAAATGGTAGTTAATGACTAGTCAGTGTATCAGTTGGAATGAATAGAACTAAATAGAACATTCTTATAAGTTTTTTTTAAATATATTTACATTTATCCAATAAATTTTATAGGCTTAAAATAAGAATGAATCTGATTTTAAGCATGAAATACTCTAATATTTTTAAAAGGTCGTTTTAGTACCTTTTGATGGAGAACCCTTTTTAAATCTTGTTTTTGTAACTTTTATATATTCTATTTAAAAAAATAAAATTATTCTTTAGAATCAGGAAATCAAAATTTACTTTGGATAAATTTTTGGCAATTTTCTAATAAAGTTCATTTTTTAACGAATAGTGAAAAATACTGCATTTTAATTCAAAATTGTCTTTTTATCTAATTTATTTATATAGTCATATTTTCTTTTTAATTGGTTTTAAAGTTTAATTGTATTATGTTTTTTATCCTTTAATCCAATTTTGGTCATTGTAATTAATTTCACTTTTAAATTGGACATAAACACATGTCAATCTTCCGATAGTTATTACTTCTTAAAAACCCGCTTTTTGGTTTTGACAATGGGAATTAATTTTCAATTAATTACTGCAACTTCTATATTTTGAATTTGGAAAAATTTATTCTATATTTGGAATCATAAGGTCCAAATTGTGTGAATAGGTACCTTTTATTTTTATACATTATGAATAGTAACTTTAGTAATTATTTTTATTTACCATATTTAAAGGCTAAATATGGTAAATGATAGTAAAAAACAATATTATAATAATATTAAAATTCCATAAAACATGTCATAATCATATTGGATGATATATTCATGACCATGTTCATATTTGGGTAGATTTTGGGACCACATGGATCCACTTTGGTGTGAATATGACATTTTATAAGAATCAATTTATAGTAAAGAGAAATATAACATAAACTTATTTCTATTACTAAAATAAATTTATATGGGGTTATATAACTAATATATTTACTTATAAATAATCATTGAACATATAATAATATTTCCTACATCATGGTGTTTTATTTATAATTTTTAGATATTAAATAAATAAATGTAATTATGAAAGAATAATGATGCAGTAATTGCTTCATTAATGAAATATTCAAATAAATGATATAATAAATAATAAAATATTTATAATTTGAATATTTTGATGCCATAAAAAATTTTATTGAGGATATTGAAATACTATATTTGAGTTAATTCCTTTAGATCTAAGTAATAAAGTTTTTATGACTTTAATAAAAATCAATTACTTTATAGTGTCAAATTTTATGTAAATGAGTTTTTAAAACAAATACTATTTTATTAAATGATATAACAGTCCTAAAAAACTAATATTTGAAAAAATGACTTATATAATGTTAAAACTTTCATTAATGATACACTTATGGTTCTATTGTTACTTTATAGTAACTATAGTTACCATATATTATGAAAATGCAAGAAGAAATGGTAAGAGTTAATGTTTTTAACTAAGCATTAAAGATAAAAGATAAGGTTCATTTTGTGACATGAACAAGTCTAAAACCTATTGGTTGAGAGGATTTAGACCCAATATAATATTATTTTTTAAATAAATTAGTTTGGGACCATTTTAAACCTAAAATAAATTTATAATAATATAATGTTTCAAGACCTTCCTAAGGTGCCCCTCCTCCCTCTTATAAAAGGCCACCAACTATACCCACTTACTCACACCTCTAATGCCCCTTTTATCACCCAAATTATACAAATATAAGCTCCAAAAATCCCTCCATTACTCTTGTAATCCTTACCTTGGTCATAAGTCAATTCAAGAAATCCTTTTGGCTCAAATCAAAAGAAGTTACCTGATTTAGAGGTAACGTCTTCTCTCAAGTTCTTTTCTTTTATTTTCCTTATACAATACCTATTCTCTTATTATTCTTTTATTACATAAAAACACCAGTATACTCAATATAATAGGATGTTTTTATGAGAAGTCTCCTAACTACACTTACACACACCTCCATCTAATGGATACGAACATGTTGTTTCTGTGTACGGTGAACTACTACCTCACAAAACAATGATTGTTCAATTTTCCCCTACCACCTCTCATAGTGGCCATTATTATGAAAATGTATTTTTATATAATATATAGTATATTTATATTGTATCTATTTTTTTATTTTTCATCTACACCATATCTTTATGCTTTCCATAATGTATAAATATGATTTTTTTTATTTGAGGAAGTGCAGAATACCGCCCCCTCAAAGTGATATGACTCGTTCATACCATACGTGGAACGTATAAAGGATAGTGTTAATGAACTTATGTAACATATATAAAATATTATATTATACTATAATTATAATATACCTATTTATCATTTAGTTTTCATTCCTTTTAAATATGAAAAATAAATGAAAGTAGTGTTCATGTGTACGTAAGGCTTACTGTCTCCATGAACGGTGCATTTCATTATTTATCTCCAAATGTTATAGAATACTATAAATAAATATATACTGGATCTCAATACATATATAATAGATATATATGTACTTAAATCATGAATAATATTCTGTTGATGATGTAATTTTGACTACATGGACAATTTACATCAAAATAAGTTCATTTTCGACTCAAGTACCGAATATCGACAAAACGACCGATGTGAACTTAAATAATTATTTAATTTTTATAAAATGATGATAAGTACTATAAATTTAATAATAACTTTAAAAAAATTCTCAATAAATTAAAAATTAACCTATGTTTATTATTAAATAATATAAATAATGATTGAGACAAGTCAGACTCAAGGTAAGGGACTACGTCTCAATATCCTTTCATTGAGGCATATTTTGGTTTATACATGACCTTATTTTATATGGTGTATAATTATACCCTTTTTATTTTAATTTCATTAAATAGTTTTCTAAAGGAATATTTTGTTTTACAAAGCATTTTACTAAATAGCAAAGGGAATGTTTCTTTTTAACGTACACAGTGACAACGACCTTTCCGCCACCGTGAGTATTATTTGATATTTGACTTCCTTAATAATCAAAAATGTTTTTAAAAGGAAAATAAAAACTATATATCCTTTTTATATATTTTTGTATTGAAAATGGTTTTGATAAAGCATTGATTATGTCAATATCTCAAAATTATATATTGTGATTGCAGTGTGTAAATGTTATCTTTCCTTTATGCATGTTTTATGTGTTATGAATATGTTATGGTTCTTGGGGATTGTTTACATATACGTGTGGTTTTGTGATAATCCATGGGCGGGTGATCCTAATATATCTCTCCAATTCATTGGGTAACATGATGGTGGTAAATGTTAATGTTTCTTCTAAGATATTTTGGGAACATATTGTGAGGTATATTCCAAACGTAACTCCCTTTATAACTATGAAAGAAAAAATGTAAGTAAGTTATGGATTCCATAAGTTAACTTTATGATTTAAGATATCAATGTGTTATTCATAAATCTTATGATTTAATGTGGTATATTAAGGATCTTATGTTTTATGATTGAAAATTGTGATTTCTTGATTTGTATGTAATCATGGGCTAATGTTTTCTTCCGTTATTTTATTTCCCTTAATGATATTTTTATGCTCATCCAAAGTTTTTGAAATTTTTTTCATGGGGTATAAGGAAGGGTAAGATAAAGGAATAATTTAAGAAGATTTATATCAGGAAAATAATTCATGTTTTATTTACAGAGTTTTATTTTGGTGAAAAAATTTGATATATTAGAAGAGTTTACTTTATAATATTTGATATATAATGTAATAGTAATGGACTAAATCTATACAACTCTAAACCTAGAAATATCCTTAATATGAATCCATGAATTAACTCAAGATTATGTAATGTTTAAGGCTAGGACCTTATAGATATGTCAAAACTTAATGCCTCGAGGTTTTTGAGTATATGCTCACTATTTTGTATTGTACCCCAACTGCGACTCTATGATTTGAGGTTACTAAGTAACATGTTTGATTGTATTGTGGCTATTTGTTGATATTTTTGAATAACTTTTGTCTATCATTCCAGCATAGATCTAAAGTATGTACATTCATGGGTTTTTGTTAGTTTAGTTAGGGCATGACTCCTCAATACGTGATTTTTCATTTGTTATTATTTATTTTTGTTGATTATTATCATGGAATACACCAATTATACACATTCATATTTTTTAAAGATGCATTGGTGGTTTCCTACTAGGTTTTATTACTCACACCATGCATGGGCATCCTAATATGCATGAATACTTCATGTATAGGTATCTAAGTAAGGGAAAGGTGTCAATGTATTATATCTAGGAAGAGTAACATAGAGCTGGTAGTGAACCAAGATAGATTCTGGAGGACTTTGTAGCTTTTTTTATTTTATCTGATTCTATTTATATTTTTTTGGATTATCACAGTGGGGGGACTGTTTACTTATTTGTATGACCGATCTTCCATATATATATTTTATACATGTCTATTTTGATGATTTTATTTTATTATATTTTATTATATTATTATTTATGATAGGGAATGATACTAACCATATAATCTCTCCACTGATGGAATTAGACCCTTACTGCTAGTTGGCAACCTCTTGCATATGGGGAGGTAGTTATGAGGTCATTTTTTACTATGGTTAAGACCTAGTGGTTTTCAATGATGAATTAAAATCATAATTCATCCATAAAAATATGGTTGGTGGTTTCAAAATAAAATAACCCTAATGTATCAAAGGAAATATATAAGTATGTTTACATAGATGAAAAACATCCTTAAAAAATAATACTTAAAACTGTATCACCCAAAAAGTGATAGAGAATAAAATTATTTAATACCGTGAGTTAAGATCCATAAAAGGTAAATATATATTATATGATAAATCATTAAATATGAACCACATGAGTGAAAATACTTTTTATAGTGATAAGTAAAATAGAATTGAAAATATAAAATATTTTTTAGAAAATAGTTTTATTGACGTAAAAGAAGGCGTTACGGGTCACTTCCAAAATTATTTTTCCAAATAAAATCATTGAAAACCATTAATTATAAAAATAATATTCAATAATAGGTCCTTGAAAATATATAATCTTTATCTTAGATAAATGTGGAGATGAATACAAAACATATGAAAGTGAAAGGAAAACCCTTTTTATTCTTTTTAAAATACCTTTGTTCAAAACTAACATTATAAAAAGAGTAAAAAACTTAATTCATATAAAAATGTATTTTTCCTCATATATATATAGAAATTAACATATAATTAAATTTTAGTTTGGAAGAAACCAAGGATAGAAGAATGAATTTATTGATGAAATAATACAACTTAAGGAAAGAAGACTTGAGTTATCAATATCCCTTATAGGAAACACAATCCTTCAAGTAAAAAATATTTAAAAATGGTGTTTTATATGGTAAAAATTTCAATTTATATGAAAATTTTTAATACCACATAATATAATAAATTGGTATAATTTTCCCAACTTTTAATTCCAATAGAATTATCATATTGCAATAAATAAAAATTGGGTTACCAAAAGCTTTGCAATTGGGGTAACAATTTAGTAAAATCCATTTGATGGAAAGGAACTGATTTGGATTAGTATCTCCCAAGAATAAAAAAAATATGTGATAATGATGCATCCATGGGCAGTGAATACAACATTCAAATAAAAACATTTTTCATAACATAAACATGTCTCATGGAATTAAATTTTACGATAAGTAACCCTTACGTATTGAGTGACATTGTAATCAAAACACCTTGATATTAGGCTTGTAATTAAACTTAAAATACCATGATAAAAATAAAATTCATGATATTATATTTCATATAATTATTATATACAAAACATAAATGTAATTAGGTATATAATACCAAACATGTATCCAAGAGAGGGATTTGAGACAAAAACCCTTACCTTGTTCTGGATTCATTCTGTGCATGAACCTAAATTATTAGATAATCAAATTGTGTTTATTAGATACTTTATTAAGAAATTTATTTATATATATTTAATTTAATGTATTTTATTTTTTTTATCTATTTATGATATATTTTTATATTCTATGCTGGTTACTCGAGGTTTTTCAGTCACTTTTTCTGTAATTCTTTATATATATTGACCATATTAGAAAGTATCATAAAATATTTTAATAGTATCTATAATATTAATAGTTTTATTTAAATAATTTATATATATTAAATATAATTTTAAATCCATGCATTATGGGTGGTGATAACAAATGATACTCATTTCTCATGAAGACGATGATATACAAATATGCAAGAATGATGTTTCCATTTTTTAATGAGTGAGATGTAAATAAATTATATGATAATTTAACTTGTCAAAATTCATATTTATATTGTATATATCATATTTATTCATAAATATCCTCATTAAAACCAACCATGAGAGGTGGTTATGAAAAATTGAAGATGTCGCTTCTTGGAGGTGGCAGTCTTCACACATGCACTAACGACGCTTTTTTCATAGTGGATAGAGAGGAATAAATAATGGTTGTTACATTAATATAAAAAAATCTTAGTATAAAAATGATATATATTTCATTATATTGGTATGGATATAAGAGGTTTTTAATAGTAATACTAAGATGAAAATATTAAAAAGTAGGTAATACTTATGTTGGAGACTCGATCTTCTCTTAGTGATATCCTTATAGATGAAGGATTTCAGCTAACTTTTAGAGATCAGAGGGTTAACGATTATTAAATTAATTATATGATATTTTTTCGAGGAATATTTTCATGGGAAATTGAAATGGGAAGTGTAACATTGAATTGGTGAAATTGATCCCCTTTTATAAGTTAAGAAAAGGGAACTTTTATGAATACCCTTAAATTTTCAATGATTTCATTATACTATTGAAGGGTCAAGGACTCCAAAAGTTATAAATAATAGATTTTTGTGTGATATTGGGTCTTTAATCCTCAACCATGTATTTATAAACATGTTTTAAACATTATGTAAGTCATTGATTCTTAGGTTTTTACTTTTACCTTTTTTTATTTTTACCTTGTTAACTAGTTTTCAACTAAATAAAGTACGTTTTAATAAAAAAAACCTCTTAATAAATTTAGGTGGTTTGAACCTAAATTTAATCTCTATTTAATATAATTTATTTTATAAATAAGACAAAATTTACTTTTTAATTAAAACATTTTATATATAAAAAAATAGTTCTTTTCTAGAAAAAGCGTGTTTCAACCATTATGTGTTCTTAATCTTATTTAGTATTGGTAACCACTTAAACATGTGTTAATATGATTATTTATGTGTTGAAAAATAATATTATATTCTTCATTTATAATCTATTAATTTAATTTATTAGATAAAAATTATACAATATTAATAAAAAAAATTCTTTGAAAATAATAGTTTTACTACTATCGTGGTCATTAACTCTAATCCTAGTAATCATAATTTTATGAAAAAAATGAAATTGATACTTTTACATAATATTAAAAATTTTATCAAAAACATGATATCAATTTTGATATATTTAATTACTATAATTAATGGAAAGTAATTTTTAATATAAGGGAGTAAAAGCAATTTTTAGGATAAAATATTAATTCTATTTTCAAAATGATATACATGGGTTATATAAAAAACAAAGTAATTTTAAATGATTTATTTAAATTATAAATATATATATTATGGAAAATGGTTCCAAAAACAAATAATTTATTCTATTATTATGATAATTTCACAAAAGTGGTAGATTTTAGAAAAATTGATATTTTTTCACTTTTCACCTAAAACCCATTTATTTTATAATCTTTTAGAAATTAATCATAGAACAATATTTTAATTGAAAATCAAAATTTTATTTTCATTTTTTAAAATTAAAGTTATAAAATTTATAAATTCCATTTTTGAATAAATTCCTAAATTATAGTTAAAAATGTTAATATTGGAAAATGGTGTTTTCAAATATTAACTATTATTATTATTATTTCATATCATTTATCTACTAAATTAGTATTAAAATTTATTAATATCAAACATAATTTATCATCATTATTTATATGTTTCTATAAATAGAGATTCATATCGAATAAAAAGACATTCTTAAGAAAAATAATTTTCGAAATAATAAATAATCTTACTGCTCACTTTTGGAAAACAAATTTAATTTCATTCGTATTAAAAATATCCTTTATTTTATTCCTATAAATATTTCATAAATTTTTTACTCTTATTCATTCATGTCAATGCAACAGCTAGGTTTTAACATTCATTCTTAAATATATCACAGTTTCTCTTAAGTTTGTTATTCCATGTGGAGCAAATTATCAAAAATATGACTTCTTTAAATGAAGTCATGTATGAAAATATCACGGTGTTACAAAAATAATATAATAATATGTTAAATATAGGGAACCTTATCTAATAATAATCATTATTTCATGATGAGAATCGGTGAATGGTAAAGTAGGGGTGAATTGTCATTTTTAAATATTTTTCAATCATTTATCAAAGTTAAGTTAATGTAGTGGAAATAAAAAGAGAAATGAACCCAATGATTCTTATAGTAGTTCAGATATAAATGATATTACTCTACTCTTCACCTATATCAAACACATAAAGAGATTAAACCCACTATAATAGACTCTCTGACATTTCAATGGATTCTCAACCCTTTACAATTGACTTTTTAAACCTTAAAGGCACAACCCAAGTCAATATTTTTACACACCTAGTGGCTTAACCAGAAAAACCTTTCTTTTTCACATATGGATGAATAGATTAGAAGATACCTTTCATATTATAGGTAGAATAAAACCATAAATTTTACCTAGACCAAGGAATAACCAAACCCCTTGTCTTTTATTGATTAGGAAAAAACTCATACCTTTTTTATGGGGTAGTAGAACCCAACTCCAACATTTTTATGGGCAGTAGAACCTGAAATGATTACATACAGATAATAATATAAAGAAGAAGTATTATAGAAACTGGATAAAAAAATAAATTATGAGTATTGATGCGGTAGTGTTCTCTTTGAGAATAAAAGGATCAAAATATTATGTCTAGCTAAGATAATTTTTATCACCAAAGTGTATTACATAGTACAACTTGAAAGAATCCTCAACCTCTACTACACACTTGAGCTAGATCTATCAAACCCTTTAAATCATGTTTCCTTATTCCCTACATATTCAAAACTTTAATATCATTTCATCTCTTATTTTCCAAAGCAACACATACATCTAATTTGAAAAAACTACTTCATACTTGTTTGAATTTGATGTATCACTTGAATTCCCAATATAATATACAATTAAAACATATTCACATGGGATCTATTCTATAATATATTAAAATAATAATTTTTTACAACACAACTCAGTATAAAATTTAATATATAACAAAAAATTTATACTAAACAGCTTTTAAATACTCCCATTGAGTTTGTGAAGTAAACTACTCAAATTTCAAATACTATAAATTTAAATTATTTAAGTTTCAAGAATGAGATATGTATATTAATAAACACATGTTCAGATTTAATGTATTCTAAATTAATCATAAAATATCACTAAATAAATTTTCATTGTATAAAAATAATTAATGATTTTTAGGGAAAAATTAAATCAAGAGAAACTAGTGAAGAAAACATGTAGAAATTTAAAATATATATGTATAAGAAAAAAAGATCATTTTTTGAACTCAAATATGAAAAATTCATAAAGTGACTGAAGGTTATAAGGTATGTTTGATGCTTTTCTACAATTTCACCCAATATAGGTCATAATGTAGGTTCAACACTATTCTAGATTTCAACTTCATAAGTTAGGTTCAACACTTTTCTAAATTTTTACTTCATAAAGAAATTTCAATACTTTTATAAATTATTACTTATGATAGTTTTATTATTTCTTCTTTTGGTAGGTTTATTTTTCTTCTTTATGTCAAATCATTATTATTCTTTTCGTAGCTTCATTTTTTTCTTATAGTCAATTAATTTTTCTTCTCTTGGTCCATTTATGTTTCTTCTAGTGGTTGGTTCATTTTTCTTTTTATATTTAGTTCTTTTCTTCTTCTTGCGGTCTATTAGTTTTTCTTCTTCTGATAATATCATTTTTTATTCTTGTGTTAAAATAATTTTTATTTTTATGGTTGGTTCATTTTTTTCTTATGCTATACTAATGACTTTTCCAAGTTTTCACTCAAGGTCAGTTCCAGACATGGCCAAATTTTCACTCAATGTCTGTTCTAGACTTTTCAAAAAAATTAATAATAGTCTAATGGTATTTAAAATACCAAATCATATTATGATCAAATTTTATCTAAAATCATTTCATGGTAAAAAAGGTTATTTTAATTATCAAAACATAAATAAGCAAAGTAGTTTAAGGATCACTTCAACAATATCATCATATGATGTGTTACAAAATAATTAAATATAAAAATCATAGTATAAAATTCAATTGAATGATATCTAATATCATTATTACATAAGAAACCTGATGTATTTTCAAGAACTATGATTAAACACAAATTATATTATGTTGACTCTCACCATATTGTGGTTTATCATTTAGTTAATATTTTAAATAATAGATACATATGTACATATGTATGTACGTATGTATATATGTATGTACATATGTATATACATACATGTGTTTGTGTGTATATATATACAAACATATGTATATATGTATATATATATACATACATATATATATATATGTATGGGACCCCAAAATCCAACCTCTAATAGACCACATGTTAGTTACTAGCATCGAGGGAATAAATCACATAAATGGGAAGCATTACACCCTGTATACATAGTGGATTGCGGGAAAATATAAATCAAACCATCATACCTTGCTCAGTAAAGTTTTCAAAATCAACCAATGTAATAAGTAATGTATAACCTATGGATTTCATTCAACATAACCAAAATTCAAGGGAGCTTGAACTATGGAAAAATAATAGTTAAATCTTAATATATATTAAAACAAAACAACTTGTATATCAAAGTGGTCTATAAAATAGTCCATAAAAACTAAGATCTAACTTTATATAAAATTAGATGTGATTATATCAATATAATCAATTGTATATCCACTAATGATGGACAACCAATTCAATATCATTAATGTTTAATTAAAAAATCAGTAAAATTAAAATACATATTTTCTTCCTCTCCAAATAAAATAACACAAGGGTAAACTTATTCAAATCTATTTTATTGAATTATATTATCCTTAAGTCTCATCAAATAATATACAAGGTTCTATTTCATTTCTTATAGTCTATACATCATAATTTTAAGTATAACTTGTAAGAGTATTTTATTCTCAAGATCACCATAAAAGTCACTCACAAAATAAAAAAATTATATATTTTATAACATGTTCCACAAAAATATAAAAGGAACCTCATGCACGCCTATCACGGGGTTCAGAAAATAAAATTTCTAAATGTTTTTCCTAATTCAAAATAGTTTATTACTAAGGTTATCTCACTTAAGTAACCTCTCAATTTGTGTACTTACTCAATCTAATTCACCTAAACTATCAGTTTTTTTTATTATTTATGGAACCAATGGGATTCGATAAGATAAATGAAATACTAAAAATTAAAATAACATGAAAACACAGAATGTTATTATAAAATAAATAATTTGACCTCTATAGTTTTTTTAATGGGTTCCATCATTCTTATGATTGTTTAAATTTAGTTTGATAGTTTAATTATAAAATATCTCTCTTAAACTACAATTCTTCTATTTAATGATTGTGAAATTTTTATTCTTATAGGAAACTAAATTGAAAATCCTCCTTTAATCAAGTTTTATTGAACTTCTTAATTGAGAATGTGACACCTTCTAGGACTCGACTCCATCACATGGTGTTTCATCAACTAAATAGCTCAAATTTATCACATGAAGATATTATGTTTAATAGAAGGGAGGTAATTGTTTTTAACAAAATAATATAAGTGAGTTTTGTTTCAATGTCATGGTGTGAAATTTCTGCACACATACACTTCACTCTTTCTTACCACAAATTTAAATAAAATATTATAATTAAAGGAAATAATTAATTGAAATACCACTTACCTCCCCCGTTCCAAGACTTAGGTTATCCCCCCATTATTAGGAGTAGGAGGTCACAGTGGTGAGAATGAAAATAATATAAAATAATAACAAAAATAAAAAATAATAAAGAAATATGAAGAATATAAAAAATAATAGAATAAAAATGGAAAAAGAATAAAATAGAGAGAGATAAGAAGAATAAAAATAAAATAAAGGATAAATAAATAAAGAAAATAAAAATGAACTAATGAAGAAAAGAAAATAAATAATAATAATAAAGAAGAAGAATAATAAGTTGAGTTGGAAGATGAAAATTTAAAAAAAATCATGAATTATGTTTAAAAATAAATAAAATTAAAATTACATAAGAAATAAAAATAAAATATAAAATATAAAATTTATGTCGCAACTCATCCTCGGTGGTGGTCTTCTCTCCAATAGGTGTTACCCCTACTACTTGGATGGTGGCCTCCCCTTTTTATAGGCACCCCAAGTAGAAATACCCCTTCGACCTTCCTCATTCAAGGTTAAATCATTATAAAATAATTTTCAGATCACCAATAAATACATTCAAAGATCTTTCAATGATCATGGGTGTTTCTCATTTTTCAATGGACCAAGTCCCACAGGTTAGAAGCTTCTCACATGCATGGATTTGGTGCATAGATGGGTAAATATGGTAGTGTCTTGGTGGATTTTCTAGAACAAAAAAATCATGGCATCATGAAAGTGGAGAAGGAAGAAATGGTAGTAGAGGCTTTCTCCCATATCTAGCCTTCACAGTGTCCAGATTGATCCTTTAGATGGTATCATGTCGGTCAAATGGGGTCCCAAATGTTATTCCTTGTGGTACTAACCTTTAATAGTGGTGTGTGGCTCAAGAATAATCTTCTAAGATCATTTTCCATGGTGATCGATGACATATAAAGATGGTGGCGTTCATTGAGCAATAACGTAAGGTAGAAAAGTCGAGTAGTGTAAGGTGTCTGAGCATGAGCGAGGAATGGAAAAGGTCCAATGATATTGTATTGGTTAAAATGAATAGTACCAAGGAATACTTTGTACCATATCGGAAGTGATTGTGGCCTCTATGAGAATTTAAATGAAAATGAACCGCATCCTCGGCTCAAAATCCAACTCTAGGTAAAGGCTCCCAGTTTCACTTGCACACATACAGTCCATCACGGACCATGCGGTCTTTGTCCCAAACCATGTGTGTTCTATTCTATAGGCTCACACTCCACAAGATCCTGATGTCCCCATTTTGCCTCTCAACTTTCCACCTCAAGCAGACCCTCTTGGTGGCTTGGTTAGTCAGCTGAACTTTTCATGTGAGGCTGGCTAAGTGGTTATGGGCTGCTGGTTTAGGGTTAGCCTTAGCTAGCCAATTATTTAGTAAACTCTTCAAAAATATTTGAACAAGTTAGAGCAATTAAAATCACTTAATAAATAATCAAATATTAATCTCTTAAATCCAAATAAAATTCAAAATCATTTTATTTTTATCCATTTAAATAAATTATAATGTTTCTATTTAAATTCTCTATAATTTAATAATACAATGAATTCAATGGTTATACTGATTAAAAATCCATCTAAAATCTATATAATATATTTAAAATTTACATGATAAAATGATTATGTAAAATACCCCCACACTTAAATTGTTCTTTTCCATAAGAATAAAATCTCAAATTTGTATTTAGAGGGAACCAATGTTGCTATTATTCAAATTTCAAAGAAATTAAATAAAAAATTATCAATTTCAAACCAAATTTAAAAATTTCATATAAAATATAAATTCAATTTCCCATTTTTCAAAGAAAAAATCAATTCAATATTTTTTTCTCCCTTTCAGAAATGATAGAACCTTTTATGTCATCCATTCAAGATCCTTAATTCATCATTATTAAACATTCCAATTAGTGATATACCTCTCTTGATTATTTTATCTCATCACTCATGATATTAATTCAAGTAGATTTATTCTAATATTACGAGAAAATGTTCCTTACCTATAGTCTTGTGATGGAACTACATTATCCACTTTTTGAAGAAAAAAGGAACATAAAATCATGAGTAAATTAAATAAGGGTTCAAATGACTCTGAGACTTAAGGTTGGTAGGAGTTTATGTTAAAAATTAAGGCTTAAAGAAGGTGGTTTCTCTCTATGTATATATTATTATATAAAAAATAAAATCATAATGAATTTATCCCCTTCAAATTGTGACAAATCCCAATTTCCCTGAACTCAAAGTAAGTTCATGAATAATTAAATTATAATCAATGATGTGAACCATATTTAATTTTATCTACTTTTATAATCTCTCTCTTTTTCAAAGTACTTTTTCATTTTATTAATTTTTTTTAAAAATTCAGTCTTAGAATTAATATCTCACCCACCACCAAACCACATATAATAAAAATCATCAGTATAGTGATGGTGATTTTTTATTCTTCTAAGTCACAACAAATTCCTTTTTTTTCATTTTTTTCAAGAATGGAAAATAGTGAAAGTACAATGTATGAATAAAAAACCATTATCATTACCCAATTTTATAGCCCCCACACATTTTACTTACAATTTATATGATCCCTTCCACCATTAATCCCTTCATCACCACACTTAATCTTTGATATATCATGCAAAATACATAGCGGAGGGTAGAAATGGATAAAAAGGGATTGAAACATGGATCATTCTTAACAAGGGAATTCATGGTCTCTATGGGTTAAACAAGGATTAATTCATAAGTTGGTCTCAAGGATAAGGGTTTTTTAAAATATTCCTCAATAATTTTTAATGTGGTCATGTATATTCATAGATTTAAAATTTTCAAAAGCATGTTTTAGTTGGTGATAATTCCCAAGATCACTCAAGAAATATGCTCAAGATAAAATATGAAATATTTTTATAAAAAAATATCTTCATAATGGAACTTATGATTTAGTATAATCAATCATGGAATGACTATTAAAAAAATCATTTTATATGAATTTCATAAATTAAAATCATTAAAAATTATTGGGAAATTTCATTTACATGAATAAACTAATTCCCTCAAATCACAAATCCTCATTTTAATATCCATGTTTCACTTTAATCATCAAATTATTAATTTTTAATCATTCAATCTCATTATTATTAAAATCTAAAACATGGAATCTCATAATTCCTAAGAAACTCATGTCTCATATATAATTCAAGTATATCATAAATTCAAATATGGGCATGAAATATTTAGTTCAAAGATCAAAACATGCTTTTGGAAAAAAAAATTATCAGAAGTTTAAAAGATAAACTTTAAATGTAAACTCTATTTTGAAATGAATATTTTGATCCTCCTCTACAAAAATTTTATTTGGGGATTGTTTATCCTATCATGGTCCTACAAAAGTAAATCACACAATTAAAACACAAGGATTATGCCATTAAAGCTCAAAAATTTATAGGGGGAGTGGGATGCATTCTAAACTAATAAAACTAAAATCTAAATTACTATAAATAAAATAAATATAAGAATTGGTATATCACCCAAGTGGACCTTGCCTTTTTACTAAATCCATATGTATTTACCAGTAATTTTCTAAAATATGATGGTGGTGAATCTTCTTGTATTTGGACAACCATATGTGGATTTTTCCATATTGAACTTCTTCTTTGTTGGTGAAGAATAATCCATGGATAGTGTATACTAAATCCTCTAAATTCACAATTTGTTATAAATTTCATGGTGGGGGTAGGATGAAGTATATATCATCCTCATTCTTGGATGATACTTGTGAAACTATTCCCTCTTTCTTGTCCAGTTATGGATCCATGTGGGATGCATGAATTGAATATTTAAAGGGAAAGTGAGCATGTTGTATTACTTAAAAAAATTAAAATTAAAATTAAAATTATCAATTTCATAATGAGAAGAATGTATCTTATTTTCATTGATCTTAGAAACTTGGACTTCCTCATGGGTTCCCTCAAATGTATGTTCATTAAAATTAGGGAGCTCCATGTGTTCCACAGCAAGTTCATGTTCTATTTCTTCATATTCCTCTAGGAAAGAACATGGATTTTTCAAATATAAAAATTAAAAGTAGTGGGAATTAATACTCAATTCATATTGAAAAAAATAAATGAAATAGAGTCTGAGAAAAGATCAACTCTCTTATTTGGTTCGGGATCAATCTCTTCCTCCTTGATGAGTGCCTATCAAAATTGAATCTTAGTGGATGGAGGTAAGTAGTCAGGATCCTCTATATTTTCTTAAAATTATATCACTTTTGTGTCTTCATCCTCTTCCATAGCTATAAATATATAAAATGGTTATGGATCATCTAATTTTTAAGGAATGGGGAGATCAAGTTTTACCTAATACTCATTCTAAAAAACATCCAGATCTTGTTGATCACCCACACACAGCTCAACAGGAAAGTATTCCTCATCATGAATTCACTGCAAATCATCGTGATCATCCTATATATAGTTCTTAAAATATTTGTTCTATTGATGGTCCTCGATTTGGGCCTCAGCTTCTTGGATATATTTAGTAAAAGTGGGGATCTCTAGTGGTACTTCCATCTTAGATTTGAGTCTATTCATGTCAGTTAGGATTTGATTGACCATGATCATCAAATCTTGAGGTGGGAGGCCTATATCTATGCCTTTTTTCTTCTACTTTACTAGTATCATAAGAGCGTCAATCCTTTGTTGGTGGTCCTCCTCACTATAGTTTGTTTGTTATTCTTTCAACTATAAGTAACAGTTCCATTAATTGAAAAAATAGATATTTGAAAACATCATAAATTTTTTTATGGGTTTTTAAAAGAAATAAAAACTATCTAATATGTGTGAAAAATAAAAAAAAAGATAAGAAACATATTGATTAGATACCTACAAACAGTACTGGTTTTGATACCATCCTCCACTTTTTGTAGGAACCCCAAGAAGTAATCCCCCTTATTCCTTCCTTGGCCAAGGTTGTATCTTTGTAAAAGAAGATTTGGATACCTATTAAAATAAATTAAATGATCTTTTGAAGATCATAGGTGTTTATTATTTTTTTAGTGGACCAAGTCCCATGGGTAGCGGATTATCATGTGCATGGCTTCAGTGCCTGATTGGGGGGCGTGGAAGCAGCTTGGTGGATGTAGCAGTGGTGAAGGAAGCATGGAAGAACAGTAGTGAAGAAGGTAGAAACAGTAGTGGATGCTTCCTCCCTCATTATCCTTCACAGTGGCTAGATTAATCCTTGATATGGGATCATGGTGGTCAGATGGTGTCCCATAGGTGATTCTTGGTGGTCTCAGCCTTCGGCAGTAGTGTTCATCTCGGGACCAAGCTTCTCAGGTCACCAACCATAGTGATATATGCAAGATGTAGACTAAGTAAATTGTTGAGAAATTGTGGAAAGTGGTAAATTAGAGAAGAAAGGGGTGTCTGAGCATGAGTGAGGTGTAGCCGAGGTGCGACGACATTGTATTGGTTAAAATGAATAGTACCTATGAACACATTTTCCCACATTAGAAGCAATGGTGGTCTCTATAAGTTATTAAATAAAAATGAGCCACATATATATATCATAATCCTTATCTAGGAATTGGATACCAGTTTCACTTGTACACACATGTTTTTTCACTACCCATATGGGCATTGCCCAACCCATGCACGCGGTATTCCATGGGCTCACACTCTGCATGGTCCTGATGCCCCTATGTGGCCTCTCAACCTTCGACCTTGGGAAGGACCTCTTGGTGGCCTTCTTAGCTAGTTGGTCTCTTTAGGTGAGGCTTTCTAAGTGTATTTAGGTAAATGGTTGACGGCTATCCCTTATCTTGCAAATTTTTTAGAAAAATCTTGAAAAATATTTGAAAAATTTATAACAATTAACATCTCTTGATCAATAATAAAATATTAATATCTTATGTCCAATTAAAATTATAAATTAAAAATAATTATATTTTTATCCATTTAAATATATTTCAACATTTCAATTGAAATTCTCCATAATTAAAAAATTAATTTCATGGTTATACTGATTAAAAATCCATCTAAAATCCTTGGAATGTGATTTAAATTTAATTGATAAAATGAGTATGTAAGAACCACTGAAACCAATTCCCATCAACATAATTATAAATAGTCATAACACCTTATACCATGAAGGGAATCAACCCTATTCCCTCTTCATCATGACTACATTAACCACATGGATTCATGATAAAGTACATCAACCTCTTCCATCCCCCTCATAATTTTCTCAACCTTATATTTACATCATAAAAATATTTATAGGTATGGAGGGGACTTGGTCCACTTGATAGCCATAACACTGGACAACTCACATAATGTGTGTTGGTTCATACACAAGAACTCTTTTCTAGGTAGTGTTTGCATAGATAATAGTACTTAATCATTGAAATAACATAAAAAATATTATATGTAACACCTCTCATATTCTCATATATATAATTTAAAAGGAACCCACAAGATAAAAGAAAATTCACTGAGAGGGGTTTGAATCATTTAATTCAATTCCTTTTAAGTTTATTTTAGAAACAAACTTCAAGACATATTAAAATTAATTATTAGATCGTTTTTACACACACCAAAGCACAAACATAGTGAGAAATGTAGTTTTTTACAAGTTTCACCACTCAAAACAAGCATCTAATCCTAATCATGATTTGGAATCACCTGATACCATTAAATATACTAGAAACACCATTTTGGATTACAACAAGCAGGTAATAACCATCAAATCATGATACAAAAAATGTTCCCCCCAAATTTTTTAAATTTCTCCTACATAAATAAAGATACATAATATGTTTTTCAAAAACAAAAGATCCTTCAAATGAGTTTAATTAAATAACATTTTCATTGTGATTATTATCTTCCCCTTCATTTGCTACATGATGAACAGTAGTAAGTACTATCTTATTCCTATACTTAACACTCTTTATCTTTGAAAATTCATATATATTCATGCAAGATACCTGTCAGATTTTATCTTGTATAGTAGCATCAATTTTTTCATCCTCAATTTCAAATTTCCAATTCAAAATTTAGATAATTAATTGACTCCAACTCTTCTTCATCTACTCTTTAGCTTCTCCTACTATTTATTCATTCTTTAAAACTATCTAGGTCATCATGAAATTAATGTTCATATTGCATCATGATAAACCATTATTTCTTAACTACTTTTCACTTTATAGTATGATTATATTCTTTACTATGAAACACTTCTTTTCTTCTCTTCCAAGTCTACATGATCGCAGTATGAAAATAATCTTCATGATGTGACCATTATTCCTCAACATACTATATCATGATTTCCCTTTATGATATTTACTCCATAAAAAAATGTTCTAGAATTATTATATTCAATTTTTGAATTATCCTTAACATATGGAAATTATTATTTTGAAGCTCCGGTAACTTCCTGAAATATCAATTTTTGGAAAATTAAAATATCTTATATATCAAAGAAAATCCCTACATATCATATATATAATCTTCTATATTGAATTTATTATGTATTAAAATCTTAGATATCTACCATGTCCAAGGACTTTGGAAATTTTTCTAATGATAAAAAAATTTATGTATCTGATAAAATCCTTACATACTAAATATATAACAGTACATATCAAATTCCTTACATATAAAAATATTACTTACCAACCATGTTCAATGAATATATAATGTATTGAGGATAAATTCATTATGTATTGAAGATAAAAAACTTATGAATTTGAGGTCTCTATCATTTTTTAGACCAATCATACTTAATACTAAAACAATTACAAACTTCTTCCAAACAACTCAAAAATATCTATTAAACACCTTGAAACCACTATCAAACATCTTAAAACATATTAATATCCCTCCTCGACATAAAAATACCTTTCATCATCATTCAGTCACTCCAAAACCATAGAATTAACTTCACCTCAAATAAAATACCATGTAACACTTTAGTTTAAACATGAATTATGTGTTGAAAATAAAAGATAATATAATAACCATATCCACTTATTCTCTTCTCCAATCCTTCTTTTTCAGAATATCAGAAATTTATTCATTCATTGGATCAACAATATCCCCTCTTGGATTTTGTTAAAAAATATTGAACATAAATCACTTTTCAAGATCATCATTATTAAAAATTAATCATCATTAAATTATTATAATCCTATGTGAGATAAATCATTGTAGTAAATAAGAAAACTAAAAAATAATATCATTATGTCTATTAAAGTGACTTATATACAGTTATTCTTAGCACTTGAATCTAACCAAGATCAACTTATTTAAAAAAATTATTCCACTTTTGAAAAAAAAATTATTCTTATTCCACTTCTCAAAAATTGTTCATTGAATAATGATATCGCATTGTCCACTAAAGTGACTTACATCCACTTCTTAGTAATTGAATCTAAATGAGATCAACTTATTTAAATAAATATTATTCCACTTGTAGAAAATGTCACTCTTTTTTCACTTTAAAAAAACAATTGAGCAATTATATCATGTTTTCCACTAAAGTTATTTATATACACTTATTATTAGCACTTTAATCCAAATTAGATCAACTACTTCAATAAAATTATCCCACTTTTGAAAACCATTACTATTCTTTCACGTCACAAAACTTTTCCTTGAACCAGTTTATAACAATTTTATATAGACATGATCACCAAACATGTTATAATAGTTCAAAACACACACATACATGTTTACTTAATAGATTTTACTTTTTAAAATTTCCCTATAAATATATACTTTTCCAAAAAATGAGATCTATCACCAATTAGGTTGAACATATATATTTGGATTCCTCCCATATATAGTTTTTCTCCCCCTTTATAAATACATTAAGGGACAAACATAAAGTGGTTTATATTGTATTTCTCCCCTTTAGACAACAAATAACTAAATAAAAAGTGAGATAAGGGACATAATCACCATGCATTAACCTTTAGAAGAATAAGGTTCAAATCTCATCATTAACCTCAATATATGAAATGATTCTTTTATCAGTGGCTTAGTAAACATGTATTAAATATGTTCCTTTATAGAAACAAAATCTGTATTAAAAAAAACATTATCCAGTAAATCCTTGATAATTTTATATTTTATATCATTGTGCTTTGATCAAGAATCCTAAACAGGATTTATCAATAGATTAATAACACTTTGATTATCACAACCCACCAATAATGGAAACATCACATCAACCTTGAGATCTTCCAATTGAGTTCTCACCATATAAATTGGGTTGAAGATTGTTTTGTATTCATATATTCTACTTCATAAGTTCTCAATGTCTTTGAAATTTTCTTCTTTGTGTTTCAATATAAAAAACAGTATCCTAAAAAGAAAACTCTATTAGATGTAGATCTTCCATCATCAATGTTTCTAGGCCAATCTACATTGGTATATCTAAATAGATTAATTCCACTAATATTATCATATTTTAATCCATAATCAATCATGCCTTTAATATACCTAATAATTATCTTTATAATACTAAAATTATTTTTATTTAGTACACTTTGATACCTTACACATAATTTAACAAAATACACTATATCTGGTCTTGAAGTATTCTAATAAACTCTCAATATTATTCTTTAATTCTCTTGAATAAAATTTATTTCCTTTTTCAACCTTAATAATTTTGGTTCCCACTGAAATTAGAGTAGAAATAATCTTTTAATTATCAATTCCAATCTTATTTAGAAGTCCTCAAGCATAATTATATTGAGAAAGAAAGATATGATCTTCCTCTTTAGAAATTTGTAATCCCAAAAAGTACTTCATTTCATCAAGAATTAACATCTCAAATATATTCATCATCTCCAAAGTAAACTCCTTACACAAACATTCTTTGTTTATATAAAAAATGGTATCATCTAAATATATAATAACAAAAAATTATTCCTCTTTGTCATATTTTTTGTAGAGGTTGTTCCCTTATTCTCTTCTTGAACTTCATTAACTTCAAGAAAGTGTATAATTTCAATAATATTCTCTTAGGGATTTTTTTAACACATATTGAGCCTTACATAACCTATAATAATACCCATCATCTTCCCTAATCAAGAAACCATTGGGTTTCTCAATGTACACTTCCTCTTCCAACTCTCCGTTGAGGAAGGCATACTGTACATATATTTGTAAAAACTTGTATCACCTTTGTGTTGTAATAAAATAAAATATCCTAATGTTCCCAATCCTAGAAATTAGTGTGAAGGTCTCATCGAAATAAATTTATTCAGCAAGTGTGTTCCCTTTGTGCACAAGTCTCTCTTTGTTTTCTATCACTTCCCCTCATTCGTTCAGCTTGAAATGAAACACCAACTTTGTTTACATAGCATTATTATTTATTTGAAAGGATACCAAATCCAAAGTATAATTATATTGGTCATATCTAACTCCTTTTTAATATTATTTATCCATTTTTGATGCTCCAGAGCCTATTTCATATCTCCTAACTCAACCTAAGAAAAACATAGTGTGTGTTTTGTTTTCCTCAAAGTTCTCTTAGTATAAAATACTTTACCTTGTTATCCAATTATATTTTTGACATCCATATTCTTTCTCAGACTTGGATGAGTTTAAAAAGTTATTATTCATCACCTAAAATGGATGAATCATCATTTACATTATTTAATTCTTCTAGACTCTCTTTTCCTTTAGTACGTTCATCATGTATCTCAACAAAATATGTTTTACTATCTTTACTTCTGTAAATTTATTATTGATGTGTAGTTCTATTATTTATGTGTTCCAACGCATTTATATCATTATTATACACAATATTATTTGTTTATTTATTGTAACATTGATATCATCTTCAATTTGGAGGATAGCCAAGGAAGATACCATCATCTCCTTTCTTCTTAAACTTCCTAATATTTTTACCTTTCATTTTGATAATACAAGAGCTGCTAAACACTTCTATATATTTATAAATTGAGGAATTTTTATAATATATCTTGTATTGTTACATATCTAAATTTGTTAAATACAAACAATGGTTTTGTATAAGAACTATTGTCCTAATTTTTTATCTCTATAAATACTGATAAGTAACATGCTCAATCAACATAATACGATCTATCACCAAAGAACTCATATTATCTCATTAAATTACACTATTTTGTTATGGTATGTGTGGTGTATTTATTTTAGGGTTAATTCCATTCTTCTCAAGATACTCTTTAAATTTTACACTGGTATATCTAGTGTCATTATTTTTCCAGATCTTCTTTAAGGAGAAAGCACACTCTTTTTTAACACTTATTCTAAAATTTTTAGACATCTTCATAGCCTTAGACTTATTTTTCAAGAGAATAATTCATGTCATATAACTGAATTATTTTATAAAATAAATAATATATTTATCTCTATTTCTATATTTCTTACTCATAAACCCATAAATATCAGGATGAATGAGCTTCAATGGGTGAGATGTTTGAATATATACATTCTTGGGTGAATAACTAAAAATATTCCTCTTTTGTAATGTAGAAAACATATAATTTACTTATAACTTTAACATAAGAAAATCACAAAAATTATCTAATTGGGTAATCTTTCTTATGTTCTTCTGACCAAGATCTTCAAGCCTTATATTCCATAATTCATACTCCCCCTCTAGGATTAGGTGGCATTAATTTTCAACATCAACAACATAAAACAAGTTATCTCATATTCACTTTACTCTCTTTAATACATGTCCATATTTAAACCTATTCACCAAAAACCCGTATTTTTTAAACACCACTTTTTTTCTTTAATCATCAAGTTTATATACACTTAATAAGTTTCATCTCATCAACATATAATTTACTCTTGGACATAAACTTATCTTTCCAAATAACTTATAATTAAACTCACTCAATTTTAAGTGAACCATCATTTCCAATGCTCATTGATCCTTCATTTTACTTTTAAACATCATTCAAGACCATTAAATATCCTTTCAAATGTGAAGAACATCAACTGTATGGAAACTATGGCATTATTTTTGTGATGCATTGAGTGAAAATTAAACCACTAATGCCTTAAATTTTACTTTATGTTTTCTTCTAATTATTTTAAGTATTATAATTCATACTCATTTGGGTGGGTAGAATTTTGAGATATTCTTTATTAGGGTGACTTGATTGGTCACATTTACCAAAATCTCTTTTTAGTTGTTGAAACTTATGTTCAACCTTTAGTCTATACTTTTTAGATTACTTAATAACTTTTTTTATTTGAGTAGGTTCATTCCCCCTACAATTTTTTCTACCAAAACTTATACTCTTATTAAAATATTGGTATTTATACCAATATCACCTTTTCAAGTTCTGAGAACCTAAAAAATTCTAACAGTAGACAAAAAATGCATACTTTCCTCTGAAAATTATTTGTTTTCTATATGTCAACACCTCCCCTTATTTTGTATTTTGGTCATAAATGTTTGGGTCATTTTTTTTAAAACAAAATTTTAATAGACTCCTAAAACTTTATTCATCAATATATACTTTTTTGCAACCCTTTTTGAATCACTATTTATAGCAATTTTTACTTCCAAATCAATGTTCCTAGAATTTCCATAATTCTAAAAATATTCTTATTTTACCACAAAGTTGACTATCTAAACTTGTGACATAGTACTAACACCTAAAATAAATTTTTCAAAAATTTAATTTTATATTCTTTATCCTAACAAAATTTCAGCATTATTTGAAACTTCAAGTCTTTTCAAAACCATATTCTTTAAAATTTCTCCAACTTCCTACACAGAATATTTGAAGGAGAATTTTAATTTGTTCAATTACTTTTCAGAATCTAAAAAAATATATTGAACAAGTTTAATATTTTATCGTTTTTCTTATCTATCTCTTATATTTCAAATTCAAAATCCCTCTATTCAATGAGAAACTTCTTCAATTTATGAATATATTTTATCAACTTTGACTCCTTTTTAGTATGAATAGAATCATTATTACTTAAGGATTGATTGTATTTATTTAATTTTTTGTTCTACATATCAGATTTTGAGACAATAAAAAGATATTAATTTAGTTATTGTTTCGTCATGAACTCCATTTATGTTTATTCCTCACTTATAGAATCAATACTAAATGCTTCCGGATTTACTTTTATAATTAGTAGTTTTTCATCAACTTCATCAAAATTCACAACATCATATTCATCCTCAATGGTATAATCATCTTTAAAATTTGATAATAAATTTATCTTTTTTTAGTTTAAAATAAATATTACCTTTCTCTTCAGAATAAAACTTTAAATTTTCAAATTTTTAGCTTTCTTATTTGAGAAGATCCTTGGATTTCCATCTTTATCCTCGCAGTCTTCTTCTCTTTTCAACTTCGAAGAATTTGAAAAAAAATATAATATATTCACACTTGAAATACTTCAATTTTTTTTCCTCAAAATTTTACTTTTTCTATTCTCAAACGTATTAAAATGAATGACATAAGTTTGAAAAAAAATTACTTAAACATATTCTTCTTCATCAGAATCCTCTTCTTTTAAAATTTCTCCTTTCCTACTCTTCTTTTATTTTAATGTTTTAAATAAAATTTTCATATCATACTTTATATTATTCTCTAAGACACTTCCCTTCCAAATTTACCATGAAATTAGAATATTTTTTCAGATCATCCAATGTAAGTGTACCCATATCACGGTCTTCAAGTGCCAATACCTTTTCATCAAAATTCTCTATAGAAATAAGCAGTATCTTCTTGACAACAACAAAATACAATAACTTCTCATTTAAACATAATATTGTACTAAAAATTTCATTAATTATAGTTATGAATTCATCCACTATTTCATCATCACTCATATTGAGGTCTTTATATTTTAATATATAAATTTATATCTTGGATTTCTTCACTTTTAGATTATCTTTATAGATATTTTCCAATTTATCTTAGATTCTGTTTTCTATTTTCAACACTTTAACTTTGAGAAACATATTTATAGAATGAGATGACATAATGGAATTTAAATCATGACTATCATTCTCTAAATTATTTCAATCACCTATTTTCATATCAACACCTTCAGTGTGAGGAACAAAACCATCAACAACGGCCTCTAAAAGATCCAGACTAATTGATAACAAGTATGGCAGCATATAATATTCCCAAATATAATAATTTCCCCCAATGAAAGTGGAAAATCCCATTATTCTTCTCTTAATTGATGTTTTCCATGTTCAAAACATAAATTCAGACACAAAATCTTCTTACACATATGATCACTATTCACTTCAGACTGTAAATAGTTGATCATCATCAACGGAAACCTGGATCAGATGCCACATTAAATGAACCCATGAGATAAATGAGAATACACTAATAGGGGGTGAATTAGTGAATTAAATTCCTTTAAAGTTTATTTTATAAAATACCTCAACACATTTTAAGGTGGAATACTAGATCACTTTCACACACCCCAAAGAACAAACACAGTAAGCATTGTAGATTTTTTAAATGTTTTGACACTCTGAATGAGTAGTTAATCCTTAGCATGGTCTAGAATCACCGGAGAATATACAATATAGTATATTAACCATTTTGGATTAAAAATAGCATGAAATATTTACGAAATCAAGATACAAAAAAAATATTTCCCATATTTTGTAAAATGCTCCTGTATAAACAAAGATATAGAATCTATATTTCAATAATAATAGAATCTTAAAGTAAATTATACTTCCATAAAGTTGAAATTATTCTTATTTTTATTCTACTTCTAATTATAATTTCACAATATAAAGTAATATATTATCCATCTATATCACTCTCTATCTCATTAATAATTATCATATATCCAAGAAGGAAACCAGTTATATTTTATCATGAATAATATAACAAAAATTAAACTCTTTAATTTTGAATTTAAAATTCTAAATTTAGAAAAGTATCTACATTTAATTTTTATTCAAAATCTATTTAACTTATTACACTAATTCTTTAGTCTTTGAAACCGTCTAAGTTATCATATCATGATTATGCATGTTGTATCATGATAAACCATTATTCCTTAACTAATTGTGTAAATTCATATCTCTTTATAGCATAATAATATTCTTCACAAAACAATACTTATTTTCATTTATTTTTGGTATTCATTATTTCAATGTGAAAATAATATTCATGTCATAACCATTATTCTCCCAAAACATGTATCAATATTTCCCTTCAATATATTTATTCTATAAAATAATAGTTTTAGTATGCTGATATTCAATTTTCAAATTCTCCTTGACTTTCAAAAATAATTCTCTCAAAACTCCCTAGTAAATTTTGGAAATATCACATTTTTTAAAAGTAAAATATCATACATATCATATAAAATCAATATGTTATATATAAAATATTTCATATGTGATTTCATATATTTTAAAATCTTAGGTATCTACCATGTTTTAGGAATTCAATAATTTTTATGCATATAGAAAAAATATTAAATACCATAGAAAATATTTGATGGGTTATAAGGGGATCATAAAATGATCTTGTAAGTAGAATAAAACCCATTTTTATGTGATCTGTTTCAAATAGAATCAACATGAAATAGAAATAAATAATATAAATTTGTGTACCTATATGATAGAAAGATCTATATTCAATATTAAATGGAGTATATTTGATTAAGAACAAAATAGAATTGGATAAAATCCTCCGACCATTGAGAGGATTACACAAGTCAGAGGATCCCAAAATATTTCTTGAGGGTCCATAAATTCAGAATGGGTGCTAGCACCTTCACCAAGTGATAAATCGTGTTTTGGGAGAGAGATAATTGGGAGGATTTTATAAAATTGATCATTCCTAATAAGAGATATCTCATACTTTTATATATACATCCTTGATGTATTTAATTTAATGAAATATGTTTCCCATGTTCAACATACTAGCATGCAATTATTCTCATTGGACTTATTCATTGAATTCCTTTAAGGAATGAAATTCATTTAACTCGTTCCTAATGAATGTCATTTAATATATTCATAATATATTATAACCAATAAAACCATGTAGGAAGATACATATACCTATATTTAATTCATTTAGATTCATATTTTAGTACACATTTAATAATATCCCACTTGTACTAAAATATCCAAAGGACTTTACACAAAAATTAACAAATATTAATGAATCCATCCAAAAATAATTTTAGATATGGTTTTACCATACTCTATTCATTTTGGAACAAAGAATTTATCTAAAACTTAACCCTTATCCAAAGGCCTAACTATGTGACCCTATGGTCCTTAGTAGCATTGAAAAAAAATGAAATCTATATTTTGTGGAAGTAATAAAAGAGAGGCCTCTAGAAAAGAATTAGTGCTACTCAAGCTACTAATGGGTCTGGTGTGAACTCTGTCAAATATGTTCATAACTATATACAAACATTTCCACTACAAGTTGTATCATATAAATCATATGTAAAATTATGTAATACCTTTTACCATGACATCAAATGATCACTAAAAATTAAACAATGTCAAGATAGTATAGGATATCTCATTTTTCTTTATTATCTAAAAATTATTGATTAGGTTTTTGAATACATCACATGTCGTTAATTTAGCAGATGGGAAAATCACATGAACCTCATATAAGTTGTTGAAAAAATCATATGTTACAAAAAAAACATGGTCATCTATTTCCTTGGTCTAAATAAATCAAGGGCCAGATGTCTTTACTTTTCATACAAGTGGAAAAGTCATATCTTGGTTGTGCACTAACTGATGACATGATAAGCAGCATACTCAACCAACCTCATATTTTCAAAGTAACTTTTTAAACTTTCATGAGTAGGGTATCAAAGTGTGAAGGTTTCATGCTAGGTATATTTAAAAACATGGGTAATAATATTGATTATAGACATAAACCCCTAAGAATATTAATGAATGTATGACATTAAATGAGATATACTTTAGTGGGTAAGTTAAAGTAATAAGTCTCTACTTATTACCTCTTGAATTCATTCTTAATATCCCATATACAACCCTTTGTAATTAGTATAAGAATATATTCAATCTAACCTTTACATATAATCATATCTCATTATACTCCATAATGATCATTGGTTAGGGACAACTAAAAGTTATTCTTTGAGGGAATATTATAATTTTACTATTCATGTAATGTAAATTGAAGCATGCATGAATGAATGGTAAAGGGATATTGACTTTATTATAATAACATTATATATATTTACAACCATAAAAACCATTCTATCATGTGTATAATATCCAAATATTTGATATGAATATCTTGTTCCTATTGCGGTAATGGTTTTATTGAATCATTACATCTCTATGTAATTCATGCCATTCCTATATCTGACCACCTGATAAAAACTATCCCACTAAAATATTTTATTTAGTAACATCTATGAAGTAATCCACTACTTGAAATAGAGTCTAACCCCAAGAAGCTATACCCACATTTTATAAAACCGTGGTTATATCTTGATTATGGTTTATCTATACCCATGGTTTTGAGTGAACCATGGTTATAGACTATAAATACCAACAGTTTTTACTTAATTTTTGGTATATAGAGGTGAATGATTTCACCTCACCTCACTCCCCCCCCCCCACTCTTTGGGCTGCAACCCCCCCACCCACCCACCCACCCACTCCCGGTTCCCTTTCCCTCCCCCTACGTTTCCTTCACTCGATGTCCCTTCTCCTCCTACAGTTGATGGTGGATATCCCCAATCCTCCTCCTCTAGTCGGCGCGCATCTCCCCTCCTCTTCCTCCTCTGGTCAAGCATCCCCTCTGAGGTCGCTCATCCACCCTAGGTCGATCTTTCCCTCACCCAATGTGCATCCCCCTAGGTCTAGGAGTTCATCTATCATAAATAAATTGAGAGGTCAGTTATAGATTTTTTTAGTATTGTTTATAGATATTCTATGTATTTCACTAATTTTTGTTGGACTAGGGATACTAAAGCTTGAGTCAGATGATTTTATGATGGGTTCAAGTATGTTTTTTGGTAATAGGTGGACATTTAATTGCATATTTTTTCTATAGGTTGTAAATATGGACTTCTTATATAAGAAAAAATGTAATGAGGAAAAGGGATTTGGGAAGATTCCTTCTATTTATAATATTGGTGGTGGGATTTTAAGTAGTAGGAAGAAGAAATTTGATGGTTCATAACACACCTTCTTGTTTATTTTATTTTGTGTGGGTTGTGGTCTAATTAGAATTTATTTTTATCCAAAAATACAATTTCCCTAAGGACGTATTATCATGATCCTACAAATAAAAATGTAATCTAATGTATATTGTTTAAATATGCAGATGATGTATGTTATAATAAATTTGTTTATGGATAAATGTGATGTTCTTTTTTATTCACATATATTTGAATGGGTAACCATATTTTATTGAATAATAAAGTTTTACCTAGATTAAAATTACTCTATAAATATGGCATTAACTCATGGGAAAGATGTTAGAAACTTGTTTAGATATGTGATTAACAAGAATGTATTTTCGTATTTTCTCCATTTTGATTTTGTCAATGATATAAAAACACTATATGAATGATTCATTTTTTAAAATTATTTTCCTTAAAAAAATTATATATATTTGAAGTGAGTGTTGTATGAAATTTCCATTCAAGTATTGTTTTATATCAATATTCTTTAATAATAATTATCTCCTTTTAATTTATTTGTAAAACAGCAATTCATGAAGAATAAAATTATTGAACCAACAACATGATATTGGATATATATTATATGAATGGATCATATAATTTATTTGATTATAATTTCATGTACTCTTTAATAATCATAAATTTGAGATGTTAAGAATTTCAAGACATTAAATAGTGTCTAATTTACTAATATTTTTTACATACTGATCTATAATGAAATTATCTCTTGTCAAGAATCATGAATAGTTGAGCACATGCTACTCATTTCATCTTAGAGGATAGAAAACCATAATATTATCTATTCTAGAAAATATTGTATGGATTAACCTATTATAATTATATTGGATAATCTATAATTGGTGAATCTTACCAATCATAGTAATAAGTTTTCTAGTTTTGAGACTAAAGAATGTAATAATATTGTGTCCATATTCTATTAATTTTTACTACATCCGGGTAAGGTTAAATTTTTAAAAAAATGTTTTAGATCCTAATATTTCTATAGTGTTCAATGTCAATATAATGAAAAATATATAAAAATATCTACTTATTCAACCCCCCCCCCCCTACCTTATCAGTAGTGAAACACCTCTATTAGATCCTAAAATCATACCAAGTCACCCCACTAACATACTATACATGGTTAGAGTTTAGTATATGGATTTCGATTATTATAAATAAATTATATTTTATGATTGTGTGAGGTACTATATATCACTTCATAACAAGACACTTGGTTCAGATCTTAGTTACGGATGTGATTGTATGAGGAACTCACGACCCAATAATGGATCATTAAAAAATAACTCCATTAGATTAAGGATAATGATAATTAATACTTTTATGTATTAAGGCATCTAAAAAAGGGATTGTATGTTAGATTCTAGCTAGATAAGGGATGATCACCTTATCATGCTATAGTTCAACTATAATGAAACACACCACTCTATCATAGACATGGAAACTTTTTTCCCATTATGGTTTACCTTTTTGATCGTCCCATTATAGGATATGGGTAAGAATTTTATCTCTGATACTGAAAGTGTTGAAATTAATGATATAAAATAAGGCACTTGCAATAAAAATGTGAATTAGATTTAACTATTAAGTTTTTATGTTCTAATAGTTTTATTTTTTATTGTACATATCCCTTTTTTAATTATGGTTTACATTTTTGATTGGAAGATTAATATTTTTTTACTTTTTATATAATGGATAGAATCTGGATGTATCGTATCGATCATATTTCAATTGAGTTTCAAAATAATTTGGATAAATTTTTAGATTTTTCATTTAAAAAATCTTCAGATGGAGGTTGTATATAGTTTTCATACTATATATTTGTTTGAAGATCATGGTTAAGCTGGAATGAATTTAGCTATCATATTAAAAAATTTGGATTTTAAAAAACAATTTTGTTTTGTATCATCATGTAGAGACGATACAATCTACAACTTTTCATGAAAAAAAATAAAAGAAGTGACATGGATAATTTTATATTTGATCGATTTCCATTTATGCATCATCCCAAGAGAGATAGTATGCCAGTGTTAGAAAAATTGATATTGGCACACATGAGGAAAATATTGAAGGCAATGATGTTGAGAGAGTGAAAATTATTGGATGATTCCAGAACTCTAGTATATTAAGAATGAACTAAAATGACCAAGTTGGAATTTTTTATGTGTTTATATCTTGGGAAAACATTGTATATAATTTATAATACCTCCATTGATTATATTCTTTCATTTTTGAAGTACTTTATTCCTGATGATGTAGATATTCCCTCAAATCCTTACAAGGCATAGATGTTAATTAAGAAGCTTGGATTTTCTTCTAATAAATTTCATGCTTGTCCGAAAGATTTTAGTTTATTTTGGGAGGAAACAGATGATATTAAAGACTGTAAAGAATGTGGTACATCTCAATGGAATAAAAATATAGATGGAACACTATATCATGTTCCACAGAAACTCATGTGGCACTTTCCATTGATTCCCAGACTTCAAAATCTATTCATGTCTGCAGAAATATCATCCAAAATGCAATATTGAAATGATACTAAGACAACTAAAGGTAATGATGAGTTGGTTTATCCTACAGATGGATTATCATGGCAGTCATTTGATTTATAACATTCAGATTTTGTAGCTGAGGTGCATAATGTCTGGTTGGGTCTATCCTGTGATGGTTTAAATCCATCTGTTCAGATGCTTACTGCTCACAGCATGTGGCTAGTTTTTATTCATGTTTATAATCATCCTACATGGATGTGTATGAAAAAACATTTTACTTTTTTTATTATACTGATATATGGACCTTTTTATCCAGATAATGATATAGATGTCTACTTGAAGACTTTAATAAGAGAGTTAAAACAACTTTGGTATTTGGGTGTGCTGGCATTCGATGCTTCTTCAAAGAATACGTTTTAGATGCGTACTGCCCTTCTATAGACCATAAATGATTCCCCTTCTTATGAAATGATGTCTGGGTGGATTACGAATGGAAAAATATCATGTTTTGTTTGTATGAAGAATACACGATCGAGAAGGATTAAATATCAGTGAAGTTTTAGTTTCATGGGGCATTGATGATTCTTGCCAATGGATCATCAATATAGGATGAATCATATAAGGTTTGATAATATTTTTGATGCTGAACAACCACCTCAAATATGTCATGAAGTGATGTTCTTAATGAATTGAAATATTTCAATTTTTTTAGGGAAAGTTCATTTGAAATATAAAAAGATGAATAATGTTGAAACTCAATCCACTTATAATTAGAAAAAAGAAAAGTTTTTTTTGAGTTTCCATATTGGTCTGCCAATTTTTAATGTCATTGTTTAGACATAATTCATATTGAGAAAAATATATGTGAAATGTTTCTTTCTATTCTTATGAAAGGGGACGACCAAAGATGAATTCTGATATCGTCTGGACTTGTTAGATTGAGGTATTTAACCAAAAATGCATCATGTGTATATCGGTGAAAACTAATGGAAAGTTCCTTGTGCTTCTTATGTGATGACACCATCAGAGAAAGTTCAATTTCTAGAAGTATTAGAGAATATCAAGGTTCTTGATGGCTATTCCAGCAATATATCTAAACGAATCAACAGAAGATATGTGAAACTAAAATCCTTAAAATTTCATGATTATCACATCCTTCTTCATGAATTTATTCCAATAGAAATTTGGAATTTTCTATCTAGTAATGTAAGGGTTAGTGATTCTCTTGTTTCATTTTTGTAGAGACCCTTCTGCTAAAAGGTTATCCAAGTCATTCTTGATAAAAATGTAGTAGGAGGCACCATTAATTTTATATGAGATGGAAAAAAATCCCTCCATCCTTTTTCACTTCCATGTTTCATTTAGAAGTTCATCTTCCAATTGAAGCACTTCTTGGGGGACCAGTTTATTTTTAGTGGATATATCCTACAGAAAGAAATATGTTCACAATGAAATTATATGTTTGAAACAATAATTATCATGAAGGTTCGATTGTGAAGGGTTATCTGGATCAAGAATGTATGGATTTTTGTTCAATTAATTTTTTTTAATGTGACCACAAGACATAACTAGCCAATGAGAAATGAAGATGGCCAATATGGTTAAATTCATCCCTCATTTTCATCTCTTCCCTGAATATGAGGAATTTTTGGGTTTTATACATTGGATATATTGAGCCTTGAAGAGCAGGAGATGTCACATCACACAGTCTTGTTTAACTGTGGTTTGTTTGATGAATATATCAAGTATGTAATTTGGATATTTATATGTTAAATCATATTATGAATTTTCACATATAACTTACACTTTGATTATTATTTTATATAGGGAACATAAACAAATTATAAGTCAAGTCCATCGATATTTTCCTTTGAGAAGGAAAGAGGCTTTGTATAGCCTAGAGTTTCCTATTTGGTTGAAATCAAAGGTATTACCATTAATTTTATTAACTTAAAATATATATATACATTTAATTTTATTATTCATATATATTTTAGGTTTTCAGTTTACCTGTTGACTTCATTTCTCAAGAATTAAGAGCTTTGGCTTTTGGTCCTAATTTTTTGGTTCGTGAATTCAAATCTTTAATAATCAATGGGTATAAATTTGTTATAACTGATCAAGTGGTGAAAATGAAAACACAACATGATGGTGTTATGCTAGCAGCTACAACATATTGTTATAACAATGTATCAGATAGTCAACCTCTATATGAAGATGTGTATTATTATGTACTTTTTGATAAAATGTTGTTATTGGATTACTAATCTCAAGGTAGAGCCACTATGATGAAATATAAATGGTTTGATTCAATGAGACAACATGGTACATTTATTGATGACTATGGATTTAGAGTTATTGACATGAGTCAATTCCTTCATACTGATGAACTAAATATTTTGGAATCAATTCTTAAACAAGTGTTTTATGTGAAAGATCATATAAGACCTGATTATGGTGTCATTAATGATGTAATCCAAATACATATTTTTCATGATGCTGGTGATGAAATTACCACCATTAGCACCCCTATTAGTGTTTCCTAAAATATTGCATTTGATGAATCAAATTTTCCCATTATGAGAGTTGTTGTTGAACCTGAAGTAGTAGTCAGTGATGTATAGAAGAAACCATATATGTTTAGTGTTCATTCATTTTACATTGACATGAGTTTCTCAAGTTATTATTACTGTAAGTACTTTAATTATGTTTCAATTTGGAATGATATGTTTGTTTTTTGTATTTTCTAGTATCATTTCATTAAATCATATTTATTTCAATATAGAAAAGTTGGTTTAAATCTTGTTTTTAAGAAATTCATAACTTGTAAATTTAATTTTCAAAATTATGTTAGTCATTTACTTTTAATCATTTTTACAATTAGTTATTAAAAGAAGAAAAATTGGTTCCTCCCCTGAATTTCTAATAAATATAAGTTGTATGCATGATTTTTAAAAATTGTTTCAAAAAAATTTACATTTCTTTATTATGCAGATTATTCCAAATACTACAAAAAGTTGATGGAATCGACTATTTGATCCCGATCGATCAGGGCATGAGCATGTGTTTCTTAATTCACTTCCATCAATGAGTATAATAATTCTAATGTTTTTATTATTCATTACATATAATTTCATGTTAATATTCTTTATCACTTTTTATAGGGACCTTCAGTTCCAGAGGATCTAACTCCTCATACTGCTGGCATGGGTCTGAGTGGGGCTGCTCCTAGACCTAGACAGAGCACCCATCACACTAGTTCCCACACTAACCTGCTAGAAGACACCCCTTCCACCACACCTTTACATCCAACACTTGAGTCTTCAGGGATGTTCTTATCTTTGCCTCCATCATCATCTCAGCTACCATATTATTCACATGCCATGTCTTTTCCACCTTTAGGGATGATCCCACTTATGCCTCCATCATCTCATTTTTTCTCTTCTTCCCATAACATTACTACACGGCCTCCATAGATTTTTCCTCCTTTACCATATCTATATTTGATGATGTATCCCCCATCCTACTGGCCATATTCTTCTATGTCTACATCGCTTCAAATTCCTACCATCCAGCCATCATCTGATGAGTTTTTTCCTTTAGCTTACACTCTAGTGCATGAAGGCCACCCATAGCATGCACCTAAACACACACATCCTTCAGAGGATACTAATCTAGGGAATCCCACAGATCCATCATAGTCTACTAAGAATCCTACATAAGGTTTTTATTATAACTGTTTCAAATTATATCACTTTTTTGTGTTGTGACTTAATTATTCTTTCCCCTCCTCTTTCTCTTTTTCAGTGCGATCTACTATTAGGCGATGTGGGAGAACTCGGATGAATGAAACTTGGAATCACTAGAAACATCTAATAGTATATTACAATAGACAAAATCATATGGTAGGTCCAAATGCAAGGTAGTGTAGAAGTACCATTACCACTTTGGCCAAGTATCATAATATCATTCGGGTGTAACTGGTGTCATGGAGACATATCAGTAAAGAGATCAAGGAAAAATCATCGGATCAAATATGGGTAAAAAATATTTATAAATTCATATCTATATTATTTTTTTATTTAAATGAAATAACATCTTCATTGCAGAGTTAGTTTAACTTTCCCGATGGAGAATCTGCTAAGAATACAAGGCTGGTGGATGTTGGAGAGTTATGGAACTCATATAAGCATGAGTTTTATGTTGGTTAGAATAGATGGGTTGGTACTGACTTAGAGGGTGTACCCACATTCCTCAACTATCCAAAAATTCAATATGATAAAATGATTCCACATTGGAAGACTATTGAGTTTAAGGTAATATCAATATTTAATGGTTTTAATATAAAATTTAATTCTTATTACTTGTATTGGAATTTATTTAGGAAGTGTCAGAGAAAAACACAAAGAACAAAGATTCAATTACATATCTGCACAAATTGGGGTGCACTGCAATGTTTGAGCATGAGAAGTGCTAGGTACTTTAATCGAGTATTGTGTTGTTATACATGATGTTCTATGGAAAATATTATTGAATATACATAGGCCATATTTGTGCATTTATCATATATGGTTTTAATATAGAGTTGTTTATTTCTCATTTTAAGCAATCTATATTGGGCATTGAAGGTCCTATACCTCATGCCAAATTATTTTTCTCAAATATAAAGAAAAATGATGGAAGTGTAGTAAATGCACAGACATAAGATAAGATTGTAAGGTTTTTTATATATTTTTTAAATATTTATAATAAATTCATAATTTATTTTGTTTATAATTTCAATAGTCTTTCTTGGAGGCCCTAAATGGTAAAGAAGATGACAAATTTGGGCCACATGATCATTTATGTCAGGTATTAGGTGAGGAGCACCAAGGGAGAGTACGATTTCGACCAAGGAAAAACATCTTCCCCTCTAGGTACTAGTCGTCATAGGTACCCTCTCAAGCCTATTAGACCTCTGAGCTATAAATCTATCGTGCTGAAGTAGCTGTGGAAAATAAAATAGCTTTAGAGGATCATGAAAGAAGTAGGTTGATGACTGATAATTTCATGAAATCTATGGAATTTTTGAGTCAATCACTTCCATCAGTGGTTGTTGCTACTTTTTAATCATATATGGAATCAATTCACTCTTTAAATGATGTGTCGGGTGATGCCAATGAGGTTCATAGTGGTGATGAAGGTGGTGGTGATAGAGATGTTTGTGGTGAGGATGTTGTGGATGTTGTTGTTGGTGATGAAGGTAGTGGTGATGGAGTTGTTTGTGGTGAGGATGTTGTGGATGTTGCTGTTGTTGAAAATGTTGTTAATGATGATGATGATGTGCATGGGCATGGGAATGGGGATGGGTATGTTAGTGATGGGAGGATATTAATACCCTCCATTTTTGACTTAGCAGATAGATTTATGAATGTACTTTAAGAACTTGATGTTGGGCATGTTGTTGGATTTGGATTATTTCTTGATGTGATTTTTTCTACTAATGTTTTGTTTGATTTTTCATTTTTTTATTGAAACTACTTATTCTTATGGCATGGAACTCCAAAATTCATTTTAATTTTCTCAAATATTATATTTTCTATATTTTATGTATATGTCAACTCTAATTTTCAACCATTATTATAGAATATTATCTCTATTTTTTGTGAATCTGATTAGATATGTTCTTATAGAGGTGTTCAGGTTATTGGGGAATGAAATCATACATCCTAGGAGAAGCTTCAGTTCCACAGACCAGCTGGTGGGTGAGGCGGTAGAATGGTAAGAAAAACAATTTCCAACTGGCCAACTGGTGAGATCCACTGGCTTTCTAGAGGATCCCTACTATAGTGGGACTTCTACAAAAGACCCACTAGCAATGAGGTAGGATTTATACTTATCCTACTATTATAATTTATTGAATCCTTATGATATTTATGGAGTAGGGACATGACTTGACTATGGTATTGTAAGTATTCTATGGTGATTTTAGGGGTTAGCTAGTATGTAATACTAATTAGTGAATCAGGTTTGGGTAATAGATCGATTGGGAAAAGATATTGACCAACTATGGATGAAATGATATTGTTTCTTGGGCTTAACTTTAGGGGTGGTTCATCTAAGGGTACAAGTTTGATTTATTAATTAATTATTTGGTGAAAAAAACGTGAGCTTTGAGTTGATTTGTTTTGGTTTGAAATTATTTTGAGTATTTTTATATATCGGTTGGTAGATTATCTCTCGAACGAGATACATATAAAGGCGTATTATAGTGGAAGCACTATTATTGATTATCTATTTTTAGAAGATGGAATGGGATTATGAAATATTTTGTATTCATTATAAATATATAGCTAAAAAACTAAATTTTTCTAGTTGATGTTGAAACTATAACTAGGTGGTCCAATGTGAGGAACATAGAATAAAAATGGGTTTCAAGGTGGAAATTAATTAGGTTTATATCATAGATAAATGTTTTCTTGTGTATGAAATGTTTTGGGATCATCAATGGAGTAGTAGAATATAGGTACATTGATGGTTTTCCAAATAAGATCTATGGATGAATAGATTATTTTGGTAGTGGGATTAAATTATGGAATCCTTAGAGTATAGCTAATGGATCAAGGAGAGACGAAACACAGTTTAGCTTCATTTTTTTAATATTAAACTTTAACTAGGGATATGTAAATTTTGATCTTTTGGTAACAAAGATTAATTTAAATTATGAATTGTGATTTTTTTTTGTTTCTAGTGTGATTATATGGTTTTTGGATTAGGAAAATGGTTTTTTCTATTGGTCAATAAATTGGATTTTTAATAATATTTTAGCATCATATATAGGCAAAATTGATATTCTTAACTGAGCAATCTTTGGGAGTTTGGAGGGGAATGCAGATTGGGAGGGAGGGGGTATAGGTTGGGAGGGAGGGGTGGGGGTGCTACAGGTAGGGAGGGGGTAATATGTTTGGAGTGGAGGCTCCATGTTGGGAGGGAGGGGTGTAGGTTTGGAGGGGGTTCATATTGGGAGGGAGGGGTGTAGGTTTGGAGGGGGGCTGCAAGTAAGGGGCTACAAGTTGGGACTGGGGGTTAATGTTGGGAAGGAGGGGGTGTAGGTTTAGAGGGGGTGAATGTTGGGAGGGAGGGGTGTAGGTAGGGGGGAACTGGTTGGGAGGGGGTTCATGTTGGGAGAGAGGGGGTGCAGGTTTCAAGGGGGTGCAGGTAGGGAGGGGGAAACATGTTGGGAGTGGGGGGTTGCATGTTGGGAGGGAGGGGGGATACAGGTTGGGAGTGGGTGCTGCTTGTTAGAGGGAGGTAGTGTGGGTTGGGAGGGAGGGAGGGGTGCAGGTTGGGAGTGGGGTGTAGGTTGGGAGGGGGGATACATATTGGGATGGAGGGGTGTAGGTTTTCAGGGTGTGTTGCAAGTTAGTAGGGGTGTAGTTTGGGAGGGACGGGTAGGGAGGGAGGGGGAAAATAGGTTGGGATGGGGTTCATGTTGTGAGGTATGGGGTGCAGGTTTGGAGGGGTGGATGCAGGTAGAGAGGGGGAAATAGGTTGGTAGTGATGGTAATGTAGGTTGGGAGGGAGGGGTGCAGGTTAGGAGGGAGGAATCTGCTAGTTAAGAGGGAGGGGTGGAATGCTGATTGGGATGTATGGGGGCTACAGGTTGGGAGGGGGAAATAGGTTTGGAGGGGGGCTACATGTTGGGAGGGAGGGGTGCAGGTTTGGAGGGGGGTGCAGGTTGGGAGGGGGTGCAGGTTGGGAGGGAGGGGGTGAAGGTAGGGAGGGTAAACAGGTAGGAATGGGGGGATACATTTTGGGAGGGGGAAATAGGATGGAAGTTGGGGGTTGCATGTTGGGAGTGAGGGGTGTAGGTTGGGAGGGGTGGAGGTGTAGGTTTGGAGAGGGGAGGTTTTTTTATGTTAGGAGGGAGGGGTACAGGTAGGGAGGGGGAAAACAATTTGGGAGGGGGTTCTATTCAGGTGAGGAATTATTAAACATCACTGAATTTACATGCATGATTATGGTTATAAAAAGACAATTTTTATTACTTTTAGGTGAGGACCTCATGTACCTATCAACCTATAAAGTCTGTTTCATATGTTCAGAACTGTATTTTAGGTGAGGATCTCCTATACATCACTTTATGGTTTTCAAGTCACTGCATAAAGTTCTTCACTATTTTTCAAACCTAAAATTGAAGATTATATTACACATTTAATTTTTTTTATATACACGATCAATGCAGTTCTGCTCATTTTACATGCAGAAACTCTTGAAAGTTATATTCCTATTCAGGATTTCTATAACTTCACTAAATTTGGTCAACAGGTAAAGTAATTTTTTTATGCATCCAAAAGGTAACTCTAATGTCATTTATTTGTTCTCATACCTTCTTTATCATGCCTGTTGTACCCATTTTTTGTTCTGTCAATTGTTTATAAAAATTTAAATTTCCCTCTTATTATTTTATGTCCTATTTTATTTGAATCCTATTTTGAAGTATATTAGGCAGTCAACACGAACTGATTATAAATCTACGCTTCAAGAAATTAATCGGATGATTGAAAAAAAAACTTCTTTTGAATGATAAATCATTAAAGATGTCATTTAGTGAAGTTGAGGTTGTGGTATGTTCTTTTTTATTATTATTGTTTTCCATCTGTGATACTTTTAGACTATTTTGGAATTTAATTAGACCACAAGACTCAACTTACAACTTACAACTTACAAGTCGATTCATGATAAATATTGACAAAATTATAAAAAGGTGATCATTTTTTATAATTAGGATCATTTCTACAATGTGATGGAGATATTAACACAAATGTGTCTCATAAGATTCAAATGTGAAATAGATTATTCTAGGTGTTTGAAATCATGATGAATATAGGGAGGTTTTGATATGGGTTGGGTGATCATGGACACCATATATGTGTGAGTTATTATGGAATGGATGTTTTGATATGTTTTAATGTTTTCCTTAAAAAGGGACCTACATGAGTTTCTTTAGTAAATTGGAAGTATTTCAAAAATAATGTAGTTTAATTATAGAATGTAAAATCAAGATTTTAATTAGGTGTTTTGGTTTTATTAAATGATAAAATGGCCCTAATTTCATAAACTATATTTCAAACTATCATTAAAGGGTTTTATGATTAATGACTCTGTATGGGGTGTAGGGAGGATACCTCTTGAGAATTTGTATGCTCATGCCAATATAAATTTTAGGTTCTTCTCATCTGCTATAGGAGTTCTTTTTTTCTAACACATTTTTACTGACTTCATATAGTATGGGTATAGTGTGATGGCATGACGGTGACCATGGGTTATGTGGAAAATAACTTTTTGGTGTTGGCCCTTTTTTTTATTTTTTACTATGTATGTATAAGTCACTTTGTCTTTATTATATCTCAATACCATCCGCTTGTTTATATCATCTCTTTTATGTTATAAATTTCATAAATGTTTATATATATAGTTTTTACTTGTTTCTTATGTTTCATATTTTGAAACTATTTATTTGGTTTGAATGAATGTTCAAATTACAGAAGGGTTATGCCATATTCTCATCATATTTCTATTCTGTATTTTATTAAGATAATTAAGTGAAACCATTACTACAACATTATATTTAATGCCTCAGTGATTTTCTATAGCCTGGGGTAATCGATTACATGCTTAAGATTATATCATGGGTAGGCACAGGTGCCATTTTGAAGGGTGTCCCGGGTTGGTTCATGACAGACATCAAGTGGTAGACTATTTGACCCATGTGATTTCCATTATCCTGGTCTTGCTTTCATATAAAGATGTTATCTGGTTGCTACAAATGATACTTTTGTTTTTTTTTTTAATAAAGGTGTTGTATAACTATGAAGACAAGATCAATCAGGTTTTTTTTCCTGGACTTCATGGAGGACCACATAATCACACAATCACTTCCTTGGTAGTTTTCTTAAAATAAGAATGCATACTACTGAGATTCTTCTCTTAGGGTTTTTTTTAAGTTTCTATAAAATGGAATGCAAACATTTTTTTATTTCTAAAAATATAGGCCAGGACTCCAGAGTACAAAGCCTATCAAGAACAAGTTTTGAGTAATTGCTCAAAGTTTTCACAGGTGCGATTCATCAATGTCAATGGATTAAACATTAAATTTAATGATACCTCATTGAATCCATTATATCCAAATTTTGACCAATTTTGCAGGCATTGCTAGAAAGTGGATAGGTACTTGTTTCTAGTGGAACCAAGAACCATTTAGTTTTGGTGAATTTGAAAAATAAGGTAAAGAAAGAATAATCATTAGCACATTGAAAGATTGTATTTTATTTTTCTAATCTAGGAATTTATTTATAATTTTGAATGGTATTGATGGATCCAAAGTGGAGAAGGTATTGGAATCTATTCGTATAGCAGCAAAAACACATTGCTTCTGGAGATTTGTCTTACATGGTTCCTAGTGGCATCCGGATGGGTTAATACCTTATCCTTGTTCAAATTCTACTTTCATATTTCATATTTACATAATCATGTTTATGTAAATTCATGCATCAAGAACCCCAGTTGTTACCTCTAGGGTTTTTTTAGGATGATTTTGTGAAAGTAGATGAATTATTTTATGCTTCTATAAATCTCCCTCTAAAAATCAAGGGGGAAGCTAAAGGTCATTAAATCCATTTTGAAGTTCAAATTGTTATTCATGGATTCCACACACTTGAGTTTAAGGAGTTTGAGAATTTTTTGGTACATATTTTTTGTTTTGTATAGAAGGAAGGAAGCTAAAGTATTTTTTGGTGGCATTGAAATCCGGTGCTCACATCCAATCTGAGATAGCAAGCATTCAGCAACAGGTTGAAGAGAATGCCAAAAAATTCCCGAATATTGGATTTGAGAAAAAAATCCATGAAGTATAATATCTGAATGTGCGGTATGTTGTTTCTTGTTAATTATTATTGTTTTTGACCACTAAAATACTTATTGTTATATTTTTTATGGATCTATTTATTTAAATGTTCATTTTTTGAGTCTTTCTAGAGGTTTTATCTCACTAAATTATGTAAAAAAATCCTCTTTGATCTAGTCTATTCATAGGATCTCCTCATTAAATATTAAATTTTGAATTCTGAATTCTGATGACCTTATGAGATTTCTTTTCCTAGAGTCAAAATACAATTTCTTTGTTACTATATTCAGTAATGTAACATGCTCATAACATATACTCCATCATGTCTCACTCCTTGGAATCATTATATACATAGGTAAATTCAATAAAAATATTTATGTGGATGAAGTAAATCTTCCTTCATTTAGTTTTACACGATAAATTATTATTCCAATTTTTAATGGATTATACATAAACCTCTAATGTCACCAATGTTTATGCAATGGCATTGGACCAATTATGATAAGTATTTTTTTGTGATCAAATATTTCATTGGGTATATACTTCTTAAACACAATGTTTATGCAATGGCATAGGACCTTCACATCGCATATATAGTGTAGTACTCCCCAACATACATTATGATTCAATACCCTATCTATGGAGATTGGTACTCCCCTATTTAGGGTAATTTTTCATTAGGATTCTATAACTTTTTCAAATTTAATTCCCAAACTAAAACTAAGCTACACCACATATCCATTTTAGCTATTTTTGGGTGCTATTGGAGTAGGAATTTTCACATCGACTTTAACTTTTCTATTTGAAACTAATGGTTTAATTGATTCATAGATTGTTCAAGTTAGTGAGGTTTTTGGATTTTTTTATTCCTTTGATCTATATTAACATTTTTTTAGTATTATCTTCTGTAAACTGGTCTACCCTGGACTATGAAAGTCCATAAACCAAAGTCTATAAACCAAACTCTAAAGAGGTAGATGTTTCATAATTTCTACATGAAGGAGATGTTTATGGGGTGTTCTTTGATTCTCCATGGTCTAATGATAGATTATGGTTTGTAACTGGTTTATAAATAGTTTGTATTCTTATTTTCATTGTTTTTATAGGTGAAGATAGCAGGAAGAAGCAAGGTGGGAAGCTGCTGCATTTCTGGGAAAACTATATATACCCAAAGTTCAATGAACTATGGGTATGTGTGTTGTGAAAGTATATCCTTACAGTTTTGTAAACTGTGGGTTCAGCTGCTTTGTTTCTAGGAAAACAACATATACCCATGGTTTACTAAACTATGGGTATATTTATAGTGATGTGAAATTGTATACCCACATTTTTTAAACCATGGGTAATATGAAATTTTCCAGGGATATACCCACAATTTTTGTAGAAACTATGGGTATAGTTCTATATCAACACTTCGATAGCCCATGGTTCATGCAACCATGGGAATAGCCTTTACCCACAGTTTCATGGGAAATACCCATGGTTTCTTGGGACATACCCACAGTTTCATGGGATATACCCATGGTTTCATGGGCTATACCCACATTTTCATGGGATATACCCACGGTTCCATGGGTTATACCCACAGTTTGAAATTGTGGGTATATGTGACATTTACAATAGTGATCTAGTTTGAGTAATGGTGAGAATTAGGAATAATATTCTTAATTATCAACTCTTTAAAAATATTTAATCTCATTATCTTTACAACATTAAATTTTATGATGATGTCTACTTTTCTCTACTTAAAACTATTTCTAATTTAAACATCATCATCATATATGGAACTTGTACCATCAAACTTCCTCCTTAAGGTCAATGTAACCATTTTCATTTTTATCATCTAGTATATCCTAAACACTTTTAGGATAAAGTGACATTCACTTCATGATGGAAAACACATATAACCATTTATACTTATCTTTTTCATTATACCCTAAAATCTTTTAGGATATCAAGTGAATTTCACTTTTCAATTAAGGACTAATAGTGATATTCACTTTATCACAGTAACTAAATGTGACTATTTTCATTTTTATGTACTATCACATATCCTAAAACTTTAAGATATTAAGTAAAAAATAAATTAATCTTACACTGGTACAATATTTTATTTGTTAAATTTAAAATTCTCAAAGTAATAATATACCCAATAGTCTCTTATTCATTATATTAATTCTCATAATAATTTTCTAAGAACTAAAGCCAACTTATTTTTGTCAATAAATAACACTTATTTCCTTTTAGCATGAATTTTTAACAAATAAACTATTGTTTCTATATCTCATATAGTATTCTCTATTTCTAGATAATTTTCCTTGAAAATATTATTATTCTTTATAATATGTCACTAATGAGTGATGGAAACAACTTACCTCATATTTTAAAAAATAATTGGATAAAAACTTTTATCCTTGTATATTTTTTCAAACATGTTATAGAATCTGATGAATCATAAACCATGTGCATTCAATTAATCATCTCATATTATTCATAACAACTTTTTGTTAAGAAACAACATCCTTTATCACATTAGATAAATAAGATGAATATTAACATTATTTATATAGATTCATTTGAGCTTTTCATACATTCAAATATCTGACGTAGAAATTTTTTGTTTCATCAATTGAATCAAAATTAAAAGCTCTATCAATTCTTCCCTTTTTTGAACTTCTATATATTTACAACACTTCTAAATTATTTGGTTTCATATAACCTTTATAATTGAAGAAATGTTTTTCTTAACATTTATACCTAACATGGATATTCCATGGATTTTCACAAACTCATTTAGTGACCTTGGCTAGCTACATAAAGAAATATTATTGTACTTTACAATAAAATTTCTTCTTTTGGTTTTATCTTTTACCCATTTATACTTTCAATAAAATACACGAATCTAAAAATCATATGCCAAGTTTATTAATTATCATGAATTTGAAAATACCAAGAAAAATTTGCTTTCATTCAACCATTATATCAAAAAATTTCTATATATTCCAAACTAAAAAAATCCTCAAACAAAAAAAATACATAATGAAAACTCTAGTTCATCAAGTCATTAGAATACTCAACCATATTGAGCATATGAGTGGAAACTAAAGTTCTTTAAGTCATTTTTCATCTAATGATATATTATTCTCCTAATAATCTTGATTTATTTGATGAAAAATAAAACCATTTGGTTACTTGTAAATGTATTTTCATAAAGCATTGAATTTATTTTACTTAAGAACTTTCCTTAAGTTACTGGTATTAGGAGTTTCCTGATTTAAGCTTCTCATTTCCAAGGATTAATTAAAAAACATGGATGATGATGTTATTATCTATAATAGAATTTTTTTTTATCAGATGAATATCTTATATATTTTCATAAAGTAATTTTAATTAAATTTCTCCCACTAAAATTGATGACCTCATACATTATATCAATTTAGCGAGCTAAGGTCTATATTTTAATAATTTCTTGGTCACTTTAGCATTTATCCCATTACTTAGATATTTAGGTATTCTACCTTTCCAATCATAACAATTATGATTCTTAAATATTTTATTAGATAACCCTTTATCAAAATCCATCATATAGATATACTCAAATATATTCCCCAAGTAGAATAATCCTATTAGGGCCTCTCGACTAGTGTAACCCAAAGAAAATGCCAAGAATAATCTAACAAAGGATAATCAATAGGAACCCAAATTTTTCATGACCTACCCAATAGGATAATCTATAGTTACTTATCACTTACTTTCCTTACACAATATAATCCATGGGAACCCAAATTTAGAATAACCTACTTGGTTGGATCATTAAAGTCTTGAAAAGTGTCTCTTTAGAAGGAATCTCAGAAATAGTATTTTAGGAGTTTAATTTTAAAGTCCCTCCAATTTAATATAAATCATATGCATATTAAATTCATGGTTATTATATCTCATGAAATCTTTATCTTCCCATTTTTATATTCCTTTTATGTATGTTTTGTAAAGACCCGTAAAATTCAAGGGAAATTTTTTCTTAATTTTCTTTAGAATTTTACAAGAGCGCGGTTTCAGACGGCACCTGATTCCGAGGCCCGGAGTGCCCGGAATTAATTTCTGAAGTTTGGCTCGGGTACGTTCAGTGAACGAACGAGCGGGTTTTTCCTAACTTTTGATCCGGTGCTCGGAATTGAAATCTGAGGGCACCGATGAACTCGCAGCACCGATTTTCGCTTAAGGAGACCCTTTCGGAAGTTGCATTTGTTGCGGGTTGAAAGTTAGTTTTTGGGAGATTTATAAAAAGTTGAATAAAAAAATGTGGATTCTTTTTATTTCACTTTTGTAGGTTAACTCCTCTCAAAAGGAGTTAGGGGTGGGACCCACACCCACTTAACCTCCCTTGAGAGGATTAAGTGTGGTGGGACCCACACGAACCTAAACCTCTCAACTTCCCCCTTAAACTCCCCTCTCTCCCTCTTAAATGTTTGTAAACTTAACATCTAATTAATTACACATGACATGTTAATTAATTAAGTGTTATGTTTTTTAATTTGAAGTTTTGAATTCCTTAGCTTGGTAAATAAAATAAGGAGGGACCTTATTTTATTTTGTTAGCCAACTTGTGTGGTTTTCGTTTTGAGAGCTCCTCCTCCATCTTCTTCATCTTGACGAAGAACGCTCATCTTGACGAAGAACGCTCAAGCTCCGACGAAGAACGCCGCTCCGCTCTTCTTCGTCTTCCGTGTCAACGAGAGGGAACGCCGCTTCCTCCTTGGTTTCTCTTCGTCGACATAAGAAGTTTCGCCAACAACGTATCGCATCGGACGCATCTCTTCGTCAACGGAATTGACGAACGACTTCCGCGACGCCCGATCTCCGCGACGTCGACTTCCGCGGACATAGACAAATCCTCGAACGTATACCCAAGGTAGGGGTTGTTATTTATTGTTTAATTATTCTATTCTTGCTCATGGTTCGCATGACTAACGTGAGGAATTTTAATATTTTTAAATTGAGTTATTATTTTATTTAACGTGAGGGGGCCGGACCGCATGAACACGGCCGAACCCCCTCCATCGTTCTTTTTGTTCTATCTTGAGGGTGGAAGCAAAGTGGCGCGGTGTCGTCGCACCACGCGGATAGTAATATGATTAAATTTCGCGGAACCGTCGCGTCGTGCCATGGAAGAATCATAAGGAACGCGACGCCGTCGCGCCGCGTCGAAGGGAATCAAATGCGCGGCGAAGGGGCGCGGTGCCGTCGCACCGCGCCGGACGACGAAAACCGCGGCCGGTTCCGGGCCGCGGCGGAAGAGAAGACCGGCGGCCGGGCCGCCGGCGTCGGAAGCGGAAGGCGGGACCGGAATTTCCGGTCCCGTTGGAGAAAACCGACCGGCCAGCTGGCCGGCCGGATGGCATTAAACCGGGGGAATTAATCCCCCGGCCATCACATAAAACCCCCCCTCTTTATGAGGGGGGAGCGTTTTCTTGAGGGGGGGGCAGCCGGCCCCCCGGTTCCGCACAAACAGGCCCCCCACGTGGGGGGGGGGGGCGTTTTTTAAAAAAAAGGGGGGGCGCGGCATGTAGCCGCCGCCGCCCTTCCCAGGAAGCGGGGGCTTAGCCCCCCGCGTGCAGCCACCGAGCGGCGCCAGGCCGCCGCGGCCGCCGCGCCGCCGCGCCTCCAGGCCGCCGCGCCGCCGCCGGCCGGCCGTCCGTCCGGGCCGACCCAGGGGGGGTCGGCCCGGACCCGGACCCCCCCCCCCCCCGTTTCGAACCAGTTTCTGTCTTTTGGCCATAACTTGAGCCTCGGACCTCCGATTGACGAACCGTCTGCGGCAACGCGATCCTTGGATTGAGACGATCGTTTCGGTATATCGCACTCAAGGTTTCGGATTACTTTAAGTTCGGCCGGGTTGGTTCGTTCACGAAACCAATCGGGCCTTCGGAGCGGAAACGCTCATATCTAGAGCTACGGACGTCCGATTGACGTGCCGTCAGCCGTGTTGTGTTCCTCTTAGTGAGACGGATCTTTTGGCATACTCCGCCCGAGGTTTGGACGCAGGTGGAGTACGGTCGGGTTGGTTTTTCCTTAAAAACCAACCGGGCCCCAGGGACGAAAATGCCAATAACTCTCAGACCGGGCGTCCGATCGACGCACTGTCTGTTGCGTTGAGTTCCTGTTGACGATACGGAACTTTTGGATACATCAACTCTGGTCTTCGTGACAGTTGATGTATCAGCCTCTCGGCTCGTGGAGCGGACTCTCCGAACGAGCTTGCTGTGTGTGGGAACCCTAGTGCTGGCTGCGACTGTTACTGTGACTGGTACTGATATTACTGCTACTGAGACAGCGACGACGACAGTACAGAGATCCTGTGTGGATTTGACGACGACGACTTCAGCACTCAGCGATCCTACGTGGAACAGTGCTACAGGTCCTGTGTGGGCCCGATCCTGTGTGGGTCCGATCCTGTGTGGGTCCTTGCGCTCAGCGGTCCTGTGTGAACCAGCGCCTACAGGTCCTGTGTGGGCCCGATCCTGTGTGGGTCTTTGCGGGGGTTAGTTACCTATCGATCCTTTGTGGGTCTGACGACTTAGATGGATCAGTGATCATCTTTATCGTCCTTTGAAGAAGTATACCTGTGTGAGCTGAATCCTTTTGCTTTCCTGTGTGGATTGTGTTGTGCAATCCTGTGTGGATTACGTTTTGCTTTCCTGTGTGGAATACGTTTACTTTCCTGTGTGGACTGAGTTGTACTTGGGCTCGGAGGTTGGAGCATATTTGAATTGATGACTTAGGTATATGTATGGGCATATACCTAAGCAGTTTCGGTTGTTACTTCGTGATTATACCTTTCTTCGTGGTTTATCCTTTGTGGATTTGAGAGACCTTCAGGGGTCTCGGGGTCCCTACTGAGTAGCTTATACTCACCCCTGCACGGGCTTTTCCCGCACTACGTTGTGTTGGTTGCAGACGACGGACAGCGTTGACCTTAGCTGAGGCTTGCAGAGCGGGACGGTACCCGGAGGTGGACCACTGGGCGGGACGTGCACGGAGCAGACGACGGGACCTGTGGAGCAGAAGAGCTATCTGTACCCACCCTTCAGGTGGGATTTCCAGTGGACAGCTCGGTGTAGCGGCATTTACCTTTCAGTTGTTGTTTTCCCCTTTCGAGTTGTACTTTACTTTTAGTTTGGGTTTGTATTCTGGCCCATTTACTTTTCCGCACTTTCAGTTGTACTCTGCTTTTGTTTAGTGTTTACTTTCCGCTTGCTTACTCTGTGGTGTTTGTTTACTTTACAAAGGCAATGCCTTCCCTTTTTACCGGGATTTACGCCTTGGTGCTAGTCGCCAGCCCCTGGCCTATGGAAGGCGGGCTTGGGGTAGTCACGGCACGGACCCCGAGGGCGGGTCGTGACAAATTGGTATCAGAGGAGTTCGGTTCTACCGGAAACTCTGATCTTTTCTATGTGAAGCAATAATGTTTAGCGTATTGAGTGTGGTTATCAGTCCAGGGAGTCCAGTGTTGGTGCGGCGGCCGACGTATCCGTACACCAGGACCCTGACTTCTGATTTCCGACTTAATGCACGAAAACATTGATTGCGTGTGTGTTTCAAAGTTTTCTTTGTGATTACTTATATCAGCTCACCAGGTATACTGTTCTGACCGTGGCGCACCTGTTTCCTTTTCAGGATGGCCCCACGACGGCAGCCAGCTAGGGTTCCGAGAGTCGAGCGAGACGACAGCCCACCGAGCGACGAGGCCTCGGTGCAGGGCCCTTTGCCAGTAGTGGCACTGGCGGTAGCTTTACCCGCTGAGCCCCCGATGCTTCCAGCAGCAGCCGCTGACGATGCACGTCGCCTCAGCGCACTGCATGAGTTTCAGCGCCAGCGACCGCCCAGGTTTCACGGGGAGACGGATCCCCAGGCAGCAGAGGACTGGCTGGAGGCAGTAGTACGAGTGTTTAGGCTAGTGAGGACACCAGAAGACCTCATGGTGATCCTCGCTGCGAGCCTACTACACGCAGCAGCAGGACGATGGTGGAGCCTGATGCTCCAGGTGCACGATGAGGCATCTCTTCTTTGGACGGACTTTGAGAGCCTCTTCCGCTCGGAGTTCGTCCCAGCCACCCTTCGTGCGGTGCGTATCCAGGAGCTTCTACAGCTGCAGCAGGGCAGCATGACGGTCGCTCAGTACTCGGCGAGATTTACCGATCTCTCGCGCTACTCGACCGACATGGTACGGGACCCATTCTTCCGGGCCCGGACCTTCGAGCAGGGTTTGAGACACGAGATCAGGGCATCGCTGATCTCCCTCAGCATACCGACTCAGACAGGAGTACTGGAGCGGGCTCTTCTGATCGAGAGCTTCCTTGCTGAGTCTACACCAGCACAGAGACCCACCGCAGGGCGGCACGTGGCAGAGTCATCTGCAGCAGGCAGTCGACGGATGACTCAGGGGTCCAGACAGGCCAGACCTTTGGGTAGACAATCTCAGGGCACTGGCTCAGCAGTGCGGGGCACACAGCGCGGAGCCAGTCTTACGAGAGGCAGACAGTGCTACTCGTGCGGCGGGCAGGGCCACATGGCTCGTGACTGCCCGACCCGCCGTGCCGAGGAGCAGCAGACGGTTGAGGGACCACCGAGGCAGAGGCAGAGGGTCGACCGTGGCGGTCCGCAGGGAGGAGGCGGACGAGGCAGAGGAGCTGGACGAGCAGCTGGTGGTGGCCGACGCTTTGAGGCTCTACCACCACCACCACCAGGAGGTCCGCCCCGACCACAGGGAGCTGGCGGGCAGCGACAGGCACAGCTCCAGGCAGCAGAGACCTACAACCACGGCGCACCCGAGATGATTCGAGGTACTATCTGTGTCTATTCCACCCTTGCTGCAGTTCTTATAGACACAGGAGCGAGTCACTCTTTCATAGCCGCTGCCCTTGTTCGGAGCTCGGAGATTCCGACAGAGCCGTTGGCTCGATCCTTACGGCTAGAGACTCCTACGGGAGCAGACTCGACGATTACGCACTGGTGCCGGCAGTGTGAGCTTACTCTAGGAGGCGAGAGATTCGGCTGGGATCTTCTTGTAGCAGCGTCGAGGCCTTACGACGTCATCTTGGTCATGGATTGGCTATCTACGGTCCATGCACAGATTGACTATTTTAGGCTCAAGGTGCGATGTGTACGCACCGACGGGAGCAGGTTCACCTTCACCGGCGAGAAGGGAGCCTTTGCAGCACAGGATGGACTTCCGTGGAGGAGAGGACAGCCCATCACTCATCAGTTGGCTAGCCTTATCCTTGGAGCAGTTGACGTGCGGAGTCCTGGTTTTCCTGTAGTGGTGGATCAGTTTGCGGATGTTTTTCCCGACGACGTTCCAGGGCTACCTCCTCGCAGAGAGGTAGACTTTTATATTGACTTGTACCCCGGGACAGCCCCGATATCCACTCCAGCATATCGGATGGCCCCCGCCGAGCTTCGAGAGATACGGGTACAGTTGGAGGACTTGCAGGGCAAGGGGTTCATCCGACCCAGTGTTTCACCCTGGGCTTCCCCGATTTTATTCGCCAATAAGGCGGACGGGAGCTTGCGACTTTGTGTTGTCTATCGTCGCCTGAACCAGGTGACAGTGAGGAACAAGTATCCGCTACCGAGGATTGATGACCTCTTTGATCAGCTCAAGGGGGCACGGTGGTTCTCGAAGATAGACCTCAGGTCAGGCTATCATCAGCTCAGAGTCAGAGACGAGGATGTGCAGAAGACGGCCTTCAGATGTCGGTATGGCCACTATGAGTTCTTGGTTATGCCTTTCGGTGTAACCAATGCTCCAGCAGTGTTCATGGCTCTCATGAATAGGATCTTTCAGCCATACCTCGATCGGTTCGTCGTGGTCTTCATCGACGACATTCTGATTTACTCTGCGTCAGAGGAGGAGCACGCCTATCACTTGCGAGTTGTACTAGACACACTCCGAGAGCACCAGCTTTATGGTAAGCTCTCGAAGTGCCAGTTCTGGATACGTGAGGTCCACTTCTTGGGTCACGTTATCTCTGAGGCGGGAGTTGCAGTGGATCCCGCGAAGATTGAGGCAGTGTTAGCTTGGGAGCCACCCAGGAGCGTGACTGAGGTTCGGAGTTTCTTGGGACTAGCTGGATACTATCGGAGATTCGTGCCAGATTTCTCTAGAGTTGCGGCATCACTCACAGCTTTGACGAAGAAGGGGAAATCCTTCGTGTGGTCTGACAGATGTCAGCAGAGCTTCCAGGAGCTGAGACAGAGATTGACTAGCGCACCTATCTTGAGGTTGCCTGAGGAGGGAGTAGGGTACGTAGTCTACTGCGATGCATCAGGGACCGGACTTGGATGTGTTCTGATGCAGGAGCGGGCCGTGATCGCCTATGGATCACGTCAGTTGAGGCCGCATGAGCAGAACTACGCTACCCATGACCTGGAGCTAGCAGCAGTGGTCTTCGCTCTGAAGACATGGAGACACTATCTGATGGGCGAGCGCTTTACAGTCTTTTCCGATCATCAGAGTCTCAGGTATATCTTCTCTCAGAAGGACCTGAACCTGAGACAGCGGCGATGGCTCGAGTTCCTCCAGGACTATGACTTTGAGATAGTCTATACTCCTGGGAAGGGGAACGTAGTAGCCGATGCCCTCAGCAGGAGGACGGGCATTCAGCTACTTGAGGAGGCGACGGAGCAGCTAGCCTCTTTGCAGATATCCTTCGTGGATAGAGATGGAGCAGCCTTTCTTCGGTCTCTCACAGTCACTCCTCCACTACTGCAGCGGGTCAGGGAGGCACAGCGTGAGGACGCTGACTATGAGACACGGCGTGCACAGATATCCTCGGGACAGGCACCTGATGGTTTCTCCCTTGGAGCAGAGCACGACATCCTTTTCAGAGGACGTACCATGGTACCAGTCGCTTTGCGAGAGGAAGTGCTGAGGGAGTTTCACACTTCTCCTTTGGCGGTACATCCTGGAGTGGTGAAGATGTACCAGGACCTCAGACGACAACACTGGTGGCCGGGCATGAAGAAGGCTGTAGCAGAGTTCGTTTCTCGATGCCTTACCTGCCAGCAGGTGAAGGCAGAGCATCAGGTACCAGCAGGCTTGGTACAGCCCTTGGAGGTTCCGAAGTGGAAGTGGGATGGCATATCTATGGACTTCGTGACTGGACTTCCACGCACTTCCAGAGGTCACGACTCCATCTGGGTGATTGTTGACCGACTCACCAAGTCGGCACACTTCTTACCCATCAGAGAGTAGGGCTCAGTGGAGAGCTTGGGACGTCTCTACGTTCAGGAGATTGTGCGACTCCACGGCATTCCATCATCTATCGTCTCCGATCGAGATGCTCGCTTTACTTCCCGGATTTGGAAGGGGTTACAGGAGGCGTTCGGGACGCAGCTACGTCTGAGCACAGCCTTTCATCCTCAGACGGATGGTCAGACGGAGAGGACCATTCAGACACTCGAGGACATGCTCCGCGCATGTGTCCTCGACTTTGGTCGTAGCTGCGAGGACCACCTACCCTTGGTGGAGTTTGCGTACAACAATAGCTACCACTCCACCATCGGGATGGCACCGTACGAGGCGTTGTACGGCCGACCTTGTAGATCTCCTTTGTGCTGGACAGACCCCGGAGATTCAGCACTGGTGGGACCGGAGATGGTCCAGGCCACGACAGAGAAGGTCCAGGTCATCCAGGAGCAGATGAGGACAGCTCAGAGCCGGCAGAAGTCATATGCTGACAGGAGGTGGAGGCCACTAGAGTTCAAGGATGGCGACCACGTCTTCTTGCGGGTCTCACCTCGACGTGGTATTCGGAGATTTGGCTGAGGCGGAAAGTTATCTCTGCGCTTCATCGGACCCTTCCAGATTCTCAGCAGGATTGGTGAGGTGGCTTATCGCCTGGCTCTACCAACTCAGTTGCACCGGGTGCACGACGTCTTCCACGTATCTCAGCTGAGGAGATACGTGCATGACCTGACACACATCATTGACCATGGGGAGCTTGACGTTGACGATGGGGCGACTTTTACGGAGGTCCCGGTGGAGATAGAGGATCGACAGGAGCGGGTCCTGCGTGGGCGATCGATACCTCTTGTGCGCATCAGATGGCAGCACGGGAATCTCCAGGAGAGCACATGGGAGCGGGAGGCTCAGATGCGTGCTCAGTAACCTCATTTGTTTCCCTAGTTTTGATGTATCTTTACGGGGACGTAAAGCCCTGAGGTGGGAGTAATGTAAAGACCCGTAAAATTCAAGGGAAATTTTTTCTTAATTTTCTTTAGAATTTTACAAGAGCGCGGTTTCAGACGGCACCTGATTCCGAGGCCCGGAGTGCCCGGAATTAATTTCCGAAGTTTGGCTCGGGTACGTTCAGTGAACGAACGAGCGGGTTTTTCCTAACTTTTGATCCGGTGCTCGGAATTGAAATCCGAGGGCACCGATGAACTCGCAGCACCGATTTTCGCTTAAGGAGACCCTTTCGGAAGTTGCGTTTGTTGCGGGTTGAAAGTTAGTTTTTGGGAGATTTATAAAAAGTTGAATAAAAAAATGTGGATTCTTTTTATTTCACTTTTGTAGGTTAACTCCTCTCAAAAGGAGTTAGGGGTGGGACCCACACCCACTTAACCTCCCTTGAGAGGATTAAGTGTGGTGGGACCCACACGAACCTAAACCTCTCAACTTCCCCCTTAAACTCCCCTCTCTCCCTCTTAAATGTTTGTAAACTTAACATCTAATTAATTACACATGACATGTTAATTAATTAAGTGTTATGTTTTTGAATTTGAAGTTTTGAATTTCTTGGCTTGGTAAATAAAATAAGGAGGGACCTTATTTTATTTTGTTAGCCAACTTGTGTGGTTTTCGTTTTGAGAGCTCCTCCTCCATCTTCTTCATCTTGACGAAGAACGCTCATCTTGACGAAGAACGCTCAAGCTCCGACGAAGAACGCTGCTCCGCTCTTCTTCGTCCTCCGTGTCAACGAGAGGGAACGCCGCTTCCTCCTTGGTTTCTCTTCGTCGACATAAGAAGTTTCTCCAACGACGTATCGCATCGGACGCATCTCTTCGTCAATGGAATTGACGAACGACTTCCGCGACGCCCGATCTCCGCGACGTCGACTTCCGCGGACATAGACAAATCCTCGAATGTATACCCAAGGTAGGGGTTGTTATTTATTGTTTAATTATTCTATTCTTGCTCATGGTTCGCATGACTAACGTGAGGAATTTTAATATTTTTAAATTGAGTTATTATTTTATTTAACGTGAGGGGGCCGGACCGCATGAACACGGTCGAACCCCCTCCATCGTTCTTTTTGTTCTATCTTGAGGGTGGAAGCAAAGTGGCGCGGTGCCGTCGCACCACGCGGATAGTAATATGATTAAATTTCGTGGAACCGTCGCGTCGTGCCATGGAAGAATCATAAGGAACGCGACGCCGTCGCGCCGCGTCGAAGGGAATCAAATGCGCGGCGAAGGGGCGCGGTGCCGTCGCACCGCGCCGGACGACGAAAACCGCGGCCGGTTCCGGGCCGCGGCGGAAGAGAAGACCGGCGGCCGGGCCGGCGGCGTCGGAAGCCAAAGGCGGGACCGGAATTTCCGGTCCCGTTGGAGAAAACCGGCCGACCAGCTGGCCGGCCGGATGGCATTAAACCGGGGGAATTAATCCCCCGGCCATCACATAAAACCCCCCCTCTTTATGAGGGGGGAGCGTTTTCTTGAGGGGGGGGCAGTCGGCCCCCCGGTTCCGCACAAACAGGCCCCCCACGTGGGGGGGGGGTGTTTTTAAAAAAAAAGGGGGGGCGCGGCATGTAGCCGCCGCCGCCCTTCCCAGGAAGAGGGGGCTTAGCCCCCCGCATGCAGCCACCGAGCGGCGCCAGGCCGCCGCGGCCGCCGCGCCGCCGCGGCCGCCGACCGGCCGTCCGTCCGGGCCGACCCAGGGGGGGGTCGGCCCGGACCCGGACCCCCCCGTTTCGAACCAGTTTCGGTCTTTTGGCCATAACTTGAGCCTCGGACCTCCGATTGACGAACCGCCTGCGAAAACGCGATCCTTGGATCGAGACGATCGTTTCGGTATATCGCACTCAAGGTTTCGGATTACTTTAAGTTCGGCCGGGTTGGTTCGTTCACGAAACCAACCGGGCCTTCGGAGCGGAAACGCTCATATCTAGAGCTACGGACGTCCGATTGATGTGCCGTCAGCCGTGTTGTGTTCCTCTTAGTGAGACGGATCTTTTGGAATACTCCGCCCGAGGTTTGGATGCAGGTGGAGTACGGTCGGGTTGGTTTTGCCTTAAAAACCAACCGGGCCCCAGGGATGAAAATGCCAATAACTCTCAGACCGGGCGTCCGATCGACGCACCGTCTGTTGCGTTGAGTTCCTGTTGACGATACGGAACTTTTGGATACATCAACTCTGGTCTTCGTGACAGTTGATGTATCAGCCTCTCGGCTCGTGGAGCGGACTCTCCGAACGAGCTTGCTGTGTGCGGGAACCCTAGTGCTGGCTGCGACTGTTACTGTGACTGCTACTGCTACTACTGCTACTGAGACAGCGACGACGACAGTACAGAGATCCTGTGTGGATTTGACGACGACGACTTCAGCACTCAGCGATCCTACGTGGAACAGTGCTACAGGTCCTGTGTGGGCCCGATCCTGTGTGGGTCCTTGCGCTCTGCGGTCCTGTGTGAACCAGCGCCTACAGGTCCTGTGTGGGCCCGATCCTGTGTGGATCTTTGCGGGGGTTAGTTACCTATCGATCCTTCGTGGGTCCGACGACTTAGATGGATCAGTGATCATCTTTATCGTCCTTTGAAGAAGTATACCTGTGTGAGCTGAATCCTTTTGCTTTCCTGTGTGGATTGTGTTGTGCAATCCTGTGTGGATTATGTTTTTCTTTCCTGTGTGGAATACGTTTACTTTCCTGTGTGGACTGAGTTGTACTTGGGCTCGGAGGTTGGAGCGTATTTGAATTGATGACTTAGGTATATGTATGGGCATATACCTAAGCAGTTTCGGTTGTTACTTCGTGATTATACCTTTCTTCGTGGTTTATCCTTTGTGGATTTGAGAGACCTTCAGGGGTCTCGGGGTCCCTACTGAGTAGCTTATACTCACCCCTGCACGGGCTTTGCCCGCACTACGTTGTGTTGGTTGCAGACGACGGACAGCGTTGACCTTAGCTGAGGCTTGCAGAGCGGGACGGTACCCGGAGGTGGACCACTGGGCGGGACGTGCACGGAGCAGACGACGGGACCTGTGGAGCAGAAGAGCTATCTGTACCCACCCTTCAGGTGGGATTTCCAGTGGACAGCTCGGTGTAGCGGCATTTACCTTTCAGTTGCTGTTTTCCCCTTTCGAGTTGTACTTTACTTTCAGTTTGGGTTTGTATTCTGGCCCATTTACTTTTCCGCACTTTCAGTTGTACTCTGCTTTTGTTTAGTGTTTACTTTCCGCTTGCTTACTCTGTGGTGTTTGTTTACTTTACAAAGGCAATGCCTTCCCTTTTTACCGGGATTTACGCCTTGGTGCTAGTCGCCAGCCCCTGGCCTATGGAAGGCGGGCTTGGGGTAGTCACGGCACGGACCCCGAGGGCGGGTCGTGACAGTTTGATTATAATGTTTTAGTTTTATAATATATATTCCATAAACTGAATTAATGTGCTCACACCACATTAATTTTTAACCATTTTCACAACCCACAATTTCTCTTACTCATCAAAAAATAGAAGTCAAACATATCCATACTTATCTGAATTCATCATGTGCATAAGGTATCTAAACTATTCATGTAAAGGTATAGATCTACCTGAGATTGATAATATCTATATGATTAAGCCTAGCGTGACAAATAGACAACTCGTTATCTTTCTAGAACAAGTCATAAGCCGCCAGGATGGTTGGAAGTCCGACCCCAAGTCCCTCCCCCCTAGTTGACTTTACTAAAGAGAAAATACAATTAATGATAAATATAATACCTAATATGCACAAAATATAACAAATAAATAATTCAAGCTAATAACTTTAATTATAAACAAAGTTCAAGGTAGATGATAACTAAATCTTATGGAGTTATACCTAGTGTGTAATTTAAGGCTCTATCATCTAGAAGAAATTTATCATATAAATTTTCTGTACTTAATATTGAAAATAAAAACAATTTTAAATACATGAATAAAGTAAGAAATAATTATCAAATAAATGATAATTTCATAAAGTTAAACATAACAATAGTTTATAAACTTTTTATAAATAAAAATTTATTATAAACCTTTTATAATATAGCTTACCATTATGAATATTCCATAATTATATATATAAACACTTTATTATCCAATTTCAATATGAACTCTTTCATATTTTATTTTATATGAAATTTCAATTAAAAAATAAGATATTTTATAAATTATAAATTTTATAATTAAATTTCTATTGTGTAAACATTTTACATAATATAAATGTCATTTATATTACAATATTTATACTTTTGATCAAATTAATCATCGAAACATTTTTTATGTGAGATAAATAATATCTTTAAATAAGGCCTTCCTTTTAATTTTAACTTTTAAAATTAATTGATTATGAACAACTCATTATTTAAATATAAACTCATTTATATTTAAAAATTATTTATATATTTATAAACACTATAAAATATCATTGCAATTTATTAAAAAAAATTTTATTTAAATATTTCCAAGATGTGATATAACTTTAGAAAAAGTTTTAATACCTTTTTATTATGATTTATAAAAAATTTATAAACCATATTAAATTGAAAAAAAATAACACTTTAATATTTAAGGTATATTTCTAATAAATGTTTTAAACAAATTTAATCAATTAACTATAAACATTTTATAGTTAATTAATTCTAAAATTTATTTTTTTACTATTTATAATCTATCTATAAACAGTATAATTTAATTCTTAATTTAATTTCCTTACCTAATAAATAAATTTTTTATTTATTATGAGAAAAAAATATTAATAATTTTATATTTAACATAGTATTGTAAAAAATATTTTAAAAATCCTATCACTTATAATTTTATAATTAAATTTTTAACTTATAAGATTATAATATGTAGATATTTTATATAAAAACACTTTTTTATATGTATTCTAGGTATATATATTTTATATAAAACACTTTATTTATATATATATATATATTCCAATATATTATAATAAATAATTTATATCCAATTTTAATATAAACTCTTTAATATTATTCATTATATGAAATTTCAATTTAAATATATGATATTATAATGAATTATAAATATTTTATAATCCAAAATCTATTATGTAAACTATTTACCTAAATTTCACGTATTTAAATTTTATTTAAACCCCAAACAAATCTACTATCAAAACACTTTTGATGTGGTCTAAATAATATCTTAAATAATGTATCTTTTAATCAAACAATTAAAATTAATTAATTATAAACAATTTATAATTATAAATATAAACTCATTTTCATTCTGTCATTATTTATATAATTTATAAAATCTTTATAAATTTATTTTATTCTTTTTAAATAAACACTCTTTCAAGATCATAAGGCATACCAAATAATTTTGTAAAAGGTATTTTAAATATTATAATTTAATATTTAAAAAAAATCAAAATTTTCAAAAATATTATATAATTAATTATTAAATATTTATAATTAATTAATTTATAAATTCTTTATAAATTAAAATATTCCAAAAATACCTTTTATTGTAATTTAATAATATTCTGTAAATTCTATAAATATTTCAAAATATACAATTTCCTTACTTATAAACAATATATAAATAACCTAAAACTCTAATGTTCTATTTTCTTATAGGATAAATGTAGATTACATTAACTAGTTAACATAATTCATGTCATCCACTCTATATTACATTAATGATTTAATGTAATGTTATGTGGTGCTCCTGAAATTACAATATAACTACTAGAAAATTACCTTATACCCGTATTTTGGAATCATGGTATAACCTATAAAACCATGGGTATATGCTATACCCACAGTATAAATAATCGTGGGAGATTAAACTGTTAATTTAGCTTTGATCTATAGCCATGGTTTGAAAATTCTATACCCACAGTTATGAACAATAAAAATAGGTGTATAGGAAATAGTTCATCGTGTCAATAACCCTATACCCACGGTTCAGAAACTGTGGGAAAAGGATTTAAAAAAATCAGGCACTGGATTCAGACCCTTGAATTCCTCTATACATTCAACGTGCCTAACCACTGCACCATTTATGATCATAAGTATATGAATATATATTTACTTTTATATTTTTTCTAAACCATGGATATAGGTGGAAAACTGTGGTAATAGGTTTTCCTGCAGAAATATTTTTGTTCCCCATGGAATTTTTATCCCGTGCTTACGTGGTAAATCTATACCCATGATTTACCAAAATTGTGGGTATAGGGCATCCCTATACCCATGATTTTTGGAGAACCATGGGTATAGGTTTTGAACCAAACCCTATATCCATAGTTTTTTGGATATATGTGGGTATAGATATTAAACCAAACCCTATACCCAAAATTTTGATAAACCATGGGTACAGGTCTTGAACCAAACCATATACCCAAAATTTTAGCAAAACCATGGGTATAGGTCTTAACTAAACCATTTACCCATATTTTTTGGAAAATGTTGGATATATGGGTGACCTATACCCATGGTTTTTTTCAAAATCGTGGGTATATCCTTGTTGTCTAGTAGTATATCTTATAATGTAATGTAAAGAGGGGTAAAACTAGTTATGATTTCTTAAAATGTTTTATTCATTTAGCAGTATAAGAAACATGATGATTCAATGAGGAAGTTAGGCCTCTGATACCCCTGATAGTTTTTAGGGGATCATTAAATGATCTTGGTAGCAGGAGAAAACACATTCTTTTGTGATTTATCCTCGATAGAATCATTATTCAATATAAATAATGAATGTAAAGGTGGATGGTTGGATAAGAGTAAGTTAAAACTTCAATATTTTATGGATTATACTTTATTGAGATCATAAGAGTAGGAGACAAAATCCTCCTACCCCCATGGGTATTACACTAGCCAAAGGATCCCATCCATAAATTCAAAAGGGGTGCTAGCCCCTCCACCACGTGATAAAGTTTTTTTGAGATAAATGGAGAATAAAGAGGATTTCATAAAATCATTCATTCCCAATAGGAGGTATATCATACCTTTATATATCCATCTATGATTCGTTTTATTTAATGAAATTTGTTATCCATATTAAATGTATCAGTATACATTTATTCACATTGGACTTAGTCATTTAATTCCTTCAATGAATGTAATCCATTAAATCCTTTAATAATGGATGTCAATTAATCCATTAGTAATAAATTATAATTGATGAAACTATGTGGGAAGATAAATTCACCTATATTTAATTCAATCACAGAAATATTTTAATTCACATCCCACAATCCTTATGTATCAGATATAAAATATTATGTATGGAATTTCTCGAGTAAAAATATAATATGTATCCACCCTGTTTAAGTATTTTTCTAATTTTATTCTCATAGATAAAATCTTATGTATTTAGTAAAGTTACTCTTACATATATAGGGATTATTTCTTCATTTGTAGATTTTTTATCTCATCTAAAAATAAAAAACATGCACATCATAGTAAGGAAATAACTTATGTATGGAGGAATTTTCAATTTTTCATGCATCTATACAAAGTATAAAAATAATATGTATTGCGGATAAAATCCTTAAATATTGGAAGTAAAAACCTTACACATTTAAGGAATTTTCCATTTTTAAAACCAAATTTTTTTAACACTAAAACTCTTCTATGATTCTTCCAAACAACTCTAAACCTCTATCAAACTCCTCTAAACCTATTTCTAACACCTCTAAACATCCTAACATCCCTCTTCAACATCAAAAAAAATTCTATGATCTTTCAATCACACCAAAACCTTATAATTAAGTTCACCACAAGTGAAATACCATGTAACACTTGAGTATGAACATTATTTGTATGTTGGTGATAAAAAAACACAAGAACTATATCCAATTCTTCTCTTATCCAATCCTCATTTTTCAGATCCTCAATAATTTCTTCATTAATTAGATAAACATAATCAAGATAGTAACATAATTCATAATCAAATAATCTATTCCATAATCACTATTAAAATATTATACATTCTATTCACTTCATCATAATATTGTTTGTATCATCACTATTTGTGAACTCATAACTATCTCAAGGATAAGGTACACATACCAGTACTCCAAACACTACCATCTTATAAAACTAAACAAGGATATTTAATATCGTAATGTGCATTTTCAAATTAACAAAACAAAAAGGAAAAAATTATCACCATATCATATTTAATTCATAACATCAGGGATTCCACATTTCCAATATGGAAAAATAAATGTATCATAATGAAACACATTTGGTGACTTTCCTAAATGGTGACTAGAATAGTGAATGTTACATGACCTTAAGAACAACTCCTTGTAAACCATAACTTTCTGACTAAAAATGAGGATATATGAATAACATTGGAGATTCTATACCCTCAATGTCATAATTAATCAATATAAAATAATTAACCAAACATATATAAAAAATATGAATCAAGGTACATCAATTTAATTACACTTTTGAGATAACCATAATAAAAATAAACATAAAACCATGAAATAAAAAAATTAACTATACTTTTCATAATACACATGAAAAAAAAAGAGATCACCCACCAATAGATGATATATAGAATAAAAAATGAGAATAAATATACACAAGAATATTTAATTACACACTTCTGATACCCTCATCAATTACATATCCAAAAAAAATTCATGCCACTCTAATTGGATCCCCTATCTGTCCTTTGTATAATCCTAAAAAATAAAACATTTTTTTTTCATGTCCACTAAGGTCTACATGTAGGGTGTGATCACAAAATTCATTAAGAAACCACTTATGGGGTCCCTAGTATAGGACACAATATTCAAAGTGTAAGTATGTATAAGAAAAATAAATAAATTTATAGAACTCAATAAGTAATTAATCATGACATATCATTGTGTACTAACCAGGTCACCACCACATCGGATCACACCTACCTCCACCAATAATGGTAAATCAATCGATCATTTTAGAAATTTCATACCATGATAAAACATGATCCCCAAACCATTACTTTAGAATCATTTCATATGAAAATGATAAATGGATAAAATTATCTCTTTACTTGGGAATAAACCATGTATCCAAGTAATGGGAACAACCTAACATATCCATTCCCTCTAAAAGAAACTGTGTTCATACTAATGGGACAAGCATCCATAAGAATGTAAATTTAATTTGAATACTAGGAAATTCCTAACATATCTAATCCCATAAGAATAAACTTATTCTCATAATATCTAGGTGTGTATCCATAAAAATAATAAGTGCATTCTAATTTTTAAAGGGAATAATATATATGGGGGTTTGCATCCATTGTAATTAAAATTGTATCTAAATATTTGAAGGGGATATATTATACCCTCCTTTGGGTAAAAATAATAGGTACTCTGAGTCTAACCCTTGAGTCTTGAGTTTTTTATTCCATCAGAAAATAAGCATATTCTCTTAAACAAACTATATAAATGTGGTTTGTTCGGGTACCCAAGTGTCATATCCACCAAAGAAAAGTGTGGGTACAACTCAGTAGGGAATCACCAATGAGGTCCCTAACATAACCAATATAATAGTGTATTCCTAGGTGATATGATCAATAAATAAATAAATAACTTTAGAATCATAATAAAATAATCATCGCCGATCATCAGGTTCTAACATGACACATGGGATCAACCATACCTACTTAAACCAATTCCAAGGTATTTCTAATAATGAAAAATATCATCTAAAACCCAAGGGCATATGCACATTATTCCAAGGAAAACATATCATCCTAAAACTTGAGGGAATTCCTAAACCCTTCTAGGAAACCAAGTATCATCATCTAGAAACTCAGGGGCATGCCCAAACCCTTCCAGGAATCAAAGTATCATTAGAAGGAAACTTAGGTGTGTGCCCGCACCCTATCAGGAAATAAAGTTTCATCATTTTTAAATTCAGGGGTGTACCTACAGTCTACCATAAAACAAATAATTATCATTAATGCAGTTTTTTTTCATTTTTTTCCACATCATTTATTGTATTTAATCTTTTTTTAAGGTTAAAATAATGTTTTTACTTGAATAATTTTTTATTTTTTATAATTTTTAATTTTTTACAATTTTTTTCTAGTTATTAAAACTCTGAATTTAATATTAAAATATTTTTTTAATTGTTTATTTTAGTTATTTAGTTAATTTAAAGTTAAATAAATAAATCAGTTTTCACCATCATTTTTTTATTCCTATTTGTTTAAATTATGTTATTCATTATTTTAATTTTTTATTCATTTTATGTTTTTCAAAATAATAATATTTAATTATTTAATTTCATTATTTATTTATTTTTTAATATTTATTCAATTTTATTTCAAATTATTAAATTTTAGTCTTTTAATTTTTTTTATTTTTTTTTAACAGATTTATTTTTTTGTAATTAATTAATTTACTTATTTTTTTATTCTAATTTTAATTTTTGTACTCAATTAATTAATTTATTCCTTATTTTTATTTTTTGTAAAAAATTAATTTTTTTCGTGTTCTAATTTTATTTCCTTTTATTTATTTGTAATTTTAAATAATTTACTTTTATATTTATTTATTTTTCAAGTTTTAAGTGTCATGATCTCTATACAGACTATGTCAAGTGACCACATGAAGTCTGTGATAAGTATACTAACCATGCATGAAGGGTGGAAACCTACCATGCATTTTATTTTCATGTGACCATGTGTTTTGAGCATACCAATTGTGACACTAGAACCTACCACACCTGCAACTAGAACCTACCTCACTCCTAAACATCTAATCTATAACATCCCATCCTCGATTCCACTAGTCTGGTGCTCCAAGTCGGTGGGTTACGAGGCCTCAAGAGCACCTCCACATATGCCAGAGGCTGTCGACTGGTAGTGAGGGTCTAGGGTGTGATAGTGGGGAGACTATACCCTCATGTCAGAGTAAGAAAACCACAGAAAATAGATAAGTATCATACATAGAAGTAAACAAAAATAGTTTGAAAGTAGTAAATAAACTAAAATATAAGATGTTGTAATAATAAATGAAAATCAAAAAAATCCCAAATAGTTATGCCATACAAACAGCATTGGTCACCCACTGGGATGACCATACAAATATAGGAGTAAAAAATAAACTGAAAATAAGAGTATAGGTCTCTACTACTACCTTTGAGCCAGAACACGTATCTTATCTCGAGACACTATCTAATTTCCCCAGCCCGATCAAAAGAACCCACACTAGCAGATTTGATCAAACATACAACTCTAGGCCTCAGCCCTATCCTCCATGAAATTGTGCTCAACCTGAAAATCATACATAAGGTCCACACGTACATAAAGGTTCACATATAGGGATGAGAAATAGTCTTAGTTGTCCACCCCACAAGAAACCTATAAATGTATTGTTATAAGTGTATGTAAAAGAAACGTACTCAGCCCAGGTAAAACACCACTAAAAAGAAGGTAAAACCAGTAATGTGAAACCACAGTCGAACCTAGTGTCCATAATCCCTAACAACTAGGTAAGTTCCACCATGGATGTCCATATCTATATATGTATACATTTATAGTTCCATTCCTATACATATATATATAAATACAATTATTCCTAAGTAAGTGAATCAAATATATAAAACCCAAATGATACTCGATCATTGGGTCCATAATCCCAATTGCTTGGACATCCTATGCAAGGGCATTGAGATGGATTTCATTCCACTCAAGTCTTGTATCATTAAGTAGATCTCTAGGTCCGTAATACCAATCAACATATACCTTATTCGGCCAACGTCATGATTATATATTTGAGCAAGCTACGCCACCATAGGGGGATACTCTTCCTACACCTGGGTTCACCCGTACTCACCTCCAATCACTAACAAGGATATCGTATACCGACAGTCAATCTTATAAATAAGGATACTATATAGTACATACATACATCCTATAAAAGTTCACTGATTCAATTTTCATACTTCCCAGTCCTATAAATATAGTCTAATGTTTGAGCCCTAGGACTTGGTCTGTAAGTGGTCGTGAAATTCAAAACTTGGATGAATCCTAAGGGTATGAACCTTAGGTGATCTGTAAATAGAACTCACCGGCGAGACGCCATACAACACCCCTTGAGTCTCGTAACTGATTCAAGAGAACGTAATCAGCCCTATCATAGGACAAGGATATCATAATCATCCCCACTACTTGGGAGATCATAATCATCCATGAGTATTGGGTTTCCATGTCCGTATAAAGATAACTCATCAATGAGACTCCATACAACACATCTCAAGTCTCATAACTAATCTGGGAGATCGTAATAATCCTGATCATATGCTGAGGAAATCGTAATCATCCCCACCACTCGAGAGTGTGTAATTTTCCATGATTCTTGGGTCTCCATGCCCATATATCATAATCATAGTACCAATATCCAGATACCAGGAAACACATATGTTCATCCCAAATATATATATATAATCATAATATATATAACCAGGCTCAACTACCAAGTCCCAGGTAGTAACTTTGGGTATATAACACATATGAAATAACATGGTTCAGAACCTGGATCCTAGGAAATAATTTCTGGGCATCACAAAAATCATAACGGAACCCAGTAAGAACATTCGGGTATCCCAAAAGAAATAAAGTCACATCACGTCAAGCTCAATAGCCACCAACTGAGAAGCACCTATGGTAACAATGCTACATTAGTAATAAACATGTCAAATATATAAACAAGGAAGTGAATGTGGCTCAAACTCTCAACCAAACACTACTGCCATATCCCCAATGGCATACAAGTTCATCACAAGTTTTAAGGTTACACTCTCAACCATCTCTACCCAAACACGATGTACTAACTTAGGTTCAGTAAAACAATGGGAACCTACTGGATCCATCAAGCCAAACATTGAAGAGGAATCCTAATAGGTATCCTCTACTCTAAACATAAGAGAAGGAAACCTACTTGGGATCCTTAGCTGAAAAGGTGAACAGAGCAATCCTAAAAGGGATCCCCCAAGGTAAGTAAAATGAGGCATCCTATAAAGGATCCTCATAAATGGTATATGGTAAAGGGATCCTACAAGGGACTCCATAACTCATCATGTAAGAAAAGTAATCCCTCATGGGATCCTTGGTAATAGAAAGAATATAGAGCCATCCTATATAGGATCATCTATGTCAACACTTAATCAGAGGAATCCTATGGAGGATCGTCGAAAGTAACTAGCCTCACGACCTCTCAGCCCAGAAGAGCACATCTAACAAGGGAGACTCCCTCAAAGGAGAACTACCAAGAATTGGTCAAGATAGATATATCATGGATCATATTAGATCAAATTTATCATACTAGGTGGGTCTGAACACCCAAACTATCATTCTCATCCAAGTATCTATCTTAGGAGATGATTGAAATCGATTACTCAAGGAGGAACCTCTCCATTTAGGTAGAAGACCCAAAACACCCATTAGGAGTCCTCAGATCACTCTATGGGTTTCTCCATTTTGATCTATGTGGAAAACTAATCAGAATGGACTACTCTCAGGTCCAATATAGATTCCGAGACAAGAAGACCCAAAAAATACTCAGAGGGTTGAAAAGGGATAGTACACGGTTTGTCACCCTCAGTGCATGGCGTGTACTCCCAAATACCCACATAGGAATGTACTTCCGCTAGTATGGGAATGTAAATTCCATAGGTACATAGTGTGTAAGGAGGGAACATAGCATGTACCCCACATGGGTTACCAACCCATTTCCCTCAACTGGCCTTTCCAGATACTTGGCCAAGCCATGTACTCATTCATGACGTGTGACCCACATGGGGTATGGGTGTGTACTCTACACATCCATGTACACCTACATGGGTTCACCTTTCTAAGTAATTTTCTACATGTTCGAGTAATAGGACACGACTTGTAAACCCCTGTACATGGAGTATACTTCTTAAAATTCACTTTTGATGAAAGGGAAGAATACACGACATGTCACCCAGGACTACATTTCATGTTATCAGTTTCTTCCAAACAAAAAACCCTTGGATCACACCAAAACCCCCATTTTTAACCCCAAATCAGTAGATCAGTCCCCTAGGGGATATTATAGAGAATAATATGGACTTAGATTTATAAAAAGACAAATCTAAAGGGGTTTTGTGGTAAATCTTAAGAAAAAAGCATACCTTCAGGCAGAAACTGTCAAAGATTTGTCTGATTTCACAGTCCACGGTCGTTGCACATCGATCCAGTGCATCGAGAGCTTCATGGTGGAACCTATTTATATTAATCTCCCACTTTATTTCTCCCTCTCCATTTATCTCTTAGGTAATGGAAAAGGAGAATCTATAGGAGGCATATGTGAGAATAAATGAGGAAGGAAAAGAAAGGAAATAAAAGGAAATGAAAGAAAAGAAGACAAAGGAAAGAATGGAAAAAGGGGCATGACCCTGACCCCCAACTCAACTGTATGTCTTGCCTGGAAAAAACTACCCATCTGGACTCAATGGTAAAGACAAAATCTCAATCTAGTGCTCTATTCAAAAGATATCATTTAACGAACTCTCAAGAACAATTTAATATTTAATTGATTGAATATTAATTATTAATTATTCTCCTAAACTTTGAATGGCTCAAAATTCTACAAAACTTATGTTCTAGGGTAAACACCATATTTTGGGACCAAAATAGTGGTTAGAAAAATTATTTGAAGTCATCTTCTAGGGTAAAACTACCATTTACCCCCTTACAAGCATCTGAAGGAAAAAATCAAATTTCTACTCAAAATTATAGTCCAAAAAAACATGGGTCCTTAAAAACTCCCCACTATAAACCTTCTCATCCCTGAGAAGCTTGGTAAAAAGACTAGCAGCCATGATCTCAACCTAATGTTTTGCATGGAAAATCTATATGGACAGTCCAATGACCAACCCCATATCATCAACAACCATCTCCTACATGGAATACATTTAACTATGATCAATCTGGTACTCCCCGTCATAGGAATACCCTTATCGTATTCTTAAAACCAAACTCAGATCTCAAAAGCCCATGTAAACATCAAATTTCAACTGAAAATTAGGTTCACCGCCCTAAAAAACCAATGGTTCACTCCGCCATATGGATTACCTTACACCGCTCCTCGAGTGCAACCTCAACAGGTTTCCTATTCCTAATCAGGAGATACATTTAGAAAGAAAAGGGAGCTCAGTGTAGGGCTGACACTCTCTCAGAATACTCAAGATGAATCAAAAAAGATAATGATCATATTTAACATGAGTTCACTAAGATTCTACAAAAGGGTGTGTACAGCTCCCTCTAATCCACACACACCTTCCTATCAAAACCTGCCCACTATTCATACACAGGTCAACTGTCTTATGGTTCCCCATTTATTCCCGATGTCACCTCTACCACAGAGGGACACTCCTCATTTAAACATAACTCCCAATAAACCAATCCCATGAAAAGTATTGAAAACAATGGTACTCAGATAGCACCTAGCCACTTTCTAATTAAGATTCAAAAGATACCATGCACAACTAGCATGTACCTTTATCACACTACTCAAACTCCAATGATTCATCCATTGTAAGGCTAATTCAATCATGCTAAATGGCACGTCAGTCTCATTAATCAATAATCCCCCTTGGAACTCATCTTCAAAATCGAGCACCTCACCTGCACCACGATTTATTCTGTAACTGCCTATCAGCCAATGTCATTCCAGTCATGAGCATCAACCCACGCTCTAACTACACTAGAAATATTGAAAACACTACTCAATTGGGTCAGGCACCCAAATAGTCCTTCCCACTGAATCCAATATTGAAAAACAAGCACCCAAAGTTTTTTACCAAAAGTTAAAGGCATAAAAAGCCTATAACGCAAATCTTGAGAACCTACCATGCATCAATCTAAAAACGAGTATAAAGCCAAGATCACTATCTAAAAAGGCATCTGGAACCATAGACCATCCTCTCACATAGTCTACCCTAGAAAAAAATGAACGTCGACCTACAAGTTTTTTAGTCAAAATAAGGGCCTATAGGTCTCCCATCTAGACCTACAGAATAAGTCTCGCAATTGGGTTATAATGTCTAACCACCTGTCCCAAAATATCAACCCTCTCAAAAGAAGGTAAAGATCACAACAACCTATGAGGTTCAAAACTTAAAACATAGCCTACAAGGTCCCTGATTCTCATTGATCATCCTCATAAAGAACTACTATTTGGAGGTCACAATACCAACGCAGAAGAGACTAAATTGACACTCATCGGGAATACGTATGATAATACCCCATGGAGGTCCAGTTCGCAATAAAATTATTAGAATACATTGGAACCATACTCAGTGATCTAACTAGATATCCATGACTTGAGAAAAAACTCCCTACTAGGGGTTAAAAAATGGCATCACGTTCCAAAATGACATATTAGGGTTACTACACCTCCTCTGTATGAGGATTGAGTCATCATCCTCAACACCAATTCCTCAACATAGATCCACATAAACTGCCATTAGAATGAAATATATATATATATATATATATATATATATATATATAAGAAGGCCCAAAATAATAGGCCTTAGTCTTCAGTAAAAACAAAAACTATAAGACATTTATGATGTGAATTCTATGTGCTGAATATGATAAATGAGATTACTCTTTCCTTTTGCGGCCAAGATCCAAAATCCATCTCTGACCTCTTGTCAATTTTAAAGAGATAGTGATCCACAATAAATCATAACATATGCACAACATGTGTGTATCTCAAGGAGAAAATAATATACAACTGTAACATCTCATATCAGAATAGAAATCCCATACCCTAGAAACCAGAACTTATTATCAAAATAGGTATTCTCGACACACCAGTCTAATATCCATCACATGTTCTGACACATTTCTAATAATCTTGTCTACCATATCCCAAATATTAAAGACCAAGAAAATAACTCCTCTGATACAACATTGTAACGTCTAAACTCGGATTCCACTGATTCAGTGCTCCAAGATGGTGGGTTACGAGACCTCAAGTGTGCCTTCCCATACGCCAGAGGCTGCCGACTAGTAGTGAGGGACTAGGGTGTGATAGTAGGGAGACTATGCCCTCATGTCAAAGTAAGAAAACTGCGAAAAATAGCTAAGTATCATACACATAAGTAAACAAATAGAGTGTGGAAGCAGTAAGTAAACTCAAATATAACATGCTATAATAATAAATGAAAAGCTAAAAAATTATGAATAGTTATTCCATATAAACAGCACTGGTCACCCACTAGGCTAACCATACGGATACAGGATTACAAAATAAATTTAAAGTAAGAGTACAAGGCTCTACTACTAACTCAGATCCATACCATATTCCAATTATCTAGACACTTTCAAACTACATCATCTCGATCAGAAGAACCCACACAAGCAGCTCCACTCAAACATGCAACTCTGGGCCTCAGTCCTATCTACCATACAACTGTGCTCAACCTGAAAAGTGGACATAAGGTATACATGGGAACCAAGGTACACATGCATGGGTGAGAAAGAATCTCAGTAGGCCACCCCAAAAATCAACCTATAAATGTGCTGTTATAAGTGTATTCAAAATCATTGTACTCAACCTAGCTGAAACATAAATAAAAATAAGGTAAACCCAATAATGTGAAACCACAGTCAAACCCAGGGTCCATAATCCCTGTCAACTGGGAAAGTTCCCCCATGGATGTATGTATCTATATACTTACATATATATAGTCGCATACCTATACATATATACATAGATTTTAATTCTCATGAGTAAGTGAATCAAATACATTAAAACCAAACGATAGTAGATCCTTGGGTCTATAATCCTGATCACCTGGAAATCCTGTGTAAGGGAATTGAGTTGAACATTGTTCCACTCAAACCATGTATCATTAAGTAAAACTCTTGGTCCTTAATTCCAATTGACATATGCATGATTTGGCTAATTCTATAATTATATCTCTGATCAAGAAACATCATCACAGGGAGATACTCATCCTACACCTGGGTTCTCCCATAGTCACATCCAATCACTTACATGGATATCGTATAACAACAGCCAATCCTATAAACAGGGAGACCATATAGTACATTCAGACATCCTATAAAAGGTCATTGAGTTAGTCACCATGTTTCTCAGGCCTATAAATCCATTCCAATATATGATCCATAGGACTTAGTTCGTAGGAGGCCATGACAGTCATAACTCAGATGAACCTTAAGGGTATGAACCTTCGGTGACCTATAAAGAGAACTCATCAGTGAGACACCATGCAACACCCCTCAAGTATCGTAACTGATCTAGGAGAGCGTAATCATCCCGATCATAGGTCGAGGAGATCATAATCATCCCCATAACTTGGGAGATCGTAATCATCCATGAGTATTGGGTCACCATGCCCATATAAAGAGAACTCACTAGTGAGATGCCCTGCAACACCCCTCAAGTCTCATAACTAATCAGGGAGAACGTAATCATCTCTATCATAAGCCAAGGAGATCATAATCATCCCACCACTCGATAGAGAGTAATTTTCCCTAAGTCTTTAGTCTTCATGACCATATATTATAATCATAGGCTCAATAGCCAGATACCACGAAAGAACTTTGGTCATCCAAACAATATATATATAATCACAATATATACATCTAGGTTCAAAATCCAAGTATCAGGTAGTACCTATGGGTATACAACACATTTGAAATAACATGGATCAGAAGTTATATCCCAGGAAAGCATGTCTGGGCATACCAAAAGCATGATGGATCCTAGGAAGAACATCTGGGCATCCCAAAAGAAAGAAAGACACCTTGTGTCAGGCTTAACAGCCACCAACCAAGAAGAACCTCTGGTAACAGCATTGCATCAGCAATAACCATGTCAAAGATATAAACAAGGGAGTTAGAGTGGCCCAAACAACCAATAAAACACTATCACCACATCTTCAAGGGCTTAAAAGTTAATCACATGTTCAAAGGTCACACTAGATACCATTTATACCCAAACCTGATGTACTAACTTAGGTTCGGTCAAACAATGGTCACCCACTGGGTCCCTCAATCAATACAATGAAGAGAAATCCTACTTGGGATCCTATAGTCTAAAAACAAGTGATGAAATCCTACTTGGGATTGTTAGCTAAAACGGTAAATTGAGGATTCCTACAAGGTATCATCCAGGGTAAGAAAACAGAGGCATCCCACATGGTATCCTCAAAAATGGTATATGGTAAAGGAATTCTACAAGGGACTCCTTAAGTCAGCATGTAAGTAAAAAATCCCTCAGGGGATCCTTGGAAATATAAATAATATAGAGGCATCCTACATGGGATCCTATAAGTCAACACATAAGTAGAGTAATCCTACAGGGGTTCCTTTAAAGTAACTGATCTCATAGCCTCTCAAGCTAGAAGGGCACATATCACAATGGATACATCCTCAAAGGAGAACTACCAAGCATTGGTCAAGAGAGATAGATCATGGCTCATCTCAGATAAAAGGTATCAAACTAATTTGGTCTAAACACCCAACCTATCATTCTCATTCAAGTCTCTCTCTATGGATATGACTAAAATTGATTATTGGAGGAAGAACCTCTCCATTTAGGCAGAAGCCCCAAATCAACCATTAAGAGACCTTAGATTGTTCCACGGGTTTCACCATTGTGATATACATGGAAAACTACTCAGAATAGACTACTCTCTAGTCCAATCCTGAATCTGGGGCAATAAGACATGAAAAACTATTAAAGGGTTGAAAAGGGGCGGTACAAAATGTGTCACCCTCGGTACACAGCTTGTACTCCCAAAGGCCCGCATGGGAATGTACTTTCACTATCCTAGGAATGTAAATTCCCCAGGTACATAGCATTTAAGGAGGGATGATGGTGTGTACCCCACATGGGTTACCATCCTGTGTCCCTCAACCAGCCTAGCCAAATACTTTTCCAAGTTGTGTGCTCATACACAGCATGTGACTCACATGGGGTCTGGCCGTATACTCCACATGGTCATGTGCCCCTACACGGGTTCGCCTGGCCGGGTACTCAACTACATGATCGAGTACCAATACATGGATTTTTCACCCCTATACATGGATTTTACTACTTAAACTTTATCTTCCCTGAACAGGAAGGACACACGGTGTGTCACCTTGGACTAAACGCCATGTTATCAGGTTTTCCCAAATTAAAAACCCCCAGATATCCCAAAAACCCATGTTTTTACCCCCAAATCAATAGATCAGACCCCTAGGAACCATTAGAAAGAATAATAGTGTCTTAGATTTAGAAAAGTTCAAATATAAAGGGGTTTTGTGGAAAATTATAAAAATTGTCTACCTTTGGGTGGAAACCAATAAAGCTTCATCTGATTTCATGGTCTACAGATACTGCATGTCGATCCAGCACATTGAGAGCTTCACAGCGGCACCTCTTTCTCTCACTCTCCCTCTTTATTTGTAATATACCTTATTTTCCATGTATTATTTTTAAATATTATATGGATTGATATCGAGACCAAATGCTGAGATGACATGTGATTCTAATACCCGGTGTTCCCGAAATAAATGTTTGAAATAGATTAAAATATTAAATAACACACACGCTCAGTTGTCCAAAAAAAGGGGAATAACTTCTAAATGGATACCCATATCAAAACTCTAAGGGAATCGTTGAATTACGAATAGAGGCTTTACCCTAGTTGCGACCTAACATTGGTCGACATAAGTCTCTTATGAAAAATTTATCATGGGCGCAAAAATGAATAAAATAAATTAATAAAATTTATTTTATTTCAAATTTTGACATAACAACAAGATAAACTTTAAATAATCCCCTAGTCAGAAATCCATGGTTATCCTTATAACCGTATAATTCCTTGGAGATGTTAGAGGGAGAACCTCTAAATAATCCCTTTGATGGACGATGACAAAATATCAGATCCAATATCGGTGTGCACCAATCTTGTTAGATATTGCCAATGACAATGATGTGGTGACCAATATTTTTCAGTGAGGAATCTAAATCTATGTAGGATGTGTTATTTCGATTCTTCTTTCTTGTTCTTTATTTCTATGATGAACACGGCATAATCCATGAACAGATTAGTATGCGGGTCTATCGTACTTATAGGATAGGATGATATTTGAGGGGTTTATCAGGATTTAGTTTTAGAGATTTTTTTATTTGTCCAGTGTTCCTATAGGAACTAATCAAGGATGTAATGAATAATAGATGAGATTCATTCCTTAGGATTGTTCCCTATTCTTTATCACCCCTGATTTCTTGCATTATTGATGTGTGTTCTTAATTCTTCCCCCAACTTTGAACAATTGACCATTGCACCTTCAATTCTAGGCACAAAAATTCGAAACTAGATATACATATTTTGGATGACTCTATGGAGGTGCGATAATGTTGAAGGTGGATGGGTCGAAGCGATTCAGGAGAACTTGTTCTTCATGCGAGTTGCATTGGGATGGATTAAATCGGATTTCCGAGCCGATTGAAGGATCGAAACCCATCAATTCGGTGTTAGGCTGGTGAAACGACCTTGGATCTAGAGTTTTGAGGAAAACGGACCATCAGAATAAGATCTGAAAGGTCATTCGAGGCATGTGGAGGAATAACATGAGTTTCTAGAAAACTCAGAACACACGGCTTGTAGTATCAGCTACATGGCGTGTGTTCATTGTTGGACCACTCGGTGTGTACCCTGATAGGTACACATTCATGCGGTGGAGTAAACAGGTTTCCTAATTGGCTTTTACTCCCCCACATGTTATGTCCTGAACGGGTTATATAGAATACACCATGTACTGGTACAAAGGAAGGAATACATGGGCTGAAGCTGTGTACTAGTACACAACCAGAGTACACAGGTGGACCCCGGATGGAAAAACACGGCATGTGACTCCTTATACACATTGTGTAGCTCATTTTCTACATGACATGTTGAAAATACATGGGCCTTTGTACACAATTAGTAACTAGGGTCAAGGGACACAGCGTGTGACCCTACAACACACTCTGCACCCCTTCCTACATGGCTTGAGCCACTAGTCCTTCATATCTTGGACAAGATTCATTAGGTTTTTTCCCCTTATGCATTCCATTAAGTTAGGTATAGTATCATTTCCTACTCATAGGACTATGATGCCTTCAGTAGGACTTCCTGGATAAATTTGTTGGAATCCCCTACAAGGCCTAAAGTTGGATCCTCTATTCATTCTTTGTACCCTAGGTGGAGTTCTTGGTATCGACATGACCAACACTATGCAGGCATCGATCATCTACATGGAGGGTTAATCCAGATTGAGTTATTGGTATCATCCCATAGACCTATCTATGATCCTCATATGTTGTATCATATCTCTCTTCAGATCTATCAGCATATCTCTCTCATTAAGGTTCCTGATGAGAAGTACCTCTCAGATGAATGTCATCAGTGCTATCATAATCATGAGTGTGTTCTCCTAGATGAGTTCTTTATGGAATCTTTGAGCTTAATTCCTAGGGTTGGTATTCATTGGTTGTGACGTAACTCTAGATTATGTTTCTTGGTTGAGTATATCTATATTTTCATATTATATGTTTTGTAGAAATATAACAATGTAGAGATAACTATATTTTTCCTTTGTTGTATTAATTTTTAGGTTCAGGGTGTCCTACTAAGTATTTTTATACTCACACCTGTATGGGATTTTGCTGAACATATCATGTCCTATACAGAAGATTGATCTTTTGATGGAGTCCTGGGAGAGACTGGATAGACTGAGGTGTGTTCCTGTGGCTACAGACAATAGTCCTAGTATCTTTTTCTTACAAGTTAGACTTGTGGTTACATACTCTTTTTAGTGGGAATGTATTCTAGCCAAGTTTACTTTACTATAATTTCCATCATACTCTGGTTGTGGGATATAGTGGTATTCATGCATCTTTTACTTAGTGGTGTTTACATTTCATCATTTTGTGGGATTGGAGATGTGTGTGTTCATACAGGTACATAGGAAATGCCTCCCATGTTAGTGATATTCCTACTCGGTGATATTCACTAGCCCATGGCCTATTAGAGGTGGGCTTGGGGAGTCACGGCATGGGCCCCATTGGGGCGGGTCATGATATAGTGGTATTAGATCTATTCTGTTCTACTTTAGGACCAAGATTCTGTTCGATTGGTTTGGGGAAACAGTGTTAAGTATTTTGAGTTCGTATTTCATGCTAGGAACTCTAGTATTGGTGTGGCGGCTGACGTATCCATACACTAAGACTCTAATAACCTATTTTTCGACTTAGTACATGAGAACACCGGTAGCAGGGAAAATAATGGTACATTCATCATAAAGGAATAGGTTTCGGTTTCTATGTCATTCTTGAGACAACTCTCCAGATATACTCATTAACCATGGTACGTCTTGTTTTCTTACAGAATTCTTATGTGACATATACTAGCTAGGATTCAGCATCTTGATCACAAGGATGACCCCCTTAGTGATGAGGCTTCAATAAAATGACCAGTTCCCCAGATGTTACCTCCAAGTGGTGCACTAGACATATCGCAACCTATAAAGAAGAATGTGGTACCCGTAGTACCAGTGGATCAGGATCATAGGTTGAGCATGCTTCATGAGTTTCAGTGACAGATACCCCTCAGGTTTCAAGGTGATCCCTACCCATAGGAACTTGAGGACTGCCTTGAGGCGGTGAAAAAATTTATTCATCTAGTTTGGAAACCCACTGATCATATGGTGGTCTTGGTGGAAGGCCTTCTACACTACTCAGTGGGATGATGGTGGAGTTTTGGATATCTAGACTCTAGAATAGGTGACTCTTTCATGGAAATATTTTGAGAGCTTCTTCAGAGAGTAGTTATCACCAGTTACTCTGAGAGTTGTGCATATTTAGGAGATTCTTTAGCTCTAGTGGGGAATCATGTTAGTGGATAATTATTCATCGAGGTTCACCAACCTTTCTAGGTACTTGGTAGATATGGTTAGAGATCAATACTTTAGGGATTGGACCATCAAATTAGGTCTACATAGAGACATTTGAGACAGTGTTATCTCTTTGTGAATTCTAACTTATGATGAGTTTCTTGAGTGATATTTTGTGATTAAAAGATTCTTGGATGAGGAAATATAACTAGTGATAGTTAGTAGCAGATGAGAAAGAGTAGAGACCTCGGTAACAGGGAGTAGATATCAGTCCCAGGGACTTGGATGTGGGAGATGTTTCAATAGTATGTCCTAGGATAGAGGATATGAAGTTCAGGGCTCACAAGGTGGGTCCAGTCATCCTATAGAGAGGCAGTTCTATTCATGTGATGATAGGGTACATCTCACTCGATATTTTCCAACCCAACATACTACTGATCGGGAGACTTTGGATGGACCATCGAGGCAGAGGCAGTGGCAGGAGCTGGCAGATCTATAGGGCAGTGTACATGGTTGAGGAGCTGGGAGAGAAGCAGGAGGTGTTTGATGTTTCTACTTGTTACCACCACTACCCCCAGGTGGTCTGTTCTAGGCTCAAGTATCTATAGGACAAGGGTGGGGATAGCTACATGCGATTAAGGCTTATGAACCAGGGGTCCAAGAAGGATTTTAGGTAGTGTCTTTTCTATTTTAGTTGTAGTACTTTTAGACATGGGTTCAAGTCATTATTTTCTATCCACATATCATATACGAGACCTAGAGATTCTGGTTGAATTGTTGACTCAACCCTTACACTTGGAGACACCTACTGGATAAGACTCAATGATCACACACCTATGTCGGTAGTGTTACCTAACCATTGGATGCTAGAGCTTTGGTTGGAACCTCTTGCTGGTATTGTTGAGGTCTTATGATGTCATTCTTGGTATAGAGTGTTTATCTATAGTACATTCCCAGATTGACTGTTTTAGGAGAAGTGTTAAATGTGTCCACAGTGATGGAATGGATTTTACCTTTTTTGGTGAAAAGGAAACCCAAGTAGCACAAGATGGACTCATTCATAGGAGGGTGCAGTTGATTACTCATAAGTTGGATATCCTGGCCCTCAGTGCAGTGGATGTTATGAGTTTCCAATTTCCTACAATAGTGGCGGAGTACGAGGACATATTTCTTGAATATTTTTTGGGTTTACCTCCCTACCTGGGGATAGAATTCAACATTTATTTACACCTTGGGATGATACTGATATCCACACCAACATATCAGATGGCTCCCACATAGCTTCAAGAGATGAGGTTGTAGTTGGAGGAATTATAGGGGAAGGGATTTGTGAGACCCAATGTTTCACCCTGGGCAAAAACAGTTTTGTTTTCCAAAAAGGAATATGGGATCTTGATGTTGCGTGTGGACTACCAACGCTTGAACCAGGTGACTATGAAAAAAAAGTATCCACTACTGAGGATCGATGACCTCTTTGATTAGTTGAAAGGGGAAATATGGTTCTCAAAGGTTTACCTCGGATCAGGCTATCACCAGCTACGAGTATGGGATGAGAATATATTGAAGACAACCTTCAAATGTTGTTATGGTTACTATGAGTACTTAGTGATGCCTTTTGGCATGAAGAACACCCCAGCAGTGTTCATGGGACTCATGAACCAGATCTTTCAGCCTTACTAAGACCAATTTTTGGTAGTCTTCATCAATGATATCCTTGTGTACTCAGTGTCTAAGGAGGAGCACGTGAGACACTTAAGGATGGTTTTGGATGTACTCTGAGAGCACCATATTTATGGGAAAATCTCTAAGTTCTAGTTATGGATTTAGATGGTCCACTTTCTAGGATACGTTATCTCAGTATATGGAGTGGCAATGGACCCTGCCAAGGTAGAGGCAGTGTAAGCATGGGAGCCACCTAAGAACATGATGGAGGTTCAGAGCTTCCTCAGGCTAGTAGGATATTATCAGAGATTAATACCTGATTTCTATAGGATATTAGAACCTATGAATGATTTGACTTGAAAGGGGAAGCCTTTAGTGTGGACAGAGAAGTTACAGTAGGATTTTTAGCAACTGAGGTAGAGTTTGACGAGAACTCCAATCTTGAGATTGTCGGAGGAGGGTGTTGAGTATGCAATGTTCTGCGATGCATCAAAAACTGAGTTTTGTTATTTCTTGATGTAGAGTCAAGTGGTGATTTCCTATGGTTCATGCCAGTTGATACCACATGGGTAGAATAACATGAACCAGGATCTTGAGTTAGTAGTGGTAGTCTTTGCATTGAATATTTGATGACACTACCTGATGGGTGAGTGGTTAATCATCTACTCTGATCACAAGAGAATCAAGTATATGTTCTCTCATAATGATCTAAACTTGAGACAGAGGCAATGGATAGAGTTCCTCTAGGACAATGACTTTGAGATTTTCTATACTCTTATGAAGGGGAACGTGGTGGTAGATTCTCTCAGTATGAGATATAGTTTTTAGTTGCTGTATGAGGCATCAGATCAGTTGGTCTCATTGTAGTTATCCTTTGTGGATGGAGATAGAACATCTTACCTCTAGTCGATGGTTGTTACCCATCCACTATTACAGTGATTCAGGTAGGCGTAGTTTTGGGATACCAACTTCGAGACCTTATATGCTCAGATATCCACTGGGCATGCTCGTGATGAATATTCAAAAGGTGGGAAGCATGTCATTCTTTTTAGAGGATGTATAGTAGTACTAGTGGTGTTGTAGGAGGAGGTTCTAAGGGAGTTCCACACATCCCCTTTACTGGTACAAACTAGTGTGGAAAAATTTACCAGTACCTCCAACATCAGTTTTGGTTTCAAGGGATGAAGAAGAGAGTGGAAGGGTTCATTTATCGATGCCTTATTTGTCAGTAAGTGAAGGATGAGAACCAGGATCCAGTGGGTTTAGCTCAACCCCTTAATGTTCTATAATGGAAGTTGGATGTGATATCGATGGACTTTATGAAGGGTTTACCATGTACATCTAGGGGATATGATGTTATCTGGGGTGATCGTTAATTGAATAACCAAGTCAGACCACTTCCTAGTTATCTTTGAACAGAGTTTAGTAGAGATATTAGGATGCCTCTATGTGTAGGTGATAGTTCAACTCCATGGAGTTACATTGAATATTGTTTTAGATCATGATGATCTCTTTATATCCTGAATGTGGGAGGGATTACAAGAGGTTTTTGGGACCCAATTACGCTTGAGCATGGCTTTCCACCCACAAACAGATAGCCATATAGAGTGCACCATTTAGGGTTTAGAGGACATGTTGTAGTATTACATGTTAAACTTAGCCCATCGATGGGAGGATCACCTAACACTAGTGGATTTTACATACAAAAATAGATATCATTTCACCATTGGTATGGAACCATTCGAGGCTTTGTACAGGTGACCCTACAGGTCACCAATTTTCTAGACTAACCCAGGAGATTCATCACTCATGGGCCCAGAGTTGGTGCAAACTACTACTGAGAAGGTTCAAATCATCTGGGAGTAGATGAGGACTGCACATAGTTGTCATAAGTCTTATCCTGATAGGTGGTGGAGGCCTTTAGAGTTTGAGTAAGGATACCATGTATTCCTCTATGTTTCACCTGGATGGGGATTATGGATATTTGGTCGGGGAAATAAGTTATCTCTAACATTCATCAGACCTTTTCAGATACTGTGTATAGTTTGATAGGTGTCATACCACTTAACTCTACCTCTGTAGTTAGACCAGGTATATAACATCTTCCACATGTACCAACTGAGGAGGTATGTGCATGACCCATCACACATCATCGATTGGGGTGATCTAGACATTGATGATGGAGTGAATTTTGCTGAGTACCCAATGGATATCAAGGATCAACAAGAGAGGATCCTTCATGGGAGATCAATTTATTTAGTGCATTTCTGGTGGCAGCATGGGAATCACTAAGAGATCACTTGGGAGAGGGAGGCTTAAATTCATGCCCAGTACCCTCATGTTTCTGAGTAGCCTTTGTTTTAGATTTTTAGGGACATAAAGCCCCAAGGAGGGGAGAATGTAATGTCATTGATTTTCTGTGTATTATTTTAAATATTAAATGGATTGATTTCGAGATTTGGAACTAAGACGGCATGCAATTATAAGGCCTTATGTAACCGAAATAAATTTTTAAAATAAATTAAAATATTAAATAACACACACACGTGGTTGTCTTGAAAAATTGGAATAACATCTAAATGGGTGCTCGGATCAAAAATTCGATGGCACCTTTTTAGTTTCAAATAGCGTCTTTACCCTATGAATGGCATAACATTGGTCAGTGCAAGTATCTTGTGAAAAAGTTATCACTGACGAAAAAATGAATAAAATAAATGAATAAAATATATTTTATTTCAAATTTTGATGTAGAGACCGGTTAAAATATAAATAAGTCCCTTGTTAGAAATCTAGGTTTATCCTCATAACCCTATAATTCCTTAGAGATGTCAGAGAGAGAACCTCTAAGGAATCCCTCTGATGGACGATGAAGAAATCTCAAATCCAAGATCAGTACACACCAATCTTGTTAGATCTCAACGATGAGGACAACACAGCGACCAATCTTCATCCGCAAGGATTCCAAATCTTGGTAGGATTCATTATTTAGATTCTTCTTTTCCGTTCTTGATTTCTACAATGAACGTAGACTAATACATGAGAAAATTATCCCACGGGTTGATTGTACTTGTGATATGGGATGATATTTGTGAGGTTTATCAGGATTTGGTTCTATAGATTAGTTTTTGATTCGTTCATCATTCTTACGGGAATGAATAAAGACTATAACAAACAATGGCTAAGGTTCATTCCTTAGGATTGTTCGTTTTACTTTTTCTACTATGATTTCTTGAATTCTTGACGTGTGTTCTTCTTTATTTCTCCATCTTTGAACAATCGATCATTGCAACTTCGATTCTTATGGAAATGATATGAAACTAGAGATACAACTTCAAGATGACTTGATGGAGGTGTGGTGATGACAGTGGAGGATGGATCAAAGTGATTTAGTAGAACCCATTCCTCGACTGAGTTGAATTGAAATGGATTAAATTGAGTTTTTGAGATGATTGAAGTCCTAAACCCCATTGATTCGGTGTTAGGGTGGTGAAAAGACCTTGGATATGGAGTTTCAATGAAAAAGGACCACTAGAACGAGATACAAAAGGTTGGAAGAGGCGTGCGGAGGAAGAACAATAGTTTCTAGGAAACTCAGAACACGCAGCATGTAGTCTTGGCTACATGACATATGTTCATCGTTGGACCACTCTGCGTGTACCCTAGTAGGTACACGGATACATAGTGGAGTACACGGGTTTCTTACACAGCGTGTACTCCCCCACACAACATGGAATAAACTGGTTACATGGACTACCCCATGTACTAGCACACAGGAAGGTATACATGAGTTAAAGTCATATACTGGCACATGACCAGAATACACGGGAGGACCCCAGATGGATGAACACAGCTTGTCACTCCTTATACACTACATGTACCTTATTTTCAACATGAAATGTTCTAAAGACATAGGTCGTTGTACACAGGTTGTACCCGGGGTCAATGGATATGGCATGTGACCCTACTACATGCAGTGTAACCCTTATTACATGGATTGAGCCACTTTTCCTTCGTATCATGGAAAAGTTTCATTAGTTTTTTCACCCCTTATCTATTCCCTAAAGGTAGATATAGTATCATATCCTACTCCTAGGACTACGATCCATACAATAGGACTTCCTAGATAAAGTTTTTGGAAACCCTCGAGAGGCCCAGAGTAAGATCCATTATTCATTATTTGTGCCCTATGTGGAGTTCTCAGTATTGATGTGACCAACAATACATGGGAATCGATCCTCTACTTGGAGGGTTAATCCAGATTGAGTTGTTCATATCTCCCAATGGCTCTGGTTTTGATCCTTGTCTATTTTATTGTATCTCTCTCCAGATCTATCGGTGTATCTCTCTTATGACAGTTCCTGATGAGTAGTACCTCTTTGATGGACATTATTGGTCGCACCAAAATTTATCCAAGTTATAGGGTGTAAGTGGTCACTTGTAGTACAGTTTAGGTTATCGAATCCATAGGGGCAAAATAAGTAAACTTGAGAAACTCATAATTGATGGAGGATTGGATATGGAGTGTCCAACTATTTGTATTGATTTTATTTGAATAACTATTGAATCAATTTAAAGAAACCAAAAAAATACAATGACTTGAATTAAAACAATTAATGTTGATGGTTTGATCCTAGGTTTTTCCTCAGGGTGGATTGGATGAATTTATTTTCTTAGAAAATTTCATATCATTTATTCGAGATGTATCAAAACAATGAGATAATTCTCAAAAATCATTCACTAATTTAATATCTACAAAAATTCCAAGGTTAATCACCAATTCACTTAGAGAATCACTTTCATGATCACTATAAGGAATTGGATTTTACTAGCACTCAGAATGTGTCATTGTTAATGTGGGTGAAGACATAGAATAATGTAACTCCTCAAATGGAAATCTTAAAATAATGAAAATATTTAAATATTAAGTACATGAAATAACATTCAATACCTAACCGTGATACTCCCTTGGATCGACCCATAATAATTTATCCCTCCATTGATGTTATTATATTAATGGAAGTGGGTAGTAGACTCATAAAGGTGGAATTGAAGAAGAAGAAGAAAACTGAATTATGATCACTCCATCATTGTGTGATAAAATTCACAAGTGCTGGTGTGAATAAGATCACACCTTGATTCAATGGTATCAACGTCATATTGAAAAGAATAAAATAATAGAATATTAATAAGAACTTTTATTAATAAGTGATGTTGAATGAAAAACATACATGATAAAAATTGACGATGTGATTAAAAAATGAAAGTGGGAAATTACAATTGAAAGTAAAAAACATCGATAGAAAGGAAAAACATGGATCCTAATTCCCTTCACCACCAGCTCTTTATATAGGAATATTTGGAGCCTTAGGTTGACCCACCATCAATACATTCCTTCCCCATTAATTTAGAGATTCAAAATAAGGGTGATAAAATCAAGGGAAATTTTCCATTTCAAAGTTGACTAGGAAAATCATCCATATTCATCCCCCTTTTTTATATAGGAATTTTTAACTAAATATAACCAAATAAGAAGGGGTGTTATCAAGAAAATATCTTCCTAAATGTTTCCTCTAACATCTGTAAAAAAATTAAAGAAAATTGGACCATGCTTTTGGATGTTATGCTCTATCTAGTGGAATTAATTTATGGGAATTCAAATCTGGACCACCATTTAAATGTCAACTTGGGATCCCTTTATCTACATGAAAAATTCAGAATTAGATTTGGACACAATTGAATTAAATTATCACCATAATTTTATCTTTATACAATAAATTTTTTAGCTTCATTGGTCTTGGATTGTGGGCTCCACTTTTGTTTGATAGGCCTTAGGCCCATTATGCTTTGTCTAGAAAATTTCTGGATTCATACTCAAAAATCTACATCTTCCCTTGAAATTAATCCATCAGTCATAAAATATAAAATGTTCTGATCAAAGTGATAAATCATATTCTGAAATATCAATTTCAAATAATTAAAATAATGAATTCCACAAGGAGATGATTAATTGGTCTTAAATTGACACTTTAAACATGAATTGCACAATGATGTAAAATGAAGTTAAATTTATGATTTGGACTAAAATTAGTGTTTATTTACATTGAAACACATAAACATTAAGATATTAAGAGTTAATATTAGCCTCTTTCAGTGGCTAATCACACCCCCCCCCCATCTTGAGTTTTTCTTTTCACGAGGAAAAAGTATCTAAAAATATGAAATTAAATTGAATTTTGTAAAAACATTTTAACATACATTGCTCACCAAAAGACATCATGCCACACAATCATGAAACCTATCAAAATAATTTCACACAAGCTAGGTTCACAAGAATATACCTTGGACAATACCATTCCTTGCTTCAAATTCAGTGCCATATTTCATCCAATTTCAATTAAGCATGATGATGTGTTGTGTATCTCAAAAGACATGGGGTATATTTTTTTCAAGGGGAAATAAATGGATTTTCTAGGTGGGAATAAAATTAAAATTTAATATGATTATCCAATTTTTTTGTTTTTGTTTTTTTTTTTGTTTTTTTTAACCACACTAGATATTAATAAGACAAGCTCTGGGAAAGAAAACTATGAAGTCACGATCCCTAAGTGTCGAACGCCACACATATTGTCAGTTCCATGCTCTATAATAGAGATATAAAGCCTAACTCTTGGAAAATAACTATGGATTCATGATTCCCAAGTGTCTAACTCTGCACATTTTGAAAAAACATAGCTCTATGTGGTCATTATTTCAAAAATAATTGGGATAATCAAATTATACTAAAAGTGACCCTAAACCCTATTCTATGATGAAAGGGACCCAATAACTCAAATTTACACCCAAGATCCAACAGGCGTGAATTGTGGCATTTTGATTAAGTTGATTAAATGCACCCCCATTTCTATTATCTTTTCCCTTTTCTTCACTTTGAATCATAATTTTATTATACTCCAATGGAGTATCAACATAATTACCCCATCATAAACCAAATCTGGAATCAAACTGAAAATGAATATTGGAAATCACCTCACATAGAAAATTTCATTTATCAAACCTTGAATGAATACCCCACACATGATGAGATGTTCAATCTTTGGGTTGATGAACATTTAAAGGATTAATTTCCAACCCTTTCAAGTATGGTTAATGAGATCAAACATAATGAATTCCATGATTTCCAAACTCTTATCTAGCCCAATTCCCAAAACATTCTTGAACAATTATGTGAACAAATGGATAAAATGAATTCGGAAGTTTCATCATTAATATTATAAATAAAAAGCATTAAAACATCTATGCAACCCATTCTCACTCAGGATGTCCCTTTCTCAACATTTATAGAAGAATATTATTACATAAAATCCTCTCATAAACAACTCTAAGTTTTTACTCCTTCCATGAGTGTGAAAAATAATGAAAAAACTAAAGTAATGATTCCCAAACCCTCAAAAGCATCAAAATTAGAGGAAAATGTTGAAGAAACCACTTTAGAATATGAAAAATTAGAGCTGGATGATGTGGTGAATTTTTTAGGGAATATTGAGATTCAACATGAGGAACCAGAGTGAATTGTTGAAGGGTGTCTAAATCATGATGAAATTGATTTTCTGAATTCATATGATTTAAACTAGTATCCATGGATTGAATTTCATTTATATGGCTCCGTTGATGATTTTTCAAAAACATCAATCACTAAACCCTTTGTCGAAATCACAAACATCAAGTCCATACCCATTTCTGACACTCATCTAAAAAAAATTTTGGTTGAAACATCTATTCAAATGGAACCAAATGGGTTGAGAATTTTTTAAAATCAAATTGATTTCAATTATATGTCCCTATTTGTGTATAAAATTGCTAACGAACCCAAGATCAAATTCAAATTAAATAAATCATCTCTCAATTATTCCATCATAGGGGATAGTCAAAAAAATCTTTCATCATTTCATACACTCTTAAATATAATAAAAAATGCTCCTTGATGAATTATACAATATTGGGAAAGAAATTAGATGGACCCATTTTGATATTCATGGGATTATCCCTTTCACTTATACCCATATGATTTTTCTTGAATCTATTTCAAAACCATCCTGCCAAACCCAAGGGAGAATCAATCTTAATTTAGTTGAAGTATAGAAATATAGGATTGTTAAAATTTTAAAAGTTGGTGTTGGTTAAACTGGGGGGTCGAAGTCAAGATAACGACTTTAAATTAAGCACTTTCCAGGAGGCAACCCAACTTCTTCATTTTTTTATTTTTTTTGTTTTTATTTTTTTGTATTTTGTTTTTCAAGGGAACCCCTTGGTGTTCCCAATGTGATCTAATTTCTCTTGTGTGTGAGATTTAGTTTTTGATGCATTTTATTATTTCAAAATAAAACCATTGCCTTCTAAAGTTCAAACTCAACCATCAATCATCCTTGAGGATTCTATATGCGATGTGAATCCAAAGCAATAAATTTCTTATTGATGGACCATCAACTGCAAACTAGGTGATTCAATTCCTTGAATTCATTTCAAATCACATTCTTCCCCTCTTTATTCCCAATTCTGATCTCTCTCTTCTATTTTATTTCAACATTGAGGGAAGTTTCATTCTAAGTTGGGGAGAGTGAAAATATGATATTTAAAAAAAATCAATTCATTATTCTTTCATGTGTTAATGTAAATTGGGAATCCTGAAAACTAAATGTAAAATGATCTTGAATTCCTTGATTATGATTTTAATGTATGTTTAAGTTCATGAGCATAGTTTTTATGTAACAGGATTCTTCTATCAATGTTGAGGAAAAGACATCCTGGGAAGGAATGGGTTCCATAGATTTTTCAATGCTTTTTATTTCGAATCTCAATGATGAAACTTTTGAATTAATTTTATCCATTTTTTCACACAATTGTTCAAGAATGTTTTGGGTATTGGGTGGGATAAGAGTTTGGACATCGTGGAATTCATTATGTTTTATCTCATTAACCATCCTTGAAAGGTATAGAAATTTTTCCTTTAAATGTTCATCATCCCAAAGATTTTTCATCTCATCAGGTGTGGGGTATTCATTCAAGTGTTTATTAATGAAATTTTTTATGTGAGGCGATTACCAATATTTATTTTCAATTTGATTCCAGATTTGGTTTATGATAGGGTAATGGTGTTGATAATCCATTATAATATAATAAAATTTTTATTCATAGTGAAGAAAAGGTAAAATATAAGAGAAATGGGGGTAATAAAAGGAAATTATAGTATCATTGTTGGGGACCAAAGTAAGTATCTTAGACACTCACCTTCTTTTCACATTATTCATTTCACATTGTTCTTTTCTTAAGTCATTAGCTAGACTTGGACCCCCATATTAACCAATACCAACTTTCAAAATTTTAACAGTCCCATCTTTCTCTACTTAAACTAAATTGAGATTGAGTCTCCCTTGGGTTTGGTAGGAAGGTTTTAAAATTGATTTGAGAAAAATAATATGCGTCCAAGTGAAAGCTCTAATCCCATGAATATTTAAATGGTTCCATCCAATTTCATTCCTAATATTGCATAATATGTCAAGAATAATTTTCTATTTATTAGATTCAAGAGTGGATGAAATGATGGAATAATGTTATTGATTATCCCCTATGATGGAATAATTAAAATATGGTGTATTGATTTTGAATTTTATCTCGGGTAGGTTATCACTTTCAAACACAAATAGGGACTTAGAATTGAAATCAGTTTGATTGTCAAAATTTCTCAACCCAATTGGTTCCCTTCGAATATATTTTTCAACCAAAAAAATTTCTAGATGAGTGTCAAAAATGGGTATGGACTTGATGTTTGTGATTTCAAAAAAGGGTTCAGTGATTGGTGTTTTTGAAAAATCATCAATGGATCTATATAAATGAGATTAAATAAATTGATACCATTTTCCCTTATGTGAATTCAGAAAATCAATTTCATCATGATTTAGACACCCATCAACAATTCCTTATGGTTCCTCATGTTGAATCTCAATATTCCCTAAAAAATTAAACACATCATCCAACTTTGATTTTTTATATTCTAAAGTGGGTTCTTTAACATTTTCCTCTAATTTTGATGCCTTTGAGGGTTCAGGAATCATTAATTTATTTTTTTCATTATTTTTCACACCCTTGGAAGGAGTAAAATCTTGGAGTTATTCATCAGAGGTTTTTATGTAACAATATTCTTCTATAAATTTTGAGGAAGGGAAATCCTCAGTAGGAATCAATTCCATAGATGTTTCAATGCTTTTTATTTCTAATCTCAATGATGAAACTTACAAATTAATTTTATCCATTTTTCACACAATTTTTCAAGAATGTTTTGGGTGTTGGGCTAGATAAGAGTTTTTACATTGTGGAATTTATTATTTTTGATCTCATTAACCATCCTTGAAATGTCTAGAAATTAATCCTTTAAATTTTCATCATCCCAAAGATTGTACATCTCATCAATTGTGGGGTATTAATTCAAGGGTTGATAAATAAAATTTTCTATGTGAGGTGATTCCCAATATTTATTTTTAATTTGATTCCAAATTTGGTTTATGATGGGGTAATTATGTTTATACTCTATTGGAGTATAATCAAATTATGATATATAGTGAAGAAAAGGGAAAGGATAAGAGAAATGGGGGTGATAAAATAGAATTTTTGGTGAGAAAAGAAGGTGAGTGTCAAAGATACTTACTTAGGTCACTAAAAACGGCACAAAAATTTGTTTGTACCCAAATTTAACCAAGTTATATGGTTTAAGTGGTCTTTTATAGAAAAATTTGGGTTATCAAATCCATAGGGACCGAAGAAGTGAATTTGAGACACTCAAAATGGATGGAGGATTGGCTATGGAGTGGCCAACTATTTTTATTGATTTAATTTGAATAATTAGTGATTTAATTTAAATAACCCAAAAAAAATACACAATGAATTGAATTAAAACAATTAATATGAATGGTTTAATCCTAGGTTTTTTCTCAATGTGGATTAGATGAATTTATTTTCTTAGAAAATTTCATATTGTTTATTCAAGATGTATCCAAACAATGAGATAATTAACAAAAATCATTCACCAATTTAATCCCTACACAATTGAAAATATAATCACTAATTCACTTATAGGATTAAATTCATGATCACTCTAAGGAATTGGATAATACTATCACTCAAAATGGGTCATCATTATAGTGGTTGAAGACAAAGAAGAATGTAACTCATCAAATGGAAATCTTAAAATAAAGAAAAGATTTAAGTATTAAGTACGTGAAATAACATTCAATCCATAACCTTGATACTCTCTTGGATAAACCCATAAGATTTTATCCCTTCATTGATGTTATCTTATCAATGAAAGTGGGTAGTAGACCCGTGAGGGTGGGATTGAATAAGAATAAAAAGAAAAATTGAATTACGATCACTCCACTGTTGTGTGATAAAATTCACAAGTGATGGTGTGAATAAGTTCACACCTTGATTAAAAGGTATCAACATGATATTGAAAAGAATAAAATAATATAATATGAAGAAGAAATTTTATTAGTAAAAAGTGGTGAATGAAAAACTTACATGAGAAAAATTTACAATGCAATTAAAAAATGAAAGCAGGAAATTACAATTGAAAGTAAAAAAAAATTGATATAAATGAAAACATGGATCCTAGTTATCTTCACCATTGAATCCTTATATAAGAATATTTTGAGCCTTAGGTAAACCCACCATCAATACATTCCTTCCCCATTAATTTAGAGAGTCAAAATAAGGGTGACAAAATCAAGGGAAATTTTACATTTCAAAGTTGACCATAAAAATCATCCATATTCATCCCCCTTGTTGATGTGTGAATTTTTAACTGAAGATGATTGAATTCGTAGGGGTTGTAAAAGGAAAATATCTTATTCCTTGTTTCCTATATAATCATTAAAAATATCAGGAAAATTATACCATCTTTTTTGAAGTTATTCTCTATTTAGTTGAATGACTTTATGGGCATTCAAATCGGGCCCACCTTTTAAATGTCAACTTGGGCTCCCTTTATCTCCATAAAAACATCATAATTAGCTCAGGAAATAGTTGGATGAAATGATACCCATAATTTTATATTTATATAGTAAAAATTTGAGCTTAATTTGGGCTTTTATTATGGGCTCCAATTTTGTTTGATGGGCCTTAGGCCCATTATGCTTTGTCCAGAAAGTTTCAGCATTAATGCCCAAAAATATACATCTTCCCTTGGGATTCATCCATCAATCATAAAGGATAAAATGTTCCAAAAAAAAGTGATAAATCATATTAAAAAATATAAAATTAAAATAATTAATATAATTTATTCCAAAAGTAGATGATTAATTGGGCCCAAATTGACAATTTAAACATAAATAGCACAATGATGTGAAAGAAAGTTTAATTTATGAATTAGGATAAAATTAGTGTTTAATTAAATTTAGACACATCAATATTAAGATATAAGAATTAAATATTATCCTATTTCGGTAACTAATTAGTCACCAGTGATATCGTACTCAGGATTTTGTTCTCCCAGATGAGTGCTTCGTGGAATCTTCGAGCTGAATTCTTAGGGTTGGTATGTAGTGGTTGTGACTTACCTCTAGATTGTGTGTCTTGGTTGAGTATATCTGGATATTCTTGTTATATGTGTTATATAAATATACCTATGTAGATATGACAATATTTTTTTCTTTTTTGTATTTATTTTTTGTTTTGGGGTGTCCTATTGAGTATTGTTATACTCAATTTTGCATGGGTTTTTCCCACACATGTTGTGTCTTGTGCAGACAATCGACCTTTCACGAAGTCCTAGGTGGACCAATACCAGATGGTGCTCTATGAAATTGGATAGACTAAGGTTTGTTTCTAGAGCTACAAAAAATAGTCCCAGTACCTTTTTCTTACAGGTTGGACTGGTGGTTATAGACTCTTTTTGATGGGCTTTTATTCAGGCCCTATTTACTTTACTTTACATTTCGTCGTACTCTGGTTGTGGGATATTTTGTTATGCATGCATTTTATACTTAGTGCTTTTTATATTTTATCATTTTGTGGTCTTGGAGATGTGTGAATTCATATATGTACATAGGCAATACCTCCCATGTTAGTGATATTCCTACTTGGTGTTAGTCACCAGCCCCTGGCCTATTGGAGGCGGCCTTGGGAAGTCTTGGCATGGGCCCCACTAGGATGGGTCATGACATTATTTCTCCCTATACCTTTTTCTATTAGGTCACAGAAAAGGAGGATCCACTAGAGTCGTTCACAAGAAGGAAGGAGGAAGGAAAATAAAGGAAACAAAAAGAAAAGAAAGAAAATAAGAAAATGAAAAGAAAAGAAAAGAAAAACGTGTCTTGGTTGGTCCCGGAGCCCAACTCGAGTTTATGTATCACTAGGGAGAAACTCTACATTTCAGAATTGATGATGAAGATGGAATTTTAATTTTATAATCCATTCAAAATATATCTCTGAAAAAACTTGCATGAACAATTTAATATTTAATTTATTAAATATTAAATATTAATTATTCCGCTAAAATTTGAATGGACCGAAATTATACCAAACTTCTATCCTAGGGTAAAAAACACAATTCTGGGACCAATAGAGTGTTAAAAAATTTATATGAAGTCATCTACTATGGTAAAATAACCATTTTACCCATTATAATAATCTGAAAGCAAAAAAAAATCAAATTTTTGTTCAAAATTGTAGTCTGGAAAAACATGGGTCCTTACACAAGCTACCATGAAAGAAAGAACCTACTGTAAGAACACCTCATGGTCAATACAATGACCATGTGGAATTAACATGTGTACAAATTATTACCTATCTTGTTTCACTCCTAGTGACTATTCAACTATCCATACATCCACTACTTACCATGTGATTAAGAAGATGCCAAGCGAAGCCACCAGATGAAGAACCCTTGTTAGGCGAGTTTAGTGTTGTCATCGATGAAGTAGAGATCCATGGTCACACCCCTTGTGATTGGTAGATATCCCAAACCTAAGCCATGTGTCACACCACTGAAGATGAAGATGTTACATGTTCGAACTGTCACTATCATGATACAATCTCATCATACCATTTGTTGAAAATAAATCCAATTGAACTCCACCAAGACTTATCGAAGAAGGATACTGGGAATGAGATTCCTACCTATGTGTTTGATTGTTGTCACTTATAGAAGGAGTCATATATTTTTTGGAAAATATTTAGGTAGATGAAGAAGATGGATTTCACCTTTATGTGTGAATTGAATTCATTTTATAAAAGGGTTTAATCCACCCCCACTTTGATGATGTAGGTTTCTTGTTGGAAATTTACCTCGATAATTTCACCAAGATTTGGGGGAAATCAAAAACCAATTTTTGACATCCCCATAACTCGTATCTTGGGACAATTTTTGGATAATTTCTTGGATTGAAGTTGAGTTAACTCATAAACGATCTCATCATCGCTTATTTATAAATCGAAATCGATGTGAATTTCATCAGTTTAAACTCATAGTTTTGGTCAATGAACACATTGGTTTGACTGAAACAAGGAAACTATTGATGAGGGTTACCCATTAGAATTTCAAAAAAAAACCCAAATCCAATAGTTACGACTAATGAAGCCAGATCCTGGGAAAGCATGTATGGGCATCCCAACAAGCATAACGGATCCCATGAATAATGTTCAGGAATCCCAAAAGAAAGAAAGATTACTCGTGTTAGTCTCAACAGCCACAAACCAAGAAGCACCTCTAGTAAAAATGTTTTATCATCAATAACCTTGTTAAATATATAAACAAGGGAGTGAGGGTGGCCTAAATTCCCAACTGAACACTATTACCATAACCCCAAGGGCTTACAAGTTTAGCACAGGTTCTAAGGTGACATCGTCTACTATATCTACCCAAATCTGATGTACTAACTCAGTTTCAGTAAAAAATGACCACCTGCTGGGCCCCTCAAGCCAAACCCTGAAGAGGCATCCAACTCAGGATCCTATATTCTAAACACAAGCAAAGACATCATACTTGGGATCTTTAGTTGAAAAGTTAAACGGATAAATCCTACAATGGATCCTCTAAGGTAAGAAAACTAAGGCATCCTAAAAGGTATTTTCATAAATGGTATAGGGTAAAGGGATCCTACAAGGGGATCTCTAAGATAGAGTGTAAGAAAAGGAATCCATCAGGGGATCCTTGTTAATATAAATAAAATAGAGGCATCTTGTATGGGATCCTCTAAGTCAACACAGAAGTAGTGGAATCCTACAAGGGGTTATAGAAAATAACTGGTGTCATAGCCTCTCAGTCTAGAATGGAACATCTAATAAGGGAGACGCTCTGAAAGGAGAAATATTAAGCATTGGTTAAGAGATATAGCTCATTGATCATCTCAAATCAATGTTCTCAAATTAGGTTGGTCTGAACACCCAACCTGTCATTCTCATTCAACTCTCTCTCTCTCTCTGGAGATGACTGAAATAGATTACCAGAGGAAGAACCTATCCATTTAGGTAGAATCCCAAAAACACCCATTAGGATTCCTTAGGTCTCTCCACAGCTTTAACCATTGTGATCTATGAGGGAAAATACTCATAATGGACTACTCTTGGGTCAAATTCTAACTCTAGGGAAAGAAGCCATGAAAAACCCTCAAATGGTTGAAAAGGGGTAGTACATTGCATGTCACCCTCGGTACACAGCCTGTACTCTCAAAGGCCCACATGGGCATGTACTTCCGCCATCTTGGGCATGTAAATGCCCCAGGAACACAGCGTGTAAGGAAGGAACATGGCGTGTACCCCACATGGGTTACCAGCCCATGTCCCTTAATTGGCATGGATGGATACTTGTCTATGTTATGTTCTCATACATGGCGTGTGACCCACATAGAATCTGGTTGTGTACTCCACATGGACATGTACCCCTACATGGGTTCTCCTAGCCGGGTACTCAGCTACATGGTCGAGTACCAATACACAGTGTGTTTACACCTGTACACGGTGTCTACTCCTTAAATTTCATCTTCCCCAAATGGGAAGAAAACACAACATGTCACCCTAGAATACCCACCATGTTATCAAGTTTTCCCAAATGTAAAACCCTCGGATCACCTTAAAACCCCCACTTTTACCCCCAAATAAACAAATCAGTCCCCTAGGGGTCGTTAACAAGCATAATAGGGGCTTAGATTTCGAAAATAAAAAATCTAAAGGGGTTTTGAGGTAAAATTTTAAAAAAAACATCCTACCTTCGGGCAGAAACCACTAAATCTTCACCTGATTTCGCGGTTCATGGTTGTCGCATGTCAATCTAGTGCATCGAGAGCTTCATGGAAACACCTCTTTTTCTCCCTCTCCCTGTTTATTTCTCCATCTCCCTTTCTCTCTTAGGTCGCTATGAAGGAGGATACATAGGATTCATACATGAGAAGGAAGGAGGAAGGAAAATAAAGGAAAGAAAAAGAAAATAAAGAAAAGAAGAAAAAGAAAAGAAAAGAAAAGGGGGTATGGGCCAGCCCTAGATCCCCACTTAAGTTTATGCCTCACCTAGGAAAAACTTATTGTTCCAAGTCCAATAAAAGAGATGAAATCTCAATCTGATACTTTTTTCAAAGATATAGTCGAACAAAACTGCATGAACAATTTAATATTTAATTTATTAAATATTAAATATTAATTATTCCTCAAAAATTTGAATGGCTCATAATTCTAATAAACTTATATCCTTTGGTAAAAACCTTATTTTGGGACCAATATAGTGGTTAGAAAATTTATCTGAAGTCATATTCTAGGGTAAAACTATCATTTTACCCCAATTACAAGCATCTGAAAGATAAAATTAAATTTCTATTCAAAATTACAGTTCGGAAAAACATGTATCCTTACACAAGATACCATGAAAGAGAGAACCTACTATAAGAACACCTTATGGTCAGTACAGTGACTATGAGGACTTACCATGTGTGAAAATGATTATCTATCTTGTTGCACTCCTACTGACTATGAAACCATCCTGAAAACCCCTACCAACCATGTGAATAATAATATTCTAAGATAAGTCACCAGATGAAGAACCCTTGTTGGTCGAGGCCGGTGTCGTTGTCAATGAAGTCAAGATCCATAGTCACACCACTTGTGATTGGTAGAGAGCCCAAACTTAAGCCACATGTCACACCATTGAAGATGAATATTTCCAAGTTCAAACTGTCACTATCCACCATCATACAATCTCATCATGCCCTTTTTTTACACTAAATCCAACCAAACTCCTCCAAACCTTATTGAAGAAGGAGACCAGGAATGATTTTCCTGCCTCCATGTTGTGGCTTACAAAAGGAGTCATAGATATATTGGAAAATATATAGGTGTATGAAGAAGATATATTGAACCTTGATGCATGAAATGAATTCAATGTTCAATAGGGTTTAATCCACCCACACTTTGATGATGTAGGGTTCTCGATGGAGATTTCCCTTGATAATTTCACCAAGATTTGGGGGGAAATTGAACACTAATTTTTGAGAGACCCACAACTCAAATATTGGGATAATTTTTGGAGAATTTCTTGGATTGAAGTTGAGTTAACTCATAAGTGATCTCATCATCGCTTATTTATAAATCGAAATTGGGGTGAATTACATCGGTTCGATCTCACCGTTTCGGTCAAAGAAAACATTATTTTGACTGAAATGAGGTAAATTTTGATGAGGGTAACCCGTTCGAATTTCAAAAAAAACCAAAATCCAATAGTTGCGACTAATCACATTATTAGTCGTTTAAATAAAATATTTTAGTTTTTTTATTTTTTTTATTTTATATATAGATATATATATATATAACAAAACATTTTACTAAATATATATCTTTTTTAAAAATAATAATATAATTTAGGCAAATATATATTTTATTGAAAAAAAATCCCAAATCTCCTTTTATAGGGGTTGAATTATTGGATTATATCCACATTTTCAATGTGGGGTTCTTCCTTTTTATTAGTCCATCTCATAAATACTAGAAAAATTTGTCTTGACCAATCAAAAACACCCTATTTAAAGAAAATTGAATAATAATATAACAAGATCCATCCCCAATATAGAAAAAAACCCTTAATTGAGTTCTCTCCTCACCAATTGAAGATGAATTCACATCAAAATATGAAGTTATTTGCCATTGAAGATCATCCAAAATCTCACTGGCACCACTCAAAAATCTAAAGTCAATAGAATAAATATTATTTTCATTGAATCTTGACACATATTTATCAGTATAGAGGATACCTGAGATGGCCAGTCCGTGAAAATAAAATCCCAAATCTTTCTTCTACTTGATAAATAAACCAACCACATTTATCCCTCTTCAGATTTACTAAAGTCGATCATAATCTTGAAGATGATATCGAACTCGCATGTGATGATTTATACTAGCTAGATTTGAGATCCACAAGATGAAATGAAATAGAGGCTTACTCGAGAATCCACCAATGATGTAGTTGAACCCAAATCAAGACTAAGGTTCGACAACCCCAATTCCATTTGAATCTGAAGATAAAGAAATTGATTCCATTGATTGTTGTGATCAAAGTTTTATGCAATATGCATGGGGTGTCCCAATCTTCAAGGGGTGGGGAGGAAAATGAAGGATGTGGTTTGGGGATAAGTGGAAGATGATTGGTAGGGATAGTAGATGAAAGTATTCAATAAATTCTATAAAGAGTGTGACCTACTACTTAGACAACACATTCATGGGAGGGATGTGATAACCAATCCACACAACAATGAACTTGGGCTGACACATGGAATTGGAGGATTTTGTGATCTTGGATCTCCAATCTAACTTTTATATTGATAAGGAAAGAATTCTCAATATCTAGGGCAAAATGGAACAATTCTCACACAATGTAGAGACAAAAGCATAATCTCTCAATTAAAATATTGAATGCTATACAAGTGCTATGGGGTGGATATTTATAGCCAAAGGGGTGGTAGAATAGTAAAGGGTATAATACCATAAATTTCTAAAGTATAAACTACTTTGTTCCATTGAATTCAAAAAGATAAATTCTACCAAATACATTTTGGAAAAGTACCAAACCACTTTCCAACTTTATCCCACCGGATTTGACTTCGAGTGCATAGCCCACCAAATTTGACTTTGGTGTCCAAAGATGCCATTATAGAATCCTTCATTTGGGAAAGGATTCCCAAATTCTTGAAACCATGTGGTCTAAGAATTAAACATCATGGTTTGGATTGAATAATTAATATTATAGGCCCATTTTCTCCATCCATTTAAGGCAAGATCCATTGGGCCTTTAATGAAGAGATATGGGCACCCATTGTAGTATTCAACCTATTTAATCTCCCTCGAGTCATCGGGCCTTTCAAATCCAACTCCTCCACCTAGGAAATTGACTTGGTGACTTCAATATGGTTCTCATCATCCTCCCACTCTTGAAAAGGAGTATTCCTCAACTCTTCATCCTCTATACCAAAAAAGAAGAAAGATCAAAAACATTGAAAGTGTCACTTACACTATACTCACCTGGGAAATATATCTTGTAAGCATTAGTGTTGGTTTTCTCTAGAAATTAGAAAGGTGCATATCCTCATGGAATGAGTTTTTATTTCCGCTTGTTAGGAAATATATTCTTTTTCATATGAATCTATACTAAGTCACCAGGATTGAACAACACTTGTTTGCGACCCTTGTTTTCATTATCAATATATTTATGGGTCACCCACTTGATATTTTTCCTTTTATTTTCATAGATTTATTTGATGAATTTTGTACATCCTTTCACATCTATGTTAGTTTCTTCCTACAAAGGAAAAAGAACTAGATCAATAGGGGAAAGAGGGTTAAAACCTTAAACAATTTCAAATGGAGAATATTGAATAGTGGAGTTCTTGGCCCTATTATATGTGAATTCCACATGTGGTAGAAACTCTTTCCAATTCTTTAGATTCTTCTTGACAATTGTTAGTGGAAGGTATGATAGTGTCCAATTGACCACCTTTGTTGTCCCATCAGTTTTTTGGATGACAAGTAGTGTAAAATAGTAACTTTGTACCTAGTTTTCTCCTCAAGGTCTTCCAAAAGTAACTGAGGTATTTTGTGTCTAAATCTGAAATAATCGACCATGGAATTCCATGGAGTTTGACTAATTCCTAAAATAAAAGTGTTGCAATGTTAGTGGAATCATATGTTTTGTGACAAGGAATAAAATGTGTCATTTTAAAAAACTACTCCACAAAAAAATGGAATCTCTCCCCCTCTTAGTCCTTGGTAACCCCACAATAAATTCTATTGATATGTCCTCCGAAGGGGTGTTGGGGATTGGGAGAGGAAGATATAGTCCATGTGGGTTCACTTTCGATTTGGATTTATGGAAGACAATGCACTTCCCCACAAATTTATCAATAACTCTAGATATTCTATGACAATAAAAATGATCACTAAGAATGCTTAAAGTTTTTGAAACACAAAAATGTCTCCTTAACCCACCAGAATGTGACTCCTTTAGTAAAATTAAATGGATAGAGTAATTGGGAATACAAATCTTATCAATCCAGAATAATAATCCATCACGTAAATAAAACTTTTCCCAACAAACTCTAGGTTTACAATGTTCATAAGGTTCACTAAAATCACTATCAGTGGCATATAAATCCTTAATGTATTCAAATCCAAGTAGTTTTGAATCTAACAAGGATAAAATACAATATCTATGTGAAATTTCATTAGCCATAGTATTTTCTTTACCCTTTTCTTCTTGATGACATATGGAAATTATTTGAAGAAATCCATCCATCTAATATGTATCCTATTTAGTTTATGTTGGATACTAAGGTATTTAAGAGCCTTGTGATCTGAATGGATAACAAATTCTTTAGTACAAAGATAATTTTTCCATGTTTCTAGAACTATAAACAATGCATACAACTCTATATCATATGTAGCATAGTTTAGGGTTGGTCCATTTAAACTCTCGCTAAAGAAAGAAATAGACTTACCTTCTTTCATGATTACTCCTCCTATAAAAATTCCTCTTGCATCACATTCAATTTCAAAGGCCTTACCAAATCCCATAATTGCAAGTAGTAGGGCGTCGGTGAGTCTCTCCTTAAGAGAATGGAAGGCCTTCTCTTGAGTTGTTGGAACAACCCCCTCCTTTCTAGGATATCCTCAAAATCTTCATCAAAGTTCTCCATCTCCTCCTCCATGATGTGGGGGTGATGTAGTGCTGGAGCATGTTGTGGGTTACCATGGATCATCCTCGAGCTTGGTTGATTCTCGAAGTTTTCAATCCTTGCATGTATCTCCCCCATCTTTCTATCAAGAATCTTCTCAAAATGGATCGCCAAAGCTTGCATTTGGAGTTGTAATGATTCTGATGTGGGTGACCTAAATTGTCTTCCTTCATAACTAGAATGATAAATTTTATTCACATGATTATTAGTCATGATATATTACAAAATCATAAACACTCATAGGGAGAAACACACACAATACTACGAACACTCACACATGAGAAGATACACATGCAAGAAAATACACACACATGCACATGATATGTACGCACTCACACTCATACACACAAGATTTATACACACAGGTGCACTTGAGATGTACACACTCACACTCACACAAACACACAATATGTGCACACTCACACAAAGTTATACAAACTCAAGAATGATTTTTTAAATTTCTCTCCACTCTCACAATCAATTCAAATCCCCATCTCTTATACCTTGTTTAGGGATATCACATTACACCAATCCTTCCCAAACCAATATTGTGTTGGGGGATGATTTAACACAATCCATTTGATTAGTAATGGGAAAAGGGTGAAAAGGAGGGTAGAAAATGGATAAAAGGTGGGAAAAAGGGGTAGAAAGGTGGTATTTGGGTTTTGACTGATTATACAGGATAAGATACATGAATAAAAATATGATCCAAATATAAAATGGGGATGAAGTAAAGTTATGGAGAAAGTGGTGTATGGAAATGGAAAGTGATAATAATGTAAATCACAAAGAAGTAATTGTATCTGATTTTTTTGTTTTTTTGAAAAAATCTCCCCAAAAAGTGTTGTGCTTGGAGTTTTAAAGAACAAAATGATTGAATGGAGAGTAAGATAAATTTTTTTTTGAAATTTCTCGAATAAATGATGTGCTTAATTTTGTAAAATCACAAAATGATGAGTTTAGAGAATTTGATTTTTTTTTTGCTAGATACAAATCAAATATAGCTAATTAAATGTGGAAATAATATGTATGAATAATTGGGTCAATGTAACAATATTTCAATCTTTGAAAACATAGGCCAAGTTTAAAGGTTTTAAAATAAAAATAGTTTTTTTTTTGAATTGGTGGATAATAAGAAAGGATGAGAAGGGTAATAGATATATGGGATAAAAATGGTGATAGATGCCTACCGTGTCAATCTAGATCTGATACAAATTGATGTGAGATGAATGAGGTGGCCTGATCTTCACATTGTAAGGATGAAAATGAAGGATATGGTTTAGGTCTAAGTGGAAGAAGATTGGTATGGATAGTGAATGCAAGTCATCAATCAATGCTATAAGGAGTGTGACCTACTACTTATATAACACACTCATGGGAGGGATGTTATAGCCAATCCACACAAAAACACACTTGGTTTAAGGCATGGAATTGGTGGATTTTCTGATCTTAGATCACGAATCTAACTTGTAGATTAACAAGGCAAGAATGCTCAAGATATAGGGGGAAAATAGAACAATTCTCACATAATGGAGAGAAACAAATCATAATCTCTTAATTAAAATCTTGAATGTTATACAAGTGCCATGGGGTGGATATTTATAGACAAGGGGGTGGTAGAATAGTCAAGGGTCTAATACCCTAAAATCATAAAGTCTAAACTACATTTTTACCTTAAATTAAAAAAGATAAAGTCTACCAAAAACTTTTTGGAAAAGTAGCACACCACTTTCCAACTATAGCTCAGAGGATTTGAATTTGAGTGCATAGCCCACCAGATTTAACTTTAGTGTCTAAAGATTCTATTATAGAATCCTCTATCTGTAGAGACCCGTATCTTGACGTACATGGACATTACATTACATTTGCGGAATACTTAGTACATAACAAAAACACACACACAAGGACCGTAATAGTTTAGTGTCTTTGGAAACTCGGAATATAATCTTCTAATCGTGGTGAAAGATCTTCAACATCTCCCATAAAGATCTTATTTTTTTTTATACCTAAAACCTTTTTTATATCCTGGGGAAAAGAAAACATAAAAGGGTGAGCTCAAATGCTCGGTAAGGGTAAACAAAAGAAATATCAATCACTTCATATACATAAGCACATAACTTTTGGAAATCTTAACCTGCAAAAGAGATCATAATTTCATAACATGGGGTAAATCATGGTAGTGAAATGTAATCACAATAATCATAACATAAAACATGAAACTTTGTGGCATTCACACATAATCATAGAGAATCATTTCTTGTTAGTCAAGACTCATTGCCAAGACTATCTTAGTGGACAAAGTCACTTTCTGAATCGAGTAACCCTCGTTTCAGTCCTGTTTCACTGAACCGGTATAACCTACCATTCCAGCCATGTCTATCTCATGAGATATAAAATCTTTACCCAATGCATTGGAGGGAGATATAGGTCCCACCCATCTTATAATGAATCCTTTCTTATGTGTGCCACATAATCATAAAACATACATCATCGCATAACACATGTAACAAAAATGGGATTCTTGAAAAATCATGACATCATAAATCAAATCATATAAGATAAAGGAATTCATAAACATAATTCCATCACAACATAGTCAAATCAATGTAAAAATATGGATAGAAACAGAACCCTTTATTATCTTAGATGGAAAATAATTTTGATAAAACACTTGAATTGAATTCTTGAGGAAAATATCCTTTCTTCTTCAAAATCAATTTCTTTTCACAAAACATCATGCAATTTTAAAAAAAAGATTTTATTGAAAATAGTCATGAAATCTTTTAGAGGAAGCTTCATGAAAATAAGGCTTTATAAAATAGTAGAAATCTGTTCGTTCCGTATAAGTTAAAAAAACATTCTTTGTACTTTTGTCGAAAAAGTCAAAAAGTACCTCGTATGAAAAACGACAAAAGATTCCTTTCATATCTATTACTAAAAACTCACCAAAGGGTAAAATTGGATTTAAACAATTGTAGGTGGATGGAAATAACATTACATATTGAGGAAACATATATGTGGATGATAAAATACACCCCAGTAAATACCAACATATAAAAAATCTCGGATAAAAATGAGATTGTGATATTTCCCTTACCTTAGGTCCGATTTGCTTCGTATGTGTCCGAACCTCCTCTTCTTTGAAGCGCCTCTTTGAGACCTCCTCTTAGGGCACTAAAATTGGTCTTTGAGGAAGACCAGAACCTCTAGGATGTTTCTAGGGAAGTGGAGAAGAGATTTTGGCAAGGGTTTGCCGAGCTTGAGTGCTCAAATTGGTGTGAGGAGGAGGGGGAGGAGGTGCCCTTTTATAAGGGAGGAGAGGGGCACCTTAGGAATATCTCAAAATATTATTTTATATTAAAGTCAAAATCGGTTTATAATGGCTCCAAAGGGTCTTATTTCGAAGATAAGGTGGGGATGGGTCGAAATCCTATCAACCAATAAGATTTAGACAAGTTTAGGGTATTATTTTAACCTTATCAATTAGATTTAACTCTAAGTTAAATAATTTAACTTTTACCATGTCTTTTTGTTTTCTTTCACTATATGGTTAATAAACTTACTATAACATGCCAAACGAACCCCAAATTGTTTATTATTAATATATATATCCTTATCTAAGTCATTTGGCCGAACCTTAGATTTTTAGGAATAAAATAAAAATTAATAATATAATATTTGATTTAAAAACTATTTTGTGTCAATTTTGACACTATTTGATATATGATTTTTGTGAAAGTCATAACAGAATTATATGTTCGAACCAAGTTGATTAAATCAACATTAATATATCATAGTAACCTAGAAAATTAGTGGAATTCATAAAAAGTCTTAAATTACATTTATTTTGGTATTTATATTTTCAATTATGTCAATATTTCATTAATAAGATAATTACTGCATCATCTTTGTGTCATAAATAAATTAAATTATTTGATGTCTAAAAATTACAAATAAAATACCATCATGTAGGAAATCGTTTTAGCTTTCTAATGAATATTTAAAATCGAATTTATCTTATGTATAACCCCATATTATAAATGATTTACTTATTAAACTTTGATTTTAACTATTTTAACCCTTCTTTAAATAAATTAATAATAAATGTCCTAATCTAATCCAAGTGGGCCTAAATGGTCATATTTTATTCCTAAGTTTGTTTTTGGTCGAATTACACTTGTCCAATAGAATTAGGACATGTGTTAGGGTAATATTAATATCATATTTACCCTTAGTTGCCCAATTTACTATTAACCGCGGTAAAAAAAAGTAAAAAGTTACTATTCACCAAAAATTATTTTCATCTCATTGAACCACATTTTAGTCCTTGATATTAACCGTGTCTCTCGGATTTTCGAAATTCCATTCACAGAAGTGGTAAAATTAAGTTTTATGAAAAATTCAGTTTTTTTAACTACCACTTAGTAGTTTCACTATTCATCAAAAATTGATGTTTTTCAGAACAATGCCAAAATTTCATCCTAAGCTATATTTTATATTCCGAATTCAAAAATAAAGTCTATTTTACCAAATTCATAACATAGAAGTTTCATTAATTATTTTTATAATTAAATCCCGCTGTTAAAACAAATAGCGTGTTTTTAAGAAACAATATCTATCAAAAGATTGACACTTGATTATGTCTGGTTTAAATGTGAAATTACAACCAATAACCAACATTGTATTAAATTGTAAAAATATATTCTAAATATACTTTAAAACCACTCAAATTAATAATTTATCACTATTAATTATTTCGATTAAAAAAGTTGCTTTTAATTAAAATTTTGAAATTTTCACTATTCATCAGAATATGAAAGTTATCCGAAAAGTACCAAAATTTCACCTTAGGCTAAATTCGATACTCCGAATCTAAAAATGAATTCCATTTTGAAAAATAAAATTTACAAAATTTCAAAAAGTGGTTATTACTATTCATAACGGCTAGTTTTAATAATATTTTAATAGCATATCGTTGTTTCGTGAAACTCAGTATTGCGTACTACACACGCTATCGAGGAAGGTTGCGATTGCGTGTAATGCAGGGCAAGTCAAGGATGCGTGTTGTGCAAGCTCCTTTTGGTGTAGCGTACAACACAAGACATTAATAAAATTAAAAAGAATATTTTTCATAAAATCTCGGGCTGTTACATTCTACCCCCCTTAAAATGAATTTCGCCCTCGAAATTCGTCGGGGTTATAAATGGTTTAATATTTGAAAGTTTATTTAATAGAAACCCACATCGTAAAAAGGAATATCAAAACCAATCTTTAAAAACAAAATTATGAAACATAATGGTTACCCAAATAAACTAATCACTGGGTTTCCACATAGGTGAAAATATGGATATGAAAGAGAAATCTAACCATCATGTTCTGATGGATAGTGGTAGAGAACATGGCTATGGAAAATCCAGTAATCACAAATCCATAAATTTGTGACGATCTAAGGTACCATCTGATTCATCAGGTATAAGATCACTTGGACAACATTTTTGGTTTTCAAGATCATTTCCCTAAAGTTGAAAATTGAATTAGAATAAATACTTTCTTTATTTTGGTACAATCTCACTGTTGTTCATGCCTTGAACAATTTCCACTTCATCTCTTAAATAAATGAAGTTGAATTTGTTATTCGTGAAGTGTTAGCAGATCATGTGATAGAATGACGGGTCATTCCATCTGTCTTAAACAAAAGGTTAGCAAATATTATATACATAAGTCGATCTATAGTGAGATTAATCATATATGGTTTCTAAAATGGACTTATACTTCATATATCATACTGCTTAATATAATAAAACTAGTTTCTACTAAACAGGGACTTCCTGTAGGCCAGTGGTAGGCGATAAAGGCCAGTCGCACTTCGGTTGTGGATTCGATTCCCACAGCCTTGTCTGACGCGATGGGCTGTCGCCCGTCCTGCAGGTTGTCCTTTTTCTAAAACTATATTACTATAACATCCCATCAATAATATCGAGAAAACATCTATCCTTAAACAATACTAACTTGTGTCCAACATAATCCATTCCAATCTTTAGGCTTATCCATAATACTGCAGTCCACTCTCATAACATAGTGAAAACGATTTCCAGAGATTTAATACCATCGTTGATCCCCATATATCATAAGATATATCTCGTTGGTCACATTCTAATCATTCAAAGGCCTTAATCATGTATTCCCTTGAATACCCATTGAACCTTATTGAAAACATGAATGCAGTTAAACGTTAACACTTTCCACATACCAAAATCCTCAAAATTCTATATACTCAAACCATGATATCACTTAGTCCTTATATCAATCATGAGCTCATGAATACAATCAAACATCTCATTATCTTCTTATCCTTTCATTATGCACTTATCATCTACTTTCCAAAATATTTGAATCACTTTTCATAGTTACCGGTACCTTAAAATTATTGAAAACCACAATAGACCAATACTTAAATATTTCAACACACCATAAAAGTACCTCAACAACATTATTCTTGAATACTAATACATAAACACTTCAGTCCATCCACATCAATGATTATCCTGGAATAAGTCCTTCCTTGATTTAGAAGTAACTTTTTAGGTCAGGGCATTGAGTTGGGTAATGCCCATGTTCTCCACAAATAAGACATTGAACTCCATAACAGTCTGTCACTCTATGACCCTTTTCTCCACATAGATAACATCAGTCCCTCCATTTGAGGTATTCCTCAAGGTTCTTCTTCCCTTCTTTAGAAATCTCAATCTTCCTTTCTTTATGCTCCTCAACATGCGAACATGCATAATAGTCTATCTTCTTCTTCTTTGATGAATTAGGCATACCACTAAATTTCACCTTGTTAATCATATATCGCGATGATTGATTCGGCATAATCACAACATCTTTCTCTCTAGGAATTACACAATTTTGTTGCTCATAGTCACCAATTTGTCCATTGTATTCAATGTTAACTGAATTCCTTTTGGTTCCCTCCATTAACTAAAACACAAAAATAATTTTGTGAGAATCAAAAATCATGCTAGAGAAAACAACATAATAAAGGGAAAGTATCCTCAATACCTAACTTCTTAGGTTTAATCAAATATCGTTACCATAGTTCTAGGAATATATCCTATACGTATACTTATCCTTAGGGACATCCCTAGACATACCTTAGAAATATCTCTAGGGATCTCACTAACGTTTTCGCATCCTAGTTTCCAAAGGTTGACTAAACCTTTCCTCTGATACCAACTGTAGAGACCCGTATCTTGACGTACATGGACATTATATTACATTTGCGGAATACTTAGTACATAACAAAAACACACACACAAGGACCGTAATAGTTTAGTGTCTTTGGAAACTCGGAATATAATCTTCTAATCGTGGTGAAACATCTTCAACATCTCCCATAAAGATCTTCTTTTTTTTTATACCTAAAACCTTTCTTCATATCCTGGGGAAAAGAAAACATAAAAGGGTGAGCTCAAATGCTCAGTAAGGGTAAACAAAATAAATATCAATCACTTCATATACATAAGCACATAACTTTTGGAAATCTTAACCTGCAAAAGAGATCATAATTTCATAACATGGGGTAAATCATGGCAGTGAAATGTAATCACAATAATCATAACATAAAACATGAAACTTTGTGTCATTCACACATAATCATAGAGAATCATTTCTTGTTATTCAAGACTCATTGCCAAGACTATCTTAGTGGACAAAGTCCCTTTCTGAATCGAGTAACCCTCGTTTCAGTCCTGTTTCACTGAACCGGTATAACCTACCATTCCAGCCATGTCTATCTCATGAGATATAAAATCTTTACCCAATGCATTGGAGGGAGATATAGGTCCCACCCACCTTATAATGAATCCTTTCTTATGTGTGCCACATAATCATAAAACATACATCATCGCATAACACATGTAACAAAAATGGGATTCTTGAAAAATCATGACATCATAAATCAATTCATATAAGATAAAGGAATTCATAAACATAATTCCATCACAACATAGTCAAATCAATGTAAAAATATGGATAGAAACAGAACCCTTTATTATCTTAGATGGAAAATAATTTTGATAAAACACTTGAATTGAATTCTTGAAGAAAATATCCTTTCTTCTTCAAAATCAATTTCTTTTCACAAAACATCATGCAATTTTAAAAAAAAGATTTTATTGAAAATAGTGATGAAATCTTTTAGAGGAAGCTTCATGAAAATAAGGCTTTATAAAACAGTAGAAATTCGTTCGTGCCGTATAAGTTAAAAAAAACATTCTTCGTACTTTTGTCGGAAAAGTCAAAAAGTACCTCGTATGAAAAACGACAAAAGATTCCTTTCATATCTATTACTAAAAACTCACCAAAGGGTAAAATTGGATTTAAACAATTGTAGGTGGATGGAAATAACATTACATATTGAGGAAACATATATGTGGATGATAAAATACACCCCAGTAAATACCAACATATAAACAATCTCAGATAAAAATGAGATTGTGATATTTCCCTTACCTTAGGTCCGATTTGCTTCGTATGTGTCCGAACCTCCTCTTCTTTGAAGCGCCTCTTTGAGACCTCCTCTTAGGGCACTAAAATTGGTCTTTGAGGAAGACCAGAACCTCTAGGATGTTTCTAGGGAAGTGGAGAAGAGATTTTTGCAGGGTTTGGCCGAGCTTGAGTGCTCAAATTGGTGTGAGGAGGAGGGGGAGGAGGTGCCCTTTTATAAGGGAGGAGAGGGGCACCTTAGGAATATCTCAAAATATTATTTTATATTAAAGTCAAAATCGGTTTATAATGGCTCCAAAGGGTCTTATTTCGAAGATAAGGTGGGGATGGGTCGAAATCCTATCAACCAATAAGATTTAGACAAGTTTAGGGTATTATTTTAACCTTATCAATTAGATTTAACTCTAAGTTAAATACTTTAACTTTTACCATGTCTTTTTGTTTTCTTTAACTATATGGTTAATAAACTTACTATAACATGCCAAACGAACCCCAAATTGTTTATTATTAATATATATATCCTTATCTAAGTCATTTGGCCAAACCTTAGATTTTTAGGAATAAAATAACAATTAATAATATAATATTTGATTTAAAAACTATTTTGTGTCAATTTTGACACTATTTGATATATGATTTTTGTGAAAGTCATAACAGAATTATATGTTCGAACCAAGTTGATTAAATCAACATTAATATATCATAGTAACCTAGAAAATTAGTGGAATTCATAAAAAGTCTTAAATTACATTTATTTTGGTATTTATATTATCAATTATGTCAATATTTCATTAATAAGATAATTACTGCATCATCTTTTTGTCATAAATAAATTAAATTATTTGATGTCTAAAAATTACAAATAAAATACCATCATGTAGGAAATCTTTTTAGCTTTCTAATGAATATTTACAATCGAATTTATCTTATGTATAACCCTATATTATAAATGATTTACTTATTAAACTTTGATTTTAACTATTTTAACCCTTCTTTAAATAAATTAATAATAAATGTCCTAATCTAATCCAAGTGGGCCTAAATGGTCATATTTTATTCCTAAGTTTGTTTTTGGTCGAATTACACTTGTCCAATAGAATTAGGACATGTGTTAGGGTAATATTAATATCATATTTACCCTTAGTTACCCAATTTACTATTAACCGCGGTAAAAAAAAGTAAAAAGTTACTATTCACCAAAAATTATTTTCATCTCATTGAACCACATTTTAGTCCTTGATATTAACCGTGTCTCTCGGATTTTCGAAATTCCATTCAGAGAAGCGGTAAAATTAAGTTTTATGAAAAATTCAGTTTTTTTAACTACCACTTAGTAGTTTCACTATTCATCAAAAATTGATGTTTTTCAGAACAATGCCAAAATTTCATCCTAAGCTATATTTTATATTCCGAATTCAAAAATAAAGTCTATTTTACCAAATTCATAACATAGAAGTTTCATTAATTATTTTTATAATTAAATCCCGCTGTTAAAACAAATAGCGTGTTTTTAAGAAACAATATCTATCAAAAGATTGACACTTGATTATGTCTGGTTTAAATGTGAAATTACAACCAATGAACAACATTGTATTAAATTGTAAAAATATATTATAAATATACTTTAAAACCACTCAAATTAATAATTTATCACTATTAATTATTTCGATTAAAAAAGTTGCTTTTAATTAAAATTTTGAAATTTTCACTATTCATCAGAATATGAAAGTTATCCGAAAAGTACCAAAATTTCACCTTAGGCTAAATTCGATACTCCGAATCTAAAAATGAATTCAATTTTGAAAAATAAAATTTATAAAATTTCAAAAAGTGGTTATTACTATTCATAACGACTAGTTTTAATAATATTTTAATAGCATATCGTTGTTTCGTGAAACTCAGTATTGCGTACTACACACGCTATCGAGGAAGGTTGCGATTGCGTGTAATGCAAGGCAAGTCAAGGATGCGTGTTGTGCAAGCTCCTTTTGGTGTAGCGTACAACACAAGACATTAATAAAATTAAAAAGAATATTTTTCATAAAATCTCGGGCTGTTACACTATCTGTGCAAGGCTTCCCAAATTCATGAAACCATGTGGTATAATATTTAAACATCATGTTTGGGATAGAATAAGTGATATTATAAGCCCATTTTCTCCATCCATGAAAGGAAAGATTCATTGGTCCTTTAATGAAGTGAGATTAGCACCCATTGTAGCATCAAACCTCTTTAATCTCTCTTGCATTATCAGACCTTGAAAATCCAACTCCTCCACCCAGGTAATTAACTTGGTGCCTTCAATATGGTTCTCATCAAAGGTTGTAAAGGAACTATTTTTACTACTGAATTTATCTGTTTTCTGGTTCATGAATATGGGTGCCCCTCATTATTGGTTGAATTGGGTTTTCAATTAAAAGGGAAATTTGAAGGTGAGAGATTTCACTAAAAACTACAACAAGTGTTGTGAAGATTCTATAAGATTCTATAAAACATTGGAATTTTTTTAATATATTGATCCAAGAGAGGTCATGTAGAGATTGATTTTTTAGTACAGGAATATTATGGAAATTGTTAATCATTTTAGACATACTCACATGCCTTGTGTGAAGTCATTCCATTAGGAGAAGATACAAAGCAATGACCATGAGTATACAATTGATATTGGACCATAATTTTTTTTAAATTGAAGTTAAATAGTAAGGTACAAGGGGACAATCCAAACCATTCATTCATGATCAATCTAGAATTCATCATTCATTGGTGCACAAAATAGGATGAAGATGACCAAGCTAAGGAAAAACTTTATCTAGAGCTGAATCTCGAGGAAGGAGATGATCTCTCTAGAGATTCCTTCTCTTCTTTTTCTTCTAAATTTTTGGATTATTGTTCATGTCATGCATAACTAATTTTAATAGATGAATTGGACTGAAATGTTCTGAATATTATTAATCTATTATATTATAATTATTAAAACTATTTTAGTCTGATTTAAGTTAAATTTCTCATTTATGTTTATTTTGAGTATCTCTGGTACACTATACTATGAACCAATAGGTGACAGTAGTGAATTTTATTCTCTTGATATTCTATCAAAGTACTGAAAATGGAAAATATGGATGAATTTATTATCCATTTTTAACACATCAATCTCTAAGTGTTTATCGATAGATCATCACTATGGTAGAAAATTTGAATTGTGTTATACATTGAGAGACAACTCAATGCATAAACATTATTTCATTAGTCATCACTTACTTTCAATTAATTTGAGTAAAAATAGATGATATGTTTAATCAATTTAGGACAGTCTGATACACCAATATTCATCCTCTAGTTAGTTTCATTTTCTTTAGTTTATTCTCCTTACACCACTACCATTTCGCACTTCATTTGAAAACACTCTATCCATAAATTCCTTTTTTTGTATGTTTTATTTTGTTTGTTTTTAATTTTTTTTGGTCAATCAAAAATACCAAGACTTCCCTGTGGGATATAACAACCATACGCACCATTTTCTAGTTGTAATTAGTGGTAAGGTCTTATAAATTTTAAATTCTCATGTATCCAATGACAGATGCCATTAGATTTTGGTTTTGTTTTAGGGGAAGGAATGGCTAAACAATTCATAAAAAACGTTCAAAAAATTAAATATTAAAAAAATAAAAAACTTTTAAAAATAATATAAAAAATCTATAATTTTTTTCTCTAAAAAATGTTGTGTTTTACATATGAAAAAAATAACTTTTAATACATATACAGTAAATCCAATTCGAGAAATCAATAAACATTGTTTTTTATTTAGAAACTAAAATAAATAAAAAATATAAAACATGGAAAACTTATATTTAGTAAGATCTATTAATAAAAACATAAATGATCTATATCCTTAAGTTCATGACCCTAAGAGACCTAGATTTAGGGATTTTTAACTGTTAATAGTGTTGTGTAATCCTTCTTGCATCAGTATGTCTCATAGATCTAGGAACTAAGAAATCAAACAGTCTCATTTTTTCATGCTTCTTTCTTTCACTAGATTTCCTAAAGTGGATTAATGATATTTTATCATAGATTTTTATAGTTATGTCCAATATATTCCTTTATGGGGTATGAGTGAATAGGATTTGATGTGGAGGGTGTTCTAATTCTACCTTAATGGGAGTTTTATGACTTAGTTTCAAAACTTGTATAAGGAAATTGTTAAAAATTGGGATGAAATTTTTAATTATTTTTTCCCAAATTATATCCCAAGAAAACCACCATTGAGGTTAAACATAAGATCATGGGGTTTATCTATGATTAGTTATGGTCATTTCACAAGGCATGGGATGGATTTAGAATTCTTCTTAAGCAGATTCCCAACCATCAGTTAGCTCCTCACATACTTATGAATACTTTTTATAATTCCCTTGCTTCTTAAAACCATAATTTAGTTGATCAATAATGTGAGGGTAACATCTTTGATATGATATTGCATGAGATTAAATAAATATTTGATAATTTATCCCAAAAATCTCAGCACAAGTGCACAAGAAATAGATTCATTCATATAGCTAAAACAAAAACCTAAGTTACTATTTTTGATGACAAAGTTTTTAGGGGGGGGGTTTATCATTGCGGGTTGTATGGTCATACTAAAAAATGTTGTCCCAAATTTTACCTCCCTGTCTAATATGAGGATATTTCCAAGTTCATTGATTATAGGGATATAAATTAGGGTTTTCAAGATCCTTTCTCAAATCAATACAATTCTAGTTTCAAAAATAATACTTATCTGTCATGGAGAGATCAAGGAGTGATTAAACTACCCATTTCCCCTATTTTTACACAATAGACAAAACAATTTTTCCAGAATCAATATAGGGTAGAGTTTTATAATTCCCAAGTGTAAATTAATGGAATGTTACAGAAAGTGTTATGTGATATTCGTTCACTGAGGAAAAACATGGACACTAGGATTCAAAGTCTAAAACTTCCAATGGGTGAAATGTCTAGACATCTCGGAATTAGAGACAAATAAAAGCTTCCAAGAACTAAAATTAAGAACCTAAAAGTGAATATCATGGTTTTAACCACTAGATATGGACTTCAAACTCATAAAAAAGTAAAGGATCAACCTAGGGAAGTTAAAATGGATGAATAAGTTAAATATGGAAATGGAAACCTAGAAAATAAAAATTCTATAAATCTGTATACCAAAGTCAAACCTAAAAATAATTTTTAACCCACACAATAAAAAACAAAAATAACCAAGGAAAATGAAGTGGTAATTGATCTGGGAAGACAAGAAGAAAGTTAGATTTGAGGAGAAGGTGATAAATCAAACATTTTTCAAACATTATTCCCCACCCATTAGCTTTCCCAAAACATTCAAAAAGAGTGATGAACCTGACTAATTGAGATTCTTAATAATGATTAGAACATTTAGTATCAACATGCCTTTTTTTGTAGACTTGGATAAAATTATATCATTTGTTAAATTCAACCAAAATTTTTCTAGATTACAAAAATGATTAGAATAAATTGGATATCATAAATCTTAATGAGGATTATAGTGATGCTATTTTCAAGAATCTATCTTCAAAGTAGAAGGAACCTAGTATTTTTTTTATTCAATGTTGAATTGGAGTAAGTGGGAAACTAAAATTTTGAGTGATTTGGAAGAAAATATTAATTTTATTCCTTACACCATGTTCAAAAATTTGGGTCTTATGGATTTAAAACCAACTTCTATCTATCCTCAACTTGCAGATAGGTCACTCACCCATCCCAATAGAAGGGTGGATGACTTATTAGTCAATACAGGGTAGAATACTTTTCCCAAAAAAAATTATTCTTGATATAGAGTGAGATGAAAAATTTCCAATCATCTTAAGAAGGCCTTTCCATGATATCTGGGGTTTTATCATTGATGTATCTAAATATAAAATTACCCTCCAAGCTATAGATGATGTGGAGGAGATTATAGTCTTTGAAAACTCCAAACCTGAGGTAGGATATAACCTAATTGATTTTGTTGAGAATGAGTTCTTCAAAATGGAGGTTAGATCTGTGTATGGTTCATTTTGTCTTTAGGTCATAGAGATTAGAATTCCACACCACATTGAGAGTGTTACTCATACTTTTATCCTACCCTATCAGTAATTTCTTGAAGAGGAAATTTCCTACCTTGAACCAATTTTAGAGTCAAAAACACAAAGCACTTTTCTTGAAAAAATTTAACCTATTTTTTAGATTTTACCATCTGAGATTGAATATATACACATCCCTAAATATGGGGAGTTTTCTAGTTTTAGTCTTGCTGAAAAAAAACATTATTTTAAAAATGAACAATTTTAATTCCTTTAAAACTCTTTACCTATTGATTTTGATGTTTTGTGTGTGGAATTCCATCCATGATATGAAAAATTCATTTCATTTGAATCTTATTTTGACTCTAAAAAATACATTATTATTGATAAATTTTAAATTTAAAAGATGGAGTATTCATAGTGTTATGATTTACAATGTTTTTTAAGATTTTTTTTCTAGAAATGCTAAGTAGGTTCCATCTTGATTGAATTATGTTTTTGAGTTTTTTAAATCATTTAAGTGTGGGCGGATTTGGGAGAGAATTTTTTATCAACTTTATTATTTTTATGGGTTTTTTAAAACCATTAAAAGAGCTAAAAGAGTGGTTTTGAGTGGTCAAAATGAGTTGAACAACATATTACCTACTGTTTTTTATAATCTTATTGGATAATTTTTATTACTATTGAAAATGGAAGCTTATTGATAGGGCTTATTAATGATTCCATAGACATCATTGAAATAAAAACCATCAATAATTCATTCCCATTGAATGATCACATGTAGAGAATTTAAGGGGACAAATTCAGGTTGAAGACTTTAATATCAGTACTACACGAGAGGCAACCCATGATTTTCTATTTTTTCTATTTTATTATTTGTTTTAGTAACTTATTCTTTCTTGTTTATATTCCTACTTTAATTGATGAACCATATTTTTAGGAGTTACATTGATATATTCTTACTCATGTTTGATTTATTATTGTTTGCAAGTGTCTGTTACAATTTATCATGAGGTGCAGTTGGTGTGTGGTTGGTGGAGTAATAGTAAAAAGTGTACATGGTTGGTTGTGATAATTTTATTATTAGAAATAGAGTCAATTTTAAACTTTAATTCCTGAATGAGATTCTATTGGAAGAAAATAGGATAAAAATTCCCTAAACCATGACTTTGGTTATTTTTGGATTTCGAAAACTTGTTGCATTCTATTTTTTATAGTAACATAAAGTTGAAACAAGAGAATTTTTTCATTAGAGAGAGGTTAGAAATTTATTGTACAACATTGAAAAGATCTTGTACATATATGGGGAGTAACTATTTTAATTGATTTATTATTCTATTTATAGTTTTACTATTGGTTTCATTGAAATTTATTTATTAAATTAATTTTTGAAGTTGTTCCTTACATATTATAATCTATATTGAAACCTTGTTGGTCACTATCATTATTCATTTTTCTATATTATTTATTCAATTAAATGTTTTGTTTTCTGATACTTTTAAAATCATTCATGAACTCACCAGTAGAAAACACATTTTTAAATTTCTTTATTTGTACTTAACCATCTAAGTAGTGGTAGGTAGGGATCATTTGTGCATGATTTTTTTTTGTGAGTGTTCTATGGAAAAACATTTTGGATCTTTCCCGTTACCCCTTAAAAACCTTTTATCTATTGTTTTGTTAAATCTGGTTGATCCAAATTGTTTAATTTTCCTCCCACTTTGAGATTCAATAATGGGAAAAATTTTGAATTTTAATTATGGGTTAGGGGTTTTAATTTTTTTTTTTGGAATAGAATCATTATTTTAGGAAAATAAAAATTCATTGTGTTATGTATAGGTGATAATTACAAAATAAATTGATGGGTTTCATTAGCTATAAAATTACTATAATAGTGTTCTTTTTGAATGATATGTCATACCATTTTTATGTATGTTTATTTTAGGAACTGATAAATTGAGTAAGATATAAGATATATCAGGGGAATATAGATTATAACTTAAGAAAACATTAAATTTGAACTTGAACCTAGGTGAATCACCTTTTTGAACAAACACCTTAGAGATAAAACCCAAAATATAATAATATAATACCTTTGTAACTAGAGTAAAATGGAAAATTGAGATCCCATGGTGAGTATTTGAGACTTTATACATTGGATGTGTGTGTAATCCCTCTATATATTTCTAACATATTCATTTGCATAGTTCTTTTCACATACATGGATGGGTAAAATTCAAAAAAAATTAAGTTCCAAATAAATAATAAATGAGTTTATTAAGGTGAAGGAAATTTTGAAACCAGATGAAGAAGGGGAAAATTGAATTATAAAATACTCTTTTGAGTTGAATCAATGAAGTAAAAATTGATCTTTGATTTTTTTTAAACTAGGGGAGAGTGATAATTTCAAGTGTCTCTTGTTGAAGTTTTAATTCCAGTTTTATCTAATCAGTTTCACTACTAGAATTAGAACTCAAATTAGAACTAAAATGAGGTAGTGGGTGGATTTCACAAAGGAGGCATGATAATTAGAAGTAATGGTGGGATTTTTTATTTCATTTGATTTTGGTGTAATTAAGTTAGGTGGGATTATTATTTCATTTCATCATTCTTTGTAAATAAAAAAAAATACATTGAATTTCATAGGATTTGAATTGATTAAGTGTGGGGAAATTGGATGTGGCTTTTATTTCATTTTATCCTTTAACATAATTTATTATATTTAATATTATTTTAAGGTCAAAATAATTTTTTTACTTAAATAATTTTCAATTCTTTATAATTTGTTTTTTAATTATTAGAACTCTTAATTTACTTTTGAAATAATTATTTCATTAGTTATTTAAGTTATTTGGTTAATTTAAAGTTAAAAAAATTAATTACTATTCACCATAATTTTTTAGTCTTGTTTGTTTAAATTATGTTCTTCATTTTTTTATTTTTCTTTTCCTTTTATGTAATTAAAAATAATAATATTTAATTATTGAATTTTATTTTTTAATTTGTTTAAATATTTATTCAATTTCATTTCAAATTAATAAATTTTAGTCTTTAATTTTTTATATTTTTTTAACAGGTTTATTATTTTTTTAATTAATTAATTTACTTGTGTTATTACTCTGATTTAATTTTTGTACACAGTTAATTAATTTTTTATTTTTTAAAATAATTAATTTTTTCTATGTTCTAATATAATTTATTTTTAGTTATTTTTAATTATAAATACTTACTTTTTTATTTATTTTCTAGGAAGTATGTGTTGTGGTCACTATACTGACTTTGCCAAGTGAATGCATGAAGGCCATAGTAAGTATACTGATTGTGTATGAAGGTTGGTCACCAACCATTCCTTTTATTTTCAAGCGACCACATTTTCTAAGTATACTTATCATGAGACTAGATTTTCTACTGAATGTGCCTGCAAATGGAACCTACCACACTCTTAAACTTCCAAGATACCATGCAAGAGTGAACCTACCTAAAGAACACATCTTGATTAGTACAATAACCATGAGTACTTACCATGTGTGAAAATGAGTAACTATCATGCTTCATTTCTATTGATTGTACAACCATTCTGACTGAACCTACCTACCATACGAATATTAAGACACTAAGAAAAGTCTTTAGATGAAGAACCATTGTTGGTTGAGGTTGTTGTTTCCACCAATGAAGCTAAAATCTATATTCATTCCCCTTATGACTGTCAGAAATCCCATATTTGATCAGTGTCTCACACCAACAAAGATGATGGTGATCCATGTTTGAACAGTGAATAGTTTCCAGGATACAATCCCATCACACCCTCTATTGACATTGAAGCCAACCAACCTCAATAGATTATTTCCAAAGAAGGATATTAGGAATTAACCACCCATAACAAAGTTCAAGTGAAGATATCATCATTTTCTAGAATTACAGCTTGTAGAAGGAATTAGAGATCCCCCACTAATATAGAAAAAAATCATTAATTGAGTTCTCTCCTCACTAATTAAAGATGAATCCATATCGAAATAAGAATTTATTTATAGATGAATATTGACCAATAGTTCACCAAAGCTGCTCAAATATATAAATTCAAAAGAAGAAATATGAGTGTAGTTGAAGATTTCCTACAAAGATCCATTAATATGGAAAATACTCAAGTTGGGAAAGCCAGGAGAAGAAAATACCAAATCTCATTGTCTCTTGATGAAGAAAATTAATACTTTGATCCCCCACCATATCTACTAAATTCATTCTCATGCTTGAAGATTAGAACAAAATCTCATGTGATGATTCATTCCAGCTAGATCCAAGATTGACAAGATTCAATGAAAATAAGGCCTATCATGAAATCCACCACTGATGCAATTGAACCTGAGTCCAGACTAAAGTTTGAAAACCTTGATTTCATTTTAAACTGAAGCTGATTAAACTGACTTCATTTATTGTTTTGATCAAAGGTTATAGAGAAACTATTTTTTGATGCTGAATTTATCTTTTTTTGGTTCATGAAGATGGGGGTCTCACATTCTTTTTTGACATGGATTCATATTTGAAAGTGAAATTTGAAGGTGAAATATTTCATTGAGAACTAAAAAATGTTTTGTGAATATTCTGGATGATTCTAGAAAGAATTGAATTTACTCAAAGAGATCGATCAAAGCTAGGTCTCATGGAGATTATGTAAGTTAGTTCATGAATATTCTAGAAATTGTGGAAGAATTGGAGACATACCTGCATGCACAGAGTGGGGTTTGTTAAGGAACTTTTGTTAAGTCACATGAGATTGAATATGTATAGTAAAGGTGTTCCATGTGCAATTTAGGGAGAAGATATCAAGTAGTGACCATGGGCATGCAATTGATATTAGCAAAGAAATTTTTGTTAAAAAGAGGAAGTTAAACACTGGGGTATAAGGGGTGTGATTTAGACCATTCATTTATGGTCAATATATAATTCATCATTCATTGGAGCACACAGTAGGGAACGGATAACCAAGATAAGGAAAAACATGATCTAGAGATGGAGCTTGAGGAAGGATATGATCTCACCAAAGATTCCTTCTCTTATCTATCTTCTATTTTTGTGGATTTTAGTTCCTTACAGTTTTAAATAATTTTCATAGTGGAATCATACTAAAATGTTTTAAATATTATTAATCTATTATTTTCTAATTATTAAAACTATTTCAATTCAATTTAAGTTCAATGTTCTCATTTTCATTCATTTTAAGTATCTATTTTACACTACACTATGAACTGATAGGATATAGTATTTAATTTCTTTCTCTTGAGAATATATCAAAGTAATAAAAATGGAAAAGATAGATCACTCTCTTCTCTATTTTGAAGACATTAATCCCTAAGAATTAATCGGCAGACCATAACTAAGGTATAACAATTGAACTGTGTTATACATTGACCGACAACTCATTATATAAAAACATTTTCATTAGTAATTATTTAGTTATAATTAATTTGAATAAAAATAGATAATATCTTTAATAAATTCAATATATTTTTATACCCCCATTTTCATCCTCTATTTAGTTCTATTTTCTTCAGCTTGTTCTCCCTACAACACTTCCATTATACACTTCATTTTCAAACACTCCATTTCATCATTTCCTATTTGTTTTGTCATTTTTTTTACTTTTTTTTGGTTTCTCACACATAATAAGACTTACATGTGTCATACAATACTTATACTCACTATTTTCTAGTTGTAAGTGGTTTTAGGGTCTTATATATTTTAAATTTACACATCTTCAATGACAAAAAACGTCAATCATTTGGATATTTTGTGGAATTCCCACACCCTACTATAAAACATATAATAGTTCATATGGAACTCAAGATAAGACTCTCCCTATTGATACCAAAATATAGATCACACCACACACTAGGGTAATCCTATCTCCTCAAGACCATCACACAAAACATGCACATCGGGTATTGCAGCCCATCTATGATCTCTCCATATCTTCACCTGAACAATAACCACTCCAGCCTATCCCCACATCTCAAATAATGTCTCTACATCATCTTATACCCTCACAATGATAATAAATAGGCCAACATTTTATCTTCCTACCTCAAGTTCCACTTAACGGTACCCCGTGTTGGTGAGCCACAAGACCTCAAGCACATCTCCCTGAATGCCAGAGGCTGCCAACTAGCAGTGAGGTCCTTGGGTGTGACTATGGGGAGAATATTCCCTCATAGATCATAGTAAGCACAATGGTAAAAAATCGATAATAAATAGGGAAAGCATACATAGAAATTGACATTATCAAAAATAGAAAAATAATACTAGTAATAAACCATGCAAGAAAAGTAAAAAACGGGTGGAAGATGAATAGAAATAATAGATAAAAAATGATGATCATGATTTCAAATGTCTATACAAAATATGAGTATTAGGATCAGGGGATACAACCATATACCATATGATGGAAAGACAAGTAAAAAGAAAAAAAATTCTACTACAAGCATCTTGATCAAAGGTTCAGTCCTTTTCCCTATGCTCTATCCTAAAGCTATAAATAAATCAAGCATCAGAAGTCACACACTACCCTTTATCAATACCTATGATCATGTAATATACTTGGGTACCAAAAGTTTCTTGAGAAGGGTGTGATATATAATCTCAATATTCTGGAACCCAAAGTTTCTAGGCCAATCCATTTCATGTAATAAATAAACAACAGTGTTCCATAATACATAAGTATAGGAAAATAAACAAGTTAAGTAATAAACACCTCAGTCTGAGTTCCTAAATGGACACCTGAATGATACCACCTGCTTCAGTCTAAGTCAGATGTCTAAAAGGGGTACCTATGCAAGTCATAATATGTATACAAGGGATAATGAAAAAGATTGAACCAAAGTAGAAGAAAACTCCTAGATTATGATTTATCTTGGAGGTTAAATTTCCACGTTATCATATAAGCATTCCCATAATATAAAAGGAAGACATCACATGTGCACAAGAAATCATAAAATCCATCAAATCCATTTGTGGAGTCTCGATCCCATCCAAGGTGATCTAAACCGAATCCCAAGGGTCTCTATAGGTGTCTCTGATAGAACCAATACCTCCGAGTCTATCCAAGGTGACTCATACGATGTCCCTAGTATCACCGAAGGTATAGTGAACTCAGAGTCTATACCAAGTATCTCACAGAGGGGACTGGGTATAACCCATGGCATGGCTTATCCATCTTTCCAATGGGTCCTTCCTCGGTTTCTCCCCAAGGGAACTAGTTTCGCTCATGATTATAAGTAAACAGCATGGACAGACCGTACCTATCAAGTAAAAATATCTCTCCTGATGTGTCAAGTAGATCCAAGTGAGTACGATGATTCCATCAATGGCCTCTTTAAATCGGGACCCATGTTATCTCTTATCCTGTTACAACTGATCCATAGTAACCAAGAACATATCACAAGGCATAACATTTATATAATCACATGCCATCAATGAAACACCACAATATCACATGCTCAAAATTAATCAATCTAATCATTTTAATCCAAACAAATATGACACAATTTATATGGAAAGGCACATGGCATGGAAAATATTTAATCACATGTCATCCATGACATTTCAATATCACAAGCTAACAATATTGACTAATCATGGAATTCAATTCAATCCACCCAAATGTGGAACAAGTAATAAGCACATGGAATTATACAACAAGCTCAAGGTATAAGTCACATAGCATGGCATAAATGGAAAGAAATTCCTTAAGGAAATAACTAAAGGAATCCAACCAACGTACATAAACAATTCAATTATAAAGGGTGATTCATTAAGCTTAAGGGACACTATCATGACTATCCATTTATCTTAATTCAAATTAAGAGATTAAGTCATTTAATAAAGGATCAACTCACACGTGGTGTATTAGAAATTGACCATTAATGGTGGGAACACCCAAAGGGGTGACCAACGACCAAGCGAACGACCCATGGATGGGTTTCTCCATAAGGATAGGTTACATAGGACATGGAAGACCATTTTAATTTATTTATAAATAATAATGAATCATTGTTGAAAGGGTATGCCAAGTGGCACAATGGTGCCTCATTAAAAATGCGATGAAATAACAATAAATAGCCTAGACACCCTACCGCGATGTATTAACACTCCACTCATCTATTATCAAGGCTTTATTAGACCTGGAGTGGAATAAATCAAAGGATTTTTTAAACACCCCAAAAATAGGGAAAAATCATCACATCAAAATGCTTCAATAGATGGGTGAGGAACCTTGAAATAGAAGATTTTGGAAGGAATATCTTATTAAGGGATTTATATTGCATTAGATGGAAAGAAAAACAAACACCAAAGGAGGGAGATAGATCAAAACCCCATGGATGAGGGAGGAAGAATCCACACAATAAGGGGGGGTGGAAAATCCTGCTGGAATGGAGAGGAGAGGAAAGAAAAGAAGGTTAAAACATTTCATTAAGGGTCGAAAAGTAATTTCACCCTCAAATACACTTTGCATGATTTTGTCACATAGTTTGGAAAAAACTGTGCACCAACTATGTTCCATTCATAGTTATAAGGGGGCACCTCACATGGTAAGTGCACGGTTTTACTAAACATGCACAAACCATGAAAACCCCACTATTCAAAATCTACAGGAGGGTCACATGGTCATGTGCCTTGGGTATTACGATTGTAGAAAAACTGTGTGGACCCTTATTCCCCACTGTCTATAGCTACATGATTTAGGGAAAATGTGCAAGCTGGGTTGCATGGTTTTCTCTAAAAGTGCATCCCAGTTTGCCTCTTCCCATTTTGGGGCTCTGGGCTTCGAACGATCCTTAGACACACTTGAGACCTCCTTTAACCTTTTAGGAATCATTATTAGAGTTGTTTTAAGTAATTAGAGCTAAATTTTAATGGTTCGTACCTTTGATAAAAGTACGAAGGTTACAACCTCCCCTTATTAAAACAACTCATCCTTGAGTTGACCTTCTGAGGGTAGTACAACGTCATATGAGAATACTTCCAGCCACTACACATGTACATCAGCCTCTCACTCCAACATCATGTTTGATACATGCCTGTGCTGCTATAGCACTCAGACTAGAGAAACTGACCTATCTCGGATTACCTTCATGCTACGATCAACAATACGAATTTGATGCTCCTCAAAGGATGCATCTTCTTCCAACTCAATATCCTTGGGATCAAATGAGTGAGATGGGTCATGAAGATATTTTCAAAGCAGAGATACATGGAATACATCATGAATGAAATGATACCTCTATGTTAATACTAACTGATAGGCTATCGTACCAACTCTTTCCACTATCTCAAAAGGCTCGATATACCGATGCGGAAACTTGACCTATCTCCTAGTTTGTATTTGAACCAACCTTGGAGATACACATAGAAAGACCTGATGTCCCACCTCAAACTCTAGAGGTCTGTGGTGATGATCAGTATATGAATTCTACCCAGACTGAGCTATAGCCTTATGCTTCTAAATCAACTGAACTTTCTTTAAAGTATCTTGAATGAGACGAGGACCTAGTAAAGCTTCCTCACTTACCTCATTCCAAAATAGAGGTGAACGACATGGTCTACCATAGAAGGTCTCATACAAATCCATATGAATTGTTTCTTGAAAACTATTGTTGTAGGAAAACACAACCATAGGAATATATTTTCACATAAACCTCAAAACTCAAGTATACAGGACTACAGCATATCCTCTAACACCAGTATGGTCCACTCAGACTGCCCATTGATTATAGGGTGATATGCAGTACTCAAGATCATTGTGAACCAAGTTCCTTTTGTAAAATTTTCCAGAACCGTAATGTGAACCCAGAATCTAGGTTTGAAATGATAAAAAGGGGAACACCCTGAAGTATCACTAACTCCCGAATGTATAACCTTTATAACTCATCAATAGATAAGGTTTTCAGAATTGGTAGAAAGTGTGAGACCTTGTTCAGCCTGTCAATTATCACCCATACCACATCGCGACCACAAGGAAATCTTGGAAATACTATCATGAAATCCATGGTGAGTTCATTCCATTTCCACTTAGGAATGGAGAAAGGTTGTAGAATTCTATAAGGTCATAGGTGCTCTACCTTCACCTACTAACAGGTGGATAACTAATATATGAATCATACTATCTGTTTCCTCATACTTGGACACCAATAATGAAGAAGTATATATTTTTACATCTTGTTAAGTCCAAGTTGAACTTACCATAATGAGGCATGTGATTCCATCGTCAACTCTTCCCAAATATTTGAAGGTGTCTAAACAAAGACACAGAAGATTAGGGTCTCACTACCATTAACAACCCAACTAGGAGGTAGGTTCTCACCTGTGACACTCTCCATCAAAATGAGGCCTTCATAATCTGATAAATACCTCATTTGGAACCATTATAGAAGGGATGATTTCACTACTAGAGGTGCTAGAACTGGCTTCCCATGTTGTTCCTGAACCTCCAGGTACATCTCAGAAAATAGATCCATCAGATTACACTCATTGTTGGCCTCTTTGATGGCTTGAATATGAGTATTATAGATCAAGGAATCAACTACAAAATTTCCCTTTATGGGTGTGTATGAAAGCTCAAAGTCGAGAGACTGTAGGTATTCCACCCACCTGCACAGCCTCAGATTCAAGTCTCACTTTGTGGAGATGTATTCAATACTTTTATAATCTGTGTAAATGACGAACCGCTCACCCAAAAAGTTATACCTCCAACAATGTGGATAATGAACCATAGCTTCAAGCTCACGATCATGTGTAGGGTAGTTCTACTCACGTGGCCTTAGCTGGAAGGACCCATATTCCATGACTCAATCTCCATACATTATAATTGCACCAAGAACGATTCATGAAGCATCATAATAGACTGTATAACTCTTACCTATCTCTGGTAGAATTAGGATTGGAATTGAGGTGATTCTTCCCTTTAACTCCTAAAAATATTCCTTAGAAGCATTAGACCATAGGAATGTACACCCTTCTCATTCAGGGACATAATATACACTACTAAGTAGGAGAATTCATTGATGAATCGCTTGTAACATCCTGCTATCCCTAAGAAGCTACATATATCGAACACATTCTAAGGTTACTCCCAGGAAACCACATCACTCACCTTCTTTGGGTACACTGATATGCTTGCCTCAGATATTATATGACCCAATAAGTGAACCTTGATTATCAAAAAGTGGTATTTAATGATATTGGAATATAGATGGTGCTCTCTTAGTGCACTCATCATGATCTCAAGATGATTGGCATGGTTTTTTCGGGTGCACAAGTACACTAAGATATCATCAATGAATACTACCACAAAAGAATCAATATATTTGTGTAAAACCCAATTCATCCTATCCATGAATATTTCTAGCATGTTTTTCAGACTGAACGACATAATCAAATACTCATACAGTTCATACCTAATCCAGAAGTTCATTTGTGGTATATATAATGGCCTCACATGAACCTGATGGTAGCACAACCTCAAATAGATCTTCAAGAAAATAGTTTCTCCTCAGAGATAGTCAAATAGGCTATCTATAGGAGGCAATGGATACTGATTCTTCATCATAACCAAGTTAAATCAGTGGTAATCTGTGAAAAATTGATGACATATAGAAATGATTCGATGAAATCCAACCATCTAGCATGTCTATTATTTAGTTTATGCTGGCTCCTAAGGTATTTTAGAGCCTCTTGATCAGAATGGATCACAAATTCTTTAGTCCAAAGATAATGTTTCCATGTTTCTAGAACTCTAAACAATGCATAAAACTCTTTATCATATGTATCATAGTTTAGGGTTGGTCCATTTAACTTCTCACTAAATAAATAAATAGGATTACCTTCTTTCATGATTACTCATCCTATGCCAATTCCTCTTGCTTCACATTCAATTTCAAATGTCTTACCAAAGCTCAAAAGTGCAAGTAGTCGGGCGTGGGTGAGTCTCTCCTTAAGAGCATGGAAGGCCTTCTCTTGAGTTGTTGGAACAACCTCCTCCTTTGTGGGACATCCTCAAAATATTCATCAAAGTTCTCCATCTCCTCCTACATGATGTGGGGGTGATGTGGTGCCAGAGCACATTGTGGGTTACCATGCATCATCCTAAGTCTTGGTTGATTCTCTAAGTGGTAAATCCTCTCATGTATCTCCTCTATCTTCCTATCCAGAAGCTTCTCAAAATGGATCAACCAATCTTGCATTTAGAGTTGCGAAGATTTTGGTGTGGGAGACCTACTTTGTCTTCCTTCATCACTAGCATGAGAAATTTTATTCCCCTAATCTTTGGAAATGATATATTACAAAAACATAAACACACATAGGGAGAAACACACACAATGCTACACACACTCACACATGAGAAGATACCCACGCATGAAAATACACACACACACACACAAAAATGTTCACACATACATGTGATATGTACACACATGCACGCACTCAAGATGTCCACACTCACACTCACACACACACATAATATGTACACACTCACACAAAGTTATACACTCAAGAATTTTTTTTAAAATTTCTATCCACTCCCACACTCAATTAAAATTCCAATCTCTTTTACCTTGTTTAGGGATATCATGTGCCATAAATCCTTCCCAAACCAATATTGTGTTGGGGGATGATTTAACACAAACCATTTGAGTGGTAATGGGAAAATGGTGAAAAGGAGGGTAGAGAATGGATAAAAGGTGGGAAAAAAGGTGTAGAAAGGTGGTATTTGGGTTTTTCCCAATTATGCAAGATAAGATAAATGAATAAAAATATGAGCCAAATATAAAATGTGGATGAAGTAAAATGATGGAGAAAGTAGTGTACGAAAATGGAACGTGATAATAATGTAAAGCACAAATAAGTAATTGTATCCACTTTTTTTTGTCAAATCTCCCCAAAAAGTGTTGTGCTTTGAGTTTTAAATAAAAAGATGATTGAATGTAGAGTAAGATATTTTTTTTAAATCTCTTAAATAAATGATATTCTTAATTTTGAAAATAAAAAATGATGAGTTAATAGAATTTTATTTTTTATTGGTTTTTTTTGTCGGATACAAATCACATATAGCTAATTAAATGTGGAAAAAAGATGTATGAATAATTAGCTCAATGTAACAATATTTCAATATTTGAAAACATAGGCCAAGTTTGAAGGTTTTAAAATAAAAAAGAGTTTTTTTTAAAATGGGTGGATAATAAGAAAGGATAAGAAGGGTAATATATATATGGGATAAAAGAGGGTGATAGATGCCTACCATGTCAATCTAGCTCTGATACAAACTGATGTGAGAAGCACAGGGTGGCTCGATATTCATAGTGTAGGGAAAAAAATGAAGGATGTGGTTTGGGGATAAGTATAAGAGGATGGGTATGGATAGGGGATGAAAGTCATCAATCAATGCTATAAAGAGAGATCCCTAATACTTAGATAACACACTCATGAGAGGGATGTGATAACAAATCCACACAACAACACACTTGGTTTAAGGCATGGAATTGGGGGATTTTGTGATCTTAGATCATGAATCTAACTTCTAGATTGGAAAGGCAATAATGATCAAGATATATGGGTAAAATAGAACAATTCTCACACAACGGAGAGAAACAAAGCATAATATCTCAATTAAAATCTTGAATTCCATACATGTGCCATGGGGGTGGATATTTATAGCCAAGGGGGTAGTAGAATAGTCAAGGTTCTAATACCCTAAATCCATAAAGTCTAAACTACTTTGTTACCTTAAATTAAAAAATATAAAGTCTACCAAATTTTTTTTGGAAAATTAGCACACCACTTTCATCTATAGCACTATAGATTTGACTTTGAGTACATAGCCCACCAGATTTGAATTTGGTGTCTAAAGATTCCATTCTAGAATCCTCCATGTGGGAAAGGCTTCCAAAATTCATGAAACCATGTGGTATAAGATTTAAACATCATGTTTGGTATTTAATTAGTGATATTATAAGCCCATTTCCTCCATCCATGCAAGGAAAGATCCATTGGGCCTTTAATGAAGTGATATCAACACCCATTGTATCATTCAACCTCTTTAATCTCTCTTGTGTCATCAAGCCTTGAAAATCTAACTCCTCCACCCAAGTAATTGAATTGGTGCCTTCGATATGGTTCTCATCAAAGGTTATAAAGGAAATATTTTTACTTCTGAATTTATCTATTTTCTAATTCGTGAATATGGGTTCCTCTCATTATTGGTCGAATTGGGTTTTTAATTAAAAGGGAAATTTGAAGGTGAGAGATTTCACTAAAAACTATAACAAGTGTTGTGAAGATTTTGGAAGATTCTATAATGTATTGGAGTTTTTTTAAGAGATTGATCTAAGAAAGGTCGTGTGGAGATAAATTTTTTTAGTACAAGAATATTATTGAAATTGTTAAATCATTGTAGACATACTCACATGCCTTGTGTGAAGGAATTCTATGAGGATAAGATACAAAGCAATGACCATGAGTATACAATTGATATTGTACCATGATTTTTTTTAAAATGGAAGTTACATAGTAAGGTACAAGGGGACAATCAAAACCATTCATTCATGATCAATCTAGAATTCAAAATTCATTGGTGCACACAATAGGGAGAAGATAACCAAGCTAAGGAAAACTTGATCTGGATCTAAAGCTTGAGGAATGAGATGATATCTTCATAGATTCCTTCTCTTCTCTTTATTCTAGCTTTTTGGATTATTGTCTTTGTCATGCATAACTAATTTTAATATATGAATTGGACTGAAATGTTCTGAATATTATTAATCTATTATACTATAATTATTGAAACTATTTTAGTGTGATTTAAGTTCAATGTTCTCATTTATATTTATTTTGAGTATCTCTTGTACACTATACTATGAACCAATAGAAGATTGTAGTGAATTTTTTTCTCTTGATCATATATCAAAGTACTGAAAATGGAAAAGATGGATGAATTTCTTATCCATTTTGAACACATCAATCCCTAAGTGTTTATCGGTAGATCATCACTATGGTAGAAAAATTCAATTGTGTTATACATTGAGAGACAACTCAGTACATAAACACGGTTTCATTAGTCACTATTTAGTTACAATTAATTTGAGTAAAAATAGATGGTATATTCAATCAATTCAGGGAAGTTTGATACACCAATATTCATCCTCTAGTTAGTTTCATTTGCTTCATTTTATGTTTTCTACACCACTTACATTTCACACTTCATTTGAACACACTCTATTCCATCATTTCCTTTTTTTTTGTAAGTTTTTTTTTGTTTTTTTGTAATTTTTTTTGGTCAATCACACATACCAAGCCTTCTCTATGGGATAAAAAAACCATACTCACCATTTTCTAGTTGTAAGTAGTAGTAAGGTCTTATAAATTTTAAATTTTCATGTATTCAATGACAGATGCCGTTAGATTTTGGTGTTGTTTTAGGGGAAGGAATGGTTTAACAATTCATAAAAAACGTTCAAAATTTTGAATATTAAACAAATTAAAAAAACTTTTAAAATCATATAAAAAATCTATAATTTTTTTTTTCTAAAAAAATGTTTGTTTTACATATGAACATAAGAACTTTTAATACAGAGCCAGTAACTCCAATTCAAGAAATCAATAAACAAAATTGTATTTAGAAAACAAAAGAAATCAAAAATATAAAAACATGGAAAATTTATATTTAGTAAGAGATGATAATAAAAACATCTATGATCCATATCCTTTAGTTCATGACCCTAATAGACCTAGATTTAGGTATTCTGAGCTATTAATAGTGTTGTGTAATCCTTCTTACATCAGGTTGTCTCCTAGATCTATGAACTAAGAAATCAAATAGTCTCATTTGTCCATGCTTCTTTCTTTCGCTAGATTGACTGAAGAGGATTCATTAGAGTTTATCATATATGTTTATAGTTATTTCTAATATATTCCTCTTTGAGGTATGAGTGAAGAGGATTTGAGGTGGACGGTGTTCTAATTCTACCTTAAGGGGAGGTTTAGGATTTAGTTTCAAAACATGGATAAGAAAATATTTAAAACTTGGGATGAACTTTTTAATTATTTTTTCCCAAATTTTATCTCATTAAATCCACCATTGAGGTTATACATAAGATCATGGGGTTTGTCTAGAATGAGTTATGGTAATTTCACAAGGCATGAGATGGATTTAGAAGTCTTCTTAAGAAGATTCCCAACCATCAGTTAGCTCATCACCTACTTATGGATACTTTTTATAATTACCTCACTTTTTAAAACATTAATTTAGATGATCAATAATGTGAGGATAACTTATTTGATATGATAGTGGATGATATTAAACAAATATTTGATAAGTTAGCCCAAAAATCTTAGCACAAGTGCACAAGAAATAGATTCATTCATACAACTAAAACAAACACCCAAGATACTATTTTTTATGATAGAGTTTTTAGGGGGGAGTGTTATCATTGCGGGATGTATGGTCATACTAAAAAATGTTGTCCCAACTATGACCTCCTTGTATAATCTGAGGATAATATCAAGTTCGTTGATTATAGGGATAGAAATTAAGGTTTTCAATATCCTTTCTCAAATCAATACAATTCTAGTTTCAAAAACAATACTTATCTATCATGGAGATATCAATGAGTGATTAAAAAACTTGTTCCCCCTATTTTTTTACAATATCCAAAACAATTTTTCCAGAATCAATATAGGGTAGAGTTTTATAATTCCAAAGTGGAAATTAAGGGAATGTTGTAGAAAGTGTTAGGTGAGATTGGTTCACTGAGGAAAAACATGGGCACTATGATTCACAGTCTAAAACTTCAAATGGGTCAAATGGATAGAGATCTAGGAAGTAGAGACAAGGTAAAGCTTCCAAGAACTAAAACTCTAAACCTAAAAGTGAATTTCATGGTTTTAACCACTATATATGACCTTCAAACTCATGAAAAAGTAAAGGATCAACCTAGGGTAAAATGGATGAATAAGGTAAATCTAGAAATGGAAACCTAGAAAATGAAAAATCTGTAAATCTAGATACCTAGGTCAAACCTAAAAATAATGTAGAACCCACACAATAAAAAACCAAAATAACCAAGTAAAATGAAGTGGTAATTGATCCAGGAAGACAAGAAGAATGTCGGATTTAAGGAGAAGGTGATAAATCAAACATTTTTCAAACATTATTCCCATCCTGTTATATTTCCCAAAAGATTCAAAAAAGTGATGAACTTGGCTACTTAATATTCCTAAAAATTATTAGAACATTTTGTATCAACATGAATTTGTTGGTAGACTTGGATAAAATTATATCATATGTAAAATTAAACCAAAATGTTTCTAGATAACAAAAATTATTGGAATAAATTGGATACCATAAATCTTAATTAGGATTATAGTGATGCTATTTTCAGGAATTTTTCTCCAAAGTAGAAGAAACCTAGAAGTTTTTTTTATTCAATACTGAATTGGAGGAATTGAGAAACTGAAATTTTGTGTGATTTGGGAGAAAATATTAATTTTATTTCTTACTCCATGTTCAAAAATTTGGGTCTTATGGATTTACAACCAACTTCTATCTATCTTAAACTTTCTGATAGGTCACTCACTCATCCCTATATAAGGGTGGATGACTTATTAGTCAATGTTTGGTAGAATACTTTTCCTAAAAATTTTCTTATACTTTATATAGAGTGAGGTGAAAATTTTCAAACCATATTAGGTATACCTTTTCTGGATATCAAGGGTGTTATCATTGATGTGTCAAAAGGTAAACTCACCCTATAAGATATAGATGATGTGGAGGAGATTATAGTCTTTTAAAACTTCAAAACTAAGGTAGGATATAACCTAATTGATTTTTTTGAGAACGAGTGCTTCAAAATGGAGGTCATATCTGAGTATGGTTTCTTTCCTCTTTAGGTCATAGATATTAGAATTCTATATCCCATTGAGAGTGTTACTCATACTGTTATCCTACCCTCTCAGTCATTTGTTGAAAAGGAAATTTTCTACCTTGAACCAATTTTGGAGTCAAAACCCAAAACCACTTTTCTTGAAAATTTTGAACCTATTTTTTAGATTTTACCATATAAGGTTGAATTTATACACATCCATGAAGATGGGGAGTGTTCTATTTTTATTCCTACTGAAAAACAACATTATTTTCAAAATGAACAATTTTACTTCCATTAAAACTTTTTCCATGTTGATTTTGATGTTTTTTTATTGAATTCCATCCATTATATAAAAAATTCACTTCATTTGAGTCTTATGTTGACTCTAAAAATACATTCTTATTTCTAAATATAAAATTCACAAGATGGAGTCCTTATAGTGTTCTGATTTACAATGTGTTTTAAGACTGTTTTCTAGAAATGATGAGTAGGTTCCATCTTGATTTAATTATATTTATGATTTTTTTAAATCATCTAAGTGTGGGTGAATTTGGGATAGAAGTTTTTATCAAATTGATTATTATTTTTGGGGTTTTTTACCATTTAAAGAGCTAAAAGAGTGGTTCTGAGTGGTCAGTATGAGATGAACAACTTAATACCTACTACTTTTTTAGAAGCTTTTTGGAGAATTTTTATTACTACTAAAAATGGAAGCTTATTGATATGGCTTATTAATGATTCCTTAGACATCATTGAAATAAAAACCATGAATAATTTATACCCATTTAATGATCACATATAGAGAATTTTAGGGGATAAATTTGGGTTGAAGACTTTAATGTCAGTGCTACACGAGTGGCAACCCATGATTTTCTTTTTTTTTTATTTTTTTTTATTTTTTGAGTAAATTATTCTCACTTTTTTATGTTCCTCATTGAATTTATGAACCATAGTTTTAGGAGTTTCACTGATATATTCTTACTCATGTTTGATTTATTCTTGTTTGCAAGTGTCTTTGACAAGTTATCGTGAGGTGCAGTTGGTGTGTGGCTGGTGGAGTAATAGTGAAAAGTGGACATGGTTGGTTGTGATAATTTTCTTACTAGAAATAGAGTCAATTTTGAACTTTAATTCCTGAAGGAGATTATATTTGAAGAAAATAGGATAAAACTTCCCTAAAACATGACTTTAGTTATTTTTGGATTTCTAAAACTCACTGTAATCTATTTTTATAGGAAATTAAACATGAAACTAGAGAATTTTTTCATTAGAGATAGGTTAAACATTTGTTTACAACATTGAAAAGATATTATACATATATGGGGAGTAACTATTTTAATTTATTTATTATTCTGTTTATAGTGTTACTATTGGTTTTATATAAATTCATTTATTAAATTATTTGTTGAAGGTATTCCTTACATGCTAGAATCTATGTTGAAACCTTGTTGGTCACTGTCATTATTCATTTTTCCTATATTATTTATTCAATTACATGTTTTGTTTTATGATACTTTGAAACTCATTCATGAAATCACTTGTAGAAAACACATTTTTAAAATTCTTTATTTGTACTTAACCATCTAAGTAGTGGCAGGTAGGGATTCATTATGCATGATTCTTTTTGTGTGAGTGTTCTGTGAAAAAATGTTTTTGATCTTTCCTATTATCCCTTAAAAAACCTTTTATGTGATGTTTCTCTAAATCTGGTTGATCCAAATTGTTTAATTTTTCTTCCCACTTTGAGATACAATAATGGGGAAATTTTTAAATTTTAATTTTGGGTTAGGGGTTTTAATTTTTTTTGTGAATAGAATCATTATTTTAGGAAAATAAAAATTCATTATGTCTTGCCTAGGTGATAATTACAAGCTAAATTTTGAAGTTTCACTAACTCTAAAATTACTAGAATAGTGTGATTTCTAAATGAAATGTCATATCATTTTTATAGATGTTCATTTTAGGAACTGATAAATGGAGTAATAAAGAAGATATTTCATGGAAATATAGATTATAACTTAATAAAATGTTAAATTTGAACTTGATCCTAGGTGAATCACCTTTTTGAACAAACACCTTAGAGATCCAACTCAAAAGATAATAATATAATTCCTTTGTAACTACAGTAAAATGGAAAATTGAGATCCCATGGTGAGTATTTAAGACTTTAGACATTGGATGTGTGTGTATTCCCTCTATATATTTCTAATAGATGCATTTTAATAGTGCTTTTCACATACATGGCTGGGTAAAATTCAAAAAAAAGGTTCCTAATAGTAAAAAATGAGTTCATTAAGGTGAAGGGATTTTTGAACCTAGATAAAGAATGGGACAATTTAATTATAAAATAATCTTTTGAGTTGAATCAATGAAGTGAAAATGGATCTTTGATTTTTTAAACTAGGGGAGAGTGATAATTTCAGGTTTCTCTTGTTAAAGTTTTAATTCCAGATCTATCTAATTAGTTTCACTCCTAGAATTAGAACTCAAATTAGAACTAAAATGATGCAGTGGGTAGATTTTACAAAGGAGGCATGATAATTTTAAGTAATGGTGGGTTTTTTATTTCATTTTATTTTGGTGTAATTAAGTTAGGTGGTATGACTATTTCATTTTAACATTCTTTGTAAATAAATAAAATGCATTGAATTTCATAGGAGTAAAATTGATTAAGTGTGGGAGAATTGGATGTGGCTTTTATTTCATTTTATTCTTCCATACAATTTATTGTATTTAATATTATTTTAAGGTCAAAATAATTTTTATACTTGAATAATTTTCAATTGTTTATAATTTTTTGTTTGATTGTTAAAACTATTAATTTAATTTTAAAATATTTATTTTATTATTTATTTAATTTATTTGGTTAATATAAAGTTTAAAAAATAAATTACTATTCACCATCATTTTTTGGTCTTGTTTGTTTAAATTATGTTCTTCATTTTTTTATTTTTTATTCATTTTATGTAATTCAAAATAATGATATTTAATTATTAAATTTTATTGTTTAATTTGTTTAAATATTTATTCAATTTCATTTCAAATTAATAAATTTCAGTCTTTAATTTTTTATATTTTTTAACAGATTTATTATTTGTGTAATTAATTAATTTACTTGTGTTGTTATTCTAATTTAATTTTTGTACACAATTAATTAATTTTTTATTTTTCAAAATAATTAATTTTTTCTATGTTCTAATATAATTTATTTTAATTTATTTTAATTTTAAATACCTACTTTTTTTATTTATTTTCATGGCAGTATGTGTTGTGGTCACTATAATGACCTTTCCAAGTGAATGCATGAAGACCACAGTAAGTATATTGATTGTGTGTGAAGGTCGGTCACCTACCATTCCTTTTATTTTCAAGTGACCACATTTTCTAAGCATACCTATCATGAGACTAGATTTTCTACTAAATGTGTCTACAACTAGAACCTACCACACTCCTAAACTTTCAAGTTACCATGCAAGAGTGAACCTACTGCAAGAACACATCATGATTAGTACAATGACCATGAGGACTTACCATGTGTGAAAATGAGTAACTATCATGCTTCATTTCTATTGAATGTACGACCATATTGACTGAACCTACCTACCATACGAATGTTAAGACACTAAGAAAAATCTTCAGATGAAGAACCATTGTTGTCTGAGGTTGGTGTTTCCACCAACGAAGCTGAGATCTATAGTCATGCCACTTATGACTGTCAAAAATCTCAGATTAGAGCAGTGTCTCGCACCACCAAAGATGAAGGTGATCTATGTCTGAATAGTCACTAGTTTCAATGATACAATCCCATCACACCCTCTGTTTCCATTGAAGCCAACCAACCTCCATAGAGTATTTCCAAAGAAGGAGATCGAGAATTAACCACCCATAAGTGAGTTCAAGTGAAGATATCATTATTTTCAAGAATTACAGCTTGCATAAGGTACTAGAGATCCACCAATAATATGGAAAAAACCATTAACTAAGTTCTCTACTCACCAATTAAATATTAATCCATATCAAGAATCTACTTGGGTACCAAAAGGTATCTGATAAGGGTGTGATATATAATCTTAATATGAGGCATACCAAAAGGTTCCTGAGAAGGGTGTGAGATATAATCTTAATATTTTGGAACCCAAAGTGTCTAGGCCAATCAATTTCATATAATAAATAAAAAATAGTGTGTCATAATTCATAAGTATAGGAAAATAAAAAAGTTTAGTAATAAACACCTCGGTCCGAGTTCTTAAATGGACACCCAAATGATACCACCTGCTTTGGTCTAAGTCGGATGTATAAAAGGGGTACATGTGAAATTCATAATACGTATAAAAGGTCCAATAAAAAATAATCAACCAAAGTAGAAGAAAAATTCAAGATTATGATTTATCTTGGAGTCTATATTTCCAAGTTATCATATAATCATGCCTATAATATAAAAGGAAGACATCATATGTGCACAAGCAATCAAACAATCCATTAAATCTATTTGTGGAGTCTTGAGCCCATCCAAGGTGATCTAAACAGAATCCTGAGGGTCTCTACGGGTGTCTCTAAAAGAACCAATACCTCTGAGTATGTTCAAGGTGACTCATATGGTGTCCCTTGTATCACACAAGTTATAGTGAACTCTGAGTCCGTACCAAGTATCTCATATAGGGGACTGGGTATCACTCGTGGTATGGATTATCCATATTTTCAGTGGGTCCTTCATCGGTTTCTCCCCTATGGAACCAATTTCACTCATGGGTATAAGTAAAATGCATGGAGATCCCATACCTATCAAGACAAAGTATCTCTCCCAGTACGTCAAGTAGATCCAAGTGAGTACGATGAGTCCATCCATTACCTCCTTAAATCATGACCCATGTTCTCTCTTGGCTCATAGCAAGTGATCCATAGTAACCAAGAACATATCACAAGGCATGACATTTATATAATCACATGCCATCAATGAAACACCATAATATATCATGCTCAAAATTAATCAAACTAAGCATTTTAAGTTAAAAAACATGACAAATTGTATATGGAAATTCACATGGAATAGAAAATATGTAATCACATGTCATCCATGACATTTAAATATCACAATCTAACAAGATTGACCAATAATGGAATTCAATTCAAGCCACCCAAATGTGGCACAAGTAATAGGCACGTGGAATTATATAACAAACTCGGGGTATAAGTCACATAGCATGGAATAAATGGAAAAAATGACTTAAGTCAATAACTAAAGGAATCCAACCAATGTACATAAACAATTCAATTATGAAGGGTGGGGATTGAAGCTCAAGGTTCACTCTCACGGCTATCCAGTTATCTTAATTCAAATTAAGATATTAAGTCATTTAATAAAGGATCAACTCACACATGGTGTATGGGAAATTGACCATTAATGGTGGGAACACCCAAAGGGGTGACCAATGACCAATAGAACGACCCATGGATGGGTTTCTCAATGAGGATAGGTCATATGGTACATAGAAAACTATTTTAATTCATTTATAAACAAGAATGAGAATCGCTTAAAGGGTTCGGAGAGTGGAACAACAGCACATCATTAAAAGTTAAATGAAATAAAAATAATAGCCTATAAACCCTACCTCAATGTATTAACACTCCACTCATCTGTTATCAAGGCTCGATTAGACCTGGAGTGGAATAAATCAAAGGATTTTTCAAACACCCTGAAAATAGGGAAAAATTCATCACATCAAAATGGTGAAATATATGGTAGAGGAAGCTTGAAATAGAAGAGTTTGGAAGGAATATATTATTAAGGTATTTATGTTTCTTTAGATGGAAAGAAAAATAGACCCTGGAGGAGGGAGATAGATCAAAACCCCATGGATGATGGAGGAGGAATCCACACACCAAGGGGAGGAGTAAATCCTGCTAGAATGGAGAGGAGAGGAAAGAAAATAAGGTTAAAACATTTCATTAAGGTTTGAAGGGTAATTTCACCCTCAAATACACTATTCATGGTTTGGTCACATGGTTTGGACAAATCTTGCACCAACCATGTTCCATTCACTACTATAATGGGGCACCTCACATGGTAAGTGCACGGTTTTACTAAACATGCACAAAACATGAAAAACCCACTGCTCAAAATCTACAGGTGGGTTACATGGTCTTGAGACTTGGGTATCACAGTTGTAGAAAAATTATGTGGACCATGATCCCCCACTGTTTGTAGTTGTACGATTTAGGGAAACAGTGCAGGTTGGGTTGAACGGTTTTCTCTAACATTTTAGCACAGTTTGCCTCTTCCCATTTCAGGGCTCTGGGCTTCAAATGATCCCTAAACACACTTTAAACTTCCTTTAACCTTTTAGTAATCATTATTAGGGTTGTTTTAAGGAATTAGAGCCAAATTTTAGTGGTTCGTACATTTAAGAAAAGTAAGAACATTACAACTCCCCTCATTAAAACAACTCGTCTATGAGTTGACCTTCAGAGGATAGTACAACATCATCTGAGAAGACTTCCAGCCACTACACATGTACATCAGCCTCCCACTCCAAGGACTTTTCTGGTATGCGCTTTTCCTTCCATAGCACCCAAACTAGAGGAATTGACCTATCTCAGATAACCTTGATGCTACGATCAATGATACGAATTTTAAGATCCTCAAAGGATGCATCCACTTCTAGCTTGATATCCTTGGGATCAAACGAGTGAGATGGTTCATGATAATATTTTTGAAGCTGAGATATGTGGAATAAATCATGCATGAAACAATACCTCTATGTTAACAGCAACTGATAGGATACCATACCAAATCTTTCCACTATCTAAAAACGCCCGATATAGTGATGTGACAAATTGACTTATCTCCATGTTTGTATTTGACCCAACCTTTGAAATACATGTAGAATGACCTAATGTCCCACCTCAAACTTCGTAGGTCTGTGGTGATGATCAGTATATTACTTCTACCTGGACTGAGTTGTAGCCATACAATTCTAAATCAACTAAACTTTCCATGAAGTATCTTGAACAAGACAATGACCTATTAGAGCTTCCTCACTTACCTCATTCCAACATAGAGGTGAATGAAATGGTCTACCGTAGAGGGCCTCATAAAAATCCATATAAACTATTTCTTGAAAACTATTGTTGTAGAAAAACACAACCATAGGAATATACTTTTCCCACGAACCTCAAAACTCAAAGATACAGGACTACATCATATCCTACAACACTAGTATGGTCTACTCAGACTTCCAATTGATCAGAGGGTGATATGTATTACTTAATATCACCTTGAACATAGTGCATTTTTTAACCCTTTCTAGAACCGCAATGTGAACCCAGATTCTAGGTCTAAAATGATAAAAAGTGGAACACCATGAATTCTCACTATCTTCCGAATGTATGGCCTTCCTAAATCATCAATAGATAAGGTTTTATGAATTGGTGGGAAGTGTGAGATATTTTTCATCCTGTTAATGATCACCCATACTGCATTACTACTACAAGGAGATCTTGGAAATCCTGTCATCAAATCCATGGTGATGCCATTCAATTTCCACTCAAGAATGAAGAAAGGTTGTAGAATTGTACTAGGTCGCTGGTACTCTACCTTCAACTACTAATAGGTGGAGCACCGATTAATGAATCCTACTATTTGTTTCCTCATACTTGGTTACAAGTACTGAAGAAGAATATATTTTTACATCTTGGTAAGGTCAAGTTGAACATCCCATACTGAGGCATGTGATTCCCTCATTATCTCTTCCCAAATATCTAAAGGCACACAAATTAAGGCACAGAAGATTAGGGTCTCACTACCATTAACAACCCAACTAAAAGGCAGGTTCTCACATGTGAAACTCTCCCCAAAAAAAGGTGCCTTCAGAATATGAAAACTACCTCATTTGGACCCATTCTAGAAGGGAGAATTTCACTATTAGAGATGTTATAACTATCTTCCCAAGTTATTCCTAAACCTCCAGGTACATCTCAGAAAACAGAGCCATCAAATTCCACTCACTATTGGCCTCCTTGATGGATTGAATATGATTATTATAGCTCAAGGAATCAACTATTAAATTTCCCTTTCCATTTGTGTAAGAAATCTCAAAGTCAAGAGACTGTAGGTATTCCACTCAACTACACTGCCTCAGATTTAGGTCTCATTATGTGGAGATGTATTCAAGACTTTTATAGTCCATGTAAATGATGAAACGCTCACCCAAAAAATTATACCTCTCACAACATAAATAATGAACCATAGATTCCAGATTGAGGTCATGCGCAGGGTAGTTCTACTCATGTGGACTCAGCTAGTATGACCCAAATGCCACGACTCGATCTCCCTACATTATAATTGCACCAAGAACGATTCGTGAAGCATAATAATAGACTGTATAACTCCTACCTATCTCTGGTAGAATTAGGATTAGAAATGAGGTGAGTCTTCCCTTTAACTCCTAAAATTATTCCTCAGTATATTTAGACCATAGGAATGTACACCCTTCTCAGTCAGGGACATAAAATGCACTACTATGCAGGAGAAGTCCTTGATGAATCGCATGTAATAGCCGGCTAGCCCTAAGAAGCTACATATATTGAACACATTCATAGGATACTCCCAGGAAACCATGACACTCACCTTCTCTGGGTACACTGATATTCCTACCTCAAATATTATATGACCCAAGAAGTGAACCTTGATGATCCAAAAGTGTCATTTACTGAGCTTCGCATATAGCTGGTGCTCTCTCAGTGCACTTGTCATGATCTCAAGATGATTGTCATGGTTGTGTCAGGTGAAAAAGTACACTAAGATATAATCTATGAATATTACCACAAAGGAATCAATATATTTATGTAAAACCTGATTCATCATACCCATGAATATTTCCATCATGTTTGTCAGACCGACCGACATAACCAAATACTCATAGAAGTCATACCTGCTCCAGAATGTCATATGTGGTATATATGATGGCCTCACATGAACCTAATGGTATCCCGGCCTCAAATAAATCTTTGAGAAAATAGTTTCTCCTCATAGCTCATCAAATAGGTTTCCTATATGAGGAAATGGATACTGATTCTTTACCGTAACCTAGTTAAATCAGTGGTAATCCATGGAAAATCGATGGGTTTCATTTTCCTTCTTGGTAAAAATGATTGGTGAACCCCATTGAAATGTTTTGGGCCTAATAAAAACCTTATCCTCCATATCTTCAAGTTTTTTATTGATTTTCTTGATCTATTTTGGTTTCATCCTATACGGAGGAATGGACACTAGTACTATACCTGGAACAAGTGATATGGTGAACTCAACCTCTCTCTTAGAAGGTAAGCAGAAGAAATCATCAGGGAAGATGTCCCTAAAATGATCCAATATAGGAAGGAACTCTACTAACTACATTCCTTGATCACTCATAAAGAGACTCACCAACTAGGTTGTCACTCTTCCAAGCCTAGTTTTCTTGGGTCCAGATCGATCTGCCTATATATCCCATTCACCCTTGTGAATATATGTGTTCCCCTTGGGTGAAGTGAAATACACTTGGTGGAGATAGAAATCCACTTGGGCCCGATAAGGCGCAAGTCATTCCATACTGAGAATGACATCGAAATCAGTCATCTCAAGGATGAATAAAATTCATAAGAAATGAAACCCACCTATCTTAAGGGGATCTCCTAGAATTGGCATATTCCCTCTGTTCTGGCCCCTAATGGAATTTCGAGAGACATGATGCCACAAAAGTACACTATTACAAGACCAAGGCTTTCCACAACTGCAGTAGATATGAAAGAGTGCAGTGCACCTATATTGAAAAGGGAAGAAACTAAAGTAGAGGTCACTATAATAGTACCTCTAACCATAGATGGCTCTGGACTCTTCTCCTTGGGTGTTGGATTCACTGTATACATTGGATTGAATTGAGGCCCTAAGATGTTTCTTGACTAGCCTAAGCAGATCCACTATACTAATTATGATGTTTTGAAGCCTCACTACCTCAGCCATGACCACTACCACCTCATCTTGATTAGATATTAGAAGACCAACTCCCATATTGACATGGATTCTCCGATCCCATACGTGATATAAGTGTATGTATGGATCCCCTCTCACTAGATGCTGGAGGAAAAGAACGTAAGAAGCATTGAAGGTTACCTATTCTACCATAATCTCATCACTCAATTGGGTTACTCGTGTATTGGGTATTCTTATGGGATAACTTACCACATTGGTGACATACTATGGAGTTATTTCTTGTCCCCTAGTTGGCATTACCCCCACGTGAAGCCTCAAAATAGTGATTTCGACTGCCATAAGAACCATCACCCTACCTTGTAACTAAACCTCTCAGGATCACATTTCCATCTTCTATGAGATTCTATTCTTTAATTAGGGTCTATGTTAAAATCTTTGTAATGGTAATCAAATGAAATAAGTTCATCTATGAGTGGACAACATGCCCAAGATTTTCCTCAAAGCACCTCATAGTCCTCAACTCATCACCAGTCAGAGATAGAGTAAAAAATTGGAGCACTATAAAATGAACAGAATACTCAAGCCCAGTCATAGTGCCCTATTGAAGATTCATAAACTCCTGAGAATGATCCACTGTCAGATTCTGTAGGAAGAATTAATCATAGAAGTTCGTCTGAAAGTTTTCCCAAACCATACCCCAATGACACTCAAACTGAGATATGATGTCCCAAAAGTGCTTTGTGGAGTCACATAGCATGTAGGTTGTGATCTTGACCCTCTTCTAAGGAGGAATATTAAGACGGTCAAAGATAGGTACCATTTCCTCTATCTATGATTCTATAGCATGAGGTCTATCATCCCCTGAGAAGGTGGGAGGTTGTTGCCACTGGAATTCTCAAATCAAATATACTATAGTGGGGGCAAGTAGGGGAGTATACTTAATAAACTACATAAACCTATTTAAGCTCTCATAGAACTAAGCATCAACACCCAGTGGAATATTGGAAGAATATTCCTCAGGCGGAACTATAGGAGGTACCATGGGTGGCTCAGGGCCCACCACCACTAGAGTGTGCTCCTCACCACTTTCTTAGCATACATCATGAGGAAATTGTTGTGTCATAACTCTACAATTCCAAGAAAACTCCTCAGAAAGGATTTAAAATAGATAGGTAAAGTATTTAAGGAAATTGATAAAGAAGGGCGGGCACGAAGCCTCCCTAAAACACAGAACAACCCTTAGCATGATCTAAGATCCAAACATAGATAATAAAGAAAAGGTCACAAAATTATTACTGAGACATGAACTACTTCCAATAGCTAGGGTTCAGTTAGGGTCAAGGTATCACATTTTTTATATTTATAAGGTGACCATTTCATTTTAAGAGGCGATATTCATTTTTGTTCATTCATGTTTTAACCACTTTTAATTATTGGATTAAGTGGGTCACCATTCCAATTTATAAGGGAACATACACCTTATAAATTGAAATTGGGTGCCCACTTAATCCAATTTATAACACGCTCCTATAGGGTAAATTGGAACATTTCTTTAATTATAACAAATAATGAACCACAAGGCACAATAAGCATGGTACAACTATCAATCACATGAAAAATAGGCAATGCATGCTGAAATTAGATATGTCATGGCATAATGCATGGAATTTTAATTTGATGGTTCCTATTATGATTCATGCTATGTAGTTCCCTCATTTCATTGGGAAAAAATAATAAAAATCATTGTTTCAATAATACCAACCCATATAATAAGCATGTCACCCAATGGTGAAGTCGTGTCAACTATAAATGGAATAACCAACAACTATAATTCCCATCCCAGGTAATTTAGGTTTCCCCTATACATGGGTTAGTGACAGACCAAAATTATGTGCATATTTTTATTCAAATTTTGATGATTTATTCATTATTTTAAATAATAAAACCCATGCATTTAAATTTTTTATTAAAATAATAGAAAATTTGAATCATTGAATGAAAATGAGCTAAAATGTAAAAATTGGTTAAATATGGAATTTTGACAGAATTTTATCATAAGGGTATTTTGGTCATAAAATTTAAAATATTAATCCAATTTGAGTGATTATTTTTTTATGAATCCTTGATTTACTTTATTCAACTTTTTATTCAGCACCAAGATCATATTCAAACATCTAGAGGCCAGAAAAAATCATTGAAGTTGAAGAAGTGTTCGGGTATATAGTGTGGACCCCACCACCGTAATGGAAGCACAACTCGGTCTATACACATCCAATTGAGGTGATTCCACCTAAAATGGAATGAGGACTCATAGGAGAGTTTTTAAAATAAATTTCATGGAGTTATAAGTTAAAAAAGGTGGCCTTTGAACAAAATATTTTTAAAGAATCTTCTGGGAACCTTAATCCAAAAAAAGTAACAATCAATAAAAAATTAATAAATCCTACATCTGGTGGCCAATGGGGCTGAAATTTGAGGGTAAATGCATAAGATATTTTGATACAACTTTAATGAAGATATAATTAGAATATTCAGCCATTAATTTTGTCAAAAATGCATAAACATTTGGATAAATAATTCCTAAGCCAAAATCTCTCCTCACCAATAAAAGGAGGCCCTCACCTCCTCCCCAAATAATCAATTCAACACCCGCAACCAAGGAGGGATCCCACCGGAACACGGGCCACATTGAAACCTCTCTTTATACCCTATTTTATTCTTATTTTTTTCATTTTTTTTAATTTAAATTTAAATTTTAATTATAAATAAATTAGTGCATTCAACTTTTTATTTTTTTTTCGCCACTTAATTTATTACTCCTTAATTATAAAAATAATAATAATTTATATTTATTATTATTATTATTATTATTATTATAAATATTATTTTTAATTACACACTCCTACTTTAAAACTATTTTATTTTCTCTCTCTTTCTTTTTCAAAAAAACTATTTTCTTAATTATAATAATAATAAAAATAATAATTATTATTATTATTATTTTAACATTAATTATAAATTATTTCTCTTTATCTCCTCATACATCCACCATTGTGATCTCATACTCTCATAAATGAGAGTCTAACCCTAAGACTTGGCTCGGGGGGAGGTCAAGGTGTTCTTGAATTTTCTTTAAATCTTATTTTAAGTTTGTGGTAGATTTGATTAGCATTATTGGGTGAGGTGAATTTCCCTGATGCGGTGACGACCCCCAATGACATGAAACTTATACTATTACTATTCTGGAAAATAATAGTGATTTAAACATGATATTTCATGTTTGTATTATCAAGATAGAATCAAACACATAAAGAAGAATAATGATTGAACCTAAGACTGGACCCAAAAACCAAGTTCTTTCTTCATTAACTCGTTATGTTTTCATTGCATGATAGTTTAGATTTTTCATATCAAAAACACAAAAATATTTTCATCTCTTTCATTTAAATTAAAAACAACAAAAAGTGATAGTTTATGTGATATAAAATAAGTAAGTGAACCACACTAAAAGGATCCTCAAGAGAGACAACCCCGGTCAGCCACTGTGCTGCACTAGGAAAAATATAATTTCTTTTTTACATGACCCATGATAGGCATGTGTCAAAATTGAAACTGTTTCTAGGGAGATAATCATTAGTTTATTTACTTTTTATATTTTCACATTGTATATATATTTTCATTTAAAAAAACATAAAAAAATATTCTTCCATTATGTTTTCAAGTGATCATTTCTACAATACATGGAACAATTACTCACATGTGTTGGAAGAATAAAAAGACTACACTAAGGATTCCCTCTAATGAAGGGTCAATGAACTTATGATAATGGTCAACTAGAAGAAATGAGGTATAAAAACATGGATTTCACCTGAATATTTGATGGCTATGGTCGATGAGCTACAAAAATACAAACAAAGATTCAAGGCCAAGAAGGAAGTGTCACTGGTTTTCCCTAATTTCACTAAAGAAATCCAATAGGTTGAGGCCAAACTTGAGGAATGTCAATATCTTATCCATTTTAGGATGAAAATTCAAGATGAACATGATGATCTAGAGTGGATTAATGATGAGGAAAACTTACCTACTGAGCTATGTGTGGGAGATCAATAAGATCTTGATGAATTCTAGAATGAGTATGAGGTACAAAATGATCTCCTTAATACCAATAAAGTAGAAGAACCAGTACCATTGCATGTCACTCTATTCATGGAAGAGGAGGAAGCCACAATAGTGATGCAATTTGAAGAGAGGGTAGAAGATCCCGACTACCAACTTACTTCCACTGATACTTTTATTCGAGATGAACTTATCACTAAAGAAGTGATTGAACCAAACCCAACTCAAGGATTTGATCCTTTATTAAACACTATATTTTATAATTTCATTCAATTTGATTTGAGTATCACTCCTTATGGTTTTTAATTTTCAGATTTGGTCAATCCTTGCTTTTACTTAGAGGAAGATGAAGCAATAACACCTGCATTTATTGAGGAACACATGGAGCTCCCTAATTTTAATTAAAATACAGTTGTGGAATACCATAAAGAGATTAAAATGGATCTTCCTGAAGAACTAGATACACATGATACTTTACATCTGGATCATCCACTAGATGGAGAAGAAGATGTTTCACAAGTAGTAACATAGGAGGAGGAGGTTCCAAACTTCATCCTACCCCCACCATGCAAGTTGTACCACATTACGAAGGGGGGTGATCTAGTGTACCATATACATGGAATTATCATCAACAAGAACCAAGGAATGGATGATAGAAAAATACACATGTGGTGGTTCAAGTCAAAGAGGCCCTAACCACCATCAGACTTTGGATAATAGCTGGTAATGCCCTCTGGAGGCAGTAAAAATTTAGTGCAGACTTTGGGGATCATACCAAGACTTATCCATTACTTTATTTCTATTAATTGATATTTCAATTTCATTTTGTAGGAAGTTGTTCAACATGAATTCCCCTCCATCTATCTTTTTGAGCTTAAAAGACATGATCCTTATGTTTATTTATATAATTATATTTTGTAGGTTCATAATGGTAGAAGGGAGCCTCAAATGTTAAAGTAAGAGGACTAACATTCATTTCATAAATGGAGTTCACTTTTAGTGTTTATCTTTTTAACTCCTTATATTTTTCTCCAAAAACATGTTTTGAGATTTAAAGTTGAAATTACATGCCCGAAATTAAATTATGCTCCACTTGGCTAAACTAGGAGACATAAGTTTTATAGGAACCTATGATTCCATATTTTAGATTTCAATGTTTATATGATTAAATGATTAAAATGGATAATTAAATTTTTAAATTGAATCATGGATATTAAAATGAGGACACATTATTTGAAGGAATTAATTGATTCATGTAAATAAAATTTCCCTACCATTTTTCATGCTTTGAATTTCTATAATTCATGTGAATTTATTTGTTATTATTAATCATGACTTGAGTGATTGTCCCAAATATTATGTCACATTCCTGTGATAATTTCTAGACCAAGTACTTCCTATTTATCATGAGCATATTTCTTAAGTTATCTTGGGACATGTCACCTGCCAGAACTTGAATTTGAACTTTCCAAAGCTGTGACTATGCAAAAACACATTTAAAATGATTGAATCATCTTTTTAAAAGACCTTATCCTTAAATTCAACCTTAACATAAATCCGTATTTATCCCAAAGAGACCATGAATGACCTTTATATGTATGATCCATGTTTCAATCCATTTTTATCCATTCCTACCCTACCCATGGTATTTTCATGATATTTTAAAGTTGAAGTGTGGGGGTAAAGAGAATTATGGAGGAATGGATGATGTACATTGTAAGGAATAATTATGGGGTTCTATTTTGGGTAATGATAAAGGTTATTTGATTAATTCATTTTACTCTTTAATTTTCCCCCTATTGAATTAAAAAAATTACAAAAATGACAAAGAGAACCAAAAAATGAGAAAAATGGGTTGTGATTTAGGAAAACCAAAAATCACCATTATCCAGACCGATGATCTTATGGTTTTATGTGGTTAGGTGGTGGATATAAGGTTTGATCTAATCATAACATTTGAAAAAAAGAAAAAAATTACAAAAGTAAGAAAAATATTCAAGAAGGTGAACAAATCATTCATTGTTCTTACTTGATTGTAACTTTTACTTTGAGTTTTGGGGAAGTTAGTGTTGCTAATTTTAAGGTGAGAATTTCATTAAACTTTCACTTTTTGATATCATGCATTGTACTTAAAAGATAAACCTCCTCCTTTATCCTTAAGTTTTAAAACTTCAAATCCTACCAACCTTAATCCTCAGAGTCATTTGAACCTTTATTGAAAAGTATCCATGATTTTATGTGTCTTTTTTCTTTACAAAGTGGTTCATTTACAAGACTATGGATAAAGATAATGTTCTCATGATATGAGAATAAATATACTTGAATTGTATCATGAGTGATGAGAGAAAAGAATCAAAAGTGAGGTAAATCATGACTTGGTATGTTTAATAATAATTAATTTAGGATCTTGAATGAATAAGATAAGTTCCATCATTTTTCAATGTGGAAAAGTAAAATATATGAATTATTTTTTTCTTTGAAAAATGATAAATTAAATTGATTTTTTATGTAGAGTTTTGAAATTTTCATTTTACATTGAAATTTTTTTTATTTTATTACTTTGGAATTTGAATATTGGTAACATTGGTGTCCTCCGATTTCCATGTCCACGTTTTATGCTTAAGGACAAGCATGGTTTAAGTGTGGGGGTATTTGAAAGACCAAAATTATGAGCATATTTTTATTCAAATTTTGATGATTTATTCACTATTTTAAATGATAAAACCCTTGTATTTAAATTTTTTATTAAAATAATGGGCAATTTGAATCCTAGAATAAAAATGAGCTGAAATGTAAAAATTGGTTAAATTTGGAATTTTGATATAATTTTATCATAAGGATATTTTGGTCATAGTATTTACAATATTAATCCAATTTGAGTGATTTTTTTTTATGAATCATTGATTTATTTTACTCAACTTTGTATTTAGGACCAAGAGTCGATTCGAACATCTATAGGCTCTAAAAAATCATTGAATTTGAAGAAGTGTTCGGGTCGACAGAGTAGATCCCACCTATATAATGGAAGTACAACTCGGTATAAACACCTCCAATTGTGGTTATTATAACTAGAATGGAACTAGGACTCATAGGATTTTTCTTACAATAAATTTCATGAAGTATTAAGATCAAAAATTTGGCCTTTGAATTAAATATTTTGAAGGAAGCTTCTTAGAATCTTCACCCATAAAAAGTAGTAGTCGATAAAAAAATCATAACTCCTACATACATTAGCCAATAGAGATGAAACTTTGAGGGGAAATGTTTAGGAGATTTTTTCACAACTTTCATGAATACTTTATTAGAATATTCATCTATTAAAGTTTTCAAAAGTTCATAAACTTTTGGAAGAATAATTTTGAGGCCAAAATCCCTCCTCCTCACCTATAAAAGGAGTCCCTTGCCTCCTTCCCAAATCATAAAATCAACACTCACAGCCAAGGAGAGTTCGCACGAGAGCATGAGACACTATTCAACCTCTCCTTCTCTCCCTCCTTTCTTCTTCATTTTTTTATTTTAATTTTAGTTTTTTTAATTTAAATTTAAATTTAAATTTAAATTTTAATTATAAATAAATTAATGCATGCATCTTTTTTTTGTTTCACCACTTAATTTATTACTCCTTAATTATAATTATAATAATAATTGAAAATTATTATTATTATTATTATTATTATTATTATTATTATATTAAATATTATTTTTAATATCACCCTTCTATTTTAAAACTATTTTATTTTATCTCTCTCCTTTTTTTCAAAAAAAACTATTTTCTTAATTATAATAATAATTATTATTATTATTATTATTATTATTTTAACATTAATTATAAATTATTTATCTCTCTATCTCTCCCCCATAATCCATCCACCATTGTGATCTCTTACTCTCATAAATGTGAGGCTAACCCCTAGACTTGGCCCGGGGGGAGGTCAGGGTGTTCTTGAATTTTATTTAAATTTTATTTTAAGTTTGTGGTATATTTGAGTAGCATTCTTGGGTGAGGGTAATTTCCTTGATGTGGTGATGTCCCCCAATGACATGAAACTTAAACTATTCCTATTCTAGAAAAGAATAGTGATTCAAACATGATATTTCATGTTTGGATTATCAAACTAGAATCAAACATATCAAGGAGAATAATTATTGAACTTAAGACTAAACCCCAAAACCAAGTTATTTATTAATTAAATAATTATGTTTTCATTTCATGATAGTTTAGATTTTTCATATCAAAAAAACAAAAATATTTTCATCGTTTTCATTTAAATACAAAACAACAAAAAGTGAATGTTTTGGTGATATAGAAGAAGTAAGTGAACCAAACTGAAAGGCTCCTCAAGAGAGAAGGCCCTGGTGAGCCATTGTGCTACACTAGGAAGAATATAATTTCTTTTTTCCATGCCCTATGATAGGTGTGCATTAGTTTTCTACATCTAATAATAGGGTCAGTTTCAAATACCAATGTCCAAGTCTCCCATCTAAACCCAAATAGAAAGATAAAAGGAAAATCAAGATCTGATACCACTTTGTAGTATCCCACCCTAAGTGACACTTAATGGTGTCCCGTGACAGTGGGCCATAATACCTCATACTTTATAGCATCCCTCCCCGATTTCCACTTAATGGTTCCTCGTGATAGTGGTCCAAAATACCTAAAGCACATCTACCTAAACACTAGAGGTTTCCAACAAGCAGTAAGATCCTTGGGTGTGTCTGTGGGGAGACTATGACATCATAGATCAGAGTAATAATAGATGTAAAAATAGATAATAAATAGAAAAATCAAAAATATAAACAGACAATAGCGGAAGAAATATAATAATAATATTAATAAACCATGCAAGATAAGTAAACAACTAGAATAAGTTGAATAGAAATAATAGATGCAAAAATGATGATCATTATGTCAAATGACTATATAAAATATGAGTTCATGGAGCAGGGTATACAAGCCTATACTATATGTTGTCAAGACATATAAAAAGAAAAAAAATTCTACTACAAGAATCTTGAGCATAGGCTCAGTCCTCTACCTTGTGATCCATCCTAAAGCTTTAAATAAATCAAGCATCTAAATATGCACACTTCCCTTTATCCATACCTATGATAATAAAATATACTCGAGTACCAAACGACGCCCGAGCTGGGTGTGAGATATAATGTCAGTAGGCTGGAACCCATGGTGTCTAGGATGATCCATTTCATGCAATAAATAAACAACAATGTTCCATAATACATAAGTGTAGAATAATAAACAAGTTAAATAATAAACACCTTTGTCCAAGTTCATAAATGGAAACCTGACCAATACCACCTGATTCAATCTAAGTTAGATGTATGAAAGGGGTACCTATGCAAGTCATAATATGTATACAAGGGCCAATGAAAAAGAATCAACCAATGTAGAAGAGAACCCCAAGCTTGTGCTTTAGATTGGAGTCCACATAATCATATAAGTATGCTCATAATATAAAAGAAATACATGAAATGTGAAAAAGAAATAAAAAAAAATCCATAGAATCTATTTTTGGAGTCCCAAACCCATCAATGGTGATCTAAATAGAATCCCAAGGATCTCTATGGGTGTCTCCTATAGAACCAATACCTCTGAGTTTGTCCAAGGTGACCCATATAGTGTCCCTTGTATCACTCAAGGTATGGTTAACTCTAAGTCCACACAAATTATCTCACATAAGGGATTGGGTATCACTCATGGCATGGCTTATTCATATTTCCAATGGTTATGTCCTCATTTTCTTCCCTAGGGAACCAGTGTCACTCACAAGTATAGGTAAAACACCCGGAGAGCTCATACCTAGAAATACAATGTATCTCTCTTGGCATGTCAATTAGATCCAACTGAGGAGGGAGATTCCATCCAAAGCATCCTTAAATTGGGACCCATGTTCTCTCTTAACCCATAGTAAGTGAGCCATAGTTTCAAGCACATATCACAAGGCATAAAATTTATATAATCACATGCCATCAATGAAACACCTCAATATCACATGCTCAAAATTAATCAAACTAATCATTTTAAGCCAAAAAATATGGCACAATTTATATAGAAAAGAATAAGGCATGGAAAATATGTAATCACGTGTCATCCATGACATTTCAATATCAAAATATAACAATCTTGACCATGCATGGAATTTAATTCAAGCCATCCAAATGCAGAACAAGTAATAAGCACATGGAATTATATAAAAATCTCAAGGTATAAGTCACATTGGATGGAATAAATTTAAAGGATTATCTTAAGAAAATAACCAAAGGCATCCAACCAATGTGCATAAAAAATTCAATTGTGAAGAGTTAGGCATGAAGCTCAAGGTCCACTCTCATGTCCATCCATTTATATTAATTCAAATTAAGAGATTAAGTCATTTAATAAAGGAGAAACTCACACATGGTGTATGGTAAATAGACCATTAATGGTGGGAACGCCCAAAGGGGTATCCAACAACAAATTGAATGACCCATAGACGCGTTTATCTATATGGATAGGTCACATAGGACATGGAAAACTATTTTAATTAATTTATTAAACAAGAATGAAGCGTCTATAGAAGGGTCCGGTGAGCGGAACAATGTCATGTCATTCAAAATGCAATGAATTGATGGTAAAGATCCTAGAAACTCAACCTCAATGTATTAACACTCCACTCATCCATTATCAAGGCTCGATTCGACCTAGAATGGAAGAAATTGAAGGATTTTTCAAACGCCCTAAAAATAGGGCCAAAGACGTTACACTGAAGTAGCACAACAAATGGGAGAGGAACCTTGAAATAGAAGAGTGTGGAAGGAAGAGCTTATCGAGGGGTTTTTGTTTCTTCTATTAGTGAGAAAAAAGGACACCATAGGAGGGAGATAGATCGAAACCCCATGGATGAGGGAGGAGGAAGACACTCACCAAGGGGGGAGGAAAATCCCACTAGAATGGAGATGGGAGGAAATAAAATAAGGTTAAATAATTTAATTAAGCTTGTAGGGATAATTTCACCATCAAATACATTATGCATGGTCTTTTCATATAGTTTTCCTAAACTATGTTCCAACCGTGCATCATTCACCGGTATAAGGGGAAACCTTGCATGGTTAAGTGAACAATTTGACTAACCATGCACAAACCATGCTAAAACCATTGTCCAAAATCTACAAGTGGGTCATGTGGTCATGTGGCTTGGGTTAAAAGGTTGTAGAAAAACTATATGGCCTTTAAGTCCCCATTGTCTACGGCCTTGTGGTTTAGGGAAATCGTGTGGTCTAGGATGCATGGTTTTCTCTAACTGTGCGGCCCCGCATGCCTCTTACCATTTTAGGGCTCCAGGATTTGGAATGATCCCCGGATGCACTTGAGACCTCCATTAACCTTTTATTCATCATTATTAGGTCTGTTTTAAGGAATTAGAACCAAAACTTGATAGTCTATACCTTTTAGAAAATCTAAGACGTTACAAGAATCCACCCTATAAAATCATGTATAATTATAATCAAAATGGATGTTCATACATCATGCCCATCACACATCTTCTAGGTTGGAATCTCAAGCACATGATCTAGACCATCATCATTAATTATTGAATTCTAAGGTTCCACTTGGAATAGACAATACAAGCTCCTCTACACTACCCCTATCTAGGGTTAACATAGGTTTGGGGAAACCACTGAGGTCACCACGTCCATTTAATAGTTTGGAAACCCTGTATGGGATTCTATATACCACTCCCATTTATAGGGTTAAACCTATCACTCAGAGGGAAAATCATCCCTCAACATTATCATTTTCATCTTACAGCCTCACCAAACTCACAAGGAAAGCCACACTGACATCACTCTAAAGATATGGAATAATTCCCATCTCACTTCCCACGTCATCCAAGGTTGTTCCACTAACTGAACCTATCATACACCTACTCAGGGTATACCCAATCAGGTACTCACACACTGGTGGGTGAGGAACACTATCTAAACTCTCTAATCCATTATCCCAAGTAATATAGGGTATCTCATGGATTCTTCAAGGTGTACTCAAACCAATCATCTTATTCCAGTAGTCTCCTATATAAGGAGGTGTTTAAGAGTGACTATACCAGGGAAACTACCTTTATCCATTTCATTAAATTTATACCCATTAGGTTCTATACAACTCAATTCATGCATTTTATGATCAGTCTCCTAACCATCGATGACTGAGGCACCAAGCCAATGCTCAAGGTTCTGTTGTGGCCCTTGACACTTGCATCGGTCCATATGAGTTAAAAAGTTATTTAATAAAAAAATTCAATCTATCATAGTAGTGATTCCATATATCACATTCCATATCAAATTCATCAACTCAAGGAGATGTTTAGAGACTACCTACCTCATTCTTAGTTATTCCTCCTTAAGAAACATCAGGCACTACCGCCCAAGATCTTTTAAGCCGAAAATCATGTCCCAAGGTCCTATATCAATATAAAATATCCAAATTAATCAATTGTAACAATTTATAATTGGTTTTAAATTTTAATTGAAATATAAATAATTACATAAAAATTCACCTGACAGTATAATGGCATCGAAACCAAAAGCAACAGGCTGTTTTCTACTCCCAATATGCACCAAGACCTAATCCACACAAAATCCCTAATTTGATTACTCGATTAAACCGTCAATTTAATCTAATTTCACTAAATACCCTATAAAAATTATTGGGGAAACATACCACCAATCAAACAGAAATAAACAACATGTGATCATCTTCTCAAGACATCCTCTAGCCACACTGAGAAAAATCCCCATCATATTGAATTATTTCCACTATACCTTAGTAAAAATCATCACCAAATCCCTATTCCAAGATAATAAAATCAAAGGGAGTAGAGAGAAACAAGAATGAGGTAGGAATGGGTAATAATTCACCTTAATCCATCATGGAAACGCCATAAAATCACCCCATATAAATGGGAAACCAAATAGGGTAAGGGAGAGGGGGATCCCAAGTTCTTCTATATGAGAGGGAAAGAAGAGGAAGGGGTTACTTAAAATTCAATGGAGAAATGGGTAATTTCCAACTTTTTAAGGAATTATGGATAGTCGTATGGTTTACCAAATCACACACCAACTATGCAGCTCACGCTTCCTTGATCCACAACCTCTCACATGGTTTGGATACATGATTTTTCAAACATTTTTTAATCTTATGAGACATTTCAACAACATTCATAGTTTATCTCATATAGTTCTCTATCATAGTTTCCAAGTTTGTGCCTCAACCCCTCTCAAAAAACACTATGCGTAATTTTCCTCGGTCACAATCACAGTTTGTTCCAACCATGTGACAGGGTAAGACCTTTTATAAAATTAAAAAAACAAAACCATATCATCCTTCACTAAATCACCTAAAACACTTCCTAGTCCTTGATCTGTATCCAATAAAATATTCTCAAGATTCTAGAACTCTCAAGATTCCAATCTGAATCCCAATTCTAAAAACAACCCCTGCTTTGGGACTAAAAATTCAAATTCTATATGAAATTGAAAACCTATAAAAATGTGTGTTTTTAAAACCTTAACACCATATAAATTATTATCCTAGAGAATCCATAGTGGTTCTTTAACCATTAGTATCAACCTATCACAGTTGTCAATTCATCATAAACTAACCACATTATATCCTCAAATGTTGAACGAGCTTCCACTATGCAACTCCAAACATCAAGGAATATTATTTATCAAAAATAAAGATACCCAATAATCACTATTACCAAATCACTATGATAAAACTTACCTATTATCATCTATCCTAATAAATTATAGTGTCATCTATTGGTTCATCCCTTAGCTTATGGTGCTCCCCACCTTAATTTATAATACACAAAGGAAAATTCTGAGTCATGGTGCTCCCCAACATAAAAATATCCTATTGAAAATGAATTTACAGTGGTCCAATAACATTATATATATATTTTCTACCTCATCAAATCCAATATCATGTAAAAAAACTATTAGTCCCCCTCCAGCTAACTTTTACTAAAAAAGTTCAGCCTCACCTACCGAAGCACTATATCATCTTCTAATAATGATGCCCAAATCCCCAAAGGAATGATCATCTAAACACATAAACCAAAGTCTAAACTTGAAATCTGGTGTAATTCCCCGATTAGTTACTTGATCAACCAACTTTGTTTTTGTACTCCACTAACAATTACTGACACGTCTCTGATCCGACTTTGTAAGATTCTATCAAATCCATCCCAAGCCTGATGCCAACACATAGACTCCATCCAATACCACATCTAAATCTCAAAGCTATATTCAAAAAGGAACCTAATAAAATTAGGTTCAACTGTTCACCATCATCCAAATTTCATCTCGACCATCCGCTGACCAAACTCATCACATATATGGCCCCACCAATATGAGGGTCATATATTCATGAATGATAAGACAATTCCCTATATAAGTGTTTATTTATCTCCACTCCACTAAACCAAAAAAAATATTTATGGATCATTCCCCATATATTACTACATGTAACAATTTTACATGACTATCAAACTCATAACCAAGTTCAAACCTAAAACGTAAATTGTCACTCGCTATTAGATCAACATGAATTTCATCCTATTTATCCGTTTAATTTCTATCCATAACATGAGCACATTCTCTAGCATCTAATTATGAACTCCCCACTATAAAGATTCCATTATACTACTCCTCAAGCATATCATTAACAAATTCCATCATCGTTTGTGTGTTGCTCCTCTCAAACCATGCTCATCCCATCCCAAGAAACACCTATCTAGGATCAACCCCTAAGAGACCATGACACCACATATTGATCCTTTTCCAATGTCACCTCTCACCAAATAGGGACATTCCCTATTATTATCCAAACCCAATGAGTGCACACTCCATTACTACTCAATCATACAACCTAAATAATGCTCCCACAAGTTACGCATCATCAAACCTACACTCACATGCCTAAATTAGTGACCATGCTCACTTCATGTTAATTTCAACTAGCCAAAAGAATGCCAATTATCCTTTTCCAATAGTCTCAACATCACAATCATTTCAATTATAACCACATGATCACTCACCACCTAGGTGTTATCTCAAAACCAAGTGTCTTTCCATGATTTATCCATTCTAGATATGACTATCTAGGATCATAATCTGCAACTTCATCAGGAACTGAATTTGAATTCAATAGGTTCGGTTATCCTACCAATGCTACCCTTTGAAACCAGTCTTGATACTGAAGAACCTTGATTGATTTACATCATGAAATCCCAAGGAATATCCATATAAGAACTATAAATCTGAAAACACCTCACATACATCAATCTCAGTCATAACCATTTACCCATTCTTCTTATCTATAAGGGAACTCATAATATGCAATGTTTAAATTCCAAAAAAACATTTGTGTTTTCCCTAGGCCTGTAGGTCCCAATGGGGTGTTTGGTGTCTTCTTTTTCATGAAATTATCATTTTCTTCTTGGTATCATAGTAGTAGGTTGGATCATGGTAGAAATTTGGTCTCACAATAGCGGAAATGATAACAGGTTGGCTCATGGTAGTTTTCTTGATAGTAGGTTGTCTCATAGGAGTAGTTATAGTAGTAGATTGGATCATAGTAGCAATCACGGTAGCAGGTTGTCTTATGGTATAAGGTTGATCTCATAGTAGTGGGTTGGATCACGAAAGCATTGTGATCTCAGGGTATCAGGTTGGTCTCATGGTAGAAGGTTATCTCACAATAGCTGGTTGGTCTAATAGCAGTGGGTTGGTCTCATGGTAGTAAGTTGGTCTCATGATAGTAGGTTGGCTCACGGTACAAGTTGGCATAATGGTAGTAGGTTGGTCTCATGGTAATAAGTTGGTCTCATGGTAGTGAGATGGATCACCATGGTAGGTGGTATCAAGGCAGCAGGTTGGTCTCATAGTAGCATGTTGGTCTCATTATAGCAGGTTGGTCTTATGGTAGAAGGATGCTCTCATGGTCTATTTTTTCAAAAAAAAATATTTTTTCCCATAATGTTTTAAATATTAATTTTTATCATAAAAATAGTTTTAAAACCTTAAATAAGTGAAATTAAAGGTTATTTAAAAGTGTATATTTATATCCTTGGTTTTTTTTAATATTTATCTTTTCATGTGAATTAAATGTGATCTATATTAATTTTTAATTAATGTTTGACCTATGATTTTGAAATATTGATGGCCTCATATCCTTAACTCTAAAATGAATACCTTTCCTTTGTTCAAATATTTTCTTTATTTCTTTATTTTCAGATAAACCATTTTTTTTCTTTGACCCTTAGAGAGTAGTCTTCACCCACCGATATCCACCTGTTCAGTTTTCTAGTTGTGTATAGTAGTTTGTTTCACAATATTTTTTCTATAGAAGTGAGTTTCATTTGAGGTAGGAGTTTTTTTATCATTTTATTCCTCCTTAACTATAAAATTTAAATGGTTTTTCAATCCCTTATCTTTAGTACATACATGTTTCAATATCATCTTCCTTTCTGCTCTATTTTTGGTGAAGCATGGTTGGAAACATCCTTTCATGGTAGGGGATTCATTGGTTCTCCTAATTTATTTGAAATGATAAATTTATCATGATTTATCTATTTTTTTGATACTTTAATTAACCTTAATTAAGATTAAACTGAATTAAAGAATGAACCTTGGTTTTGGGTGAAAACGATCACATGTGTTTCTACCATTATAACGGTTTGGATTTTGTTTTTAAAGATTGTGTGGTATCTATGTATTTTTTTATGTTATTCTTTAGAATTTTGTTATTTTTTAAAAAGGATAAACAACCTAAAGCTGGTAATTCTGATTAGATAATTAATAAAGAGTAATTTTAATTGAATGTATTATTCCTTATAGTTTTTTGAAACTGGAAGTGATGCTTAGAAGAAATTTTAAATAATTCTTATAGTTTTTTATAGCTAATTCATTTGGATTTTGGTGGTTGTAACCTATGATAAATGAATTAGTTGATCCAATATGGTAATAAACCAGTTGTTTGATAAAGATAATTTCTTGGGTTCAAGTGATCTCACTTCCTTATAAAGTCTAGATGCCTTGGTTTTATGGCCTAATTTCCCTATCGACTATTTATTGTTTTCTTTTTACCTTTTGTGAATATTTCACATATGATTCTTGCTATGTGACGGGATGTGATTGTGGTATGGATGATAGTTTAGAGAGATATGATAAGGAGTTCCATGTTTGTGGAAGGAGTTGGCACCTAAGATGGAGGGATGCATAGTGATATGCATGGAGGTGTCATGGATCACAATAGGACTGATGAAACGGGTTAAATCTAGTATTTCCTTTTATTGTTATCCAAAAATCTAGGATGATTTATTATTGATGAATCTTATTAAAGGCTAGATGATTGGGTTTCCTATTTTTCCATTCCTTTTCTCACTACTTGTACAACTATTTATTCTTGATTTATGCATCTCTTTTATGGTAGATTCGGATGATTCCTAGAGTACCTAAAATTATATAATCTAAATGAATAATAAAATTTTTAACCCATGGGGTTGGGGACTTGATGGAATGATAAATAATGATAACTTTTTAGAAACTATGGAATCGATTGGATTATTCCAGAATGAAACAAACTTGACTAGTAATTAACAAAATAATAAATGTTTAAAGAAATAACTGATTGATTGAAATTTTATTAAAATGTTTTTATATTTATAGGATACTTAGTCCGGAGTGGTGTAAAATGGGAGTCTGAGAGGCGATAGTTATAGTTGATCCAAAGACTATATAGATTCCCATAGTGTGGTGTGATCTGTATATTATATATGTATGTGATTTCATACAATACCACACCCTTTTCGATAGGGAGATTGGCACCCAGTGGAGTCTAGGAGGGTGTTTTCCCAATATCTAAGTTGGTGAGAAATGGATGGCTGACTACCCCCTCTTTCCCCACTCTCTACTAATAATAGTCTTATGTGTTGGTATTCATGGTGGTTATCTTTCTCATATATGTGTATAGAAGGTTTTAATGGCTTGTGGTTATTTCACACACATGAATCCATGGATATAGTATCCTAAGAATTATTATTGGTATGATGTGTATGGGTTGTGATGGCTTGAAGTATAATACAAGACATACGAGTTGTGGTGGCTCCTGGAAACTATTTGGTTACTATTTGGAGATTTGGGTGGGATGATGAGATGATGTGATGAATAGGGTACATGTTATGTTATAGTTTCTCAGGTGTATTTGGGTAGGATTACTTTTGGATAGAAATGGCTTAGGATGCATGGTATTGGGGAAGAGTGGAAAACGAATGGGGGAGTGATAGCAGGGCACCATATTTGATTTATTTTGGATATTATATTATTTCATATATGTGATACTTGGATAGAGATCAATGGTGAGGTTGTAAACATAGCATACCTAATTAGGTGAGAATTGGTTTCATTGGTATTTTGTATACTTTCTTTATATTTTTTATGAGAGGCTTTGAGGAGGATCCTACTGAGTATACCTATTATGCTCACCTTGTACATATATAAACTATTTTTCAGGATTGTAAGAGCTATTTGGTGATCAGGCTTGATATTACTTGATCATAGAGTTTTTCAAGAGCTTTTTGGGCTTTGTGGACATTGTTGAGGACTTTTATTTTGGTACTTTGAGTTTCCTTTGTAGTTGTTTCAGTATGTATAACAGTACATGTATGTTTGGGATCTTTTATTTTATCTTGATTATGAGTTTTAGGTGGTTTTATCTTATCCCTCATTCCTCATATTCTTCTTAAAGGTAAATTCCTCCCATTTATGTGTCTGATATACCCTCAGTGCTAGTAAACAACTGATGGACCATTGGAGATGGGATTTGGGCATCAGTATCTCCCTTATCTCATTTTTGGTCCAAGAAGGTTACCTTTGGGGGGATAGGTCATGATAGAGTGGTATCAAAGGTTCTGGTTGGGTGATAAGATAGAGTTCAGAGGTAGTCACAAGTGAGGACTGCATGGGTTGGTAGGGAAATGGTGTCAGATGAGTTTAGTATGTGATGTAAAAAAGGGATACCAGCTAAGATAGAGGTAATTAGCCCCCCCCCCCCCCTCATAATCTAATGTGATGACCTTTAAATTTATTTATCCTATTAAATAAAGTGATATTGGTTGCAGCATAAAGACCTAATAAAGGATCATGCATCATTATTCTTTGTTTTCATGTTTGAAATGGGTAGACCTTGGGGTTAGGTTAAACCTTAATTAACTAATTAATAATAAATATTCCATATTCTAGGTTTATGAGTCCCTGTCTATTTTTTATTTTTCAGGTATGGATATAGGTTTATATCCTCATTAGGTTTGTGCTTAATATGTTTAGAAATATTTTCCTACAAATTTCTATATAGTATAGGTTGATGATGATGACACTTGGAAGGGAAACTATGAGAGTTTCAGTTTTAGAGTCTACATAATCATGAGGTCACTATTTTTAACTTAGTGATATAGTAATAGTTATAGGAGGTAGAGATAGAATTCAGTTTGATCCGTGCTAGGAAGGATCATTGAGTTTCATTAGTAGTGATGATGTTGTGTGAATCATCTAGGAAGTGGTGGTTCTTGTTCCTTATGTATTGTGAGGAGTCAATCATCTCATGGAAAAAGTTCCAAGACCAGTTCTGAGAAGAGTTTCTTTATTTTACCATGAAGGAAACCATCCATCAAGAGATACTTTCCATTTTACATAAGATCTACACTGTAAAGGAGTTTGGGATCTATTTCAAAAACATTCTCTGATATTCTTCAGACCTATTTTCAAATGTGGAGGCTAGGGAGAGGTATTTCAAGGAGGCTTTGTATCTAGAGATCTATTTTTAGGTCACCTTGTTCATGTTTTTGGTATGTATTAAGGTTCTATAAAGAGTAGATTTAATTTATAGAATTATTTTCAGGACCATATCATCATGATGAGGGGTTTTATCAAGATTATCTACATAATAGAGTTGTGGTTTGGGGTTACAGGTTTCCTAAACAGGATATATTTTGGATAGACAAGGGTAGGTCTCATCCAACTTCATATTTTTTATCTAGGGGTGGTGGATCTTAGACCCTACTAATTAATTAGGATTTTTTTCTTATGGAGGATATAGTTATCAGTCGTGAGAGTGTCCAACCTTTCTGATCAGGCAAAGTGTGGCGAGTGTTCTACTGCATGTTCTTCCATTAAAGAAGTTTCAACTGAGGTAGAAGCAATAGGGTACTTCATCCCTTTATCAGTATAGGTATGATAAGGTCAGAGGAGGATATACTTGTAATCCTCCTCATCATTAAAGTGAATATCGTGACCCTGGAGGTGGTTATTATCAAGTTCATAGAGTTCGTGGATCATGTCATAGTCAGATTCATGCTCTAGATTTTCCAATTTTGGGTGATACAGATATCATTTGAGGTACCTTTTTCTTGATTTATACTTAGGTGAATTTTTAATTTTATTCAAGAGATGTGTACTCCTTCATATCACATACCTTATCCCATGATTTGAGAATTTGGGTGGAGATGCTTCCAATTTATTTAGCATTAACTATGTTAGTTAGAGGTCATGATTATTTTTATGAAGTACGTAGAGACTATGAGATATTACTGGGGTAGCACCGCTCTTTGGTATACTTCCTATGTTTTTAGATATAGCCATGTGATATCATCCTCTACATAGGTTGGTTGTACTTTGTGTAGGATATTATAGATTTCTTCATGAGGTAAATTTTTTCAATGATACCGATAGGGAGTCTTATATGTTTTTTGGTGAGCGAGACCCTTGGATGGGTTGAAGGCATGTTTTTTTCCTTATCTTCCATAATATAAGATTTGATGTTGAGATCATTGGAGGTTCAGTCGATGGTGTTTCTCAAGGTTGTATAAGAGCACCCTAATGTCTTTCCATGAGAGGTTATGGAATTACCCCCTCTATGGTATATTGAGTTTGAGATAGAGATATAGTCGGGTGCTTCTATGATCTTTATGTCTCTATATAGGATGGAACCTTTTGAGTTGAGAGAGTTGCGGGTATAGATCAATGATCTTTTACAGAAATCTTTTTTTCATTCGATTGTGTCATCTTGGGGTGCATCATTTATATTTGTAAAGAAATTTGATAGTATTTTGCATCTATATATCAATTATCATCACTTGAATAATGTGAAAATGAATAATAGATATCCTCTTCTATGGATTGATGGAATAATCAAACATCTAAATGGATTTATTTGGTTCTCAAATATCTATCTATAATCAGGATATCATTAGATGTGGGTAAAGTATGGTGATATTCCAAATACTACTTTCTTATGTCATTATGAGGATTATGAGTCTGTGAAGAATGGTCTATATGTGTTCATAGAACTGATGAATGTTGTGTTTTGAGAGTTTCTAGATCAGTTTATGGTGGTTTCCACTAAAGACATCCATGTATACTCTACAAATAAGGAGGAGAAATTAGAGCATCAATGGATAGTTTTTGGAGTTCTTAGTCTTCAGCAACTATTCAGGAAGTTATCAAAGTGTGTGTTATAGGATTTTGAATTTTTTTTCTTGGTTCACATCATTTCCCAATGTGGTGTGGCGTTGGGTCCTTTTAAGATTAAGGAAACCATTTCTTGGGCATCCCCCAAGACAGTTTTAGAGGTTCATAGTTTCTTTGGTCTTATAGGCTATTTTAGTAGGTCCATACCTAATTTTTATCATATTGTGACTCCTCTAATATAATTGACTATAAAGTATTAAGAATTATTGTGTATTATAGTAGGTACTATAGTAGGTATTGTAGCAGGTACTGTAGAAGGTACTGTGCAGAACTGTAGCAAGAACTGTAGTAGGCATTGTTTGGCACTGTAGCAGGCGGGAATATTCCCTCGTTTGGAACTTCGGGCCACCGATTTGGTTCTCATGTCCTTTAAGGCCTTCAGGCCACCCAGGACTTCGGGTCAGTAAGGCCTTCAGGCCACCTCAAGGCCTTCGGGCCAGCTTAAGTGAAGATGCAAACCAGACAACCTACAAGGAACAAATTTCAGAAAGAGGGGGGGCAAGGAGCTTTCACCATAGCAGAAGCTAAATGGATTGCAATAATGAGAGGGTATGGCACCTGCCATCAGGAAAAGCCTGTGCATGCACGGGAAAGCCTAGTTGAACAGTCATGCGAAGGTGGAGAGTTGATTTCATGATGAAGATGCTGGGGAGGAGCAGTTCCAACTAGTTAGTCTGGGTTGTATATAATGTTTGAAGCCTACGGGCAATGAATTCCTCTAAGGCCTACGGAAAATGTAATACTTACGCCTACGGGCCTTGTAAGGGTTCCACCTCACCCCTTGAAAGGTGTATTATCAAAATCAATAAAAATTAAGGCCTTCGGGCCATTGGAGGACCCCTTGATCATAACTATGTCACCCATGATCTTGAATTGGTATAAGTTTCATTTTTCTTGAAGTCGTGGTGACATTACCTCATTGGAAAATTCTTTGTGGTTTTCACTGATCACAAGAGCTTGATGTATATCTTCTCCAAGTGTAGCATAAACTTATGATAGTGATAGTGGATGGAATTCATACAAGTCTATTACTTTTAGATTTCCTATAACCTGGGAAAAGGTAATTTTATAGATGATGTTCTAAATATGAAGTTTCACGATGATGTTGTGCATGAATCTAGAGATTCATGTAGAGTGAGGGAATATATATCCATGATACATCTTGATATGGTAGAGGTTGGTGGTATATGGTGCCTATTTCAGATGGTAGTGCAATCATATTTGGTGTAATAGGTGGAGGGGTCCTGGATGAGGGTTTTTGAGGTGGATTTTTGGTGAGACTGAGTTGTCTATAGTGATTCCCATGATTCATAATCTAGGGATGATCAGCATCGGGTGTTGTTTCAGGTAATACTTTTAATTATTTAAATGATGCATGAAGTGGTTCTCTATAAGTTCTATAACTCACCCTTGGTGGTAAATCCTGGTGTGAAAATGATTTATCATTATCTGAGAGGTATTTTTTGCTAGCCTAGGTTTAATCATTCAGTTATAAGGTTTGAATTCTGATGTTTAGTCTGGTAGAGGTGAAGGTTGAACATCATGTTCCTGGTGGGTTACTCCACCAATTATATATTCGTCAACGGAAGTGGGAAGACATTTTGATTGACTTTGTCACTAGTTTAACTAGAACTCATGGAGGATATGATGTTATATTGGTGATAGTGGAAGATTTTAAAAAGTTATCTCACTTTAGTGATCATAGAGTCGAGCTCAGTGGAGGTTTTTTGAGGAAGTATCTGGAGGAGGTGGTGAGGATCCACAGAATACCAAGGATGAACATCTCTTATCATGATTCTTATTTCACATCTATGGTGTGAAGAGGTCTCCAACATACTTTTGGTTCTCAATTTTTCCTTAGCACTAATTTTTATCCATAGGCAGATAGTCAAACAGAGTGGAACTTCCAAACTCTTAAAGACATGTTGTGCGCTTGTGTCCTGGATTTTGGAAGTTCATATATGAGGAACATACCATTGGACGATTTTTCATAAAATAATAGTTTTTACTCCACTATTTGTGTAACGCCATTTGAATATTTTTATGTATGACCCTTTCATTCTCTATTATGCTAGACTGGGGCAATTGAGTAAGCAATTCTCGAATCGAAACTAGTGAAAAGCATGATATAGATGTTTCAGGTGATTCATGGGAGGATGAAGGTAATGTAGGATCTTAAGAAGTATTATATAGACCGTGGTAGGAGACCTATGGAGTTTGATGTTGGTGATCATCTGTTCTTGAAGGTGACTCCTCATCATGGGCACTGAAGGTTTGGACGTGGGTGTAAGCTTTCTCCCAGGTTTGTTAGGAATTTTGAGGTGTTTTTTTATGTTGGATTTATGGTGTATCCATTAGGAACTCCCCCATATATGATCCAGATTCATGATGTCATTCATATGTCTCAGATTCATCATTGTCTTCATAATGATTCTCACATCAAATATTGAGGAAAGAACAATATTGATAATGATGTGACCTTTGAGGAGTGACCTATGGAGATCTAGGACCATCATGAGAAGGTGTTTCACTAGAATTATATTCCCTTAGTTCATTTTTTTTTGATACATGATGGTGTAAACTAGAGAACCTAGGAACATGAGTCACATATGCACTCTCAATACCCTGATTTTTTTTTGTTGCTTTATCTTCTATTGTAATGATGTTTTGATGATGTTGATATGTATCTAGCTTATGATATAGATCTATCTTCCCTAATGCCTTATTTATAGTTTTTACCCTATTTTAGAGGTATCTTCCCTTGGGATATGGTTGTGTGTTTTTCACCTTATTTCTTAAAATTTGGTGGTTTTTATTTAGTAATGGAAAGTTGGACTCTTTACCCTAGTTGATGATGTCACCTGGCTATCTGTTTTGTGCCTTTAATGAGTGGTTTTGTTCTTGATATAGCTAAATCCTTGGGAGGTATCTCATAGGTGATTGTTTTAACCACATTTACCTTTTCCCTATGGGTTTTGTTTTAATTATTATGAACAAATTTTTTTTGATAGGTATCAAATGTAATTTCACGGTTCCTAAAAACCTTTCCTTTGTCTTTTTGATAATCCTTGAGGTTCCAAGGGGGTGTTTGGGGTCTTATTTTCCCTAAAATTATCAATATTTTTCTCTATCTCATAGTAGCATATTGAATCGTAGTATCAATCACAGTTTCATATAGGTCTCATGATAAAATTCTTTGTAGATTTCTAGCTTACAATTGCAATCACGGTAGAAGGATGGCTCATGGTAGCATATTGTCTCATGGTAGCAGTAACGGTAGCAGGTTGTCTTAGGGTAGAAGGTTGGTATCATAGTAGCAGGTTGGATCATGGTAGTAGGTTAGAATCATGGTATTATGTTGGTCTCATGGTAATAGGTTAGTCTCATAATAGCAGGTTGACTCATGGTATTAGGTTGGTCTCACGGTAGCAGGTTGGTTCACGGTAGTAGGTTGACTCACAGTAACAAGTTAGTCTCATGGTAGTATGTTGGTCTCACAGTAGCAGGTTGGATTATAATATCTATTGGTATCATATTAGTAGGTTCATGTCATGGTATTAGGTTGGATCACGGTAGCAGGTGGTCTCACAGTAGGTTGGTCTCATAGTAGCAGGTTGGTCTCACGGTCCAGTTTTTCAAAATTTCTAGTTTTTCCCAAAATATCATTCAAGCTATATTAATTTCTAATTAATGTTTAACCTATGATCTGGAAATCTATATGGGATTATATACATAACTCTAAAATGAATATATTTTCTTCATTTAAATATTTTCTTGCTTTCTTTGAGTCTAGATGAACCAAATTTTTTTCCTTGACCCTCAGAGAGTCGTATACTCCCACCAAGATCCACCTTGTTTGTGTTTATGGGAATGTCTAATAGATTATTTATCACTCTGTTTTCTATAGTAGTGAGTTTTTTTGAGGTATTATTTTTTTTTATTTCATTTTCCTCCTTCTCTGTAAAATTTGAAAGGTTTTTTAAGCATTTATCTTCAATTCAGTCAGGTGAAAATATCATCTTCTTTTCCACTTTTTTCGGTGAAGTATGGTTGGAGACTTCCTTTCCATGTAGTGGATTTTTTAACTCTCCCATTTTATGGGTGATCCTAAAGTTTTCATTCTTTATAACATTTTGTGATGATGGTATCAAACTTAAATAATATTAAAAAAGATTAAATAATGTACCTTGTTTTTTTAAAGCGATCACATGTGTTTCCACTGTGATAACAATTTTCCTCTTGTTTTTCTAGGTAGTTTTCTATCCATGTATATTTTTTATGTTATGATTTTTCATTTTATTATTCTAAAAAATGGATAAAGACCGTAAATTTGGTGATTCTTGTTCTCTAATTAATAAAGATCCATGTCAATTGAATTTTTTTCCCTTATAATTCATTGGAACTAAAAGCGATGCTTGGAAGCATGTTTAAATAATTAATATAGCTACTTATAGCTAATGCCTTAGGTTTTATATTGTCCTAACCTTTAATAAATTAATTGTTTAATCCATGATGATAATGAACTGGTTGTTTGATAAAAATAATTTCTTAGGATCCAGCGATCATGTTTCCTTGTGAAGGATGGATGCCTTGGTTTTAGGGCCTAGTTTCCTTGTTGACTATTTTTTTTCCTTTATACCTTGTTTGAATTCTTTAAATGTGAGGCTTTATATGTGATGTGATTCAAGCCTAGGATGGATAATGGTTTGGCGAGGGATGTGTAGGATTTCCTAGTTTGTGGTAGTAATTGGAACCTAAGATGGTGGGATGCATTGTGATATGCATTGATGTATTGGGGATGGTGTCAGGACTGATGAAATGGGTTAAATTTGGGATTTCCTATTATTGTTATGATGAAATATAGGATGATTTCTTATTGATGAATCTTATTAAAGGTCAAATGGCCAGGTTTCTTGTTTCTACATTCCATTCCCAACTACTTGATTCACCTATTTTTTCTTGTCTTATATATCTCTTTTATTGTATCTAAGGATGATTCCTAGAGTACATGCAATTATAGAATGGAAATGAATAATGAATGTTTTAGTTAATGGGGTTGGGGGCATAATGGAATGATAAATAATGATAACTCTTGAGAAACCACGGAATTAGTTGGAATATGCCTATTGGGAATGTAATTATCTGGTAATTAATGAAATAAGAAATTTTTAATGGAATAATTAATTAATTGAAAGTTTCTTGTATGCTTATAGGATATCAACTCCTTAGTTTTGGCATATGGGAGTCTGAGAGATGATAACTGCAGTTGATCCTAAGACTAGGTAGATATCCATAGTGTGGTGTGAGCTGTATATCCTATATGTTATGTGATTTCATATGCTACACCGCCTTTTTCGGTAGGTAAACTGATGCGAAATGGACTTTAGGAGGTTTTTTTACCCAACATCTAGGTTGGTAGGGAACAGATAGATGACTATCCCCTCTTTCCTTGTTTTTTTATCCTATTAGTATAATGTTATAGTATGCACAGTGGTTATCTTCCACATATATGTGTGTAGAGGTCTATAATTGATTTAGGTTATTTCACACACATGAATCTTCATATATAGTTTTAAATGATTATTATAGGTATGATGTGTATGTTTTTTATGGATCGAGGTATAATACATGACATACGGGTTGTGATAGATCCCAAAAAATACTTTTTTACTATTTATATATTTGGATTGGATGATTTGATGATGTGATACATATAGTTCATGTTATTTCATAGTTTGTAAAGTGTATTCGAGAAGTCTTACTTTTGGAGTGAGATGGATCAGGATGTGTGAAGTTGGGGAAGGTAAGAAAATTAGTGGAGAAGTAGTAGCAGGGTACCTTCTTTGATATATATTTAATATTATATTATTACTTGTATAAAATAATTACTGAGAGAGCCATAGTGAGGCTGGGAACTTATCATACTTGATTAGGTAACAAGTTGGTTTCACTTGATTTTCACTGGGATTTAGTATGATTTCTTTATCTTTTTCATAAGAGGATCTAGGGATGATCATACTGAGATATGTGTTATTATCACCCTATACATATATAAACTATTTTTAAAGACCATGGGATTTGGTTGGTGATTGTGATGGATATTACTATCTCATATAGTTTTCAGGAGTTGTTTCAGCTTTGAGGTCACTTTCAAGTAATTTTCTTTTGTTATTTGCAGTTTCCTTTGTAGTTGTTTCAGTATGTATTATATCACATGTATGTTTGGGATATTTTCTTTTATCTTGAGTAAGATTTTTTGGGTGGTGTTTTCTTATCTCCTATTCCTCATGTTCTTCTTAGAGGGAAATTCCTTCCATTTTGTGTATGATATACTCTCAGTTCTTCACATAAACCCATGGCCTATTGGAGGTGGAATTAAGCCATCATTATTTCTCTTATCTCATTATCAAACCAGGATGGGTGACTTTGGGGGGATGGGTTATGATACAAGCCTTGGATAACTTCTCTCTCGGGTTACTCTCATATACCATAGCTATATAAAAAAATCAAAAAAATCATGCTACTCAATTGTGGCACTCAACACACCAATATACTGAGCCACTCCTCAAGGGAACTAGGGTCTCCCACCTAGATATATACCACATATAGTATATGTCACAATCCATGGGGAAACATCCATGCACCCATCTCAAATATCATAAGAAAACTCATGTCCCAAGACACCCACTCTAGGGTTCTCGTACACATATACATATCGGGCATCATATTCCAAGTCATCATCCCACTCTCGGTCACTAATCCTCATTGGACATGTGCATACTAGACTACCTCCTCAAGGACTACAATCTCATCCCTGTACACATAATGACATCATTCAAGATGATTTTTACTGAGTAACCCATAGTTGCAGGAATCGATTAAGTAGAATTACACCAAGATTCTATATGATAAAACACCATATAAATTGTTATTGAATATTTAACTAACTGAATCCCTTTTTGGAAACAATCATCATAATCAATCACAAGGTTTCAACCACTAAGGAATCCAATTCCTATATTGGCCCACTATACATCTTGTCTAATGAGAGACTATATAGTCACTATTAAGGAGAATCTCTTCATATAATCCACATGAATTGTCATTGGAATATAATATTAGTTGAGTAGAGTGTCACCAATAAGTTATATGGGAAAACATGGTGTAATTTTGTGACACTTTAAACATATAAACCATCTATCATCAGTGATATCAATCACACAAAATCACACCAATGTTATGTGATTCCTACAATCAAATAATGATGCATATACACAGGCGTCCTTCCAATTTTATAAGAGATAAAACAATAAATATCAATCTCAAATACACAAATCATACTTGTTTAAATATCTCAATATTCATAGTGATAACCATGAACAAAAATGTCATATTTTTGTTTACCCAAACTTCCCATCAAAAAAGGTGTTTCCAGCATACCAGTCCAATGTCTATCACATTATTTTAAAAATACTTATTCATTGCCTATAATATCCACAAATAATAAGATAAGGAAAAGGATTCCATGATACCACTTTGTAATTCCCCTCAGAATCTGGACCACTCAACAGTGTCTAGGTCGGAGGTGTTACATGACCTTAGGCATGCCTCCCTGTATTCTAGAGTCTAGTGATGAGAAAAAATGGTCTAAGGTGTTTCTAGGACGATACTATACCCTCATATAATAGTGAAAAAACAACAAGAAATAACCAACCAATATCATTCATAATAAACAAGAATAGTATGCATAATCAATAAATATAACCATGCTACATCAAATAAATGAAGATGCATATAGTCAACCATCATGAATGGTTTCCCATTGGGATAATAATATATAAAATATATAAAATATAAAAAAATACAAAATAGGTTCTACTTCCATTTCTGAGTCTCCCTCATACCAATCTCCAGACTCCATCTGAGCTATCATGCTTGATCATGAGGTCTATGTGGGTACCCAAGTGTCATGGTCACTCGAGTAGAGTCTGAGTACAACTTTGTTGGGCACAAACAATAGGGTCCCTAAAAAACCAATATAGAAATGTATTCATGGGTGATATTCTCATAAAATAAATAAATAAATGTGTAAGTGTAATAAAATAATCATTGTTGAACTTTGATTTCTAACGTGACACCCAGGATCAACCATGTTTTCTTCATTCAGTGTCTAAGTGTCTCTTGGAATGAAAATAATAATGTGGAACCCAATGGAATACATGCTCCCCACTCAAGAAAATATATCATCCAGAAACTCAAGGGCATACCCACAACCTACTGGTAAACCAAGTATCATTATATGGAAACTTAGGGGTGTGCATGTACACTATCAGGAAATAAAGTATCATCATCTGGAAACTCAAGGGTTTTCTCACACCCTTCTAGGAAATTATTATCATATAGAAACATAGGGGTATACCCACAATCTACCCGGAAATAAAGCATCATCATCAAGAAATTCAAAGGCATGCATGTACCCTACCATTAAACAAGTAATAGCTCACTCATAACCCAAAGGGATACTCTCTCTCTATCAATAAATACACTTAGATCACAACACACATCAAGGGAATACTCTATCCCCATGACCATCACACAACACATGCATATCAAGCATCTCAAACCATACATAATATATCCAGATATTCATTGAGGCATTATCCAATTAGGCTTATCCCCACATCTCAAGGCATGCCTTTACATTATCTCATCCCCTTGCAATGATAATCAAGGGGATAGAATACACCCTATAACATCATGTGTAACTATTATAATAAGGGATGTCCATAAACCGACCTCATCACACATCCCATAGGTTTTCATCTCAATAACCCAACCTTGACTATTTTTTTCAATTCTTGGGTTCTAAAGTGCCTCTCAGAATCGAAGATGCAAGATCCTCTACACTACCACTCTCTAGGGTCAATATAAGGTTGTGGAACTCACTGGGCTCCCCTATTTCATGTCATATTCTAGACACCATACATGTTCTCTTTTTTCTATTTCCTATTTCTATGTCCAAAATCATCACTCATGGGGTATGTCATCCCTCATCATTATAATATTCATCTTATAGCCTCATCGGCCTCATAAGGAAAGCAACACCAACATCACTATAGAGAGATGGAATAATTCTTATCTCACTTACCAAGTTATCCTAGGTTGGTCCACTCACCCAACCACAACTATATTTTAATGATTTTTTATAGGTTTTTTGTGATGGATTCTCATCGCTAAAATCCATTTTCGATGGTAATACATTTCAAATGACCCTAAAAAAATGGCATTTCAAATATGAATATTTGTGATGGACCTTCTAAAATAATTTTTTATTTCAACGAACCATCTTTACCATCTCAAATAAGTACAAAAAAATCAAATAACTACTTACGATGGTCCATCATAATTACTTATTATTTGTGATAGGAATTTCACCCTGTCATAAATAGTTTAACAAAAAAATTAAAACACTACTGGAAACTGATTTGGTTATCCATAAAAATTATTTATATATTTAAAAAAAATAAAAATAAAAAATAAAAAATAAAAAATTACATATGATAAAAACATGCATAACATTATTAAGACATTTTACACATAATATGTTTACCAAACCAAAATAAATAACATTCATAATAATAGTAAACTAGTATCAGGGAGAGGAGGATCACTTGAAGGGTTATGAGGGTGAAACTTCATACAAACATCATGTACAAGTCTTCTCATATACTCTAACATCTACTCATCTCTATGATGCTGCTTCTCACACTCCTCCTCCTTCTCTCTCTATATCTTTTATATTATCTCATCCTAAGCACACAACCTCTCTTCATATTGTACAGTGGAAAATGAAAATGGCTCTACGTGATCTCCCTTTAAGATGATCGATGACATCATAGAAGTACCATCATAACTATTAGGTTTCAATCATGAACTAATACCGGTCACCCAGCCTTTTTCAGCACCATGAAAAGTCACTGGTATCCAAGACCCCTCATCAAAACATGACTCACAAGTGGAATACGCTTTTCTATAATCTTGAATCTATCATGAATGAGAAGTTGTAGTCTCATAAATTTCCTTCAAATATAATTAGAAATTAAAATAAAAAAATAATATCAATAAAATTTTAAAAAATACTAAGCACAAACTAGAAATGTCTATCACTAGAAAGTTGTCCTGTATGGGGATCAGTGTACATATTCTTGTAAAATTTGAACTTTGTAATAGAGGGGTTAGTATTGGAATATATAATATTATAAAAAATTTACATTTTATATATATATAAATTAATAAATAATATTACTTACCATATGGAATCAATGTATACCAAATGTATGACTCTCAACCCTATGTGTGACCTCCTGCCTACCCCAATTCTGAATCCCAGATGATGATATCCTCCTAAAATTCTCTCTTATCTAGTTAGAGGAAAATCTATCTCATACATGATCTGAGATATAGTCGGTTTGATAAGATAATTCGGACTAGTCAAAAATAGTAACATATGCTCTATTCATGGCTCTCTTTATTAGGTTGTGTAAAAGCTGATGAAAATGTTCACATATACAAATCTCACATGCCTCCCGGATAGTAGCACTCATTTTATCATCAATAAAAGACCGTAAATTCCAAAATAAAATTAAAAACAATATGTTACTAATTAAATAAATTTAAAATAAAATATATTATTTATAAATGTTCAATCCAATGGTCGAACATCTAATGTTGAATAGAAATGGAAACCGATCCCATGACACCCAAGGTGTAGAAAAATAATTTCTTATCACACCAACCTTCATAATAGAAAAATGTGAAAAAATATGAAAATAGAAATAAATAATATTATTATTATTACCAAATTTATTAAGAAAAACTTAATATAAAATAAAAACCTTAAACAATTAAACATGCCTCTTGGAATAGGGTCCAAAATCATCAATCTAGCAGGTTACTCCCCTCCTAATAGTCAGTGCTATAAAATCATCCTATAAGTCAGATGAATCAAGCTCATCATCAAGAAGTACAACATTAGGGAGAGAATGAAATAGATCTTTAGGAGCATCTCTGACCATCTGAAACAAATAATCTTGCATATAAAGAAATTTTATTATAGATATCAAACATAAAAAACTAATAAATACCATAATATAAAAATATTTCTTATAAATAATTGTTAATATAGATATCAAATATAAAAAACCAATAAATACCAAAATATAGTAATTACCTAAAAATAATTACCAGAATATAATAATATTACTTTTAAATAATTGTTAATATATATCATATATAAGAAACTAATAAATATCATGCATAATATAATATTATTACCTATAAAAAATTGTTAATAAAGATATCAAATATAAAAAACTAATAGATATTAACATCAATGAGGGAATATATTAGACCATTAGGAATATCTCCATCCATATAAAATAAACAATTTGTCTTGTAAAAATTTATTAATACAAATATCAAGTATAAAAAACTAATAAATACCTAAATTAATACATCAATCATCATCTCCATCCTCACCTTCATCGATGAAAATGTCTTCACCTTCATATTAAGCATCCTCAACTTCCATATGACTTTAAGTTTCATCATCCTTTATTAGTTTATCAACATTATCGATATCATCAACCCTTAATTAGGGGGTTTCATCATCAATATTTATATCTCATTGGGAAAGAGATCTGTTTGGTATGTTTCTTGAAAATTTTCAATATGTTTCACTTCAACATATTCATTTTCAATTTCAAGAAACTAATTTTCACAAGATTTCATTTTTATTACACTTCACCAGACATTTAATTCTCTCAAAACAGCACAATAATTTACATAATAAACTTGATGTGCTTGATGTGCCAACATAAATGGTTTATTTGAGGAAATAATATTGTTATATTTAATATCAACGACTCCATGTCATCGATGAAATCGCAACACTCAATCAATATCAAACTAATGTAATTTAAAAATTCCTACATAATTTGTTCCTATATAACATAACTCAATTATTTCATTCATCAAACCATAAATAAATTCTGAATTTTAGGATGCAAATAATATAAATATTTCAATACTCTCAAAGAAGACAGGATTTATACTAGATTGGCTGGGATTTTTATGATGATTTATCCAATCATGATCACATAATAGAAACTGGTGTCTACTTTCTAAGTCCATAGTTATCTAAAAAGATAATAGAAATAAAAATAATTATTACTCATTGTGACTAAATAAAAATTATTATTATATTTTAATTATGGCTAATTATGACTGCTTATCACGAATTCTTACTAATTTTTACTAAATACTACAAATATTTTTTAATTTTTACTAATAGATAAAATTATTTATTAAGTGATACTAATTATTTATTAATTATAACTGAATTTTTAATAAATAATACTAATTTTAAATATATATTTTTACAATTTATTACAAATTATCATAATTTACTAATATTTATAAATTATTACTAATATTTAGAAATTAATACTAACGATTACTAATTATTACTAATAGTTACTAATAATTTATTAATTATTACATATTATTTCATGATTATTAATAATTATTTTAATTATTACAATATTTTTACTAATTATTGTGAATTTTTAATGATTTTTATTATTTTTTAGATTTTTTTAAAAGGTATTATAAAATTTTTACTAATTATTAAAAATATTTTTTAAATTTTTAATAATTTATACAATTATTTATTAATTAATATTAAGGAATTATTAAGTATAACTTAATTTTTAATAAATATTACAAATTTCTAATATTTATTATTATTTAATATATTTTCTTTTACAATTTATTTTAAATTATTGTAATTTCCTCATATTTTCAAATTATTAAAAATTATTTAGTAATTAATACTAACATTTACTAATTATTATTAATATTTACTGATTGTTTTTTAATTATTACAATTTATTTATTGATTATTACTAATTATATAAATTATTAAAATATTTTTACTAATTATTGAGAATTTTTAATAACCAATAGTATTTTTTATATTTTTTTACAAGGTATATCTTTATTAATTATTAATAACTAAGTTTTTAATAAATATTACTTATTTTTAATTGTTATTTTTTTCATTGAAATAATATTTTATAATGTTTTTTCATAAAAAATGTTTTCTTATAAAAAACGTTTTGTTCTAACATTTTCTTTAAATTGATTTTCTTATCATTTTTATAAAATACTCATTTCCTATTTACTTAATATGTTATATATATATATATTACACAATTTCTTAATCAATATATAAACATCAAATATATTTTTACATGTTTTTTAAAGAAATATACATATCAAATCTATATAAATATATAAATGCATACATATATATATATCAAAAAACTTACATGTTTTTTATAAACAATTATATATGTATATTCATATGTTAATATATATATATATCCAAACATTTAAAAACCCATATTCACATGTTTTAAATAAATAAAAACCAATCATAATATAACAGTAAAACATGGTTTAACATCATGGCCACAATCCAAGCATCATCATAATTCATAAAGAATTATATTATTATAAGTATGATTTCAAAATAATCACAATAAAGACTAACATTCGACGATCACTTTAAACAAATTCAACAACATTCACTATGTTTGAATTAAATGCTTCATTTTAACATGATTTTTACTACAATTATGAATTATTTTATATTTGTTTTTATAAGGCTGCAATATTCTTCTTTCTACCTTCATGAAATATTATATTAATTTTTTTAGAATTATTTTTCATTTATTAAATACTCCACTATTATTCCTCATACTTTAGAATTATATGGAATCTTTATTCTATAAATCCACTAGACTAAGGTATATAATGTATCTCACATCTCCGTCAAGGCCTACTCAATCTAATAATTTTAGTCTAATGGTCACCTCTACAAGTATGCATCTAACAGCACCTATCCATGGCCACTACATTCATTCAATTCATTCTATTTATACCCATGATGTTCCATATATCTCAAGTCATACATTATATTATCAATACTTTGGATATCGACAGTCGAGGTGTAGGTTCCGGGCGAAGTGGAAGCACGTTGGTGGGTGTACCCAACTTTAATTTTTTTCATTAACAACGATCAATCCAAGATCCATCACAATAATAAAATACTGAATCTTTATAATAGAATGAAGAATGAAAGAAAGAAAGGGAGTCCTGGAACCATAGAGAGGATCATCATATGTCGGTTATAATTAATTTAATTAAAAGACAATAATTACCTTGATGAAATTCTCTCTTCGTTGATCTTTCTAGTCATGATCCAATGTGATCTGTCGTTGTATTGTTGAATCCAAGTGTAGGATTTCTCTAGTGGTGATCCATACATGTTCCACGTATCTTTGGACATTGCTGAAGGAATCTTCGGGTGCTAGCACGTAAGAGCCTTCACTTGCGATGTCTGCCTTCGATCGCCTTAAGATCTGCTTGCAAAGCACTCTCCTTGATTCGGTGGAGGAGGATATCTCTCATAGATTGAGAGTATTATTGGAAGAAAATAATTCTCTCTTGGCTTGAGAGATTTCTCTAGATCCGTTGTGCACAACCCCCAAAAATGGCTAGGATAATGAGAATTATATAATTGGGATTTTAATTACTTAGAATAATAAAATGAATTAATTACCCGAAATCATTTATTCATTTCATTTAATTCTTAGTAATACCCCATGTCTAATAATAACAGTTGACTATTATTATTACTTGACATGCGCCTAGAGAATTACACCTAATATTATTTAATGAAATAAATAATATTATTTCTCACAAATCCCCATAAAAACTACATGGCATGTATATTAATATACTCAGCCTGTACTTTTTCCATTTTCTTTATTTCCTCCACCATATTTATTAGACCTTGAATAATGGTTATTTATTTCTCAAATAAATATCATTTCATTACTCACTAATAAATATATTATTTCACCCACAATATATTCTCTCGGATAACTAATGTCAAAATAAATGCGATCAGGCATCCTTGAATAATTTTTAAACCACACTCAGGAATTATCTTTATTCAACTTGTTAAATTAATATTTAACTGAGATACTTGGATACACTTAGTGTGTGACCCTCTAGGCCTCTTTCTCAGGGGCATTAGGCATAGCCTACCTAAATCCCAAGGTTATCATCTAGCAACATGCCAAGGCACCCATAGAGAAAGAAGTTAACGCCGCAATGACATGTCACCTGCTACGAACACTTATTGTGTAATGTAATCCTTTTTTCTCAATATCTCGAATCAAAAGGGTTTCATGCAAGTTCCATCAACCCATGTGCTCGATTATTCTTTCTTTGACTTTCCAGAATTGAACTTTCCTATTCCTCACCATGCCCATGGATTTATTTAGGCTATATCAATTCCATCAAAGGGCCTGAGATATCTACTTTTGTTATGGAACAAAAGGGGAAAATCCTTTCTCGCATTATCTATTAATCCAATATTACTCCTAACACACACAACGTATCCTACCTTGCTGCGAACAGTGTGTCATTACAGTTTTCGTCAATACATCTAAGTGTGCAAGTTGTAATACCCATTAATAATAATCTTAAAGTTTAAGGACCAATGCACACGTCCGCTGATAGGAACATCCAATGATACTATGAAATATGGATTAACTACTGGCGGGTCTCATTCTCATAATATCCTCCTGGATATTACCAAGGGCGCACACCATGAGAAGGTGCCTCAAATTTTTATGACTCCTCTCCTCTAGTGGCCTGTATTTTTTGTGTCCCTCCAATAACATCATCTGGACATAGAACATATATTCAAGAATATTGTTATGGAACTTCCAGGTTCTCATCATAGAAGGGATCCACTATGACCTTTTAGTGCAACAGCTATCCTTAAGACATTATCACATGCATTGTCACGCAGAAGAACAATCAATATGTGATAAGATATTTATTAATGAATAAAGTGAAAATTAGTTGGTTCTAGGACACCAACTCCAACAGACTCCCTCTTGGACTAGACCCAACTGCTAACAACCTTTTACCCACTATCTCTCATGTGATATTCATGCTTCTTCTGAGATAGGCCTTTAGTCATGGGTTCTGCCACATTCTATTCCATGGACACTCGGCTCACTGCAACTTCACCCCTTTGATAGAAATCCCTCAAGAGGTAATGCTTTCAGAGTATGTTCTTTGTCCGTTGATGTGACCTTGGTTCTTTTTTAAGAGCCGCCACTGCAGTATTATCACAATACAATGTGATAGGATCTTTACTTCTAGGAACCACATCAAGATCCTGGAAAAAGTTCCAAATCCAAATGGCTTCCTTGGCTACATCAGAATCCACTATATATTCAGACTCCGCTGTAGAATTTGCGACAACTGGTTTCTTTGAACTCATCCATCTCATAGCTCCTCCACTGAGAAATAAAACATATCTAGATTTCAAATTCATATCATTCTAATCTATCTAAAAACCAGAATAATCATACCCTCTAATGACAAGATCCTTGTCTCCTCCATACACTAGGAACATATACTTAGTTCTTCTTAGATACTTAAGGATAGTCTTAACAGCAGTCCAATGATGTTCTCCTAGATCTGATTGATATTTTCCTACCATGCTCAGTGCATAGGAAACATCAATCCTGGTACATAACATGGCATACATTATGGATCCTATAGACAAAGCGTATGGGATCTTACCCATTCTATCTTTCTCATGTTGTGTCTGAGGACACATTTTCTTAGAAAGATGTAGGCCATGTGACACTGGAACCAATCCCCTCTTGGATTGTTCCATACAAAATATCTTTAGTATCTGGTCAATGTTTGTATGCTAACTTAGTCCAAGAAGCCTCTTGGATCTATCATGAATGATCTTGATACCTAGGATTTAGGCTGCTTCACCCAAGTCCTTCATGGAGAAACATTTGTTCAACCTGTCCTTAACTGAATATAAGATTGGTACATCATTTCTAATAAGTAATATGTCTTCAATATATACTACTAGGATAATGACTGCATTCCCATTAAACCACTTATAAACACATGGATCACATTCGTTCTTAATGAAACCAAATTTCTTTATGGATTCATCAAATCAAATGTTCCATGACCCGGATTCTTTCATTAATCTATAAATGGATTTCTGCAACTTGCAAGCCCGTTTTTGTTTCACCTAGTGTCACAAACCCTTCTAGTAGTGTCATATAGACATCTTCCTAAAGGTTCCTATTAAGGAATGTTGTTTTGACATCCATCTACCAAATCTCATAGTCATGGTGAGCTGCTATGGAAATTTTGATTCTTATGGATTTAAACATTAAAACTGGCGAGAAGGTTTCATCATAGTCAATTCCTTGACACTGTCTGAATCCTTTAGCCACTAGCCTTACTTTATATGTTCTAACTTGACCTTCCATGTCCATCTTTCTCTTAAATAACCATTTGCATCCAACAGGCTTTACACCAACTAGCTCATCGACCAAAACCCAGACTTGGTTCTGATACATGGAATCCATCTCATAATTCATAGCTTCTAGCCATCTTGCAGCTTCTGATCATTATACTGCTTCCTTGTAGGATATAGGTTCATCATTTTCCAAAAATAATGATTCACCATCCTCAGTGACTAGCAAACCAAATCTCTCTAGTTCCTTTACCTCTCTTGAGCTCCTACGCAGTACTTATGTTTCTGGAACCTCTTCCACAGGGACGTGTAGAACTTATTCTTGTACCAAATCCTTTATATATTGAGCATCAACTTCATTGAAGTCGATCTTTCTTCTACTATCCTTTTTGAGGATGTACTCCCTCTCAAGAAAGACGGATTTTCTAGCAATAATAACTTTCTTGTATAAAGGTTTATATAGGTAATATCCTTTCGTTTCCTTAGGATATCCTATAAAGATACACCTCATGCCCCGGGGTGCTAGTTTATTTCCTGAGAAGGCCTTAACAAATGCCTCGCATTCCCATACACATGTGTGTGACAAAATGGATTTCTTACCATTCCATAACTAGAAGGTAATTCCATTTCCCACCTTAGTTGGTACTCATTTTAATGTGTATGTTGTAGTTTGTAATGAATATCCCCAAAAGCATAATGGAAGATATGCATGACTCATCATCGACCTCACCATGTTCAACAAGGTGTGGTTCCTCCTTTCACTAACGCCATTACACTATGGTGTATAAGGAGGAGTGAGATGATATAGAATCCCAAACTCTCATAGAAGATCGAAAAACTCTTGGTTCAGATATTATTCACCTCGATTCAATCAAATTTTCTTTATCTTCTTACCAAGATGATTCTCTACTTCATTCTTGAATTCCTTAAATTTATCTAAGAACTCTGACTTATACCTCATTAAGTAGAAATATCCATATCTACTCAAATAATCAGTAAAAGTAAGGAAGTAAGAATATTTACCACTAGCTTATACTGGAAATGGTCCACACACATCTGTGTGCACCAATCCTAGAAGATCTATGGCCCTTTCACCCTGTCCACCAAAAGGTGGCTTGGTTATTTTACCTTGTAAACTAGTGTGACATATATCAAGTGGTTTTATCTCAATAGAGTATAAATAACCATATTATTATATCTTTGTCAAGTGCTTCTCATTTACATGACCGAGACAGTGATGCCCCAACTGGGTGATGTATGAGTCATGTGAGTTTGTTTTGATATCGATTTCCAACACTTGGTTTTCATAATTTAATACATACAAATTGTTATTTAAATATTCCATACCATAACATACATTGTTCTTATAAAATAAACAACCCTTATTTCCAAACTTGAAAATAAATCCATTCATATCCAAACAATATACATAAATTATGTTCTTGGTAAAACTAGGCACATAATAACAGTTACGTAAAACCAAAAGCATTCTAGTTGGAAATGAGAGATGGTAATCATCAATGGCCAGCGCAGCTAGCCTCGCACCATTGGCATCTCGAAGATCCACATCTCCTATGGAAATCTTTCTAAATCTACTTGGTTCTTGCATTTGAATACATATGTGAGCCCCACAAGCTGTATCTAATACCCAATGTGTATAAATGGAAATATTACACTCAATAATGAATTCACTTTTAACGTCCCCACGCTTCTAGGTACAGTTTCTCTTCTAGTGGTCTAGATTTTCACATGCAAAACATACCCCTCCCATTCCTTAACCTGCCACTGTATCTTCCCCTTCTTTGAGGGATGGTGCTTAGGAAATTCATATTGTTTATGAATCCTTGGCCCCTTTTCCTTGTCCTTCCTTTTCTTATTCACTATAAGAACTGTGGGTTTTTCATTACCCATGTCCTTATCTACCTGGATAATTAAGGTCAGAAGTTCCTATAGACTATTCTCATTGTTTCTCGTGTTTTAGTTGAAAATAAATCTAGAGACGGTCTTGGGCAGTGATGATAGGATGAGATCTATACGCAACTCATTTGGGAACTTAATCCCTAAGATGTCCAAGTGTTCAATGTAGCCAATAAGCTTGACTACCTGAGGCCCATCCGGAACAGACTCTCCAATCTTAGTTGTGAACAAATCATTGGAGATCTCATATCTCTCTTATCTTGCCTTCTCTTGATAGATATCCTTAAGGTGAGACAACATGTTATATGTGTCCATGTTTTCATGTTGCTTCAAGATCTCATTAGAAATGGATGAGAGCATGAAACATTGGACATATATGGAATCATCCATATGTTTTATATAGAGAGATAACTCCTCATCACTAGCATCTTTTCTAGGTGCAACGGGAACAATCTCTTCTAGCACATACAACTTCCTCTCGTGGTGAAGGATGACGCATAAATGCCTCTTCCATTCTTGGAAATTGGTGTTGGTGAGAAGGTTTTCCTTCTCGAATATGGTTCACAATGATATGTTTGAAGTCATTTTTCTTGTCATTTCTACAAATTAAGATGAGAAAAGTTTTATTACTTTAAAACTAAGACAAATAAATAAATTAATACTTATTAGTCTCCCACTATTTTATCAAAATCCAATATCCCTCACCATTGACTTTGGAATATTCTGTTACCTAAATATTCTAGTGGAAAGGATCCATATTTCCCTTTACATTACCCCAACTAGGGTTGGTTTAAACAACTTGAAGGGTTTTAGGTAGGCATTCCAAATACTAACTGCATTAACTCGCAGCTCCTTGATCCATTGAGTAGATTCTCCAATCCTAAAATCCTTTTATTTTGGATTTCCTCAACCTTTTCCTATTGGTCACGCCAATTCCTACTATGGAAATCAACCCTTGATTTGAACCAAGTTAAGTCAACCCAAAACATTGATTAGAATTCCCCGATAATTGAAATCACCTCAACTAGGGTTGGTCAAGCACTTTGAACTATGGTTCGATTCTAACCAAGATTATGGAAGGCTATGCCGACTTAATATTTCTTTGATTAATTTTATCCTTATACGTAAATTTACATTTTATTATCTTTGATTAAATGCATGTTAATATTAAGTGGGGTATACTTAAGTGATTAAACATGTCTAAGATAATATTTATGCATAATAGGGTCTTATTTTAGTTTCATCTTGCATGCTTGTTTAATTCATTAATTGTGTGATCCTGACAACACACCCACAATAAATAAACCATGAAACTGACAAAAATAAAATAAATGGTATGATCATGAGATTTTTTATTGGTTAGTTTATCTATCGGATGATAAACTAACCCAAGACCTAGGGGAGAAACACCTTGAACCTTTTGGGTTCGTGTTTACAGCTTTTGCATGTTCACCTTTGTATATCCTTGGATTGGTTTCACCTTGGATACTAACTTGAGCCGCCTCTACTAGCTTGAGAGCTCCATCCATTACATATGCTTTTATCTCACTCACGGGTGAGGGGTAAAATGGTGTTTTACATAAAAAAACCTTGGGCATGCAATCCCTACATATTAATGAGGAGAAGGGTTGCAAGACAACAAATTTAATTTAAAAAAATAAATTAAAATAAACCATTAACATATAAAGGTCTTGGTCTAGCTCATGATCATCCATACATGCAATGATATTTACGCATAAATAAAACTATAATTTAATTATTTAATCCTTCTTGTTTAAGATAAATCATGCTAGAATCAACTAATTATATTTAATGAATCAATCCTTTTATCTTAAACCCTTTTATGAATTTCCTTGATATTCTCATCCATCATAATTTTAAACAAATAAATTCATTTAAAATTATCTTTGTACATAACTTATACCTTGGAAGCAACTTGGTGAATTCCCATTCATAACTACCCAATGAGTATAAATGAACATTACGCAGATGTTGAATTAAACACATATATATAAAACATCTATCACGTGTTGTGTCTCAGATTTACGCTCGCACAATGGTACACATCTTAAGGGTCAGTATAATATAATAATAAATTTTAATAAATCTGTGTAATTTGGATGAGTACACGGCGTGTAGTTCTGACTACATGGCGTGTACTTTTTTTCATCATCCGTCCGAAGTACATGCCTAGGGACATGGCGTGTAGATGTGCTTCATAAATCTTCAAAATATACGATGAGTTCAGTGGGACACACACCGTGTAGTATCCGCGTTACACGGTTTCCAGCCATGCAAGCCATGTACAGGGTTCATGGTCCAACCCTAACCCGAAGGGACTACACGTCGTGTCCAGTGGACCACACAGCGTGTAATCTGGAAACTGTGTGCCACCTGTTTCTAGTCAACACAAGAAGTCATTTAAGACTTATAAAGACTCCAACACACGGCCTAATTTGGAAGACCAATATGATGCATTGAATCTTGACTATATGGCATGTACTAACAAATACACATTGTGTGTTCTGGTGTTGTATGGATAAGAATTTTTGGAACCTATGGATGAGATCCTATGATTTATTTTAATCAAAAATTAAAATAAAAGGTCTTTTCTATAAGGTGAATGAGAAACGAGAGAGAAGGAATAGATCTTAAGATTCAGATTTGTAGAACGATTAACTTGAATTAAAATAGATAAATTATTAAATGCATAAATCATCAATGAAAAATTAAATAATTATAATCAATGATATGACCCCTCTAATACCACTTGTAGGTTCCGGGAATAGTGGAAGCGCGTTGGTGGGTGTACCCAACTTTAATTTTTCCATTAACAATGGTCAATCTGAGATTCTTCATGATAATAAAACACTGGATCTTCATAATAGAACGAATAACGAAAGAAAGTAAGGGAGTCCCAGAACCATAGAGAGGATCATCATATGTTGGTTATAATTAATTTAATTAAAATACAAGAATTACCTTGATGTAATTCTATCTTCATTGATCTTTCTAGTCATGATCCGATGTGATCTGTCGTTGCTCCGTAGAATCCAAGTATAGGATTCCTCTAGTGGTGATCCACACGTGTTCCACATATCTCTGGATGTTTCCAAAGGGATATCTAGGTTCTAGCGTAGAAGATTCTTCGCTTGTGATGTTCACCTTCGATCGCCTTGAGATCTTCTTGCAAAGCGCTCTCCTTGATCTGGTGGAGGAGGATCTCTCTCGTAGCTTGAGAGCATTCTTGAAAGAAAAGAATTCTCTCTTGGCTTAAGAGATTTCTCTAGATCCATTATGAACAACCCCCAAAAATTTCTAGGCTAATGAGAATTATATAATTGGTATTTTAATTACTTAGAATAATAAAATGAAATTAATTACCCAAAAGCATTTATTCATTTCATTTAATTATTAGTAATACCCCATGTCTAATAATAATAGTTGACTATTATTATTAATTGACATGCACCTAGAGAATTACACCTAATATTATTTAATGAAATAAACAATATTATTTCTCACAAATCCCCCAAAAAAACTACATGGTGTGTATATTAATATACATGGCGTATATTTTTTCCATTTTCTTTATTTCCTCCACCATATTTATTAGACCTTGAATAATGGATATTTATTTATCAAATAAATATCATTGCATTACTCACTAATAAATATATTATTTCACCCACAATATATTCTCTCGAATAACTAGTGTCGAAATAAATGCAAGCAGACATCCTTGAATAATTATTAAACCAAAATTGGGAATAATCTTTATTCAACTTGTTAAATTAATATTTAACTGAGATACTTGGATACACTTAGTGTGTGCCCCTCTAGGCCTCTTTATCAATGGAATTAGGCGGAGCCTGCCTAAAGTCCAAGGTTAGCGTCTAGCAATACACCAAGGCACCCATAGAGAAAGAAGTTAATTCCACAATGACATGTCACCTCCTACGAACGCTTACCGTATAATGTAATCCATTTGTATCGATATCTCGAATCAAGCAGGTTGCATGCTAGTGCCATCAACCCATGTGGTCAGTTATTCTTTCTTTGACTTTTCAGAATTGAACTTGATCATTCCTCACCATGGCCATGGATTTATTTAGGCTATATCAATTCCATAAAAGGGCATGAGATATCTACTTCTGTTATGGAACATAAGGTACAAATCCTTTCTCGCATTATCTATTAATTCAGTATTACTCATGATACACCCAATGTATCCGACCTTGCTGCGAATAGTGTGTTGTCGCAATTTTCTTTAATACATATAAGTGTGCGATTTTTAATACCCGTTAATAATAATCTTAAATTTTAAGGAATAATACACACGTCTGCAAATAGGAACATCCAATGACACTATGAAATGTGGATTTCTTACTGGCAGGTCTTGTTCTCATAATATCCTCCTAGATATTACCAAGGGTGCACACCATGAGAAGGTGCCTCAATGTTTTATGATCCATCACACTTAATGGCCTATATTATTTGTATCCCTAAAATAACATCATCCATCCATAGAAAATATATTCAAGAACAGTGTTATGGAACTTCCAGGTTCTCATCATACCATGGATCCGATATGACCTTTTAGTGGAACAGCTATCCTTAGGACATTATCACATGCATTGTCATGCAGAAGAACAATCAAGATGTGATAAGGTATTTATTAATGAATAAAGTACAAAGTAGTTAGTTCTAGGCCACCAACTCTAACAAAGGCACCAAGCTAGTTCTAAAGGATCTATCATTGACCTTGACACTTGTGTCAATCTACAGGTGTTAAAGAACAATTCATGTAATAAAAAAATTAAATTCCCATAGTGGGGAGATTGCATATCACTTTTCATATCAATTTCATAAACTCTGGGAAATGTTCAATGAAAACTGACCTCATTCATAGTTATTAAACATTAAACAACTTTAGACACTATCGACCAAGCTCGTCCAAGACTCATATCATCTCCCAATATCATATTTCAAGTAAAAATATCCAAATTAAACAATTATAATAATTTATAATTAATTTTTAAGTTTAATTTAAAAAATAATAATTACTTATTAACTCACATAGCATCATATCGACATTGAAACCATAAGCAACGAGGTGAAATTCACTCCTAACATTCACCTGAACCGAAGTCACATAAAATCCCCAATTTGATTATCCAATTTAATGGTCAATTTCATATAATTTCACTAAAAAACTAAAAAAATCATAGTTCAACATAACTCCAACCAAATGGTGAGAAATGACGTTCAATCATACTCATGGGATTTCCTCTAACCATATTGAGAAAAAAACTCCATCATGTCAGATAATTTTCACCATGTTCTGTTGGAAATTTTCACTAAAACCCTATCCATAGAAAATAAAATCAAAAGGATTAGAGAGAAATAATGATGGTAGAGGAAGGTATGAACATACCTTAGTATTTCATGAATATACCAGGAAATCACCCCATATCAAGGGGTTAAAGGGAATAAGGGAGGGGGAATCCCTAGTTCAACCAGGTGAGAGGGAAGGAAGAGGGAGGGGTTACTTAAAATTTAAGTTGGAGAAGGGTAATTTTCCACTTTTTAAATAATTCTGTGTAGTTTCATGGTTACTACATCATTTTCAAAACTTTTCACCAATTGTGTGGCGCATAATACATCGATCCAAAACCCCTCACATGGTTTGGCTATACGATTTTTCAAACCGTCTGCCAACCATGTGGCATCCTATAATACATTTCAGCACCATGAAAGGTTTGGATCTCATGGTTCTATTCAATCATGAACAATTCATGCACCTCAACCCCTATTGAAAAATACTTCACATAGTTTACCCTGATCACCCGCACAGTTTAGCCCAACTGTGTGGTGACTGTTCATAGGGGTAAAACCCATTCTGAAATTCTAAATTCCAAATTTATGATCTTTTCCTTCACTAGAGAACCCAAAACAATTCCCAATCCTCAATACATATCCAAAAACATAATTTCAATATGCCTCTACTCTTAGAATTCTGATATGAATCCTAATTATCAAAATAATCTCTACTTTGGGACTGAAAAATTCAAATTCTTTTCAAATTTCAAAACCCATAAAAATGTGAATTTTATATAAAAAAATATTATACCCATATAAAAATTCCAATACACTCTACTAAGGGAAGTACTTAGCCTATATGTTTGGTCACTTGGACATGAATTCTCATTATGACCTAAACCCACCCTCTTTATAGGAGTTTCAAGGTTCATAGGCCATAACTACTTATCTAGACAAACCACTCACTAGGCAAATCACAAAAAAAAACTAATCATTAAAAGACTTAAACAATTAATACTCCATATATTAACTAACATAGGTTGATTCTCATCCAATTATAATTCATCCATTTTCTAAAAAAAATTGGATTTTTCATGCAAAGCTAGTGGCAGTGTCCCTTAGAGAAATATTTAAGAAGTTCTAAAATCACTAAACCAAAAGTGAAACATTCATTTCAATCCTAAGAGGATATTATAATCCTAACTCATAATTAAAAACCCATTGGACCATATTCAAATTTCACAAACACAAACCCCCATGAACACACATATACACACACATTGTGTATAAATAAACATGACATATTGATTATTATTAAAGGGACCACCTACTTGGTACTCATTAGGTTTTCTCCATCCTAAATTTCCCTTTGTTCATATTTGTTAACCTAAAATAAAAAAAATAGACAAACAGGTCCAATTTAAAGGTTTTCTTTAGTTGACCAATGTACTGGAAGAAAACTAAGGGCATACATTTACATCACTCATAGAAGTCTACTACCATAGATGGATAATTGATTAGGTGGGAGATGGAGCTTCAGGAGTCTTGGAGGTGGAGAGTGGGAGGTTGAACCCCTAGTGTTCTATTCTGAATGGATCAAGGAGGGATATAATTTTTTATAAAATAAATTGTAAATAAAGTAATTATTCAAAAAAAACTACTCGGTAGGCCACCAGCTACCTGGTGTTCATCCAGTGGAAACCCTTTATTCTTAATAGCCACTAGGTACCCAATACAATTCCATCGGGTACCAAGTGGCATCTGCTATATTTTACATTAAATTCCAATCCATTCTAACCTTCTTCAAAACTTTTAAAAATTCAAAAAAAACTTCAAAACATAAGAAAAAACACTCTTTATATATACCCATATCCTCATAAATTAGTTCCAAATCTCAAATTTGTAAACACCCCCCACTCCAAATTTAAAAATATAAAATTTTTTCCAATTACACTAACCTATAATAATACGGTTCATTATAAACTTACCACAATATGGATATTCATCCCTAGGAATCATCCAATAACATAGCCCCACCCCCAAAACATTTTTTGAAATCAAATACCACATTTTTTCATGATTTGGAATTGAACATTGTCTTATAATCCATATACCTAATTCATCCAAACTTAGATTTTTACAAAAAACTCTTGGTCTATTCCATACCACTCATTGATAAATTTACAAATGGAATAGATAATATTAATTCAACATTAAATTAAAAATCATGCTCAAAAATCATCAGTCACCCTCAATCATATCAACCTTCTATTAAACCTTCATGGCCCACTCACTATAGTAATAGGTTCCTCATCCAAATCTTGATGACTTAACTCTGGTGACATCATTAAAAAACTCAACTACCCACACTCGAGTCTAACCTCATCTCATGATGTGGTACACTAAGACACTCCTTAATTTAGTAATATTATTGACATACTCCTCTTGAGAGTACAGAAATATTCCTAACCTAAGTCATACTCAAACTATTTAATTAATTTGATACTAAGTTAGTTGTTTTAAAAATTCTCTCTATCCAAAAACTAGAGATAAATTTATACATCCGGTATTGTCTAGAGACTAGATAAAAGTCATTTAGTCTACTCTAACATTAGTAATGAAACCCAAAATTCCAAATGGTTAAGATTACTATAGATATTAACCTATATATTTCATAACCTATCCAATATAAGGGCCACACAAAAATATCTTATATTCAATGAAGATCACCACTCATGAGCCTATCACAAAGAATTTTAATAGAATTTCCCCATGAATCCTACATCAGTATAGTGTATAAATTCCCATCCATTAATCACTGAACTACTTGTATCCCCAATTATCTGATCATAACCTAGCATGAGTTCAAAAACTCATGTTCAATTAGAAATAAAATACACCAACCAGATATACCCCATTATCTTACTTCATAGTTATAACATGAAACACAAACCCCCTCTAGAAATGAGGGCCACACCCTTCAATAATCAATGGTATCCCCCCCCCCCCAACATATCACTGCTCCCCAAGAAATAACTGAATTTAATTATATTATCACTTTATCATGATTTCTTTTATCCATGATCATACCATTATGAAAGACTCATTCCCTATCTCATACTATGGTCTAAAAATATCATAGTATTCGGTGATACTATTTCTAGTCCCACTATGGTAAACATTCATAAAAAATGATGAATTATATAATTTTATTATGAAACTCTTACTTCTTTCTACTATAAACTTTACCCTATTCTATGAGAAGTTTCACAATTCTTATTGATGTCCTATCTCACATCATTAAGGGACACAATTCAGTTTTACACTAAATGCCCCAAGTCACCTAGAAAAATTATGTCTCATAGAACTATTAGTGATATCAACCCATTCATGAACCTCAATATATTACTTCACATTTTCCTATATAAACTTTTTATTTAAACTTGAACTCAGACCCCATTACCCAATGGCCATTACACAAAATACTATAGAGATTACATCACTTATACTAACACATTACCAAATATTATCTTTCACTAAGTTTTCCTGTAGTCCCATAATATATATGGAGTATGATAACCTTTTCTAAGGGCTTATATAATACTTTTATAAGCATATAGGAAATAGAATATAAGGATAACATTGGGGATCATTCAAGGATTTGTGTTCAAACATGGTTTTATCTTATTATTTTTTATGTTTTTAGATTGATTTTCTGATCTTTTTTATTTAATTTGGAATAAATGAAAAATTGGTGTGAGGTGATGCATGAAAAAAGAAAATTAAAATGAAAAAATAAGTTGATGTGGTAGAGGTATGGGATTTATTTCAAATTTATAGGTAATAATTTAAGGCTAGATTTTTAAGAAAAAATGATTTATCATGGTTCTTAAATTGATTATTGTTCTCTAATAGTTTTATTCAATCGGGTGAGAGGTGTCTTGAATCACTTTACCAACTTCTTCCTTGAATATAATTACTACTGATCACTAATATATCTCACAACTCAATAAAGATTTCCAAAAAGTCACTTATTTATTTATAATTTACTCTATTAATATAAACCAGAAATAAAGAGAAGTGAATAATTATAAACTAACAAGTATCATGAAGACTTCTTGATATCCCAATGAAACTCCATGATACTTATTTATTTATAATTCACTATTTCAAGTTAAACCACAAATGAAGGGAAGTGAATAGTTTAAAACCAGTGAGCAAGAGAGAATGAAATAATATTTAAAATTTGAAAATATATTTTTAGTGTTCTCCCTTTTCCTTAACATACAAGTTATCTTTATATTAAATGAGGTTCAAGGTAATGAAATTATAAGAGAATAAGGTAACATGAAACATGTGAATAAACATGATAAATAGTATAAAACACACATAGAAAACAAGGAAAAATGTCCACTACACATAGAAAGAAGATGCAACTTAACACGTACCTACATGTACAAAATTAGAAATAGAATTAATAGAGTAAAAAAAAGATGAAATCATACCAATAGGGAGAGAAAATATATGATACATAGTATAAAGGTCACATAAAAAAATAAAAAATGTACATAGAATGAGGGAAGAAGAGAATCCTAAACAAAATAAAAATTATAATGATAATATAATGGATAAATAAAGTAGAAAAACTAAAAAAATAAGAGAATAAGAATTAGAAACAATACCTAAAAAGGTATTTTTTATTTAAAGTTAATAATATACTAGTCTGGAAGAGATTCCTTGGAGGGGGAAACACTTTTACATAAGGTTCATTCATAATTTAGAGTGAAGTTGGAGAGAAATTTTGTTATTTGTTTTTCTAGGTGTAAAATTTAAGGTAATACCCCTTGAACGAACCCAATTATTTCTAAAATATTCCACATTTCTCTCTCTCTCTCTCTTCGTTGGACTACCATGTGATATAATTATTAAATTTCTGGTCTTGGAGGCCTAGATTTATGGTTAAGGGGTTTCCTGGTTTGGTTAAAATGGGGTGGAAGTGATGGTCTATATAGGCTAGTGGAGAATTTATATAAGAAATGGTGCTTTTAATGATCATAAAATTGAAAAGGTAGAAAGTGGTTGGTAGGTAGAAAGTAAATTTGGGTGGGGGATTGTATTGTTAAAATATGCTATAATTGTGAAGGGGTGCATAGTAGGTGTGATGGGAGGTTGAGGATGTTGATGTGGAAAATGGGTTTATAACTTGAAATTTGGTTAAAGGGATAGAGAGATGATAATTAGGTCATAGTTGGTAGGAATTTAGGCTTGATTTATGGTCAAGGAAGTATCCTTAGAATTAAAAGGAATGTTGGGATAGATGAGTAGATGTAGAATATTGTGTTTGGTGGTTTTTTAATTGGTTTTGAAGGAGGATATATTAGAATTTTTTAGGATAGAATATACATAGTTAGGATGGGCTATTTTAAATGGGGAATTTGGTCAAACAAATAGTTTGAAATGGTGAAACATCACCTTGGGAAGCTCATGGGAATATCCTAATACTTTTATCAGAACTTATTATTGCCATATATAATGAAAATAGCAAACCACTAGACTAAAAAATCCAATTGGAGAATTCTTGAACCACTTATAGTGAGAGTGGAATTAATTAGATATGAAAAATTATAGTGGTTCCAAAATCTGTTAACAGGCCTCCTACTCTTCACGTGAAAACACCAGTGATCCGTCATTGTTAGTAAGTAGGGTATCTCCATGTGGAGTGTGTTTTATAGCAGGGGAAGTATTTTATTTTACTTTTAGAAGTTATTTTTTGTATATGTAGTAGGCATGGTGTTTCTTCTAGTTGGATGTAGTATTAAATAAGGTAATTATTGTAGGGGAAGGGGTGTGATTCATTATTCACTTCATCTAATTATTTCAAGGGGGAAACTTTGGAAGGTTCAACCTTGGATCTTGGGAGAGTGGTATTCTTCCTTGATTTCTTCTTCATATCCTCCTATCTCTTTTCCTAATGTATTAATTCTACTATAACCACTAATTTTTGATTCTATCTAGTGAAATTTAGTGATTCGGATTTTATCGTCTTTATAATTCTCTCTCTCTATAAACTAGAGTGCTAAAAAATATTACTTTCATTGAGAGGTATCATCCATCATTAGTGATACATGAGGTGAGAATAATCATAATAGTATGATCATATTAAAAAGAGTTGTGACTATTAGGTAAAAAGTGAATACTTCTATATAGGATATTATGTCTCCTCTAACTCATTTCTTCTATGTGATCTAATATGTGATGCATTTGAGAGCTATTCAGTCGATTGAGAGGACCGATCATTGTCGGGAATAAGGAAAAATTTGAACTCAAGGATTCAAGTACAGTTGGTTGAGGTTTTTGGTGGACTTCATTTATATATTTTTTTTTATAGACGATGGGAAGAGACCAAGAATCTATTTTTTGAGCTCTATCTCGACTTGGATAAACAAAATAAGGTTTCCACTATTCATATAGGGCATTTGATTTATTTTTTATAGTTGGCATGTGAGAGAGGATGTAAAAGTAAGTGAATATTATATGTAGTTTGAGAGGTGACAATGTTTCCACTAGTTCTTCATGATGATAAGTAGATTATAGAAAGATGATGTGATCCAAAGAAGAGAAAACGTCAGTAAAGACCAAGGGGCTCGGTCCTTAGGAGGATTCATCTAGGAATCTTCGAAAAGTGGTCTTCTGGGAGGTATTTATTCTTCATCATCTCTCTCTATCTCCCTTTTATACTTATCACTAATGTAACTATATTTCTTATTTTTATAATAAAGTGTAATCAGTATTTCCATTCTCACTATCCCTCATGGTTCTAAAAAATTGGGGCTTTCATTGAGATCTTGTCAGTTGTAGAGTGTCAAATTAAATGATAGAGAGATACTTTTAGTGTGTTGAAATCAAGGAGAAGATGATACAATTAGTTTCACATTCACTAAGGAATCGGTTGAGCTGTAGAGAGGTCGATTGGATGACTGTTAGGATGATCGAAGCTTGTTGATCATTGATAAGAAGGTGATAAGTATGGGTGATCATTATTGGTTCATCATTGGATCATTGAGACATGATTTTCATTGGTTAATCCATTGATAAAAGAAGTTTTGGAGACAAATTTTCTATTAAAGAAGGTGAAAATACTACTGTAAAAAATAACTGAATAATATTGTTCTATATTTTATCTTTTTAGTTCCTACTTTTTACTCTATGATCTTCTATGAGTTGTGATCATAGTTGTGGGTGATTATTTCTAGATAATCATCATGATGATTTTATGTCTAATGGTTTTCATAGAAGTTTACCAAATAGAACGGTGACAAAAGTTATTTTTCTATGTTTTTTAGGAAATGATCCTTTTGAATGGATCTATAAATAAGAATCATATTTACTAGAAGATCAGATTTTTTGAGGATATTAAAATATAATGGGTGTAGTTTTTTATAGAGAACACAGTTCTGTATTAGTTTATATAACGGTTGAGTTCTAATCTAGGATCAGAATGGGAGCAGCTGAAGCCAGCATTAAAATATAGATATGGAAATAGTGAGGAGTAGTTTAGATCCTATCTAGAGTATCCTGACATAGAAATTTATTATTTGAGTCTTTAGTGGATAAGCGTGAAAGGAATTCTAGGTTGGTGTAGGTTATTCCTAGTCCATAATAAAAATCTCTTACTAATTAATGGGAAATTCATCACGCTATTTTTGGTTTGAGTCATGAGGAATATTTTTAGGGGAAGGATGACTTAGCTCTGGTTACTTTACTTCTAGAATATCAAAGTGAGGAATGTATGGGGAGCGCTGCTCGTGACACAATAAGGGGAAGTTTAGAAGTTGTGTTTAGAAATATTGTTGTTTATTCAATAGAACTGGTCATATAGGTAATTCAACATAAGTCATATTTTGTGTTTTAATAGATCATTTCATAGGCCATGTGAATTCTTCTATTGGATTCAATATCTCCTAATATTTAGAATATCAAACCTCTTGCTCTAAGCTACAAGTATAGGAGCAAGTGTGGTTCAAAACTTGAATAATGTATTGAAATGGAAGTAGTGAGTCTGAGAATTCCAACCATTTTATAGGAGTGGAAAGGTATGGAAAAAATAACTTTCCATTCTTTTTTATGCATTAAAGAAGCTAAATGGGTGGAGGGAGAAGGTTATGTTGGTGTGCAATACCCCAATGATGTAAGACAGATGATAAGAACTAGAAAAGTAGTTCTAGAGACTTGACTAGTGCTTGAGGGTCATCTAAAACCTATTTCTAGAGGAGTTCCACTAGCCACACAAGTTTGGAATGGAAAGGGGAGAAATTGTCTAAAAATCCTAGCTCGAATCGTAAATAATTTAGAGAGAAGAAGGATGTCCTGGTTTTGGTATCTTGATTTCTATTATTTCATACTTAGTCAAATTCCATGAGTAATTCCCATAGTATGAGTGGTAGAGTGGTTGCATACATGTTATAACTTAGTGAGGTTTTAATGTATTATCATCTTTCTTGAGTGACCCAAATCCTTCATCTAAAATCTAAGCGAGCATTTTATGAGAATATTTTGGTTGTTGGGGTGTTGGAGAATGAAAAAGGTGAGGGTTTTGATGATGACGGGAAGCCAAGGCTAATAGAATTACCTGCAGGGTCAATTTTCAATACATGTAGTCGATATGAATTTCTATATTTGGTAGTGTCTCCTAATAAAAATTAAGGAACAAATTCGACGTCATTTTTTTGTGGAGCTACGTGATCTATTAATTGTGGGATTTTTTTGGGAATGTGATGATCCATAGGAGAAGGTGTAATGTTGTTGTTCCTGGAGCCGGTACTAAATCAGTTCTATCTTTGTATGCAGATTTGGTAGAAGGCTTGTGTTTTCAAAATAAAGTATTGTTGATATTCAAAGAATTCCAACAGATTGTTATGGAACCATATGGTGAGAATACTATGAAAAGACAAAGTAAATTTGTTTTAGTTATTCACCCACCTTGATGACGAGAAATATTTTCAAGGGGTTAATTTTAGGAAGTAGGAGTTTTCCATGTGGAGTATGTGTTGTTGATGGGGAAGTATTGTATTTTACTATTAGTAGTTATTTTTAGGGGGTATGTTGGCTGGTAGGTGTATTATTAAATAAGGGAATTTTTTTAAAGGAGGGGGTATGATTCATTCTTCAATTCAACGGGTTTCTGTAAGGGGTGGCCTTGGGAGGTTAGACATTGGCTCTTGGGAGAGTGGTCTTCATCCCTGAGTTCTTATTCTCCTTCTATCTCTTCTCCTACTATATTTATTCTATTGTAACTACTGATTCTATGATTCTGATAAGGAAATTCAACAATTCAGACTATATCATCTTCTTAGATCTCTCTCTCTCACTCTCTCTCTATCTCTCTTGAACCTAGAGTCACAACATTCATGAAATATCCTTGATTGAAAGTGATGATGCTCCCAGTGACTAGTGGTGTGTCACAAACCCATCAGTAGCCTTCACATGAACCATTCCTAAAATGAACTATGTATCCTTATTTTTTACACAACAATGAACTATCCTACCTCCTACAGACCTTAGAGTCCCGATGTAGTAGCAACATCCCATAAGATCATGCTCCAGTAGTAGTGTTCCCAAAAGGGTAGTGGTGAATTGACATCCTAAAGAGAAACCCTAGACCTTATATAAAAGTAGCTATATAAGACCCTCCTTTTTACTAATATGGGTTTACACAAACTAGAAAAAAAATGATGATTAGAGTGGATAACTCCATTAGTATACTCCCAACAGTAGTGGAAAAACCCCCCAATAGTGAATGATCATTCCATCATCCATGACATCCATTTGGGTTGCTTTAATAGTCCTAAAAACATGATATTTCCATCTTGTATTTTACAAAATTCATAAAAATTAAATACACATATAAAGGTAGCAATAAATTTATATTATGATGATTATAAAAAAAAATAAAGGTATTAGGATGCACTGAAAAAGTATATGGTTTGGGGATTTAAAGTTTTATCATTGGATTGATTTAAATTATATTGGAGTTGGTATACTGGGACCAACTATTTGTACTTTGATTACATATATATTTGATGTATTTAATATTAATACAACTTATTATTAAATATTGTTCATTGTTCTACATGACTCTAATATAATAATGGTCTAGAGTATATGTCGCATTGATAAGGTCATAGAAGTTCCCTGCTATGACGAGAACCTTAATGTTCTATGATAATATTCTTAAATAATGTTTTTTGGTTGGATAACATACTATGATGGGACACATGGAACACAGACTATTAGGTGTGAGTACTCATAAGAAGATGAGGATTTTTCTCATGAAGTTCACACTTGGTAATCTTCAAGATGGGAGATTATGAGAACAAACCTGCTAGTAGGAATTCCACAGGTTTTGTTGTCATCGGATATTCCTATCTACGAGTGTGTGTGATGGTCCTTAAACTTTAATATTATTATAAATTTAAGTTACAAATTGATTACTTAGATGTATTTTATAAACCATGATGATAACAGTTCATGACAAAGTCGGATACATTTGGTACGTCAGGAGTGATGCTTCATTAATGGATAAATCGATAAAGGATTTGTCCCTTCTATCTTTATAGAAGCTGATATATCATCCCTTTTATTGGAATATAATCATCACCCTAAATTGTAAGTCTATTGTATAACAACATGTCTATTTCAGATATTCAAAGAAAGAGGTATCGAGCATATAGGTTGGTGACATGGATGTGAAACCTGTTTGATGAGATATTGTGACAAAGGGATTATATTATATAATGAGTCTTTGTTTTTGGTTGTCATCGTTGTGACATTAAGTTCTTTGTTTTGAGTTCCTTGGCCTATTGTTAGACAGTAATCTTATACTTTAGGTAAGTCTGCCTGATGCCGATAAGAAAGAATCCTATAGGGTCACACACTAAGTGTTTTTTTAATCATGATTAAATTCTATTTTAATTTATTTAATGGAATAAATATTATTCTCCAGATCAAGGAATAATTTTATTCAAGTTTAATTGATCACATTAATTAAATAAATATTTATTCTCCAGCATGTTAATAAAGATATATTTATTTATTAAATACTTAATAAATATTTATTCACCAGTATATGAATGAACTATTTATTTATGAATATTTTTTTTTGTATATTCAGTAAATACTGAAGAGTTCGAATGGGAAAATACCACATCCAGTGATAAATAATTATTTATAAGCTCGTAAATATTATATATCAATTTGTTCAAGTTGGAACATGCCACAAAATATTATTATTATTATGTTTCATGGGGTTTATTAAAGGTTTTAAATGTTATTTAATGGATGGTATTCAATTAAATAATATTTTAACCTAAAATCTAACTCTATAAATAGATTGTTATTTCTATTGTCTATTAAATCCAAAATCGAGAATAGAAAATTATTGTGCACTATGAATTCTCTCTCGAATCCTTCTTTCTCTCTTCCTATAAGGAATGATAATGTAAGAGATATTTCTTAAAGACTAAAGAATGAGCAATCAATAATGAAGAACAAAAGACATTAAATTTGTCACACTAGCACCCAGAGATCGAGTGGCATTTCTTGGAGATCATTGGAACACATGTGGATCACCTATAGAGGGATTCTACCCTTGGATCCTCACATGCGCAATGAAGGAAGTCTGAAAGGGTCTTTTCAAATGATCAACATCGACTACAAATAAAGAAACCTAATATGAGTTAATTTATTTCATCTTATATAAATAAATTAATTATAAACTTATTGTGAAATATCCTCTACTAGGGTTCTGAGAAATTTAAATTAAAAGAAATTTTAATTATCTCATCACCCACCACGTGCTTCCACTATGCTCAGAACCTTTAATTGGTATCAGTCTTTGGTGATACATAGCTCAATACAAAATCTTGAGGATCTCACATGTGTAATTTAATCACAAAAAATAAATAAATAATTAGAACAATCATTTTGAAGACACATTCGACAGTCGCTCGTTGCCACTAATCGTTTCTTGAAGGAATCGAGTTCAGATCCTTCTAAATTATCCAAACATTCTTCGAAAGTTTATGTAAATGTTGATCTTCAAAATTCAGGTTCTATCAGGAAGATCCAATGAAGCCTTCAACATCTTAGTTATCATCACTATGTTGATCCTTTAATATGTGAAGAAGAACTTGGATCTAAATCTTGGATCGGCTGCTTCTCTATCTTGGGTGTGGGAGAGATGAGATAGATGCTCTCAAATTTATGAAATGAATAGTACCCAAAATTATATCCTCCTATAACTTATATAGTAAGTTATAATATACCTAGAAATGGATCCTCAACCCCAAATATGTTTTATGTACTAAAAAATCCATAAACGACATCTTATGATTGTTTTAATAAATCATAAATATCATTTATATTTTTATCACATTCATGTAATATAATAATTATATCATGTGATAAGAGAAAGTTTTCAACTTGACTCGTCATTCCTAAAAATATTAAATGAGCCTTGAATATTAAAATAATATTCATTTATTAAATATTTTTCTCATGTATTCACCTAATATCTTGTGAATAATTTTAATAAATAAATTCAATACTAGTTATTTTAAACCCAAATAATATGAATTTATTTATATTATAGAGATCATTCAAACTCAAACATGAAACTAGAAACTATTGTGGGGCCCAATATGTCTTAAACTTTATTCATTATAATAATCTAGTCTTTTCAATACTCTAAGTGTGTGACCCTATAGACCCTTATCTTGATTATAGTGAATATTATTGATAGAATAAGATCAAAGTATAACAACCCATCAAGGACCCTAAGGAAATAAGGAAAAGTTATAGCAATGACAACCTTTCCTAGGAAAACACACTGTGTAATATAATCTCTTTGTCTCATAATATCTCATAAAGCAAAATGAAAACTTATTATCATCATCATTTTTTTCTTTATTATTCATTTACATTATTTTAAAGACCTACCTTCTTCTATAATTTCCATGTATTTGGTGAAGGTACTACCATCCTAATCAACTAGGCCTAAGATATCACTTTTTTGTTGATGCAATAAATTCTATCTTAATTATTCAATCAATTTCATCCACTAATAGCACACCCAACGCAAGCTACCTCACCATGAAATTATTGAAATAGTCTTTATCTTACACAAAATATGTGATAAAATAGTATACATTGATAAAATATCAAGTCAGGAGACCATTACATGAGTTTGTAGATAATAACTACCAATGACACTTGAACATGTGTTGTTCCTATTGGTGGTTCAGTCCTTATGATCTCATATACTCAAGATCACCAAGTGATAATTTCATGAGAATAATTCTTGATGCTTATGATCCCCCATCACCTGATAGTCACACATCATCAGTTTCCAATCATCATTATGTTTCTATACCATAGGACATATTTTTAAGATTACTATAATGGTGTCTGTAGGCTCTCATTATAGCCCAGAAATTGATATAACTTTTTGATATGATAAATAATGTGTATACATTACCATGTAATTAGTGGATGTAGAAATATCAACACTATTATGGTAAGAATACATCATAAAAAACTCACTACATACATGATATGGTAATCAAAAAGTGTTGTTCAAGTTGGGTCTAGCGCACCCATTATTAAGACACTCCCACATTCACTAGATACAACTTTATAACTAAACTTCTTAGCTATCACATGATAATATTATACTTCTGTTGAATTATGGATGTAGGTTTCAAGAATAGTGGAAGCACCACAATGGCATGGAAAACTCAACTCTTTCATCTTAATTTATAGATAATCATTGTTGCATATTATTAAAACTTCATATACAATGAAACCCATGGATTAATTGACTATAGAAAACACTAAAACTAAAAGAAGTGGATCTTCACATTTAATTTATAATTGATTTATTAGGATATATAAAACTATATCTACTTGTAATTGTCTATTATTTGTTGATCTAGTTGACTAGATCTCATCATACCATCATTTCATTACAGGATCCAAGTTTATAATCCCTATAGTGGTAATCCAAACATGCACCAAAATATATGAACATATCTAAATAATTGTTAGGTTATAGCATGGTCAATCCCGATCACTTGTGTTGAAAGTGGCTAATCATATTGTAATTATTCTTGAAGGAGGAAGAACTATTAATTTTCTCTCAAGGTCTTGAGAGAGGAGGAAGAGAGAGTGAATTGTAGATATCTAGATCTCTCTCTAGGGATTGAGAGAATCTCACTCTATCCATTATACATAACCAAAGTGATTATAGAAATTGATATAATTAGATATTTATTATGGTAGGTATAGGGTTATAAAATTGAACACAATCCCCTTCCATACTTAACAATTCTTAGTTCACCCCATTCCTAATAATAATATTATTATTATTATTAATTTCTTAACATACACAAAACAATAAGAATATAAATAAATATCATTTATACCATTTCCAATCAGACCATTCATCGGTATTCTTTCCCTCATCAATATTTATTGATCCTTGAATAATTAATATATATTTAATAAATAAATACCATTTTATTATTCATCGATAAATATAATAAATATTATATTCCTAAAACCTTGCAGATAAATATTCATTATTATTATTTAACTCACTTACTCTTTCTAATAACCTATGATTAAATTATGGAGATCAACCAAACTCGAATATATATTATTTATTATAAATTTTTAAATTAAATACTTGAATTTAACTGATATTAGATATACACTTATCATGTGACCCTCTAAGCCTCTTTCTTGGTGAAATTAGACATAAACTCCAAAGTAAAAGGTTAGCATCAAGAAACACACCAAGTCTCCCATTGAGAATAAAGTTAATTTCATGATGAAATCTAACATTATATGAGTGATTACCATGTAATATAATACCTTTACCATGATATCTCAAATAAAGCAGGTTGTATATTAGTGTCATCAACGTATATGATTGATTTATCTTTCTTTAACTTTCTGTAAATGAACTCATCCACCGAACACCATGTCCATGGATTTATGTAGGTAGTTCCATTCCCATAAAAGGGACTAAGATATTAACTTCAATCAAGGAATATAAGGGATAAATCCTTTCTCACAATATCCATTAATGAAATATCACATGTTACATAACCAACATATCCTACCACGCCACGAGCCTATGTACTTATGGTTTTTTTCAATACATCATATTACATGAGTAATGATATCTGTTAATGATAATATTAAATTCTAAGGATAAATACACATGTCTTCTAATAGTAACATACAATTACACAAGTAAATGTGAATTTTCTATTGAAGTATCTATTCTCATAACTACCTATCTTAGAGATTACAAAGGGTGATCACCATAATAAGCTATCTCAATGTCTTCTGAGCCTCATACCCCTGATATCATATATCTATTATGTTTAGTCAAAAAATACAATCCATCCATAGAACATATATTCAAGAACATTATCATGGCACCTTTAGGTTCTAATCATAGTGGGAAACTATTATGAACTTTCAATGTGACATATATTATTAGGACATTATCACATAAAAATTTCATGAAAAGCAACAATCATGATGTGATAAGAAACTTCATTAATAATAAATCATGTAATCAAGTACTAAGAAATAAAATTTTAGGAAACCAACTCCAAAAAACTTCCACTTTAACTACATCCAATTGATAGAAACTCTCATTCCACTAGATCTCACATGATACTCATGCCACTATTGAGATAAAGACTTTGTTAAGGGTTCTTCCATGTTTTCTTCCATGGATACTCTTCTCAACACAACTTCTCCTCATTAAGAAAAATCCCTCAAGAGATAAAATTTATAAAGTATGTGATTTATCTTTTGATGTGACCTCATCTCTTTGGAGAGATCCATTGTTTTACTGTTATCATAGTAAACTATGATAGGGTCTTGAATGCTGGAAAAAATCAAGATATTTGAAAAATTTTTGAGTCCAAATTGATTTCTTGGCTACATCATAAGCCACAACATACTAATACTTTATTATAAAATTGGTGACAAATGTCTACTTAGAACTATTTTAGCTCATAGCTCCTCCATTGAGATAAAAAACATATCCAGAATATGACTTCATATAATTATGTTCTATCTGAAATATAAGATCTATATAACCCTTGATGAATATATCTCCATATCCTTCACACATAATGAACATATCCTTAGCTTTCCTCAGATACTCAAGGATATACTTAATAGTATCCAAAGTTATTCACCTGTATCTTCTTGATATTTTCATACCATGATCAAATCATAGAAGGCATCAATCCTCATACATAACATGGAATACATGATATATCCTATAACAAAAGAATATGGGATAATACTAATTATATATCTTTACTCTTGTGTTTGAGGAAACATTTTCTTAGAAAGATGTATACCATGTGATGTTGGAACCAGTCCTCTATTGGATTTTTATATACTAAACCTCTTTAATATCTGGTCAATGTATGTAGCTTGACTTAGTCTAAGAATCCTCTTTGATCTATCATGTATGATCTTGATCCCTAAAATGTAGGTCACTTCACCTAAGTCCTTCAAGAAGAATCATTTTCTCAACAATTAATTAACCTCTTAAAAGGATGGTATATTATTTCCAATTATTAGTATTTCATCAACATATACTACTTTGAAAACAACTATTCTCCCACTAAAACACTTATAAACACATGACTCACATTCATTATTAATGAAACTAAATTCTTTTATCACTTCATCGAACTAAATCTTCTATGACCTAGATGTTTTATCAAATACATGTATGGATCTATGAAAATTTCATACCCTTTTAAATTTTTCTGGATCCATAAACCTATTTGGTTGTGTCATATACACATCATCTTTAAGGTTCCCTTTAAGGAAAGTAGTTTTTACATCCATTTTCTAAATCTCATAGTCATGGTAAACTATTATGGTAAGAAAAAATCCAATGTATTTAAACATGGAAAATATAGAAAATGTTTCATTAAATTTAATTTCTTGATGTTGTATAAACCCTTTAGTCACTATTCATTCTTTATATGTATTTATTTTATCTTCTATGTTTGGTTTTATCTTGAATACCCATTTAAATCCAATGGGATTTACATTAACCGGAGAATCGATCAGAAACCAAAATTGTCTTTGATACATGGAATCCATATCAGAATGCATGGATACTTTCTATATTGCAGCCTTTGAGGTCTTCACTACCTCCTTGTAGGAGATCAGATCATTATTGTCAGCTAATAATAAGTCAACATCATCGGTGACTAGAAAATATTCTCTCTGGTTCTCTTACCTCTCTAGCACTCTTATGTAGTACTTGTGTTTTAGGAAAAACATCTTCTATGGGGACCTTTAGAGTTTGTTCCTATACAAAATCTTATTTATCTTGAGCATCATCTCTATTGAATTAAATGATTATTCCACTATCCAACTTGAGTATTCTCTCCCTCTCAAGAAAGATGGAGTATCTTACAAAATTTAATTTCTTATCTGAAGAGTTATATATATAGTATCCCTTTATTTCCTTGGGGTTTCCTAAAAATATACACTTCATGCCTTGATATTCTATTTTATTTCTTGATCTATCCTTAACAAATTACTCATAATCCCATGCACAAACATGTGACAAAACAGTTTTTTTTTCACTCCATAACTCAAAGGGAATATCATTTTCCACTTTAGTTGGTACTTGGTTTAGTAAGTATTATGTCATCTATAATGCATATAACTAAAAGGGTAATGAAAGACTTTTATGACTCATAATCAACCTTTCCATTTCCAATAGTGTACGGTTACTCCTTTCACTAATACTATTCCATTGTGTTGTATAAACTTGAGTGAGTTGAGATAAAATCTCATAATCCCATAGAAATTTGATAAAGTATTAGTAAAGATATTCACCACCTTAGTCCTCAATTATCCATCCATTATCACTTTATAACCTACCTCACATGAATTATCTATCACTCATTTATCAAGTTTCAAGAATTAAATGAGTTATACTCATATAAACAACATTCATTTCAATCCATAAGATTTATAAAATTCATACCTCTTCATGAAAGATACAATGTGGGTTCACTAATCATGATAATTTTTTAAAATTCTTATGATGGCTAAGGGATAGTGGATGTGAATTTTAAAAAAAATCCAAAGAAGAGAAAGATTTACTCTTAATACAATGCATGATTATCCAAGAATAATTGATTTAGTGGACCCCACTCAATTACTCCTTACAAAAGATAACCAGTCACAATCCCCTTTTCAGATTTGAAATTTGTTCATGAGTCTAAAAATAAATCACAATAGAGAATATTACAGTCCTTATTCTCTTTTTTTATTATTTTTTTCTTTTTTTTATATTTAAATTTTCTTCAATAGAATGGGATTTCAATGGGATATAATGAGTGATAGACTCATGAAACCTTTACTTTCAAGTGCCTAGAAATATTGAAACCACCCATGCATTTCCCCCAACAATGTGATGACTCCTAAAAGTAACAAATGGAGTCCCTTAACCCACTCTTATCCTTGAAAAAAGCATGAAAATTATGTCAGTTAAAGGGTAGGTAAGGATAATTTTTATTTTAATATGGCTTGAACCTATAAATTCATTCATAGAAACTACTTGCTTAATAAGGATCAATGTCAAGGTGGGTCTTAAGTAGATTATAAGTATTTCAAAAAAATGTACCTAAATCATTTTAAAACACTCCTTCTTGATCAAAAAACATTAAAAGTGTATATCATAAAGTTCTAGGGAAAAATCACTACTTGAGTTCCCTCAAGAAAATTGGGTATTCAGAAGAATTTAAAAAATTGTTTTAAATTGCCTCATGGGATGAAGAAAATGTTTTAGGATAGTCAATTATGAGCATTATTTTCAAAAAAAGGTCAATCTAATAAAAAATTTTGAAATTCAAATTCAAGGAGAAGATAAAATATCAAAAATTACATGGACTTTTTTATAAAAATCAAGGAGATCCCTAAATTTTGAATCAAGTGTAAAAATGATCAAAACATTTTATTTTTGTTCATAATGAAAAAAAACTATAATTTTAAAAAAGAAATTGAAAATTACATAAAGAACCTAACCTACAGAGTTATGAAGTCCCCCAAAAAAACACACCTAATCAAAACCTACCCTATATATAATTTTTAGAAGGTATTTTTCAATTAAATATAAACAGATATAATGAAATTTTTAGAAATAAGGTTTTTCACAACTAGAAATGGAGTGTATTTTTTTGTTTTTTGTCAATCCACAATGGTTGGATTAGGGAGTTTTTAAGGAAAGTGATATTAGGGTGTAAGAGGATTCAATATTGAAATTGGAATCATTTTCTAGTGTTTTCAAAAAATTTAGAGCTCAAAATCAGGATGAAGGAGCCAGATTCATTAGTGGTTATTTTCCAGGAATGAAACTTCATATATATGGTGAAGGTATGGATTTTATAAATATTAGACTTTTGTGAAGATGTGGAGATTTTTAAAGGAATCCGGTGTCACGAAGGTTTGAAGGTTAATTAAATAGGCTCCATGAAAATGGATGAATCACGATGGGATGATAGTAATCTATGCAACTACAAGAAGTTTCATGAATGTAATAATTTCACTAGACCTTTTTGAATAAAGTAGATTTATGATCATTACTAAAGAGGTTCATGAAAAGGCCACTAGGATCTTGGGATCTTCATTAAGCTATAAGTCTATAAATAGGTGGATGCCCCTAATTTATGATACAGAGATAATTTGAAAAAAGGTTGAATTTATCTGAATTCACAAAGGGAGGGAGATTTGTAAATAATGGACTCTTATAAAGAATAATCATCGTAAAAACACTGGTTAAGACCTAATAATGCTAAGGAATTTCAGAAAAGGGAGTTTTGTAAAGACTGGGAGTTTCGTAAAGACTTAGAGTTCTAAAAAGACTTAGAGTTTCTTGAAGGTTTGGAGCTTCATGAAGGTTGTTAGCTTCATGAAAGTGTGTGGGGTTATGAATGTTGATATATATTTTAAACAAAAGGGTGGTTTTGTGAAGGTTGATAGATTCTCGAATAGTAGTGTTGAATATTTGGTTTAAGTAAATAGTGATTTCAAGTGCATCAACTCAGGACTATAATTCAAGCAGAGTATCATGATAATCAGGGACGAAGACTTAAATGGCCAATCTATTAAGGTGGCCTTCAAGTCACGTCGGCTGGGCCGGGCCGGACCGGCCGCACCGGGCCGGGCCGGGCCGCGTCGGCTGGGCAGGGCCGCGCCGGTTGGGTCGGGCTGTGCCCACTGGGTCGGGCCGCACCCTAAGGATCCGGACCCAGACCTGTTTCGGGTCGACCTGGTTCGGGCCAACCCAGGGGGTCTTGGGCCGGGTCGGTCTGGTCCCAAAACCCCCTATTTTCGGGCAGGTTCGTTCTTTTACCCATATCTTAGGCTACGGACCTCCGATCGACGCACCGTCAGTTGCGATGAGATCCTCGGATCGAGATGGTCGTTTTGGTATATTAAACTTAAGTTTTAGGAGAACTTTGGGTACCACCAGGTTGGTTCGAACACGAAACCAATCGGGCCCTCGGAGCGGAAACGCTTATAACTTGAGCTCCGGACGTCCGATTGACGTGCCGTCGACTTTTTTGGATTCCTCTTAGTGAGACGGGCCTTTTGGATTAATCCTATTGAGATTTGGATGCAGTTGGAGTGTGTTTGGGTTGGTTTTGACTTAAAAACCAACCAGGACCCTGGAACAAAAAAGCCAATAACTCTCAGACCGGGCATCCGATTGACGCGTCGTCTATCGCGTTGAGTTCCTTTTGTTGAGACAGAACTTTGTGATACATCAACTCCAGACTACGTGTTAGTTGATGTATCAAACCCCTTTGGCTCGTGGAGCGGACCCTCTCGGAAATGATCATGTTGTGTGTGGGAACCCTAGAGCTGGTTGCGACTGCGATGAAGACTGCACTGAAATCCTTCGTGGGTTCGGCAATGATGAATACCTTACTGAAATCCTCTGTGGGTTCGATGGCGATGAATACTGCACTGAAATCCTCCATGGGTTTGGCAGTGATGAAGACCGTACTGAAATCCTCCATGGGTTCGACGGCGATGAAGACTGCACTGAAATCCTCTGTGGGTTCGGCAGCGATGAAGACCGTACTGAAATCCTCCGTGGGTTCGGCGGCGATGAATACTGCACTGAAATCCTTCGTGGGTTCAGCAACGATGAATACTGTACTAAAATCCTCCATGGGTTCAACGGCGATGAAGACTGCACTGAAATCCTCCGTGGGTTCAGCAGCGATGAAGATCGTACTGAAATCCTCTGTGGGTTCAACGACGATGATTACTGTTCTTGTATCCTACATGGGTCTGGCAGTGTTTGACTCTGTTCTTTCTATCCTACATGGGTCTGGAAGAGTAGCTGGTCTGTATCCTATGTGGGTCCGACAGCTTAGCTGGTTTAGTATCCTACGTGGGTCCCAGCTTAGATGAATCAGTGGCTATATCTAATCATCTATATCACCTTACGAAGAAGTATACCTGTGTGAGATGAGTCTTGACTTTCAATCATTATCTTCGATATGATCGACTTGCTTCCTATGTGGATTGTGTTGTGCTTTCCTGTTTGGATTGCGTTGTACTATCCTGTGTGGACTTGATCGAACTTGGGCACGGATGTCGGAGCCGAACTGGAATTGATGACTTAGGTATATGTATGGGAATATACCTAAGTAGTGTTGGGTGTCACTTCATGATTATATATTTCCTTTATTGATTATACTTTGTGGATTCTGGGAGACCTTCGGGGGTCTCGGGGTCCCTACTGAGTAGCATATACTCACCCCTGCATGGGCTAGTCCCGCACTACGTTGTGTTGGATATAGACAACGGACAGCACTGATCGTGGTTGAGGCTTGTGGAACAAGTTGGTACCAGGAGGTGGACCACTAGGCGGGACGTACGTGGAGTAGACGGCTAGACCTGAGGAGCTGAGGAGGCTATTTATACCCACCCTTCAGGTGGGACTTCCAGTGGACAGCTCGCGTTGTTGCTTTACTTTCATTTGTTGTGCCTTCTTTCCAGTTGTACTTTACTTTCAGTTTGGGTTTGTATTCTGGCCCATTTACTTTCCGCACTTACTATTGTACCCAATTTTACCTAGTGTTTACTTCTGCTTGCTTACTCTGTGGTGTTTTTTTCTTTATAAAGGCAATGCCTTCCCCTTTTTGTCAGGATTTACGCCTTTGGTGCTAGTCGCCAGCCCCTAGCCTATAGAAGGCGGGCTTGTGGTAGTCACGGCATGGGTCCCGAGGACGGGTCGTGACATTGGTCATCACCTATATATACAAGGATAATGAGGGATGAAGCACATTATTTCTACCTATAAATTGTGGAACCAACCTCGTTTGAAGAAGTAGAAAAGATAAATCATGATTTAAGGCCCTAAATGAATAATTGGATCAGATTAACAAGAACCGAATGTGGGGTCTTTTTAAGAGACTAGAAAATCATGATGTGATTGGAACAAAGTGTATCTTCAAAAATAAGTTTGATGATCATGAAAATGTGATCAGAAATAAGCAATGCTTGTTGTATAAAGGATATACACATGTTGAAGTCATTGATGTTGAATAAATTTTTTCTCTAGTATCTTGACTAGAGTTAATTAGGCCCTTCCTTTCCATGGAAATTAAAATAGGGTAAAATATGTGGATTTCAAAATTGAATTATTAAATGGTGTACTTAAAAAAGATGTCTACATTGAAAAACCAATGGGATTTATGATTGGAAATGATGAAACAAGGGGTTATAGATTAAAGAATGATCTCTATGGTCTAAAGAAAGTACCACAAGCATGGTTTTCTCGACTAGATACTTATCTGAAGAATATAATATTTAAAAGAGAAGGTTTCAACTATAATATCTATGAGAATAATTCTTAAGAAGATCAATTTATTGTGATTTTTTATGTGGATGATATTATTTCTAATTGAAGAAGGTAGGGATCATTTGAAGAATTTTATAATCACATGAAATCAGAATTTAAAATTTCCATGATTGGTGAACTCGTATACTTTTTGGGGTTGCAGGTAATTCAAAAAAAGTAATACACATTCATTTCTCAGGAAAACTATGCAAGAGTTCTTATGAATAAATTCTACATGAAATACTCTAAACCAATTTTGACTCTGGTTGAGATTGGTACAAAGATTGGAAAGCATGAGGATTGAAAATCATTAGATCCCACCTTGTATAGGTGGATCATTGGAATATTATTATATATAAATACAACATAGCTAGATATCATCTTTAAAAAAAATTTAACGGATCATTTTCAAGGTAATCCAAAGGAAGATCAGTTTTTTATAGTTAAAAGAATCATGAGGTGCATTTAATGCTCTTTAAACTTTTACTTATACTTTGCAGTAGGAAGATATGAATAATTATTGATGTTTTCTAGTGCTAACTAGGATAGAGATGTGGTGGATCGAAAGTCCACAAGTGGTGGTTCATTATTCATTGGAAACAAATGTGTGGGATGGTTGATTATGAAACAAGAAATCACTTCTCTTAGTCATGTTGAATTAGAATATATCACTATGAAAAAGTCATGAACTCAACTATTATAGATGAAGCAGCAACTTATTGATATTGGATATGAGGTGAAACATCCGATGCTGATATATTGTGACAACAAGAGTGTGATCAGTCTTATAAAAAATCTGGTTCATCACTCATGTACCAAAAATATTGAGATATGACATCATTTTATCAAAGAAAATGTTGAAAATGTGTGATTGAAATGGAACATATTGTAACTAATAATCAATTCACTGACATTCTAACTAAGTCGTTGGTAGCACAAATGTTCAAGAAACATCAGTTGAACCTCGGTGTTCAGCCACCTCCCATTTCATGAGGAGATTATGGTTTTCCCCTATCCTCATGTATGTTAAATAATTTAATATGTTTGTGGATTTGGTGTAGGTATCTGGTGGAGATACAATTCAAGGGGATTTTTTTAGTACTAAAAGTACAAATACATGTTCTTTGGGTTTATTTCCAATGGGGGGGGATAAGTGAAATTCAATTAATTTTAGGTTTTATGGACTGTTTAGTGGTCCATCAAGGAATGAAATTATCTTTTACCACTCTTTTTTTCTACAATGAGATTTGCTCATGTAGACTTAGAGTGATGTATGGGTTATTTCTGATCTATCAGGTTTTTGGTCAAGGTTGGTGCTTTATCGAATTTATCTGTAGATTATCAACAAACTCGAAGGAGATATAATAGGAACCAAGGTTTTTCACAGATGAAAATATATTATTTTTTTTAATCCACACAAGTTTTATTAGGGATTTTTCAAGGCAATTGATCTTACAGTACTAGAGTCTTCAACATTGAAAGTGATGTCATTTCCCAATGTTTTCCAAATCATTAGAGCTCAAAATCATGAGGAAGGATAAATCTTCACAAAATATGGTTTTCTAGGACTGAATCTTCATATATATATATTTAATTCATAGATTTCATGAAGATTGGAGTTTTGAAAAGATGTGGAGCTTCATAAAGTAATCTGGTGTCATGATGGTTTTAAGTCTCATGAAAGATGATTTGAAAAAATGGATGAATCACAATGGGATGATGGTAATCTAGATGAGTACGAGAAGATTTGTGAATGGAATGATTTCACTAGATCTTTGAAAATAAAGGATCTTTTTAAGCATGAATGAAGTGGTTCATGTAAAGGTTGTTGGGATATTTGGATCTTTGCAAAGGGATAAGTCTATAAATAGGAATTTTCCCCTCATTTGAGAACAAATATAATTTGATAAAATAGTGAATTGATCTAAATCCGTAAATACTAGGAGCTTCATGAATCAGAAACCCTTCATGAGAATAAGCATTGAAAAAAATACTCATTAAGACCTAAATTATTCTAAGGCATTTCAAAAAAGGGAGTTTCATGAAGATTGGGAGTTTCATGAAGACTTAGAGTTTCATGAAGGCGGGGAGATTTTGAAAGGTTAGTATCATTGTAAAAGTGTGTGGGTTCGTGAATTCTAATATATATTTAAAAAAAAGGGGGTTTCACAAAGGCTGGAAGCTTTGAAAATAGTAGTGTTGAACATATGGTTTAAGTGAACAATTATTTCAAGTGCATCAAATTGGGACTACGGTGCAAGAAGAGTTTCATTATAATCAAGGAAAAATAATTAAATACACAATCTACTTTGGTGACCTTCAAGTTGTTAAACTGAGCAAGACTTCACCCAAAGTAGTGTGATAGGGGGGTTGATGGAAGTGTTTCAAGGGAGGCAGTGTTATACCCCTAAAATTCTTGTAATGGAATATTTCCTAACATAGAGTGATTGTTTCTGACCTTCTGTACTCAAAAATTACTAGTGAAGCTTTTTGGATATAGTTACGACTGACACATTGTTAGTGTATGCTCCTTGGAAAATCTATTAGTGGTGAACCAAGTAAAAAATGATGTGTTGTGTCTTTGTAGATGGATGTTTAATAAATACATGATTCCATGAGACATGTTTTACAATTTCCTACCAACATGGGAATAAGATCTATCACTTTAAAAGAAAAAGTTGACACTCTGATTTACCCATCCCCTCTCAAGGTGTTCTAGGGTCCTATAGAAATCATAAATATCGATGTATTGAAAAAACAATACTTGGATTTATTCAAAAAGTGGAATGGAATATAGCTTCAATTGGTCTCCTTTTGGTGATCTATATTTTCCTAGTTGATTTACCAACAATGAAGAAAAAGAAAATAATTTCAAATATTGAAAACAAGAAAGAAATTAAAACATGGATACTTATTTTGACAGAGGATAGAAACTGATTTTGGTTTCTATATATGTGTAGAGTTGTTTTCATCTTGTTCCAATATAAGAAAAACCAATAAGATATCATCATATCATTAAAAAAATAAAACTAAAAATTAGAATAGGAATATTTAGTTTTATTGAATTCAATATAGAAGTATATTTTTATGTATAAAACATCTACAAGTTGTTGTCTAGATTCTATATGGTATATAAAAACTTGAAAAATAGGTTATTAAATGTCCACAGTTAGATAATTCTAGTAGGGAAACTACAGTCTGTCAGTAGGTGTGGTTTTTAGAGTATAAACTACCAAATCTTAATCCTAATATCTTTCTTTATTATAAACTTTTTATTTTCTATAAGGTCCCCCTTTTCAAGATAAATCTTGTCTTCCCCCAAATCAGTGAAAAACAATCTTATATATGGGGTTAGAAATAAGTATGTATCTCATTTATCATCCTATTCCAAGTGAATTTTCATTACCTTGGAGTTTTGGTTATAATTCTCAAATGGTGACTCATCTTCATTAGGTTAATCAGGAAATTATTCCTTGCTTAATAACACTTTATAAAATACCTCTTATGACTTAAAGGTTAGTTCTAATTGGTATTCATGTTGTACCTCACCTTATTCATCTTTGTCTTCTTCTTCCAAGGAATTTTACTCCTAAAACATCACTAACTAACTTAATTTTTTCTGATTTAAGGCTACCAAAATAATGGAATTCATGTTAATCTCAATTTGAAATATATTGAAATAAAATGAGTGTAGAATTTAAATCCCCCCCTCTATTATATCTGTTTACAGCTCATGTTCCCTGTGAAAAACCTCTAGATACTTGTGTGGATAGGTTAGTGGGTCATCAATCCTCTCTTCAACACTCATTTCCTCACAAAGGATCTCATCTTCACCCATTGAGGCTTGAATAATAGGTTCTGGTTCTGCAGAATTAAAAAAAGATGATTGATTTTTTATTCATGTTCTATATAATGAGAATAAATAGATTTCAGGTTATCCCTCTCATGTTATTTAGCTTGAATCACATTTTCCTGGTGAAATGCCTCTGAAAAGAAACCTGAAAGAGGTGTTAATTATAGATAAATAAATAAAAATAGTGGGGTGAATTTATTTTAAAAAAAATAAAGTAATAATTCAATCTATGTGATAAATGATATGATGGTGTAAGAAGTTGATATAAAAAAATTAAAGTGTGGTTGAAATAATAACAAGGAAATAATGCAAAAGCATTGTGGAAAGGTAAATAAAAAATTAAATGGAAATTGACTATTTGGTAAAGAAGTTTAGAAATAACACCTGAAGGTACCCATACATCTCCTCCCCATGATAACGATCATGAGGTTAAATGTAATAAACTCATTGATTTAAATGGGAACCAAGAAACCAAAAACAATTTGTTTTAATTAAAATAAATAACCCCAAATAATATTTATTTTAATAGAATAGAAATAAACCCAATCCTTTAGTTTTAATATAGAACCAAGAACTAAAACCCTAACTTTTAAAGGAAAATAAATAACCAAATAAATAGAGGGAGAATAGAAATATATGACTTTCATAATTTTAAGACATTTACAATGCATTAAATTCACTCTCTCTTAAAGAAATAGATCAAGATAGAAAGAGAGATAGAGAGAGATAAGGATAATAAGTGAGAGAACAAGGGGTTTTATAAAATAGGATTAATATAATGATAGAGAAAGAATTCATAAGAATATAGAACAAGAATTTCATTAGTGTTTTAGATAAATTTAATGAAGAACATAACCTTATTTATTTTGTGCCTTGATATCCTCATGTGATGTTCACTTAATCTCCCCTTAAATAGTGAAGAAATATTGGAACATTAAGCACTTGGGACATCTTGAGAGAACTGGACCACTTAGATCTTCAGGAGAATTCAAACATTTTCACTTTGATTTATTAGAAAAATGGATGAATAATTGAGGCTCCCTTGATATCCTTTTATATCCTTGAAGGGTTTTCAGGGTCCAAGGGGTCAATCTATATCATTTAAAACCTAAACGGGCCAATTTTTTACTACCATTAATGTAACCTTGGATGATATATCCTAATTCCATCGGATACTCGATAGTCTCCATCGAGTAGATGGTGGGCAACATGAACAAATCTGCTAGCTTCTGGTACCACCAGCTAGTCGATGGGCCTACTGGAAGTATATTGATTCTTCCACGTGCTACTAGCTAGCGAGTATCATTTCACTGACTAGAAAATGGTGCCTATTTCCCATTGACTTGAAAATGGTCTTTTAATCCTATTTTTAGATAAACTTCATTTTGGTTGCCTCCCAACCATTATTACTAAACAAAAACAACATAAAACACACTATAAATAACTTTGAAATGTTTATAAACAAATAAATATATATAATCATTAAAAAAATCACACTAGGATTCAGCAAGAGGTTCATGTAGTAGAGATTCAACCTTAAAATACCTAAAAACTCTATATACTTCTCTTTTATATGATGCAAATTAAAATTTGGTTATCCTCATCAAGGTCTTTCTCTTCCACTTGTTGATATAGATTCCACATTCTATACATCTATATATCCTCACCAAAGGGCTCTATTTTATTGATTTTCTCCTCTTCCACTTTGCTTTCAATCTCAAGTTCACTATCACATTCTTCTATTTCATTTTATTCTTTGATTAAATTTATTATTATGTCAAATTATTCTTCATCCATTTATAATTTTCTGTTGTAAAAGTTGGTTCCCTATACCCAACTTGAACAGTGATTTTTTATTACTGTGTCATGTATACAGTGAGTTATGCATGATGTATTCTTACTATAATAGTGTTGATATTTATGCATCCACTATTTACTTGGTAATGTCCTTATATTATTTATATATCGACCCAATCCTTTTACATAAAACATTTCATGATTTTAAGCATAATTAATCATCAGAGTACAAGCCAAGGATCGTTAATTCTAGTGTCTTGGAAGACTAGGTACATATAACATAAAACATGGGGAAAAAAACTTCTTTATTTAATCTCCATAAAGATATTCTAACTTTCTTTGAGCCCTTACATCTTCATAGGGTACCCTGGGGAACACATGAACAAAGGGATGAGCTAAAAAGCCTAGTAAGGGAATGAACGTAAGGATACATCTCAAGAACATGAGTTAGGAAGCATGACATAATTATATCCAAAGAATGAAACTTATAAAATCATTTAATATAGGAATGGGATCATATAAATATGTAATAATATAAATGTGGCAGAATCATAAAACATTTCTTTAGTACGGGTCAAGGCTAACTGCCAATTCCGTTTCACATCGCATCTCATGAGACTTATCCTTACCCAATACATTGGAGCGCTATCTGGGTGCATCCATCTCAACATTTTCATGAATATTCTTGCCACATAAATATTCTTACCACATATAAAATCATATATAATCAACCATACATAAACATAAGGGTACCCATGGAAAGAGTTGGGTACCACAATCATGACATAAATCATAACCAATGGGCGTATCACGAAAGTGTCCATGAAAGGAAAGGATTAGAACATATATGGATGTTAATAGGGTAAAATAGGCATATAAAATGGTAAGTGGTGTCAAACATAAGTGACTTCATATGAGAAATGTATTTTAGAAACATTATCATTAAAACATTTTTGTGCAGTTTTAAGGAAAATACTATAGAGATTTTAAAATAGTAAAGAAGATATTATTTTATATAAAAACAGAATTGAACCAAGAAGGTTTTCATAATAAAAATACTGAATTTACAAAGACAGTGGTGTCTTAAAACAGAATATTGAGTGCACTTGAAATTCAGTAAAAGTTTTGGAAGTTCCTTTAAAACGAGCGTGCTTATTGGGAAGTATCAAGGAGAGATTCACTTAAAAGCATGTATATCCCTGAAAGAGAATGATAGATGGATCTTAGAACATGAGTTTGGAGCATATAAACATAATGTTTAAGTTCTAAATAAAAATAAAAGACAACTATATTTTGGTAAAAAGAAAAATTAAGCAACCCGAAGGAATAAAGGAAGTTCGGGTAGAATCCATTATGGTTTATCGGCATGGTATCGAGCGTAACTAAGAGAGATTGATGAGAGAGATATAAGGGGTTTCTCATCACTTAAAAAACATTAGGGTAGTATGGGGAAGGTGTATAAACATACCCCATCACTTGGTAATACACAAAAAGTCATATCATAGAGAACAATCTTGATTAAGAGTGAAAAGGGGAGGATCCCTTACCTTAAATCTATTGGTGTTCTCCACTTGTTATTAATGACCTCTTGAGACTTCCTCCTTTGAGAACCTCTTAAGGGGAGAGTTTTTGGTATTTTGAGGATGCTGAGAGATTTTGGACGTGGGGGAGGACCTTAGGGAGAGATTTGGGTAGAATAATGGCAAGGCATAAGGCTTGAGAGGAGTAGAGAGAAGAGGGAGTGAAGGGGGGTTTTATAGTGGAGGAGAGGAGGGATTTCATAATACTATAATCATTAATTTATTATTTCTTCCCAAGACAAGGAATAGTAAGTATTCTATGACCAGGAATAGTGATTTTATCATGTGATCCTGAACCAAGTGGGCTTACATTAGCCGAACATCATCGATGACTCAATTAATCCATTATTTAGCATTTATTGTGAATTACCGGATTCTACTATTCATCAAAAATTCAAGTATTTCATAAAAATCCCAATAATTCATCCTATCCATTTTTTGACATGTAGAATCCAAAAATGAAGTCCATTTTTCAAAAATAATTTTCTAAATATGATTATTTTAATATTTAATAATTATTTATTATCAAAACCAGTTTTAAAACATTCATTAACTTATTCTAAAATATAGGTATATCGTACTTCCAACTTGAATATTATTTTTATACCACCATAGGTGAGGTTACTATTCATTAGGGTATATCACTATTCATACGGGTATGTTACTATTCATTAGGGTGGGTTACTATTCACCAAAAATTAATTTTTCCTCATTGGACTCCAAATAACTTACTGATTACAACCGTGTATGCCAGATTTTCAAAATTCCAAACACAGAAGTGATAAACTTATGTTTAAAGGTAACTTAGCACTTAGTAGTTCATTATGTTGTGTTTTTATTTGATTTTATGAAATACTTATGAGAATGGAATTTCCATTGAAAAACATTGGGTTGTTACATTCTTCCCCCCTTATGAAATTTTGCCCTCGAAATTTCATTTTACATTCTAAGCCAAAAACAGGTGTGGGTACTTTTCCTTCATTGCTTCCTCCAATTACCATATTTCCTCTTCATACTTATGGTTTCTCCATAATACCTTGACCAGATGAGTAGTCTTGTTGTGTAGAACTTTTTCTCTATGATCCAAGATCTTCACTGGCTGCTCCTCGTAAGAGAGATCATCCACCAACTGTACCACCTCTGAAAAGAGTACATGTAAAGGGTCTGGTATGTACTTTCTTAAGATGGATACATGAAAGACATCATGTAATTTTGACATGGTAGGTGGAAGTTCAAGTCGATAGGCCACACCTCCGACTCGATCAAGGATCTCGAAGGGGTCGATGTACCTGCGACTTAACATCCCTTTCTTCCCAAACCTCATGACCTTCTTCCATGGGGATATACGTAGAAATACCATATCTCCAACTTTGAACTCAAGGTATCGTCAATGGTTATCTGCAAAACTCTTCTGTCGACTTTGGGCTGCCTTGATATGTTGTTGAATGGTTTTCACCTTCTCCACCATTTATTCGACCATTTCAGGTCCTAGTATCTTACGCTCACTAACTTCATCCCAACATGCTAGTGTTCTGCACCTTTTCCCATAAAGCGCTTTATATGGTGTCATCCGGATGCTCGAGTGGAAACTATTGTTGTAGGAGAATTCAACAAGTGTAAGATGTTGGTCCCATCCTCCTTTTAATTCCATTTAACATGCTCTCAATATGTATTCTAATGTATGAATAGTTCGCTCAGATTGGCCATCATTTTGAGGATGATGGGCCGTACTGAAGTTCAATTCAGTGATTAGATCATGCTGAAGACTTTTCCAGAACTTCAAGGTGAATCTCAGATCACGATCGGATACAATAGATAGTGGTACTCCATGCAGCCTTACCACTTCTTTGATGTAAATCTGTGCAAGTTGATCCAATGAGAAGTCCTCTCAAACCGTGATAAAGTGAGTTGTCTTCGTAAGACGATCCACAATGACCCATATAGCATTGTTTGATCTAGATGTATTTGGAAGTCCAGTGAAAAAGTCCATGGTAATGTTCTCCCACTTCCATGATAGTATGGGTAGTGGTTGCATCATCCCCTTAGACTTTTGTCTCGCAACCTTCACTTGCTGACATACGAGGAACTTTGATGTATATTCGACAATCTCCCTTTTCATATTGTCCCACCAAAATTTTTCTTAGAGATCTCGATACATCTTTGTGATACCTGGGTGGATAGAGAAGGTTGAGCTATGTGCATCATTCAATAGCTCCTTCTTTATCTCTGGATCAGATGGTATACATAATCGTGTCCCAAATATTACAACTCCTTCCTCGTCAATTTTGAAATCAGAGGATTTCCCATTTTTAACAGCTTCCACCCTTTTCTGAATTTCCACATCCTTTCTTTGAGCATCCTTTATTTTCTCCAAGAGGGATAGTTGAGTAATTAATTGAGATAGGATTGATGGTGTTCCTCCCTTAATGATTCCCATGTCCATCCTTTGTAAATACAATAAGATCAGATCCTTTTCAATTCTCATCATTGATAAAGATGTAGGATCCTTTCTACTTAGTGCATCTGCCACCTTGTTTGCCTTACCGGGATGGTAGTGGATTGAGCAGTCACAATCCTTGATGAGATATATCCATCTTCGCTGGCGCATATTAATATCTTTCTGTGTGAATATATATTTGAGACTCTTGTGGTCAGTATATATCTCACATTTTTTCCCATAGAGATAATGCCACCATATTTTCAACGCAAATATCACAGCCTCCAACTCTAGATCATGCGTGGGATAGTTTTTCTCATAAATTTTCAGTTTCCTTGAGTCATAGGCTATCACTTTATCATTTTTCATTAGCACATAGCCTAATCCTTTCTTAAAAGCATCACTAAACACCACAAAGAGTTCTCCACTTGAAGGGAGTGTGAGTACCGATGCAGTGATAAGCCTCTTTTTCAACTCCTTGAAATAGTCTTCACATTCCTGTTTCTAGACAAAATTTACTCCCTTCCATGTCATCTTGATCATTGGGTTTGACAATCATGAAAAGTTCTTTACAAATCGTCGATAATACCCAGCTAGACCTAAATATCTGCGGATCTCCATTACAGAAGTTGACCTCAGCCACTCTTCAATTGCCTTCATCTTGGAAGGGTCCACAGATATCCCTTTCCTGGTGATAACATGCCCCAATAATGATACTTCCTCCATCCAGAACTCACATTTACTATACTTTTCATAAAACTTCTCCCTTCGCAAAATCTTTAATAGAGTTTCCAAATTCTCCTCATGTTCCTCCTTGCTCTTAGAGTATATCAGAATATCATCAATAAAGACCACCACAAATTTGTTGAGGTAATATCTAATGACTCTATTCATTAAATCCATGAAAATTGCTGGAGCATTAGTGAGTTCGAAGGGCGTCACTATGAACTCATAGTGTTCATACCTCGTTCGAAAGTCAGACTTGGTAATATCTTCCTTCCTCACCTTTAGTTGGTGATATCCCGACCGAAGGTCCACCTTAGAGAAATAACTTTCCCCATGAAGTTGATCGAACAAGTCATATATCTGTGGAAGGGGATACTTGTTATTTATAGTGATTTTATTGAGCTCATGATAATCAATTCAGAGGCGCATTGATCTATCCTTCTTCTTAACAAAGAGGACTAGAGCACCCCACAGTGAATCACTCGGGCATATAAACCTCTTCTCCATATTCTCCTGTAACTGCTTCTTTAGCTCTTCTAGCTCTATGGTGGCCATTTTGTAAGGTGTCTTTGAGATTGGTAGAGATCCATGGATAAGTTCAATTGATAACTCAAACTCTTGGTTAGAAGGAAGACCAGTCAACTCTTCAGGGAATACATCAGTGTAATCCCTCATGATGGGCATGTCTTCAAGAATGATTCTATCCTTTGTCCCAATCATTTGAGCTAGATATTCTTTCTCACAAGGAAGTAGTATCCAAACTTGAGAAAAAGATTCTAAAGGAGACTCATCTTTTTCCTTACACTTGTAAAGAATCGGAGGATTCTTCGGGATGTGAAAATTGATCTCCCTTTCCCAACAATTGATGTTGTCCTTGTACAAAGATATCCAATCCATGCCCAAGATAGCATCAAAATCCACTAAAGGAAGTATGAAAAGATTTTTTGGGAGGTTCAGTCCATAAAAATTAACCGGGGAGGAGTTATAAACCATGGATGCAATAATTTCCCCATTCGTTGTTCTCATAGATAACTTTTCCTCCAAATTCTGAGGCAGTGTTTGAATAGTTCTACTAAACTTGAAAGATATGAAAGAATGCGTAGAACTAGAATAAAATAGTATGTTCACTATTCTTGAATGAATAACAAGTGTACTTATCACCACATTGTTTTCTGTCTCTACCTCAGCAGTAGTGATAGCATAAGCCCTTCATTGTTGCCTTGTAGGTTGTTGTTGATTTCCTCTGACAACCCTCAGCTTAGGGAAATTGTTCACATAATGCCCAAGCTTCTTGCAGTTATAACACTGCACTGCAGGCTGAGTGTTGATCTGAACCTTACTTTCTTCTTTAACATTAACGGGATTTTTCATATCCCTTCAGTAGTTCTTGGCCATATGACCAAACTTTCCACATTTGAATCAATTCTTGGTTCCCTTAAGACAGTCACCAAGATGCTTCTTCCCACAATTTTTGCAAAAGGGAAAGTGAGGCTTCTTTCCATCATGGGATTTGTCTGATGAACCACCCATGTTGTTCTCCATTTTCCGCTTCTTGTCACTAGGCCCATGAGACCACTAAGAGTCTCAAATCTCCATTTCAACCTTGAGGGAACAACAGACAATCTCCTCATAGCTGTCGAAGTCTCGAATCTCCAACACTTTTCATAGACTCATCTTTAGTCTGTCAAAGAAGTGATCCACCTTGCTTTTGGTGTTCATGACAAAGCTAGACGCATACCTTGTAAGCCTTGTAAAGTTTGCTTCATACGCCCCGATGGACTCATATTCCTTCTGCTTCAGTCCAAGGAACTCTCTTTCCATCTTGAGATGGAGGGTTCAAGGAAAATATTTGTTGAAAAACATCTTCTTTAATTCCTCCCATTCTATGGAATCAATTTCCTCTTGGGACTTTGTATTATTGATCAGTGTCCACCACTGATCATCTTCCCCATCAAAATGATAGACTGCCAGTATAACTTTCTCTTCTTCCAACACTGGAGGACAGAGAAAATCTTTTCAATGGAGTTAATCCATTATTCTGCGAGGAGGGGATCAGAAGACCCGCTAAACATGGGAGGCCTTTGCCACATGAAGGATTCTATGGCAACTTGCTCTTTCCTTGGAGGAGGAGGACGTTCCACCTGATTCAAGTTATTATTCATAACTCGAGCCAGCTGAGAAATTACTACCATGAAGTTTTGAGCACCCTCTTCCATCATATCAGGCATGTAATTAGGGCAATCATCACATTTCCTATCACATTGGTTATTGGAACGTGTTCTTCTATTTCCCACCATTAACTAAGAAAAAGAACGTATAATTAGAGGTCTTGAATACTTAGCTATTGATCATAAAAAGAAACTTTGAGCAAAAAAGTATGAACTTATAAAGAAGAATTATATCCTGAATTTTGATTCCTTAGGTTTATATCTAGGTTATCCTCGATCTATTTCTTAACTTATACTCTTATGGAATTATTTTTGTCCCTTAATAACGGTTTGTACTAAGATCGTCAATCTACCAAAACATATCCCCTGGGAGTGTCGTAACCAAGAGTGAAGCAAGGCCCATTATCATGCACTAGTTCTCATTCGAGTCTAGCTCAAAGCAGTGATTTTGGGTTTTACCCCAAGATATATTTCTTCCAGAGCCACCTCTACCTGCTCGTATCCAGACAATGATGTATTTTCTTGATAAACCACTTACTCTATACTCACCAAATATTAGGACTGTTTTCTTATACTTAGTCTCATCCTTAGGGTTCTCACTAAGGTGCTCTATTCCTAATATCCAAAAATAACTAGATCATCCTTTGATACCAACTATAACAACCTGATCCTTTTACATAAAACATTTTATGATTTTAAGCATAATTAATCATCAGAGTACAATCCAAGGATCGTTAAGTCTAGTATCTTGGAAGACTAGGTATATATAACATAAAACATGGGGCTAAAAAATTCTTTATTTAATCTCCATAAAGATCTTATAACTTCATTTGATCCCTTATATTTGCATAGGGTACCATGGGGAACACATGAACAAAGGGATGATCTAAAAATCCCAGTAAGGGAATGAACGTAAGGATGCATCTCAAGCACATGAGTTAGGAGGCATAACATAATGATATCCAAAGAATAGAAATTATAAAATCATTTAATATAAGCATGGGATAATATAAACATGGAATCATATAAATGTGGCAGAATCATAAAACATTTCTTTACTATGGGTCAAGGATAACTGCCAATCTCGTTTCTCATTTCAGCACGGGTCAAGGCTAACCGCCAATCCCGTTTCACATCGCATCTCATGAGACTTATCCTTACCCAATGAATTAGAGTGCTATCTGGGTTCACCCATCTCAACATTTTCATGAATATTCTTGCCACAAAAATATTCTTACCCCATATATAATCATACATAATCAAACATACATAAACACAAGGGTACCCATGGAAAGAGTTGGGTACCACAATCATGACATAAATCATAACCAATGGGCGTATCATGAAAGTGTCCATGAAAGGAAAGGATTAGAACATACATGGACGTTAATAGGGTAAAATAGGCATATAACATGGTAAGTGGTTTCAAACATAAGGTACAACATATGAGAAATGTATTTTATAAACATTAGCATTAAAACATTTTTGTGCGGTTTTAAGGAAAATACTATAGAGATTTTAAAACAGTAAAGATGACATTATTTTGTATAAAAAAATAATTGAACCAAGAAGGTTTTCATAATAAAAATACTGAATTTACAAAGAAAATGGTGTCTTCAAACAAAATATAGAGTGCACTTGAAATTGGGTAAAATTTTGGGAAGTTCCTTTAAAACGAGTGTGCTTATTGGGAAGTATTGAGGAGAGATTCACTTAAAAGCATGTATATCCCCAAAAGAGAATGAGAGATGGATCTTAGAACATGAGTTTGGAGAATAAAAACGGAATTTTGAAGTTCTATATAAAAAGGAAAGAAAACAATATTTTGGTAAAAATAAAGATACAGCAACCCGAAGGAATAAAGAAAGTTTGGGTAGAATCCATTATGGTTTATCGGCATGGTATCGGGTGTAACTAAGAGGGATTGATGAGAGAGATAAGGGGTTTACAATCACTTATAAAACATTAGGGAAGTATATGGAAGGTGTATAAACATACCCAATCACTTGGTATTACACAAAAAGGAATATCATAGAGAACAATCTTGATTAAGAGTGAAAAGGGGAGGATCTCTTACCTTAAATCTATTGGTGTTCTCCACTTATTATTAACGACCTCTTGAGACTTCCTCCTTTGAGAACCTCTTAAAGGGATAGGTTTTGGTATTTTGATGAGGATGAGAGCTTTTGGATGTGGGGTAGGACCTTGGGGAGAGATTTGGGCAGAATAATGGCAAGGCACAAGGCTTGAGAGGAGTGGAGAGAAGAGGGAGTGAAGGGGGGTTTATAGTGGAGGAGAGTAGGGATTTCATAATATTATAACCATTAATTTATTATTTATTCCCAAGACAAGGAATAGTAAGTATTACATGACCAGGAATAGTGATTTTATCATGTGATCTCGAACCAAGTGGGCTTAAATCAGCAAAACATCATCGATGACTCAATTAATCCATTATTTAGCATTTATTGTGAATTATCAGATTCTACTATTCATCAAAAATTCATGTATTTCAGAAAAATCCCAAAAATTTACCCTAACCATTTTTCGATGTGTAGAATCCAAAAATGAAGTTAATTTTTCAAAAATAATTTTCTAAATATGATTATTTTAATATTTAATAATAATTTATTATCAAAACTAGTTTTAAAACATTCAGTAACTTATTCTAAAATATAGGTATATCGTACTTCCAACTTTAATATTATTTTTATACCACCATATATGAGGTTACTATTCATTAGGGTATATCACTATTCATAAGGGTATGTTAATATTCATTAGGGTAGGTTACTATTCACCAAAAATTAATTTTTCCTTATCGGACTCCAAATAACTTACTGATTACAACCATGTATACCGGGTTTTTGAAATTCCAAACACAGAAGTGACAAAATTATGTTTAAAGGTCACTTAGAATTTAGTAGTTCATTATGTTGTGTTTTCATGTGATTTTATGAAATACTTATGAGAAGGTAATGTCCATTGAAAAACATTGGGTCGTTACAATTTATCATATCGAAAATTTATAGTAGTTTCTAAGGTATGATGAGAACCTCGAGATACCATGACATTAATATTAAATATAGGTCATATGGTCTAGATACATCATATTATTTGAGTTTATAATAAAATTAAACATATTTCATATGTTGTATGGTATTAAATTTATTTATTAAAAGTATTCACAGTATATTAAGTTAATATATGGGAAAATATTTAATGAACTAATATTATTTTAATATTAAAGTTTTGTTTAATATTTGTAGTAATGAGCGAGTTGAGTTAAATGGATCTATTTTATCACATAATATATTTATTATATTATAATAAAATGATAAAAATATAGATGAAGTTTATGACCTAGTTAGTTGATCATAGCATATTTTTTATTTCTTATTTAGTGGGAAAAATATTTGGGGTTTGGGGAGCTATTTTCAGGTATTTTGAACCTTTATATATAAGTGGGGAGATTTTTATCATTCATAGAACTATTAATCATGTGAATTTTAGGGATTCTATCTCCTCTCTCTCATATCGTAGATAGATAAATTAAGTGGGAGGATCCATTTCTGGGTATTTTGAACCTTGATATATAAGTGGGAGGATTATCTCATTAATATAACTATTCATTGTGTGAATTTTAGAGCCTCTCTCTACTCTCTCCCACATCCTAGAGATATAAACTCTCAATCCAAGTTATCTATATGAGTTCTCCACCATGGATTGAAGGATCAACATAGTGGTTTTTTTTGGGACATCCAAGCCTTATTCTGTTCTCCACACTAGCACCTGGATATCAATGATTGATGATCCTATGGAATTTCAAAGTGTTTGTGAACAATATATAGGGATCCTTCTTTGGTTCATTCAAGTAATGGTTACTAGCGATGAGTGGTTGTCAAACTCATCTAAAAATTAAACCAGGTAATTTTTTGATTTATTTTACATGCTTAAATTCTTCACATGGGATCCAAGGATTTTGTATCAGGCTACGCATCACCCTAGAAAATGTAGTTATGTTGATTGGTGATGTAAAATTCTAATTCTCCAACCCATTTTATTTGGTTGTGCACCCTAGTGACTTGAATAAGTATTAGAGGAAATACATTAATTTTTTTTAAAAATCCAAGCCTATTGGATAGGCTTTTGAGAATTTGAAATAATACAAAAAAAGAATAAAATAAAAAGGGGGGTTTTAGGAGGCACCCAGTGGTATAAGAAAAAAAAATATTTCCTTTTTTGTTTCAAAATCCCCAAAGAGGATTTGTTTAAAAAAAATAAAGGGGGGAGTGAAGTTCTTTCCAATGCATATGAATCAACAAATTTTAAAATTTGAGGGGGTAGTTCCACTACCTCCCATAGCATCATCCCCACCATCCAGCCTCCTGCTTAGCCATGTCAGTCACCTTTGATATTGGATCCCACCACATATCTAACCCCCCCCCCCCCAGCCTCCCATGCCCTAGCCCCCAGCGCCAGTTGTCCCTACTATTTCACCCCCCCCCCCAACGTTGTTTGACCTCCCTATGATGTGTAAATATCTAGGCTTGGCCCCAACTCCCTCTATCACACGTCTGACCAGCTCTCACCGATCTACCCCCCCCCCCCCCCCCCGCGTTCATCCACCTACCCCCAATCCAAGCCCTCCCATGTCGGGCCACCTCCCAACAAGCAAGGCCTCTGTGTTCAGGCAACCACTACTCTATCAGTCTCCACTGAACTCCTTCCGTATGCAGACTATGATGCCTTTCCTCCTTCCACTGTGGCCTATTTTCCTAGATAAACCCTCCACATATTTCCCTTCCAACCAAACACTAACACCACTCAGCCTCCCCATACTCATCCTTCCACCAGAAACCCTATTAAGGTTGAAATGACCCGAGTTGGGCCTAACCTGACCTGCTCGCCCCATTTTTGGATCAAGTATAGGCCTGAAAACCATTTCAAGGGTTTTCTAGAATAGTTGAAGCTCGAGAAAAAAATTATAAAAATATATTTATCATTTAAAAATAAAGTTTAAAATTTTGTAATTAAAATTAATTTAGAACCAAGTGGTGTTTTTATTTGAATTAAAATTTAAAATAATTATTTTAATTCATTTAATTTCCCTCAACATAAATGTATCAAAAATTTAATTTATTTTTATTACACATTTTATTTTCATGTCGACTGATCTTGAGCAGTGACCACCTAACGTTTTTTTTGAGTTTTATTCTTTAATTAATTATTTTTATTACATGTGTTATGTAATAATTAATTTATTTTAGACATTCTATTCATCGTCTATCTTCCTCATTATATATATAAGGATATGAGTTTCCACAAGAGCTGTATTTAATTTTTATTATGCATTCTCGATACCCCCTCTCATGTGTGTGAGAATTTATGTATTATAATTAAGATGAATAAATATGTGGATCAAAGCAAGATAGAATGGTATTCTAGAAGAGACATGGATATATTGGACCGGGGTTCAAATTGTGATACGAGTCAGACATGACTCATGTATTTTACCCCTAGGGTCATGATTGATCCATTGAGAGTAAATGGATCAACCAACACCAAATTATAAATATTACTTTCATTTTTTATTTAATTTATGCATCTTTTATTATTATTTTATGAGTATTCAAGTGATCATGATCGTATAAAACAATAAACAAAAATGTATAGATTAAATCAAATTAAGATTATATGAATGTTTTTATATTTACTGGATGAAAATTTGTAAGCGAGATCACATAGTATATACATACATAATAGAAAATGATTTCATTCATCAAGTTTTAATAAAAACACTCAAAGATATATTAATCCATAAATCCTTTTTTCATTTAAATTTGAACAAATTTTGGTGTATGAGGTGCTTGTTATCCCTAGTTGAGGGTGGATCCAACTACTGGGGAGTTCTTATGAAAGTGATGGGTCGACTTAACTAAATATGGTGGCAAATAAGTAGTCATAACTAGATTGTTTCATCTTTAGTGTCAAAGAGTTGAGTAAATCATGTTTATGATTTCTAGAAGCTATGAATTCACTCAAAAGTTCAAGGAGCTACGAGTTAATGTGGTTGGATAATCAAAAACCACGTTTGAAACTCTCTGAGTAGTGGTGTAGACATAGATTGTACTATGATGTGAGGTTTCAAGGGTTCTTTACACAGGAATACTCTAGTGATTAAGTATTATTAATCTAGTAGTGAGGTCTACCAGGGTTTAATAAAATAGTTGGAGGCATCTAATTATTTAATTAATCAGCAATGTCTAATCGGTAATCAAGATAAATTACTATTATGATATAAGTTTTATTTTGTAGAATAATGAAAGGTGATGCCACATATACACTATGATTAATATTTGATAAATAACATTTCCTCATTAGAATAAGTTTCCAAGAGTCATGCAGGCGCTTGTACAAAGTACTATGATATAGTAAATTCTATGTGTTGGAATCCCCCCAACTTGTTATGCCACCTTAGGAGCTAGGGTGTTAAAGACGCTTATAGGAGACTCATGTATGATTCACTTGATGTTTTCATAATAATTCTATCATCAATATCAAATGAGTTGTGTAAAAAACATCATGAAATGGATTATTTCACATGTTGTCTCGTCTTTATTAAGATTATGAGGTGAAAGTGAAGTGAGATATAAATAAAGTGATTATTAGACCAAATATGTGTAAATTGAAAGATAGGTTGTAATATTTCAATACATCCTTTTATTGTATCATTTTCACCAAATTAATTCAGTTTAATTTAGGATTAAAAAGAAAAAAAATATGGATAAAAACACTACATTACCTTTTGGATAAGGTTTTACAAGTCTATAAGAACTTAAAGAAAGATTAACCATTAGTTATTATGGTGAACAAGTTGAAAGACAATCTGAAAAGGTCAATTTAAAGTGTGAAACTAAAGAAACCTTCAAATAGTGCTTCAAATTACTGAGTTAGATCATCATACATGAGGTTATATTCTCTGAATATCATGATATAATTCTACAAAATATTAAATGAAATGAATTGAATTATAAGCAAGTGTAAGTTTCCACTTAGTGTATATTCATCATTGTATGTGATGTATATTTAATACTTAATAGGTATGAAATAAAATATTCCTATCACATATGTGTATTTAAATATAATAACCAAGTAAGAAAGTAAATGTTATAAGAAGTAAGGTAACTTCTCTAAGTGGTTGGGAAAAGGTGACTCCAAAGTCAGCATTGAGAAGTACACAACTTTTAATTGACAAGTTTAATGGATGTAGTTGGACATTGTTTAATTCTTACCAAAACATTTATCTCAAGTGCCCATTTGACACAAGGAGTCATTATTTCATGAAGTAATGAATGTTGTTTGTGGTGTATAATACTCAACTAATAGTTTATTAATGCATGAATCATTGGAAATATTTTTTTAATATAAAATGTAAGAGTTTGTTATATCCAGTTGTGGAAAGATAATTCTTTGTCTTGTAAAACTAAGTAGTTTTCAAGGATATACCCATTATGGGTTTTATAATCCTTTTAGTTAAAGACCTTAGATATTATCAACGCATTTACATATTTATTTTTGGATAAAGAAACATTTATAAATAAAGTTAAGACACAAAACTTTCAAAATTAGTTCAGCTAGAGACTATAAACTATTCTAAGGATAGACTAGTAGTAAATATGCTTCATAATATTACTTTAATAGTTTTAAGGAATGTAAAAGTAAAGTATGAAATTTTCATGGTTAGAAGATGTGAGTTTCTTCAGGCCCATGTGCTAAAGAATATCTTGACCAAGCATTCATCAATCAATAAATGTAGAGTGGATTCATTCCCAAACTCACATTTCCTTATGAACATAAAAGCTATGATGTTAATAAGGAGGATCAATGACGGGTCTTATATAAAAACAATGATCAATAAAACATAGTGTAAAGTAATTCCTAAATTTTAATTTCTTTATACACATTATATTCATGATGTAAGTAAAAGGAGAAAAAATGCATAATTACATTATTTTTAAATACCTGCTTTATAAATAGTAGGATTATCCCAAAACCATATGAAAAATTTAATGAAAAATGGATATCATATGAGTTATAGTATGATATAAGTACATTATGTCATAAGAACATTTGTTTAGATGAATTTTTTTTCCAAGGATATAAAAGAAACTTACATCAAGAAAAACAAAATGTGCATATAAAGTAATTATCCTAAAGGTTTTTAAGGATATTATAGGAATACTTGAATTAGAGAATTCATAGTCAATTAATAGACTATATTTTTATAAAAGGGCGCACATCTCTATTTGAGATAGTAGTGGAAAGATTGACATAGATTTATTAAATGCTGAAGATGCACAATAAATTGGAATAATAACAAGTTCAACAAGTGATTATAGAAAATTTATGTTCCAGAGACACATACTATGAATGAATGAAAAACCCATCATGGTGGTTTTATATATCACTACGGCAGATGATACATTATTATTTAAGAATAATGAATCATACTAGTAAGTAGTAAATGGAAACTATATAATATTGAAAAGTTAAATTAAAATTCAATAGTGTATTCCATGTATTAAAGTACAGATTTTTAGTATTTTGAATGTTTCAAATATTGATACTATATTGGTATTGAAGAGAAACATTACATAGGTGGTAAAAAGAGTGGTACCAATAAGCCTTGATTGGTTATACCAAGTCATAATGCCTAAATCCTTTATAATTTTACTTATCATAGCTACTTTATATGATGATTTCATTTGGGATTAGATATCAAGACCACTATTCTTGGAAAGTTTTTATATGATGCAACCAAAAGGATTTGGTGACACTATAGAATTCTAACAAGGGGTGAAAGTTACTAAAATTTAGTTTGGGATTAAATTAAGCAACAAGATCATATAATATTCATTTGGAATGAATTTTTTCATATGTATACAAGATTTTAGTGGGAGCATCATAGTTTTCCAAGGAAAATATGTTTGATAACATATGAGAAATTTTCATTAGTCTTATAGTTAGTTAAGACTAAAATGAAAGTAACTCTCTAGAGATTGAATTAAATTAGAAACTTAGGTTCTAGGAAATGAGATATACTAAGGTAGAGATAATAGGTTTCTTAGAACAATTTAAAGTAAATATGCTAACAAGGTATTCAAAAATAAAATTTGGAACCATTAAAGAGATAATTGTTAACAATATCACATGGAATAAATCACCCAAAGAAGACATGTATGAGACATGGGAGGAGATTAAAGTGGTGATTAGAATTTCATGTGATAGAAATGGATATATCACATATGTCATAATATATACTAGATATGATATTTCTAACATATAATTTAGGCTAGTAAAATATCTATATAATTCAGGAGAACTACACAAGAATATGTCAGAACTATTAAAATGTACTTTATATAGTACAAGAGATATGTTCCTGGTACTTGGTGAGGAAGGAATGCTAGTTTAAAAAGGGGATACAAACTAGTCTTCCTTTAGATCAATATGATATAATATCATAGTCAGGCTAACATAATCAATAATATAATCTTATTAAATCCAATGGTATCTATATCAACAAATATCTGGTGTGTTGCGGATTCTGATGTAGTTGAAGAAGTAGTATAAAATATGAAATGATTTTTTCGAATTATTATAATCTCACCTAGTATGTAGAGTTTTATCATAATATAAATTATTATAATACTAGTACTTGTACTAAAAAATATGTCAAGTTATGAAAATAGGAAAAAGGGATTTACTCAGGGATATAATCTCTTGAGGAGTCTTACTCAAGTAGGTGATGTTGTATATAGCAGAATAGCCACACAGTGAAGATGTGGTAGGACCAAAAAATATTTCCATAACTTAGTATAAGCATGATGTTATCATGTGAGAGCTAACATGGTTAGTGATCGAGTTTGTTCTAGTATTAGTGGGAGTGTTGTAATAGTGGGTTCCCTAGAACCAACTTGAATGATACTTTTAAATTACCATATCATGTATATAATGAGTTAAGTATGATATATTCTTAACATAAAAGTGTTGATATTTCTACATCCACTATTTTCATGGTAATTTCCTTATATTATTTGTCATATCAAAAGGTTATAGAATTTATCAGGCTATAATGAGAATCTTGAGATACTATGACATTAATTTTAAACATATGTCTTATGGTCTACATACACCATACTAACTAGACACAGATGATGTTTAACCATCAGGTGATGGGGGCTTGTAAACATTGAGGATTCTTCTCATGAAGTTCGCACTTAGTTATATCGAGTAAATGAGATCATGAGGACTGACCCACTAATAGGTAAACCATATGTTTTAGGTTTCATTGATAGTTCCTATCTACAAAAATGTGTAATCAACTTCTGACTTGAGATTATTATCAGTGTATACTAGTTGATTACATACTCTGGTGTAATAAAAGAACTATATAATTAATTTTATAATGAGTTGGATTGTATTGGGTACATCATTAGTTGTATGGAATTTATTTAATAATCAAGATACAATTTGATTCTTTTGAAAGGAAGTGATATCTTAGTCCTAGTTGATCCGGATGGTAGTACCTTCACTAAATCCATGGTCATAGTATAAAAAGGTAATTCCATCCAGTAAAGTCAATGAATAATAAAACAAGAAAGGCTGATGACACAAAGTGTTCATTCTTCTTTATGAGATATCATGATACAAAGAGATTATATTGCACATCATGTGTTTGTAGGAAAAGTTTTCTTTTCTATGACTTTTCCTTATCTTTTGAGGGGCCATGATGGGTTGCTAGAATCTACTCCTAGTCTATGAATAGTATTCAATACTATCAATATAAGTCCATAGAGGGTCACACACTTAGTGTATTCAAAAGTCTGGATTATTCTACTAAATAAGAGTAGAGGACATGGTGGATCCCACCACATGGTTCGAGAGATGTTCAAGTTTTAATGATCACCATGAAATAAATAAATTCGTATTATTCAAGTATAGAATAATTAGTATTGAATTTATTTATTAAAATTATTCACAAGATAGTAAGTGAATACATGGGAAAATATTTAACAAATAAATATTATTTTAATATTCATGGTTTGTTTAATATTTTGTGAAATGTATAAGTCAAGTTAAATTTCTCTCTATTATCATGTAATGTATTTATTATATTATAATAAAGTGATAAAATATAAATGATGTTTATGACCCAGTTAGCTGGTCATAACATATTATTTATGTCTTATTTAGTGGGAAATAAATATTCAGGGGATGGGGAATTGTTTTCAGGTATTTTGAACCTTGATATATAAGTGGGAGGATTCTCTCATTTATAGAACTATTCATCACATGAATTTAAGGGCCTTTATATCCTCTATCTTTTATCTTAGAGAGAGAAGATTTTGATACAAGTTATCGGTATGAGTTCTCCTTTATAGATCGAAGGATCCACACAGAGGTGATCATTGAGACATTAAAGGCTTTATCAGATCTCCACTATAGTATATGAATATCGACTATTGAAAGTCCCACTTACTTTAGAATCAAGTGTGGATGATCTAGAGGATCCTACTTTGGTTTCTTCAATAAATGGTCATCAGAAATGAGCAGTTATCGAATGAATCTTCAAATCGAATGATGTAATTTTTTCAATTTATTTTTCATACTTAAATTATTCATGTGGGATCCTCGGATTTTGTATCAGGCTACTCATCATCATATACATTGTAGTTACATCAATCGGTGATGTAAAATGTTAATTTCTTAGCCTATCTGCTTCTATTGTGCACCATGATGCCTTCATTTTCTAGTTCTTCTTATACTTCCAATTTTTATTCAATTCCAAAATTTTGTTTTGTAACCTATGAATGTGTTCTTGATCTTTACCAAACTTAGCAATTATATTTTTCAAGGTTTTCTCCAATTTAAACTAATTTTTATATTTTACCCATAAAAATTTTGGATTTTCATTTATTATAGTGGCTATAATAGAATACTATGTACATGAATCCATGTAGTGTGTCCATATTAGCCACAAAAATTGCATACATCCATTATTTGATGATTCTTGTACCCACTTATTAAGAAAACACTTCAAAACACTTTAAAAATCATAATTTCAAAAATTGGAAGCATTTTTAAGTGAAATAAAACACCTCAAAAAAAATTACGATTTTTTAAATATATTTTTTTGTTTCTATTTTTAGTGGAGAGATCATCATAAACAACACTATTCTCCAAAAATGGTGCTAAATTTTTCTTTTCAATGACTTTTTCAAAGGGCTGTCGGTGTGCTTTATAATTTTAGAACACTCGGGACATAGAATAGAGGGTTAACCTCGGAGATTGTTCCCTCATGGAGGTTCTATTTTCAAAAATGGTGTTCTATTATTATATTATTTTTATGTTTTTAGAATATTTTATATTTTTCTATTTTTATTTAATTTGGAAGTAGTGAAAAAATTATGTAATGTGATGCATGAGAAAATAAAATTAAAATGAAAAATGAAGGTGATGCAGTGGAGGGATAGAATAAAATTCAAATTCAGTAGAAATAAACCAAGGGAAAAGGAGTTTTAATGAAAAATGGTTTATCATAGTTATTAAGTTGATTATTTTACTCTAACAATATAATTCAATTGAGTGAGTGATTCCTTCATTAAATTGACCAATGTCATTCTTGAATATGGTAACCACTCATCACTAATATGTCTCCCAGTTTGTAGTGGTATCTTCAAAAAAAGTTCCATTGAGACTTCCAAATGTCTCATTGAAAATATATGAAACTTAATAATTTATAATTAAATCTATCTATAAAAACTAAAAATTAAGGGAATTGAAATTTTTAAAATGAATAAGTAGTCAAAAAATAGGAAAATGTGGTCAGTCGCATCACCTCTTGAACCATCAGCTAAAAACTTAGAACCAGTGAGAAAGAGAGACAATAAAATAATATTTCAGAATAAAAAACAATTTTTCATCATTATGCCTCATCATGGAAATGTGGTTTAACCTTCCATTAAAGTAATTTCTAGTTCATGACATAATAATAGAATAATTTAAAACAAAATAGTTAATGAGATATGAAGAAAAGTACAAATCACACACAATAGATGTGATGGGAAACCCACTGCATAGAGAAATAAATTGAAACTTAACACATATATATATACAATAAATTAGATTTAGAATTTATTTTTTGAATAAAAATATCACAAAAAATTTATGGGATGATAAAATACACAATAAACAGTAGAAAAGTCACACAAACAAATGAATAAATATAAGCCACAACAATAAACAGGCCTTAAACCCAATTAAATGGGGTTAGATAAATGGATAAAATGTCACTAATTATCTATATTAAAGACTATATTTTCATTTAAAACATTTAAAATAATATCAACTTGAACTATTTGTTTAAGGTTTCTTTTTCTAAAACCCCAAGATTTTATGATATATTTCTCTTTAAATAAATTTAATTTCTTCGATAGCTTATAGAACATGAAAGATAGAGTTTAAAAAAACCAAGAAAACCTATTGAAATATTATTATGACATAGTTTTAACATTTTTTAAATCATCATGTAAATATTATCTTAATTTTAATTATTAGTTTTTTTCTAAAAGGATTTATTTTTTAGTGAATAGTCAAAAATAATGATTTTTGTAAAACTGTCACTTGTTTTCTTTAAATTAAGTAATTTTAAAGTATAATTATAATTTTTATTTGTTATTAAAGTGATATAATATCATTTTTATTTATATTGGTATCATAATTCTACATTATTTTGATACAAGTCAATTTTTAGGCTTAAAATGCAATTTTCTAGAAAACAGTTTTTCATCGCATTTTACAGGTTGATCTTTAAATTAATTTTTGAAACTTATAGGAATAGATTTTGATAAAATAGATTCTATGTTTAGGATAAGAAGGTTCAAATTTATTAAATATTTCTATTTTATTTTTAGCCATTATGAATAGTAACCATGGTAAAGTTTATCACCTCGGTAAAGGATAAATCGAGTAATTGAGGTTAAAAATAATGTAATACCACATTAAAATATTATCCACCACTTCCCTTTTTAATTATATGATATTAATTAGACCATATCCATAATAACTTTGAATATATGTCATTTTTATTTCATTCTCTATTGATAATGACATTTATATTATTTTAAGTAGAAAATCCCAAAATATCACTCTTTTTTACTTTAATGTTTATAAAATTTTTATATAAGGATAAATAAAGGATAATTTTTATTATAATGTTCATTTAAATTATTAATTAATTTTTTTAATCATATTAATTTTTTTTAATTTTTTTTGATGAAATAATTATCTTATGTGCTTACAAAATGCAACCACGATGCTTGTGCAAGTAGTATAAAAATCATGTAAATGGTTTTAAAAAATATAAATGTAATATTTTTTAGTGAATTATAGTTACCCACAAGTTTTATAAATAAATATATCATATTAGGGATTTTTTAAAGAGTTATGTTCAAATTCTGTATTTGTATTGATGTATTTAAAGTCAAATTAAATGAATAGTGTCAAAAATGACACTAATGATATTTTATGAAAGTGATATTTTATTAAATTATTTAAAAATAATAAAAATATTAAACTAGGAAAATAGGATAATATATGGTATAAAATTTCATCCATTTCCTATTTATGATCCAATTTTTACTATATAAATAAAATTTTAACCCTTTAATATTGAAATAGTTGTTACTGCGGTTAAGATTAAAAATGGTCAATGAAGGGGTTAATAAAACAGATAAGGTTTAAAATAATATCTAAACCTATATAAATTTGATTTTATGGTTATATTATGATTATATACTCCTTATATTTAAATCCATTCATTTGTGAACCACTTGGGCATGAATGTGACTTTATTATATTTTAATATTTTGAAAAATTACAATAGTGTCCCTCCCCTCACTTATAAAAGGATGCTCCTTATCTCTTTTCCTTACACCACATTGATCCATATATCTCAACCAAAACCAAACCAATTATATTCTAGAATTCTCTATCCATTAACTATAGGTTCCTTTCTTCTTAAAATTTCATTCCAAGGGTCCTTAAGAATGAATCTAAAGGAAGTCTACTAAAGAAGAGGTAATCGTCTTTACCGACTATTTCAAATTTATTTTTTATTCTAATTCAACTAAATATATTTTTTCCAGACTAAAATAATAAATATAGTATCAAAAATATGATTATATGTTATTATGATTTTTTGATAACCATTTTCTATCTCTTTTCCATCCTATGAAAAAAGAAAACATTGCTTGTGTGTACATACGACTTATTGTCACTACGTAATAGTATAATTCGTTTTTCATCACCACATTATTTAGATAGATATAAATATGTAAGTAATGATTATATATAATATTTATGAAATAATTATAGTTATTTAAATATAATATATTGTTTACCTTATTACATTCCAATCCTTTGGAAAACAATAACGTCGTGCATACGTGCAGACTACCACCTCCACGAAGCGATGTGGTTCATTTTTCATTTTCATTTTACATAGATGGTAATAAGGATAGATTTAATGAATATATATGTTATATATGATATGATAATTATTCTGGAGAGGTGAATTATTTTTTACCTTTCTTTCGTTTCATCCATCAAAAATTGAAAATAACATTCATGTGTATGTATGGCATACCGTCTCCATGAATGCTTAATTCATTTTTCTATATTTACCTTTAATAGATGAATATAAATAAATATATATATATATAATGAATATGTATGATATTTATATCATTATTAAAATTATGTATATGATGAAACCATGATAAAATTAAAAGGACTGGAACTATCGAAACAAAATTCTCATGAAAAACAATGTCATTAACACCCGAAACAATGATAGTAATAAAATGTTGCTAACAAATGGGTGATAATATGTTATAAATGGATCATATATAAAATTATAGATATTTATATGGTTATTTTATTTAATTATAATAAATCTAAATTTATTGTGTTGGAGGATAAAATCACTTATGATGCAAGTAGAACTTAAGGTGGGGAATTCATCTTAATTTTTACTCCATTGAGACATAATTGGTATTATGAACCTATTTATTTTTATGTAGTGTATATAATTACCCATTTATGTATTCAATAATATTATATATTTATTCACAATGATTAAAATTTTGATCGAATTTTACTCTTTCAATGGGTTATAATTTAAAAGTTACCAAAGAGGTAAGAAATTATTTTACAATATCATTTTTTGGGATTTCACTTATTTTAATTGAAGGAATATTATAATATATCCATTATAAACTCCACATATTTTTCTTATCCTATATATATTTGAGGATTTTCCATGTTTTATTCTAAATTTTTTTCTCTTTGGAACTTGAATCATGAAAAAAATGAAAGAAAAGTTGATCTTATTTCTCATTTGATAGGGTATATTTTCCATACATATACATATTTTTCAAAATTATTTTAAAAGTAATTTTTATTTACTATAGTGATTTATTAGGGAAATTTTAAGTTGTCTTTGAATTTTTACATGGTTTAAAAGGAATATTTATAATGTTTTCATAAAGGTTTATTTTCTACTTTCTTTTACAAAAAGTCAAAAGTAATATTTCTTTTTAACATATAAAACATTAACAGATTTTCCTACCATCATGACCATTTTATAATATTTAGCTTCTTCTACAAGTTTCTAATGGTTTTACAAAAAATGTGATTTTATAAAATATTATTTTAATATTTCACTTATATTTTATTTATTTTTTAAAGGAAATGATTTTATTACAAAACCTATATTTCTGATGAACTGATAGTCATCTTTTATCTCTTTTTAATTTTCTTGTTATTAACTTTATCTTATAATATTCACTTTCTTATGATTGTAGGAAATTACATTTCTCTTAAATATCCATATTCTTTTTATAATGGATATAATTATTTCCTAAACCATATATCATTTCTACATATGGTGTTTTACTTTTAAAGTTATTTGATTTATTGTGGAAATATTAAAATTTCATATTCTTTACTCGATATGGACATTTTTTTATAAGGAGTGTTTTTTAAGTAAATTGATAATTAAATATATGAGGAACGCATTGTACTTGAAGTAATAGGTGGGGTCCGGTTATATATATCCCCTTGATGCATCAATAGGGATCATTAGACAACCTAGTTGGAAAAATTTATTAAATGGCCTTTTTATGTATACCTACTCATCAATTAAACTATCTTGGAACAAGGCCTTAATGGTAAAGAAATCATAATAGCTAATATCATGATATCCAATATTAATCATTTCGTTCATTGAGAATTCATTAACTATTACCCATGAGATTACTATATTTATATTATTCATGGATGCATTTAGGGATCATGTTATTGATTAAATATAATGAATTTTTTAGTTATTTACCTTGAGATGTTGATTATGTATTATTTTTTCATGATAGCTTCCACTATACGTAACCCTTACTAAGTATCTGAGCTCACCCTTTATTTGTTTTATTTTTCTCAGGATATAAATAAAGATATTATGAATAATATCAAGGATACATGAATGTTTCTTATAGTATGTATTTTATATTTTCAATGTAATATTGGAATCATGTATGTATTTGGTTCTTAAATTCGCTAAACCAGTAGATCCTCAGTGATATGATCTCTTATGTCTTATAGAAATATAATAAAGTATACACCATCTCTTGTGTAACACCCATGGTTTGAGGTATGTAATTTTTTTATGATTTTATTTTATGTTTAGAGTCATTTAGATACCTTTTTGGAAGATTTTTGGGGAGTAAAGAGAAAATAATATGAAATTATTCTTTAATAAAAAATTTCACTGTGAATAGACCATTCGCGACATGAATTTTAACTGAATAGATATCTTGATATGTTTCATATCATGAATGGTTTTTTCCAAGTGAATGTTTCTAGTGAATCATGACATTAAAACCATTCACATCATGAAATGTTTTTATGTAAAAAAATAAATTGAGGTGACTAGTTTTTTGGCATGAGTGACCTCTCAGAAATTCATGTTGTGAACTCCCTTTATATGACATGAATTCATACAGGTCCAACCTATTTTAATATATCCTAGGTTTGTAGATATTAATTTGGTTTATTCTTTATTCTTCTTAACTTCTATGGATACCTTAGGTAATTTCTGATGATATTTGATGTAAGGACTTTGATTCCAATGAATCTTTGGGCATCCAATTATGGAAATCACATGTTAGGATATCATTCTAACTTCTCATCTTAGATCTCCTTGGTTTGTCTTGAAAAAAACCATTGATAAGTATTGTTATACTTAGATCTATGTGTTTATTTATGTTTTTATGAGATATTATTGGGATTTAATAGAGGAGAAGAAGGAATATTCCAGGTCTATGGAATTCTCTTGGATCCTTCATTCCAAAAAAAACATGAGGTAGGTGGATTCTCTCTCACTCTAATATTCTAGAACTCGATGGATTGAGTTTTTCTAAATTGTACTTGTGATTTAATTAGGGAAATATATTGAGTAAATTTATATTAAAAATATATATTATGATGTTATTTCTAAAGGTTTGGTTTTGAAAAATATAAAAAAAGTTGATTTTGAAAAAATATTAATAAGAATTGTGTTTTATATAAATATTTTATTTGTAGCTTGGAATAATTGTGTTAGTGTGATTCAGATAATGAACAAACATCTGGCCAAATGGCTTTTTAGAGATATGGCGGACCATCTCTCTCAAAAATCGCGGATGAACAGGGTTTTCTCAACTCTGATCCCTTGTTCTTGATCTTATGGCCTCTTCGTTTCTTGCTCCCGGGCGTTTCAATTCTCATCGCTTCTCTAATTTCGGTGACAAAGGTGGTGATGCGCGGAATGAAGAGGTCTTATTGAAGGAAAAACCTAAACCGATCTCTTTCCTGGATGTGTTGAAAGGCATGTATCTGTGCAATGCCATCTTGAGGAAGTCATCCTTCTGCAAGAAATTGGATGATGGCCGACTCGTAGTGGAGGCAGACCCGGAAGCATTGAAGCAACGATCTCAAATCTGTATGTTCTTGGTTCTGGGACGCATTTCATACTTGAAGGGTGATAAGCCATGGACGGCATTAGAGCTCAAACCGAGGATCTCGCAGATTTTGGGCTTCAATGATTGGAAGCTTGTTCTGATTGGGCGTGGGTACTTTCATATTCTTTTAATCTCATAGGAGGAGCTTGACCGAGTCTGGAATATTGGCAACATTCAATTGAAACCAGGGCTGCTTCGTCTTTTGGAATTTTCACATACATAGCTTATTTTAAATGTATTTTTATTTTTATTTCCATTAATTCTTTGTTTTGGGGGGTTTCCAAAGTTTTTATGGAGAATAGGTGAGTTTTCATGAATTGGGCCAAACCGTGAGCCCAATTCCAGATTTAAAAATAAATTTTGTTTCTTTTATAACTTATTCATTTTTTAATGTTTTTCACTCATTCCAACTCCTAAATGTCCTCCCCTAATATATTAACACCACAATTAAAATTTGGAGCCTTTGTAAATCCATAACCAAGGTGTATATGGGTTTTTATTTAAGGGATTGGGCCTGCCCGAAAGCCCAATTCCAGTTTTAAAAATAAAATTTGATTAGTTAATAACTTATTCATTTTTAAGGGGTTTTCGGTGATTCCAAGCCCCAAACACGCCCCTTGAACCCAGCCGCGCGTCCAATATCCTCCCATACTCGTTTCAGCTCATTTTCATCGCGGTTTAGGTCGAAGGTTCTTAAGAACTCAAATTTCGAACAGATTTATAAAGGTAATTTGTTTCCTTCATAACTCCTTCGATTCTTACTCTTTTTCCCCCATTCAAATTCCTAAATTATCTACCTATTCTTGTTCAAACCTACCTTAAAGGTTTGAGTATTTGTGAAATCAGCTACTGGTATTTTGGGGGGCGATTTCTACAAGATATTTTAAGTAAGTTGTTCTCCTCCTTTCTTTTTTCAATTTGTTTAGGGTTACATCCAATTTAGTTAGGGTTTCTTCCATTATAAGTGTGGTTCCTAATGTCCAGGAAGTAGGGTTTAAAATTTAAGGTTTTATATTGTGTTTTATGGTCTGAAATTCTGGTTTTAGTTCTGGTTAACTTTCTTGAGGTGCGGTGGTGGTGCGTTTGAGTTTTCGCCCAAAGGATTCAAGGGTTTCCTTGGTTTTGGTAGGTGATTCCATTGTGTATGAAATCATTGTGAATTGGCTACTGTTTTTATGGTATTTTCATGCTTATTAAATTTTATTATTTCTGAAAAATATAGTTTTAGTGGTGTTTGTATTTAAAATGAATCCGAAAGGCCAATTTCATGTGAAATTGGGGGTTTTTCATAGAAATGTATTATTAGTTTAATTGGGGCTACCCTATAAGTAACTAGTTGATTTTATTGAAGTATAATAGGGATAAAAATACTGTTTTTAATGATTGTCCCTTGTGTTTGTTGCTGAAAAATCTGGTTTTAATGGTGTTTGTGAACCACATGAAATTCTAAGAGTTGTGTTGTGTAAAAATGGAGACTTTGCAATGATGTCGTTTCTTGAACTATATAGGGTTGCCCTAAAAATGATTTTGTGTTTTAACTGAAATGTAGTGGGATCTCCTTTCTGTTTTTGAAACTTAAATATGTGCACATAGTATGCAAGTGAGGTTTATAAGGTGTTTTGTGTCCGAAACACTATGAGATTTTGAGGAATTGTTTTATGAAAAATCTAAGTGTTTTGTTGCGTGTTTTATGTGGTATAAAATGTGATAGCTACTGTATTGGTTGTGATTGACCAGTAATGGTGTTTTATATGAAAATTTATTTATGTTGCATGCTTAAATTGATTGAGCACAAAAGGGGAAGCCCGGGTACCTAGGTGGGGCGGATTTGTACTAGTACGGCTAGTGGACCGGATGGGTTTTGTCCCTGTTTCACTTAGCATTTGGATAACGACAACTCTAACTAAACTATGTGGATGATTATTGGGGACCACTAGGTTATGGGTGTGTTCCCTACTAGTGGCTCGTGCACGAGAAAGGATTTTTCTATGGTTACTTTACACCGAGGTACGAGGTACATAGGGCCCTAGACAACCTAGTGCCTAGGAGTGTTCCCAATGTTGTTGCTCATTGGATTTGTAGTATCTACCCATGTCTTAGGGTGTGTTTGGAAGTAAATTACAGTATCTAACATTTCTATTTTAATATGTTAGTATTCTAAAAATTTTGGATTGAAAACTATTTTCAATTAGAGGTTTCATTTCTTGAAATTTGAACACTACTTTTCCTTGTGTTTGAAAACTGTTTGCTTTTTCACATTGTATTTCTTACTCTTTGGAATCATTGGGTGGTATCCTACTGGGCTTAGGCTCACACCCTACTTACACCCCTTGGGTGTAAGTAGACTTGGTTATGTTTGATTCAAGTAAAGGAAAGGCTAAGGGTGATGGCGGTTCATGGTGTTAGTTCCCATTCTTGGTGCGGAGTTGTGGAGATAGCTTGGGGGCGATGACCCCTAGTCGTGTGGAGTCCTTGGGGCTGTCTTAATGCTATAATTATTTTTATTTGGACCACTTGTGTAATCTTTAAACCAATGTACTCAGTTTTGGTTTTCACTTAAGTCTTGTTTGGCTCAAAAATTTCAGATTTATATTATGGATTGTTTTTAATGTTTTATGCTTTCATACTCGGGTAAATCGTTCCCAAACCTATATTGATGATACCCGGGCACTTGTGCCAGCCCGTGGGGATAGGTAACGCCCTTCGGGTCATGTCACAGGCTGAGTTTGGTGCCGGTTTTGGCGGTGACCAGATTCGGTTCGTGACAAAATGGTATCAGAGCAGGTTCGCTCCTTGGGTCATGTTATTTGGGGAAGAGTCAGCATAGTCTGGAGCTAGGATTTTTGGGACTTGAAATTTCAGTCATGGGTAGTGTGCCTGGCCAGCACACCTCATGAAGGGATTCAAGTTACCATGGTAAGTATGGATTTATTTGAGTGCTTTGGTTTTCTTGGTTTAATGATGACTATGGGAAATGAAAAGAGAGTTGGGAGAATAATCTCAGTGAGCTCGTAGGGCCTGGCAAGCCATGTGGAGCCATGGATATTTCCCTAGAATACTCTCTGTGACGACGAAGTTATTGGAATATGGCTGCCAACCATATGTCCAATTCACCCACCGAAACTAGTTTCCTCTTGCATTTTTTTGTGCTTTAGTTTTGAAATCTTAGCACTTTGGTTTTAAGGTGACTTGGTTTTAAGAAGAGTAATGTTTTTATGAAATTATTTTCAAATAAAGAGGGAATGGTTTGGTTTATGAAATGGTGGAACTGAATTTTCAGAATTTTTTTGAAATGTAAAATGGTGTGCTTACACCTCTTTGAAAGCAGGAACTATATTGAATTTGTTTTTTTAAAAGCGTTTCCAATAGAGTTTTCTAAACAATTAGAGTGTATTTTAATGGGATGATATGTTTCGAAATTGATGTGAATAACTTGAAAGTGAGTTCTTTTCTAAATGGTTGTGTCCTTATGAAATGTTTTGTAAGATGTGAATTGGGATTTCGATCTCATTGTTAGCAGTTTTGAGAAAAAGGTTGGGTTGGTTGACCATTTTGTTTTTGAAAAGTGGAAGGAAGTTTTGTTTTACCCTTTGGTATTTCCATTAGTGACCACATGCATGGGGTTATATGGGATGATGGATGGTTGATGGCACGACTGGATGAGTGCTGGGATGGATATGAGGAGGGTGCCCGGTGTGGCACAAAAACATGCATGTGTGAGGCCCATGGGGTACCATTGGTGGATACGCTTACTGCTAAATCGTTTGTTTTCAAAGAATTGGTTTTAAAGAAAAACATGATGTCTTGATGAATAGTTTGGTATAGTTTGTATTATGGGTTTTTAAAAATGTTGATGTTGTGGGAGGTTTTGAGTTCAAGAACCCCTTCTGTTTGAACTGTGTTTTGGGTTTGTGTTTGGTCGGTAAGCTGTGTTGTAGGGACGATTAGTGGTCTCTTTTGAAAAAAAAATTTGGGATGCCTTTACGGTGGTTCCCTCAATGTGTTTGGATCTGGTTTGTGGCATGTTTTGACCAATGGACCAGCTTGGTTGGGTCCTTGGGTTCTCTCATTGGATAAGTTACGCCCCCATTAAGGGTTAATGCACAACTGAAGTGCAACCTGTTTTGTTTCGCCATTGGAAAATCCTCCAGTTGATCAATATAAAGAATATTTTATCGAACATTTCTTTTATTGAGTCTACACCCATTCATTTCGCTGATTTTTGGATCCTCTTGTAGTGGGATAGTGCTTGTGGAAGGTTGAAAGAGACCTTAGTTTCTTAAGTTTCCTGATTCATCAAAGGTGGGAGTGTTCTTTCATTGTTAGTACAGATGAGTGTCTTGATGGTGTCTAAGAGGGCCTCTGGGTTCTTTATAGTTTCTTTGAAGAAAGAGTTATTATTAAACAACCAATTTTGAGATTTAGGTCATGATATGATATTGTGTCCACTTTTTGGACTTATCTGTTGTCTAGGGACTTTGAATATGGTCCCGTTCCATGTATTGTTTCTATCAATCGTCAGGGTCATGTTCGGTGACGCATTGTGATGTTGTGTGCTCTTTTGACCATAAAGGTGAAGGTCACACAATCCTTTAAGGTTCTATGTTATGTTGGGATTGTGTCTCCCTTGGGAAAAACATCAAATCCTCTATCTTAGAGGAAGGTTTTTATACGTGTCTTTCCCTTCTATTGTTTCTCACCCAAAGAAACAAGGTGCGATGTGTGTGCATCTTCTGATCCCTTGTTTCAATGAAATGTCTGGTTTTGATAAAGTGGGTTATGGAGTGTGTTATGTCTTGATAAACCCATCAGGTTATGCAGTGTATTTGTTTGTGGAACCGAAAGAAGAAGTTCCACATAGGGGTTTCAACAGCCTAATTGCGTGGCCGAAGATGCTTCAATATTTTGAGCTCCAGTCATAGGTCTCGGAGAGAAGCTGGCGCGTAGTCAGGGGAAACACCAGTGTCGTTTAAACACTTGTACAAAGTCCTATCCTCAGTATGAAAGATAGGAACAGTTTAAACCTATGGTTTCATCATCTTCCTTTTGTTGTTCTCGTTCGGTGGAAATAGGTAGAGGGCCTTGTACCCATGTCATCGCCTAATGTTTTTCCCTCCCACGTTGGTTTCCATTGAGTCATTGGAGAATGGTTGGAAATTTGTCTAGAAAGTTTGAGCACACATTTTGTGCATGATTAGTAGTGTCAGTGTTCTAGGAAGCCACGTTCAAATAATGATCAGCATAGTTAGTGCATGGTTTCCCAAACCGTGCGGACTGACCTTGCACCCTTTCCAAATCTAAAAAAAAAATTGGGTCTTTTTGTGTCGGCCCATGCTGGTCAGTTAAGATGGTTGGTTCTTGTGGTGGGAAGACCCACTATGGGTATCATGTATATTATTTTGTAAATTTCTAATTTATGTATACCCCTTGTACTAGGGAGTCTGTTTGGGCCTCCCCCGATTAGTGTCTTGATTCTGTCTCGGGAAAAAAAATTTAAGTTGTCTCTTATGGTGGGGAGCCCATTTGTGTCTCTTCATACGAGTAACTCATATTTTTCCTTGGTTTTGTATGGGAAGTAGGTATTATCATTTGGAGATATCTAACTACCTACATCTTTCTTTGGTAAAAATTGATATTGGAGAGTGACCAATGGTTTAGTTATAGTAGGGAAAGTGTAACCATGTTCGATGTTGTCGTTTATTTGGGTAAATTGATTGAGTGTTGTTCATATTGTGTTAGAGGAGTTTTCATTTGGGATAAAGCTTGAATGTGCTTTATTCGTTCAGTAAAGTTGTGTAAGTCAGGTTTGTGAGAGTATTCCTTCCTTCATTGATCACTGGAGGTTTTATGGCCTTTGGGGGAGAAACCTGGCAAGAGAGTACCACTTGGTTTCTCAGTTGGGTTTAGTTGTTGCTTTGGCCTTACTGTGACTTTCCAGGGCGGAAAGTTTTTATGGTGGGGATAATTTTCACATACATAGCTTATTTTAAATGTATTTTTATTTTAATTTCCATTAATTCTTTGTTTTGGGGGGTTTCCAAAGTTTTTATGGAGAATAGGTGAGTTTTCATGAATTGGGCCAAACCGTGAGCTCAATTCCAGATTTAAAAATAAATTTTGTTTCTTTTATAACTTATTCATTTTTTAATGTTTTTCACTCATTCCAACTCCTAAATGTCCTCCACTAATATATTAACACCACAATTAAAATTTGGAGCCTTTGGAAATCTATAACCAAGGTGTATATGGGTTTTTATTTAAGGGATTGGGCCTGCCCGAAAGCCCAATTCCAGTTTTAAAAATAAAATTTGATTAGTTAATAACTTATTCATTGTTAAGGGGTTTTCGTTGATTCCAAGCCCCAAACACGCCCCTTGAACCCAGCCGCGCTTCCAATATCTTCCCACACTCGTTTCAGCTCATTTTCATCACGGTTTAGGTCGAAAGTTCTTAAGAACTCAAATTTAGGGCAGATTTATAAAGGTAATTTGTTTCCTTCATAACTCCTTCGATTCTTACTCTTTTTCCCCCATTAAAATTCCTAAATGATCTACCTATTCTTGTTAAAACCTAACTTGAAGGTTTGAGTATTTGTGAAATCAGATACTGGTATTTTGGGGGGGCGATTTCTACAAGATATTTTAAGTAAGTTGTTCACCTCCTTTCTTCTTTCAATTTGTTTAGGGTTACATCCAATTTAGTTAGGGTTTCTTACATTATAATTGCGGTTCCTAATGTCCAGGAAGTAGGGTTTAAAATTTAAGGTTTTATATTGTGTTTTATGGTCTGAAATTCTGGTTTTAGGTCTGGTTAACTTTCTTGAGGTGCGGCAGTGGTGCGTTTGAGTTTTCGCACAAAGGATTCAAGGGTTTCCTTGGTTTTGGTAGGTGATTCCATTGTGTATGAAATCATTGTGAATTGGATACTGTTTTTATGTTATTTTCATGCTTATTAAATTTTATTATTTCTGAAAAATATAGTTTTAGTGGTGTTTGTATTTAAAATGAATCCTAAAGGCCAATTTCATGTGAAATTGGGGGTTTTTCATAGAAATGTATTATTAGTTTAATTGGGGCTACCCTATAAGTAACTAGTTGATTTTATTTAAGTATAATAGGGATAAAAATACTGTTTTTAATGATTGTCCCTTGTGTTTGTTGCTGAAAAATCTGGTTTTAATGGTGTTTGTGAACCACATGAAATTCTAAGAGTTGTGTTGTGTAAAAATGGAGACTTTGCAATGATGTCATTTCTTTAACTATATAGGGTTGCCCTAAAAATGATTTTTTGTTTTAACTGAAATGTAGTGGGATCTCCTTTATGTTTTGGAAACTTAAATATGTGCACATAGTATGCAAGTGAGGTTTATAAGGTGTTTTGTGTCCGAAACACTACGAGATTTTGAGGAATTGTTTTATGAAAAATCTATGTGTTTTGTTGCGTGTTTTATGTGGTATAAAATGTGATAGCTACTGTATTGGTTGTTATTGACCAGTAATGGTGTTTTATATGAAAATTTATTTATGTTTCATGCTGAAATTGATTGAGCACAAAAGGGGAAGCCTGGGTACCTAGGTGGGGCGGATTTGTACTAGTACGGCTAGTGGACCGGATGGGTTTTGTCCATGTTTCACTTAGAATTTGGATAACGACAACTCTAACTAAACTATGTGGATGATTATTGGGGACCACTAGGTTATGGGTGTGTTCCCTACTAGTGGCTCGTGCACGAGAAAGGATTTTGCTATGGTTACTTTACACCGAGGTACGAGGTACATAGGGCCCAAGACAACCTAGTGCCTAGGGGTGTTCCCAATGTTGTTGCTCATTGGATTTGTAGTATCTACTCATGTCTTAGGGTGTTTTTGGAAGTAAATTACAGTATCTAACATTTATATTTTAATGTTTTAGTATTCTAAAAATTTTGGATTGAAAACTATTTTCAATTAGAGGTTTCATTTCTTGAAATTTGAACACTACTTTTCCTTGCGTTTGAAAACTGCTTGCTTTTTCACATTGTATTTCTTACTCTTTGGAATCATTGGGTGGTATCCTACTGGGCTTAGGCTCACACCCTACTTACACCCCTTGGGTGTAAGTAGACTTGGTTATGTTTGATTCAGGTAAAGGAAAGGCTAAGGGTGATGGCGGTTCATGGTGTTAGTTCCCATTCTTGGTGCAGAGTTGTGGAGATAGCTTGGGGGAGATGACCCCTAGTCGTGTGGAGTCCTTGGGGCTGTCTTAATGCTATAATTATTTTTATTTGGACCACTTGTATAATCTTTAAACCAATGTACTCCGTTTTGGTTTTCACTTAAGTCTTGTTTGGCTCAAAAATTTCAGATTTATATTATGGATTGTTTTTAATGTTTTATGCTTTCATACTCGGTTAAATCGTTCCCAAACCTATATTGATGATACCCGGGAACTTGTGCCAGCCTGTGGGGATAGGGAACGCCCTTCGGGTCATGTCACGGGCTGGGTTTGGTGCCGGTTTTGGCGGTGACCATATTCGGTTCGTGACAGGAATGGTATTTCTCTTTCAATCCTCACACCCACCGAAATACGACGGCTCAGATCTGGGTGCGACTCTAGGGTTTGAACTTCTTCTTTTGGCATCCCAAAATTCTAAATGACATTGCCTCTTCCATCGGAACTCCGCTGAAGATAGATCATCAGACGATCAACACAGAACTCGGCTTTTACGCGAGGGTAATGGTGGAAGTCGATCTCGGGAACAAGCTTCCAGATTAGATCGCCTTCAACGCAAATGAGTACAAATCCAATATTCATTTGGAATAAGAACTCCTACCTCCATTCTATGATCTGTGTAAGATTTTTGGTCATTACCTAATGAACTGTCGTGTGATAAAGAACCAGGTGAAGTCACGGGATGAGCAACTGAAGGAGGACGGGTGGACTCAGGTAAGACAGAAGAGGTATGATCAACTCGTTGCTTCTGGGCTGTAAGAAAATAACCTAAAAAGGCTGATAGATGTTTTAAGAAATTACCTCATGTGGGGGAGACCTCCGGTGTAAAATGGTCTGATCTGTTCGAGGAGGAGGGGACCGAGGATTTTGATGCGGTGATTATGGTAGAGAATGAGACTACGGTGCGGGACATCCCCGAGCAACCTGTGGATTCATCTGATGAAACTAACTCAGGCCGCTGCTTGTTGGGTGATAACCAGCCGGCAGTGTCTCGGGTCTTGACCAGTGGCTAGGAACTCTCTGTTTTAGTGGACCCAAATGTACAATGCCTCAATTCTAATGGGGTTGTTGTAGGTGAGCAAACTCCGCAAGAGGATTTTCATCATGACTCGGGTGAGGGTCTCCAGGACGAGACTCATGTGGACCCTCCTGAGATTGAAAATGTTGATCACAGCCTAAGGGAGGAAATAGAACATATGGTGAGAAGCATCCTTGAACATCCATGGGTGGATTTCCAATGACTTTTCGAGTGATGGCCTTCAGGCCGTGAATCAGGTGGAGGTACATGAGGTTGTAGGTATACTGATAAAGGGTGCGGTTGCAGGTATCTCTTCATCCTCCATTTTCTATGCTGACAAGAAACTTATAAATGCAATGGGTTCACATCCCACTACCAAGGCTATTGACCATCTAAATGGTATCAATGACCACCCCGATCAGCCTGTGTCTCTCTTAAAGGAGACCTATGTGGATTTGAATTTGGACCTTAATTCCAACAAAATCATCATTGACACTTCAGACCAGGTGCGGATGGACATTGAAAAGCCTTACACCCTCAAGGTGGCAGGCTCCAGTGATCAGATAGTGGCAGTGGGCTCTATGGCCACTATGATTGCCTCCTCATGTATCTATGATGCTCTCGCTCCTGATTTTCCTCCAAAAGATTGCCCAAAAACTCCGCTTGTGGCTTTAATCTCTTTGGATAAAAATCGGGGTGTTGATATTAAAACCGATTCTAATGTCTATGTTGCCTCTTCTAAGAACAAGTAGGGAAAGCAATCCAGTCCATCATCCTCTAATGCACCTAGAAGGTTAGAAAGGAATAAGGGCTCAGGGGGAACAAAAAAAAGGGATCTCTAGCTCTAAACGCATGTTCAAATGAATTGTTTGTTTTGTAATTGTCAGGGTTTAGCTAACTTTGATACTTTTATTGTGCTTAAGATATTTATTTTGACTCACAAACCAAGTTTATTTTCCATTGGTGAGCCTAAAATTAACTTTTCTTCAAAATATTTACACTTGTGCTCTTTTGGTTATAATTTCTTCAGTGCTTGCAAGGAGGGCACCTCTACTAAAACTCTCTGGGTTTTTTATCACTCGTCTTTGCAGTCTGTTAATGTTGTTAAAAATTCTGACCAAATGTTTACTTGTTCTTTTTCCTATGTTGGTGTTTGTACTGTTTGCACTATGATATATGAAAAAAATAGATATCAAGAATGAAGGTCCCTCTGGATTGACCTCCTTTCCCTCTCTAACTATGTTCAATATCCCTAGCTGGTGATCGGTGACTTCAATGCTATTCTTCTCCCAAGTGAAAAGATTGGACCATCACATTATCCCATCTCAACTAGAGAATTTAAAGCTTTCGTTGAGTACAATGACCTTAATAAAATCAATCTTACTGGTGTCAAATACACCTGGTATAGAAAGTCCCTCAATAGGATTGTAGCTAGAAAACTTGACAGAGCTTTCACTAATACTTCTGCCCTTGATAAATGGGAATCCATACCTAGAATTACCTTACCCAAGATCAACTCTGATCATCACCCCATTCTTGTCAGCTTCATCTCTAAGGGCTCAAAATCTCCCCTCCCTTTTAAATTTAACAATGCTTGGGCTGCGGTCCCAGAATTCACCAACATGATCAAATATTTTTGGGATGGCATGAGGCAACAAAGTGAATCTTTTTCTTGCATTGCTAAATTAAAACTTATGAAACAACAACTCAAGGGTTGTTGCTTCTCTAAAACAAAGCATCTCGACATGGACATCTCCTCTTTGGATAATGACCTCATTCGTATTCAAAGATTCAATACCTGCTCTGATTTTTCTCTTGATCCCTAAGCTGAAATTACTATTTATTTAAATGCTTAACTCTCTTCTAAAGCTCAAATATAACATGCACAAGAAAATCTTTAAAACTAAATGGATATCGGATGGAGATAGAAATACTAAATTCTATAATTCTCTTCAAAGAATCGGGAAAATTTGTAGGCCCCTTTCCTTTCTTAAAGTAAATGACACTCTTCTTGGCACTGAATATGCCATTAAAAATCATGTTGTTGGTTACTTCCACAATTTGTTTAATGGTCCAAAGGTTAGTAAGGATCTCCTTCCTGACATAATTCTTAATATGGTCACTGTTGAGGACAATGATCATCTCTAAAGCATACCTATGGACCATGAAATCAGGGACACTATTTTCAGCCTCAACCCTGACAGTGCCCCGGGACTAGATGGGTTCAACAATGGTTTCTTTCAGCAATAATAGGATCTCATCCATATGGATTTTTGTAAACTGGTTAAATATTTTTTCTCCAGTGGTGTTCTTACTCATGGGATAAATTCTCAATTCCTTACTCTTATTCCTAAAGTGGATAATTCTGTTGAGATTCATCTTTTCCGACCTATTTCTCTCATCAACACCCTCTATAAAATTATCACAAAACTTCTTGCTAACAGACTCACCTCCATCACCAATAAAATTGTTTCTTTGAACCAATTTGGATTTATCAAAGGAAGAACCATTGAAGATTGTATCTTTCTTGCCTCAGAATGTACTAATATGCTTAATAAAGTCACTAGAGGAGGCAGTGTGGCCATTAAGTTAGACATCAGGAAAGCTTTTGACACTATGAACTGGAATTTTATTTTCAAGGTTCTTAAAAACTTTGGGTTTAATGACTCTTTTACTACCATGATCCACACCTTATTCAATCCAGATTCCATATCTATGCTAGTCAATGGGTCCCCTAAAGGCTTTTTCAAATGTACCAAGGGGGTTAGGCAAGGTGATCCCCTTTCAGCCATTCTTTTCGCTATTGCAGAGGATTATTTAAGTAGACTTTTTACGAGCCTTGTGAATCAAAAGAAAATCAATCCCATTCAGGCTGCTAAAAACTTAAATGTTCCTACACATATTTTATATGCTGATGATATAATTTTATTCTTAAAGGGTGATAAAAGGAACATTAAAAACCTCAAAAGTGCACTGGCGCATTATGAAGATATTTCGGGTCAAGCGATAAGTTGGAACAAATCCTTTTTTTTCTTTGGAAAAAAATTTGCCCCCAACAGAAAAAGTCACATCATTGATTACTTAGGAATCAAAGAAGGCTCTTTCCCTTTCACTTATTTGGGTGTTCTTATCTTTTGGGGAAGACCAAAATCAAGCTATTTCCACAGCACTGTGGACCAAATTATCAATCAACTATCTTCTTGGAAGGTTAAATCTCTTTCTATGGCTGGCAGGGTTTGTCTTGTTAAATCTACAATTGTTTCCAAGATGGTTTACTCGATGATGGTTTACAATTTTCCAGCCAGTCTTCTTAAAAGAATCAATACTTGCATTAAAAAAAAATTCTAGACTGGTAGTACGATTGAAAGAAAACTTGTCACCATACCATGGGTCACTTGTTGTAAACCCCTAGATAGGGGTGGTCTTGGTATTAAGAATCTTAATCTTTTTAATTAATCTCTTCAAGCTAGAATGACTTGGAATCTGATTCATAGCAACTATGATTCCTTGTTCTTTCTTAAGAAAAGGTTTGTTACTAAGCTTCAGAATGGTAACTTGGGTTACATCACTTCTTCCATCTGGCCTTCCATTAGACAGTCTTTCCTTAAAATCATGAACAACGCTAGATGGATGGTTAGTACTGATTCCTCTATGAATTTCTAGCTAGACAACTGGATTGGTGTCCCTTTAATCTCTATACTAACGTCCACCACTAGTCCTGAGAACACCACCTCTATGATTTTTGATGTTTTTAACTCTCATGACATCACCCTTCCAAACCAAATCAGTCACATCATTGACAATTATCATTTTTATGACACTGATGATTTCTTTATTTGGGAACCTGCCTTTAATGGTGTCCTAGATTCTAAAAGTTTCTACAAAAACAATTTTAGTTATTCTATTTCTAAATTTTTCTGGTTTAAAGATTTTAACAAACCTTGGATCAATCCCTAACACTTTACTCTCATTTGGTGTGTTGCTCATAATAGGTTCCCCACTTATGTGTGTCTTCAATCCTTTGGGATTTTTCTTTGTTCTAGATGTCATCTGTGCAATCAACACCGCGAGGATGCTAATCATTTGTTCTTGTCTTGTGCTACATTTGCAGCTCTTTGGAATTACATTTCTGGTTGCATATGGTCACTTCTTGATTCTATCATCTCTCAACTTCAACATTGTGTGATTTGGGAGTCTTCTAAGAAAATCAAGAATCTTTTTCTAGCTACGGTGGATGAGCTTCTGCATGTGATCTGGTATGACAGGAATAATTTTATTCATAATAACTTCTAGTTCAATATCAATTAAGGTTAAAGGCATATTCTCATTTACATTAAGGATGTTGCCTCTCTTCAGAAGGATCATTGTGACAACTCTGTTGGTGATTTTGAGATCCTCTACCATTTTTGAATTGCAGGCTCTTATAGGCTACCCCGACGTACCTTTGAGGTCTTCTGGCAAGCCCCGCTGCCAGGATGGATCAAAGTGAATGTTTACGAAGCTTCTAGAGGTAACCCGAGTTCGGAAGGCTGTGGTACCATCTTCAGAGACTTTCTTGGTAGATGCCTTGGCTGCTTATTCGGTGGATGTGGCACGGCCTCGGCTTTGGAAGCGGAAATGTTGGGAGTCATTCATACGGTGGACTTTGCCAAGAAGATGGGTTAGAACAACCTGTGGATTGAATGTGATCCAACCACTGTTGTCCAAGCTATCTGGAAGGGCGTGGTGCACCTTGCTTGGCCGCTTACCTCTCGATGGATGAAATGTCTTGCTTCGCTCAGGAATCTCAACTACATTGCCACACATGTGTTCCGCGAAGTGAACATGGTTGTCGATAGTCTTTCCAACAAGTGGGTCAGTCATGTCATTACCTAGTTGGATGATTTTCCTGATGATTCTCTCTCTTTCTTCAACAAGGATTTTAATAAGATTCCATCTTTCAGACTTTTTTAACTCTTTTTATTTTATGAAATAAATTGTGCCTTGGCCTTAGACTGAGGCACCACCTCTTTTAAAAAAAAGTGTTAGTGTGATTCATTTTCATGTGGGATAGATTATGGTCAGAAGTTTCACCATAAAATAATGATACACTTGGGAAGAATCATGGTTGGAAGTTCCACTATCAAATTAGGCCACTAAGTGGTGTCTTAGTGTTAAGATGACTTGCTTCTCTCAAGTATAGAGAGATCCATGGTTTCATGAATATTGTGTGGGGGGTGTGGTTGTGGAAATGGAATGATTATACCAAATGATAAGAAGTGGAATAAAACCTCATTTAATTTTTTATTAAGAGTAACTTTTTTATGGTTTTGATATAAATTTTTTATCTAATTTTCAACTATTTTATACAATATGTGCTAAATTATTATTTTCCGAGTAGAATGTATTGAAAATATCTGGGGATTACCTATAAAGTAATATAATAACACCATGCTTGAGAAATTTGGTGCATTTTCAGATGTCATCCACCAAAATAAAGGGAAGGAACATGCTTCTTACTTCTCTGGTGGTGTTCCTTGACATTATGGATTTAGTTTCTATAGATGGTGTTAAGGAGATTCATTGCCATGGTCTGGAGTAGTGCGACTTTGGTGCCTGAGTTTTTATGTCTGGATTCCTAGCCTTGAACACTTGTTTTTTTTTGTTAATATAATTTAGATATTATTGGTATTTTATTAATTTGGATGGTTATTTTCTCATACATCATATAGTTTGTCTTGGTTGTATGTCTTTCTTGACAAGTTGTTGGGTTCTTAGGGAAAATTTTCCCCCAAAATTATCTTAATCCCTTGGAATTTATTTCTACCCTTTTGTGCCTTGGGAATGTCACCTAAGGTTAGTAGCACCTTCACCTCTTCCCAAGCCAATAGGTGAGGTGTTTGATGTTAAAAATAGCATCATTATTGTTAGGTCTTTTATTTGGGTTGGTAGAAAGGAGATTGGAATTTCAAAACCTGAAATCTGTAGCATAAAAAAGACATAGATATCCTTTTTTTATTAGAATTTAAGTTACCAGGGTGGTTTGGGTACAAGATTGTTCTAATTTACTTCTAAAGAAAATTCAACTCATCGTCATGGGTTTAGATTATGAGTATATCATATCATGCATTAGTATTGAGACTTATACATTGTTTATATATTGTTTGTTATGTTTTTAAAATTGATTGAAATGGTTAAAATCGTTTAATCTTGAAAATAAAATTATAATTATGGTTTATTAAGATGATTTGAAAAAAAAAATTAAGACTTTAGTTTTTAGAGAGTGATGACTACATGGTGTTTGTTCTGGTTATATAAAATGGAACTAGGTAGATTCCCTAAGAAACAACAAGAAGAGGCTATAGAAATTGTGGTTACACCAGAGCAACAGGTGAACATACAACTTGTAAAAATCATTGTGCCATCCTTTCAAACCATTGATAGAGGAAAATGAAATGATAAACCAAGGAAAGTGGATCATTTAGTACAATTTAAGAAATAGAATCAAATAGTTTTTTAGGGGATTCCAAACCTGAAAAGAATAAAGTGTGGATCATTAAATAAACAAATTTTTTGATTTTATTAGTACATCATAGAAGGTGAAGGTTAAGTTAGAAACCTATATATTGTAGGACCTTGCATGGCAATAGTGGGATTTAGTTTCCCACACTAAAGCTGGTCAAGGACTTCTATGGGATAAATTTTGGGAATTTTTCAATAAACAATTTTATCCACACACATTCAAGATAGAAAAAAATATACTTCTTCATCTTATAGTAAGAAATCCTAATTTTAAAGAGTATGCAGCTAAGTTTATGAACATAGTTCTTTTCGTATCAGAAGTAGCTACCAGTGAATCCTTGAAGGCATGAATCTTTGAGTCGAGATTATGATCAAAGATTTTATTCAAGATAGTTGTTCACTATATTATGAATTATATGGATATGGTTAACATAGTGATAGTGGCGGAAAAGGGATCTTAATAGAAATCCTACGGGAGGTAGTATATTTGTTTACATGGTAACAAGTGGGAACCCTAATGTTAAAAACAAGTGAAAGAGATATATATATATTCTCAGTGAGTTGGAACACCTCAAACTCATACTAATGAATTAGTTAATTTTCCAATAAGATCTGATGTTAAACCAAGTTGTTTCCAATGCGGTTCATTTATGTAAAAAAATAAAGAATATACACACCACTAAGTAATTATCACCACTACAGTAAGAAAGGGAATCTTAATACGTATCATCATAAAATTTTTGAGATTAGATAGTGGAATAGGCTCAAAATTTCCTTGGGTCTCTTATTCTCATATGAAATATCCCCATCAGACTAGTTCTCGTCCACAGACATGGGTGAACCATGACATTTCTAGGAACACTTCAGTTGTCCAGTCAACACCTCAGCAAAGAAGAAAGAGTTATCCTATGGTAGTTTATCAACAAATTTATAGAGTAGAGTAGGCTATCATAAGAGAGAAATCATGTACCTATATAGTGTGAGGTTACATTATTTTAAACTCTACTCTTATTCATGTCTTGTTTGATACTAGTGCATCACATTCTTTCATTGCTTCTTCTATGATCAAACAATTGGGATACATGTGTAAATTATGCATCATATAATGATTATTAAGAAACCCCTTTGAAGTAGGCGTGAAGTGGAATTAAATGAATAGAATTTTCCATTACCATTTATGCAATACATTTCTATAGGGTTTTATAGTCCTAGAGATGGATTTTTTTTTCTTGAATTTTTTCCATGGATTGGCTGGTTGGATTTAAATCCTATTGGACTGCTACGTGTGGAAGGTGACATTTACATACCCAGATGGATCTCTTCATTTATTCAAGGGGGATTAGGATATAAAAACAAGTAGATAAGGAACTCTAGTGATAGTGTAAGAAACTATATCTAGTCAGTTAGCAGCAATGAACTTGGTCGTTGTAGATGAAATAGGAAATGGAGCTCTTCCCATTATAGTGGATCGATACCCGAATGTCTTTCCAAAAAAATTCTTTAGGTTACCACCTAAGAAGGAAATAAAATTTTCTATCAATGCACTCTTGGGAACAAGTACTATTTCACTACCATCTTACATAATGGATCCCACTGAGTTATGAGAGTTAAAGGTTCAACTAAAAGAATTTTAAAGTAAACAATTCATCAGACCTAGTACATCTCCTTTGGTGAAACCAATTTTATTTGTAAAGAAAGAAGGTGGTTATTTACTCTTATGTGTTGATTATAAAAATATGAATCAAGTTAAAGTCAAAAATCAATATCCTATTCCTTGAATCTATGATATGTTTGATCAATTAAAGGGATATAGTGGTTTTCTAAAATTTATATATGCCCGGGATATCTTCATCTTAGAGTCAGAAGAGAAGATATTCTGAAGACATAATTTTGGAGTCACTATGTCTATTGTGAATATGGAAACATAACCTTTGGTATAAAAAATATACCAAAAGTCTTCATGGAATTTATCACCCATATCTTCCATAGTTACCTCAACCCCTTTTTTTTGTGTTTGTTATTAATATTCCACTTTAATCTCAAAATAGGAATGACCGTCAGGGGCACTTGGAGATTGTATTGAACACATTTTGGGACCATCATTTGTATTCTAAGTTTTATAAGTGTGGCTTATGGATTAAATAATTTTATTTCCTTGTACATGTTAATTATTAATAATGAATATTATTTGACCCAATAAATATATAAGTAGAAATATCTTGCTAGCAACCAAATAATTTTTTTGAGATACACAGTTTTCTGGGATTATTAGGTTATTATTGTCACTTTGTTTTGGATTTATCTAGGCTTAATTCTCCTATGACAACATTAACAAGAAATTGTGATCCATTCTTATGGACTAATGACAATCAGAAATACTTTTTAGAGTTTAAATATTATCTCACATTGACACCCATCCTAATCTTTCCATAACCATGTTAGGTTTCTATGGTATATTGTGATGAGTTTGGTTCCAATCTTGGTTATTTTCTCATACAATGAGATAATGTTGTGAAATATGTTTCAATGTAGTATAAAATACATTAGAAACACTATTCAACATAATACTTAGAATTATCTAGATCCTTCCATTACTTACAAACATGGAAACAATACCTCTTTAGAGAAAATTTCACAGTTTTCACTGAGTATAAAATTTAGAAATACAACTTTTCTCAATGATACTTGAACTTGAGGCAATGATGATGGATGAAGTACCTAGATATGTGTTATTTCAAATTGGTATACACACCTAGTAAATGTAATTCTATATAATATGGGTTGATTCGGAAATTATATAGCAAAGTGGTCTAAAAATATCATGACTAATGGAAACTGATGATTTCTATTACTAACATGTATCTGGATTGTGTTGTATAGAATTAAAATATAGTTTTATTACCAGTTAATATTGTTCCCAATTTTATGAATTTGGTAAAGGAGACTCAAACATCATATCCTAATTTTATCACCATTAGGTAAAACCTAAATAGCATGGAGACTTTTAATGACTAGACATAGGATGAAAACTCCTTGTTACATTTTTTGGAATTGGATTGTAGTCCCTCAATCTTACTAGGAACAACTTATTTTTTCATATAACCATTTGAAATGGTCTATTAATTTGGGTATTCTAAAAATTTACAAGGAGATTGAGGTACATTTTTGTTGGTCAGGTATGAGATGCAAGATTTTAGATTGTGTAATGAAATTCTTAACTTGTCAACAGATAAAAGGTAAGCATAAATGACTGTTTGGTATGTTGTAGTCTATTCCTATACCTATATGGAAGTGGGAAAAAATTTCCATGGACGTTCTCATAGTCCTAATGAGAATTTTGTGAAATAATAATGTTATTTGGTTGATTGTGGATCGACTTACCAAGTCGGCACACTTTCTCCATATCAGAGAATAAAAAATGGTAGTGAATTTAGAAAAGTTGTACATCCAAGAAGTGGTCAAGTCACATGGAGTTCCAGGTTCGATTGTATCTGACAAAGATCCTTGTTTTACTTCTTGATTCTATTAATCTTTATAATAGTATCCCTAGAGTGAATTAACTATGAACATGTCATATCATTCATAAACTAATGGAAAGTCGGAATACACAATTTAAACATTGGAATATATGATCAGGTATTTTGTTCATATACTTTAGTGCCTCTTATGAAGATTATATGAATTTTGTAGAATTATATTATAATAGAAACTATCATGTGACAATATATATAGCCTCATTAAAGGAATTGTATGGACTCCCTTGTCATTCTCCACTATGTTTCATGGAAATAGGAGATACATCATTGATTGGACCAAGTCTTGTCTATGAGACTATAGAGAATATCTAAATGTTCCAGAAATATATGGATATATCTCAAAGCTGATAGAAGTCATATGTAGACAATAATTTATCTACCCTTATCTTTTGATGTGAGTGACCATGTATTCTTGAAAGTTTCATTGAGACTTTGTCATCGGTGCTTGGGAAGACAAGGGAAGTTTGCACCATGGTATATGGGACTATTCAAGATTGTTAAAAATATTGGAACTATGGGGTATCGGTGAGCCTTACCTCCAAGATTCATTGTTTTCCATAATTCCTTATTTATTTCTCAACTAAATAAGAATCACTTGGATACTCTTCATGTGATCAGTTTGGATCAAGTTACTCTTGAGCCTAATGTAAATTTTATCCATGAACTGATTCATTTTTTGGATATATAAGAAAAGACCATACAAGGGAAATCTATTTCCTTAGTGTTAGATTAATGGAAGCATGTTCATGTTATTAGGTAAGCATAGCAATGGGAGAATTTTGTGTTGTATAAATTTCATTATCTATTCAAAATAAGAATTTATCACTAGCTTCCCAAGGATGGAAAGCCTAATGGTGGGGAGAATGTAACACCCCCAATTTGAGGTATGTCATTGTTTTATGCATTTATTTTATGTTTAGAGTCATTTAGATACACTTTTGGAGGATTTTTTATCAGTAAAGATAAAATAATATAGAATTAGGATATAGGAAAAATTCACGCTATGAATAGACCATTCATGATGTGAATTTGCACTGGACGGATGTCGTGATATGTTTCAAAGAATGAATGGTTTTTACCGGGTGAAGTGTTTATGTGACTCATGAAATTAAAACCATTCACATCGTGAAATGGTTTTCTAGAAAAATAAAACTAAGGTGATGAGTTTTTTTTCATAAGTTACCTCTTAGAAATTCATATTGTGAACTCCCTTTACACGACATGAATTCATCTAGGTACATCCTATTTCAATACAGCCTTTAATTATAGATCTTCATTCATTTTCTACTTTCTTACTCTTAACTTCCAGGTTTACCTTAGGTGATTTTTAGTGATCTTCAATGTCCGAACTCTAATTCTAATGAATCTTTGGGCATTCAATTATGGAAATCAAATATTAGGGTCTCATTATTCCTTCTCATCTTGGATCTATTTGGTTTTTATTTAATAGAAGTATATATTGATATTTTAATACCCAGATCTATGTGTTTTGATATGTTTTTATGAGATATTATTAGGATTTAAGAGTGGATAAGATTCAAGAGTTTAGGTCTATATAATTGTCTTAGATCCTTCATGTTAAGAAACTCAAGGCAAGTGGCTTCTCTCTAACTCTACTATTCTAGGACTTGGTGTATTGAGTTTTTATAAACATTACTTATTTTTTATTTTTGGAAATCTATTGAGGATATTTATTTAAAAAATACCTATTATGGTGTGATTTTTAAAATGTTTTTTTTGAAAAATAGAAAAAAAAATATTTTGAAAGAATCTTAATGGGAATTTTTTTCAATAATTTTTTTGTTTGTACCTTGGTATAATTGTGTTAGCATGAGTTCATGTTCATGTGGGAAGAATTATGGTTGTAAGTTTCACTATAAAATAATTATAGAATCATGAAGGATCATGTTTGAAAGTTCCACCATCAAATTGGGTCACCAAGTGACAGCTTGGTGACAAGATGACTCACCACTCACAAGTATAGGGATCCCCATGGTTTCATTTATATTGTGGGTGGGTGGGTGTGGAAATGGAATAATTATTCCAAGTGGTAAGAAGAGAAAAAAACTTGTTTAATTTTTTACTTAAGAGGAAATATTTTATCTTCTTTTCAATTATTTTATATAAAATGAGTTAACTTGTTCTTATCCTAGTTGTGTGTATTGTGAAGTCTCTATGGATTACCTAATCATTGTTATAATCATCCCTTCTTGGTTACTTTGGTGAATTTTTAGATATCTTCCACCACATTACAGGGAAGTGAAATGCTTCTTAATTCTCTAGTGGTGTTCCTTAACATTGTGGATTTGGTTGTTGGAGCTGGAGTTGAGGAGAGTCATCATCACGATCTGGAGTGGTTCTACTTTTTTGCCTAATTCTTTATGTTTGGAAACCTAAACCTTTCACTCTTATGTTTTCCTATTATGGATCTAATTTATATATTATTGGTATTTTATTAAGTTGGATGGTTATTTTCTCATGGATCATATATTTTTTCTTGTTAGTATGTATTTCTTGAGATGTTGTTGGGTTATTAGGAAAAAATTCCCCCCAGCATTCTCTTAAACCCATGGAATTTAATGTTAGCCTTTGGTGCCTTAGGGATTTCACTTAAGGTTAGTAGCAACTATGACCCTTCTAGGTCCAATGGGTGAGTGGTGGGATATTATATCTTGGTTATTGGGGTTGAGGTTATTATAATTGGTGTCATAGAAAGTTTAGTATAAATATTCAGAATTGAATTTTAAATGAACATAGCTAACATGATAATTGTGATAATCCTTTATAGAATTTTAGAAATTTTACTATTATAAGAATTTTATTTTATGGATTGATATTTACGATGATTGTGAGCTAACTTAGTGTGTGACATTATTTAGTGATGGTGCCTAAATTAAGAAAGGGAATCAACACCCATAATCAATGTAGGGATTTCCTTGTTGAGCAAGACAATATAACTGGTGTTAGAATAGAACAGATCATGTCTATATTAGAATAGTTGTCTTAGATTATGATGAATAACCATGTTCTTATAGAGTAATATATTATTCTATAGCATGATTCTCCTCTGTTATATTTCTTCATATGACATAAGCCTTCATATTTTAACGGAACTACTAATCCCTTTGTAGCTGAATAATGGATTAAGGCTCTCAAAAAGATATTCCAAGTTTTGGAATGTAATGAAAGTGAAAATTTTATTTTGAAAGTGTATTGTTTTAAAGGATATTTTGATCAATGGTGGTCATTGATCTATAAAACTAAATAGGTTGAAAAAGTAAAAATTATGGAATGAAGAACCTTTAATGTTATATTCTTCAAGAAATACTTTCCTCGAGAGAAATATGATGAAATGGTGAGGAGGTTCCTTATTTTAATGCATGAGGAAGAAGAAAGTGTAGCAGTGTTTAAGGATAACTTTACAAGATTAACTAGAAATTATTCACACTAAATATGATTATATAGTATCAAGTTTCATTAATATAGAGAAAAAAATTATAGATCTTATATCTTCAAGGGAAATCAAGAGAATAAAAGGTCATCTAAGTTCCAAGAAAAAAGGAACACATCAAAGAAGAAGGGAATACATAAATTTTCAATATGTAAAAATTATGGGAAAAAACATCCTAGAAATTTATTAAAGGGTGTGGGAGTTTGTTACAAATTTTGAGATAAGTGTCTTTTAGCTAATGAATATAAGAAAAATAAAGAAACCACTGATATCCAATGTGTTAATTATAAATAGATGGGTCATTATTTAAACCAGTTCTCTAATAATTAAGGGGACTTATTATAGAAGAATCCAGGGGGAGAAGGCTAAGTATATAGAATTGTTATAGCCAAAGTGTAATTTCCAAGTGATTTGGTTAAAGGTATACTTATTATCCAATCTATATGTGAAAATATTTTATTTGATTTAGGTTCTACCCAATCTTTCAAATATAAGGAATTTTCTAAGGATATCACATCACCACTGCAATGATTAGATGTTGAGTTAGTACTGAAAACTCTTAATGGTGGGATGATCGCATCTCAAGACTATATCTCCTATATGATAGAAGTTTATAGTAATTTTATTCCTGAAAATCTTATTATTCTTCCTTTAGTTGAATTTTATGTAATTTTGGGTATGGATTATCTCTTTCAGTATAGATCCCATATCAATTTTTGAGGAAGGGTGGTTACATTATATATTCCAAATCAACCTACGGTAGTCTTTCTATGTGAGTATAAATCTGAACTCCTAATGGAAATTACTTCCATGAAATGTGTTTTACTACCTATTCATGAGGTATATTTATCTCATATGGTTGGGGATAAACTCAACATTGAAGATATGTCTATTGTATATGAGTTTTTTGATGTCTTTCCAGAAGAGTTTCCTAGTATACCCCTAAATCATTAAATTGTGTTTTTAATAGAACCCATACCTGGTGCTACTCCTATTTCAAAAACTCCATATATAATGAACCTGATTGAGTTATAAAAACTAAAGAAGAAACTCTAGGAGAATCTAGATAATGGATTTATTTTTCCTAATGCTTCTCCATGGGGTGCACTAGTTCTTTTTGTTAAGAAGAGAGATGGGTCAACGTGTCTTTGCATTGATTATTAGTAACTTAAAAAATCACTATTAAGAATAAGTATCTTCTAACCCATATCAATGATCTGTTTAATCAATTATGATGAGCTCAATATTTTTCCGAGATTTATTTTCGGTCTGGATATTATAAACTAAGGGTCAAGAAGGGGGATATATCCAAGAAAACCTTTTGTATGTGGTATAGTCATTATGATTTTATAGTAATGTCATTTCGAATTACCAATGATCATGTTATATTCATGAATTTAATGAATAGAGTCTTTATAGATTACCTTGATTAGTTTTTGTTTGTCTTTATAGAATATATTCTTATATATTCAAAGAGAAAGTAATATTATGAAGAACTTTTGAGGATTGTGTGGATGACTCTGAGTAATGATAAGATATATTCCAAGTTTACCAAGTATGTATTTTGTCTTTAAAAAGTTTCATTCTTAGGCCATATAATCTTGAGTAAAGGTATATCAGTAGATCCTTCATAAATGGAAGTTATTTATAAATGGCCTAGACCAACCACGGTAATTTAGATCCATAGTTTTCTTGGGTTTTTTGGATACTACCAAATCTTTTAAGAGATTTATCATGACTATCTAGTCCAATCACCAAGTTTACTTATAAGGGGATTAAGTTCTTGTGGATGGATGGATGTTAGGAGAATTTTAAAGAGATAAAGATAATGTTGGTTAGAATACATGTGCTTACACTAGTCGATAATAGAGAAGGGTTTGTGATATATAGTGATGCATAAAATAAGGGACTAGGATGCTTACTCATGCATAGTGATATGGTTAAAGCTTATGTCTCTAGGAAATTGAAAATTCATGAGTAAAATTACTTGAATTGTGGTTTGGAGTTGACAATGGTAATTTTTTCATTGAAGATGTGGAATAATTGTCAATATGATGAAAGGTGTCATATATATAATGATTATAAGATCTTAAAGTATATATTTAAACAAAAAAAATTAATATGCACAAAAAAAGATTTCTATATTTGATTAAATATTATGAATTCTCAATACATTACCTCCCTGGAAAGGTGAACAAGGTGGTTGATGCTCTGAGTCAGAAGGGTTGTGTTAGTTTATCCGTTATGTGGGTTGAAAGAGATCAAATATCTGTGTATTTTTAGAAGTTGGATCATAAAATATTGAGGAAATGGGACAAATATTATCTTTCTAAGATGAATTTTCAACCATCCATCCATGAGAGGGTTAAAAGGCATAAATGGAATATGTGTAATTAGAGAAGAAGGTGAGGAATGTTCCTGAGTTCAACCATAATCATACTAGAATGATAAGGTTTAGAAACTGAGTATGTGTTTCATTAGTACTAGATTGAATAATGAGATATTGGATGAATTTAATAGTTCATCATTCTATATTCATCCTATAAGTACAAATATTTATAGATATCATAAAGAATATTTCTAGTGGGATAACATGGAAATGGATATTACAAAGTATGTATCTCAATGACCGATGTGCCTATGGAATCCCGCATCATAATACATAAACATGTAAAATATTATTATAATCTACTGGAAATAAATCTTCATGGGTTCACCCTAAGATAATTTTAATACATCTCAGATCCTAGGGACATACATCAAAGTAAAGGGTTGAGAATGAAGCCCAATAAGGGAATATGCAACAGAGACATATAGTTTGTGATCATGAGACATGTCAATAATAGAATGAGTCATAACAATAAGTTATGAACAATATTCATATAAAAATAATAAGAACATTAATCATAACATAGGAATGTGACTACAGCATTGAAATGGGACATTCATATGCATATCACCAAGGTTTATCACCAAGGTGTCATAAATTAAAATTACCAAGGTTACTCACCAAGGTATCATAAAACATGTCATATTTAGATATTAAATTCTTTAACTAATGCATTAGAGAACTATTAGGACACACAATTCATATTTATTAATTAATGTGATCCATATAGATCATAATAAAACATTTCATTAATAACCCATGGAGAATAAATAGTGGATTTCTTATCAAAATCACGACGTACAAAAGTGCTTAAAGACATGATCATTACATAATTATTAACTCACAAAAAGGGAATATGGGTTTCATATATGTAAATACCAAAATAAATAAATAATTTTTATATCTATTTGAATACTCGTGGAAAATAAAGAGGTTTGGGTATTCTCAAAAATAAAATAAATGAGAATTTATCAAGTAAAAGAGAGAGATTTGAAAAGTAAATTTGGCAGCATGATGGATATAAAATGTGGTTTTAGAATGGGGTAAAATCAAAGGTGAAAAAAGTATCCCATTGATAAAATACTATTATTACAGTAATGGGATAATATAAAGTAGTAAAAAGGAATTATTTTGGAAAAATAGAGGACATGCCACAAAAAGGGAACTTAAATGGAAAAGATAAGTGGATATTTTCCTTACCTTGAAGAGTTGTTCCTAAAACTTGAGGATGGAACCTTGGGGGCTTAAGGACACCTTGGGGGGGAATCCTTAGGAGGAAGAATCACCATAACTTCAGGTAGAATGGATTGGTAGTGCATGGTAATCGTGAAATGGGTGGGTATTTATATCAAAATAGGAGGAATTGTTTAATAATTTCCAAATATAGGTCTTAGAAATCTAGGTTTTGTAAAACAAAAAACTATTGGATTACCTATGGTTTTTTCTCATGTTTTTGGAAATTTTGAGTAATATTGTATGATATTTTAATCTATTGGAACTTAAAATAATTTTTTAATACTTCTCTGGACAATGAAAAGTAAATGTTTCACAAAGTAATATTTCTAAATTAAATTTTCTATTTTTAGACTTTAGGAAGTCACTTATAGGTTTGGAAATTGATTAAAATATATTAAAATACATAATATTAATAAAAAAAATTGGTTGTAGATTAAGTTCAATTAATTATTACATCATTATAAAAGAAATATGAAGTCATAAAACATATCAAAAACCCAAAACTTATTTTTATTATTCACGGAAAAATAAAGTATTTTAGAAAATTCTCATAAATTCACCCTAACCTAATTTTTATGTGTTTATTTCAAATATAATTTTTATTTTTTCATAATAATTCTCTAAATATGATATTTTTAACTTTTAAATATAAACATCTGTATTTATTCAAAAATAGTAGTTTTTAAGACACGGTAAAATTTCTGACACTTATAAAAATTTTCCTATTCCTTTATAAAATTATTTTAAAATTTATTTTTAAATAAGAGTGTTTTAAAAGACTATTTAATTAAACCAAATATTATTCAAAATACCTTATTTTATTATAAAAATGTGAATATTTTCTAAAAAAATTATGTTTTATTTGTATCTAGAAATTAATTTATCAAATTTGTCTCAAAAACACATATATTTTATTAAGAAAACTATTATTAAAATAGAATTTATGGAATATCCATTTTATTTATAAAAAGTAAATTGAACTTTAAGTAAATAATTCCTAGAAACATAACCCCTTATTACACCCATGTGCGCCCTAAGGGTAAGGCATGTGATGGCGGTAGTTTCATGGTCTGGCTTAGCTAACATCGACTGAGTGGTAATTTCCACTAACTTGAACTTATCTTATAGGAAATTTCATTCAAGCTTAACTTATTAAAGCTTGGCTTGGGCTTGGTTAGGGGTGAACCCCAGTGATGTTACCTCTCTCCCAAGTTCTTACAAATGTGCTTCAAATTTTATGACTCTACTGGTTGAGGTCATCATTTCTTCTTTCTATATCAGTAATCCTTTGTCATTACTACTTATAAACACTAATTATAATGGTAAAATTTTCAATAATGGATATAGTTACCAATTTTCAAATTGACTAACGGTTATATTAACCAACGGTCACATTTGACCGATGGTCATATAATGGTCATATTTCCATTTATACCCTATAAATACCACTTTATTATTTCACTCAATATTCACTACAATTCCTCTTAAAGTTATATTTTCATTTCTTAATAGATTTATTGGTTTACTAATATTTTGTTTCATTTATATAATGTTTTACATGGGGGTGATTATTATAGCAGATTGGGGAAATCCATATTTTCCCATTTTATCTTTTCTATTTTATATTTTTTGTCCAATTGTAATGCCCATCATTTTAATAGGTTTCATAACTAACTAATGTAATGATATTTATTAATGAGATAAAAAAATTATTTCTCTATATTTTGAAGATGTATAATATTATATAATATATAACACACATTTATTCAGGAAAAAAATATCCTTTAAAAAGGTTGGGTTGTTAAATTTTCCTTCCTTAAGAAATTTCAACTCATATTCTTGATTGAGAATTAGTGAGGGCACTTCTGTTGCATTGCTTCATCTAGTTCTCATGTTTCCTCTTCATATTTATGGTTCCTCTACAACACTTTGAGAATGCGGGTAGTCTTGTTGCATAGAACCTTGTCTCTATGGTCTAAGTTCTCCAATAGCTTCTCCTTATAAAAGAGGTCATGTTCTAGTTATAACACCTCCAGATTCAGTACATGTGAGGGATCAGGTATGTAATTCCTTAAGAGAGATATGTAGACTACATCATGTACTTGAGATAGATATGGTAGAAGTGCTAGCTGATTGTCCACTACTTCAATGAGATCAAGGATTTCAAATGGGATAATGTACCTAGGTATAAGCTTCCCTTTCTTTATAAATTGCATGACTCTCTTCCATAGTGATATCCAAAGGAAAAAAATTTCTCCAACATCAAACCTTAAGTCCCTTCGATGATTTTCATCATATATCTTATGTCGACTCTAAGAATCATTTATGTGTTATTATATGGAATGAACCTTTCATATCATCTTTTGTACAATATCAGGCCCAAGTAGCTTATTCTCACCAAATTCATCCCAACAAGTATGATTTCTTCATCTATTTCCATATAGAGATTTATATGGTTTCATTTGAATATCGATTGGAATATTTTTTTTATACGAGAACTCAAGTAATGAGGGGTGTTGATCCAATCCACCTTTAAAATCCATTGAGCATGTCCTTAGCATTTACTTGAATGTCTGAATAGTCCTTTCATATTGGCCTTCATTTTGGGGGTGATAGACCATACTGAAGTTCAATTCAATCATCAAATCATGTTGAAGACTTATCTAGAATTTATAGGTGAACCTTGGATCATGATTATAAATGATAGAAAGTGGTTCCCCATGCAGCCTCACCACTTCCTTTATGTATATCTTGGAAAGTTGTTCAAGAGAGAAATCTTCTTGAATAGTGATGAAATGGGAATTATTAGTGAGTTGATCCACTATAACTCATATCGTATTGTTTACTTCATGTATTTTTGGGAGAGTAGTGATTAATTCCATAGTGATATTATCCCACTTCCATGTTGGCATAGGTAGTGGTTTCAATACCCCTTTAGTAAGTTGTCACTCTGCCTTCACTTATTGACATACCAAGCACCTTATAGTGTAGTCAGAAATCTCCCTTTTCATATTATCCCACCAATAATGATCATGAAGGTCCTTATAAATTTTAATGATTATAGTATGTATATAGAATGTAGATTTATGAGATTCATACATCAGATCCTTCTTTATCTTCAGGATAGATGGAACACATATCCTTGTATGAAATTTTAGTAAACCTTCTTGATCAATATTGAACACAGGAAACTTACCATTCTTAAAAGTATTTATCTTATTTTATATCAAAGTATCTTCTCTTTTAGATCTATTGATCTTCTTTAGTAATGATGGTTGAGAAATAATTTGATATAGGATTAATTATTTTCCTTCCCTTATGATTCTCATGTCCAACCTTATTAGGTCTTTGATCAATTGATATCCTTGAATCCTCATAATTTTTAGTAAAATAGGTTATTTCCTACTTAATGCATTAGTGATTTTGTTTTATCTTCTGGGGTGATAATTAATTGAACATTCATAGTATTTAAGAAGTTCCAACCATATCCTTTTTCTCATATTAAATTTTTTTTTTTTGAATATATACTTAAAACTTTTTTGGTCCATGTATATATCATATTTCTACCCATAAATATAGTACATTCATATATTTAGAGAGAAAAATAATTGTAGCTAACTTCAGGTCATGCATAGGATAATTTTTCTCATGTGGCTTTAGCTTTCAATGTGCATAAGCGGTAACCTTTTCATTTATCATGAGGACACACCCAATACATTTTAGATATGCATCAATATAAATAAAAAAAATCTTCTCTGATAGTGGGTAGAGTTAACATAGGTGCACTAACCAATATCTTCTTTAGTTCTTTGAAACTTTCTTCATATTCCTTTGTCCAAATGAACTTATCTACTTTTCGAGTTAACTTGGTTAGTGGATTAAAATATCATGAAAATTTTTTCAAAAACATATTATAATATCCTACTAAAATAAGGAAATTATGAATCTAAATTACCATAGTAGGATGAGGCCACTCCTATAAAGCCTTTGTATTAGCAGGTTCAACTAATATTCCTTCATTAGTTATAATGTGCACCAAGAATGAAACTTCTTGTAACCAAAATTCACATTTTCTGAATTTTGAAAATAGTTTCTACTTCCTCAGAGTTTTCAACATAACCCTTATATGATCTTTATGCTCCTCATGACTTCTAGAATATATCATAATATCATCAATAAAAACTACCGTGAATTTATCAAGGTAGTACTTAAAGACTTTATTTATCAAATCTATAAATATTGAGGGATCATTAGTCAAGTCGAATGGCATAACAGTAAACTCATAATTTCCATATCTTGTTCAAAAGTTAGTATTTGGAATATCTTATTTCTTCGCACTTAATTGATGATACCCAGATTGGAGGTTAATCTTGGAGAATAATTGAGTCCCTCAAAGTGGGTCAAATAAATCATCAATCCTTAGGGGAGGGTACTTGTTCTTCATTGTGATCCCATTATGTTATCTATAATCGATGAATAGTCATATTGATCCATCCTTATTCTTTATAAATAGAACAGGTGCTTCATAAGGAGACACACTTGGTCAGATAAATCCCTTCTCCAAAATAATTTTATTTTTTTCTTTAATTCCTCTAACTTCACATTTTTTCTATATGGGTTCTTTGATATTATCTTGGAGAAAGGTATGAGTTTGATGGAGAACTCTACCTCACTTTGTGGGTGTGGTCTGGGTAACACTTTAAGAAATAAATCAATGTATTCCTAAATAATGAGGACATTATCTATCTTTATACTTTCATTTCCTTCTCCCTATTCACTAATCATCTCTATAAATAAGGCTATGGGAGGTGCTTCTAGAAAAATCTCATGCCAGTATATCTCTCCTTTGAAAATGACTATAGGTTTTAAATTAAAGACTACTCAAATTTCCTTTTTCTGTAGTTGACATTAGCATTATACTTTGAGATCCAGTTCATCCCTAGTATAGTGTCAAATTCCACCATTGGAATGACTACTATATTTTCATTGAGATTTTACTCACCAAAGTTAATACTATAGTTTATATGCACTATTTATGTGAGGATAGTACCTCCAAGAGTCTTGACTAATAACTTTTCTTCTAGCAGTCTAGGGATTGATTCTATATTCTTTAAAACACTGATTAAATAAAGGAATGCATAGAACTAGAATAAAAAAATTACTTGCAATCTTTGAGAGCACAATGAGTGTACCTGCCACCACATAATTTGGAGCCTCTACTTCAATCATTGTTATAAAAAAATATTAACCTTTCGTCCTTGGCCTATTCTATGGTTAAAGGTTGTTTCCCTCTTTTATCTTCTGATTTGGATATTGATTGGAAAATTTCACAAGTTGTCCACACTTGAAGAATTGAACTTCTGGTTGGGCCTTCACCATCTCCCCTTTGTTGTTAGTGTTGAGAAGTTGAGTTTTCACTTCACTATGACAGTTCTTAGCTATATGCATGTCTTGTAATTCCCCGACATCAGTTACCCAGAGTCAGTGCATTATTACATAACATTGGCATGATACAAGGAATCATGTCCTGAAAGACCGATTAGTTTAGTAGCCTTGGAAGTACTAGATACATTCATAAGTTTTACATTACATCATGAAATAAAAACATCAACAACATTTTGTCCCCTTTGAACACACTTATATCATTATCCTATCCATGAAGGTCAACCATTAAAAATTTCTTCACCCCCTGGGAAAAATAAAACATAGAAAGGGGTGAGCTCAGATGCTCAGTAAGGATAAAAATATAGCAGAAACATTCATAAATAAGTTTAAACATTTAAGGAAATGTATAAGAATAAAACAAAAGCCTTTTAAACTTAAATTTCATCATAATATGGAAAATATAAAATCAAATAATGTCATAATCACGTGCAATTTTAAAAATGGTTTAGTTATTAAACTTTTAATTTAACTCTTTTAACTCTTCTTTAAATAAAATAATAATAAATGTCCTCATCTAATCCAAGTGGACCAAAGGGGATCATATTTTATTCCTAAGGTTGTTTTTGGTTGAATTAAACTTATCCTATAGAATTAGGACATTTGTTAGGGTAATTATGATATCATTTTTACCCTTAATTAAGCTATTTACTTTTAACTGTGGTAAATAAAAGTCAAAAGTTACTATTCACCAAAAATTATTTTCATCTTATTGAACCAAATTTTACTTAATTATATTAATTGTTTCTCTCGGATTTTTGAAATTCAACTCACAGAAGCGGTAAAATTAAGTTTTATGAAAATTTGTAAATGCTCCTAGGAGGTGGTAAAAGATGGTAAAAAGTTCAATAAAATTTTTATATATCAAAACTTATTATAAAATGACTCCAATGAATTACGTTGAACTTATATAGGTATTATGTATCTATTTTGACCTAAAATAAATTTAAATAAAATAAATAATTATTTAAATAAAAAGTTGGTTTTAAACAATAACTTAGTGTTTTTCACTATTCATCAAAAATTGAAGGTTTTCAGAAAAATACCAAAAATTCACCCTAAGCTAATTTCGATATTCCGAATCCAAAAATGAAGTCCATTTTGAAAGATAAAATTTATAAAATTTCAAAAAGTGTGTATTACTATTCATAACAGCCATTTTGATTGGTTGTGGTGTGTTTGAACTCGAAGTTATGTACAACATAAGTTATTGTATTATTCAAAGGGAAACGTACCGTGGAAGCTTGGGGTGTTACATTCTCCCTTCCTTAAAATAATTTCATCCTAGAAATATCTAGAATATTACTACATAAAAAGATAAGGGTGGTTCTTCATCATAAGTTCCTTGGGTTCCCATGTTGCCTCTTCCATCTTATGGTTACTCCATATAACTTTTACTAGACGAGTCATCTAGTTTCTCAACACTTGTTCTCTTGTATCAAGAATCTTGACAGGATCTTCACAATAAGACAGATCTGGTTCAAGTTCAATTTCCTCATAGGTGAGTACATGTGTTGGGTCAGGCATGTATTTTCTCAACAGTGATATGTGTAACACATCATGAACTTTGGAAATACTTGGGGGAATTTCCAAACGATAAGCTACAACTCCAATTCATTCTAGAATTTCGAAAGCTCTGATGTACCTGGGACTTAATTTACCCTTCTTACCGAATCGTATAACTCCCTTCCATGGAGATGCCTTCAGGAAAACATGATCTTATACCTGAAATTCCAAATCCTTCCTTCAGTTATCGGCATAGCGCTTCTACCTACTTTGAGCTGCTTTGATGTGGGTTTGGATATCCTTCACATTTTCCATCGTTTCCTCAACAAGTTCTGGGCCTACGAGTTTTATTTCACCAACATCATCCCAACAAGTTGGTGAGCGAAATCTCTTTCCATATAATGCTTCATATGGTTCCATATGAATACTTGAATGGAAGCTATTATTATAGGAAAATTCTACCATAGGTAAATATTGATCCCATGTACCTTGAAAGTCAAGTGAGAAAGATCTCAACATGTCTTCTAAGGTTTGAATAGTTTATTCTGATTTTCCATCGGTTTGAGGGTGGTAGGTAGTGCTCAAATGAAGTTCAGTATCCAAGGATTTATGAAGACTTTTCCAGAATCTTGATGTAAAATGGGAATCACGATCAGAAACAATTGATAGAGGTACACCATGGAGTCTTATAACTTCATTAATATATATTATTTCTAGACGTTCAAGTGGAAAATATTCTCTTATAGAAAGAAAATGTGATGACTTGGTAAAACGATCAAGAATGACCCATATTGCATCATTCATTCTAGGAGTCTTTGGTAGCCCCATGACAAAGTCCATCGTAATATTATCCCATTTCCACTCAGGTACAGGAAGAGGTTTCATGACTCCTCCAGGCTGTTGCTTTCCATATTTCACTTGTTGACAAACCATACATCTTTACACAAAATCAGCAATCTCTCTCTTTATGTTGTCCCGCCAAAAATGTTCCTTTAAATCTCTATACATCTTAGTGCTCCCAGGGTGTATAGAGAAATTGGATCTATGAGAATCATCCAAAAATTCCCTTTGTAGATCAGGTATGTTAGGAACACAAAGTCTCTTCCCAAATTTCAAAATTCCATCTTCATATATGAAATCACTCAATCTCCCATCATTCACAGCTTTAATTTTATTTTGAAACTCCTCATCGCCAGTCTAAGAACTCTTTATCCTTTCTAGTAAATATGGTTTGGCAACCATTTAAAGAATTATTGATGTTTCTCCTTCCATGGTTGTTCTCATATCCATCTTTACTAGATCCATGAAAATAAGATCCCTTTCAACTCTCATTTTATTCAAAACTCCATGATCCTTTCTACTCAAAGCATCTGACAACTTATTTGCCTTCCCCGAGTGGTAGTGTATAGTGAAATCATAATCCTTGAGTAGTTCAAGCCATAATTTTTGCCTCATGTTGAGTTATTTCTATGAGAAAATATACTTTAAACTCTTGTGATCAATATAAATATCACATTTTTCACCATAGAGATAGTGTCTTCATATTTTTAGATCAAATATTACAGCTTCTAACTCAAGTTCATGAGTAATATAGTTTTTCTCATGAATTTTTAGTTGTTGTGATGCATAGGTAATAACTCTATCATTCTACATAAGGACACTACCAAGTCCTTTCTTTGAAGCATCACTATAAATAACAAACTCAGTGTTCCCTGGTGGTAGAGTCAAGATAGGATCATTGACTAATCTTCTCTTAAGTTCTTAAAAACATTCTTCACACTCTTTTGTCCAAATAAATTTAACCCCTTTACGTGTGAGCTTGGTTAATGGGTTAGCCAACCAGGAAAATTTTTGGACTAAACGTCGATAATAACCCACTAAACCAATAAAATTGTGTGCCTCGGTTATATTCGTTGGTGTTGGACATTCTTGGATTGCCTTGGTCTTTGAAGGATCAACATAGATTCCATCCTTAGAGACAATATGGACAAGAAAATAAATATCTTGAATCCAGAATTCACACTTGCTAAACTTCCCATATAATTCATTTCTTTTAAGAGTCTTTAGAATACTACACAAGTGTTTTTCATGATCTTTGTAGCTTTTTGAGTGTACCATGATATCATTAATAAATACCACTACAAAGTCATCAAGATATTCCATGAAAACTCGATTCATTAGATCCATGAAGATACAGGGTGCATTAGTCAATCCAAAAGGCATTACTATAAACTCGTAATGCTCGTACCTGGTTCGAAATGCTATTTTCGGAATGTCTTCCTTATTTACACACAACTGATGATATCCAAATAGAAGGTCAACATTTGAAAAATATTGATCTCTATGAAGTTGGTTGAATAAATCATCAATGTGAGGTAGGGGATACTTTTTCTTTATTGTTATAGCATTTATCTCCCTGTAATCAATGCACAGCCTCATAGATCCATCTTTCTTCTTAACAAAAAGAATGGGGGCTCCCCATGGAGAAAAACTAGGGAGAATAAATACCTCATTACTCAATTCCTCTAGTTGTTTCTTTAGTTCCATTAATTACACGGTATCCATTCTATAAGGGGTCTTTGATATAGGCCTTGAACCAGGAATTAAATCAATGGAAAACTCAATTTCTCATTCTGGAGGATTTCCAGGTAAATCCTCTGGAAACACATAAACATATTCTTGAACAATAGGTATGTCCTCTATTAGAACATTATTTTCCTTACCTATAGTTATTTAATTCTCTTCTTCCCCAATAATTGAATTTAGTAGAGCTACTGGGGGTATATCTAGATAAGAATCAGGTGGTGATGTTTCTGCTCTAAAGATAAGGTCTTCCTTATCATCATCGAAAATTGTAACCTCCTTCTTTTTATAATAAATTTTTGCATCATGGTCTGAAAGCCAATCCATTTCAAGGATTATATCAAATTCAATCATGGGTATGACGATGAGATCAGCAGATAAATAACATTTATATGACCTAGTGGGAATTTATTCACAAAACTTTGTTGTGATGATACTTCCCTTGGGTGTTTTGAATGACAACTCCCTTGTTAATTCAAATTGAAAATATCTAATTTTCTTAGCAAACTGAGAAGATATGAAACTATTCGATGATCCATAATCAAATAAAGCATTGAATAAACTTGAAGAAACCATTAAATTACATGACACCACATCTTTCGAAGCTTCAACCTCAGCAGTAGTGATCGCATAAGTGTATCCTTTATCCCTTGTCCTTTTCTGAGGTAAGTTCCCTTGGATATTAGTACATTCATTTGCATAATTCCCCTTTTCTCTAAAATTGTAGCATTCAACATTGAAAGCCTCTTTCTTCCCCTTGCAATCACGTGCTTGGTGGCATGTTTCACCACATAGTTCTTTTCGTATCAGAAGTAGCTACTAGTGAATCCTTGAAGGCATGAATCTTTGAGTCGAGATTATGATCAAAGATTTTATTCAAGATAGTTGTTCACTATATTATTAAATATATGGATATGGTTAACATAGTGATAGTGGCGGAAAAGGGATCTTAATATAAATCCTACGGGAGGTAGTATATTTGTTTACATGGTAACAAGTGGGAACCCTAATGTTAAAAACAAGTGAAAGAGATATATATATATTCTCAGTGAGTTGGAACACCTCAAACTCATACTAATGAATTAGTTAATTTTCCAATAAGATCTGATTTTAAACCAAGTTGTTTCCAATGCGGTTCATTTATGTAAAAAAATAAAGAATATACACACCACTAAGTAATTATCACCACTACAGTAAGAAAGGGAATCTTAATACGTATCATCATAAAATTTTTGAGATTAGATAGTGGAATAGGCTCGAAATTTCCTTGGGTCTCTTATTCTCATATGAAATATCCCCATCAGACTAGTTCTCGTCCACAGACATGGGTGAACCATGACATTTCTAGGAACACTTCAGTTGTCCAGTCAACACCTCAGCAAAGAAGAAAGAGTTATCCTATGGTAGTTTATCAACAAATTTATAGAGTAGAGTAGGCTATCATAAGAGAGAAATCATGTACCTATATAGTGTGAGGTTACATTATTTTAAACTCTACTCTTATTCATGTCTTGTTTGATACTAGTGCATCACATTCTTTCATTGCTTCTTCTATGATCAAACAATTGGGATACATGTGTAAATTATGCATCATATAATGATTATTAAGAAACCCCTTTGAAGTAGGAGTGAAGTGGAATTAAATGAATAGAATTTTCCATTACCATTTATGCAATACATTTCTATAGGGTTTTATAGTCCTAGAGATGGATTTTTTTTTCTTGAATTTTTTCCATGGATTGGCTGGTTGGATTTAAATCCTATTGGACTGCTACGTGTGGAAGGTGACATTTACATACCCAGATGGATATCTTCATTTATTCAAGGGGGATTAGGATATAAAAACAAGTAGATAAGGAACTCTAGTGATAGTGTAAGAAACTATATCTAGTCAGTTAGCAGCAATGAACTTGGTCGTTGTAGATGAAATAGGAAATGGAGCTCTTCCCATTATAGTGGATCGATACCCGAATGTCTTTCCAAAAAAAATTCATTAGGTTACCACCTAAGAAGGAAATAAAATTTTCTATCAATTCACTCTTGGGAACAAGTACTATTTCACTACCATCTTACATAATGGATCCCACTGAGTTATGAGAGTTAAAGGTTCAACTAAAAGAATTTTAAAGTAAACAATTCATCAGACCTAGTACATCTCCTTTGGTGAAACCAATTTTATTTGTAAAGAAAGAAGGTGGTTATTTACTCTTATGTGTTGATTATAAAAATATGAATCAAGTTAAAGTCAAAAATCAATATCCTATTCCTTGAATCTATGATATGTTTGATCAATTAAAGGGATATAGTGGTTTTCTAAAATTTATATATGCCCGGGATATCTTCATCTTAGAGTCAGAAGAGAAGATATTCTGAAGACATAATTTTGGAGTCACTATGTCTATTGTGAATATGGAAACATAACCTTTGGTATAAAAAATATACCAAAAGTCTTCATGGAATTTATCACCCATATCTTCCATAGTTACCTCAACCCCTTTTTTTGTGTTTGTTATTAATATTCCACTTTACTCTCAAAATAGGAATGACCGTCAGGGGCACTTGGAGATTGTATTGAACACATTTTGGGACCATCATTTGTATTCTAAGTTTTCTAAGTGTGGCTTATGGATTAAATAATTTTATTTCCTTGTACATGTTAATTATTAATAATGAATATTATTTGACCCAATAAATATATAAGTAGAAATATCTTGCTAGCAACCAAATAATTTTTTTGAGATACACAGTTTTCTGGGATTATTAGGTTATTATTGTCACTTTGTTTTGGATTTATCTAGGCTTAATTCTCCTATGACAACATTAACAAGAAATTGTGATCCATTCTTATGGACTAATGACAATCAGAAATACTTTTTAGAGTTTAAATATTATCTCACATTGACACCCATCCTAATCTTTCCATAACCATGTTAGGTTTCTATGGTATATTGTGATGAGTTTGGTTCCAATCTTGGTTATTTTCTCATACAATGAGATAATGTTGTGAAATATGTTTCAATGTAGTATAAAATACATTAGAAACACTATTCAACATAATACTTATAATTATCTAGATCCTTCCATTACTTACAAACATGGAAACAATACCTCTTTAGAGAAAATTTCACAGTTTTCACTGAGTATAAAATTTAGAAATACAACTTTTCTCAATGATACTTGAACTTGAGGCAATGATGATGGATGAAGTACCTAGATATGTTTTATTTCAAATTGGTATACACACCTAGTAAATGTAATTCTATATAATATGGGTTGATTCGGAAATTATATAGCAAAGTGGTCTAAAAATATCATGACTAATGGAAACTGATGATTTCTATTACTAACATGTATCTGGATTGTGTTGTATAGAATTAAAATATAGTTTTATTACCAGTTAATATTGTTCCCAACTTTATGAATTTGGTAAAGGAGACTCAAACATCATATCCTAATTTTATCACCATTAGGTAAAACCTAAATAGCATGGAGACTTTTAATGACTAGACATAGGATGAAAACTCCTTGTTACATTTTTGGAATTGGATTGTAGTCCCTCAATCTTACTAGGAACAACTTATTTTTTCATATAACCATTTGAAATGGTCTATTAATTTGGGTATTCTAAAAATTTACAAGGAGATTGAGGTACATTTTTGTTGGTCAGGTATGAGATGCAAGATTTTAGATTGTGTAATGAAATTCTTAACTTGTCAACAGATAAAAGGTAAGCATAAATGACTGTTTGGTATGTTGTAGTCTATTCCTATACCTATATGGAAGTGGGAAAAAATTTCCATGGATGTTCTCATAGTCCTAATGAGAATTTTGTGAAATAATAATGTTATTTGGTTGATTGTGGATCGACTTACCAAGTCGGCACACTTTCTCCATATCAGAGAATAAAAAATGGTAGTGAATTTAGAAAAGTTGTACATCCAAGAAGTGGTCAAGTCACATGGAGTTCCAGGTTCGATTGTATCTGACAAAGATCCTTGTTTTACTTCTTGATTCTATTAATCTTTATAATAGTATCCCTAGAGTGAATTAACTATGAACATGTCATATCATTCATAAACTAATGGAAAGTCGGAATACACAATTTAAACATTGGAATATATGATCAGGTATTTTGTTCATATACTTTAGTGCCTCTTATGAAGATTATATGAATTTTGTAGAATTATATTATAATAGAAACTATCATGTGACAATATATATAGCCTCATTAAAGGAATTGTATGGACTCCCTTGTCATTCTCCACTATGTTTCATGGAAATAGGAGATACATCATTGATTGGACCAAGTCTTGTCTATGAGACTATAGAGAATATCTAAATGTTCCAGAAATATATGGATATATCTCAAAGCTGATAGAAGTCATATGTAGACAATAATTTATCTACCCTTATCTTTTGATGTGAGTGACCATGTATTCTTGAAAGTTTCATTGAGACTTTGTCATCGGTGCTTGGGAAGACAAGGGAAGTTTGCACCATGGTATATGGGACTATTCAAGATTGTTAAAAATATTGGAACTATGGGGTATCGGTGAGCCTTACCTCCAAGATTCATTGTTTTCCATAATTCCTTATTTATTTCTCAACTAAATAATAATCACTTGGATACTCTTCATGTGATCAGTTTGGATCAAGTTACTCTTGAGCCTAATGTAAATTTTATCCATGAACTGATTCATTTTTTGGATATATAAGAAAAGACCATACAAGGGAAATCTATTTCCTTAGTGTTAGATTAATGGAAGCATGTTCATGTTATTAGGTAAGCATAGCAATGGGAGAATTTTGTGTTGTATAAATTTCATTATCTATTCAAAATAAGAATTTATCACTAGCTTCCCAAGGATGGAAAGCCTAATGGTGGGGAGAATGTAACACCCCCAATTTGAGGTATGTCATTGTTTTATGCATTTATTTTATGTTTAGAGTCATTTAGATACACTTTTGGAGGATTTTTTATCAGTAAAGATAAAATAATATAGAATTAGGATATAGGAAAAATTCACGCTATGAATAGACCATTCATGATGTGAATTTGCACTGGACGGATGTCGTGATATGTTTCAAAGAATGAATGGTTTTTACCGGGTGAAGTGTTTATGTGACTCGTGAAATTAAAACCATTCACACCGTGAAATGGTTTTCTAGAAAAATAAAACTAAGGTGATGAGTTTTTTTTCATAAGTTACCTCTTAGAAATTCATATTGTGAACTCCCTTTACACGACATGAATTCATCTAGGTACATCCTATTTCAATACAGCCTTTAATTATAGATCTTCATTCATTTTCTACTTTCTTACTCTTAACTTCCAGGTTTACCTTAGGTGATTTTTAGTGATCTTCAATGTCCGAACTCTAATTCTAATGAATCTTTGGGCATTCAATTATGGAAATCAAAGATTAGGGTCTCATTATTCCTTCTCATCTTGGATCTATTTGGTTTTTATTTAATAGAAGTATATATTGATATTTTAATACCCAGATCTATGTGTTTTGATATGTTTTTATGAGATATTATTAGGATTTAAGAGTGGATAAGATTCAAGAGTTTAGGTCTATATAATTGTCTTAGATCCTTCATGTTAAGAAACTCAAGGCAAGTGGCTTCTCTCTAACTCTACTATTCTAGGACTTGGTGTATTGAGTTTTTATAAACATTCCTTATTTTTTATTTTTGGAAATCTATTGAGGATATTTATTTAAAAAATACCTATTATGGTGTGATTTTTAAAATGTTTTTTTTGAAAAATAGAAAAAAAAATATTTTGAAAGAATCTTAATGGGAATTTTTTTCAATAATTTTTTTGTTTGTACCTTGGTATAATTGTGTTAGCATGAGTTCATTTTCATGTGGGAAGAATTATGGTTGTAAGTTTCACTATAAAATAATTATAGAATCATGAAGGATCATGTTTGAAAGTTCCACCATCAAATTGGGTCACCAAGTGACAGCTTGGTGACAAGATGACTCGCCACTCACAAGTATAGGGATCCCCATGGTTGCATTTATATTGTGGGTGGGTGGGTGTGGAAATGGAATAATTATTCCAAGTGGTAAGAAGAGAAAAAAACTTGTTTAATTTTTTACTTAAGAGGAAATATTTTATCTTCTTTTCAATTATTTTATATAAAATGAGTTAACTTGTTCTTATCCTAGTTGTGTGTATTGTGAAGTCTCTATGGATTACCTAATCATTGTTATAATCATCCCTTCTTGGTTACTTTGGTGAATTTTTAGATATCTTCCACCACATTACAGGGAAGTGAAATGCTTCTTAATTCTCTAGTGGTGTTCCTTAACATTGTGGATTTGGTTGTTGGAGCTGGAGTTGAGGAGAGTCATCATCACGATCTGGAGTGGTTCTACTTTTTTGCCTAATTCTTTATGTTTGGAAACCTAAACCTTTCACTCTTATGTTTTCCTATTATGGATCTAATTTATATATTATTGGTATTTTATTAAGTTGGATGGTTATTTTCTCATGGATCATATATTTTTTCTTGTTAGTATGTATTTCTTGAGATGTTGTTGGGTTATTAGGAAAAAATTCCCCCCAGCATTCTCTTAAACCCATGGAATTTAATGTTAGCCTTTGGTGCCTTAGGGATTTCACTTAAGGTTAGTAGCAACTATGACCCTTCTAGGTCCAATGGGTGAGTGGTGGGATATTATATCTTGGTTATTGGGGTTGAGGTTATTATAATTGGTGTCATAGAAAGTTTAGTATAAATATTCAGAATTGAATTTTAAATGAACATAGCTAACATGATAATTGTGATAATCCTTTATAGAATTTTAGAAATTTTACTATTATAAGAATTTTATTTTATGGATTGATATTTACGATGATTGTGAGCTAACTTAGTGTGTGACATTATTTAGTGATGGTGCCTAAATTAAGAAAGGGAATCAACACCCATAATCAATGTAGGGATTTCCTTGTTGAGCAAGACAATATAACTGGTGTTAGAATAGAACAGATCATGTCTATATTAGAATAGTTGTCTTAGATTATGATGAATAACCATGTTCTTATAGAGTAATATATTATTCTATAGCATGATTCTCCTCTGTTATATTTCTTCATATGACATAAGCCTTCATATTTTAACGGAACTACTAATCCCTTTGTAGCTGAATAATGGATTAAGGCTCTCAAAAAGATATTCCAAGTTTTGGAATGTAATGAAAGTGAAAATTTTATTTTGAAAGTGTATTGTTTTAAAGGATATTTTGATCAATGGTGGTCATTGATCTATAAAACTAAATAGGTTGAAAAAGTAAAAATTATGGAATGAAGAACCTTTAATGTTATATTCTTCAAGAAATACTTTCCTCGAGAGAAATATGATGAAATGGTGAGGAGGTTCCTTATTTTAATGCATGAGGAAGAAGAAAGTGTAGCAGTGTTTAAGGATAACTTTACAAGATTAACTAGAAATTATTCACACTAAATATGATTATATAGTATCAAGTTTCATTAATATAGAGAAAAAAATTATAGATCTTATATCTTCAAGGGAAATCAAGAGAATAAAAGGTCATCTAAGTTCCAAGAAAAAAGGAACACATCAAAGAAGAAGGGAATACATAAATTTTCAATATGTAAAAATTATGGGAAAAAACATCCTAGAAATTTATTAAAGGGTGTGGGAGTTTGTTACAAATTTTGAGATAAGTGTCTTTTAGCTAATGAATATAAGAAAAATAAAGAAACCACTGATATCCAATGTGTTAATTATAAATAGATGGGTCATTATTTAAACCAGTTCTCTAATAATTAAGGGGACTTATTATAGAAGAATCCAGGGGGAGAAGGCTAAGTATATAGAATTGTTATAGCCAAAGTGTAATTTCCAAGTGATTTGGTTAAAGGTATACTTATTATCCAATCTATATGTGAAAATATTTTATTTGATTTAGGTTCTACCCAATCTTTCAAATATAAGGAATTTTCTAAGGATATCACATCACCACTGCAATGATTAGATGTTGAGTTAGTACTGAAAACTCTTAATGGTGGGATGATCGCATCTCAAGACTATATCTCCTATATGATAGAAGTTTATAGTAATTTTATTCCTGAAAATCTTATTATTCTTCCTTTAGTTGAATTTTATGTAATTTTGGGTATGGATTATCTCTTTCAGTATAGATCCCATATCAATTTTTGAGGAAGGGTGGTTACATTATATATTCCAAATCAACCTACGGTAGTCTTTCTATGTGAGTATAAATCTGAACTCCTAATGGAAATTACTTCCATGAAATGTGTTTTACTACCTATTCATGAGGTATATTTATCTCATATGGTTGGGGATAAACTCAACATTGAAGATATGTCTATTGTATATGAGTTTTTTGATGTCTTTCCAGAAGAGTTTCCTAGTATACCCCTAAATCATTAAATTGTGTTTTTAATAGAACCCATACCTGGTGCTACTCCTATTTCAAAAACTCCATATATAATGAACCTGATTGAGTTATAAAAACTAAAGAAGAAACTCTAGGAGAATCTAGATAATGGATTTATTTTTCCTAATGCTTCTCCATGGGGTGCACTAGTTCTTTTTGTTAAGAAGAGAGATGGGTCAACGTGTCTTTGCATTGATTATTAGTAACTTAAAAAATCACTATTAAGAATAAGTATCTTCTAACCCATATCAATGATCTGTTTAATCAATTATGATGAGCTCAATATTTTTCCGAGATTTATTTTCGGTCTGGATATTATAAACTAAGGGTCAAGAAGGGGGATATATCCAAGAAAACCTTTTGTATGTGGTATAGTCATTATGATTTTATAGTAATGTCATTTCGAATTACCAATGATCATGTTATATTCATGAATTTAATGAATAGAGTCTTTATAGATTACCTTGATTAGTTTTTGTTTGTCTTTATAGAATATATTCTTATATATTCAAAGAGAAAGTAATATTATGAAGAACTTTTGAGGATTGTGTGGATGACTCTGAGTAATGATAAGATATATTCCAAGTTTACCAAGTATGTATTTTGTCTTTAAAAAGTTTCATTCTTAGGCCATATAATCTTGAGTAAAGGTATATCAGTAGATCCTTCATAAATGGAAGTTATTTATAAATGGCCTAGACCAACCACGGTAATTTAGATCCATAGTTTTCTTGGGTTTTTTGGATACTACCAAATCTTTTAAGAGATTTATCATGACTATCTAGTCCAATCACCAAGTTTACTTATAAGGGGATTAAGTTCTTGTGGATGGATGGATGTTAGGAGAATTTTAAAGAGATAAAGATAATGTTGGTTAGAATACATGTGCTTACACTAGTCGATAATAGAGAAGGGTTTGTGATATATAGTGATGCATAAAATAAGGGACTAGGATGCTTACTCATGCATAGTGATATGGTTAAAGCTTATGTCTCTAGGAAATTGAAAATTCATGAGTAAAATTACTTGAATTGTGGTTTGGAGTTGACAATGGTAATTTTTTCATTGAAGATGTGGAATAATTGTCAATATGATGAAAGGTGTCATATATATAATGATTATAAGATCTTAAAGTATATATTTAAACAAAAAAAATTAATATGCACAAAAAAAGATTTCTATATTTGATTAAATATTATGAATTCTCAATACATTACCTCCCTGGAAAGGTGAACAAGGTGGTTGATGCTCTGAGTCAGAAGGGTTGTGTTAGTTTATCCGTTATGTGGGTTGAAAGAGATCAAATATCTGTGTATTTTTAGAAGTTGGATCATAAAATATTGAGGAAATGGGACAAATATTATCTTTCTAAGATGAATTTTCAACCATCCATCCATGAGAGGGTTAAAAGGCATAAATGGAATATGTGTAATTAGAGAAGAAGGTGAGGAATGTTCCTGAGTTCAACCATAATCATACTAGAATGATAAGGTTTAGAAACTGAGTATGTGTTTCATTAGTACTAGATTGAATAATGAGATATTGGATGAATTTAATAGTTCATCATTCTATATTCATCCTATAAGTACAAATATTTATAGATATCATAAAGAATATTTCTAGTGGGATAACATGGAAATGGATATTACAAAGTATGTATCTCAATGACCGATGTGCCTATGGAATCCCGCATCATAATACATAAACATGTAAAATATTATTATAATCTACTGGAAATAAATCTTCATGGGTTCACCCTAAGATAATTTTAATACATCTCAGATCCTAGGGACATACATCAAAGTAAAGGGTTGAGAATGAAGCCCAATAAGGGAATATGCAACAGAGACATATAGTTTGTGATCATGAGACATGTCAATAATAGAATGAGTCATAACAATAAGTTATGAACAATATTCATATAAAAATAATAAGAACATTAATCATAACATAGGAATGTGACTACAGCATTGAAATGGGACATTCATATGCATATCACCAAGGTTTATCACCAAGGTGTCATAAATTAAAATTACCAAGGTTACTCACCAAGGTATCATAAAACATGTCATATTTAGATATTAAATTCTTTAACTAATGCATTAGAGAACTATTAGGACACACAATTCATATTTATTAATTAATGTGATCCATATAGATCATAATAAAACATTTCATTAATAACCCATGGAGAATAAATAGTGGATTTCTTATCAAAATCACGACGTACAAAAGTGCTTAAAGACATGATCATTACATAATTATTAACTCACAAAAAGGGAATATGGGTTTCATATATGTAAATACCAAAATAAATAAATAATTTTTATATCTATTTGAATACTCGTGGAAAATAAAGAGGTTTGGGTATTCTCAAAAATAAAATAAATGAGAATTTATCAAGTAAAAGAGAGAGATTTGAAAAGTAAATTTGGCAGCATGATGGATATAAAATGTGGTTTTAGAATGGGGTAAAATCAAAGGTGAAAAAAGTATCCCATTGATAAAATACTATTATTACAGTAATGGGATAATATAAAGTAGTAAAAAGGAATTATTTTGGAAAAATAGAGGACATGCCACAAAAAGGGAACTTAAATGGAAAAGATAAGTGGATATTTTCCTTACCTTGAAGAGTTGTTCCTAAAACTTGAGGATGGAACCTTGGGGGCTTAAGGACACCTTGGGGGGGAATCCTTAGGAGGAAGAATCACCATAACTTCAGGTAGAATGGATTGGTAGTGCATGGTAATCGTGAAATGGGTGGGTATTTATATCAAAATAGGAGGAATTGTTTAATAATTTCCAAATATAGGTCTTAGAAATATAGGTTTTGTAAAACAAAAAACTATTGGATTACCTATGGTTTTTTCTCATGTTTTTGGAAATTTTGAGTAATATTGTATGATATTTTAATCTATTGGAACTTAAAATAATTTTTTAATACTTCTCTGGACAATGAAAAGTAAATGTTTCACAAAGTAATATTTCTAAATTAAATTTTCTATTTTTAGACTTTAGGAAGTCACTTATAGGTTTGGAAATTGATTAAAATATATTAAAATACATAATATTAATAAAAAAAATTGGTTGTAGATTAAGTTCAATTAATTATTACATCATTATAAAAGAAATATGAAGTCATAAAACATATCAAAAACCCAAAACTTATTTTTATTATTCACGGAAAAATAAAGTATTTTAGAAAATTCTCATAAATTCACCCTAACCTAATTTTTATGTGTTTATTTCAAATATAATTTTTATTTTTTCATAATAATTCTCTAAATATGATATTTTTAACTTTTAAATATAAACATCTGTATTTATTCAAAAATAGTAGTTTTTAAGACACGGTAAAATTTCTGACACTTATAAAAATTTTCCTATTCCTTTATAAAATTATTTTAAAATTTATATTTAAATAAGAGTGTTTTAAAAGACTATTTAATTAAACCAAATATTATTCAAAATACCTTATTTTATTATAAAAATGTGAATATTTTCTAAAAAAATTATGTTTTATTTGTATCTAGAAATTAATTTATCAAATTTGTCTCAAAAACACATATATTTTATTAAGAAAACTATTATTAAAATAGAATTTATGGAATATCCATTTTATTTATAAAAAGTAAATTAAACTTTAAGTAAATAATTCCTAGAAACATAACCCCTTATTACACCCATGTGCGCCCTAAGGGTAAGGCATGTGATGGCGGTAGTTTCATGGTCTGGCTTAGCTAACATCGACTGAGTGGTAATTTCCACTAACTTGAACTTATCTTATAGGAAATTTCATTCAAGCTTAACTTATTAAAGCTTGGCTTGGGATTGGTTAGGGGTGAACCCCAGTGATGTTACCTCTCTCCCAAGTTCTTACAAATGTGCTTCAAATTTTATGACTCTACTGGTTGAGGTCATCATTTCTTCTTTCTATATCAGTAATCCTTTGTCATTACTACTTATAAACACTAATTATAATGGTAAAATTTTCAATAATGGATATAGTTACCAATTTTCAAATTGACTAACGGTTATATTAACCAACGGTCACATTTGACCGATGGTCATATAATGGTCATATTTCCATTTATACCCTATAAATACCACTTTATTATTTCACTCAATATTCACTACAATTCCTCTTAAAGTTATATTTTCATTTCTTAATAGATTTATTGGTTTACTAATATTTTGTTTCATTTATATAATGTTTTACATGGGGGTGATTATTATAGCAGATTGGGGAAATCCATATTTTCCCATTTTATCTTTTCTATTTTATATTTTTTGTCCAATTGTAATGCCCATCATTTTAATAGGTTTCATAACTAACTAATGTAATGATATTTATTAATGAGATAAAAAAATTATTTCTCTATATTTTGAAGATGTATAATATTATATAATATATAACACACATTTATTCAGGAAAAAAATATCCTTTAAAAAGGTTGGGTTGTTAAATTTTCCTTCCTTAAGAAATTTCAACTCATATTCTTGATTGAGAATTAGTGAGGGCACTTCTGTTGCATTGCTTCATCTAGTTCTCATGTTTCCTCTTCATATTTATGGTTCCTCTACAACACTTTGAGAATGCGGGTAGTCTTGTTGCATAGAACCTTGTCTCTATGGTCTAAGTTCTCCAATAGCTTCTCCTTATAAAAGAGGTCATGTTCTAGTTATAACACCTCCAGATTCAGTACATGTGAGGGATCAGGTATGTAATTCCTTAAGAGAGATATGTAGACTACATCATGTACTTGAGATAGATATGGTAGAAGTGCTAGCTGATTGTCCACTACTTCAATGAGATCAAGGATTTCAAATGGGATAATGTACCTAGGTATAAGCTTCCCTTTCTTTATAAATTGCATGACTCTCTTCCATAGTGATATCCAAAGGAAAAAAATTTCTCCAACATCAAACCTTAAGTCCCTTCGATGATTTTCATCATATATCTTATGTCGACTCTAAGAATCATTTATGTGTTATTATATGGAATGAACCTTTCATATCATCTTTTGTACAATATCAGGCCCAAGTAGCTTATTCTCACCAACTTCATCCCAACAAGTATGATTTCTTCATCTATTTCCATATAGAGATTTATATGGTTTCATTTGAATATCGATTGGAATATTTTTTTTATACGAGAACTCAAGTAATGAGGGGTGTTGATCCAATCCACCTTTAAAATCCATTGAGCATGTCCTTAGCATTTACTTGAATGTCTGAATAGTCCTTTCATATTGGCCTTCATTTTGGGGGTGATAGACCATACTGAAGTTCAATTCAATCATCAAATCATGTTGAAGACTTATCTAGAATTTATAGGTGAACCTTGGATCATGATTATAAATGATAGAAAGTGGTTCCCCATGCAGCCTCACCACTTCCTTTATGTATATCTTGGAAAGTTGTTCAAGAGAGAAATCTTCTTGAATAGTGATGAAATGGGAATTATTAGTGAGTTGATCCACTATAACTCATATCGTATTGTTTACTTCATGTATTTTTGGGAGAGTAGTGATTAATTCCATAGTGATATTATCCCACTTCCATGTTGGCATAGGTAGTGGTTTCAATACCCCTTTAGTAAGTTGTCACTCTGCCTTCACTTATTGACATACCAAGCACCTTATAGTGTAGTCAGAAATCTCCCTTTTCATATTATCCCACCAATAATGATCATGAAGGTCCTTATAAATTTTAATGATTATAGTATGTATATAGAATGTAGATTTATGAGATTCATACATCAGATCCTTCTTTATCTTCAGGATAGATGGAACACATATCCTTGTATGAAATTTTAGTAAACCTTCTTGATCAATATTGAACACAGGAAACTTACCATTCTTAAAAGTATTTATCTTATTTTATATCAAAGTATCTTCTCTTTTAGATCTATTGATCTTCTTTAGTAATGATGGTTGAGAAATAATTTGATATAGGATTAATTATTTTCCTTCCCTTATGATTCTCATGTCCAACCTTATTAGGTCTTTGATCAATTGATATCCTTGAATCCTCATAATTTTTAGTAAAATAGGTTATTTCCTACTTAATGCATCAGTGATTTTGTTTTATCTTCTGGGGTGATAATTAATTGAACATTCATAGTATTTAAGAAGTTCCAACCATATCCTTTTTCTCATATTAAATTTTTTTTTTTGAATATATACTTAAAACTTTTTTGGTCCATGTATATATCATATTTCTACCCATAAATATAGTACATTCATATATTTAGAGAGAAAAATAATTGTAGCTAACTTCAGGTCATGCATAGGATAATTTTTCTCATGTGGCTTTAGCTTTCAATGTGCATAAGCGGTAACCTTTTCATTTATCATGAGGACACACCCAATACATTTTAGATATGCATCAATATAAATAAAAAAAATCTTCTCTGATAGTGGGTAGAGTTAACATAGGTGCACTAACCAATATCTTCTTTAGTTCTTTGAAACTTTCTTCATATTCCTTTGTCCAAATGAACTTATCTACTTTTCGAGTTAACTTGGTTAGTGGATTAAAATATCATGAAAATTTTTTCAAAAACATATTATAATATCCTACTAAAATAAGGAAATTATGAATCTAAATTACCATAGTAGGATGAGGCCACTCCTATAAAGCCTTTGTATTAGCAGGTTCAACTAATATTCCTTCATTAGTTATAATGTGCACCAAGAATGAAACTTCTTGTAACCAAAATTCACATTTTCTGAATTTTGAAAATAGTTTCTACTTCCTCAGAGTTTTCAACATAACCCTTATATGATCTTTATGCTCCTCATGACTTCTAGAATATATCATAATATCATCAATAAAAACTACCGTGAATTTATCAAGGTAGTACTTAAAGACTTTATTTATCAAATCTATAAATATTGAGGGATCATTAGTCAAGTCGAATGGCATAACAGTAAACTCATAATTTCCATATCTTGTTCAAAAGTTAGTATTTGGAATATCTTATTTCTTCGCACTTAATTGATGATACCCAGATTGGAGGTTAATCTTGGATAATAATTGAGTCCCTCAAAGTGGGTCAAATAAATCATCAATCCTTAGGGGAGGGTACTTGTTCTTCATTGTGATCCCATTATGTTATCTATAATCGATGAATAGTCATATTGATCCATCCTTATTCTTTATAAATAGAACAGGTGCTTCATAAGGAGACACACTTGGTCAGATAAATCCCTTCTCCAAAATAATTTTATTTTTTTCTTTAATTCCTCTAACTTCACATTTTTTCTATATGGGTTCTTTGATATTATCTTGGAGAAAGGTATGAGTTTGATGGAGAACTCTACCTCACTTTGTGGGTGTGGTCTGGGTAACACTTTAAGAAATAAATCAATGTATTCCTAAATAATGAGGACATTATCTATCTTTATACTTTCATTTCCTTCTCCCTATTCACTAATCATCTCTATAAATAAGGCTATGGGAGGTGCTTCTAGAAAAATCTCATGCCAGTATATCTCTCCTTTGAAAATGACTATAGGTTTTAAATTAAAGACTACTCAAATTTCCTTTTTCTGTAGTTGACATTAGCATTATACTTTGAGATCCAGTTCATCCCCAGTATAGTGTCAAATTCCACCATTGGAATGACTACTATATTTTCATTGAGATTTTACTCACCAAAGTTAATACTATAGTTTATATGCACTATTTATGTGAGGATAGTACCTCCAAGAGTCTTGACTAATAACTTTTCTTCTAGCAGTCTAGGGATTGATTCTATATTCTTTAAAACACTGATTAAATAAAGGAATGCATAGAACTAGAATAAAAAAATTACTTGCAATCTTTGAGAGCACAATGAGTGTACCTGCCACCACATAATTTGGAGCCTCTACTTCAATCATTGTTATAAAAAAATATTAACCTTTCGTCCTTGGCCTATTCTATGGTTAAAGGTTGTTTCCCTCTTTTATCTTCTGATTTGGATATTGATTGGAAAATTTCACAAGTTGTCCACACTTGAAGAATTGAACTTCTGGTTGGGCCTTCACCATCTCCCCTTTGTTGTTAGTGTTGAGAAGTTGAGTTTTCACTTCACTATGACAGTTCTTAGCTATATGCATGTCTTGTAATTCCCCGACATCAGTTACCCAGAGTCAGTGCATTATTACATAACATTGGCATGATACAAGGAATCATGTCCTGAAAGACCGATTAGTTTAGTAGCCTTGGAAGTACTAGATACATTCATAAGTTTTACATTACATCATGAAATAAAAACATCAACAACATTTTGTCCCCTTTGAACACACTTATATCATTATCCTATCCATGAAGGTCAACCATTAAAAATTTCTTCACCCCCTGGGAAAAATAAAACATAGAAAGGGGTGAGCTCAGATGCTCAGTAAGGATAACAATATAGCAGAAACATTCATAAATAAGTTTAAACATTTAAGGAAATGTATAAGAATAAAACAAAAGCCTTTTAAACTTAAATTTCATCATAATATGGAAAATATAAAATCAAATAATGTCATAATCACGTGCAATTTTAAAAATGGTTTAGTTATTAAACTTTTAATTTAACTCTTTTAACTCTTCTTTAAATAAAATAATAATAAATGTCCTCATCTAATCCAAGTGGACCAAAGGGGATCATATTTTATTCCTAAGGTTGTTTTTGGTTGAATTAAACTTATCCTATAGAATTAGGACATTTGTAAGGGTAATTATGATATCATTTTTACCCTTAATTAAGCTATTTACTTTTAACTGTGGTAAATAAAAGTCAAAAGTTACTATTCACCAAAAATTATTTTCATCTTATTGAACCAAATTTTACTTAATTATATTAATTGTTTCTCTCGGATTTTTGAAATTCAACTCACAGAAGCGGTAAAATTAAGTTTTATGAAAATTTGTAAATGCTCCTAGGAGGTGGTAAAAGATGGTAAAAAGTTCAATAAAATTTTTATATATCAAAACTTATTATAAAATGACTCCAATGAATTACGTTGAACTTATATAGGTATTATGTATCTATTTTGACCTAAAATAAATTTAAATAAAATAAATAATTATTTAAATAAAAAGTTGGTTTTAAACAATAACTTAGTGTTTTTCACTATTCATCAAAAATTGAAGGTTTTCAGAAAAATACCAAAAATTCACCCTAAGCTAATTTCGATATTCCGAATCCAAAAATGAAGTCCATTTTGAAAGATAAAATTTATAAAATTTCAAAAAGTGTGTATTACTATTCATAACAGCCATTTTGATTGGTTGTGGTGTGTTTGAACTCGAAGTTATGTACAACATAAGTTATTGTATTATTCAAAGGGAAACGTACCGTGGAAGCTTGGGGTGTTACATTCTCCCTTACTTAAAATAATTTCATCCTAGAAATATCTAGAATATTACTACATAAAAAGATAAGGGTGGTTCTTCATCATAAGTTCCTTGGGTTCCCATGTTGCCTCTTCCATCTTATGGTTACTCCATATAACTTTTACTAGACGAGTCATCTAGTTTCTCAACACTTGTTCTCTTGTATCAAGAATCTTGACAGGATCTTCACAATAAGACAGATCTGGTTCAAGTTCAATTTCCTCATAGGTGAGTACATGTGTTGGGTCAGGCATGTATTTTCTCAACAGTGATATGTGTAACACATCATGAACTTTGGAAATACTTGGGGGAATTTCCAAACGATAAGCTACAACTCCAATTCATTCTAGAATTTTGAAAGCTCTGATGTACCTGGGACTTAATTTACCCTTCTTACCGAATCGTATAACTCCCTTCCATGGAGATGCCTTCAGGAAAACATGATCTTATACCTGAAATTCCAAATCCTTCCTTCAGTTATCGGCATAGCGCTTCTACCTACTTTGAGCTGCTTTGATGTGGGTTTGGATATCCTTCACATTTTCCATCGTTTCCTCAACAAGTTCTGGGCCTACGAGTTTTCTTTCACCAACATCATCCCAACAAGTTGGTGAGCGACATCTCTTTCCATATAATGCTTCATATGGTTCCATATGAATACTTGAATGGAAGCTATTATTATAGGAAAATTCTACCAGAGGTAAATATTGATCCCATGTACCTTGAAAGTCAAGTGAGAAAGATCTCAACATGTCTTCTAAGGTTTGAATAGTTTATTCTGATTTTCCATCGGTTTGAGGGTGGTAGGTAGTGCTCAAATGAAGTTCAGTATCCAAGGATTTATGAAGACTTTTCCAGAATCTTGATGTAAAATGGGAATCACGATCAGAAACAATTGATAGAGGTACACCATGGAGTCTTATAACTTCATTAATATATATTATTTCTAGACGTTCAAGTGGAAAATATTCTCTTATAGAAAGAAAATGTGATGACTTGGTAAAACGATCAAGAATGACCCATATTGCATCATTCATTCTAGGAGTCTTTGGTAGCCCCATGACAAAGTCCATCGTAATATTATCCCATTTCCACTCAGGTACAGGAAGAGGTTTCATGACTCCTCCAGGCTGTTGCTTTCCATATTTCACTTGTTGACAAACCATACATCTTTACACAAAATCAGCAATCTCTCTCTTTATGTTGTCCCGCCAAAAATGTTCCTTTAAATCTCTATACATCTTAGTGCTCCCAGGGTGTATAGAGAAATTGGATCTATGAGAATCATCCAAAAATTCCCTTTGTAGATCAGGTATGTTAGGAACACAAAGTCTCTTCCCAAATTTCAAAATTCCATCTTCATATATGAAATCACTCAATCTCCCATCATTCACAGCTTTAATTTTATTTTGAAACTCCTCATCGCCAGTCTAAGAACTCTTTATCCTTTCTAGTAAATATGGTTTGGCAACCATTTAAAGAATTATTGATGTTTCTCCTTCCATGGTTGTTCTCATATCCATCTTTACTAGATCCATGAAAATAAGATCCCTTTCAACTCTCATTTTATTCAAAACTCCATGATCCTTTCTACTCAAAGCATCTGACAACTTATTTGCCTTCCCCGAGTGGTAGTGTATAGTGAAATCATAATCCTTGAGTAGTTCAAGCCATAATTTTTGCCTCATGTTGAGTTATTTCTATGAGAAAATATACTTTAAACTCTTGTCATCAATATAAATATCACATTTTTCACCATAGAGATAGTGTCTTCATATTTTTAGATCAAATATTACAGCTTCTAACTCAAGTTCATGAGTAATATAGTTTTTCTCATGAATTTTTAGCTGTTGTGATGCATAGGTAATAACTCTATCATTCTACATAAGGACACTACCAAGTCCTTTCTTTGAAGCATCACTATAAATAACAAACTCAGTGTTCCCTGGTGGTAGAGTCAAGATAGGATCATTGACTAATCTTCTCTTAAGTTCTTAAAAACATTCTTCACACTCTTTTGTCCAAATAAATTTAACCCCTTTACGTGTGAGCTTGGTTAATGGGTTAGCCAACCAGGAAAATTTTTGGACTAAACGTCGATAATAACCCACTAAACCAATAAAATTGTGTGCCTCGGTTATATTCGTTGGTGTTGGACATTCTTGGATTGACTTGGTCTTTGAAGGATCAACATAGATTCCATCCTTAGAGACAATATGGACAAGAAAATAAATATCTTGAATCCAGAATTCACACTTGCTAAACTTCCCATATAATTCATTTCTTTTAAGAGTCTTTAGAATACTACACAAGTGTTTTTCATGATATTTGTAGCTTTTTGAGTGTACCATGATATCATTAATAAATACCACTACAAAGTCATCAAGATATTCCATGAAAACTCGATTCATTAGATCCATGAAGATACAGGGTGCATTAGTCAATCCAAAAGGCATTACTATAAACTCGTAATGCTCGTACCTGGTTCGAAATGCTATTTTCGGAATGTCTTCCTTATTTACACACAACTGATGATATCCAAATAGAAGGTCAACATTTGAAAAATATTGATCTCTATGAAGTTGGTTGAATAAATCATCAATGTGAGGTAGGGGATACTTTTTCTTTATTGTTATAGCATATATCTCCCTGTAATCAATGCACAGCCTCATAGATCCATCTTTCTTCTTAACAAAAAGAATGGGGGCTCCCCATGGAGAAAAACTAGGGAGAATAAATACCTCATTACTCAATTCCTCTAGTTGTTTCTTTAGTTCCATTAATTACACGGTATCCATTCTATAAGGGGTCTTTGATATAGGCCTTGAACCAGGAATTAAATCAATGGAAAACTCAATTTCTCATTCTGGAGGATTTCCAGGTAAATCCTCTGGAAACACATAAACATATTCTTGAACAATAGGTATGTCCTCTATTAGAACATTATTTTCCTTACCTATAGTTATTTAATTCTCTTCTTCCCCAATAATTGAATTTAGTAGAGCTACTGGGGGTATATCTAGATAAGAATCAGGTGGTGATGTTTCTGCTCTAAAGATAAGGTCTTCCTTATCATCATCGAAAATTGTAACCTCCTTCTTTTTATAATAAATTTTTGCATCATGGTCTGAAAGCCAATCCATTTCAAGGATTATATCAAATTCAATCATGGGTATGACGATGAGATCAGCAGATAAATAACATTTATATGACCTAGTGGGAATTTATTCACAAAACTTTGTTGTGATGATACTTCCCTTGGGTGTTTTGAATGACAACTCCCTTGTTAATTCAAATTGAAAATATCTAATTTTCTTAGCAAACTGAGAAGATATGAAACTATTCGATGATCCATAATCAAATAAAGCATTGAATAAACTTGAAGAAACCATTAAATTACATGACACCACATCTTTCGAAGCTTCAACCTCAGCAGTAGTGATCGCATAAGTGTATCCTTTATCCCTTGTCCTTTTCTGAGGTAAGTTCCCTTGGATATTAGTACATTAATTTGCATAATTCCCCTTTTCTCTAAAATTGTAGCATTCAACATTGAAAGCCTCTTTCTTCCCCTTGCAATCACGTGCTTGGTGGCATGTTTCACCACATAGTTCTTTTCGTATCAGAAGTAGCTACCAGTGAATCCTTGAAGGCATGAATCTTTGAGTCGAGATTATGATCAAAGATTTTATTCAAGATAGTTGTTCACTATATTATTAAATATATGGATATGGTTAACATAGTGATAGTGGCGGAAAAGGGATCTTAATATAAATCCTACGGGAGGTAGTATATTTGTTTACATGGTAACAAGTGGGAACCCTAATGTTAAAAACAAGTGAAAGAGATATATATATATTCTCAGTGAGTTGGAACACCTCAAACTCATACTAATGAATTAGTTAATTTTCCAATAAGATCTGATTTTAAACCAAGTTGTTTCCAATGCGGTTCATTTATGTAAAAAAATAAAGAATATACACACCACTAAGTAATTATCACCACTACAGTAAGAAAGGGAATCTTAATACGTATCATCATAAAATTTTTGAGATTAGATAGTGGAATAGGCTCGAAATTTCCTTGGGTCTCTTATTCTCATATGAAATATCCCCATCAGACTAGTTCTCGTCCACAGACATGGGTGAACCATGACATTTCTAGGAACACTTCAGTTGTCCAGTCAACACCTCAGCAAAGAAGAAAGAGTTATCCTATGGTAGTTTATCAACAAATTTATAGAGTAGAGTAGGCTATCATAAGAGAGAAATCATGTACCTATATAGTGTGAGGTTACATTATTTTAAACTCTACTCTTATTCATGTCTTGTTTGATACTAGTGCATCACATTCTTTCATTGCTTCTTCTATGATCAAACAATTGGGATACATGTGTAAATTATGCATCATATAATGATTATTAAGAAACCCCTTTGAAGTAGGAGTGAAGTGGAATTAAATGAATAGAATTTTCCATTACCATTTATGCAATACATTTCTATAGGGTTTTATAGTCCTAGAGATGGATTTTTTTTCTTGAATTTTTTCCATGGATTGGCTGGTTGGATTTAAATCCTATTGGACTGCTACGTGTGGAAGGTGACATTTACATACCCAGATGGATATCTTCATTTATTCAAGGGGGATTAGGATATAAAAACAAGTAGATAAGGAACTCTAGTGATAGTGTAAGAAACTATATCTAGTCAGTTAGCAGCAATGAACTTGGTCGTTGTAGATGAAATAGGAAATGGAGCTCTTCCCATTATAGTGGATCGATACCCGAATGTCTTTCCAAAAAAAATTCATTAGGTTACCACCTAAGAAGGAAATAAAATTTTCTATCAATGCACTCTTGGGAACAAGTACTATTTCACTACCATCTTACATAATGGATCCCACTGAGTTATGAGAGTTAAAGGTTCAACTAAAAGAATTTTAAAGTAAACAATTCATCAGACCTAGTACATCTCCTTTGGTGAAACCAATTTTATTTGTAAAGAAAGAAGGTGGTTATTTACTCTTATGTGTTGATTATAAAAATATGAATCAAGTTAAAGTCAAAAATCAATATCCTATTCCTTGAATCTATGATATGTTTGATCAATTAAAGGGATATAGTGGTTTTCTAAAATTTATATATGCCCGGGATATCTTCATCTTAGAGTCAGAAGAGAAGATATTCTGAAGACATAATTTTGGAGTCACTATGTCTATTGTGAATATGGAAACATAACCTTTGGTATAAAAAATATACCAAAAGTCTTCATGGAATTTATCACCCATATCTTCCATAGTTACCTCAACCCCTTTTTTTGTGTTTGTTATTAATATTCCACTTTACTCTCAAAATAGGAATGACCGTCAGGGGCACTTGGAGATTGTATTGAACACATTTTGGGACCATCATTTGTATTCTAAGTTTTCTAAGTGTGGCTTATGGATTAAATAATTTTATTTCCTTGTACATGTTAATTATTAATAATGAATATTATTTGACCCAATAAATATATAAGTAGAAATATCTTGCTAGCAACCAAATAATTTTTTTGAGATACACAGTTTTCTGGGATTATTAGGTTATTATTGTCACTTTGTTTTGGATTTATCTAGGCTTAATTCTCCTATGACAACATTAACAAGAAATTGTGATCCATTCTTATGGACTAATGACAATCAGAAATACTTTTTAGAGTTTAAATATTATCTCACATTGACACCCATCCTAATCTTTCCATAACCATGTTAGGTTTCTATGGTATATTGTGATGAGTTTGGTTCCAATCTTGGTTATTTTCTCATACAATGAGATAATGTTGTGAAATATGTTTCAATGTAGTATAAAATACATTAGAAACACTATTCAACATAATACTTATAATTATCTAGATCCTTCCATTACTTACAAACATGGAAACAATACCTCTTTAGAGAAAATTTCACAGTTTTCACTGAGTATAAAATTTAGAAATACAACTTTTCTCAATGATACTTGAACTTGAGGCAATGATGATGGATGAAGTACCTAGATATGTTTTATTTCAAATTGGTATACACACCTAGTAAATGTAATTCTATATAATATGGGTTGATTCGGAAATTATATAGCAAAGTGGTCTAAAAATATCATGACTAATGGAAACTGATGATTTCTATTACTAACATGTATCTGGATTGTGTTGTATAGAATTAAAATATAGTTTTATTACCAGTTAATATTGTTCCCAACTTTATGAATTTGGTAAAGGAGACTCAAACATCATATCCTAATTTTATCACCATTAGGTAAAACCTAAATAGCATGGAGACTTTTAATGACTAGACATAGGATGAAAACTCCTTGTTACATTTTTGGAATTGGATTGTAGTCCCTCAATCTTACTAGGAACAACTTATTTTTTCATATAACCATTTGAAATGGTCTATTAATTTGGGTGTTCTAAAAATTTACAAGGAGATTGAGGTACATTTTTGTTGGTCAGGTATGAGATGCAAGATTTTAGATTGTGTAATGAAATTCTTAACTTGTCAACAGATAAAAGGTAAGCATAAATGACTGTTTGGTATGTTGTAGTCTATTCCTATACCTATATGGAAGTGGGAAAAAATTTCCATGGATGTTCTCATAGTCCTAATGAGAATTTTGTGAAATAATAATGTTATTTGGTTGATTGTGGATCGACTTACCAAGTCGGCACACTTTCTCCATATCAGAGAATAAAAAATGGTAGTGAATTTAGAAAAGTTGTACATCCAAGAAGTGGTCAAGTCACATGGAGTTCCAGGTTCGATTGTATCTGACAAAGATCCTTGTTTTACTTCTTGATTCTATTAATCTTTATAATAGTATCCCTAGAGTGAATTAACTATGAACATGTCATATCATTCATAAACTAATGGAAAGTCGGAATACACAATTTAAACATTGGAATATATGATCAGGTATTTTGTTCATATACTTTAGTGCCTCTTATGAAGATTATATGAATTTTGTAGAATTATATTATAATAGAAACTATAATGTGACAATATATATAGCCTCATTAAAGGAATTGTATGGACTCCCTTGTCATTCTCCACTATGTTTCATGGAAATAGGAGATACATCATTGATTGGACCAAGTCTTGTCTATGAGACTATAGAGAATATCTAAATGTTCCAGAAATATATGGATATATCTCAAAGCTGATAGAAGTCATATGTAGACAATAATTTATCTACCCTTATCTTTTGATGTGAGTGACCATGTATTCTTGAAAGTTTCATTGAGACTTTGTCATCGGTGCTTGGGAAGACAAGGGAAGTTTGCACCATGGTATATGGGACTATTCAAGATTGTTAAAAATATTGGAACTATGGGGTATCGGTGAGCCTTACCTCCAAGATTCATTGTTTTCCATAATTCCTTATTTATTTCTCAACTAAATAATAATCACTTGGATACTCTTCATGTGATCAGTTTGGATCAAGTTACTCTTGAGCCTAATGTAAATTTTATCCATGAACTGATTCATTTTTTGGATATATAAGAAAAGACCATACAAGGGAAATCTATTTCCTTAGTGTTAGATTAATGGAAGCATGTTCATGTTATTAGGTAAGCATAGCAATGGGAGAATTTTGTGTTGTATAAATTTCATTATCTATTCAAAATAAGAATTTATCACTAGCTTCCCAAGGATGGAAAGCCTAATGGTGGGGAGAATGTAACACCCCCAATTTGAGGTATGTCATTGTTTTATGCATTTATTTTATGTTTAGAGTCATTTAGATACACTTTTGGAGGATTTTTTATCAGTAAAGATAAAATAATATAGAATTAGGATATAGGAAAAATTCACGCTATGAATAGACCATTCATGATGTGAATTTGCACTGGACGGATGTCGTGATATGTTTCAAAGAATGAATGGTTTTTACCGGGTGAAGTGTTTATGTGACTCATGAAATTAAAACCATTCACACCGTGAAATGGTTTTCTAGAAAAATAAAACTAAGGTGATGAGTTTTTTTTCATAAGTTACCTCTTAGAAATTCATATTGTGAACTCCCTTTACACGACATGAATTCATCTAGGTACATCCTATTTCAATACAGCCTTTAATTATAGATCTTCATTCATTTTCTACTTTCTTACTCTTAACTTCCAGGTTTACCTTAGGTGATTTTTAGTGATCTTCAATGTCCGAACTCTAATTCTAATGAATCTTTGGGCATTCAATTATGGAAATCAAAGATTAGGGTCTCATTATTCCTTCTCATCTTGGATCTATTTGGTTTTTATTTAATAGAAGTATATATTGATATTTTAATACCCAGATCTATGTGTTTTGATATGTTTTTATGAGATATTATTAGGATTTAAGAGTGGATAAGATTCAAGAGTTTAGGTCTATATAATTGTCTTAGATCCTTCATGTTAAGAAACTCAAGGCAAGTGGCTTCTCTCTAACTCTACTATTCTAGGACTTGGTGTATTGAGTTTTTATAAACATTCCTTATTTTTTATTTTTGGAAATCTATTGAGGATATTTATTTAAAAAATACCTATTATGGTGTGATTTTTAAAATGTTTTTTTTGAAAAATAGAAAAAAAAATATTTTGAAAGAATCTTAATGGGAATTTTTTTCAATAATTTTTTTGTTTGTACCTTGGTATAATTGTGTTAGCATGAGTTCATTTTCATGTGGGAAGAATTATGGTTGTAAGTTTCACTATAAAATAATTATAGAATCATGAAGGATCATGTTTGAAAGTTCCACCATCAAATTGGGTCACCAAGTGACAGCTTGGTGACAAGATGACTCACCACTCACAAGTATAGGGATCCCCATGGTTGCATTTATATTGTGGGTGGGTGGGTGTGGAAATGGAATAATTATTCCAAGTGGTAAGAAGAGAAAAAAACTTGTTTAATTTTTTACTTAAGAGGAAATATTTTATCTTCTTTTCAATTATTTTATATAAAATGAGTTAACTTGTTCTTATCCTAGTTGTGTGTATTGTGAAGTCTCTATGGATTACCTAATCATTGTTATAATCATCCCTTCTTGGTTACTTTGGTGAATTTTTAGATATCTTCCACCACATTACAGGGAAGTGAAATGCTTCTTAATTCTCTAGTGGTGTTCCTTAACATTGTGGATTTGGTTGTTGGAGCTGGAGTTGAGGAGAGTCATCATCACGATCTGGAGTGGTTCTACTTTTTTGCCTAATTCTTTATGTTTGGAAACCTAAACCTTTCACTCTTATGTTTTCCTATTATGGATCTAATTTATATATTATTGGTATTTTATTAAGTTGGATGGTTATTTTCTCATGGATCATATATTTTTTCTTGTTAGTATGTATTTCTTGAGATGTTGTTGGGTTATTAGGAAAAAATTCCCCCCAGCATTCTCTTAAACCCATGGAATTTAATGTTAGCCTTTGGTGCCTTAGGGATTTCACTTAAGGTTAGTAGCAACTATGACCCTTCTAGGTCCAATGGGTGAGTGGTGGGATATTATATCTTGGTTATTGGGGTTGAGGTTATTATAATTGGTGTCATAGAAAGTTTAGTATAAATATTCAGAATTGAATTTTAAATGAACATAGCTAACATGATAATTGTGATAATCCTTTATAGAATTTTAGAAATTTTACTATTATAAGAATTTTATTTTATGGATTGATATTTACGATGATTGTGAGCTAACTTAGTGTGTGACATTATTTAGTGATGGTGCCTAAATTAAGAAAGGGAATCAACACCCATAATCAATGTAGGGATTTCCTTGTTGAGCAAGACAATATAACTGGTGTTAGAATAGAACAGATCATGTCTATATTAGAATAGTTGTCTTAGATTATGATGAATAACCATGTTCTTATAGAGTAATATATTATTCTATAGCATGATTCTCCTCTGTTATATTTCTTCATATGACATAAGCCTTCATATTTTAACGGAACTACTAATCCCTTTGTAGCTGAATAATGGATTAAGGCTCTCAAAAAGATATTCCAAGTTTTGGAATGTAATGAAAGTGAAAATTTTATTTTGAAAGTGTATTGTTTTAAAGGATATTTTGATCAATGGTGGTCATTGATCTATAAAACTAAATAGGTTGAAAAAGTAAAAATTATGGAATGAAGAACCTTTAATGTTATATTCTTCAAGAAATACTTTCCTCGAGAGAAATATGATGAAATGGTGAGGAGGTTCCTTATTTTAATGCATGAGGAAGAAGAAAGTGTAGCAGTGTTTAAGGATAACTTTACAAGATTAACTAGAAATTATTCACACTAAATATGATTATATAGTATCAAGTTTCATTAATATAGAGAAAAAAATTATAGATCTTATATCTTCAAGGGAAATCAAGAGAATAAAAGGTCATCTAAGTTCCAAGAAAAAAGGAACACATCAAAGAAGAAGGGAATACATAAATTTTCAATATGTAAAAATTATGGAAAAAAACATCCTAGAAATTTATTAAAGGGTGTGGGAGTTTGTTACAAATTTTGAGATAAGTGTCTTTTAGCTAATGAATATAAGAAAAATAAAGAAACCACTGATATCCAATGTGTTAATTATAAATAGATGGGTCATTATTTAAACCAGTTCTCTAATAATTAAGGGGACTTATTATAGAAGAATCCAGGGGGAGAAGGCTAAGTATATAGAATTGTTATAGCCAAAGTGTAATTTCCAAGTGATTTGGTTAAAGGTATACTTATTATCCAATCTATATGTGAAAATATTTTATTTGATTTAGGTTCTACCCAATCTTTCAAATATAAGGAATTTTCTAAGGATATCACATCACCACTGCAATGATTAGATGTTGAGTTAGTACTGAAAACTCTTAATGGTGGGATGATCGCATCTCAAGACTATATCTCCTATATAATAGAAGTTTATAGTAATTTTATTCTTGAAAATCTTATTATTCTTCCTTTAGTTGAATTTTATGTAATTTTGGGTATGGATTATCTCTTTCAGTATAGATCCCATATCAATTTTTGAGGAAGGGTGGTTACATTATATATTCCAAATCAACCTACGGTAGTCTTTCTATGTGAGTATAAATCTGAACTCCTAATGGAAATTACTTCCATGAAATGTGTTTTACTACCTATTCATGAGGTATATTTATCTCATATGGTTGGGGATAAACTCAACATTGAAGATATGTCTATTGTATATGAGTTTTTTGATGTCTTTCCAGAAGAGTTTCCTAGTATACCCCTAAATCATTAAATTGTGTTTTTAATAGAACCCATACCTGGTGCTACTCCTATTTCAAAAACTCCATATATAATGAACCTGATTGAGTTATAAAAACTAAAGAAGAAACTCTAGGAGAATCTAGATAATGGATTTATTTTTCCTAATGCTTCTCCATGGGGTGCACTAGTTCTTTTTGTTAAGAAGAGAGATGGGTCAACGTGTCTTTGCATTGATTATTAGTAACTTAAAAAATCACTATTAAGAATAAGTATCTTCTAACCCATATCAATGATCTGTTTAATCAATTATGATGAGCTCAATATTTTTCCGAGATTTATTTTCGGTCTGGATATTATAAACTAAGGGTCAAGAAGGGGGATATATCCAAGAAAACCTTTTGTATGTGGTATAGTCATTATGATTTTATAGTAATGTCATTTCGAATTACCAATGATCATGTTATATTCATGAATTTAATGAATAGAGTCTTTATAGATTACCTTGATTAGTTTTTGTTTGTCTTTATAGAATATATTCTTATATATTCAAAGAGAAAGTAATATTATGAAGAACTTTTGAGGATTGTGTGGATGACTCTGAGTAATGATAAGATATATTCCAAGTTTACCAAGTATGTATTTTGTCTTTAAAAAGTTTCATTCTTAGGCCATATAATCTTGAGTAAAGGTATATCAGTAGATCCTTCATAAATGGAAGTTATTTATAAATGGCCTAGACCAACCACGGTAATTTAGATCCATAGTTTTCTTGGGTTTTTTGGATACTACCAAATCTTTTAAGAGATTTATCATGACTATCTAGTCCAATCACCAAGTTTACTTATAAGGGGATTAAGTTCTTGTGGATGGATGGATGTTAGGAGAATTTTAAAGAGATAAAGATAATGTTGGTTAGAATACATGTGCTTACACTAGTCGATAATAGAGAAGGGTTTGTGATATATAGTGATGCATAAAATAAGGGACTAGGATGCTTACTCATGCATAGTGATATGGTTAAAGCTTATGTCTCTAGGAAATTGAAAATTCATGAGTAAAATTACTTGAATTGTGGTTTGGAGTTGACAATGGTAATTTTTTCATTGAAGATGTGGAATAATTGTCAATATGATGAAAGGTGTCATATATATAATGATTATAAGATCTTAAAGTATATATTTAAACAAAAAAAATTAATATGCACAAAAAAAGATTTCTATATTTGATTAAATATTATGAATTCTCAATACATTACCTCCCTGGAAAGGTGAACAAGGTGGTTGATGCTCTGAGTCAGAAGGGTTGTGTTAGTTTATCCGTTATGTGGGTTGAAAGAGATCAAATATCTGTGGATTTTTAGAAGTTGGATCATAAAATATTGAGGAAATGGGACAAATATTATCTTTCTAAGATGAATTTTCAACCATCCATCCATGAGAGGGTTAAAAGGCATAAATGGAATATGTGTAATTAGAGAAGAAGGTGAGGAATGTTCCTGAGTTCAACCATAATCATACTAGAATGATAAGGTTTAGAAACTGAGTATGTGTTTCATTAGTACTAGATTGAATAATGAGATATTGGATGAATTTAATAGTTCATCATTCTATATTCATCCTATAAGTACAAATATTTATAGATATCATAAAGAATATTTCTAGTGGGATAACATGGAAATGGATATTACAAAGTATGTATCTCAATGACCGATGTGCCTATGGAATCCCGCATCATAATACATAAACATGTAAAATATTATTATAATCTACTGGAAATAAATCTTCATGGGTTCACCCTAAGATAATTTTAATACATCTCAGATCCTAGGGACATACATCAAAGTAAAGGGTTGAGAATGAAGCCCAATAAGGGAATATGCAACAGAGACATATAGTTTGTGATCATGAGACATGTCAATAATAGAATGAGTCATAACAATAAGTTATGAACGATATTCATATAAAAATAATAAGAACATTAATCATAACATAGGAATGTGACTACAGCATTGAAATGGGACATTCATATGCATATCACCAAGGTTTATCACCAAGGTGTCATAAATTAAAATTACCAAGGTTACTCACCAAGGTATCATAAAACATGTCATATTTAGATATTAAATTCTTTAACTAATGCATTAGAGAACTATTAGGACACACAATTCATATTTATTAATTAATGTGATCCATATAGATCATAATAAAACATTTCATTAATAACCCATGGAGAATAAATAGTGGATTTCTTATCAAAATCACGACGTACAAAAGTGCTTAAAGACATGATCATTACATAATTATTAACTCACAAAAAGGGAATATGGGTTTCATATATGTAAATACCAAAATAAATAAATAATTTTTATATCTATTTGAATACTCGTGGAAAATAAAGAGGTTTGGGTATTCTCAAAAATAAAATAAATGAGAATTTATCAAGTAAAAGAGAGAGATTTGAAAAGTAAATTTGGCAGCATGATGGATATAAAATGTGGTTTTAGAATGGGGTAAAATCAAAGGTGAAAAAATTATCCCATTGATAAAATACTATTATTACAGTAATGGGATAATATAAAGTAGTAAAAAGGAATTATTTTGGAAAAATAGAGGACATGCCACAAAAAGGGAACTTAAATGGAAAAGATAAGTGGATATTTTCCTTACCTTGAAGAGTTGTTCCTAAAACTTGAGGATGGAACCTTGGGGGCTTAAGGACACCTTGGGGGGGAATCCTTAGGAGGAAGAATCAAAATAACTTCATGTAGAATGGATTGGTAGTGCATGGTAATCGTGAAATGGGTGGGTATTTATATCAAAATAGGAGGAATTGTTTAATAATTTCCAAATATAGGTCTTAGAAATCTAGGTTTTGTAAAACAAAAAACTATTGGATTACCTATGGTTTTTTCTCATGTTTTTGGAAATTTTGAGTAATATTGTATGATATTTTAATCTATTGGAACTTAAAATAATTTTTTAATACTTCTCTGGACAATGAAAAGTAAATGTTTCACAAAGTAATATTTCTAAATTAAATTTTCTATTTTTAGACTTTAGGAAGTCACTTATAGGTTTGGAAATTGATTAAAATATATTAAAATACATAATATTAATAAAAAAAATTGGTTGTAGATTAAGTTCAATTAATTATTACATCATTATAAAAGAAATATGAAGTCATAAAACATATCAAAAACCCAAAACTTATTTTTATTATTCACTGAAAAATAAAGTATTTTAGAAAATTCTCATAAATTCACCCTAACCTAATTTTTATGTGTTTATTTCAAATATAATTTTTATTTTTTCATAATAATTCTCTAAATATGATATTTTTAACTTTTAAATATAAACATCTGTATTTATTCAAAAATAGTAGTTTTTAAGACACGGTAAAATTTCTGACACTTATAAAAATTTTCCTATTCCTTTATAAAATTATTTTAAAATTTATATTTAAATAAGAGTGTTTTAAAAGACTATTTAATTAAACCAAATATTATTCAAAATACCTTATTTTATTATAAAAATGTGAATATTTTCTAAAAAAAATATGTTTTATTTGTATCTAGAAATTAATTTATCAAATTTGTCTCAAAAACACATATATTTTATTAAGAAAACTATTATTAAAATAGAATTTATGGAATATCCATTTTATTTATAAAAAGTAAATTAAACTTTAAGTAAATAATTCCTAGAAACATAACCCCTTATTACACCCATGTGCGCCCTAAGGGTAAGGCATGTGATGGCGGTAGTTTCATGGTCTGGCTTAGCTAACATCGACTGAGTGGTAATTTCCACTAACTTGAACTTATCTTATAGGAAATTTCATTCAAGCTTAACTTATTAAAGCTTGGCTTGGGCTTGGTTAGGGGTGAACCCCAGTGATGTTACCTCTCTCCCAAGTTCTTACAAATGTGCTTCAAATTTTATGACTCTACTGGTTGAGGTCATCATTTCTTCTTTCTATATCAGTTATCCTTTGTCATTACTACTTATAAACACTAATTATAATGGTAAAATTTTCAATAATGGATATAGTTACCAATTTTCAAATTGACTAATGGTTATATTAACCAACGGTCACATTTGACCGATGGTCATATAATGGTCATATTTCCATTTATACCCTATAAATACCACTTTATTATTTCACTCAATATTCACTACAATTCCTCTTAAAGTTATATTTTCATTTCTTAATAGATTTATTGGTTTACTAATATTTTGTTTCATTTATATAATGTTTTACATGGGGGTGATTATTATAGCAGATTGGGGAAATCCATATTTTCCCATTTTATCTTTTCTATTTTATATTTTTTGTCCAATTGTAATGCCCATCATTTTAATAGGTTTCATAACTAACTAATGTAATGATATTTATTAATGAGATAAAAAAATTATTTCTCTATATTTTGAAGATGTATAATATTATATAATATATAACACACATTTATTCAGGAAAAAAATATCCTTTAAAAAGGTTGGGTTGTTAAATTTTCCTTCCTTAAGAAATTTCAACTCATATTCTTGATTGAGAATTAGTGAGGGCACTTCTGTTGCATTGCTTCATCTAGTTCTCATGTTTCCTCTTCATATTTATGGTTCCTCTACAACACTTTGAGAATGCGGGTAGTCTTGTTGCATAGAACCTTGTCTCTATGGTCTAAGTTCTCCAATAGCTTCTCCTTATAAAAGAGGTCATGCTCTAGTTATAACACCTCCAGATTCAGTACATGTGAGGGATCAGGTATGTAATTCCTTAAGAGAGATATGTAGACTACATCATGTACTTGAGATAGATATGGTAGAAGTGCTAGCTGATAGTCCACTACTTCAATGAGATCAAGGATTTCAAATGGGATAATGTACCTAGGTATAAGCTTCCCTTTCTTTATAAATTGCATGACTCTCTTCCATAGTGATATCCAAAGGAAAAAAATTTCTCCAACATCAAACCTTAAGTCCCTTCGATGATTTTCATCATATATCTTATGTCGACTATAAGAATCATTTATGTGTTATTATATGGAATGAACCTTTCATATCATCTTTTGTACAATATCAGGCCCAAGTAGCTTATTCTCACCAACTTCATCCCAACAAGTATGATTTCTTCATCTATTTCCATATAGAGATTTATATGGTTTCATTTGAATATCGATTGGAATATTTTTTTTATACGAGAACTCAAGTAATGAGGGGTGTTGATCCAATCCACCTTTAAAATCCATTGAGCATGTCCTTAGCATTTACTTGAATGTCTGAATAGTCCTTTCATATTGGCCTTCATTTTGGGGGTGATAGACCATACTGAAGTTCAATTCAATCATCAAATCATGTTGAAGACTTATCTAGAATTTATAGGTGAACCTTGGATCATGATTATAAATGATAGAAAGTGGTTCCCCATGCAGCCTCACCACTTCCTTTATGTATATCTTGGAAAGTTGTTCAAGAGAGAAATCTTCTTGAATAGTGATGAAATGGGAATTATTAGTGAGTTGATCCACTATAACTCATATCGTATTGTTTACTTCATGTATTTTTGGGAGAGTAGTGATTAATTCCATAGTGATATTATCCCACTTCCATGTTGGCATAGGTAGTGGTTTCAATACCCCTTTAGTAAGTTGTCACTCTGCCTTCACTTGTTGACATACCAAGCACCTTATAGTGTAGTCAGAAATCTCCCTTTTCATATTATCCCACCAATAATGATCATGAAGGTCCTTATAAATTTTAATGATTATAGTATGTATATAGAATGTAGATTTATGAGATTCATACATCAGATCCTTCTTTATCTTCAGGATAGATGGAACACATATCCTTGTATGAAATTTTAGTAAACCTTCTTGATCAATATTGAACACAGGAAACTTACCATTCTTAAAAGTATTTATCTTATTTTATATCAAAGTATCTTCTCTTTTAGATCTATTGATCTTCTTTAGTAATGATGGTTGAGAAATAATTTGATATAGGATTAATTATTTTCCTTCCCTTATGATTCTCATGTCCAACCTTATTAGGTCTTTGATCAATTGATATCCTTGAATCCTCATAATTTTTAGTAAAATAGGTTATTTACTACTTAATGCATCAGTGACTTTGTTTTATCTTCTGGGGTGATAATTAATTGAACATTCATAGTATTTAAGAAGTTCCAACCATATCCTTTTTCTCATATTAAATTTTTTTTTTTGAATATATACTTAAAACTTTTTTGGTCCATGTATATATCATATTTCTACCCATAAATATAGTACATTCATATATTTAGAGAGAAAAATAATTGTAGCTAACTTCAGGTCATGCATAGGATAATTTTTCTCATGTGGCTTTAGATTTCAATGTGCATAAGTGGTAACCTTTTCATTTATCATGAGGACACACCCAATACATTTTAGATATGCATCAATATAAATAAAAAAAATCTTCTCTGATAGTGGGTAGAGTTAACATAGGTGCACTAACCAATATCTTCTTTAGTTCTTTGAAACTTTCTTCATATTCCTTTGTCCAAATGAACTTATCTACTTTTCGAGTTAACTTGGTTAGTGGATTAAAATATCATGAAAATTTTTTCAAAAACATATTATAATATCCTACTAAAATAAGGAAATTATGAATCTAAATTACCATAGTAGGATGAGGCCACTCCTATAAAGCCTTTTTATTAGCAGGTTCAACTAATATTCCTTCATTAGTTATAATGTGCACCAAGAATGAAACTTCTTGTAACCAAAATTCACATTTTCTGAATTTTGAAAATAGTTTCTACTTCCTCAGAGTTTTCAACATAACCCTTATATGATCTTTATGCTCCTCATGACTTCTAGAATATATCATAATATCATCAATAAAAACTACCGTGAATTTATCAAGGTAGTACTTAAAGACTTTATTTATCAAATCTAAAAATATTGAGGGATCATTAGTCAAGTCGAATGGCATAACAGTAAACTCATAATTTCCATATCTTGTTCAAAAGTTAGTATTTGGAATATCTTATTTCTTCGCACTTAATTGATGATACCCAGATTGGAGGTTAATCTTGGAGAATAATTGAGTCCCTCAAAGTGGGTCAAATAAATCATCAATCCTTAGGGGAGGGTACTTGTTCTTCATTGTGATCCCATTATGTTATCTATAATCGATGAATAGTCATATTGATCCATCCTTATTCTTTATAAATAGAACAGGTGCTTCATAAGGAGACACACTTGGTCAGATAAATCCCTTCTCCAAAATAATTTTATTTTTTTCTTTAATTCCTCTAACTTCACATTTTTTCTATATGGGTTCTTTGATATTATCTTGGAGAAAGGTATGAGTTTGATGGAGAACTCTACCTCACTTTGTGGGTGTGGTCTGGGTAACACTTTAAGAAATAAATCAATGTATTCCTAAATAATGAGGACATTCTCTATCTTTATACTTTCATTTCCTTCTCCCTATTCACTAATCATCTCTATAAATAAGGCTATGGGAGGTGCTTCTAGAAAAATCTCATGCCAGTATATCTCTCCTTTGAAAATGACTATAGGTTTTAAATTAAAGACTACTCAAATTTCCTTTTTCTGTAGTTGACATTAGCATTATACTTTGAGATCCAGTTCATCCCCAGTATAGTGTCAAATTCCACCATTGGAATGACTACTATATTTTCATTGAGATTTTACTCACCAAAGTTAATACTATAGTTTATATGCACTATTTATGTGAGGATAGTACCTCCAAGAGTCTTGACTAATAACTTTTCTTCTAGCAGTCCAGGGATTGATTCTATATTCTTTAAAACACTGATTAAATAAAGGAATGCATAGAACTAGAATAAAAAAATTACTTGCAATCTTTGAGAGCACAATGAGTGTACCTGCCACCACATAATTTGGAGCCTCTTCTTCAATCATTGTTATAAAAAAATATTAACCTTTCGTCCTTGGCCTATTCTATGGTTAAAGGTTGTTTCCCTCTTTTATCTTCTGATTTGGATATTGATTGGAAAATTTCACAAGTTGTCCACACTTGAAGAATTGAACTTCTGGTTGGGCCTTCACCATCTCCCCTTTGTTGTTAGTGTTGAGAAGTTGAGTTTTCACCTCACTATGACAGTTCTTAGCTATATGCATGTCTTGTAATTCCCCGACATCAGTTACCCAGAGTCAGTGCATTATTACATAACATTGGCATGATACAAGGAATCATGTCCTGAAAGACCGATTAGTTTAGTAGCCTTGTAAGTACTAGATACATTCATAAGTTTTACATTACATCATGAAATAAAAACATCAACAACATTTTGTCCCCTTTGAACACACTTATATCATTAGCCTATCCATGAAGGTCAACCATTAAAAATTTCTTCACCCCCTGGGAAAAATAAAACATAGAAAGGGGTGAGCTCAGATGCTCAGTAAGGATAACAATATAGCAGAAACATTCATAAATAAGTTTAAACATTTAAGGAAATGTATAAGAATAAAACAAAAGACTTTTAAACTTAAATTTCATCATAATATGGAAAATATAAAATCAAATAATGTCATAATCACGTGCAATTTTAAAAATGGTTTAGTTATTAAACTTTTAATTTAACTCTTTTAACTCTTCTTTAAATAAAATAATAATAAATGTCCTCATCTAATCCAAGTGGACCAAAGGGGATCATATTTTATTCCTAAGGTTGTTTTTGGTTGAATTAAACTTATCCTATAGAATTAGGACATTTGTTAGGGTAATTATGATATATTTTTTACCCTTAATTAAGCTATTTATTTTTAACTGTGGTAAATAAAAGTCAAAAGTTACTATTCACCAAAAATTATTTTCATCTTATTGAACCAAATTTTACTTAATGATATTAATTGTTTCTCTCGGATTTTTGAAATTCAACTCACAGAAGCGGTAAAATTAAGTTTTATGAAAATTTGTAAATGCTCCTAGGAGGTGGTAAAAGATGGTAAAAAGTTCAATAAAATTTTTATATATCAAAACTTATTATAAAATAACTCCAATGAATTACGTTGAACTTATATAGGTATTATGTATCTATTTTGACCTAAAATAAATTTAAATAAAATAAATAATTATTTAAATAAAAAGTTGGTTTTAAATAATAACTTAGTGTTTTTCACTATTCATCAAAAATTGAAGGTTTTCAGAAAAATACCAAAAATTCACCCTAAGCTAATTTCGATATTCCGAATCCAAAAATGAAGTCCATTTTGAAAGATAAAATTTATAAAATTTCAAAAAGTGTGTATTACTATTCATAACAGCCATTTTGATTGGTTGTGGTGTGTTTGAACTCGAAGTTATGTACAACATAAGTTATTGTATTATTCAAAGGGAAACGTACCGTGGAAGCTTGGGGTGTTACATTCTCCCTTCCTTAAAATAATTTCATCCTAGAAATATCTAGAATATTACTACATAAAAAGATAAGGGTGGTTCTTCATCATAAGTTCCTTGGGTTCCCATGTTGCCTCTTCCATCTTATGGTTACTCCATATAACTTTTACTAGACGAGTCATCTAGTTTCTCAACACTTGTTCTCTTGTATCAAGAATCTTGACAGGATCTTCACAATAAGACAGATCTGGTTCAAGTTCAATTTCCTCATAGGTGAGTACATGTGTTGGGTCAGGCATGTATTTTCTCAACAGTGATACGTGTAACACATCATGAACTTTGGAAATACTTGGGGGAATTTCCAAACGATAAGCTACAACTCCAATTCATTTTAGAATTTCGAAAGCTCTGATGTACCTGGGACTTAATTTACCCTTCTTACCGAATCGTATAACTCCCTTCCATGGAGATGCCTTCAGGAAAACATGATCTTATACCTGAAATTCCAAATCCTTCCTTCAGTTATCGGCATAGCGCTTCTACCTACTTTGAGCTGCTTTGATGTGGGTTTGGATATCCTTCACATTTTCCATCGTTTCCTCAACAAGTTCTGGGCCTACGAGTTTTCTTTCACCAACATCATCCCAACAAGTTGGTGAGCGACATCTCTTTCCATATAATGCTTCATATGGTTCCATATGAATACTTGAATGGAAGCTATTATTATAGGAAAATTCTACCAGAGGTAAATATTGATCCCATGTACCTTGAAAGTCAAGTGAGAAAGATCTCAACATGTCTTCTAAGGTTTGAATAGTTTATTCTGATTTTCCATCGGTTTGAGGGTGGTAGGTAGTGCTCAAATGAAGTTCAGTATCCAAGGATTTATGAAGACTTTTCCAGAATCTTGATGTAAAATGGGAATCACGATCAGAAACAATTGATAGAGGTACACCATGGAGTCTTATAACTTCATTAATATATATTATTTCTAGACGTTCAAGTGGAAAATATTCTCTTATAGAAAGAAAATGTGATGACTTGGTAAAACGATCAAGAATGACCCATATTGCATCATTCATTCTAGGAGTCTTTGGAAGCCCCATGACAAAGTCCATCGTAATATTATCCCATTTCCACTCAGGTACAGGAAGAGGTTTCATGACTCCTCCAGGCTGTTGCCTTCCATATTTCACTTGTTGACAAACCATACATCTTTACACAAAATCAGCAATCTCTCTCTTTATGTTGTCCCGCCAAAAATGTTCCTTTAAATCTCTATACATCTTAGTGCTCCCAGGGTGTATAGAGAAATTGGATCTATGAGAATCATCCAAAAATTCCCTTTGTAGATCAGGTATGTTAGGAACACAAAGTCTCTTCCCAAATTTCAAAATTCCATCTTCATATATGAAATCACTCAATCTCCCATCATTCACAGCTTTAATTTTATTTTGAAACTCCTCATCGCCAGTCTAAGAACTCTTTATCCTTTCTAGTAAATATGGTTTGGCAACCATTTAAAGAATTATTGATGTTTCTCCTTCCATGGTTGTTCTCATATCCATCTTTACTAGATCCATGAAAATAAGATCCCTTTCAACTCTCAATTTATTCAAAACTCCATGATCCTTTCTACTCAAAGCATCTGACAACTTATTTGCCTTCCCCGAGTGGTAGTGTATAGTGAAATCATAATCCTTGAGTAGTTCAAGCCATAATTTTTGCCTCATGTTGAGTTATTTCTATGAGAAAATATACTTTAAACTCTTGTGATCAATATAAATCTCACATTTTTCACCATAGAGATAGTGTCTTCATATTTTTAGATCAAATATTAAAGCTTCTAACTCAAGTTCATGAGTAATATAGTTTTTCTCATGAATTTTTAGCTGTTGTGATGCATAGGTAATAACTCTATCATTCTACATAAGGACACTACCAAGTCCTTTCTTTGAAGCATCACTATAAATAACAAACTCAGTGTTCCCTGGTGGTAGAGTCAAGATAGGATCATTGACTAATCTTCTCTTAAGTTCTTCAAAACATTCTTCACACTCTTTTGTCCAAATAAATTTAACCCCTTTACGTGTGAGCTTGGTTAATGGGTTAGCCAACCAGGAAAATTTTTGGACTAAACGTCGATAATAACCCACTAAACCAATAAAATTGTGTGCCTCGGTTATATTCGTTGGTGTTGGACATTCTTGGATTGCCTTGGTCTTTGAAGGATCAACATAGATTCCATCCTTAGAGACAATATGGACAAGAAAATAAATATCTTGAATCCAGAATTCACACTTGCTAAACTTCCCATATAATTCATTTCTTTTAAGAGTCTTTAGAATACTACACAAGTGTTTTTCATGATCTTTGTAGCTTTTTGAGTGTACCATGATATCATTAATAAATACCACTACAAAGTCATCAAGATATTCCATGAAAACTCGATTCATTAGATCCATGAAGATACAGGGTGCATTAGTCAATCCAAAAGGCATTACTATAAACTCGTAATGCTCGTACCTGGTTCGAAATGCTATTTTCGGAATGTCTTCTTTATTTACACACAACTGATGATATCCAAATAGAAGGTCAACATTTGAAAAATATTGATCTCTATGAAGTTGGTTGAATAAATCATCAATGTGAGGTAGGGGATACTTTTTCTTTATTTTTATAGCATTTATCTCCCTGTAATCAATGCACAGCCTCATAGATCCATCTTTCTTCTTAACAAAAAGAATGGGGGCTCCCCATGGAGAAAAACTAGGGAGAATAAATACCTCATTACTCAATTCCTCTAGTTGTTTCTTTAGTTCCATTAATTACACGGTATCCATTCTATAAGGGGTCTTTGATATAGGCCTTGAACCAGGAATTAAATCAATGGAAAACTCAATTTCTCATTCTGGAGGATTTCCAGGTAAATCCTCTGGAAACACATAAACATATTCTTGAACAATAGGTATGTCCTCTATTAGAACATTATTTTCCTTACCTATAGTTATTTCATTCTCTTCTTCCCCAATAATTGAATTTAGTAGAGCTACTGGGGGTATATCTAGATAAGAATCAGGTGGTGATGTTTCTGCTCTAAAGATAAGGTCTTCCTTATCATCATCGAAAATTGTAACCTCCTTCTTTTTATAATAAATTTTTGCATCATGGTCTGAAAGCCAATCCATTTCAATTAAATTCAATCATGGGTATGACGATGAGATCAGCAGATAAATAACATTTATATGACCTAGTGGGAATTTATTCACAAAACTTTGTTGTGATGATACTTCCCTTGGGTGTTTTGAATGACAACTCCCTTGTTAATTCAAATTGAAAATATCTAATTTTCTTAGCAAACTGAGAAGATATGAAACTATTCGATGATCCAGAATCAAATAAAGCATTGAATAAACTTGAAGAAACCATTAAATTACATGACACCACATCTTTCGAAGCTTCAACCTCAGCAGTAGTGATCGCATAAGTGTATCCTTTATCCCTTGTCCTTTTCTGAGGTAAGTTCCCTTGGATATTAGTACATTCATTTGCATAATTCCCCTTTTCTCTAAAATTGTAGCATTCAACATTGAAAGCCTCTTTCTTCCCCTTGCAATCACGTGCTTGGTGGCATGTTTCACCACACTTGTAACAGACTCTCATTCCCTTCAGGCAAGTACCGGGGTGTTTATTATCACATTTACCATAGGATGGATATTCAACTTTTCCCTTCTTCCCCTTATTTCCATTTCCAGAGTGTTCAGCATATCTCCTTTTCTCTTGATTTTCTTTAAAGTCGTAAGACTTAGAGAATTCCTTTTCTGTCCTGATAGCACATGAGACAATATCTTCATACAATGAGAAGGATTGTGAAACTAATTCTCAATGGAGAAATGGCTTTAACCCATCAAAGAATCGATCAATATTACTCCTTAGGTTACGTATATAATCTGTTGCATGCCTTGCTAACCTTGTAAATTTAGCCTCATACTTTACAACATTCTCATCCTCCTTTTTACTCATACTCATAAATTGTCTTTCCATGTCCTCTTGATGGTCACGAGGAAAGTATTTTTCTAAGAAAATATCTTTAAATTACCTCCATTACATGTTTGACACTTATTCATCTTCCTTTTTGTTTTGAATCCATGACCACCATTGATCTACATCTCCTGTGAGACGATAAACTGCCATGATAACTTTTTCCCTTTCGCTACTCCCCAAAGCATGAAATATTTTCTCTAAGGAATTTATTCATTGCTCAGCTACTAATGGATGTGTACTACCATTGAATTTTGGTGTTTGTTTCCTCATAAAGTGGTCTAACATTGATCCTCTGTGTTGTCAATCAGGGTGCTCCATACGGGTAAGGTTATTATTCATAACCTGAGGGAGTTGTCCCAGTATGGTGATAATCTGATCAGCACCAGTTGCATCACCAGCTCCACTATAATTATCTAGAGTATGAGGTAAATCCCTACATGGATTACGTGGGTTGATACACTTTCTATTCCTTCCACTAGGATCCATTTCTAAACAATGGCATACACTATATTAGTTTATGAATCACAATACATAATTCCAAACTTATAAAACACTTAACATAAATTGAACAGTTTATGGATATAATCCATAATCATAAAAATGTTTTCTTTGAGGAAGTATATACTCATAAACCCTTCATAATGGTTTGTAAAGAAAGTGAAAATTATCCTAAGCATATCCCCTGGGAGTGTCGTAACCAAGAGTGTAGCAAGGTCAGTTGTCATGCACCAGTTCCCGTTCGAGTCTAGCTCAAAGCGGTGTTTTTGGGTTTTACCCCTAGGTACATCTATGTCAGAGCCGCCTCTACCTGCTCGTATCTAGACAAGGATTTATTTCTTGGAAAAACTCACAAAATCTCTACAGTACCAAAATTCTAGGAAGTTCTTATATACTAATCCTTAAAGTCTATCTTAGGGTAATGTTCTCTAATCAGAGTTTTTCTAAATCTAGCTTTCAAGGTTTGTACTAAACTTCCTCTGATACCAAATGTAGCGTCCTGACACCAGTTACCCAGAGTTGATGCATTATTACATAACATTATCATTATACAATGAATCATGTCCTGAAATACCGATTAGTTTAATAGCCTTGGGAGTACTAGATACATTCATAAGTTTTACATTACATCATGAAATAAAAACATCAACAACATTTTGTCCCCTTTGAACACACTTATATCATTAGCCTATCCATGCAGGTCAACCATTAAAAATTTCTTCACCTCCTGGGAAAAATAAAACATAGAAAGGGGTGAGATCAGATGCTCAGTAAGGATAACAATATAGCGGAAACTTTCATAAATAAGTATAAACATTTAAGGCAATGTATAAGACTAAAACAAAAGCCTTTTAAACTTAAATTTCAGCATGATATAGAAAAGATAAAATCAAATAATGTCATTTACTTATTTACATGGATATTATACTAGTCGAATGATCACATGCAATTTCAATATCTAATTTCATAATGATGGAATGCATAATGCCAGACTTCATAACCACATAGTCAAGGCCTTGTGCCAAGACTAAAAATAAGATTTTTCCAAGGCCTTGTGCCAAGACACTAGTTTGTCTCATGAGACCTACCGATGCATCGAGGAGCTATTTCGGGCTCCACTCTTCACTTAATAAGTTCAATGTATTCCTCATATGAAAAGGTTTAAATATAACATAAACATTTGTTTTAAAACTAGCATATGAAATGTCAATACTTTATCCATAAACCATGAATGGTATAAAAATAACACATCCAAAGTTAAACATATCACAAAACCTTCAATACAATATGGAAGATTTGTATCATAATAAATCAACTTCAAACAAGCTTAAAATTCATCAAAAGGATGTTGACATAGATGAAATCAAAACTTTTTTTTAGGGAAATATCTCTTTCTATTTTGAAATCATTTAAAATTCATATAATTATAAAAGAAAACATTTATTTTGAAAATATTCTTATAATATTGTAATGGAAGCTTTGACGATGTTATAACGGTGGAAAATAGCTGCAACCGCCGTTTAAGTTAAAAAAACATTCTTACCTTAATTTTGTCGAAAAGGTCATAAAGTACTTTGTTTGGAAAAGGATAGAAATATTCCTTTCAAAACATATAAGGTAAAATAAGGGTATAAATTACTTTAAACCATTTTCTATTAAATAGTAAAAAAAATACATTTTTAAGAAAACACGAATGTGGATGATAAATAGGTCTCAGTAGATACTTACATAAAAACAACCACGGATAATAAAGAGATTGCGAAATTAACCCTTGCCTTGTAATTTTCCTTGGTTGAGGGTATGTTAACCTCTATATAATAGTTAAATAATTGTTAATAAATTATACGAGAACCATATACATAAATATGATATCATATATGATCTTCTAATATTACTTTGTTAATAATATTTTAGTAGTATCATCGTTTTGGGTGTTGACTGGTTCGTTTTTTTTATATGCTTGGTTACGTAAGACATGTTTGTTGTGAATAGGATGTATTTGATTCATATAAAAAATGATATTATGTTCATAAACATTATTTTGAATCATAAAATAAAAATTATTCTTGAATGATTACGATGGGGAATGAATCTCATCGCGTTCGTGGAGACGGTAATCCGTACGTACGCACGAGCGACAATATCATTATATTGATAGAGAAATTGTATGTAATTGGATGGTATATCATATATACAGAATCATTAAAATTTTTTATTTATTATTTACATCATTTATATTCATTATTATATTCATTATTATATCCATCCAAATAATGAAGTGTTTGAATAACAAACTACACCACAACGTGGAGACGGTAAGCCGTACGTGCGCACGTATGGTGACTTTGTCATTTGTAGGATGGATAGAATAACGAATATGGTTGTACCATATTTATAATAACATAATATTATGTATAAGGTACTGGATTTATTATTTTGGTATGGAAAAAACAAAAAAAAATAAGAAGTGGAAGAAGAAAATAACTTGAAAGAGGGTGGTGAAATTATTACCTCTACTTCGGGTGTTTCCTTTTAGTTGATCAAAAGAGCTCCTTAGGTTGGAAATCTGATCAAAGTAAGGCCTCTAGGTTGAATTGAGAAAAGTTGGGAGGATATTTGGGCTGGGTTTGTCCAAGGAAAATGGATTTGGAGGTGTGAAATTAAGAGAAGGGGAAGTACCCCTTTATAAGAGAGGTGAGGGTCACTTTAGGAAAAGCTTGAAATATTATTTTATAATAAAATCATTTTCAGTTTCTAATGGCTCCAAAATAATTTATTTCGAGGATAAGTTGATTATGGGTTTAAAACCTCTCAAAAAATAGGTTTTAGACAGGTTTAGGTCACTATATTAACCTTATCTTTTAGATTTAACTCTTAGTTAAATAGTTTTACTTTTACCATGTCTCTTTGTATTTTTATATTATATGGTTAATAAACTTACTATAAACTTTCAAGCGAACCCAAAGTGGATCATTATTAATATATATAACCTTATCTAAGTCCTTTGGCTGAACATTATATTTTTAGGAATATTATATCAATTAATAATATAGTATTTGTTTTAAAAACTCAATTATGTCAATTTTGACACTATTTAGTATTTGGTTTTTGTTAAAATCATAACAGCGTGATTACTTCAAAAAAAATTATTTAATCAACCCTAACATGTCATATTAACCTATAAAATTAGTTGAATTTATCAAAAATCTCAAATTACATTTATTTGGATATTTATAATATCAATTATTTTAATCTTTTATTTATATGGTAATTACCGCATCATCACTGTGTCATAAATAAATTAAATTATTTAATGTATAAAAATTATAAATAAAATAACATTATATATGAAATATTTTTAGCTTTATAATAAATATTTATAGTAGAATTTATATTGTGTGTAACACTATATTAAAAATGGTTTAGTTATTAAACTTTGAATTTAACTCTTTTAACTCTTCTTTAAATAAAATAATAATAAATGTCATCATCTAATCCAAGTGGACCAAGGGGGATCATATTTTATTCCTGAGGTTTTTTTTGGTCGAATTAAACTTATCCAATAGAATTAGGACATGTGTTAGGGTAATTATGATATCATTTTTACCCTTAATTACTCTATTTACTTTTAATCGTGGAAAATAAAAGTCAAAAGTTACTATTCAACAAAAAAATATTTTCATCTTGTTGAACCACATTTTACTTACTGATATTAATTGTGTCTCTCAGATTTTTGAAATTCAACTCACAGAAGCGGTAAAATTAAGTTTTAGGAAAATTTGTAAATGCTCCTAGGAGGTGTAAAAGATGGTAAAAAGTTCAATAAAATTTTTATATATCAAAACTTATTATAAAATGACTCCAATGAATTATGTTGAACTTATATAGGTATTATGTATCTATTTTGACCTAAAATAACACTACAAAATATTTCACTTTTTCCAACAGGGGCGCATCTGTTGGTAAAAGTACTTTTTCTATTGGTAAAATGTTTTACCAACATATTTGTCCCTGTCACTAAACTGTCGGTAAAATCTCTATCGCTAAATTTTTTTGTGACAGATAAAATCATTCTGTTGAGATTATAATAATACCAACAGATAATATATATGTTGGTTAAAAAATTTAGCAACAGATTCTAATGACAAATTTTTCTGTTGGTAATAATATTACCAACATATAATATTAGTTTATAAATTACATTTGAATAAAAATTATAAATTTTTATTTCCAGTTAAAATTCATATTATATTTATTAATTTATCATATATAATTCATATGTTTTAATTATTAAAAAGAAATAAAATTTTGACACATGTTGAAAATTAGAAAAAAAATTAATTATATTAATTATGAAATTTAATAAAAAGAGAATCAATACAAAATTCATCCCCTATCAGATCCATCACACCCATCAATAAAAAATTCATCCCCCCAACACACACCCACCCCACGATGACCCCTCCACCACCCATGCCAGCACCATCCATCCATGCCACACCAAGGACCAGTGATCACCAGCAAGCCGTCTATGACCTAGGACCAGTGAGCCAGATACTGCTCATCCATGCCACACCAGGGACCAGAAACTCATCCACCACCGAGCCAACTCCAACTTAAATCAATGAAAAATATCTACATGAATTGAAACCAAAATATAAAGAGGTATAAAAATGACTTTCATAGTGAGCATTTGTCATCATCCCTGTTGACATCTCAAGAATCTAGTGACAGCAGGTATGCCCATTGACTCACAGCCCCGTCCAACCGCATCATTCTATCCACCTCTAACATCAGGTCCACCAAGCTAAACCTGCAATAAAAAAATCACAATCACTAATTTCAATTAATAGTGACACATAAATTATGGCCACAAACTATTGAGAATGACCCTAATTTCAATTAAGAGTGACATTAACTCAAAAGATGAACATGTTATAGTATCTCAATCATAAATGAAAATGAGATTCAATCAAAAATGAAATATAATGTCTTAAAATGTCAAGAGATAAATCTACCAATATCATAGACCAAAACTTTCATAAGTTTTGGAGATGAAATGTTTGATACCATGTACAAATTTGATAAAACTATAAAATTAAAAACCATAATTGAAAACATGATATAGTATCAGAAAATTGATAGTAGAATCTAGAAATTAGTACCCGTAATTGGAATCTAGATACTTTTATTTGTAAATCTTGGTATTGGAGGCTTCATATTTACAATAAAAAACATTCAATCAAAATTTGAAATGAAATAAACAAGATTAAATGAACTCAGGATTCAAGATCATAAACATGATATTCAAAATTGAAATATAAGAATCAAAAAATTCATCTTCAAATTCAGGAACATGATATTTAAAATTGGAAATTTAAAACCAATAACTTAATATTCAAAACTGGAAACTAGATACATACAATTTTGATTTTGATGTATTATTCACTTAGAACAGCATCTATAAAGTGTGAAACTGTAAACATCTATAAAGTATATAAGGTGGATGTGCCCGCAGGGTTCTCTACCCCTAGCCATTATTGTAACTGACATGGTGCATGTTGATTGTGTGGCTCACAAAGCAGTGAACCATAAGGGATATACTTCTCCTGTTTTTCTTATCAACGCATGCAGGGCTTTGAACATCCTCCCCTAGCTACAGGCTAAATTGGTTATGGTCTTTTCCCCATGATTTCAAGAGGGGTGATGTTGGGTGCAGACCATCTGATGATGCTCCATGTACTTGATATTGAGATTGCTTCAGAGTCGTTGAATGGGGTGAAAAGGGAGTTGATGGATGCTGCCTTCCCACTACTGAAGGGTGTTGTTGCTACAACTGATGTGGGTGAGGCATGCAAGGGAGTAAAAATTTCCGTTATGGTTAGTTAATTCCCTAGGAAGTAAGGCATGTAAAGGAAAGATGCGATGTCAAAAAATGTATCAATTTACCTTCTGCTCTTGAAAAGTATGCCGCACCAAACTGCAAGGTTGTATTTGTTGATAATCCTACAAATACTAATGCATTGATCCTTAAGAATTTGCACCATCAATCCCTGAAAAAAAAACATTACATGTGTTACTATACTATATCATAACCGGGCACTGGGTCAGATCTCTGAGAGATTGGGTGTTGACGTTTCTGATGTTAAGAATGTTATAATATTGTGAAATCACTCTTCAACTCAATACCCTGATGTTAACCATGAGACAGTAGGAGAAAAGTCTATCCTCGAGGAATAAGTTTATGTACTATAATAGAGACATTCATATAATTTTATGTGTAGCAATTTTCTCATGATCTAAAAGTTGTGCAAACACCTTAAAAGGATATCAAGGCCAGATTGATGATTATGGATTAAAAAAGAGAATGTGACATGTATAGTGGAGTTCGCACATTTTACTATAAATATAGATATCCTGGACATTTGTATACATACATACAGAACATACATAAGTTCTGTGTAGATACATATAATTCCAACTCTCTAAAATAACATAGAAAGGTGCAGAAAAACAAACCTCATAAAAGCTAATTACATCTTCTTGATGTGTCCAAACAAACTAATTCTTCTATTGAAGAGCTCAAGAGAATCTGACTTCATACCTGATATTATAAAATAAGAATTACACAAGTTAAAAAATGAAGAGATTTAGGGAAAGAATAAAAATGAAAATTAGAAATAAAATTGTTCAGGAAACTCATTTTTCATACCTCAAACCAAGTAGAAGTAGTTTCATTTCTTGTGAATGCATAATGGCCTAAAAAGGTGTTGCCTTTCAAAAGAACCTCTCATTATGGTTATATATAACCCAGGATCACAATCTAATTTTACTGCATAAGAAGCTAACATAGGAACGATCATTTTTCATACTTTCCATTATAGAATAATAATTACATAAGTAATAAAAATAAAGATAATAAGGGAAAGAATATAAAACAATGATAATTAGAAATAAAATTGCTACGAGTAGCTTACTTTTCATACCTAAAACCAAATAGAATTAGTTTCACTTATTGTGAATGCATAATGACCTTAAAAAGTGTCTTCTTTTTGAACAGCCTAAAGGTGAAATATTTAGTTGAGAGAAATTCATAAAAAAATATATAATATTAAAGGCGTGATGACCACTATATCAGTGTGTTATTTCATTACCATTCACCCAGATCCTTTTAAAATGTCAAATAATTAACTCTTCAAATCAAATGAGTATATAAGCAGAAGTAGAAAATTCAACATGAAGGATCTGATCATACTTTCCTGGATATATATTTAAAGGTGGAAAATTATTAAAAAAAGTTAAATTGAAGACTCAAATCAGTACAAAATCCTCATGAAATGAAACCAAATTAGAAAAAAGAAAGTTAAAAAGTAAATTAAAAATTTTTTAAAATGAAAACTAAAGGATTAAAATAGTTAAAATGGAAATTAAAAAGTGTTTAGTCAAAAGGAAAGAGTCAAAAATCGAAGATAAACAAAAGACAACCCAATTAAAAGGAAAATAGAATTAGTCAAAAGCTAATAGTAAAATAACTTAGCCCTATGGAACTAAAGATCAATAAAATGAAAAGTTTTAATTCATTGATGGTGTTAAATTCAGGTATTGAAATGATGTTAGAGCTATAGAATTAGATCTATATTGTACTATATCATGAATTAAAACTTCAAGAACAAAATTACCATGGAATCCAGAGAGGTTGGAAATCCCCTAAGGTTAAAGAAGGATATCTTTGTCAATGTGCTCCAAGAATCATCAATTTTTTGTTCAAGATATAAATTAGTGCGTTATGAATTTCAATCTACCTAATGGTGCTGACAATGATGATGGACCCTGCCATCCTTGAGTATCAAGAGTCAACAAATCATTCCATGACATACTAGCACCCTAATGTAGTGCCATACCAGCACCCTACTGGACGTCACTAGTATAGAGTGCAATGATAATTATCTTTCAATGCATACACCTTCTTCTATAGACCTAATGATATATCATATTGAGCAAAATATCATGTTTTCTTTTAAATTGATGTTGCACCATTCTGATAATTTCATCCTTTGCTAGAATAGAGACCTCAATGCTCACCAACATACACCGGTCCTTCATAGTTGTTCTTCAGCAGCATCATTTCTAATAGGATTTCACTTCAAGGTTAGGTAGCAGATATCACATATTTAGTTGTACATTTCTTTAGTATTTTTTCTCTCTACACTTAAATCTCAAGTGCTTATTTGTGGTTTTCTCGGATTTAGGATAATCATCACAACTAGAGTGTTTTGGTATCCCACATCAGCATCTATTTCATAGTTCCATTTCCTTATTCCCTAACTGGACATATTCACCTCTATATAGGGGTAGTGAGAAATATTACTTCTATTATAATTCATAAGGGAGAATCACATTCCAAATGCTAAGTAATTTGAATGTAATAAACCTGCAGCCTATGGAAAATCATAATTTAAAAATTCCTAGGGGACTCACAAGAACAAACACCTAAATGGACAAAGATCAAAAATCAAACCACAAAGAAATTTGATCTTGTGAAGCAAGTAACCATGATAGTTTGTGAACTGTTGATGTGTGAATTTAATGATCAAAGAACAATGATAGATAACATTTAGAGAAAATACATAAACAAAACAAAATACAATTAACAATTTAAGAAAATGTGCATGGTTAGTATATAATTAAAATAATGATATAGAAAAACATTAAGATGCAAAAATCAGATGCGGTGGAGGGATTTGGGGGAAGGATGTGGGTTTAAGTGATGCAATGAAATTTCAGCAATGAAGGCACCTACAACACTAGAATGTGGGTTCAGTTGATGATTTTAACAACATGAATCCTTAAATGGTGAATCCAGACATGTGAAACCCTAATGTGTTCGTATGTCGTGCAATAAAAAAAGTGAAAATGAATTTCCAAGCCTCAAATAGGTGTAAAGGTAAATTGTGGGTACCCTTATCATGGACATGGGTCATGGAATTGGCTGGTCGAAACACCATGACCTTATTAGCATTGCTTCTGGTATCCTGTTGGTTGTGGATCGATGAGGCGGACATCTCGAATTATACAGAAACCCTGAAAAAAAAAACTTATTTGGATCTACATCGGAAAATAGTAAACCATCAGCTACAAACATATCAGGTATTTTGAGGGGTTTGAGGGATTTGGGACTGACTGAAGGAGGAAAGTTTGAGAGGGAAATCTTTTCAAGGTAAAGGGATGGATTTGCAATCAACCTTACCTTACCGGTAGTTAATTAGAGGAAGCCGACTGATTAGGGTTTCAAGACATTCAATTTGGTGGGTTGAATACACTAGAGGAAGGCCGAGTTAATGATTGGTCATGGAAGAGGTGAGGATATGATGGAAGATCAGGGTTCCGGATAGCTTATGGGAGAGGGGATGCTGAACTCGTGGAAATTAGAAGAAGATTTCGGTGCTTCTTGCGGGGAGAAGGGGAAACGATAAGGTTTCAAGTGTACGTATAGGAGGAGAAGAAAGGGAGTCGGTGTCACTCACCAGATCATGGATGGGACTGAAAGAAGATGATTTCAGTGCTGCTTGGGGTGGAATGAAGCGGAAGAAACCCTCGTGGTGAAGATTCAGGAACGAGGGAGATTTTTTTTATCCAGAATAAAAATCTTCTATCCTTTTATTAAGAAGAAATAAAAAGTGAACAAGGAAAGTGGACAAAGCTGACAGCTTGCCCACATCCAGAAAAAGCATGATTACAAATAATTATAAGATATTCCATTTCCATAACCATATTCGTTGGCAGTTTCCTATCAAGATTGAGAATTACCTTGATTTAAGAACATATGAATCTTAGGATCAATATTTCTTGACACCTTGGAAGAGGACCAGGTAGACACGGTTCTTTTCATGTTGGAGTAGTCCTTCATCAGCCTTCTCTTCAGGGGAGCATAGATTAAGCTCTCACTATTGATCACATTTTTCTTCCCATGTGTGATGAAGTCTTTGAATGAGAATTTACTACAGGTCAAGGATTTTGGTGGAGTACTGCCAGTCGCTCTGTCATCATCAGTAACATTCCTCCACTTACCAGAAATTTATGAGGAGATATAGATTTTATGAAACTCTTCCTGGAAATTAATTTGTGGTATATCAGTGCAATGATCCCCATCTCTTGGGTCTTTCACCAGAATATCTAAAACCCTTGGCTGCATAAACACACGTCCCATAAGCTGAGGTTGCATATTAGTGTCCTCCAAGATTAAGTATTGAGGATGCTCACCTTTGGCATTATCATTACAGACAAAATCATTCATAGTAGCTTCATTGATTGGACTTCCTGAAACCGGCTGCAAGACCATAACATCACTCAAGTGGACTTCCCTCTCCACATGCCCAACATATTCCTCTTGAGTCATACTAGCCTCTTACCTGACTCCATCACTCCCTGTTTGTGCATTACAGCTTGAATTTCCATCATTTAAATGAGGGACAACAATATCATACAAGGGAACAGCATTGTTCAAATTCACCCCAACATCTGAAGAACACGAACCAACAAAGTCAGATTATAGTCTATCATAAATATCATATACTTAAGGATCAATTAGTGTAAACTTTTTTGGATTCTGAGATGCCTTGACTATTTCACATGGGAGCTCGATACCAGAAGAGACAGGCCGACCAACCCATGTGAACCATCGACCATCATCTGTTCTAGGACAATCCACATCTATAAGTCATCCACAATCAAATTTTATCCCAGTAGAAGGGACAACAACACTAGTTTCCTTCCGCTGCATCATATCCCGCTTGCAAATCATTGACGTGTGCCCCATTTTCTTTCACTTCGAGAAGAAATCACACCAGGACTCAAATATGACTGACTAATTATAACGAAACTCATCACTAACAGCAATCTAAAAGGAATTAATAGGTAGCTTCGACACATCTACTTTGGCACAAATTCAGGGCGAGATCAGGTGACACACAACATGAGTCCTACTGTCCAAACATAAATAGTTCCTTATAATATTACCTAGTATACGAAGAACCGAGGGATTCATAAACGGGATCAAGAGTTCAGGGTGTCTAACCAAAATTTCCATAGTCAGCAAGTCACACTTCATGTGGAAATAATAGGACCATTTGGAGAGGAATAATCAAGATCCATTACAGTTGTGAGGTATAGTCGACCAAGTGAGAACCATATCCTATTCCGATGAAAATCTAATCGTCATGTGCTTAGAGTCAAGGAGCCCACATTAGCGCGTTCCTGTAAACCCCACGATCCAAAAATAGGATGATAAAAATAATCCACCAACAGTCGGCGTTGTTGAAATCTCGCAATCAAAGTCAGATTCAGGGGTGAAGATGCACTATTGAACTCGAGAGTCGATATCGATAGTTGCGGGGAACCATTGAACCATTCTAGAACCATCGAGCTAAAGGAAATCAAAGGAAAAGAGGGAATGTAATCCGGGTTTGAGAAGGGATGAATGGGCGTAGATCGATTTTGTAAAATTAAATATATGTAATATATAATAAAATTAAATATATGAAAAATTATGAAAAAAAAATAAATTTTCAATATGTTACTAATTACTTAATTTATTGTTTTATAATAAATATTAAATTTTAAAAAAATAATATATGTGTTTTATATTATAAAATAAAATGTCAATTATGTTTTATATCAATTATTTATTACTTATATTTCAATTATGTTTATTAATTTTTTATTGATTATCATGTTTATATTTATTATGTTTATAAAATTCAAATATCATAATGATTTTAATTTTTTATATGTAGTATTTGAATGTTTATTAAATGAAAACCATTATAAAATATAATCACTATTGACACTTAGAGATATTTGAAAATTAAAATCAATTAATGATATATTTTTAATAAAACCATAAATATTGACTTTGGTCATAAAAATAATAATCTATATAAACAAAATTGGTTTCTTTTAATTGGTTATTATCATTGAATGGTTTATTGTAATAGATTTTATTGATGATAAAAGATTTTCTGGTAATGGTTATTATTAATAATAGATTTAAGTTTTGGTAAAAAAAAGTTGGTAATAGTGTGATAAAACAATATATTTAAATATTGGTAAAAGATTTGTTGGTGTTAAATGATCGATGCCAACAAATAGATCTATTGGTAAAAATAACTGTTGGTGCTTAAAATCAATACCAATAAAACTTAATATCTGTTGGAATTGCTCATTTTTACCAACAGATATATTATCTTTCACTACATTTCTGTTGGTATAAGTCTTTTTTTTAGTGTAAATTTAAATAAAATAAAAAATTATTTAAATAAAAAGTCGGTTTTAAACAATAACTCAGTGTTTTTCACTATTCATCAAAAATTGAAAGTTTTTAGAAAAATACCAAAAATTCACCCTAAGCTAATTTCGATATTACGAATCCAAAATTGAAGTCCATTTTAAAAGATAAAATTTATAAAATTTCAAAAAGTGGGTATTACTATTCATAACGGATAGTTTGATTGTTTGTGGTGTGTTTGAACTCGAAGTTGCATACAACACAAGTTATTGTATTATTTCAAAGGGAAATATACCATGGAAGCTTGGGGTGTTACATGTCTCTTCCATATTTTTATCACTTTACACTCCCAAGAAAGTAGTTCCTCGAATGCTTCTTTCCACATTTGTTGCATGTGCGAAGTTGCACTTTCTTTCCTCCTCTTATGTGATCAAAGTTATTCCCTGAGTTGGGATCCATTTTTCTCTTCTTTTCATTTGACCTATGTGACCATTTCGTCCCTCCAAACTCTAAATCAACCTTCATATAAATCTGCACTATCTCCCTTTGTCTTTCATAGTCTAGATTTTCTAAGATCCTTCACATATGGGGTCTCAGTCCAAAAAAATATTTACCTTTACCTTAGGATCTGTAACAAAGCTATAGGTGTATCGAGAAAGTCTTGTAAAGTTCATCTCATATCCTTCCATTGATTCGTTTTCCTTTTACTTTAGATCTAGTAAATCCTTCTCTATTTTTGTTCACATCGAATGGGGGAAATATTTATTGGAAAAGATTCCCCTGAACTCTTCCCACTCCATAGCATCAATCTCCCTTCTCAGTTTTGTTTTTTAATTAGTGTCAACCACTGATCAGTTTCTCCTTCTAAGAAGTATACTACCGGGGTGAATTTCTCTATCTCTAAACAATAGAGTACAAAGAAGATATTTTCTATAGAGCTAATCCATTATTCAAATATCAATGGGTCGGTAGATCCACTAAAATAATGTGGTCCTTAACGCATGAAGGACTCAACGGAAAGTTATTCCCTTCAAGGTGAATTCGGTCTCTTGACTTGATTCAAGTTATTATTCATAACTAGAGTTAGTTTATTCATCATCCTCATGAAGTTTTTCATTATATATTCCATCATAATTTCATTAGTGCATCGTCTGTTGCACTCATCATTTACACAGTTCCTCCTATTTCCCTCCATTTTTCTAACAGAATAAACCCTTAGTGAGAAACATGTTACTTTTAGAAATCTTGTTATTCTAAAGGGATTTTATGTCTTAAACATCATGCATAAATATGTTATTCATTAATCTCCTCTAATAATAATTACATCTTCTATATATCCTTTATAATGGTTCATAAAAATCTTGTGATTAACCAAACATATCCCCTGAGAGTATCAAACTAGGTGTATAGCAAGGCCCGTTATCGTGTACCAATTCCCAATCAAGTCTAGTTCACTGCAATGTTTTCAAGTGATACCTCTAGGTACATCTGTGATAGATCCACATCCACTTGTAGTATCTAGGTAGGGATGTATTCTCTTAAAAGAAACTTACTTAATACTCACCCAAAAACTAGGATGTTTTCCTATATTTATACTTGTCCCTGGGGTTCTTACTAAATTTTTCAAGTCCTAATTTCCATAAATAACTAGATATTTATTTGATACCAACTATGGCATCATTTCTTTTCATTACATATATTACAACAGGTCTAGAAGGGGGATTACAAGGAAATGAATAAACTACCACACCTACAAGTAATCGGGGAGACTTGATCCTGAGACCTCCCTTAAGACCCCTCAAAGGCATAACCAAGGAACAACCTTTTTATTATATAAACTATTCATTATGTGTAACAAAACACAAGATATTTTAAAGTTTAATTTCTTTGAAATTAGGTACATGATATAGAAACACATAAAACATTATTCTAATCCACTTGAAAGATATCTTTATGGGTTCACCCTATGATACTTTTACTGAATCTCATATCTTATGGATATACATCAAAGCAAATGGGTGAGCATGAATCCCAATAAGGGAATTAGTAAGAGAGACATATAGTGTGTGATAATTATACATATCAATAAGAACATGAGGTATAACAGTAAGGCATGAACAAGAGGCATATCATAATAATAAGAACATGAATCATAACATGAAAATGTGACTACAACATTTAAATGATCCATTCTTAACCATATTATCAAATTTTATCACCAAGGTGTCATAAATGAAAATTACAAAGGTTACCCACCAAAGTGTCATAAAACATATCATCTCTAGAGATTAAATTCTTTATCCAGTGCATTGGAGCGCTATCAAGGAACACCCTTAATATGTATTAATTAACATGATCCACATAGATCATAAAAAACATTTCATTAATAACCCATGGAGAATAAAGAGTGTATTTATTACCATAATCATGACGTACAAAAGTGATTAAAGACATGATCATTACATCATTATTAACCCATGAAAAGAGAATATGGGCTTCATATATATAAATCCCAAAATTAATAAATCATTTTTATATCTAGGTGAATACCTATGGAAAAGGAAGAGGTTTGTGAATTCACAAAAAAAAATGAGAATTTTTCAAGTAAAAGATAGAGATTCGAAAAGTAAATTTGACAGCATGACGGGTATAAAATTTGATTTTAGAAAAGGATAGAATCATAGAGGAAAATGATAAAATACTATTATTACAATAATGGGATAATATAAAGTGTAAAAGGGGATTAGTTTGGAAAAATAGAGCACATACCACAAAATGGGAACTTGAATGGAAAAGAGAAGTGGAGATTTCCCGTACCTTGAAGAGTTGTTCCTAAAACTTGAGGATGGAATATTGGGGGATTAAGGACACCTTGGAGGGACTCCTTGGGAGGAAAAATCACTAGAAATTCATGGAGGAAGGATTGGTAGTGAAAAGGAATTGTGAAATGGGTGGTTATTTATATCAAACGTGGATGAATTGTTTAATAATTTCCAAATATAGGTCTCAAAAATCTAGGTTGTGAAAAATAAAAAACCAGTGACTTACCCATGATTTTTGCTCATGGTTTTGGACATTTGAGTAACATTTTATGATATTTTTATTCACCAAAACCGAACATAATTTTTTAATACTCATTTGGACATGGAAAAGTAAATTTTCCACAAAGTAATGTTTTTTAAATCAAATTTTCCATTTTTAGACTTTGGAAAGTCACTTATAGGTTTGGAAATTTATTAAAATATATTAAAATAGATAATATTTATAAAATAACATATTTTAGGTCTTTAATTTTGGTTAATTAATTATTTCATCAATATGACATAAATATGAAGTCATAAAACATATTGAAAACCCAAAAACTGTATTTTTACTATTCACGAAAAAATAAAGTAATTTAGAAAATACTCATAAATTCATCCTAACCTAATTTCAAAGTGCTGATTTCAAATATAATATTTATTTTATCAGAATAATTCTCTAAATGTGATATTTTTATATTTTATATATAAAAATCCTTATTTATTGAAAAATAATAGTTTTTAAGACAGTCAAATTTCTGACACTTATAAAAAATTTCATATGACATTATAAAACTATTATATCATTTATATTTAAATACAAGTATTTTAAAATAATATTTCATTAACCCAAATATTTTTCAAAATATATTATTTTTTTATAAAAATGTATATCTTTTCTAAAAAAATTATGTTTTATTTATGTCAATAAATCAATTTATCAAATTTGTCTCAAAAAAACATATATTTTATGAAGAAATTGTTTAGAAAAAATCTCTCAATGTGTTCTATCAGTATGTTTTGGGTGTGATTGTGTTTGTTGAAAAATCCAGATGATCGCAAATGAGTGTGGTTGGTGTTTTCTGAAAGCAAGTGTTTAAGTTGGTACAGTTTCCCAGTGTTTGCCAAATTTTTGGACCTCAAAATTGGGAGTTTGGTTTTTGGAAAAGGATGATTTCCACATAGGGGAACACGGTATGTGAACCATGAATCCCGGTTTGTGGAATGTGTATAGTGGTGCGCGAAATTTTAAAGGGAATTGGAGAAGGAAGGGAACCACGAAGCACGAGATGAAGACCGTGTACAGGAACAGTTCGCGGGGAGTATGTGGTATGCAGAAGGCTTGTCCATTGAAAAACTGAGGCGGTTATTTGAGAAGTCATGAAGGGAATCATTCACAAAAATCTGATGGTGATTTTGGACAATGTGAAGGAAGAGAGGCGGTACGTGGACCACATAGGGAAGATCAGTTCACGACAGGAGAAGCGGTGCGTGGTGAAGGTTGTACCACATTGAAGATTTGGGTAATCTCTAATTAGAGGATTTTGCAGATCTATTTGCCTATATAAGGAGCACTAATCCTAATATTAAAAATAGATAATTCCATTAGATAAAATCATCACTCTGAGAATTCAGTGAAGTCCAAAGGAAGTTTGTGAGGAAGAATTCTGCAAAGAAGTTCACATGGAATCAATTCCACCGAAGGTTTTTGTGGGGAGCTATATCCCACTAAGGAAGCAGTACACAAAGGAGGAAGATGCGGTATGCAAAGGAGGAAGAGCCGGTACGTGGAGAAGAGATAGCAGTCTACGAAAGAGGCAATTTTCGGAAAAAAGAAGTTCGGTATGTGGAGGCGGTACTCAGAGGTGGTACGTGGTAGCGGAAGTGGAGGAAGTAAGTGGAAGAGGTGTTCCAGGCAGCATACCCACTACACAGTATGCGGAGGAAACAAGGTGGTATACGAAATAGGCAAGTTGGATCATGGAAGACTCAAGGAAGCTTGAAAAGGGCCTAGAACAGTTTGTGAAAGCAATTTCCGCTAACCCAATAGTATGTGGAAAAGTGGAATTCATCTACGGGTGAAAAAGGAACTTCAACAGAACATCTATCTATAGTTGAGGATGCATTCTTTCATGCAAATTAAGGGACCTACAAGTCCATAAACTGTGAGTGGGTCCCTTATAAGAGTAGTGAGCAAAGGAAGAGGAAGACGGTGATCCTTCCCACCAGTAGTGAGCCAGAGGAAGAGATATAGGTAGTGACCCTTGGGAATGCAGTGAGAAAACCCCTAACCTTGTAAAGGTAGTGAGCCTAAGCATAGAAGATATATCCCGAACCTTGTAATTGGAAGTGAGCTTTAGTGGATTTGGTACATCGGCACATCATCGTTGTATGCACCTTGGATGTAGGCCAGTGAGGGTGAACCAAGTAAAAATAGTTGTGTCATGTGAATGATTTCATTTCTGTTCATATATTTCTACAGGAGAAAGAGAGAAGTGTGTTTTTTAATGAATAAACAAGATTTGAAGGGGAATTAGTTTTAATCTGTCACACCCTGATTCACCCCCCCCCCCCATCAAGGTATTTGACCTAGTGGACCTAACAAAAAAATATTCTTAAAATGGAATTGATAGAATAGACATTTTATTTATACAAAGTAAATTACACTTTAAGTAACTAAGGCCCAAAGACATAACTCCTTATTATTCATGTGTACGCCCAAAGGGTAAGGTGTGCGATGGTGGTAGCTACATGGGGTGGCTCATCTAACATCGACCAAGTGGTGATCTCTACTGACTTGAACTTCTCCCATAAGTGATTTCATTCAAGCTTCACTTATTGAAGCTCGTCTTGGACTTGGTCAAGGGTGAACCACAATGATGCTAACTCTCTCCCAAGTTCTGAAAAATGGGCTTCAAATGACATGAATCTAGTGGTTGAGGTTGTCATTTATCCTTTTTTCATCAATTATACTTTATCATTACTACTTATAAACATCAATTATAATGGTAAAATTATCACCAATGGTTATAGTTTCCAATGGTAAAATTTACCAATAGTTGTATTGACCAGAAATCATATTTGAAAAATGGTCATATAATGGTCATATCCTAACAGTCACATTTCCCTTTATACCCTATAAATACCACTTCATTATTTCACTCAATATTCACTATAATTTCCCTTAAGGTTGTATTTTCATTTCTTAAGTTGTTGATCTTTTTATTAATATTTTGTTTCATTTCTATAGTGTTTTTCAGGGGGTGATGATTCTAGTAGATTGGAGCAATCTATATTTTCTCATTTTATATGTTATATTTTATATTTTTTATCCAGTTTTAATGCTTTTCATTTTAATTGGTTTCATAACTGACTAATGTAAAGATATTTATTAATGAGATAAAAAAATGGTTCATCTATATTTTGTACCTGTATAATATTATATAATATATAACACACATTTATTCAAGAAAAAATATCATTTGAAAAGCATGGGTCGTTACAGTGTCAGAAAGTTAAGGTTGAGAGATAGAAGTCTAAGGGAATGTTACAACCATTACTCATACCAAAATAGAAATGGGAAAACATTACCATTGATTTCATTATTAGACTTACTAAAACATCTAAAGGGAATAATGTTTTTTGGGTTGTAGTCAGACCTATTATGAAATCAACACATTTTATTTCTATTATAGAAGACTTCCCCCTTGATCATCTTACTCAATTATACATTTATGAAGTTGTAAGATTGCATAGAGTATCATTCTCAATCGTATCTAATTAGGATCTAAGGTTTAACTCGAAGTTCTGGAGAATCTGTAATGTCTCGAATTTTCCGTGTATTATTTTTAAATATTATATGGATTGTTTTTTAGACTAGTTGAGACAACATGCGATTCTGAGGCCCGATGTTCCCAGAATAAATGTTTGAAATATATTAAATAGCACATACGCATATTTTTCTTGAAAAAAGTAGAATAACTTCTAAATGGGTGCCCGAATCAAAAATATGAGGGAACTGTTGAGTTCAGAATGGCATTTTTACCCTAGGCATGACTCAACTTTAGTCAGCAAGAGTCATTTTTAGAAAAGTTATCACAGGCGTAAAATAAATAAAATTATTTAATAAAAATTATTTTGACGCAATGACCTTGTTTTCACTTTAAATACATGCTTATGGAAAATTCATAGGGTTAGCCACATAACCTTGTGAATTTGATGAGTTCCATTAGATTGTTGGAGGAGACCCCATTGGAAAACGACAATGGATTTTCAAATCAAATATCAATGAACCTTGGATTCGATGGATCTTTCCAACGAATGTGATGCGACAATCGTTCTTCATAAGCGATCGAACCAAATCAAGGTAGGATGTTTGTTTTATGTGGATTTTTCCCCATTCTTAATTTCTGTGATGAATACAAATAAATCGAAGAATGGATTGATTTTCGAATCGATCGCCTTGTGGGATGAAATCATATTTGCATGGTTTATTTGGGAGATTTATTATGATTTTTTGATTCCTCTTCATTTATCATTCTAATGGAAATGAATATATGCTAAAATGAATGAATGAGGTTTGTTACTCAAGTTTGTTCTCTTTTCTTTTCTCCCTCCCTTCTCATTCATTGCGGGTGGCCCCTTGGTCCGCAGTTTGAAACCCTACCAATGGATTGATCATTGCGCATGACATTCTTGGCGCAACAATCTAAGATTGTAGATCTGAACACAGTATAGTGCAGCAGAGATGCGACGACGGTGGCGGTGAATAGATCGGACCGGTTTTGAAACCCCCATTCTTCGAATGAGATGCGTGGAAGATGATTCAGATGAACAGAATCTAATTTTCAAGCATATTGAAGGTCGAATATTGTTGATTTTGTGATGGATAGGCTCGACGAGGCTCGATATACATTTTTCCGGCAAGGTGCGGCCAAAATCAGAGGTTGGAGCGATGGAGGAGATGCGTGGAACTGGATCTAAGATTATAGAAAATCCCACGGGACACGATGTATAATTTAGGATTACATAGTGTTTGGGCCCCCTTCAGTGGCGGAAAGGGTTTTAGGAGGAAGATAAAGATCATACGGTGTGTGACCCATTTAACACAACATGTGACCCTCCCCAGTTGACTTGGTGTGTACTCTAGAGAGTACATGAACACAAGTTGAAGTACATGGGCATGGACATGCCGTGTACTCCCACATGGACACAACTTGGCGTACACGAACATGAATTTAGTACACAGACATGGTCATGTGACATGGGAAGGATACCGTGTGTCTCTACACACCATATATATCCTTATACACACTGTGTATATGGAGACTACATGTCGTGTGAGGCTCTTCCACATGGGCAAAATTTGGGATAGTTGGACACGCTATGTACCACTTAGGACACACCGTATAATCCCTTCAAGAGTTCTTGAGGATCTTTATTTTCTTAGTTTGAATTAGTATAGATTGATTTTTTCCCTTGTTCTTTTCCCTCATGGGTACAGTGCGGCATTACATCCACATCACTAAGTTATGATCCCCTCTAGAGGTCGAGTCTCAGGTAGAGTTGTGGTGTCCCTCCATGAGACTGGAGTGAGATCCTCTATCATCTTTAGTTCCCTAGTTGGAGTTTCTAGAATCAGCGTGACCTCCCTGAGCAGAGCGTTAATCCTATGTCTAGCATGTTTCATTGGTAGGGTTTGTGGAATCATTGACTTATGGTCTCCTACATAGTGAGTTGATCCAGATTGGGTTCATGGTGTCCCACAGTAGTTCTGGGACTGACCCCCTATATGTGTATCATAGTATTCTTAGACTAGTGTGTTCTCTTTGGGTAGGGCCCAATTATCTAAACCTCTTCATCGAGTGTCTCTGATGATAGCATGGCTCGTGGAGTAAGTTCTCCCAGAACAAGTGTTGCTTTGAGCAGAATCTTGTGATTGACAGTTGGTTATGATCACTAGATGGCCTGGTGTCTTTCTTGAGTATATCTATTTGCTTATGTTGGTTATGGTCTCATGATGTCCTGGTGTATTTTCTAAGTATATCTTTTTTATTATGTTATACATTGATTTTCATATCTTGTATTGAGTTAACTATTCTTGGTGCTTCGCATTTAGTGTTTTTAGGGTCTCCTATTGAGTATTGTTATACTCACCCCTATGCGGTCTTTTCCCACATGTGTTGTGTCTTGTGCAGATGAAGACCCTTTTGACGATGTCCTGAGAGGATATGGAGCAGGTGGAGCATAGCTAGAGCTTGACAGACCGAGTATTTTATCAGGAGTGTACTTTTGACTTAGTCCTTGCCCTTAGAGCAGGTTGTAATATTTATAGTTTTGGTTGGGCTTGTTTTTTGCCCCTTTTCTATTTTCAGTTTTTACTGACGTACTCTTTTGTGGGATCTTAGATGTATGTATGCATTATTTCAGTTGTTTTTCATTTTAGAATTGTGTGGGATTGGAGATGTGTGTGTGTAGGTACTTTAGGCTAATGTCATCTATTTGTGGTATATGATTACTCAGCGCTGCTCGCTAGCCCCTGCCCTATTGAAGGCAGACTTGGGGTAGTCACTGGTCAGACCTCGGCGGGTCGGGTCATGAAAGAGTGATATCATAGGGTTTGGATCTACTTTAGGGCGGGATTCAGTGAGATTGGTTTGGGGAAATAGTGTTTAGTGTTTCAAGTTCAAATTTCAGATCAGGGATTCCAGTGTTGGTGTTGCAGCTGACGTATCCATACATCGGGACTCTGATCACCTACCTTTTGACTCGGTACATTTAAACATTTCATTGCTGGGAAAAATATTGATACATGCATCATATAGGAATGGGTTGTGGTTTCCATGTCCTTCTTGAGTCAGCTCCCCAGATATACTCTTTTGACTGTGGTACATCTTGTTTTATCTTAGGATGCCTCAATGTATATAGCCATCTTGGATTCTTCCATGTGATCACGAGGATGATCCTCTTAGTGACGAGGCATTGGTAGAGGGGATTTTACCATAGATATCACCTCCGGGTGGTTTACCAGCTATACCACCACCCGTTGAGCAGCAACTAAAACCATCCATATCAGCTGAGGATGCACATAGACTGAGTGAATTATATGAGTTTCAAAGTCAGTGACCTCCCAAGTTTCAGGGAGAGCCAGACCCCCTGGTGGCCGAGGAATGGCTAGAGGTAGTCACTCGCATTTTCCGACTTGTGAGGACGCCTTATGATCAGATGTAAGTCCTTGAAGTGAGTCTTATTTAGGGTTATGTAGGGCAATGGTGGATCTTGGTGACTCAGTCATATGATGAGACAACTCTCTCATGGATAGACTTCGAGCATCTCTTCATATAAGATCTCTATTTGAACACATTGTTATCGGTACGCATACAGGAGCTTCTGCATTTGCAGGAGAGCAGTATGACCATGGCAGAGTATTCAGCGAGGTTTACTGATCTCTCGCATTAATCCTTGGATATAGTATGAGACTTGTTCTTTAGGGCTCAGACATTTGAGCAGGGCTTGCACCAGGACATCAGGGTGTTAAAGGAATCTCTTATAATTTCCACCTATGTTGGAGTACTTGAGCAAGCCCTATTGGTGGAAAGTTTTCTATTCTAGTCGACACCAGTAGTGGGGGCTAGCAGTGGACACCTGGTAGTTGATACCTCGACATCAGGTAGCTGATGGAAGTCACAGGGATCCAAGCGGGTCATACACTTCGTGAGGCGACCCCAAGACTTAGAATTAGCATTTAAGGGCTCTCGGTGTGGCTTGAATCATTCAAGGGACAGATGGTGTTTCTCTTGCAACGGTTAGGGACATATGGCATGAGATTACCCAACCCGTCGTACAACTGATCGGGAGACAGTCGAGGGACCACCAAGATAGAGATAGGGGCAGGAACAGGGTGGTATGTAGGGCGGTGGATATGGAAGATGGGTCGGTAGGGTGTAAGGAAGTGGTCTAAGGTTTGACTTATTACCACCACTACCCCTAGGTGGTCTATGCCAGGCTTAGGGAGTTGGTGGTAAGTGATGAGGCTAGTTGAAAGCTATGGAGGCCTATGACCCTGAGGCTCCAGGGAAGATAAGAGGCATAATCTATATCTTTTCTACTTTAACTATAGTACTGATAGATATAGGTGCAATCCATTCCTTCCTTTCAACTTCCTTGGTTTGAAACATAGAGATTTTGATTGAGCTTTTAACCCGACCCTTGCAGTTGGAGACTCCGATGAGTGGTGACTCAGCAATTTCTCACTTATGCCGATAGTGCGACCTAATGCTTGGAGGTGATATTTTTAAATGGGATCTCTTTATTGTAGTAATGAGGTCTTACGACGTCATCTTAGGTATGGACTGACTATTTATAGTTTATACCCATATTGAATGTTTTAAGTAAAGGATGCGGTGTGTCCGCAGTGATGGAATAAGGTTTTCCTTTATGGGTGAAAAGGAAACCTTGGAGGATCAAGACGAGCTCATGTGTAGTATAGTATAGTTTATTACTCACTAGTTAGCTAGCATGACTTTGGGGGTAGTGGATGCTTTGGGCTGTTAGTTTTCTGCAGTCGTGGTGGAGTATGAGGACGTCTTTCCTGAGGAAATATCAGGCTTACCTCCCCACCGAGAGGTAGATTTATGCATCGACTCACATCCCACTATGACACTGATATCTGCACCAGCATATCAGATGGCTCTCATAGAGATTCAAGAGCTGAGGATGCAGTTGGAGGACTTACAGGATAAGGGCTTCATGAGACCTAGTGTTTCCCCCTGGGCATCCCCATTTTTATTTTCTAAGAAGGCGGATGGTAACTTGAGGTTATTTGTGGATTACTGGTGCTTGAACTAGGTGACCATGAAAAACAAGTATCCACTACCAAGAATTGACAACTTCTTCGATCATTTGAGAGGGGCGCGGTGGTTCTCAAAGATTGACCTCAGATCAATCTATCACCAGTTGCGAGTACAGGATGAGGATATACCGAAGACGGCCTTCATATGTTGTTATGGTCATTATGAGTACTTGGTGATATCGTTAGGAAGGATGAAATCCCCAATAGTGTTCATGGGACTCATAAACCAGATCTTTCAACCTTTATTAGACCGGTTCGTGGAAGTCTTCATCGATGACATCCTAGTGTATTCGGTATTCGAGGAGAAGCACATGAGACACTTGAGGATGGTCATGGACACACTCTGAGAGCACCATATTTATGGGAAGATCTTGAAGTTTTAGTTATGGATTCAAGAGGTCCACTTTCTAGTACATTTCATCTCAGAGGCTGGAGTTGCAGTGGATCTAGTGAAGGTTGAGGTAGTGTTTGCTTGGGAGCCACCCAAGTGTTACCGAGGTGCGGAGTTTCCTTGGATTGGATGGGTACTATCAGAGGTTTGTACCCAAATTCTTCAGAGTGGAATCACCCTGGATAGCCTTGACCAGGAAAGGGCAGCCTTTCATGTGGATAGAAAAGTGTCAGCAGTGCTTTCAGGAGCTGAGGCAGAGGTTGAAAAGCGCTCACATCTTGAGGTTACTATAAGAGGGTGTTGAGTACATAGTGTTATTTGATGTATCAGGTACCGGACTTGGTTGTGTTCTTATGTAGTGGAAATTATTTATTTCCTATAGTTCACATCATTTGATACCACATGAGCAGAACTATGCAACCCATAACCTTGAGTTATCAGCAGTAGTTTTTGCATTGAAGATGTGGCGACACTACCTAATAGGTGAGCGGTTTATCATATAATCTAACCACAAGAGTCTCAATTATATATTCTCTTATAAGGATCTTAACTTGAGAAAAAGGTGATGGATATAGTTCCTCCAGAACTATGAATTTGATATTATCTATACTCCTAGGAAGGGGAACGTGGCGATGAACGCGCTCAATAGGAGATCATGTTCTCAGTTGTTGGTTAAGGCGTCGAATCAGTTAGCCTCATTGTAGTTTTCCTTTGTGGATAGGGATAGTGATTCGTATCTTCAGTCGATGGTTGTTACCCCACCACTTTTATAGTGTGGTAAGGATGATCAATGTAGAGATATCGGCTATGAGACCTTACATACTCAGATATTCACTGGACATGCTCCCAATGGATATTCTGAAGGTGGGAAGCATGTTATCCTTTTTAGAGGACGGGCAGTGGTACCTTTGTCATTACGGGAGGTGGTGTTATGGGATTTTCATGCATCCACTTTAGAGGTACATCCAGGTGTGTCTAAGATGTACCAAGACCTCTGACGTCAGTTTTAGTGGTCGGAAATAAAGAAAGGAGTTGTAGAGTTGGTCTCTCGATGCCTTAGTTTTCAGCAAGTGAAGGTTGAGCACTAAGTTAAAATAGGTTTAACCCGACCCCTTGATGTTCCATAGTGGAAGTGGGATGGAATATACATGGACTTCATGATAGGATTACCACATACGTCCATGGTACATGATGTCATCTGGGTGATCGTAGACCAAATCACCAAGTCGGCCCACTTCTTAACAATTTGAGAGTAGAGTTTAGTAGAGAGCTTGGGATGTCTCTACGTTCAGGATATAGCCTGAATCCATGGAGTTCTATCGATGATTGTTTCTGATTGTGATAATCTCTTTACATCCTGATTGTGTAAGGGATTACAGGAGTCGTTTGGAACTTAGTTATGCTTGAGTACAGCATTACACCCACAAACTGACAGCCAGACTAATCAGACCATTCAGGTTCTGGAGGACATATCGTGGGCCTGCATGTTAGACTTTGGACGGAGTTGGGAGGACCACCTACCCTTGGTGGAGTTTGTGTATAACAACAGCTAGCATTCCGCCATTAGTATGGAACCATTCAAGGCTTTGTATGGGTGACCCTGAAGGTCACCACTTTGTTAGACTGATACAGGGGAGTCGGCACTCATGGGCCCGGAGTTGGTGCGAGCTACTACAGAGAAGGTGAAGATCATCCAAGAGTGTATTAATACTACACAAATCTGTTAGAAATCTTATTTTGACAGGTGATAGAGGCCTTTGGAGTTCGAGTAAGGAGACCATGTGTTCCTACGAGTTTCACCTCGACATGGATTATGGAGATTCGGTCGAGGTGGCAAGCTATCTCTGAGATTTATTGGCCCTTTATAGATACTATGTAGAGTTTGCGAGGTGGTGTACCACTTATCACTATCTTTGTAGTTAGATAGAGTACACGACGTCTTCCACGTGTTGCGGATGAGGAGGTATGTGGATGACTCATCGCACATTATCGACCGGGGCGATCTTGATATCGAAGATGGAGAGACCTTTACTGAGTACCCAGTAGAGATTGAGGATTTTCCAGAGAGGATCCTTTATGGGTGATTGATTCCTTTGGTATGTTTTTGGTGGTAGCATGAGAATCTCCAAGAGAGAACATGGGAGCAGGAGGCTCATATTCATGCTCAGTACCCTCATTTTTTTAGTAGCCCTTATTTTGGATTTTCGAGCATGTAAATACCCAGGTTGGGAAAAATGTAATGTTTCATATTTTATGTGTATTATTTTTAAATATTATATGGATTGTTTTTTAGACTAGGCATTGAGAAGGAGTGTGATTCCGAGGCCCGGTGTGCCCAGAATAAATGTTTGAAATATATTAAATATATTAAATAGCATGTGTGTGCAGTTTTCCTAAAAAAATGGAATAACTTCTAAAAGGGTTCTCGGATCATAAATATGAGGGAACCGTTGAGTTTGGAATAGCGGTTTTACCTAGAAGTGACTTAACTTTAGTCGACACAGGTCGTTTGTAGAAATTTTTTCACAGGCATAAAATAAATAAAATTATTTAACAAAAATTATTTTGACACAGCAACCTAGTTTTCTCTTTAAATACATGATTATGTAAAATTCACAAGGTTTTCCACATAACCTTGTGAATTTGATGAGTGTCATTGGAGAATTGGAGGAGACCCTATTGGTAGATGATGACGGATTTTGAAATCAAAGATCAACAAACCTTGGATTTGATAGATCTTGCCAACAAACACGATGCGGCAATCGTTCTTTTTCAGTGATCGAACTGAATTGAGGTAGGGTGTTTTTTTATGTGGATTTTTCCCAGTTCTTAATTTTTGCAGTGAATGCAAATCAATCGATGAACGGATTGATTTACGGATCGATTGCCTTGCGGAATGGGATCATATTTGCAGGGTTTATTTGGGAGATTTCTTATGATTGTTTCATTCCTTTTCATTTAACATTATAATGAAAATGAATTGTGGCTGACACGAAAAATGTCTGAGGTTCGTTCCTCAAGGTCGTTATCTGTGATTTTCTCCCTCCCTTCTTGTTCATCATGGGAGACCACTTGGTCTGCAGTTCGACACCCTACCAATGGATTGATCATTGCACATGCGACTCTTGGCGCAACGATTCAAGATTGTAGATTCGAACTTGGTATGGCGCAACGAAGATGTGATGGTAGTGGCGGCAAATGGATCGGACCAGTTTGGAAACGCTCGTTCTTTGAGCGAGATGCATGGAAGATGATTCGAACGAATGAAATATGATTTCCAAGAATATTGAAGGTCTAATAGTATTGATTTGGTGATGTCTAGGCTCAATGAGGATCGATCTACATTTTTTTAGCAAGACACGGCCAGAATCGGAGGTCGGAGCGATGGAGGATACACACGAAACCAGATATGGGATTCTGGAAAATCCCACAGGACGCAATGTGTAATCTGTGATTACACTGTGTGTGATCCCCCTTGAGCAGTGGATAGGGTTTTGGGATGAAGATAAGGATCACGTGACATTTAACCCCTATCACACAGCATGTGATGTCACGACCCGTCCCACGGGGCCTAGACGTGACTACCCCAAGCCCGTCTTCCATAGCCCAGGGGTTGGTGACTGGCACCTGAAGGCTTTTCCCGAATAGGGAAGGCATTTCCTTAGAGATCTGTACACATTCAAAACGGGAAATTGAAGTAAAAAAACCAACAAAAGTAATGTATAACCATGAGAGTAAAGTACCACCACAAGTACAACTGTAAACTGAAAACAGTGGGCTGGAATACAGGCCCTAGAAACTGAAAAGAAAGTAAACAATCGTTGCATCTGCCCTGAAGCTCTACCTGGAGGGTAGTAGCTGTAAGTCTGAAGTCGAAGAATAGGATCTTGAATGCTCTCATCTCACCAAGCTCCACCAAGTCCTGAACCTCCAAAGTCTGCCTCAGAGCATTAGTAGTCTGCACTAGACACACATGTGCGGGAGGATCCTATGCAGGGGTGAGTATAACAACTCAGTAGGGGACCCTAAGACCCCCGAAGGTCTCTCAGTAATCCACAAAGTAAAACATCACAAGAAATACCACAAAGGTAATATCACAAGAATGATCTAAATCATGAAGCACAAGGCAAAAGAGACAGCTTACTCTAATGGTACAACTTCAAGGTTACTGGGATAGGGATGACTAGTCGTAAAGCCAGATCATCCTATCTATAGTAACTCTACTGCTAACCCTTATAGGTCATTGTATGCTGACCCGTATTAGTCGCTAGATGCTAACCCGTATCAGTCGCTAGTGCTGACCCATATTGGTCGTTGGTGTTAACTCGTATTGGTTGCTGGTGCTAACCCATATTGGTCGCTGGTGTTGACCCATATTGGTCGTTGGTATAGAGGTAGGTATGATTATTCATACAGATAGATCATACTACTCTGGAGTTTCTAATGCTGATTCGTATTGTTCGCTCTTTTTCTTCATGTCACAGTCAGCCACTGGATTCCCGCACAAAGCACGCCTAATTTCCCGAAGACTCTGCTCCTCAAGCCATCGGTCATATTTCAACCGGTACAAAGTCCCGCAAAAATCATACCCAAATGACCTCCCCGTCATAGGGGTCTCAATGTGACAAACAACGTGTCGATCGGATGCCCGGTCTGTGAGATATGGGCACTTTTGTAAAAAGGGCACAATTGGATTAAAGTCTGATCCAACCCAGGTCGCACATCAAACTCTGTTAAAACTCACTTAGAGTATCTCTAAAGCACTGTCTTGTCACAAGGGTCCTCATGCGACAGACGACGCGTCGATCGGATGCTCGGTCTGTTAGTTACACCTCTTTCCGTGAAACAGGGGTGATCGCACCTCAATTCATCCCAGCTTGGTCAGGCCCACCGGAATATGCCAAAGGGACCACTTCCCAAAAGGGGTCTCAATGCCTCTGATGGTGTGTCAAACAGACACCCGGTTCGTCAGTTACGAGCGTTCCTTTATTCGGGGGCCGATTGGGTCTGGGCCCAGTCCGACTCGGTCAAGTCGGCCCGACGCAACGAGTCCCGGGGTCTACCTGACCCCGCCTAGGTTCGGCCCATTAAGGGTTGGCCTGGTTTAATGGGTCTGGAACCTTGGGGTCGGCCCATCTGGTTCGCGGGCCCAGGCCACGGTTGGCCTGGCCCGCCAGGTGGGGCTCCGCCTACCCGTGCTGGCCCGCTGAACCGCGGGTCCGGCTCAGCTAGCTGGGCGAGTCCAGCCTGCATCAGGCCTGGTCCGCCTGAAGGAGAACCACTGTCTCCAGCTGGCCCCAAGGACGTGGGGCCGTTTCATCTGGCTGGTGGGGCACTGCCCCACCGCATTCAACTGTTGGCCAGGGGGGCCGACCAGTCTCCAATCGACGTGGCGCGGCGCGGGGCCGCGCCTCCCCCTCCTTTCGTGGCTCGATGGTCGCGGCTGTTGCCACCGCCGGCACCTGCGGGCACCACCCTTCTCCCGCACGGCCGCCTTAGGTTAGCCGCCTCTGGCCACTGTGGCGCGCGATGGCTTGAAGCCTCCCCACCGCCCACGGCCGGTTGTCGCAGGCCTCCTCCTGCCACCGCCGGCATGGCGCACCGGCGGTTCTTTCTGTGGGCCATCGGACGTACTCTGTTGGTCCGTTTTTAGTGTCGTTTGGGCCTACGAGTCTCCCGGATTTCCGTTGTCACAGCGTCTCATGTTGCCGTCAAAATTGAGGAAAGTTGTCCCCAAAGAACACAACATGAACGAAGCAGCGGAGGGTCCGGGCCTTGTTCGTTCGACTCACACCCTCCGCGTTAACATGATAACAAGAGGGAGAATATTTATCTAACATTAAAAATTAAATAATCTCATTTCAATAATGTTAAACCAAAACCAAACATAAACCCCCTACCTGGATGAGATGTCAGCTGACGACAATCGATGGAACCTCCTTCGTCATTGTCGTTGGTTCGTGATTCGATGGCACTCATCACCGCTCGTTGAATCCAGTCTCGTCCTCCAGGTGGATGTTGCCGCAGGACTTCACCAGAGTTTCCTCACTTGAAGAAGTTGTTCCAAAACCCCACCCCGAACTCCATTTAAATAGGAGGGGGGAAAGGTGAGTAACGCGTTGAGGAATTAATAAGGTTCATTAAATAAATTATTGAACCTCTTTTAATTCACAACGGTGGAGTTATGCAGTTGATGAGTCAATCCATTTATTGGATTAAAAATTCACCGGTCCCACCCCCACCGCTCATCCGTTGGAGAAAAAGAAAATAAAATAACAATTACATGTTATTTTACTTTTCTTTAAAAAGTCCAAAAACTAACTTTTTATCCCGACCTACTGCGGTCGAAGTGAAACATCTCTTAAGCGAATCTCGGTGTTACGGATTCAACGGTTCCCTCATATTTTTAATCTGAGCACTGGTTCAAAAGATATAAAACTCCGCTCATGCGTTTACTGAAAGTACCTTAAAAAAAGTTCAAAAATTCATTTTGAGCACACTGGGCCTCAGAATTATGTGCCTTCAATTTTTGCAGACTCGTAATAATCCTAAATAATTAAAAAAATTATGGAATTTTCCAGGTCTTTACATTCTTCTCACCTTAGGGATTTACATCACCGAAATCCAAAAAAGGCTACACAAACAAAGATGGGTACTGGGCATGCATATGAGCATCTCACTCCCATGTGCTCTCCTATAGATTCTCATGCTATCACAAAATGCGCACCAGAGGTATCGACCGCCCATGAAGGATCCACTCCTATCGATCCTCTATCTCCACCAGGTACTCCGCAAAAGTCACCATGTCGTCAATCTCCAGTTTTCCATGGTCGATGACGTGAGATAGGTCATGCACGTATATCCTCAGCTAGGATACATGGAATACATCATGCACTCTCTCCAACTACGGTGGAAGTGCCAAGTGGTACGCCACCTCGCCAATCCTCTGAAGTATTAGGAATGGTCCGATAAACCTCAGTGAGAGTTTTCCGCCTCAGCCAAATATCTATAGTCCCCATCGAGGGGAGACTCGCAAGAATATGTGGTCCCCCTCCTAGAACTCCAGTGGTCTCTGTCGCCTATCAGCATAGGACTTTTGTTGGCTTTGTGCAGTCTTTATCCACTCTCGGATGACCTGCACCTTCTCAGTGGTAGCTTGTACCATCGCTGGGCCCATGAGTGTTGGCTCTCCTAGATCCATCTAACACAAGGGCAATCTGCATGGTCGTCCATACAACTCCCCAAAAGGGGTTATACCAATGGTGGAGTCATAGCTGTTTTTGTACGCGAACTCCACCAAGGGTAGGTGGTCCTCCCAACTGCGACCAAAATCTAGGGCACATGCACGAAGCATGTCCTCCATGGTTTGGATGGTCTGCTTAGTCTGACCATCTGTCTATGGGTGAAAAGTTGTGCTCAAGAGAAGCCGAGTCCCAAAAGCCTCCTTCAATCCTTTCCATAGTCGGGATATGAAGCGTGTGTCACGATCTGAGACTATCGTCAAAGGCACCCCGTGAAGTTGCATGATCACCTGAATGTAGAGATGTCCCAAGCTCTCTACCAAACCCTTCTCTCAAATGGAAAGGAAGTGGGCCAACTTGGTGAGTCGATCAACGATCACCCAGATGGTATCGTGCCACATGGACGTACATGGTAACCCCATCACGAAGTCCATTGATATCCCTTACCACTTCCACTCCGATATCTCGAGGGGTTGGGTCAAGCCTGCTGGTAGTTGGTGCTCGGTCTTCTCTTGCTGGAAAGTGAGGCATCTAGAAACAAACTCCTCCACAGCTTTCTTCATCCCTGGTCACCAGTACTGACACCGGAGGTCCTGATACATTTTCACCACACCTGGATATACTTCCAAGGGGGGGGGTATGGAACTCCCTCAGTACCTCCTCTCATAGTGCCACTGGTACAACTGTACGTCCTCTAAAAAGGATAGTGTGCTCCTCACCTTCAGAATATCTGTCAGGTACATGGCCTAAGGATATCTGAGCACGTGTAGTATCGTAGTTGGTGTCTCCAAGTTGTGCCTCCCTGACTCTCTAAAGGAGTGGAGGGGAAACTACCATTAACAGGAGGTAGTCTGTCTCATCTCTATCTACGTAGGATATTTGAAGTGAGGCTAACTGCTCTAAAGCCTTGTTCAGTAGCTGCGAACTCGGTCTCCGGCTAAGTGCATTTGTTAGTATGTTCCCCTTCCCAGAAGTATGGACTATCTCAAAGTCGTAATCCTAGAGGAACTCTAGCTAACGTTGTTGTCTCATATTCAGATCTTTCTGTGTGAACATATATCTGATACTCTTGTGGTCTGAGTAAATAATGAATCACTCGCCCATCAAGTAGTGTCACCACATCTTCAGTGTGAAGACTACTACTACCAACTCCAAGTTGTGAGTCACATAATTTTGCTCATGAGGCCTTAGTTGTCATGAGCCATAAGCAATCACTGCATCACCCTGCATCCGGACGCAACCGAGTCTGGTCCCTGATGCATCACTGTAAACCACATAGTCAGTGCCCTCCTCCAACAACCTCAGGATGGGAGCGCTGGTCAAGCTCTACCTCAGCTGTTGAAAGCTCTGTTGGCATGTCTCTGACCATAAGAAGGGTTTCCCCTTCTTCGTCAAGGCATTCATAGGTACTGCTACTCTGGAGAAATCAGGTACAAACCTCCAATAGTATCCTAATAATCCAAGGAATCTCTGCACCTCAGTAACACTCCTGGGTGGCTCCCAAGCAAGTACTGCCATGATCTTCGCTGGATCCACTAAAACTACAGCCTATGAGATGACGTGTCCCAAGAAGTGGATCTTATATATCCATAAATCACACTTCAAGAGCTTCCCATATAATTGGTGCTCCCGGAGTGTGTCCAGAACTATCCTCAAGTGTACAGTGTGCTCTTCCTTAGATGCTGAGTACACCAAGATGTCGTCGATGAAGACCACCACAAAGCAATCGAGGTATGGTTGAAAGAACATGTTCATGAGCCCCATGAACACTTCTGGAGTGTTGGTCACACCGAAAGGCATCACCAAGAACTCGTAATGGTTATACCGACATCTGAAGGTTGTCTTCGGTATGTCCTTGTCATGTACCCTGAGCTGGTGATTGCCTGATCTGAGGTATATCTTTGAGAACCACTTCGCTCCTTTCAACTGATCAAACAGATCATCAATCCTCGGTAGAGGATACTTTTTCTTCATGGTCACCTATTTTAGGAACCGGAAGTCCATGCATAGCCTCAAACTTTTGTCTGCCTTCTTGGAAAACAACATCGGGGATGCCTATGGAGAAACACTAGGTCTTACAAATCTCTTCCTCTGTAAGTCCTCCAACTGTACCCTCATCTCCCGGAGCTCCGTAGGGGCCATCCAATATGCTGGTGTAGATATTCGTGCTATTCCTGGGTACAAGTCAATGTGGAAGTCTACCTCTCTACGAGGAGGTGGTCCTAGGACATCTTCTGGAAAGACCTCCTCATACTCATCCACCACCACTGGGAACTGTGTACTCACCTCATCCACCATATCGAAGGTCATGCAAGCCAGCTGATATGTAATCAACTACACCCTCCTAAGCACAAGTCCATCTCATGCTGCTCTATTTTCCTTATCACCAACAAAGGAAAACTGGCCTCCATCTCTGTGCGTACATAGCATTGTACATCTCAAGCAGTCAATATGTGCATGAACTGATGATAATAAGTCCATTCCTAGAATGATATTGTAGGGCTTCAATGCCGCTACTAGAAGATCTCATCTGAAACTCTCTCCTCTGAGAGTAAGATCGCACTGTCGGCACCAGTGTGTGACCGTTGAATCTCCTCTCATAGAACTATCCAAATGCAAAGGTCGATCTAAAAGCTCAGTCAGAATATTAGAGTCTCGAACTAAGTCCGCGACAAGGAAATAATTGATAGCACCTATGTCAATAAGCATTGCTGCTAAAGTAGAGAAGATACAGATCATACCTCATATCATCTCAGGGATGTCAGGATTGTGAGCCTCTACTGCCTACAGTTGGGTCTGTCCCCGTCCACCTGCTCCCTGAGCTCGTGGTGGACCAGCTAGGGGTGGTGGTGGTAGTGCCTGGTGACCCCAACCACCTCCCATTGCATGTCCTGCTCCCCTACCTCATCCGCCGCCTGGATGACGCTCATGATCATGTCGTTATCGCTGCCTCGGTGGCCCCTCCACCGTCTACCGATCATCCACGCGGGGAGTCAGACAATCATGAGCTTTGTGACCCTATCCCCCACAGGAAAAACAGATCATGCCTCACTAGTGGCTCCCTCAGCCTCTCGAGCTTCGCACTCTAACCCCGTGTCCCTAGGTCTCCCTCCGAAAGGTCTATCTCGCTTGGGCTTCTGTGTCGTCTGTCTACCGCCAGCTGCAGATGACTCTGCTACCTATCTTCCAGTAGGGGCTCTCACTGCCAGTGTCGACTCGGCAAGGAAGCTCTCCATCAGAAAAGCTCACTCTAGCACCTCATCCTACGTCGGGATGCTAAGAGAAACTATCGTAGCTCTGATCTCTCTTCAGATCCCCTACTCAAAGGTTTGGGCACTGAAGTAAGGGTCTCGTACCATATCGGTGGAGTATTGGGAGAGGTCAGTAAATCTCGCTGAGTACTGAGTCACAGTCTGGCTTCCCTGCTGCAGATGCAGCAGCTCCTGAATACGCACAGAGCGTAGTGTCGTTGGCACAAACTCCTCCCTAAAAGGGCTCTCAAAGTTCGTCCAGGTGAGGGCTGTCTCCTCATGCACCTGGAGCGTCGAGCTCCATCATCGTCCTATCAAACCCTAAAGAAGGCTAGTGGCCAAGATCGTCATATGCTCGGCGAGTGTCTCTACTAAGAGAAAGACCTGCAAAACTGCCTCAAATCAGTCCTCTACTGCCTGGGGGTCTATCTCGACTCAAAACCTCGGAGGCCTCTATATCTGGAACTCATGCAACGCGCTCAGCGGGAGTGTATGATCCACTGGTAGCATCTGCTGCTCAATGGGTGGTGGTGCTGCTGGTACACCACCCAAAGGTGCCATCAATGTGAGTGGTCTCTGTACCAATGTCTCATCTGTCGGTGGGCCACTGTCACAATCTCTAACCGAAATCATGGTTGGCTGTCTTCATGGAGGCATCTTGTAAGAAACAGATGTGTCACGGTCAATAAGTTATACATGGTGAGCTGACTCAAGAAAATCAAGAAAACTTTTCAAAACAATAACAACCGGTGTTTTCATGTACCGAGTCAGAAAACAGAATTTAGGGTCCTGGTGTATGGATACATTGGTTGTCGCACCAACACTAGACTTCATGTACTAAAAAATGAAATCAAGACACTTTACACCATTTCCTCATTAAAATTAGACTTTTAGTTCTTATGGTAGAACTGATCACCCTCTGATACCACTTTGTCACAACCCATCTCACGGGGCCCGGATGTGACTACCCCAAGCCCGCCTTCCATAGGTCAGGGGTTGGTGACTAGCAGTTGAAGGCTTTTCCCGAACAGGGAAGGCATTACCTTAGAGATATGAACACACTCAAAAAGGGAAACTGAAGTAAACAACCAACAAAAGTAAGGTATAACCATGGTAGTAAAGTACAACCATAAGTACAACTGTAAACTGAAAACATTGGGTTGGGATACAAGCCCTAGAAATTGAAAAGAAAGTAAGCAGTCGTTGCATCTACCCTGGAGCTCTACCTGGAAGGTAGTAGCTATAAGTATGAAGTCGAAGAAGAGGATCTTGACAGCTCTCGTCGCACCAACCTCCACAAAGTCCTAAACCTCCAAAGTTTACCTCGGAGCATCAGTAGTCTGCACCAGACACACACGTGTGGGTGGAGCCCGTGCATAAGTGAGTATAACAACTTAGTAGGGGACCTCGAGACCCCCTAAGGTCTCTCAGTAATCCACAAAGGAAAACATCACAACAAATACCACAAAGGTAATATCACAAGCATGATCTAAATCATGAAGCACAAGGAAAAAGAGACAGCTCACTCTAATGGTATAACTTCAAAGTTACTGGGATAGTGATGACTAGTCGTAAACCAAATCATCATATCCCTAGTAACTCTACTCCTGACCCATATAGGTCACTATATACTGACCTGTATTGGTCGCTAGATGCTAACTTGTATCGGTCGCTACTGTTGACCCGTATTAGTCGCTGGTGTTGGCCCATATTGGATGTTGGTGCTGGCCCGTATTGGTCGTTGGTACAGAGGTAGGGATGATTAGTCATACAGCTAGATCATCCCACTCTGGAGTTTCTGATGTTGACCCGTATTGGTCTCTCTTCTTCTTCATGTCACAGCCAGCTACTGAATTCCCGCACGAAGCACGCCTGATCTCTGGAAGACTCTGATCCTCAAGTCATTGGTCATATTTCAACCGATATGAAGTCCCGCAAAAAGCATACCCAAGGGACCATCCCGTCATAGGGGTCCCAGCATGATAAATAGCGCGTCGATCGGACGCCCGATCTGTGAGATATGGGCACTTTTGTAAAAAGGGCCTGGTTGGATTCAAGCCTGATCCAACCCAGGTTACACATCAAACTCTTTCAAAACTCACTTAGAGTATCGCCAAAGGACCGCCTTGTCACAAGGGTCATCATGCCACAGACATTGTGTCGATCGGACACACGGTCTATTAGTTACACTCCTTTCCGTGAAACGAGGGTGATCGCACCTCGGTCCGGCCCGGCTCGATCGAGTTTGTCGGAATATGTCAAAGGGACCGCTTCCCAAAAAGGGTCCCAACGCCTCTGATGACATGTCAAATGGACACCTAGTTCGTCAGTCACGAGCGTTCCTTTATTCGGGGGCCGATTGGGTCTGGGTCCGGTCCGACTCGGTCAGGCCGGCCTGACGCAACGGGTCCCGAGGTCTACCTGACCACACTTGGGTCCGGCCCGTTAAGGGTCAGCCCGGTTCACGGGGTCCGGCCTGGCTGGTTCGCGGGCCCGGGTCGCGGTTGGCTCGGCCCACCGTGTGGGGCTCGGCCTACCCGCGCTGGCCTGCTAGGTTGCGGGTCCAGCCCGATAGGCGGGTTCGGCCCTTTCGGCCGGCCTACGTCCGGCCCACATCTGCCTTCAGGCGGACCACCGTCTCCAGCTGGCCCTGTGGACGCGGGGCTATTTCATCCAACCCGTGGGGCGCTACCCCACCGCATGCAACGGTCATCCAGGGGAGCTGACTGATCTCCAGCTGACGCAGGGCGGGGCCCCACCGCCCCCTCCTGCCGCGGCCCGCTAGCTGCGGCTACTGCCGCCGGTGGTGCCTATGGGCGCAACCCTTCTCCCGCACGGCCGGATCTAACCGGCCAGCTCTGGACACCGCAGCGTGCGACGGCGCTCCGCCTCCCCACCGCCTGCAGTCGGTTGTTGCGGGCCTCCTCCGGCCGTCGTCGGCATAGCGCACTGACGGTTCTTTCTGCGGGCCACCGAACGTGCTCCAGTGGTCCGTTCTTGGTGTTGTTTGTGCCTACGAGTCTCTCGGACTGTCGTCGTCGCAGTGTGACCCTCTGTCTCTCATTTACATCAAAATTGAGGAAAGTCGTCCCCGGAGAATGCAACATGAATGAAGCGGCAGAGAGTCTGAGCCTTGTTCGTTCGGCCCGCACCCTCCTCGTTAACATGATAACAAGAGTGAGAATATTTATCTAACATTAAATATTAAATAATCTCATTTCAATAATGTTAAACCAAAACCAAACATAAACCCCCTACCTGGATGAGACGTCCGCTGACGACGATCGATGGAACCTCCTTCATCGTTGTCATCGGTTTGTGATTCGGTGGCGCTCATCACCGCTTGCTGAATCTGGTCTCATCCTCTAGGTGGATGTTGCCGCAGGACTTCGCCAGAGTTTCCTCGTTTGAATAAGTCATGTCAAAACCCCACCCCAAGCTCCATTTAAATAGGAGGGGGAAAGGTGAGTAACGCATTGAGGAATTAATTAGGTTCATTAAATGAATTAATGAACCTCTTTTAATTCACAATGGTGGAGTTACGCATTTGATGAGTCAAGACATTTATTGGCTTGAAAAATCACCAGTCCTTCCACCACCTCTCATCCATTGGAGAAAAAGAAAATAAAATAACAATTACATGTTATTTTTCTTTTCTTTAAAAATTACAAAAACTAACTTTTTCTCCCGACCTACTGCGGTCGAAGTGAAATCTCCCTTAAGAAAATCTCAGCACTACGGATTCAATGGTGACTTTAGATTTTTAATTCAAGCACCAGCTCATAGGATATAAAATGATGCCCGCGTGTTTACTAAATGTACCTTAAAAAAAGTTCAAAAATTCATTCTGGGCACACTGAGCCTCGGATTCACGCGTCATCAATTATCACAGACTCGTAATAATCCCAAATAATTAAAAAAATTACATGTAATTTTTTGGGTCTTTTCATGTGACCCTCCTCGATTGACTTGGCGTGCACTCCGGAGAGTAGGCGGACGCGGGTTGGAGTACACGAGCACGGACACGTCGTGTACAAACATGGCTTGGCGTACACTGATCGATACACAAACATGGATTCGGTACACGGACATTTCCAGGTGACATGGGCAAGATATTGTGGGTCTCTACATGTTGTGTATATCCATCTACACATCATATATATATAGACTACATGTCATATGAGGCTCTTCCACACAGGTATAACTTGGGATAGTTGGACATGTTGTGTACCCATTGGGACATGTCATGTACTCCCTTCAATAGTTATTGAGGATCTTTGTTTTCTTAGTTTGGACAAGTATAGGTTGAGTGTGTTCCCTTGTTCCTTTCCCTCAAGGGTACATTCTAGCATTACATCCACATCATTGGGTTGTGATCCCCTCTAGAGGTTGAGTCTCAGATAGAGTTGTGGTGTCCCTTTGTGAGACTGGAGTGCGGTCCTCTATCATCCTTAATTCCCTAGTTGGAGTTTGTGGAATCAACATGACCTACCTAAGAATAACGTTAATTCTCCATCTAGAAGGCCGCATCAATAGGGTTTATGGAATCGTTGACGTACGATCCCCTACGTAGTGGGTTGATCTAGACTGGATTTGTGGTGTCCCCTAGTGGTTCAGGGCGTGACCCCTTATATGTGTATCATAGTCTTCTTAGACCAGTGCATTCTCTTTGGGAAAGGCTCAATGAGCTAGACCTCTTTGTCGAGATTCTATGATGATATCATGGATCGTGGAGTAATTTATCCTGGAACGATCATTGCTTCGAGCAGAATCCTATGGCTGACAGTTGGTTATGACCGCCTAATGTCATGGTGCCTTTCCTAATTATATCCAGTTTCTTCTGTTATACATTGATTTTTATATCTTGTATTGAGCTAACTATACTTTTTTATTCGTGTTTAGTGTTTTTTGGGTGTCCTGCTGAGTATTTTTATACTCACACATGCATGGGATTTTCCCACACATATCGTGTCTTGCGCAGATGACGGCCCTTTTGATGGTGTCCTGGGAGGACAGGGAGCAAGTGGAGCGTAGCAAGAGCTTGACAAACCGAGGTGTTTACCAGGAGCATACTTTTGACTTAGTCATATCCCTTGGAGAAGGTTTGAATCTTTACAGTTTTGGTTGGGCCTATTTTTTGCCCCTTTTTTGTTTTCAATAATTTGTTATTGTACTCTGTTGTGGGATCTTGCATGCATTGTTTTAGTTTTTTTACATTTTATCATTGTGTGGGATTGGATATGTGTGTGTGTGTACAGGTAATTTAGGCTAATGTCTCTCATTTGTGGGATATTCCTACTCGGTGCTGGTCACCAGCCCCTAGCCTATCGGAGGCGGGTTTGGGGTAGTCACAGGTCAGACCTCGGCAGGTCGGGTCATGACAGAAACCTTCAGTAGGCTCTGGATATAGAGTTAAGTTTCGGTAATTCTTATGATCCTTAGACAGATGGTTATCCAGAGAGGATTAATCAAGCTTTGGAAGACATATTAAGAGTTATCTCTATGGATTTCAAAGGTTGTTGGGATCAACACCTTCCTTTAATATAATTTTATTACAACAATATATTTCACTCGAGAATTCAGATGGCTCCCTATAAAACCCTCTATGGAAGTAATTTCATAACTCTAATGTATTAAGATGACGTTTGAGAAAGAAAGTTATTGGGACCAGATCTAGCTGAGGAAATGGTTAATAATGTTATATACATTCAACAACACATAAAGGCCGCTCAAAGTCGACAAAAGATTTATGGTGACAAACATTGGTATGGTCTATAGTTCAAAGTTGGTGACAATGTATTCCTATGAATATCTCCTTGGAATAAGGTTATGAGATTTGGAAACAAGAGAAATCTGGGTCTTAGATATATCGGTCCCTTTGAAATTCTTGATTATACCAAGACGGTAGCTTATTGCTTGGCACTTCCACCAAATATCTCTCAAGTTTATGATGTGCTCCATGTATCTCTCTTAAGATAGTTCATAATGATCCTTCACATGTTCTGAACTTAGAGTCTATATCATTGGAGAAAGATCTATCTTATGAGGAATAACCAATGGAGATTCTGGATCATAGAGAGAAAGTGTTACTAAATAAATCCACTCACCGGGTTAAAGATTTGTGGCAAAATCGTAAAATTGAGAAAGCTATGTGGAAACCTAAGGATGTGATAAGAAAGAAGTATACTCAATCATTTTTATTGGGATAATTTAATTTCGAGATAAAAAATATTATAAGGGGGTAGAGTGTAAAACCCCATGATTTTATGATATATTTTTCTTTAAATAATTTTAATTTTTTAACAACTTGTGGTGCATGAAACACTGAGTTTAAAAAAACTACAAAACCATATTGAGGTATTATTATGATATAGTTTTATCAATTTTTGAATAATCATGTCATTATTATATTAAGTTTAATTTTTTGTATTTTTCTAAAATATTTATTTTTCAGTGAATTGTAAAAAATAATCATTTTTATAAAATTATCATTTCTTATATTTAAATAATGTAATTTAAAAATCTGATTATATTTTGGATGTGGTACTAAATTGATATAATATCCATTTTATTTACATTAGGATCATCATTCTACATGATTTTGATATAAGTCAATTTTTAGGCTTAAAAACACAATTTTCTAGAAAATAGTTTTACATTGTATTTTGTGGGTTTATCATTAAATTAATTTTTGAAACTTATAGGAATTGAATTTGATGAAATATATTCTATATTTTTGAATTAATATTTTCAAATTTAGTAAATATTTTCCTTTTATTTTTAGGCATTATGAATAGTAACTATGGTAAAATTTATCATCTCAATGAAGGGTAAATCAGATAATTGTGGTTAGAAATAATGTAACAAGGCATTAAAAATTTGTCCAAAACTTTCTTTTATTTAATTAGATGAGATTAATTCTACAATATCCATTCTAACTTCTAATATATGGAATTTTGATTTCATTTTCCTTTCATAATGACATTTATATTATTTAAAAGAAAATCTTAAAATGTCACTTTCTTGACTTTAATATCTCTAAAAAATTTACATGAGGATAAGAAGTGGATAAGTTTGGTTATAAATGTTTATTTAAATTATTAATTAATTTTTTTATCATGATAATTTCTTTTTATTTTTTATTTATGAAATAATTACCTTCAATGCATACACAACACTAACACGATGTTTTTTCAAAAAGTAGAAAAATCATGTAAATGATTTTAAACACTCTAAAAGTAATATTGTTTGGGTGATTTATACTTCTCAAAAATATATATATAAATATAACATGTTAGGGATTTTTTAAAGTTTTATATTAGAATTCCATGTTTTTCTTGATGTTTTTAAAGTTCAATAAAATGAATAGTGTCAAAAATAACATTAATGATAGTTTAGGAAAATAATATTTTATTGAACTATTTAAAAATCATATGATGTTAAACTAGTACAAGGGGATAAGAAATGGTCTAAAATGTCATCCATCATCCATTTAGGAGCCAACTGTCACCTTATAAGTAAAATTATAACTCTTTAATAGTGAAATAGTTGTTATCACGGTTAAGGTTAAAAATGATTAACAGAGAGGTTAATCAAAAATATAAGGTTTAAAATGATATATAAACCTATATAAATTTGATTGGATGATTATATTAGGACCATATTATCCTTATATTATAAGACATTTCATTTTGGAACCACTTGGCCATGAATGTGACTTTATAATATTTTAATATTTTGAAAAAATACAAGAGTGCCCTCTCACTTATAAAAGGATACCCCTTCTCTATTTTCTTTAGACCACATTGAGTCATCTAACTCGACCAACCCCTGACCAATTCCCTTATCGACTTCCATGTCCATGAATTATAGGTTCTTTTCTTCTTAAAATATCATTCCAATGGTCCTTAAGATGGAATATAAAGGAAATCTATCAAAGAATGGGTAATTATCTTTGCCGACCCTTTCAAATTTATTTATTCTTATACTTCATCTAAATATATTATACTGATCCTAAAATAATAAATACATTATCATAAAAATACTGATATGTTATTATCATTATGGTACAACCATTTTCATCTCTTTTCCATCTTGTGAAAAGTGAAAACATCGTTCGTGCATACGTACAGCTTATCATCTCCAATTATCAGTGTAATTCATTTTTCATCAACACTTTATTTAGATAGTTATAAAGATAGAACTAATGAGTATATATAATATTTTTGACATAATTATGGTTCTTGAAATATAATATATCATTTAGTTTCTTACTTTCCAATCTGTTAGAAAATGCTAATATCGCTCGTGCGTGTATGTGGACTATCACTTCCATGAAACGATGTGATTCGTTTTTCATTTCCACTTTACATGGATTATAATAAGAATAGATTTAATGAATATATATGATATAATAATGATTCTATAAATGTGAATTATTTTTTATCACTTTTAATTCCATCCATAGAAAAGTGAAAATAGTGTTTATGTGTACGTATGAAAATTTGTCTTCATGAATGGTGTAATTAATTGTTTTATCTATGCCTTTTATTGATGACTATAAAAATATATATAATGGATATATATGATACTGTTATCATGATTAAAATTCTGAATATTATGAAACCATAATAAAAGTACAAGGACCAAAACCACCGAACCATATTCTCATGAAAAACAAAGTAGTTAACACCTAAAAACAATAATAAAAAAATATTGTTAACAAACAGGTGATAATATGTTATAAATAGATTATATATGAAATTATAGATATGTATATGGTTCTGGTATGTAATTATAATAAATCTAAACTTATTATATAAGATATTAAAAGCACTTATGATGAAAGTTGAACTTTAGGTAAGGGAATTCATCTCAATTTTCACTCAATTGAGATATAATTGTTATTATGCACCATTTTATTTTAATGTGGTGTATATACTATCCCTTTGATGTATTTATCATGAATACATATTTATTCATGATTATTAAAGTTTCAATTTAATTTTTCCCTTTAAACGGTTTTCAATTTAAAAGTTATCAAAGAGGTAAGAATTTATTTTACAGTCTCATTTTTTAGAATTTCTCTTATTTTCATTGAAGGAATCTTATAACATATTCTTAAACTCCATCTATTTTCCTTATACTCAAGATATTTAAGGTTTTTTCATGTTTTCTTTTAACTTTTCCTCTCTTTATAACTTGAATCAAGCAAATAATTTTTTAAAAAAAATTGATCTTATTTCTCTTTTGATTGGGTATACTTTTCTTTCATTCCATACTTTTCAAAATTATTTTAAAAAAGTCTTTATTCACTCAAATGATTTATTAAGGAAATTTTATGTTATCCTTAAATTTTTACAATGTTTAAATTGAATCTTTCTAATGTTTTATGAAAGTCTCATTTTTGACTTTCTTTTAAAAAAATCAAAATGAATGTTTTTTTAACATATACGGCATTAACGAATTTTCCTAACATCATAACCATTTTATGCTATTTAGCTTCTTATACAAGTTTTAAAAGGTTTTACAAATAAAACTCTTTAATAAAATATTATTTTAATATTTTACTTTAATTTTCTTTATTTCTCTAGAGGAGATGATTTTATTACAAAACGTATATTTCTAATAAACTGATGGTCATCTTTTATCTCTTATTAATTTTTTGGTCATTAACTTTCTCTTGTAACATTCGCTTTTGTTAACCGTTGGATTTTAAATTTCTCTTTAATATTCATATTCTTTATATCATAGATAGGCTTATATTCTAAATCATATACCATTTCTATATACGGTGTTTTACTTTGAAAGTTATTTGATTGACTAGGGAAATATTGATATTCTATATTATTTACTCAATAATGACATTTTCTGAAAAGGTATATTGTTTATGAATTAAATTGATCATTCAATATATGAGAAATGCATTGGACCTACAGTGACGGGTGGGGCCTGGTTATAGATAGCTCCTCGATGCATCAGCAGGTCTCATGAGACAAACCGGTTAACCAAACTTATTAATGGGTTTTTTATGTATATTTTCTCATCGATTAAACTACATTATCGCAAGGCCTTGATGATAAATATATCATGATGTCTGAGATCATGACGTATAATATTAAGCATTTCCTTTGAGAATTTAGTTATATTATTCATGATATTGCTGTATTGATATTATCCATAGATTCATTTCATGTTATTGATTAAATGACATCTATTTTTCAGTTATTTATCTTGTCATATTAATTATGACTTATTTACACATGATAGCTTCTTTTGTATGTAACTATTACTGAAAATCTGAGTTCACCCTATATTTGTTTAACTTTCCCTAAGATGTGAAGAAATATATTATGAATAATATCAAGGATGTAAGAATGTTTCTTTTTCTATATATTTTATATTTCCAATGTAATATGGAAATCGTGAATATATCTGGTTATTTAAGACTACAAAACTGATCAATCCTTGGCGATGTGATCGCTGATATCTTATGTCAATATAATAAAGTAAACACCAGCTCCAGCTTACTAGAGTTAGGGTTGTTACAGTTTTATATCTGCATCTACCTCTTTTAATAAGTGAGTTTGTCATTAAGTTTGCCCTATTAACAGGTGTATCCTTCTAACTTGTCTAAATCATCTTAATCTAATCTCAATCATCATCTCATCAATCATATCCATAATACAATAAAAGTTAAAATGATAATATAATGACCCAACCCTCATTCAATCTATAATTTCATTTTTAAATAAGAATTCATTTTCCTGCATTCCTAGATATCTTTTCAAGTTTATAGTTTTAGAGAATTGGGACATACCTCTTACATAACAAACTCATACATTACAAGTTGGACATTTCCTCTTAGTATTCATTTTCCCCACAATACAATACTTTTAAAAGAAAACATGTTTTCTTTTCATGAAAAATATTTATGATTTTCAACTTACTTCTCTGTTCCTACTCATCCTTAAAACCCATGAAAGACATTTGAAAATGTGGAATGAGCAAAAAAATCTTAATAATAGACATAAAAAAAGAAGAAATAAACTTTTTAATAAATTTTAAAACCATGAGATCATAAAAGAAAGTTTTTCATTACCATAATAAACTTTGAACTCAAATAAATATTTACTAATACATGAAATCAGTTTTACTACCTAAAATTTTTCATAAAACACTTTATAAGAAAACATAAAAGTAAAATCATAATCACGAAGGTTTCTTAGAAAATATTAGAACCCATGAAAAACATTTTCATAAAAACGTCTTTTTACACTAAAATGGCATGATCCTTTAAAACAAAAGATCATTAGTTTGCCTTTTGAAATCAAATGATTTCCATAAAAACTCATTAGCAGACATAGAAAATTCATGTAATTATCTTGGAACATTATCTTCATAGAACTCCTACAAGAACCCTTACGATTGAAATAACCAATACAATCAACTTCCAACATAATTCTCCGGAGAACATAATCATTACTCAATGCATTGAAAAGCTATATCAGGTTCACCCATCATCATGAGCTATATCGGGCTCACTCGTCATCTTGAGCTATATCGGGCTCATATGTCATCATAAACAATGTCTAAGAACCATAAAATGCATGAAACAAATAAAAGTTTGCATTTACATTATCAAACTCATAAAAATATCTCTTTAAACTCATAAGTAAAACTTTTCAAATATTGATATATACATTTTCTTTAAAACCCAATTTTCAAAACTAGAATACTCAGAACAAGGGAAATAAGGGTTTTTATATGAAGAAAACATGAAAGTGAATAAAGAAATCTGAATATCAAATAATGATTACAGTGGCGAAAAAATACATTGACGCAATATATGTTAAAATGGAACATTTTTTTGCCTTTTGTTAAGAAAGTCAAAACGTTCCGTAAAAAAACATAAAAAAATTCTTTTTTAAAAACATTGAAAGAAAGTAAGAGAGACATAAAATGTCCTTTATAATTCATTTATGTTCATATATATACATCCATAAAATAATTTTAAGAATATGAACATGGAAGAAAAAGATTTATAAAAATAGATCTTTAAAAATATTTAAAACAAGTTTTTAAGGTAAAGTGTCTTTTACTTCAAGTCCAACTCATCAGATACATTCTTTATTATCCTGAATAATAAACTTATGTTAATTATTTACTTTCTTAAGAACATTTTTCATGTTTATTATTCCTTTTATTTTATTTATTACCATGTGAAATTTAATTACTTAATTAATTAAGTTCACATCAGATGTTTTGACAGTATTCAGCTCATATATCCAACATGACTTCAGTAGGTTGGCTATGGTCAAAGAGGTCAGTATTCCATCATCTCCAAAATAATAATCTTTACATAATTATATTTTTTATATTTTAATTTCAATTTTAAAATCATTTTTGAAATATGGTTATGGAAAATAAACTATGTTACAATCATGGAGACGGTAAGTCTTACGTACGTATGAGTGACGTTTCCATTTAGCAACAAACATGATGGAAATAAGGTAAGTATTATTTTATCTTTTCATAATGATGATCATATAATAAATATCATATTCTTTATTTAAATACATTTTTATATAGCAGTCATGTGAGGTGGTCATGAAAAACAAATCGCATCGCTTCATGGAGGTGGTAATCCACACGTGCGCACAAATGATGTTATCATTCTTCAATGGATGGAAAGGTAAGAGATTATAAGATACATTATCTTTATATAATTATAAATATTTCATTAATATCATATATATATACATTAACTTCATCATTATATACATCCATAAGAGGTGATAGAAAACAAATTACATCAATTCATGAAGCAGTAGCCCACTGTACACTCGAATGATGCATTCGTTTCCTATTTAATGGAAGGAAATGAATATAGGTTATTTCATTAAGATAAAAACATATCAGTATATAGAATATAATTTTGTTATTATTTTAGCATGTTTTAATAAGATTTCAAAGAGGTGGAAGAAAAACTAAAACATTCGATCAAAAGTTATACCTCTTCTTTGTAAAACCCCATTTTCTTTACACATTAATCCCTATAAGGTTGGTATTATGCCCAAACTAAAACATCTAGAACATGGGTAGAGATGTTAGGAATGGATTTGGGTAGATATTATTTGAGGTAGAGCGCTCAAATGGTTTGACAAAGTGGGGAGGATGTGCCCTTTATAAGTGAGGAGAGTGGCATTCTTGAAATTTCTTAAAATATTAAATTAATATAAAATAATTTTAATGTTCAAGCGGATTAAATTTGATATAATTTGAAGATAGGATGATAATGAGTCAAAATTCACTCATCTAATAAAATTAGGACAAGTTTAGATTATGTTTTCACCCTTCTCTCTCTATTTTAACCCCTCATTAACCTTTTTGATAATTACGACGATATCAATATTTTTTACTCTTTATGGGTCAAAAAAGTTACTATAAAAGTAAAAATAACTTATAAATGGACTGTGATTGATATTTTCAACCATATCTCATTCATTTGGTTGAAGATGAGATTTTTATGATTTTTATATCATTTAATAAAATATTATTTATTATAAAATATCATTAATTGCATTTTTTGAACTATTCATTTACATTAACTTTAATGTAATAAACATAATAATGGAATTCAAATATAAACCTTTCACACATCTCAAATATGTTATATTTATCAACAAAATTAATGTGATACTTTAACCCACTCATATAATATTACATTTAGAGTTATTAAAACCAATTACTTGATTTTTCTACTGTTTGTACAAACATTGTGTCGACGTTGCAAAAAATTTAAGGTATCTATATAATCACTAAAAATTAAAAATAAATTATTATCATAAAAATAATTTCATTAATCTCAAAATAACTTTTAATATTCGTTAATGACTTATTTGTATGCCTATGTGAACATATGAGATGAATTTAAAACTAAGAGTGACAATTTGTATTTTTCTTTAATTAAAATAATATAAAAGTCAAAATCAAAGCTAAAAGGGGAAAAATATCATATTTTTTAAGTTTGGATGATTATGGATGAAATAGTCACATCCAATGAAGTAAAGGAAAGTTTTTAGATGAATTTGAAACTGTTTCACGCTAGTTTTGACCTAATTAACTCATTTTACCTTTATTGTGGTAATAAAAAATTATTATGGTTATTATTCATAATGAAAAAAAATAAAAGGGATTTATTTACTAAATTTTTACCCCATGATTCAAAATATGAAATCTATTTTTCGAGATTCAATTTTTATAAGTGACGGGATTTAATTTAAAATTAAACCCGAAAAACGAAATGAAAAATGATTTTTCAGAAAAATGTCTTTTTAAGTATAAAAATATTTTTATACCAAATTCAAGTATAAAAATTCATTCCAAACACCATAATTGGATTTTTTTTTAAATCAAAATGAACTAATTAAATTTTAAATTTAATACAAAATAGAATCTTTACTTTGTAAATACTTGAAAATAAAATACAACTAATAAAAATCAGTATTCTTCACTATTCATTGAGAAATACAAATTTTCAAAAAATTCTCAAAAAAATATCATAAGCTAATTTTGGCATGATAAATTCAAAAATGTTCATTTTTTTCAAATTAAAATTATATAATTTGTAAATTGAGCTTCTAAATAAAACCATATAATGCATCAAAACCCAATTTGGTTAGAAATAAAGTTTTTTTCATTTTTAACTAAAAAATTATCTAATATTATTATAAAGAATATAACTCTAAAATCTAATTAATAAATGTTAATAAGACATGAAAATGATTTATCTTAACATTACCGGGATTGTTACTTTCTTCCCCACTTTTAGAATTGCATTCTCGCAACTTTATTTTCTATTTAAATAAGTGAGATATCTTTCTCTCATAGCATTTTCTGATTCTCATGTAGTTTCTTCAATCATATGGTTTTTTCACAAAACTTTAACCTGGTGAATCACCTTATTCCATAACTCCAGCTCATTACGGTCAAGAATCTGAACTGGTTGTTCCTTATATGAAAGGTTTTCTTCCAACTGAACTACATCAGGACTCAAAACATGAGATGCATCTGACATGTGTTTTATTAACAAAAAAACATGAAATATGTCATGTGATAAACTCGGAGACAAGGTCACTTGGTAAGCAATTGATCCAACTTTCTCTAAGATTTCATACAGTCTAATGAACTGCAGACTTAGCTTCTCTTTTTTACCAAAACACATAACATTTTTCCATGGTGGTACTTTAAGAAAAATATGATCATCTACCTTGAATGGAAGATCTTTTCTTCGGTTATTTTCATAACTTTTCTACCTACTTTGAGTCGTCCACATATGTTGTTGAATCACCTCCGTCTTCTCAACTTTTTTTTTACCAATTTTGGTCTCGATAACTTTCTTTCGCCTACTTCATCCCAAAAATCCAGAATCCAACATCGCTTTCCATATAATGTCTCAAAAGATGACATCAATATGATGGAAAGAAAACTATATTTATAAGAAAATTAAACAAATAAAATATGTTAATCTCAACTTCCCTATTAATCCATTGAGCAAGCTCAAAACATGTCTTCCAAGATCTGAATCGTTCGCTTAGACAATCTATCAGATTGAGGATGAAAATATGTAAAGAAATTTAATTCAATGACCAATGACTTTTAAAATCCTTTCCAAAAAATTAAAAGTAAATTTGGGATCATGGTCAGATACAAAAGAGAGATGAACTTCATATAACTTGACTATCTCATTGAGGTGGAATCGAGAAAACTGATCTAAACACATAGTACCTCGAATGGGAAATGTGAAAATTTAGTTAGTCGATCAACAATAACTCAAATTTCATTATTACCTAGAGATGTCTTTAGCAATTCGACCACAAAATATATAGATATATTCTCTCATTTCCATTCTGGCATTGGAAAAGGCTGAATCTTCCCCTTCAGTAACTGTCATTCTACTTTAACCTCTTGACAAGTCAAACATTTCATAGTAAATTCAACAATATCTTTTTTTCATTTCATCGCACTGGTGATACTCTCGAAGGTCTATGTGCATCTTAGTGCTTTCAATATGAATGAAAAGTGAGGAACTATGAGTTTCACTCAACAATTCTCTCTTCCACTAGGAGTCACAAAGCACACATTATCTTTTTTCAAATATGATAACACCTTCTTCATCAATAAACTCTAGAAACTTTCCCTTCTTAACATATTCTGTTGGATTGGTGTTGCCCGATCCGGTTGGGCCGAATGCTTGTGGCCCGTAACTGTCGCGGGTCGAGCTCCGCGGTGAGCTCGTTGGGGGTTGCAGGGGGCAACGCGCCCTGTAGCAATGCTGACCACTGTAGCGGAGCTGACCGATCGACACCGACAGACACTGTAGCGGTGCGAACTTCGGGGTCAACAGTACTGTAGCGCTTTTGACTTCCAGCCGGCAGACACTATAGCACTTTTGACAAAGTGAGCCGTCGATCACTGTTGCAACGCGGACTACTATTTAGAACAGTGGACCGTCTTCTTCATATGTAGCCCATTTTCGGGCTAGGGTTTTTGTTTGAAATCCTCTGTAATTTGCTGCTCCCGATTAGTGAAATTATGCCTCTCCCGTGGACGTAGGGATTTTTCCCGAACCACGTAAATCGCTGTGTTCATTGCTGTTTTTCCTTTCTTTCGTTTTCTCATTTTCTGTTGTTGTGTCTCCCGACGATTCCGCAACATATTCTACCTATTCTTGTAAAGCATGATCCTACTTCTGAGCTTGCTTAATTCTTTCTGATAGGAATGATTGTACAGACACCTGAAACAAAAAAATTCTCGCATGCACAATTTTTAGGCCAAAATTTATCAAATCATTAATCAAAGAGTTTTGTTCCAAACGTAATATGGTTAATGTAGCATTATCTTTCTGACTCAAAGCATCGGCTACTTTGTTTTCTTTTATAGGATAGTAATGAATCATGCGATTATAATCCTTAATCAGTTTCAACTATCTTTTTTGCCTCATATTCAACTCAATCTAATTGAATATATACTTCAAAATTATGTGATCATAATATAATTCACACTTTACTCCACATAAATGAGGTCTCCACATTTTTAAATCAAAAACCAATATAGCTAATTCCAGATCATGTGTAGGATAATTTAAATCATGTGGTTTCAGTTGACATGAAGTATAATCAATTATCAGATCATTCTGTATCAGAATGCAACAAAGTCCCTTCAATGAAGCATCATTATAGATGAAAAATTCACCATTTCTAGAGGGCGGGTCCAAAACTAGAGCATTCAACAATCTTCTTATCAGTTCTTGGAAACAATAATCACACTCTTTTGTCTACGTGAATTTAACTCCTTTTAGAGTTAACTTAATTAGTGGACTAGATAACCAAGCAAAGTTTTCAACAAACTATCAGTAGTAACCCACTAATCTAAGAAAATTATGAATCTCTATAACATTTGTAGGTTTTGGTCATTCTTCAACAACTTTAGTATTAACAGGTTTGACAGTTATTCCATCTTTACAAACAATATGTCTGAGGAAAGAAATCTATTGCAACCAAAATTCACACTTAATAAATTTTTTATACAACTTCTTTTCTTTCAAGGTTTGCAAAACAATATTTAGGTGTCTTTCATGATCCTCGTGAATTTTAGAATATATCAATATATAATCAAGAAACACAGCTACAAACTTATCTAAATAGTCATGGAAAACTCTATTCATAAGGTGCATGAATATAGTTGGGGCATTAGACAGCCCAAGGGCATAACTACAAACTCGTAATGTCTATATCTAGTCTAAAATATTGTCTTCGAAATATATTCCCCCTTCACCTTCAATTGATGGTATCCTGACCTAAGATTAATCTTCGAAAAATATTATGCTCCCTAGAACTGATCAAACAAATCATTGATATGATGCAAAGGATATTGTACTTAACAATGATGTTATTCAAAGCTCTATAATCATTGCAAAGTCTTAGTGAACCATCTTTCTTTTTAATAAATAAAACAGGAGTACCCTATAGTGAAGTGTTAGGACGAATGAAACCTTTATCTAACAACTTCAGTAACTATTTTTTCAATTCCAAAAGTACTACTTGAGTCATTCTATAAGGGGGTTTTGAAATTGGCTTAACATGAGGCACTAAGTCAACAATAAACTCAACATCCTGATTAGGTATAATACAAGGAAACTCAATAGGAAATACATCCAGATATTCATTCACTATAAGGACATCACTGGCAAGAACAATCTCTCTCTTCTCAACAATATGTACAAAATAACTTTCATTTTCATATTTTAACAATTTTTCAGCTTCTTGATATGTTATCAAAGGTATAAATTCATTCTTATAAACAAACTAAAACTCATTATAAAAAATAACTTTTTTAGCTCTACATTCTATCTTAGCATGATAAACAGAAAATCAATCCATACCCAAAATAACATCAAACTCTACAGGGGGAAAGACAACAAGGTTTGCAGGTAAAGGCTTTCCACAGACAACAACATGAAGGTTCTTATAATTTCTATTTTCCTTAAGAATTCCCCAATGTGTTTTTACCAAAAGTCCAGGCTTCATTTCTTAAGATGAAATTTCCAATTTATTAGAAAATTTCTCAGAAATAAAAGACTATGTAGACCCTGAATCAAACAAGACATTGACATAATCTGAATAAACAAGTAATATACCTGACACCTCATTGTTGGATGGTTCAACATTTTTTAAAGTAGTGGAAAAGGATTTAGCCACACCTTTTTGTTTTTGATCTTGATGGTTTTCATCCTCCATTCCTATCTTTGGACAATTACTAAGCATAATGACCCATCTCATTACAATTAAAGCATCTTACTATCAGTTTTTCATTATTTTTTTGATCATTTTCTTTGCAGTCATGAGCCACATGTCCAAACTTTCCACATCGGAAACACTTCCTAGATTTTATAATACATTCTCCAAGATTCTTTTTATCACACCAATCATAAGATGGAAACTTGATTTTCTTACCTTCGGATTTCTTTGATGGATGCTTCCTCATTACCTGTCATCTAGACCTTTTCTTCTTATTGTTGTCATGAAAAACATGATCATCGAGAAACTTCATTTCTACCTTCTCGACACATCGAACAAGTTTCTCATAACTTTTGAATTCACATAAAGTAATTTCTCTTTGATATCTTGGCTTCAATCCTGAGTAAAACCAAATAATTTTACTATCAAGATACCAGATAAAATTTAGAGTGTACTTTTCTAATCGGGTGAAGTTACCTTCATACGTGACCATTGAATCTTCCTCCTTTTTTCTTAATTCTATTTATTGTTTTTCCAACCTAAGTCAAACAACCTTAGGAAAATATTTCTCAAGGAAAAGATCTTTTCATGACGTCAATCTCTTGTATTTCTCTAGTATTCTTAATTATTAACCACTATTGATCAACTTTACCTTCAAAACGATAAATAACAAGATTTATATTTTGATGACATGAACAACTCATGACTTTGAAAAAATTCTCCAAGGATTTAACCCATCATTCATATGTTACAGGGTCAGATGATGCACTAAATGTTGGAGGGTGTTGTTTCATGGAATGTTCCACTATAGACATGTTCATTTGCGGTGAATGTGGTTTCTCTCTCGCATGGATACCGCCACTATTTATAGTATGTGTCAACTGATCCATCATAGGTACAAACTGTTATGTTTCAATTCCAACCATTTCAGGTAGCTGATTTGGAAGGATGTTGTCCTTTTAATGTCTTCCTACTTCAGTTTCTCTGTTTCCCGTATGGAAAACCATTCTGAACAGACATAGTTTAGATGAAGTAACATGGTAATCTTCAAATGTTGTATCATGATAACCATAAATTATAATCTCTTAAAGGGTATTTACTTCCATTATCATAACCCCTAGAATTATCTAAACCTTTATTTTGATATCAACTATAAGGACTCAAACCTTATTCAATCCATAATTTATTTTTAAACAAGAATTTTTTTTCTTGCATTCTCAAATATCTTTTTAAGTTTAGAATTTTAGAGAATTGGATCATAACTTTTATATAACAAGCTCATACATTACAAGTTGGGCACTTCCTCTTAGTATCCATTATTTCCACGAGACTTAAAATAAAACACATTTTCTTTTCATGACAAATCTTTACGATTTTCATCTTGGTTTCTTTTTTATTCTTACTCATCATTGAAACCTGTGAAAAACATTTGAAAACACGAAATAGCATAAAAAACTCAGTAAAAAACATAAAAAGAAAAAAACTTATTAGTCCATTCTAAAACAATGAGATCGTAAAAGATAGTTTTTCTTTAACATAATAAACTTTGAGATCAAATAATTGTTTACTTACACATGAAATCAACTTTACTACCCAAAGTTTTTCATAAGATAATTTATGAGAAAACATAAAGAAAAAATCATAACCATGAGGGTTTTTTAGGAAACATGAGAATCCATGAAAAGAAATCTTAAAAACATACATTTTTACCCTAAAAAATCATAAATCTTCCTTTAAAACAAAAGATCATTAGCTTGTCTTTTGAAATCAAACGATATCCATAAAAACTCATTATCAAGCATAGAAAAGTCATATAGATGTCTCGAGACATCATCTTCATAAAACTCTTACAAGAACCTATATAAGTGAAATAACCAATACGGCCAACTTCCAACATAATTCTCAGGATAACATAATCATTACTTATGTATTAGAGAACTATATCGAGCTCACCCATCATCATGAGCTACATCAGGCTCACCCATCATCATAAGCTATATTAGGTTCACATGTCATCATAAACAATATCCAAAGACCATAAAATGCATGAAACACATAAAATATAACATTTCCATCATCAAACTCATAAAAATATCCCTTTAAACTCACAAGTAAAACATTTTTGGATATTGATATATCAATTTTCTTTAAAAGCCAATTTTCAAAACTAAAATACCCAAAACAAAGGGAAGGGTTTTTCTTTGAAGAAAACATAGAATCTTATAAAAGAATCCAAATATCAAATAATGGTTGTGGTGGTAGGAAAAATCGTTGACGCAATATATGTTAAAATAGAACATTTCTTTTGTCTTTTATAAAGAAAGTCAAAACTTTCCACATAAAATACGTAAAAAGATATAAAAACCTTTGAAAAAAAGTAAAAAAAACATAAAATGGCCTTTATAATTCATTTATGCCCATATAAATACATTCATAAAATAAATTTAAAAATATGGACATTAAAGAAAAATATTTAGAAAAAATATATCTTTAAAAACATTTAAAACATGTTTTTAAGGTAGAGTGTCTCTTACCTCAAATTCGGACTCATTATGCACGTTTTTTATCTTCCTGAATAATAAACTAATGTTAATTATTTACTTGTTTAGGAACCGTTTTTCAAGTTTATTATTCTTTTTATTTTATTCATTACCATATTATATTTAATTACTTAAATCAATTAAATTCACATCAGACATTTTGACAATATTCGACTCATATATCCAAAATGGTTTTGGTAGGTTGACTATGGTCAAAGAAGTCATTATTCCATCATCTCTATAATAATAATCATAACATAATTATTATTTTTATATTTTAATTTTAATACTAAATTCATTCATGGAAATGATTATAAAAAATGAACTACGTTACAATTATAGAGATGATAAGTCGTACGTATGCATGAGTAACGTTTCTGTTTTTCAATAATCATGATGGAAAGAGGGTAAGTATTATTTTATCTTTCCAGAATGATGATTATATCATAATTATCATATTATTTCTTTAAATACACTAATATATAGTAGTCATGTGATGTGATCACAAAAAACAAATCATGTCACTTCATAAAGGTGGTAATCCACACATACGCACAAACAACATTATCATTATTCAATAGATGAAAAGGTAAGAAAGTGGATATATTGTCCTTTTATAAGGATAAATATTCAATGAATATCATATATATATATGTGGGGGGGGCTAAGGCCTAGTGGAGACAGGTGGGACGATAATACATCTCAGCCTTAGTGAGTAGCAATGCTGACCACTGTAGCGGAGCTGACCGACCGACACCGACAGGCACTGTAGCGGTGCGGACTTCGGGGTCAACTTTACTGTAGCGCTTTTGACAAAGCCAGCCGCCGTTCACTGTAGCGACGCGGACCACTTTTTCGAATAGTGATCGTCTTCTTCATTTGTTTTATAGCCCATTTCGGGCTAGGGTTTTGTGTTGGAAAATCCTCTGTAATTTCTGTGCTCCCGAATCATAGTGAAAAGCTGCCTCTCCCGTGGACGTAGGGATTTTTCCCGAACCACGTAAATCGTTGTGTTCTTTGTTGCTTTTCTTTCTTTCGTTTTTTCTCGTTTTCTGTCGTTCTGTCTCCCGGTGATTCCGCAACAGCCTCATGCAGGTGGGATGAGACTCGGGGAGCATTGTGACCGGGATGAGTCCTTTGGGGTGAGACGGGGTGTAAAGGAGATGGGTTTCCTCCGAGTGACGAGCTGAGAGATCTCCCTTAAGAGATGTGAGACATGACCCAGTGCGGGTCATGGGAGTTGATTGATACTCGACATTAAGTTACCAAGGGGCTTAGAGCGAGATGGCTTAGGACAATCCCTGGATAGCGGGTCCAGGAGTGTTGAGGTGTTTCGATGAGGATGGACAGAGCCTTGAGGTCTAGGTCGGAGGAGCCTACGGGTTGTGAGGTCACTAACGGGTGACAGATGTGAGATGATACTGACGAGCAAAGACCTGGAGGACTTAGGGGACGCCCTGAGCGAGATGAGAGGAACTGTGATATGAGAGGCTAGATGAGGGCAAGGCATGGATGTGATGAGTTGTGTGACAAGCTACGGGTCTGTTTGTGATTGTTTGTGCAAGTGTTGTGCCAGACAACGGATCTCAATGTGGGGGGTGGATCTTGAAGCATTGCCTCGCCGCTATGAGTGAGATATCGTGGGTGGGACTGTCGCAGTGAGGCAATCCTTTGTATGTGTGTGAAGTATGGGCCAACCCTGAGTGAGGTGATGTGTGGATTGGGACAGGTTTGGGCCTCGTTATGAGTGGGATAGCATTGGTGGGACTGCCATGAGTGAGATTTAGTCCCAGGCATGGGCATGATGGCGTGAGATCATATGAGACAACCATGACTGATATGAGGTCTGGGGTGTGTTGTGATGCAGGATTGGATGTCGGGACTGCCAGAAGTGAGATGGGGTTCGGATGTGATGCGGGGTCAAATGGATGGACCCTACAATGAGTCAGAGGGTACAAATCGAGTGTTGGACGTGGGACCACCTTGAGTGAGAAGGTGACTCCAGAGCTTTAGACATAACACCTTACTCTACCCCTTTGAGTAGCGGTCAAGCCTTGGACGACGCCCTACCCTGAGTCCTTGGGTACGGAGTGCGTTACATGAGCGATGGCACGAGGCGGTGACGAGATTCCAACATAGCATCGATGTATGTATGATTGGGTGTCGTTGTGGCCTGATGCATAAGTAGTCATGATAATCTAATTAGTACACAATGTCCAACGCGTTTGTGTGACATGTTTATTTTCTTCATGCATACAGGTACTTTGTGAGACTCTATTGAGATGTATATTTCTCACACCCCGCACGGGCACCTAAATGAACTTGTAGACCTTATGTTTGTTTTCAGATTGAGCACAGAAAGTGCGATCCGGGGATGTTGGATTAGTGTAGCCCAATCCGGTTGAGCTGAATGCTTGTAGCTCCTTGGACTTCCAACCGACAGCATTGTAGCACTTTTGACTTGGGTGGCCACCTTTCACTGTAGCAACGCAGACTTCATGTGCGGTTGGTGGAACAGTGGATCGTTTTCTCCATTTGTAGCTCATTTCATGCTAGGGTTTCGGTGAGAAAGAACTCTGAGATAAACTCCTGTAAATTGTGCTACCGGTCATAGTGAAGTTATTCTGCATCTCCGTGGACGTAGGGATTATTGCTCGAACCACGTAAATATTTGTGTTCTTCTTCTTCTTCTTCTTTTTCCCTTTTACTCTTCCGTGTTTCGCTGTTTTTGTTGATGCGACTCCCCAACGTTTCCGCATCAACTGGTATCAGAGGTTGAGTTCGGGATTCTCCAACGATGGAAATGGAAGAAGGTAAGGTGAAGATTGATCGTTTCGATGGAACTGACTTCAGTTTCTGAAGGATGTAGATCGAGGATTATCTTTATAAAAAAAAGATGCATTTGCCGCTTCTGGGTTTGAATCCAACGAACATAGAGCGGTCAAAGTGGGAGCTGCTGGATCGGCAGGTTCTGTGCACTGTGCGTCTTACGTTGGCAAAAAATGTGGCGTTCAACATTAGAGAGGAGAAGACAATGATTGGCCTGATGAAATCTCTTGCGAATATGTATGAGAAGCCTTCTACAGCAAACAAGGTGCAATTGATGTGACGATTGTTCAACCTAAAAATGGTTGAATGGAGAATTGTTACAGACCACATCAACGAATTCAACACCATCATAAATCAGCTGATATTGGTGAAAATTGATCTTGGTGATGAGGTATGTGCACTGGTCTTACTGTCCTCTTTACTAGACAGTTGGAAAGCAACTGCAACAGTTGTGAGCAATACTTCAAGAAATACCAAACTGGCTCTGAAAGATGTACAAGACTTGATCCTCGGTGAGGATATGCGAAGAGAATTAGGCAAATTCTCGGGTTCTGCTCTGAACGTTGGAGGAAGAGGAAGGTACCCACAACGAGACAATCGTAGAGGGCGATCAAAGTCAAGAGGGAAAAGCCGAGACAAGGCAAAGGGGGTTGGTCCTACCTGCTGGACATGCGGAAAGAAAGGACATGTCAAGGAGTGAAGAGAAAAACGAAAGGGGTCTGAAACCAGTGGAGCAAACACGGGAGCTGAAGGAACTGATGACGTGTTGTTGTTGAGCGTGGATACCTCAATGAAGTCTTGGATTTTAGACTATGGGGCGTCTTTCCATTCTACATCAGAGAAGGGCTTTCTGAAAAATTATGTTTCTAGAAATTTTGGTAAGGTACATCTTGTTGATGATGAATCCTTACAGATTGTGGGGAAAAGAGATGCACGGATCAAGAACAACAGTGGGAGTCCGCTGGTTCTAGAAAATGTGAGGTATATCCCTGGCTTGAGAAGAAATCTTATTTTTGTCGGACAACTTGATGATGTAGGGTTGAGTACCACGTTCACTAGTGGTGCATGGAAGATCACCAAATGAGGTATGATCATAGCTCAGGGAGCAAAGAATGGTACACTATACAACATGACAAAAACTTGCATAGACATGACTGTATCACTAAAAGCTATCGGAGATTTACAACTGTGGCACTACAGACTAAGCCACATGAGTGAGAAGAGGGTGAAGGTGTTGGCAACAAAAGGGTTGCTACCAGAGTTAAAATCAATGGATGTTGGTCTATGTGAAGATTGTATTTTCAGAAAGCAGAAGGTGTCTTTTGCAAAAGGAGGCAGAACACCGAAGGCTGAGAAGTTGGACCTGATGCACACAAATGTTTGGGGGTCTGCACCAGTACATTCTCTTGGAGGGTCACAATACTATGTGACATTCATCGACGACTCAACAAAGAAGGTATGGGTTTACTTTCTGAAAAGTAAATCTGATGTGTTTAAGATGTTTCAGAAGTGAAAGGTCACTGTGAAAAATGAGTCAAGAGCTAAGCTGAAATTCTTGAGGTCTAACAATGGTGGAGAGCATGGCAGTCAGGAGTTCATAGAATTTTGTTCTGATAATGGAATTCAGTGGGAGAAGACTATCAAAGGAACACCACATCGGAATGGTGTAGCTGAAAGGATGAATATGACACTAAATGAACATGTCAGGGGTATGAGGTTGCACTCGGGATTACCCAATAACTTTTGGGTTGATGCAGTGAACATAGCAGCATATCTGATCAACATGAGTTCATCCGTGTCAATGAGAGAACGTCTACCTAAGTAGCTTTGGTCAGATAAAGAGGAAAAACACTCACATTTATGAGTTTTTGGCAGTTTGGCTTATGTACACATTGATGTTAACTCAAGGGACAAGCTTGATGTTAAGTCCAAGTCATGTTTCTTTATTGGCTATGGTGCTGAGAAGTTTGGTTACCACTTTTGGGATGATCTCAAGAAGATGGTCATTAGGATCCAGAATGTGGTATTCAATGAAGGTGTCACGTACAAGGATCGTCATACAGTTGAAGATGAAAATGTGAACATTGAATCTGAGTGCAAAGAGCAAGTGGAGCTTAAAGGTGTATCTGATCATGAGACATCAGATCCGATGGAACCTACTACTTCAGTGAAATTGAGGAGAACAACAAGGATGAGAAGGCTTGTGCAGATGTATTCAACATCCTTGCGTTATCTGTTATCGATTGACGGTGGAGAACCAGAATGCTTTGAAGAGACAATGTAATTGAAGGAGTTGGGCAAGTGAGATTTGGCTATGAAGGAGGAGATTTCTTCATTGCATGATAACAATACTTGGGAGTTGACATCTTTGTCAAGATGTAAGAAAGCATTGCAAAACAAATGGGTGTACCGGGTCAAGGAAGAACATGATGGAAAGAGGAGGTTCAAAGTAAGGTTGGTGGTGACAGGTTTCCAACATAATGAGGGAGTGAACTTCACTAAAATATTTTCACCAGTAGTGAAGTTTACCACCATCCGGGTGGTTCTCAGCATTTTGGCATCAGAAGACTTGCATCTTAAGCAGTTTGATTTCAAGACTGTTTTCCTTCATAGAGACCTAGAGGAGGATATCTACATGCAGTAGCCAGAGGGATATGTTGAGTCTGGGAAAGAAGACCTAGTGTGCAAACTTCAGAAGAACTTATAGGGATTGAAGCAAACACCCAGATAATAGAACAAAAAGTTTGATTCATTTATGTCTAAAAATAAATATAAACGATGTTGCATGGATCAATGTTGTTATATCAAGTCCTTTAGTAATGAATATATTATATTGCTTCTGTATGTGGATGACATACTTATTGCAAGATCATGTATGCAAAGGATTGATGAGTTGAAAAGACAATTGGCTAAGGAGTTCAAAATGAATGATCTTGGAGAAGCTAGCAAGATTTTGGAGATGAAGATCAAGAGAGACCGTGCGACTGGAACCTTAATGTTATCACAGACTGACTACATTGGGAAGGTTCTGAGAACATTCAGTATGCTAGAAGCAAAGGCGGTCTCTATTCCCCTGACGGGCCATTACAAACTATCAAATGAGCAATCACTGAAGACGGTAGAAGAGGTTAAGTACATGGCAAAGGTTCCATACGCATCAGCTATTAGAAGTCTGATGTATGTCATGGTCTGCACTCGACCTGACATCGCACATGTAGTGGGAGTTGTGAGCAGGTATATGGTTAACCCTGAAAAGCAACATTGGGAAGCTGTGAAGTGGGTACTGAAGTATTTGAAGAGCAGCAAAGAGGTATCTTTGTGCTTTGGGAAAGGAAATTAATTGTATGGTATGTGGATGATGACCTTGGAGGCGACGTCAACAACAGGTTTACCACGAGTTATGTATTTACCTGTGGAGGAACTGCGGTAAGTTAGATATCACAATTGCAGAAGGTGGTAGTTTTATCCACCACATAGGTATAATACATTACGGTAACAGCAGCTGAGAAAGAGATGGTTTGACTGAAGAACTTCTTGGATGAATTGGGAAACGAGAGTAGAATGTATTACATTGTGACAGTCAGAGTGTTATACATCTTGCAAAGAACCCGATGTTTCATGCCCGGACAAAGCACATCCAGTTGAAGTATCATTTCATTAGAGGTTTGATACAGGATGGGTTGCTTACGTTGCAAAAGATTTGTGGAACCAACAATTCGACAGACATGTTGACAAAGCCCATGGTGATACAGAAGTTGAGGCATTGTTGTGCCTCTGTTGGTCTTCACTGATCAATGGAGGATGACAGGAAGAATAAAGGAGAACATGATGGATGCACAAGAGAAAAACAACTTGTATTTCATGAATCGTCAGGTTGAAATTGGAGTTGTGAATGGAAAGCACTTCACTGGTGAGTGAAGAAGAGGAAGAGCTCAAATTAAGTAAGTTGTCCTAGTCAGTGGCATCGAAACATAGCAGTGTAGTGGATCAGGCTCCAAGTGGGAGATTGTTGAATTAGTGCAGCCTGATCCGGTAGGGCTGAATGCTTGTAGCTCGTACTGCGCACCAGCCTGCAACTTTCGCGGGTCGAGCTCTGCGGTGAGCTCGTTGGGGGTTGCAGCAGGCAACGCGCCCTTGCTCCAAGGGTCTGAGGGTCGAAGGCTCCTGGTTCAAATTTTGAGCAATTGTAGCATCTCTGACCACTGTAACAGAGCTGACCGACCGACACCGACAGGCACTGTAGCAACGCGGACTTCCAACCGTCATTCACAATAACTTCTTGGACTTCCATTCAACAGCCATTGTAACACTTTTGACTTGGGTGGTCGTCTTTCACTGTAACGACGCGAACTTCCTATGCGATTGGTGGAAGAGTGGATCGTCTTCTACATTTGGAACCCATTTCAGGATGGGATTTATGTGAGAAAGAACTCTGAGATAAACTACTGTAAATTGTGCTCTCGATCATAGTGAAGTTATTCTGCCTCTCCGTGGACCTAAGGATTATTGTTCGAACCACGTAAGTCTTCGTCTTCTTGTTCTTTTTTTTTCCCTTTTACTCTAATGTGTTTCGCTGTTTTTGTTGTTGCGACTCCTGACGTTTCCACATCAAAAGATGGCAGTAGGACTAGCGAGCATATTTTGTTTATTTGATTATTTGGTATATGTGACCGGTCTAGTGAACAATCGGTGTTGTATGTCGTCATGACTTGTGGTGGATACTTTCATTGTTTTACTCTGATTCTAGGACAGTCTCCCCACTATATGGATTAGACTTTCGTCACTAGTCGGCAGCTTTTAGCATACGAAGCACACTTGAGATCACATGACAATCTAAAAGCGTTCTGAGCCTTGGTGTCACGGTTTTGGAGGATAGGTTGGCATTTATTAGGCTGCAAGATAGTTATTTGGGTTGGGCTGGTTGGAATGGGGCATTTGGTCAAACAGGTAGTGTGAAATGATGAAAAACACGCCTGGGGACGCTCATGGGCATCTCCTTTAGCTCTAGTAAGCACTTCTCATTGCCATCTGCAATAAAAACAGCAAACCAGCGGACAAAAGGAGCCAATTGGAGCAGCCACGAACCACTTGTAGCAGCAGCATAATACTTTGTATATGAACAGCAGTGGGGCCCAAATCTATTAACAGGCCTCCTACTCTTCATGTGATAGCAGCAGCGGACCACCATGAACTCAATTGGCGAACCTCCATCTCACACAGTGCCTTGGACACGAAGCATGCAGCGGACCGTCATGAACTCTCCTTGATTGACAGCGGTGATGCACCCAGTGACCAGCGATGTGCCACGAACCCATCAGTAGCCCTCACATGAACCAGTCCTCAAACGAAGAACTGAGCAGCGCACTTTCAGACACAACAATGAACCAGCCTACCTCCTGTAGACTTGAGACACCCGGTGTAGCAGCAGCAGCCCATAAGATCGCAGTCCAGTAACAGCGTGCAGAATAGGGCAGCGGTGAATCGACATCCTGAAGAGCACAGCCCGGCCTCATGCAGAAGCAACCATATGAGACCCTCCTTGTTGTGAATCTGGGTAGCCATGAACCAGCAATAAGTGCTGATTAGAATCGAGAACTCTATTAAACTGTGCTCCCAGCGGCAGCAGACAAACCCTCCAGCAGCGGACAAGCACTCCCTCATCCATGACCTCCATGTGGGCTTGCTTCAACAGGCATAAAAAACATGGGACGTGTCTAGCTTGCATTTTCTTACAATCATAAAAATGAAACACACATTAAGGTCGCAGAAAATTTAGATTCGGATGAGTAAAAAATATATTTACTGAAAATATTTCCAGAATTAATTCCAGTTTGACATGCATTTTCCAAAAATGTATTTCATGTAAACTAACCAGATCAATTTCCCCAAAAAATGTATACCATTCAGTACAAGTGAAAACAAATGTATTTTGAATAATGGACCGTGCATTTTTGACAACCAGAATCAGAGAAATATTTCATTTAAAACTCCAAACAGTGCATGTGCATTTTCAAAAATATTATGCCACTCGATTACAAAAAAAAATGTAATTTCACATCAAAACACACATGCAATTTTAAGAATTAAAGGTCCAAAAATATAGTATGAGCAATAAATTTACATGTGTATTTTCGGCATTTAAGTTCAAAATAATGGAATATTTATTTATTTACATAAACGACACTAAAAACGTGAAAAACAATGAAAAGTGTTGCCTGGTATTTTAACATCAAAAAAGGAGATATTCTCATTGAATTTCACAAACAGATTTCAAGAAAATCACCAATTATCGCACTCTGGCAAAACATTATATCACAACCAAATTTGCACACGAAAATCAAGAGAAAATCAACAATCATTTTTACAAAACGAATCCATCGTGTATCGTTTATGAGATCAATTTCTGATAGGAATGCAAGGGGCGGCTGTTATGTTGGGATCCGTTTGAAATTGGTTCATGAGTCTAAAAATGTAGCACAATGAAGAATCTTGCAATCCTTATTCTCATTTTTTATTCTTTTTTTATTCTTTTTTTATATACATTTTTTTTATATTTACATTTTTTCAAGAGAATAAGATGCCAATGTGATATAATGAGTGATAGACTCATTCCCTTTTGCTTTCAAGTGCCCAAAAAGATTGACATAACCCATGCATTTCCCCTAACAATGTGATGCCTCTCGAAAGTAACAAATGAAGACCCTTCCCCTACTCCTATCCTTGAAACAACCATGCAAAGTTCGTAGAGTAAAGGGTAGGTAAGGATAAATTTGGCTTGTAAAGTGGCTTGAACCTATAAAGACATTCATGGAAACTAAGGGCTTAATAAGGATCGATGTCGAGGTGGCTCTCATGTGGATATGAGAGCTTGCCAAAAAAAAAGCACTTCGATCATTTTAGCACAATCCTTCATGCTCAAAAATCTTTGGAGTAGATCATCAAGTTCTAGAGACAAAGAACGACTCGAGTTCACTCAAGAAAAGGGGGCACAGGAAAGAAATTTTTAAATTGTTTTAAAGTACCTCACAGGACGATGAAAAAGTCTTGGGACAGTCGCTAATGAGAATGGATTTCACAAAATCAACCAAACTCATAAGAGTGCTTGAAATTCAAAGTCAAGGAGAAGATTACATATCAATAATCATTTAGACTCATTTTTAAAAAATGAAGGAGATCCCTCAATGTTGACTCAAGTGTAAAAAATGATCGAGGCTTTTCATTTCAGCTCAAGAAGCAAAAACAATCTAAAAATTTGAAAACAAGATGAAAGACACAGAACTTGATTGTTAGGAAGCCCGGAAGGGGTAGGCTACATTAAGTGTGGAATTAGTTCTTTGTAAAGTGTTATATTAGTTAGGGGTATATTTGTAATTGTCCAAGAATTTGTTAGTATAAGGGGCACGTGTTGTTTAGTTGGGAGTAGTTTTGGTTTTATGGAATTCTGTTCCAGCGGTTGGAATAGTAGGAGAGGTAGAAAATCCTCTGCAGGGAGGGATGTTCCCTGGAAAATCGTGGAATAAACAAGAGAAATTAGTTGATCTCCTATCAACTTGGTGTTTTCATTGAGTTTCACATGGTGTTTTCATTGAGTTTCACATGGTGTTTTCATTGAGTTTCACATGGTGTTTGGGAGATCGACGCAGCTGGAGATTCCCATTTAGCATAAGGCAGACAAATTTTTTGTGTCGACTTACGTGGAAAAGGTACATCTGAAATAACTTTTGAAATTCATGCCTACACGAATGGACGAACGACTTTCTGGTGTTGAAACGACGTTGAAAGAATTGCAAGTTGATTTGCGCAAATAAGAAACAGGGAGAATTCGGCAAGGCGAGGTGCAGCAATGGCAAGAAGAAATGATGCAATGCTTGGAAACACAAATGCAGCAGGTAACTTCGATGATGCCACAATTCGTCGCGAAACAGTCCGGTAGTGTTGGCCGAAAAGACGAGAAACAGAAGAATGTTTTCGACGAAGAAGCTAAAGGCAGTTTTCACGCAGAAGCAACAACAAGGAACCTGCGACCTGACTTGAAGGTCGGTTGTCTTAATGAGCCAAAAGTTGGCTGGGGAATACACCGCGAATTGTCTCGACCAGTGGAGATGCCATCTTTTTTTGGAGACGATCCGGTATCGTGAATCATCCGAGCTGAAATGTATTTTTCAGTTTTCCAGCTTCGAGAAGAGCTCAAGGTACCATTGATGCAACTTTGTTTGGACAGTATGGTACAATATTGGATACTCTCTTTGAAAACTATGAAAACTGAACTTAGTTGGACACAATTCAAGGAAGAACTCTTAGGTAGGTATGGTAGCGCGGGTAAGGAAGATCCTGTTGCGGAAACGCCGGGAGTTGCAGCGACAGAAACGATGAAAAAACAAGAGTAAAAGGAAAAAAAAGAACAAGGACACAAAGTTTTACGTGGTTCGAGAATAATCCCTACGTCCACAGAGAGATAGAATATCCACTAGAATTCGGAAGCACAATTACAGAGTTTTTTTTGGGTAACAAACCCTAGCCTGAAAATGGGCTACAAATGGAGAGGAAGACGATCACTGTTCCACCAACCGCACAAGAAGTCTGCGTCGCTGCAGTGAAAAGGCGGCCACCAAGTCAAAAGTGCTACAGTGGTTGCCAGCTGGAAGTCCAAAAAACTAAAGTAAAGTTGACTCTGAAATCCACATTGCTACAGTGCCCTGTCAGCTGGAAGTTCAAATTGTTGCTCCCAAAATCGTAGTGAAGTTCTGTCTCTCCGTGGACGTAGAGATTATTCTCGAACCACATAAATCCTTGTGTTTTCATTCTTTTTTTTCCCTTTTACTCTTCTTCGAATCGTTTCTTTTCTGTCGTTGCGACTTCCGACGTTTCCGCATCAAGTACATCAACTGGGCAATTACGGAGCACCAAAAGAAGACCAATCGAAGCTGTTGTCCTTGCTACCCTGTGAATAAATCCAGGTCGCGTTTTTCCATACCATGATCTTTATACTTGCCTTGTCTCTGTTTGTGTTGAACTGAAAAATACCTTCTGAAATTTACATGTAGGGTAGGCATGGATTAGGTGTGTGGGGGACTCCCCTACTTTGTAGGTTAAGTTCTCTGTGTCTTTCATCTTGTTTTCAAATTTTTAGATTGTTTTTGCTTCTTGAGCTGAAATAAAAAGTCTTGATCATTTTTTACACTTAAGTCAACATTGAGGGATCTCCTTCATTTTTGAAAAATGAGTCTAAATGATTATTGATATGTAATCTTCTCCCTGACTTTGTAGGTTAAGTTCGTTGTGTCTTTCATCTTGTTTTCAAATTTTTAGATTGTTTTTGCTTCTTGAGCTAAAATGAAAAGCATTGATCATTTTTTACACGTGAGTCAACATTGAGGGATCTCCTTCATTTTTGAAAAACGAGTCTAAATGATTATTGATAGGAGATCAACTAATTTCTCTGGTTTATTACACAATTTTTCAAGGAACACCCCTCCCTGTAGAGAGGTTTCTCTACCTCCTCTATTCCAACTGTCAGGATCGATTTCCTCCAACCCTAGGTCTCTCAGGTCCAACACATAAGCTCTTCTGGGGTTCCATCCTAAAACTCATGGGTGCTAGGAGGAATTGTCCATCCAAGCTTATATGTGAGCCACCATCCATTGTGGAAATCGATGTGGGATTGGGTTTGCACCCAACAATCCTCCCCTCAAACCAAAGACCACACAATTGGGCCTCCCCTTCAACGATAATGCATCAAATCCAACCATCTTGCACCGTCGTTTTCTCATCATCGGGACTCGCCGCCTGACCACCATTTATCAGGAAGACTTTCAACACAAGGTGTCATGGATTCACATGCTTCAAATGAACAACTGCTATCATTGCCAAACTTGTTTGGGGAATGCTCCACCCTACATCACACCTGGGTTGCACCATGACTCTGATACCACTTGTCAGGATTGATTTCCTCCAACCCTAGGTCTCCCGCGCCCAACACAAACTCTTCTGGGGTTCCATCCTAAAACTCATGAGTGCTAGGAGGAATTGTTCATCCAAGCTTATATGTGAGCCACCATCCATTGTGGAAACTGATGTGGGATTGAGTTTGCACCCAACAACACCTACAAGGAAGACAAAGAAAAGCATTACAAAACTTGAAAACAGTCAAGAAATTCGCATTCTGGAGGGGATGGCGCCCTTCTCGCCAGGCAAACCCGTGAGGGTTTTCTTCGACTAGGGTTCTCCATCGCCTGGTTCTTCATCCCGATGCGAGGCCCATCGCTTAGGGTTCTCCAAATTTGATGTCTTCAAGCCTCTTGCGCGATTCTTCCTCGTCCTGCTCCGGTCTCCATGCCTTCTCCATCTGTGGCCTTCTTCGGTTTGGCCCTTCGTGGCCCATTCATCGCGTTTTGTTGTTGTTATCGAAGGTTTGGGGGTCTTGCACCTCCACGTTCTCAGATCTACTCAGATCTGAGTCCTCCGGCGGGGTTCGATGGAAGCGGGAGGAGGTTTCTTCCTGTGACCTTGCTGGCGGCGCGACGCGGCGGATTGGACTTCGATCGTGGCTTCGTCGGGATTCCTCTTCCCCGGTTCTTCCCAATCCGGGCATCTCATGACGGATCGACCCTCGTGTGGGGGGCGCGGCGGCGATCTGTTTCAGGTGATGGTCAAACGCTGTGGATTGTTCGTCTGGCGACTCCCTCGGGTGATGATGATGGTCTCCTGGTGGCGGATGGCTCCTTCTTGTGGTGGTGGCTTTGGATCATTTGTTTGCTTGTCGGATGCACTGATGGTCTCTAAGAACCTCGGAAGTTGGATTTGTGATTGATTCCGGTTGGTCCTTTAGGCATTGGTTGACGGACGTCGAAGTGGATTGATGATTTCTTGTGTGAGGTATGGTTATCTTTGGGCATTTTTGTTTGCGGTTCACGTTGCTTTGTTTCTGCTTGCTTGATGAATTGTAGATGGCTCTAAGGGTTTGGAATTATGTTTCATCGCATTTGGATACAGTGCTTCTTTCTGCTTGTATTGTTGGGTGGGCGGCCTCGAAAGAGAAATGGGTGCGTTGGCACCCATCATCCAGCCGTCTGTCCTTGTTTGATAGATGGGTGCCTTGTTTGATTTTGTGTTGTATTGTTGGTCTTGAGTTGTGTTGCATCAGGATGACTTGCTGTGATTTCTTCACTAGCATTGTCGGGTGGGCGGCTCGAAAGAGAGATAGATGTGCTGGCATCTATCATCCGGTTCTCCCTCCGCATTTTATGTGTTTTGGGAGGAATGCCCTGCCCTGTTGTGCCGCCAGCACGGTACAACCTCTTGGCAGGGGGGCGACACTCCTCTTTGACCAATCGCACTGTCACACTTTCTTTCAGGGGGGGCGATGAAACTTTTTCCTTTTTTTGCCATTTGCTTTTCGTTGATCACTTTGTCCATCCTTCGAGTTTGTTTTATTGGCATCTGTCATGCTGATTGTAATGGGTTACCTCTCACCTCATTTTTCAAAAGAGGATTTCATGCTTTCTTTTCAATTAAGGGGGCTCGACCCTCATCTTTTTAAAAAAAGTCAAGAAATTCTAACCTGGATGCTTATCTTGGCAGAGGACAGCAGCTGATTCTGATTCCCAGACGTGCGCAGAGCTGCTGTCCAGCTTGTTCCTGTATAAGAAAAACCAAGAAGTTATCATTATTTCATTAAAAACTGATAAAACTAAGAACAAAAACAGAAGTCTGGACAGAAGCAGAATTTGATGTCCAGAGCATGTGCAGGCGGTTGTCCAGCTTCTATCCTGTACAGAAAAACCAGACAAACAGGTTATTAAATGATACAAAACTACTGAAAATACAGACAGGAAAAAACGGAAGAGAAATTTTGGGTTGAACCCCCAAAAGGTGCTGTAGTTAGGCTGTCCATGGCCGGACAGCTCCAGCAGGTCAACCTCGGTCCGTTGGAGGGTGTGGTTTTTGGAGTAGGAACGACCGTAGCTTGATCCTTCTGGCTTGCTTCGTCATGCACTGCTTCTTCTCTAGAAGGTCCTCGTTGTCAAGATGAATCTTGTCTACCCCCGGTTCAGTGAAAAACAAGCTTGTAGATGGGGGTGGAAGTAGGTAGATATCTTCTTTATCGACCTCTTCGTGAGTGAATGTGCTTTCCCTTGACTGTTCGTTGTAATTCTCAGGAAGTGACTCCTCTTCATTGGGCCAAGCATGAAATTATTCCTTAACAGCTCTTTATCAACCTCCTCATATAACTCAAAGGGTGGCACTAAGTGGTCTTCAAGTTGTGCTTTACCTTCTTCATCTTCATCAGCTTCTTCCAGGGAATTTTCCTCCTGAAAAACCTCCAGAACCAGCATCATTTGTGCAGATTTAAGGCTGCCAAAACAATGGGAATCAATGAGAATCTCAGTTTGAAATATATTGAAATCAAATGAGTGAAGAATTGAATTTTCCCTCTCCGTTGTATCTGCTGGCAGCTCGTGTTCCCTGTGCAAAACCTCTCAAGAATAGGGTAGATGGGTCAGTGGGTCATCAAGCCTTTCTTCAACACTCATTTCCTAATAAGGGAGCTCATCTTCACCCTTCAAGGCTTAGAATTATATGTGCTGGTTCTGCAGAATTAAAACAAGAGGAATAAGTTTCAATTCATGTTCAATAAAATGAGAATAAAAGGACTTCAAAGTTGAGTTATCACCCTCATATGCTTCAGCTTGAATCTCATTTTCCCGATGAAGTGCCACTGAAAAGAAACCTGAAAGAGTATCATGCATGGGAGATTCAACCTCAAAAGACCTAAACACTCTATCTTCTTCACTTTTGGATAGTAGAATTACAATCGAGTTATCCCCCTTCATATGCTTCAGCTTGAATCTCATTTTCCCGATGAAGTGCCAGTAAAAAGAAACCTGAAAGAGTGTCATGCATGGGCGATTCAACCTCAAAAGACCTAAAAACTCTATCTTCTTCACTTTTAGATAGTAGAATTACAATCGAGTTCTCCTCATCAAGGTCTTGCTCTTCTACTTGTTGATAGAGCTTCCACATTCTATGCATGTAGCCACCCTCTTCAAAGGACTCTATTTCATTGATTTCCTCTCCTCTTCCTCTTTCAAGCTCAACCACATTCTCACTTTCTTCTATTTCATTTTCTTCTTTGAGTGAATCGATTATTGTGTCAAATTCTTCTTCATCCATTTCTTGTTTTTCTAATTCCTTTTGTTCTTCAAATTTTTTATTCAATTCCCAAATATGATTTTGTAACCTTTGAATCTGGTCTTGATCTTCATCAAACTTGGTAATTATATTTTTCAAGGTTTGCTCCAATTGAAAACGATTTTCAGCTTCTGCCCCATTAAAATTTTGGTTTTTCATTTGTTGTGGGGGCTGCAATGGTCTACTATGTACACACCGTCATGCAGTGTGTCCATAGTAACCACAACAAGTGCATACTATGTACACATTGACATGCAGTGTGTCCATAGTAACCGCAACAACTGCATACATCCTTTGTTTGATGATTCCTATACCCCCTGCCCAAGAAAACACTTCAAAAACAGCACTTCAAACAATCAAAATTCCAGAAATTGGAAGCAGATTTAAGTGAAGGAAAATGCCTCGGAAATTGTTTTTATTGTTCTGTTTTAAAAGATTTTTATGTGTTTCTTTTTAGTAGAGTGATCATCATGATGACACTCCTCACTTGCAACGGCGCCAAAAAGCGGTGTGTCGTGACCTTGTTGAAGGATCACGGATGCACTTTAGAATTTCAGAAACACTCAAGGCGTAGCTTAGGAAAATAACCTCGGGGATCGTTCTCTCAAGGAGGTTTTGTGTTCAAACACAGTGTTCTCTTATTTTTTTTTAAATGTATTCAGATTATTTGATGTTTTTTGTATTTAAAATTAATTTGAAAGCGCTGAAAAAATGATTTGAGGTGATGCACGAGAAGAGAAAATTAAAATGAAAAATAAAGGTGATGCGGTGGAGGGATGAAATGCAATTCAAAGCGGGAACAAATCAAGACTGAAGGAGTTTTACTGAAAAATGGTTCATCACAGTTCTTAAATTGATGATTGTCCTCTAACTGTTCGATCAGTATAGAGAAATATACTGATTAAAATCGTAAGAATATGCTTTATAATGGAGAACTTACAAGAGGGGGTGAATTGTAGTTTTAAAAACTTAGTTTAAAAGAATTAAACTAAACAAACCCTAAACCTCTTTAAGTTGATTTATCGAACTTGGCCCAGTGTTGCGGAAACGCCGAGAGAAACGAAGTGAAAAAACGAACAGAAGAGTAAAAGAGAAAAAACGAAAGAATAAGAAGAACATCTTGGACACAGAGATTCGCATGGTTCGGGAAATGATCCTTACGTCCACGGAAAGGCAGAAATATCACTATGAAATCCAAGAGCACAAATTACAAGGAGATCTCTCAGAGTTTCTAACAATACAGAAACCCTAGCCCAAAATGAGCTAATAAGGAGGACGAAGCACTCCTCCACTAACCACGCAGAAAATTCGTTGTGCTACAGTGAAAGGCGGCTGGAAGTCTGCGTTGCTACAGTATTGCAGCCACAAGTCTAAAGTGCTACAGTGGTCGACGGTTGGAAGTCCACGAAGCTACAGTACCGATGTCTCCAAAATCGGACCTACTACAGTATTCGTGCCAAAATCAGCACTGCTACAGTGCTCTGTCGGTGTCGGCCGGTCAACTCTTCTACAGTTGGTCAGAAATGCTACAGTTCCCCAAAATTTGGGTCGAGGACCTTCGGCCCGCAAAGTTGCGGCTTGGTGCGCAGTATGAACCGGAAGCATTCGGCCCAAACATCATCCGGAACGGATCGGGCTACATCAATCCAACACTCAGTCCAATCACAGAATCGTAATCAGAAACAATACGATTTAATCAAAGTAACAGATCGGATTCGAGATGGATCAGATTAATCAGAATGTATCGTAATCAGTGTTGATACGATAAAACAAAACAAAATATAAAGATGAATACGACGTTTCACTTTCTACTAAAAGTGCAGCGGAATTAAACACTTGTAAAAACAAGTAATACAATAGCAACGTAATAGTAAGAATGACTTACAAAGATATTAATAGAATAACCTCTTTTAACCTTAAAGAGTAAGGTAGTCTATAACCCTAGACTAAAGGTATCTCTTGTTTTATACTTGCAAGAAAGTTTGTCTTCCCTTAACAGGGAAGCCCTCGATACGATGATCGGAATGGCTCGGTATTCCTAACCCTGAAAGCCCTCGATGCGAAGATCGGATTCTCTGTCTACCAATCCCCGGTAACCATTGATCTGATGGATCAGGTTCTCTGTCTTCCTATCCATAGAAGCCCTCGATCAATACGATGATCGGACGCGAGTAAAAATTATAACAATGTTCTTAAGGAGACAATCTGACATGGTTTCCTTAAAATGACTCTCTAAAGAATTACAAGAGACTGGGAACAAGCTGTTCATGCTATGTAAGCTTTAGAAAAATCGAGAGTGAAAGTAATCAATCTGCCAACACTATAGCAGCAGCAACTATCATCAACTTCAAACTATTCGAATAACCTTGTATTTATAGGCATCTTCCCAACGGTCATATTTCTCCGAATTTGTCGCAAAGACTTGGACACCTGGAACTTCAACGACTCTATTGTAACTAATTGCCCGACGTCGTATTCATTTACACCATTACAGTGTAAAAGGTTTTCCTTACATTAGAAATAAGTATTCTGAATACGATTATAAACTTAATCAGTCTGATGGACTTCCTTACGGTTGTCATTACGATAATCTTTACGAGTATCAGTCTGATGTTATCGGTACCGGTATCCGTCCGATTGTTAAGGCTTTTCCATTATGATAGTCATGACAGAGTCTAACTCCTGGTACTAATAAAGGTTAGAACGAATAATCGGACACATACTCATTACGATGATCGTAATGAAGGATTATAAGTTTATTTTTGTAATTCATTAGAACTTATTTTAAGTATGGTAAAAGAATATGTTTTCTACAAAAAAACATTCCAAAACACTTTGGACATAAGAAGTTAGTAAATAGGTTTTAAAGTGTATGATTTCCAAAACAAAAGGAATGAAAAAGTAAGAAATAAAACTTCTGACTCAACAATCTCCCCCTTTTGGAAAGCACAAATCCCAAAAAACAAATACGAAGAACGCCCCCCTAAATACGATGGAGAATAAGATGTTGAATACAATGAACTCCTCCTTAGGATAACATCTTCCCCTAAGGATCGTATTCTCCCCCTTAATATAACATTCTCCTCTATCAAATTTTCTCCCCCTTTGCGTAAAAATCTTCCCCATAAAGATTTATCTCCCTTTCTATAAAATTCTCCCCCTTCGTGATTTTCAAAAAGAAATGGGGAATAAACCCGAAGTTTCCTAAAAAGTTAGATAAACAAACATATGAAACAATATAATGAAGTTAACTAATCATTCACAAAAGTATAAAAGAACATTCATCTAATTGGAATTAATATTCAGACAAATCAGAATTGGATGAAGAGGTAATTCATTCATAAATAACTATTCAAATGTTTTACGAGATACAGAATGCAACAAGAGTTAAAAAAAAATCAATCTTTCTTCATGAGGGTCTTCACAAAAGACTTGATTTTCTTGAACTCATGTCTGTCCTCCTCCAGCTTCTCTATTTTCTCTACCTGAATCCGAACTTTTTCACACAAATCTTTGTTCTGATTCCTGAGTCAGATAACTTCATCATCATGAGATTTGAGTCAAGTTATCTTCAACTGCATATATCGGATCTTCCCTTTCAGAGCATTCACTTCCTCAATAAGATTATTAGTTGAATCTCTGAACTCTTCTACAAACTTCACCCTTTCAGCCATGTCTTTAGTAAACTAATTAAAAGATTCAGCGGATTCATTCAAAAGCTTCTTCACATCATCGAAATTCTCATCATAGAGCTTAATACAAACTTCACCCTTTCAGCCATGTCTTTAGTAAACTGATTAAAAGATTTAGCAGATTCATTCAAAAGCTTCTTCACATCATCGAAATTCTCATCATAGAGCTTAAGATCAGTATCATCTTGGTGAGACCACTTCGCCATTTGATTGCATGACTTCCTATGAGTTTGAGAACTTTCTTGATAAACTTTCAATTGAGCTTCGAGCCAAATAACTTTCTCAGTTGACATCTTGATTGATTCCTATTTTTCATTGAGATTTTCTTGAATGAGCTGACACTGAGATTCTAGATTTGGAAAGGGATGGTGCCTTCTAATCTTTTTAAAGCTTGGGCAATATAATCAACTCCTTCATAAGCAAGTGTTCTGACTGAATCCGATTGTTCAGGTTAAATCTCAGGAGGTTTGATTCTACTTGTTCCGATTTCCACTTCCTTGGCTTTCTTCTTTTCTTTTCTTGAAACCGACTTTAGAACTTGCTTATCATCAACTTCTTTATCATCAGATAATTCCATGATATCAACATTTGCGTTGGCTTTTACATCAACCTTTGTTTTTGAAATCCGATCTTCCTTATCTTCGTTAGATGATGATTCAGCTTCTCCTTTTGATGACTCTGCTTTTTCTTCAGAACTTTCGTCTTTACTTTTCTTATCGGTGTTGGAGGGAAAGGCCGATGATGATGACTCTGATGAATCTTTTTCGATCTGAGTTTTTTCATTATCATCTTCCTCAACATTCTCATTTTCTTCATCTTCATTCTCTTTCTCTTCTTCCTCCTATTTTTCAATCTCTTCTTCAACTACTTCTTCGTATTCACCTTCTTCACTTCCTCTTCTCCATCTTTTGCTTCTTTTCCACCTCTATCTATACCTTCAGCTTCTTCAATAACACCCTTATCAAGCTCCTCCTCGAGTGGTCTAGCTGTTCTCAAATCACCTTTCCCAGCAGGTTCCGGTGTCGATTGATTTTTAGGAAGGACCAGGACCGATTCTTCATCAAGAACTTTTCATTTTCCCTTGTCTGCGACAGAGGGAATTTCAGCGTGTACAACGGCGGTTTCTTGAAAAACTAACCCTGCATTCGGGTTAACTTGATCAGTTTGGGAAGTAGGTAGAACTACATTCCCGGAAGCTTTTCCAACACCCTTCAAAAGATTTTCACAATGTTGAGCATCTAACAATCTCTTCTTTTGTTTTTTCTTCTTTGCTTCTTCCTGTAATGTATCGGTGTCACGACCCGTTCTCGGGGCCCGTGCCGTGACTACCCCAAGCCCGCCTTCCATAGGCCAGGGGCGGGCGACTAGCACCAAGGCGTAATTCCCGGTAAAAAAAGGGAAGACATTGTCTTTGGAAAGTAAACAAACACCACAGAGCAAGCAAGCAGAAGTAAACACTAAGTAAAAACTGGGTACAACAGTAAGTGCGGAAAAGTAAGTGGGTCAGAATACAAATCCAAACTGAAAGTAAAGTACAACTGAAAAAGGGAGTACAGCAACTGAAAAGTAAAGTCGCAGCCTCGAGCTGTCCACTGGAAGTCTCACCTGAAGGGTGGGTACAGATATCCAGCTCAGCTCCTCGGGTCCAGCCGTCTGCTCCGTGTACGTCCCGCCCGGAGGTCCACCTCCAGGTACCGACTGCTCCGCAAGCCTCAACCACGATCAGCATTGTCCGTCGTCTGCAACCAACACAACGTAGTGCGGGCATAGCCCGTGCAGGGGTGAGTATAAGCTACTCAGTAGGGACCCCGAGACCCCCGAAGGTCTCCCAGAATCCACAAAGGATAATCCACAAAGGAAAGATACAATCACGAAGTAACATCTAACACTGCTTAGGTATATGCCCATACATATTCCTAAGTCATCAATTCTCGTTCGGCTCCAACATCTGAGCTCAAGTACAACTCAGTCCACACAGGAAATCACAACTCGATCCACACAGGAAAGCATAACATAATCCACACAGGATATCAAGTCAATCTTATCGAAGATAAGGATTGAAATTTAAGATTCAGCTCACACAGGTATACTTCTTCGTAAGACGATAGAGATGATCAGATGTAACCACTGATTCATCTAAGTCGTCGGACCCACACAGGATTGATAGGTACTAACCCCCGCAATGACCCACAAAAGATCGATAGATAACTAACCCCCGCAATGACCCACACAGGCTCGGACCCACACAGGATCTGTAGGCGCTGGCCCACACAGGACCGCTGAGCGCTGACCCACACAGGATCTGACCCACACAGGATCGGTAGCACTGATCCACGTAGGATCGCTGAGTGTTGTAGTCGTTGCCGTCGAATCCACGAAGGATTTCTGTACAGTCGTCATCGTCATCGCTGTCACAGTCGCAGCCAGCTCTAGGGTTCCCGCACACAGCAAGCTCGTTCGGGAGGATCCGCTCCACGAGCCGAGGGGCTGATACATCAACTGACACATAGTCCGGAGTTGATGCATCCAAAAGTTCTGTATCGTCAATAGGAACTCAACGCGACAGACGACGCGTCGATCGGACGCCCGGTCTGAGAGTTATTGGCTTTTTCGTCCCAGGAGCCCGGTTGGTTTTTAAGTCAAAACAAACCCGACCGTACTCCAACTACGTCCAAACCTCGAGCGGAGTAAGCCAAAAGGTCTGTCTCACTTAGAGGAATCCATCAAAATCGACGACACGTCAATCGGACGTCCGGAGCTCAAGTTATAAGCGTTTCCGCTCCGAGGGCCCGGTTGGTTTCGTGCTCGAACCAACCCGGCCGAACCCAAAGTACTCTGAAACCTTGAGTGTAATATATCGAAACGACCGTCTCAATCCAAGGATCGCATCGCCGCTGACAGTGCGTCGATCGGAGGTTCGTAGCCCAAGTTATAAGCAAAAGACTGAAAGAGGTCCGGAAGTGGGGGTTTCGGGCCCGAGACCCCCTGGGTCGGCCCGAACCGGGTCGACCCGACCCGGGTCCGGCCCGCTTGGGCGCGGCCCAGCCCGGCCTGGGCGCGGTCCGGCCCGGCGCGGCCCGGTCGCCAGGTGGCTCGGCCGTTTCGGCCGAGCGGATGGGGGGGGGGGGCGCGCTGCCCCCCTGTTTCAATTAACGCGGCCCCCACGTGAGGGGGGCCACTGCTGTCCAACCAGCCGGGGGTTACGACCCCCGGCTCCTCCCCTGACCGGCCGGCCCGCTCCGGCCGGCCGGCTGCTGCCGCCACGGGACCGGCGCTGGCCAGTCCCCCTGCTCCGCCGCAACCTAAGCCGCGGCTTTGATTCGTCCAGCGCGGCGCGATGGCGCCGCGCCCCTCCGCCGCGGCCCCGCTCCGGCCGCGGTGCCTTCGGGGTTCTCTGGCGCGACGCGACGGCGCCGCGCATCCTTGCCGCTCGTTCCCGCGCGGTGCGCGGCACCGCGTTACTTTCCTTCGAACCGCAACAACACAAGATAATAAGGGAGGGTCGGCCGTGTTTGTGCGGTCCGACCCCCTCCCGTTAATCGATAGCAAGCGGTCCAATTGAACGAGGAATGATGACGGAAGAATTCACGAATAGAAACACATAAATCCCCTACCTCGTCAAATTCGTTGAGCGAGGGTTCGTCGCGGGAATAACCGTCGCGGAAGAAGGCGTCGCGGAAGGAGAAAATATTCGTCGGCATCGCGTCGTCAATCTCCGAGGAATCTGGCGTTCTTGTCGACCTTCGTCGGAGGTCGGCGTTCTTCGCGTTCTTCGTCGAAGAAGAAGAAGATCTTCAAGCCCCTTAGTTTTTCTCCAAAATCCTCTCAACGCAACAAGTTCTAACCAAAATAAAATAAGTGCTTTCCCTTATTTTATTATCATGACTGAAGTATTTGAATTTCAAACAATCAAATTAAACTCACTTATTTAATTAACATAAGTTATCTAATTAAATGGTGAGTTGAAGGAGTTAGAGAATATGAAGGGGTGGGGTTCGTGTGGGCCCCACCGCCCTCATAATCTCTCTTGGGTGGTTACCCAACTTCCACCCAAAAGTTAACCACTTAGAAGAAATAAAAATTGTAGCTCAATTTTTATTTTTAACTTCCACAATTTTTAACAACTACTCCCGTTTAAACGCAACTCTGAAAAAGGTGTTCCTAAGCAATTACCAGCGCTGCGAATTCATCGGTGCCCTCAGAATTCGATTCCGAGCACCAGTTCAAAAGTTAGAAAAACTCGTTCGTTCGTTCACTGAACGTACCCGAACTAAACTTCGGATAAAAATTACGGGCACACCTGACCTCGGAATCAAGTGTCGTCAGAAACCGCGTTCTTGTAAAATCCCAAAGAAAATTAAGAAAAAATTTCCCTTGAATTTTACGGGTCTTTATAGGCAGCATAAATTCTTAAGGCCTTGGCCTCAGTAAGGTCAATTCCAAAATGTAAGGTCACCTGGTTTCCTTTCTTCTTTCTTCTTCATCCATTCATCTCTAACTTCATCAGGAACTTTCTTTTGTTTTTTCTCATTCTTCAGTGGGGAGATCTCAACCTTCCTCTTTTTCTTCTTTCCAGGTTTCTCAACTTTCCCTGAGGGTTCAGCTTCGGAAGCGGCATCACCAAGTTTCTCAACAAACTTTTTAGATTTATCATCAAAAACCAATTTCATCTTTTTCATTGTATCATCACTAATTGATAAAATTTTCTCCCTCATTGAAGTTGATTTGTTAGCAATTTTGAAAAACTACATGCATTTTTCAACTAATTTACTTAAAAGGCCGAAAACATGATGATTTCTGACTTGATTGTGCCTGATTTGATATTCTCCGCGGTTAAGAAAATGAAACTCATCAAATCTATCTTTCTCATGTTTACTAAAAAATCCAATACGAAAACATTAGAAACTTTTAGGGTATCTCGGTCTTCCTTCGTATGAGAAACTCTTGCATCCATAAAACAACAACTCAATTATCCGGAGTCAAGTGTGAAACTTTCCTGACTTTTTCATAATGATCAAACAATGATTCTTCTGCCTTCTTCCTATTAAAAGATCCAAGATCATCTGAAAGTTTATGTGAAAGACAAAAAGCTTCTCCTTCCGATGATATTCCAATTAAACTTGCAGCTTTCTTATATGACATCTTATATCTCTTGTCATATATTGAGAAAGAAAGTTTTTGTTCCCCATCTTCCTTAAAAAACTTGATTGAGGCATAGAAATCACAAACAAGATCTAGATAAAGTAAATCAAAGTCCTTGTCTGGTTTTTCTACACAAAATGACTCCCTTGGAAATCTATAATCTTCTTCAAAGTAGAATCATACTTCTCGTAAAAAGCTCTTTCGGCTAACCTCTCTCTAAATACAAACCATTTCTTGTAATCTTTACCAGTTGTCATTAGTCTGAGACTGAATCCGGTGAAACGGTCATAAAGATGATCTTTCAGACTAGGCAACTTAAAAGGTGCAGCAGGTCAGGAGCAAAAGATCTAGCCAACCGATGTGGGACACGGGGGGTCCCCCTTTATATAGGCGCTTGGTTTGTAAGTTCATCTTCCAAAACAAAATCAACGGTTGAGATTTAACCCATTTTGATCTGACGGTTGATAATCCTCCGAAGAAAGTTTAAAAGAATGTTGAACTCTTCAGGTTTTAAACATTTTTATTGTATTGATAATGAATACCATTTGGAAATATTTTAAGAAAAATTTTGAAAAACAAAACAGAATTTTTCGTAAAACTGAAAGTAAAACAACAACAATTATAAACTAATCGTAATGAAACGGTGCAAAAATTAAAAAATGTAGATGAATACCTTTCGGAGTGGAAAAATTTCATCGGTATGATTACCTGTTCTTGTTGGTTTTTGTAAACTAAGTAGATCACGGTAGTTTTCATTACGAAATACGAAGGTTTTTGACAGAAAACAAATTACAATAGTTTTTAAAGAAAACTAATTACGATGCTTTCATTTAAGAAAACTAATTGTAATAGTTTTATTAGAAAAACTTATTACAAGTTTGTCGCAACGACTTGGACACCTGGCACTTCAATGGCTCTATTGTAACCGATTGTCCGACGTCGTATTAGTTTACACCATTACAATGTAAAAGGTTTTCCTTACATTAGAAATAAGTATTCTGAATACGATTATAAACTTAATCAGTTCGATGGACTTCCTTACGGTTGTCATTACGATAATCTTTACAAGTATCAATCCGATGTTATTGGTACCGGTATCAGTCCGATTGTTAAGACTTTGTCATTACGATAGTCATGACAGAGAGTCTAACTCCTGGTACTCATAAAGGTGAGTCCGATTAATCGGACACATACTCATTACGATAATCGTAATGAAGGATTATAAGCTTATTTTCGTAATTCATTAGAACTTATTTTAAGTATGGTAAAAGAATATGTTTTCTACAAAAAACATTCTAAAACACTTTAGACATAAGGAGTTAGTAAATAGGTTTTAAGAGGGTGTTTGTGATTTTCAAAACAAAAGGAATAGAAAAGAAGTAAAACTTCTGACTCGACACTAACAAGCTAATTTAACCGAGTGAGGGATGTCTCGCGGCACTCGACCAACTTCATTCTTGAATATGGTAATCACTCATCACTGAGATTTCTCTCAGCTCGAATTTAATAGATAGACAGGAGGGGTAAACCAGAATGCTTCTATATCTTGGTTAAATCAACCGGAATATGCTGAGGAAACAATCACACTAACAGTAACAGTACCAAACAGTATAGCAGCACACATGAAAAGGAAACAAAGGACACAAAGAAAAGAAGACTCTCCTCACTGGATCCGCAGGAGCCAAGGCCTCAGCCTCCAACAGCAATATTGCCCTCGATTTCCCGACGTGCCCCCTCCTCAAGCAAAGACTCACATTTATAACAACCAGCAAAATGACTAAACTGCCATTCAGTATTAGCAGCACGTTTGTTCCTCCTAAAATAAGTCTTCAGTGGCCTGACCATCCTATCATTCCTGTCCGCCTGAAGATCCACCTTGTCCCCAGGGTAAAAAAAAGGAAATTGGGCACAAAATAGCTCAGCATTTTCCCAAGTAGCGTCAGCGACTGGCTGGCCACTCTGCTTCACTAACCATGACAACCCCAACCATGTGTTTGCAAAATGGCTTCAGGAAAAATCTGATCAAAGGTATCATCCAAAAACAGCTGCGGGAAATCCTGGCAAACATAATCACCAATAGCCAATTAAAGCAGGGAGACATGGAATACTGGATAGACCTTACTGTGTTCTGAGAGATCAAGCCGATGAGCAATTGTTCCAATATTGGCCAGAATAGGGAAAGGGTCATAGTAACGTGCAGTAAGTTTAGGACAGATCCTGGTAGGAGTGAATTTGGAATAAGGGGAGCAGAGTTTCACGAAAACCAAATCCCCCCCATGCAAATCAACTGGCCGTCGTTTTTTATTTGTGCAATGTTGCATGGACTGTTGGGCGGCCAGCAGATCGGCCTGAAGTTGCTGGAGAACTTCATCCCTATCTACCAAAGTTGAAGCCACAACATCTACAGCTGTCTCCCCCCTAGTAAAATGGGGCAAATCTGGTGGTTTCCGGCCATAAATAACTTCAAATGGAGTGTACCCTGCAGAAACGTGGTAGGATGTATTTAAGCAAAATTCTGCCCACGGCAACCATTTAACCCAATGTCGAGGCCGCTCTGAAGAAAAACACCGTAAATAAGCTTCTAGGCTCCAGTTCGCAACTACGGTTTGCCCGTCTGTTTGGGGATGGTAAGAAGAACTCATCTTCAATTTGGTGTCATGCAATCGAAACAACTCCTTCTAGAAAAGGCTTGGAAAAAGCAGATCCCGATCGTTCAAAATAGCACTCAGCATCCCATGTAGCCGGACTACTACTTTCATGAAAAGTTCAGCCACATTTTTGGCTGTGTAAGGATGCTTTAATGGTAAGAAGTGGACATATTTGGAAAGTTGATCCACGACAACCAGCATGCCAAGCAATTTCTCATACCCGCCTTGCTCCATGGAACCGCAGATGGTGATAAGGTGCAATGCCCATAAAGTCACGCCAAGCAATCTTCCATACGCTCCTCTCGGCTTGCTTGGCGTCTATTGTTGTTAGTTTGTCTCCGTGCTGCAGCATAGTTGTCGGAAGGAGCAATCCCCTAGTTAACATGCAACTGTTGTGGTGGGGGTTGGTTTCCAGCTCAAGTGCCCCATGCTGAACATTAGTAACTCCTGCAAGGGGAGAAACAATAGGGGGATATGCCACAAGAATCACAGCTGGGTAAGATATAAATTTTGTTGCTGCCTCCTTTGCCTGGGTTGGCGGCAAATCACTAGCACATTTGAATGCAGGAACTGCAGGGAGATATACGAGGTGAAAGGCCGAGGGGCTTGCATCTATGCCCAAGCGGTGTCCATGCTTCCCGAAATTCAGTTCCATGAGAGAAGAAATTGCTGGTGAGCTTCATCCAGCAGCACACGCAACAACAGTAGGCAGAAGGAGAGAAGTGATCCTGTTTGTGCCTGACTGTCCCATTGTCGTAGGTACCGCAGCATCTCGGGGTCCTGGGTGAATACTAGCAATGTCAGAAAGGAGCAAAAGACCGCGTGTTGAGTATTTGTTGCTCACTTTGTGTGTTTTGAAATAGCATCATACGTCGTCCGTCATTCCATAACGGCAGATATCACCCCTCAAATAGAGGTGGGGCGATCTGTTGAGCTACCGGACACTGATTGAAATCAGTTGTGACAGAATGTTCGACTAACCGATTGTTTCGGTGTGGAGTCCCTGTTCAGGAAGCTCCAGCAAATGCGATGCTAGAAAACTCGTCACAAACAACAGGTGCTTCTCTTCCTGTTGAGGCGTCATCTCCGTCGAGCACAGCATGGGCCGGAACAGAGGTTCCCTAGGCCAATCCAAGGAACATAACATTGGCTGATCGAGGACTTCATCATGCGTCATTTGAGCCGTAGCGGTGAATTCAGTTGGAGGTGTTTCGGACTCCCCCATGACCTCCAATGGGCGTGTCTCCCTCTGCAACGGCTCCATCTCCAATCGGCGCACCAGGTCGAAGATGTAGTTGTGGAATTTGGCGAAATTGTTCAACTGTTCCTGGCGCGCGTGTTCAGCATGTGCAAGGCGCGCTTGTGCCAAAGAGTGATGTTGTGCGATTAGAGCATTCATGGTCGATGTCAGATCTGAAAGCGTGGAAGCTAATTTGAGTTCGAATGTCTTGAGGCGTTGTTCGACATCCTTCAGGCGAGACTCATATCGGGCCTCCATTGATAGTGCAGTGCGAGAGGAAAGGTGGAGATGGCGGGGCGTTTTGTGCCTACCAGTCGTGCGCAGCGCTGCTGATAGGAGATGCGGCAGCAAGGGATTCAGACGTAGAAACCCCAGCAGTGGCGAACTGCTAGCAGAAACGAAGGTCGTTGCTGAACGGAGGGTCTTCCGGGTGTGCACGCCGTTGGTGAATGGTGGGTGACGGTGCGTGCCAGCAGGTCGGACCAATTGATGAATATTAACAGAGGACAGCCTTCTTATATTTAACTAGAGATGAAAAACAGAGAAGAAATACAAGCATGGAGGAGAAGAGAAACAATTGGAGAAGAAAACTCAAGAGTCCCCCAAGGAGCTCTTGCCCAAGCCCAGCTAGCCGCTTCTTTAAAACCGAATACCCCCTGTGCAATTTTGCTTTGCCCCTTTTATAACCTCTTTCCACCCCACCTCTAACCACCTGGGCCCCACAGAATATCCTCCCTCTAACCACTTCCCAACAACTTCCAGCTAACCCAACAAACCCCCTAGAGAAATACACCACTCCCCTGGCCATTCCCTACGTACAGCAATACCCCCCCGCATTCCTATCAGAATCCTTAGATAAAACCAGCCGCCCTTCAAAGAAAACCATCCCATTATGCAAAGAATGTCCTGCTTTAGCCTCTGCATGGCTCTCCAAAGCAGCTACAATGGGCTGTAAATCGGTGTTTGCACGAACTTCTTGCTGCAGCTGCTGCAATTCGACCCAGTACGGCTCGGGAACTGCTGAATATAAAACTGTGTCGTCCACAATCCTTGAAAGGGTGTCAGCCGCTCCATTTGCATTTACAGGCTTATATTCTACCTCAAAGTCATAACCCAACAATTTCGCCTACTAACAATGTTGATCCATAGAGGTAATTCGCTGACTTAACAAATGTTTAAGACTTTTATGGTCCATGCGAACCACAAAATGTCTCCCCATTAAATAATGTTTCCAATGCTGAAGAGCATGCACCAAGGCCATTAAATAATGTTTCCAATGCTGAATAGCATGCACCAAGGCCATGAACTCCTCATAGATAGATTTAGCTAGATTTGTATTAGACAGGGCTTTGCTGGAGTAAGCAAGTAGTCGACCGTCCTGCATAAGAACAGCGCCAAGCCCACCTCCTGAAGCATCACATTCCACAAAGAATGTCTTAGAGAAATCCGGGGGTTTTAAAACATGAGGGGTAACCATGCACTATTTCAACGTTTCAAAGGCTGCTTGTGCGTCTTCACCTCACTTAAAACTATCCTTTGTGGTAAGGTTAGTAAGAGGTTTGGCCAGCTTCCCGTAATCTTTGACAAATTTTTTATAATACTCAATGAAGCTCAAAAACCCTCTTAAGTACTGGCCAGTTGAGAACACAAGAGACTTTCCAAGGGTCCATGGTCACCCTGAGGGGGGATTTTATATCCCAAATATACAACCAACTGTCGTCCAAAAAAACATTTTTTCTCATTGATGTGTAGACAATTGTTTTGTAAAAGGGCTATGACCTGATCCAAATGCTTCAAGTGTTCCTCCCAAACACCGCTATAGACCAGGATATCATCAAAGAAAACGAGGACACTTTTTCTAAGCAAGGGCCTGAATATGGCATTCATAGTCACTTGAAAAGTAGCCCGAGTTTCATTAAACCAAATAGCATGACCAGGAATTCATAATGCCCCTCATGCGTGCAGAACGCTGTCTTTTCAACATCACCATCATGAACTCACACTTGGTGAAATCCGGACTTTAGATCTGGTTTAGTAAAAAACTGGGCCCCAGATAATTCATCGAGCAACTCCTCGATGACGGGAACAAGATACCGATCCGGAATAGTCAGCTTATTCAAGGCGCGGTAATCAACACACATCCTCCATCCCCAGCTTTCTTTTTAACCATAATTATCGGACTGGAATAGGGACTAATATTGTTACGAATAACTCCATGCTTAAGCAAGTCTCTAATCTGCCTTTCTACCTCGTCTTTTAACTGGTGCGTTACTTTGTATGGCCTAACATTAACTGGACCCGCAGCCTCCTTCAATCGAATAGCATGGTCTCTAAGACAATGTGGAGGAAGACCCTTGGGCTCTGCCAGTGTTTGTTTATACTTCTCTAACAGTCGCTGCAAACCTGTGTATACCTTGTGAGCTGAGTAGTTTACCCTGCCAACATCGCCCAGTCCGGACCCCCCTTGAAGACCCTGAGCAAACAATTTTTCCCAATTAAAAATGTCTGCAAAGCCAACAGTACCTCCTGTTTAGAGCAGACTCCCTGCAGGATTACTGGTGTCCCATGGTACTCAAAACTCATAGTCGGGTTCTTCCAGTGGGTGGTCACATATCCAAGTGTTTCTAACCATTCCGTTCCCAAAATAAGATTCGGTCCAGTTAAGTCAAACAAATATGTATCCACCATAAATTCCACCCAATCGAACTGGGAAGGCCTCACATTGCCCACTGGACACAACTCGGTGTCCATCCCCCAAACCTACACCAAATGCTTTAGTCTGTGTGACTGGAGTTTCGAGGAATTTTAACAGTGCTTCTGAAACAAAATTGTGGTTGGCTCCACTATCAATTATAACCAGTATGGGCACCCCAACAATGTTTCCCACCAACATCGTGGATTTAGCACCATGTGAACTCTGCTCCTCTGGTACTCCGAGGGATAGCGCTTGACACAACATCTCCCAAGAACCTTCTTCTCCATCACAAACGTTGTCTCCTGTTTCTGTCGCTACCTCTTCTCCTTGTGGCACCACACACTCCCAGACCATCAGCCGGATTCCCTTGTCGGGACACATGTGTGCTGGTCCAAATTTCATCCCACGAGAAAAAACGGGGTCCCTTAGCTCTTCTTTCCTCATATTCAAACCTGGAAATATTTAACTCCCTTCCATTTCAAGGCAATTTCAGTTTTCACTGCTTTCAATGAGAGCACCAAATAATACATTAACAGGAGTAACCAGAATGCTTCTATATCTTGGTCAAATCATTCAGAATTTACAGAGAAAACAGTCACAGTAACAGGAACAAACAATATAGCAGCACGGTATGAGAAGGAAACAAAGGACATAAAAAAAAGAGGACTCTCCTGACTGGATCCGCAGGAGCCAAGGCCTCAGCCTCCAACAGCAATGCTGCCCTCAATTTCAAGATGTGCCCCCTGCTCAAGCAGAGACTCACATTTATAACCAGCAAAATGACCAGACTACCCTTCAATATGAGTAGCAAGTTTGTTCCTCCTAAAATAACTCTTCAGTGGCCCGATCATCCTGTCAAAAGTGGTATCTTCCATCAACTGTTGTAGAATGGGAAACCGCCTTGCCTTAAGGTGAAGCGGAGGTCTTCTTTTATAGATTGAGAAAAAGGAATACATACAGGAGTATTCTGATGTGGGACTCGAAAATACCCAAAATAATAAAAGAGGGTTTAACACTCCCCCTCAAGCTGGACATGCCCAGCTTGGACCACGAGTCCCACAAAAAGAAAGATGACACCAAACAAAACCAGACATTCCCCCTCAAACTGGGTCGCAGATACTCTGTATGCAAAGCTTGGAACTGAGTGATGTTAGGCGAGCCCCTGGGAGACCTTTGCTGAAGATGTCAGCAAGCTGATCCGCCATCGGGATGTGGCTAAAGCTGACATGATTGTGCTCCAGGTGGTGTTGACGAAAGTGACAGTCCAACTCAATATGCTTCGTGCATTCATGGAAGACGGGATTCGAAGCAATCTTGGTGGCTGCCTGATTGCCACACCAAATGTGAGCACATGTCTGCTGAAAAAAGCCAAGCTTCTAAAGGAGTTGTCGAAGCCAAAGGACCTCTATAGTGACGGTGGTCATGGCACGGTACTCAGACTCCGCACTGGATCAGGAGACGATAGTCTGTTTCTTGTTGCACCAAGAGATGAGGTTGTCTGCTAAGAACACGACAAATCCAGAAGTAGATTTCCGACTAACAAGTCAACCAGCATAGTCAGCATCACAGAAGGCCTCAATATTTTGATGAGCGTGGTGAGAGTAGCGAACACCACGGGCAGGGTTTCGCTTGATGTATTTGGCGATGCGGAGTACAGCATCCCACTGAGAGGTGGTCGGATGCTCCAGGAATTGGCTCACTTTGCCAACAGCGCAGGCAATGTCGAGACGAGTCATGGTGAGATAATTGAGTTTGCCCACAAGTCGGTGATACCACTCTGGGTGTGAATACGGTTCTGAGGAGTCATAGAGAGATCGTTCCCCAGGCTCAAGAGAAGTGTCAACGGCGGTGGCCTCCAGCATCCTGTAGAATATCCAAAGCATATTTTCGTTGGCAAAGGAAGATTGTGTCCAGAGAACGGAAGACCTCAATGCCAAGTATGTGAGAGGGCCGAGATCTTTGGTGTGGAAGTGTTGGTGAAGATGCCCCTTGAGGTGAGCGATACCAGCAGAGTCACTCCTGGTGATGATGATATCATCCACATACACGATCAACAGAATGCAGCCGGTGGATGTCATCCTGTAGAACATGGTGTGATCTTTCATACTGCGGGAGAGCCCAAAGTCGGTGACGACGGTGCTGAAGCGGTCAAACCAAGCACGAGGAGACTGCTTGAGACCGTATAGAAAGCGGCGTAGTCGACAGACTTGGGACCCGTAACCGGAGGTGCAAAATCCAGGGGGTTGTTGTAGATAAACCTCTTCCTTAAAAAATCCATGGAGGAAGGCATTCTTGACGTCCAGTTGATGAAGCAACCAGTGATGATGAGCGGCCAAAGAGATGGATAATCGAACGGATGTCATCTTGGCAACTGGAGAGGTGTCAAAATAATCGACACCATATGTCTGAGCAAAGCCCTTGGCCACAAGTCGGGCTTTCAGTCGATGGAGAGTCATCGGCGTTCAGACGGACCATGTAAATCCATTTGTTGTCGACCGCCTGTTTACCGGCAGGGAGGGGAACCAAATCCCAAGTATGATTGTCCTCCAAAGCCTGGAATTCATCTCTCATCGCTTGCAAACACCTCGGATGAGATTTGGCCTCGCCAACTGTGCGGGGAATAGATATCGTCTCCAGAGCTGACAGACCTCTGTATGAAGATGTAAATAGGGGATTAATCTGGCAAGAACGAGTACCTTTCCGTAGTGGAATAGGCAAGTCGTCCGGTGACGGTGCAGAAGCATCAGACGAAGTTGGGACAATGGTCTCTTCAGCCTGGATGGGGGCACAGTCGATGGGCGACGGGAGTAGACCGTACCAAACCGGTGATCAGCAGGAGACAGCACCGGAGGAGGATGGATGATGAGTGGAAGACAGTCATCGATGTCAGTATCTGGATGGGGAGAGTTAAGTGAGAATGGAGAACTCTCAACAAATGAGAAGTCAACAGAGCTGATATAACGCCATAGGTCTGGAGAGAAGCACCGATATTCGTGCTGAGTGCGTGAATATCCGAGGAATATGCAGCGGAGGGATTTGGGAGAGAGTTTGGAGAGGCCGGGACGAGTGTCACGAACATAACAAAGACATTCAAATACACAGAGTGAAAGGGAGTGAGGAGAACAGAGTCTGAAAAGGAGTCTTCCCCTGAAGGATAGAAAGAGTCAGTTTAGGAGGTAGGCTGCAGTCAGGATGGCATCGGTCTAAAAGCGAAGTGGCACCTGAATGTGGAATTGGAGGGCACGAGCAGTCTCCAGGATATGATGATGTTTCTGCTCCGCCACTCCATCCTGCTGAGGTGTATCAGGACAGAATGTCTGATGAATGATGTTGTGATCCTTGAGAAACAGCTAAAAGTAGATAAATATTCTCGTCCATTGTCGGAGCGGAGACATTTGATGGAGGTGGAGAATTGAGTATGAATTTCATTGTAAAATGTCTGAAAGGTATGAAATACTTCAAACCGATCACGAAGCATGTAAAGTCATGTCATGCGGGAGAAGTCATCAATAAAGGTGATATAATAGTTGTACCCGGACTGGCTCGAAACCCTGCAAGGACCGCAGATATCAGTATGAACAAGATCGAAAGGATTCACTACACGTGGTTCCTGTCGAGGAGTATATGTTACCCAATGATGTTTAGCAAACTTGCAGGTAACACAATGAAAGGATAGGTTGGAACTGAATTGAGGGCACATTTTATGTAGGATGGAAGCTGGTGGATGACCAAGACAGGAATGTAGGTCAAGAGCACGGGCCGAGGTGGATGAGCAAGCGAGATAAGGTGGGGTATCGAACATGTACACCCCATTCCGAAGATGACCTCGACCAAGCTCCCGATTCGTCGTCTACTCCTGAAAAATAACACCAGAAGAAATAAAAGTAGCAACACAATTTAAATATTTGGTGAGTTTGTTGATGGAGATAAGATTAAATGGACATCGAGGAATATGAGCAACTGAATCCAGGTGAATAGACGGGGTCAAGTGGCATGTGTCAAATCCGACGATGGGGGTTGTTGATCCATTTGCAATAGTAATTGTAGAGGTACCGGTGTACAGATGATAGGTAATGAACATACCAGAGTCCCCTGTGAGATGTTCTGATGCACCAGAGTCTGGTATTCATGTTGTCGAATGTTGAGATACACAGGCGGTAGAGCCGTCAGTCTGAGCAATAGGGATGGAGAAGAGGATGGTGGCACAGTCGCCCGATAAGATTGTATCCAGTCCATTTCTTCTGTCAAGAGTGTTGTTCTGAAACTGGAGCTAGATGAAGGGGAACTGTTGTGCGGCCGAGCCGATGACAGAGCAGGGGATGGCATCTCAGGTGGTCGTACAGATGCACGGATGAAGCGTGGTGTTGTTGGTTGGAAAGGCCGACACAGCGAAGAGTCGTTGGGCCGAAAAAACGCCGAGTAGGGAAGAGCCGGGATGCATCGCCAAAGGCTGGGGCAGTGGGGGTCGGGAGTCGCCAAGAGGAGGAGGGTCGAGATGTGCTACAGGAGCTGCGTCGCGCAGGAGCCGTGAGCCACGGAGAGCGAGATCGGTATGTGGCAAAGGCCCGGATGCCGCGGGGAGAGGCCGCAAGAGGTGGGGTCGGTTGAAGTTGGAAGGTTGAGTCGGATGAAGCCGGGATGCGCCGATGTGAATGTCGTCGGGGAGAAGACCGGCGTGGAGTGGTGCTGCCGGGAAGGCGAGCAAGAGGGCGCCTAGACGAGCAGGCGGGAGGCTGAGTTGGGCGCCGCGAGTCGGGAGCGCTGTTGGGAGAGGGTCGCGACGGGAGTTCCGATCGGGGAGGGGTGCCGTAGGCGAGGCGGGAGCCGGGAACCGCGAGAGCCGGCAAGTGCAGGAGTCGGGAAGGGCGGCGCGTAGGGCGGGAGCCGCAGTAAACGAGTCGGGAGTCGCGACTGGACAGCGGGCCAGGAGTCGTCGGGAAGCCGCAAAAGAGGTCGTTTGCGGGGAGAGTGACGCGGCGGGAGTGTGGGGAAGCCTGGAACGGGCGAGGAGGGGCCGCCGAAAACGGGCGGGAGGGAGTTGACGTCGGGCGCCGAGAGTGCCGCTGGAAAGCGGGAGCCGAGAGCGTCGTCGGGACTGCCGCAGAGGAGCCGGAGGGCCGCGGACAGGAGGAGCCGCGGGAGGGCAGGGCGCCGTCGAGAGGGACGGGGGCGCAGGAATGCGTCGCGGCGGAGGGGCGCAGGGAGCCGGGAGCGGCGCAGAGCGGGAATCGGGGCGACGGGAGCGGGAGCCGCACAGAGCGAAGGAGGAGGGGCAGGCCGTAGGGGAGGAGCGTCGTGAGAAACCGCAGAGAGGTGGTGAAAAAAAATGGATCAGGGAAAAAAATTAAGTTCCCTCTGATACCATGTAGAATGGGAAACCACCTTGCCTCAAGGTGAGGCGGAGACTTTCTTTTATAGATTGAGCAAGAGGAATACATACAAGAGTATTCCGATGTGGGACTCGGAAATACCCAAAATAATAAAAGAGGGTTTAACAACTGCCATGAAAACTTCTCAATGTCTCAGTGAAACTCCACAGCACTTCTTCATTTATAACCCACTCTGGAGCAAAACCACAAATGAAGGGGAGTGAACAGTTAAGAAGCTGTCAACAAACGGGGAAACATGGGTTGTTGCCTCAACTCTGGAACAATCTGCTGAAAACTTAGAACCGGCGAGCAAGAGAGACAACGAAATAATATTTCAAACTCAAAACCAAATTTTCAACGAGCTCCCTCATCCTGGAAATGCAGGTTAGCCTTCCATAAAAGGAGGTTCGAGGTCACGGCATTACAAGAGATGAAGGCGACACGAAACAGTGGAAGAACACGAAGAAAAGTAAAGATCGCACATATTGTGTGATGAAGCGGACAGCCCACTACACAGAGAAATAAACTGCACCTTAACACATATCTACATGCACAAAATTAGAAATATAATTGATGGCATGATGAACAACAGGACAGCACATTGACAGGGTGAGAAAACACACAACACACAGTAGAAAAGTCACAAAACAAATGAAGAAGTGCACAGAAAGAGGGAAGAGGAGCCACAGCACAACAAAAACTTGAATGATAATAGCATGGAGAAATGAAGAGGAACAAGCAGAAATTTAAGCCAAGAAGAAGTATCAACAATCCCTCTAAGTGAATTTTTATTCATAGTGAAAAATGGGGCAGTAGTCTAGAAGAGACTCCCTGCAGGGGGTCATTTTTACATAAGGGTCGTTCATAATTTAAAGGGAAAATGACACTTACGGACCAAAATAGGGGCCGGAATGACGGCCCAGAACTGACAAAATGTAAAACTACGGTCTCTTTTTTGGGAGAACGACACTTACGGGCCAAAACAGGGGCATAATTTGGATTGAGAACCCAGAATTGACAAATTGAAAAACTGCGGACCTCCTTTTTTACGATGGGTATGTAAATGACTTTTGTTCCCTAACCCCCCCCCCCCCTTCTCGGACCTAATTCCCTCCAGCACCCGTAGCCCTTCTCTCTCGCACTCATCCCGCCACCGCATCCTCTCTCGCGCTCGTCCAGCCACCCTCCTCTCCCGCGCTCATCTCATCGCCACCTCCTCTCCTCCTCTCTTGCGTTCATCCCCTCGCCGCCTCCTTAGTGTGCTCCTCCGGTCATCCTTTAGTGTGCTCCTTCAGTCATGCGCTCGTCCCGCTGTCGTCTATTGCGGTCATCCTTCTCATGCCGCAATCGGCTTGCTCCTAGGAGTGCCCTCCTCCCACCATCGGCTCCTCTCTCACCAACAGCATATCGCTTTTGCCCTTCTCCCAGCACCAATTGTATCTGAAATCGGATTTTCAGTAAATTCTATGTTGCCTATATTGTTTTTGATTTATTTTGTTAATTGATGTAAATATGAACTGAGAATGAGTTTTAATGTGTTATATTCATTAATGTTGTAGGTTGATTGATACAAGTTGATGTCAAATTATTTGAAAAAAATATGTTTTCTTATTTTCATTTTGATGGAGTACTTATCGGTACACAAAGAAAAATACATTATGAAGGTGGAAAATCGTTGGGTAAAGCGCTAATGAAAGGAATTTCATTTGATGAAATATCAAGATTGACATCGTCGATTCTAAAGTGTGATGTGTTATTGTTAGATTTAAAATACACGTTAAAGTTTGACAATGATATTTTTTTAGACCTTATAGATAATGGGGAAGTTGAGCAATTGTTCACATTCAATGAAAGTTTTGCTCATGTAGACATTGTTTTGAGGTTATAGATGAATGCTTGCAGTCGACAGTGAATGTAAATCAAAAGAAATGACATGTCAAAATTGTTAATATTAATATTATGTTCACATGTTATGTATTTAAATTTGATATTTAAATTTTAGGGTTGAAATAGTTGGTGGAAATCATAACAAAGTTTATCATCTGATGGTGATTTTGAAATGCTACCTTATGCAATTAGTAGCGTTCTATGTTCAATGTCAAAGTTAAATGCTTCAAAAGTGGAATGAATTGTTGGTGGATGTTGGCCAGATTTTTCCTTCAGCCAAAGCATTGAGGGAGACGATCTTCAAGTATAGCATTACACACAGGTTTGACTATGAATATGTAAGGAATAGTCCTGAAATGATTATTGTCAAATGCAAAATTGAGAGTTGCATGTGGAAGTTAACAGCATATGGCTTGGGGGATCATTTTTTCGTGTAAAAACTTTTTAAAATGCCCATATGCACTCAACTCAAGATAGACTAACAATTTGTCACAAATCAAGGGCATCATTAATGTCACATATCATTTGTGATGAGGTGAAGTCAAATGTGGAAAAATCTTTCAATGAAATTAAAGTTGACTTGTACAGAGACTGGTATATCTCATATGATGCAAATGACAACCTCTTCCCATTAACATATTCAATTGTTGGGGGTGAAACATATGGTGGTTGAAAATGGTTTTTAAACAACATAAAAGAAATAACAGGTTATATTCGACTGGTTATTGTATCTGATTGACACAATGCGATTACAAGTGTTGTTAGAACGATTTTTGGTGGAGATGACATGCATATTGTTACCGTCACGTAAAAGAAAATTTTAGCTCTGAAATTACAAAATTATGTAGGAGAATGGGGAGAGAAACTAAGAAAAGGGCATTGAAATTATTAGATATTATTACTTATTCTCGCTTAGACTGTGATTTCGATGTTGCTATAAAGAGGCTAAGAAGCTTTTGTCGATAATTGTCAAGATGGGTTGAAAATGATAGTGATGTTGATAGGTGGACAATGTCGTGATTTCCACATCGTCGATGGGATCATATCACAACCAATTTAGTCAAATCATTCAATGCATTGATTGTCAATGAGAGAAGACACAATATTTGTGTGTTGATTAACGAACATCAAGGAAGACATGAAAAGGTGAAGAAATGGAGTTGGTCCCAATGTTGAGGCAAAATTAAAGGTGAATGTGTTGATGGCTAAAACTTTGATAGTAGAGCAATATGAACATAATGTTGTCTTAATTCGGACCGGTAATGTGGATATCACTGTACAACTAACCTGTCGGGAATGCACTTGTCAAGCAAGGCAAATGAGTGGGATCCCTTGTGCTCATGAATATGCAGCAATAAGAAAAGTACATGACAACCTGTACAGATATGTATAAGATTGTTATCTGTTTAACACTCAACAAAAAAATAATCTTGGAGTTACGCATCTAGTTGAGACCAATAGTATGTCACATTTGAATGCATTGGCATATAATGATTATATGAATCAAACTTTTTTACAACCACCAAAGACTTCTCGTCCTCCCGGTAGACCATCTCGCAATCGTATTGAGTCTCAATTTCAAAATAAGAAGTTGTATCATTGTTCTCGTTGTAAAGAAGTTGATCACATGCGAAAAAAGTGCAGAAATCTCAATCCAAGTTGATGTGACAACTTTGAGAGTTGTTTTTTGTATAGTTGTCTTCTAAAGAAGGGAATGTTAGAGCGAACAATGATGTAAATCTGAAAACAATTGAAATATGTTTTTTATGGTGTTCTGTTATTTAAATCCTATTAATTCTGGTTTTTTGTGGTTTTTTGTGGTTTTGTGTTACTTACAATGATGTTGAGGTATGAATAGTCACTGGTATTTATAAATTAATTGATGTATTCAGGGATATATATAACATTTTGACATTTAAAAAATATCAACATGTTTAGATGACATAATTTACGGATTTTAACACTGACCTTCCAGGTTTTAACACCGACCCTCCAGATTTTAACACTCCTGCTCCAGGTTTTTTTGTTTTGTTTTTTTGTAAAAAGTAAATTAACAATCCATCAATTTGCAACACCTACGTTACAATTGAATTTGTTGACATATACAACCGAACGCTCACTAAATTAAACCAAACCCCAGCAAATCACTAACAATTTCCAATACCAACATCTCCCCCAACAAATTTGGTCTTTAACTATACAACACCTACAAAAATGTTGTCCTCGCATTGCAATCATGGTTCACCAACCACTATAACAAGTCAACCATTTTCCTTTAAAGCTGATTCGACAAACATATCATGAAAAAAATTATATATATTATAGAAAAACAAATATGTAAACAAGTGTAAAATAAATATATCAGTATAGTTTTTCATCTCCATCATGTTGTCACATTCTTCAAAATATCTGATCAAGTGAATTCCACAATCATTACTCAAAAAAAAAGCAACCCCATTTGATAACAAAATTGGATTTGGAAAATAAAGCAGTGAGAAATTTAGTCTACCAATTAGATTGCAGCTGAACAGATTTATACACAACTTCAAATTTAAATGGACAAGAAAAGCATCGTCGTGAAAGATGACGCAACATAGTAACAAGGAAGTCACCCTATATGAAGATCAACAGATAAAATAAATTACTGTTTACTAAAACAGTAACTGTGTTTGTTAATCAAAAACCAAATGATAAGAAAGGTCTTTTAAGTATCAGCAAAGCAGAAGGTTTTTCTTTTGTTTATCAGTGGAATCAGTATCAAGTGAGTCCAGAAAATGCAGTTTCTTTGTCTCTAAGTCGGCACAGTATCCAAACGAGTGAAAATTCAGCAAAGTAGAGAAAAAAACAAGTCAACACTTTGCTATTTTGTATCCAACAACGTTAGGCATGACATAGATCAAAACATCGGTCGCTTTCCACTCATCTTTACATGGCATAATTTTATCCTACAACAATAGATTATCATAATATATAAAACATAATATAAAAGTTTTTTGTACATCAAAATATGTGTGAATTTAGTACCATAAATAATGAATCAAATATGTGTCTAGTCACTGCTCCGAAAGATATCTGATCATTGACAAGGGTTTTTGCAATCATGGTCGTCATCTATGATTTCGACATTGTCATTCATATGCTACTGATTGGTTATGATAAAATAGTTGATTATAAAGGATGCATATACAAACCTTGTTGTTGCCCCATTCCATAGGGTCCAAACAACGACACTCATGTTCAGTCATATAGTAATTATACATGTCAACAACTCTGCATTCAAACCACAGGTCATAACTATATGAATATGATAACACCATACCACTCTTTGATGTCATGATGACTTCTCGAGGTGCACAACTTATAAACCCTCCTTTTAAGGTCGGCTCGACCTTTGAAAGGTTGTTGAACATAGGGTGACCATTTTTTTCGGTCGTTGTGACCTCTTAGGATTCGTGCTCGCAGATGGGTCTCCCAATCTTACTTCAAAAGCAACTTTATCCATTTCCTCTTCTACTTCATTGACTTCCACTGCTCTACCCTCTTCTTTGTCACTTTCTTCAGCTACCTCCAACACATTTTCCTCCTTTTCATCTTCCTCAACCTCATCACCTTCCTCTATCTCCCCAGCTTCCTCTTCAGACTCCTCTGAATGCTTCTCACACTATTCATCGTCCGCTTTTTCTTCCTCTGGGTCATTATCATTAGAGTCTCTGACTAGTAAATTACCTTGAACTCAAAGGAGTTCACGCAGGTGCTCATTGCCACCTTTCATATATCCATCATCCAAAACATTGATATCCTATAATATATAATTGTCACCAAAATGTTAGTAACAGATATAAACATGAAGCTTTCCAATTAAACGGTCCAGATAAAAACATATAGGCATCTAAAATGAGGATTTCAAGGCATTAACATCAAGCCGCCAGAAATTAACACAAATCATCCGCAATTTAACATTCAACAACCAAATTTTAACACTAACCATCCAGATTTTAACTCTAATAGTAACAGATATAGACAGGAAGCTTCTTAATTAAACAATCCAGACAAGAACACTAAATTTCCAAAATTTAACACTATAATTTCAAGTTCTAACACTAGAAATGCACATTTTAACATATGGAAATCTAAAATGAGGCTTTCAAAGTATTAAACATCAAACTTACATAAATTAACACTGAGCATCCGCAATTTAACATTGAGCATCTAGATTTTAACACTAACCATCCGGATTTTAACACTAACATTATAGACATAAAAAGTATGTTTTTCAATTGAACATTTCAAAGTTGAAAACACTAAAATTCCACAATTTAACACTATAATTTCAGGTTTTAAGACTGGCAATACACATCTAAACACATTGGCATTTCTAATAAGACCTTCAAGGCATTTAACATCAAGCTACCAGAAATTAACACTGAGCATCCGCAATTTAACACTCAACATCCAGATTTTTAACACTAACCACCCAGATTTTAACTTAGTAAGAGATATAAACAGGAAGCTTTTTAATTAAAAATCCAGATAATAACACTAAATTTCCAAAGTTTTAACACTATAATTTCAATGTTACACTACGAAAATTTAGTATTATTATCTGGATTGTTTAATTAAAAAGCTTTCAGTTTATATTTGTTACTGTTAAAGATAAAATTTGAATGGTTAGTGTTAAAATCTGGATGTTGAGTGTTAAATTGCGGATGCTCTGTGTTAATTTCTGGTGGTTTGATGCTCATTTTAGATGCTCATATGTTATTATCTGAATTGTTTAATTGGAAAGGTTCCTGTTTATATCGGTTGCTAACACTTTGCTAACCATTATATATTATAGGATATCAAAGTTTTGTATGGTAGATATATAAAAGGTGTCAATGAGCACCTGCATGAACTCCTTCAAGTTCAAGGTAATTTATTAGTTGGAGCTTCTACTGCTGAAGTAGACAGATTTAATCATGTTCTAAAGGAAGAAAAAGAGGACGATGGAGAATCTGAGAAGCATTGAGAGGAGTCTGAAGAGGAAGCTGAGAAGATAGATGAAGCTGATGCGGTGGAGGAAGATGAAGAGGAGGAAATGTGTTGCAGGTAGTTGAGGAAAGTGATGAAGAAGAGGGGGAAGCAGTGGAAGTCAATGAAGAAGCAGAAGAGCAAATGGATAAAGTTGTCTTTGAAGCAAGATTGGAAGACCCATCTGCGAGCACGACTCCTAGGAGGTCACAACGAAAGAAAACCGAAAAAAAATGGCCACCCTATGTTCAACAACCTCTCAAAGGTCGAGTCGACCTTAAAAGGGGGGTTTATGAGTTGTGCATCTCGAGAAGGCATCATGGCAGCAAAGAGCGGCAGGCAGTTATCATATCGTATTTTAAAGAATGAAAATTTATTTAAATGAATTTCATATAGTTATGGCATGTGGTTTGAATACAAAGTTGTTGTTGACATGTATGCTTACTATCAAACTGAACATGAGTGTGTTGTTTGGGCCCTATGGAATGGGTCAACAATAAGTTTTGTATATGCATCCTTTATAATCAATTATTTTATCATAACTAATCAGTGAAATATGAATGACAATGTCGAAATCATAGATGGTGACCATGATTGCAAGAACTCTTGTCAATGATCGTATATCTTCCGGAGCAGTGACTACACACATATTTGATCAATTATTCATGATCCTAATTTCATGCATATATTGATGTACAAAAAACTTTAATATTATGTTTTATATATTCTGATAATCTGTTATTGTAGGATAAAATTATGTCATGTAAAGAAGAGTGAAAAGTGACCGATGGTTTGATCTATAACATGCCTAACATTGTTGGATACAACATACCAGAGTGTCGATTTGTTTTTTTCCCTACTTTGCTGAATTTTCATTGGTTTTTCTACCGTGCAAACTTTGAGACAAAAAAATTGCATGTTCTACACTCACTTTGTACTAATTGCACTAATAAACAAAAGAAAAACCTTATGCTTTGCTGATACATAAAATGACCTTACTCATCATTTGGTTTTTGATTAACAAAGGTAGTTACTATTTTAGAAAGTAGTAATTTATTATATTTGTTGACTTTCATATAAGGTGACTACCTTGTTACCATGTTGCGACATCTTTCACGACGGGGCTTTTCTTATCCATCTAAATTTGAAGTTGTGTATGAATCTGTTCAGCTGCAATCTAATTGGTAAGCTAAATTACCCACTGCTTTATTTTCCAAATCCAATTTTGTTATCCAATGAGGTTGTTGTTTTTTATTTTTCATTAATGATTGTGGAATTCACTTGATCAGATACCAGGAAGAATGAGACATCATGATGAAGATGAAAAACCATATTGATGTATTTATTTTACACTTGTTTACATATGTGTTTGTCTCTCTAATATATAGAAATTTTTTCATGATATGTTTGTAGAATCAGCTTCAAAGGAAAAGGGTTGACTTGCTATGGTAGTTGGTGAACCATGACTGCAATGCAAGGACAAAATTTATGGAGGTGTTGTATAGTTAAAGATAGAATTTGTTGGGGATTGTTGGGGAGATGTTGGTATTGAAAATTGTTACTGATTTATTGGGGTTTGGTTGAATTTGGTGCATACTTGTCAAATAGCGCCGGAGCGGGCGCGATCGCGGTGGTGCGGAGCGGAGCAGTGCAAAGCCGCCCTTGGACGCTGAGTCGCGTCGCAGTACGCGATCCCGCCAGTCGCGCCGCAATCGCGGTGTCGCGGATCGCGCGCAATCTTGCTGGTCGCGAGCGCGACACGTATTTGCTCGCAAAAAAATTGCACTGGCCTACAACACCGCCGCCGCACCAAGCCCTTGATACCGACGACGACCTCGCCGCACCGACCCCTCGACGTCGACAACCACCTCTGCCCCCTGCACACCGACCCCTCGACGCCAACAACGACCCCGCCGCACCAACCCCTCGACGCCGCCACCGACCCTCCTACCCCCTGCGCACCGACCCCTCGACGCCGATGACCCCCCTGCCCCTTGCGCACCGACCCCTCGATGCGGACGACGACCCTGCCGCACCAACCCCTCGACGCCGCCGGCGACCCCCTTGCCCCCTGCCGCACCGACCCCTTGAGGGCGACCCCACCTCACCCCGAGTCTTTTTTTCTATTTTATTTTATGGGTTTTGTTATTTGTTTGTTTTTTGGTTTGCGCCATGCATCAGGCGCGCCACTTGTCCCTCCCGTTTATTTATTTATTTATTTATTTTTGTGTTTGAAATTTTACTTTCAGCGGCCATTTTAAAAAATTTCTTTCTTTTGTTGTTATATATGCATTATTTTAATTATTTTTTATCTTTTATTTATCATATTTTAATTTTTCAACATATATATGTATAGAATTATATAATTTAAATAATATTAAATGGCCCGCGATTGGATAAAAAAGCGGTCGCGACGCGATCCGCGTTGCCGCGATCCCGGTATAGGACCCCGCCGCGTCGCGCCGCGATCCGAGATTGACAACTATGATTTGGTGGGCGTTTGGTTATACATGTCAACACATTCAATTGTAACATAGGTGTTGCAAATTCATGGAGTGTTAATTGACTTTTCACAAAAACCAAAACAAAAAATACATGGAGCAGAAGGGTTAAAATCTAGAGGGTCGGTGTTAAAAGCTGGAAGGTCAGTGTTAAAATTTGTGAATTATGTCATCTAGACATGTTGACATGATTTAAATGTCAGAATGTCATACATTTTCCCGACTGCATCAATTAATTTATAAACACCAATGATTATTCATACCCCAACGTCATTGCAAGTAACACAAAACCACAAAAAACCATAATTAATAGGATTTAAATATCTAAACTCCACAAAAAAACATATTTCAATTGTTTTCAGATTTACATCATTATCTACTCTAGCATTCCCTTCTTTAGAAACAGATTAGGCAACTACACAAGAAACATCACCCTCTCAAAGTTGTCAAATCAACTTGGATTGGAATTTCTACACCTTTTTCGCATGTGAACAACTTCTTTACAACGAGAATAATGATGCAACTTCTTATTTTGAAATTGAGAATCAATACGATTGCGAGATGGTCAACTGGGAGAATGAGAAGTCTTCGGTAGTTGCAAAAAAGTTGGATTCATATAATCATTATATGTCAATGCATTCAAATGTGGCGTATCATTGGTCTCAACCAGATGCATAACTCTAAGATAAATCTTTTGTTGGGTGCTAAACAGATAACAATTTTATACATATTTGTACAGGTTACCATGTATTTTTCTTATTGCTACACATGCATAAGCACAAGGAATCCCACTCATTTTCCATGCTTGACAAGTGCATTCCCAACTGGCTAGTTGTACAGTGATATTCATATTACCGGTCCGAACTAAGACAACATTATGTTCACATTGTTCTACTATCAAAGTTTCAGCCCTTAACACATTCACCTTCAATTTTGCCTCATCATTGAGACAAACTCAATTTCTCCACTTTTTCATGTCTTCCTTGGTGGTAAAAAATTTCTTACTCAATTTCTCACGATGTTCGTTAATCAACACACAAATATTGTGTCTCCTCTCCTTGACAATCAATGCATTGAATGATTCGGCTAAATTGGTTGTAATATGATCTCATCGCTGGTGTGGAAATCGTGACATTGCTCACCTATCAACATCATCATCATTTTCAACTCATCTTGACAATTCTGGACAACAGCTTCTTAAATTCTTCATAGCAACATCGAAATCACAGTCCAAGCGAGAATAAGTAATGGCATCCCATAATTTCAATGCTCTTTCCTTAGTTTATCTTCTTATTCCCCTACATAATTTTGTAATTTCAAGCTAAAATTTTCTTTTATGTGACGGTAACAGTATGCATGTCTATCTCCGCTAAAAATTGTTCAAACAGCACTTGTAATCGCATTGTGTCGATCAGATAGAATAACCAGTTAAATAGAACGGGTAATTTCTTTTATGTTGTTTAAATACCATGTTCAGTCATCATATGTTTCACCCCCAACAATGGAATATGTCAATGGGAAGAGGTTTTCATCTGCATCATATATTGATGCCGCCAACAAAGTAACTTTATAAGGACCAATGAGGTGACACCCATCCACAAACAACACGAGTCGAGCACCTAATAAGAAACCATTTATGCAACACCCATATAATAATCTTTCAAATCTATCATTTTCTGAAAATACCTACTTCACAATTGTTTCCGAATCAACTTTCATTAGTCTATTGCATATCCAAGGGATTAATATATATGACTGCTATGAAACCCCATATATTCCACCAACTGCTTTTTCCTTGGCTCTTAACGTTCGACGGTATGTAAGAGATATATCATAGTCTATGTGCAAATCTACTTTAATTTCATTGACAGATTTTTCTACATTTGACTTCACCTCATCACAAATGATATATAACATTAACGATGTCCTTAATTTGTGACAAATTGTTAGTCTATCCTGAGCTGAGTGCATATGAGCATTTTGAAAAGTTTTCACACAAAGAAATCGAGTGAAATTCCCCAAGCCATATGATGTTAACTTCCACATGCAACTCTCAACTTTACATTTGACAATAATCTTTCAGAACTATTTCTTACATATTCATAGTCAAACATGTATGCAATGTCATACTTGAAGATTGTCTCCCTCAATGCATTAGCTAAAGGGAAAATCTGGCCAAAATCAACCAATAATTCATTCCACTTTGAAGCATTTAACTCTGACATCGAACATGGAACGCTACTAATTGCACAAGGTAGCATTTGAAAATCACCATCAGATAATAAACTTTGTTCTGAGTTTCCACCAACTAATTCAACTCTAAAATCTAAATATCAAATGTAAATACATAACATGTGAACAAAATATTAATATAAACAATTTTGACATGTCATTACCTTTGATCTAAATCCACTATCGACTACAAGAATTCATCTAACCTCAAAATAATATAGACATGAGCAAAACTTTAATTGAATGTGAACAATTGTTCAACTCCCTCATCATCTATAAGATCTAAAAAAATACCATTGTCAAACTTTAACATGTATTTTAAATATAACAATGACGCATCACACTTCAGAATCGACCATGTCAATCTTGATATTTCATCAAATGAAATTCCTTCTATTAGCACTCTACCTGTCAATCTTTCATCTTCATAATGCATTTTTCCTTGTAAATCACCGACAAGTACTCCATCAAAATGAAAAAAAACAAAACATTTCTTTTTCCAAATAATTTGACATCAACTTGTATCAACCAACCTACAACATTAATGAATATAAGACATTAAAACTCATTCTCAGTTCATATTTACATCAATTAACAAAATAAATCAAAAACAATATAGGCAGCATAGAACTTCCAGAAAATCTGGTTTCAGATACGGTTGGGAGAAGAGCAAGAGCGATATGTTGTTAGTGAGAGAGGAGCCAATGATGGAAGGAGGGCACTCCTAGGAGTAAGCTGACTGCGGCACGAGAAGGATGATCGCAGTAGACGACAGCGGGACGAGCACAGGAATGGAGGAGCACGCTAAAGGATGACTAGAGAAGCACACTGAGGAGGCAGAAAGGGGATGAGCGCGAGAGAGGAGGCGGCGGCAAGATGAGCTCGAGAGAGGAAGTGGCGACAAGATGAGCGCGGGAGAGGAGGCGACAGTTGGACGAGCGCGGGAAAGGATAAGGTGGTGGGATGAGCGTGGGAGAGAATGGCTACGGGCGCCGAAGGGAATTAGGTCCGAGAAGTGGGGAAATTTTTTTAAGGCATAAAAGTCATTTACATACCCACCGTAAAAAAGGTCTGCGGTGGAGAGAGATTTCGTTACCTGTTTGTCTAAGTGGCAGCAGTAAGGTAACCCCACTTGAATGACCTCAGCGATTTCTAAAGGATTCCACACTTTTTCTCTCTCTCCGGTGGACTGCCGTGTGTCACGGTAGGGCTGGCCATGGAGGTAGTGAGCCTAGATTTAAGGATAAGGGGATGCCTGGTTTGGTTAAAAAGAGGTGCAAGTGATAGGCTATGCAGGCTGGTTGGGGATTTATGAAGTGGGCATAGGTGGTTTTAATGGGCTGGAATTGGTGAAGGTGGTTGGGGGGGTTGTGAAGGGGTGGTCGTAAGGGTGATGGGAGGTTGAGGATGGTGAGATGGACAGAGGGTTGCCAGCTTGGCATTTGGGTGAGGGGATGGAGAGCTGGTAATTGGGTCATGGTTGGTAGGAGTTCGGGCTTGAATTGCGGAGGAGGAAGTGGACTTAGATGTATAAGGAATGGCGGGGCAGATCTTTAGATGAGGAAGACTTTGTTTGGTGGTTTTTTAATGGGTTTTAAAGAAGGATAGATTGAAATTTATTAGGCAGGAAGATACATAGTTGGGTTGGGCTGGTTTGAATGGGGCATTTCGTCGAACATATAGTGTGCAATGGTGAAAGCGCACCTCGGGCAGCTCATTAGAATCTCCTTTTGCTCTGGCCGACACTTCTCGTTGCTGTCTGCAATAAAAATAGCAAACCAGCAGACCACGTGAGCCAATTGGAGCCGCCTCGAGCAGCAGCAGAATCCTTTGGATGTGGACAACTGCAGTGGTGCCCAAATCTGTTAACACGCCTCCTGCTCTTCGTATGACAGCAGCAGCGGACCAACATGGTCTCCAGCGACGAACCTCCATCTTGCACAGTGCCCTGGACCCGGCCTTCCTGAAGCGTGCAGTGGACCGTCGTGAACTCTCCTTGATTGACAGCGGTGATGGTCCCATTGACCAGTAGCTTTCACACAAACAAGTCCCCAAACGAACAACTAGATGACCTCTTTTTTTACACAATAACAAGCCAGCCTGCCTCCGGTAGACCTGAGACTCCGGGTGTAGCAGCAGCAGCCCGCAAGATCACCGCACTCCAGTAGCAGCGTGCGGAATAGGGCAGCGGTGAATCGACAACCAAATGAGCAGCGCCCGGCCTCACGCAAAAGCAGCCATACGAGACCCTCCTTGCTGCGAATCTGGGTAGCCACGAACTAGAAAAAAGTGTCGATCGGAGTGGATAACTCCATTACGGGGTTTTTTTTTTTTTTTAATATGTTTTTTTGAAATAAAAAAAATCAAAAATGATTAGATTAAATTTTTTTTTTAAATGTTTCTCAAACGCTGATAAAAAATAATTTATTGGAACATGTTGGTAAAAAATAATTTATAAGGTTTCTAATCCACCAACTTGAAACTTAAAAATGTTTCAAATACATGACTTTGCTAACCTATAAAATATAAATTATAAGACCAATATAAATGAAAGTTAAAACATGGATTAAACATATAAGAAATTGTCGAAAATAAAAAGAATTTTTTAAAACATGTTAATGAAAAATAATTTATACACTTTCTAATCCACCAACTTGAAACTTAAAAATATTTCAAGTACGTGACTTTGTTAACCTATAAAATATAAACTATAAGACTCATATAAATAAAAGTCAAAACATGGATTAAGAATATAAGAAATTGTCGAAAATAAAAAGAATTTCTTAAAACATGTTGATGAAAAATAATTTATACACTTTCTAATCCACCAACTTGAAACTTAAAAATGTTTCAAGTACGTGACTTTGTTAGACTATAAAATATAAACTATAAAACCAATATAAATAAAATTTAAAATATGGATTAAACATATAAAAAATAGTCGGAAATAAAAAGAATTTCTTAAAACATGTTGATGAAAATTAATTTATGAGATTTCTAATCCACCAAATTGAAACTTAAAAATGTTTCAAGTATGTGATTTTGCTAGTCTATAAAATATAAACTATAAGACCAATATAAATGAAAATTAAAACATAGATTAAACATATAAAAAACAGTCGAAAATAAAAAGAATTTCTTAAAACATGTTGATGAAAAATAATTTATAAACTTTTTAATCCACCAACTTGAAACTTAAAAATGTTTCAAGTACGTGTCTTTACTAGCCTATAAAATATAAACTATAAAACCAATATAAATGAAAATTAAAACATATATTAGACATATTAGAAATAGTTGAAAATAAAAAAAACATGTTGATGAAAAATAATTTATAAGTTTTCTAATCCACCAACTTGAAACTTAAAAATGCTTCAAGTACGTGACTTTGCTAGCCTATAAAATATAAACTATAAGACCAATATAAATGAAAATTAAAACATGAATTAAACATATAAAAAATAGTTGAAAATAAAAAGAATTTCTTAAAACATGTTGATGAAAAATAATTTATAAGATTTTAATCTACCAACTTGAAACTTAAAAATGTTTCAAGTACGTGATTTTGCTAGCCTATAAAATATAAAATATAAGACCAATATAAATGAAAATTAAAACATGAATTAAACGTATAAGAAATAGTCAAAGTTTTAATTTTTATTTACATGGGTCTTATAGTTTATATTTTATAGGTTTTCAAAGTCAAGTAGATGGCTTTAGATCCTCATCGACATTCATTCTTCTCGCTCTCACTTCTGAATAACTTTTCTTACATTACTTTCATTTTCATTTATTTATTTTATTTATGAAACTCTTGATCGAGTTGTCGAGCGTGTCAAATTAGTTGTTTAGTTTTTACTAGAATTTCTGCAGTATAGCAGCAATCCTAGGTCGTCTCTCGACGGAGCCTTAGATTATTAATTCCAAAAGGAGGTTTTGATTATTAAAGTAAAAAAAAGGGAATGTGGTTTTGGAAAACTTGGGGTTTTATGATTTAATAAGCCAAAAGAAATAGGAAAGCGATAAAAACAAAGTGGAAATTAACAAAAGTAATTAAACGTGATCAACCCAGGGAAATCTTGTGATGTTCATCTTTCATCGCTTCAAGAGATAGGGTTATAATCTTTTAATCCCTTGTTTGTAACACCTATAACCAGAATGTTACTGAGTTTATACTAGGATACCTCCTAGGGTTCAGTCGGAAACACACAATGATTCATCGGATATCACCGATGATTTAGTGATTTGTGTTCGACTTCATAACCGAAACTCACCGAGGCAACACACAAAAAACTCAATGTGTTGTCCATGTTTGTATGCTGTTTTAATGTGTTACCACGACTTTAAAGTACATGACCATGATAGTGTTTATATGAGTTCAATTAAACAGTATGAACTCACAAACACACCACAACATAAATCGCCTTTAGCGGCGGTTTTTAATAAACCGCCGCTAAACCCCTTTTTTTCAGCGGCGACACTTCCCCCCGACCCCGACCCCCTTCTCCCTCTGACCCCCGCGACCCTACCTTCTTCCCCCGATCCCCGTGATCCCCAAACCCCATCTCGCCTCCCCGCCTCCGGTGACGGTTCTCGCCGCCCATCTGCCCACTTCCCCCTAACACCCGACCCCGAACCCCCTTCTCCCCCCAACCCCTGCGACCTTCTTCCCCCCAACCCCCGTGAGACCCGAACCCTAGCTCGCCTCCCTACCGCCGGTGGCAGTTCTCGCCACCCATCAGCGTGCCTCGCCGCCCATCATCGCCATTGACTACCTTTGTCGCCCCTCCACTCAGGTTTGTATACCATTATAGTGCAGTTGTGGTATGATTTTGGGTTGGTTTCTTTAAAGTTGGTTGAATCTTACTTCTTTATGCATTTGATGGACACCTCATAAAATTAAATCATTTCATACCAAATCATAGGGTATCAAACACTAATCATATATGGAGGGGTGGTTATGCTATAATTTAAATCCATATTGAAATCCACTCTAGAATTTAATACCATCCATGAAGCCATGAGAGTCATGCCATAGTTTAAATCCATATAAGAAGGCATGAGGGTTATTACCTAGTTTAAATCCATATGGGAAGGCATAAAGGGTATATTAGAGTTTAGTGTTATTCAAAAATCATAAAAGGGTTTATACTGGATTTTATTTTCTTCCAAGATATTGAAAGTTTATGCTAGATTTTAATGTTATCTATGAATACTTAAAGGTTGAGTTGGAGATATTCAAAAAGTCTTAAATATTACACTGGTGTTTATTGTTGCCTATAAATTCTTAAAGTTTTATGCTAGAGTTTACTAAAATCAAAGAATATAGAAGGTTAAAATAAAGTTTAATGTCATATAGGAAGACTTAAAGGAGCCACACCGAAGTTTAGTGTTTTACCAAAATATGGAAGTGTTACACTTGAGTTTAAGGCCATCCAGGAAGGCTTAAAGGGTTATTATAGAGTTTAATTCCAACTATTAAGGCTTAATTGGATAGGTTTGAGTTTATAGTCATATATAAAGATGGAGTGGTACGTCGTAGTTTAATGTTATCTAGGAATACTTAAAGCCATTTCCTATATGGGGAACGTGTGGCATGCTCCAGGCCTGGCAGGGGATCCTAGTGGGAGGCGATCGTTACCCTTACACACGTTTTTCCACTTCAGTGGTGGCATAGTGGTGAAAGTGAGGAGCATAACCATGTTGTTCTTTGGGAGGTGCAGGGTTTGATTCTTGGGAGTCCGTTCTTAGGTACATTTTTCCTTCCCTCGGGATCCACCCATCTTGTCGGGTCACCTGGTTCCCAACTCGGTGGGTGAAATGAGACGGAACCCACCTAAGTTGATGAATTTATATGTCGAACCATCACCGATCAAGTTGTCACCCTCCGAGATTCTCTACCATCTCGGTTGAAAATAGATCCTTCCCTGTTGTGGTTCTCTTTGGAGTGACCCCTTCATGGGGAGGGGGTTCCCTTTTGTAGAGCGTTCAAAAAGTCCACATTTAGGGATTCCCATTAAAAAGAAAAAAAAGGTTCCATTGGAGTTTATTATCATCCAGAAAGACAAAAGGGTATGTTGGATTTTAATTTTATCCAGGAAGATGGAAGGGTATGATAATGTTTAGTGCCATCTAGGAATATGGAAGGTTATGTTAGAGTTTAATGTCATCCTAGAATATAGAAGGTTACATAGAAGTTTATGATGGGATTATAAGGATTTATTAACACTTAATTAATGTAAATGAGGAAATAATAAGCCTCATTTCCCAATATCTACCATGCATGAAACCTAAAATCATGTATAAACATAAATTAAAGAACATTTTTTTAACCTTACATTGATGAGCTCTACTGCCATTGTCTTCAAAAAATATTCTTGATGAAGATCATTAAGAGAAAACTAAAAGACCCCCTCCTCCATGGTGTATCCACAAACTGAAAGAAACACCTGACTTTCAAGAGATATTCTCCCTATCACTCATGGCATGTTAGTTCCTCACACAATAAAGGAGGAAGAAGATGAAAGCTCACCATATTGGAGAGTTAGAAGTAGGGAAGTTAATCTTGAACACTGCCCTATATCATGGTGATCACTTATTTATAAGGTCCCTAAAGGATAATCCTTGAGTTTCATGAAATTACTCATGTGTTACATAACACATGAGTATATGGAATGTGGTTATAATGGTTTGTAACCCTCTATTCATGCACTTAACTCTTATGTTCATTGATTTCCTAATTATTAATGATATCTTAGATGCCACTGAATCATATAAAGATATATGAATTGTACATTATGATTCTATGCTTTACGATATTCCCATGTAATAGAATACAATAGGCCAAGGTAGTGAATTATGATATCTTTATATTGTAAGAAACGATATACCCAAAAATCTTATAGCATGCATTGCTTTTTTCTATGTCGTACCATACAAAATATTTATATCATACCTTATGATATAGTCCATTGAAGTTTCCAGTGGATCATCCAGGTACACTAAGAGGGGGAGGGGGTGAATTAGTGTACACAAGTTTTTATTTTCTTTTATCTAACCCCCTTTTTAAATCAAACCTCTGAACTTGTTAGAGTGAATGGATCTTTCTTATTAACAACCATAATTATAACACATGCAAGACAACAAGAAAATGAAGCACAACACACAATATTTTTACAAGGTTCTCCCCCAATGTGGGTGACTACGTACTTGTTGTGTTCGTGATGATCCGAGAGACAAATTCTCCACTATCAGTCAATCACAAATTACAAGTGGGATGGTCAGGTATCACCTTGGAACCTTGGTGGGTAGGTATGAACCTTTTCCCAAATTATACTGGAATCCCACCAGTGTTCTTTATACTAACTCCCTCTAGTGTTTCAAAATTACAACACTAACACAATGAGTAAGATCATAAGATATTCAGGCTTCCATTGCAACACAACAATTGATCTTCCTCTTCGAGCCACCAAGAATAAATTTATTCAGCACTTGCTCACTTCAACTAAAAGTCAATGACTTACACTGAATATAATTAATAACTTTTCATGAAAGTTGGTTCAGTATACTCTCATGAATTGTAGAAGATAATACTTCCAATTCAACTAACTGCTATATCAGAATGATCAACTTGAAAATATCCCAATGCTCTGTAAGTTGACTTCTAATATAATGCTTCATCTTAACTCTTAACTTTTTTACTAATGTTGAAATTGCTCAAATATATCTAAAAATACTCACTATCTTCTTAAAATGTATATTTCCTAAGAAAATACTCACTATCTTCTTATTTATTCAAGTGATTTTGTAATCACATGTGTATAAGCATACACATGCATGCACATATGTACTTTGGTTTTCTAGTGGGTGATTTACCATATGTATTTATATAGGAAAACCTTATGTAACATATTTATATATTTTTTCAACTAGTATATATGAATCTCTTTCCCTATTTAGTAGTAACTATGTGTTTTAATTTTTTTTAATATTGTGTAGGAACATTGTAATATACATGGATAAAAGTTGGATCACATTACCGAGGAACACACCTCAGTATGTTAAGGGTTTGAAGGAGATTTTAGATTTTTCAACTTCCAATCAATTCATTGAAGGGAGAATAAGATATACATGTCCTAAATGTGAATTTATAATATGGTTGAAGAGAGATGAAGTTTATGAACATTTAATACTGAAGCAATTTCCTGGTCAATATTTGTGTTGGATTTGTCATGGATAATCGAACGTTATAGAAAGGTTGAGCACTGATGTTAATCCACATAATGAGCTCCCAACTTCATCGACAATGGAAAATGAAATGCAAAACCTCATAAATGATGCATTTGGCACCGCAAGACACCACTATAAACATCAAAACATAATAGAACAACCAGATGAGGGTGTTACAAATTGTAATGTGACAAGTGATGTTTTTGAGACTGTAACACAACCAGATCAAAATTGTAACATATCATTGGATACTCCTCTTGATTCTATGGAGACAAATGTAAGAGAAAACTTCACTGAGGAAAATACGTTTCATGAATTAGTTGACGATGGAAATCAAGAGTTGTATAGTAGATGTTTTAAATATTCAAATCTTTTTTTTTTCTACTGAAGTTGTACCATATCAAATGTCTACGTGGAATTACAAATAAGGCAATGTCCATGATATTGGAATTGTTATGTGATGAATTTTCTGAAGCAAAAATCCCTAAGTCTTTTTATGATATGAAAAAAGTTGTTAACAGGCTTGGTCTGAATTATACAAAAATACATGCGTGTCCTAATGATTGTATGATTTATTAGCGAGAGGATTCAAGTAGAAAGAATTGAAAAAAATGTTCTTCTTCTAGATGACAGTCAATGGGTGATGTTGGAAGTCTGAATCAACATACTTTCATGAAGAAGAAGAAAGGGAACACACCTGCAAAGGTTTTACGTTACATTCCTTTAAAGCCTCGATTGCAAAGATTATTCATGTCATTGAAAACCGCCGAACACATGAATTGGCATTCTGTAGATAATAACAATGATGGGTTAATGAGACATCCATGAGATTCACAATCATGGAAGACATTTGATTCATTACATCCATATTTCTCAACTGATCCTAGGAATGTTCGATTGGGATTGGCTACTGATGGATTCAACCCATTTGGGACTTTGAGTACCAGTTATAGCATTTGACCAGTTGTTTTGATCCCTTATAATCTGCCTTCGTGGATGTGTATGCAACAAACATATTTTATCATTTCGATGATTATTCCTAGAAAATAAATGCCTAGAAATGATATTGATGTATACTTGTAGCCTTTGATTGAATAATTATAGGATTTACAGAGCAACGATGTTGAGACATTTGATTCTTCTTCTAAAACAATCTTCAAAATGCATGCTGCTTTAATGTGGACCATTAGTGACTTCCCTGGGCTTGAGAATTTATCTAGTTGGAACATTTAAACGGGTTTGGATTATCCTGTTTGTAACTTTGATTTTGAGCCCAAACGGATACCTCACAGTAGAAAATGGTGCTTCTTGTGTCATCGAAGATTTCTCAATGCATCTCATAGATTTCGGCTGAACAGATCAAAATTTAACGGTTTCATTGACCATAGACCACCTCCAAAGTTGTTAACAGGTTTTAAAATATTGAAACAACTTGAAAATGTTGAAACAGAATTTGGGAAGGTTCATCATTTGAATGATAGCAGGAAAATGGTTCAAAGTGCATCGTCAAGAGAAATCAGAATGCAACAATGGAAGAAAAAAGTATATTATTCAAACTTCCGTATTGGGAATTTAATTTGTTGTGACATAATATTGATGTGATTCATATTGAGAAGAATGTCTGTGACAATTTTATTTTCACATTGCTTAATGAGCATGGAAAATCAAAATATAATCTCAATGCTTGCAAAGACTTACAAGTAATGAACATAAAACGTGATTTCTGTCCAGATGAGAATGAAAAGTATGCTCTGACAATTTTTTCAATGAAAAATAGGGATAAAGATACATTCCTTTGATTTTTAAAGAATGTGAAGGTATCTTATGAGTATTCAAGTAGTATCTTGAGGCGTGTTGACTTGAAGAATTGTAAGTTACATGGATTGAAAAGTCACAATTCACATATTTTGTTACAACAATTACTACCATTGGCATTGTAACGACCCAATATTTTTGAGTAGTATATTAACTTACTCTTAATGATTTAATAAGATGTTAATGGTTAATGCAGAAAGAGGAGTCGATGGCTTCATCCAGTAGACTCGAACCTTATGAAGCCCACTTATTAGAGCTTGGGAAGGAGGTAGCATCTGTGGGCTTCACTTTGGACCAAGCCCAAGCTGAACTCCAGCGTGTCAAGCTTGAACAGAAACGCCTGCGGGAGAAGTTCAAGTTAGTAGAGATTACTACTAGGGCAATGTTATCTGAGCCTCCCTCAGATTCTCTCACCATAGCACACCTTACACTTAGGTCATATGCCGGTGTTATAAGGGGTTATGTGATGAGACCCTAGCCTCTTTGTGTAATCCTTTGGGATGAATGAATTGAGATTTCTTCCTTTAGTGATGTTTGTGAAATTTCAAATATCCGGATAATTTTAGGATGTATTTTATTGATGAATTTTGGAAAAAGGATATTTTAAAATATTTATGTAAACCCTAAATAATTAATGACGTGTAATGATTTTCAAAAAATGGTCTTCTACAAAAGTGTTCAGTAAGGAATTTGGAGTCTAATAAGATCAACTTAATTTTTGATGAATAGTAAATTATGAATAGTGATTTTACGCTTAGGATTAGTAATGTGACCAAATGGATTAGTAATTTCACTCAAAGAAAGTTTTAATATAATTTATACACCTAGATTAAGTAATGTGATATGATAAAATGGGTAAATAATGGTTTCATAAATTATTAGCCAAGTATTAGTTTTTTCGGATGAATAGTGTTTTTTAATTAAAAATTTAATTAAAAATAATTAGAAAATTATTTTTATAAAAATTACTTTATTTTTGAACTCAGAGCATCGATATTATGTTATGGTAATTTTTGAGGATTTTTCTGGAAAAAATGAATTATCGATGAATAGTGTTTTAATTTAAAAATTAAATTAAAAATACTTAGAAATTTATTTTTATAAAATGGAGTTCATAAATGTAATTAGAGCATCGATATTTGGTTAAGGTGAAATTTTGGGATTTTTCTGAGAAAGATGAATTTTTCAGTGAATAGTAAAAATGCAGTTTTAGGGTTTCGGTATGTTTAATGACATCATAGCTGTGTCATGATGATGTCATGAGATATTTTAAGGGTTGGCCAGCAAAGGGTGATGAATTATTGTTTTGGGGGCCCCATGTGGCCTAACTCCATGGTAAATTCCAAGGGAGAGCACATGGTTTTGAGAAAAGCACTTGTGAGGTGTCCCTTGGCCATTAATGCCTTGTCCCTTCACTTTCCATATAAATACCCACCCTTTCCTCCTTTAGTTTTCACTCCCAACTCTCCCCCAACGAAGTTCTGGTCTCCTTACCTCCCAAGTAGTCCTACCAAGGAGTCCTCCCAAGGTTCCCCCAAGCTCTCAAGGTCCAAACCTTTGAGTTTTAAAAGTTACGTTTTAAGGTAAGGGATCCGACCTCTCTCTTTCTTTTCATGTAATCTCTTTTATGTCATTCCTTTTATGCTCCATGTTATTATGTGAGAGTATGTTCTTTTATATTCCTCTTACTTCCCTTTTAATGTTTATGTGGTGAGATATCCCCTCTTACTCTCATCATTTCGTTTTATGAAAGTTTAAGTGACGCCGTTAGGCTGCCGAATTTTTAAGGGATTCTTTCACCCTTCTCATTTTTCAAGTTCTATTTTCATGTCAAGTCTTTCAAGTTCCTTTTTATTATGTTGGGGTATGATCTCTATATCTATCATACTGATCTCTTATGATCATATGAGGAGAGACCCTATTTGATCTTGTCAAATCATTTTTTTATTGAAGTTTAAGTGACGCCGTTAGGCTGCCAAATTTTTATAAGAGAAATCTTATTTTTGTCTTACTTCCATGTTTTTCATTTCAAATGGTATGTCCTTAAAATTTCATTACCATGATTCATATCCCTTATATTCTGTTCCCCTACTGTTTTATGGATCATTTATGAGTGAGTGACCCATGTTCCCTCTCTTTTAAATGTCTTCTAAAACCTTGTAACATAGCCGTTATGCTACAGAATTTTCGTCTCAAAATGCCTCTCTCTTTTCTCAAAATTATTTTATGTTATAGAGTGAATACTCAAAGCTCTTATTTATACAAGGGTATTCACATATATATCAAAATGTCCTATTTTAAATTCTGGGATTTACATACATGAAACCCACTTCTCCTTTCCGTGGGTTTAAATGACATAAAGATCATGTCTTTAAAGCAGTTTTTAAAACGTTATGATTATGAAATGAAACCCATTTCTTTTATGCTATATGGGTTGTTTATGAAATGATTGATGATGATATATGTGTCTCACATGATAATAAAGGCAAATTTAAGGGTGTGCCCTGATAGCGCTCCAATGCATTGGGTAAAGACTTAATCTCTAGAGATGACCATTTTAACAACGCCTTGGTGAATAACCTTGGTAATTTTTAATGACACCTTGGGGATGGACCTTGGTGAAATGAAACTATTGTCAATATTAAATGTTGTATCCACATCTTCAATTTATGAAAAAAATGTTATTTTTATGATGATGTATCTCATGATTTCTTTCTCATGCCTTAAAGTTCTTTTCATGTCCTTATTGAAGTATCTCAAGTTCACTTGTAAAATGTTTCTCTTGTTTCCCTTAATGGGCCTTCTGCTCACCCTTTCTTTTGATGTATGTCCCCAGGTTATGAGATGCAGTAATGAACCTAGGATGAACTTAAGGAGAAGCCTTTCAAGTGTTTAAGAAGAATGTTTTATGTTGTTTTCATGTATTATGTTCCTTGTTTCCAAGACACTAAACCTTAAAGATCCTCAGTTCCGTGTAATGAAATGAAAGTTTATGTTATAAAAAGACGGGATGCTATAGGCATTGCGTACATTATTACCTGAAAAAGTTACTGCTGTTGTACTTGAATTCTAAACATTTTTCAGAAAACTATGTGATAAATATATACATCCATTTCAGCTTGACAACCTCTAGGAGAGGTTTGTATTGACCCTTTTTGCAATGGAGATGATCTTTCCTCCGTCGTTTTTTACTGTCATGATGCATTTAACTGTGCATTTGGTTGAGAAATCTAAATTAGGAGGCCCCATTCATTATCGATGAATGTATACAATTGAGAGGTACTTTATTTATATGTTTTTCAGTTAAGTAAACAATTTTTGGCACTTAATTAAATGAATAATTATGTTTATTTTATTTCACAGATATCTTGGGCATTTGAAATCATACGTGAGAAATAAAGCTCAACCAGAATGCTCTATTGTTGAAGGCTATTTGGATGAGGAGTGTCTTATCTTTTGTTATAGATACTTGGATGATATTGAGACAAGATTTAATTGAGTTGGACGTGTTGAAAACACATCGAATCAATCTCAAATACATCAGAAATAAAAAATATTTTTTGCTATTGGTTGATCAGTTGGGAGGACCTCAAATGTGACACTGACAGAATTGGAATTATTACAGGCACATAGATATGTGCTGCTGAATAGTGAAATTGCAGATCCATTTATTGAAGAGTTAAAGATACAAACAAAGAGACAAATGAGAGGCCAAATACAAAATGAGAAAGATATAACGAAAGCTGTTAATAAAGAGCTTGTAGAATGATTTGCACAACATGTAAGTTCATAAATATTGCAATAAATACGAATATTAGTTTGACACATATATTTTATAAATCTAATAAAGTATATTTCTTTTTTTAGATCATGAATACTGATACTCGAGCATATTTGTTAGAATATTTGAAGTTTCTTGCTTGAGGTCCTCTAAAACAAGTTAGAAAGTTCGACGCTTACAACGTGAATGAATTTAGATTTCGTATAGTCGATCGAGAAAGGGGTTTGAAAACACAGAATAGTGGTATATTTACATTTTCTGAAGTGGGTAACTACAGAAAGCTAACTGATATTATTTAATTAAACTACCACGGACATTTTTCAATTGTTTTATTTAAATGTAATTGGGTCAGTATTATCAGAGGTGTTAAAAGAGATTCCTTGCAATTTACTTCTGTGAACTTCTCTCGCTTGATGGATGTTGGTGATCGTGAACTGCATGATCCATATATCTTATCATCACAAGAAAAAATGATATATTATGTGAATGATGTTGTGGATTAAGGGTGGAGTGTAGTTTCTCATGTAATACAAAGAGATTTGTATGATATGGGTGATGAAGTGGAAGATTTGACCTCTGAAATTGAATCTCATCAACAACAAGAAGCAGAATTATTTGTCCATAATGATATTGAAAATATTAGTCTAGTAAGGATGAATGAAGTGGATGAAGTAATGGATCAATAAACTGACATGATTGAAGGGGAAAATGATTGTATGTAAAGTTATTTATTCATTCAACAACCACTTATTCCATTTGTGCAGTCTTTCATTATCATTGTTATGTATATTTTGTTTGTTAATAATGGGCATCTATTATCATTTTTAAATTTTTTTATGCATATTTTTTTGAAATATATGTTCTGAACTTGATTTTATTTGATTAAATGACAGGAATGTCGAGGAAGCGATATATTGTTTCATCCACTACTGCAATAGATGACGGTCCATTTGTCTCCCTCCCTACGGCATCTGAGCCACCAGCTGCCTACCCCCTGCACCATCTCCCCCTGCATCATCTCTCACACCCTCTATGAGTGTCCCTTTATAAGCCAAGTCATCGACTCCCCCTTTAACAGCCTCAGTAGTGGGGTGGTGGCATGCCACTTCTAGTTCATCATGGGAATACTAGAGGGTCACTGTTATAGGTGCAAATTTTAATATAAATTTATTGCGCTTTTTATACTAACTATTTGTTCATTAAAGATGAAAAAAATTAAACTGTGGAGAAAAATATAAAAAGTGAAAATGTGTGGAATATGAATGGAGAGAAGATAGTTATCCCATTTGATTCATATGGGGTCCCTACGGATGACGTTGTAGGATTACTTGGCCAAATTCTAGGCCAGCTGGCAGTGGAGCCCATTTCCCTTCCTATTTCTTATAATGATTGGATAAATATGCCTCTAAGTTGAAAAAATTAAGTTTTTTATTCCCAAATAAAGGTAATTTTAATACATTATGGTGTAATTTAATTTCATGTTATTAATATGTTCAAAATGAATTTCTATATACAGATGTTTTTCCACTTTACAGTTGCTGATGTGATAGCACGAAAGTAGATGTTGAAAAATCTTGGTAAGAAATGGAAAGACTTCAAATAGAGATTGTAGAGAGATGTCAACAATACTTCATTGAATTTCCAACAAATGTATGAGAAGCTACCCAATGGGGTACCCAAAGAACAGTGGGAAGTTTTTGTTGACAGACATCGTGATGAGAAGCAGATGGTATTTAAATATATATTATTATATTAACCTCATTTTACATTTATAAATGTATATGAAGAGGAGATGACATTGAATACATTACTATTAAATTTCATTTTATTTATTTCAGGATCTCTTAAGAAAGAATGCATCAATCTGGGCTAAGAAAGTCATTCCTCACACTGTGGGGTCAACAAGCTTTTCTAGAAGCCAATCGACTCTGATAATCTTTTCATTAGTTTAAATATTTATAAGACAATATTATTTGTTTAATATATTAAATTGTTGATTTATCTTTATTTAATGCAGTCACAGAGTTTAGGGCAGGAAGCATCCCAAACTGAAGTGTGGTTAGATGTTCACAAAAAATATGATGGAGTTTTGTTAATGTGTCTGCCAAATAAGTTGGGGTATGAACTCATTTTTTCATTATAATAACTTATTACCAGTTTTTAATATGTTAATATATATTGATATTTGATTTATAGGTAAAAATTAAAGAAATATGGGATGCCAATCCTGGGAAGTCCTACTCAGTCTCCCAGGATGACCCGGTTGCTAAAGTCCTTGGGAAGGAGCATCCTGGTAGAGTGCGCGGGATGAGTTTGGGACCTGTACCATCTGAGGTCTTTGGAAGGCCATCGGGGATTGCATCTGCATCTACTCCTGGTTGTAGTCAGTCCATACTCAGAGATGCTCAGAGAGAGATTGTTTTTCTATGAAACACAGTTCAAGACCAGGGGGCTCAGATATCCGCTTTCCAGAAAGTGTTGACTGATATACATCAGCAGATGAGTAGATATCCACCAGTGGTATTGCATTTACTGGTGGTGAGTAGGTAAATCACAAAAATTAAAAATCATTTATTTTTCAAACTTTTATTGGTTTTAAGTTTAAATATAAATATGCAACACTATTTAATTTTCAATATAATGTTCTTACAGGGGGTAGTATGAAGTGGAGATTGAGGTGGAGAGGGTGACGATATATGTTCATCATCGGACAGTGATTAGTAGTATTGTTGATATTTTGGACAAATATTGTAACATTCGGTTTGTATATGTATCATGTGTGGCACATAGTTGCCTCCAAACATTTTCATGACTTAACATTTTCTTGATTTCTCATGTTTCCTTTTATGTATTTTGTTGATTTCTGATATTTCTTTTTATGTATTGATTTCTCGAGTGCGGTATGCACCATATATGTCGACTCTTTATTATGATGATTCATTTTTTATGATTCATTTTTCCTAAATTCATTTTTTCATTATAATAACTTATCCTATATTTTATAACCCAATGCATTTACCACTACATTTCCATTTCTAACATTTATAAATATTGAACATCAAAATTTTCTATTTTCCCTAGTATTCATGACACTCTTGGTCTTTTCTACTTTCCCTGAGACTCATTTCTCTCCATTCTTCCTTATTTGAATATGAGATTCTGGCGCATCGTCAATGAATGAATATTATCATTTGGTAAATTGTGCACTAACAATTATTTTTCCCTCTATTCCGAGACACATATATTTCAAGGTAAATGATTCATGATCATCTCTAACTGTGTTCTAACCATGCCCCACCTAGTATCCTTCTTCAACCAAGCCATGTGGTTTTCTGAGGAGAACCACATGGTTTCCCATGACCATGTTTCTATCATGCAACCATTTAGAGGCCTCTATAAAGCTTAAAACCCAAAAACAAACAACCTAAGAATTCACCCAATAAAATAATATCTTAGAAACAATTAAAGAAGGTTATAATGGATGTATTGTTATTTTAGGGACTATATTCCATATTGACTCTATTTGATGTTTTTTGTCTTTTTATTTCTCTAGATGTAGGCCTTTATATATAATGTTATGTAATCTTGGGATGGATATTAGTTGATAAGGTATGGGTAGGGAGGCCTAAGTTTTTGGAATAGTTAGCACCAATGATAGTGGGATGTATGTTGATATGAATGGTTATGTTAGGGTTGGAACTAGTATAGATGGAATAGGTTGAACCTAGGCTTGACATCGTTTTCATGAAATATGACATACATGCTTGTTTATAATTTTGTTTAAAGGTATAATGACCATGTAATATGTTTATTTGCATTCCTTTACTCACTAAACGATTCATTTGGTTGTGCTTTGTTAAACATCTCTTTTCATATTGACTGTAGTATGTATTATGTTGGTGTTTTGGTATTCTTGGAATGGTTTTTTAGGGCACCAGTATAGGGGCTCCAGAAACTGGTTCTTTTTTTTTGTAAATCTGCTTTTTATCAAGGGTTTTAACCACCGCTAACTGTAACATGTACATTTAGAAGTGGTTTAAAACCGCCGCTATAAAAATTAATCCACTGCCTGGAAAAACTGCCGTGAAAAACAATATAACCACCACAAAAATGTGCCAACTATGATGGTTCCCATAAACCACCGCTAAACTACTTTAACCGCCGCCAATAGTTTCCCGACACGTAATTTAACAGTGCTTTTTGGAAACTGCTGCAGAAGCATATAACGACGGTTTAAACCACCACCATATCCAAAAATAACCACCGTGAAATTTCAATTTTCCTGTAGTGACACTATAATTAAAAGGGGGGAAAATAAGTGGTGAACGGTGTGTGGAACATCATATGAATGGGTACCCCCAAACGTGATCATATGATTTAAGCATGACATATCAATACATAACTCAATAAAATAAGAATAGAGGATGATAAAAAACAACACACAAACTGAAAATTTAAAATACCATTCAAATATTACACGAACAAAGCTTGGGATTACATCATGTTCCTCCCCGGGTGATCACAAGGGGTTTAGATTTTCATGGGAGGGGAGGAAGAGGAAGATGTTGAAGTTGCAATTCCCATAACATCCAGAACTTCTAGGGATGATGAGGGGATGCCTTTGGGGCTCTAAAATGGCAGAACCTTGCCTCCTGGTCTAACTCCTAAATGAGGTGCCCAAGGTGTTCTTTTATAGGCAAATTGGAAGGTGGTTTTGAGCACACAGATTTTGTAAAACTACTTGTCTCGTAGTTTTCATCCACTAAATGGTATAATCTCCCTTTGAAAAAAACTAGAAAGTTGTATCCCCACATCAGGATTATCTTCATTGAAATTTTGGCTCCATTTGGACAATCACAACCATAGATATTGATAAAATACATAACACCTCTTTTGACTTGTGCAGATTTGATTCCTTGGACAAATCACTTGGAAAAATCAGTTCGGATGGGAATTTTAGAGGCCGAATGGGGCTTGGGTTCCTTCATATGAAATGTATCACATTAAACTTTGGACCATACCTAAAAATTTCATCCCATTTGGATGTAAAATTTAGTATCAGTGTGCGGATTAGTCCACTAGTGTTCTTGGATCATGTGCAGATTGACCCATTTTTCTTGGACTTCATCATGGGCCCTCCAAATCACCTCCACCTATAACAAAAACATCAAAACAAGTAAAATAGCCCTTTTTGAAAGTGATAATAATTAAATTATAGAACAAAACATGAAGTAAAACTTGTTATTAAATTTGGATTTTTCAATACAAAATTAGTTTAATACATTGGTATAGGGGTGAAATAAAATAGTGAATCGTGGTACGATCACACCCCCACACCTAAACCTTAGCACTCCGGGGCAAAGTATAATATCCTAATCATGTACCATTCCTAAATCAAAGGTGTGGAAACATCCAATATTCTTATGAAATTAAATTCATCATTTCTCATTTATGGAATCAATTTTCCTATTATTTTTCTTTTCTCACATTCAAATTTGTTCAACTTCATTTGTTCACCCATGAAACACATCACAACCTACCTCACCTAAAAATTTTCCCTCTTCACTCAAGGAATATATAAAAGTGGATTTTTTCTCTTTTCCCAAAGTTCATTTGATCTTACCATATGCTTGCCATGATTCTCAGTTCTCTACCGGTAGAAACTAGTGTGCTACTCAAGAGGGCTTCCAACAGGTTGTTCTGAGGTTCAAGGGTTGGTAGGATTTAATGTTTAAAAATATGAGGTAGAAGAGGAGTTTTTAATATCTTATATACAAAACATGTCAAAATTCAGAAAGTGTTCACAATAAATGTACACATTTAACCCCTCAAAAAGTGTATTACCCCCAACTTACTATCCCCATTATCAATTTGTGCGAGTCACAACCAAGTAATGAAAAATATTGAGTAAACATCCTCTTCTCTCCATTTTATTCTTTTGCTTTATTTTTTTTCAATGTACAAAACTTTTTTTAATGTATAGTTTTTTGGAGATAAAGAGGGAAACATGTGTAAAACAACGATGTAATATAGCTTGTGAACCCATTTCCCAAGGAAAATATAGGCACCCTTAATATCAACCCATAACAATGATTCTCTTCCCAGAATTTCCATGGAAACACCCTCTCTCCCACACTTGTTGAAAATAAAATAAGAATATACACAAGAGATGGGTAGGTAGGGATAAATTATCTTGTAATGTGGCTACCTATCAGGCATTTCATGGTCTCTAAGGCTTAATAAGGATAAAATATAAAGGTGGAAAAAATAGAGGTTAATTGTACAAAGGGCTTTTCAATGAACGATTGCTTATATCATGAATGTAGCATACTTAAATCTTATGGATTCAAATAGAATCAAGGAAAGTTATAGTTTCTCTACATGACCTGAGAATCTCAAGAAAGTGATCAAAAGGAATATGGTCTCACCCAAATTTACCCAAGTTTTTAGGGTTAAGCGGTTGCTTTTAGTTTAGCTTGGGTTGTCGAATCCTCAGAGACCTAAAAAGTAACCTATAGACACATACATTCTATGGATTGTTTTTAGATATTAAGTGACCAACTTGGGTTGATTTTAGATTAATTTAAGTGAACACTAAGTGACTTCAGTTAATTCAATTTAAAAGAATGATTTTATCCTAGGTTATCACTTGGGGTGGATTAGATGCATTCCTTTTACAACTATTTCAATTTCTTATATTTGAGATGAATTCATTTAAGAAGATCAAAAAACATCATCACTTACTGGTTTAATACCTACACACTTTAATACTAATCACATATACACTTGAAGGATCAAAGTTTTGAGCACTTCAAGGTAAAGTTTTGTATTAGCACTTGAAGTGTGTGAAATTCAACAAAGATGAAGGAGTTTAAAGATCTTCAAACAAAATTCTCAATTAAAAAAAGTGATTAGAAATTAATGGAGTGAGAAATAAAATCCAATCCACCCCTTGATAATCCCTTGGATCAACCCATAATTTAGTTATCCCTCCATTGATTCTATGGTTTCAATGGAAGCAGAAAGTAGACTCATGAGGGAGGAATTCGAGAAGTAAAAAAAAGACAATGAAATAACGATCACTCCACGGTTGTGTGATAATTTCACAAGGTTTGGTGTGAATAAATTCACACCTTGAACCAACAGTATAAAATTTATATGAATAAGAATAAAATAAGAGTATAAGAAGAAATTTTATTAAGAAACTAAGGTGAAATGAACAACTTACATGAGAAAGAAAAACTCAAGGCAACAAAATCGCAGCATAACATTACAATTGAACAAAAAACCAAAGATGATTAAATCCTTCAACAAAACTGCCTTAAATAGATATTTTTGGAGTCTTGGGTAGAGACTCAAATAGTTAGTCATCCCACTAGAGTATAGTAGGCTTAGGGTGGTGGAAAGCTTGTGAAACTTAAAATTTTCCACTCTTGACCCGAAGTGGAATCCAAATTGCATCCATCGAATAGACACGTCAAAATGACCTTATATATGGCTGAAGTAGAGTGGGACATATAATAAAAAAATGGATATTTGGATGTATACTAACCTCCTGTAAAATTTCATCCTAAATATAATTTTTGTTTGTGAGTTATTATCGAAATAGTAGGATGTTTTTCTGGGCCGTAGAATCTGGACCATAATTTTATCTCCAACTTGGGCCGCATGGAACTCCATTCAAAAATCAGAATTAGCTTTTTACACTATTTAATTAAATATTCCCCATGATGTTAAATATATTCAGTTCAATTTTCAGAATTTTTGGGCTTGAATATTTTCCTCTACAATAGTTTTATTGGGCTGCTGTCCAGTTTACTTCACCTAGAATGTTGTTTGTTCAAGGCCAACTTTGGTGGTCTTCCAACATGAATCTTCAAGTAATCCAAAATTATGAATTGTTACCAATGTAATTAGAAACCTGAAAATAAAATATGAAAATAAAATCATGATCATCTAGTACTTTAAATGATGTTAAAAAATGTACCATGTAATAGTGCATTTTAAGAAGGAATTGTAATTATAATATGAAATAATGTTCAAAGTGTAAAATGAACTAAAATGGTGTTTATGAATAATAAAGCACATGAATATTATATATATTAAAAATTAATATTATCCTTATTCAGTGGCTAATCACACCCCTGACTTGAGTTTTTCTCGTCCCGATCAAAATATATCACAAAAATACGAAATTTGAATTCCCTTTTCCAAAAACATTTTAATACACAATGATAACCAAGAACCCTTATTCCAAACAATCATGAAACCCATCAAAATATTTTAATACAAGATAGTTTCATAAGAATATACTAATCCCAAACTCATTTCTTTGTTCAAATTCATCGCTATATTTTATCCAATATCAATTAAGCATGAAGATGTGTTGTGAATCATAATAGAGATAGAGGTTCATTTTTATTCAAGGGGGAAATGATGGAATCACTAGACGAAATCAAATTTCAATATTAATATGAGTATTCAATTTTTTTTTGTTTTTGTTTTTTTTCAATATTTCCATGGTAATTGAAATTGCACTTAAAAGAGTCAACCCAGGTAGCGAGACTTTGCCAATGACTCCCAGACTCAAAGACCTTAGGGAACCAAGTGAAGTCCACATACTCAGGCATCATCTCGAGTTAACTCAGTAAAAAAAATTCAAATTACCAAAAATAGAGATAAAATTAATAACTTCGGGCCAGAAAACTATGGAGTCACGATCCCAAAGTGCCAAAATCCATGCATTAGGTCATTGCATTTCTCTACGCGCACATTTATTGTTTTTTTGATTTTTTTTGTTTTTGTTTTTTTGAATACTCATTAAAAATAAATTGATCACCAAACCTATGTTATTTATTTGGGGGACCCCATGAACTCAAACTAATACCCCATTAACCAAAGGACGCACGTTTTGATTCTTTTTTTTTATTTTGATGAAAATATAAATGATGAAATTTCACATTAGACAACCACACTTTCCAAAATATATGATCATGAAATTATACATGGATTAAAATTATAATGAGGGCATGATAAATTATTTGATATTCAATGTCAAAGTGTGAAATGTATATTATCATGTTCAAGGTTAAATAAAATTTTCCTTCCACACATTTTTTATGCACAAAAAATTAATTATTATTATTTTCATTATTTTCACCCCCCAACTTAGAATAACACTTTCCCCAATGTTTAAACAAAATAAAATTGAGAAGGGGTTAGAGGTAGATGAGAGGAGTTATAAAAGGAATTTGAAATATGAGGATCATGGAATGAAGTCACCTGGTGGTTGAAGTTGAAGTTCTTGCTGGTCCAATTTAGTCCTTTGATATTCATGTCACTTGAAGAGTTCCCTAGTGGAAAAAGGAAAAAACAAACAAACCAACAAAATAAAACAATATATATAGATATATATATTTATTATTATAATAAAAAAATTAAAATAAGTATATATACAAAATTACAGAATAAGGAATCACTAGAAGTTGTAGGTTAGTGGTCAGTGCGTGCCCCTGTCTCCCTTCGGTCCTAGGTTCGAGTCCCCACGGCTTCGCCAGTTGTGATGGGGTTTGACCTGCAACCTACGACGTGTCATTTTATATATATATATATATATTATATTTTTTTATTTTTACTTTAACCTACAAACCCATAAAAATAAACTGATGATACATTGTTTTCTTTTAAAATTTTTGTGTAATGTATTACTCAAAGATCACACCACGTGACACAGATGAATATGGAGCTCCCCTTTCATACCCATCCATACTCATAATAGAAGAACATGTCAATAGTCTTTGGTACTATCATATTCATAGTTAAGTATTTTTTTAATATAAAATTTATTTATTAATCTTATTTGAAAAATAAAGATGATTCAAAATGATTGGAACCATGAAAACCATGGGTTTCCTCCCGTGCAACACTTTTGTTTAATGTCGTTATCTTGACTTGAACACCCCAACTTATCTGCAACCAACATTTAAAATTTTAATGATTAATTTTTTCACCACTTAAATTAGATTGTGATTAATTCTTCAATAGGTTTTACAGGAAGTTTTTGAAATTAATTCAAGAAAAAATATATAGGTCCCAATGAATGGGATAATCCCATGAATATTGATAAGGGTCCATCCAATTGTCTTCCTAATATTTCTTAAGAAATCAAGTATAATTTTATCTTTATTAGAATCAAGAGAGGATGAAATTATGATAGAATGTTTTTGATTATCCTCTATAAAGGAAGACTTGAGAGATGATGTAAGGACCTTGAATTTGAGCTTGGTTTCGCTAACACTTTCAGACACTGGTCGGGGCTTTGAATCAAACTCAATTTCATTTTCAAAATTTCTCAACAAAATTGGTTCCTTTTGAATAGAATATTCAACCAAAAAATTGGAAATATTAGTGTTAGGAATGGTTATGGACTCTAATTTTGTGATTTCTCTTAATTGTTTAGTGATTGGTGTTTTTGAAAAATCACCAACATAGTTATATTCATAAGACTCAATCCACGATGTCAAATTATCCTCTTTTGAATCCAAAAAAATCAATTTCTTCTTGATTTAAATACCCTTAAATAATTCCTTTATCTTCTTCATCTATACCAAATCCAAAGGTTGTTTCTTTAATAAATTCATGAGAGGTTTGTGGGAGAAAAGAGTCTTCTATCAATGATTAGGAAAGGGTAACATGAGTGGGAATGGGTTCCATAACCGTCTTAAAGTTTTGTAGTTCTAATCTCAATTATGAAACCTCAAAATTCATTATCTCCATTTTTTGACATAGTTTTTCAAGTAATGGTTGTGGATCAGGATGGATAAGGGTTTGAGTCAAATAGTCTATTCCAGGTGGATAATTAAGTTGTTGAAATTCCATAGGAGGATGTTCATATTTCCCTTGTTGGGATCACTACGGGAAAAATGGGTATTTGCGACGGGTTATTTGCGACGGGAATAAATCCCGTCGCAAATAGTCCCGTTAAAAACTTATTTGCGACGGGGGTCTTTACCCGTCGCAAATAAGTAGTCTTTTGCGACGGGATAGGCTTCCCCGTCGCAAATAGTTTTCCCGGGCTTTGGCGCCAAATCCGGGGAAAAATATTTGCGACGGGGATGCCTTTCCCCGTCGCAAATAACCGGCGGCGGTAAAAGGTATTTGCGACGGGTCCCGTCGCAAATAACTATTTACCGGTTGACCGTAATAAATGCGGGCGAAGGTATTTGCGACGGTGCCCGTCGCAAATAATACTATTTGCGACGAGATTCCCGTCGCAAATGGACCCGTCGCTAATAATCTAACCTATAAATACCCCCATCCGTTTTTCTCAAATCATTCTCATTCTCCACCTTCTTCTGCTCTAAAATTTCTATTTCTAAATTTGAGTTTTTGTTCAGTTTAATTTTTTTCTTCGGAGCTGTTATTAAAGTTTTGAAGAACGATCAGAGCTCATCAATTTTCAAGGTATTTATGTTCATTTTAATTTAATATTTATTTTTAATTTTGTATTAATTTCAATTATTTTTGATTAGTTGTAATTTAATTATGTTTATATTGTTTTCTTACTTAATAAATTTAAATTATTAGTATTGTTCATAGTTAATGGTAATTAGGAATAATTTGTAATAATTTTTAATAATTAAGAATAAATATTAATAATTAGTAATAATTAGTAATAATTAGTAATAATTAGTAATAATTAGTAATAATTAGTAATAATTACCAATAATTAGTAATAATTAGGAATAATTAGTAATAATTAGTAATAATTAACAATAAATAGTAATAATTAGTAATAATTAACAATAAATAGTAATAATTACCTATAATTTGGAATAATTACCAATAATTAACAATAATTAGTAATAATTAGTAATAATTGCCAATAATTGCCAATAATTGCAAATAATTAAGAATAATTAGGAATAATTAGGAATAATTAGGAATAATTAGTAATAATTAGTAATAATTAGGAATAATTAGTAATAATTAGGAATAATTAGTAATAATTATCAATAATTAGTAATAATTATCAATAATTAGTAATAATTACCAATAATTAGCAATAATTAGCAATAATTAGCAATAATTAGCAATAATTAGGAATAATTAGCAATAATTAGGAATAATTACCAATAATTAGGAATAATTACCAATAATTAGGAATAATTACCTATAATTTGGAATAATTACCAATAATTTGGAATAATTACCAATAATTAACAATAATTAGTAATAATTTGTAATAATTACCAATAATTTGTAATAATTAGGAATAATTAGTAATAATTAGTAATAATTAGGAATAATTAGGAATAATTACCAATAATTTGTAATAATTAGTAATAATTAGTAATAATTAGTAATAATTACCAATAATTGCCAATAATTAGTAATAATTATCAATAATTGCAAATAATTAGGAATAATTGCAAATAATTAGGAATAATTAGGAATAATTAGGAATAATTAGGAATAATTAATAATAATTAGGAATAATTAGGAATAATTACCAATAATTACCAATAATTACCAATAATTGGTAATAATTACCAATAATTGCAAATAATTGCAAATAATTAGGAATAATTAGGAATAATTAGTAATAATTAGGAATAATTAGGAATAATTAGGAATAATTAGGAATAATTAGGAATAATTAGGAATAATTAGTAATAATTAGGAATACTTACGAATACTCACGAATAGTCACGAATACTCATGAATACTCACGAATACTCACGAATAATCACGAATACTCAGGAATACTCAGGAATACTCAAGAATACTTAGTAAAAAAATTTATATTATCAATATTTATGAAAAAATATTAATATTATTAAAATAATAAAAATTTATAAAATATTAAAATTATCAATATTCACAACAGATTTTGCTCTATTCTTAACATGTTCAAATCTTAAAGGGTCGCTAATTGTCTGGTCATGCGCAATAAAAAGTTTGTGTCAGCCATGTCCAATGTAAACTCTATAATTGTCCTTGCATGGTCGATCACCTCAAAAGTAATGTTGCAATCAGACAAACCAAGTCATTCCCTTCTTATCTATAAGAATCATCTCACATGAACCTTTACATAGACCATTCTTCCTTGAAAATTTAAGGGAAAAATAATGATATCCCCTCAAATTTTTAAGGAAGAATGATCTATGTAAAGGTTCATGTGAGATAATTCTTATAGATAAGAAGGGAATGACTTGGTTTGTCTGATTGCAACATTACTTGCGAAGTGATCAACCATGCAAGGACAATTATAGAGTTTACATTAGACATGGCTGACACAAACTTTTTATTGCGCATGACCTGACAATTGGCGACCCTTTAAGATTTGAACATGTTAATAATAGAACAAAGTCTGTTATGAATATTGATAATTTTAATATTTTTTAATTTTTGTTATTATTTTAATAATATTAATATTGTTTTTTCGTAAATATTGATAATATTTTTTTTATTACTAATAATTAGTAAACGAAATCTGCTTGGATAATGAAGGGAAAATTTATAATCATCTCCACAACGATGATTACCAAATTTCCTTTCATTATTCAAGCAGTTTTCCTTTTGCTAAGTATTGCTAAGTGTTGCTAAGTATTGCTAAATTAGTAATAAATAGTAATAATTAGCAATAAATTGTAATAATTAGTAATAAATTGTAATAATTAGTAACAATTAGTAATAAATTGTAATAGATTGTAATAATTAGGAATAATTAGGAATAATTAGGAATAATTACCTTATTACATGTGGAGACAGAATGTGAAACACACAGATGAAAGGAGAATTGTATATAATATAAAAAATTATATTATTTTAATATTAATAATAAAATATACTAATAATGTAATGATGTTATTATTATATAATTAATATTTATAAAAAAAATTATATTAGTATTATTAAAAAAAATAAAAAATCAATATAATATTAAAATTATCAATATTTGTAACAGGTTTTGCTTTATTCTCAATATATTCAATCCTTGCTTGAGTGTTTTTTCTAACAAATTATTCAAAACCAGTAATGCTTTTATATTTTATAGAAAAATATGGAACAACGAGGTCGTCAACAGTCATTATTAGATGACCGCATATGGATAAATCAACGTAGAAATCCAAATGGTTCTGGTTTAAATCCAGTATATATAGAGGGTGTGGAGATTTTTTTATCATTTGCGGCATCAAATTCAGAATTTGTTTCAGAAGGAAAGATAAAATGCCCTTGTAGAAAATGTGCATTGAGAACGTTTGACACGTTTGACAAAGTGGGGGAACATCTCTTGCGTTTTGGTTTTCAAGCAGATTATGTTTTTTGGTATCAACATGGTGAACGCAGTTCCAGAGCAGGTGATACCAACTTGATTCCAGATCCATCCCGGTTTCAAGATTTAGTACATGATGTTGCAGGTTCATCTGTTCAACATACAGAAACTCCGGCTGATATAGCTTCAAATCCTGAGTTGGGACCGTCTGAATTTTATGAGTTGTTGAAGTCTGCTGAGGATGCATTATATCCTGGCTGCAAGATGAGCAAATTAGAAGCAGTTGCAAAATTTATGGCTATCAAATCAGATAACGGAATGTCAAACACATGTTTTGACCAGATATTTTCATTGCTGAAAACACTGTTACCCGAAGGAAATGTTTTACCTACAAATTACTATGAAAGTAAGAGGTTGGTTCGAAATTTGGGACTTACTTGTCAGAAGATTCATGCATGTTTAAATGACTGCATTTTATATTCAGGGGAAAATGAGTCGTTGGATAGTTGTCCCACATGTGGGCAACTGAGATATAAAGAAGGACAACACGGGAAGTCTGGTTTGATTCCTGTAAAATAGTTGAGATATTTTCCGCTTACATCCAGACTTCAGCGTTTATTCATGTCTAAGAATACAGCGACAATGATGTCATGGCATAAAGAGAATATTTCAACCGATAAAAGCTTGAATCATCCAGCCGATGGTGATTCATGGAAACATTTTGATAGAGTGCATCCATCATTTGCTTTAGAAGCTAGAAATGTTCGACTGGGCCTTTCCACTGATGGTTTCTGTCCGTTTGGATCTTATGGTAGTCAATATTCATGTTGGCCTGTTTTTTTAACTCCGTATAATTTACCTCCATGGATGTTGATGAAGGAGCCATATATCTTTTTGACTTTACTAATTTCAGGACATCCGAAGAAAAATATTGATGTTTATTTGAAGCCATTGATTGATGAATTAAATTTATTGTGGAGTACTGGTGTCAGTACATATGATGTTGCAATGAAACAGAATTTCATACTGAGAGCAGCATTGATGTGGACAATAAGTGACTTCCCGGCTTATGGGATGTTATCTAGCTGGAGTACACATGGTCAGAAATCATGTCCTTACTGTATGGGAGAGAACAAAGCATTTATGCTCATTCATGGAAAGAAACCTTGTTATTTTGACTGTCATCGCAGATTTCTTCCAGCTGATCATCCTTTTCGCAGAAACAGATCTCATTTCAGAAAAGGAACAACTGAAAGGGATGGACCTCCAAAAATGCTATCAGGTTCGGAGTTAAAATCGGTTGTATTTTCATTACCTCCCATCACTTTTGGTCCCACAATAAACCAACAGAAAATTTCTGGTTTTGGGAAAGAACACAATTGGATTAAACGTAGCATATTTTGGGATTTGCCATATTGGTCTGATTTGTTGGTCCGACACATGTTAGATGTCATGCATATTGAGAAGAACTGTTTTGATAATTTGTTTCATACAGTTTTGGATACGCCAGGAAAGAGAAAAGACAATGTAAATGCACGTTTAGATCTTGCCCAAATTTGCAGGCGTCCAGAATTGGAACTATTTGAGAATGTCAGAACAGAAAGGTTACTGAAACCAAAAGCAGCTTATACACTGTCTAAAGAAAACCGTTTATTATTTTGTCAGTGGATTGCAGATTTGAGACTTCCAGATGGCTGTGCTTCCAATTTGGGTAGATGTGTAAAGAATGGTCATATTACTGGATTGAAAAGTCATGATTGTCATGTTATAATGGAGAGACTTATACCCATTGGATTAAGAGGTCTGTTGAATTCTGTGATTTAGGATTCCATAACAGACATGTCTCATTTTTTTCGGGAAATTTGTGCGGCTACGGCAGATTATGATGCTCTAGGCAAACTTGAAAAAGATGTTGTTGTAATTATATGTAAACTGGAAAAAATATTTCCGCCGTCTTTCTTCGACTCAATGGAACATTTGATGTTACATTTGCCATATGAAGCCAAATGTGGAGGTCCGGTACAGTTTCGATGGATGTACCCATTTGAAAGATGCATGCAAAAATTGAAAAGAAAAGTACGCAACAAAGCATCTGTTGAAGGATCTATTGCAGAAGCTTATTTGCAAGAGGAAATATCTTTTTTCTGCTCCCATTATTTTGAATCTGAGTATCCTTCAAAACACAACCGAATGGGACGGAATGAGAGGAATATTGATGAAATCGACAATCAATTATCTGTTTTCAACCAGTCAGAGCTTGGTTTTGGTGGAGTTTCTGAACGCTGGCTTTCAGATGATGAACATCATAGAGCTCATACGTATGTTCTGCTCAACTGTGAAGAGATGACATCAGTTGTACTGTAAGTGTTTATATCACTTATTCTATCATTTATGTTACAGTAAATAACTTTGATTTTTATAGGTTGTATGATAATCATATCAAGAAACAAATTCCACAAATTACAGCAGCTGCTCTCGAAGAACGTCGACTGAAAAATTTCTCTCAGTGGTTTCAAAAACTGGTAACATAAATTCTTTATCATTTAGCAACTCATTCAATGTATAGTTTACTATATTGATAATTATTTCACAAATCTTCAGGTGTCTCGACATGCTGATAAAATTGACAAACGGCTGTGTGTATTGAGTAACCCACCTTCCAAACTTGTTAAAACTTATAATGCATATGTGGTGAATGGATTTCGATTCCACACACATGCATATGGGGAATCGAAAAAAACAATGAACAGTGGAGTTAGCTTGAGAGGATCTCATCATCGAGAAAATGAAGTTGACTTTTATGGCATACTTGATGAAATCATTGAACTCTGTTATCTTGGACAACATTACATAACCATGTTCAAATGTCGGTGGTTGGATACAGAGAGAGGCGTGCGTGTTCATCCGACTCATGGAATCATCGATATTAAATGTAAAAGTGTTCTCGCAGTAAATGAACCATTCTTATTGGCTCAACAGGCATATCAAGTTTATTATGCAAAGTACTGTGCAACATCAAGAGACTTGACTGATTGGTGGAGTGTAATAAAAATCAAAATTCGAGACAATCAGTTTAGTCAAAGTGAATGTGCTTTCACTGATGTGCAAAGAATTGAAGTTTTTCAAGAGAGTACTCAAAATCAATCTTTTTTACAAAGAGATATGAGTATCGATGACGACACCCCACATTTAAGAGTCGGTGATGACGATGATGTTAATGATGTCACACATGAATTTGAAATGGTAAGAGATGAAGCAACTGCAACTCGAATGGATATCGATGATGTTGAGGAGGAATATGAAGATGACATTGACATATATGAAGATGATGATGAAGATGAACACTTATAGAATTCCATGGTATTTATATACAATCATAATATGTATATATGTATATATAATAGTAATTAGCAATTATTTGCTAATATTAACATTTTCTGTTTCAGATGGACGAGGCCACATTTCGTGAGTTGGCGGAGGCTGACCTGCCTTTCGATGCGGATGAGTTGCTGGCAGATGACCCTCAGCCTGCAGGCGCTCCAGGGAGTACGCGGAGGGGGCGCGGTCTTGCACGATTGATGATTCCTGACCCCGTCCCCGAGCGACGTCCACGTCTTGGGTTTGATCCGCGCACCCGGAGGTGTGATAACCTGTGTAATAACCTGTGAATTTGACTAAGATTTCATTAATCTATTCACATAATAAATGTTTATTATTTTTTTCAGTTTTTCGCATATAGCAGTCGGACAGGGCAGCGCTATTTTGCGCAACTATTTCTCTCAGCCGTGGACCACATGGGAGCAGATTCCCATTGATGTGCAGCAGGCCATGTTCGGCCATTGGTTGGTACGTATGTAAATAAATAATTTTTATTTTGAAAATTATTTCATTTCTAACTTGATATTTTGATTTATTTGTAGGGTTTATGGTATCCGATCGAGGATACCATGCGTGACGCCATCCACGAGGCATGGGAGGTGGCCATGCGTGATCGCCTTCGTCAGTTTTTGCACAATTTAAGAAAAGCTGCGATGAAGAAAGCAGGAGTGTCAGATTTTGATGAGTCATGTAGAGCACACCGACCAGAGTACATTTCATCCCATGTATGGGATGGATTATGTGCGCACTGGTTGAGTGGTGCCTTTCAGAGGAGATCATCGGTGGGGAGGCAGAATCGGGGGAGGCAGGAGGTGACTCATCGAGCTGGGAGTCGTTCTTTCAGTACTCATAGACAGCATCTGGTACGTACATTATTTATAAATATTTTATATAACTATAAATATTAACAGTTTATTTTTTATTCTTATAGGCTGTCGAGCACCCCGATATTACAGAGTACGACGTATATCGGAGGATGTATAGTGATCCTGCTACTGGGGAGCTCAGAGGTGATCGTCAGCATCACATCGTGGTCAGTATTATTTGTTTTCAAGTTTAAAAATTAACTGCATATAATATATTCACAATTTTAATTTTAAATTGCAACTATAGGAGTCATATGAGGCTGCAGCGGCACAGGCCCGGCCTGAGAGTCAGGCCGAGGCATCAGATCAGACCACTGCCCGTCAGTTTGATGAGGCGGCATGGATGCAGGCCACCCAGTATGCCTTCGAGAAGGGCCGGGTAGTTGGTATCGGCTCTCGACTGACTCCCGGAGATTATTATGGCAGTGCTGCGATGTCGGCGTCCAGCTCGAGAGGAGCTCGTGCATCTTCTTCTACACAGTATGAGGAGCAGTTGCGATCTCAGACTGTACAGATAGAGAGTCTCCGACAGGAGCAGGAGCAGATGCGTCAGCAGTATGAGGAGGAGCGTCGACGCCAGCAGCAGCTGTACGAGGAGCAGACGAGTCGGTGGCAGCAGCAGCATCAGGAGCAGATGGAGTACATGCGCCGACTCACTCATGCTTTAGGGATGGAGTTTCCTCCACCACCATCTGCATATCCCCCACCTCCCCCCTCCCCCCCCTCCTACAGATTAGAGTTTGTATTTCTGTTATAAAATTTGTGAAATCAATTTTTTTTTTCTATTCGTAGTTTCTGTCTCATTATAAAATATTAATAATATTATATTTTTAAATAACAATATTAATATGAATAATAATAATATTTATATTTTATACTATTAAATTTTATATATATATTAAAATTTTATTTATATAATAAAATTTTATTTATATAATAAAATTTTATATATATATTAAAATTTTATAATATTATAATTTAATTATTTTTTTGTAATACTTGAATTATTTTAATATTTGAATGTAAAATAATTCTATTATTTTTATATTAATTAAAATAACTTATTAATATTTTTTTTATTTATGAATTATAATTATAATATTATTATATTAATTAAATTATTTATTAATATTCTATTATTTTTATTTTTGAATTATAATTCTACTATTATTATAGTAATTAAAATAATTTATTATTTTCATTTGTAAATTATAATTCTATTATTATATTAATAAAAATAATTTATTAATAATTTATTTTTTTTATTTTTTTATAGTATTTGAGACGAGATACTATGCCCGTCGCAAATACTAGTATTATTAATAGTTTTTTATTTTTTTTAAAAAGAGTATTTGCGACGGGTCCCGTCGCAAATACTATGAATAGTATTTGCGACGGGTCCCGGTTCCCGTCGCAAATACTAGTATTATTAATTTTTTTTATTTTTTTAAAAAAACGTTTTTGCGACGGAACCGTCGCAAAAACTATTTGCGACGGGTCCCGTCGCAAAAGGTATTTGCGACGGGCCCGTCGCAATAACTGTTTAAAAAGTTTTTTACAAAAATACGGAATACTATTTGCGACGGGGAGAATGCCCGTCGCAAAAAAAGGCTTTAGCGACGGTCCCGTCGCAAATAAGTTTAGTTGCGACGGCGTTTTCAGCAACGGGATCCCGTCGCAAATAGCCCGTCGCAAATAGCCCGTCGCAAATACCTGCTTTTCTAGTAGTGGATTGAAATTCATTATAGGTTGGATTTTTTTGTGGATAATAGGAGTTAAAACAATATGTCTCAATATTTTGTTGATTATCCAAAAAATATAAACTAGGATGGTCATTATACAACACACTTCGTGTAGGGTATTCAAAGTAGGGAGAGGTTCCCCATGTTTGGATTTTTTCAAAATGAATTTCCATAGGAGTGAAATCGGGGATGAGAAAAGATATGTAGGGTGAGAAAAGGATGGTATTGTCTAAGATAACTTACTTAGGTCCCTAAAAACAACACCAAAATTTGGTCTCGCCCAAATTTACCCAAGTTTTTAGGGTTAAGCAGTCGCTTGTAGTTTAGCTTGGGTTGTCGAATCCTCAGAGACCTAAGAAGTAACCTATAAATGCATACATTCTATGGATTGTTTTTGGATATGAAGTGACCAACTTGGGTTGATTTTAGATGAATTTAATTGAATGCTAAGAGACTTGAGTGAATTCAATTTAAAAGAATGAGTTTATCCTAGGTTATCACTTGGGGTGGATTAGATGCATTCCTTTTTCAACTATTTCAATTTCTTATATTTGAGATGAGTTCATTTAAGAAGATCAAACAACACCATCAATTACTCATTTAATACCTACACACTTTAATACTAATCACATATACACTTGAAGGATCAAAGTTTTGAGCACTTCAAGGTAAAGTTTTGTATTAGAACTTAAAGTGTATGGAATTCAACAAGGACGAAAGAGTTTAAAGATATTCAAACAAAATTCTCAATTAAAAGAAGTGATTAGAAATTAATGGAGTGATAAATAAAATCCAATACATCCCCTTGATACTTCCTTTGATCAACCCATAATTGGTTTATCCCTCCATTTATTCTATGGTTTCAATGGAAGCGGAAAGTAGACTCATGAGGGAGGAATTGGAGAAGTAAAAAAAGACAATGAAATAACGATCACTCCACCGTTGTGTGATAATTTCACAAGGTTTGGTGTGAATAAATTCACACCTTGAACCAAAGGTATAAAATTTATATTAAGAAGAATAAAATAAGAATATAAGAAGAAATTTTATTAAGAAACTAAGGTGAAATGAACAACTTACATGAGAAAGAAAAACTCAAGGCAACAAAATCGCATCATAACATTACAATTGAACAAAAAACCAAAGATGATTAAATCCTCCAACACCAATGCCTTAAATAGATATTTTGGAAGCCTTGAGTCGATCCTCCAATAGTTAAAGTCATCTCACTTGAGTATGATAGGCTTAAGGTGGTGGAAAGCTTGTGAAACTTAGAATTTTACACTCTTGACCCGAAGTAGAAGCCAACTTGCATCCATCAAACATACGCATCCAAATGACCTTCTATATGGCCGAAGTAGAGCGGGACATAGAATAAGAAAATGGATATATGGATGTCTCCTAACCTCCTGTAAAATTTCATCCCAAATGGAATTTTGGTTTGTGAGATATTATCGAAATAGTGGGCTGTTTTTCTGGGCCATAGAATCTGACCCATAATTTTATCTCCAACTTGGACCGCATGGAACTCCATTCAAACATCAGAATTAGCTTTGTCCATGGTTTAATTAAATGTTCCCCATGATGTTATATATCTTCAGTTTAAATTTTCAGAATTATTAGTCTTGAATATTTTCCTTTACAGAAGTTTTATTGGGCTGTTGTCCAGTTCACTTCACCCAGAATGTTGTTTGTTCAAGGCTAACTTTGGTGGTCTTCCAATATGAATCTTCAAGTAATCTAAAATTATGAATTGTTAACAATGTAATGAGAAACCTGAAAATTAAATATGAAAATAAAATCAATATCATTGATTACATTAAATGATGTTAAAAAATGTACCATGTAATAGTGCATTTTAAGAAGGAATTGCAATTATAATATGAAATAATGTTCAAACTATAAAATTCACTAAAATGGTGTTTATGAATAATAAATCACATGAATATTATATATATTAATAATGAATATTATCCTCATTCATTGTAAAATCACACCCCCAACTTGAGTTTTTCTAGTCCGGAGCAAAATATATCTCAAAAATACGAAATTCGAATTCCCTTTTCCAAAAACTTTTTAATACACAATGATAAACAAGAACCCTTATACCAAATAATCATGGAACCCATCAAAATATTTTAATACAAGATAGTTTCATAAGAATATCCTAAGCACAAACCCATTCCTTTGTTCAAATTCATCACTATATTTTATCCAATATCAATTAAGCATGAAGATGTGTTGTGTATCACAATAGAGACAGGGGTTCATTTTTATTCAAGGGGGAAATGACAGAAGCACTAGAAAAAATAAAATTTCAATATTAAGATGAGTATTCAATTTTTTTTGTTTTTTTTGCAATATTTCCTTGTTAATTGAAATTGCACATAAAAGAGTCAACTCATGTAGCGAGACTTTGCCAATGACTCCCAGATTCAAAGACCTTAGGGCACCAAGTGAATTCCACATACTCGGGCATCATCTCGATTTAACTTAGTCGAAAACAAATTCAAATTACAAAAAATAGAGATAAAATTACTATGGGCCAGACAACTATGGATTCATGATCCCCAAGTGTCGAAATCCATGCATTAGGTCACTGCATTGCTCTACATGCACATTTATTGTTTTTTTTGATTTTTTTTTGTTTTTGTTTTTTTAATACTCATTAAAACTAAAATGATCACCAAAACTATGATATTTATTTGGGGGACCCCATTAACTCAAACTAATACCCCACTACCCAAAGGACGTGCATTGTGATTCTTTTTTTTTATTTTGATGAAAATATAAACGATAAAATTTCACATTAGACAGCCACACTTTCCAAAATCTATGATCATGAAATTATATGTGGATTAAAATTATAATCAGGGCATGCAAAATTATTTGATATTCATTTTCAAATTGTGCAATGTGTATTATCATGTTCAAGGTTAAAGAAAATTTTCCTTCCACACATTTTTTTTATGCACACAAAATTAATTATTATTATTTTCATTCTTTTCACCCCCTAACTTAGAATAATATTATCCCCAGTGTTTAAATAAAATAAAATTGAGAAGGGGGTAGAGGTAGATGAGAGTAGTACTAAAAGGAATTTTAAATATGATGATCATGGAATGAAGTCACCTGGTGGTTGAAGTTGAAGTTCTTTCTGGTCCAATTTAGTCCTTTGATATCCATGTCACTTGTAGAGTTCCCTAGTGGAAAAAGGAAAAAACAAACAAACAAACAAAACAAAACAATATATATATATATATATATTTATTCTTATAATAAAAAAATTAAAATAATTATATATACAAAAATTATAGAATAAGGAATCACTAAAAGTTGTAGGTTAGTGGTAAGCACGTTCCCCCGTCTCCCTTCGGTCCTGGGTTCGAGTCCCCACGGCTTCACCGGTTATGACGGGGTTTGACTCGCTACCTACGACGTGTCCTTTTATATATATATATATATATATATATATATATATTATATTTTTTGTATTTTTATTTTAACCTAAAAACCCATAAAAATAAACTGATGATACATTGTCTTCTTTTAATTTTTTTGGGTAAGGTATTACTCAAAGATCACACCACGTGACACGAATGAATATGGAACTCCCATTTCATACCCATCCATACTCATAATAGAAGAACATGTCAATAGTATAGGGTACTATCATATTCATAGTTAAGTATTTTTTAATATAAAATTTATTTATTAATCTTATTTGAAAAATAAAGATGATTCAAAATGATTGGAACCATGAAAACCACGGGTTTCCTCCCGTGCAACACTTTTGTTTAATGTCGTTAGCTTGAATTGAACACCCCAACTTATCTGAAACCAACTTTTAAAATTTTAATGATTAATTTTTTCACCAATTCAATTAGATTGTGATTAAGTCTCCAAAGGGTTTTACAGGAAGTTTTTGAAATTAATTCAAGAAAAACTATATAGGTCCCAATGAATGGGATAATACCATGTATATTGATAAGGGTCCATCCAATTGTCTTCCTAATATTTCTTAATACATCAAGTATAATTTTATCTTTATTAGAATCAAGAGAGGATTAAATTATGATAGAATGTTTTTGATTATTCTATATAAAGGAATACTTGAGAGTGGATGTAAGGACCTTGAATTTGAGCTTGGTTTCACTAACACTTTCAGACACTGGTCAAGACTTTGAATCAAAATAAATTTCATTTTCAAAAATTCTCAACAAAATTGGTTCCTTTTGAATAGAATATTCAACCAAAAAATTGGAAATATTAGTGTTAGGAATGGTTATAGACTCTAATTTTGTGATTTCTCTTAATGGTTTAGTGATTGGTGTTTTTGAAAAATCACCAACAGAGTTATATTCATGAGACTCAATCCATGATGTCAAGTTATCTTCGTTTGAATCCAAAAAAATAAATTTCCTCTTGATTTAAATACCCTTTAATAATTCCTTTATCTTCTTCATCTATCCCAAATCCAAAGGTTGGTTCTTCAATAAATTCATGAGAGTTTTGTGGGAAAAAAGAGTCTTCTATCAATGATGTGGAAGGGATAACATGAGTGGGAATGGGTTCCATAACCGTCTTAACGTATTGTAGTTCTAATCTCAATGATGAAACCTCAAAATTCATTATCTCCATTTGTTGAAATAGTTTTTCAATTAATGGATGTGGATCAGGATGGATAAGGGTTTGAGTCAAATAGTCTATTCCAGGTGGATAATTAAGTTGTTGGAATTCCACAGGAGGATGCTCAGATTGCCCTTGTTGGGATTGTAATTCATTATAGGTTGGAATGTTTTGTGTAAAATAAGAGTTAAAACATTGTGGCTCAATATTTTGTTGATTATCCCAAAAATATAAACTAGGATGATCATTATACAACACACTTGGTGTGGGGTATTCAAAGTAGGGAGAGGTTCCCCATGTTTGGATTTTTTCAAAAGGGATTTCCATAGGAGTGAAATCGGGGATGAGAAAAGATATATAGGGTGAGAAAAGGATGGTATTGTCTAATATAACTTACTTAGGTCCCCGGAAATGACACCAAAATTTGGTCTCGCCCAAATTTACCCAAGTTTTTAGGGTTAAGCAGTTTCTTGTAGTTTAGCTTGGGTTGTCGAATCCTCAGAGGCCTAGGAAGTAACCTATAGACACATATATTCTATGGATTTTTTTTGGATATTACTTGACCAAATTGGGTTGATTTTAGATGAATTTAAGTGAACTCTAAGAGAATTAAGTGAATTCAATTTAAAATAATGAGTTTATCCTAGGTTATCACTTGGGGTGGATTAGATGAATTCCTTTTTAAACTATTTCAATTTCTAATATTTGAGATGGGTTCATTTAATAAGATCAAAAAAAATCATCACTTACTGGTTTAATACCTACACACTTTAATACTAATCAAATATAAACTTTAAGGATCAATGTTTTGAGCACTTTAAGGTAAAGTTTCGTATTGGCACTTGAAGTGTGTGGAATTCAACAAGGACGAAGGAGTTTAAAGATCTTCAAACAAAATTCTCAATTAAAAGATGTGATTAGAAATTAATGAAGTGAGAAATAACATCCAATAAATCCCCTTGATACTCCCTTGGATCAACCCATAAGTGTTTTATACCTATATTGATTCTATGGTTTCAATGGAAGCAGAAAGTAGACTCATGAGAAAGGAATTGGAGAAGTAAAAAAAATAAAATGAAATTACTATCACTCCACCGTTGTGTGATAATTTCACAAGGTTTGGTATGAATAAATTCACACCTTGAACCAAAGGTATAAAATTTATATGAATAAGAATAAAATAAGAGTAGAAGAAGAAATTTTATTAAGAAACTAAGGTGAAGTGAACAACTTACATGAGAAATAAAAACTCACGACAACAAAATCAAAGCATTACATTACAATTGAACAAAAAACCAAATATGATTAAATAATCCAACACCACTACCTTAAATAGATATTTTTTGAGCCTTGGGTCGAGTCTACAATAGTTAAAGTCATCCCACTTGATTATGGTAGTCTTAGGGTGGTGGAAAACTTGTGAAACTTAGGATTTTCCACTCTTGACCTAAAGTGGAAGTCAACTTGAATCCATCGAACAGATGCATCCAAATGACCTTCTATATGTCTTAATTATAGTGATACATAGAATAAGAAAATGGATATCCTTATGTCTCCTAACCTCCTGTAAAATTTCATCATAAATGGAATTTTGGTTTGTGTGATATTATTAAAATAGTGGGCTATTTTTTCGGGCCGTAGAATATGGTCTATAATTTTATCTCCAACTTGGGCCGCATGGAACTCCATTCAAACATCAGAATTAGCTTTTTCCACTGTTTAATTAAATGTTCCCCATGATGTTATATATCTTCAATTCAATTTTTAGAATTATTGGGCTTGAATATTTTCCTCTACAGTAGTTTTATTGGGCTGTTGTCCAGTTCACTTTACCCATAATGTTGTCTGTTCAAGGCCAACTTTGGTGGTATTCCAATATGAATCTTCAAGTAATCCAAAATTATGAATTGTTACCAATGTAATGATAAACCTGAAAATTAAATATAAAAATAAAATCAATATCATTTAGTACCTTAAATTATGTTAAAAAATGTACCATGTAATAGTGCATTTTAAGAAAGAATTACAATTATAATATGAAATAATGTTCAAAGTGTAAAATGAACTAAAATGGTGTTTATGAATAATAAATCACATGAATATTATATATATTAAAAATTAATATTATCCTCATTAAGTGGCTAATCACACCCCCAACTTGAGTTTTTCAAGTCCCGAGCAAAATATATCTCAAAAATATGAAATTTGAATTCCCTTTTCCAAAAACATTTTAATACACAATGATAACCAAGAACCATTATAACAAACAATCATGAAAACCATCAAAATATTTTAATACAAGATAGTTTCATAAGAATATCCTAAGACCAAACCCATTCCTTTGTTCAAATTCATCGCTATATTTTATCCAATATCAATTAAGCATGAAGATGTGTTGTGTATCACAATAGAGATAGGGGTTCATTTTTATTCAAGGGGGAAATGATAGAAGCACTAGATGGAATAAAAATTCAATATTAAGACGAGTATTCGTTTTTTTTTGTTTTTTTTGCAATATTTCCATGATAATTGAAATTACACTTAAAAGAGTCAACCCATGTAGCGAGACTTTGCCAATGACTCCCAAACTCAAAGACCATAGGGCACCAAGTGAAATCCACATACTCGAGCATCATCTCGAGTTAACTCAGTCAAAAACAAATTCAAATTACCAAAAATAGAGATAAAATTATTAACTTCGGGCTATACAACTATGGAGTCACGATCCTCAAGTGCCGAAAGCCATGTAGTAGGTCATTGCATTGCTCTACGTGCACATTTATTGTTTTTTTATTTTATTTTTGTTTCTTAATACTCATTAAAACTAAAATGATCACCAAACCTATGATATTTATTTTGGGGACCACATTAACTCAAACTAATATTCCACTACCCAAAGGATGTGCATTGTGATTCTTTTTTTTATTTTGATGAAAATATAAACGATGAAATTTCACATTAGACAGCCACACTTTCCAAAATCTATGCTCATGAAATTATACATAGATTAAAATTATAACTAGGGCATGCTAAATTATTTGATATTCAGTCTCAAAGTGTGGAATTTGTATTATCATGTTCAAAGTTAAACAAAATTTTCCTTCCACACATTTTTTTCTGCACACAAAATTAATTATTATTTTTTTCATTCTTTTCACCCCCAACTTAGAATAACACTATCCCCAGTGCATAAGGAAAATAAAATTGAGAAGTGGGTAGAGGTATATGAGAGGATTTCTAAAATGAATTTGAAATATGAGGATCATGGAATTAATTCACCTAGTGGTTGAAGTTGAAGTTCTTGCTAGTCCAATTTAGTCCTTTGATATCTATGTCACTTGCAGAGTTCCCTAGTGGAAAAAGGAAAAAGCAAACAAACAAACAAAACAAAACAATATATATATATATATATATATATTTATTCTTATAATAAAAAAATTAAAATAAGTATATATACAAAAATTATAGAATAAAGAATCACTAAAATTTGTAGGTTAGTGGTAAGCGCGTGCCCCTGTCTCCCTTTAGTCCTGGGTCTGAGTCCCCGCGGCTTCACCGGTTGTGACGGGGTTTGACCCGCAACCTACAACGTGTCCTTTTATATATATATATATATAATATTTTTTTGTATTTTTATTTTAACCTACAAACCCATAAAAATAAACTGATGATACATTGTATTTTTTTAAAATTTTTGGGTAAGGTATTACTCAAAGATCACACCATGTGACATGGATGAATATGGATCTCCCCTTTCATACCCATCTATACTCACAATAGAAGAACAAATCAACAGTCTATGGTACTATAATATTCATAGTTAAGTATTTTTTTTAATATAAAATTGATTTATTAATCTTATTTGAAAAATAAAAATGATTCAAAATGATTGGAACCATGAAAACCATGGGTTTCCTCCCGTGCATCGCTTTTGTTTAATGTCGTTAGCTTGACTTGAACACCCCAACTTATCCGAAACCAACTTTTAAAATTTTAATGATTAATTTTTTCTCCACTTAAATTAGATTTTTATTAAGTCTCCAATGGGGTTTACATGAAGTTTTTGAAATTAATTCAAGAAAAACTATATAGGTCCCAATGAATGGGATAATCCCATGAATATTGATAAGGGTCCATCCAATTGTCTTCCTAATATTTCTTAAGACATCAAGTATAATTTTATCTTTGTTAGCATCAAGAGAGGATTAAATTATGATTTAATGTTTTTTATTATCCTCTATAAAGGAATAATTTAGAGAGGATGTAAGTAACTTGAATTTGAGCTTGGTTTTGCTAACACTTTTAGACACTGGTCAGGACTTTGAATCAAACTCAATTTCATTTTCAAAATTTCTCAACAAAATTGGTTCCTTTTGAATAGAATATTCAACCAAAAAATTGTAAATATTAGTGTTAGGAATGGTTATGGACTCTAATTTTGTGATTTTTCTTAATGGTTTAGTGATTGGTGTTTTTGAAAAATCACCAACAGAGTTATATTCATGAGACTCAAACCATGATGTCAAATTATACTCTTTTGAATCCAACAAAATCAATTTCCTCTAAATTTAAATACCCTTTAATAATTCCTTTATCTTATTCATCTATCCGAAATCCAAATGTTGGTTCTTTAATAAATTCATGAGAGGTTTGTGGGAGAAAAGAGTCTTCTATCAATGACGAGGAAGGGATAACATGAGTGGGAATGGGTTCCATAACCGTCTTAAAGTTTTGTAGTTATAATCTCAATGATGAAACCAAAAAATTCATTATCTCCATTTTTGACATAGTTTTTCAAGTAATGGATGTGGATCAGGATGGATAAGTGTTTGAGTCAAATAATCTATTCCAGGTGGATAATTAAGTTGATGGAATTCCATAGGAGGATGTTCAGATTTCCCTTGTTGGGATTAAAATTCATTATAGGTTGGAATGTTTTGTGGAGAATAGGAGTTAAAACATTATGGATCAATAGTTTGTTGATTATCCCAAAAATATAAACGAGGATGGTCATTATACAACACACTTGGTGTGGGGTATTCAAAGTAGGGAGAGGTTCCCCATGTTTGGATTTTTTCAAAAGGGATTTCCATAGGATTGAAATCGGGGATGAGAAAAGATATGTAGGGTGAGAAAAGGATGGTATTGTCTAAGATAACTTACTTAGGTCCCCAGAAACAACACCAAAATTTGGTCTCTCCCAAATTTACCCAAGTTTTTAGGGTTAAGCGGTCGCTTGTATTTTAGCTTGGGTTGTCGAATCCTCAGAGACCTAAGAAGTAACCTACTAACACATATATTCTATGGATTGTTTTTGGATATTAAGTGACCAACTTGGGTTGATTTTAGATGAATTTAAGTGAACTCTAAGATACTTAAGTGAATTAAATTTAAAATAATGAGTTGATCCCAGGTTATCACTTGGGGTGGATTAGATGCATTCCTTTTTCAACTATTTCATTTTCTTATATTTGAGATGGGTTCATTTAATAAGATCAAAAAACATCATAACTTACTGGTTTAATACCTAAAAACTTTAATACTAATCACCTATACACTTTAAGGATTTATGTTTTGATCACTTCAAGGTAAAATTTCGTATTATCACTTGAAGTGTGTGGCCTTAAATTCAACAAGGAAGAAGGAGTTTAAAGATCTTCAAACAAAATTATCAATTAAAAGAAGTGATTAGAATTTAATGGAGTGAGAAATAAAATCCAATAAAACCACTTTCTACTCATTTGGATCATCCCATAAGTGGGTTATCCCTCCATTGATTTTATGGTTTCAATGGAAGTGGAAAGTAGACTCATGAGGGAGGAATTGGAGAAGTAAAAAAAAAGACAATGAAATAACGATCACTCCACCATTGTGTGATAATTTCACAAGGTTTTGTGTGAATAAACTCATACCTTGAACCAATGGTATCAAAGTGATACGAAGAAGAACAAAGTAAGAGTATAATAAGAAATTTTATTAAGAAACTAAGGTGAATTGAATAACTTAAATGATAAAGAAAAACTCAAGGCAACAAAATCGCAGCATAACATTACAATTGAACAAAGCACCAAAGATGATTAAATCCTCCAACACCACTACCTTAAATATAAATTTTGGGAGACTTGGGTCGATCCTCCAATAGTTAAAGTCATCCCACTTGAGTATTTTTGGCTTAGGGTTGTGGAAAGCTTGTGGAACTTAGAATTTTCCACTCTTGACCCGAAGTGGAAGCCAGCTTGCATCCACCGAACAGACGCGTCCAAATGACCTTCTAGATGGCCTAAGTAGAGTAGGAAATACAAGAAGAAAATTGTTCTCTGTATTTCTCCTAACCTTATGTAAAATTTCATCCCAAATGAAATTTTTTTTTGCAAGATATTATCGAAAGAGTGGGCTATTTTTCTGGGCCGCAGAATCTGACCCATAATTTTATCTCCAACTTGGGCCACCTGGAAATCCATTAAAACATCATAATTAGCATTGAAAAATGTTGAATGAAATGTTCCCCATGATGTTTTATATCTTCAATTCGATTTTCAGAATTATTGTGCCTGGATATTGGACTCTACAATAGTTTTATTGGACTATTGTCCAGTTCACTTCACCCAGAATGTTGTTTGTTCAAGGCCAACTTTGTTGGTCTTCCAATATAAATATTTAAGTAATCAAAAAGTATGAATTGTTACCAATGTAATTAGAAACCTAAAAATTAAATATGAAAATAAAATCAAGATCATTGGGTACTTTAAATCATGTTAAAAAATGTACTATGTAATAGTTCATTTTAAGAAGGAATTACAATTATAATATGAAATAATGTTTAAAGTGTAAAATGAACTAAAATGGTGTTTATAAATAATAAAGCACATGAATATTATATATATTAACAATTAATATTAGCCTCATTCAGTGTCTAATCATAAGAATATGAAAAAAAGGACTTATAATATCTCTCGAGTAAGGGATTAAAATATTGGTCGGTGCTAATGAGGCATGAGTTTTAAAAATCCATTAAACACCTAAAAATGATTTGAAAATAAAAATTCTAGAAAAAGATTACATATCAACATTCATTTGATTTTTTTCCAAAAACAATTTAATTTTCCACACAATCAACTTAATCATGAAAATTTATTTTGCATATTCTTTTAAAGATCAATTTTCATCTAAAAACACAAAATAAGGAAAAAGAAATAAAAAATGAAAACACATTTTTTTTAAATTTTTGTTTTTTATTTGTTTTGTTTAATCCTAACTATGACATGTCACCCTTAAACACACCTAAAAGTTAAATTTTCTTCAATGAAAGTATTTTAAGTAAATAGACAAGTAAATAAAGGTAGGTAGAAGGGACAACCTGCTATGTGGTGTCATATGTGGCATCTATTAGTTGGATTTCATGAGATGCTTTGGAAAATCCTCATAGAAGTGTTTGAGACTATGCCCATTGTCAGTAATCCTCTTTCCACTCTTCTTATGAAAAACCTATATAGCATCAAAAGGGTAAATATTAATAACGGTATAAGGACCGAGCCATTGGGAACGAAGCTTACCAGGGTGGAGCTTTAGCCTGGAATTATACACGAGAACCTTCTCACCAATATGAAACTTCCACTGATGAATCATGCTATCATGGATAGCCTTTGTATTCTCTTTATAGATATGGGAGTTCTCATATGCATCATGTCAAATTTCTTCCAACTCTTGAATCTACAACTTCCTATGCTCACCTGCATATGAAAGATTCATATTACATTGTTTAATATCCCAATATGAATTGTGTTATACCTCAACTGGTAGGTGACAAGCCTTTCCAAATACAATCATGTATGGTGAAATTTTGATTGGGGTTTTAAAAGCTGTACGATATGACCAAAGTGCATCATCCAAGTGCAAAGTCCAATCTTTCCTATTGGGTTGTACCGTTTTTTCTAAGATTCGTTTAACTTCCTGATTTGAGATTTCTACTTGTCCGTTAGTTTGGGGGGTGATATGTAATGGAGACTTTATGATAAACTCCATACTTACAAAGCAAAATTTTCACGTTGTGATTGAAAAAATGTGAACCTTGATAACTAATGATTAATCTCGGTAAACCAAACCTACTAAAAATTTGAGACCCCACAAAATCAACAACCAATCGAGAGTCATCGGTCCTAGTGGCATTTTCTTCCACCCATTTAGATACATAGTCAACAACTGATAAGATGTAAAAAAAGACAAATGAATTTAGAAAAGGCCTCATGAAGTCAATTCCCCATTCATAAAAAATTTCAAAGAATAACATGGGTTGTTGGGGAATTTCATTCCTCTTATAGATATTCCATGTGAATTGACAATGAATACATGAATTAAAAAATATATGGGAATCTCTATAAAATGTTTTCTAATAAAGACTTGAGTCAATGACCTTTTGAGTCGTACGTTGAGAGACAAAGTGACCCCCACAATCCAAATTATGATAGAAGGTCAAAAAAGAGGTGAACTCATGGTCAGGGACACACCGACGAACAAATTGGTCACTACAAATTCTCCACAAGTATGGGTCATCCCAAATGTACCACTGAGAATCATGCTTAAGTATTTGGGATTGTGAAGTGCTGAAATTAGTGGGGACCCTATATGTTGCTAAAAAATTCACAATGTCCGCATACCAGGGGGTAAGGTCTATAACATTACAAAGGTTCTCATGAAGAAATAATTCTCCAATGGGGAGGGGTGAGTCAACATGATGGTACAATGTTGAGGAAATCCTACCAATGTGGTCAGATACTACATTTTCCACTCCTCTCTTATCTCTAATCTCAAGGTCAAACTCCTAGAGGAGGAGCATCCACCGAATGAGGCGAGGCTTAGCTTTAGGTTTCTTTAGGAGGAAACGAAGGGCAACATGATCAGAAAAGACAATGATTTTTGACCCGATAAGATATGAACGATATTTTTCCAAGGAAAACACAATATAAAGAAGTTATTTTTTAGTGGTTGTGTAGTTTTTCTGGGCAGGGTCAAGGGTACGATAGACATACGTAATGACATGAGGAGACTTCTCAAACCTTTGTGATAAAACTGCCCCAACTGCAAAGTTAGAGGCATCACACATAAGCTCAAAGGGGAGATCCCACCATGGTGGTTGAATGATGGGAGGTAATGTGAGTATCTTTTTTAGTGAATTTAATGCATCCTCACATTTTCTATCAAACACAATCTCAGAATCCTTTTGTAATAATTGGGACAAGGGAATTGTGATCCTACTAAAGTCTTTAATGAATCGGCGGTAAAAACCAGCATGACCTAAGAAAGATCACACCTCTCGAACACATTTTGGATATGGAAGGGTTGAAATTAATTCAATTTTTTATTTATCCACTTGAATTCCCTATTTTGAAAAAACATGACTAAGAACTATCCCCCATCCAACCATGAAATGGCCTTTCTCGTAATTTAATACAAGATCTTTTTCTATGAAACGACAGAGGATAGAACCTAGGTGAGCGAAATAGTCATCAAAGGAAGTTCCATAAACCATGAAATAATCTATAAAAACTTCCATGCAATTCTATAGGTACTCAGAAAAAATACTCAACATACATCGCTGAAAAGTACTGGGAGCATTACATAGACCAAAAGGAATCCTTCTGTATGCAAATGTTCCAAATGGATAGGTAAATTTTGTCTTTTATTGATCCTCATGGGCTATATGAATTTTAAAATAACTCGAATAGCCATAAAGAAAACAATAATGGGACTTACTAGCCAATCATTCTAGCATTTGGTCAATGAAAGGTAGAGAAAATTGGTCCTTTCACATGGATTGATTCAGTTGACGGTAGTCAATACAGACTCGCAACTATTTTGCACACGTGTTGGAACCAATTCATTACTTTCATTTGACACAACTATTATTCCTGTTTTTTAGGCACAATTTTCACTTGGCTAGCCCATTTACTATTAGATATAGGATAAATGATCCCCGCAACAATTAATTTACTAACTTCCAATTTTACCACTTCAAGGAGAGTGTGATTCAACCGACGTTGAGATTGTCTTACTGGTTTAGCCTCATCATCCAAAAGCATATGGTGCATACAAATAGATGGGATAATCCCGGGAATATCAGCAAATGTCTATCCCATTGCCTTTTTACACTCTCTAAAAAGGTTGAGTGGTTTTGATTCTTGTTTTGGAGAGAGGTTATTGGAAATAATGATGGTCAGTTGTTCAATACCCTTAAGATACACATATTTTAATTTAGAAGAAAGTGGTTTTAATTCCAACACCATGGGTTTTTTGATTGAGGGAGGGGATTTAGGGGGAGTGAGGTCCATGAAACTGTCTATCTGCTCATGTTTATTATCTAAGGATGGATAATCTATTGAAATGAGATTTATAGAATCATCGACGGTCATGGGTACCTCAAAATGAACACACTCATCGATTAAAGAAAAAAATTTACACTTTTCAGAACCCACAAAACACTAAAAACATGAATCAAAACTCAAATCATCCAAGGGTGAAGAAGAGGAAAATGAATCAAAGTATAGGTTGAGGAGAGAATTATGTGTGTGTTCATCGTTTGAGAGAAATTCCATCGAATAGACAAGAAAAGTGGAGTGCTCTTCAACATGGTGTTTTATAGCCTCAAGGATGTTAAAACTTACCTTTTCTCCTCTGAACTCCATGGAAAACGTACCATTATGAACATTGATGACCGTCTTTGCTATTTTGAGGAATGGACTCCCAAGTATGAGAGGAGAATGTCCTTGGGTTCAGGTATCTTTCATTTCAAGAATTTAGAAATCAGCGTGGAAGATGAGATTCTTCACTCTTACAAGGACATCCTCAATCACTCCTGTTAGATGTATAGTACTTCAGTTGGAAAGTTGTATAACAATGACTATTGGTTGAATATCTCCAACTTGTAGAGAAGTATACATAGAGTGAGGCATTACATTAATGGAATCACTTAAATCTAGCATAGAATAAAAAAGAAGGTCTCCCCTATGGTACACGATATCATGAATGTGCCCAGATCCTTACATTTGGTTGGAATTTCTGGTTGAATCAAGGTTGATACATTCCTTCCCAAGTTGACTCTCATTCCCCTTTAGTCTCCTTCTATGGGTGCAAATCTCTTTAAGAAATTTGGCATATCGAGGGATTTGTTTAACTACATCCAATAGAGGAATGTTAACTTGAACCTTTTTAAATGTATCCATTATTTATTTATCAATCTCATTGTCAAAATTCTTCTTAGATTTATAGAGTCTTTGGGGGAAAGTAAGAGGAATGGATTGTTCATTTGAATCATCAATGATAATTCGATTACCCTTTTTTCCTTTTTTTTCATTACTTGAAATTTTTGAGGGTTGGGAAAGAGAGTTTTCAAGAGGGGGACACACTTGTTGTGTAGAATTGATAGAATGAGAGACTTATTTACCACTACGAAGTGTAACTACACATACATTAACTTTTTTCCTTAGGATTGGAAATGGGTTGGGATGGTAGTTGTCTAGAACCTTGCATCTTAAGCTCACCGATGGTGTTTTCAAACTGCCCCACTTGAGTTCACAAGTCTTGAATAGCTGATTGTGTGGTTTGTTGAAATTATAAGTTCTGGGTTGCTATTTGATTCACCATATCCTCGAGGCTTGGTTTAGATTTGGGAGGAGGAGGAGGATTTTTTTGAGAAGTTAAAGTATAAGAAGTTTGAATACCTTGGTCTTGTTGATACCAATTCTTCTTGGGGTGGCTTGAGTTTCCTCCTTGTCAATACTGGGATTGTGCTTGCCACCCACAGTTTGGATGTGGCCTGAATTATTCTTACTTGAAGGGAGGTGCTTATTGGAATGGAAACCCTAGGAACATGGATACACAAGACTCAGGTGAATCTTTAAGTTTTGGGCACTATTTATAAAAATGATTATTTTCAGAACAAATACCACAATGTAATAGAACAGGATGAGATTGTGAGTTACCTTGTGCTTGAGATAATTGCCTCAGAAGGGTATGCATCTCATCAAGCTTGTTATCTAACTTTTGTTCTGGAGATGAATGACTTACCTCATGAACTCCTCGGGTTGGTGCAATAGCTTGTGTACCAAATTGTTGTGCATTTTAATCCATGTTGGCTATTAAGTCATGAACAATGAAAGAAGTTTTATCAACTAGGGCACCACCAGCTGAAACATCAATCATTCCATGATCCATGGGGATAATTCCCTCATATAAGTATTGGATTAATATTTTTTTCACTAATTTGGTTGTGGGGGAAGCTTTATCAAAGACTTTTGAATCTCTCCCAGTATTCATGAAGGGTCTCTCCATGTGATTGCCTAATGCCACAAATTTCTTTTCTAATTGATACAGTTCGGGAGGCATGAAAGAAGTTATCTAAAAAGAGTCTTTTCAGGTCATTCCAGACCCCAATTGTGGTAGGAAAATATTATAGACAATCTTTGGATACACCATAAATAGATAAAGGGAAGTCCCTAAACTTGATTAATTCCTCAGACACATTTTGGGGTTTCATGGTGGAGCAAACTATGTGAAACTACTTAAGGTATTTATGAGGGTACTCACTAGGAAGACCATGGAATTTAGAAATAAGGTGGATGAGGCATGATCTAAACTCAAAGTTTACTTCTTCCTTAGGATATTTGATGTATGCAGGTTGGTACTCCACATCTGGGGGTGGTCATTTCTTTTAAAGTTCAGTTATTTGCAGCCATGATTCCTAGGGTTTGATTGGGTTCGATTTTTGAGTGGTTTAGGACCAATTGAGGTTCCAAAATAGGTTCTTAAGTGTTAATTTATTAAACTAATCTAGATTACCTGATTTTTGAGTGAAGTGTCTTTTCAATTTCAGGGTCAAATTCAAGTAGTTTTTCTTTTTCTGATCGGTTCATGCAAATAAGTTATGAAGTTTGTTTTTTTTGTTTTTTTTTAATATTGAATATGGATAAAATCAATTAAGAAGGGTGAAGGGAGAATAGAATGTTATACTACAGAATTATATATAGAGAAATGGAGAATAAGAGAGATAGAGAGAGAGAGAGAAGAAGAGAGAGAGAGAGAGAAAACACACAAAAGCAAACAAAAATAACTTAAAAAACCCAAAATAAAAACAATCAAATGGGAGTGGGGTATTGAAAGGAGTACTAATTAAAAAGTAAAATAAATAAATAAAATTAAATAAAGAAAAAAAGGATCTTTTCTTCTCAGCAACGACACCAAAATTTTATCACGTTGTTGAGCGTGTCAAATTAGTTGTTTAGTTTTTACTAGAATTTATGCAGTATAGCAGCAACCCTAGGTCGTCTCTCAACGAAGCCTTAGATCATTAATTCCAAAATGAGTTTCTGATTATTAAAGTAAAAAAAGGGGAATGGGGTTTTGAAAAACTTGGGGTTTTATTATTTAATACACCAAAATAAGGATTAAAATGATAAAAACAAAGTAGAAGTTAACAAAAGTAATTAAACTTGATCAACCCAGGGAAATATTGTGATGTTCATCCTTCACAGCTTCAAGAGATAGGGTTAAGATATTTTAATCCCTAGTTTTTAACACCTATAACTATAATTTTACTGAGTTTATACCATGATACCTCCTAGTTTTCAGTCGGAAACACACAATAATTCATTGGATACCACCGATGATTGGGTGATTTGTGTTCGACTTCATAACCAAAACTCACCGAGGCAAAACACGAAGAACTTGATGTGTTATATAGGTTTATATGTTATTTAAATGCGTTATCATGAATTTAAAGTAAATTTCCATGATAGTTTTTATGTGAGTTCAATTAAACAGTATGAACCACACAAACACTACATTTAAAAGGGGGGAAAGAAGTGGTGAACGATGTGTGAAACATCACATGAATGGGTACCCCCAAACATGATCACATGAGTTGAGCATGACATACCAGTACATAAATCAATAAAATAAGAATAGAGGATGATGAAAAATAACACACAAACCTAGAATTTAAAATACCATCCAAATATTACAGGAACAAAGCTTGGGATTACATCACGTTCTTCCCTGGGTGATCACAAGGGGATTGAAAATTCATAAGAGGGGAGGAAGAGGAAGATGTTGAATTTGAACTTACCATAGACTCCATAACTTCTAGGGATGATGAGAGGACTCCTTTTGGGCTCAAAAATAGAAGCACCTTTCCTCCTGGTCGAACTCCTAAATGAGGTGCCCAATGTGTTCTTTTATAGACAATTTGGAAGGTGGTTTTGAGCACACAGATTGTGTAAAACCACTTGGCTTATAGTTTTGTCCACTAGACAGTAGAATCTCCATTTTTAAAAAACTATAAAGTTTTATCCCAACATAAATATTATCTCCACCAAAATTTTGGCTCTATTTGGACAATCACAGCTGGAGATATTGATAAAATACAGAACACCACTTTTGACTTGTGCAGATTTGATTCCCTGGACATATCAGTTTTTATGGGAATTTTAGAGGCCTAATGGGGCATGGGTTCCTTCATATTAAATTTAGAACATTAAATTTTGGACTATAAAACAAAATTTCATCCCATTTGGACGCATAGTTTAGTAGAAGTGTGTGGATTAGTCCACTGGTATTCTTGGATCATGTGCAGATTGACCCATTTTTCTTTGACTTCATCATGGTCCCTCCAAATCACCTCCACCTATAACAAAAACATCAAAAAGTAAAATATCCCTTTATTAAAGTGATAATAATTAAATTATAGAACCAAAAATTAATTAAAACTTGTTATTAAATTTTTAATTTTCAATACAAAATTAGTTTAATACATTGGTATAGGGGTGAAATAAAACAGTGAATCGTGGTATGATCAACTCTTTATTTTTAAAAACTTTTTAGATGTTTAGGTTATCTTTTAAATTTTATTTAAATTGTTTTTATACTATATATTTTATAAGATTTTAAAGTTATCTACTTGAAATTTAATAATTATTCCTATGTTTCACGTAGTTGACTTTGAAAGCTATCAAATATAAATTGTGGCTAAAATATAAATGAAAACTAAAACACTGGATAAACATATAAGAAGGGATAATAATAATAATTTTATTTTTATTTCAATAGACATAAAAAATATAAATGAACATATACAATCAATGTCTATGTCCATGGTAAGGAGATTTCGTCCCACACAGTGGTCTGCGAATAGGACGTCCGCTTCGAGTTTGATGTGGAGTCTGATAACCTAGAAAGGGATGATCCTCAGGCACTGGAACACCGAATGTCGTATCCTCCACCTGTGTGTCAATGGGAGGAGTTGTCAATTTCATGTTGTACTGTAGTCCCGATCCTTCTTCCACTAGAGTGGTATAAGGACTTGCCATTATCGCAATGGGGAACCAAGACTGCGATGGAGATATACCCCAAGGCTGCGATGGATCTGGACCCCAAGGTTGTGATGGATCTGGACCCCAAGGTTGTGATGAATCTAGACCCCAAGTTGGAGAGAACTACAGATATCCTGTCAAGAAAGACGGATCCCATGTCACCTAAGGCACATCCTCAATCGATTGAGGCTGGACTACTAGAGGGTCGACCTCTGCCTGTGGAACAAGTGAGGCATCATGTGCAACATGTCACTATCTATATCATCGTCGTTGTGGATCCTCAACACCAGTAGCTACTACAGGATGTTCCTCCAGGGTAGGAACCTTCTCTCTCTAGGATGGACTCTCGAATATGCTCTCATAAAGCGCACAATAATATGACATCAGCTCCAGCTCTTCAGCACAGATGACTATCCGGCTAAATACTCCCTCCTCCTCTTTATCACTCGTGTGAACAAGATGCTCTGAGTGAGTGCCCTGTAAATATATTCAAAATGAATTATAAAATAGTTCAATAAACAAACAAATGGAAATTTATTTACTTACAATCTTATGAATCTCTCTACCATGTCGGGTAAGATACAATATAGACTTCAGTCTATACCATGGCTCATACTCGACCTGCTCTGAAAGAAAGAATCGATTCATAGGTACACCTTGAATGCGAAACTCTACATGTCTGTGCCAATAGTCGAGAAAGCCGATATGTACTCAACATCAGTCCTTATCCTACCTCCCTGTCAGCTTCACATCATGAAGCTTCTTTGTCTGTCTCAGTGGTAATGGAATCGACTGAGCACAAAAAAACTGGCACATGACTCTATTGGGATATTATCACTCGATAATATGGAAATGAATGAGGGGAACTAAAACCATAGAATCCTCAAGCCCAATAGTGCAGTATGGTGGCAACTAGTTCATAATAGTTCAGTATGGAAGCCATGAAATCTGAAATGACATGTGACCATTGTCAAAAAAGCTCCTCACTAAAAACCAAAATTGATGTTATTATTAAATTTTTTAGACAGTTATAGATTGCATATACATACCTGGTCGGGTAAGAGACAGTCCAACTTGAGTTGATATATGCTCAAATGGTGTCTCATAACCACATGAAAACCATGTCTCTGACACTACTTGTAAAATACAACATCGACAGTGACAAATAATGAGAAATTAAATTCAATAACCCCTAGTAGCATTAGAAACCAATAGAAATGAGTGATCATACCAGCGTTCACGTGGAGTATCATGCATCACCTCCATCATTATTGGAAGACCATCAAACTCAGGGAGGAATGTAGGGATGTGCTCCCATGCCCACATCTGAAGAAGGATGATGCATCCCCTGAGATCTGTATGGTCCTTGTGGGATAACCTGCATAATGCTCTATATGTGTATACCATGTAGGTTGATTCCCATATATATGTCTCAGCTCGATTAAAGTACTCTAGTAGGGGTAGATACATCATGTTCATGTGTATCCCCAAGTGACCAGTACATATGGTCCCTCTAATGAGCCATAACATATATGCACAGGCATAACGCATAACCGTTTTCTCATCAGCGTCATCGGGTAAATGTGGAATTTGAACCTCTAACCAAGACATAGATATAGACACTCCATTTGTAGCCCTATGGTCGGACAAAATGTCGACGTCTAACAATCATTGAGTAAGGTCAGGCCAAGATGCACGAGTGGATCCAATAACGGCTTCCCCCTGAATAGGAAGACCGAGAAGCACTGCTGCATCCTGAAGGGTGATGGTTATCTCTCTCTCAGGTAGGTGGAATGTGTGTTTCTGGTCTCCACCTCTCCATGGGGGAAACAGGCAGGTGATGGTCGACAAATGTGAAATCTGATACGATAATGTCATAGAAGCCAACACAGTGCAAGTATGGTCTAATGGCATGTGGAGGCTCCCTGTGATAAAAATGGTGCACTCGACGCACCTTGATCGATCGATCCTCACCACCGTCTAACACGACCTGAGAAACATGACTATCCTGCTGAGTGAGTAGTATGGTATCATCCATCTATATATAAACAAATAAAATGAGTCATAAGTGTAAAATGTAAATATAATGTTATGGTCAGCAGAATGTTATGACTTGTAGAATGCAAGACATGCCATATTTATTCACATTGTTTTATGAAGTTATTTTTACCAAAAGAAAGGGGCATGTCTTCATGTTTTTAAAATCATATTACTAACGCGTTGTTAAGATATTATTTTACCTAGAAAATGGTGTTTTGTAAGATATGGTTTTATATATTTATATATAAACAATTTATCTTTGTTATGTAAATTTTTATTAGAAAATGGTGTGCTTTGTAATTTATGTATGACTGTCCACATGATGGTATGTTTCATAATTATTTTCTCACATGTACAGGTCATTCTGTAACACTAACTGAACTTTAAGAAAGAATTTCTGGGAAATGAACCACGACGCATGAGGCATGGTGAAAACGATGACAGTGATGATGTAAACTCATTCCATCACCGCTGTCCTTGTCACTATTCCTCCTATGCCATGGTTCATTTCCCACAAATTCTTTCTTGAAGTTCAGTTAGTGTTACAAAATCAACTATACTGACCTCTGTTGTTGGTTGTGTACTATAACAAGATCCTTTCTTAGTTTGTAAAACCTTCATGTAGTAGTACACACAGGTAAAACATGACTCTATATGTCAAAAATGTTTTCTGATCATGATTATGATAATGTAACTAATATTGACAAAGATGGTTGATCATATAATCTTTATTATACTGAAATTTTATAACATCTTCTTGTACTGTAATATATGATACTATTATTTCATTATATAAAATTTTATTAGAATATCAGTCACATAATGTTTTGAAACCCAAGGTAAAGGGAAGATGTTTTTAGGTTTAGGGTTCATCTTTTAGGTTTTAGGGTTTAGAGATTAGGGTTTCAGATATTGAGTTTTGGGTCTAGGTTTTTGGATTTTTTGTAAGGTTTTAGGGTTTAGGTTTATGATTTCAGGGTTAGGGTTTAGGTTTTAAGGTTTGGGATTTATTATTTTGATATTAGGTCACAGGGAATAGGTTTTTATGTTTAGGGCTCAACTTTGAGGTTTTTCGGTTTAAGTATTAGGGTTTTAGATATAGTGTTTTGGGTCTTGGTTTTATGATTTTTTTGTTCGGTTTTAGGGTTTGGGTTTATGAATTCAAGGGTATGGTTTTGGTTTTAATGTCCAGGGTTTAGAATTTTGAGATTACAGTATAAAGAAGATTTTTTTGGGTTTAGTGTTCAATTTTTAGGTTTTGGGGTTTAAAAAACTGAGGTAAAAATTAGATATAACAACATATAATTTACAATATGAGAATATCAAAATGAAGACAATACATCATTGTAGATGAGAGTGTGAACTCGACCCAACAATGTTAGGGAATCATTTCCAGTTATGACCTTCTTGATGACATATGATGATTCTCAAACTCTAGCCTTGTTCTTGAGGCCAGTCCATCTCATTCTGTATCCTACCAGCCTTCGGTCACCCACGGGGATGCAACCGATTTATGTTAGGTATCACTATCGGCTGGCCTTCAGGCATTGGAAAATAACAAAACTCCCCAATAGGCATCCATGGTAGATTATAACAGTTATAAATGGTGTCCATCTAGTATACTAGATCGACATATGCTTTCCATGATATATTCATGGAGGCACATATTGTGATGACGTACGCGCATGGAAACTGTAAGACCTATAAGTTTCTACATTGACATTGCCTTATTTCTAGTAATACCACAATTTTTTCACCAATGTTATCTGTGATGGGGTACGAATGCTCTTTAACTTCAAATAGGAAGTCTTCTCGTCAAAAAATAAAGACATGATAATCAGAAGCTTCTTCGATATTCTTTTCAATCTCTTGTTGAAAGTGTCTTCCATACCTTAGCCCCTGCTGCATTCTGTCTGATGCTAGTTTTTGTCTATCAACAAAGTACTTCACGCAACTATATAATTTCTCGTGAACTACGACAGTTATAGGTAACTTGTGAAGCCCTTTGAAGAAACCATTTATGCACTCCACAATGTTTGTGGTCATGTGTTCGTACCTCTTCCTCCCGTCACATGTCAATGTCCATTTTTCTTTTAGAATCTGCATCATATAATCATAAAATTCTTGCTTAGACTTACATATTTGTTAAAAACATTCTTAAAACCACTATTGATCCTACTTATATTCTACATATAAGAGATGATATTTCACATAAATTTATTTTATCTTTACATTTAAATAGTAAAAAATAACAAAGATAATGCATACCAAGCCTCGTGATTTCCTTCTTCATCAGTTCGTTGTGGAATTTTTTCTGCATATTTCCTGCAATGTGTCTAATGAATAACCAATGACGTGCATTTGGGTATCTCTATGTATCAGGATCCACATTTATTGCCTCATTAATTTCCCAATACCGATCATATATCAAACAAACACCCTGAATGTTGGTGAAATGGTTACTGATACATGCCAAAAACCAACTCCATGATTCATAGTTTTCTTTCTCTACAATGGAAAAGGAAAGTAGAATAGGTGAATGGTTTCCATATGGGGTTTCCGTAATCAACAATACACCCTTTTATTTTCCATATAGAAACGTTTCATCAATTTGAATGAACTCTTTGCTGAAACAAAATGCAGAGATACAAGGGAGTAATGACCTGATTGACCCCCTTGTTGGCAAGACTATCAGCAACCATGTTTGCTTCACGGAACACATGAGTGGCAATGTAGCTGAGACATCTTGCTTCGCTCAAGAATCTCAGCTACATTGCCACTCATGTGTTCCATGAAGTGAACATGGTTACCGATAGTCTTGCCAACAAGGGGGTCAATCAGGTCATTACCTGGTTGGATGATCTGCCTGATGATTCTCTCTCTTTCTTCAATAAGGATTGTAATAAGATTAAGTCTTTCAGACTTTTGTAACTCCTTTTCTTTTATGCAATAAATTGTGCCTTGGTCTTTGACTGAGGCACCACCTCTCTAAAAAAACACATGTTCATTCATATCAATATGGAATACAACTTGGTTATGGTGCCTCAGTATGGCTAGCAATCGCAACAACACCCGATACGAGTCATCCAAATACTATAGACCTTCACAATTGCCTTCTGTTTCGCCATCCATGCCTTATTATAGGAAATATTATAATTGTATCCTCTCTTACACAAGGGCTATCAGAACATCTTGTCATGTCCTAATCATCTCAACTACAATGGATGACACAAATTCTGCATCCAATGAGGTATGATTTATTGTAGGTCGAGGCTATTGTACTAATGAATTTCTAAAAACTTCCTCCCTAACTTCTGCTGGTTCCTCCTCATCAGCACTATTTTCACCATTTGTTCCATCATTACAGAACTCCTCATCGAAAGTCAGATTAACATGTATATCCGAGAGATCATCTAGGTTGTCCTCTTCTGCATCATTTGGAATAGGCTCAATTTCACGAGGCAGACTATCTTCAACCACTCTTGTAAGTCTATGTCTTCTTACAACTGGACATTATTGTTGCACAGTAGAAACATCAACATATAACTCCATCATGGTACCATCTGATAGTTGAGAAAATAAATTTATTTCTTGGACCCACTGTGCATCAGTAACCAATGGACAAACTAGATGCCACAGTGTTGTCGGGAATTGCAAATGTCTATAGCTCATAGACTTGATCTCTTGATCAGGTCCCAAGTTTAAGGAACCACTAATTCTTTCTTGAAGGTCACTTAGGGTTACACAATCAGTTGTACTAACCACTGTTATTGGTTGTGTACTGTAAGATGCTCCTTGCTCAGTTTGAACAACCTCCCCATAGAAGTACACACAGGAAAACATGACTCTCTACATCAAAAATGTTTTTTTGATCAAGATTATGATAGTGAAAATGATGTCTGACTATATAATATTTATTATACTTCACTTTTAAAACATATTTTTATACCCTTAAATATGATACTAAAGTTTATTAGAATATAAGTCACAAAATTTTTTGTAAACCGAGGTCAAAAAGAAGAGAAAACATCAAATAAGTTTGTTTCTCATTGATAAAATTACAATTATGATCATATAAAGTAAAATAGAGAAGAAAAAACACATAAAATAACACATGCATGTTTTACAACATACAAGAAATACCAACATTTTTCAACAAAATGTGGTTTGGATGATATGAGCCTAACTTAAGAAATGAGGTAAAACCCAATTGCCAACGAGCCCGTACCTGAGTGGTAAGGGCTCCTGCTTGGCATCCAAGAGACCCGGGTTCAAAACCAGGTGGAGGCGAATTTCCGGGGTACTTTAGCAGTTACTGTTAGGTACTGTAGCAGCCAGAACTATTCACCCTATTTGGGCCTTCGGGCCACCGGTTTGGGCCAACGGGTCTCTAGGGGCTTCGGGTCATCAAAGGCCTTCGGGCCACAGGGCCTTTGGGTCACGTAGACCATGGAGTAGCCTAGTTCACACAGAACATGACCCAGAAGAGGATCAGAGCAACAGGAGTAGCAGCCACCAGATGTAGAGCTAACCAGATTGGAAGAATGAGAGGGTATGGCAGCCGCCATCGGGACCAGGCACCGTGCAACTTTGTACGAGGCAATGCTAGCCAATCAGCAATGCAAGGTGGGGAGCTAGGTGATCAATGACTCATAAAGCTGGGGAGGGGCAGTTCAAGTGGGCTGGGCCTACGGGTCATGTATAGGGCATGGTATGCCTCTGGGCCTTTGGGTCATGTATTGCGGGTTTGTCGGGCCTTGGGCCTTGGGCCTATGGGTCATATACGGGTTCCCCTTAAACCCTTTAAAGGGGTATTATCTATAATAAAATAAAAAAAGAAGGCCTTCGGGCCATTCAGGGGGGGAGGTAAAACCCAATTGATTTTTATTTTATATCTTAATAACATATTATACAAGTATATACTTAACTTATTAAGTACATATCTTTAGACTATGTTATTAAGCTACCAAATAAAAATAAACTGGATTTTACCTCACTTCTGAAGTCACGGTCATCTCATCCAAACCATGTTAAATTAAAAATGTCAAGGTATTTCTTGTATGTTGTAAAACATTAATGTGTAATTTAATGTGTTTTTTTCTTCTCTATTTAATTTTATATAATCATATTTTTCATTTTATCAATGATAATTATTATTATCTAATCATTACATGTATTCATCTTTTAATCCTAAGTTATTTATTAATTAGTCTATAATTAATCATTAATAATAAAAACTGTTATTCTAAATTATACAATCCTTATGATACTAAAATTTTAGAAAATCTTATTATATCCTAAATAATGATACTAATGTTTCTTAGTATAGTTTTTAACTAATCAATCATTCTTTAATCACTAGTTAATCATTATGAATTTATTCTTTAATTATTTATACTTTAATTATTAATCATATGATATTTATTAGTTAATTATAATTAACTAATCACATGTATTCATTTTTAATTCTAATTTATTAATTACTTAATCTATAATTAATCATTACTAATAATAAGTATTATTTATAAACTATATATAACTAATTAAACTACTTAATAAATAACATCTTTAAAACTAACTAAAAATAATTCAATTACTAATAATAACTTTCATTCTTTAATACCTTTGTCCTTGTCTATTTCATTCTATATCATCATAATTATCATTTTATAATTGATAAATATACTGATTTGATTTTTCTTTTCTTAGGTATTTTAGTAGTTTATAAAGAAAATATGAATCATCTCAAGCATATCCTCTAGAAGTGTCCAGGAGTGCAACCAGGCTCGTTGTCGTGCACTAATTCCTGTTTGAGTCTAGCTCAAAGTGGTGTTTTTAGATTTTACCCCTAGGTACATCTATGTCAGAGACACATCCACTTGTTTGTATTCAGACATAGATTTGATTTCTTAGATAACCACATGATCTTTATGCTACCAAAATTTTACAATACTTAATCCTAAGTTATTCTATACTAAATCTATACTTAATCTATACTTAATCATTACTCATAATAATTATTATTCCAAACTATATAAAACTAATTAAAAAACTTAATAAACAAAATATTTAGAACTAACTAAACTACCTAAAAAATGAAATATTTAGAACTAAAAATAATTAATTTAAATAAATAAAAAATTAAATTAAATAAAAAAATACCTCTAAATGATGCTTCGCAAAAAACCGGGCCTTATTTTGGACCATCGACTCCATCACACAGAAAAGAAGTTTTTTTAGAGAGAGAAGCAGTGAAATTAAGAGAGATGAGGGAAAATGGAAGTGAAGAGAGGGGGGGTGCCCTTTTATAAGGAGTTGAGGGAAATGCAGCATCGATGATGCCCCATTTTCCATGTCATCGATCCGGGCCAAATGTGGTGGGGGGGGGGAGGGAATAAGGCATCGACGATGCCACCTTTAACGCATATATATATATATATATTTAAAAATTAACCTATGCTTTTTAATTTTTTTTCATAAAACATATTAAAAAAAATTCCTCCATTACAGCAATATTCCCAGCGATAGCGGACAAACCTTCCAGTAGTGAATGATCACTTTCCCATCCATGTCCTCCATGTAGGCTACTTTAAGAGGCCCAAAAAACATGATATATACACCTTTTATTTGTCTAAATTCATAAAAATAAAATACACACATTAGGGTAGAAGTAAATTTAGATTCGTATGAGTATAAAAAATATACTAAAAATATTTCAAGAATTAATTCAAGTTTGACATGAATTTTCCAAAAAATGCATTTCATTTAAACCAACTAAATGATTTTTCCACAAAAATATATTCGATTTAGTACAAGTGGAAAAAAATGTATTCTGAATAATGACCTATGCATTTTTTACAACAAAGATCAGAGAAGTGTTTCATTTAAAACTCCAAACAGTGCATGTGAATTTTCAAAAAAGTTATGCCATTTAATTTAAAAAAAATCATATTTTCACATTAAAAATCACATGGGGTTTTAAAAAATAAAGGTAAAAAAATATGATTTGAGTGTTGGTAATAAATTTACATGTGTATTTTCAGTATTTAAGTTCAAAATAACATAATTCTAATTTATTTACATTAATGACACTAAAAACATGTGAAATAATGAAAAAAAATACAAGGAGTGTGGGACCTTGATAAAAAAGGGATACATCCTTGATGAATTTCATAAAAAAATCAATAAAAACATCAATTATCAATAGCTCTAGGCTTTTGAAAATCCAAGGAGTGTAGGACCTTAATAAAATCCATTTAGTACACCTCAAGTCTAGAAACTCATACATTTCTCAACCCAATGCATGACATGGTTCAAATCAACCCACACAATAGTGATGTCTAGCATACACTACAAAAAAACAGGTCTTAGTGGTGGTTTATTAGTGGTGATTTTAATAACCACCGCTAAATAAATTGCATTTAAAAAAAATTATAATATAGCCACTGTTTCATGTAACTATTTCTATATATTTTTATTTTAACATTTAGTGGTGATTTTATTTAATTCGTCGCTAAATATTTTTTTTAAAACCTAATTTTGACCCCTACCCTTGAACCCTCATCATCGCCGTTTCTCCCCCCTCCTCCCACTAGCCCTTACCGCTCGTTTCCGCTGCTGCTCCCCCCTTCTACCCTGAGCCACCCTCCTCCCCCTCGCCCCTCACCGCTCGCCGCTCCCCTTCCCCTATCATCACACACTGCCACTCCCCCTTTCTCCCCTAAGCACCCCCACCACCCCGAATCCTCATCATCACTCCCATTTCCCCCTCTCCACTTCTCTTGATCTCCTTTTCCGCCACTCCCAATAGCTCCCTTTCCCCCTTGTGGCCACTCCTTACTGAGTCCTAATGACCACTTCCTGAGTCATCCTCACAACTGCTAAATCACGAATTGTGGTAAATTTTCCATATTTTTAAGATTTTGATTCCTAGAGGGGTTTGAGTTGATTTATTATTTATTTTGATTGATTTAAGATGTATTATGATGTATTATATTATTTATTGATGTTATTGGCATTGAATTGGTTTGATAATTGTGATGGGATTCCATTAGGCATTTCAAAATGAAGTAGAATTTTATGAAATCGTGTAATGTTTTTAGGTGTTTTAGATCGAAAATAAAATTTAGTCTTGAGAAAAACTTTGTTTAGAGATTTAATCATTTTAAAAATTTTATTTGGTGTTATGTTAAATGTTTTAAAACGTTTTTGGGAATTTTATATTGAATTATATTTTTCTTCCCTTAATTATTTTAAAACATCAATGGTTTTAAAGGCTGGTGTTTTAAGTATCAAAGGTGGATTCTATTGAATTAGAGATTCTATTTCTTACTTGATCATTTTTTTTGTTTTGAAAATCACAAACTCTTTATTAAAACTTGTTTACTAAATTTTTATGTCTAGAGTGTTTTAGAATGTTTTGTAGAAAACATATTCTTTTATCATATTTAGAATAAGTTTTAAAGTATTACGAATATAAAATTTACATTATTCATTACGATTATCGTAATGAGTATGCATCCGATAAACATCAGACTTACCCTTATCAGTACATATGTTATATTTTCTATCATGAACATCGTAACGAAAAAGTCTTAACAATCAGACTGATATCAATACCAATAAAATTAGACTAATACTCATAAGGGATATCATAATGACAATCGTAAGGAAGTCCATCAAACCGACTTAAAGTTTATAAACATATTCAAAAGAATTATTTCTAATGTAAGGAATACTATTTACACTGTAATGGTGTAAACTAATATGACGTCAGGAAATTAGTTACAATAGAGACATTGAAGTTCCAAGCATCCAAGTCATAGTGAAAAACTTAGAGAAATATGATCGCTGGGAAGATGCCTATAAATACTAGGTCATTTGAAGAGTTTGGAGTGACCGTTATAGTGTTACATTGCCGATACATTGTTGTGAGAACTACTATTTCATTTTCAAATTCTCATTGTGCGAGAGTTCTGAAGATTTTCAAACATGAACAATCTGTTCCTAGTCTTTGTAATCATTTTAGAGTTTTGTGGTTCTAAGGAAACCTTATTAGGTTGTATCTTTATAAACTTTTTGCATTATAATCTGTGTCTGATTTGTGGTTACGTTCAAGGGTTACTAAGGATAAGTAGATAGAGAATCCGATCATTGTATTGAGGGCTTCTGGAGATAGGAATATAAATCTATTCTAATCATCGTATCGAGGGTTTATCTAGTAAGGGAAGACATACTTTATTGTAAGTATAAAACAGGAGATACATTTAGTTTGGGTTATAGAATACCTTTCTCTCAAGGTTAAAAGAGTTATATTTTTAATTGTCTTAAATTCTTTCTTTATTTTGTATGCTATTGTATAACTTGTTGCTTACAAGTTTTTAATATTTCACTACACTTTTAATAGAAAGTTAACAATCGTATTCATCTTTATATTCTGATTGTTTTATCGTAATTACTTTGATTACGATTCTTGAACTCTGATTAATCAGATCCATAGTGATTATGATATTTGTTACTCTGATTTAATCATATTGATTCTGATTATGATTTAGTGACTTAGTTCATCGGACTGAGGGCCAAGTCCGATAAATCAACTTAAAGAGGCTTTGAGTTTGTTTAGTTTAATTCTCTTAAACTAAGTTTTTAAAACTAAAATTAATAACCCCTATTATATGTTAACCATCAAAAGAATATTTTTATGATCCTAATCAACATATTTTTATATATTGATCCAATAATAAAGGTGATATCATTTTACAATTCATTGGAATGTAAGATCAACTTGCTGATATTTTTACAAAACCTCTTCTTTTGATATATTTGAATACATTAAACAGAAGCTAGGAATGACCAACATAAATTAATCATTCATATATACTTCTTGTTTACCCATATACTTACATTAAGTTACTTATTTTCATAGGGGGAGTATATATGTTTATTTTTTTCAAAAATGTTTTGTTTTCTAATTTTTTAGTTTTATTAAAAAAATTATTTCGTAATGAGATTTCTGAACTCACATTTCTTTATAAAATTTCCTTAATCAAAATTCTTAAAAATATTTTCAGACTCTAAAAATTTTATAAAAATTTATAGACTCAAGTTTTTTTACAAAGTTTTTGGTTTTTAAAAAATCATTGTGATAAGTTTTTCTAATAAAACTATTACAATTAGTTTTCTTAAATAAAAGCATCATAATTAGTTTTCTTTAAAAAACTATTGTAATTTGTTTTCTGTAAAAACCTTTGTATTTTGTAATCAAAACTATCATAATCTATTTAGTTTACAAAAACCAAGAAAATCAGGTAATCATACTGATGAATCTTTCCAATCCTAAAGGTATTCTTCCATCTTTTAATATTTTACACTATGCAATTATGATAGTTCTTTTAATTATTATTGTTATTATTATTTTATTTTTATAAAAATTTCTATTATGTTTTTCAAAAAAAATCTTTAATTTTTTCCATAGAAGGGGGGGGGGGGCTGAGGGCCAATCATGGAATGAGAAACCCATATTATGTGGGCTTGAAATAATGAAGACCAAGGGAATCACCCTGGATAAGATTCACCCCCTATGGTTTAAGCTGGGACACATTAGTAAGACACAACACCTGAGAACCAGGGACTGCAAGAGAGGCCATATGATCTGCCACTTTGTTCCCCTCGTGCCATGTATGCGAAATACTAACCTTATCATTGAGGAGAGACTTGCACTGTCTAATCATATAGGTAATTGACCAGGGGATGGTGCCTTTATCATGAAGAGCGTCATGGATAATCATTGAGTCCGTTTCCATGTGGTCAATGGAAATTCCCCTACGGCTGCATAAGGATAGGCCTGTCAGTACCGCCATCGCTTCTGCCCGTATAGAGGATCCGCTGCCATAATGCGCTATGAAGGACAGCACCAGACTCCCTTTTGAGTCCTGAATGATGCCTCCACCTCGCATGTCACCCAATACACAGGAGCTATTAGTATTGAGCTTAATTCTGACACTTAGGGGAATCCAATGAACCCACCTTCCCTACTCCTCCTCACTATTCCGGGTGACCCTCCTTAGGGGATCCTACAACACACAAAGAGGAGGCATACCCCTCCCAATTCCCGCAGTTCCAATCAAGTCAATCAACATGCACTGGGTATTAACCACCACAGATCATCCAGTGAAGCTACTCCCCTCATATTTGGCCTGGTTCCTGGCTTGCCATAGGCACCAATAGGCCGCATTGAAGATGACGGCTCGCACCTTCGACTCCTCATATGATCCACTGGCCTCCTGGAACCAGTGCTCCATAAACATATCAACATTTCCCCCTTGGGAAAGGAATCCTATATGAATAACAAATAACTTCCAAATGTGTTGAGACCATTATCCCTCAAAAAATATGTGGTTCATGCTCTCTTTTCTTTTATTCCTTCAGCACTGGAAATAGGACGCGATACTGATTATAATCCGTTTAATGTGATCATCGGAGGGTATAGCTTTCTTGTGAATCCTCCAGGTGAGGAATTTGAGTTTATCCAGGATCTTGTTACACCAGGCCATACTATTCCACCTATCAAGTTTCCCCTGTAGGACGTTCCTCCTACAAAAATCTTTTGAGTTGAACCTCCCTAAGGTGGAAGGAGTATAAACGCATCTGTCATGCTCCGTGTTCATAACCACAGAGTTGAAAACTTCTTGGTGGGAAGCATCCAAGACTGACCTGATGAACAGGGGATACAATCTTGCCTCCCTGAAGGAGATAGTGGGGCCATACATCCTGGGTAGCCCAGCACTTCGCCCGCCCAATTGTGGTTCCAGAATAGGATGCTCCCTTCTCCGATAATCCATTGAGAGGATAGAAGAAGAGTCTATATAATGTTAAACACCAGGGACTATAACGCTGACCCCCTTGCAGTACCATAAACCGTATCAGCCTTATATTGTAACGCCCCGACCCTAGTTACCCAGAGTCGGTGCATTATTACATAACATTGGCATGATCACAAGAAAGATCAAATCTCGAAAGACCGATTGGTTTAGTAGCCTTGGAAACACTATATATATTCATAAGTCTTATATTACATCATAAAATGAAAAACTACTACAACAACATAATGTCTCCACAGTCCACACTATTAACCCCTCATAATATCCCTGCAGGTCATTCATAACTTACTTCTTCACATCCTGGGAAAAATAAAACATAGAAAAGGGGTGAGCTCAAATGCCCAGTAAGGATAACAATATAGCGGAAACTTTCATAAATAAGAATAAACATTTAAGGCAATGTATAACTAAAACAAAAGACTTTCAAACTTGAACTTTCAACATAGTATGTCATAAATAAAATGAAATAATGCCATTTACTTATTCACATGGATATTCTACTAATCGAATAATCACATGAAAAATCAATAACCACTTTCATAATGTTGGAATCCATAATTCCAGACTATCATAACCACATAGCCAAGGCCTCGTGCCAAGACTACAAATAATATTTTGCCAAGGCCTTGTGCCAAGACACTAGTTTGTCTCATGAGACCTACCGATGCATCTAGGAGCTATAGCGGGCTCCACCCGTCACATATTAAGTCCAATGCATTCCCATATGAAAAGGTTTAAACATAACATAAACATTCGTATTAAAACTAGCATACGAAATGTTAATACTTTCACCATAAACCATGAATGGTATAAAAATAGAACATCCACAGTCAAACAAATCACAAAACCTTCAATATAATATAGAAGTTTTGTATCATAACAAATCAACTTTAAATAAGCGTAAAATCCATCAAAGGATGTTGACATAGATGAAATCAATTTTTTTAAAGAAAAATCTCTTTTTATTTTGAAATCATTTAAGATCCATATAAAATAAAAAAATTTCTTTGAAAATTTTCTTATAATCTTGTAAGGGAAGATTTGAAGATTTTATAACGGCGGAAAATAGCCGCACCCGCCGTATAAGTTAAAAAAAAACATTCTTACCTTAATTCTGTCGAAAAGGTTAAAAAGGACCTTGTTTTGAAAACGACGGAAATATTCCTTTATAAACCTATTATAAAAAGTCAAAAAGGGTATAAATGACTTTAACTCATATTCTAGTAAATAGTAAAAATGTTTTGAAATACATTTCGAAGAAACATGGATGTGGATGATAAAGAGATCCCAGTAGATAATTACGTATAAACAACCTCGGATAATGAAGAGATTGTGAAATAAACCCTTACCAATTTGGTAACTTATGAAACATACAACCCATGAAAGAGGTATCATACAATGAATATGTAAATACACATAAATTAAAGTGTATTACACAAAGAATATAATTATGGGCAGTACATACACCACACAAAAGGTAATGGTGGCAATATGGCATGAATCTCACGGGAATAAGGAGTGAGATGAAAACCCCTTACCTTGTAATTTTCCTTGGTTGGGGTAGGTTAACCTCCTGTATAATGGTGAAATAATTGTTATTAAATTATACAAGAATCATATACATTAATATGATATCATATATGATCTTTTAATATTGATTTGGTAATAATATCTTAGTATTATCGTTGTTTCGGGTGTTAACTTACTTGTTTTCTTTTATATGTTTTGTTACGTAAGACATGTTTGTAATGGATAGGTTGTATATTATTCATATCCAGAATGATATCAAGTCCTTAAACATTATTTTTAAATCATCAAATGATAATTATACTTGAATGGATACGATGGAGAATGAATCTCATCGCGTTCGTGGAGACGGTAGTCCGTACGTACGCACGAGCGACAATATTATTCTTTTGATATTAAAATAATATATAAATGGATGGTATATCATATATACAGAATCACTAACATGTTATATTTATTATTTACATGAGTTACACATAATTATTATACCCATCCAAATAATAATATATTGAATAACAATTACACCACGACGTGGAGACGGTAAGCCGTACGTACGCACGTATGGTGACATGTTATTCAAAGGGTGGATAGAATACTGAATATGGTTGTACCATATTTATAATAACATCACAGTATATGTGATATACTGTAGTTATTATTTTATAATGGTAATAACAAAGAAAGAAGAAGTGGAAGAAGAAAGGAACTTGAAAAGGGGTGGTGAAAACATTACCTCTTCTTCGGGTTCTTCCTTTTGATTTGATCAAAAGGGCTCCTTAGGTTGGCTTTATGATCAAAATAAGGCCTCTAGGTTGTATTGAGGGAAGTTGGGAGAGTATTTGGGCAGAGTTTGTCCGAACCAAAAGGCTTTGAAGGTGTGAAGAAATGAGAAGGAGGAGTGCCCTTTTATAAGAGGGGTGAGGGGCACCTTTGGAAAAGCTAGAAATATTAATTTATAATAAATTCATATTCAGTTTCTAATGGCTAAAAAGTTGATTATTCAAAGGTTAATGTGGGGATAGGTCTAAAACCACTCAACCAATAGAATTTAGACAGGTTTGGGTACTTATATTAACCTTATCTTTAAGTATTAACTCTAAGTTAATTAGTTTCACTTTTACAATGTCTCTTTGTATTTTTATATAATATGGTTAATAAACTTACTATATACATCCAAGAGACCCCCAAGTGGTCCATTAATGATGAAACTATCATGATATAAGTCTCTTGGCCGAACCTTAGATTTTTAGGAATTTAATATCAATTAATAATATAATATTTTTTTTAAGAACTCTTTTATGTCAATTTTGACACTATTCAATAGTTTATTTTTGTGAAACTCATAACAGATTTATTACTTCGAACAAAGTCAATTAAATCAATCCTAATATATCATATTATCCTAGAAAATTAGTTTAATTCATTAAAAGTTTCATATTATATTTATTTGGGTATTTATAATATCAATTATTTTAATTTTTCACTATTATAGTAATTAATTCATCATCATTGTGTCATAAATAAATTAAATTATTTAATGTCTAAAAATTATAAATAAAATATCATTATGTATTAAATATTTTTATATTTCTAATGAATATTTATAATCTAAAATCCAACATACATAACCCTATGTAAATATTTTTTTTCTAAAAGATATATGCTTGTGTCATTTTTGTATTCATTTTAACTTAATTAAAATAAAGTGTCCCTATCACCTACAAGTGGCACCATGGGGTCCCAAAATCGACCCAAAGATGCCTATGGTCGAACATGTATCAACCAATAAGTATAGGACACGTTTTAGGGTAATTTAGTATTATTATAATATTATTTTTTAACCCTTATTTACCGGATTTACCCTTAACCATGGTAAATAAAATATTTACCGCAGTAATTATTCAAAATGTCTAAAAATAAAAGTTACCTATTTACACAATTTGAACATCATGATTCCAAATATGGAATCCATTTTTCTAAATTCAAAACACATAAGTGGCAGAAATTAATTTAAAATTAATTCCCGCTGTCAAAACAAAAAGCGTGTTTTTAAGAGATAATAACTATCAAAAGATTGACACTTGTTTATGTTCGGTTTAATTGTAAAATTATGTCCAATGACCAAAATTATATTAAATGGTAAAAATATATTCTAAATATACTTTAAAACCACTCAAATTCATAATTTATCACTATTAATTATTTTGATTAAAAAAGTTGTTTTTAATTAAAATTTAGTAATTTTCACTATTCATCAAAATATGAAAGTTATCCGAAATGTACCAAAATTTCACCTTAGTATAAATTCGATATTCCGAATCCAAAAATGAAGTCCATTTTAAAATATAAAATATATATAATTTCAAAAAGTAGGTATTACTATTCATAACGGCTAGTTTGATTGGTTATGGTGTGTTAGAACTCAGTGTTGTGTACAACACACGCTATCACATTATTCAAAGAGAAGCGTACCGTAGAAGCTTGGGGTGTTACATATATCTTCGAGACATCTGTGCCCCCCCCCCAAGGATCGTTCGTCAATGGCCTCCCATGCAAGCTTCACATGCATGAAATGGATCGTGTCCTCCATACTTCTGACAGTAATTCCCCCTTCACAGATAGGCTGGGCCATATTACCCCACGACACCCACTGTCTCTTCCCCCACCTGAAACATCCCAGATGAAGCGTGCAAGCATCCTGTCAATGAACCTGATAACCCCCTTCGACATGCACGTAGAGGCCAAAGTGTGCACTGGGATTACTGATAGCACACTATTCACTAGGGTGATCTGTCCTCAGAAGGAGAGAAAGTGGTTTTTCTAATTCAAAATGTGTTCCGAGATCCTGTTCACCACCTTATCGAAGTCCCTGTTCCTCATCCATCCTACCGAGATAGGTGTACCGAGGTACTCCATGGAAAAGAAGCCTCTCCCCATTCCCAACACGTTGCCCATCCTGGACGCCCTGATCGGGTTGCATGAGATAGGAACATATAATATACTCTTATCCCTGTTAATGATTTGTACACTCCAGAAGAAGTACTCCATGAGGATCCTATTCAGTGCCTGAAGGGACCTCCGCCCAACATTCATGAAAACAATCGAGTCATTAGCGAACATCAAATGCGACACTGGGGGGAGACAATACTTCCTCTGGTAAGGCACAATGGCCCCTTCATGAACTCCTTTATTGATCATCCTAATCAGAGTGTCATGCAAGATGATGAATAAACTCGGAGAAAGCAGATCACCTTGCCGCAGACCACATACAGTTTTGAAGAATCCACGAGTTCTCCCCATAAAAGACACTACCATCCACAGTGAATAGACACACCTGGAAATAATATTGCAGGACCAGTGAGAAACTCCCATCTTCGCGAGGACTCTTCTCATGAATCCCCATTCCATATTATTGTATGACTTATTCATGTCAAGATTAATTTCCACGTTGGAGCCACAGGATGGGGTATTCAGGTCTCTCAACATCTTCTGTGTCATTTCCACGGCTCCCTGAATCAATCGATCTTTGACAAAGCCATGTTTCTCCAATGCTATCCATTGAGGAAGGAAGATGGACATCCTCCTATTGATGATGCTTTCTAGGAACTTATAATGGAAGTTGCACATGATCACAGGTCGTTAGTGGGAGAGGGAGGAAGGATCTTTTGTCTTCAGTAGGAGAACCAGAGTGGTCATGTATGGAATTCGAGGAAGTCTACCCCCTCAGAAGAAATCCTGTATGGAAGATATAAGGTCTCTTTTCACCTCCTCCCAGGATCCCCTATAGAAGGAACCTGAGAATCCATTGGGCCCTACCGCACTGTTAGGATTTAGGTTCCACATAGCCGCATGCACCTCCCCTTCATCTGGGATTCCTTTCAGCAAGGCATTCTCCTACACAGAGACAATATTTGAGATCCCATCCCAAATCCTGGCCTCCCCCGAAGAGTACACTCTAGGCATGTTTTCATTTGTGCCTGTAAGGATATATTTAAATAACGAGCATTCCAAACCCCCAACCATCTCCGTATCGTCCGAAAACGAACCATCCTCCATTGCAAGATTGGGTTTCACAACACGCATACTCTCCCTAATACATGCATGAAAGTATGCAGTGTTCTTATCTCCTTCCTTCAACCATTTGACCCTAGACTGGTCCCTCGCCTGTCTCTCCTAAATGAGCACCATCTCCACCATATAACTCTTTAAATCCACAAGTTCAACAAAAATCTCGTCATCCCAGCTCTCCACAAGCCGAGCCTCCAATATTTGGATGTCCTGTTTTATAGCCGCCATCTACTGGTCTAGGGGAGGATGAGACCTATCCCACACCAATAGTTCTTTCTTTAAACACCTCAAATTTGAGTGGAGAGACAACCATGCATGGCCCTGAGGAGGCTCGTTCCAGATCCTCTTAACCACGCGATGATAGTCTGGATTGTTCACCCACTAGCTGGAGAACTTGAAATTCTCCTTCGCAACTTCTGTCCTACAAAGAGATAATAGGAGCAGCGAATGGTCAGAGATACTTCATTTCAGGTGGTTAACCTTCACATTTGGATACTTGGAGATGGCGTGGACATTGGAAATGCATCGGTCAAGCCTACTCCAACAACGACTTCCGCCCCTTCGATTGTTGCACCAGGTAAATAGATCACCTGAATAGCCCAGGTCCATTAACCCTTTCCCTACCATAAATTGCACAAAGGACATACTTTAACACCTCACAAATTCACCCTTCCCCTTCCTCTATTTTGGTTTCATGATGATATTGAAATCCCCTCCCACCACCCAGAGCTGGGCCCCCGGGTCGAACCCGTTAACCTCCGACCACAACACCTCCCTCCTATGAGCATCACAACTACCATAAATAAAGGAAATATACAAATATTATCCACCACTCGACACCTTCGTCGTGATATGTTGTTCCCTAGCTTGAATCAGCTCCACTAAAACTTCCCTCTTCCAGAACATCCATATGTGGTTGTTAGACAGGGCCGCATGCATGGACGCATGCATTCTGAGCATACGAGTGAATTCTTGGATCTTAAAAATATTCTGCTTGTGCTCAATAATAACCACCATCTTGACTTTGTGGTTCCTGGCTTCCGAAGTTATAAATTTGGTCTTCACCCTAGGCCTGCTACCTCGGGCATTCCAGTTCATGATAGGAAACATTAAAACAACCCTGTCCTAGCTTTGGCCCTAGGTACTTTGGTCAATTCAGTTGGGAAGGAAGGGATCTCCCTTCCCTGTAGTTTCTTCTTCATCTTCCAGGTGCACACTCCTGGACTTGAGCCCAAGATGATTGAGGATGGAAAGGGTGGAGATTGATGAGCCTTTGGGGAGATCCCACCCACCGCCTTATGAGCCACCTAGGCCGGAGTCACCTCCCCCACATGGCCCCTCTCCTCGGATAGATCCTCTACAACATATCCTTCTCTTCTAGGCATGGATCCGGCCACCGAAGGTGGACGTACTCCGGGGGAGTTTTCTCGAGCATATGGAGAAGAATAGGGCAGCAACATAGGACTTGCCTAAAACTCCACCAGGAAAGGGAATTCCCCTTGGACTCTGGCCTCCTTGAAGTGAGGGACAACACTTGTACTGGAGGAAAATATTTCACCCGGGAGCCTCCAGGTAGGGGGAACACCCTTGGGCACCCTCAGGTGGAAATCTAGAAACCCACCTATCAACTGCAGCTTCCTCGGATATCACTGCTCATCTATACTAGCCATGAGATCCTGAGGGATTCTTTGTGAAGAGAACGGGGCCACAACCCAACTTGAAGATCCTATCGAGCAGTCGGTAGAAGATCCCGACATCATGTGTGGAGGGGAGACTGGGGGGCAGCTAGAGGGTCCACTACTCATAAGTGAACTCAAGGGCGAGGCCGGACCTCGACGAGACAGAGAGGAAACAACGAGATACTTGGGACCAACTACAGTGCGTTGGCTCCCTCCAGGGTGTCTTTTCCGGCAGTTCTGAAGTGAGTGGCCCTACAATAAACAAGACGGAAAGTACCTGGGGAACACCGGGTACACTACATCCTGGTCCCAGACCATGGACTCCAGCACTTTAAGAGTTATCTTCTCCGGGACCAGTAGGGCGAGGTCCAGATCCACGCAGATCTGTGCCACCAACGTCTCCTGGCTGCGGAGAGTATGCTCATCCAAGCAAAGAAAGCCCCCCAAAGCATCCCCTATGGCCTTCAGGAATGCGCCATTCTGGAAAGGGAGAGGGAGACTTAGAAGACTCACCCAGACCACTGCTCAGGGGATTTCCTTCCCCTTTTGAGCCTCCATCGACCACCGGGAAATGATTAAGCGCCAACGGTCCACAGACCTAGGAGCATGACAACAGGCCTGAATGAAATCCACCTCCAAATCCAGCATTAAGTAGAGCGAACTTCTATGCAACACCGAGACATGAGCCTCCCCCTAAAACCCCCAGGAATCCACGAAGAATTTAAAAACAAGAAGAGAGGGTTTCTCAGGCACCAAACCAAGCCATGAGAGTCCATTTCAAGCTATTAGAAGATTCGAAAAACACCGTCACAGGTGCCACCAGCGACACTCACAAGCCTTCCCTTGACACCGAGTGTGAGAACACTCCAATCTTCAGGATCCAAGGACGTGAAGTGCCCAGATTCTACCCACGCAGGAAATCCTTGAAGGATCACACCGCATGACCCAACCTGGGAGGCGAATCCGGGGACCCCCAGAAAGGGGGGGGGGGACCAGCCGTTAGGGGATCGGGATCCTGAACAATTGCTGGCAGAATAGAAGACGCCGCGGGAGGAAGAAGAACTGAGGAGGTAACGGTCAGAAGATTTTAAAAAACACAAGGCGCGTGAGGCGCATTCTTTGTTTCGTCCATCCTCCAACCCATATGATTATCAATCGTCAGATCAAAATGGGTTAAATCTCAACCGTTGAGTTCATCTTGGATGATGAACCAAAAATCCGAGCACCTATATAAAGGGGACCCCTCTTGTGTCCCACATCTTTTTCTCCAGAGTTTTTTCCTCAAGTTGTTGACCTCCTTAAGTCTGAAAGAATATCTTTTTATCCATTTAACTAATCTAAGTCTCAATCCATTGGTTACTGATAAAGATTACAAGAAATGGTTAGTATTTAGAGAGAGGTTAGTTGAAAGAGATTTTATGAGAATTATGATTATTATTTGAAGAAAATCATAGATTTACAAGGTTGGGAGTCGTTTTGTGTAGAAAAATCTGACAAGTAATTTGATTTATTTTATCCATACCTTGTTTGTGATTTTTATGCTTCAGTCAAGTTTTTCAAGGAGGATGGGATATAAAAACTTTCTTTCTCAATATACGGAAAGAGATACAAAATTTCATATAATAAATCTATGAGATTAGTAGGAATATCATCAAAAGGAGTAGCTTATTGTCCTTCACATAAACTTCTAGATGATCTTGGATCCTTCAATAGGAATAAGAAAAAAGATTATTTGTTTGATCATTATAAAAAATTTAGGAAAGTTTTACACCAGACTCTAGATAATCAAATTGTTTCCTTATGGATGCAAGGGTTTCTCATACCAAGGAAGAGAGACTGAGATACCCTAAAAGGTTCTGATGTTTTCATATTAGATTTTCTAGTAAACACGAGAAATATAGAATTAGTGGGTTTCATCTTATTAACCATGAATACTATCAAATCAGACACAATCAAGTCATATATCATCATGTTTTTAGCCTTATTAAGTAAATTTGTTGAAAAATGCATGGAGTTTTTCAAAATTCCCGACAAATACACTATGATGAGAGAAAATATATCTTTCATTAGTGATAATATGATGAACCAGATAAGGTTTTAATTTTATAGGAAATCAAATAATTTTTTTGAAAAGGTTGGTGATGACACATCGGAAGTAGAACCATCAAGGAAAGATGAGAAAGTTAGAAATAAGAAAAAGAGTAAGGTTGAGACCTCCCCACCAAATAAAAAAAAGAAACAAAAGAAAGTTCTTGATGGCATGTTTGAAGAATGGATGAAGAAGAAATATGAGAAGAAGTTAGGGGATCCGATAATTGTAATTGACCCAGCAGAAGCCAAGGAATTGAAGATTCGTGCTGACAAGACATCGGAAGAGGAAACTAAAATAAAGAAACAAAAGAAAAGACTTAAAGATGCTCAAATTTTTGAAAATTTGTTGAAGGGTGTTGAAAAATCTTCTGAGAATTTAGTTCTACCTACTTCCCAAATCGATCAAGTTAACCTAGATGTAGTGTTAGTTTTTCAAGAAACCATCATTTTACAAGCTAAAATTCCCTCTATCACAGAAAATGGAAAAGTAAAAGTTCTTGATGAAGAATCAGTCTTGTTCCTTCCTAAAAATCAATCGAAACTAAAGGTGACTTGAGAAAAAATACACAACTCAAGGAGGAGATAGATAGGACTATTATTAGAGAAGATAGAGGTATAAATAGAAATGTAAAAGAATCAAAATAAGGAGAAGTGGAAAATGGAAGTGAAGAAGGTGAATACAAAGAAGTAGTTAAATAAGAAGAGATTGAAGAACATGTGAAAGAAAAAGAAGAATAACTAGAGAATGAAGATAAAGAAGGTGAGAATGAATAGGAAGATGAAAATAAAAAACCTCAAACCAAAAAAGATTCATCAGAGTTATCCTCATCAACTTTTCCCTCCAACACCGATAATAAAAGTAAAAATGAAAGTTCTAAAGAATAAGCATCGTCATCAGAGGAAGCTATGTCCTCATTAAATAAAGAAGATGATCAGAATTCAAAAACTAAAGCTGATAACAATGTTAGAGTTGATAAAGATGCTAAGATACTAGAATTATCTAATGATAAAGAAGTTGATGATAGGAAAGTTGTAAAATTGGTTTCAAGAAAAGAAAGGAATAAATGAAAGGAAGTGGAAACTAGAACAAGTAGAACCAAACCTCATGAGATTCAAACTGAACAATCATATTCAATCAAAAAAATTTCTTTAGAAATAGTTAATTATATCATCCAAGCTTTGAAAAATTAGAAGGCACCATCCCTTACTTTACAAATCTGGAATATCAGTGTCAGCTCCTTCAAGAAAGTCTTAATGAAAAATCAGAGTTGATTAAGATGTTAACTGAGAAAGTTATTTGGTTCAAATCCCAATTGAAAGTTTTTTAGTAAAGCTCTCAAACTCATAATAATTCATTTAATCAAATGGTGAAGTGGTCTCACCAAGTTGATAATGATCTTAAGATCTATGATGAGAATTTTGATGATGTGAAGAATCTTTTGAATGAATCTGTTGAATCTTTTAATCAGTTCACTAAATACATGACAGAAAGGGAGAAGTTTGTAGAATAGTTCAAAGATTCAACTGATAATCATATTGAGGAAGTAAAATTTCTAAAAGGAAATATCCTATATATGTAGTTGGAGCTGACTAGACTCAAATCTCATGATGATAAAGTTATTGGACTAAGGAATCAAAACAAAGATTTGTCTAAAAATTTTTGGATTCAGGAAGAGAAAATAGAGAAGCTGGAGAAGGATATACATGATTTTGAGAAGATCAAGGTGTTTATAAAAACCTTGATGAAGGAAGACTGGTTTTTTTCTTTTGAACTCTTGTTGTATTTTTTTTGTAAAAAAATTGAATAGTTATTTATGAATGAATTATCTCTTAATCCAATTACTATTTGTATGAATGTTTTCTAATTATTATTGGTTGAATGTTCTTTTATATTTATTTTATGGATGATGAGTTAGTTCAATATATTTTTTCATATATTTGTTTATCTAACTTTTCACAAAACTTCAGATTCATTCCCTATTTCTTTTTGAAAATTACAAAGGGGGATAATTTTATAGAAATGGGGATAAATCTTTATGGGGCATGTTTTCTTCACAAAGGGGGAGAAAATTTAATAGAGGATAATTTCATATTAAGGGGGAGAATATGATCCTTAGAGTAGAAAGATGTTATCCTAAGGGAGAGTTAATTGAATTCATTTTTTTTCTCCATCATATTCAAATGATTTATAAACTCAGGGGGATCTAAGGTTCAATGAATAATTTTGAATACGAAGTACATAAAAGAAATGGACTGTAAGTTTTTCAAAGTTATTTTTTCATTTAAGACTTGTGGTTTGTGCTTTCCAAAAAGAGGGAGATTATTGAGTCAGAAATTCTTATTTTTTCCTTTATTTTTGTTTTGGAAATCACAAAATCTTTCTTAAAAATGATTTACTAAATTTTTATGTCTTAAGTGTTTTAGAATGTTTTTTAGAAAACATATTCTTTTAACACACTTAGAATAAGTTCTAAAGTATTACAAATATTAACTCCACATTCTTCATTACGATTATCATAATGAGTATGCATCTGATAAAAATTAGACTCTCCCTTACCAGTATAGATGTTAGACTTTCTATCAAGACTATCATAATGAAAAAGTCTTAACAATTAGATTAATACCGGTACTGATAACATTAGACTAATACTCATAAGGTATTTCATAATGATAATCATAAGGAAGTCCATAAAAATGACTTAAAGTTTATAATAATATTCATAATACTTGTTTATAATGTAAATAATACTATTTAAACTACAATGGTGTAAACCAGTATGAAATTAGACAATTAGTTACAATAGATTTGTTGAAGTTCCAGGTGTCCAAGTCGTTGCGACAAACTCAGAGAAATATAACCATTGTGAGAGAAATATGACCATTGGGAAGATGCCTATAAATACCAAGTCATTCAAAGAGTTTAGGGAGGCCTCTATAGTGTTACATTGCTGATAAATTACTATGAGAGATATTTTTTCATTTAAAATTTCTCGTTGTGTGAGATATTTGAAGATTGTTGAGCATTAACATCTTGTTCCTTGTATTTGTAATCATTTTAGAGTTTTGTGGTTATAAGGAAACCTTTTAAGGTTGTATCCTTATGAAATTTTTTTAATTATAATTTGGGTTTGATATGTGGTTATGATTGAGGGATACCAAGGATAAGTAGATAGATAATTCAATCATCATGTCGAGGTATTACGGGGATAAGAAGACATAGCTATTCTGATCATTGTATTGAGGGATTCCCTGGTAAGGGAAGAAAAAATTTCTTGTAAGTATAAAATAAGAGATACCTTTATTTTGGTTTATAGACTACCCTCCTCTTAAGGTTAAAAGAGTTATATTTTTTATAGCTTGAAAGTCATTCATTCTTTTGTATGCTATTGTATAAATCGTTTCTTATAATTTTTTAATATTGCAATGCACTTTTAATATAAAGTGAATAATTGTATTCATATTTCTATTCAGATTATTTTATCGTAATTACTTTGATTATGATTCTTGTACTCTAATTAATAAAATCCATAGTAATTATGATATTTGATAATCAAATTTAATCATATTGATCCTGAATACGATTTAGTGACTTAGTTCATAGGACTAGGGCCAAGTCTGATAAATCAACTAAAAGAGTCTTTGGGTTTGTTTAGTTTAATTCTCTTAAACTAAGTATTTAAAACTACAATTCACCCCCTTGTAAGTTAGCCATCAAAATCACATTCTTATGATCCTAATTAGTATCTTTTTATATATTGATCCAACAGTTTCTTCTTGGGTTGGAAAAAGGATTTGAAAAAGGATTTTCATGTGAATGATTTTTGAAAATATTTTTAAATAACCATAGATGATTTAATAATGAAATTATTGTTTTGAGATACAACAAAACATTATTTTCATTACTATTGAAGCAATATTTAGCTGTAAAGACAATCATATTTATGTAATATTAAATAAAAATTGAGAAAATGCAAAGCAAAAAAATTATATAACTTTTAATGTTGGATTGAATCATATTTATGTTGAATTTGTATCATATCGAATGAAGACCCTACTCTGGTCAATGACGAAGTTGGGTGATGTTTAATTTTAATTATACTTGTTTTATTAACCATTTCTATCTTTATATCTGAATACACAAGGAGAATAGTGACAATCCAATACCTATGGATAAAAGTTTTATTAATTTACCTTGAAACACACCTTGGTATGCTGAGGGGTTGGAATAATTTTTAGATTATGAAATTGAAAACTGATCAGTGGATGATAGAATAAAATGTTTGTATCCTGATTACAAATTAAAGTGATAGTTGAATAGAAACAAAGTATATGAGAATTTTATATTGAAATAGTTTCTTGCTCGATATGTATGTTGGATTTGTAATGGTGAATCAAATGTTTTAGAAATTCAAAATAATGAAAATTGTGTCAACAAAATTCAAAGTGACCCGCCAGAGGAGAATTCAGTTTGAAATTTGATAAATGATGTGTTTGGATTTATAGGATACAATGTATAAGATTTTAATAGATCAAAAAAACCTTTAGTTGATCCTAATTAGGTTAATCTTACTCAAAAATTCTATGACAAAAAGAAAATGATTTTTATGAATTAGTTGAAAACGAAAAACAAGAATTGTATGAAGGGTGTGCCATGTATTTGAAGCTGTCTTTTCTACTTAAGTTGTATCATATCAAGTGTCTCTATAGAATTATTGAAAAATAAATGTCCATAATTTTAGAGTTGTTTCATGATGAATTTAGTGAATCTAAGATCTCTAAATCATTCAATGAGATGAAGAAAGTCATCAATAAACTTGGAATTGATTATAAAAAGATACATGCATGCCCTAATGATTACATGATTTATTGGGGAGAAGAGTCTGATAAAGAATAATGCATATGATTTCATACAAGTACATGAAAGTCAATGAACAACAATGAGAGTATAAATCAATGCAACCCTAGGAAGAAATAGAAGAAGAAAACTCCTACAAAGGTATTGAATTACTTTCCTCTGAAACCATGCTTGCAAAGATTATTCATATTGTCCAAGACTAAATACAACATGAAGTGGAATGCTCAGGATAATAATGATGGCTTAACAAGACATCAAAAATATTCAACATCATGGAAGATGTTTGATTCATTATATCCAATTTTTTCTTCAGATCCTAGTAATGTATGTTTGGGATTGGCTTCTGATGGTTTCAACCCTTTTGGTAATTTAAGTACTAATTATATCATTTGGCTAGTTGTTTTAATCCCCTATAATCTACCTCAATAGATGTGTATAAAGAAGACTTTTTTCATCATTTCGATAATTATTCTTGGAAATAAAATTCTTGGTAATGACATTGATGTGTACCTTTAACCTCTAATCAAAGAATTGAGAGAATTATTAGATAATTACATGAAAAAATGTGACGCTTAAATAAGAAAACTATTCAAAATGTATGCTGATTTAATGTGTAAAATTAGCGACTTTAATGTACTAGGAAATTATCTAGTTGGAACACTCATACTGGTTTGGCTTGTCTAGTTTGTAATTTTGATTTTGAACCTCAATGATTACCTCATAAAAGAAAATGGTGTTTTATGTGTCATCATTGATTTCTTAACGCTTCTTATAAATTCATGTTTAACAATAAATGATTAAATAGATATATTGAATTAATAAATCCACTAAATGTGTTATCTAGTTCAAAAATATTAGGAAAATTAATGAATTTCACTGAAGAATTTGGAAAATGTCATCAGTTTATAGAAGGGGTAAATGGTACGAGGTACAATATTTGAAGTTTCTAGAACACAACAGTAGAAAAGAAGAGTATATTTTTCAAAATTCCTTATTTGGAATTTAATTTTATACGTCATAATCTTGGCGTAATGCATATTGAGAATAATGTCTGTGATAATGTAATTTTTACATTGCTTAATGAGCAGGGTAAATCGAAGGATTGCCTTAATGCTCATAAATATTTAAAGTCAATGAATATAAAGCATGGTTTGTGGGGAAATGAGAATGAAAAGTATCCTTAGACCATTTTTACAATGAAAAATCATGAGAAATATGTATTCCTTCAAACTTTAAAGAATGTAAATATGCCAGATGGGTATTCAAGTATCCAATGGTTCTTCTTTTTGCAAGTATATACTCATATTCATATTATTTATGTGTAGTTATTTTTTCTATGTTAAAAGTCAAACCTTATATATTTTTTTCTAGATAATTAATGTTGAGAATTGAGCTAAAATATCAAATTATTTGAAGTTTTTGGCTCGAGTTCCTCTAAGGTGGGCTAAGAGATTCGATTCCTACAATATTCATGGATTTAAGTTTCATACAATTTATTGCGAAGAAGACTTGAAAACTCAAAATAGTGGTGTATTTACACTTATAAAGGTCATATACTATGAAAAAATGAATGATATAATTGAATTAAACTATCATGGTCAGTTATCAATTGTCTTATTCAAATGAAAGTGGGTCAATGTTGATAGGGGTATAATGAAAGATTCTCTACATTCTACTTCTATCAAATTCTCTCAATTGATCCATACTAGTGATCATGAAGAGCATGATACATTTATCTTGGATTCACAAGATAAAATGGTTGATTATGTGAATGATGAAATACATGAAGGTTGGAGTATTTTTGTACACTTAAAGTAGAGAGACTTATATGATATGGGAAATGAAGATCAATTTGTACTTTGTGAAAGTGAGCCTCATCAACCAAAAAACATCGAACAGTTTTTCCTGACAATATAAAAATAATAAAACTTTCAAGAGAGGGTGAAAATGAAGCACTAGTCACAATGAAGGTTGATAACAATTAAGACAATGAATATGAAGATAATTCAATGTATAAATTGGAAATGAAAAAATATTCCAATTTCTCATTGATAAGTGTTTCATAAATATATACATTGTTCTAGTTTTTTTTTAAAATATTTTAGTTTTGATTTTTTATAAATTTAATATATCTAAACCATTTGAATTGCAGTAATTCTATGAACAAAAAAATTTTAGAATCCCATCCAATCAACATCTCGGAGCATGCCACTACTACCATAAACTTTAGTGGATCTGAGTGATTCCATTGTACCCGAGAATACTAGTAATCCAGCTGTTTCCCCATATGTTGTTGGTAGCCCACTGCCCGATTCACCTCCAATAATGGAGTAGTTGGTCACCCCTCCATCTAGGGGATATTAGTGAGTTATAATTACTGGTATGTATGTCATTATAAAAAAATCCTATATATTTTATTAATTATTTAATTCATTTTCCAAACAGATAAAGACAACTATAGAAGGGATACAAATATGAACACGATAGATGTATGATACCTGGAGGACTTCAATATTATTGTTCCATTTAATGAGTCCAGGGTGCCTACTGGTGACGCTGCCAGAATCTATGGGTAGATTATTGGGTAGCTTGCTTGCAAGATTATGAGATTTCCCATTAATTATAAATATTTAAGGCATATTTCTATAGTTTAAAAAAATGAGGTCTTTGATACTCAAGTAAAGGTAATATTAATTTAACATTCCTCTATAAAAAATTTAAAAGACATGAGTAATTTTTTTAATATACTTATAAAGCGTTATACTTTTTATTTCTAGATTCTTTTTCATTTTAATGTCCCTGACTCCATTTCACATCCATGGACTTTGAAAATTTGGGGTAAGAAATTGAGAGATTTTAAATAGAGATTATGACATGAGTTTAATGACGCATCTCTGAGCTTGTGATAGATGGATGAGAAAGTGCCTAAAGTCATTTCCCATGAGAAATGAAAGATGTTTTTCAATATTAACATAGATGAATCTCATGAGGTAATTGCATATTTTACAGTATATTAATAATATAAACATAATAAAAATATAATTTTTATTAATGTTTCTATTTTTGTAGGAATTATCTAAAAAATATTCTGAATTATGAGAAACAAGTCATTACTCACATCGTTGAGTCTTAGAGTGTTCCAAGAAAAAGAAAATTTTTGATTTGTATTTTATTCATTATTATTTACATCATTTTATTATAATTCAAGGTTTTTTTCTAACTTGTTTATATTTTTTTTATAAAGGCTAACGAATTACGTCACTATGTTGGATGGACAGAGATGTAGTTTAAAGTGCATAGGAAACCCGATGATAGTTTTTTAAATGATCCTATCAAAGAATTTGGAGTAAGTACTTTTCATTACCATTTCATGTTATTTCATTACTATAAAAACATAATAATGAAAAATATATTATAACAACAAACAATCCTTAAACCTTAATTAAATGGGGCTTGTAGATGCATTTTCAGTATTTTAAAACACTAAAACATTCATGTAATGGTCAAAACCATAACAAAAGACCTTAAATTGATGTGAAATTATGAACTACTAGAAAAAAAATCTATACCCGTGGTTTTAAACCGTGGGTATAACCCCTAAAAACATAGTTATAGGCTATACCCATGGTTTCAGAACCATGGCTGATGAAGGCGTGGGTATAGACCTATACCCACAATTTCTATTCAAATCATGTGTACAAGACCTAAAAATTCTATAATACCCATGGTTTAACTAAAAACGTGGGTATAGATCTATAACCATGGTTTTGGTAATAATGGGTATATATTATCCCAATAGAAAACCTATATGCACGGTTCTCTAAACCGTGGGTATAGAATCCTATCCCCATTTGGAAGATATAACAACACCACCTCTTCCACCAGCTCCTAAACCTGTAAATCAAATAAAATAGACAATGCAGTATAAATATTTTATATTTAACATTCATCCAACTGCTTCTAATAATTTTCAAACTATTTTCAATACTAAAACATACATATACATCCATAAAATCAGTCAATTCAAGTCATTAAACAACTTCCACATGTTTTTTATTGTTAAGTAAAAAATGGAGGGTATTAACATCTCCCCCATTGAAAAAATCCTCATCCTCATCACCATCACCAACATAATCATCACCATCAGCAATATCCTCATCACCAACAACATCATCTGAAGCAGTGACAACATCATCAACATCATCATTGCCACCACCATTAGCTCCGCCAACATTAGGACCCTCATTGGTATCATTCATGGCATCATTTAAAGTGCACATTCATTACATATATAAATCAATAGTATTAGAATCCTCTGATTAAAGTTATTGACTTATAACTGACATAACTTTCAGGAAGTGTTTGATGATCATATTACTTATTTCACGATCTTGTTTACTTATTTCACACTCCTGTAAAGCTATTTTTTCCCTCAGTTTCTTTTACATAAGCGCTTTTTATCTTGGGGGTATGAGAGGTTTGAGAGGATACCAATGAGGACCAATACCTAGAGGGTACAATGTTTTTCTCTGGTCGACATCAGACTCTCCTCTGATGCTCCTCACCTAATAATAGTCTCAAATGATCTTTTGGACCGAAGTTGTTATCTTCTTTAGCATCAAGGGCCTCCAAGGAAGTCTATTGAAAATATAAACAAGATATTTAATTATTAATTTCATATAAATATTTGAAATATAAATAAAAATACTTACAATATTTTCTTATGTTTGTGAATTTACTACACTTCCATCCTTTTTCTTCCAACTCGAGCAAAATAATTTTGATCGAGGCACATAACCTTCAATGCCCAATACTGCTTACTAAAAATGAAATTGATTAGTATACACATATTAAAAATATAAATATTTTATAATCTTAAATAATAATAAAAGGTAATAACTTTTAAATGAATGAAAAATTTATAAATTTAAACATGTGATAAGCATTGATGAAAATTTCATAAATAAAACCTAATAATAAAAATTGTATAATTTTAGCTACTCGTTATGAAAATTCCATAAATATCATATATTATTTAGTGCTAAACATGGAAATAAAATCCAACTGAATATTACCAACATTCATTCAAAATGATTATTACCATTGTAGAAAAATAAGCAGGAGACTTTCTAAATCACATGAGGTAAGAAAGGTTCATAGAAGAGGAATTACAATGATTTGAAGAAGAAAAAATCACAATATAATACATATAATATGTTCATAATTTCATATATATATATATATATATATTAAAATTAACATATTTAATATTGAATACAATATGTAACTTATAGAGTTGAATATGAATAAAGGGAACAATGATGTTGAGAAAGGTTATAATAATTAATGTCAACATTTTAATTAGATAAAGGAAGGTGTATCCTAAGTCATCTAAGACATGAAAACTATATCATATTTCCAAGAGGACATTTTCATGTTAAAATATCATTGTATATCATGTTTTAAAAAACAGTTATCTTATTGTTCAATTCTTGATGCAAAGATACATTGTATCATGTTTAAAATTAACGTTTTTATAGTATATCATAATTATTTAATATCATAATAGAATATAAGTCAGAGAATTACAATATAAAAAATTAATTATGAATAACAAAATAAGACATGAAAATATATATAGCTAACTGAGTAACAATGTAAATATATATATTATTTCTATTCATATTAAATTTCCTGATGCTTCTCACACCCGGGCATTGTAGTGTGCCCCAATGTGTGTACATATGTCATTAACTCTTTATTCTTTTTGTTTTTTCCTGATGCTTCCTAAAAAAAATCAAGACAACTAATAAGAATTAAATTCTATATAAAAACTATTAAATATCAAGAATACCTTAAACTCATTAGTCTTCAAATATATGATCATTTTTTGATATTGTGTTTCTGGACAGTCGGGGAATACGGGTACACCCTCTAAATCAGAACCAACTCTTCTCCTCCAACCAACATATAAATCATGCTTGTATGATCACTATAACTCTCCAAGATCCATCAAACTTTCAACCTTATAAGCTTCACTATCGGGAAAGTTAAACTAACTCTGCAACAAACATGTTAATTCATATAAATACAATAATAATATAGATAGAAATTTATAAAATTTTCTTACCCATAATTGTGCCCATGATTTTTACTTGATGTAATTATTGAGATGTCTCCATGAGACCGGTTCCACTGGAATGATATTGTAGTACTTGGATAAAGTGTACTTGAAACTTCTACACTACCTGATATTTTTACCTATCATATTATTTTCTTCATTGTAATCCACCATTATTTGTGTTTGACGATTCCAGGATTCCCGCATATGAGTGCACCCACATCACCTACTAAAAGATCCCACTGAATAAGATAAAAGGGAGAAAAAAGAAGAAGAATTAAGTCACGATACAATAATAAAAAAATGAAGTGATATAATTTGACATATTTATAATAAAAAAACCTGACACAACCTGCTCAATAGGCTCTAATGAATCCATGGGCTATCCTAGATCAATAGCCTCTTAAGGATGTTCCTGTTCCAATGCATTCTCTAGGCGATCTGCATATACTTGAGTGAGAGCTGAAGGAATAAAATTATCAGATCCTGGATGGATATAAGGAATTATATGTGATGTATACATGACATGATATGGGTATTAGGGTTGGAGATACATCAAAATATATGGAAATAGTGAAGGTGGCACCATACTTGCAGGAAGTGTAGACATGATATGGGAAAACGAGGCTAAATGAGATGATGATGGAGGATTGAGTAGGAACATCCCTGCAGGTAGTGTAGACATGGTATGGTAAGAAGAGACTAAATGAGGTTCTAATGGAGGCATGTCTGGGAATATCCCTAGAGGTTCAAGAAGAGGATGGAAAGATGTGGTAGATGGGGTGTTGTCTATTGGGTCGGGGTGGGAATGTGTAAGACAAGTGATCTGTATATGTCTAAGAGCATCCCTGCTCAGACCCATGCTGGTAGGATGAGGAGAAGTCAAATATGGTGTAACTGAATATCTCTAAATAAAATTTGATAAAGAATATTAAAATGGAATTATATTTAATGAATAAAAAAATATTAAAATTATTATACTTACTAAGGGAAGCAGAGGAGCCAACCCACGCTCACACCTCTATTGATCAACATAAAATACTCACTTCCTTCGAACTTCTTTAATAATATGCATAATAAGGAAATGTATAATTTTTAGAAACAGTTTTTAAAAATCACGCATACAACTTAGAAGTCAAAGAAGTCATAAAAAATTTCATAACATGTTTTAGTAACAATAATTTAAAACCAAGTTGTACACTTTCTAAAATCCCATTTTAACCCTGGTTTTCTAAATTGAAATAAATCTAATAAAATTTAACAAAACCAAACAATACTAAAATATACATATCATTCCAAACTGAAACAAATTAATGTAATTATAGCAATACCATCCTAAGAAACTCATGTCAAGGTAAAATAAATTAACTGTGAACATATATGGTTTCTTCCATATATTACCCACCACTAATTCAAGTTCAAAATCAACTCTCAAAATGGGTTAATTTGAGTCATCAAATGTAATATTTTTTCAACACCAATGGGGGCATCAATGGTGTCAATTTCTTCCCCAATATCATGAAAAATATGTCTTGGGATTACTTCATTAATGACACCGTAATCAGGTCTCAGATGATCTTTCACATAAAACACTTGTTTTTTCCATTGATGCCAAAATATATAGTTCACCGGTAGCCAAGAATTGAATCCTGTCAATAAATATGAATCTACAATCATCAATAAATGTACCATGTCACGTCATTGAATCAAACCATTCACATTTCATCATAGTGACTTGACCTTGGGAGTAGTAATCCAATAACACTATTTTCTCAAAAAGTCTATTCTAATACATATATTCATATCAAGGTTGACTATATGATGCACTGACATAATGTTCAGTTGTAATAGTTAACATAACACCATCATGGCATGTTCTCATTTTCACCACTCGATCAACTGTAAAAAATTTATACCCATTGATTATTAAATATTTTCATTCACGAACCAAGGAATTGGGACCAAAATCCAATGCTCTTAATTCTTCTGAAACACAGTCAATAGGTAAACTCAATACCTAAAATATATATGAATAATACAATTAAATGGATATATATTATAAGTTAATTAAAGTAACAGTCATACCTTTGATTTCAACCAAGCAGGAAACTCTTCGCTATGAAAAGCCTCCCTCCTTCTCAAAGGTAAAGATCAATGAACTCTACTAATAATTTATTTATGTTCACTATATAAAATGATAATAAAATTATAAGGTATATGTGAAATGACATAGTATGAGATAACATATAAATATCCAAATTACTTACTTGATATAACCATCAAACAAACCACAATTAAACAAGACTGTGCGATGTGCCATATTCCGCTCTTCAAGGCTCAATGTAACCAATGTATATGACCCAATAATTCCTTCTATTTTGGGAAGAGATGGAAATGAGGCCTCAATTTCACCATAATTATCATATTAATTTCTCATTGGTATGTTATGTATTATTCTCACATCATACAAATACATTGAACAAAAATACACACATTCTTGAGCCAGATAACCTCTCATAATTGAACCTTTAGGATAATTCTTGTTTTAGACATAAGATTTAATTATAAACATATTTATTTCAGTAGGATACATCCAAAAAAAATCAATGGGTCCCCCAAGAAGTGTTTTAGTTGGATGATGAACTGTTAAATGCAACATGCAGGTAAAAAATGAGAGAGGAAATTTTTTCCAACTCACACAAAATTAATTGCGCCTATTGCTACATTTTTATCAAGACTAACTTAGATAACCTTTTATCCCAAAGGTCTCTAAAAAATGGAACAAGCTAATAATTATCCCCCTTACATGATTGGATAGTAAATGATGAATTTTTATTTGAATCAATTCATGAAGAAGGATGTGATAATCATGTGTTTTTAGGGATTTTAGTCTCAAATACCTTCTATTGACTTGTTTAGATGTATTTCTAAAATATCCATCAGGAACCTTGACATTATCCAATAATTTTAGAAATTGATTTTTCTCTAACGGTGTAAACATATAAGAAGCACAAGGAACTTCCCATTTATTTTCACTGATACACACAAGATGGATTTTTGGTATAATACCCCAATCCATCAAGTCCTGATGAGATCAAAAGTCATCTTTGGTCTTCCCCTTAATATTTAGAAGAATTAAAATCAACATTTCACATATATTTTCCTCAATGTGTATTACATCTAAACAATGACGTAATAAATTGGTAGACCAATATGGAAACTCATGAAAGATACTTCTCTTTTTCCAATTGTAAGTGACTCTAATGTTAGCATTATTTCTCTTTTTAGATTTCATTTAAAATTTTCCTAATTAAAAACTGAAATATTTCAATTCATTAAGCACATCAGTTCCAAATATACGTTGATGTGGTTGTTCAGTGTCAACATTATTATCAAACCTCCAACGATTCTTCCTATATTGATGATCCATTGGCAAGAATCGTCGATGCCCCATGAAACTGAAACTACGACAATATTTAAGCCTTCTCGGTCATGTATTCTTCATAAAAATAGGACATGATAGTTTTCACTTCGTGCTCCAACTAGAAATCATTTCATAAATAGGGAAATCATTTATAGTCCATAGAAGGGAAAACACATCTAAAATATACTTTTAAAGAAGCATTTGATGTTCCCAGACCCATAGAAATCACATGGGACCACCCTTTCACCCTTTCACCCTTTGAGATAAGACAACTCCAACTGTGAAGTTTGTGTAACGACTCAAATACAAAGCCCCTCAACTGGTTCCCCGTGCCCGGTTCTCCACATGACCTCAAGCGCATTTCCCCAAATTTCAGAGGCTGCCGACTAGCAGTGAGGGCCTTGGTAAGTTATTGGGGAAAATATGCCCTCATTTGGTAAGGTATACAAGGTACATGAAATAACAGTCAATAGAAGAAGCAGTAAACAACATACAACAACTGGAAATAAACAGTAGAAGCAATGTATAATATAATAATGATTCAGCATGGTACATGTATCTAAGGAAAGCAGAAAACAAAACAACATGCTGAAATACAATTGAGAACAAAGCACTAAAAGTAAACAGCAACTCCAGCAACATCGCAAGCCTAAGCTCGGTCCTATACTCTCCAGATCCAACCAGCAATCATGTACCTGAAGTAGAAGGGACCCAATCCCTATCCAAACCTACAACCATATAACCTGTTTGGGAAAAAAAGTAGGACTCAAACAGGGTGTGAGACTAATCCCAGTAGGCAATCACCACAAGATCTGTGCCCTATTGTCAGTGAGAAATATAACAAAAGTAAAGGAAATAAATGCAGTAGAGAAACATTACTCTAAATTAAACAATACTAACAATGTCCATTCACATTTATTTATTAATTTAATACAATCATTTAATTATTAACCAAGGAATCTAGCAAATAGATCTATATTTCCAAGGAAAAGAAAGTAACACAACATGTATCTCAACAGACTACCTAAACAACAAGCAGTACAAAACCCAAGCTTATTCTTTGGCTTGGTGGACTCATCACAACCAACCAACAATATTTATGGTGAATCTATGGGTGGCTCACACTGGAAAACCCCTCTATTAAAGTAAACATACAAAGGCACAGACACTATGGGAAGCTCTCACCATCAATTCCCCTGCAGTCTTGCAACGATAGTTATAGACTCTCTGAGGAATCACTTACATCTAATTCCCCCTATAGTCTCGATACATAACTAAGGACACTCTAAGGAAGCACAAAGTCCCATTCCCGTAGGTCCTACGAATGATACTAATTTATAACAGACTCTCTAGGGAAGCCCTTAATCGTCAATTCCCTCTTTAGTCTACCACACCAGGTTCCCACAGCCCTAAGTAGTGTAGTTGTCCGTAATCGACTGTTAGCAGCCCAAAGTAAGCTCAATAACTACTTGGATAATAGCTACAATGCATCAAAGAATATAAACAGTAGGCAATACATGCAATCAACTATATCAAGGCAAAAAAGCAATGTAATAAGGTCTGCCTCACAGGCAACCTAAGCCAAATGGTGATAAACAACCAAAACAAGGGAAACACCCAAGGGGTGATCCTCAAACATGATAACAAGAAATTATTAATCATATAATAACCTCAAGAATACAAGAAATATAAGGAAGATAACAATACAGGATCAAAACCCTAACCCGAGATACCCGATACATGGGTATCCGACACTTTTGCACTAAAAACTCAAAGACAATCAATGTAGGGAAACAAACCACCTACCTCGATCCTAGGAGATAGATATACTTGAACCTCAGACCGTGAATCATCCTATAACGGAGAATATATGCAAAAACATCTAAAAAGTTTAACCTCAGATAACTCTCACAAGATAAGGAATCAGGAAATGTGACTAAAGAAGAACCAAGAACTCACCACTACGATTCTATTGCAACTGATGGCGTTCGATTCGGATCACTGGTGACAAATCAGTGGCTGAGAGAAGATTCGGCCTCCTCGGATGATCTAGACATAATTAGGCAGAGAAGAAGATGAAAAAATGTTTAAGACATGACCCCGATCCGATTAATGAAATAAAAAGAAAAGTACATGACATGTACTTCATGAGTACACAGCGTGTACTTGCCCTTTTTGTACACCGCATTAAGCGACCTCCACATCACTGCTACACACCCTGTGTGTGGCCCGGACACAGCCAGCACACAGACTCACACAGAAGAAAAGTACATGGCGTGTACTTATAAAGTACACAGTGCGTACTTAGAAAATTTCAAGATTATTCTATTCTTCATCTTTTTCTAAAAAACGACCAGAAAAAGAAAAACATACCTTAAAAGAAAGTTCAGGTTCTTAAAAACTTCCCCCCTTAAATAAATTCATCCCTGAATTTCCCTAGAAAGGTGGCAAAGAAGAAACCTCAAACAACTCTATCCACTGTGATCGCATATCGGCCTCCCTCTCCCAAGTCTCGTCCTGCACACGGCCATGCTGCCATAGCACCCGTACCAGAGGAACAGACCGACCACGGAGTATCTTTGCACTACGATCAAAAATCCTGATAGGATGCTCCTCGAATGATGCATCCTACTCCAGCTCACCTTCCTCAGGTTGAAAAACATGAGACGGGTCTGATAAATAGCAGTGAAGCTGAGAGACATGGAAGACGTCGTGCATAGCCTAGTACTTCTGAGGTAACTGCAACCTATAAGTAAACAACCCGACTCTCTCTAGAACCTCAAATGGCCTGACGTATCTCAGTGAAAGCTTACCCTGTCTCCTGATCCTCTTATGTCCCAACCTCGGGGTAACACGTAGGAAAACCTGACCCCCGACCTTAAACTTTAGAGGTCATCTCCGCTGATCAGCATAAGATTTCTTCCGAGAATATGTAGTAGCCATCTTTTTTCGAATCAACTCTACCTGTTCTATGGTATCCTGAACAAGACGAGGTCCCAGCATAGTTGCCTCTCCTGCCTCTAGCCAACACAAGGGTGATCGACACGACCTACTGTACAAAGCCTCATAAGGTGCCATCTGAATAGTTGCTTGAAAACTATTATTGTAGGCAAACATTACTAGAGGTATATGTTTCTCCCAAGAACCTCCAAAATCAAGGATGCATGCTCGTAGCATGTCCTCTAGCACCTGAATCGTGCGCTTTGACTGGACATCTGTCTGGGGATGGTAAGCTGTACTCAGAAGTACCTGTGTACCCAAATCCCTCTGTAGACCTTTCCAGAAATGCGATGTAAAGTGGGAGTCCCTATCTGAAATGATAGTACTCGGAAACCCATGCAAGCGTACAATCTCACAGATGTACAACCGTCCAAGCTCATCAACACCGAAGGTCTCCTTAATTAGAAAGAATTGGAAACCTTCATGAGCCTATCAATGACAACCCATACCGCGTAATTCCCTCAAGGCGATATTGGTAACCCTGTCACGAAATCCATCGCGACATCATTCCACTTCCACTCGGGAATGGGTAGCTGCTGTAAAAGCCCTGCTGGTCGCTGGTGCTCTGCCTTCACCTGCTGACAGGTGGAACATCTCATGACAAAACCGACAACATCTCTCTTCATACCTGACCACCAATACTGGCGGTGTAGATCACGATACATCTTGGTGACGCCAGGATGAACTGCCCAAAATGAGGAATGAAAGTCTCGCATCAGATCCTCACGTATATCTTTTGGTACCCATACACATACCTAGAAACACAAGATCTCATCCTCACCTACAGTCCATCTGGAAGGAGGATCCTCTCCTGACACTCTCTCTTGCAGGACTAGGCCTTCAGAATCTGATAGTTTCCTCATTTGAACTCGGTTGAGAAGTGTCAAGGTAACAGCTATAGAAGATAGGAAACTCTTCCCCTGTCTGTTGTGCACCTCCAAATGCATCTCAGAGAACAGAGCCATAAGCTACCACTCACTACTGACCTCCTGAATTGCCTGTATCTGAGTCCTCCTGCTCAGTGCATCAGCCACTGCATTGCCTTTTCCAGGCATATAGGAAACCTTGAAATTGAAATACTACAGGTACTCAACCCACCGCCTCTATCTCAGATTCAAGTCACGCTGCGTAAATATATACTTGAGGCTCTTATGGTCAGTATATACAAAAAAATGCTCTCCTAGAAGAAAATGTCTCCAACAACGCAAATCATGAACAACTGCAGCCAACTCCAGGTCATGCATAGGATAGTTCCTCTCATGTGGCCTTAACTTCCGAGATCCATATGAAACAACATGATCCTCCTGCATAAGTAATACTCCAAGACCAATTCCAGATGCATCATAGAAAATTGTATAACTCTTGCCCAGCTCCAGCAGGACTAGAATCGGTGCTGAAGTCAATCTCCCCTTCAGCTCCTGGAAGGCTGAATCGTAGGCTTCTGACCAAACATACTTCACCCCCTTCTTAGTCAAGCCCATCAACGGTGCTTCTAGGCATGAGAAGTCCTGTATAAACTGTCTGTAGTAACCAGCCAGCCCTAAGAAACTTCGTACCTTGAAGATGTTCTTTGAATACTCCCAGGTGACTACTACTCTCACCTTATCAGGGTCTACTGATACTCCTGTCTTTGAGATGACATGACCCAAGAAGTGAATCTCGTCCATCCAAAATTGTCACTTCAAGATCTTATCATATAAATGATGCTTCCTTAGTGTACTCAAAACGATCTCAAGATGGGTAGCATGGTCGTGTCGAGTGTGAGAGTACACCAAGATGTCGTCCACGAAAACCACCATGAAGGAATCCAAGTAAGGATGGAAAACTCTGTTCATCAGCACCATGAAAACTGATGGTGCGTTCGTGAGACTGAACGACATAACCAAGTACTCATACAGACCATACCTGCTCCGGAAGGCTGTAAGAGGTATATCAAATGGTCTGACACGCAACTGATGGTAGCTGGATCTCAAGTTGATCTTCGAGAACATTATGGCTCCTTGAAGATGATCAAAGAGATCATCTATTCATGGTAAAGTATATCAGTTATTGACCGTCAACTGGTTCATCTTCCGATAATCCACACAAATCCTAAGGGTGTCGTATGCCTTCTTCACAAACAGGACATGCGAACCCCAAGGAGAAGTACTAGGTCGGATGAAACCCCTTGTCTACAACTCCTCCAACTACTTCTTAAGCTCCCGCAACTCAGGTGTATCCATCCTATAAGGAGGAATGGACACCGGTGCCGCTCCTGGCATAAGCTCAATAGAGAAGTCTACCTCTTGCTCCAGAGGCAAACCTGAAAAGTTTTTTGGAAAGACATCTGAAAAGTGATCAACCACTGGAGGAAAATCTACATGAGAAGTTCCGTGGTCATCCAGATATAAGCTAGCAATCTGGACCGTAACACTGCCCAACCCATGATGCTCTGGTCTAGTTCTACTCACCTGGACATCCCATTCACCCTTGTGAAGAAAAGATCCTCCCTCTGGTGATGTGAAACTCACCCGACGGCGATATCAATCGAAAAAGGCCTGGAAGGGTAACTAGTCCATCCCGGGAATGACATCATAGCCTTTAATATCCAAAACATAGAGACTCCACAAAAAACGACACCCACCAACCTCAAGGGGGCAGTCTGAGAACTGTCACACACTAGCAGTTCTAATTCCCAAGGGAGTGTCTAGCATCATCATATCCTCAGAAGTATAAACAGTAAGTCTAAGGCTTTCCACAGTATGCATAGAAATAAATCTATGAGAAGATCCTGTATCGAAAAGTGCATAGGATAAGACTAAGGCTACTAAAATCATACCTCAAACTGTAGAAGGTCCAGGATCCTGCTCTTGATGAATCTGCTCTACAGCAAAAGTCTAGCCAGTACCGTGGCCCTGTGTAGCAGCCTGAGATCCCTGTGCTGATCCTCCATAAGCCTGACCACTGCATCCATGACCTCTACCCTGGCCTGATGACCTGAAGAGCTCCAGCCCCCACCTGCTGCGGAACTGGTAATCCTACTCCTGTACGCGGAGTCGAAACTGATCCTCCTTCACTAGCCGCTGGCAGAAGAACCTTGTAGAAGCGCTGCAGATGACCCATCTTGCCGCAAGATCGAAACTCTACTAGGTCCCTTGGGCACTGGGGCTTATTATTCCCACTTCTTATACACTGATAACACACCACTTGGTTGCTAGATGGAAGATCCCGTTTACCAGAAGGAATACCTCACTTCCTCGAGTCACCTTGTGTAGACTCTCGGCGGCGCTTCCTACTGTCTGTTTGGAGAGAATCAGCCCTAGATGATGAACCACCCTGGTCCACATCTCCAGCCTCCCTTAGGTTTATCTCTGTAATAAGAGCCTGGTTGACTATCAGAGTGATATAAGTCAACTAAAAGACGTTCACCTGTGACCTGATATCCGGTCTGAGGCCTTCCTCAAACTTCCTTGCCAAAAACAACTTGTCATTCCCCAGAATGGGAGTGAAACATTGTAACTTTGTAAAGTGGGAGGAATAATCCATAACTGTGAGAGTACCCTACTGCAGGTTTATGAACTCTCTGGCTCTGTCAGCCCTCAGTGTCACCGGGTAGAAGTAATCGTAGAACGTATGCTGAAACTCATCCCAATCCATAGCCTGTTGGCGCCCTCTCTGTGAAACCACATACCACAATCTCTTGGCAGAATCTCACAACATGTAAGTCGTGAGATTCACTCTCCTCTCTGGAGGTGTCTTTAGATGCTCGAAGATGGTCAGCATGGCTTCTAGCCATGACTCCTCATCCTGATGTCCTCCATCCCCTGTGAATGTGGGAGGGTGCTGCTGCTGGAAAACCCGTGTCAGCTCTGCCATAGATGGGGCAGGATGCTGAGCTCCCTGGAAGTTCTGCATGAATCTCCTGAAACACTCTTTGAACTGAGCATCGACACCAGTGTCTGGGATCACTATAGGAGACATGTCCGGAATGATAGGCGGAACTACTGGTAGTCCCTGATCTGCTGTATCAGGCGTACGGTCACTGCCTGGTTCCTGACGTATAACGAGAGGACGTCTTGGTGCCATAGCTCTGAAAGGTAAAAATCACACCTTCATTAATGATGAACACAGTTGAAACTTAAGAGAGTAAAATGGAACAGGAGAGAAAAACTTTAAAATTTGGGAAAAACATGACTACACGACATGTAGTACAGCTACACGACATGTTTCTTAAAAGTTTACCCTGTGCGTGTACCTTGTCCATACATGGCTGTGTAAACCACCCAGCTACACGATGTGTTCTCAAACTACACAGCGTGTACTAAACCTTTTCTCCCTGCCCATTCACTCCTACACGACTGGGAACACGGACTGTCCCAGCAGGAAACTACACAGCGTGTCTGTCAACTACACGGCGTGTCCTCAAGATTTTCCCCCTGTCCGTGTCGTTAGTCACACAGACTGGTACACGGAACCCTACTACATGGCGTGTCAAAGGAGACACGACGTGTACTTGACATGCCTTGCCTGGTCCGTGTTGTTAGCGACACGGCCTGACACACAGCCTACCCTACACGACGTGTAAAATAGTACACGACGTTTTCCTACAAGAACCTTCACAACCCCGTGTACCCATCCACACAGTTAGTGACACAGCTAAAAACTACACGGTTTGTATTCATGATGTACATGCCATGTATTCCGGGTTTTTTCGGACAGTAGCCTCAGAACTGCACCGGAGCCCATAAAACACAGAAAAGACAAGTGTTAAGGTGCCAAATTACAATCCATGGGGGCCCATACTCCCCGATAATCAAATCTTGGCATCATAACAATGGATATAACAAGTAAGAAGTATAATAAACTCACGATACACCAAATTCCGATCCTCGAGGGACCATACACCTCTAAGACCAAAGTTTGGCATCCATGTTTAAGAAGCTCTAAACAAACGATACCCTATCAACATAGCAGGTATTCTATCACAGCAGATATCACAACAGCATGCATAGTCTATCAAAAATTCTATCACAATAGCATGCAGTTTCTAATGCAATCTAGATGGAATGGCAAAATGCATGACATGTGATTTTCTAACAAGTTCCTATATGATGCATGAGATGGCATACCCTCATCTCATCATGTTGCAACAAAATAGAACCACAATCATATAAACAGTAATGGCACAAAACAAGTGCACCACCCAACGGTGAAATCAATTAAACTGTAACATTTCAAAAACTCAAAAATTGAAATGTTCGAGGCAATCTGGATTTTTCCCTGTACACGGGTTCTAGAACACCCGGGCACAACTATTTACCATTTACATATTCCGTCCTATCCCTGTCTAATGTCACTAAACAGTAAGTCAATAGAAAAGTAAGGAACCTCCTTTGATACCACTTTGTAACGAACCGAATCAAGAGCCCCTCAACTAGTGCCCCGTGCCTAATTCGCCACATGACCTCAAGCGCATTTCCCCAAACACCAGAGGCTGCTGACTAGCAGTGAGGGCCTTGGTAAGTTATTTGGGAAACTATGCCCTCATTTGGTAAGGTATACAAGGTACAGGAAATAACAGTCAATAGAGGAAGCAGTAAACAACATACAACAACTGAAACTAAACAGCGGAATCATTGTATAATATAATAATGATGCAGCATGGTACATGTATCTAAGGAAAGCAGAAAACACAACAACGTGCTGAAATACAACTAAGAACAAAGCAGTAAAAGTAAACAACAACTCCAGCAGCATCACAAGCCTAAGCTCAATCCTATGCTCTCCAGCTCCTACCAGCAATCATGTACCTGAAGTAGAAGGGACACAATCCCAATCCACACCTGCAACCATATAACCTGTTTGGGCCGAAAAGCAGGACCCAAACAGGGTGTGAGACTAATCCCAGTAGGCAATCACCACAAGATCTGTGCCCTACTGTCAGTGAGCAATATAGCAAAAGTAAAGAAAATAAATGCAGCAGAGAAACATGAGTACTCTAAAGTAAACAATCCTACCAATCTCTATTCACATTTATTTATTAATTTAATACAATAATTTAATTATTAACCAAGGAATCTAGCAAACAACTCTATATTTCCAAGGAAAAGAAAGTAACACAACAGGTATCTCAGCAGACTACCTAAACAGCAAGCAGTACAAAACCCAAGCTTGTTCTTTGGATTGGTGGACTCCTTACAACCAAACAGCAATATTCATGGTGACTCTCTGGGTGGCTCAGACTGGAAGACCCCTCTAGTCAAGTAAACATACAAAGGCACAGACACTCTAGGAAGCTCTCACCGTCAATTCCCCTACGGTATTGCAATGATAACTATAGACTCTCTGAAGAATCACTTACGTCTAATTCCCCCTATAGTCTCGATACGTAAATAAGGACACTCTAAGGAAGCACATTGTTTCATTCCTGTAGTTCCTACGAACGATACTAATTTATAACAGACTCTCTAGGGAATCCCTTAATCGTCAATTCCCTCTTTAATCTACCACACCAGGTTCCCACAACCATGAATAGTGTAGTCATGTGTAATCGACTGTTAGCAGCCCAAAGTAAGCTCAAAAAATACTTGGATAATACCTACAATGCATCAAATCATATAAACAATAGGCAATACATTCAATCAACTATATCAAGGAAAACAAGCAATGCAATAAGGTCTGCCTCACAGGCAACCTAAGCCAAACGGTGATAAACAACCAAAACAAGGGAAACACCCAAGGGGTGATCCTCAAACATTCTAAAAAGCAATTATTAATCATCTAATAACCTCAAGAATACAATAAATCTAAGGCAGATAAAAATACAGGATCAAAAACCTAAGTCGAGATACCTGATACATGGGTATCCGACACTTTTGCACCAAAAACTCAAAGACATTCAACGTAGGGCAACAAACCACCTACCTCGATCCTAGGAGATCGATATACTTGAATCTTGGCTCGTGAATCAGCCTAGAATGGAGAAGATCTACAAAAATGTCTAAAACGTTCAACCTCAGATAACTCTCACAAGAGAAGGAATCAGGAAACGTGGCCAAAGAAGAACCAGGAACTCACCGTTGTGATTCTATTGCAACCGATGACGTTCAATTCAGATAACTGGTGACAGATCGGTAGCTTGGAGAAGATTCGGTATCCTTGGATGCTCTGGACGTAATTAGGCGGAGAAGAAGATGAAAAAGGTTTAAGACATGACCCTAGTCCGATTAATAAAATAAAAAGAAAAGTACACAGCGTGTACTTCACGAGTACATGGCATGTACTCACCCTTTCCGTACACCGCATTAAGCGGCCTCCACATCACCGCTACACACTGTGTGTGTGGCCCGAACACGGCTAGCACACGACCTCACACGGAAGAAAAGTACACGACGTGTACTCATAAAGTACACGGTGTGTACTTAGAAAATTTCCAGATTCTTCTATTTTTCCTCTTTTTCTCAAAAACGACCGGAAAAGGAAAAACATACCTGAAAAGAAGGTCCGGGTTCTTACAGTTGGACATGTCACACATAAGAAAAAAAAGAATCTATCACCGTGGGGGATGTATGATCAGTGGAGTGGTCAAACTCTTATTTATCTCATCAAAGGAAGTCATACAATAATCATCAAACACAAAGTTAGAATCCCTTTAAAGTAATCATGACATAGGAAGATCAATCTTACTGAAATATTTGACGAAGCACTAATAAAATCCTGCATGCCCTAGGAAAGATCTAACACCCTGAACACATGAAGGATATGGAAAGAATGAAATAATATATACCTTATATCTATCAACTTCTATCCCATGTTTTGAAACTGCATGCCCTAAGACAATTCCATGATCTACCATGAAATGACACTTTTCAAAGTTCAAGACCAGATTCTTCTCAATACAATGATTCAAAACCTTTCCCAAAATAAAGAGTAATTTATCAAATGAGGATCCATATATAGTAAAATAATCCATAAATAACTCCATTTAGGTCTCAAGAAATCTGAAAAAATACTCACCATGCATCTCTAGAAGGTACCTGGGGTGTTGCAAAGTCCAAATGGAATCCTCCAATAGGGAAACATACCAAATTATCAAGTGAATGTGGTCTTATTTTGATCCTCCATAGCTATATAAACCTAAAAATATCTAGAAAATCCATCCAAGAAACAATAGTGTGTCTTCCCAGCTAGTCTCTCAAGCATTTGATCAATAAATGAGAGGGGAAATGGTCATTGTGAGTGGATTGATTTAGTTTACTATAATCAATACAAACACGCCAACTATTTTTCACCCTCATTGGAATTAACCCATATTTCTCATTTCTAAAAACAATAACCCCACTTTTCTTAGGAATAACCTAAATAGGAATCACCCACCAGAAATCATAAATGGTATAAATTATACATTCCTTGAGAAAATTTTCAACCTCTTTTTTAACAACTTCCAGAAGAGTTGGATTCAGTCTCCTTTTTGGCTACCTAACCGATTTAGCCCCATCCTTCAAAAGAATCCTATACATGAAAATGGAGGGTATAATACTTGATATGTCAGCCAAAGTCCACCTGATCTACCTAATGTTCTCCCTCAAAAGATTCAAAAGTTTTTCTTCATGTTCAAAAGGGATATTTTTTTCAATTATAACAGGTAATATCTCACAACTCAACAATTATGAATATTTGATATTTGGTGGAAATGGATTGAGTTCCAACGAAGGGGGGTGCAGTATGGATGGAGACATTGAAGGAACAAAAATATGTGCACAACGAACATCGATATCAAAATAGACATAATCAAAATCATAGAAAAATGCATAAAATCAATCATAATACTCAATATCCATGTTATAATCAGAGTGAACATGATCAAAATCAGAATATAAATCCATTTGAAAATCAAATCTAAGAGAGTATTTTGCATTATAAATAGGTTTGGAAGTGTTTTTAGACATCAAACTAGAACCAATTCTCATAATATATCTAATAATAGGAAAATCAAAATCCATGAGGTTTTTACTTAGTGGTTTAAAATGGGAGATAGAAAATGTATAATGGTCCTCTAAGGGGTACTTCATAGAGTCCATAACCTTAAATATCACAACTTCATCTCCAAAATCCATGGAGAGTATACCCTTATGGACATTTATGACAATTTTTTGTAGTCTTGAGGAAGGACCTACCTAAGATAATGGAAGCACAATAACTTCCATAATCATCCTCCATGTTAAGAACATAGAAATATGTTGGAAAGATCATGTCTCTTACCCAAACAAGTACATCCTCAAGGACTCCCGCTGTATTTTTTATATCTCTATTCACTAATTACACCACTAATCTTGTCGTATTCAACTCACCAACCTGTAAAGAAGAGAATACAGAGTGAGTAATCACATTTATGGAATCTCCTAAATCACACAAAGTATAAAAAATGTAACTCTCCTATAGCGCATGATATGGTGAATGTATTGGGATCCTTTTAATTTGTTGGCATTGATAGATTTGGTGTAATGAGTGTTGACACATTCCTTCCAAGATTGATCCTCTCATTTCTATTGATCCCTCTTTTATTAGTACAAAGTTCTTTTAAGAATTTGGCATACCTTGGTATTTTTTTAATGTCTTCAAGTAGAGGGATGAGGATCTCAACGCACTTGAATGTGTCCAAAACCTCTTTTTTCATCACCTCTTTAGCCATATTATTGGTTTGTACAACTATTTTTGGAAATAGAAGGGGTTTTATAGGAACATCATCAATATTTTTCTTACTATTTTCTATCTCCTTGGTCTGATCATAAATTGTTCTTGAATGGGGATTCTTTGGATTTTAGGTGAATCCTAGTGGAATGATAGGTGTATATGCATCAGTAGTTTGTTTCCCACTTCTTAATGTGATGGAACTGACATTCCCCTTAGGATTTGGATTAGGTTTGGAAGGTATATTTCTAGAGTTCTTACTTACCAGTTCATGGAGGGCGGTGGAAATCTAGCTCATTTGTGTCTTCAACTCCCTCAACTCTAAACCTTGACACTTCATCTCATTCTGGTGATTAAGAACAATTTGTTTCAAAAGGTAATCAATTCTAGAATCTACCTTTGGTTGGGTATTCCCTTTTTGTTGTCTTGTTAATGCTTGGGCTTCAAATCTTCTATGGGGTTGTTGGAAACCCTGTTGGTAAGGCAAAGGCTGTTGGAAGTTTTGTTGAAAATGAGGCCTTTGTTGTTGCCTAGAGCCATACCTCATGTTTGATTGATCATTACACCCTTGATTGTATGTTGGTGAAAAGTAATAGTATCTATTTTGGGGATGTGGTTGTTTTTTCTATTGATATGTTATCCCAGGGAATACGGCTACACAATCCTCAATCTCTTGTAATTAGGGGAAACAATTAGTTGGGTGGTATGTTTCAGTGAAAATGGCACAAGGCCTTATAGGAGAGGGTTGATATGAATTTTGTTCCATAGAAATATGTCTTACCATATTGTTCAATTCTTCCAACTTATTATGAATTAAATTATTTTCAAGAGAATAAGGAATTACCTGATGTACTCCTCTAATATGCGGTGTACCTCGATCGCCAAATTGTTGAGAGTTTTGTGTCATATTTTCAATCAATGCATGTGAGACTACAATGTTTTTTCTAACAATTCTCCTCCAACCATGACATCCACCATTATTCTCTCCATAGGAATTAGGCCTTCATAGAAGTATTAAATGAGGAGATGATCACTGATTTTGTGATGTGGATAGCTTGCACACAACTTCTTGAATCACTCCCACTAATCATACATTGACTCCCCTTGTTCTTGTTTGATCCCTGAGATCTCCTTACAAATGGAAGTGGTCCTTGATGATGAAAAAAATATCTGTTAGAAAATATGTTTCAAATTATTTAATCATGTTATGTATTTAGGTTTTAAATAACACATCTAATCTTTTTCAGTTCCATCAAGTGATAATGAGAACAAGCTTAGTTTTATTTGATATTCAGAGAAATTTCTTGGTTTCAGGGTTGATAAAACAACATTAAATTATTTAAAATGTTTGTTCGGATCCTCACCAGATAATTTGTGAAATTTTTAAATAAGGTGAATTAACCCAGATTTCAGTTCAAAGTCCGATTCGAGATTTGGGTATGTAATACAATTTGGTTGATAATTAATATCTAGTGTAACCAATTATCGGATGGTTCTGTTAAGTTCATTGTTATTGTTTTTAGACATTTATTCTTGTTTTAGGTTGGATTCATAATTGTTTTCAATTTCAATGTTCTTAGAGTGGAGGAATTCTCCAGTTGGGTAAATGTTGACACTTCCCATAGACCAATATTTTCTGATTCGATCCCTAAGATTGCGTTCAATCTCAGGGTCTAGATAATAGAGATCTACATGATGATATCATGTCATAAATAATAGAAATTAATAAGATTAGACTATAATATCATGATAATAAATTTCAATTTATTGTCTAATAGATAAGAAAATATAGAGTAAAGAAAGAAAAAAACAAACAAAAATTGAGAAATGGGAGAGAAGAAATAATAAATAAGAGAAAAAAAATCATAAAATAAATTAAACAAATACCTCTAATTAATTTAAATAATTACTTGACTCCACAAAAATAGTGCCAATTTGAAGGGTGCTACTATGAGTGATCTCAAATGATGTTCGGTTTTTGGTTATTTAGGTGCAGTAGAGCGACTAACCTAGGTCATCTCTCAAAGGAGGAAGTAATTAAAATAACTTATTAAAGGTATTCTGAAAATAAAATAAAAGATAAGAAAAACAATACTTAAAAATATGGGTTTTTTTTACTATTTATAAATATAGAATAAGTATGTTGGAATAAGATTACATTTTTTTTGTTTTTATTTTTGAAATGAAATTCAATTAATAAAACATAATGAGAAGATGTTTTTTTAGAAAATATTTTAGAAAGAATAATCGATCTAAATATACCTCTTCACTTACTTATTAATAATTATAATTTATATTAATATCCACTTAATTATGATCCCTTAATTTTTTAACCCTTAACCCTATGATAATTAACTTAACCACCAAGATGACATTAATTATTCGTAGGCTAGCTTCAGAACATACAATCACAACACCCTGTGTTGATTGATATTCTAAGGATAGATTATGGTCAGTGGTAAATTAGGGAACATAACCACTCTATAAATGAGGATGAATTGAGTTTAGGTATCATATTTTTAACTCTAAAATTTAACCCTTTTGGTTTTTCCCCTAATTAAGGTCTCACTCTCATAATTCACACATCACCCAACCTCACGCGTTTTGTGTTAATTGTTTAATTGATTTCTTAGTTTCTTTTAAATTAAAAAAATAAATTCATGGATCATATTATTTGAATTACAGTAGCTAATTGATTCAAAATAAATTAATTAATAAGGTAAGAGTTAGATCAATTACTAATAAAAACTACTCTTTCATGGGTGGAGTTGTCATTGTGGAGACGTTTTTCATAAACAATGGATTGAAAGGGAAAAAACTAATCTCATCTTCAATATTTATTTACAGACCAAATAAGTGAATAAAGTTAGAATAAAATTTAAAATAATAGAATAAATATAAGAGAAACTAATAGTTTATTTAAAGAACAACAATATTACAACAAAGAAGAGGAAGAGAAGAGCATTTTGGAGGAGATCCTAGCTTGATAGCTTCCCTCCCCCAATGATTAATTTAATTATCAAGGAACCAATTATTCTCTTATCCAAATACTCCAAGGAACTTCCAACCCCCCCAATTGATAAAAACACAAATTTATAGATCGGACGGGAGGCCATGTTACAAGTGGTTTCAAGTGTGAATGGAGAAATTCGATCAAATATTTTAATCCAACTTGCACCACCTGTTTGAACTCAAAATACATGATTAAGATGTCCTTATAGATGGTTTATTTGTGAGAAATATTATCCTAGATATCCTCTCTAAATTTGGTCCTAATTCAAGCATAGATAAATAATATATGTCCCAAATACTATAGTGGTGTCCAATCTAGCCGGTCCAGCCCATCTTTGACTTCATGACCCTTTTACTCCAACAAAATGCATGATTTAGATCCATTGTTCTGAATAAAAGTTATATCCCATTGAGTGATGAAATTTTTTACTAAATTTTATATTCAAATAATTGAAATTAAAATATTTATGTCCAAAATACTATATTGAATTTTAAAAGGGTAATACTGTAATTTTTATCAATTTTTCAAATGAATGATCTAATCTCAAATATTTTATAAATGAACATATTTACCACAATGTGAGGAAATTATATCATTTATTATCAATAAAATATTCAATAAAAATGTGTTTTATTAGAGGACCACTTTGATATATACTCAAAACTGGGGGGGTGAATCGGTATTAGGAACTTTTTAACCCTTTATAACTTTTTATTCCTTTACCTATTTGAAATATTAGGATATTGATTATCTTATTAACTTTTCCTTATTATATGAAAGAATATGAAAGAAAGTAAATATAACACATTTTATTTTTTATAAGGTTTAATACTCAATAAGAGTAACTATTCCTTTATTTGTGTGGTGATGACCACAACATGGACTCTCCACTATAATGATGATACAAAGATATTGTGATTTGGTTAAAAAATAATCCTTATCCAAGTGTAACTCCCTATACTTTAGAATAGGGTATAAATTTTTCCCCTAGACTAGTGATAACCCTATCCAAATTTATAGATCCTCATTGGTTCTTTATATTACCTTGTGTAGATATTTTCCAAATTCTTCAAGAGATACTTTGTAACACTAAGAAAGTCTTCCACTAGATGAGACTTCTTCAAAATTTCATAGTGCTACATTGTTCTTCTAATTTCTTCTTCTTTACTTTGTTACTTTCACAATAGTAGGAGAGAAAATTATTTACCCTTTCTTCATCCAGAACCTATATGTTCAATTCTTCATATGATCCTTTCCATACAATGCAATTTGTCTTGTGTCAGTTCGGTGGAACCTTCTTATTATTCTCACCAGCAAACAAAAAACCACTGGTTCTTTATTTTTCTTACACAACTATTCATCTGATGAATATTCATATGATATTTTTTCTTCTTCTCCCTTAAAATATTGATTACTACTTGATAAAGAAACTCTATTCAGTATCCAGTCATTCCTTCTTTTTCTTTTCCTTACACACATGTTCATTTGGAATAGTCTATCTGATGTATTTTTATCTTATGGAAGTTCATTCGATCACTTCTTCTCTTATTTTGGAATTTTAGTTTCATTCAATTCTTTAGCTCTATATAATACCCCCTAATCCATCCAATTAATCTTTTACTAAACATTGAATCTGATGATAATGATTCTCATGATTTTTGGTTAGCTCTTCCTTAAAGTGAAAATTCTTTAGCACATCTGCTCCTTTACATAAGAACTATGTTCAAAACACCTATAAAATTCTATAATTCTCTTTATATTGGTGGTATTATATGGGAAAGTTAAGTAAATCAAATATGTTTTCCTGTATAAATTAAAATTTAATTTCAAACTTATCTATCATCTTAATTTCTCTGAAATACTTCCCAAATCTTCTGGAATCTTATTGAGGCTTCTTAAAGTTTTTCTCAACCCCCCATTTCTTTAAACTTCCTTAAACCCAGTGTTGAGGAACTTCTATAAACTTCCTTAACCTTACTATAATCACAAACTTCTTTCATGATTATTGAAATATTGAAATACCAACTTAACATCATCACAATTAATTAATTTACAAGCTTTGTAAAGTTATTCAAATATTTTGTCCGGTATAACTTTGTTTCATATCTTCCATCCATTGAAACTTCATCTGATGTTCCTTCAAAATTTGTAGGAACCTCTTGAAAACTTTCATAAGTATCTTTCTCTGTCCATTAACATTCTTCACAAAATTACACTTGTTTCATTAGATTGGTAACATTTCAAAAACATTCTCAATAGTCCCTTTGAAATTTTATAATGCATAATTCCATAGAGTTATTCCTCCATATAATGGGTTTTCAAATGTTTTTCAGTTTTCCTTTGTCCAATGAACCCTTAAAAACCTCATATTATTCTTCTATCTAACGGATTAATAAAACCTTTTTAGGTGACTTTAAAAAACTCATCTTGATGTATTTATAACACTTTTTATGTTTAAATCGATCAAAAACTTCTATCTGATGATCATCACTAAGAAATCTTAGTCCAATGATTTCATACATATTATTCTATCCTTTGAACTTGAGTCATTTATGTGCTTCATTTGTATATTTCTTTGAATGGATTCAACCAACACTTCACAAGGTTTGTATAACACCCAAAAATTATAAAATATAAACATTGTATTCTATAGATTATATTAAATGCAACACCAATATTATAATAAAATTTAATTCCCCAAGAATTTACAATATATTTCTTTTAGAATAAATTTAATTTCGTTGATAGCTTGTGATGCACACAACACCAGATTTAAATGAAAATACTGTATTAAAATATTATTTAAACATTACCATTATAAACTAGCTGTTAAGTTGGAGGGTATTAATAATACTAACTAAAATATGAATATTATGGTTATTTTTTTTATTAGAAATAAAATAAGAATCATTTGAATGTAAAATAATTTTTTTCTCAAAAACTGTATTTTTCTAGAAAGTAATTTAGTTGCAATTTGCACACACAAATTAAAATTAATTTTTATCACTTTTAGAAAATTTATTTGAAAATTAAAAATCATTTTTGAAATCATAACATCAAAATTATCTTAGGGTAAATTTTTGGTATTTTTTTGAAATGTTTAATTTTTTGATGAATAACGAAAAATATTGAATTTTAATTAAAAACTACGTTTTTCATTTAAATTATTTATTTTGTTAAATTATATTTTGAATTTATTTTAAATTAAAATTAGATAAATTTTATATAAATTAATCCAATTTATTTTAATTTAATAATTTTAATATTTAATATTGATATAAAAACTTTGTAAACTTTTGAAGATTTTCTCTTTGGAAACCCGTTTTCTCATTGCGTCTACGAGATTAATTTTAAATTAAAACTTTCCACTTCTGTGAATTGAATTTTAAAATATGGATTCTATATTTTGAATCAGTATAATTTATAATTTCTAATAAGTTCAACTTAATTTTTTACCAAAATGAATAATGAAAACAATACAAATTAATTATTGCAGTTAAGGTAAAAATGGATTTATCAGGGGTTAAACTAAGAAGATTAGGGTTAAAATGACCTAAAAACTTTTACAACACCAATTTTATGGTCATATATATACCTTATATCTTATAATTTATATAATGGCCTATTTTTTAGGATTTTTTCATGATAAAATGCGGTTATGATTGAATCTTTTAAAAAAATTACAAGTGTGCCACTCACCCCACTTATAAAGGACCCCCTATTCTCTATTATTCACACCTTCACACCCTTTTATTTTAGATAATAACTACACAAAAAAATTACGAACTTCACTCCTCTCATCCTAGAATCCATATATTGGGCATAAATCTAACCTAGGAAGTCTTTTGTGCAATCCTAAGAAGGATACCAGAAGAAAAGGTAACATCCTTCAACTAGCGTTTTTATTTTATTCTTTCATCCACCTCTTTAAATTATTATTAAACCATATTGATATAATAAACTAATTATATTCCATATAATTTTATGTTTTTATAATAAGTTCATGACCTACCACCATCTCCACTTCCATCAAATGTGTTACAAAATCATCGTTCGTGTGTATGGCAGACTACCACCTCACGAACCAATATCATTTGTTTATCCATCACCACCAATCGTAGTTGGGTATGATGATGGATATAAAGTATATATATAATATTTATAATATAATTAAACATTTTTAATAATTATATCAAATAAAATTTTTTAGTTTATTTTTCGTAGGGGATATGATAACGTTGCTCGTGTGTATGGTGGACTACCGCCTCGTGAAGTGATGCGATTTGTCTTTCACTAACACTTTATATGGAAGGTGATAAAGATAAATATAATTATTATTTGTGATATACATGAAATAATTATAATAATAATTAAATATTTATCATTATTAAAATACAATATATTTCATTTTCTTTCTTACCTTTTCACTCAATGAAAGACAATAATGTCATTCGTGTATGTGTGGACTACCGCCTTTACAAAACTACGTGATTCTATTTTCATCACCAAACCACATGGATGATATATATAAGTGCATTTAAAGAAATAATATGGTATATATAATATCATGATAATTTTGGAAAGATAAAATATTACTTACCTTCTTTTCATAACGACCATTGAAAAATGGAAAATGTTACTCATGTACGACCTATCGCCTCCATGATTGTAACATACTTCATTTCTCATAACCATAATTCATGAATGGTTTGAAAATTATAATTTATGTAAAAATATGATAATTATGTCATGATTATTATTATTTATATTATTAAACCATATAATATGCACAGGAACCAGATCTTTCATGATGAAACATGCATGGGAAAACAAGGCAATTAACACATGAAAGAATGAAAATAATAAAAGATTATTAACAAACGATTGATAATATTTTATAAAATGATCATATAAAACCTCTATAAATGAGTAAAATATTATTAATATTTTTTTTGAATGATTTAATAACATTTTTAAAACCACTATACATGAGGTTAAATCATGTTCAACCAAAAGGAAGCGCATGGTAAGGGATTTCCCATCTCACTTTTACTTTTATGAGACATACATCTTATTCGCTACTTATTTCTTTTGTGCGGTGTATAGACTACCATTACTGTATGTTATATCATGAATTAATTTATTATCATGGTATTTAATGTTTCATTTTATATTATTTATTTCATGGGAATTATAATACAAAAGTTACCAAAGTAGTAAGGGTTTATTTCACAATATCATCATTATTAAAGATTTTTTTTGTTTAAGTTTCCCTTGGGGAAATTATTTGATATTTATATCTTAAAATTAATCTATTTTATTTTAATTCAGTTATTCATGAATTTTTTCAATTAATAGTACTATTTTTACACTCTTTTAAACTTAAAATGATTGATAACATGTTTTTAAGAAAATATGACTTTATTTCCCACTTCGATCAGAAATCCGTTTTCATCAAAACCCATGTTTATAAAAATGTATTAAATTTTTTAACCTTTTAAAAATTATTTATTAAAGGTATTGTTACCCATTTTTACTTTTTATAATTTTTTAAAAGGAATATTCTCATCATTTTCTAAACAAGGCACTTTTATAACCTTTTTATAGTGAAAAAGGAACGTTCCTTTTTAACTTGTACAATATGTAAAGAATTACCCGCCATAATGACCATAATTTATTTGAAGATTAATTTTTAATTTTACAAGGATATTTTTAAAGAAAATTATTTTACTAATATTCTATAAATTATTTCTTTTTTAAAAGTGATTTTCAAAGAGAATTATTTTCAAATTTTTTTATATTTTAAAAGGTAATTTTCAAAATGAAAAAGATATTTTCCTCAAGAATGTTTTTAAAGATATTTTTATGGTATTTATATTCATAAATGACATAAAACCTTAAATTTACTTATGATACACTTGAGATATTTTGTATTGATATCATCCTTATTCTTTTATTGGATGATTTATAATCAGTTTAATTGAGGATGTACAATTTTATAACCATTCACCATTTTACTTATAATGGGTTATGATTATATTTATTGATTAGGGTAAGTATTAAAATTTCATATATTAGTTTTTTTTCAATACAAATGTTTATGTTCATTATGTTTCACCCCTTTTATATGAAAAATGCATTGGACTTTTTAAGTGACAGGAAGAGCCCACTATAGCCCCTTGATGCATCGATAGGTCTCATGAGAAAAACTAGATATGTTTTTGGTTGAGTCTTTACCCATTTATATAGATGTATTGGAATGAGGACTAAATGGTATTATATGTCTTGGAACGAAGCCTCGATGGAATTATATTTCTTGGAATAAGGCCTCGATGATATGTTTTAGATATCCATCATTACATATTGCATAATTATGAATTCTGTTATAGATATTCCATGTGATTATTCGATTAGTTAGAATATCCATGGTTAAGTTTCAGGATCATGTGATTATTTATATGGAATTATTTGATCATCATTTATTATTTCTATATTATGATCAAGTTATTGATTAAATGGCATGTGTTTTAGTTATTTAACTTTACATATTTATTTTACCTTATTTATTCATAGTTTTCACTATACTCTTACCCTTACTGAGCATTTGAGATCACCCCTTTCTCATGTTTTATTTTACCCAAGATATCAGGAAGTATTTTAGGATTGATATGTAGGGATATTCTAATGGGAATAATATAATTCTCATGAAAATAATTTTTTGTATTTTATATTTTCAAGTGTAAATGTGATTCAATTATGTATCTAGTTTACCAAGTCTAATAAGCTATTTAATCCATTGGGATTCGATTCCTCATATATTATGACAATGTAATAAAGTATACACTATCTCCAGGATACTAGGGTTGGGGTTGTTACAATTGGTGTCATAGTAAGTTTAGTAGAAACCTTGGTAACTAGATTTAGGAAAAAATATATTAGGGAACATAACCCTATGATAGAATTTGAGGATAAGTGTAAAAGAACATTCTAAAGTTTTTGTAAGTTAGAGATTTTATGATCTTTATTAGCAATACATCCCTTTCTGGATACTAAAAGTGGATGTGGTTCTAGCATAAAGGTGCCTAGGGGTAATAACTCTAAAAAGGATGCATTGGTTTTGTCCCGATCATCACTAAGTACATGACAACGAGATTTAATACACACCTAGTTTGACACTCCTAGGGGATATGCTTAGGATAATTCACATTTTCTTTATAAACCATTATAAATGATTTTAAAACAAATATATCCCCAAATAAACCATGTTTATGATTATGAGATTAGGTATGCATAATTTTTTTAAATTTTTGTTACATGTTTCACTAGTTTTGGGATTATAAATTATTTTTCATAATGTTATGATCTAATATAGTATATTTCATTGTTTAGAAATGGTTCCAAATAAAAGAAATGATAATTTTATTAATGCACATACTCTATGTAGAGATTAACCTCCCATGAAAGATAATGAAACTGGAGCTGGATCTGTGGCAGTAACTGATCAAATTATAACCATATTGGGGAAAATGACTCAGGTTATGAGTAATAAACTTTACTGTATGAAGTAACTTGTTGATCCACCATGATGTGTAACAATTTTATATCACTTCACACATCAAAAACCTCCATCATTCAATGATACTAAAAAACTATTTTTATGTGAGAAATGAATAAGTTCCTTAGAGAAGATATTTATCACTCTGGGAAGTAGTGAAAGGGAGAAAGTTGAAATGGTAGTTTATTTTATATTAGGAGATGTGGATCAATAGTGGTCATTGATTCAAAATACCAAGGATGATAAGGAAATAAAAAACATGTAGTGTAAGTATTTCAAGGTAATATTCTTGGAAAAATATTTTCATTATGAAAAATGAGATGATATAGAAATATAGTTCTTGAGTTTAAGATAAAAATGAGAGGAACATATTGCTATGTATGCAGCCAAATTTATAAGGTTAACAAGTCATATTCCACACTATGCATATAATCCTAAAAGAAATATTAACCATTTCTTTGATGGGATTAAGAAAATCCTTTGAAGGGCACTGGTATCCCATACATTCTCATCATACGAGGACATAATATCATGTGCTATCAAGAAAGATAAAGAGTTATCCAAGTATTATGAATTCAAAGGGAAGTAAGAGAATAAGAGGAAGAAATAGAAAAGAATAAATAAAGGTAATAAGGGAAAGAAGTATTTTCCAAAATTTGATACTTGTGGAAGGAAACACCTTGATACATGATTAATAGGAAAAGAAGTTTTCTTAAAGTGTGGAGAAAAAACCCACCATACCCATGATTTCAAGGGAAATAAATAATTTCACAATGTTTAATGATTCAATTGTAAGTATAAAAGGCACCACTCAAATGAATGACCCAAACATCAAGGGAATATACCTTCGAAGAAGCTAAGAGATCAAGTTCAAGCTTATCCTATTTCCATAGACATAGTGGAATGGTTAATGTTCTTATATTTGGACTCAAGAATTATTTCATTTGAGTATTTTTTTCAATGATATCCTAATTATTAGAATTATTAAATGTTTAAGTTTTTTACTCAATATATTTTCATTAAGGATTTTAAAGAATATGTTGAATGGTACTGATGACTTAGGAAAATGATTTAGTGGTAAGTTGAAATTCTTAGAAAACACATGATTAAAGGAAAGATAACCCTTAATATGTTCCTGATGTTGAGATAATGATGTCGGGATAAAAATATGATTGATATGGATAAATTAAATTTTATAGTACCAAATACCTTGGAACGGATTAATTATTTGTTGAAAAAGTGGTTTATTCCATCATTAAAGAATTTAACAGTATTTTTGGATTTAAGGAATATATCCAATAATATGTGTTTTATTAATTAATAAGGAGGCATGCATGTTTTCAATAAATTTTTATGGAAATCTAGGTTATTACCATGTTTTAAGAGATTCCATGATGAAGACATTCACATGTTTAGTATGTGATGATTAAGATCTAATTCATATTATTTGAGGGATTAATGATAAGTTCATTTTGGAAATTTAGTGACCTTCTTTCAAAAGTTTTGGATCTTAATATTTTGTAAGGGTTATAAGGATTAAAAATTTATGAAATGTTTTAAGTTTAAATTTAGATGAGGTTTTGGATATTAATATATTATATTGGATAACTTGTGATAATCATATTGGTTTTGGAAAATAGTTAGCTATAGATGAAAAAACTTGTCACTATTTTATGGATCTTACAATTCGTTAAAAGTGAATTTTAGTGCTTTAGACATAAAAAATTTATTTTTGGGTATACATTTCTTAGACCAAGTGATGAATTGGAAATTTATCTAAGCACAACCAAAGGATTAAATTATGCTTAAGAAATATAAATGCATCAAGTAATTATATTTACTTATATTCTTAAACAGTATAATAATTCCTCAACTTTAGGTAAATGATATTGAAAAAAATGTTATCCTATTACATTCATATATGATAAATCATATGGTCTTTTAAATCATCAAAATTTATGGTTTTTAGGACCTTAAATTTACATTGATCATTCACTTGTTTGTGATTAATTACCTCAATCACTCTCTTTAATTATTTATGCTTTCTCTTTCATGTACATGATTTAATTTCCCACAAATGTTCTCTTACTTAGAAACCTAGTTATGTGTTATTCAATATGACCTTTTTAATTCCATTTCTATAATATTAAGAGGAATTTTTATTAACCCTCTTTTGATTTGTGTTTTTCAATAAATGTATTTTCAAATGTTAAACCCTTGATTACTGAGATCAAGTTTAAATTGGGAGGACACAATTTATTTAAGGTGGGGAGAATGTAACACCACGAAATTATAAAATAAGAATATTATATTTTATAGAGTATATGACATGAAAAAACAATCTTTTAAGAAAATATAACACCAAAATAATTTACAATATATTTCTTATAGAATAAATTTAATTTCTTTGATAGCTTGTGATGCACGCAACACCATATTTAAACGAAAATACTCTATTAAAATATTATTTAAACATGAACATTATAAAATATACATTAAGTTATAGGATATGAATTTTAATAACTAAAATATTAATACCATGGTTATCAATTGATTATAAATAAAATAATAATCATTTAAAAGTAAAAAAAAATTCTGAAAAATTGCATTTTTCTAGAAAGCGGTTTAGTCACGCTTCACATACATGACTTAAAATTATTTTTTTCCACTTTTAGAAAATTTATTTTAAAAAATAAAATCCATTTTTTAAATCAAAATATAAAAATTTTCTTAGAGTGAATTTTTGGGATTTTTATGAAATGTTTCATTTTTCGATGAATAGTGAAAATACTGAATTTTAATTGAAAAATTCCTTTTTAGTTTAAATGATTTATAATGTTAAATTATATTTTTAATTAGTTTTAAAGTAAAATTAGATAAATTATATATTAATTAATTCAATTTAGGTCATTGGAAAAATTTCAATATTAATTTTTTATATAAAAACTTTGTAAACTTTTGAACATTTTCTCTATGGAAACCAACTTTCTCATCGTATCTGCAAGATTAATTTTAAATAAAATTTTGAAGATTCTGTGAATTGAATTTTTAAAAATGGATTAATTATTTGGAATCAAAATAATTTATATTTTCTAATAAGGTTAACTTAATTTTTTTACCAAAATGAATAGTGAAAATAGTAAAAATTAATTACTACGGTTAAGGTCAAAATAGATTTATCGGGGGGTTAAACTTAGAAGATAAGAGTTAAAATGAACTAAAAGATTTTACAAAACCAATTTTATGGAAATATTTATACCTTATATATTCTAGGTTCTATAATGGACCATTTTTTAGGCTTGTGTCATGATAAAAACGTGGGTATAATTGAATCTTTTTAAAAAATTACAAGTGTGCCACTCACTCCACTTGTAAAAGGCCACACCTCTCTTCTAAAATTTACACATTAACACCCTTTTGGTTCAGACAAGAACTATAAAAATAACTTTCAAAATTACCTCATATAATTATATAATCCATATTTTGGTCATAAATCCAACCTAGGAAAGATTTAGTGCAATATAAGAGGATATACCCAAATAAGATGTAACATCCTTCAACAAGCATTATTATTTTATTTCTTATTCCACCTCCTTAAATTCTTATTAAACCATGATGATATAATAAACTCAGTATCTTCCATATAACTATATTTTGTTAAAATTAAGGCATTAACTACAACCATATCCCCTTCCATCAATGCATAACGAAATCATCATTCATGTGTACAACAGACTATCATCTCACAAATCATTGTTATTCATTTTTCCATTACCAACTATCATGGTTGGGTATGATTATGGATATAAAGTATATATATGGTATTTATAACATAATTATACCTCTATAATAATTACATCATATACACTTTTTTTTTACTTTCAATTTCACAGGGGATATGATAACATTACTTGTGTCTACAACAGACTATCATCTCATGAAGCGACGTGATTTGTATTTCACTAACCCTTTACATGGAAGGTGAGAAGGATAAATTTAATAATTATTTGTGATATAAATTAAATAATTATGATATTCATGACATATATATCATTCTTAAAAGATAATATATATCATTTTCTTTCTTCCATTTTCACTCAATGAAAGATGATAACATTGTCTGTGTACATGTGGGCTACTGCCTTCACAAAATGATGTGACTCTATTTTCATCACCACACCAATGGATGATATATATAAGTATATTTAAAGAAATAAAATGTTATATATTATATCATTATAATTTTGTAAAGATAAAATATTACTTACATTTTTTTCATAATGACCATTGAAAAATGGAAAACGTTACTCATGCACGACCTACTGTCTTCATGATCGTAACATAATTAATTTATCATAACTATCATTAATAAATAGTTTTAAAATTATAATTGATGTATAAATATGATAATTATTTTATGATTATTTTTCTATAGATGATTAAACTATATAATATATGCAAGAACCAGATTTTTCATGATGAAACATGCATGGGAAAACAAGACAATTAACACCTAAAACAACAAAAATAACGAAATATTATTAATTAATAGATGATAATATGTTATGAAAGGATAATATATGATATTATAAATATTAATATGGTTTTTTAATAAGTTAATAACATTTTAAAACCACAATAAAAGAGGTTAAAGAATGTTCAACCAAAAGGAAGTGTGAGGTAATGGATTTCCCGTCTCACTTTTACTTCTGTGACACATATGCCATATTAACCACTTATTTATTTTGTGTGGTGTATATAATTCCCATAATGTATGTTATATCATGAGTCCATTTATCATCAAGGTCAAGGTATATGTCCCATCCCTCTTTGGTGCGACTAGCTACCCCTCAAGCTCTCCATGGTCCAACATGTGTGACACTCACTTTGTGATCGAGATATGATCATAAGTTACATATATCAAAGCCTCCAAAACCTAAAAATATCTCCCCACCTCTTCCAAATCACTATTGGAGTAGATATCATAGGTTTATATGATATCTCCTAGCTCTAGGATGCATATATTGGCTTGGAGAAACACCCATGCCTCCCTAATGTCGTGAGATATGCCCCGCTAAACTTTGACCGCTAGGGGTCACATGTAATTTGGATCTGATGTAGATGGTTGTGAGGTAGGACTAATATATTTTGACTTGGAAGCCTTTTTAGGCCTTTATACCCTCATATAATACTTATTTAATGGAACCCAAGCCTCCTCTTGGTGATTATGACTAGACCTCCTTGGCTCAAAAGGTGTGGTTCTCTCAACCCTGGCCTACTCGGTGGTCTTTTCCCAAGATCGCCTTAAAGACTTAGGAGATTCAGCATCATCAACTTTATTTGAACCTTTATACCATGCATTACATGACTAGTAGTTTTCATGGTCTTGACCTAGTGAACGCCTTTCGTTAATACCCCTTGAGGGTATGATGTAATCTATGCACTGGAATACCTAGCCTCCAGTCTGATTGATGCACCTGATAGAGGTAGTTTAATTAAAATTTTAGAAACCAATAATGCCATCATAATATAGAAACATCAGGCCAAAATTGGGTGTTTTTCAAGTCTAACATGCATGAGGGAGAATATTCTTAACTATTGTTGACATTTGAACTAGTGAGTAAATCAACATGAAGTATAGTCCTCATAGATGATCTCACTATCAATACAAGTTGCCAGTACACTATCTCTAAATGAAACCATGTACGACCTCAATTCGTCATCAACATTTCTATTATTGGTGAATGTCCCAGTCAGTGGATCACCATATGAGAAGAATTTTAATTCTCCCTATATGTTTCGTATCTTCAGAACTTCATCGTACTTTAGAGATAGAGGCTGAATTCTAGAAATAGCATAAAAAAATGGGAGAAATTGACTGTCAGGGACCTTAACTAGGATCAACAAAGTATAAGAACTAAAGTATGCTATAATCCACCCCCACAACACTTGAAATGGGCCTAAAATTCTAAATGGGGACTTCCCATTGTACATATGCAGTAAACACCTATAAATCCTTGCCAGGACAGGGGAAACCAACCCTATATGGCTCTCTTATGCTAGTTTACCTGCTATAATAAACGTCTTTGGCCTTATGCTGCCATTAGACACATATAATACTAGTAAGTAAATTCTTATCCACATTTCGAGGAATCCATCCAGGCGAGTCTTCCCAAAAACTTCAGAATTGACATTATAACCCCATTAGGTATACTCGCCCTTATCCAACGTAGACAAGAATGTTCCAGAATCACCTCAATTTTCTAAAGTGAGGCATCCCGTAGGGCGCTGGAAAGTGGGAGATACTCCTTTTGGATTGAGTAACGCCTTCATCCACATTATAGGATGGATGCCACCCTTAGGAAGAGGGTCCTTGGTTTGAACTTTCTTAGCCACCTTAAAGAGCTTTTGGGCCAAAGGTGGTTCCCTTTTGGCATCATACCATATTTTATTCAGTGGGATAAACTCATCATACATGCCTCTAAGAAGAGGGGATCCAAAAAGTTTGTATACGTACCACAGGATAATACCAACTTCACCATGCATGAGATGGGAATAATTTGTCTGAGGACTCCACCATCTCAGTAGCTCGGGAATGATTTCATGGTTTTTGTAAACATAAGTTTTCACTACCCAAATAACCTTTTATATTCTGACATCTTTCACCTCCTTCTTAAACTCTGCACAAGTTCATCACACCCATTATTCCCACATCCATTCAGGTCTGACTCTCCCTCAAGAGAAGAAGCCTTAGTATTCCTTATAACCTTGTGACTATTCTATCTATAAAGCATAGAAATTTGAGTCATAATAGTGAGGCTTCATCTCTACAGTGTGTGGATTTAGGTATAGGGTTCAACAGATTCAATGCAAGAATCAACCAGTAGGAACCATTTATTCCTTTATGTAGACACCCTTGGAGGAGACTTTGGTGGATGGACAATTAATATAATCCAAAAACCAAGATTTCAGGAAGTATCTCTTAGCCTCCAGGATGAGGGCATCCATCAGAAGTCCGTGATTGTACTATTAAAGGTAGGCGCTTTGTGGAAAATCATGAAGATATGGTTCCAAATGGTTTTGAAAATATGGAAGAGTGGATTCAACCATGTCTTAATAATCCGGGCCAACACCCTTGATCATCTATGATGCACGTGCAATAGCTTGCTTGAGAGAAGTCATCGGAGGAGCCATTGGAAACCTACAAGAAAGAATTGAGTTTTCTCATTAAGTTTTAATGTTGAATTAGAAAAGTTAAAATTTTAATCATAAGAATTCAAAATTTTTACAAAGGATGGCCTTCAAACAAGCCACTCGATAAGATCCTTCACACGGGAACCTCGATCAAGTCCTTCGCCCAGGTGCCTCAATTGGGTCCTTCACGCAAGGCTCCTCGACAAGAAACATCTTGTGTAGTATGGTATCTCAAGTGGTTGTACTAGAGGAAATTATTTGGGAGAACTTCACTAAAAGATAAGTGTGTCAAGGCTGGATGAATGACCTGCACAACGGGATCAAAAGGCGTGAGTACAAAATGGAAGAAACTGGAAAAGGTGTCTACGGTCTTTATAGATGCCACTGGCCTGCGCACCAAAACTATGCTATGGATTTTCACTGGGGACCTACACACTGGACCTATACACCAGGAATGAACCACTGACTTGCATGGGTACCCCACATGGTATACTTGCACCACATCATAATCTTTTCCCTGTTCTACCTCAGGACTAAACCTACTTCCTTCGATTTGATCTAATCATGATGGGGGGATTTTATTGACACGCTGTTTTTTCAAAGGGGATGAAAATATTGTGAATAGAACCCCAATAATGATAGAAATATGAATATCCCTAAGAATAATCAAAGGGGACTCTCCCAATGCTGGCCTGCACGCATACTTTTACGCATTAGAAGGCTCACGCAGCCCCCCCTGTGTGACACTAAAAGGAATTCCTCCCCTGCGTGGGACTCTTTCATTGAGTACCTATTCTATGGACCTGTTTGGGAAACCTCCTTTGACCAGGGTTCCCTATTTTCCTATAAATAGGACCCTTGGGCTCCTCATTTTCACAACTTAAAAACTGGAAGAATCTCTGAAGATCTTGTCACACAACCCCTTCATCAAAGTCCTCCCAAACCCCTTAGGAATCCCTCTACAACCTTAGAAAAGAGGGAATTAAAGGGTATGGTGGTATAAAAGTCCCTCTAGGGTCTGAAACACAAGATACCTACATGAGTAACCTATTTACCCCTAGTGGAAAACCAATCACGCATGACCCCTTCCCTAACTAGGGACCTATGTGAGACCCATCCAAGGACACATGAGGATACCATTGGTGCCTAGGATAAAGCATCTCCCAAGCTTTGTTTCCCTGGTGGTCCATTTCCTAATGCATATCCATCTCATGCAGGCCTACCCCCCTACACAAAACACCTCCAGTTCCTCCCAGGCCTTATGTGAAGCACCTTTTCTCTCTATTCCAAGACCTACGCAAGCCCCCGTTGAGACCTCTTCTAAGACACTAATGGGAAAGATCATTTTACTTTGGATACATAATCTAAATAGAACCAAATTGAAACCTCCACTGAATCCCCTAGACTTGAAAACCCATGGAAAGAGGCACAATAATGTATCTCTCATTTGGGTAAGAATTTCTTTAGTCAGAGGTGTCCCACACTTATCCTACCTGATTGGTAGGGTCTTCAAGGTTCACATGAGTATGAAATCCCAAGATCACAAGGAACTAGACCCTGAGGGTGGTGTTAGGGATTCCCCAATATCAGAGACAAGGATTATAGTATTGTGATTCACACATCGTCTTTAAGACCAGGGACCTCCAGTTCCAGGCAGGGAGGGTGAGGATTATCTCCCATTTGACATGGAATGAGATCCTCCTCTCTTCCCTTGGAACCAATTTTAGGGCATCTCCCCTGGATTAAGCCCATATCCTTTATTACAAGACCTCTCCTACTTCATTCCTTCCTCCTTCACAATGCCAAGGTGCAATGATGGGAGAGAATGGGCACATCACAACCCCTTATTCTTACACTAATATCCCCACCCCCATCCACCAGTAGGAGAAGAATGGTGTGGTTTGATGGATATTACACTTCCTCTTGTTTCTCACATCGATAATGAATCTTGTGGGCTTATAGGTTGGTGGTAATCATGGTACCCACACGATCCTAGCAACAGGGTATCCTCTTCAGGAATAAGCCTCAAAATCTAACCTTTGGGAATCACTATAAGTGTAATCCCAAATAAATCACGGAACTCCTACTTGGTATAAGCCCCAATCATATCACCATACTCATCCAAAGGGAATCCAGATTATGGTTAAGTCCCAACCAAACCTACTGAAAAATCCAGGCATCCTTTTCAGGAATAAGTCCCAACCAAATCTCTCAAACCATTAGGGAATTCTCTTCAAGAATAAGCCTCAAAATACAAACTTTGGGAATCACTCTAAGTGTAAGACATAATAAATAATGGTAATGATAATTAATATAATTCCCAAACATATTAGCATACTCATCCAAAGGGTATCCTCTTTATGAGTAATCTATTACCAAACCTCCTCAACAATCATGGAATCCTTTTCAAGTATAAGCCCCAACCAAGTCCCTCAAACCATAAGGGAATCATTTTTAGGAATAATCCCCAACTTAATCCTCTCAATAGACCATACTTACTTTAAAGACAAACCTTTAGAGGGACCCTATAGATGAGGGTACTCATAGCCGAACTACTTGGGATTTGATTTCTGTCCAAATGGGATACATAGGAAGCCTTCATGAGGTCCAAACCCAACACCCCAAATAAAAAACCCTAATTATCTTTGGGCTTCATTACTAGTAGAGTCTTATTAAACCTGGGAATCCATATACCTTCCAGGTTCCCTGGGACGCTTCAACATAAGTCTCACACCAAACTTTGTCTAGGAACCTTTCACCTAGATGTCATTTCCACATGGTGCTAAATTGAATGGTTTGGTCTTTATCACATAACCTTAAAAGGCATGAAATGAACCATTAAGTGGAACCGAACTATGTGGGTTATGAATTTTTTCACAAGGATATGTAGTAATTCCATCTCATGGTTCTAATCCCAACATCAAAACAACTCTCATCTCCCTGGATAATGATACACTCCAGAGCACCCCACTGTGCGGCTGAAAATCAACATCATCGTAATACCAACCAAAGAATATATAATAAATACATAAGAGGATACCATTTATAGAGAACCTCAGATACATAAATACATCACCATTAATAAATAATCTCATATACATACAGATGATTATAAGTTCCATAAATGCTAATAATTGATTGTTAATTCCAAGGGATACCCACGTTATACTTGATAATTAATGAAGGATTCATAAACATATCTTAAATATATAAGGGAGTATCAAAGTAGGAAACAATTACCCCCAAAAGGGTGTGATTAGACCGAACTCTCATCCTCTCTACCAATTTCATTTCTTAAGTATTGTTGGCCAAACTTCCCAATGAGCGCCTGCCTTTGGAAAGAAGGTCCCTGAGTCAGCATAGATATAAAATCATTGGATGTTTCTGATTAAATGAAAAAAAACCATTGGAAACAATTCATAAATAGTGAAACTGAAAAGAATGAATTCAAAAAATTAAACCCCCAAAAATCAATCATCAGGTGACCAAAATTACATCTAAAACAATTGCAATCATGGAGACAGTAGGTCTTGCGTATACATGAGCGACGTTTCCATTTCGAAAAAAACATTATAGAAAGAAGGTAATTGTTATTTTATCTTTCCATAATGATGATTATATAATAAATATCATATTATTTATTTAAATAAACATATATATATAATTCATGTGATGTAGTCATGAAAAATGAATTTCATCGCTTCATGGAGGTGGTAATCCACACGTGCACATGAACGACGTTATCATTATTCAATTGATGGAAAGGTAAGAAATTATATGATATATTATCTTTATAGAATGATACATATTTAATTAATCTCACACAATCAAACACACACACACAAATATATATATTAAATCCATCATTATATAAAACCATAAGAGGTTGTGATAGAAAACAAATTACATCGGTTCGTGAAGTGGTAGTCCACCGTACATACAAATGATAGATTCATTTCCATTTTGGTAGAATGAAGAGATAGATATAGGTTATTTAATTAAGATAAAATAATATAAGTATGTGTAATATATTGGTGTTATTATTTTAGCATGTTTGAATAATATTTCAAGGAGGTGGAAGAATAAATAAAACTAACATTCAGTTAAAATTTATACCTCTTCTCTAGACAACCTCAATTCTTTACACCATAATCTCACTAAGGTTAGAATTATACACAAACTAAGACATCTATTATATGGGAAGGGATGTTAGGAATGTATTTGGGTATATATTTTTCAATCTAGAGTGCTCAAATGGTTTGAGTAAGAGAGGAGGTGAGATTCCCTTATATAATTGAGGGGAGGGGCATTCTTGGAATTTTTTAAAGTATTAAATTAATATAAATTAATTTTCATATTAAAGTGGACCCAAATTGATATAATTTGAATATAGGATGTGGATGTGTCTAAATTCACTCATATAAAAGAATATGGACAAGTTTAGATTATGTTTTCACCCTTTTCTCTCCATTTTAACCCCTCATTAACCTTTTTAATAATTACTATGGCATCAAAGTTTTTTACTCTTTATGGGTTAAGAAAGTTACTATAAAGAAAAAATGACTTATAAATGGATAATGGTTTATATTTTCAACCATATCTCATTCACTTGGTTGAATATGAGATTTTTATGAATTTTATATCATTTAATAAAATATTGTTTATTATAAAATATCATTAATTTCATTTTTTGAACTATTCATTTACATTAACTTTAATATAATAAAAATAATAATGGAATAAGAATATAAAACTTTCACACATATCAAATGTTTTATATTTATCAAAAAAATCATGTGATACTTTAACTCACTCATACAATATTACTTTTAGAGTTAATAAATTCATTTACTTGATTTTTCTACTGCCTGAACAACCATTGTGTCAGTGTTGCGTAAGCATTTAAGATAATTATATAATCACTAAAAATTAAAAATAAATTATCATTATAAAAATAATTTCATTATACTCAAAATAACCTTTAATATTCGTTCATAACTTATTTTTATCACTATGTGAACATATAGGATGAATTTAAAAGCAAGAGAGTGACATTTTGTATTTTTATTTACTTAAAATAATATTAAAGTCAAAATCAAATATAAAAGAAAAAAATGACATATTTTTTAAGTTTGGATGATTATGGAAGAAATAGACATGCCCAATTAAGTAAAGGAAAGTGTTTTAATGAATTTTAAACCTTGTCACATTAGTTATGACCCTAATTAACTCATTTTACCTTTACTGTGCTAACAAAAAATTATTATGGTTATTATTCATAATGACAAAAATAAAATGGATTTATTTTAAAATTTTTGAACTAATGATTCAAAATATTGAATCTATTTTCCAAGATTCAATTTCTATAAGTGGAAGTATTTAATTTAAAATTAAACCTAAAAAATGTAATGAAAACAATTTTTCAGAAAAATGTCTTTTTAAGTATAAAAATGTTTTTATACCAAATTCAAGTATAAAAATTCATTATAAAGACCATAATTAGTTTTTTTAATCAAAAATAACTAATTAAATTTTAAATATAATACAAAATATAATTTTTAATTTTTAAATACTTGAAATGAAAATACAGTTTTCAATAAAAATTAGTATTTTATACGATTTATTGAAAAATACAACTTTCAGAAAATTCTAAAAAATTTATCATCAGATAATTTTTGACATGATGAATTCAAAAATGAAGTTCATTTTGTCAAAATAAAATTATATTATTTTTAAATTTATCTTTTAAATAAAACTATATGATTTATCAAAACCCAATTTGGTTAGAAATAAAGTTTTTTCATTTTTTGACTAAAAAACTGCCTAATATTATTATAATGAATATAACTCTATAAAATATAATCAATGAATGTTAATAATAAATGGAAATGATTTATCTTAAAATTACCTATATTGTTACTTACCCACTTTTAGAATTTCATTCTCATAATTTTATTTGTTATTTAAATAAGTGGGGATATCTTTCCCTCATGGAATTTTATAATTCTCATGTTTTTTCTTCAATCATATAGTTTTTCCACAAAACCTTAACCTAGTGTATCACCTTATTCCATAACACCCACTCATTGTGGTCAAGAATCTAAAGAGGTTGTTCCTCATATGAAAGGTTTTCTTCCAGCTGAACTACATCGGGGCTCAAAACATGAGATGCATCTGGAGAATATTTTCTTAACAACAAAACATGAAATAAATCACGGGATAAACTTAGAGACAAGGTCACTCGATAAGAAACCAATCCAACTTTCTTTAGGATTTAATACGGTCTAACAAACCATGAACTTAACTTCCATTTTTTACCAAAATGCATAACACTTTTCCATGGTGACACTTTGAGAAAAATATGAGTGTCTACCTTGAATGGAATATATTTCCTTCAGTTATTTTCATAACTTTTATACCAACTTTGAGTCTTCCACACATGTTGAATCATCCCCATCTTATCAACCATTTATTCTACCAATTTTGGTCTCGATAACTTTCTTTCACCTACCTCATCCCAAAAAATATGGATCCCAACACCACTTTCCATATAATGTCTCAAAAGATTCCATCTGTATGATGGAATGAAAAATATTATTATAATAAAATTAAACTAATGAAATATGTTAATCCAAACTTCCCTGGTAATCCATTTAACAAGATCTAAGCACGTCTTCCAAGGTCTAAATCATTCTCTCAGACTTTCCATTAGATCGAGGATGAAAATATTTAAAGAAATTTAATTCATTAAAAAAAACTTCTAAAATACTTTCCAAAAATTAAAAGTAAATTTGAGATCATGGTTAGATACAAAATAGAGATAAAATACATGAAACTTGACTATCTCCTTGAGGCACAGTTGAGAAAACTAATCTAAAGACACAATATCTCAAATGGGAAATGTGAAAATTTATTTAGTCGATCAATAATAATCCAAGTCACATTATTACCTCGAGATGTATTTAGAAATAACACCATGAAATATATGGATATATTATATCATTTCCAATCTAGAACTAGAAAAGGTTGAATCATCCTCTTCAGTGATTGTCATTCTGCTTTAACCTGTTGTCAAGTAAAGCATTGCATGGTATAGTAAAAAATATCTCTTTTCATTTCATCCCACCAGTAATACTCTTGAAAGTATCTATACATTTTATTACTTCCATTATGAATGGAAAGCGGGAAACTATGAGCTCCACTCAAAAATTCAATATTCTACTAGGAATCATAAATCATACATAATATATTTTCAAATATGATAACACCTTCTTCATCAATATTAAACTCTAGAAACTTACCATTCTTAACAGATTACACCTATTCTTGTAAAACATGATCTTCCTTTTGAGCTTTATTAATTCTTTTTGATAAATATGAATGTGCTAACACCTAAAACAAAACAATGGAATTTCTTACATGCGCAATTACTAGGATAAAATTCATAAAATCATTAACCAAAGGGTTATGTTCCAAACATAACATGGTTAATGTAGCATTATCTTTCTGACTCAAAGTATCATCTACTTTTTTTGGTTTTCCAGGATGGTAATGAATCATGCAGTTATAATCCATAATGAGTTTCAACCATCTTCTTTACCTCATGTTCAACTCTTTCTGAGTGAATATATACATAAAAATTCTATGATCAGTATATAATTCACACTTTACTCCACATTTTTAAACAAAAAACAAATGGAGTTAATTCCACATCATGCTTAGGATAATTTAACTTGTGTGGTTTCAGTTGACATGAAACATAATCAATTAACTAGTCATTTTTCATCATAATTTATCCAAGTCCCTTCAATGAAGCATCATTTTAGATGAAATTTTTTCCATTTCTAGAGGTCAGAGACAAAATTAGAGCATTCAACAATCTTTTTTTCAGTTCCTACAAACAACCATCACACTCTTTTTTCCATATGAATTTAACTCCTTTTCGAGTTAACTTAGTTGACTAGATAATTGAGAAAAATATTTCAACAAACCGTTGGTCGTAACCCATTAATCCAAGAAAACTATGAATCTTTGTGACATTTGTAGGTCTTGGTTATTCTTCAACAACTTTAGTTTTTGTAGGTTGAACAATTATTCTATCTTTACAAACAATATACATGAGGAAAGAAATCTATTGCAACCAAAATTTACACTTACTAAATTTTCTATATAACTTCTTTTCCTTCAAGGTTTTCAAAACAATATTTAGGTGTCTTTCATAATACTCATGAATTTTAAAATATATAAATATATAATCAAGAAATGAAACTAAAATCTTATCTAAATAGTCATGGAAAACTTTATTCATAAGATCCATGAATACAGTTGGGGAATTAGATAGCCCAAGGGCATAACTACAAACTCATAATGTTTGTATCTAATCTAAAACGTTGTCTTCAGAATATATTCCTCCTTCAACTTCAACTAATGGTATCTTGACCTAAGATCAATCTTAGATAAATACTATAATCCCTAGAGCTAATCAAACAAATCATCGATATGTGGAAAAGGATACCTGTACTTAACAATGATGTTATTCAAGGATCTATAATCATTACAAAGTCTTAGTGAACCATATTTATTTTTAATAAATAAAATAGAATCACCCCATAGTGAAGTGTTTGGATGAATTCAACCTTTATCTAGAAATTCTATAACTAATTTTTTAATTCCAAAAGTTCTAATTGAGTCATTCTATAAGGGGGTTTTGAAATTTGCTTACATCAGGCACTAAGTCAACAATAAACTAAACATCCCCATATGGTATAATACAAGGAAATGCTTTAGGAAATACATCCAAATATTCATTCACTATAGGGACATCACTAATATGAACAGTTTCTCTCTTCTCAACAATATGTGTAAGATAAATTTCATTTTCATCTTTTAACAGTTTTTCAGCTTCTTGATATGTTATCGAAGGTATGAATTCATTATTATAAACAAACTAAACTCATTATAAAAAACTTATTCTTTAGCTCTATAATATATCTTATAATGGTAAATAGAAAGTCATTCCATACTGAGAATAACATCAAACTCAAAAGGGGGAAAGACAAAAAGGTTTGTAAGTAAATACTTTCCACATACAATAAGAATAAGATTCTTATAATTTATAATTTCCTTAATACTTCCCCAAGGTATTTTTACCAAAAGTTATGTCTTCATTTATTAATATGAAATTTATAATTTATCAGTGAATTTATAATAAATAAAAGACGTTATAGACCCCAAATAAAACAAGACATTGAAATAATCTAAATAAACAAGTAATGTACCTGACACATCATCGTTGGATGGTACAACATCTATTGAAGTAGTGGAAAAGGATTTATCAACACCTTTCTATTTTTGATCTTGATGATTTTCATCCTTCATTCCTATATTTGGACAAATAATCACATAATGAACCATCTCATTACAATTAAATCATATTACTGTAAGCTTTTCATTATTTTTATGATCATTTTTTTGCAGTCACGAGCCACATGTCCAAACTTTCCACATCAAAAACACTTCCCAAATTTTATAAAACATTATCCAAGATGATTTTTACCACACTTATCATAAGTTGAAAACTTTATTTTCTTACCTTTGTATTTATTTGATGGATGCTTCCTCATTTCCTACCACATGGACCTTTTCTTTTTGTTGTTTTCATGGAATATATAATCATTGAAAAACTCAATTTCTACCTTCTCGTCACATAAAAAAAGATTATCATAACTTTTGAATTCATAGAAAGAAATTTCCCTTTGATATCATGGCTTCAATCCTGAGTAAAATTGATTAATTTTACTATTAAGATCCCAGATAAAATTTAGAGTGCTCCTTTCCAATCGGGTGAAGTTTTCTTCATACATGGCCATTGAATCTTTCTCCTTTTTTCTTAATTCCAATAACTTATTTTCTATCCTAAGTCAAACAACCTTAAGAAAATATTTCTCAAGTAAAATATCTTTCTATGGCGTAAATCTCTTATATTTCTCTAGTATTCTTAATCAATGATCACTATTGATCGACTTCACCTTAAAAATGATAAATAACCATATTATCTTTTGATTATCTGAACAACTCATGACTTTAAAAAACCTATCCAAGGATTTAACTTGTCATTAAACTATTATAGGGTCATATGATGCATTGAATGTTGGAGGGTGTTGTTTCATGGAATGTTCCACTATAGCCATGTTCATATGTGGTGAACATGATCTCTCTCTCACATAGATACCACCACCATTTATAGTATGTGTCAATAGATCCATCACAAAAACAAATTTCTCTATTATAATTCCAACCATTCCAGGTTGCTGATTTGGAAGGATGTTGTCATTTCAGTGCCTTCCTACTTCAGTTTCCCTATTTTACATGTGGAAAACTATTCAGAATAGGTATAGTTTAGATGAATCAACATGGTAATCTTAAAATATTATATCATGATAACCATAAATTATAATCTCTTAAGGGTATTTACTTCCATTATCATAACCTATAAAATTATCCAAACCTTTGTTATGGTACTAACTATAAGGACTCGATCTTTATTCAATACATAATTCATTTTTTAAAAGTAATTCATTTTCTTTCATTCTCGAAGATCTTTTTAGGTTAAGAGTTTTATATAATTATATCATAACTCTTACATAACAAAATCATACATTAAAAGTTGGAAACTTCCTCTTAGTATCCATTTTCTCCACAATACAGGACTTCTAAAATAGAACATGTTTTCTTTTCATGACAAATATTTATGATTTTCAAAGTGGATTCTTCTTTATTCCCACTCATTCTTAAAACCTGTGGAAAGCATTTGAAAATGTGGGATGAGCACAAAAAACTCAATAAAAGACATAAAAAAAGAATAAATACACATGTTAGTCTATTTTAAAACCATGATATCATAAAAGATAGTTATTCTTTAACATAATAAACTTTGAGATCGAATAATTGTTTACTTATATGTAAAATTAGCTTTACTTACCAAAGTTTTTCATAAAATAATTTATGTGAAAACATAAAATAAAAATCATAATCATGAGGGTTTCTTAGAAAACATGAGATCCCATGAAAAATATTTTCTTAAAAACATACATTTTTAACCTAAAAGTTAATAATTATTTCTTTAAAATAAAATATCATTAGCATACCTTTTAAAATCAAACGATATCCATAAAAACTCATTATTAAGCATAGAAAAGTCATGTAGATGTCTTGGGACATCATCTTCATTGAACCAATATAAAAACCCATAAAATTAGAATAATAAATACGATCAAATTCTAATATAATTCTGTAGAGAACATAATCATTACCTAATGCATTATAGAGCTATATCAAGGTCACCCATCATTATGAGTTATATCAGGCTCACCCATCATCATGATATGCATCAAGCTCACGTGTCATCATAAAAAATATCCAAGGACCATAACATGCATGAAACACATAAAATATTACATTTCCATCATCAAACCCATAAAAATATCCTTTTAAACCCATAAGTAAAACATTTTTGGATATTGATATATCACTTTTATTTAAAACCCAATTTTCAAAACTAAAATACCTAGAACAAAGGGAAAGAGGGTCTTTCTTTGAAGAAAACATGGAATATTATAAAATAATCCAAATATAAAATTATGGTTGTGGTGGTGGGAAAATCCTTTGATGACATATATGTTAAAATAGAACATTCATTTTTTCCTTTTGTAAAGAAAGTCATCATTTTCCATATAAAATACGTAAAAAGATTCATTTTAAAAACCTTTGAAAGAAAGTAAAAAAAGAGACATAAAATGTCCTTTATAATTCATTTATATCCATATAAATACATTCATAAAATAATTTTAAGAATATGGACATTGAAGAAAAATATTGATAAAAATATATCTTTAAAAACATTTAAAACATGTTTTTAAGGTAAAGTGTCTCTTACCTAGAGTCTGACTCATCACGTACATTTTTTATCTTACTGAATTATAAATTAATTTAAATTACTTACTTGATTAAAAACCTTTTTCAAGTTTATTATTCCTTTTATTTTATTTATTACGATGTTATATTTAATTACTTAATCAATTAAGTTCATATCATACATTTTGATAATATTTGGATCATATATCCAAATTGATTTTGGTAGGTTGACTATAGTCAAAGAGATAATTATTCCATCATCTCCAAAATAAAAATCCTAAAACAATTTTTATTTTTATATTTTAATTTTAATTTGAACACCATTCATGGAAATGATTATGAAAAATGAACTACGTTACAATTATAGAGATGATAAGTCGTACGTATGCATGAGTAACATTTCCATTTTTCAATGAACATGATGGAAAAAGGGTAAGTATTATTTTATCTTTATAGAATGATGATTATATCATAATTATAATCTTATTTCTTTAAATACACTTATTTATACCAGTCATGTGATTTGGCTATGAAAAACAAATCATGTTGCTTCATGAAGGTGGTAATCCACACATATGCACGAACACCATTATCATTATTCAATGGATAGAAAGGTAAGAAAGTAGATGATATATAGTACTTATAAAATAATAAATTTTTTATGAATATCATATATATATGTGCATTAAATTTATCATTATATATATATATATATTCATAATATGTTGTGATGAAAAATGAATTACATCAGTTCGCAAGGCGATAATCCGTTGTACACACAAACGATGGATTCATTTATCATTTGATAGAAGAAGAAGAAGGATATAAGTTATGTCATTAAGATAAAAAATATCAGTATATGTAAGATAATGGTGTTATTATTTCATCATGTTTGAAGAATATTTGAAGGATATAGGAGAAGAAATAAAACTAAAACATTCGGTTAAAAACTATACCTCTTCTGCAGACAACCACTTTTTTTTACACCTTAAGCCCTATAAGGTTGGTATTTTTCCCAAAATAATACCTCTAGAATGTGGGGAGGGATATTATTAAGTTATATGGATAGAGATTGACCAAGATAGAGTGCTCATATGGTGTGAAGGAGAGAGGATAGAAGGTTCCCTTTTAAAAGTGAGGGGAGGGGCATTCTTGGAATTTCTTTAAATATTAAATTAATATAAATTAATTTTCATGTTAAAGTGGCTATAAATTGATATAATTCGAATATAGAATGAGTATGGGTCAAAATCACCTCATCCAATAAAATATGGATAATTTTTTATTATATTTTTACCCTTATCTCTTTGTTTTAACCTCTCATTAACTCTTTTAACAATTACGACCACAAACCCGAAGGCCTTTATATTTTTATTAATTTTTGGACAATAATTTTTTTTAACTAGGTTGAGAGGGAACATTATACATGGATTGTAGGCCTATAGTTACAAAGCCTTTGACATGACCTGAGTGCCCAAGGACCAGACACACAACAAATCCCCTCCCCGACTATTTTTCCATCTGAAACTCCAAAGCTCTCTAGCCATGCAAAGCTGACCGACAAGCATTTCCCCATGAAGAATAGCACGATGCCTGGTTACAATGAAAAAAATCATATCCTATCATCATTCAAATTGACTTAGACATGCAGGTGGTTTCCTCATGCTTGGATTATTCCTCATCTGGGGTCTGCACCTATGGATCTACAGTCTTTGTTACCCTAGTGTGGTCTATGCTCCACTGCCAAAGCCCACAACCAAAACATGCGGTCATGATCCACCATTGTCATGGAACCTTCCCTGTAGATCCATCATTTACCCCAAGCCACCTGAATATGTATGCCAAATCCTTCCAACTCCCTTGCTATCTCTGAGGACGCATCACCGAGCCGTCGATGCCGTTGAGGCACTTTCCTCATCGATGTTGCCATGCAGCCGTCGCCATGGTCCCCCTCCTATCGTCAAGGTCACCCAACGTTGAACCCCTACCAACACCAAGGGTCAAACAGACTTTTTTGCGATTACCATCGCTCCCTGCCACTATCGAGGGCTTCTACCACCTCTATCCATCGTGGCACACCTTGCCTTCCTTTACGATGATATCAATGTTTTTTACTATTTGGAGGTTGAAAAAGTTACCATAAAGGGAAAAATGACCTATGAATAGACCATGATTAATATTTTCAACCATATCTCATCCACTTGTACAAATATAGTATTTTTATAATTTTATATCATTTAATAAAATATTTTTTATTATAAAATGTTATTAATGTCATTTTTTTAAGTATTCATTTACTTTGACTTTAAAGTAATAAATATAACAATGAAATTCGAATATAAACCTTTAAAAATATTTAATATATTATATTTATCTATAAAATTCATGGTATTATTTAAATCACCAATTCAATATTACTTTTAGAGTTTTTAAAATCATTTTTTTAATTTTTCTACTACTTCCATAAGCACTGTGTCAGAATTGTGTAAGAATTTAAGATAATTATATAATCACTAAAAATTAGAAATAAATTATAATCACAAAAATAATTTTATTATTCTAAAAATAACATTTAATATTCATTCATAATTTATTTTTATCCCTATGTGAACACTTAAGAAGAATTTAAAAGTGAGAGTGACATTTTGAATTTTTCTTTACTTAAAATGATTTAAAAGTCAAAATCAAATATAAAAGGATAAAAAAGGTAATATTTTAGAAATTTGGATGATTATAGATGAAATAGACTCATCTGGTGAAATAAATTCAAGTGTTTGAAAGAATTTTAAGTCTTATCACATTATTTTTAACCTTGATTAACTGATTTCACCTTTAACATGCTAACAAAAATTTACTATAAAAACTATTCATAATGACTAAAAATAAGTAACATATTTACTAAATTTTGATCTCATGGTCCCAAATAAGTAATATATTTTTTTAGATTCAATTTCTAGAAGTGGTAGAATCTAATTTAAAATTAAACTCACAAAACGCGATAAAAATGGGTTTTTAAATGAATTTTTAAGTATAAAAATGTTTTTATAACAAATTCAAGTATAAAATTCATTACATACCATAATTGGATTTTTTTAATAAAAAATGATGAAATTTTAAATTATGTCATCCTAGGATAATTTTAAATGATGACATCCTAAGAAACGATGACATTTTAAATACTTGAAAAGAAAATACAGGATCCAAAAAAATCAATATTTTCCACTTGATTGAAATAATTTTTTTTTATTTTTGATTGAATAATTATCTAATATTCTTATAATTAATAAAAATCAATAAAATATAATTAATTAATGTTAATAAGACATGAAATTTAACTATCTTAACATTACTTGGGTTGTTACAAATAATATCATGGAGAAATGAAGAGGAAATAATAAGAATTTAAGATAAGAAGAAAGAACAATCCCCAGAGGGGAATAATTTTTACATAAGGGTAATTAATAAATTAAATATAAGGGGGAGAGAGATTTTGTTACATGTTTTTCTAGGTGGAATCTGTAAGGTGATCCCCCTTGAATGGTCTAAAAAATTTCCAAAATATTCCACTTTTTATCTCTCTTTAGTGGACTACCACATTTCACGATTGTCGAGGGCTAGATTTGAAGGTAATGTGCCTAGATTTATGGGTAGAGGTCCACCTAGTTGAGAATTTATGAAGCAAAAAATGGTGGTTTTAATGGATCATAATTAGTGAAGGTGGAAAGTGGCTGGTAGGTAGGAAGTAAAGTTGGACATATACCTTGTTAACATGGGCTAGAATTGTGAAGGGGAGGGCAATATATGTGATGGGAGGTTGGGGATGGTGAGGTGGATAGTGGGTTTTTGTCATAAAAATTAAGTTAAGGGTTGGAAATATGGTAATTGGGTCATATTTGGTTGGATTTTGGACTTGAATTTTGGTAATTGTATTTAGTGGTTTTTAATGGGTTTTTGTAACCCGCAGATTTCTGAGTCATTTTGAGAGAAAATTCAAATTTTATCCTCAAAGATGGGGGTCAGTTCTTGAATCAAGACTCAGATAGGGAATATGAATGTTTGAACATACCTGGGATATGTGTTTGGATGATGAATGAGGCCCAATTGGTTGTTCAGGTTCTTGGGAGAGTGTTAGAGAAGAATCAGGTAACGCAGGTGCTGAAAATCAACAGCCTACAGTAGTTCACATCGTGAACCATAGTTCACACTATGAATGAGGTTTGGCAGAGGATAAGACCCTTATATAGGTGGTTTATGCTGTGAATGGGGAATTCTCACCATGAATAGGACCCTAAATGTGGGGTAGAGTACCCTTACGTGAGTCATTCACGTTGCAAACCGTGGTTCATGACAGGAATGAGGTTTGGGTGGTGAGGGTCCCTCTAATTGAACATTTCATGTTGTGAACTGGGGTTCACATCATGAAAGTTTGAATATAAGTTTTAGGGACCTCTACCTGGATTCATTCACACCATCAACCTCATGGTTCACATTGTGAATGGTGTTGGGTGTGTTTTTAGTTTGGGGAAATTCTTTACTTTTAGATGGGATAGTCGTACATCTCAATCTTAGTGAGAAACACCCTCTTGCTGGTGGGTTGAGACCCAATGATCATTGTGACTAGGATGATTCCTTCAGGGCATGATGAGGTGTGAAGGAGAGGGGTTTCCCCTGGGTGACAATATAAGAGATCTCCCTTATGAGATGTGAGATAGGTCCTAGTGTGGGTCGTGGGAGTCAATCAAGACTTGGTATTGAGTTTCTAAGGGGATTAGAGTGAGATGGTTTGGGATGGTCCCCATATAATGAGTCTAGAAGTGTTGAGGGGTTTTTATGAGGATGGATTGGGTCTTAAGGTCTGGGTCGGAGGAGCCTATGGGTTGTGAGGTCACTAACGGGTTCCAGAAATGAGATGATATTGATGAGCAAGATGAGATGCACTGTGACATGGGGGGATAGCTAAGGGAAAGGCCTGGATGTGATGAGACGTGTGACAAGATACAAGCCTATTTGTGATTTCTTATGCATGCCCGATGTGGGGGTGGATCTTGAGGCATTTCCCCACTTTGAGTGAGATAGCATGGGTGAGACTTTCATGGTGAGGAAAAGTCCTTGATATTTGTATGAAGTTTGAGCCAACTATGAGTGATATTATGTTTGGATTGGGATCTATTTGTTCCTCACTATGAGTGATATAACATTGGTGGGACTTCCATGAGTGAGATGGAGTCCTAAACATGGGAATGATGGCATGATATCATATGATCAGACTACCAAGAGTAATATGGGGTCCGGGGTGTGTTGTGATGCAATATTGGAAGGCGGGACTACTAGAAGTGGGATGGGGTTCAAATGTATTGCTGGATCATATGGATGGACCCTACTATGAGTGAGATGGTATAGATCAAGTATTGGACATGGGACCAACTTGAGTGAGAAGGTGAGTCTAGAGCTTAGAAATTGGACCCTACTATACCTCTTTGAGTAGTGGTCAAGGCTTGGATGACACCTTACCCTGAGTCCTAGGGTATGGGGTGGGTTACATGAGTTATGGCATGAGGCGACAATAGGATTCCAGCATAGCACCAAATTAGGTATGACTGAGCGTCATGGTGGTTTGGTTAGCACATGATTACCTAATACGCATGGATTCATGGTAGTTTGGTTAGCACAAAATGTCCACTGAAGTAGGTATGATAGGCTTGTCAAAACGTGAAGTGACAGAAGTGAAGGGGTGCTCGTCGTCAGACTGGTGCAAGCAAGGAGGGTGCATTTCTGTTGGGCAGACTGGAGAAAAACCCACGGTGTGAGTGTCATGTCTGGACAACCACAACAAAATTCATTAGAATTCTAAGTGCCCCTCCAGCGAGCATAATCATGATGGTGTGCGACGAATGATAGAGGAGAATGTAATTCACATAAACCTGAGTGTGGAAGTCAGCGACAGTGGATGTGACTCCACAAGATGGGATGTCAGCTAAGGAATTTCCGTGCTCGATTATTCGATGCAAACCGATAGTGAATGGTCTCTAAGTGCTCCATCGAATGAGAGGAAGCAGTGCCCAAGGTTTCTGATGAAAATAGACCCAGTTACAGGGAGATGGCTGGTCATACTAATTGATAAGAATGGAGGACTAACACTTGTATTCCATTATGAGAAAAAACATATAATTATAGTAAATAAAGAGTAGTGGAAGGACCCTTCTAGAGAGAAAGTGCTCCTTACCCAAGCTCGAAAATGATTCCTAATCCAAAAGGCCGATCACAATATTCTCCCCCCTTCGATATTCCATATCCCCCGTTGATATAATGCCCTCCAACAGACTAGAAGCCCAACCACCTCTATTCCTACACTTGGAATCGACTAGTCCCCCCCCCCCCCCAACAAACTTAATCACTGCAGGTCTCTAAAAAACTAATCAGCATAACATATCTCTATAAGGGAATTCATGGAAACTAAGGGATTAATAAGGATCAATGTCAAGGTGGATCTCAAGTGTATACGAGGGATTGAAAAAAAAACCACCTCGATCATTTTAGCACAATTATTCACGATCAAAAATCTTTTAAGGAGTATCTCATCAAGTTCCAGAGACAAATAATGACTCGAGTTCACTCGAGAAAAGGGGTAACTGAAAATAAAATTTTAAATTGTTTTAAAGTACCTCATAGGGCGATTAAAAAGTTTCGGGATAGTCGTTAATCAGAATGGATTTCACAAAATCAACCAAACTCATAAGAGTGTTTAAAATTCAAAGTCAGGGAGAAGATTACATATCAATAATCATTTAGAATCATTTTTCAAAAATTAAGGAGATCCCTCAATGTTGAATCAAGTGTAAAAAATGATCAAGGATTTTCATTTCAGCTCAAGAAGAAAAAACAATCTAAAAAATTGAAAATGGGATGAAAGACACAAAGAACTTAACCTACAAAGTAGAAAAATCCCTCCCACACTTAATCCATGCTTAACCTACAATTAAATTTCAAAAGGTATTTTTAAGTTCAACACAAAAAAAGATAAGGAAAGTATAAAGATTAAGGTATGGAAAAACGAAAATTGGATTTATTCACAGGGTAGCAAGGACAACAGCTTCATTTGATCTTCTTTTGGTGATTCGTAGCTTCCCACTTGACGTAACTACAAGGAAGACAAATAAAATCATTAAAAATGTTGAAAATAGTCAATAAATTCTAACTTTTATGCTTATCTTGGTAGAGGAAAACAACTTCGATTAGTCTTATTTTGGTGCTCCGCAGTTGCCCAGTTGATGTGCCTACAAGGAAGACAAAGAAGAGAATTAAAAAACTTGAAAGTAGTCAAGAAATTATAACCTAGATTCTTATCTTGGTAGAGGAAAACAACTGATTCTAGTTTCTAGATGTGTGTAGTGCTGCTATCCATCTTGTTCCTGTACAAGAAAAACCAAGAAGTTATCATTATTTCATTAAAAACTGATAAAACTAAGAACAAAAATAGTCGTATGGATAGAAGTATATTTTGATGTCTAAATCATGTGTAGGAAAAAAGGGAAGATAAATTTTGGGTTGAACCCCCAAAAGGTGTTGTAGTTAGGCTGTTAATAGATGGACAATTCTAGCAGGTCAACCTCAGTCTGTTGGAGGGTGTGGTTTTTATAGTATGAACCACCACATCTTGATCCTTTTGGCTTGATTTGTCGTGAACTATTTCTTCTCTATAAGGTCCCTATTTTCAAGATGAATATTATGGTGTATTGGTGTAGCCCGATCCGTTCTATATGATGATTGGGTTGAATGATTACGACCCATACTGCGTACTAGGCAACAACTCTATAGGTTGAGTTTTGTGGTGAACTCTTTGGGGGTTATAGGGGGCAACATGCCCTTGCTCCACTACCGAAGGCCTTTGACCCAAATTTTGGGTCACTGTAGAAACTTTGACTGAGTGTAGAATTGAAATACACCGATAGAGCACTGGAGCAGTGCAGACTTTGAAGATAGCGGTACTGTAGCTTCACGGACTTCTAGCTACCGGTCACTATAGTAGCTTGGTCTTGGGTGGTCATGGTAGTGTACTGATGTGGAATTCCAACCACCTTTCACTATTGCATAATATACTTTATGTGTGGTTGGTGGAATGGTGTTTCATCTTCTTTATTATCTCATTTTGGAGTAGGGTTTCTGTGTGTTAGAAACTCTGAGATGTAAATTATGCTCCTGGATTTCATAGTGAAGTTTTTATGCCTCTTTGTGGATGTAGGGATCATTTCCCAAACCACGTAAATATTTATATCCTTTGTGATTCTTTCTTCTATATTTTCTTGATCTGTAAACCTAAATCTGTCATTGAAACTCCCGACATTTTCGCAACATATTGTCACCCTCATTTCAGTGAAAAAACAAGCTTTTAGATGGGGGTAGAACTAGGTAGGTATCTTCTTTATCGACCTCTTCATGAGTAAATGTACTTTCCCTTGACTTTTGGTAGTAATTCTAAGGAGGTGACACATCTTCATTAGGCTGAGCATGGAATTATTTATTAACAAATCTTTATCAACCTCCTAAAATAACTCAAATGGTAGCACTAAGTGATCTTCATGTTGTGATTTACCTTCTTCATATTCATCTTCTTCTTCTAGGGAATTTTCCTCCTAAAAAACCTCTAGAACCAGTATCATTTGTGATGATTTAAGGATACCAAAACAATGTGAATCAATGATAATCTCAGTTTGAAATATATTGAAATCAAATGAGTGAAGAATTGAATTTTTCCCCTTCTTTGTGTCTACTGGAAGCTCGTGTTCCCTATGAAAAACCTCTCAAGAGTATGGTAGATAGGTCAGTGGGTCATCAAGCCTTTATTTAACACTAATTTCCTACTAAGGGAGCTCATATTCACCCTTTAAGGATAGAATGATATGTTCTAGTTCTACAGAATTAAAACAATAGGAATGAGTTCTAATTCATGTTCAATAAAATGAGAATAAAAGGATTTAAAAGTTGAGTTATCCCTCTCATATGCTTCAGCTTGAATCTCATTTTTCCAATGAAGTGAAACTGAAAATAAACTTGAAAGATTATCATGCATGGGATATTCAACCTCAAAATACCTAAACACTCTATCTTCTTCACTTTTAGATGGTAGAATTACAACTGAGTTCTCCTCATCAAGGTATTGCTCTTCTACTTGTTGATAGAACTTCTACATTCTATGCATGTAGTCACCCTCTTCAAAGGGATCTATTTTATTGATTTCATCTTCCTCTTTCAAGATCAACCCCACTTTCACTTTCTTGTATTTCATTTTTTTCTTTGAGTGAATTGATTATTGTGTCAAATTCTTCTTTATCCATTTCTTGTTTTTCTAATTCGTTTTTTCCATCAAATTTTTTATTCAATTCTCAAATTTGGTTTTGTAACCTTTTAATGTGGTATTGATATTTATTAAACTTTTTAATTATATTTTTCAAGGTTTTATATAGTTGAAACATATTTTTATCTTCTTCCCCATTGACATTTTGGTTTTTCATTTGTTGTAGGGGCTGTAATGGTCTACTATGTACACTGCCATGTAGTGTGTCCATATTAACCACAACAAGTGCATACTATGTGAACACTACCATGAAGTGTTTCCATAGTAATCAAAATAGCTACATACATCCTTTGTTTGATGATTCCTATACCCCCTTCCCAAGAAAACACTTCAAAAAAAAACTTCAAACAATCACAATTCTAGAAATTGGAAGCAGTTTTAAGTGAAGGAAAATTCCCCAGAAATTGTTTTTTATTGTTATGTGTAGAGGGAGAGTTTTTATTACCTCAATGTGAGTTGGAGAGATTATTTTATATATGGGTAACATAGATTACATGGTAGAGTATTACTATGTGGGACTCTGAAATACCCTTTATAATAAAAAATGGTTCAACACTCCCCCTCAAGATGGACAAGCCCATCTTGGACCAAGAGTCCCACAAAAGAAATAAGATATTGAACAAGACTAGAAACACTCCCCCTTATGATGGGTCATTGATGTTTTGGATACCCATATTTGTACTAAGAGAGTTCAAAAAAGATCTAGGTAGGGCTTTGGTGAAGATGTCGACAAGCTGATCAGTTGTCAGTATGTGACCAAAGCTAATATGGTCCTACTCGAGACGATGGAGGAGAAAGTGGTAGTCTACCTCGATATGATTCATTCGTTCATGGAATACGGGATTAGAATCAATATTCATGGATACCTTATTGTCACACTAGATATGAGAAGACGTCTATGGTAGGAAGCCAAATTCATGGAGGAGATTACGAAGCCAAAGGATCTCAGTAGTGACTGTGGACAAGGAAGAATATTCAGATTCCGCACTAGATATGGAGACAAAAATATACTTCTTACTATTCCAAGAGATGAGGTTACCTTCCAAGAAAACAAAAAATCCATAAGTAGACTTCCAAGTAGCAAGGAAACCAACATATTCTACATAATATAAGGCCTCAACATTCAGATGATTGTGATGTGAGTACTGAAGACCACAGGTAGGGTCTTTCTTAATGTACTTGGAAATGCGGAAGACAAAATCCCACTGAGATTTGGTTGGATGCTCTATGAATTGGATCACTTTTCCAACAATGCAGACAAAGTCTGAATGCATCATGGTGAGATAATTGAGCTTTCCCACAATATGATGGTATCTCTTTGGGTGAGAAAATAGATTCATATTGTCAAAGAGATATCGTTCCCCAGTATCAAGAGGAGTGTCAATGGCAATAGCCTAAGTCAAACCCGCATCCTGTAATATGTCCAAGAAATATTTCTATTGGTAGAGAAAGATAATGTATATAGAACGAGAGACCTCAATTCCAAGGAAGTATGTTAGTGGATCGAGATATTTGGTGTGAAAGTGGTGGGGGAAGATTACCCTTTAGTTGGGTGATTCCAGTTGAGTCACTCCCAATGATGATGATATCATCAACATATACCACCATCAAGATACAACTGAAGGATGTCGTGTGGTAAAAGATAATGTGGTCCTTCATACTTAGAGAGATCCCAAATGTGGTGATGATGATGCTGAATCTACCAAACCAAGCATGAGGAGACCTCTTGCCCAAATGGCCCGAAGACCTTTTTATTTTATTATAGATAATCCCCCTTTTTAAGGGATGAAGGGGAACCCATACATGACCCGTAGGCCCAAGGAATAAGGCCCGACACGACTCACAATACATGACCCGAAGGCCCAGAGGCATACTATTCCCAATACATGACCCGTAGGCCCAACCCACAGGAACTGCCCCTCCCCTAGCTTCTACCTCATTGATCACCTAACTCCCCACCTTGCATTTCTGATCAGCTAGCATTGCCCCATACAAAGCTGCACAATGCCTGGTCCCGATGGCAGTTGCCATACCCTCTCATTCTTCCAATTCGGTAGCTCTGCATCTGGTGACTGCTAGTCTTGTTACCCTGATCCTCTTCTGGGGCCTTCTCTATGTGAAATGGGCTACTCCATGGTCTTTGGGGCCCGAAGGCCCTGAGGCCCAAAGAACTTTGATGACCCTAAGGCCCTAGATACCCGTAGGCCCAAACCAGTGGCCCGAAGGTCCAAATCAGGTGAATAGTTCTGGATGCTACAGTACTGAACAGTACCTGCTACAGTACTGATACTATACCTGGAAATTCACCTCCACCCGGTTTTGAACCTGGGTCTCTTGGATGCCAAGCAGGAGCCCTTACCACTTGGGTATGGGCTCGTTGGCCGAGGAGACCTCTTGAGTCCATAAAGATATTGATGAAGTCGACATACATGGGAGTCAGCTCCGGAGGCATGAAATCATGGGGGTTGCTAAAAATACACCTCTTCTTCAAGAAAAACATGGAGAAATGAATTCTTGACATCTAGTTGATGAAGGGGCCAATGATGATGAGCATCCAGAGAGATGGATAATCAAACTGATTCCATCTTTGAAACTAGAGAGAAGGTATCAAAATAGTCGATACCATATGTTTGAGCGAATCCCTTCACCACAAGTTAGGATTTGAGGCAATAAAGAGTTTCATAAGCATTGAGACAGACCGTATACATCCATTTTCTACCAAATGCCTATTTTCTTACTATAAGGGGGACCAAATCCCAAGTTTGGTTGTCTTCCAGAGCCTTTAATTTATCCCGCATCACTTATAGCCACCCTAGGTGAGATTTAGAAATGCCAAATGTGTGGGGAATATATATCTTATCTAGAGTAGAAAGAACGATGTTGGAAGACTTTTAGAGACAAGTATCCTAGCAAGAATGAGTAACTTTCTGGAGTGCAATGGGAAAGTCGTCTGGTGCCGGGGTAGGAGCATCAGATGAAGCTGGGACGATGGTATCCTCATCCTGGATGGAGGGTACAGTTGATGAGAGATGTGATTAGATAGTACCAAACTGGTGATCAGTAGGGGGAGACACCAGAGGGTGGGTGGGTGATGAGAGGAAGATAATAATCGATGGTGGTGTCTGGATGAGGAGAGGGAAGAGAGAAAGGAGAGCTCTCAACAAATGATACGTCAGCAGAGATGATATATCAATGTAAGTCCAAAGAGAAGCATCAATATCCGTTCTGAGTGCATGAATATATGAGGAAGATGCAACAGGGATATTTGGGAGAGAGCCTAAGGATGTTGGGACGAGTTTCACGAACATAGCATAGACATCCAAAAACATGGAGTGGAAGGGAGTGAGGAGGGAGAGAGGAGAAAAGAGTCTAAAAATAAGTCTCCTCCTGAATGATAAAAGAAGGAAGGTGATTGAGGAGGTATGTAGCATTAAGGATAATATCCACACAAAAGAGAATAGGCACCTACTGGTGTAATAGGAGGGGATGGGCAGTCTCTAGAATATGGCGGTGTTTCTGCTCGGCCACTTCATTCTGCTGAGGTGTATCATGACAGGATGTATGATGAATGATGTCGTTCGCCTTGAGAAAATGCTAAAAGGAAGTGGAAAAATATTCTCGCCCATAATCAGAGCGAAGGAATTTAATGTATATGGATAAATGGGTATGAATATCATGGTAAAAAGTTTGAAAAGTAGAGAACACCTCAGACTGATCATGAAGAAGGTACAACGAAGTGATACGTGAAAAATCATCAATGAAGGATATATAATATTTATACCCTAAGTGACTCGAGATGTAAGAGGGACCTTATACATATGAATGAACCAAATCAAAGGGTTTAGAGGCTTGTGTAACCACTCTAAGAAGATATTAAGTACGATGATGTTTCGTAAATTTACATTACTCACAATGAAAGGAAACATGAAGACTAATATCAGGAAAAATTTTATGAAGGGAGGAGGTGGGTGGATGTCCCAACCGATAATGAAGGTCCAATGCATGAGTAGAGAGAGAGATGTAGGCGACTAATGTCGGTCCATCAAACATGTATACCCCGTCTCGAAGCTAGACTATACCAAGTTTCCGGTTCATCATTTTCTCCTAAAACACAACAACAGAAGAAGTAAAGATGGAACTAAAATTGAAGTCCTTTGTAAGCTTAATTAGGTAGAGAATGTTAAAAGGTATTCTAAGAAAATGTGTCCCAGATAGTAGGTGAATAGATGAATTCAAGGATCATACACCAAATCCCACAATTGGGATAGTGGATCCATCAACGACAATGATGGTCGAGGAACCAACATATGGATGGTAGGTGGATAATATACTTGCATCACCCATGAGATGGTTTGATGCACCTGAGTCAAGCATCCGTGCTAGGAAGTGGTGACTGAAAAAAGTAGTGAAAACAATAGCATGGGAAAGAGATGCCGAAGAAGAACCCAGTATAGAGGTGGAATGATGATAATAAATTAGTTGGAGATCATCCATGGAGAGGTCCAGAGAGAGAGGAAAAGCTGAAGATGATGGGGGAGAATGCTGGAATAGAGCACAGTCTGACCTTACTGAGGTTGCTGAGATGGGAAACTATGAAGAATCTAATAGTGGTCAATTAGGTGGCCAGACTTGCCACAATTCTGAAAGAGGGGATGAGGACAACCCTCCCTACATCCATGTCCCTGAGTGCCTGAAGATCATCCACTACCATGTCCCAAGATAAAAGTGTTATCGATTCTGGGGTTGGGTGGGGGAAGTTCCTGATGAGTCTTTCCAAGGCGATGATACACCTATGGAATCTCTAGAAAATAGGGGATGTCGAGCATCACCGTGGCCGTCGTCACATATTTATGATCGAGGCCATGGAGAAGGCTAAAGAGGAACAATTGGTCCCTCTGGGTCAAGGATTCCTTTTGTGTCTAGGGAATGGGCTATAGCTCATGAAATTCATCCCAGAGAGATTTCCATTCCATGAAGTACGTTGGAAATGGATGGGCCTGCTGGTGGATGAGTGAAATGTGCTGAACAACGCCGAACACCCAAGCCAAGTTATTTGTCTCAGAATACATAAGGGTTAAGGAATCCCAGAATTACTTAACCGTATTGGTGGTTAGAGTGACATCCTTGATGGAGTGGTCCATGTAATTGACAAGAAAGGAAAAGATCTTACTATCAGCAAGCCCCCATGGTCTGTATTTTGGGTTTGAAGATACTGGCGGAGGATCCTAGATGTGTGAGTCTAGGTCCATGCTAGTGAGTGACATCAATACCATCTTCTGCCAAACCAAAAAATTGGTTGAGTCAAGATGCTCATAAACTAGATAGGTGGAGGCAGTGATCATCAGAGGCAGGACAAATTATTTTTCCATTGGAAAGGTTAAAAGTTGCAGATGAGAGAATTATCAACAGTGCGTTGAAGAGGGTGGGTGTGGGAGGTCGCATTAGAGGCAGGGCCAGGAATCACTGAGGAGAGCAGGACCGGGAGGTGCCGAGAGAGGAAGGGATTGAACGTCTCAAGGGAGATGAGTGCTAGGAGGCTGCATTGAAGGTGAGGCCATCTGAAGCTGGGAAGCCGCTGGAGGGAGGGGCCAGAAAATCACCACAGGAGGCGGGGGCCAGTCGCAAAGCTGGGAGGCCGTGAACGGGCATGGTTTCTCTTGAAGAGTGGGGTCAGGAATTCGTCATGGGATGGAGTTCTATTCATCCATGTCGAAGGCGGGTCAGGACATGTTGTGGGATATAGAGGTCTAAGAGACTACATCGATCGGGAGGCCAAAGGGAAGTCGGGACTGGATGACGCCGGGAAGCCATAGGGAGGGTGAGGCCAGACGACGTTGGGAAGCCGTAGGGAGGACGAGGCCGAACGATGCTGGGAAGCCTTAGGGAGGGCGGGGATGGATAGATATGGAAATCTGTAGGGAGGGTGAGGCTGGATTAAGCTATGAGGCTGTAGGGAGGGTGGGGCTGGAAGGAGTTGGAAGGCCATTGAGAAGGCGGGGTAGAAAGCATCACAGGAGGGATTCTTTGAGAAAGGGAGGGCAATGGAAAAATTATCATGATTTTTCCTTTAATACCATGTAGAGGGTGAATTCCACTTACTTCAATGTGAGGTGGAGACATTATTTTATATATGGATAAAATATATTACATGGTGGATTATTCCGATGTGGGACTCGGAAATACCCTTTATAATAAAACAGGGTTTAACATTCTCTTTTAAAATATTTTTATGTATGTTTCTTTTTAGTAGAGTGGAAATCATGATGACACTACTCCCTTGCAAAAGTTCCAAAAATCAGTGCGCGGTGACCTTCTCGAAGGATCATCGGTGGAATTTATAATTTTAGAAACACTTAGGGCGTAGCTTAAGAAAATAACCTCGGGATCGTTCTCTCAAGGAGGTTTTGTGTTCAAACACAACGTTCTCTTATTTTTTTTAATGTATTCAGATTATTTGATGTTTTTTGTAGTTTAATTTAATTTCAAAGTGATGAAAAATTTATTTGAGGTGATGCATGAGAAAAGAAAATTAAAATGAAAAATAAAGGTGATGTAGTTGTTGTGGCAGCAGTTGATGTCTGTGATGGTGGGATGCATCAGGGTATGCATGTGGTGTCAGGGAGGACTCCATAGATGAAGGAATTAGTTGAAGCTAGGATTACCCATTTATATGAAGGATGAATTCCTGTTTTAATCTATTGTTTGGATAACATTCAAGTTGTTTATTTATCTGCTTTCCTTTCCCCACTGCTTGAGGTGGATGGATGTGCTTGGTTGCAGGCCTTGTTTGGTAAGCTTAGGATGTTTTCCTAGAGTACCTGGTAATATGGAAAGTAATGATTTTAATAAATGAATAGATGATTGAACATGAGTTTCATTGTTTGGACCCTATGGAATGGTTCAACAACAAGGTTTGTATATGCATACTTTATAATCAACTATTTTATCATAACTAATCAATAACATATGAATGACAATGTCAAAATCATAGATGGTGAACATGATTGAATGAACTATTGTCAATGATCAAATATCTTCAGGAGCAGTGACTAAACACATATTTGATCCATTATTCATGGTAAAAATTTCAAACATATATTGATGTACAAAAAAAATTTGTATTATGTTTTATATATTATGATAATTTATTATTGTAGAATAAAATTATTTCATGTAAAGAGGAGATAAAGTGACCAATGTTTTGATCTATGCCATGCCTAACGTTGTTGGATACAACACAACAGAGTGCCAACTATCTTTTTTTCCCCATTTTACTGAATTTTCACTAGTTTTACTATTGTGCCAACTTAGAGATAAATAAACTGCATGTTCTGGACTCACATGGTACTGATTCCACAAATAAACAAAAGAAAAAACCTTATTCTTTGTTGGTATATAAAATGACCTTCCTCAACATTTGGTTTTTGGTTAACAAACATAACTAATATTTTAGTAGGTAGTAATTTATTATATCTATTTACCTTCATACAGGGTGACTATCTTGTTACCATGTTATTGCATCTTTCACAATGAGGCTTTTCTTGGCCATCAAAATTTGAAGTTGTTTATGATTTTTTTGAGTTTCAATCTAATTGGTAGAATAAATTCCCAATTATTTTATTTTCCAAATCCAATTTTGTCATCCAATGGGGGTTTTTTTATTTTATTTTTTAGTAATGATTATGGAATTCACTTGATCAGATGCCTGGAAGAATGAGGCAGAATGATGGAGATAAAAAACTATATTGATGTATTTGTTTTAAACTTTACATATTTGTTTTTCTCTAATATATATAATTTTTTTCATGACATGTTTGTAGAATCAACTTCAAAGGAAAAGGGTTGACTTGCTGTGGTGGTTAGTGAACCATGAATGCAATGCAAGGATTTTTTTTTGAAAGTGTTGTATTGTTAAAGACAAAATTTATTACTGGTTTATTGAGGTTTGGTTGAATTTGGTGGGAATTTAGTTGTATTTTTCAACACATTCAATTGTAACTATTAAAATTATTAGATGAATTTTAGATATTTTTAATATTCTATCTCACATCGATTTCACACCACTTTTGTACTTATTTTATTATCTATAAATAAAGTGTCCTACCTTGTAGTGAGGTAAGGTTTTCCATTTAACATGGTATCAAAGGGATTTTAACCCATTACCATCACCCAACTCTGTAGCCTCCTCCCATTACTTGCCTTCGTGACGCCACCCTTCATCCCTTCCACCACTCGCCTGCATTCCCGTCGCCCGCCTTCACGACTCCTTCCCCCTGCAACAACTTCATTCACGAAGCCCCTTCCTGCACAACCCCTCTCGATGACCCTCTCTACACCCACCCCTTTCCCACCGTCATACTGAAAAACCCCTACGTGATGCCCCTCCCACAATGACGATACCCCCCTTCCCTGATCAGCCATTGTGCACTGCCTACCTACGCGACCCACCCCCTACGCTCTCTCCTTATGCGATAATCCATATCGTCACCCCTCTGAATGTATCCTCTCTTTGAGGGGTTTCTTTTCTCCAGACGCTCACCCAGAACAACCCCTCCTTACAGCCGCTCGCCCTTACCTATGCAACGATTCACCCATCCAAGCCTCTCTTTGTTTCCTTCCTTGAGATTCTTTATTCTATGACCTAATCTATACCTGATGTTCTAGATGTTCACCTTCAACACCTAATTTTATACCATATTTTCATTTTTAGTGCCTTGTCCTTGCATATTGTGCAATTTTATCACTCCTTTAATCTTCGACTACATTTATGGAAACATCGTCACCTTTTCCCAATACTATCACTGCTGCCACACGTCTTGTGGATGAACGACTTGATTCCACCAATTTTATCAGGTGGAATAAGACTGTTATTGTCACCTGGAAATGTATAGGGTATTATTATCATCTTATTTCATCCCATCCTGATTCAAAATATGTCACCTATCACAATCCCACCCATACTGGGGATTGAGCCGCAACTACCCCAAGCCTGGCTCCATAGGCCAGGGGCTGGAGACCAGCGCTGAAGGCACAAAAAACTTGGGGAGGCCTTTTCCTAAAAACCTACACACACACACACACAACCAAATCAATGAAAAGTGCAGAGGGAAAGGAAAAAAAGATACAACACTGCTATATATATAAACCACAAATATGCATCGACCTCTATATAGTATAAGTACAGAAAAGTAAACTGAATGGGAAAGGAAAAAAATACACTCCCAACCAGAAAAGTGTCACAACCCGGCAATAGGTGGAAAAGTAAAATAGCTAAGAGAGACCTGCTTCTGGATCCCAAGCTAAGACCACTGCATGTGGCCCAAGAACCCCGTATCCTTATGCTCCTCGGAAGTCATGATTAACCCATCCATTGTCTGCAAGGGCACACCAATTGCGGGAAAATCCCAAGTAGGAGTGAGTATAAAAATACTCAGTAGGATGCCTCGAAGGATCAAGGGATAAACAAGTGAGATACTGAAGAGGAAATTAGTAGATAGAACAATGTATAGTAAAAGAGTACAACTCAACCCAGAAAAGGAGTGAACTAATCTCGTCCAAACACGAGGAGCTAGAAATGGTGAGAAGATGAACATCTCATTGAGTCATCGCTACCTATAGTAGGAGAGTATACTTTTCCAACCACAAGAAGATAGACATGGAAAGAACGTGGCATACCCTGTGAATCTTCACCATTACTAGAAGGAAAGTAACCAAAACCCAAGGAGTGGGTACTGAAAAATATTATATATATATACTCAACCAAAGAAGCCCAAATGAGAGAGTAAGGGGATCTCTATTTCACTTTCTCAGCATAGAAAAAGTGTCTCCAATAATTCTAGAAGTAAACACCATCAATTCCCAACATCCCACATGTCTTCCCTAAATTGTAAGTCAAAGGGGATCAATCACCGCACCTTGATACTATTCGCTTTGGGTAGGTCTGTCTCACCCGCACAGTTTTAGGTTGTGTCACAAGGAAGCGTCTTGGTGGGAAAAGTGACCCTCTTTCTTGAGAGTCCAAATTCACCTCAAACACATTTCTTCACTATGCCATAAAGTTGAGAGATCGTATCACAAAGTCATGAACCAACAACCCAGCCCCGCTGGAGGGTATGCTTAGAAGAGTCATCGGCGAACCCACTGCCCAACCTAGCTGGAGGGTAATCCCAAAAGAGTAACCGATAAAAAACACTACCTAGCCTCACTGGAGGGTAAGCCTAGAAAGAGTTAATGGTGAATGACACTACCCAGCCTAGCTGGAGGGTAATCCTTGAAAGATTAAAGGGTTATCACCACTACCCAGCCGCATTAGAGGGAAATCTTGGCGATCACCGCTGCCTAGTCATACTAGAGGGAAAGCCCTGTAAAGATAAATGGCGATCACCATTGTCCAGAAGCACTGGAGGAAAAACCCTGAAACTACATTGACCATACTTGTTGGATGGTATGTCTCGAGAAGCATCGAGGAAACTACGCCTCTCAGAAGAAAGTCGTTGCAGTCATCGGGTGTTACCTCAATTAGGCGTCACACCCAGAGAATCTTTCATTGCATCTTGAAAACCAATACGAAGGGCACAATCATGTCCTATGTAGAGAAACACTCAGGATAGGCTACTCGCAAGCCAAAATATGAGTTCAGAAGAAATATGTACAAGAGCTAGAATAAAACTTAGTGGTAAGAGTAGTGTGTGGGGTCCATATGATGTGTGACCCCTCCTCATCACCTGGCAGTGTACCTAACCATTTCTGGGTAAAAAAGGGTGAAAAAGTACCACTAGGCATGTCAAGGTACTCCCAGAGTACACAACACATTAGTCAGAAAGACGATGAGAACACGATTCTCATCGTTAAGACGAAGGGTTAGAATCATAGATTTGCTGACATGCCACCTTGAACGGTCCCAGAACATCAAACATATCTATTCATACATCTTATCCACTCTCACAAGAGTCTAAGTTAACCCAAGTTGTGGGTTCTCTTCAAACACATCAAAATGATCTTACACTGATATTCCTTTCATATTTCCACATTTAATGATATCACGAATAATGTTCTTCACATCCAAATGAATCACATTGTTGTGATACTTATGGAAAATCACACATAATAGACTAATCATTCATCCGTTTAATGAAAAAGGTTCTTTTCACTACAAACGCTAGAATGACGCTTGATCACTTCAAATCACAAAAATGATTTGGACCTACAAACGGATTGCACCATTGTGATCTTCATAGAAAAACATGCAATATAGGCTATTAATTTTCCCTGAACAAACTTATGAAGCATAAATCTTAAAAACGCAGAAAACATCCAAAAGCCACCTCATGGGGCCCACACCTCAGTCTCAAATTTAGGTGGTTGGATTGATCCATTGAAATCCTCTTAGAAAAAAAATTGTAAATGAGTATTCAATCACCCCAAAAAGATGCCATTTGAAAAAGCGGAATTTCACTATAAAACGTGTGAACCGAGCCCTGTGGGGACCACACCTTGTCTTCAACTTAAACACTCAAAAAATCATCTCAAGAAGTTCTTAAAAAGATCAGGGTCATGCTACCACTGACGATACATCAATCAGACATCCCATTTAGGAGTTAGTTCTGATGCAAGGATCAAAAAATAATAATAAATATTTTATTATTATTAACTTAAGCGTTTTGGGTCACCCGCCTTCGGGTAAGGAAATTAAAAATTCCAAAAACCACCTCAAAAATATTTTCTTGACCAAAAGATCATTGTTTCACATACTGTATGTGATTTAGAGGTTTGTATCAAAAGATACAGCCATTTAAAGTTTTCGGGCATAAAATGGGTCGGTCCGGCCCAATTTGGGCATACCCCTACGGTTGGGCCGGCCCACTCCGGTCGGCACGGTTCCACATCGATAGCTCGGCCCATTCACCATGGCCCAGCCTGTGTGCCACTGGTCTAGGCCGCACCCCGTGGCCAACCTGCACTACACTGACCGACCAGGCTAGCTGGTCCCCCCTCGCACACTGCGTCAATGAGGACTTGCGTTGCACGAGTCCTGCCTCCCAGGGTCGACGTCTTGTGATCCCCTCCTGACACCCACCGTCCACCGCAAAATCCCCAGTCTGCTCTGCCCTCATGAGCCCTGGACTGCTCCTCCGCACTGGTCGTGCCCTAGTGCTCCCAGCTCACCGCATGCCGCGCCGACCACAGTGCTGCTAGCTCCCTCGTGCTTCACCATCCCAGTTAACACCACTTCCATACTTGGAGACCGCCACCTCCCAGTCTCCTCCACCTTTCCTGAGCTACATGCTTCCGTCCTAATCCTTGCCCAAGTTCCACACACCCAGCCCACTCCTCACCCGAGCCCCGAGCACCCGGTCCCAGCCAGCTCCGCGGTGTCGCCTTCCATGGACGATTCACACCACCGCCGCTGGACGCTGGCAGTGGCTTATCTCTAGTGGCCCCTTCAGCAGATTATCACTACTCGATCAGAGACCTGATTCTCTATCTGAGGAAATTTTTGGGATCCTTGCGATGAGACCTTCCAAGCTCCTACCTCTGATCGACGAGCTAACGGTCAGTTGATGCGTCGAAAAATTATAGCGGGTAACCGCAGAGAACGGAATGAAGAACACTCAAAGATGAGATTTAAAACGGATCTCGAATGATGGAAGTGTTTATTTGGAAATCGTCTTGATCTTAAAAATATCAATTTAATGATGAGTTTAATAAAAACTCAATAATTCAATTGGAGGTGCGGAAATTAACAAGAATCTGACCTCAAATTGGTCGTTCGTAGTTGGCGGCGTGTCCATAATGCTCTTGATTCGATTCACCAAAGTTTTGGTGGAGTTTCCTCCTAGATATGGTAAAGAATAGATATGAACATTCTTGAGAGGGGGGGGGGGAGAGAATAAGTATTAGGCCAACCCTAACCCCAAACTCAAAGTATTTTATTTATAAGAAAATTCACTCAGCGCGGAATTTGAAACCATTGCACCCTCAAAATTGAGGTCACCCTTAGGGTAAACACCATTATATGAACTCAAATATGGTCTAATGTTTCCAATCCGAGTCCTCGTTTGGAAGTTATTCAAAGTATCGTTTCAAATAAAATAATTTTATTTAATTATTTTATTTACAGTTTTTCCCTCCAGGAATTTTTCTACAAGAGGCTTGCACCGACAAAACTTATACCCCTCCTAGGAAAAACAACACACTCCAGACTCAAACATGGACTCACATTTATGATCCGAGTTACCATTTGAGAATTATTTGGGGTTGAGATATTAAATGAATGAATTAATAAATAATTCATCCATTTAATGTATCGCTAACGAGCGAGGGGTCCAAACGTCCTACGCCGACATATTTTATGTCGCACCTAGGGTAAACACCATATTCCTGACCCAACCATGGTCTCAGATTTCTGATCTGATCAAATATTTAAGAGATATCCTGTTTCCATTGCGTGGATAGTACAAAAAAACTTAATATTATTGTATAATTTATTCCGGGCATATCGGGCCTCAGAATCACATACCATCTCAGCACCTGGATCTGAAAATATATGTAAAAATATTCCAAAGTCTTACAGGGTGAAAACCATATCTCTAAATCATTCCCTCCTTCAAGATTTTCATCCCTGAAAAGTAAAATGCGGAAAAGAAAATCAGGATACTGAGCTCACACCTGGCTCTACCACTCCCAGGAAAATCAGCACATCACCATATTAGAACAACACATGAACCAAAGGGATGGTCTGTACTCATAAGGTATTCTCCTTTCGATGACGTACATATGAACACACATGTATCTCAATAGCTACGACACATGGAAGACGTTGTGCGCCCACTCCAGCTATTGGGGGGGGGGGGGTAGGCAACCTCGTCACCTCTTTCATGATTCCAAATAGATCAAAGAAACTTAGGGGATAGTTTACTTCCTCGGATGACCCTTTACATTCCACATCGTGGCTAGAATCACAGTTTTTCCCTAGAGTAGGGTCTCGTGATTCCCTCCTTCAGAATGTCTATCTGGTTAAAAACCCAAGGATATATGGTCACACAAAATTTCACAGTATGTGCATCACAACCAAGACTCTCTAATATGCTCGAGAAGCATAGGATTAAACAATATTGACTAAAGAAAAGTTTTACCCTCTTTCTCCATTAGGATTAGCTGAGGGGAGCTAACTGCTATGAAACTTATCACACCTGGAGAGCCTGTGATTTCCTAATAATGGCATCTACTACAAGGATTCCATTTTTTGGAGCATAGAATACCTCAAAGTCGTAGTCCTGTAGGAATTTATAACCAACACCTCTATCTCAGGTTCAAGTCTCTCTGGGTGAAGACGCACCTGTGACATTTGTGGTCTAAACAAACCACAAAACACTCTCCCAGAAGGTAGCGTCTCAACATTCTCAGGGAAAAGACTACCGCTTCCAGCACCACATAGTGAGTCACATATTTCTATTTATGGTGTTTCCATAACCTCAGCCTATACTTGATAACAGTATTAAGATCGGTGTTGAGCACACAAGGTACCAATGAATAGGGAAGGTGAGAAAAATCATTCAACCACATGAGGCTAGACACGGAAAAAACATGGCATACCCTGCACATATTTTTCCCTCTTATAAGGAGAATAATACACAAAACAATCACTCTACCAAACCCACTAGTGGAACCTCAAGCAAAGGGAGGTCAAGCAGAAAATCCCCACTGGCAAAGCTAGGACCTACTTTGACACTCCACTGCACAACATCGCCATGAACACACAAGTTAGAGGGATTCATCCACCACACCTCGATACTATCCACTTTGGGTGGAACTGACTCTCTCTCATGGTTTTTTCTCACATCACAAAAAAGCATCTCAGTGGGGGAAGAACCCCTCTTTCTCATGCATTCAAAGCTATGTCAAACAACACCGACCCCGGATTACACCGACGCCCCGTGTCACCCTTAGTAACTCCTCGAGCAGGGAGTTGGAAGAAAAGAGTACATCACATAGTGTCTAATTAGTTCTATTGAGAAAGTTATAAAAGACACAGAGTGTACCTCTTATCGTATCATGCGCTTCAAGATTGTAGACATCCATAGCATGCAACTACCCGCGGCCCTGGACACCAGCTCCCTAAGCCTGATGTGGGCCACCTAGTGTTGGTGGAAGGACCTCGCAACATCGTCCACCAACCATAGTTCTTCCTTCTCTTATTCCATCACCACATCCCTGGGGACCACCCTATCCCCTCTTAGGAGATCCCTGATCACAACATTTCCTCTGCCGCGGTGGTATATCTACCAACTACCTAGGAAGCTCAACACATCTGGTTGGGTAGTCTCATGCCACATGACCTTGCCCATCACAAGCATAGCACTATCCATCCCTGGTCTGTCCCCATTCTCTACATTTTCCCTGACCAAGTGCCTAAGTCTTATCAAGGGGAGGCCTCCTACGTCGAGGGACTTCCAACTGATGTCTTCTATCTACGACAGACACCCCAACTCTATTGTGACCACTTCTAAAACTAGCCAACTGAAGCCCCTCTAATAGAAATCTCTATGTCACTAGTTCCTATTTTAGCACCCTAATATAGGTGAGGATGCACAAGGGTAATATGCTAGCACAGATCTCCTCTACGGAAGCCCTGGTCAAACTTCTATGCCCATAAGTTATCATCATGGACCATGTCCAAATAGTATTGAGTAAGGTCTACAAACCTAGTCGCATACTCAACCACTGTCATCCCTCCCCGCTGAAGATCCAGTAGCTCCTAAAACTGTATGTATCATAAATATGAGGGGTAGTAATCCTCACTAAACAACTGCTAGAAGTCATCCCAAGAGAGTACCAACTCATCATGCATCTGAGTAACCCAGTTCTACCAATGCCAAGCTACTCCGTGGAAAAAGACTAGCTTCTAAATCCACCATCTGATTTGTCGGTGTCTGAAAAATCCTGAAGAGGTGAACCACTGACTCTATCCAACCCTTAACTTCTTGAGGGTCAAGCTTAATGTGGAACCTAAGTGGTCTCTGACGCTGGAACTCTCGGAGAGCAATCAACCTGTGATCATCATCAGCCTACGTTTCCAGTACTAACTACTGCTCCATAGGTGGAAGTTCTATTGCTTTACCTCCTAGAGAAATGGGAAACGTATGATGGATCCTGAACTAAGGCCTCGTCACTCACAGAATCATCTTCATGAACCGGAGGTAGTATCATAGATGGCTGTCGTCGTAGAGGCATCCTGAATCTGATCAAGGAGTACCATGGTCAAATGAGCTTATATATATATATATCAACAATTATGGAAATATGACTCAATAAGGATAGTCAAAGACTCAATCCTATATTATTCATGTATCAATATTCCTTGTAATAAGTGTCTCGACATGCCGAGTCGACAAGCGGGTAATCAGGGTCCTAGTGGATGGCTACATCAGCCGCTGCACCATTATTGGACTCCCTAGCATGAGATCCGCTCTTGAGACATGTTGACACTGTTTACCTAAAACCCAAACAATTAATTTTTAAGGATCATCCGAACAAGATCCCAAGGAACGAACTACATTTGATACCACTTTGTTATGACCTGACCCGTACTGGGGCTTGAGCCACAACTACCCTAAGCCTACCTCCATAGGACAAGGGTTGGTGACCAGCATCGAAGGCACAACAAACTTGGGGAGTCCTTTTCCTAAGAACCTATACACACACACACAACCAACTCAATGCAAAAGTTCAGAGGGAAAGGAAAAACAAGATACAACACTGCTATATATATAAAATGAAAATATGCATCGAACTCTAAATAGTACAAGTACAGAAAACTTAACTGAAAGGGAAAGGGTAAAAATACAAGCCCAACCAGAAAATTACCACAACCTGGTAATAGGTGGAAAAGTAAAATAGAGGAGAGATCCTCGCTCTTGGATCCCAAGATACGACCACCGCATGTGGTCCAAGAACCCCATTTCCTTATTCTCCTCTGAAGTTATGATCAACCTATCCGTCGTCTGCAAGGGCACACCAAGTGCGGGCCAAGCCCAAGAAGGGGTGTGTATAAAAATACTCATTATGATTCCCCGAAGGATCAAGGGAGAAAAAAGTGAGGTAATGAAGAGGGAATCGGTAGATAGAACAATGCACAATAAAAGAGTACAACTCAACCCAGCAAAGGAGTGAAGTAAGCTCGTCAAAAAATGAGGAACAAGAAATAGTGAGAATATGGAATTCTCGTAGAGTCTTCGCTACCTATAGTATGAGAGTAGACTTATAAAACCATGAGAAGATAGACACGAAAATCACGTGTCATACCCCATGCATCTTCACCTCTCTTGGAAGGAGAGTAACCAAAACCAAGAGGGTACTGCAAAATATGATATATATATATATACTCAACCAAAGAAGCCCAAAAAAGAGAGTAAGGGGATATCATTTCACTAGATCAGCCTAAGAAAAGATTCACCAATAGTTTTAGAAGTAAACACCATTGATACCCATCATCCCACATGTATTCCCTGAACTGCAAGTCAAAGGGGATCAATCACCACACCTTGATACTATCCGCTTTGGGTGGGTTTGTCTCGCCCAAACAGTTTTAGATCACATCAAAAGGACATATCTTGGTGGGAAAAGTGATCATATTTCTTGAGATTCCAAAGTCATGTCAAACATGTCTCATCACTATGCCGCACAATTGAGAGATCATGTCACAAAGTCATGAGCCAACTACCCAGACCCGCTGAAGGGTATGCACAGAAGAGTCATCATTGAACCCACTGCCCAACGCAGTTGGAGGGTAATACTGAAAGAGTAACCAGTGAACATCACTACCCAACTATGTTAGAGGGTAAGCCTAGAAAGAGTAAATGGTAAACTCTACTAACCAGCCCAGCTGGAGGGTAAGCCCTGGAAGAGTAAATGATGATCATCACTGCCGAGCCACACTGGAGGAAAATCTCGACGATCACCACTGCCCAACTGTGTTGGAGGGAAGCCTTGTAAAGATAAATGAAAATCACCACTTCCCAATAGTGTTAGAGGGAATGAACTAAAACTACACTGACCATCCTTGTTGGATGGTACATCTCGGGAAGCATTGAGAAAACTGCACCTCTCAGAAGAACATCATTGCAGTCATCAGGTGCTACCTTAGTTAGGCATCACACCCAAAGAATCTTGAATTGCATCTCAAAAGCCACTACAAAGGAAACCATCACGTCCTACGTGGAGAAAAACTCAGGATAGGCTACTCATAGGCCAAAATCCGAGTTCAGAAGAAAGAGATACGAGAGGTAGAAGAAAACGCAGTGGTACACGGTGCGTGTGGGGTCAACACAACTTGTGACCGCTCCTCATTTCCTGGCCATGTACGTAACCATTTTCGTGTATAAAAAGGGTAAACAAGTACCACTAGGTGTGTCAAGGTACTCCTAGAGTACACGAGACATTATTCAGAAAGCTGAAGAGCACACGACGCTCATCATTAATCTAAAGGGTCAGAATTATAGATTTGCTGACATGCCTCCTCGAATGGTCCCAAAACATCGACCATATCTCTTCATACATCTTCTCTACTCTCACAAGAGTCAGAGTTGACCAAATTTGTAGTTTATATTCAAAAACTTCAAAAGGATATTCCACTAATATTCCTTTCATGTTTCCAAATTTAATGAGATCACAAATAAGGCTCTGCATATCAGAACAGATCACACCATTGTGATCCTTTTATAAAATCACATAGAATCAACTACTCATTCATCTAAAATAGAAAGCCAGTGAAAAAGGGGCTTTTCACCAGAAACTTCTGAACAAATCTCAATCACTATCAATCACAAAAAGGATTTTCACCTCTGAACGGATTGCACCATTGCGATCCTTGAAGTAAAACATGTAAGGTAGGCTATTCATTTTCCCTGAATGGAATTATGAAGAATAAGTCATAAAAACATAGAAAATGTTTGAAAGCCTCCTCATGAGGCCCATGTCTCAGTCCCAAATTTTAGCGGGCAGATTGCGCCATTACAATCCCCTTAAAAAAACACTTGAAAACAAGTATTCAATCACCCCAAACAAATGCCAGATAAAAAAGTGGCATTTCACTGTAAAACGTGTGAACCGAGCCCTTTGGAGCCTAAACCTTGTCTTGAACTTAAACACTCATAAAAGAATCTCAAAAAGTCTGTAAAAATATCAGGGTCACATTGCCGCTGGCGATGCATCAATCAGGAATCCCATTTAGGAGTTAGGTCTCATGCAAGGATCTAGAAATAATAATAAATATTTTATTATTATTAACTTAAGCATTTAGGGTAACCCTCCTTCGGTTAAGGAAATTAAAATTTCCCAAAACCTCCTCAAAAGGTCCGGTTTGACCCACGGATCGTGCTTCCATAGATGACATGCAATTTGAAGGTTTGTATCAAAAGATACAACCATTTAAAGTTTTTAGGCCCAAAATGGGATGGTCCAGCCCAAACTGGTCGGACCCCTCTGCCTGGGTCAGCCCAATCTGGCTGGTCTGATTCCACCTCACTAGACCATCCCATTTACTGGTCCCTACCAACATTCCTCTGGTCTGGCCCGCTCCCCATGGCTGACCCGTGCCACACCGATCGACCAGGCTGGCTGACCCCCCCTTGCACACCGCATCAATGAGGACCCACGCTGCGAAGGTCCTGCCTCTTGGGGTCGCCACCTCATGCTCCCTGCCTGACACCCACTGTCCACCACGCGAGCCCCGACCTACTCCACTACCATGAGCCCTGACCTGCTCCTCTACACTGGCCACACCCCGGTGCTCCCAGCTCGCCACACACTGCGCCGACCCCAGCGTCGCTGGCTCCCTCGCGCTCCACCATCCCGGTTGATGCTGTTGCCGTCCTTAGAGACCACCACCTCCCGATATCTTCTACCTTACCTGAGCCACGTGCTCCCGACCTTATCCTCGCCCAAGCTCCACACAATCATCTTGCTCCTTGCCCAAGCCCTGAGAACCTGGTCCCAACATGCTCTGCAGCCCCACCTTCCGTGGCGACTCGCGCCACCGCTGCTGGTGGTTTAGCTCCAGTGGTCCCTTTATTGGACCACTACTACTCAATCAGACACCCAATTCCAGATACGAGTACATTTTTGGGATCCCTGGGATGATACCTTCTCAGTGCCTACCTCCAATCAAATATCCGATGGTCGGTTGACGTGCCCAAAAATTATAGCGGGTAACCATGGAGAACAGAATGAAGAATTCTCAAAGATGGGATTCACAATAGAGCTCAGATGATATCTATGTTTGTTTAGCCATCATCTTGATCTTCAAAATATCAATTTAATGAAAAATTGAAGAAAAAAATTAGGAATTCAATTGGAGGTGTGAAAATTAATAAGAATCCTACCTTGAATTGGTCGTTCGTCATTGGCGGCGCGTCCACAACACTCCTGCTTTGATCCACAAAAGTTTTGGAATAGTTTTCTACTCGATTCGCTGAAGAAAAACAATGAACATTATTGAGAAGGGAGATAGAGAGAGAGAGAAAAAAAATGGATTAGGCCAACCCTAACCCCAAACTTGCAAGTTTTCTATTCATAGGAAACTCACTCAGTGCAGAATCCGAAACCATTGCGCCCTCACAACTGAGGTCTCCCTTAGGGTAAACACCATGCTACGAACTCAATGATGGTCTCATATTTCCAATTCAAGTCCCCGTTTAGAAGTTATTAAAAGTATCATTTCAAATAAAACAATTTTATTCATTTATTTTATTTATGGTTTTTCCCTCCAGGACTTTTTCTATAGGAGGCTTGCACCAAAAAAAACTTATACCCCTCCTAGGGTAAAAGACATGCTCCAAACTCAACCATGGCCTAAAATTTCTGATCCCATTTACCTTTTGATAGTTATTTGGGTTTGTGCTATTAAATGAATGAATTAATAAATTAATTCATCCATTTAACATACTGCTAACGAGTGAGGGGTCTGAATGTACCACACCAACATATTTTATGTTGTGCCTAGGGTAAAAACCACGTTTCGGACCCAACCGTGGCCTCATATTTCTGATTTGATCAACCGTTTAAGATATATCCCGTTTCCATTGCATGAATAGTACAAAAACACTTAATATTTTTGTATAATTTATTCTAGGAACATCAGGCCTTGGAATCGCATGCCGTCTCAGTGCTTGGATCTGGAAATATATGTAAAAATATTCCAAAGTCTTATAAGAAAAAAACCGGGTCTTTACATCACATTTGAACAATAGTAACACCATGAACTTTTCCATGCTACCTAACTCCATGTATCTCTAGGTTAAACATGTTTCCATGACTGATCCTACTTGAAATGACTTATGAGATTCCTTATTGATTATGTTTTCTAAGACAAACAATCTCACTCATATATATACTCTTTTTCAGAAACTCTTTGCTCTTCAATAAGGAAATCACCTGATTTCCTCTTATTACAATGAGTAGAAGTATATTGTAGACGAGATCAATGACTTATGAACCATTCCATAGTCTCCTGATGAATACAACACTAAACACAATCAAATTTTCTTATTCTCCCTTCTGCACTAGCTCAATGACAAGTTCTCTACGACTGTTACTGACATGTTGGTCAGTCCCACAACATTACATCCCTCATTGGTTTATAATCGTCTTGTTCATGCCTATAGTTCTCCACCGGAACTCAGTAATGACCATTCTGATCATGTTGTTCACAACCCTAATAGAGGCGATGTCCATTTAAGAGGTGATGGTCATCCTACTTCCCTCATACACTACACACATTAAAGAAAATAATTTGACATGATTGATATGTGTTGGCAGTTGCATGGATGTTTGGATGTTTCTCTAATTCCAGGTCACTCTCGATCTGCACAGGTTGTACTACCTACCCCAGTGCCTCCCAAGTACACTCACCATACTTTTGATCTATCTAACGATGAGTGTTGGTCTCTCCAGTCTCAACGTGTTGGTACTTCATCTAGTGTCACTATTTCTCATGGTGATATACCTACTGCTTACTTATATCAGCGATCCACCTCCTAGGTTCTTGACTCTGGAACCTTAGAGCATATCACTGGCCATGGAGGAATTCTTCACTCCTATAGCTCGACTTCATCTGGAGGAAATATTATTATTGCTAACAGTAAGATGGTATAGATTGATAGTTATGGGATTTGCTCGATTACACCTAGCTTTATGCTCTTTGTAGTTGATCTCATTCAGCACTATCCTTTTAACTTACTATCTATTAGTAAACATACAACTGACTTATAATGTCAAGTCATCTTCTCATCTACTTTGGTTGTATTTCAGGAGCCTTTGGCGACTTGGGTGCTTGGTAGTAGATGACTTCAGGGGGGTGTGTACGTGTTTGACTCAACCCTAGCTCTCGCATGTCCTGCCACCTATGACCGTCTCATAAAGATTCATTATCACCTTGACCTATCCCTATGAATAAACAATTTTTTGGGTTAAAGTGAATATACACTGTGTGCGTCAATGCCGATGGTTCTCTTAATCATCTCAAAGCGCGGATTTTTTTCTAGGGTTATGTGAAGACGTATGGCATTTATTAGTTTTACTCCTTCTCTCTCATGGAAAATATGGTGTCAGCCCACTTATTTATCTCTCTTTCTACCTCTTATCATTGGTCTCTCCATCAACTGGATGTGAAAAATGTTTTTCTTCATGGTTTTTATGATGAAGATGTTTATATGAAGCAACCTCAGGGTTTTCTACTCAAGGGGAGTCTTCCAAGGTTTTTCACCTTCATCGATCATTGTATGTCCTCAAGCAGTCACCCCACGCCTGGTCTCGGTGCTTTTGCACCACTGTGCTTAGCTTTGACATGTGTTAAAGCATGAAAAGAATTGATCGAATCAAATCCTTCCTTCATCAACATTTTCATATGAAATATTTGAGTCCACTATGATAATTCTTGGGGATTGAGGTCTCCATATGTACAAAAGGAATTTTTCTATCTCAGATAAAATATGCTCTTGATCTTCTATAAGAGATTGGAATGACTCAAGATGACTCACTTGACTCAACCCTCAAACCTGGAGAAAAGTTACTTTATTTTGACATTGAGATGTTTTATTCACCTAACAGATACCGACGACTTGTTAAGAAGCTTAACTACTTAACAATGACTCGACCCAATATTTATTGTATGGTTAAAAAAGTGATTTAGTCATGGAATATCCAACAAAGACACGGTGGGAGGTTGTTCTTCGCATCATTAGATATGTGAAAAAGAAACCATGTTTGGGACTTCTATATTCTGATCATAGGAATACATATATTTAGGCATTTTGTAATGCTAATTATGTTGTATGTATCCCTTCTAGGAGATCTAAGTCTAGTTTTTTATTGTTTGTTTGAGGAAATTTGATCTCATGGAGAAGTAAGAAGCAGATAGTTATCTCTCAATCAAGTGCTGAGTTAGAGTATCATATCATGATATATGTGACCACAAATATTATTTGGGCACAAAAAAATTCTACAGGATATTATCTATACTATCAAGAAACTAGCACATATTTGGTGTGAAAATCCACTTGATATCAATATTTTCATGGATCTAGTCTTTCATGAGCAGAAAAATCACATTGAAGATTATTGTCACTTTGTTTGAGAAAACTTTGAGAAGAAGATCACATTCAGCCATGCTCACACCTCTAATAAACTTGCAGATGTTCTTATAAAAGGGGTGTCTAGTCCACGTGTCCAATTTTTATATAAAAATCTAGGCATAATAAATATATATGTCATAGCTTTAGGGGAAGTGTTAAGAGTATTATATATTTTTTAGATATTTTTATTGTTTTTTCCCACATCGGTTTTACAACTCTTTTGTACTCCTTTGCTTATCTATAAATAAAGTGTCATATCTCGTTTTGAGGTAAGGTTTTCAATTTAATAGTAACATAGGTGTTGCAAATTCATGGAGTGTTAATTGGTTTTTTACAAAAACCAAAACAAAAAAACCCTATTTTGTAATCCTTTCCTTATCTTTAAATAAAGTGTCATACCTCATTGTGAGGTAAGGTTTTCCATTTTAAAGTAATATAGGTGTTAAAAATTCATGGAGTGTTAATTGAATTTTTAAAAAAACCAAAACAAAAAAAAAACTTGGAGTAGGAGTGTTATGATTGGTGTTAAAACCTAGAAGGTCAATGTTAAAATCTGTAAATTATTTCATCTAAACATGTTTACATTGTTTAAATGTCATAATGTCATATATCTTCCTAACCACATCAATTAATTTATAAACACCAGTGATTATTCATTTATCTAACATCATTTTGACACAAAATCATAAAAAACCAGAATTCATAGGATTTAAATAGCATAACTCCACAAAAAACATATTTCAATTGTTTCCATATTTACATCATTTTCCAATCTAACATTCCCTTCTTTAGAAATAGATCAGACAGCTACACAAAAAACAACACCCACTCAAAGTTTTCACATCAACTTGGATTGGTATTTTTGTAACTTTTTCACGTGTAAAAAACTTTTTTACAATGAGACCAATGATACAACTTTTTATTTTGAAATTGAGACTCAATATGATTGTGAAATGGTCTACCGGGAGAACAAGAAGTCTTTGGTGGTTGTAAAAAAGTTTGATTCATATAATCATTATATTTCAATGCATTCAAATGTAGAGTATAATTGGTCTCAACCCGATGCATAACTCCAATACCATTCTTTTGTTGGGTGAAAAATAGATAAAAATCTTTTACATATCTATATAGGTTACCTTGTACTTTTCTTATTGCTTCACATGCATAATAATAAGGGATCCCACTCATTTGTAATGATTGAAAATTTCATTCTCAATTGGATATTTTTACAATGATATCCACATTACTAGTCTGAACTGAGACAACATTATGTTCATATTTCTCTACTATCAATGTTTCACCCCTTAACACATTCACCTTCAATTTTTCCACAACATTAGGACCAACTCCATTTCTCCACCATTTCACATCTTCTTTGATGGTAAAAAAATTCTTACTCGATTTCTCATGATGTTTGTTAACACACAAATATTGTGTCTCATCTCTTTGGAAATCAATGCATTGAATGATTCAACTAAATTGGTTGTGATATGATCCCATCAATGGTGTGGAAATCGCGACATTGCACACCTATCAACATCACCATCATTTTCAACCCATCTTGAAAATTCTAGACAAAATATTCTTAAATTATTCATAGAAACATCACAATCACAATCCAAGAGAGAATAATCAATGACATCCAATAATTTCAATGCCCTTTCCTTAGTTCCTCTTCCCATTCCCCTATATAATTTTGTAATTTCAGAGGTACAATTTTCCTTTATGTGATGGTAACAATATGCATGTCTATCTAAACAAAAAATTGTTCTAACATCACCTGTAATCACATTGTGTCGATCAAATAAAATAACCAGTTGAATAGAACATGCGATTTCTTTTATGTTGTTTAAAAACCATTTTTAATCATCATATGTTTCACCCCCAAAAATTGAATTTTTCAATAGGAATAGGTTGTCATCCACATCATATGTTGATTCTACTAACAAGGTACCTTTATAAAGATTACTAAGGTGACACCCATCCACAAATAACATAGATCATGCTTCTAATAATAAACCATTTATGCAACACCCATATGAAATGAATAATCTTTCAAATCTTCCATTTTATGAAGATATTCTCTTCACAATTGTTTCTGGATCAACTTCCATTAGTCTATTACAAATACAAGGGATTAACATACATAACCTCTATAAAACCCCATATATTCCACCAACTACTTTTTCCTTGGCTCTTAATGTTTGATGATATGTAAAAGATATACCATAGTCTCTGTACAAGTCAAATTTAATTTCATTGATAGATTTTTCCACATTTGACTTCACCTCATAACAAATGATATATTTCATTAATGATTTCCTTAATTTGTGACAAATTGTTATTCTATCCTGAGTTGAGTGAATATGAGAGTTTTAAAAAGTTTTCACACAAATAAACGAAGAGAAATTCCCAAGTCATATGTTGTTAACTTCCACATGAAACTCTCAACTTTGTATTTGTCAATAATCTTTTTAGGACTATTCTGAAGAGTTTGAGTTTAGATATATCACTGAGAGGGGGAGGGGGTGAATTAGTGACATACTTTTACAATTTATTCTTTTCAAATTAACCTTTGTGATCAGTTAAGATCTCGATCACTCATTCTTTAGAGTCTCACTTCTCCCATATGAAAACAACTGAAAATACTGAAAAAGAACAAATAGTTTTTTACAAGGTTTACCCCTAATGTGGGTTACTTTTTCCTCTCTATGTTCAGGACAATCTGAGACACAGATTCTCCACTATTAATAAGCAATGTGATTACAAGTACAAACAATCTATTGAAATGCATGACAGTAAAACTTCCATAATGCCTAATCACTAATGATTATTGTGGGATGTATCCCAACAAGATCTTCAGACTGACATCACACCAATGTTCTTTATATTGACTCCCTCTAGTTGATATATCTCCCAAAAAGCTCATGTTATTTATACTAACATCCCACCAGTTCTTTAATGAATACCTCTTGTGAATAGGTCTTAAACTTTCACTGACTTTTGATGCAGTGATCTGTTGGCCTTACTCTGCTTCAAGTACACTAAGTATAATCCCCTAATTAATTTCCAACCTTTCTCACAACACTTATCACAATTTTCTCACTGTGCGTAGATCATACATGCATTATTCATGCAAATCACTACACTTTCTTTTTCATACGGTCTCACTTGCATGATATCATGCATGTATTCTCAAAAACTTATACATCCATGCATGTATCAACATATGAACTGCCTTCTTCTTAGAAAATCTACTTTCTATTTCTCAAGGCATTCAAATAACGAATTATGAAAGAAATCACAGACTGTCTCACTTTATCCTTACTATATGTGTAATTTTCACATTGCCTCTTATACTTATATATGCTAGAGCATTCATACAAGAATTGTGCTTTGATTATGCCTCATGGGTGCTATACCTTCACAAATAGTTTCATATGCACATGTCTTCGCGTAAATATACACACACTATTCACTTATCTTTTGCACAAAACACTATCTCAAAGATGAGTATGTGGCCTTCTCAAACAACCAGGTATAATTTTAAGACTCTTCACGCAATAGTGTAATACACTATCTTGTGGTTATTACAGTTCTTCATGAAATCCAAAAGAGATGCATAACACTATCTAATTGCTTCGGGGAAACTAATTTCATCATGAAGAAACTTTGAGAGCATCAAATACTTATCAAAATACCACAATATATCTTCTTCTTTGAACAAAGAATATGTCATAAACCATATTTGGTCACCTTCAAAACCAGTACCCAACCTAGCCCATGCCAAGGCCTGAAGGGCATTCCCAACCCCCATGGTATGGTACAAGTGCCCGGGTATCATAAAATGAAGGTTGAGAACAATTTACCCAAATTTATAAACATAAAACAACAAAAAAATCTAATAAAATGAATTTGGGTTTTTCAAACCAAACTATCCTTTACAAAAATTCAGAATTTAATTACATAATTTAAAATAAAGCTCAAAGACTACCATAAAGAAAAAAAATCCATAAAGGATAGCCCAAAAACCACCTCAAGGCAAGGGGAACCACCCTCAATCCATCCCAACGACACTACACCAAGGATAACTTCTAGAAACCCGAACCACCGACACTAAAAGATTTACCAAAACCTGCAACAGGCATAAACAAGTCTACTTACACCCAAGGGTTTAAGAAGGGTGTGATCCTAAGACCAGTAGGATTCCACTCAAAGAGATTCCATGTGATAAAAATTTTAAGACAAAAAGGCTTGCAATTTTTTATAAACAAGAAATACTAGTAATAATTTTTAAAAGGATGAAACTATAAATGAAAATTGTTTTTAAAGAAGAAACTTTAAGGAACAAACACTTTTAATAAAAATTTACATGCTACTGAATTTTCTATCCAAACAAACCATATTCCGATGGTGAAAACAAAATATTCAATGATCACTAGTCATGGGAACAACCCTAGGCACTAGTTAGTTGCGAGCCCCAGGTACCTCGTATCTTGGTGAAAGTAACCATATGAATATCCATTTTCATGCACATGAACCACTAGTAGGATAATCATCCATAACCTAGTGGTTCCTAACATCATCATCATCATAGTTTAATTAGTGTTTTCATTGTTAAACTTTCTATGTGAAATAGGGGGAAAAACCCCTCTGGATCACTAGCATACTTGTACACATCCACACACCTAGATACCTGGGTTTACCTCTTTGCACTCAAACAAGTTCCACATCTATTAAATACCATTTTCTCATGAATATTCCATTTAAAAATCATAAAAACATCAAAAATCCCACACACATGCCACAAAATACCCCTTTTCACATTCAAATTCAATTTAACATCATACTCACACCAAAATATCCCACAAACAAGTTTCACACCCATCTCACAATTTAATAAATCATCTTAAAAAGTTATAAAACATTATAAAAATGTTTGAAATCACAAATCACCACTTTCTCTTTCAAAAACCCATTTTAATAACATACACCCACTAAAACAGTACATAAACATCCTTTTAATGCTTTGTGTAACTCAATAAACCATTTAAAATTTTTATAGAACACTTTCAATAAGTACAACAAGTTTTTGTACCTAAAACCCATTCAAAAAACCTTTTTTAAACCCAAAATCACACCAAGACCCTACCAAAGCAGAATTGGAAGCCCAAATTACATTTAATAAACCACTTGCATATGTTATAAAATGAACCCAAATATTACCACAAGAATTACATATGGAAAGCAACCAATTTAAAGAAAAAATAAAACTATAAAATTAAACACTTAACCAACTCCATAAAAAAAAGTTTTTTTTCACCACACACAACATATGAGGAACATGAAAAATAATTAAATCAAGTAAGCTAACTCATTAATAAATGCTTATATATGGAATCAACTACCTTTTTCATCAAAACCCCAAATCGTTTTGTGAAAATTCAACCGCACCACCACCTCACCACAAGGGAAGGAAAACAAACCCTAATCCACATGTTTTCACCAAAAAGACACATAATTAAAACCCTAGGTACAAACCCTAGCTTCTATACATTTTATAACTTTAATGAGGGAATAAAACCTAAGGAAAAGGAAGAAAACAAATAAAGAATCACTTTCCTTGAAGAACCTTGAAGTTTTCCCACCTAAAACCCCATAAAAAATGAGCTCCATGGGAGCTTGAGGGGTCTTGGAGGCCTCCCATGGCTGCTAGGGTTGAATGGGGGAAGAATGGGGTGGATTAGGTTTATTTACAAAAGGTAACATTTGGAATTTAAAAAATATTTTTTATGTGTTGGATGCCCTACATGGTTTGGCTGTATGGTTTAGTAAACCATACGGCCAAACTGTGCGGCCTATTCTGTCCACCAAAAAACTATCCATTTTGCTCCAATTTCAAGGGGAACTAAGGGGGAAATTCATGGGAAACATAGGGGGGATTCAAGGAGAAATTATAGAGGAAGGATAGGCCAAGGAAAGGAGAAAATGATGCCCCAAAATTACAAACATGTCACACCCTGCTTTGAGGAAAACTACCAAGAACTACAATGAAGTGAAAACTAAAAACCTGGGTGTGACAGAATATGTGTGGAACCTCTATCCATCATGAACCATAGAGTTCCTGATTATATGTTTCTTTTGAAACAAGTGCTTCTCACCAAAATGATCGACACTCGCACATCATCCTCATTGCATTCAGATATTTATAGGCATTGAGCACCGCCTTACTACAAGCAGACTAACTCTATTTTGCAACAATGAATAAGAACCGTCATCTATAAAAACCATTTTGAAACTCACTATATATCATCATTTTGATCTTCAATTTTTCATGAAAATGAAATTTCATGATATTTGAATCTCATTGGAATTATCAGGACACTTAAATGGAGCTCATAATCTTTGGTTTGATCATCTTTCGACATCTCCTAGAGAGCTCGAGGTAGGAGATGACATGCAGAATAGAACAGATGACTCAGATAAATAGATTAGATTTTCATAATAATGACATGATGATGAGAATTCTTAGATCAAGATTCGGTCGACATAGCATGGAGATCCCGATGCACAGAAATACTTCGATGGCTTACTAGAGAAGATGATCTCAGATGGGATCAATGGAAAAGATAGTGTAAAGTGCTAATCGGATGGCTTGGAAAATCATATCAATGAATCAGATGATGGGTGTTCTATTGGAGATATAGTAATATGTAAAAACCCATTCCAACATCGAAATGACCTCAGTTTATTCTCTCATTAATAATACAATCCACGAATTCCTCAATCTAGAATCAGTTACCAATCCAGCATACATGACTCCCTAGAATCGCCCTGTGTCAAGCTTCTCCTCCACTATCATGCCACCCCGCACAGTTGTTCACTGTCACCTTTTCATGCTCACTTTGGGTGCCCTAGATTGTCAGTCGGCTACTCTGTGGTCTGCCCATGCTTACTGGCTTGGATAAAGAGTTTTTTTTACGTTTTTTTTTCAGAAAACGGTTAGGTTAAAAATATTTTAAAAAATGCACCCGAAAGGCGGCATCCCTGATGCCGCCTATGCATTTAGGGTGCAAGGAAGCATTGTGGGTGGCATCCGCAATGCCGCCTCTCCCCTAATTTTTTTTATTTTGTTTTGTTTTGTTTATATATATATATATAGAAAACAAAAAATTTCAACAGAATTTCTCTGCTATTAAAGATCCAGCGCTACAGCCATTACAATAGTCTGGATTCTGAAAAAAACCCTTACCCAGGCCTCCCTTTTATAAGAGGGTTTGCCCTGACAATCATTTTGCATTTTCGATGTGGGATTCAGGTTCTCCCTTTCCTATGCAGTATATTCTGCATTTCTGATGTGGGATTCTGTTTCAAGTACGTGACTTTGAAATACAATAAAATATAAACTATAAGGAAAATATAAATGAAATTTTAAACATTGATTAAACATATAATAAATAGTTGAAAACAAAAATAATTTCCTCAAAAATGTTGATGAAAAATAATCTATAACCTTTCAAAACTGCCTACTTGAAACATAAAAATGTTTCAAGTACGTGAATTTGAAAGACTATAAAATATAAACTATAAAACAAATATATTTAAAACTTTAAACATTTATTAAAAATATAATAAATAGTTGAAACAAAAGGAATTTCCAAAAAAATGTTGATGAAAAGTAATTTATAAGCTTTCAAAACTGCCTACTTGAAACTTAAAAATGTTTCAAGTACGTGAATTTGAAAGACCATAAAACATAAAATAGAAGACCAATATAATTGAAACCTAAAACATTGATTAAATATATAATAAATTATTTAATTATTTAATTAGTAATATAATTATTAATTATATAATAATTAATCAGTTAATTAGTAATATAATTATTAATAATTAATTATATAATAATTAATTAGTTAATTAATAATATAATTATTAATTATATAATACTTAATTAGTAATATAATGATTAATTATATAATTATTAACTATATAATAAATAATTATTTAATTAGTAATATCATTATTAATTATATAATAATTAATTAATTAATTATAAATATCATAATTAATTATAATAAGTAATTATAATTATTAATTAGTAATTATAAAAAATTAATTATGTAAAAATTAATTAGTTAATTAGTAATATTATTATTAATTATATAATAATTAATTATTAAATTTGTAATATGATTTTTACTTATAATTATTCATTATAATTATTAATTAGTAATTATTAATATAATCATTAATTATAATTATTCATTATAATTATTAATTAGTAATTATTAATAATTAATTATATAAAAATTAGTTAGTTAATTTGTAATATTATTATTAATTATATAATAATAAATTACTAAAACAGTAATATAATTTTTAATTACATTTATTCATTATAATTGTTAATTATTAATTAGTAATTAGTAATTAGTAATTATTAATTATTAATTAGTTAATCAGTAATATAAATATTAATTATAATTATTCATTATAATTATTAATTAGTAATTATTAATAATTAATTATATAATAGTTAGTTAGTTCATTAGTTATATAATTATTAATTATATAACAATTAATTAGTAAATTAGTAATATAATTTTTAATTACATTTATTCATTATAATTATTAATTATTAATTAGTAATTAGTAATTATTAATTATTAATTAGTAATTAGTAATTATTAATTATTAATTATTAATTAGTAATATAAATATTAATTATAATTATTAATTATTACTTATTTATTATTTATTATTACTTATTAATTATTTATTATTACTTATTAATTATTACTTATATAGTAATTATTTAGTTAATTATTAATATAACTATTAATTATATAATAATTAATTAGTTAATTAGTAATATAATTATTAATTTTATAATAGTTAATTAGTTAATTAGTAATATTATTATTAAATATAATTATTATATTTTTTAATTAGTAATTATTAATAATTAAATATGTCATAATTAATTAGTTAATTAGTAATATTATTATTAATTATATAATAATTAATTATTAATATAATTATTACATATATAATATTTATTTAGTTAATTAGTAATATAATTAATAATTATAACTAATCAATTAGTAATTAGTAATTAGTAATTATTAATTAGTTAATTAGTAATATAAATATTAATTATAATTATTCATTATAATTATTAATTAGTAATTAATAATTATTAATAAGTAATTAGTAATTATTAATTAGTTAATTAGTAATATAAATATTAATTATAACTATTCATTAAATTATTAATTAATAATTATTAATTATTACTCATTAATTATTACTTATATAATAATTATTTAGTTAATTATTAATATAACTATTAATTATATAATAATTAATTAGTTAATTAGTAATATAATTATAATCTTCAAATTCACGTACTTGAAACATTTTTAAGTTTCAAGTAGGCGGTTTTGAAAGCTTATAAATTATTTTTCATTAAATTTTTTTTGGAAATTACTTTTGTTTTCGACTATTTCTTATATGTTTAATTAATGTTTTAGGTTTCAATTATATTGGTCTTTTATTTTATGTTTTATGGTCTTTCAAATTCACGTACTTGAAACATTTTTAAGTTTCAAGTAGGCGGTTTTAAAAGCTTATAAATTTCTTTTCATCAACATTTTTTTAGAAATTCCTTTTGTTTTCAACTATTTATTATATGTTTAATCAATGTTTAAAGTTTCAATTATATTCGTTTTATAGTTTATATTTTATAGTCTTTCAAATTCACGTACTTCAAACATTTTTAAGTTTCAAGTAGCCGGTTTTGAAAGGTTATAGATTATTTTTCATCAAAATTTTTGAGGAAATTATTTTTGTTTTCTACTATTTATTATATGTTTAATAAATTCTTAAAACTTCATTTATATTGGCCTTATAGTTTATATTTTATTGCATTTCAAAGTCACGTACTTGAAACAGAATCCCACATCGGAAATGCAGAATGTACTGCGCAGGAAAGGGAGAACCTGAATCCCACATCGAAAATGCAGAATGATTTTCAGGGAAAACCCTCTTATAAAAGGGAGGCCTGGGTAAGAGTTTTTGTTAGAATCCAGACTGCTGTAATGGCTGTAGCGCTGGATCTTTAATAGGAGAGAAATTCTGTTGAATTTTTTTGTTTTGTTTATATATATATATAAACAAAACAAAACAAAATAAAAATAAAAAATTTTAAAAAAAATATATTTAGGGGAAAGGCGGCATCACGGATGCCGCCTTTCACCCGCAGTGCAAAGGCGGCATCATGGATGCCACCTTGCACATGAAATGCAAAGGCGGCATCCGATATGCCACCTTTCGGGTGCATTTTAAAAAATATTTTTAACCTAATCGTTTTCTGGATTTTTTTAAAAAACGTAAAAAAAACTCCTTGGATAGCTCATATAAAGCTATTTTTTAACATTCAAACCATTAAAAAAATCTTAACCAAAAAATTCATCAAGTGCTAAGACAATTTATCCAACCTTCTCAAAATAAAACCACAATTCTCCTATTTATAATTCAATTCTAAATTCCAAATCCAACAAACTCAATTATCTTTTATTTGTAATTTAATCACACATACCTAATCTTTATTTCTTCTAATTTTGAAAACATTGTTCCAATACAGTTCCACCAATGACACATGTCTTTTGAACTTAATGAATAGTTATGTAATTGTCACATTTAAAATGTTGCTTCATATGAAGCAACTCTTCCAATCAAAACATCTTTTCCAACTTGTAGATAATTCTCAAGAAAAATTTAATGGAAGAATATCATACTTCAATCACTGTAATACTGTAACATTGACTTCAAAGCATGAAAACACATTGACAAAATTAAAAAACAATTATTACTTTATTCATACTAGGTTCATCAATCTCCCCCTTTGGATTTGTTGTCAATACCCATTTCACTTCCAAATTCAATGTTTTATTCTCCCCCTTACTTGATAATAAAACCAAAGATAAAATTCGGGAATGTTTCTCACCTCATTTTTTAAAAACATGACTATAAAAATTATATGAAAATTTCATGATCACTTCAAAGAGAGAAATAGTCTCACACACCGTTTAGTTAATCAACTCTAAGTCTACGTGGGCTAACTCGGTGTAGAAAACAAGAGACATATAAACAGAATTGTCTAAGCTGTCTATAAAATTCCATATATGTGAAATCATGCTCATAATATCTCAAATCTCATTCAAGGGATTAGATATAATCAAATTTATCAATGAAATGTTAAATCCATCACATACTTCAACAAAAACGTCATAAAGTTTAGGTTTGAAGGATAAACCTTCCCCTTTGTTTTATTTTGTCATCAACCATCCACTCTTCCTTAAATGATAAGGTAAGACATTTAAGAATAAGGTATGAAAGTGTGATTGGAATATCTTGACCTTTAATTTTTGAATATGTCCAGAATTTTCATGTTGATTCTCAAGATTTCTTCCCCTTAAGGGATACACACTTTTCTTCCATTTCATGTAATTTAGTAGACACCATGAAGAACAGTCTCATCAAGTTGTCTAGAAGTGACAATCACAAACATATCCTTCAATTACTGGCATTGTTAGTTCAAAACATATAAAAATTAGGGAATAAAGAGGTACCTCTTGGTTTCTCAAAAATAACATTCAGACTGACCGTTTCCTCTCAATTTAAGTCTTTAATTTCTTTCAATCTCAGAATGGTAATAATTCTTTGAACTCTTCTTTTTTGTTTTGAGTCTCATTGATTTGAATACCATTTTCTTTCCTTATTTGTGTTGAAAATTTTTTTAACCTCATTTTCTGAGACCACTTTCTTTCCTTTATATTTAGAAAATTTCTCAAATTAATCTATTTATTTAGATAGTTTTGATTGATGTGGAAAAACAACTAGGCAACATTTCTTGACATTCTCAGTATTCACAAAATTTCCCTTCTAATAAGAATTTTCTTGAATAAAATGGTCAGATATCTTTTCTTTTCTTTGATCTTTCTTTTATTTAGTAGCCTGTAGTAACTATCCTAGAAGTGTTTTCATGAAATATTTAGCACAATGACCTTGTTGTTCATATCTTTTACAAATTTCCTTTAGAAAATCTAGATTATTACGAGTAGATAAACTTGTTGATTTCTCAGTTAAAAATGTCTGCATTCTAAGATTATTCCTTCTTCTCAAGGAACTTCTAATTTTATTTTCATAATTTCCTCTCCTTAATATATGCCAATTTTGAGGGAGTGAAATATTATTCCAAAAGTCATAGGCTTTGTTTCTAGATTTACCACAACACTAGAACTGGCCTTTTAAACTTCTTCTTCCATATTCCTGAAAATTTTGTTGATGATAAACTACTTGCTTTCTGGATACAATACTACCATCATTTTTCCTCAGTTTTGGAGAAAACTCTTTTCCCAGCTTACTTAAGTACTTTATATCATCATCGGTCCATATTATTCCAGATTTTGTGTCAAAACCTGCACCACTAGATGAAGTATATTTATCATCGTTAGTAAAATTAGAAACAACATGTACCTTCTTCTTTGGACTAGTCTTTGTAGTAGCTTTGAATGATTCATCTTGAACATCAACTGCTTTATCAAAATCATCCTTCATCATTTCAAGGTGTTTAATGCTTTAATACACCTAGACTGTGTCTTACCTGGTTCTTCTTTTGTATAAAGTTTTTCATTAATATCTTTCACGATTTCCTCCTGTTATGCAATTTTCACCTTGGAAGTTTTGATCTCTTTAATAAGATCATTCTCCTTCTTGTTTCATTTATTTTATCTTTCTCCAGTCATTTGATTCTTTTCTTGAGTAGAGTGTTTTGATCAAGACATGACACAAGTTCAGATCTCAATATGTACTCATGATAGTTCTCTTCTTTTTTTTTCATCACTACTTAAAGAATCAATTTGCCTATTAACTTGTTCTATGTAGGTTTTATAATTTTTAATTGAAACTTCATCTTATGAATCAGTCCATGATAAAGAGACTTCATCTACTCTCCTACTCATCATATTTTTCTTTTACTTTATTGAGAACTTTTTCTTATTTCTAATGTCACCCTTTCTATCTTTTTCTGATCTTCTTTTAATGTGGTATTCTTCTTCATCATCACTCTCAGAATCATCAAAATATTCGGACAATCAATTGAAAAATGTACAGTTTGACCACAATTAAATCACTTTAAAGGAAAAAAACCTTTAAATTTTCTTCTTCCTGACATTTTTAGGAATAAATTCCTTGACTCTTTTATAATCAATATCACTGAACTCATCCTCATCAGAATCTAAGAATGGTTAATCATTCTTTTCCTTCAACTTAAGACTTTTCATTGCTTTGAAAGTCATTTCCTCCTCAACTTTCTTTTTGAACATAATAGTTTTTCTCATCTCATAATTGAGAAGTGTATTATGTAATTCATCAAGAGGTAAGTCTCCAACTTCTTCCAAGACAGAAATCTTTGGATCAAATCTTTCAGGAAAATTACGCATCCATTTTTTAACAGATGAATCTCCCAAGTATCTCCAAAGCCCCTGATATGACTTAAAATCTCATCCACCCTGGTAAAGTAGTCATCAACGATCTCATCATCAACTATTTGAATATCTTAAAACTTATCTCTCCAGATTTGAAGTTTTGATTCTTTGATCTTCACATTCCCTTCATATATATTCTCAAGTTTATCTCACCTCTCCTTGGTTGTTTTTAATCCCATAAAATTAGTGAACACTTTATCAGATAAGGATGAAAAAATATCATTTTTGGATTTACCATCTACTTTAATATTTTTTTTTATTGACATGTGTCATGGGAGCATCTACTCTTGGTATAATAAAACCAACTGTTATAGTGTCACTAACTTCAAGTCCTTGTGAAAGTTGATATGAAAGCATTTGATTCTTCCATCCATAATAGTTATTTCCATCGAAGAAAGGAACTCCTATATTTTTGACTACATTCAAACTCTCCATAATTAGATCTTAAACAAAGATTAGATCTTTATAGAGAGAACCTAGTTCTCTGATACCACTTAAAGAGTCCAGGTTTGGATATATCACTAAGAGGGGGAGGGGTGAATCAGTGATGTACTTTTACAATTTATTCTTTTCAAATTAACTTCTGTGACCAGTTAAGATCTTGATCCCTCATTATTTATAGTCTCACTTCTCCCATATGAAAACTGAAAATACTAGAAAATCATACTAGTTTTTACAAGGTTTTCCCTCGATGTGGGTGACTACATCCTTGTCGTGTTCGGGATAATCTGAGAGACAAATTATCCACTAGTAATAAGCAATGTGATTACAAGTACATAAAATCTCCCGAAATGTTTGACAGACAAACTCCCGTAATGCCTGATCACTAATGATTATTGTGGGCTATCTCCTGATAGGATCTTTATATTGTAATCCCACCAGTGTTCTTTATACTGACTCCCGTCAGTTGAGATATCTCCCAAAAATATCATGTTATTTATACTAGATTCCTATCAGTTCTTCAATGAATACCTCTTGTGAATAGGTCCTCAACTTTCACTGACTTCTAATGTAGTGATCATACATGCTCTGCTTCAATTCCACTCAATATAGTCTTCTGATTAACTATCGATCTTTCTCACAAAACTTATCACTGTTTTCTAACTGTGCTTAGATCATACATTCATAATGCATGAAACTCACTACACTTCCTTTTTCATATGGTTTCACTTTTATTAGATCATGCATGTATTCTCAAATACTTATGAATCCATGCACGTATCAACATACGCATGGACTTATTCTTAGAACATCCACTTTCTGTTTCTCAATGCATGCAAATAAAAAATTATGAAAGCACTCACTGGATGACTCAGTTTATCCTTACTATATGTGTAATTTGCACACTGCCTCTTATTATATATTTTAGAGCATGCATATAAGCATTGTGATTTTCTCCTGCACCATGCGTTCTATACCGTCGTACACAGTTTCATATGTGCAAGTCTTCAGGAAAATATACACACACTTTTCACTTATATTTCACACAAAACATTGTTTAAAAGATGAGTGTGTGGTATTCTCAAACAAGTAACCAGGTATACTTTTAATACTCTTTGCTCAACAGTGCAATACTCAATCTTTTGGTTCTTAAAGTTCTTCACGAAAGCCAAAAGAGACTCTTAGCGCTATCCAATTGCTTTTTGGGAACCAGTTTTATCGTGAAGAAACTTTGAGAGTATCAAATACTAATTGAATGTCCATGGGATATATTCTTCTTCGCACAAAGAATATGTTTGGAAGCTCTGTCTATCATGAACCAGAGCATTCATGATTCTCTATTTCTACAGAAACAATAGCTTCTCATCAAATTGATCGACACTGATGCATTGGCCTCATTACATTCAAATATTTATAGGCATTGAGAACTTCCTTACTATGAGTAGACTAACTCTATTTCATGAAAAATAATAAGCACCGTCATCAATAAAAACCATTTTTCAACTCACTATATATCATCGTTTTGATCTTAATTTTTTCATGCAAATGAAATTGCATGAGATTTCGATCTCATTGGAATTATTTAGACAATTAAATGGAGATATGAAGCTTTGGTTTGATCATATTTCAACATCGATATATGAAGATATCGATGCACTGGACTCCCAGAGATCTCGAGATAGGAGATGACATGCAGAATAGAACGGACGACTTGGATAAACAGATCGAATTTCCAGAATAATGAGTCGATGATGAGAAGTCTTAGATCAAGCTTCGGTCGACATAACATGGAGATCCCAATGCACTGATTGGATGACTCAGAAAATCAGATCAACATATCGGATGTCGGGTGCTCTATCAGTGCTACAACAATGCACAATTTTTTTTCCCACATCGAAACGCCCTTATTTTTTTCACTCATTTATAATACAAACCATGAATTCTTCAATTCAGAATTGGTTATCGGTGCCGCATACATAACTCTCTAGCATCGCCCCATTTTGGTCCTATTCTCTGCTATTGAGTTGCATCGCAGTATTCAGTAGTGCTACCTGTTCATGCGCACTTAGGATGGCTAGTATGAAGCTTTTCTTTTCTAACCATTAAAAAAATCATAACAAAAAATTTCTTCCTTCCAATGTTGAAAACATTGTTCCAATAAAATTCAACCAATGACACATGTACTTTGAACTTAAAGAATAACTCTATAATCGTCACATTTAAACTGAAGCAACTCTTCCAATAAAAACACCTTTTACAACTTGTAGATAATTATAAAAAAAAATTAAATGGTAGAATCTCATACCACAATCACTTCAATTTTGTAACATTAACTTCTAAGAATGCAAACACATTGACAATAATTACAACACAATTATTACTTTAATCAGATTCTGTTCTTCATATTCCTTAAATATTCATAGTAAAACCTGTGTGCAATGATATACTTGAAGATCATCCCCCTCAATGTTTTGGCTGAAGGAAAAATTTAGCCAATATCCACCAAAAATTCATTCCACTTTGAATAATTTAACCCTGACATCAAACATAGAATGCTACTAATTGCACAAGGTAGCATTTGAAAATCACCATGAGGTGATAAATTTTTTTCTAAATTTCCACCAACTAATTCAACCCTAAAATTTAAATATCAAGTGTAAATATATAACATATGAACATAATATTAATATAAAAAATTGTGACATGTCATTTCTTATGATCTACATGCATTGTTGACTGCAATAATTCATCTAACCACAAAATAATGTAGACATGAGAAAAACTTTCATTGAATGTGAACAATTTCTCAACTCCCATCATCAATAATGTTTAAAAAAATACCATTATCAAACTTTAACGTGTATTTTAAATCTAAAAATAACACATCACACATAATAATTGAAGATATCAACCTTGATATTTCATCAAATGAAATTACTTCCATTAGTACTCTACTAAATGATTTTCCACCTTCATAATGAATTTTTCCTTTTGAATCACTGATTAATACTAAATCAAAATGAAAATAACAAAACATCCATTTTCCCAAATAATTTTACATCAAATTGGTTCAAAAAACCTACAACATTAATGAATATAAGACATTAAAAATCATTCTCAGTTTATATTTACATCAATTAACAAAATTAATCAAAAATAATATAGGCTGAATAAAACTTACAGAAAATCTAGTTTCAGATATAGTTGACACTGGGAGAAGGGAAAAAGTGATATGGTGTTGGTGAGAGAGGATCCGATGGTGGGAGGGGGAAACTTCTAGGAGAAATCTGACTTTGACATAAGAAGGATGACCGCAGAAGAAGATAGTGGGACGAGCACAGGACTAGAGCACAATAAAGGATGGCTAGAGGGGAAATTGAGGAATATGAAAGGGGATGAACATGAGAGAGGAGGTGGGGGGAGAAGAGATGGAAACAAGATGAGCGCAGGAGAGGATACAACATCTAGATGAGCGCGGGAAAGGATACAGTGGTGGGATGAGCATGGGAGAAAAGGGCTATGAGAACTGGAGGGAATTAGGTCCTAGAAGGGGGAATTCTTTTACGATATAAAAGTAATTTACATAACCATTGTAAAAAAAGAGGTTTGTGGTTTTAATTTTTTCAATTTTGGATCCTTGACCTAAATTATGCCCCTGTTTTAGTTCGTAAGAGTCATTCTACCTAATTTTTTAAAGAGGTGGAGAGAGATTTAGTTACCTGTTTGTCTAGGTGGTAGCTTTAAGGTGACTCCCCTTGAATGAACTCAGTGATTTATAAAGGATTCCACACTTTTTATCTCTCTACAATGGACTTCCATGTGTCATGATAGGGCTTCCCATGGAGGTAGTGATCCTAGGTTTACGGATAAGGGGATGCCTAGTTGTTGGGACCAAAAAATTATTAGTCCACCGATGCAACGATAATCACGAGATAAAATAAAGTGAAAATGTGGAAATAAATGGACATCAGATGTAATGTAGAAAAACCCCGAAAATGAAAGGGGTAAAAAACCATGGGCAAATAGAAGGATCACTATAGGTAAAAGTGGGTACACACTCCCTCACTATTACAAGAAGAAAACACTCATAAAATATCTCTTGAATATGTGGGGAAAACACCTCACAAAATACCACTTGAATGAGATCTACTAGTGACGAGAAGCTGATGAGAGATGTTGAAAACAAGGGATTCTCTTGTCTTTTATAGGCTGCTGCTAGACCCTCTTGTTGACTCTCCCACTGATGGGTTGGTGGGGTTGGCCACCCACCACACATCAACCTTCCTGCCTCCCTTAAAAAGGGGGTGGCCACCATTCATTGAATAAACATCTTCCAACATTTATCCCACTTAGAGATTTGATTGAGAATCAATCAAATCTCCACACATCCTTTTAATCTGTCAAGAATGATGATCAAGTATCTAAAAATCTGCTTGAGGATCTACACCATATGAACTTATCAGAGTCAACTACCTTCATCAGGAAATCTGCTTGAGGATCTACACCATATGAACTTATCAGAGTCAACTACCTTCATCAGGAAATCTGCTAGATTTTCTTTTGTGTGAATTTTCTGCATATCCACACTTCCTTCCTCCACCACATATTAGAAAAAGTGATATTGTAACCCAATTTGTTTCATCCTGGAATGAAAGGATGGATTATTTGTAATGTGAAAGGCATTCTGATAGTCACAAAATAATGGAATCTACTTCTATCTAGGCCCGAGCTCCTCTGACAACCTTCTCATTCAAATCTCCTCTTTGCAAGCCAATGTAGCTATCATGTACTCTGCATCTGTTGTGGATAAGGCCACAACTAATTGTAACTTTTAAATATAGCTCATAGATCCTCCTACGAGAGTAAACACATAACCTTTAGTGGATTTCCTCTGATCAGAATCACCTGCAAAACCGGAATCAACATATCCTCTGATAATGAAATCTGATCTTCCATAACATAATGAAGCATTTGAGGTCTCCTTGATGTATCTCATGATCCTCTTCACTGTGATCCAATGATCCCATCCCAGATTCATCATGTACCGACTAACTGGATCCCACTGCATGTGAAATGTCTAGTCTAGTACAAACCATAGCGAACATCAGAATTCACACTACTGATGCATACAACACTAGAGACATTTTTATCCTCTCTTCTTCACTTCTAGGACTCATCGTTGAGGATAAATTGAAATTAATGGGAATGGGGATAGAGATTGGCTTACAGTCTTTCATTTTGAAGTGTTTTAAGAATCTCTATAAGTAATTATTCTGTGATAGACAAATATTCTCATTATCTATGTTTTGGTAAATCTGCATCCCAATAATCTTGTTTGCTGGTCCCAAGTCCTTCATACCAAAGCCCCTAGATAATTGTGCATTTTTCTCCTGAATCTGATCATTTTTGGGGTCTGCAACCAATATTTTATCCACATACAATGTAATAATGATGAAATAATTACCATCTAAACCCCTGAAATATGAACAAGGATCTGAATGAAGTTTCTATATCCAAGGATCATGATATAGGAATCAAATCTCTTATACCAACACCTCAGCGCCTACTTGAGACCATATAGATATTTGTTCAACCTGAGAAACAAGTTATCTTTTATTTCTTATAAAAAAACTTCTGGTTGGAGCATATAGATATCTTCATCAAGATCATCATGGAGAAAAGCAATCTTAACATCCAGATTCTCTAGATGTAAAATGTACATAGCTTACATTTCCAGAACTATCCGAACAGTCGTCAATCTAAAAACATGATAAAATACTTCATTGAAATCAATACCTTCCTTTCTGAGCATATATTTTGACCACCATTCATTCATGATATCTTTACACATAGTCCTTTATATCCCTCTTGATCTTAAAGACCCATTTGTTTTCAATAGCCCTACTTCCATGAGGTAATGGAACAAGATCCCGTGTCTTGTTCTTTTTCAGGGATTAAAGTTCCTACTTCATTGATGCCATCCATGAGGATACATCTGGACATTGAGTCATCTCTACAAAAGAAGATAGATCTCCATCCCCCATCAATAAGTAGTAGTATGCAATACTGCTCTTAGTGACATAGTCCTAGTTCCATACTGGTGATCTTTTATCCCAAGTTGACCATCGTGGTCTAGACTCAACTGATACTTGATCATCGTGCTCTGGTAATGCCTTAGAGGAAAGTAGTTTTTCATTGGATTTTTTATCTACTTCAACTGTTGTAGTTTTTGTATTCTCTTTCTCCATGTCTCGATCAATTTCCATTTTCACCTTGTCTTCTACAAAAATGAAATCTCTTATGATGATAAGTTTGCAGGTAGTGGGGTCCCACAAACGATACCCCTTCACACCATCAACATACCCCAATAAGATACATTTCCTAGATCTTGAATCCAACTTTGATATTTCCTGACCATTAAACATATCATATACAGGACTTCCAAAAGTATGTAACCAAGAATAGTCAGCGGGTTTACTAGTCCACATCTCTATCAGTATCTTGAAATTAATCATCATTGAAGGAGATCAGTTGATCACATGGCAGTCACTATTCACTACTTCTACCCAAAATGTTTTGGAAATTCCTGCAGCCTTCAACATCTCCCTTGTTCTATCCAATAGGGTTTTTTTCATTCACTCTGCTACTCCATTCTGCTAAGGATTGTATGCCACCATTAACTATCTCTTGATTTTTTCTTGTTGGAAAAAAGTATCATATTTCTCGCTTGTATATTCTCTACCATTATCAGTCCTCAGACACTTGATCTTCTTTCCATATTCAAGTTCCTTTCATGCTTTGAATATTTTTAAGACTTCAAAAACATCTGATTTCCTATTGATTGGGTACACCCAACATCTCTTGGAATAATCATCAATGAATGATACAAAGTACCTTGCTCCTCCCAGAGATATAACTAGTGATTTCCAAACATCGAAATGGACCAACTCTAAGATCTCATTACTTATTGATGTTGACATCCCAAACTTTAACCTGTATTGCTTGACCAAAACACAATGCTCAAAAAATGTCAAGGATACCTTTATAAGCCCAGAAAAAAACTTATAATCCGCAATAATATTCAGGCCTTTTTCTGACATATGGTCAAGATTTCGATGCCATAACATCATCAATGATTCCATCGAAGTAGTTGATGTGACAACTATATCTGCCTCCTTGTACCTTTCACCCATAAGAACGTACATATTCTTTGAGATCTTCTCTAACTTTATTACCACAATCACACCATTCACAATTCTCATCACTCCATTCTTAGTGCGAGTATTTCATCCGATATCATCAAATTTGTTAAACCCTATTTTTATTATTCTGAGTATTTCCGATCCCCACATCGGAATACATCATCACGTATTCCTCTTTCTCAATATATAAAATAAGGAATATGACTCACCTTGAGGTAAGGATAATTTATCCTCTATATGGTATTAGAGGGAAAAACCCATTAATTTCCCCGTGATGGACTCCCAAACTAGTTCCCTCTCCCAGCTCTTTCCCTACGCGCCCCTCCCGGTTCCTGCCCTACATAGCACCCCTCCCGACTCCCGCTCTACATGGTACCCCTCCCGGATCTTTCCCTACGCAGTGCCACTCCTGGATCCCACCCTATGCGGTGCCCCTCCTAGCTCCAGCCCTACGTGACTCCCCTCCCAGCGCTCCTTCTTGTTCCTGCCCGACACAACACACCACTTCCGTCGCACCTCTCGCCTCTTGCCTCCTCACCTCCAGTGGCCTCAGTGACTCCTATGGTGCATCCCAACACTCCTCCCACCCTACTTCCGATGTGGCTCTCGGATCCCACCCTACATGGTTCCCCTCCTGGCTCCTTCCCAACATAGCTCCTACTGCAAATCCCAATGGCCCTACTTCCAGATGCATCTCCCAGCACCCACAACACATCCCGACCCACCTCCTATTGGTGACTCCTGGACATGCCTGCTAGCAAACCCCCTCCCAGCGGCACTCCTCATCCCACATAACTCCTAGTAGTAATCTCGAATCACAACACCCTCTGTCGGCTTCCCACTTTAGCTGCCGTCACCCACCTAGTCTCGACAATTACGGCGCCCTCTATCTACCTACGAACCACCTCTCCCGGCACCTCCCAGTTCCTACGCCAGATCTTGGTTCTTCTTCATCTGGATCGGCCTCCCTTGCAACATCTCGGCCTCCGCTACCAGATATCAATATCGCTCTCCATGGATCACCACTAATACTACCCTCCTCTACTAATGTTAGATGCTCCAATGGTCGCCTCTTATGTTATTCAACAGATGATCACAACCTCCACCCACCTTGTTGATGAGCAGCTCAACTCCACCAACTTATCAGTCTGGTGGAAGACCTTCTTGATGTCTATGACAAGAATGGACCTTGATTCTCACCTCAAGGATCCTCCAACAGTATCTACTAATCCCAAATACTATCCTTGGAAGCTTTCTGATAACAAGATCTTTTCCCTATTAGTAAATTCCATGGATCGCTCTCTCAAGGATGTCACCCAGACTGTAAATATGGTCAAGGAACTATGAGATTCCTTGAACCTCATGTATTCCAAGACCAATAATTTGGCTCGGGTCTCCAATATTCTCTAGTTCCTGTCACTTATCTGACAGTAGGTCCATTCCTTCTAGGTATAATTCATGGAATAAAAAGCTCTCTGGGATGAGTTGCTTGAGATGTGGCCCATTCCCAAAACACCAGAGGAATCTAGGGCCCAACGGGACCAACTATGCCTATTGATTCTTCTCAATGGCCTCACTCTTGAGTATGTGAAGATGACTACTAAGATGCTCACCAACCCATATACACTGGAGATCCCACAACTGTACCATCACCTAGGCAAGGCCCATTGGGCTCTTCCCTCGCCCACCCCCACCACCGATCATTCTTCCCTTTTAGGTCATGGAAGTGGATGCTCCTCAGGCACTCATGGACGTGGCCATGGGGAGGGCCATCCTCATCCCCTTTTTCAGCACTGTGGTAATCTTGACAACTCGATCGACCGCTGTTGGGTTCTTCATGGATGCCCATCTCAGAAACTGCGACAGGGTCATAAATTGATCTAGGATGCTTTCTTGTTATCCAAATATCTTCCTACATCTTTAGATATTTCCATGTTGGACCTCCAAATTCTTCACGATATTTGTACCCCCTATATACTAGGTTTTTCTTCGACTTCTCTTTCCCATTCTGGTGGTTCCACTGCCTTCGTTAGCCATTGCTCCCCTTCCTAGATGGTAGACTCAAGTTCCTACAACAACCTCATCAGTGATGCTGATATGTGGTACTCCTAATGTACTTATGCTGTTTCCTCATCCATCACCGTAGTTGATGGCTCCACTATCCCCATTGCGGGCTTTGGTGCATGTTCCCTGACTTCATCGGTTCACCTGACCACTGTGGCACATGTGTCTCATAGTCCTTTTAACCTTTTATCCATTAGTAATATTACAAAGGATTTCAAATGTGCTGTAGTATTTAAACCTTCTACTGTTGTCTTTCAAGAGTAGACGATGAACTGGGAACTTGGTAGTGGCCAGCTTTGGGATAGGGTCTACATGTTCAATAGACCGAAATCTGTTGCCTACACGTCTATCTCTTCCCGTGCATTGGACCTTCATTACCAGTTGGGACATCCTCCCACCTCCACCATTCATCGACTATTTACATATATTAGTCATCATGTGTCTTTTCACTGTGACTCATGTAAATTTTTGAAATATCATCTCACTTCATACATTCCTCGAGTGGATACACGGGCCTCAAAACCTTTTGATCTAGTTCATTCAGATGTTTGGGGTCCCTGTTCCATCTCGAGTCATTTAGGGTATACATATTATATATCCTTCATTGATGATTTTTCAAAAATTACTTGGCTGTACCTACTTTGAGAATGGTCTGAAGTGTTTTCTACTTTACAAAAATTTTACACCGAGACTCATATATAGTTTTCCATATCTGTTAAATATCTCCGCTCGAACAATGGGAGCAAGTATCTATCTACTCTCTTTCAACAGTTCTTTCAGGAGAAAGTAATCATTCATCATAACTCCTATCCTGATACACCCTAGAAGAATGGAGTGGTTAGGCGAAAACACCGGCATGTTCTAGAGATTGCTTTTTCCCTTGCCTTCCACTAATAGGTGCCTCTACAATTTTGGGGATATGCGATCCTTACTGCCACATACCTTATCAACTGCCTTCCTTCTTCTATCCTTCAGGGGGAGATTCCTTTTCAGATTCTGTTCTCATCTCTCCCTCCTCACTCACTTCCACTTTGGGTGTTTGGATGCCTCTGTTATGTTTGTGACATTCATCCCGACCTCTCCAAACTCTCTCCCAAATCCCTCCGTTGTATATTCCTCAGCTATTAATGCACTCATAATGGATATTGTTGCTTCTCACCAGACCTACGGAGGTATGTCATCTCCGCTGACATCTCGTTTACTGAGAGATATCCATTCTCCCTTACCTCTCCCCATCCCATCCATCCAAATTTAAATTTTTATTAATCCATTTTAAGGAAAAATGGGAAAACATAGTTTACAAACAATCTACCACTATATGCCGAAGGATATCACAAAATGATTAATCAAAATACTAAGATTACTTGACTAAACTACTCTATATAGTTCCCAGTACAACGTATTAACCTGGGTATCTAGATCCTCTATGATAAGCTCTTCAAGATGAGTAATCATCCTTTATATTGTCCGAATAAATCCCTCTCCCCATCCCAACACTACCATTGATTATTGTCTTCCTCTCATCATCCACCATCCTCTGGTGTCTCCCCCTGCTGATCCCCATTTTGGTACGGTCTACTCTCATCGTCCATCAACTATATCCCCCATCCCGACCAACGACACCATCATTCCCTCTTCATATGAGGCTCCTGCCCTGACACCAGACAACTTTCCCATTGCACTTAGGAAAGGAACTCACTCTTTCTAGAGTACTTCTCTATTTACATCTTTATATAGGGGTCTGTCAGCTCTGGAGGAGTTATCTATTCCCTGCGTAGTTGGTGATGCCAAATCTCACCCGAGGTGGCTACAGGAGATGCGAGATGAATTACAGGCTCTAGAAGACAACCATACTTGGGATATCATCCCCCTTCTAGAAGGAAAATAGGCAGTTGGCAGTAAATGGATTTTTACAGTCTAGCTTAATGCTGATGGGACTCTCCATCACCTTAAATCCCTTCTTGTGGCCAAGGTCTTTTTTCAAACATATGGTATTGACTATTTTGATACATTCTCTCCAGTGGTCAAGATAGCCTCTGTTCGATTATCCATATCTCTATCCACTCATCATCATTGGACCCTTCATAAACTGCATGTCAAGAATGAGTTCCTCCATAGATTTATCAAGGAATATGTTTATCTATAGTAGCCCCTGGATTTTGTGTATCCAGAACTGACTTCCAAGCCTATCGACTTCGCCTCTATCTATATGGTCTCAAGTAGTATCCTCATGCTTGGTTTGGCCGATTCAGCACCATTATCACTGACTTTGGGCTCTTTTGCAGTATAAAGGACCACACCATGTTCTATAGGATGAAATCCACTAGTTGCATCATGTTGGTAGTATATATTGATGATATCATCATCATCAGAAGTGGCTCCACTAGAATCACCCACCTCAAGGGGAATATTCATCATCACTTACACACCAAATATATTTTCCCTCTCACAAACTTTCTTGACATCGAGGTCTCTTGTTCTCCAGACACCATATTCCTCTTCCAATAGAGATATGAAATGGATATTTTGAAGGATGCTGGGCTGACACAGGCCACTACCATTGAAACTAATCTTAAGCCTGGAGAATAGTCTCTCTACAACTCCTCAAAACTGTATTCACACCCATAGATGTATCTTAGACTGGTGGGAAAACTAAATTATCTCACCATGAATCGTCTAGACATTTCCTGCACTGTTGGTAAAGTAAGCCAATTTATGGAGTATCCGACCACCTCTCAGTGAGATGTTGTCCTCCGCATCAACAAATACATCAAGAGAGATGCTGACCATGGTCTTAGATACTACCACTATGCTCATTTGAATATTGAGGACTTCTGTGATGCTAACTATGCTGGTTGAATTGCTACTTGAAAGTATACTTATGGGTTTTCTATTTTCTTGGAAGACAACCTTATCTTTTTGCACCGAAAGAAACAGATTGTAGTCTCCATATTCAGTGTGAAGTCTGAGCGTCGTTCCATAGACATCGTCATTACGGAGATCCTTTGGTTCCTTCATCTTCTCCAAGAGTTTGGATTTACTCCACAGACATCTGCTCAAATCTGGTGTGACAATCAAGAAACCACCAAGATTGTTTCAAATTCTACCTTCCATAAATTCACAAAGCACATCGAGGTGGAATGCCACTTTCTTCACCACCAACTTGAGCACAACCATGTCATCTTTAGCCAAATCTTGATGGTGGATCATCTTGCTGACATCTTCACCAAAGGCCTCCTAGGGGATCGCCTGGCCTTGCTCAGTTCCAAGATGATAATCTATAGTATTTGTAACCCATCTTGAGGGGGAATGTGTATGGTCTTGTCTGATGTTATCTTTCTTTTGTGGGACTCATGGTCCAAGATGGGCATATCCAACTTGAGGGGGAGTGTTAAAGCCTGTTTTTATTATTCTGGGTATTTCTGAGTCCCACATCGGAATACCCCATCATTTATTCCTATTTCTCAATCTATAAAAGAAGTAATCCACCTCACCTTAAGGTAAGGATAATTCCTTCTATAAAAAATTATTCCAAAGACAATATGTTCTTCTTTAGGCCCTTCATATAGCATACTCCTTAGATGGCTTGAATAATACCATCATGAATCTTCAGTTTGATGGTACTGAATCCAATGATATTTAAGGTGTGATAATTCCCCATGTACAAAAGTCCTTTCAATATGGTTTCATACTGATCAAACAATTCCCATTGAAGTGTTATGTTCCACGTTACTCTTGAGTCAATTATCCATGCATCATTGTGATGTTGTCTACTTCCAGCAGTCATCGTCACTTCACTGACAAGAATGCCTCCCTTTCCATAAGTACTCATCATATTCCCGTTCATGTCATGATTTCAGATCCCACTAGAACCATGCTCCATCGTCATATTTTCCGGTCTTTCGTCAATTTCTAGTAGGAAATTATCCTTCCATAACACTATCTGCATCTTTATTTTACACAACGAAAAATTATTCCCGTTGAATTTTTCAATCTCGAATTTCACCTCCATCTAGACACATCATTAATATAAAACCTCCTTTGTTTCACAATGATGTATTTAATAATCTCAATAATTTTTTTTATGTGAAAGATCAACCAGAGTCGCAATCACAGAGCATACTCAAAATTACGAGAGTTATTAATACCCGAAAACATGAACAACACTGGGCCAGAACATTCCTATGATGCCACTTGTTGGGATAGAAAATGATTGGCCCACCAATGAAATGATAATAATGAGATAAAATAAAGTGAAAAATGTAGAAATAAATGGACACAAGATGTAATGTGGAATAACCCCCAAAATGAAAGGGGTAAAAACCCATGGGTAAATAGAAGGATCACTATGGGTAAAAGTTGGTACACACTTCCTCACTATTATAAGAAGAAAAACCTCATAAAATCTATCTTGAATAGGTGGGGAAAAAACCTCAAAAAATACCACTAAAATGGGATTTTCTAGTGATGATAAGCTGATGAGATATGCTGAAAACAAGGGTTTCTCTTTCTATTTATAAGCTATTGCTAGCCCCTCCCGCTGCCTCTCCTACTGATGGGTTGGTGGGGTTGACCACCCACCACACATCAACCTACCTTCCTCCCTTGAAAAAAAGGGGCCAACCACTATCTGTTGAATAAACATACGCCAACACTGGTTTGGTTAAAAATAAGTGCAGGTGATGAGCTATTCATACTGGTTGAGAATTTATGAAGGGGGAATGGGTGGTTTTAATAGACTGGAATTGGTGAAGGTGATTTTAATGGGGGGTATTGTGAAGGGGTGGGTATTAGGGGTGATGGGAGGTTGAGGATAGTGAGGTGTACTGAGGGTTTCCGACATGGAATTTGGGTGAAGGAATAGAGAGTTGGTAATTGGGTCATGGTTGGTAGGAGTTTGGTCTTGAATTGCGATGGAGGAAGTGTACTTGGATGTATAAGAAATGGTGGGGTAGATGTTTAAATGAGGAATATTTTTTTTGGAAGTTATTTAATGAGTTTTAAAGAAGGATATGTTGGAATTTATTAGGCAGGAACATACATAGTTGGGTTGGGATGGTTTGAATGGGGCATTTCATCGAACATATAGTGTGCAATGGTGAAAATGCACATCAAAAAGCTCATTAGAACCTCATTTTTATCTGGCTGACACTTCTTGTTGTTGTCTGCAATGAAAATAGAAAACTAGCAGACCATGTGAGCCAATTGGATCTACCTCGAACAACAGCAGAATCCTTCGGATATGAACAACTGTAGTGGTTCTTGAATATGTTAACGTGGCTCCTGTGTAGGTTACGGGCACAGTGGAAGTGTGTGGATGGGTGTACCCAACTTTAATTTTACCATTAACAATAATCAATCCAAGATCCATCACAATGATAAAATGACAGATCTTCAAAATAGAATGAAAAATGAAAAGGAAAGAGGGAAGTCCCAAAACCATTGATATGATCATCATGTGTTGGTTATAATTAATTTAATTAAAATACAAGAATTACCTTTATGGAAGTCTCTCTCCATTGATTTTACTAGTCAGGATCCAACGTGATCTGTCATTGCGTCACAGAAGCCGAGTGTAGGATTCCTCTAGCGGTGATCCACACGTGCTCCACGTATCTATGGATGTCACTGAAGGGATCTTCGGGTTCTAGTACGAAAGAGACTTTGATTGTGATGTCTTCATTTGATCACCTTGAGAGCCAATTCCAAAGCACTCTCCTTGATCTGGTGGAGGAGTATCTCTCTCATAACTTGAGAGCAATCTTGGAGGAAAGGAATTCTCTCTTGGATTGAGAGCTTCCTCTAGATCCATTGTGCACAACCACAAATAATGGCTAGATCTAATAAGAATAATGTAATTGGGATTTATATTGCTTAGAATAATAAAATGAATTAATTTCCCAAAGTCATTTATTTATTTCATTTAATTCTTAGTAATACCCCATGTCTAATAATAACATTTGACTATTATTATCACTTGAAATGCGCCCAACGAATTACACCTAATATTATTTAATTAAATAAATAATATTATTTCTCATAAATACTCAGAAAAATACATGATGTGTATATTAATATACACAACATGTACTTTTGTTTTTCCATTTTCTTTATTTCCTCCACCACATTTATTAGACCTTGAATAAGGACTATTTATTTCTCAAATAAATATCACTGCATTATTTGAAAAAAAATATATTATTTCACCCACAATATATTCTCTCAAATAACTAGTGTCGAAATAAATGAAATCAGGAATCCTTGAATAATTATTAAACCACATCTGGGAATAATCTTTATTCAACTTGTTAAATGAATATTTAACTAAGATACTTGGATACACTTAGTGTGTGACCCTCTAGGCCTATTTCTCAGTGGAATTAGGTGGAGCCTACCTAAAGTCCATGATTAGCATCTAGAAATATGCCAAGGCACCCATAGAGAAATAATTTAATGCCGAAATGATGTGTCACATCATACAAATGATTACTGTGTAATGTAATCACTTTATCTCGATATCTCGAATCAAGCAGGTTGCATGTTAGTGTCATCAACCCATGAGCTCGATTACTCTTTCTTTGACCTCATGAAATTGAACTTTCCCATTCCTCACCATGGACATGGATTTATTTAGGCTATATCAATTCCATCAAAGGGATTGAGATATCAACTTCCATTATGGAACAGAAGGGGAACATCCTTTCTCGCATTATCTGTTAATGTAATATTACTCGTGACACACCCAACATATCCTACCTCCCTGCGAATAGTGTGTCATCACAGTTTTCATCAATGTAAAAAAGTACGTGAGTTGTAATATCCATTAATAATAATCTTAAAGTCTAAGGACTAATACACACATCCAAAAATAGGAACATCTAATGACACTATGAAATGTGGATTTCCTACTGGCGGGTCTCGTTCTTATAATATCCTCCTAAATATTACCAAGGGAGCACACCATGAGAAGGTGCCTTAAAGTTTTATGAGTCCTCACTACTAATGACCTATATTATTTGTGTCCCTAAAATAAAATCATATGGACATAGAAAATATATTCAAGAATAGTGTTATGACACTTCTGGGTTCTCATCATAGCAGGGATCCGCTATGATCCTTTAGTGCAATAGAAATCATTAGGACATTATCACATGCATTGTCACATAGAAGAACAATCAATATGTGATAAGGAATTTATTAATATTCAAATCCATGAATACATGTTTATCATAAATTACAAAGTAGTTTTTCTAGAACACAAAATCCAACAACATGCACTTCATATTACAACAAAAACAGACCAACATGGTCTCCAGTGATGAACCTCCATCTTGTATAGTGACTTGGACTTGACCTTCTTGAAGCATGCAGTGGACCGTCCTGAACTCTCCTTGATTGACAGCAGTGATAGTCCCATTGACCAGTAGCTTTCACACAAAAAATTCCACAAAAAAACAATTGGATAACCACTTTTTTTGACACAAAAATGAACCAGCCTACCTCTGGTAGACCTGAGACTCTGGGTGTAGAAACAGCAGCCCACAGGATCACACTCCAATAGCAGCGTGTAGAATAGGGCAGTGGTGAATCAACAACCAGATGATCAGCACTTGTCCCCACACAAAATTATCCATATTAGACCATCCTTACTGCTAATATGGGTATCAATGAGCTAGAAAAATGTACATATTAGAGTGGATAAATCCATTACAACATGCTTCCTAGTAGAAGTAGAAAAAACTTCCAGTAGAAAACGAGCATTCCCCCGTGCATGTACTCAACATGGGTTGATTTAAGCATCCGAAAAAACATGAGACATTTGCCTAAATTCATAAAAATAAATTACACACATTAAAGGGGGTAACTGTCAAGTGGGAGGTGACACACACTACAAGGAAAACACACCACAAATAAACTAGTCCAAGGACTCAATTCCATGACTGCCGCCCTAAATACCACCCTCCCATGCCACCTCATCCGCTTGTGGGGGACATAAAATACAAACATTTGGGTAGCAATAAATTTATATTAGGATGAGTATAAAAAAATACTAAAAATATTTCAAGAATTAATTCAAGTTTGACATGCATTTTTCAAAAATGCATTTCATTTAAACCAGCTAAATGATTTTTACAAAAGAATGTATATGATTCAGTACAAGTGAAAACAAATGTATTCTCAATAATGGGGCATAAATTTTTTACAACCAAAATAAGAGAAATGTTTCATTTAAAACTCCAAATGTTTTCTGTGAATTTTCAAAAAGTTATGCCATTTAATTTTAAAAAAATCAATAGTATTTTCACATTAAAACATATATGAGGTTTTAAGAAGTAAAGGTCCAAAAATATGCTTCTAGTGTGGGCAATAAATTTACATTTATATTTATTACATTTAAGTTCAAAATAATGAAATTTTAATTTATTTACATAAATGACACTAAAAACACAAGAAATAATGAAAAAAATCCATGGAGTGTGGGAGATTTCTCAAAAAGGGATATATCCTCGATGAATTTCATACCAAAATCAATAGAAACATCAATTATAAATAGCTCTAGGATTTTGAAAATCTAAGGAGTGTGGGATATTAATAAAATCCCTTTAGTACACGTCAAGTCTATAAACTCATACATTTCTCAACCTAATGCATGACATGGTTCAACTGAACCCACACAATAGTGATGTCTAGCATACACTACAAAAAAAACAAGTTTTAGTGGCAGTTTATTAGAGGAAGTTTTAATTACCGTCGCTAAATAAATCATATTTAAAAAAATTATAATATAGTTGCAGTTTCATATAACTACTGCTATATATTTTTTTATTTTAACATTTACTGGTAGTTTTATTTAATCCACTGAAAAATATTCAAAAAAACATAATTTCGACCTCGATCCCTGAGCCCTCACCACCGCTGACGCTCCCCCCCTCCCCCGATCCCTTGCTACTTACCATCGCCGCCACTCTCCCATTCTCACCTGAGCCCTCATCGCTCGTCACCCTCAAGATGATCGCCTCCCCCTCGCCCCTCACAGCTCATCCCCCTTCCCCCCTAATCGCACGTTGCCACTCCCCCCTTCTCCCCAAAGCACCCCCGAATCCCTATCGTTGCATCCCTTTGCCCTTTGTCGTTGCTCCTAGACCCCATTTGCTGCCACTCACAACCGCTCCTTTCCCCCCTATAGTAGCTCATCACCAATCCCTTTCCCCTTGCAGCCACTCTCGGCTGAGCCCTAACGACCACTACCTGAGTCATCGTCACAACTGATAAATTGTGTGTTGTGGTAAATTTTCCATATTTTTAAGATTTTGATTCCTAGAGGGTTTTGAGTTGATTTATTATTTATTATGATTTATTTAGAATGTATTATGATATATTATATTAGTTATTGATGTTATTAGCATTGAATTGGTTTGATAATTGTGATGGGATTCCAAGGATCATTTCAAAATGAAGTAGAATTTTATAAAATCATGTAATGTTTTCAAGTGTTTTACATCAAAAATGAAATTTAGTCTTGAGAAAAACTTTGGTTAGAGATTTAATAATTTTAAATCATTTATCTGGTGTTATGTTAAATTTTTTAAAACATTTTTGGTTATTTTTATTTTGAATTATATTTGGTTTCCCTTAATTATTTTAAAATAGTAACGATTTTAAAGGTTAGTGTTTTAAGTATCAAAGGAGGATTCTGTTGAATTGATAATTCTATTTATTACCTTTTCATTCCTTTTGTTTTAGAAATCAAAAAATATTTCTTAAACTTTATTTACTAACTTTTTATTTTAGGAGTGTTTTAGAATGTTTTTTATAGAAAATGTATTCTTTTATCATATTCAGTTTAAGTTCCAAAGTATTATGAATATAAACATTACATTATTCATTATGATTATCATATTGAGTATGCATCAGATAAACATAAGATTCAACCTTATCGGTATATATGTTCAACTTTCTATCATTACTATCATAATGAAAAAGTCTTAAAAATAGGATTGATATCAGTGCCAATAATATCAAACTAATACTCATAAGGGATATCATAATGAAAATCGTAAGGAAGTCCATCGAACTGAATTAAAGTTTATAAACATATTCAAAAGACTTATTTCTAATGTAAGGAATATTATTTACATTATAATGGTGTAAACTAATATGACGTCGGACAATTAGTTACAATAGAGTCATTGGAGTGCCAAGTGTCTAAGTCATTTTGACAAACTCAGATAAATATAACCGTCGAGAGAGAAATATGATCATTGGGAAGATGCCTATAAATACCAATTCATTCAAAGAGTTTGGAGTGACTGCTGTAGTGTTACATTGCTGATACATTTCCATGAGAGCTGTTGTTTCATTTTCAATTTCTCATTGTATGAGAGCTTTAAAGATTGATGAATAGAAAAAACTTTTTCCTAGTCTTTATAATAATTTTAGAGTTTTTTAGTTTTAAGGAAACCTTTCCATATTGTCTCTTTATGACCTTTTTGCATTTTAATATATATTTGATCCATGGTTAGGATCGAGGGATACTGGGGATAGGTAGATAGAGAATCTGATCATAATATCAAGGGATTCCAAAGATAGGAAGATAAAGCTATTCTGATCATTGTATTGAGGGATTCCCTGGTAAGTGAATACATACATTCTTGTAAGTATAAAACAAGAGATCATTTGGTCTAGGTTATAGACTACCTTTATCTTAAGGTTAAAAGAGTTATCTTTTTAAAATCTTGAAATTAATTCTTTCTTTTGTATAATATTGTATAACTTGTTGCTTACAAGTTTTTAATATTTCACTGCACATTTAATATAAAGTGAATAATTGTATTCATCTTTTTATTCTGATTGTTTTATCATGATTACTTTAATTACGATTATTGTACTCTGATTAATTAGATCCATAATGATTCTGATCTTTGTTACTCTAATTTAGCCATATTGATCCTGATTATGATTCAGTGACTTAGTTCATCGGACTGAGGTCCAAGTCTAATAAATAAACTTAAAGAGGCTTTGGGTTTGTTTAGTTTAATTCTATTAAACTAAGTTTTTAAAACTACAATTCACCCCCTCTTATAATTTAGCCATTAGAAGCATATTCTTACAATCTTAATTAGTGTCTTTCTATATACTGACCCAACAATAAAGAAGATACCATTTCACAATTCATCGTAACACAAGATCAATTTGTGACATTTTTTCAAAACCCATTCCTTTAGATAGATTTGAATACATTTAATAGAATATAGGAATGATCAACGTAAAGTAATCATTCATATCTACTTATTTTTTACCCATATCCTTACATTAATTCACTCCTTTTCATAAGGGGAGTACATATATTTATGTTTTTCAAAAAAAATTCATTTTCTAGTTTTTTAGTTTTCTTAAAAAATTCTTCCATAATGATATTTTTGGATTCATATTTCTTTATAAAATTTTTAGATTCATAATTCTTAAAAAGATTTTCGGACTTTGAAAATGTTATAAAATTTTTCAAACTCAAGTTTTGTTACAAAGTTTTTGATTTAAAAAAATTAATGTGATATATTTTTCTAATAAAACTATTATAGTTTTCTTAAATGAAAGCATCATAATTAGTTTTCTTTAAAAAACTATTGTAATTTGTTTTTATAAAAAACCCTTTTATTTTTTAATCAAAACTGTCGTAATATATTTAGTTTACAAAAACCAAGAAGAACAAGTAATCATACCGATGACTCTTTCTAATCCGAAATTTATTCTTCTATCTTTTATGATTTTACACTATACTATTATGATAGTTCTTTTAATTGTTGTTGTTATTATTATTTTATTTTTATAAAAATTTATTTTATGTTTTTTCAAAAAAATTCTTAAATTTTTTCCAAATCATATTCCATTTCAATATGATAAAATTTTTAAAAACCTCAAGAGTTCAATATTTCTTTAATTTTTTTTTCAAGTTATTATCAATAATGAGATAAAAATGGTTTAAATCTCAACCTTTGATTTCATCTTGGAAGATGAACTAAAAAACTGAGCACCTATATAAAGGGGACCCCTCTTGTTTCCCACATCGGTTTCTCTAGAGTTTTTTCCTCAAGTTTCTGATCTCCTTATGTTTCCTAGTCCGAAAGAATATCTTTTCATTCATTTCACTGTTCTAAGTCTCATTCTGATGGAGATTGGTAAAGATTAAAAGAAATAGTTTCAATTCAGAGAGAGGTTATTTTAAAGAGCTTTTTATTGAGAAGTATGATTATACTTTAAAGAAAATTATAGATTTATAAGGTCGGGAGTCATTCTGTATAGAAAAATTAGATAAGGAATTTGATTTATTTTATCGAGATCTTGTTCATGATTTTTATGCTTTAGTCAAGTTTTTCAAAGAGGATGGGAAAAAAAATTCTTTCTCAATATACAACAAGGGATACAAGATGTAATATAAAAAATCTGAGAGCCTAGTAGGAATATCATCAGAGGGAGAAGCCTATTTTACTTCACATAAACTTCTAGATGATCTTGGATCCTTAAATAGGAAGAAGGCATGCAGTTCTTTGTTTGATAATTATGAAAAATTCAATAAAGTTTCACACCTAACTCCAGACAATCAGGTTGTTGCCTTACAGATGTAAGGTTTTCTCAAACCAAGGAAGAGAGACCGAGATACCCTAAATGTTTATAATATTTTAGTATTATATTTTCTAATAAACATGATAAAGATAGACTTAGTGGGATTTATCTTCTTAACCATGGAGAATATAAAATCAGGCCTAATCAAGTCACAAATCACCATGTTTTTAGCCTTCTTAAGTAAATTAGTTGAAAAATTCATGGAGTTTTTCAAAATAACCAACAAATCCACACCGATGAGAGAAAATATATCTTTCATTAGTGATGATATGATGAAATAGATGAGATTTTCCTTTGATATAAAATCAAATAATTTTTTTAAAAATGTTGGTGTTGTCGCATCGGAAGTAGAACCATTATGGAAAGCAGAGAAAGTTGGAAAGAAGAAAAAGAAGAAGGCTGAGACCTCCCCACCAAAGAATGAAAATAAACAAAAGAAAGTTCCTGATGGAATGTTTGAAGAATGGATGAAGAAGAAATATGATAAGAAGTCAGGGGATCCGATAATCAGAATTGACCTAGTAGAAGCCAAGGCACTGAAGATTCGTGTTGCCAAGACCTTGGAAGAGAAAACTAAAAGAAAGAAACAAAAGAAAATACTTCAAGATTCCTAGATTTATTAAATTTTTTAAGGGTGTTGAAAAATATTATGAGAATGTAGTTCTACCTACTTCCCAAACTGATCAAGTTAAGTTGGATAAATGGTTAGTTTTTCAAGAAACCGCCATTGTACAAGATAAAATTCCTTCTATCACATACAAGGGGAAAGGAAAAGTTCTTGATGAAGAATCAGTTTTGGTCCTTCTTGAAAATCAATAAAAAACGGAGCTGACTGGGAAAGGTGATTTGAGAACAACTACAAAACTCAAGGAGGAGATAAATAAGTCTCTTATTGGAGAATATGAAGGCATAAATATAAATTTAAAATAATAAAAAGATGTTTAAAATTAATAAGGAAGTGAAAAAGATGAATATGAATAAGTATTCTAAGAATAATAGATTTAAGAACAGGTGGAAGAAAAGGAAAAAGAGTTAGAGAATTAAGATGAAGAAGATGATAATGAAGAGGAATATGATAATGAAAAACCTCAGATCAAAAAAGATTCATCAGAGTCATCCTCATTATCTTTTCCCTCCAACATCAATAAAAAAAAGTAAAAATGAAAGTTCAAAATAAAAAGCATAATCATCATAGGAAGATGAGTCCTCATCAAAGAAAGAAGATGATCAAAATTCAAAAACTAAAGCTAATGAAAAATTTAGAGCTGATAAGGATACTGAGATCCTTGAACTATCTGATGATAAAGAAGTTAATGACAAGAAAGTTTTAAAATAGGTTCTAATAAAATAAAAGAAGAAAGTAAATGAAGTGGAAACCATAACAAGTAGAATCAAACCTCCTGATATTCAACTTGAACAATCATATTTAGTCAAAACAATTTATTATGAAGGAGTTGATTATATTTTCCAAGATTTGAAAAGATTAGAAGGCACCATCCCTTACTCTACAAATATAGATTCTCGATGTCAGCTCATTCAAGAAAGTCTCAATGAAAAATTGGTGTCAGTCAAGATGTTAAATGAGAAAGTTATTCATCTCAAAGCCCAATTGAAAGTTTATCAGGAAATTTATCAAACTCAAAATATATTATATAATCAAATAGTGAAGTGGTATCACTAAGTTAATACTAATATTAATATCTATGATGAGAATTTTGATGATGTGAAGAAGTTTTTGAACGAATCTACTGAATCTTTTAATCAGTTCACTAAAGACATGAAATAAAGCGTGAAGTTTTAGATGATTTCATAGATTTAACTGAAAATTGTACTAAGGAAGTAAATAATCTAAAAGTAAATATTTGATATATTTAGTTGGAGATGACTAGACTCAAATATCCTGATGATGAAGTTATCAGACTAAGGAATCAGAAAAAAAAATTGTCTAAAAAAGTTCATATTTAGGAAGAGAAAATAGAGATTCCAGAGAAGGATAGACACAAGTTCAAGAAGATCAAGGAATTTTTAAAAACCTTGATGAAGAAAGACTAATTTTTTCTTTTAAACTCTTGTTTTATTTGTTTTTGTAAAAAAATTGAATAGTTGTTTATGAATTAATTATCTCTTCATCCAATTACAATTTGTCTGAATGTTTTCCAATTCTGATTGGTTGAATATTCTTTCATATTTATTTTATGGATGATGAGTTATTTCAATATATTGTTTTGTATATTTTTTATCTAACTTTTAAACAAAATTATAATTCATTACCCATTCCTTTTTGAAAATCAAAAGGGGTTATTTTATAGAAATGAGGAGAAATATTTATGGGGGATATTTTTTACACAAAGGGGTATAAAATTTGATAAAGGAAGCGAATGTTATATTAAGGGGGAGAATATGATCCTTAGGAGAAAATTTTATCCTAAGGGGTAGTTAATCGTATTCAACTTCTTTTTATCTATAATATTCAGATGATTTATAAACTTAGGGGGAGTTAAGGTTTATTGACTCTAAATACGAATTACTTAAAATAAATGGACTGTAAGTTTTTAAAAGTTATTTTTTCATTTAATACTTGTGGTTTTTTCTTTCAAAAAAGGGGTAGATTGTTGAATCAAAATTTTGTTTCTTACTTTTCCATTCCTTTTGTTTTGGAAATAAAAAACTCTTTCTTAAAACTTATTTACTAACTTTTTATTTCAAAAATTTTTTAGAATGTTTTTGTAAAAAACATATTCTTTTACCATAATTAGAATAAGTTATAAAGTATTATTAATATAAAATTTACATTCTTTATTATGATTATCATAATGACCATGCATCCAATAAACATCAGAATCGCCCTTATCAGTAAAGATATCAGAATTTCTGTCATGACTATCGTAATGATAAAGTCTTAACAATCAGACCGATACCAATACCGATAACATTAGACTAATACTCATAAGGGATATCATAATGAAAATTATAAGGAAGTCTATTGGACTAACTTAAAGTTTATAATTGTATTCAGAAATTTAAGGAATACTATTTAAACTATAATGGTGTAAAATAATATGATGTGAGACAATTAGTTACAATAGAGAAGTTGAAGCACCAGGTGTCCAAGTCCTTGCGACAAACTCAGAGAAATATAACCGTTGTGAGAGAAATATGACTATTGGGAAGATGCCTATAAATATCAAGTAATTTTAAGAGTTTGTAGAGAATTATATAGTGTTACATTGTTGATACATTACTATGAGAGTTGATGTTTATTTATAATTTCTCACTATGTGAGAGCTTTGAAGATTTTCAAGTGTGAACATCTTGTTCCAAGTCTTTGTAACCGTTTTGGAGTTTTGTGTTTATATGGAAACCTTATTAGGTTGTCTCCTTATGAACTTTTTTGCATTATAATCTACTTCAGATATGTGGTTACGATCAAGTGATACCAGGGATAGGTAGATAGAGAATTTTATCATTGTATCAAGGGCTTCCAGGGATAGAAAGATAGAGCTATTTCGATCATCGTATCAAGGGATTCCCTGGTAAGGGAATAAAAACTTTCTTGTAAGTATAAAACAAGAGATAACTTTATTCTGAGATATAGAATATATTTCTCTTAAGGTTAAATGATTTATATTTTTAATAGCTTGAAAGTCATTATTTCTTTTGTATGCTGTTGTATAACTTGTTTCTTATAAGTTTTTAATATTGTGCTAAAATTTTAATAGAAAGTGAATAATCATATTCATCTTTATATTCTGATTGTTGTATCATAATTACTTTGATTATGATTCTTGTACTATGATTAATCAGATCTATAGTGATTTTGATCTTTGATAATTTGATTTAATCATATTGATCCTGATTATGATTCAATAACTTAGTTTATTGGACTGAGGGCCAAGTCTGATAAATCAACTTAAAGAGTCTTTGGGTTTGTTTAGTTTAATTCTCTTAAACTATGTTTTTAAAACAATAATTCACCCCCTCTTTTAAGTTATCCATTAGAATCATATTATTATGATCCTAATCATTATCTTTCTATATACTAATCCAACAGTTTCTTTTTGTGTTGGAAAAAATAATTTGAAGAGGTTTTTCATATGAATGATTTTTGAAAATATTTTTAAATAACTATAGATGATTTAATATTGAAATTATTGTTTTGAGATATAATAAATCTTTATTTTCATAATTATCGAAGTAAGAGTTAAATATAAATACAATCATATGTCTATAATATTAAATAAAAATTGATAATATGAAAAGAAAAAAAGTTAGATATATTTTAATGTTGGATTGAATCAGATTTATATTTAATTTGTGTTATGTTAAATGAAGACCCCACCTTGTAAAATGAAGAAGTTGGGTGATGTTTAATTTTGATTATACTTGTTTGATTTTCCATTTATATATTTATATCTAAATACACAGGGAGAAGAGTGACAATCCAATACCCATGGATAAAAGTTGGATTAATTTACCTTGAAACACACCTTGGTTTGACGAGGGTTTGGAAGAATTTTTAGATTATGAAATTACAAACTGATCAGTGGATGGTAGAATAAAATGTCCATATCCTGATTAAAAATTCAAGTGATGGTTAAAAAGAAATGAAGTATATGAGAATTTTATATTGAAACAGTTTACTACACGATATGTATATTGGATTTGGCATGGTGAATTGAACTTCTTAGAAAGTAAAGACAATAAAAATCATGTCAAAAAAATTCAAATTGACTCGCCATAGGAGAATTAAGTTCAAAATTTGATAAATGATGCATTTGGCTTTATAGGATACTATGTACATGATTTTAATATATTAAAAGAACCTTTAGTTGATCCTAATATGGTTAATCTTTCTCAAAACTTCAACGATAAAAAATGAGTTTTATGAATTAGTTTAAGATGTACAACAAGAATTGTATGAAGGGTGTGACAAGTATTCAAATTTATCTATTCTACTTAATTTTTATCATATCAAGTGTCTCTGTGGAATTACTAAAAAATCAATGTATATGATTTTAGAGTTGTCTCATGATGAATTTAGTGGAGCTAATATCCCTACATCATTCAATGAGATAAATAAATTCATTAACAAACTTGTAATTGATTATACAAAGATACATGCATGCCCTAATGATTTCATGCTTTACTAGAGAGAAGAGTCCGATAAAGAAAAATGTATAATATGTCATACAAGTAGATTAAATTCAATGAAAAACAATGAGAGTATAAATCAATGAAACCCCAAGAATAAACAGAACAAGAAAACCCCTTCAAAGGTATTACATTGCTTTCCTCTAAAACCACGCTTGCAAAGATTATTTATGTTATTCTAAGACTGAATATGAAATGAAGTGGCATGCTCAGGATAATAACGATGGATTAATGAGACATCCAAAATATTCAACATCATGGAAGATGTTTGATTCGTTTTATCCAATTTTTTTAGATCCTAGGAATGGACGTTTGGGATTGGATTTTGATGGGTTTAACCCTTTTGGTACTTTAAGTACTAATTATAGAATTTGGCTAGTTTTTTCGGTCCCATATAATCTACCTCCATAGATGTGTATGAAGAAAAATTCTGTCATTATTTCGTTGATTATTCTTGGAAAGAAAATTCTGGTAAATGACATTGATGTATACCTTCAACCTTTAATCAAAGAATTGCGAGAATTATGGGATGATGGTGTGGAAACATATGATACTTCAATAAGAAAACTATTCAAAATTCATGCTACTTTAATGTGTAAAATTAGTAAATTTACTGGATTAGGATATTTATTTGGTTGAAACACTCATACTAGTTTGGCTTGTACAATTTTTAATTTTGATTTTGAATTTCAATGATTTCCTCATAGTAGAAAATAGAGTTTTATGTTTCATCATTGATTTCTTTATGCTTATCAAAAATTTAGGTTTAACAAGAAATTATTCAATAGATATATTAAATTTAGAAAGCCAAAAAAGGTGTTATCTGGTTCAAAAATCTTGGGATAATTAATGAATGTCACTGAAGAATTTGGAAAATGCCATCAGTTTAAAGAATGAGGGAAAAGGGTATGAGGTACAATATCTGAAGCAGTTAGAACACAACAATGGAAGAAAAAGAGTATATTTTTCAAACTTCATTATTGGGAGTTTAATTTGATACGTCATAATCTTGAAATAATGCATATTAAGAAGAACATCTGTGATAATGTAATTTTTACATTTCTTAATGAGTAGGGTAAATTGAAGGATCACCTTATTGATCATAAATATTTAAAGTCAACGAATATAAATCATGGTTTGTGGGAAAATAAGAATGACAAGTATCCTTAGACTATTTTTACAATGAAAAATAGTGAGAAAAACATATTCCTTCAAACTTTAAAGAATGTAAAAGTTCCATATGGATATTCAAGTAACATATCAAGGTGCATTGAATTAAAACATCGAAAGTTACATGGATTGAAAAGTCATGACTAACATATTTTGATGAAGTAGTTGTTGCTATTGGAATTGCCTAATACATTACCTGAAAAATTAATTGTGGTTCTAGTTAAGTTTTGTACCTTTTTCACAGATATTTGTAGAAAAACTATAAATCCAACTGAGCATGATAAACTTCAATAAATAACTATTTTGACACCTTTTTATTTGGAGATGTTATTTTCCCATTTATTCTTCACAATCATGATTCATTTGACTATTCATTTGGTTGAAGGAGCTAAAATTAGTGTACCAATATACTATCGATGGATGTATCTAATTTATAGGTAAGTTGATATTTTTTTATTTTCATTAGTGAATTAGATTTTATAAAATAATTGTGTAGATTTTATTAATATGTTTCTTGTTTTTTCATCAGTTACTTAGGTCGTTTGAAATCATATATGAGGAATAAATCTCAACCAGAAGGGTCTATTTCTAAAGTTTACATAGCCAAAGAGTGTTTGACCTTCTGTTCTGGGTATTTGGATGGTATTGAGACTTGATTTAATCATGTTGGGTGTGTTGACGAAATATCCACTAATTCTCACTCTGAAAACTAGTCATCAGTATTTACAACTATTGGACAACCAATTGGAAAGGGGTAAAATTATACACTGACTGAATTGGAGTTGATACAAGCACATAGATATGTGATACTCAATAGTGTTATTACAGATCTTTTTATTGAAGAATTATTACAAACAAAGAGGTGACTAAGGGGTTGATATCAAAATGAGCTGGAATTAACAAAATATGTTAATTAGGAAATTGTCCAATGGTTCATTTGTCATTCAAGTATATACTCATATTAATATTATTGATGTTTAGTTATTTTTTCTATGTTAAATGTAACACATTATATATATTTTTATAGATAATGAATGTTGACAATTGAGAAGAAATGTCAAATTATTTGAAGTTTTTAGCTCGAGTACCTCTAAGGAAGGCTAAGAGATTCAATGCCTATAATATTCATGGATTTAATTTTCGTACAACGAATTATGAAGAAGACTTGAAAACTCAAAATAGTGGTGTATTTACACTTGAAAAGGTGGTATAATATGTAAAACTGAATGATATAATTGAATTAAAATATCATGTTTAGTTTTTAGTTGTCTTATTCAAATGAAATTGGGTCAACATTGATAGGGGTATAATAAAAGATTCACTACATTTTACTTCTATAAACTTATCTCACTTGATCCATATTGGTGATCATGAAAATCATGATCCATTTATCTTGGATTCAAAAGCAAATATGGTTTATTATGTGGATGATAAAATACATGAAGGTTAGAGTGTTGTTGTACACTTAAAGCAGAGAGATTTATATGATACAGGTGATGAAGATCAATTGGTACTTTGTGACAGTGAACCTCATAAACCAAAAATCATTGAATATATTTTTCCCAACAATATCAAAATAATAGAACTTTTAAGAGATGGTGAAAATGAATCACTCATTGCAATAGAGTTTTATAATAATGAAGATAATGAATATGAAGATAATTCAGTGTATAAATTGGTAATGAAAACATATTAAAATTTCTCATTGATAAGTGTTTCGTACATATATACATTGTTCTTGTTTTTTTGTAAAAATATTTTAGTTTTTCATTTTTGTACATTTAATATATCTAAACGATTTGAATTACAGGAATGATGAGAATAAACAAATCGGGATCCCAGCCGATCAGCATCTTGGAGCATGCCACCACTACCGTCAGCTTTAGTGGATTCGAGTGATTCCATTATACTCGAGACTACTAGAAAGATATCCATTTCCCCAGAAGTTGTTGGTATCCCACCACCCGATTCACCTCCAATAATGGAGCAGTTTTTCACCCCTCCATCCAAGGGATATTGGAAAGTTATCATTACTAGTATGTATGTCATTGTACAAAAAACCTATATATTTTATAAATTGTTTAATGAATTTTTCAAACATATAAAGAAAACCATATAAGGGATACAGATATGAACACAACAGATGTATGGGATTTGAAGGAATTCAAGATTATCATTCCAATTGATGAGTTCAGGGTGCCTATTGGTGACCCTTCTAGAATCTATGGGTAGATTCTTGGGTAGCTTTCTTGCAAGACAATGAGATTTCCCATTAATTATAAAAATTTAATGAATATTCCTATAGCTTGAAAAAATGAGGTCTTTGATACTCAAGTAAAGGTAATATTAATTTAATATTACTTGATAACAAATTTAAAATACATGAGTAAAATTTTGTAATATACTTATAAAGTGTTATGATTTTTATTTCTAGATGTTTTTTAATTTTAATGTCCATGAATTCATTTCACGTCCATGGACTTTGAAAAATTTGGGTAAGAAATAGAGAGATTTTAAATGGAGATTATAGCTTGAGTTTAATGACACATATTTGAGATCATGATAGATGTATGCGAAAGTTCTTGAGGAATTTCTCCTAAGCAATGGAAGTTTTTTGTCAATATTGAAAGAGATGCATCTCATGTGGTAATTGCATATTTTACAGTATCTTAATAACATAAAAAGAATAAAAATATATATTTTTATCAATGTTGCTATTTTTTTAGAAATTATCTAAAAAAATATTGTGAATTGTGAGAAACAATTCATTCCTCACATCGTTCAGCCACATAGTTTTCCAATAAAAAGGACAATTTTGATTTGTATTTTATTCATTATTATTTATATCATTTTATTATAAGTCATGTTTTTTTCTAACTTGTTTATATTTTTTATTAATTCTAACAAATTAGGTCACTATGTTTGCCGAAAAAATATGTGGTTCAAATTGCATAGGAAACCCGATGATAGTTTTGTAAACGACCCTACCAAAGACGTTGGAGTAAGTACTTTTCATTACTATTTCATGTTATTTAATTACTATAAAAAAATAATAATGAAAAATATATTATAACAAAAAATCCTTAAAACTAATTAAATGGAACTCATAGATGCATTTTTAGCGTTTTAAAACACTAAAACATTCATGTAATGGTCAAAAACATAGTAAAATACCTCATATTGATGTGAAATCATGCACTAATGGAAAAAATATCTATACCCATGATTTTAAACTATGGGTATATCCCCTAAAACTATGGGTATAGGTTATACCCACAGTTTTTTAGAACCGTGGCTAATGGAGGCGTGGGTATATACCCATACCCACTGTTTCTATACAAATCATGGGTATATGACATAAAAAATCTATAATACCCACTGTTTAACCAAAACTGTGGGTATATATTATCTCAGCAGAAAACCTGTACCCACGGTTCTCTAAACCGTGGGTATATAAACCTATCCTCATTTGACAGCTACAACAACACAACCTCTTCCACCAGCTCCTGAACCTGTAAATCAAATAAAATATACAATTCAGTACAAATATTGTATATTTAACATTAAACCAACTACTTTTAATAATTTTCAAACCATTTACCATACTAAAATATACATATACATCCATAAAACCAATCAATTCATGTCATTAAACAACTTCCACATGTTTTTTATTATTAATTAAAAAATGGAGGGGATCAACATCTCCCCCATTGATAAAATCATCATCACAATCACCAACATCCTCATCATCATCAGCAACATCCTCGTCACCAACAACATCATCTGAATAAATGACAACATCATCACCAACAACATCATCAACACCACCACCACCACCACCATCAGCTCCACTGACACTAAAAACCTCATTGATATCAATTGGGGCATCATTTAAAGAGTGAATTGATTAAATATATGAATAAATATTAGTATCATCCTCTTATGGAAGTGATTGAATTATAATTGACATAGATTTCAAGAAGTGTTCAGTGAGCATCTTACTTCTTTCATGCTCTTGTTTACTTATTTCACACTCATTTAAACCTTTTTTTTGCCTCAGCTACTTCTGCATGAGCACTTTTTATATCGGGGGTATGAGATGTTTGAGAGGATCTTGATTAGGACAAATACCTAGGGAGATGATGTTTTTCCCTAGTCAACATCAGACTCTCCCCTAGAACTCCTCACCTAATACCAGACTCAAATGATCTTTTGGCCCGAATTTTTCATCTTATTTAGTATCAAGGGACTCCAGGGCAAACATTTTAAAATATAAACAAGATATTTAATTTTTAATTTTTAATTTCATATAAATATTTGAAATAAAAATAAAAATACTTACAATATTTTATTTCGTTTATGCATTTACTACACTTCCATCCTTTTTCTTCCTACTCAAGCAAAATAATTTTTATCGAGGCACACGACCTTTGATGCCCAATACTAATTGCTGAAAATGGTATTGATTAGTTTAAACATATTCAGAATATAAAAATTTTATAATATAAAATAATAATAAAAGGGAATAACTTTTAAATGAACGAACAATTCATAAATTTAAACATGTAATAAACATTGATGAAAAATTCATAAATAAAACCTAATCATAAACACTGTATAATTTTAGCTAATCGTTATGAAAATTACATAAATGTAATATATTATTTAGTGATGAACATGGAAATAAAACCCAAGCAAAGACTACCAACATTCATTGAAAATGAATATTACCACAATAGAAAAATAAGCAAAAGGATTTATAAATCACACAAGGCAAGAAAGCTTCCTGGAAAAGGAATTATAATGATTTGAAAAAGAAGAAATCATAATATAATACATATAATATGTTCATAATTTCATGTAAATATTAAAATTAACATATTTACTATTGAAGAAAATATGTAACTCATAGATTTGAATATGGATATAGGAACCAATGATGTTGAGAAAGGTTATAATAATTAATGTTAACATTTTAATTAGATGAAGGAATTTATCTCCTAAGTCATCTAAGATATGGATACTATATCATATTTCTAAGGGGACAGTTTCATGTTAAAATATCATTATATATCATATTTTAAAAAACATTTATCTTATTATTCAGTTCTTGATGCAAAGATACAATGTATGATGTTTAAAATTAACATTTTTATGGTATATCATAATTATTTAATATCATAATATGACATAAGTAAAATAATTCCAATATCTAAAATTAATGATGAATAAAAAAATAAGACATGAAAATATACATAGCTAACTAAGTAATAATATAAATGTAGATATTATTTCTATTTATATTAAATCACCTAATGCTTCCCATGCTCGGACATTTTAGTGCACCCCAATGTGTGAACATACGTCATTGAATCTTTATTATTTTTTCCCTGATGCTTCCTAAAAACAAAACTTCAATACAAGTAATAATAATTAAATTTTATATGCAAACTATTAAATATTGGGAATACCTTAAACTCACCAGTCTTCCAATATGTGATCGTTTTTTGATATTAAGTTTCTGGATAGTTGGAGAATATGGGTACACCCTCTAAATCAGAACCAACTCTACTCCTCCAACCAATATATAACTTAGGCTTGTATGATCACTGTAACTCTCCAAGATCTATCAACCTTACAACCTTAGCAGCTTCATCTTCAAGAAAGTTAAACTAACTATTCAACAAACATGTTAATTCATATAAATACAAAAATAATGTAGATATAAATTTATAAAATTTTCTGACCCATATCTACACCCATGATTTGTCTTTTATGTCATTACCAAGATGTCTCCCTAAGACCAGTTCCACTGGAATAATATCGTGGTATTTGGCTAAAGTGGCCATGAAACTTTTACACTGCCTGACATTTTTATCTATCATCTGATTTTATTCATTATAATCCAATATTATTTGTGTTTGGTGATTCTAGGATTCCTACATATGGGTGTTCCCATACCACCTAATAAAAGATACCACTGAATATGATAAAAGGGAGAAAATAGAAGAATTAAGTCATGATACAATAGGAAAAAAATGAAGTGATATAATTTGAAGTAGTTATAAAAAAACTTGATACGGCCTGCTCAATAGGCTCTAACAAATCCATGAGTTGTCCTAGATCAATAGTCTCTGAATGATGTGTCTATTCCAATACATGCTCTGGGTGATCTGTATGCACTTGAGTGGGAGTTGAAGGAACAAAATCATTAGATTCTGGATGGATAGAAGGAACTATAGGAGATGTAGACATGATGGGATATGGGTAGTAGGATTGGGGATATATCAACAGATATGGAAATGGTAAATATGGAACCATCCCTGTAGGTGTTGTAGACATGGTATGAGAAGAAGAGGCTAAATGGGATGACTACGAAAGCGTGAGTAGGAACATCCATACATGCAATGTAGCCATGGTATGGGAAGAAGAGTCTAAATGAGATGCTGATGGAGGCATGCCTGGGAACATCCTTGGAGGTTTAAGCAGAGTATGGAAAGGTGTGGTAGATGGGGTGTTCGCTAGTGGGTTAGGGTGGGAACATGTAAGATGAGTGATCTATCTAGGTCTAAGAGCATCCCCACTCGGACCCATGATGGTAGGATGAGGATGAGTCAAATTTAGTGAAACTGAATATCCCTAAAAAAATTGATAAAGAATATGAAAATGAAATTATATGTAATGAATAAGAAAAATATTAAAATTATTATACTCACTAAGGGAATCAGAGTATATAACCCACACTCACACCTCTATTGATCAATATAAAATAATATCTTCCTTCAAACTTTTTCTTAATCTGCATAAGAAGGAAATGTCCAATTTTTATAAACAATTTTTAAAAATCATGTATACAATTTAGAAGTCAAAGAAGTCATAAAAAATTTCATAACATGTTTTAGTAATGACATCATCCTTGTCACGATAATGGTCAAGTTTACATTTATACGACCCAAGATATTACATAGTGGCTAACTTTGGGGCCAGTTTCAAGGAAGCAATGTTGAATTCTTTAGTGGTATTTCTGAAAATCTTTTTGTGTTTTTAATATATTTTGAAAACATCAATTAAAAAAACAAACCAATGATGAAAACCAAAGTAAGGGAGATGAAATAGTGACAAATCTAAAGAAAAACAAAGGAAAAAAATAAAACAAATGAGAAGAAGGAGAGAACGACACAAAGAACACAAACACAAAAAAGAAGAAAAAAGACAGAAAGACGGAGAAGCCAAGTCTGTGTGAATAAGGGAAAATTGAGGTGGATCCACCCTCAATTATTTATCATTGATCTACATAAGAATTTAATAAAAACTTACCAACTCACTCAATGTATGATCGATGACTAGGATCACACACCTATCTCATCTAAACATTGAACACTCAAAACACATAATTTCTTCAGTGCTTGGGAATTCTTCTAAAATGCAAAGTGAATCACTCAATAGAGTCATCCCAACTAGGTATTGTCATTAGGTATAATGATCACATTGAGATCATCAAATCGCACAACCCATCCCAATTTCTCAGTCAAGAAACTAAGAGAGAAAGAGGAGAAGAGATGAGGTGAGAAAGTAGGAATCAATACAGTGTAAGAATGCGCTGATGCGCACCCCAATTCGTCTTCATGATAAACTAAGGAAAAAAAGAAAATGGTGATCGTGATGATGCTCGGATCTCTAGGTTGCATCGGGTTTCATAACCTGGATTGAGCCCACAAATTAGCTCCCCATTTCTGGAGACTACATATCATAGAACAAAATGATAATGAACTAACAAAACAAAACAATTGAATCAAACACCACAATTCACATAACAAAACATGAAGATCGACGATATTTACAGACACAAATTAAAACACAAAAATAGAGCATGGAAGATGGAGATGGAGATAGAGGAGTAGGGTCCTGTCTCTATGTCAAAGACAATTCCCCAGTCCAGGGTGTGGTGAATGGTGTGTATAGTGTGTACCCCCTTGACAAGAGATGAGTAGATGATCCTCTTATTAATAAAATGAAAATTAAAAAAAAACACAAAGTAATAGGTAGCAACTTAATCCACGTGGCATGCTTTTGAGTGCACGTTTCCAAATTTCAGTAAACTCCAGGAGAAAGTAGCCAACCTCTTACAACAACCTTGCCTCCGGTACAATTTTACCATGATCCTACGATGATCAAATTCCGACCCTACCTATAAAATAGAGGAAAAAAAAGACGTAAAATAGTAGTTATGCACAAAAAAGAAAAAAATGACTTAACTAAATAATTATTAATCATACATACATACACACAGACACACACACACACACACATATAATTTGTATCTACTGTTAGATAATTATAAACTTATGTTAATCGAAACATAAATATATTATTTAAATATAATTATTATTACTAAAAATAGATAAATATATAAATAAAATATTAATTATATTAATTAATTAAAATTAACTATTACCTAATTAAATTATTATATACATAAATAAATGTATTAATATATTAAATATACATAATATTATAAAAAAAATATTATATAAAAAACTATTAAAATATATTTAGTTAATTTAGTTATTATTATATATATGTATTATATTATATAGAATATAAAAAAATAAAAAAGAAGAACACAGAAGTGGGGGAAAGAAATCGTGAGTTGCACAGGGAAGAGGATGGGGGAGGTGGCTCTGGAGGACAGAGGGAGTGAAAATGTAGAAGTGGTGATCTTATCTTGTGGTAGATCGGCAGTGGACGATGCGGAGGAGGGTGGGAGGAAGGAGGGGGATAGGGGTAGTGACACAGCTGGGTCTTCGAGCGGTGGCTTCTGGTCTGGCATAGGTATAAGGAGCGACAGTGACTAGGGTGACAGATCGGCTCAGGTTCAGGGACCAGTGGCTATGGGGGGTTCAATAGGTGCATCCTTGGCACCCGGAGGGGCTTCAGTAGGGAGTTCATGACAACCTTGGTGAGCAGCGGTGGGGGAGCTTTAGGTATCCGACGATACTGGCTTCAGCTAGCAACGACGTCTCTTAGGTTCATATCTGGATTTCTGATTCAATTTGATACTACAGTTGAATTTGTGTTGCTGCCATTATGTATCTTGTTATACTACTGCTGTGTTGATTTGTTGAATTTCTGATGCTCTTGTGTTTATTAGTTTAGAAAATAATAATTAAATTGGTTTGTAAAAATTAATTTACACATTGAAAAATTAAAGAATTAATCAAATCAAAGAATTAAATTAAAATTAAATAAAGTAATAAAATATTAACTGGATTGAAATAAATGAAATGAAATAAAATTTATTTATTTAATTGCAAAAATGATAAATGAATAAAAAGAATAAGAAATGAAAAATTACTACAAAAGTAAAAGAATAAATAATTAAATAAAAAGGAAGGATGAATTATTCTATTTTAAAATTATCAAAAAAGTCAATAAAATACATATTCTTAACAATTTGACACATACAATAAAACAATTTATAATTATTAATTTTTTTATAATAAAAAGAGAAGAAAAAGTGAAAAATGATGTGGAAAAAATCAATGAAAATAAGCCACATCAAACTCCCCCACACTTAAATCTTTGTTTGTACTAAAAAAAGCATGATTTTGACTTTTTAAAATAGAAATTATGATTTGTGGCATTCAATTAAAAAATTGTATGACAAAACTTTTACAAATAGAGGAGCAGGTCCAGGAATGACTTAAGATTTTAAATAACATGTTAAAAAAAGGGTCCTGTCCAGTTTCAAAAACCACACTAGAAATCAAAGGCAACAAAAACTCGTCTACTGTCAAGAATGTCATGCCTCCTATATGAAGTCACTAGCTATCCTACTTCAATTCCAATTCAATTTCCAATTCAAGGAGTGTAGACATGTTAAAACAAGTGGAATTAAAACTTTGATGAAAGGTGCCTTTAATGTTCACCTTCCTCTAGGTTCCAAAAATCAAAGTCCTATTATTTTCTCACTTTATTGATTCAAATCAAATGATTTTTAATTAAGTAAATTTTTCCCTTCTTCATTTAGGTTCAAAATTCACCCAACCTAAATGAGTTCATTTTTGATAGGTCACTTTATTATAAATTTTCTCAGCCATATTTCTTGTGCAAAGAACTGTGCATAACACTTATTGAAATTGAAAAAGGATTTTATTTATTAACAAAAACACACCCAGTGCACCTGTCTCAGAGACTCACCATGGAATCCAGTTTTCCCATTTTACTCCAGTTACAAAGGGCTTAAATAATTATCATTTGAGTAAGCTCAATTAGGTAATTGTTTTTTTATTAAAATATGATTCCCCTAGGTTTCAGTTCAAAAATGCATTTTCCTAAAGTCATGATCCTAATTCTATAAAAATATATCTTAACTCACTCCTTAAAAGGCGCTGTTGTGGGCGCCCTCAAATGATTAGTGGGTTTTGGGTACTTAGGCGCAACAGAGTGGGTGACCAAGGTCGTCTCTCAAAAGAAGAATTAAATTTAAAAACTTATTAAAGGTATTTTGAAAATAACATAAAATGGAATAATAACGCTACTTGAAAGGATGTGGGGGGTTGTTTACCATTCATAAATCTAGAATTAGTTTGCTGGAAGAAAGTTGTATAATTTTTTTTGTTTTTATTTTTAAAATAATGTTCGATAAAAAAGACACAACAAGAAGATGTTTTTTAGAAAATATTTTAAAAGGAATAATCAATCTAACTCTACCTATTCAATAATTTATTAATCATTATTATTTAAATTAATATACACTTAATTATGATCCCTTAATTTGTTAAATCCCGAACCCTATGGTAATTAACTTTACCACAAAGATGAAGTGAATTTAACCCTAGGATAACTTCGAAACATGCAATCACAACACCCTGCTTTGATTGATGTTATAAGGTTATCTTATGGTCAGTAGTAAATTAAGGCACATATCCTCTTTAGAAATTAGAATTAATTGAGTTTAGGGATTATATTTGAATACTACAAATTGATCCCGTGTGGTTTTTAATTACCAATTAAGTTCGCGCTCTCACAATTCACACAATTCTCGACCTCGCGTGATTTGTGTTTATTGTTCAATTGATTTCTTAGTTTCATTTAAATTAAAAACTCTATTAATAGATCATATTATGTGAATTATATTAGCTCATTCATTCAAAATAAATGAATTAAGGAGGTGAGAGGTAGATCAATTACTAAAAAGAACTACTCTTCAATGGGCGGTGTAGTCATCGTAGAAACGTTTTGCATTTGCAAAGGTTTAGAGATGGTATAACCCAATCTCATTTCTACTCTTGATTCCAGCCCAATTAGGAAGATTAATAGAAGAAGAAATTTGAAAAAAATAGAATAAAATAGAATAAATAAAAGAATAACAAAGAAATTTATTACACAAACAAAAGCATTATAACACAAAGAAGAAGAAGAATGCTTCGTCGAAGGGATCCTTACTTCAAGAGCTACCCTTATTGAAATGGTTAGATAATTGGAGTAGATACATTTCTCCTCTTCCCTCAACTTCCTAATTCACATATCAACCTCTCCAAATGAGAAAAACACTAATTTATATAGTGGAGGGGAGGCTAGGTTTAAAGAGGTTTCAAGTGTGAATGGGGAATCTCGGACAAATATTTTAATCCACCTTACAATGCCCATTTGACCTCAATAACGCGTGAACCCAATGTTCATCCTAACGAATGATTTGTGAAACATTGGTTTGGTGAAATCCTCTCAAAATTTGGGCCTAATACAAGCTCTTATGAAGAAGTTATGGCCCAAATACAAAACTAATGTCCAATTTGGAGGGCCCAGCCCACCTTTGACTTCATGGTCTATTTAGTCCAACCAAATGCACGATTTAGCTCCAATTTACTGAACAAAAGTTGTATCCCATTAAGTCAGGAACACAGTTACAATATTTCAAGTTCAAATAATAAATATTAAAATATTTATCTTCAAAATACTACAGTGCACTATAAAGGGTAAAACTACAATTTCCATCAAATTTTCAAATGAATGATCTAATCCCAAATATTTTATAAATAAACCTATTTAACAAAATGTGAGGAAATTTTATCAATTATTATTAATAAAATATTCAATAAAAATGTGTTTTATCACTACCTTACTCATTTCCTAAACATAAAATCCATAAAGATAGTGTACAACTCTGCTCAACAATCATACATCCCTAACACTTTTAGACTCAATGAAACCCTCAACAACTAGCAGGTGTTATCCACTAGGCAGGACTGAATTTATTTGAAAAGTTCATCCAAAATAACTCTCTATTTGTGAAATAGGTTGAAATTTTTTTTGAAATAAATTTTGACAAAATTTAACCATTTTTTTGACAAAAAAATTAGGGGGAATTGATGTGACCAGAAAGACCCCTCTTCCTCACACTTAAAACTCAACATTGCCCCCAATGTTGAATATCAAGGTGGGGGAAAAAATAGTTCAAATAAATTTTCCAATTCTGCATGAAAATAATGTGAAGGGTTAGCATGAATGTTCAAAATATTGTTTACCACAAACAAAAGAAAAAGGACAAACAAAAACAAAACAAAAACAAAAGACACACCAACCACCACCACCAACAAGCACAATTCAATTTTTTTTGAAAGTTCATGCTTTAAGAAGTTATAAACATAAAAATGATTTATCAATGAATTTCAAATAGTATCATGATGATCAATGTAGTACAATATACAATATCAGTAACATGAAAGTGAAAATAGTGGGGTGCAATAAATTTTCACAAATCGGCTCAAAATAAATTTCAACTATCTAGATTTTAATAAGAAAGCACCCAAGATAGAAATAAAATTTCAATTTACAAAATACTCAGAGAGGAATCACCCACACTTATCAACTTTCAGTAGGTAAATAAATGAGTAGAAAAATAATACTAGAAAAAGTAGAAAAACAATTCCCTGAATGTGCAAGCTCCTCATTTTTTAATGCCTCCCTTTATTTTATTTTTGTAGGACCCCTGGATACTCCATTCAAGCACCTAAAATTGTAAACAATTTTCATTAGAATTCAAGAATTTAAAGATCAATTAAAATGAAACCACAAAGTATGATTTAGGGAGTTTTTGTCTAATAAGTCGAGTGAGCTGGTCACCTTAATCTTAAATGATTTCCATGTGGAACTAATGACTGATTATTAACCCAAAAGAAAAACCACACAAATAAAAATATAAATTATTAATAAAATAAATTAGAAAATGAAAAAAAGATAATTCTAGGATAACCCCATAGGTGGTGCTATATTTTGATTGTCCACAGTTTGAAATTAAATGAGTCAAACCCAGTCTGATGGGGGATTAAACTTCTAAATTAAGAACCACCAGAAGTGGTTCTTTCCAACTTGAGAGACTGAAAGTTGGTGGAGTTCTCCTTGTACAGATTCATACAATTCCCTCTACTTGGTAATGGAGTACCTCGTGTTTAGTGGTGGATGGTAAAACATGATATAAGGGTACTTCTATACTTCTTTTGCTTGAGGTTGGGAGTGCACATGTTGAAATGATAGAATTTTAGGATAATAATTGTCTTCAGGTTAAACCCAAAACAAATATTCCTCATTAACTGTAGAAAATGTGTCAACACCCTCTATGAAACCTATGAAAAACTTCAAACACTCATCTTTGATAGTAATTCCCAAATTGAAATTTTCATCCAGAATTGGGAGTTCCATTAGCTTCTCAGTAGATGTAGCTTCAACTTCCTCACTCTCTAGGAGATCACAAAGATGGAGCACATCTTCAATACCTGCAATGGGAGAAATAGAATTTAAATCAGCTTCAATGTAATCCAAGTAAAATAAAAATACACCTTCTTATATAAAATTGTCAACTCCCTTTAATAGTGAATCTTACTCAGCTTCAAGATGAAATTACAAACCTAGGAGATTGTCTAGGGTATGAGTGAGGTAGTAAACCTCCTCCATCCTCTCTTAAAAACAAACCACCTATCAGTTGGTTTCCTCAAAGGAAAGTGAGAGGATGTATTGTGCTAGATCAACTTGTGGAAACAATAAAAAATCATTAGAAGAGTTACTGCAATAAAAATCATTAAAATGAATATCAAGAAAATAAATATCATCAAAATGTTTTCCAGCATCTTCAATTACTATATGTTCCATCTCACACTAGCCCTTGAATACATCCTTAGAGTGTGGATCTTGCATCTACAACCGTAAATCCATGGGTAGTTCAATTTAAAATGTGGGAAGATCCAGTTATTTTTCACCATTGAACTCAGGGAAAAGGTGAGAAAATTATTTAAGTTCCTTAAAAAGGCCTTATAAGGTTTTTAGTCTCAAATCCTCTTTATATTCTTCAATTAACTCTAAAAAATCATCTGGATGCAAAATGTTGAACTATTCACTAATTATATATGAAAGAAATCCCACATAATATTATGAGGGTTGAGGTGGTCTCATCATTTTTTTAATGTTTTTTAGTTTTGTTTTTTAATGAAAAATTGGAAAAAACCACTCAGAAAAAATTTTCTTCCCTGACAACGGTGCCAAAATTTTGAGTCTTCCTTATCATGAGGATGATAAAGTTGACATTTAAGAGACCCAAGATATAGAATAATGGATAACCTTGGGATAAATCTTAAGGAATCAGTGTTGAATTCCCTAATGGTATTTCCAAAAACATTTTTTGTGTTTTTAATATATTTTGAAAGCAACAACTAAAATAGGAAAATAGTGATGAAAACCATAGTAATGGAGAAGACACAGTGATAAAACTAAAGACAAACAAAGGGAAAAAAACAAAATAATTGATAATAAGGATATAACAACACAAAAACAAAAACACAAAGAATAAGAAAAAATACATAAAGATGTTGAAGACAAGTCATTGTGAACAAGGCCAGATCTAGGTGGATCCACCCTCAACTCACTATCATTGATCTATAAAAAAAAATTAATCAAAACTTTCCAAACTCACTCAATGTATGACCGATGGATCCGATCAAACACATATCTCACCTAAACATTGAACACTCAAACACAAAATTTCTTCAGTGCTCTAGAATTCCTCAAAACTTCAAAGTGATTCAATCAGTAGAGACATCCAAACTAGGTATTGTCGCTAGGAATAATGATCCTGCCCAGATCATTAAATTGCACAACCCATATCAAGTTCTCATTCAAGAAACTGAGAGAGGAAGAGGAGAATATATGAGGTGATAAAGTAGAAATCGATCTAGTGTAAGAATGAGATCACGCACACCCCAATTCACCTTCAATATCAATTACGATGAAGAAGAAAATGGTGATCATGATGATTATAAGATCTCTAGGTCAAGTAGGGTTTCATAACCTGGATCTAGCCAATGAATTATCTACCCATTTTTGGAGATTCTAGATCACAACACAAAATGGTAATGAATGAATAGAACAAAACAATTGAAACAAACGCCACAATCCCCATAACAAAACATACAAATCAATGATATTTACAAAAAAAAATTAAAACACAAAAACAGAGCATGAATGATGGATATGTATATGGAAGAGCAGGGTCCCATCTCCAGGCCAAAGAAGATTCCCCAGTCCAGGGTGTGGTTAATGGTGTGTATGGAGTGTCCCCCCTTGATAAGAGAGGAGTAGACACTCCTTTTATTCATAGAAGGAAAATAGAAAAAACACAAAGTAACAGGTAGAATCTTAATCCATGTGGCATGACTTTGAGTGAACATGACCAACTTTTTAGAGAACTTTAGGTGAAAGTAGCCAGCCTCTTACAATGACCTCACCTCCAATACAATTGTCCCATGATCCCAAGATGATCAAATCCCGACCCTGCCAAAAAAAAAACAGAGGGGAAAAGAAAAGGCGTAAAAAAGTAGTTACGTACAACAAATAAAAAAAAGTATTAATTAAATAAAAATTAATTATACTCTCTCTCTCACACACATATATATAAATATATAAGTTGTATCTACTGTTAGATAATTATTAACTTATGTTAATTGAAACACACACACACACAAATATTATTTAAATATAATTATTATTACTAAAAATAGATAAATATATAAATAAAATACTAATTATATTAATTAATTAAAATTAACAATAGATTAATTAAATTATTATATACATAAATAAATGTATTAATATATTAAATATACCTAACATTATACACTGAATATTATATAAAAAACTATTAAAATATATTTTATTATTTTAGTTATTATTATATATGTTATATTATTATTTTTATATTTATTATATTATATAGAATATAAAAAAATAAAATAGAAAAAAATAGAAGTGGGGGGAAGAAATCACGAGTTACATAATGGACAGGATGGGGGAGGCGGCTTCAGTGGACAGAGGGAGAGGCAGTGCGGCGACGACAATCTCAGCTCGTGGCAGATCGGTGGTGGACGATGAAAATGGCCGTGGGAGGAAGGAGGGGATGAGGGTAGAGACACGACTGGGTATTTTAGTGGAATATTCTAGTCCGAATCAGGTGCAAGGAGTGACAATATCTAGGGTAGCAGCTCGGCTCAGGTTTGTGGTCTGGCGGCTAACGGAAATGACTAGGGTAGCGACGCAACAATCATTGCGTATCTTGTTCTACTACTGTTGTGTTGATTTGTTGGATTTATGATGTTGTTGAGTTTATTTTTCTACCATTGAATTGATGTTGGTGGAAGTGAGTGATTGAGATGCAACACGGTTGAGTCACCGTTGAAGATGTAATGGTGAGTGGTATAGAGGAAGGCGACGATATGCCGTTGGAGAGGGGGGGGGGGACTGGTGGTGTCTTATAAGGCACCACTAGGATGTGATGGTGTGGGGATATGGGGGGAGTGATGAATGGGGTCTGGAAGAATGAAGAGTGATGGTGGAAGTATGAATGAGACACCGCTAGCCAAGGTGCGGGCTGACAGTGAGAATGAGACACTGCTAGCAGAGGGCTGACAGTGTGTGAATGAAGCACTGCCAGCAGAGGGCTTGCAGTGTGAAAAGGGAGGCTGGTAGTTCATAGAGAGACATATCCAGTGGATGTGGTGTTGTGAGGAATGGAGGGACTGGTAGGAAGAAGAGATGAGGAAAGGATGACAGTGTATCTAGGCTTGGCATCAGGTGGCACCTGCAACAAACAACAACAAATAAATTACACTAAAAATAAATTAAAAAACTAAATAAGAAAATGAAAATAAAATTTAAAAAAACAAAACAAAACAAAACAAAAATAATTAAATGCATATTACAATTTATTTACAATTGGTTTAGAAAATAATAATTAAATTGGTTTGTAACAATTAATTAACACATTAATAAATTAAATAATTAATGAAATAAAATAATTAAATTAAAATTAAATAAAGTAATAAAATATTAAATTGATTGAATTAAATGAAATGAAAGGAAATTTAATTATTTAATAATAGAAATGATAAATGAATAAAAAGAATAAGAAATAAAAAATTACTACAAAAACAAAAGAATAAATAGTTAAATTAAAAGGAAAAATGAATTATTATATTTTAAAATTATCCAAAAGAAACAAAAATAATCAATAAAATACATATTTTTAACAAATAAACATATTTTAAACAATTTGATACATAAAATACAATAACTGATAATTATTAATTTAAAATAATTTTTTTGATAATAAAAATAGAATAAAAAGTGTTAAATGATGTGGAAAAAAGCAATGAAAATAATCAACATCAAGTTACAATAATTTAAAAACAAGTTATACATTTTTTAAAAACCCATTTTAAACCTAGTTTTCTGAATTGAAACAAATCTAATTAAATGTAACAAAACCAAACAATATTGAAACATACATATCATTCCAAACTGAAACTAAATTAATGTAATTATAGTAATTCTAACCTGAGAAACTCATGTAAAGGTAAATTGAATGAGTTGTGAGCATATATGGTTGCTTCCATATATTTCCCACCACTACTTCAGGTTCAACATTAACTCTCACAATGGGACAATTTGAGTCATCAAATGAAATATTTTTATCAAAACCACGGGGGTGTCAATGGTTTCAATTTCGTCCCCAATATCATGAAAACATTGTTCTGGATTTACTTCATTTATGACACTATAATCAGGTCTTAGATGATATTTTGCACAAAACACTTGTTTTTCCATTGATTCCGAAATGTATAGTTCATTAGTAGACATGAATCAAATCATGTCAATAAATATGAATCCATAATCATCAATAAATGTACCATGTCACATCATTGAATCAAACCATTTACATTTCATCATAGTGACTTGACCTTGAGAGTAGTAATCCAATGAAAATATTTTCTCAACAAGTCCATAACAAGACACATCTTCATATCAGGGCCAACTATCCGATTCACTGACATAACAGTCCATTTTAGCAGTTAACATAATGCTATCATGGTGTGTTCTCATTTTCACCTCTCGATCGGTTGTAACAAATTTATATCTATTGATTATTAAAGATTTTCATTCATGAACCAAAGAATTGGGACAAAAATCCAACACTCTTAATTATTCAGAAACGAATTCAATAGGTAAACTCAATACCTGAAATATATTTGAATAATAAAATTAAATATATATCTTTATTTTTTAAGTTAATTAAAGTAATGGTCATACCTTTGATTTCAACCAAGAAGTAAACCCTTGGCTATGCAAAGCCAATATCCTTCTCAAAGGCAAAGATAAATGAACTATACTTATAATTTTTTTATGTTCCCTACATAAAATGATAATAAAATTCTAAGGTATATGTGTAATGACATAGTATGAGATAACATATAAATTTCCAAATTAATAACTTTATATAGTCATTAAAAAACCCACAATTAAACAAGATTATGTTATGTGCCATATCCCACTCTTCAAGGCTCAATATAGCCAATGTATATGAACCAGGAATTCATACTATTTTGGGAAGAGATAAAAAAGAGGGCTCAATTTCTCCATACTGCTTATATTCATTTCTCAATGGTCGGTTATGTCTTATACACACATCAGAAAAATACATTGAACAAAAATCCCTACATTCTTGATTTAGATAACTGCTCACAATTGAACCTTCAAGATAATTCTTATTTTGGACATAATATTTCATTATGCACATATTTATTTCAGTAGGATACATCCACAAAAAATAAATGGGTCCCCCAAGAAGTGTTTCAATTGGAAGATGAACTGTTAAATGCAACATGTAGTTGAAAAATGAGGGAGGTTTTTTTTTCAACTCACAAAAAATTAATGGCGCCTCTTACTGCATTTTTATCAAGACTGACTTAGATTACCTTTTAGCATAAAGGTCTCTAAAAATGGAATAAGATAATAAATTCCCCCTTAAATTATTGGATATTAAATGCTGAATTTATATTGTAATTAATTCATGAAGAATGATGTGATAATCATGAATTTTTCGGGATTTTAGTTTCAAATATCTTCTGTTGACTCGTTTAGATATGTTGCTAGAATATCCATTAGGAACCTTGATATTCTCCAATACTTCCAGAAATTTATTTTTCTCTAATGGTGTCATCACATAATAAATAGAAGGAACTGTCCATTTATTTTCACTAATACACATAGGATGAATTTCTGGTTGAATACCTCTATTCATCAAGTCCCGATGAGATCAGAAGTGATCTTTGGTTTGCCCCTCGATATTTAGAATAATTGAAAGCAACATTTCACACATATTTTTCTCAATTTTCATTATATCTAAACAATGATATAATAAATTGCTAGACCAATATGACAACTTGAAAAATATATTTCCCTTTTTCCAATTGCAAGTGGATTTAGTGTCAATATTATTCCTCTTTTTAGATTTGATCTGAAATTTCCCTAATGAAAAACTGAAATCTTTCAATTCATTAAGAACATTAGTTCCTGAAATATGTTGAGGTGGTTGTTTAGTATCAAAATTATTATCAAAACTATAGTGATTCTTCCTGTATTAATGATCCATTGGAAAGAATCTTCGATGCCCCATGAAATTGAAACTATGAAAATATTTAAGTCTTCTCGATTGTGTATTCTTTATACAAATAAGACATGATAGTTTTCTCTTCATGCTCTAACCAGAAATCATTGCATAATTAGGGAAATAATTTACAGTCCATATAAGGGTAGCACACATCTGAAATATATTTTTTGAAGAAGCATTGAATGTGCACACACCCATATCCCAAAGCTACTTAAACTCCCTTATTAAAGGTTCCAAATAGATGTCTATATCATTGTTAGGATCTCAAGCCCTGGATATCAGTATACTCAAGAAAGTGAAAGGATTTTTCATACACATACATGGAGGAATATTATAAACATGAATAAAAACTGGCCATGTTCTATAAGTAGTAAGCATATGACCAAATAGATTAAAACCATCACAGGATAAACCCAACCTAACACTACGCACCTCAACCACAAAATCTAGATATTGTGCATCAAATTCCCTCCATGATAATCCATTTCTAGGATAACCCAAATCATCATTACCTTTAATTCTCTCAGCATCATGATATCACATATTGACTGATATTTCTACACACATCAATAGATTTTGAAGCATGGGAATCAATGGAAAGTTCTACATGACTTTTTGTGGAACACAAGATGGTGTTCCATCTGCATTTTCCTTCCATCGAGATTTACCACATTATTTACAATCACTAAGTTCATCTGTTTCCTTAGAAAATAATCTGCAATCTTTTAGAGAAGCATGAACTTTATTTGTAGAAAATCCAAGCTGCTTAATTAACTTCTATGCCTTATAATGATTTGAATGAATATCCACACCATTAGGAAGCAAGTACTTAAAAAAGGTAAGAATATAATCAATGGAGGTATTAGTAATTCCATACATGATTTTTTCATAATATAACCATATTAAAAATTCTAACTTAGTCATTTTAGTAAATTCCTAATATACTAGAGTTCTGACATCATCCATTAAAATTTTCACTCTCTCAATATCATCATCTTCAGTCTTTTTCTCATGTGTATTAATATCATTTCCTTCTTGAACTGGCATACTATCTCTCTCATGATGATGTAAAAATGGAAACTGATCAAATATAAAATTCTCCAAACCACTTATTGCTTTTTGTTCATGAATAGTCAAAGATTTTCCCATCTCTCCATGGTGATACCAAACATAATAGTTTCTTTAAAATCCATCTATCATTATATGGTAGATAACTTCTTCCTGGCTTAACTATGATTTTTCAACACAATTATAGCATGGAAATCGTATACCACCTCCATCTGAAGCATTCTTAAATGCTAAATCTAAAAAAAATTCCAAATTCTTTTGAAGCTCGGTTGAAATCCGATCGATATGATACATTAAACTTATATCCATTCTATTACAAGGGAAAAAAGTTATATTCCAATCAAAAATATAAAACATAATTAAAAAATTCATTACAACCTATTTTAATATTAAATTCATCAAATCATACTAGTAGCTAGAAAAAAATAATAATAAGAGAAATAACATATTCTATAAGCGATGACTACAAATAATGAACCAAGGTGGGAATCACTGACATTTAATAATTCACTATCATGGTTGATAAATTGAATAACTTTGACACTGCAATCCTTATTATTCCCTTTTACTCACTTATGTTTTAATAAACCAACCCTATTTATCTATCCCTATAATCGATCTTATTTACCATAAGGATTAAATTTCATTCATGATTAATATGGGATAGCAACAAGTTCCAAGGGCATCAACTTACTCAATGGAAATGATTTCACCTGAATAAAAATAAAACTAAAAAAATAATTCTATTAGGGAACCTAGATAGAATGAAAACTTCATATATTTTTCATTAATACATATGAAATAAAGGTTTTTGAAATAAAAAACATTCAAACATAGAATAATAACATAATTAAATATTAAATGTATTATAAAACATAAAGACGTCAAATATAAACATAATCACTATCTTTTAAATATATTCAACTATCATATAAAACATCCGAAATAACCTTTTAGAAAAAAAGATGACATTCTGTTTTGAAATTCATATAAGCAAAGCAACTATTTAATTATATGAAATAAAATTAATAAAATAAAATCACATATAAATCACGTTTACTCAAAATGCACATTCACATAAATTCATTTATAAATAAAGCAATTATATTACTTAATTTATTCCTAGACATCATCGTAGATTAACCACATGCTGAATGAAAATATTTCCTTGATTATTTTATTCAATACATAAACTAAATGTAGTCCTCTACTCGAGGAAATTCTTTGATTCAAAACATTGGGGAAAATATTATTCAATGTTGAAACCATTATTAATGAACTAATAGAGGTAAGGAACAAAACATATTACATATATGGCATGGAATAAAGGTAGAGAACAAGATATTTATTTATGTAAATTCCACATAGAAAACTTCAATATATGAGTTCAATTTGATCTCTAAATTAAAAAATCATCATTATCAGGTGCATTCACAATCCAAAATGGTATTGACTGTAATAAATGAGTCTAGGGACCCAAGTTTTGATAATTAAACTAGGTTATCATATAGGATAAAGAACACTAACCTAATCCCTAGTGGTTGAAAACTAGGGTTGAGTGATCAAATAAACCATTTTGAAACTTTTTTCCAATAAAATACATAAAATAAAATTTAAAACCATGCCTCTATAATGTAAAACACTTTAAAAATATTAAAAAATGGTTGAAAAACAAATTAATTTTTATAATATCAAAAAATAAGTACAAAGACATGTCAACTCAAATTAGATTTATAAAAGTGACTCACACACATAAAAATGGAGGAAAACAAGAGAAGAAATAAAAGGAGGGAAATAAATATTACCTCTCAAAGACCACAACAAAAAATCACCACAAATGGGGGAAGAACACCTTCTGATGGTTGAAATGTCACATGAGGAATGGAAAATCCACCCGAGGAGGCTAGAGGGGAGGCTAAAATTACCTGAGGATGGGAAGGGGGATGCCAAATCCTCTTGAGAAGGGGAGGGAGGATTCCAAAATTTCCTTAGGGGTGGGGAGATTCATGAATGAACGAGAGGGATTAGGGTTCGAATGAGGAGGATGGGAGGAGGATCCTGAGTGGGCCTCCCTATCTAAATCTATATACCAATAGTTTCTAAAAAATCATTGGTATTGACCAACCTATACCAATGGTTTTTTAAAACCATTGGTATAGAATTGGCCAAACACTCTATGCCCAAAATTTCTCTAAACCATTGTTATAGCTCTATTGGGATAGATTTAATTTCAATTAGTGATGGGAAAACCACCATTGGGTTATTTTTTAAGTGTACACGCATACAACACATCAATCTGACATGTAGTGTGATCGGAATGACTCGGTAAACACTTTTTAAAGGTACCAAAGTTTTTAAAAGCATGCGTCGGGGGGTCAAAACTAGGAAAATGATGTCAGATTTCCCTAAAATCAGAGGACAATGACCATAGATTGATTTGTGAAATATAGGAACTAACGATATGTCATTCTGAATCACGGTTTTCCTAGGATGTTCGTAAATGTGTTTTTAGTGTTTTAAAACACTAAAATGTGTATCTAACTATAAAAACCAAATAAAACAACCTCATATTGACTTGAAATAATGGGGAAACACCATTGAGTTATTTTTGACGTGTATGTGAAGATAACACATCAATCTGACATACGATGTGGTTAGAATGACTCGGTAAACACTTTTTAAAGGTACCAAACATGTTTTGAGAGGTCAAAACCAGGAAAAAATGTTATATTTCTATGAAATTAGAGTAAAATGAACAAATATTTATTTTTAAAATGTAAGAACCAACAACATGTCATTCCGAGTTACAGTTTTCCTAGGATGCCTATAATCATGTTTTTAGTGTTTTAAAACACTAAAACATTCATGTAACGGTAAAAACCATATAAAATGATCTTATACTAATGTGAAATCATGGAAAAAACACAATTGGGTTATTTTTTATGTGTAGGCATAGAAAACACATCAATACGACATGCAATATGGTCAGAGTGACTTTGTAAACACTTTTTAAAGGTACTAAAGCCTTTAAAAACATGTGTTGGGGGGGGGGGGGGGTAAAAACTAGTCAAATGATGTCATATTTACCCAAAATAAGAGAAAAATGAACATATATTTATTTGTGAAATTTAGGAATTGATGACACATCATTTCAAGTTATGATTTTTCCAAGATGGCCGTAAACATGTTTTTAATGTTTTAAAACACTAAAATGTTTATGTAAGAGTCAAAACCATAAAAATGACCTCATATTGATGTTAAACCATGGTAAAACCACTTTTTAGTTATTTTTGACATGTACACATAGACAATACATCAATCCGACATGCAATGTGATCAAAATGACTCATCGAATACTTTTTAAAGGTACCAAAGCCTTTAAAAAAATGTGTTAGGTGGTCAAAACTAAGAAAAAAACATCGAATTTCTATAAAATAATAGAAAACATCCGTAGATTTATTTTTGAAATGTAGGAACTAACATAACATCATTCTGAGTTACGGTTTTCCCAGGATGTCCGTAAACACGTTTTTAGTGTTTTAAAACACTAAATCCTTCATGTAATGATCACAACCATAGAAAAAGACCTTATATTGACATAAAATCATGGTAAAAAAACCATTGAGTTATTTTTGACATGTAAATATAGACAAAACATCAATCCGATGTGCGGTGTAGTCAGAATGACTTAGTAAACACTTTTTAAAGGTACCGAAGCCTTTAAAAACATGTTTTGGGGGGTCAAAACCAAGAAAAAATGTCATATTTCCTTGAAATAATAGGGAAACGGCCTTAGATTAACTTGTAAAATGTTGGAACTAAATAAATTTCATTCCGAGTTATAGTTTGATTAGGATTCTTAAAAACACACTTTTAGTGTTTTAAAACACTAAAACGTTCATGTAATGGTCAAAACCATATAAAATGACCTAAAATTGATGTGAAATCATGGGAAAACCATCATTAAGTTATTTTAGACATCTATCTATAGAAAACATATCAAGTTGATGTGTGATGTGGTCATAATGACTCAATAAACACTTTTTAAAGGTACTAAAGTCATTTAAAAACATGTGTCGGGGGGGGGGGGTCAAAACTAGGAAAATGATGTCAAATTTACCTAAAATCAGAGGAAAACGACTGTAGATTGATTTTTAAAATGTAGTAACTAAAAAAACATCATTATAAGTTTTGGTTTTCTTAGGATCACCATAAATTCATTTTTGGTGTTTTAAAACACTAAAACATGCGTGGTTTTATAGTAGGTCTTGGTTTCGAGCCTCCCTGCATGCATGTAGGCAGTATTTTAATTTGTATTCCCCCCTTCCCTAACTATTGTAAAAAAACACTAAAATGTGTGTGTAATGGTAAAAACCATAGAAAAAGTCCTCAAATTGATGTGAAATTATGATACAACCATCGTTTAATTATTTTTGACATGTATGCATAGACAACACATCAATCCGATGTACAGTGTGATTATAATGACTCAATAAACACTTTTTAAAGGTACAAAATCCTTTTTAAAACACGTTCCAAGGGGTCAAAACTAATAAAATGATGTCATATTTCCATGAAATTATAGTACAAAGACTATAGATTGAATCTTAAAATTTAGTAATTGACAGAACGTCATTTTGAGTTACAGTTTTCTCAGGATACCCATAAATGCCTTTTTAGTGTTTTAAAATGCTAAAATGTTCATGTAACGGTCAAAACCATAGAAAAAAACATAATACCAACCTAAAATCATGGTAAAACCTCCATTTAGTTATTTTTGACATGTAATCATAGACAACACATAAATTTGACAAGTGGTGTGGCCGGAATGACTTGGTAAACACTTTCTAAAGGTACTAAAGCCTTTAAAAACACACATCTGGGGGGTAATAACTTATAAATGATGTTTTATTACCATAAAATCAAATAAAAATGATCTTATATTGATTTTTTTAATGTAGTAATTGACGACACATCATTATAAGTTACAGTTTTCCTGGGAATCCCATAAACACATTTTTAGTGTTTTAAAACACTAAAACATTTGTGTAATGGTCAAAACCATAGAAAAAGACCTCAGATTGATGTGAAATCATAGAAAAAACACTATTAATTTATTTTTATGTGTACACATAAAAAATGTTAATCCAATATGCAATTTGGTCATAATGACTCAATAAACAATTTTAATGGTACCAAAGCCTTTAAAAACACAAATTGGGGGGGGGGGGTCAAAACTAAGAAAATGGTGTCATATTTTCCTAAAATCAGAGTACAATGATTTTAGGTTTATTTTTAAAATGTTATAACTGATATCACATTATTCCAAGTTAAGATTTTCCTATGATGGTTGTAAGCACGTTTTTAGTGTTTTAAAACACTAAAACGTGCATGTAATGGTCAAAACTATAGTGAACGACCTCAAATTGATGTGTAATCATGAGAAAACCACCGTTGAGTTATTTTTGATATGTATGCACAAAAAAAATGTCAATCTAACATGCAGTGTGGTCAGAATGACTCGATAAATGCTTTTTAAAGGTACCAAATCCTTTAAAAACATGTGTTGGGGGGTCAAAACCAGGAAAATGATGCCAAATTGACCTGAAATTAGTGAAAAATGACCATAAATTGATTTTTGAAATATAGGAACCGATGACGTATCATTATAAGCTACAGTATTCCCAGGATTCCTATAAGCGTTTTTTTAGTTTTTTAGAGCAACGAAATGCACGTGTACCGGTCAAAACCATATCCAATGACCTCATATTGATGCGAAATAATAGAAAAAACCACAATTGAGTTATTTTTGATGTTTATAAAGAGATAACACATCAATATTACATGTGGTGTTATTAGAATGACTCAGTAACCACCTTTTAAAGGTACCAAAGCCTTTAAAAACATGTATCGGGGTCCAAAAATAGGAAAACGACATCAGATTGACTTGAAATAAGTGAAAAAATACTATAGATTTATTTTTGAAATGTAGTAATTGACATCATGTCATTCTAAGTTATAGTTTTCCTAGGATTAATGTAAATGCATTTTTAGTGTTTTAAAACTCTAAAACGTGCATGTAATGGTGAAAACCATAGAAAACGACCTCAAATTGGTGTAAAATCATGGGAAAACCACCGTTGAGTTATTTTTGACATGTATTCATAGAAAAAACATTAATTCGACATACAGTATAGTCAAAATGACTTGGTAAATACTTTTTAAAGGTACTAAAGCCTTTAAAAACTTATGCTTGGGGGGGGGGGGGGGGTCAAAACTAGAAAAATAATGTCTAATTACCCTAAAATCAGAGAACAAAGACTGTATATTGATTTTTGAAATTTAGGAATTGATGTCACATCATTCTGAGTTACAGTCTTCCTAGGATGGTCATAAATATGTTTTTAGTGTTTTAAAACACTAAAATGTGCGTGTAACGATCAAAAACATAACAAACAACCTCAAATTTATGTGAAATCATGGGACAACCACTGTTGAGTTATTTTTGAAATATAAGACATGTTTTTATATCAAAGTCTTTAATTTTATTTATTATGTAAATTTTAAGTACACTGCACTTTGATTTAAAATTAATTAGAATATTTATTTATCCCTTTTCAGTTTCAAGTGTTGAATCATATCTTAAATAGGTAACTTTATGTTTTCAAAGTTTTTTTACTGATATATTATATTTTTTATGTTAAAATATATATTTTTTTGATTAAAAAAATAACAAATTTTATGTGCAAAATTCTAAATATATTTTGTGTATTTTATCTTTTGTGTTTCTTTTCTTAAATGTTATGGTTTTTTTGTAAGTGACGGATGCCAGTAGTAGGTAGGAGGTTGACTGTTCTGATCCAAAACATTTTTTAGAAGGCAGTCCTGATGGTTCTTAGTTTCCGTGGTAGGTTTAAATTTTATCAATGATTCTACTGTATTTTTGATTTATTATGTTTAGTTTTAATTTATTTTTTCTTTTTTGTTATAGTTGATAAAATTATATGGTCGGTTTCAGTTGATGAGATGATGTGGAGATAGAAGGATGTAGTGGATGTTGTGGGGTTGATGTATATTGGGCATGGGTTATTATTGGACATGTTATATATATATATATATTAATGATTGAGGTATGGGTTGACTGAGGTATGGGTTGACTGAGGTATATGTTGACTGAGTTTATACTCACTGTGGATGTTTGTATATATGACTGTGGATGTATAATGTATGTATGCTGGGTTTATCATACATTTATGTTTTAGTTTATTATATGCCAATTTTTTATATTAACATTTTTTATTAAATATATTTTTTAAATAATTATAAGATTTAGCGACAGTTTTTAGTAATCGCCGCTAAGTAAATTAATTAAAATTATAATTAGAAGCGATTAATATTAATTGATGCTAAACATAAGTGCTGCTAAATATATCAGAAATAGTTAGGTTCATGTTACCTATTTTATTTTCAGTTTATTTTTTTTGAAAAAACCACTGCTAAATAAAATTGGAACCACCGCTAAATGATCAAAAAATGACATATAGAGAAACCACCACTAAATTAAAGAAACCACCATGAAATTATTAACAACCACGAAATACATGATAGTTTTAATAATTTCCGTTATATTATTAGGTGGTGGTTTAAACCCCTGCTAATGCCCTCTTTTTTGAAGTGATATATCCACCATATGTTGCCACAACCTATCATGAATCCACCCTTAAAGTCACATTATCACATAATATTTTGTATTTATGGCCATAGAGAATCTAATAACCTTCCAAAAGGCTCATATTTTTCGATGATCATGACAAATTTCTAACCAATTATAGTTATTCCCTACCATATGAACTAGTCATGCACTCTGACTCATGCCTCTATGAATCATATGTCATCACACTTAGGCTGACATACCTAATTAACTAACCACATTTCTTGAAAAAACCAACCCCAATATCTCATATCCCCCTATGTTATACCCATGCCCTACACATCCCAGACTATACCACCATGCATACCTTACATGATGTAAAATACTCACTCATTTTCCTTTATGAAGACTGAGAATGAGCAAACCCACTTAACAAAAAACCCACATAAAACCACCATACATGTATATTCCTAATTACCACTTCATTATTATAAGTGTGACTCAAACCGAGATTCATTCCTTCTGCAACCCCTAGTTCCCATGCCCATGCGACTTGACTAGGCATCTAACCAATCCTACCCTCTGAGTACAATCATAACCTCATCGACACCATTTATTCTTTACGTTCCAAATTAACCAAGGCACCCCAAATGCATTAATATTCCCTCTAAAGGTTGTTTGTGTAATAAACCAGGCACTGATAGTATAATTTGTTTTAATATTTATTAGTATTCTTGAATTAAGTAGTTAAATTAATTATAAATATGTTAAGTAGGAAATAGTTTTATTAAACTCATTTATTATAAGGTTATATTTAAAAGTTTAATTTTAAAATTATAGGAATTTAATTTGAAAAAAATAATTTCATTTTTGGATTCAAAATGTAAAAATTATATTAGGATTAATTTTTGAAAATTTTATGAAAAGAATAATTTTTCAGTGAATAGTTAAAATACCGATTTTTGTAAAAATGTCATTTTTTTTGATAAATTAAGAAATTTAAAATCTCAATTATGTTTTGAATATGGTTTAAATTAATATAATTATTTTTTTTATATTTTATCTACTTAAATTGTTTTGAATCAACTTTATATTTTATTTTAAAATAATTTTATTTTTGGGTTTAAAAACAAGATTTTTTTGAAAAATATTTTAAAATACATAACGTTTATCCTTTTTAATTAATTAAACTTTTCCCTAATGATGAATTTTTTAAATGAAATTTATATATTATATATCATTAAATATTAATTTAGTTTCATACAATTATTATTATTATTCATAGAGTTAATATAAAATCATCTTTTTTTAAAAAAATACACTTCTTGAAAACCTACTTTTTTGTCACGTCTGCGAGTTTTGTTTTAAATTTAAATTTTCCAATTATTTGAATTGAATTTGGTAAAATATATTACATATTTGAAATAAAAATTTCCAAATTAGGTATTAAGTTCATTTTCATTTTTAGACATAAAAAAGTTATTGTGGTAAAAAAGTTACCACATCATAAGTTAAATAGTGTAGTGAGTTAAAGTTAAAAGTTAAAAGATTAAAATACCTAACAATAAAATATTAAATGAGTGTTTGATGTGTTTCGTAACCTTAAAAATATTTTAAAACATTAATTATCAATCTAATTTTTTGTAATTAATGGCACCAAAATGTGGTTGGATTTAGTTATGAATTAATCATTATTTAGTCACTTTTAACCACCCCTCCTTAATTATAAATACCACTCCTCACCACACCTTTATACTCACAATACTTTAATCTATTAAAATATCTTCTAAACACAATCATAAATTCTCTACACATGGACAAATTTTGTGGGTATCACCCAAATACCAATTCCACGTTCTTTAAGAGATCCTTCAAGGTAGGTGATATTCAAGAGGTAACTTTCTCAAACCACCTCTCTTAATTTCTTTTCTTTTTCTACCTTATCATCACCTTATTCATATATAAAGGAATAATAACTACAATATAATGTATATAATGTAATTTTATATTGCTAATGTAATATCTTATATACATTCCTTTTCTCATCTTCTCTTATTCAAAGAAATGAAACCATTATCTAAATTATGGCATTTAACCATCTCCATGGATAATGATTATTTGTTTTACATTACCACCTTAAAGGATGGTCATAAAACTATTATTGTGATTAAATAATAATTTAATAAGTATATTATAACTTATTTAATGTTCTAGGACTAATATATAGACATAATATTAAATAAAACAAGACTAGTTAATGTTGATCGAAAAAACCGCCAAAATAAACTAAATATTTATCATTAACATTTTATCAAATGAATCATCCTTATCTTAGAAAAATGATATATGAAACTATTTATATGTATGTAAGTGAATTTATACCATTTAATTCCACTTATGGAGTATTATTTCCATTTTATAAGAAAATTCATAATTATACACAAATGAACCGACCTTGAAACCATGAAACGAACACACCCAAAATAATAAAAATAATGAAATATTATTAATGAACCAGTGAAAATATGTTATAAAATGATCATATAAGGTATTATAAATTTGAATATAGTTCTATAATAAATTAAAAACATTATTTAAACCATTATACAGTAGGTTTAAACTCATTTGAAGGTAGTCGAACCCGAGGTAAGGGAATTCTTAACCCAATTTTCATTCTTTGGGTTAAACTTCTACTTAATTGATTATGTCATGATAATATTATGTATTAAATGATTTTTTATTATATTATGGTGTATTTAAACTTTTTTATGTGTATTTATAGTAGATAGATGTAATCAATTCATTGATTAATGTTCACTTCAATGATATGATATTTTTAAGGTACTTTATTTAAAAAAATCATCCTTCAATAATTCTTTTTACAAAAGTAAAAAAGGAATGTTTTCTTAATTTATATGGAATATAAGGATTTTATCACTTTCATGGAAAATTAATGATTTTAATCTTCCTTTACAAAATTACATGGTTATTTTCAAATAATTTTTTTCATTTGTATGCACGCAATAATCTTTTAAAATAAGTGATTTTCCTAAATGAATGTTTTTATGATGAAAGATTTCATGTTTTAAGACTATGTTAAGGTCCTTAGGCCTTTTTTATGATAATGGGTATTTTTTTTATAGAACAAATATGGGTGATCCCATTATCTCTCTCCAATGTATTGGGTATGTTGAAATTTGACCATGATGGTTATTCCAAGTGTAACTACAATGGTTACATCCAATTATAACAATGGGGGTTATTTTATGGTTATCACAAGGGTTACATAATATGGTATCCGTAAGGGTTACATCTTAAGTAAGTAAGAAAATGATGTATCTAGTTACCTACTTGTATATTATATTCTTGCCTATGAGTTTTCATGAAAATCACTTGATTTTAAAAAGGTAAGATAATGATCTTTTTGAAAAGATGATTTAATTTTTGGGGTAAAAAGGTATGTTTTTAAGATTTTTTATGGTTTTTCACTGTACTAACAATTTAATTTATTTTATGTACCTTAATGAGATTTTTTTCTCATCCTAATTTTTAAATTTTTTTCATTGGATTTAAGGAAGAATAGAGATAAGGATGTGATCAAGTGGAAAATTTTAAAGATTTATTATAAAAGGAAAACATTTTTTATTTTAAAATGTTTTGTTTGGTGGAAAAAATGGATACTGGGTATAATTATACACTTGTAATTTATGGGTTTACTGTGTAAGATTTTGTCCCAATTCTCTAAAAATCTAAACCAAAAATATTCTCAGGAATGTAATTACATGAATTCTAGTTTAATTTCACTTGAATATGTAATGTTTAAGTTTAGGTACATTTAGTTGGTATTAGAGAAAAATTTAAATAACTCTAGAGGTTAGGATAATGTTAATAAAATACCATTAAAAGATTTGGATTTTTTTTATATTGAAATGATATAGAATTTGAATATTACCATGTTACTTCATCTAAACTATGTCTGTTCAGAATGTTTTTCCACTGAGGAAACAAGGAAGTTTAAATTTGAAGGAACCAAGAGGATGATATCCTTCTAAATCAACAACCTAGACTAGTTGGAATTATAACATAGCAGTTTGTGAAAGTAATGGGTCAGTTGACGTAGGATATAAATGGTGGTGGTATCTATGTAAGATATTAGTCATATCTACCATAGAGGAACATTATGATAGTGGAATATTTTATAAGGCAACACCATATTGAATTTAGTGGATCTTTTGACCCATTTTAGATGAGGGGTCGATTAAATCCCTATAAAATATATTCAATATCATGAGGTATTCAGATCATCAAAAGGTTAGTCTTGTAATTTATCATTTTAAAGGTGAATCTAACCAATAGTGGTCAATGGTCAAGAATTATAGGAAAATAGAAGAGATTGATTCTATGGAATGGGATTAATTTAAGAATATTTTCCTTGAAAATATTTTCTTAAGGTGGTTTAACTTAGAATGGAAAACCAATTTCTAGAATTGAAACAAAAGGAGGAATATTTAGTATCTACATACTCGATTGGAAAGGTACACTCCCAATTTTATCCAAGATCATGATAGTAAAATTAATAATTTTTACTCAGGATTGAAGCCAAGATATCAAAGGGAATTAGCTTCCTGTGAATTCAAAAGTTATGAGAAACTTGTTCAATATGCTGAAATGGTAGAAATAGAGTTTTCCGATGAGCATGTGTACTTTTAAAATAAGAAGAATAAAAGGTCCATATAGTAGAAAATAGTTCATAATCAATCAAATAAATATAAAGGTAAGAAAATCATGTTTCTAGTTTGTGTAAAATGTGGTAAAAAGCACCCTAGGGAATGCCTTATTAAATTTTGGAAGTGTTTATGATGTGTTATGTTTGGAAATTTGGTCTGTGATTATAATGAAATAGATATTTATAGTGGTAAGTTAAATTTTTATAAGCAAATATTAAAGTGTTTTAAATGCGGTGATATGGTGAATTATGCATATAATTACTTGAAGAAGGGCTCAAATGGTGGGAATAAGGCAAACTATAACCATAAAGGTGTAGTAAAGTCCTTCGTAACAACTTCAATAAATATTGGGCCATCCAATAAAGTGGTATCTGGTACATTTCTTGTTTATTCAGATCATGCTAATATGTTGTTTGATTCGGGGTATACAAATTCATTCATTTTTTAGAAATTTTCTGGTAAATTAGAAATTCCACCTCAAGAAATAAATCCATAACTTATAGTAAAAAAAACTGGGGGAAGTATTATGGAAAAAAATTATAAGAATCTTCTTGTCTTTGTCTATGGAAAGAGTTTAATTTCAAACCATACTGTCTTTCCTCTAGTAGAGTTTGATGTTATTCTAGGTATGGATTGGATTTTTGTTTACCATGCTAAGATAGATTATAGAGCTAAAGAAGTTTCTTTTCAGAAAGGGTTTTATTTTTCATACAAGAATGAACCCATCCCTTTGATAACATATCAAGAAACTAAGAAACTGTTAAAAGATGAAAATGAAATTTATCTTACAAATATTGTTGAAAATAAGGGAACTATTCATATTAATGATGATTCAATGGTAAATGAGTACCTAGATGTTTTTATTAATGATTTTCATGGTGTTATACCTAATCGAGAAGTTTAATTTACTATTGAATTAGTTTCTGATACTAAGACAATTTGAAAACCCCCTTATCAAATGGCTCAAGTAGAACTTTTGGAGCTGAAAAAGTAGTCATAAGATTTTCTTAATAAAGGTATCATTCATCCCAAATCTTCACTATAGGGTGCTCCCATTTTATTTGTAAAAAAAATATGGTTCCATGTGAATTTTCATTGATTATAGGGATTTTAATAATGTCACTGTTAAGAATAATTATCCTTTTCCTCACATCAATGACTTATTTGATCAGCTCTACGGTGCTTATTATTTTTTGAAGGCTTAATAGAGATTTGGGTACCATCAGTTGAATATCAAGGATGATGACATTATGAAGATAACATTTTAGACTACATAAGGGAATTTTGAGTTTGTATTTATTCCCTTTGGTTTAACAAATTCCCCTGATATATTTATAGATCTTATGAATAGAGTCTTCTTTTAATATTTGGATAAGTTTTTATTGATGATATTTTGGTTTATTTAAAAAGTTATGAGGATTATGAAAAACATATAAGGATTTTTCTAAAAACCCTAAAAAATGAAGTTATACATAAAATTTAGCAAATTTTATTTTTGGTTACAACATATTTCTTTCCTTGGGAACATTATAAATAAAGATGACATAACAGTTGATCTCTCCCAAACAAAAGTGGTTGAAGAATGTCCAAGACCTATAAATTTTACTGATATTTTTTGTTTTCTTGGATTATTAGAATATTACCGACATTTTTTTGAAAAATTTACAGACTTATTTAGCCCACTAACTAATTTAACATTAAAAGGAGTTAAATTTATCTGGAAAAAATAATGCGATGATTATTTTCAAGAATTAAAAATGATATTGGTAAATGCTACAGTTTTGGACTTACCCTCAAGGAATGGTGATTTTTCATATATAATGATGATTAATTGAAGGGACTAGGTTGTGTTATAATGAAGAATGATCAGGTAATTGTTTATACTTTACAACAACTAAAACTTCATGATTTAAATTATCCTACACATGATTTGAAATTATTTTATATGGTTTTTGGATTTAAAAAATTGGAGGCATCAATTATATAGATCTAACTATGAAATATATATCGACCGTAAGAGTTTGAAGTATATATTTACTCAAAAGGAGTTGAAAATGTGACATAAAAGATAACTAAAACTGATGAAGGACTATGATTCTACGATACATTACCACCTTGGAAAGGAAAACAAAGTAGCTGATGCTTTGAGTCAAAAAAATAATGCTTCATTAACTATGTTAAATTTGAAACATGATCCTTTGATTAATGATTTGATGAATCATGGCCTAGAAATCATGGGTACATGAAATTCATCTATTTTGTTTCAGGTGTCAGTGTAATCATCTTTGTCAGCTATAATTAAAAAATCTCATGAGGAAGACTATGAGTTACAGAAAAAGGTAGATTTGTTAATAAGGTTAATTTTTCTGAATTTAGGGTTGATAATGAATGTTTTTTGAGATTTGGAAAGATATTATGTGTGCCTTGTGATTCTAAGTTGAAGAGGTAGTTGTTAAATGAAGCTCATAGTTCACTATATTCCATTCATCTGAGTAATACTAAGATGTAAAGAGACCTTCAGGAGTATTACTGTTGGGATGGAATGAAAAGAGATATTTCTAAATTTACCATGAAATGTTTGAATTGTCAATAGGTTAAAGCAGAATGAAAATTACTGAAGGGAACTCTTAATCCTTTTCTAGTGACAGAGTAGAAATGGGAAAATATATCCATATATTTCATAGTGGGATTTCTAAAAAATATCTCAAAGTAACAATGAAATTTGGGTTATTATTGACCGACTAACTAAATCTACACATTTCCTTCATATATGAGATACCATGTATTTGTATCAAATTTATTGAATTTATATTAAAGAGATGATTAGATTACATGGATTCTATATCACCATTATATCAGATCATGATCTCATATCACCCCTAATTTCTATAAAGGACTACAAAAGTATTTGAGAACTAAATTAAATTTCAGCACTGCTTTTCATCCAAAATATGATGGAAAATCCAAGCGAACGATTTAGAAAATGAAATATATTCCTCAATATTTTTTTATAGATCACCAGGGAAGTTGGGATTAACATATTTTTTGATTGAGTTTTCTTATAATAAGAATTTTCCTTCCAGTATACATATGAAACCTTTTAAGGAATTATATAGAAAGTGGTGTCGAACTCCAACTTTTTGGAATGGAGTAGGTGAAATAAAGTTTATGGGACCATAATTGGTAGAGGAAATGTCTGATAAGTTAAAAATCATTTAGCAATATATGACTATAGCTCAAATCAGACATAAAAGTTATACATATAATAGGAGGAAATACCTTTTATTCAAGGTAGGTGATCATGTTTTTCTTAAAATATCTCCATGGAAAAGTGTAATGTGTTTTGGTAAAAAGGTAAATTTAAGTCCACGGTTTATTGGACTATATAAAATTATGTAAAAAATTGGATCAGTTGCCTACCGAGTGGATTTTCCTCCAAGTTTAACCCAGGTATACAACATTTTCTATGTTTTGATATTAAGAAAATATGTGCCGGATTCGTCTCATGTTCTGATCCCTAAAGTAATTCAATTGAAAGGGAACCTTTCTTATGAGGAACATACTATTTTAATTCTTGACCACAGAGAGAAATTATTGCAAAATAAGGTAATTCACTAGGTTAAGGTTTTTTGGAGAAACCATATAGTTGAAGAAGCAACATGGGAATACAAAAATGCTATAAGGAAGAAGTACCCCCACTTGTTTAGAAAGTGAATAAAATTAAGAGGATATACTTTCTATAAGGGGGGAGAATTTAACAACATATTACTGATATAATTATTATTTTTTCATATTTATTAGTGTTCTTGAATTAAATAGTTAGATTCATTGTAAAAATGTTATGTGGGAAATAGTTTCATTAAACTTATTTCTTATAAGGTTATATTTAAAAGATTAATCTTAAAATTATAAAATTTTAATTTGAAAAAAATAAATTCATTTTTGGATTAATCATGTCAAAATTATCATAGGATGAATTTCTAATAATTTTCTGAAAAGAATAATTTTTAAGTGAATTTTGGAAAATATCAATTTTTTTAAAAATGTCATTTCTTTTTGATAAATTAAGATATTTAAATGTCCCATTATGTTTTGAATATTATTTAAATTAAAATAATTATTATTTAGTTATATTTAATCCACTTACATTATTTTTAATTAAATTTATATTTTATTTTATAATAAGTTTATTTTTGGGTTTAAAAATGGGATTTTTTTAAAACCGTTTTAAAATACATAATGTTTCTCTTTTTTAATTAATTAAAATAATCCCTAATGGGGAATGTTTTTAAATTAAATGTATATATTATATAATAGTATATATTAATTTATTTTCATATAATGATTATTATTATTCATAGATTTAATATAAAATTATCGTTTTCTTGAAATATACACTTCTTGAAAACCCATTTTTTCATTACGTTTGCGAGTTTTGTTTTAAATTTACTTTTTACAATTATGTGAATTGAATTTTGTAAAATGGACTCCATATTTTTAATTAGGATTTAAAAATTAGGTAGTAAGTTCCTTTTCATTTTTATACATAAAAAGTTATCGTTGTTAGGTCCACTAGGCTGAATACCCTGAGAGGGGGGGTGAATTAGGGTATGACTAATTAAAAATTAAAGCCCATTCTGATCTTGTTTCACTGTTAAGAAAAACACTCTTCTCTCTCTTTCCTACTGCACAATATAAATAGAAAGTAAAGCAAGCACATGACACAACAATTTTACTTGGTTCACCGCTAAGGGCTATGTCCAAGGAGCATACGCCGACAGGTTGCCGGTCGTACCAAGTCCACTAAACTTCACTAGCTGTGGATTACAATGTTCGGGCTAGATCACTTCTATGCCCAGGCTCACTGCCTATACAATGTTTAGGGTCAGCTCACTACTTTCTCAAGGGTCACTCCCTATTTCTCTCTCGCTGTCTCACTGCCGGTGGAGAGGATCACCTTCTTCCTCTTCCTAAGCTCACTGCTCTGTGAAGGGATTCACTCACAGTTTATAGACCTATAGGTCTCTTCATTTCCATGAATACATGCATCCTTAAGTGTTTGATGGATGCTCTGTTATAGTCCAACTTTCATCCACTGATGAATAGCACTTTGCCTCTGACCACTGGGCAACTACCTTTGGAAAGTACCTTTGCAAAGCACCCTACTTCGTGAAGCTCCCAATTTCGCAAAGCTCAACAAGCCTTCGCGAAGCTCACGCCTTTTCGCGAATCTCTCTCGCGAAGCTCAACTCGTTGCAAAGAAACTTCTCTCGCGAAGCTCACTGAGCCAACGCGGAGCACACAACTTTCGCGGAGCTAGAATAGCTGCCGCGAAGCTCCCCTTTTGCGAAGCACAACTGCCTTCGCGAACCACCTCTGCGAACCGAGAGCAATGGATTTTCTCTGAAAATTCTCTCCTCTTCACTCGAAGGGGTCGGCCTCTATTTATAGGCGATTCCACCGACCCTCGAACTTTCCGCGCGAAGTCAACGCCACGTCACCTCAAATCGCGAAGCTCCAAAGTTTCCGCCGGAATTCTGTCCTAATCGCGAAGCAACAAGGCAATTTTCCATTCGCGAAGCTTGACGTAGTCGCGAAGAATCACCGTCAACATACCTTCATGACATCGCCGCGAAGCTCCCCTCGCGAAGCCCAACATTCCTTCGTGCCTTCGTCGCGAAGCTCCCTCGCAAAGCCCTTCACCGCCGCGATGCGCTTCAGCCTCTGCCGTTCGCAAAGCTTGACGTAATCACGTAGACTCACCGCCTCCATTCTTCTGGTTTTCGCGATTTCCAAACCATGAATCCTATCTTCGCGAAATTCATGCCTTTGCCATATTAAATTATGGTCTTCATGGAAATCCACTTTTCGCGATGCTCACCAAACTCCAAATTTTGGACCCCAAAAAAATTGGCAAACACTGGAAAACGGCGCCACCTTGTACTGCTCTTTTGTACCGCCTCCAGATCGTCCTTTCCTTTGTCATAGTTCTTTGTCAACATGGAATGTCAATAACTTCTCGGGAACTTGACAAATATCCATGGAAACCTGCTTTGTCAACAAACACAATCAACCCAAAAATGCTGCAAAGTTACCTTGAGGGATTTTTTCCCAACAATCTCCCCCTTTGGGTTTGTTGACAACTCTTCACAACTCTGCTCAGAATGATTTTCTGCACTTTGATACCTCACTGAGTCTTATTCCATCCGCTACCACCATTCGCCTCTTGCGATTTTGATAGAGTTCAAGGATTCACTTAACACGTACTCTAAGCCCACATGAGCAATGCTCGACATGAGAAACAAGAGTAGTATGAAAATTTCATCAATGAATCACTTCATGTCAGACCCCAATTGTCGATTCCACATTGATACCAATTCTTAAATTGATACCAATTTTTGAACCACACTGATACCAATTGGTAAATTCTTAAGTTGATACCAATTGTTGATAGCTGGACACCATCTCACACTATTCCAACACCACTGTTCTACTTTTATCACGATCCTCACCTGTCGTGATTTCTATGCTTTGATCGATCACTTCTAGCATCGTCAGATTTTAAAACACTCTCCCCCTTGCTCATTTCTCCCCCTTTCTGGATGCTCCACCTGTCAGCTTCTCCCCGTATCAATTATGATTTATAAAATCTCCACACTGTCTCCCAGTCACTATTTTCTCCCCTTTTAACAAACACTATTTTCTCCCCCTTTGTCAACGAACCCAAAGGTCATGCCTTTGTATACTGTAACATAGTAGAGAACAAAAATCAGCACATTAGGGAAAAAACACGTCATACCTCAGGGAGAGGGGGGGTGGGGGGGCCCACATCCACACTATTTCAAGTGTGGGGAATCGACTGAACTCCCAGAGCCAGTCGATGCCTCTCAAAATCTTCCTTGGGTAAGACCTTTGTCAGAATGTCTGCAACCTGTAGCTCTGTAGGCACGTACTCCAACTTCACGATTCCCTGCTCAACCTTCTCCTTGATAAAATGATACTTAATCTCAATGTGATTTGTCCTTGAATGATGGACGGGATTTTTGATAAGATTTATAGCACTTGAGTTGTCGCACTGGATTTCGATCGGAGACTTCACTTCAACTCCCATATCTTCAAGCTGCTGCTTCATCCACAATAACTGTGTGCAGGCTTGAGTGGCCGCAATATACTTAGCTTCTGCGGTGCTAAATGAAATACAATCTTGCTTCTTTCTTAGCCAAGAAATACACAATCCACCAAGATAGAATGCACCACCTGACGTTGATTTTCTATCATCCGCTGAACCGGCCCAGTCTGCATCAGTGTACCCCAATAACTCTGTCTGAGATTTTCCATTGTATGTCAAGCCGAATTCCACCGTGCCCTTAATATACCGAAGTATTCTTTTCACTGTGAGCATGTGAATTTCCTTGGGATTACTCTGATATCTCGCTGCTTGGCATGTGGTGAAAACAATATCAGGCCTTGTTGTGGTTAAGTACAACAGACTTCCAATGATTTGCCTGTATTCTGTGATATTAACTGCCTTGCCATCCTCATCTTTTGATAATTTCATCCGGGTAGCCACCGGAGTCTTCATCTCCTTGGAATCTTCCATTCCAAACCTTCTCAGGACCTCCTTGGCATATTTAGATTGAGAAATGAATGTTCCATTCCTTCCTTGTGTTACCTGTAGACCAAGGAAAAACGTTAGCTCTCCAATCATTGACATTTCAAACTCATTTTTCATGAATTCGGAAAACTCTCTGCACTGAGCTTCATCTGATCCGCCAAATATTATGTCATCGACATAAACCAACACCATCATCCTTTGATTACTGTCATTACTGAAATAGAGATTGTAATCAACTCCTCCACACTGAAAACCAAGCTTCTTCAAGTACTGATCAAGCCTTGAGTACCATGCCCTTGGTGCTTGTTTCATCCCATACAATGCCTTCTTCAGCCTGAAAACTTTGTTCTCATCCTCATGAATGAGAAAACCATCTGGCTGCTCAATATACACCTCCTCTTCCAGAACCCCATTCAAGAATGCGGATTTGACATCCATCTGGAACACTTTGAACTTTCTTTGCACTGCTATGGCCAAAAATAATCTGATTGTCTCCAGCCTTGCAACCGGTGAAAATGTCTCATCAACATCTATTCCCTCTATCTGAAAGTATCCCTTGCACACTAGTCGTTCTTTGTTCTGAATCACTGTACCATCTTCATTCATCTTGTTGTGATAGACCCATTTAGTCCCGATGACATTCTTGTCTTCTGGCCTCAAAACAGTCTCCCATGTCTGGTTCTTCTCAATCTGATCAAGCTCTTCGTTCATAGCCTGAACCCAGTTTTCATCTTCAGCTGCATCAGAAAAACATTTCGGCTCCACTTGAGACAAAAACGATGTTTGCTGTGATGATTTCATTCTTCGAGTCTGAACTGGAGCTGTTTGATCACCAATGATATTCTACCTATCAATTTCAGCTCGACTCTTTGGATTCTTTGCAGATACAGACTTGACACTTTCTTGTTCATCATCAGTATCTTCTTCTGAGTCAGCCTCTGCCACTTCTACTCCCCCTGTGTTGCTTACCTCATCATCACTTTCATCCAGAAACTGTTCACTGTGTCGTTGAGCAGTCTGTTCATTCTCAACTATAGTGACATCATTGCTCTCAACAATTTTTCCCAGCCTCTTGTTGAAGCATTTATATGCTTTGCTTTTCTCTGAATAGCCAAGGAATATACCTTCATCTCCTCGTGCATCAAACTTCCTATGATGTTCTTTGTTGAGAATGAAACACTTACTTCCAAAGATTCGAAAGTATTTCAACGTTGGCTTCTTTCCGTACCACAGTTCATACAAAGTCTTCCCTTGCTTCGGACATAACAGAGACCTGTTTGAAACATAGACCGATGTCAAAACTGCTTCCTTCCAAAATTTCTCTGGTAGGTCCTTATCAATAAGCATTGTTCTGGCCATGTTGTTGATGATCCGATTTCTCCTTTCAACCACTCCATTCTGTTGGGGAGTTCTTACTGATGAAACTTGATGCCTTATCCCATGTTTCTCAAGATAGTTTTCAACCTGACTGTTTGTAAATTCTGTACCGTTATCAGTATGAAACTTCAGAATTTTCTGCCCAAGCATCTTTTATGATTCCCTCCTGTACTTCTTTATGCAACTGAACACCTCTGTCTTATGGGTAATGATGAATACCCAGGCCATTCTGCTGTAGTAATCAATGAAAAGAACATAGTATCTTTGCCCATCTATAGCTCATGGTGAGATAGGTCCACATACATCAGCATGCACCAATTCGAGCACTCGAGTTGATTTTTGTTCCTTTGGCCTGTATGTCTTCCTGATGATCTTTCCTTGTTGACAAGCATCACACGTATGAGTGCGATCACGTGATAGTTTGGGAAGGTCTCTAGCAGCATCACACTTTACCAGATCTTCCACAGATGGTTGACATAGATGACCAAGTTGCTTATGCCACAACTGATTTTCTTCTTCTCTGGATAAAAGGCATGAATCTTCTTCCCCACCTACCAGGTAAAGATTACCCTTTGTTCGTTTTCCCTGAAGAATGACTATTCCATCTTTTCCTTTAACAATACCCTTCTTCTTGGTAAATAGGATAGAGTGCCCAGAGTCACATAGTTGACGGACGCTAAGCAAATTATGACTGAGACCCTCTACCACCAAGACATCAGCATGTCTCATTTCTTTGCCCCCAAACTTGGCTTTTCCTGAGCCAACAATCTTCAGGCCTTCATCATTTCCAAACATGACAACTCCTTCTTTGTCATATTTTATGCCTATAACCAGATCCTTATTACCCGTCATGTGGGATGTGCAACCACTGTCAAGGATCCAAACACCAGAACGATCTGATGCTTTAAGGAAAATTTCAACAACTACGGCCTTCTCAGTTTTCTTCTTCCTGGTCCATACTTTTTCTTTCATACTCGGCATGGATTGAGGCTTCTGTTCTTTCTCAGATTATGATGGACCAGCTTTATCTTGCAAAACTGCAAATCTGTTCTGAAATTTTAACTCACTTGTCGGTTTACTGATCTGCTACTTGCGAACATTTTGATTCTTCTTTGGCACATTTTTCTGAATGGTTGGAGTGCAGTACCTAGCCATGTGTCCAAATCCTCTGCACCAAAAACAGTGTCCTTCAAAAAATGTTCTGGAAAACCGTTCTCTGTTTGGCTGCCATATCTGTTCTTGTTCCCTTCGATATCTTTTGGCTATAGAACACACATACTGTGAATGTCCCATCTTTCCACAACAATAACACCTGATATATGGTTAATTCCTTCATGTTACTTCAGCACTACGAGTTTCCCCTTTGGATCTCTGAGTATTCTGATTCTTCTTTGTGCTCAAATCCACTTTCAATCTCGGGACAGGTGCTTGCGGTCTAACTTCAACTGCCACAGATTTTTGTTTCTGATTAAGCCATGAATCAGCCTTAACATCTGAGTTCAATTGCTTCTTCTTTCCTGCTGAACTACTAGGCTCTTCTTTCTTCTTTTCAGTCTTCGTAATGACCTTATTTCCCAATAATGTGTTGGGATTCAAAGGTTTTTCCTGGTCTTTAACTTTTCTCCGCAGACCGACAACTTCCTCTTCAAGCTCTTCAATATGCTTGACGTGATCTTTCACTTTTCGACTCAAGCAATCGATCTCCCTTTTCTGCTCTTCAATCTTGAGCTTATGCTCATCATCCTTTTCTATGCACTCTGGCCTGGAATACTTAAGATTTTCAATTTCTTTCTCAAGCTCAGACTTCTCTTCTTCTTGTTGTTGCATGTAGAGTTTGGCATCACGTACTATCTTGTTGGCTTTCTTTGTTTTTGCTCGCCAAACATCTATCTCTTCAAGAGCTGCTTCTAATTCAGCTTCCATGTCAACTCTCCCTTCAATTTCTTCTTCTTCTTCATCAGTTTCGGTTTCTTTCTTTTCTAGAGCACTACTGGAAACAGCCACCATCGCATTTTGACCATGGTCTTTGCAGTTTTCTATCTCTTCAACTTCTTCACCCTCAGACTCAGCTGAACTGTCAATTTCTTGGGAAAGAAGATTATTCTTCTTAAATAAATTTCTCTTGAACTGCTTCTTCCCTTTCACATGGGCTGAATATTTTTTCATGGGAATCTCAACTTCATCTTCATCGCTTTCTTCTTGAAACTTTTTGGGGCATCTTGCAGCAAGATGACCAACCTTTCCGCATCGGAAGCATGCTAGTGGAAGTTTCCCTTTAAACTTTCCTTTTCCTCTTTGCAGATTTGAAGAAAGGAACGACATCACCTCATCTGACTCTTCTTCCTCCTGAGAATCTTCAATAGTGAGCCTCTTCATGGCCTTAAATGCCACCTCTTTGGATTTCCCCTTTTCCACAGCATCATTGTCATCATTTCTCATTTCATATGCAACAAGAGTGCTGTGTAGGTTATCCAATGTTAGCTCTTTCGGATCTTTATCTTCCAACACAGAAACTTTCAGATTGAACCGAGGTGGAAGCTTTCTCAAGATGCGCTTTACGATTTTAATGTCTTCGATAATTTCTCCAAGACCCCGCATGTCTTCTACCATAGCATTTACCCTGTCAAATAATGCATCAACAGACTCATTCGGGTTCATTCTGAGATCTTCATACTTGTTCCACAACACTTGCAGCTTTGCCTCTCTGACTTTTGTATCCCCTTCATAAATATTCAAAAGCTTTTCCCACATGGAATGTGACGTTTTGCATGACATCACCTTTGTATAAATGGGATTAGAGAGGGCTCCCCCTAAGGCGTTGATTGCTTTGGAATCAGCATCCAACTCTTTGTGCTCAGCTTCTGATAGTGCACCACTAGTAATATTAGCTGTGATACCATGCATAGCTTCTGAAAACACATGCATTCCCAAAGATCGGAAATAGTGTTGCATTCGATTCTTCCATATCTAAAAATTACATCCGTCGAAGATCGGAATCCCTCTATGATTAGTGACCTCCATTGAGAGAGAACCAACTGTCAACCTTTCCCTCTGATACCACTTGTTAGGTCCACTAGGCTGAATACCCTGAGAGGGGGGTGAATCAGGGTATGACTAATTAAAAATTAAAGCCCATTCTGATCTTGTTTCGCTGTTAAGAAAAACACTCTTCTCTCTCTTTCCTTCTGCACAATATAAACAGAAAGTAAAGAAAGCACAGGACACAACAATTTTACTTGGTTCACCGCTAAGGGATACGTCCAAGGAGCATACGCCGACAGGTTTCTGGTCATACCAAGTCCACTAAACTTCACTAGCTGTGGATTACAATGTTCGGGCTAGATCACTTCTATGCCCAGGCTCACTGCCTATACAATGTTTAGGGTCAGCTCACTGCTTTCCCAAGGGTCACTCCCGGTTTCTCTCTCTCTGTCTCACTGCTGGTGGAGAGGATCACCTTCTTCCTCTTCTTAAGCTCACTGCTCTGTGAAGGGATTCACTCACAGTTTATAGACCTATAGGTCTCTTCATTTCCATGAATACATGCATCCTTAAGTGTTTGATGGATGCTCTGTTATAGTCCAACTTTCATCCACTAATGAATAACACTTTGCCTCTGACCACTGGGCAACTACCTTTGGAAAGTACCTTCGCAAAGCACCCTACTTCGCGAAGCTCCCAATTTCGCGAAGCTCAACAAGCCTTCACGAAGCTCTCTCGCGAAGCACTCTCGCAAAGCTCAAATCGTTGTAAAGAAACTTCTCTCGCAAAGCTCACTGAGCCAACGCGGAGCACACAACTTTCGCGGAGCTAGAATAGCCGCCGTGAAGCTCCCCTTTTGCGAAGCACAACTGCCTTCGCGAACCACCTCTGCGAACCGAGAGCAATGGATTTTCTCTGAAAATTCTCTCCTCTTCACTCGAAGGGGTCGGCCTCTATTTATAGGCGATTCCACCAACCCTCGAACTTTCCGTACGAAGTCAACGTCACGTCACCTCAAATCACGAAGCTCCAAAGTTTCTGCCGGAATTCTGTCCTAATCGCCAATCACCAAGGCAATTTTCCGTTCGCGAAGCTTGACGTAGTCACGAAGAATCACCGTCAACATACTTTCGTGACATCGCCATGAAGTTCCCCTCGCGAATCCCAACATTCCTTCACGACTTCTCCGCGAAGCTCCCTCGCAAATCCCTTCACCGCCGCGATGCGCTTAAGCCTCTGCCGTTCGCGAAGCTTGACGTAATCGTGAAGACTCACCGCCTCCATTCTTCTGGTCTTCGCGATTTCCAAACCATGAATCCTATCTTTGCGAAATTCATGTCTTTTCCATATTAAATTATGCTCTTCATGGAAATCCACTTTTCGCGATGCTCACCAAACTCCAAATTTTGGACCCCAAAAAAATTGGCAAACACTGGAAAATGACGCCACCTTGTACTGCTCTTTTGTACCGCCTCCAGATCGTCCTTTCCTTTGTCATAGTTCTTTGTCAACATGGAATGTCAACAACTTCTCGAGAACTCGACAAATATCCATGGAAACCTACTTTGTCAACAAACACAATCAACCCAAAAATGCTGCAAAGTTACCTTGAGGGATTTTTGCCCAACAATCGTGGTAAAAAAAAGTTATCACAGAATAAGTTAAATAGTGTAATGGGTTAAAGTTAAATGGTAAAGGCTTAAAATACTTAAAAATACAACCTTAAATGAGTTTTTGATGTGTTTATCAACATTGTACATCCTTTAAAACATTAATTATCAGTTTAATTTGTTGTAATTAATTCCACCTGAATGTGGTTTTCTTTAAATATAAATTAATCAATATTTAATCACTTAAAACCACCCCTCCCCAAGTATAAATACCACTCCTCACCACCCACTTTCTCATAAAAATACTTAAAGAACATAAAATATAGGAAAAAGCCTCTACATACCACTATAATTACATCCAGGTGTTATTGGTCTCACCAAAATACCCATTCCGAGTTCTTCAAGGGATCCTTGAAGGAGTTTATATTCAAGATGTTACTTTCTCAAACCACCTCTTTTAATTTCTTTTCATTTTCTACCTTATCCTAACCTCCTTAATCTATAAATTCACAATAAATATAGTATCATATATATATTTAAATTTTATATATCTATTTTAATTTATTATATTCATTCCTTTTCTCATCTTCTCTTATTTAAAGAAATGAAACCATTGTCCAAACTATGGTGGTTAACCGTCTCTATGGATAATGATTATTCATTTTCCATTACTACCTTCAAGGCTTCTCATAAAACTATTATTATGGTTAAATAAAAATTTAATAATTATACTATAACTGATTTAATATTCTATAACTAATATATAAAAATAATATTAAATAAAATAATACTAGTTTTTGATGGTTGGAAAAACCATAAAAATAAACTAAACATTTATCATTAACATTTTATCAAATGAATCATCCTCATGTTAGAAAAAAATGATTTATGGTACCATTTATAATTATGGAAGTAAATTAATACCATTTAATTACAATTATAAATTATTATTTTTATTTGAAAAGAAAATCTATAATTATACATAAATGAACCGACCATGAAACCATGAAATGAACGCACCCGAAACAAAGAAAAAATGAAATATTATTAATAAATAGGTGGAAATTTGTTATAAAATGATCATATAAGGTATTATAAATATGAATATAGTTTTAGAATAAATTAATAACATTATTTAAACCATTATATAAGAGGTTTGAAAATGTTTGAAGGAAATCAAACCTGAGGTAATAGAATTCTTATCCCAATTTCCATTCTTTGGGTTAACCTTATACTTCATTGATTATGCCATGCTAAGATTATGTGTTAAATGAATTTTAATTATCTTATATTATATTTCCACTTGTTTTATGTGTATTTACAATGGATACACATAATCAATTCATTGACTAACTCTTACTTCAATGATATGATATTTGTATGGGACTTTCTTTAAAAAAACATCTTTTAATACTTCTTTTTAAAAAAGTCAAAAGAAATGTTTTTTAAATTATATGGAAAACACAAATTTTCTCTCTTTTATAACAAATTAATGATTTAAATCTTTCTTTAAAATATTAAATGTTTATTTTCAAAGAAAAAATTTCCCTTTGTATGCGCACAATAATCTTTTAAAATAAGTGATTTTCCTAAAGAAATGTTTTTATGATGCAATATTTCATGTTTTATGATTATGTTATGGTTCTTGTGAATTTTTTATGATGACAAGTGGTTCCCATATAGACCAAAGATAAGTGATCCTATTATAGCGCTCTAAGGGTGTAATTTTTGGCTTGGTTTGGGCTGGGCCTTTCCTCCAAAAAACCAGGTCGCAAACCGCTATTTGGGCCGGGCTGACCCAGCCTGTACAACCCCATGTGGTGACTCGAGCCCAAACTCAAGCCATCCCAAACCATCAGGATAGGTCTAGATTTTAGGGATGGACCACGGGAAGGCCCTTGTTGGATTTTATTTATTTTTAAATAAAATATATAACGAGTTAAAAATGTTTTTTAAATGCGTTTTTTAGAATTTTTAAGTTTTTTAATTTTTTTCTCAAAAGTTTTTTTATCTTTTATTTTAAAATGTTTATTTAATATTATTTTAAAACATTTTAAAACATTTTTTAAAATGTTTTTTAAATGATTTTTAAAACATTTTTTTTAAATCAAATTTTTAAATATTTTTTTAAAATCTTATTTAAACATTATTTAAAAACAATTAAAGGGGTTTTAATGTTTATTTTAAAACATTTTTTTAAATGAATTTTTAAAACATTTTTTGAAATGTTTTTTTAAACTTTTATTTTGTAAAACATCTTTTTTAAAATCATCTTTTAAAATTATTTTTTAAACGTTTACCATTTTTTAAAATGTTTATTTTATTTTTCTTTTTTAATTAAAATTTTATTGTTGAAATGATTTTTATTTAATTATCAATCATTTGACATGTTTTAAATTGATCACATCATGTATTTTGACAAGAAACCTCAACCTGAACGTCGCATGCCTATTATAATTATATTTTTTTTAATTTAATAAAAATCTAAAATATAGACCAATTCATAAAATAATTAAGTTGAAATAATTTATTTTAAAATGTTAGATTAAAAAAAATCTTTTCTGACTTCCATGTCTAAATAAATATCAATCATCATAATAATTAACATTCATACTAATATAAGCAATTTTTAAAAGTAAATTAATGAGGGGTTGGGGGTGTGTAAATTTTTTCTCTAAATATATTTATATATGTGAATATATATATAATATGTGAAAGTTGTAAAAAAATAAACAGGGGTTGAGGGGTGTACAATAGTGGGTGGATTAATATTTTTCTAAATAGATTTATATAGTATATATAATATATGCAAGTTGCAACATACTTTAAAAAATTAATAAGGTTGGGGGGGGGGTGCGAACATCATTGGATGAGGGTGTTATTTTTTTGTTAATATATAATGAGTTATTATATATATATAACATGTTAAATAATTAATATATATATATATAAATATAAATATATAAATATATAAATATATATATTATTAATATATTTCTTTATATATAGTCTGGTAATTTTTAACCAGGTGCACTACTTGGACTAGTTAGTCTAGGCACATCCTTAGAAACTTGTGGTAGGGGGTTCGAGTCTCTCTACCAATAATTTCTCAGTTTTTTAGAGGCCTGACCTAGCCAATCCCATGGGCCTACTTGTATAGGTCCAGTTCCATCTCGAATTGAGCCTTTTTGGGCTGATTTGGGGCATACTTTTGGGCCTCTCAGCCAGAATTACACCCTTATAACTCTTTAAGACATTGGGTATGTTTGAAGTTGACCATGATGGTTATTCCAAGTGTAACTGTGATGGTTACATCCTATTATAACCATGAGGGTTATTTTATGGTAGTCGTGAGGGTTATATCATATAGTAGCCGTGAGGGTTACATCATAATTAAGTAATAAAATAATGTCCCAAGTTACCTACTTATATCTTACATGCTTTCTTATGAATTTTCATGAAAATTTCTTGATTTTAAAAAGGAAATATAATTATATTTTTTGAAAATATGATTCCTTTTTTGGGGTAAAAAGGCATGTTTTTAAGAAAAAGTTTTTATGAGTTTTCAGTGGACTAATAGTTTCCTTTATTTTACATCCCTTATTGAGTTTTTTGCTCATACAAAGCTTTAAAATGTTTTCACATGATTAAAGGGAGAATAGAGATAAGGATGAGATCAAAGGGAAATATGATGATTGATCATGAACAGAAACCATATTTTAATTCAAAAAGTTTCTTTTTGTGGAAAAAATTGATACTAGGTATAAGTGTCCACTTTTAATGTATGGGTTTACTATATAAGATTCAGTCTTAATTCTATAAAACTCTAAAATGAAAAGATTATTTGGAATATAATAATTTTAATTCCAGTTTAATATCACTATAATATGTAATGTTTAAGGTCAATTTTTTATAATATGACCAACTATGAGATACCTTGCTTATAAGGATAACCTGACCATATCAAAGGCATATGGTTCTGGTATTAATCCATACTCATGGAATCAATTTCATACACGCTCATATCCTAGTTATAAATTGAATTTACTATACCAACTTTGAATCCAGTAATATAAAGTTAGTGGTTATTTATCATAATGATACAGAATACATAAGATCATGTTACATCAGATCCAATTGTTTAGTAGTAATAAGAGACTAGATATATACATGGAAATTATATTACATTATAAACTTAAAATAAATTATAAAAGTAATTAACATTTCTAAATGACTATACCTATATCACACATGGTATTTATCGCGGTTTCCTAGGGGGAATGGAGAAATAATATAAGGAGTTAGCTTAGATGCTCATTCAGGGATAATTTATAATAAAAGCTAACATGGAATAATCATAACATGTATAATATGACATGAATAAATAATAAAATGATGTTATAAAAATTAATAAATAATAATTACATATCAATTTTTAACATAAAAATGTAACAAAATAATCACATGGATAACAATAAATGATTCATAGTGATGTAATGAATATTGCTGGACATTATAACCATACCGCTAAGGCCTTTTGCTAAGTCACTATAAATAAATGGTAATTATTCCCCCATTACCTCAATTTAGTTTGTCTCATTAGACCCACTAATTCATTGAGGGGTTATATAATTCATGGTTCCACCTATCATATAATAAGTTTAATGAAACTATCACATGAAATAAATAAATAACAATAAATATCATAATATTATCTAAATAACCTCACACATAATCATGGCCAAGTGATAAATACTTATCTATATAGAAATAATGGATTTTCAAAGTTTCCCTAGTCAACAAAATAATACGACTAACTAGGTTAATATGCATCAATTAAATTAAGAATTAATAGGATATTCATAATGCAATGGAAAGTTCCCATATTGAAGGAAAATTAAAGGAAGGATAGGGTTGGGTAATTTAATTATATAAGGATATCAATAATTATTAATGGGAATAATGTGTTTTAATAATAAGATACCAAATTAATGATAAAAAATTCCATTTAAAAATTAGGATTCTATAAACCATATATTTAACACTTGTTTAGGATATAAAATTTTCTTAAGGGGAAACTTATAAGTTGTCATGCTTTGATACCAAAGGTTAACTTGTTCTCAAATCAAGTTTAATACACAATAGACTTGATTTGGGGGGGGGATAAAACAATTATATCACCATAATCCTTTCATAGAAAAACCCCCTTTATTGGAAATAATAAATCCATAATTCAAAAAATACATGGAGTACATAGGGATTTGGATAATGGATTTTATGGTTATGGAAATATTTTTATATTACAACAACTTATAAAGAGGTATAATGAGAGAGAATGGTAATATATAATTTATAGTATAATAATAGATTTATGATAAATAAAAATAATATTTAAGAAATTAAGAGTGGAGATTAAGAGTCCTTGCATTTCTAATTAGTTTCCAAATACTTAAGAAAAAAACTTCTTAGAACCATAAGAACTTTTTATGAAGACTCTTGAGGGTGTAATTGAGGGAATAATTATACTCAATGGTTTTAAAGTGGAGAGGAATGAGAGAGTGTATGTGTATTTATAACAAACAACATATATATTTTTATTAATTTTTAGACTTAGTATTTGGAAATATAAGCCATGGAAAATTGAATTCCATTGGCATAAACATGGTTTTAGATCATAGTATTTTACACGTATAACATGTTTTTACATTTATTAGTTGATGAACCAAACATAAAATAATTATATTATTTTCTCAATGGAAATGTCATATTTCTACAAAATTTTTTTGAGAGGGCCACTTTGGGATATACTCAACACTAAGAGGGGGGGGGGGGGTGATAAATCAATATTGGCAACTTTTTAAACTTTTATAACTTTTAATCCCCTTAAATCTTTTTCCTGTCAGGATCTCAATTATATTATTCTATTTTCCTTATCATATGCAAGTATATGAAAGTAAGTAAATATGACACATTGTATTTTTATAAGGTTCACTACTCAATAAGAATGGATAGTTCTTATTGTGTATGGAGATTACTAGTACACAGATTATCCTCTATAATGATGATACCAAGATATATTGGTTTAGATAGAAAAAAATCCTTATCTAAGTGATAGTCCCTACACTTTAGGAGGGGTGATAGAAACAACCTTGTATCGCTATACAGGTGATAACCTTGTACAACTTTATAACTCCCTTATGGTTCTTTATACTACCCTATGTTGATAGTTTCTATGTTCTTCATGAGATACTTTGTAACATCAAGAAAGTATTCTACTAGATGAGACTTATGTAGAATGTCACAATGCTGCTTTGTTCTTCTACTTTCTTCTTCTTCAAATTGTTACTTTAATAATAATGGGAAAGAAATTTCCTTACCCTTCCTTCATCCAGAACCTATTCATATGATTCCCCATTAGATCCTGTCATTCGGATGTAGTTCATCTGATGTCAGTTCGGTGGAACCTTTTTCTTCTTCTTCTCTTCATCAAACTAAAATATACTCTTTCTTTCTTTTTCCAACCCATCTTTCCTTATGATGATAGTTAAATCTATCTTTCTTTCATTCTTCTATGAATCTCCAATTTATAAGGAAATTTTATTCGGTATTTTTCCAATCCTTTTCCTTCTTTTCCTTTCACACTTATTCATTCAGAATAGGTTTTATGATTTATGTTTGTCCATTGTAAGTTCTTCTGATCACTTCTTTTCTTCTTGATGCTTTAGTTTCCTTCATTATTTTATCCTCATCCGATACCCCATGCTCTGTATGGTTCCTATTTTACCAAACTTATACCTCAATAAGAATAGATCTTAGGATTTTTTGTTATTTCTTTCTTATGGAACAAATTCTTTATCACTTTAGAACCTTCACAAATGAGTGTTCCACACACCTATAAAATTTCAACACTCCCTTTATGTAGGTGTGCTTCCATGGGAAATTGAGGAAACCCAAATATCTTTTCCTATCTAACTCAAACTTTAATTTTGAAATTTCATATCATTTAATTTCTATTGAATACTTCCCAACCATTTTTGGATATTCTTGTGTATTCTTTATGTTTCTGAAAAACTCCCCCTTTCCTCAAAATTACTTAAACCTAATATTAAGTAACTTATAGAAACTTCCTTAACCTTTCTAGAATCATAAACTTCTTTTGTGATTATTGAAATGTTAAAATACTATCTCAACATAATCACAATTAATAATTATACAAACATTGTAAAGTTCTTGAAATATTCTATCTGGTATAATTTTATTTCATAGATTCCACCCAAATAAACTTCATATAATATTCCTTCACACTTTGTAAGAACATCTTGGAAACTTTCTCAAGGCTCTTTCTTTGACCGTTGACATGATTCACAAAACAATGACTAATTCCTTATCTTGAAAAACTTTCATAAATATACTCGATCTTCCATTTGAAATTTTATACTACATACTTTAATAGGGTTTTCCTAATTTTTATGGGTTTTTAGATGTTTTTATATTTCCTTCATCCGATGAATCCTCAGAAACCTCTACTGCTTCTTCTATCCTATGGCTTCATAGAACTTAGTTAGATGGATATTTAATGCTTGAATTGTTATCTTTGTAACAATTTTTATGATGACATATCTTAGAAACTTCTACCCAATGATAATCACTTTGAAATATTTATCCAATGATTTCAAATAGAAACTTTTGTCCTTTTCACTCGAGTTTTTGACGTGTTCAAATTTTTTGAAAATTCTTAATAATTCTATCACAAAAGACATTAAATTTAGTTACAATTTCATTGGAACTAATTTAATTAAATTCTTAAAATTTATACAATTCTATCTGATGAAATTTGTGCAGTTCTTCAATCAGCTTCAACCAGCACTTTACAATGTTTTCAAACCATAGTTCCACTGATTTTTCACCACAAATTAATATATTCAATATTTTAACATTGCATGAAAACTCCAAAATATCCATTTAAACTTAAGATGATTGCTCTATATTTTCATATACTTTTATAATATTCCAAAAATTTGTATTGAATCACAATCACAAGGAATTATTATATTTTATCAATGAAGAACATTTCACTTAAAAAAATACAATAAATTTGTATAGTTAATTCATGTCTAATGAAACCATAAATGTAATAATCTACACATTTTCTCACTATGAAGTTTATAAATAGGTATATATGATTATAATATTCTTAGTTAATTAAGACTTCATAAAAGTTATGTTAGATGGAAACTTCATCTGATGGCCTTATGTGGAAAACTCCCTCTAATGAAACTACTTTGAAACCTCCATCCGATGGACATCAGTTTGATGATCTTCACTTTATCCAATAGTTTTACTTCACAAATATTTGTAAATGGGTTAACCTTCCACAATCATTTGATTACCCTTATATGGGTAATAGAAATATCAACATACCTTTATACAGAAATAATTGGAAAATTAATCTTACACAATGTAGTATAAATTTAGAAATCTTTATCTAATTTCCTCTATCTTATGATATCCCTTTCTATAATCATTTATCACTAACTTCTCTATTTGGTAACATTCAGATCTAAATATTCTTAAATAAAATCCTTAAGGAAATTTTCATCCATTTGGTCTCAAAAACTTCTTTAGGTAAACTTCTTAAGGAAACTTCACCTGACCACCTTGAAAATCTCTTCTCATTTGGCCTTCCAAACTTCTTAAGGAAATAATTCCTTAAGGAAACTTTAGAAACCTTGTAATGATGATAACAAACTTTATTCTCTAAACATAAAACATGTTTTTTATGTGAAGAAAATATCACTAATCATCATAAGTAAAACTAAAAGTCTTCAAAATAACTTCCTTAATGTAATAATACTTGAGAAAATTCCTTACTTCAACTTATAAAATTTTCATTAACTTTTTAATTATTCCTGGGAACTTTAACTGAATCTTCAATATATTATTATTTTTAACTTATTAAAAATATTAAACAATATCAAATTTTGACAAAAAATAAAACTCAAATGTAAAGTGAGCTAAAAAATATCTCCCTTTGTATTTATTATCAATACCTTCAAAAATTTAAGTCAAATTGAATATGTCATTATGTGAATCTATCTCTTCTTTATCTACCTTTACTTTCTCTCCCCCATTGTTCATAAAAAAATTTATTTCAATTTCTCTCCCCCTTATTGGTAAGAAATACAAAGTTCGTGGGAAAAGTGTATCAATTCATACTTAAGAAGTATTTCATAAATAATTTCACTCTAAGTTTACATGATCCATGCTTGATGTATAAAACAAAAGGATTTTATTTAGATGAAAAAGATGTTCATTACCAACTAATCTTAATAACTCATGGAATGATAACTCATAAACTTGTCTTCAAGGGTTTTCCACTTTTTTCCAGGATTAATATACCAATACAAATATGAAAGTTTTTAAGAAAGTTCAACCTGAAACTCCTACACTCACTTCAACAAAAAGATAAAAAAAAGAAAGTACAAATGGTAGGATAAGTGACCTTGTATAATTTTCATTATTTCCACTTTCTTAGGACACAACTTAATTAAATTTACCCCCTTTGTATAAAGATATTTATCTTGATTAACCAATCTTGAGATATTAAGAAAAAAAGTACATTTTCCAATGAAACTATCTTCAAGAAAATTTCAAAATAATTATATTTATCTGATGTAATGATTACAGAAGATTATTTATAATTTTATAAATGTATCCATATCAAGGATAATTTCCTTATAAACTTCATAATAATCAATATCATTAGAAGATATGATTTGAAAACTTCATGCTGATAAAGAAACAAGATGTATATTTCTTATGTGGGTGTCTAAACTTGATAATTTCCACATATTTATCAAGAATTAACCTTTTATAAGATGTTTCAATAAACCAGATTAGGAAACATTCTATAATGGATAAATTACTTAACACATGTTTTCTAAGGTTGATAACCATTTTTATTACCACGGGTTCCCCCTGTGATTATGCTTCACCTTCAATTACCTTTTTTGAGAGATAAAATCCAAAACGCAATGGTTAAGGGAATAAGGCGACTCTTTCTTGCTTCATCAATGTGAACAAAATGGTTGTGATGATTTTCTCAACCAAGTTGCATCATTTTCTCCATTATTAATTCCATAATGTCTAATATTCAATTACTATCAAGGATATATGCATCTTATCACTTATTCAATTACTTTGTGTGTAAATGTTTTCTTCTCAAGATCTTTTTAACCACTTGTATCACTTGGTGAAACTTTCATCCTTTTTAATAAATTTTCTTGTGTAGGAATAATTGTAGAAAAATTTTAGGGTTGTGTCCATAATTTTTTCACCTATCACATAAAGATTCTTTAAATTCATGTTTATTTTTGACTTTTCTTTTTTTCACTAGCCTTTGTATTTGAATCTTCCATTTTCCTCATTATTTATAAACATTCTGGTCAAATAACTAACATATCATTAGGAAATTTTATAGTAAGTTTGGAGTTTCCCCATGGATTATTCTAAGTGACATACTTATTATCTGTCCTTTTAGATGTAGAACTTTTCATTAACTTATTGGATTTGGAATCCAAGGTTTTTTTTGTTTTTCCTCCTGAAATATTCTTGGGAAAATTTTTATTTATAAAAATATTTTTCTTACTTCCCAAGGATGATTATTCTTTCTTATCCAACTTTCATGGCCTTATTTTTTTTAAATGTTTGATTTATGTTGAGATTCACATATACCAACCTTGTGACCATCACTTTTTATAAGGTCATAAGTATTTTCAAAATTTCCAAAACTATTGGAAGTTTTTATACTTTTATTATACTATAGATGTTTCTTCTTTATCTCTGGCTTTCCCCCCTTGAAATGGGTTTCCTTTATGCCTTTGAGTTTAGAAGATTGTACCAACAATCTAATGCACAATTCTCAAATTTGTTGCAATATAAACTTTAACCCACAAATCTTGATTTTTTATATCTTACATATAGCATTTTTGAGTATTCTTTAGAAATTTTTGGGCTCTTAAAGGGGAACCAACTTCCACAGTATTTTTCCTATCCATACTAGTTATGGTGGTAGGTTACTCATTAATTTTCTTCATCCATACATGTATAGATTTTTTTTCAACCTATATTATTCATGTAAATAGATTTTGAAACATTATTACAAGATGGTATGGATATTACCTCTTTCTTCATAGTTTGTTGGGATATATCATTAAAAAAATTCATGATATTATTATCACATATTGGATGTCATAAAACTTTAGAATCCTCTCATGAGAATTGTGTAACAAATTTTTTTCTCTCTACCATGACCTGACCCAATGGGGACTACCTGACTTAAAATGATCCAAGTTTGACTATGCCAAGCCATCCTCCAATAGGCCAGGGACTAGTGACCAACACCAAGTAAGCATATAACACACATGATAGGTCTTAGCCTATGGTACCTGTATGAACACACACACACACATCTATCTCCATAAAAAAGTATAGAGATAATAAAATAATTGATACTAAATATTGGGATAAATCTATATCCCATAAATAGAGTATGGAATAAGAATTGAAAAGCATGAAAAGGAAAAATACAAGCCCACTAAAAACTGAAAAAGAGTCCAACTAGATTAGAAGGAGGGGGATAATATCAAAAGCACCACTGGTATACACCTCATTCTATCTAGCCCAAAACTATGCTCCACCCACTCCCAATCCTTCAAGGGAACCGCCAAGATACCTATTATCTATAAAAGACATGACATGTGTGGTAATATCCCATGTAGGGGTGAGTATAAAAATGCATACTAGACACCCACAAAACCCAAAATAAAAAGGATAAACTGAAAGGAAACAATTAGATCGACCAAAATCTAGAGGAGAAAACCCAAGAGAGAGTGAATATGAAACCCTTTCTCAACCATTACTCAGCTATATATGACTATTAAACTCATCACCACCAGGTATGTCAACCAAATATGACACATACTAGAATGTATCTCATAATATAGTAGATATACTCATAATAGACTCCAAGTCTCATGGTATCGACCAAAAATCCCACCATAAGGTCTTACTCTAGGCTCAAAGGTAACACTCATTCGAGAAAACTCACTCCACAAGCCTTTCCATCTTTGATTTAACTCATTCGTGAATCCTTAAACACAAGGTATCACTAAGATTATGGAACATAAATACCATACCTGGTTGAAACTATCCAATAGAACATGCTCATTGGGTCTTGCCACAAAGAAAGTCATGCTAGGACTGAGAAGATCTCAAAACACAGATAAGGGATCACACCTCAATCTACTCTTAGGGATACTATGAACCCAAAAAAAATTCTCAAATAGAATATCACTCCCAAGACTGCTATGAGATGCTACAAACCCTACCTGAGACACAAAAACATGATACAAAAAATATTTATATGCAGATAGGGGATCACACCCAGTACCACTGGGGGACACATCGAACCCTACTAAAATATCTTGTTGAGATCTCGACACCTAGATAGGGGATCATACCCAGGAATACTGGGGGACACCATGAACCCTTCTAGAGTAACTCAAAAAGTGATGGGATCATACATATATGATACCACAAACCCTCCTAGGATAACTTACTAGATGGGGGATCAGTTTCAAATATCATAGTGGTCATGACAATGTTGCTAACCCCATCTAGAGTACTATAATTATAGAGGATCATACCCTAAGCTACATGGAGGGACACCGTAAACTCTATCTAGGAAAAAATCTATATAGTGGTCATAATCATATGTTGAGGATGTGATGCTACATAATACCCTCATAGGAATAGACCAAGGGAACTCACTCATAGGATGTGATTCCACATAATGTCACTTGACGCCACATCTCTAACACCAAAACCATAGACACCATCATGTCCTATACAGAAAACTACTCATGATAGTATACTCACAGGCCTCCATCTGAGTCTTTATGATGGATACATGCGAGGGAAAAGTATCTAAGAGGAGTACATGGAATATACCTACAGTACACAATGTGTCTCTTGAAACCGACCCCTAGCCACATCCCCTATTGTTACTTGGTTTGTATAATGACAATACATGGGGTGTACCTCATGTCACATGGTGTGTGACCTCATCCAAACCCCTAGGCTTGTACTCTACCACACACGACCTGGCTATCCATGTATCCATACACTAGATTCATACTCAGTACACAATGTGTCCTGGAATCTAGGGAATATGGCCATGTCCTTTAGCCTTTGCCTATGTAACTGATCTCGTACCCATGTATTATAGTCGTGTATTACCACATAGTCATGTACCTTGACATGAAAAGTCTATCCATGTCCTTGGATGTACTACCAAGGAACACTATATGAAATGTACCCCAAAATATGGTGTTTAGTCCTCAAAGTTCCATCTTTCCGAATGGGAAGGACACATGATGTGTGCTCATGCACTACAAACTGTGTAATCAAGATTTCCGAACAGGAAATCCCTATTAGCCACCCGAAACCCCCAATTTTCACCTAAAACCCATAGATTTATACCTAGGGGGTCTTTAGTAGTCATAATAGGGATGTTAAAATTAAAAAAATAATATACAAGGTTTGAGATATAAATCTCATAAATCCACCTACCTCATGGAGAGACGCCAAAGCTTCAGGTCTAACGCGATGCCCAGAAGTTATTGCACCTCAATTCAGAGATGATCAGTGTCAAAAATGGGGTCTGGTAGCACATCCTCACCTTAGTTCCTACATGGTACATCCATCACCATGGGAGATAACCTCCCCTCCCATTTCGTATGTAGAAAGCCAAATGGGGAGGGGGAAGGATTATTAATTTAATTTAATTTAATTAATAAACCATTATTTGACATGCTGTTAATAGTCACCTCCAAAAGGGAATCCAAAACTAACAAAATTTATATCACGTTTGAGGTAAAAAACTTATTCTAGACTCAACCATGGTCTCATATTTCCAATTAGAGACTCTTATCGATAGTTATTCCATAATTCAATAAAAATTGTGCATGCGTGACATAAAATATTTAATATTTTTAATATCACTAGTTCCAGACTCTTAGGGACTTAAAATTCCAAACTGAATGATCTCATGGATTAAAAAATATTCCTATAAATATTCCAAAGTCTTACACAAAAAAACTAAGTTTTTACACTCTCCCCACCTTCAAGGATTTTCATCCTAAAAAGAAAAATCCTACGCACAAGGGGAATAAAAACTGATCTCTCAACTGGGTCTCCCACACCATCAATCTATCCAAAAGGTTCCCATGTTGTCAATGAACAAACACCTAGGGGAAACAAATTACCATTAAGGGTCTTCTCTAGGAGGATCAAAAAAATAACCGGGTACCTTGGAAATGTAACTCCACACTCAACGCCTAACTCATCCAAGTTCACATTATGCAATGATTCATGCACATATCTCCTCAGATGTGACAAGTGGAAAACAACTAACTCCTGATCTAACTATTTTCATAGGGTCTAGTGGCATACCACCTTATTAACCCACACAAAAATTGGATAAAGGTTATATGAACGATATAGATAGACTTCCCTCCTAGCCAACTCTCTATAACAATTGATGAGGTGAGATCTCCCAGAACACAAGATCACATTTCTAAAATCCAAGGGTCACTATCATTAGTCAACAAGGACCCCTGGTGTCTCTAGGCAGTTCTCATCCACTCTTGGATGGACTGAACCTTTCAAAATCATCACAAGAACCAACTTTATCCCCAAAAGCACTGTTTCCCACTAGATCTGACTAGTATAATGGTGACTTTCATAGACCCTTGCTCATGGAATCCAATGGTGCTACTATGATGGTGGAGTGGTCATTGATATGATACCCAAATTCCACCAAGGGTAAGAAATATTCCCAACCATGGCCCCAATCCAACATGCAAACCCAAAGAATGTTTTACAGAACCTAAATGGTTCTCTTAACCTGGCCATCAAACTCGATGCTAGAGGATCCTAGTACCACCACTCCTCTACTGGGTTAAATTCTAAGGAAATAAACCACCTCAATACCTCATCTCACTATGTGAATGGAGTAATTTTCAATCCTTGAAAGGGTGAAGTACTCCCCACATCCAGAAAATCCCTAAAGAATGTGTCAAATGGACATCCGGTCATTCAATACCTCTAAAAAAATATCCCAAACTTGTGCCTCCTTGAATTTATGAAAAAGGGGAGGGTAAATAATTATCAAAAAAAGATATTTTTCACTAACCTAATCCTCAAGGGTTAATTTAAAAGAGGTCAACCACACAATCAACTCACTCCTAAATAGTGGACAAATAAATTCATTACAAGCATATTCTACTTCAACCACACCCTTGGGTAGATATAAAGAAAGCATTTCCTCAACCCTTACTAGGTTCATTATGACTCTTATATCCAGGAAGACACATCTTATGGAGTGGACCTTATAATTCTAAAACTGATACTTTGAGAGATTATCGTAAGGTCGATACTCTCAAAGAATGTCTAGAACTATCCTCAAGTGTCTCTCATACATAGCCCATAACACCGAGTAAACTAGGATGTCACCAAATAACACTACTAAGAACCAATACAAAAAGGGTTAGGGATCTAGTTCATTAGAAAAGGACTTTATCTAATTCCACTATGTCATGAACTAACCCAATGGGGCCCACCTGGTTGACGATGAGCCAAGTGTGACTACCCTAATCCCACCTCCAATAGTCTAGGGGTGGGAGACCAGCACCGATTAGGCATATCACACACACAAGAGGGCTTAGACTATGATACCTGTACACACACACACATCCATCACCATGAAATAGTACATAGATAATAAAAAAACTAATACCAAATTCATTCATACAGTTATATCCCATAAATAGAGTATGATAGAATAACCAAAAAGCATGAAAAGTGTAAAATAAAAGTCTACCAAAAACCAAAAAAGATTCTAGCCTACTTAAAAGGAGGGGGATACTATCAAATGAATGACTAATACACACCTTTTTTTTCTATCCTAGAACCATGCTCCACCCACTTCTGGTCACCCAAGGACACCATCACGATACATGTTGTCTACATAATAAATGACATGTATGGGAAAATATCATATAGGGGTGAGTATAAAAATATCCATTCAAAACCCTAAAAACCCAAAATAAAAAGGAAGAAAATAAAATTAAACTGTTAGCTCAACCAAAATCCATAGGAGAAAACCCCATCTCAACTATTCCTTATCTATACATGATTAGTTATCTCATCACCACTTGGTATGTCAAATAAATACAACACATAACGAAAGGTCTCCCAAAATACCCTAGATATACACATAACAGACTCCAACTCTCCATTTATCAACCAAAAAGCCTTCCACAGGGTCCTATTTGAGGTTCAAAGGTAAAACTTGTCTAAGAAAACCCACCACAAAAGCCTTGAAATCCCAAATGAATCTCATTTGAGAATTATTTAATGTCAGGTATCACTAATTCAATGAAACATCCCTGTTATCCTTTGTAGAAACTATCTAAGAGAACATGCTTGTCGAGTATCTCTAAGAAGAAAGTCACACTGGGACTCATAAGATCTCAAAACATAGATAGGGGATCACACCTCGAGCCACTCAGAGGGACACCATGAACCCAAACTGGAAATTGGGAGATCATAACGCTGAGATAAGGGACCACTCCAAGGACTATTGGGGGACACCACAAACCCAACCTAAGACATAGAAACATGTTACACAGATCTCAATATGTAGATAGGGTATTACACCTAGGACCTCTAGGGGAAACCACAAACCCTACCGAAATATCCTACTGAGATATCGACACCCAAGCAGGGGATCACAACTAGGACCACTGGGGGACACCTCGAACCCTTCTGGAGTAACCCACAAAGTGAGGGGATCATATGTCCATGATATCGAAAACCCTCATGGGATGGCCTACTAGATGGGGGATCAACATCCTATATGACGGTGATCACACCAATACCATGAATACCACCTAGGGTTGTAGAATGATAGAGGATTAAACCTTGATCCACATGGAGGGACACCACAAACTCTATCTGAGAATAACTCTATAGAGGGGTCACAATCCTATGCTGAGGATGTGATTCCGCATAGTAACCTTATTGGAATAAACAAAGAGAACTTATACATCTGATATTGGTCTACATGTCACTGAAAAAATGACCCACAACATCACCTCACATCGCATCTCTAATGAAAAAACCATCACTACAAACAACAGATTAGCAGTGGTTTTTTAGAGGGGGCTATGCACAACCCCATATAAATTTATTTTAGAGGGGGTTCTGCACAACCCCTTCTAATAATCAAATTTAGAGGGGGTTCACAACCCCCTCTAAATTTTTTAGCATTATTTTTTAATATTTGGTTTGATTTTAGAGTCAGTTATATCAAAACCACCGCTAATTTAGTAATTAGTGGCGCTATATATTCTCTTGGATTTTAGATGAACTATATATATATATACATATATATAACATTTTTTTTTCACACACACACACACACACCCATATATATAAAAAATAGATTTTTTTAAAAAGTAAATAGGGGGTTCGCAACCTCCTCTAATTTAAGATATTACAGGGGGATCACAAATCGCCACTAATCTATTAGATTAGAGGGGGTTTTTAACTCCTTCTAATTTAAGAAATTATAGGGGGGTTTTGAACCCCTCCCAATTTAAGAAATGAGAGGGGTTTTTGAACCCCCTATAACTGATGACATTAGAGGGGGTTGTGAATCCCCTCTAATTCAAGAAATTTGATGGGGGTCATGAACCACCGATAATCCCTCTAATTAGAGGGGGTTTTGAACCCCCTCTTTTTTTTTAATTTTTTAAATAAATCTCATAAAAATTAAAATTTTATAATATATATATATATATATGTGTGTGTGTGTGTGTGCATGTGTGTATATATATATATTACATAAACACATTATATAAATGTTTTTAAATTCATTATAAACACATATTTATAAAGACATTATGTAAATAATTTAAATAAATACTTATATATATAATAAATGTATACATATATAATTATTAGTATAAATAATATAAATGTAATTAAAAATATATTTATTCAAATTTATAAAATTTATATATGGTTTTATAAATACTATACATTTATATTAACATTTATTTTATACATATATTATATTAAATACATTTTTTATATATTTTTTTATAAATACATTTATATTATATTATGTATACAAATATATAAAATATAGACAACATTAAATATAAATATACATATATATTTTATATAATTATATTAAATATAATATTATAAATATTTAATTACATTTAAATTTATATATATTATATAATTATTATATATATATATTATAGTATATCTTATTAATTACAAATTAATTTAATATACATATCAATTAATTATATTATATATTTCCAATTATATGAAAGTATTTAGTTTCTATGTGTGTATATATATATGATATAATTTAAATGTATATAATAACATACATAAATATATAATATAAATTCTTTTCATATAATATATGTATAATATAAATCATAAAATGTATAAATGTATAGTATTTATAAAACCAATATATAATTTTTAGTTTAAAAAAAGTTGTAATAATAAAAATAATTAATAATATTATTGTTACACATACACATACATCTATAAAAATATATAAAAACGATCATATAAATAAATATATTATAATTATATCATATCTATAAATATAATATAAATCCATAAATACCCACACATACAAATACAAATATAAATGTATTTAAAAAATATATGTATAAATATATATTTATATATCTAAATATAATTATTTATGCATATATATATTATACAAAAACATATTATATATTATATCATATTTATGTATCTATATATATATATACATATTATAGACAAACATATACATAATATAATATACAAAAAATATATATTTTATATAATATACACTATATAAAAAATATATTATATTATTTATACTTCCATACCCAAATATATATATATATATATATTTATATATTTATATAATATCAAATATTTCAGTATATAAATAAATATAAAGAATTATATATATATATATATATATATATTTATATAATATCAAATATTTCAGGGGGGTGTCTAGGGTTGGGGAGGTGAATATATATATATATATATATATATATATATATATATATATATATAAGTGGTAGTTTAGGGGTCGTTTCAGGATAAACTCCCCTAAACTTAGTCCCCCATTGATTCAAATAGGGGCGGTTCTAACCACCCTTAATGTGATGTTTGAATTAGAGGCAATTAAAACCACCTCTAATATGTCATTTTATGCTGGATTTAGGGTGAAATTAGAGGGGGTTAAAACCACTTCTAATCTAACCACCGCTAAACATAGGGTTAGTTTACCAGTGCTTACCCATAACCACCTCTTATCAGAGTAGGAGACCACTTTAGAGGCGGTTTCAAGTAACTGCCTCTAAAGAATTTAGAAGGGGTTTAAACCCATTTTAAATGAAAAAACCCCTTATAATCTCCCTATTTTTTTTGTAGTTCATGGACACCATCACATCCTACGAAGAAAACTACTCAGGATAGGCTACTCAAGAGCCTTCATTTGAGTCATAAAGAGGGATATGCATTGGGAAAATTCTTTAAGGTGAGTACATAGCGTGTTCCTATAGTACATGAGGTGTCTCTCAAAACTAGACCTTTTCCATTTCCCTTATCGCTACATGACATGTATAATGAGAATACATGGCATGCACCTCATGTCACATGACATGTGACCTCTTCCAAACCCCTGGGTATGTCCTTGACTGCACATGGAATGGCTGGCCATGTTTCTATACATGGCGTGCATACCTAGTACAAGTCCTATCCTAACATCCAAAGAATATGGTCATGTCCTTTGGTCTATCCTGTGTAACTTATCCCATGCCCGTGTATTCTATTCGTGTACTACCACTTGTCCATGTCCCTTGACACAGTGAGCCTTTCCATGTCCTCAACCACATGACCAAGGACTACTACATGGCGTGTAACCCCAAAAAATGACATGTAGTTTTTAAAGTTCCATCTTCCCCAAATAGTAAGAACACACAAAATGTTCTACTGCACTACATGTCATGTGATCTGGATTTTTGAATAGGAAATCCTTATGAGCCACTCAAAACACCCAATTTTCACCCAGAAATCACATATCACCCCTAGGGGATATCTAACAATCATAATAAGGCTATTAAACGTTAAAAAATAATATATGGGGATCATGATGTAAAAATCATAAATCTACATACCTCTTGGTGAAATGTTGAAACTTTGGGTCCAACGTGATGTCCAAAATCGATTGAACCTCAATTCGGTGATGATCGATGTAAAAAACGGGGTCTGGAAGAACCTTCTCACCTTGGTTCCTCCTTAATTCATCTATCATAGTGGGAGAGAACACCCTCCCTTTCTGTACACATGAATCCAAATGGGTGGGGGGGGGGTAGGTTTATTAATTAAATTTTATTTAATTGATAAACCATCATTTCACACCCCTGCAATTGTTGCCTCCAACCGAGCACCTGACACCAACAAACATTATGTTACAGTTGAGGTAAAAACCATGTTCTAGATTCAACCATGGTCTCATATTTCCAATCCAAAACTCCAATCAGGAGTTATTTCAAAATTCCATAAAAACTACATGCACATGACATAAAATATTTAATTTTTTTAATATAACTGCTTCTAGGATCTATGGGCCTCAGAATTCCATGCCGACTCTGTGCCTGGCTTTGGAAATATTCCTAGAAATATTTGAAAGTTTTACAAGTCAAAACTAGAGTTTATACATTCTATATATTTTGTGAAGTCTTAATACACGTCTTCTCAAAATTTGACAACTAAAATTCCAATTCTTGACATCTTATATGGGTGTTTTTATGATCATCAATCATAACCACCTTCTCTTCACAAACCTTATTCATATTTTCAACATCATCTTAATATATCTTAAATTTGTTTTATAACAAGGAGTCATGTTAATTAATATTCTTGTATTTTACTTCCAATTCCAAATCCTTTTCCTCTATGCCATTTTTCAACTTTTCTTCAAGAGCATGGATATTTTCATATAAAGTCTTCTTGGATCCTTTATCTTGATCTTCCATGAGCCATTTTGAGGAACATATTTCAAGATCAATCTTTCTTGATTTAAGTAATCTATCTTATCTGGAGATATTTATACATGTTATAAATATTTCTTGCAAAATTTTTCTCCATATTATCATCTTCTTCCTCCGTATGGGTGATATCTTCCAACATACTTTAAAAAACTACACAAATAAGAGAGAATATTTCTGTGGGAACAAAATGACGAATAAGTTTTAATTTATCAACTGATATATCTTGAAAGTTTTTATATTGATCATCATAACCACTTAATCTAGGATATTTATCTTATAGGAAGTTTCTATAAGAATTTTTATATACCTCATAATCAATCAAGGCAGTAATTTTTTTGTTATCCTTGGTGGAAACTTGAGCCACATACTCTTTACTTTCCAATCCCGATATATCTTCATTGTTTTCAAGGAATAAATAATCTTTTAATCCATATTATTTAGATAATAAAGATAAATTATTTTGTTTTATTTTCTATTTATTTATTTTTTTAACATGGTATTAGTAGAAATATAATTCTACTCAAAGATAATTGAATCTCCATCAAAACTGTTCTTAATTATAAATATAGGAAAGAAACTCAAATATTCAAAAGAGAATAGATTAATTGTATATAATCCAAAAAAGGTCAAACAAAACTATGATATCAATTGATAGGACCAGTTTGAGATATACTCAACATTGGGGGGTGTAACGCCCTGACCCTAGTTACCTAGAGTCAGTGCATTATTACATAACATTGGAATGATACAAAGAATAATGTCCCGAAAGACCGACCAGTTTAGTATCCTTGGAAGTACTAGATACATTCATAAGTTTTACATTACATTAAAAAATGAAAAAAACAACAACATTGTCTCCATTGACCACATTCATATCCCTTAGAATATTCCGGCAGGTAATTCATAATATACTTCTTCATATCCGGGGAAAAGTAAAACATAGAAAGGAGTGAGCTCAGATGCTCCTTAAGGATAAAAATATAGCAGAAACTTTCATAAATAGACATAAACATTTAAGGCAATGTATAAGACTAAAACATAAGAATTTTAAACATAAAATTCTGCATAATATGGCCAATATAAATCAAATAATTCCATTTACTTATTCACATGGATATTCTACTAGTCGAATAATCACACGCCATATCAATAGCCACTTTCATAATGATTGAATTCATAATACCGGACATCATAACCACATAGTCAAGGCCTCGTTCCAAGACTACAAATAAGATTTTATCAAGGCCTTGTTCCAAGACACTAGTTTGTCTCATGAGACCTACCGATGCATCAAGAAGCTATAACAGGCTCCACCCATCACCTACTAAGTCCAATGCATTCCTTATATAAAAAGGTTCAAACATAACATAAAAATTCATATTAAAACTAGCATATGAAATGTAAATAATTTATCTATAAACCATGAATCGTATAAAAATAACACATCCACGGTAAAAAATATCACAAAACCTCTAATACAATATGGAATATTTTTATAATAAATCAACCTTGATCAAGAATAATATCCCGTAAAGGATGTTGACATAGTTGAAAATGATCATTAAAAATCTTTGAGAGAAATACCCCTTTTTCATGAAATCATTTAAAAGTCACATAATTTATAAAGGAATTCATTTAAAAGATAGTTTTGAATCAAAGTGTCCCATACCATTTTGAAACTTTTTAAAGGAATTAACATTTTAAAACATTCATGTCCATATAAATAAATCCTTAAAACCATTTTAAAAACATGGAAATTAATGAGAAAGATTTAGAAGAATAAATATTTAAAAAATTTAAAATAATGTTTTATTAAATGAGTCACATAAAAATAATACCTTTGAAAACACTTTTACGAAACATGGACATGGATAATAAATATGTCTCATTATATACTTACGTAAAAACAACCTCGGATAACAATGAGATTGTGAAATTAACCCTTACCTTGTACTTTTCCTTGGTCGAGGGTAGGTTAACCTCCTATATAATGGTGAAATAATTGTTATTAAATTATAAAGGAACCATATACATTAATATTATATCATATATGATATTCTAATATTTATTTGTTATTGATATTTCAGTAGTATCATTGTTTCAGGTGTTATCTGATTCGTTTTCCTTTATATGATTTATTACGCAAGTCATGTTTGTTATGAATAGGATGTATATTATTCATATCCATAATGATATAAAGTCTTTAAAAATTATTTTTAATCATCGAATTAAAATTATTCTTGAATTGTTACGATGGGGATTGACATCTCACCGCATCGTGGAGACGGTAAGCTGTACGTACGCACGAGAAACAATATCATTCTTTTGATGGTGAAATCGTATATAATTGGATGGTATATCATATATACAGAATAATAAAAATTTTATATTTAGTATTTACATTAGTTATACTCATTATTATACCCATCCAAATAATGAAGTGTTGGAATAAAAAACTACACCACGACGGGGAGATGGTAAGCCGTACGTACACACGTATGGTGACTTTGTCATTTACAGGATGGATAGAATAACGAATATGGTTATACCATATTTATAATAACATAAAATTATGTAGAAGGTACTAGAGTTATTATTTTGTTATGGAAACAACAAAGAAAGAGGAAGTGGAAGAAGAAAATAACTTGAAAGAGGGTGGTGAAATTATTACATCTTCTTCGGGTGTTTCCTTTTGATTTGATCAAAAGGGAACCGTAGGTTGGATTTATGATAAAATTAAGGACTCTAGGTTTATGTGAGGGAAGTTAGGAGGATATTTTGTTAGGGTTTGTCTGATACAAATGGCTTTGGAGGTGTGATTTTGAGAGAAGGGAAGTGCCCTTTTATAAGAGGGGTGAGGGTCACTTTAGGAAGAGATTAAAATATTAATTTATTATACAATAATATTCAGTTTCTAATGGCTAAAAATGAATTTATTTTTAGAATTAGGTGGTTATGGGTCGAAATAATCTCAACTAATATATTTTAGACAAGTTTAGGTTACCATTTTAACCTTATCTTTTAGATTTAACTCTTAGTTAAATAGTTTAACTTTTACCGTGTCTTCTTGTATTCTTACACTATATGATTAATAAACTTACTCTAAACTTACAAGATAAACTCAAATGGTTCATTAATGACATATATAATATTATTTAATCCCTTTTTACAAACCTTATATTTTTAGGAATATTATATCAACCAATAATATAGTATTTGTTTTAAAAACTAATTTATGTCAATTTTGACACTATTTGGTATTTTGTTTTTGTGAAAGTCATAACAACCTTATCACTTAGAAAAAAATTTATCAAATCAACCCTAAAATGTAATATTAAGCTAGAAAATTAGTTTATGGCATAAAAACTTTTAAATTATATTTATTTTAATATTTATAATATAAACCATTTTAATATTTCCTTAAGAAGGGAATTACTGCATCATCATTGTGTCATAAATAAATTTAATTATTTAATATCTGAAAATTATAAATAAAATACCATTATGTAGGAAATATTTTTATCTTTCTAATGAATATTTATAGTCTAATTTATCTTATGTATAACCCTATATTAAAAATGGTTTAGTTATTAAACATTGAATTAAAACTTTTAACTCTTCTTTAAATAAAATAATAATAAATGTCCTAATCTAATCCAGTTGAACCAAATAGGATCATATTTTATTTATAAGGTTGTTTTTGGTGGAATTAAACTTATCCAATAGAATTAGGACATGTGTTAGGGTAATTATGATACATTTTTACCCTTAATTACCATATTTACTTTTAACCGTGATAAATAAGTCAAAAGTTACTATTCACCAAAAATTATTTTTATCTTATTGAATCACATTTTACTTACTGATGTCAATTTTTTCTCTCATATTTTTGAAATTCAACTCACATAAGTAGAAAAATTAAGTTTTATGCAAATTTGTAAATGCTCCTAGAAGGTGGGTAAAAGACGGTAAAAAGTTCAAAAAAAATTTATACATCTAATTTTATTATAAAATGACTCCAATGAATTAAATTGAACTTATATAGGTATTATATATCTATTTTTACTTAAAATAAATTTAAATAAAATAAATAATTATTTAAATAAAAAGTCGGTTTTAAACAATAACATAGTGTTTTTCACTATTCATCAAAAATTGAATGTTTTCAGAAAAATACCAAAAATTCACCCTAAGCTAATTTTGATATTACTAATTCAAAAAAGAATTATATTTTACCAAATTAAAAATATATAAGTTGCATTAATTAATTTAAAATTAATTCCTGTTGTTAAAACCAAAAAGCGGGTTTTTAAAAAGTAAAAACTATCAAAAGATTGACATGTGTTTATGTCAAATTTAAATGTGAAATTACTTATAATGACCTAAATTTTATTAAATGATAAAAATATAATCTAATTATACTTTAAAACCATTAAAATTCATAATTTAACACTATAAATTATTTCGATTAAAATTTTTTTTTCAATTAAAACATAGCCTTTTCACTATTCATCAAATATGAAAGTTATCAGAAAAGTACCAAAAATTTATCCAAACTAAATTTTTTATGTCCTGCTTCAAAATAAGAATTTAATTTCATTAAATTGAATAGATAAAAGTGTCAAATATTGGTTTTAAAAAAGGTTTGCCATTAAAAGGCGGTAAAATTGCATTTTTTGAAAAATACTTCTTTTATCTGAAAAAATGAATTTGTTCTTATATTATGTTTAAGAAACACATAATATAGATTTTAAAATTATATAGAGTTTATAAGATTCAAAATGTAGTTAATAATATTCGTAACCACTTTTTGAACGGCTAGTTTGGTAAGTTGTGGTGCGCTCGAACTCGGTGTTGCGTGTAGTGCAAGCTATTGAATTACTTTAATGAGATAACATACTATGAAATATTTTGGTATTATATTATCCCCTACTTTAATAAATTGCTTCCTCAAAATTTGAAATTTTTCTTTGAAAATAAATGGTTAAAAATAGAAAAATACCTTTGTGGAAAACCCACATCAAAAATTGGGTTAATAAAATTTAGTCTTAATAAGAGGGAAAGGGAAATGAAAAATTCACCACCAAATTATGATCTCGGTTTAAATAACATTGGTGTAAATTAGAGAAACATAATTTGAGGAAAAATGTAAATATTTATAGGGAGTATTGAGGTCCTCAATTAGAAACAAGTGTACAATTGAGGGCCTCAAAGCCATCGATCTATGATGATTTAAAATATCATCAGTTCAATAAACCATAAGGTATTAGGATAACACATTTTTGGTTTTAAGATCTCTTCCCTAAATTTTAAGAATTTATTTATTCATAGAATAAGATAATATATATATATATATATATATATATATATATATATTTGACAAGTAGAGTTTTATCCTTCAACTAATTCCTACCACAAATTCATCATTCACTCCAAAAGATAATAGAATTAAAAAATATTTTATTTATCCTAATCACATGGGGTTCCAAAAATAATGAATTTATAATTCATTTGTCAGAATATTTTAAAAAAACACTACATTATAAAAACCAGGACATCACATAGGCCAGTGGTAGTTGATGTACCCTTATCACCCTTCAGTTTTGGGTTCAAGTCTCGCGGCCTTGCTGGACGCAACGGGTTGTCACCCAACCTCCGGGTTGTCCTTTTTATAAAAATCCAAAAAATAATATTAAGAAGTTTTTTTATCCTTAAACAATAGTTTCCAATGTTTAACTTAATTCATTCCAACCTTTAGACTTATCCAAAATACTTTTTTCCAAACTTATAGTCCAAAATTTATAAGGAAGGTAAACACAATGAAGATCCTTTTTGCCACATAATAACATGTGAATACCTTAATCATGTATTCTTTTAAAACAAGGTAAACCCTGAATTACCATAAAACCTTACTGATTACATTCATGCTCCCTTATTCCTTATAGAATACTGGATATACTACTCATATCCAAAAATATTGTAAACTCCAACAATGATGGAATATACAAATCATTAACCAGTTTCAAGGTAGTCAAGAATATCCAATATAATTTATCCAAATCAATCATATCTTATTCCAAAATCACAACCTCAGTTTAAAAATCATATTAAGGTTTATCTTTCTCTCAACCATATATTTTCCAAAAAATTTAACCTACTATTGAGTCACTATTCTTGGTTCCACACAATCTCAAGTCTTTAATGAAATAGTACTATAGTACAATCCTTATATACTCCATAATTATTATAACTAGTACATCGTTGATACAATACTCAAATGACATAATTCTTTAATATCATCATAAGAGCACTAGTCATTACTATTCATCTATGGTAATATCATAACTTGACTATTATCCAATAGTAGTATTTAGAATATAATCTAATGATTTGGACATTGATTTGCGTAGTGTCCCAACTCCTTGCAGATGAAGAATTGTACATTTAAAACATTTTTCCTACCCTTGAAATCACGTACTTGGTGTCCTTTTTCTCTACACTTATAACAAAATCCCATTCCCTTCAAGCATTTACCAAGGTGATTCTTTCCACAATTATCACATATGGGAAAATTATTCTTTTCCCTCTTCCCTTTATCCATCTTTCTCTCTTCCATCATTTTCTTCTCTTACTTCCTTTAAAAGCCATTAGAGTCAGAGAATTCTTTACTTATCTTATTAACACAAGATACTATTTCTTCATATGATGAGAATACATGAGAGACTATTTCCTTTCTAAATGTTGTATTAATACCATGAAATATATAATCCTTCTTACTCTTTGGATCATGTGTATTACTGGAGTTCTCATTCCATATACTGGGAACCATTTCTAAACAATGACATACACTAGGTTAGTTTATGAATCTCAATGAATAATTCTAAACTTGTAAAATACCTAACGTAAATTGAAAATATTATTCATATAATTTATAATCATAAAATGTTTTATTTGAGGAAGTATTTACTCTTAAATATTTTATAATGGCTTGTAATGAAAATGTGAATTATACTAAGCATATCCCCTGAGAGTGTCGTAACCAAGAGTGCAGCAAGGCCCATTGTCGTGTACCAGGATACCCCGGGTCAAGCCCGAAACTCCTTGTCAGAGTTTTTACTCCTAGGTACATTTGTGCCAGAGCTGCCTCTACCTGCTCATATCCAGACATGGATGTATTTCTTAGAAAATACAAAAAATCTCTACATTACCAAAATTCTAGGAAGTTCTTCTATACTAATCCTCAAAGTCTATCTTAGGGTAATGTTCTCTAATAAGAGTTTTTATAAATCTCGTTTCCAAGGTATGTAGAAAACTTCCCCTGATACCAACTGCAATGCCCCAACCCTATTTACCTAGATTCGGTGCATTATTACATAACATTGAGATGATACAAGGAATCCTTTCCTGAAAGACCGATCAGTTTAGTAGCTTTGGAAGTACTAGATACATTCACAAGTTTTACATTACATTACAAAATGAAAAACAAGGACAACATTGTCTCCATTGAACACAATCATACCCCTTAGACTATCCTTGTAGGTAAGTCATAATATACTTCTTCGCATCCTGGAAAAAATAAAACATAGAAAGGAGTGAGCTTAGATGCTCATTAAGGATAAAAATATAGCAGAAACATTCATAAATAAACATAAACACTCAAGGCAATGTATAAGAATAAAACATAATCATTTTAAAAATAAACTTCTACATAATATGGCCAATATAAATCAAATAATTTCATTTAATTATTCTAATGGATATTTTACTAGTCGAATAATCACATGTAATATCAATAGCTGCTTTCAGAATGATGGAATGCATAATACCGGAAATCAAAACCACATAGTCAAGGCCTCAGGCCAAGACTAAAAATAAGATTTTTTCAAGGCCTTGTGCCAAGACACTAGTTTGTCTCATGAGACCTACCGATGCATCGAGGAGCTATAGCGGGCTCCACCTGTCACTTACTAAGTCCAATGCATTCCTCATATGAAAAGGTTTAAACATAACATAAACATTCATATTAAAACTAGAATATAAAATGTTAATAATTTATCCATAAACCCTGAATGGTATAAAAATAACACATCCATAGTCAAACATATCACAAAACCTTCAATACAATATGGAAGATTTGTATAATAAATCAACCTTGATCAAGAATAATATCCCGTAAGGGACGTTGACATATTTGAAAATGATCAATAAAAATATTTGAGAGAAATATCCATTTTTCATGAAATCATTTAAAAGTCACATAATTTATAAAGTAAGTCATTTAAAATATAGTTTTTAATCAAAGTTTCCCATACCACTTTGAAACTTTTGAAAGGAATTAATATTTTAAAACATTCATGTCCATATAAATAAATCCTTAAAACCATTTTAAAAACCTGGACATTAATGAGAATGGTTTAGAAGAATAAATATTTAAAACATTTAAAATTTCATTTTATTAAAATAGTCCCTTTAAAATAATCCCTTTTATAACGGTTTTATGAAACATATACATGGATAATAAATATGTCCCAGTAGATACTTACATTAAAACAACCTCGGATAACAATGAGATTTTGAAATTAACCCTTACCTTATAATTTTCCTTGTTCGATGTTAGGTTAAACTCATGTATTGTGGTAAAATAATTTTTATTAAATTATACAAGAACCATATACATAAATATGCTATCATATATGATCTTCTAATATTTATTTGTTAATGATATTTTAGTAGTATCATCATTTCAGGTGTTAACTAATTCATTTTCCTTTATATGATTTGTTACGCAAGTCATGTTTGTTATGGATCAGATGTATCTTATTAATATCTAGAATGATATCAAGTCTTTAAACATTACTTTTAATCATCAAATGAAAATTATTCTTGAATGGTTACGATGGGGAATGACATCTCATCGCATCGTAGAGACGGTAAGCTGTACGTACGCACGAGCGACAATATCATTATTTTGATGGTGAAATCGTATATAATTGGATATTATATCATATATACAGAATAATTAACATGTAATATATATTATTTAAATCAATTATACTCATTATTATACCCATACAAATAATGAAGTGTTGGAATAACAAACTACACCACGACGTGGAGACGGTAAGCCGTACGTACGCACGTATGGTGACTTGGTCATTTATAGGATGGATAGAATAAAGAATATGGTTGTAAAATATTTATAATAACATAAAATTATGTAGTATGTACTGGATTTATTATTTTAGTATGGAAACTACAAAGAAATATGAAGTGAAATAAGAAAAGAACTTGAAAGAGGGTGGTGAAATTATTACATCTTTTTCGGGTGTTTCCTTTTGAGTTGATCAAAAGGGCTCCATATGTTGTCTTTATGATCAAAGTAAGGACTCTAAGTTGATGTTAGGGAAGTTGGGAGGATATTTGGGCAGGGTTTTGCCAAGCCAAATGGCTTTGGAGGTGTGATTTTGAGAGAAGGGGAAGTGCCCTTTTATAAGAGGGGTGAGAGTCACTTTTGGAAAAGATTAAAATATTAATTTATTATACAATAATATTCGGTTTATAATGGCTCCAAATAAATTTATTTCTATAATTATGTGGTTATGGGTCAAAATAATCTCAACCAATAGGTTTTATACAAGTTTAGGTTACCATTTTAACCTTATCTTTTAGATTTAACTCGTAGTTAAATAGTTTAACTTTCACTGTGTCTTCTTGTATTCTTACACTATATGGTTAATAAACATACTCTAAACTTCCAAGATAATATCAATTTGTTAATTAATTAAATATATAATATTATTTAATCCCTATGTCTGAACCTTATATTTTTATAAAAATTATATCAACCAATAATATAGTATTTGTTTTAAAAACTAATTTATGTCAATTTTGACACTATTTGGTATTTTGTTTTTGTGAAAGTCATAACAACCTTATCACTTAGAACAAAATTTATCTAATCCACCATAACATGTCCTATTAACCTATAAAATTAGTTTATGACATCAAAACTTTTAAATTATATTTATTTTAATATTTATTATATAAAAATTTTAATATTTCATTAAGAAGATAATTACTGCATCATCATTGTGTCATAAATAAATTTAATTATTTAATGTCTAAAAATTATAAATAAAATACCATTATTTAGGTAATATTTTTATATTTCTAATGAATATTTATAGTAAAATTTATTTTATGTATAACCCTATATTAAAAATGGTTTAGTTATTAAAGTTTGAATTTAACACTTTTAACTCTTCTTTAAATAAAATAATAATAAATGTTCTAATATAATATAAGTGGACCAAAGGAGATAATATTTTATTCCTAAGGTTGTTTTTGGTCGAATTACACTTATCCTATAAAATTAGGAGATGTGTTAGGGTAATTATGATGTCATTTTTACCCTTAATTACCCTATTTACTTTTAACTCTGGTAAATTAAAGTCAAAAGTTACTCTTCACTAAAAATAATTATCATCTTATTAAACCACATTTTACTTACTGATGTCAACTGTGTCTCTCGGATTTTTGAAATTCAACTCACAGAAGTGGCAAAATTAAGTTTTATGTAAATTTGTAAATGCTCTTAGAAGGTGGGTGAAAGATGGTAAAATGTTCAATAAGAATTTATACATCTAATTTTATTTTAAAATGACTCCAATGAATTACATTTAACTTATTTAGGTATTATATGTCTATTTTGAATTAAAATAAATTTAAATAAAATAAATAGTTATTTAAATAAAATGTCATTTTTAAACAATAACATGGTGTTTTCACTTTTCATCAAAAATTGAATGTTTTTAGAAAAAAACAAAAAATTCACCCTAAGAAAATTTTGATATTACAAATTCAAAAATGAGTTCTATTTTACCAAATTAAAAACATAGAAGTTGAACTAATTAATTTGAAATTAATTCCCATTGACAAAACCAAAAAGCGGGTTTTTAAAAAGTAAAAACTATCAAAAGATTGACATGTGTTTATGTCGAATTTAGATGTGAAATTACTTATAATTACCTAAATTGTATTAAATGATAATAATATAATCTAATTATACTTAAAAACCATTCAAATTCATAATTTAACACTATAAAATAGTTTGATTTAAAAAGTAGTTTTCAATTAAAATATAGTATTTTTTACTATTCATCAAAATATGAAAGTTATCAGAAAAGTACCCAAAATTTATCCAAACTAAATTTTTATGTCCCTCTTTTAAAGAATAATTTAATTTCATTAAATTAAATATATAAAAGTGTCAAATATTAGTTTTCAAAAAGTTTTTCCATTAAAAGGTGGTAAAACTTCATTTTTAAAAAAATACTTCTTTTATCTGAAAAAAATGAATTTGTTCTTATATTATGTACAAGAAACACATAATATAGATGTTAAAATTATATAGAGTATATAAGATTCAAAATACATTTAATACTATTCCTAACCAATTTTTGAATGGCTAGTTTGGTAAGTTATGGTGTGCTTGAACTCGGTGTTGCGTGTAGCGCAAGCTATTGAATTACTTTAATGAGATAACGTACTATGAAATCTTAGGGTATTACAGAGGGTGAATCAGTATTGGAAATTTTTTAACCATTTATAACATTTTTTATCCCTTTACCTCTTTGACCTATTTGGACCTCAATTCTCTTATTCTCTTTTTCTTATTATATAAAAGTATATGAAAGAGAGTAAAGATGAGACATGATATTTTTGCAAGATTCACTACTAAATAAGAGTATCTATTACTTTATGCATATGGTGATGAACATAACATGGGTTATCCACTATAATGATGATACACATATACTGTTATTTGGATAGAAAATAATCCTTAACCAAGTATGACTCCCTATACTTTGGGGGGGGTATAAAAAACATTTTTCCCTAGACTAGTGATGATCTTGTATAACTTTAAAGCTCATCATTGGTACTTTATACTACCTTTTGTAGATATTTTTCAACTTCTTCAAGAAATAATTTGTAACACCAAGAAAGTATTCAACTAGATGAGACTTCTACAAAATGTCATAATGCTGCTTTATTCTTCTAATTTCTTATTCTTCACTTTGTTACATTCATAGTAGCAGGAGAGACAATTATTTACCCTTCCTTCATCTAGAACATGTCCATTAAATTATCCATCCTATCCTATCTATACAATGAAATTATTATGGTTTTAGTTTGGTGCAACCTTTTTATTCTTCTCAACACCAAACAAAAATCCACTCTTTCTTTCTTTTTCTTACACAACTATTCATCTAATGAATGTTCATCCAATCTTTCTTCTTTTTCTCCCTTAAACTATTGATAACTACTTGATAAGGAAAATACATTCGGTATCTGGATGATCCTTTATTTTATTTTTCTTACACACATGTTCATTAAAAATAGCCCGTCTGATGTATGTTTATCTTATAGAAGTTCATCTGATCACTTATTTTCTTTATCTGGTGCTTTAATTTCATTCAATGCTTTATCTCCATCTGATACCCCCTACTCCATCCATCTTCCATTATATTAAAATTTTTACCCAATGAGAATTATTCTTAGGATTCTTGGTTAGACCTTTCTTAAAGTGAAAATTATTTAGAATTTATGATCCTTCACATAATAATATGGGTTAACACACCTATACAATTCCAGAACTCCCTTTATATTAGTGGGATTCTGTGGGAAAGTGTAGGAACTCAAATATATTTTCCCATACAGATCAAACCTTAATTTCAAAATTCTCTCTCATATTAATTTCTATGTAATACTTCCCAACTCTTTTGGAATATTCTTGAGGCTTCTTAAAGTTTCTCTCAACCCCCCATTTCCTTAAACTTTCTTAAATCCAATGTTAAAGAACTTATATAAACTTCCTTAATCTTAGTAGAATCACAAACTTCTTTAATGATTATTACAATATTGAAAGACTAGATTAACATCATCATAATTAATTAATTTAAAAATTTCTTAATGTTATTTGAATATTTCTTCTGGTACAACTTTTTTTCATATATTCCATTCGATTAAACTTCATCCGATGTCCCTTCAAACTTTGTAGGAGCCTCTTGAAAACTTTCACAAGGCTCTTCCTCTGACCCTTAACATTCTTTACAAAATTAAACTTGTTGTATTATCTTAGTAACCTTTTAAAAACATTCTCAATATTCCATTTGAAATTTTATACTACATAATTTCATAGGTTTATTCCTCCATCTTATGGGTTTTCAGATGTTTGTTAGTTTTCCTTCATCCGATAAACCCTTAAAACCTCATATTCTTCTTGTATCTGATGGATTAATTAAACCTTTTTAGGTTACTTTATAAAAATAATCTCATTGTATTTGTAAAAATTCTTATGTTTACATCGATCATAAAATTCTATCTGATGATCATCACTCATAAATATTAGTATAATGATTTCATATAGATTCTTCTATCCTTTAATCTCAAGTCATTTATGTGCTTCGTTTGTACAGTTCTTCGAACAACTTAAACCATCACTTTACAAATTTTGTGTCACACCCCAAAATTATAAAATATAAACATTGTATTCGATATCTTATATGACAAAAAACATCAATATTATAAGAAAATTTAACGCCCCAAGAATTTACAATATTTTTATTTTAGAATAAATTTAATTTCATTGATAGCTTGTGATGCTTGCAACACCAGATTTAAATGAAAATGCTCTATTAAAAAATTATTTGAAAATTAAAATTATAAAATATCCATTAAGTTGGAGTGTATTAATAATACTAACTAAAATATGAATATTATGGTTATCTATTTATTATAAATAAATTGAGAATCATTTGAAAGTAAAAGAAATGAATTCTAAAAAACATCATTTTTCTAGAAACCAGTTTAGTCGCGATTTGTAGAACATAACATAAAATTAATTTTTACCACTTTTATAAAATTTATTTGAAAAAATAAACCACATTTTTGATATCATAATATCAAAATTATCTTAGGGTGAATTCTTTTTATTTTTCTGAAATGATTCATTTTTTGATGAATAGTGAAAAAATACGGAATTTTAATTGAAAACTGCCTTTTTTGTTTAAATTATTTATAATGTTAAATTATATCTTGAATTGGTTTTAAAGTAAAATTAGATAAATTTTATATAAATAAATCCAATTTAGGTCATTTTAATAATTTTAATATTTAATATTGATATAAAAACTTTGTAAAATTTTGAACATTTTTATCTTTAGAAACCCACTTTCTCGTTGCATCTACAGGATTAATTTTAAATAAAATTTTTCCACTTCTGTAAATTGAATTTAGAAAAATTTATTCCATATTTTTGGATCAGAATAATTTATAATTTCTAATAAGTTCAACTTATTTTTTTACAAAACTGAATAATGAAAACAATAAAAATTAATTATCACGGTTAAGGAAAAAATGGATTTACCATGGGTTAAACTAAGAAGATAAGGTTTACAGATGACCTAAAAACTTTTCCAACACCAATTTTATGGTCATATTTTAACCTTATATCTTAGAATTTAGATAATGGACTATTTTGGAGTCTTTCTTTAGGATAAAATGTGGGAATGATTAAATATTTTCAGAAAATTATAAGTGTGCCACTTACCCTATTTATAAAGGCCCCCTATCCTATCTTATTCACACCTTCACACCCTTTTTTTCAGCCAATAACTACAAAAAAATTACCAACTTCACTATTATCATCCTAGAATCCATATTTTGGGCATAAATATTACCTAGGAAGGATTTTGTGCAATCCTAAGGAGGATACCCGAAGAAGGGGTAACATCCTTCAACCAGTGTTTTTTTATTCCTTAATCCACCTATTTAAATTTTTATTAAAACATAATGATATAATAAAATAATTATATTCCATATAATTTGAGGTTTTTATAATAAGTTCATGACCTACAATCATCTCCACTTTCACCAAATGGGTTACGAAATCATCGTTCGTGTGTGCGGAAAACTACCGCCTCACGAACCGATGTCATTCATTTTTCCATCACAACCTATCACAGTTGGGTATGATGATGGATATAAATTATATATATAATATTTATAATATAATTAAACCTTTTTAATAATTATATAAAATATTACTTTTTTTACATTCTATTTCATAGGGGATACAATAACATCGCTCGTGTGTACGGTGGACTACTGCCTCACGAAGCGATGCAATTCATCTTTCAATAATACATTACATGGAAAGTGATAAGGATAAATATAATGATTATATGTGATATAAATGAAATAATTATAATAATAATGACACATTTATCATTATAAAAAGATAATATATTTCATTTTATTTCTTACCTTTTCACTAAATGAATGAAGATAAGGTCATTTCTGTAAATGCAGACAACCACCTTTACAAAATGATGAAATTATCTTTTCATCCCCAAACCACATGGATGATATATATTAGTATATTTAAAGAAATAATATTTTATATATTATATTATGATCATTATATAAAGATAAAATATTACTTACCTTCTTTCCATAATTATCATTGAAAAATGGAAAACGTTACTCATACACGACCTACCATCTCCACGATCGTAACGTACTTCATTTATCATAACCATAATTCATAAATGGGTTTAAAAGTATAATTGATGTATAAATATGATAATTATTTTATGATAATTATTCTTTATATTATGAAACTATATAATATGTGCAACAATCAGGTCTTTCACGACGAAACATGAATGGGAAAACATGACAATTTTACACCCAAAACAATGAAAATAATGAAAGATTATTAATAAATAGGTGATAAGATGTTATAAAAGGTTCATATATAATATTATATATATTAATATGGGTTTTTAATAAGTTAATAACAATTTTAAAATGTAACACCCCAATATTTCATAGTGCGTTATTTCTTCAAAATAATTCAATAACTTGCACTACACGCAACACCGAGTTCAAGCGCACCATGACTTACCAAACTAGCCGTTCAAAAGAGGTTATGAATAATATTAAATGAATTTTGAACTTTATATAATCCTTATAATTTTAGAATCCATATTATGAGTTTCTTAGACATAATGTAAGAACAAATTCATTTTTTTCAGATAAAAGAAGTATTTTTCAAAAAATGCACTTTTACCGACTTTTAATGGTGAACCCTTTTCCAATATTTTAAAACTTTTATCAATTCAATTTGACTAAATAAATTTATTCTTTAGAATGGGGACATCAAAAATTTACAATGTAACACCCCAAGCTTCCTCGGTACGCTTCTCTTTGAATAATATAGTAGCGTGTGTTGTACACAACTTCGAATTCTAACACACACCACAACCAATCAAACTAGCCCTTATGAATAGTAATACCTACTTTTTAAAATTTTATAAATTTTATCTCTCAAAATGGAATTCATTTTTGGATTTGGAATATCAAAATTATCTTAGGGTAAAAGTTTTGTACTTTTCGGATAACTTTTATATTTTGATGAATAGTGAAAATTACTAAATTTTAATTAAAAACAACTTTTTAATCAAAATAATTAATAGTGATAAATTATGAATTTGAGTGGTTTTAAAGTATATTTAGAATATATTTTTACCATTTAATACAATTTTGGTCATTGGACATAATTTCACATTTAAACCGGACATAAACAAGTGTTAATCTTTTGATAGTTATTATCTCTTAAAAACACGCTTTTTGTTTTAACAACGAGAATTAATTTTAAATTAATTTCTGAGACTTATGTGTTTTGAATTTGTAAAAATAGACTCCATATTTGGAATCAGGATTTCCAAATTGTGTAAATAGGTAACTTTTATTTTTAGACATTTTGAATAATTATTTCGGTAAATATTTTATTTACCATGGTTAAAGGGTAAATTAGGTAAATAAGGGTAAAAAAATAATATTATAATAATAATAAATTACACTAAAACATGTCTTAAACCAATTGGTTGATACATGTCCAACCATGAGCATCTTTGGGTCGATTTTGGGACCCCATGGATCCACTTGTAAGTGATAATGACACTTTATATTAATTAAGTTAAAGTAAATACAAAAATGACATAAGCCTATATCTTTTAGAAAAACAATTTTTACATAGAGTTATATATGTTATATTTTTTACTGTAAATATTCATTATAATTATAAAAATATTTCCTAAATAATGGTATTTTATTTATACTTTTTATACATTAAATAATTTAATTTATTTATGACACAATGATGATGCAGTAATTACCTTATTAGTGAAATATTAAAATAATTGATATTATAAATACAAAAATAAATATAATTTGAGACTTTTAATGAATTAAATGAATGTTATAGGTTAATATTCCATGTTATTATTTATTTGATTAACTTTTTTTGAAGTAATCATGCTGTTATGATTTTCAAAAAAATCAAATACCAAATAGTGTCAAAATTGACATAAAAGAGTTTTTAAAACAAATATTATATTATTAATTGATATTAAATTCCTAAAAATATATGGTTCGGCCAAATAACTTATATCATGATAGGTGTATAATTAATGGACCCCTTTGGAGTCTCTTGGTTGTATATAGTAAGTTTATTAACTATATAATATAAAAATACAAAGTGACATGGTAAATGTCAAACTAATTAACTAAGAGTTAAAACTAAAAGATAAGTTTAATATAATGACCTAAACCTGTATAAAATCTATTGGTTGAAATTATTTAGACCCATAATTACCTTAGACGTTAAATAATCTAGTTTTGAGCAATTATAAATCGAATATTAATTTATTATAAAATAATACTTTAAGTTTTTCCTAAAGAGCCCCTCCTCCCCCTTATAAAAGGACACCACTTCTAACCAATTCCTCACACCACTCAAGCCTTTTGGCTCGTCCAATATCTGGACAATTAAGCTACCTATATCCCAATCCTCCTCTTAAAATCCTTACCTTTGGAAAAAGGCACTTCAAGAGTCCTTTTTGGTTCAAACCAAAAGGGAGTTACCCAAATTAAAGGTAATGATTTCTCTTAGCTTATTTTCTTTTATTTTACTTCTCCAACCCCTAAACTCTTCTTATTATTTTATTTTGTAACAAAACTAGTATCATAAATATACTAGGACATTTTTATGAGAATTATTAAAACTACACTTACACACACCTCTATCTAATGGGTGAACAACATAATGTTTCTGTGGATGGAAACCAAACGCCTCACGAAATGATGATTGTTCAATTATCTCCTACCGCCTCTCATGGTGGGAATTATGATGGAAATATAATTAAATATGTTATTAATGATATTTATTTTATATATAAGCTTTTGTAATTCCATTTCATAGCATACCATTATTCTTTTCATGTTGTATATATATACGATAATTTCATTTGAGCAAGTGCGGACTACCGCCCCCTCAAAGTGATATGACTCGTTCATACAATACATGGAACGTATAAAAGAAGGTGTTAATGAACTTAAGTAACAAATTTAAGATATTATATTATACTTGAATAATAATATACCTATGTATCATTTGGTTTTGATTCCTTTTAAATGAAAAATGAAATGGATGTAGCGTTCGTGCATACGTACGGACTACCGTCTCCACGAACGCGATGAGATTCATTCCCCATCATTTCCATTCAAGTATAATTCTCATTTTATGATTAAAAATAATATTTAAGGACTTTATATCATTATGTATATGAATAATATACAACCTATCCATAACAAACACGTCTTATGTAACAAAACATATAAAAGAAAACGAGTAAGTTAACACTCGAAACGACGATAATAGTAAAATATTATTAACAAGTCATTATTAAAAGATCATATATGATGCCATATTTATGTATATTATTCTTTTATAATTTAATAACAATTATTTAACTATTATAAATTAGGTTAACCTACCCTCAACCAAGGAAAAGTACAAGGTAAGGAGTTTTCATCTCACTCCTTATTCCCGTGAGATTCATGTCATATTGCCACTATTACCTTTTGTGTGGTGTATGTACTGCCCATAATTGTATTCTTTGTGTAATACACTTTAATTTATGTGTATTTAAATATTAATTGTATGATACCTCTTTTATGGGGTGTATGTTTCGTAAGTTACCAAATTGGTAAGAGTTTATTTCACAATCTCTTCATTATCCGAGGTTGTTTATACATAATTGTCTACTGGGACCTCTTTATCATCCACATCCATGTTTCATAAAAATATATTTCAAAACATTTTTACTATTTACTATACAATGGGTTAAAGTAATTTATAACCTTATGTGTTTTGAATGGAATCTTTCCGTCGTTTTCCAAACAAGGTACTTTTTGATCTTTTCGACAAATTTAAGGTAAGAATGTTTTTTAACTTATATGGCGGGTGCAGCTATTTTCTACCATTATAAACTCGTCAAAGCTTCCCTTACAATATTATAAGAATATTTTGAATGTAAATGTTTTATTTTATAATTATGCGACTTTTAAATTATTTCAAAATGAATATTTTAAGAATTTATGAAAGGTACTCTTTATCAAGATCAGAATTTTAAATGTTTTAAAGATTTATCTTTCTAAATCTTTTTAATTAATGTCCATGTTTTCAAAATGATTTTAAGGATTTATTTATATGGACATGATTGTTTTGAAATGATATTTATTTTCAAAAGTTTCAAAGTGGTATGAGACACTTTGATTCAAAAATCTCTTTTAAATTACTTCCTTAATAAATGTGTGACTTTTAAATGATTTTAAAAAAGAGATATTTCTCTCAAATAGTTTTGATTTCATCTATGTCAACATCCTTTGATGGATTTTAAGTTTATTTGAAGTTGATTTATTATGATACAAAACTTCCATATTGTATTTAAGGTTTTGTGATATGTTTGACTATGGATGTGTTATTTTTATACCATTCATGGTTTATGGAGAAAGTATTGACATTTAGTATAATAGTTTTAATACGAATGTTTATGTTATGTTTAAACCTGTTCATATGAGGAATGCATTAGACTTAGAAAGTGATGGGTGGAGCCCTCTATAGCTCCTCAATGCATCGGTGGTAGGTCTCATGATACAAACTAGTGTCTTGGCATGAGGCCTTGACAAAATCTTATTTGTAGTCTTGGCACGAGGCCTTGGATATGTGGTTATGATAGTCTGGAATTATGAATTCCATCATTATGAAAGTGGTTATTGATATTTCATGTGATTATTCTACTAGTAGAATATCCATGTGAATAAGTAAATGACATTATTTCATTTTATTTCTGCCATATTATGCTGAAGTTCAAGTTTAAAAGGCTTTTTAGTTATACATTGCCTTAAATGTTTATGCTTATTTATGTAAGTTTCTGCTATATTATTATCCTTACTGAGCATCTGAGCCACCCGTTTCTATGTTTTATTTTTCCCAGGATGTGAAGAAGTAATTTATGAATGACCTATAGGGATAGTATGAGTGTGGACTATGGAGAATATGTTTTTGTATTTTTCATTTTATGATGTAATGTAAAATTTATGAATGTATCTAGTGTTTCCAAGACTGCTAAACTGATCAGTCCTTCGGGACGTGATTCCTTGTAATCATGCCAATGTATTAAAATAATGCACCGACTCTGGGTAATTGGGGTCGGGGCATTACAGTTGGTATCAGAGAAAGTTTAGTACAAACCTTGGAAGCTATATTTAGATAAACGCTGATTAGAGAAAATAGACCTAAGATGGACTTTGAGGATTAGTATAGAAGAGCTTCCTCAAATTTTGGTATTGTAGAGATTTTGTGAGTTTTCCGAGCAATAAATCCCTGTCTGGATACGAGCAGGTAGAGGCGGCTCTGGCACAGATGTACCTAGGGGTAAAACCTGAAAACACTGCTTTGAGATAGACTCAAACGAGAACTGGTGCACGACAACAGGCCTTGATGCACTCTTGGTTACAACACTCCTGGGGGATATGCTTAGGATAATTATCATTTTCTTTACAAACCATTATGAAGGGTTTATGAGTATATACTTCCTCAATGAAAACATCTTTATGATTATGGATTATATCTATAAATCGTTCAATTTACGTTAGGTATTTTACATGTTTGTAATTATTCATTGCAATTCATAAACTGACCTAGTTTATGCCATTGTATAGAAATGGCGCCCAATAGAAGGAATGTGAACTCCATCAATACGTATGATCCAAAGAATAAGAAGGATCATATCTTTCATGGTATTAAGCCACCATTTAGAAGGGAAATAGTCTCCCACGTATTATCATCATATGAAGAAATAGTATCATGTGTTGATAAGATAAGTACAAATTTTTCTGAGTCCTATGGATTTGAAGGGAAGTAAGAACAGAAAAGGATGTAAGAGAGAAAGATGGATAAAGGGAAGAGGGAAAAGAAGAATTTACCCATATGTGATAACTGTGGGAAAAAACACCCTGGAACTTGCCTGAAGGGAATGAGAGTTAGTTATAAGTGTGGAGAAAAAGGACACCTTTTACGTGACTGCAAGGGTAAGAAAAAGGTTTCAAATGTACAATGCTTCATCTGAAAGGAGTTGTGACACTACGCGAACCAATGTCCCAGTCATCAGACTATGCCACAAATGATGCTATTGGATAATAATCAAGTTATGATACTACCACAGATGAAGGGGAATGACTAGTGTTCTTATGTTGTTATTTTGGAATTATTTCATTGAAGTGTTGTATCAATGATGTAATGGAAATAAATAAGTATTCTACTGCAGTAATATTTCATTAAGGACTTGATATTGTGTGGAACAAAGAAAAGTGACTCAATAGCGGGTTAATTTTTTGGAAAATATATGGTTGAGAGAAAGATAAACCATAATATGGTTCTGATACCGAGGTAGTAATTTTGGAATAATACATGATTTATTTGGATAAATTATATTGAATATTCTTGACTACCTTGAAACTGATTAATGATTTGTATATTCCATCATTTTTGGAGTTTAAAACATTTTTGGATAGAAGGAGTATATCCAGTATTCTATAAGTAATAAGGGATCATGAATGTAATCAATAAGGTTTTATGGTATTTAAGGATGTTGCAGTGTTTCAAAATAATACATGTTGAAGCTGTTCACATGCTATTACGTGGAAAAAAGGATCTTCATTATGTTTAACTGCCTTGTAAATTTTGGACTATGAGTTTGGACAGAAGTATTTTGGATAAGTCTAGTTTGATATTATTTTTGGATTTCCATAAAAAAGACAACCCAGAGGTCGGGAGACAACCCGTCGCGTCTGGCAAGGCCACGAGACATGAACCCACAACCGAAGGGTGACAAGGGTGTATCACCTACCAATGACCCATGTGATGTCCTGGATTGAATAATGTATTTTTTTAATGGTTCTGATAGATGAATTATAAATTCATTTTTATGATCCTTATACGAATATGATAAATAGAATATTATTTTTAAGTTCTATTGTCTTTTAGAGTGAAAGATGAGTTTTTGGTAAAACTTAGTTAAAGGATGAGACTCTACTTGTCAAGTATATATATTTTTCTTCTCTTATTCAATGAAGAAATTAATTCTTATACTTTAGTGAAGGGATCTTAAAACAAAAAATGTGTTATCCTAATAACATATGTTTTGTTGAACAGATGGTATTTTAAATCATCATAGATTGATAAATTTTAGGCCCTCAATTTTAGAATTGTTTGTGATTGATGACCTCAATAACTACCTATAAATATGTACATTTTCCTCCAATTATATGTCTCTAATTTCAACCAATGTTATCCTAATCGAGATCATAATTTGGTGGTGAACCTTTCATTTCTCTTTTCCTCTTATTAAGACTAAATTTTATTAACCCAATTTCTGATGTGGGTTTTCCCACAAAGATATTTTCTATTTTAAACCTTTTATTTTCTAAGAACAATTTCAAATTGCAAGGATGAAATTTATTGAAGGAGGGGATAATGTAACTCCCCAATATTTCATAGTGCGTTATTTCTTCAAAATAATTCAATAACTTGCACTACACGCAACACCGAGTTCAAGCGCACCATAACTTACCAAACTAGCCGTTCAAAAGAGGTTATGAATAGTATTAACTGAATTTTGAACTTTATATATAATCCCTATAATTTTAGAATCCATATTATGAATTTCTTAGACATAATGTAAGAACAAATTAATTTTTTTCAGATAAAAGAAGTATTTTTCAAAAAATGCACTTTTACCGACTTTTAATGGTGAACCCTTTTTCCAATATTTATAAACTTTTATTTATTCAATTTGAATAAATAAATTTATTCTTTAGAATGGGGACATCAAAAATTTACAATGTAACACTCCAAGCTTCCTCGGTACACTTCTCTTTGAATAATACAGTAGCGTGTGTTGTACGCAACTTCGAGTTCTAACACACACCAAAACCAATCAAACTAGCTCTTATGAATAATAATACCTACTTTTTGAAATTTTATAAATTTTATCTCTCAAAATGGACTTCATTTTTGGATTCGGAATATCGAAATTAGCCTAGGGTAAAATTTTGGTACTTTTCGAATAACTTTTATATTTTGATGAATAGTGAAAATTACTAAATTTTAATTAAAAACAACTTTTTTAATCAAAATAATTAATAGTGATAAATTATGAATTTGAGTGGTTTTAAAGTATATTTAGAATATATTTTTACCATTTAATACAATTTTGGTCATTGGACATAATTTCACATTTAAATCGGACATAAACAAGTGTCAATCTTTTGATAGTTATTATCTCTTAAAAACACGCTTTTTGTTTTAACAACGGGAATTAATTTTAAATTAATTTCTGCCACTTATGTGTTTTGAATTTATAAGAATGTACTCCATATTTGGAATCAGGATTTTCCAAATTGTGTAAATATTTAACTTTTATTTTTAGACATTTTGAATAATTACTTCGGTAAATATTTTATTTACCATGGTTAAAGGGTAAATCCGGTAAATAAGGGTAAACAAATAATATTATAATAATAATAAATTACCCTAAAACGTTTCTTAACCCTATTGGTTGATACATGTCCGACCATGGGCATCTTTGGGTCGATTTTGGGACCCCATGGATCTACTTGTAAGTGATAATGACACTTTATATTAATTAAGTTAAAGTAAATACAAAAATGACATAAGCCTATATCTTTTAGGAAAACAATTTTTACATAGGGTTATATATGTTATATTTTTGACTATAAATATTCATTAGAAATATAAAAAGATTACCTACATAATGGAATTTTATATATAATTTTTATACATTAAATAATTTAATTTATTTGTGACACAAGGATGATGCAGTAATTACCTTATTAGTGAAATATTAAAATAATTGATATTATAAATACCCAAATAAATATAATTTGAGACTTTTAATGAATTCGACAAATTTTATAGGTTAATATGACATGTTATGATATATTTAATGTACTTTTTTCAATGTAATCATGCATTTATGAGTTTCAAAAAAATAAAATACCAAATAGTGTCAAAATTGACATAAAAGAGTTTTTAAAACAAATATTATATTATTAATTGATATTAAATTCCTAAAAATCTAAGGTTCGGCAAAAGAACTTATATCATGATAGGTTTATCATTAATGGACCACTTGGAGGTCTCTTGTATATATATATTAAGTTTATTAAATATATAATATAAAAATACAAAGTGACATGGTAAATGTCAAACTAATTAACTAAGAGTTAAAACTAAAAGATAAGTTTAATATAATGACACAAACCCGTCTAAAATCTTTTGGTTAAAATTATTTTACCCATCCTCTCCTTATACTTTAAATAATCCAGTTTTGAGCAATTATAAACCGAATATGAATTTATTATAAAATAATACTTTAAGTTTTTTCTAAAGAGCCCCTCCTCCCCCTTATAAAAGGACAACACTTCTAACCAATTACTCACACCTCTCAAGCCTTTTTTACTGTCCAACCTCTGACCAATTAATCTCCATATATCCCTCTACTCCTCCTAAAATCCTTACCTTAGTCATAAGGCAATTCAAGAGTCCTTTTTGGTTCAAACCAAAAGGGAGTTACCCAAATTAAAGGTAACGATTTCTCTTAGCTTATTTTCTTTTATTTTACTTCTCCAACCCCTAAACTCTTCTTATTATTTTATTTTGTAAAAAAACTAGTATCCTAAATATACTAGGATATTTTTATGATAAGTATTCGAACTAAAATTACACACACCTCCATCTAATGGGTGAAGAACATAATGTTTCTGTGGATGGAAACCAAACGCCTCACGAAACGATGATTGTTCAATTATCTCCTACTGCCTCTCATGGTGGCCATTATGATGACACTATAATTAAATATGTTATTAATTATATTTATTTTATATATAATCTTCTGTAATTTTATTTCATAGCATACCATTATTTGTTTCATGTTGTATATATATACAATAATTTTATTTGAGGAAATGCGGACTACCGCCCCCTCAAAGTGATATGGCTCGTTCATACCATACATTGAACATATAAATGAAGGTTTTAATGAACTTAAGTAGAAAATATAAGATATTATATTATAATTTAATAATAATATACCTATGTATCATTTGGTTTTGATTCCTTTTAAATGAAAAATGAAATGGAAGTAGCGTTCGTGCGTACGTACGGACTACCGTCTCCACGAACGCGATGAGATTCATTCCCCATCGTATCCATTCAAGTATAATTCTCATTTTATGATTAAAAATAATATTTAAAGACTTTATATCATTCTGTATATGAATAATATACAACCTATCCATAACAAACACGTCTTATGTAACAAAACATATAAAAGAAAACGAGTAAGTTAACACTCGAAACGACGATAATAGTAAAATATTATTAACAAGACAATATTAAAAGATCACATATGATGTTATATTTATGTATATGATTCTTATATGATTTAATAAAAATTATTTAACTATTATACATTAGGTTAACCTACCCTCAACCAAGGAAAAGTACAAGGTAAGGGGTTTTCATCTCACTCCTTATTCCTATGAGATTCATGTCATATTGCCACTATTACCTTTTGTGTGGTGTATGTACTACCCATAATTATATTATTTGTGTAATACACTTTAATTTATGTGTATTTACATATTAATTTTATTATTCATCTTTCATGGGGTGTATGTTTCGTAAGTTACCAAATTGTTAAGGGTTTATTTCACAATCTCTTCATTATCCGAGGTTGTTTATACGTAATTATCTACTGAGACCTCTTTATCATCCACATCCATGTTTCATAAAAATATATTTCAAAACATTTTTACTATTTACTATACAATTGTTTAAAGTCATTTATACCCTTATTTGTTTTGAATGTAATCTTTCTGTCGTTTTCCAAACAAGTTACTTTTTGACCTTTTCAACAAATTTAAGGTAAGAATGTTTTTTTATCTTATACGGTGGGTGCAAATATTTTATACCTTTATAAACTCATCAAAGATTCCCTTACAAGATTATAAGAATATTTTGAATGTAAATGTTTTAATTTATAATTAAGTGACTTTTAAATGATTTCAAAATGAATATTTTAAGAATTTCTGAAAGGTACTCTTTATCAAGATCAGAATTTTAAAAGTTTTAAAGATTTATCTTTCTAAATATTTTTAATTAATGTCCATGTTTTCAATATGATTTTAAGGATTTATTTATATGGACATGAATGTTTTGAAATGATATTTCTTTTCAAATGTTTCAATGTGGTATGAGACACTTTGATTCAAAAGTCTCTTTTAAATTACTTCCTTAAAAAATGTGTGAATTTTAAATGATTTAAAAAAAGAGATATTTCTCTCAAATAGTTTTGATTTCATCTATTTCAACATCCTTTGATGGATTTTAAGTTTATTTGAAGTTGATTTATTATGATACAAAACTTCAATATTGTATTGAAGGTTTTGTGATATGTTTGACTATGGATGTGTTATTTTTATACCATTCATGGTTTATGGAGAAAGTATTGACATTTCGTATGCTAGTTTTAATACGAATGTTTATGTTATGTTTAAACTTGTTCATATCATGAATGAATTGGAATTAGTAAGTGACGGGTGGAGCCTGCTATAGCTCCTAGATGCATCGGTAGGTCTCATGAGACAAACTAGTGTCTTGGCATGAGGCCTTGACAAAATCTTATTTGTAATCTTGGCATGAGGCCTTGGCTATGTGGTTATGATAGTCTGGCATTATGAATTCCATCATTATGAAAGTGGTTATTGATATTGCATGTGATTATTCAACTAGTAGAATATCTATGTGAATAAGTAAATGGAATTATTTCATTTTATTTCTGCCATATTATGCTGAAGTTCAAGTTTAAACGATTTTTTAGTTATACATTGCCTTAAATTTTTATGCTTATTTATGAAAGTTTCCACTATATTGTTATCCTTTCTGAGCATCTGAGCTCACCCCTTTCTATGTTTTATTTTTCTCAGGATGTGAAGAATTAATTTATGAATGATCTGCAGGGATAGTATGAGTGTGGACTATGAAGACTATGTTGTTGTAGTTTTCATTTTATGATGTAATGTAAACTTTATAAATGTATCTAGTGTTTCCAAGACTGCTAAACTGATCGGTCCTTCGGGACGTTATTCCTTGTAATCATGCCAATGTATTAAAATAATGCACCGACTCTGGGTAACTTGGGTCAGGGCGTTACATAAAACCACTATATATGAGGTTAAATCATGTTTAACCAAAAGGAAGTGCGAGGTAAGGGATTTCACATCCCACTTTTTCTTCCGTGAGACATACATCATATTCACCACTTATTTATTTTGTGTAGTGTATATACTACCCTTAAATTATGTTATATCATGAATTAATGTATTATCATGGTATTTAATTTTTAATTTTATGTTATTTCATTCATGGGGATTGTGATACAAAAGTTTCCAAAGTAGTAAGGGTTTATTTCACAATCTCATCATTATTCAGGATTGTTTTTGTTTAAGCCTCCCTTGGGGAAATTATTTGATATTTATATCTTAAAATAAATCTATTTTATTATCATTTGGTTATTCATGAACTTTTTTTAAGTAATATTACCATTTTTACACTCTTTGGTACTTAAAATGATTGATAAAATGTTTTTATGAAAATATGACTTTATTTCCCTCTTTGGTCGGAAATCCATTTTCATAAAAATACATGTTTCTAAAAATGTTTTCAATTTTTTTTAACCATTTAAAAATGATTTATTAAAGATATTTTTACCCAATTTACTTTTTATAATTTTTAAAAAGGAATATTCTTGTGATTTTCTGAACAATGTACTTTTCTAACCATTTTATAGTGAAAAAGAAATGTTCCTTTTGAACTTGTACAACATGTATGAAATTACGCACCATTATGACCATAATTTATTTGAATATTAATTTTAAATTTTACAAGTATATTTAAAAAAAAATTATTTTCCTAATATGCTATAAATTATTTGTTTTTTAAAATTTATTTTCAAAGAAAAGTATTTTCAAAATGTTTTATATTTTAAAAGGTGATTTTCAAAATGAAATGGATATTTTCCTCTATACTATTTTAAAGATATTTTTATTTTATTTATATTCATCAATGACATAAAACCTTTAATGTAATTATGATCCTATTGGAATATTTTGTATTGATATTATCCTTATTCTTATCTCAGATGATTTGTGATCAGTTTAATTAAGAATTCGCAATTTTATAACCATTCACCATTTTACTTAGAATGGTTTAAGATTAAGTTTATTGATTAGGGTAAGTATTAACATTTCATATCTTATTTTTTTTCAATACAAATTTTTATGTTCATTATGTTTCACCACTTTCATACGAGAAATACATTGGAATTTTAAATGACATATAGGGATCACTATAGCCCCTCGATGCATTAGTAGGTCTCATGAGACAAACTAGATATGTTTTCAGTCGATACTTTACACATTTATATAGATGTATTAGAATGTGTCCTTGATGGTATTATATATCTTGGAACAAAGCCTTAAAGGTATTATATGTCTTGTCATAAATCCTCTATGATATGTTTTATATGTCCATCAATATGAATTCCATAATTATGAATTATATTATTGATATTCCATGTGATTATTCGATTAGTTAGAATATCCATGGTTAAGTATCAAGATCATGTGGTTATTTATATAGAATTATTTGATCATTATTTATTCTTTCGATATTATGCTCAATTTATTGATTAAATGAAATGTGTTTCAGTTATTTACCTTTCCATATTTATTATACCTTATTTTTTCATAGTTATCACTATATATTTACCCTCACAATTGGAAAAATAGCCTATACCAATAGTTTGGAGGGTCATTTGTTGATTTGTCATTGGTATAGACCCATACCAATGGTTTTGGAAAAAATGTTGGTATAGGTCTATCCAAATGGTTTTAGGAAAAACATTGGGATAAATAATGTAAAATAAAATATGTAGGTGGGATTTGAACCCATGACCTCCTTCTTATATATCAAAGACCTAACCACCATGCTACAATTATCTTTGTAAATATATTTAGATAAATATATATATATATATAAATAATTTATATATTGATTTATTGGATTATATTTTAGAAAAAAATTCATAAATAACAAGGTTACCTATCCCAACGGTTATGAAAACCATTGGGATAGGCCTACTCCAACGGTTTTGAGAACCATTGGGATAGGAACCCGAATTTTTGAGACCTATACCAATGGTTTTTAAAAACCATTGGTATAGTTTTTGTAAAAAAATATCTATCCAAATGGTCTTACAAAACTATTGGGATAGACTTATGTTACATGAATCTATCCCAATAGTTTTACAAAATTGTTGGGATAACCTTAGATCTGTCCCAATGGTTTTACAGAACCATTGGGATAGCCTTATGAGATATGCCTGTCCTATCATAATGGTTTTCCCTAACTTTTGGGATACCCTTGGATCTATCCCAATGATTTTATAGAACTATTAGGATAACCTTATATTACATGTCATATCCCAATGGTTTTCTATAACTATTGGGATAAGACCCCCTATCACAATGGTTTTCCATAACTATTGGGATAAGGTCATTTTTATAGGTGGGATTTATAGTAGTGCCTTTCTAAGCATATAAGATCAAATTTTTCTTATGTTTTACTTCCCCTTGGATATCAAGAAGTATTTTATGATTTATATGTAGAGATATTCTAATGAGAATAATGGAATTCTAATGAAAATACTTTGTTGTATTTTATGTTTTCAAATGTAAATGTGATTCAAATATGTATTTACTTTACCAAGTCTAATAAAATATTTGGTCCTTTGGGATTTAATTCCTTGTATCTTATGCCAATGTAATAAATTATACACTGGCCCTAAGCTATTCGGGTTAAGGTTGTAACAATTGGTGCAATAGGAAGGTTAGTAGAAACCTTGGGAACTAGATTTAAGAAAACATATATTAGAGAACATAACCTTACGATGGAATTTGAGGATAAGTGCAGAAGAACATATTAAAGTTTTGGTATGGTATATATTATCTGATATTTCTTAGCAATACATCATTTTATAGATACTAAAAGTAGACGTGGTTCTAGAATAAAGGTTCCTAGGGGTAATAACTCTGAAAAGGGTGCATTGGTCTTGACCCGATCGTCACCTAGTACATGAAAACAATCCTTACTACACATCTGGTTTAAAAATCCTATTGGACATGCTTAAGGTAATTAAAATTTTCTTTAAAAACCATTTTAAATGATTTTAAAATAAATATATCCCCCAAAAAACCATGTTTATGATTATGAGATTAGGTATGCATAATTTTTTCAAATTTTTATTATATGTTTTTGGAGTTTTGTGATTATAAATTATTTTTCATAATGCTATGATCTAATCTAGTATATGTTATTATTTATATTTGGTATAAAATAAAAGAAATGATAATAGTATCAATTAACATACTCCATGTATGGATTGAACTCCAAGGAAAGATAATGAAACTGAAGCTAGATCTGTAGATGTAACTAATCAAAATATAACCATATTGGGGAGACTGACTCAGGTTATGAGTAATAACCTTTACCATATGGAGAAAATTTTAGATCCACCATGAGGTGTAACAATATTATATCACTTCATGCATCATAAACCTCCACCATTCACGAAGCGACGTGATTCATCCTTCACTAACACTTTACATGGAAGGTAATAAGGATAAAGTTAATGATTATAGGTAATATAAATGAAATAATTATAATATTCATGCCATATTTATCAATATGAAAATATAATATATATCATTTTATTTTCTACCTTTTTACTCAATGAAAGATGATAACGTCACCCGTGTATGTGTTCACTACTACCTTCACAAAACGATGTGACTTTTTTTCATCAACACACCATATGGATGAGATATATAAGTATATTTAAAGAAATAATATGGTATATATTATATCATGATCATTTTTAAAGATAAAATATTACTTACTTCCTTTTCATAATGATCATTGAAAAATGGAAAACGTTACTCATGCACGACCTACCGTCTCCATGATCGTAACATACTTTATTTCTCATAACCATCATTAAGGAATGGTTTTAAAATTATAATTGATGTATAAATATGATAATTATTTCATTATTATTATTCTGGAGATGATTAAACTATATAATATATGCAAGAACCAGATCTTTCATGATGAAACATGCACGAGAAAACAAGGTAATTAACACCTAAAACAATAAAAATAACAAAATATTATTAATGAACATGAAATAAAATAATATAAAAGGATCATATATGATATTATAAATATTAATATAAATTTTTTAATAATTTAATAATTTTTTTAAAACCACAATACAAGAGGTTAAATCATGTTTAACCAAAAGAAAGTGTTAGGTAAGGGATTTCCCATCTCACTTTTACTTTCGTGACACATACGCCATATTCACCACTTATTTCTTTTTTGTGGTGCATAAAATACCCCTATTGTATATTATATAATGAATTAATTTATAAACATGGTATTTAATTTTTAAATTTATGTTATTTATTTCATGTGGCTTATGATACAAAAGTTACCAAAATCAAGAGTTTATTTCACAATCTCATAATTGTTCAAGATTGTTTTTGTTTAATCCTCCCTTGGAATAATTATTTAATATTTATATCTTAAAATCAATATATTTTATTATAATATGGTTATTCATGAATTTTTTCAAGTAATAGTACCATTTTTTCACTCTTTGGTACTTAAAATAATAGAGAAAATGTTTTAAAGAAATTCTGACTTTATTTCCCCCTTTAGTAAGAAATACGTTTTCATCAAAACCCATGTTTTATAAAAAAAATCAAAAATGTTTTTACACTTTTTAAAATGATTAATTAAAGTAATTTTTATCCATTTTTTTCTTTTTAATTTTTTTAAAGGAATCTTCTTTTCATTTTCCAATCAAATCACTTTTCTAACCGTTTTACAATGAAAAGGGAATGTTCCTTTTCAAAATGTACAATATATAAAAAATTACCTACCATCATAAACATAATTTCTTTGAATATTTATTTTAAAATTTACAAGGATATTTTTAAATAAAATTATTTCCCTAATATTATCTAAATTCTTTGGTTTTTAAAAGTGAATTTCAAAGAAAATTATTTTCAAAATGTTTTATGCTTTATATTTTAAAAGGTTATTTTTAAAATAAAAAGTATATTTTCTCAATAATTATTTTAATGATATTTTTATATTATTTATATTAGTAAATGAAATAAAACCTCAAATTTACATATTATACATTGGGAATATGTTTTATTGATACAATCCTTATTCTTTTCTTGAATGATTTATGATCAGTTTAATTGAGGAAGTATAATTTTATTACCATTCATCATTTTAATTGGAATGGTTTATGATTATGTTTATTAATTGGGGTAAGTATTAACATTTCATATGTTAGTTTTTTTTTCAATACAAATGTTTATGTGAATTATGTTTCACCCCTTTCATTGGAGGAATGCATTGGACTTTCTAATTGATGGGTGGTGCCCGCCATATCCCCTCAATGCATCGGTAGGTCTCATGAAACAAACTATATATGGTTTTGGCTGAGGCCTTACCCATTTATATAGATGTCTTATAATGAGGACATGATTGTATTAGATGACTTGACATGAATCCTCAATGCAATTAGATGTCTTGGAATAAGGCCTCGATGGTATGTTTTAGATGTTTGTCATTATGCATTCCATCATTATGAATTCAATTATTGATATTCCATGTGCCCGAATGGATTGAAGGACTTATTTTTATTTTATAATAGATAACACCCCTTTTAAGGGTTGAAGGGGAACCCTTACATGACTCGTAGGCCCAAGGCGCAAGGCCCGAAACGATTATTCCTTATTTATTCATAGATTCTGCCATACGCTTGCCCTTAATTATCATCTGAGATCAACCCTTTATTATGTTTTATTTTCACCAGGATATTAGGAAGTATTTTATGATTGATATGTATAGTATTCTAAGGGGAATAATGGAATTATAAAGAAAATAATTTGTTGTATTTTATTTTTTCAAATGTAAATTTGATTCAAGAATGTATCTAGTTTAATAAGACTACTAAACTATTCAGTCCTTAGGGTTGTGATTCATTTTATCTTATGTCAATGTAATAAATAAGAAATAGGATCTAGGCTAATGGGGTCAGGGTTTTTACAGTTTACGAACCATAGTTCTACTAAGTTTTCTCCCAAACTTAATATATTCAAGATTTAACCATTGCATGAAAACTCAACAATCTACCTTTGAAATTAAACTGATTAAAATATATTTTTAGATAATTTTCTATTATTCAAAAACTTTGTCTTGAATCACAATCACAAGGAAATTTTTATATTTTATTGATGAAGAACATTTCACTTAGCAACATCTGATAAGTTTTTCCAATGAATGTCTATCTGATGAAGTTGTAAATGAAATCAGTCGAACATTTTCTCTACATGGAATTTAAAAATAGGTTTTTCAATTGGAATTTTCTTAGTGAATGAATAATTAATAAAAAGTATGTCTGATGGACACTCCATCTGATGGACTTATGTAAAAAACTCCATCTAACAGAACTGCTCTAAAACCTCTGCCTGATAAACCTCGATTCGATGATCTTCACTTTCTCCATCAGTCTGTATTTACAAATTCTTTTACAAAAGTTACCCTTACACAAACATCTGATTACCCTTGAATGCGTAATGGTAATGTTTACATAACTTTACAAAACAAGTAATACAAATTTTCTTTTACGCAATGTAGTATCAATTCCGAAATCTTCATCTCATTTCCTTTGTCTGATAATCTCCCTTTCTATGTTTATTTTTCATTGCCTTCTCCATTTGGTAATATTATAATCTAAATATTCTTAAGGAAAATCCTTAAGGAAATGTTAACCCATTTGGTTTCAGAAACATCCTTAGGAAAACTTCTTAAGGGAAATTAGTCAGATTTCCTTTACATTCTCTATCCATTCAGCCTTCCAAATTTATTAATGAAATAATTCCTTAAGGAAAATTTAGAAACTTTGTAATGATTATAAAAAAAATTATCCTTCATACTTAGCACATGTTTATGACATGAATAACATCTACCCAATCATTATAATTAAAACTAAAAGTCTTAAAAATAAAATTCTTAAGATAATAATACTTGAGAAACTTCCTTACTTAAATATCCAAGCTTTACATCAACTTTATTATCATTCTTGGAAACTTCATCCAAATCTATATAAGCTTCTTATTTCTAAATTTTTCAACATATTGACCAATATCAACTATTGAAAAAAATACAACTTACATACAAAGTGTGTAACACCCCAATATTCCATGGTATACTTCTCTTTGAATGATACAATAGCTTGCGCTGTAAGCAACTTCGAGTTCTAGCACACCACGACCAATCAAACTAGCCGTTTAAAAAATGGTTATGAATAGTAATACCCAATTTTTGAAATTTTATAAATTTTATTTTTTTAAAATGGACTTCATTTTTGGATTCATAATAGAAAAATTAGATTAGGGTGAATTTTTGGTATTTTTCTAAAAACTTTCAATTTTTAATGAATTGTGAAAAACACTGCGTTATTGTTTAAAACCAAATTTTATTTAAATAATTATTATTTTTATTTAAATTTATTTTAAAGTCAAAATAGATACATAATTCCAATATTAGTTCAATGTAATTCATTGGATTCATTTTATAATAAGATCAGATATATAAAATTTTATTGAACTATTTAACGCCTTTTACCTACCTTCTAGGCACATTTCCAAATTTTCATAAAACATAATTTTACTGATTCTGTGATTTGAATTTCAAAAATCCGAGAGACACGGTTGACATCAGTAAGAAAAATGTGGTTCAGTATGATGAAAATAATTTTTGGTGAATAGTAATTTTCGAATTTTATTTACCATGGTTAAATGTAAATAGGGAAATTAAAGGTAAAAATGATATTATAATTACCCTAACACATGTACTAATTCTATTGTATAAGAGTTTTTCAACCAAAATTGACCTTAGGAATAAAATATTATCCTCTTTGATCCACTTGGATTAGATTAGGACATTTATTATTATTTTATTTAAAGAAGAGTTAAAAGTGTTAAATTAAAATTTTAATAACTAAAACATTTTTAATAGAGGGTTATACATAAGATAAATTTGACTATAAATATTAATTGAAAATATAAAAAGATTTAATACATAATGGTATTTTATTTATAATTTTTATACATTAAATAATTGAATTTATTTATGACACAATAACGGTGCAGTAATTACCTTATTAATGAAAGATTAAAATAATTAATATTTTAAATATTAATATAAATGTAAATTGAGACTTTTGAAGCATTAAAAGAATTTTATAGGTTAATATGACATGTTAGTATTGATTAAATAATTTTCTTTCTAAGTTATAAAGTTTTTAGGACTATCAAAAAAACCAAATACCAAATAGTGTCAAAATTGACATAAATGAATTTTAAAAACAAATACTATTTTATTAAATGATATAATATTACTAAAAATATAATGTTCATAAAAAAGACTTATATAAGGTAATATATTTCAATAATGAAACAATTGGGGTTCACTTGTATTTTTATAGTAAGTTTATTGACTATTTATTATAATAATACAAGAATACATGGTAAAAGTTAAACTATTTAACTAAGAGTTAAATATAAAAGATAAGGTTAATATGGTGACCTAAACCTGTAGAAAACCTATTGGTTGAGATTTTTTCGACCCATTCTCACATTATAATCGAAATAAATCCATTTGGATCCATTATAAACCGAAAATTATTTTATAATAAAATAATATTTCAATCTTTTCCTAAAGTGACCCTCACCTCTCTTATAAAAGGGTACTTCCCCTTATCTCAAAATCACACCTCCAAAGCCATTTGGATCAGCCAAAACCTACTCAAATATCCTCCCAACTACCCTAAATTCAACCTATAGGCCTTAATTTGATCAGAAAGCCAACCTAAGGATCCCTTTTGATCAAATCAAAAGGAATCACCCGAAGAAGAGGTAATAATTTCACCACCTCTTTCAAAGTTCTTTTCTTCTTCCACTTTCTATTTATTTGTTGTTTCCATAACAAAATAATAAATCCAGTACCTTATAAATACTATGATGTTATTATAGATATGTTACAACCTTATTCATTATTCTACCCATCCTATGAATGATAAAGTCACCATACGTGCGTACGTACGGCTTACCGTCTCCACATCGTGGTGTAGTTTGTTATTAAACACTTCATTATTTGGATGGGTATAATAATGAGTATAATCGATGTAAATAATAAATATAACATGTGAATGATTCTGTATGTGTAATATACCATCCAATTACATATTATTTCACCATCAATAGAATTATATTGTCGCTCGTGTGTACGTACGGATTACCGTCTACATGAACGCGATGAGATTTATTCCCCATCATAAACATTCAAGAATAATTTTCATTTTATGATTAAAAATAATGTTTAAGAACTTCATATAATTATGGATATGAATCAAATACATTATATCCATAACAAACATGACTTACGTAACAAAACATATAAAGGAAAACAAATCAGTTAACACCCGAAACAATGATACTATTGAAATATGATTAACAAAGAAATATTAGAAGATCATATATGATATCATATTTATGTATGTGGTTCTTTTATATTTTAATAACAATTATTTAACTAATATACAAGAGTTTAACGTACCCTCGACTATGGAAAAGTACAAGGTATAGGTTAATTTTACAATCTCTTCATTATCTGAGGTTGTTTATACGTAAGTATCTAGTGTGAATTCTTTATCATTCACATCCGTGTTTCTTAAAAATGTAATTAAAAACATTTTTAATATTTCCTAGACTATGGTTTAATGTCATTTATACCCTTTTTTGAATTTTTTTAATTTTTTTTGAAAGGATTATTTATGTCATTTTCCAAAAAAGGTACTTTATGAAATTTTCAACAAATTAAGGAAAGAATGGTTTTTTAACATATACAGTGGGTGTGGCTATTTTCTGCCATTATAACACCTTTTAATCTTCCCTTTACAATATTATAAGAATATTTTCAAAATAAATTTTTTCTTTTATAATTATGTGACTTTTAAATTATTTCAATATAGAAGGAGATATTTTTCTCAAATAGTTTTGATTTCACCTATGTCAACATCCTTTGATGGATTTTACACTTTTTTGAAGTTTATTTATTATGATAAAATCTTCTATTTTGTATTGAGGGTTTTGTGATATGTTTGACTATGGATGTGTTATTTTTATACCATTCATGGTTTATGGTTAAAGTATTAACATTTCGTATGCTATTTTTAATACAAATGTTTATGTTATGTTTCAACCTTTTCATATGAGGAATGCATTGGACTTTGTAAGTGATGAGTGGAGCCTGCTGTAGCTTCTCAATGCATCGGTAGATCTCACGAGACAAACTTGTTTCTTGGCACAAGGCTTTTACTAAATCTTATTTTTAGTCTTGGAATGAGGCCTGACTATGTGGTTATGATATCCAACATTATGCATTCCATCATTATGAAATTAGCTATTGATATTACATGCGATCATTCGACTAGTAGAATATCCATGTGAATAAGTAAATGGAATTATTTGATTTATCTTTTCCATATTATGCTGAATTTTAAGTTTAAAAGGATTGTGTTTTAGTCTCATACAGTGCCTTAAATGTTTATGCTTTTTTATGATATTTTCCGCTATATTGTTATCCTTACTGATCATCTTAGCTCAACCCTTTCTTATGTTTTATTTTTCCCAGGATGTGAAGAAGTATATTATGATTAAATTGTAGGGATAGGACAAAGGATATGAGTGTGTTCAAATGGTACACAATGTTATTTTTTATTATTTCATGATGTAATACAAAACTTATGTATGTATCTAGTACTTCCAAGGCTACTAAACTAATCAGTCTTTCAATACTTGATCTCTTGTGATCATGAAAATGCTATGTAATAATGCACAAACTCTGGGTAACTAGGGTTGGGGTGTTACATTTGGTATCAGAGGAAGTTTAGTACAAACCTTAGAAACAATATTTGGAAAAACTCTGATTAGAGAATATTACCCTAAGATAAACTTTGAGGATTGGTATAGAAAAACTTCCTAGAATTTTGGTAATATAGATATTTTGTGAATTTTCCAATAAATACATCCCTTTCTAGATATGAGTAGGTAGAGGTGGCTCTGGCACAAAATTATCTAGGGGTAAAACTCGAAAACACCACGTTGAGCTTGACTCGAATGGGAACTGGTGCACAACAGCAGACCTTGCTGCACTCTTGGTTATGACACTCTCAGGGGGTATGCTTAGGACAATTAAAATTTTCTTTAAAAGACATTATGAAGGATTTATGAGTAAATAATTCCTCAAATAAAACATTTATTATTATTATTATGGATTATATGCATAAACGATTCAACTTATGTTAGGTATTTTACTAGTTTGGAATTATGTATTCCGATTCATTAACTAATCTAGTGTATGCAATTATTTAGAAATGGAACCTATTGGAAGGAATGAAAACTATATCAATGCACGTAATCCATGTAGATATTTCCCTCCTACTCAAGATAATTATAGCAGAGCTAGTGATGAAACTGGTGCTGAACAGCTAATAACCATACTGGGAAAACTCACTCAGGTTATGAATAATAACCTTACCTGTATGGATCACCCTGATATACAACGTGAAGGATAAATGTTGGACCACTTCATGAGGAAAAAACCACCAGCATTAAATGGGACTAAAAACCCATTTGTAGCTGAACAATAGATAAGTTCCTTAGAGAAAACATTTCATGCTTTGGGGATTAGCGAAATGGAAAAAGTTTTCATGGTAGTTTATCACCTCACAGGAGATGAAGATCAATGGTGGTAATTAATTCAAAAAACAAAGGAAGATTAAAAAGTATAAAATATGGAATAGAGGGATTTTAAATATTTTTTCTTCAAAAAATACTTTCCTTGTGACCATCGAGGGGATATGGAAAGGCAATTTCTAAGTCTAAGGCAAAAGGAGGATGAGAATGTCGCAAAGTATGAGGCTAACTTTAAAAAGTTAGAAAGGCATGATACATATTATATATGTAACCCAAGGAGTAAGATTGATCTATTCTTTGATGGGTTAAAACCATTTCTTCATCGAGCATTAGTCTCACAATCCTTCTCATCGTATGAAGATATAGTCTCATGTGCTATCAAGACAGAAAAGGAATTTACTAAGTCTTATGAATTTAAAGAAAATCAAGAGAAAAAGAGATCTACTGAACACTCTAGAAATGTAAATAAGGGGAATAATGGAAAAGTTGAATTTACATCCTATAGTAAATGTGGGAAGAAAAACCCCAGTACTTTCCTAAAGGGAATGAGAGTTTGTTACAAGTGTGGAGAAAAAGGCCACCAAGCTCATAATTACAAAGGGAAGAAAGAGGCTATCAATGTTGAATGATTCAGTTGTAAATAAATGAGGAATTATGCACATGAATGTCCTAAGCGTCAATGAAACTTATCATAGAACATGAAAAGGGAGAAAGGCCAAGCTTGTGAGATCACTACTATAAAGGTTGAAGTTCCGAATGATGTGGTGGAAGGTACAATAATCGTTTTCTCAAATTTAGAAAATTATTTATTTGATTCTAGATCATCATATTCTTTCATAACTTTCTAGTTTTCCAAGAAAATTAGATATTTACAATTTGATTTATCAAGGTAGTTATCAATCAAAACTCATAAGGTAAGTATCATTGCAAAAAAGTTTTTGTAAATCAGTTACCATTATGGCATATAAACATGCTTTATCTGTTGATCTCATCGTCATAACAGTGATTGAATTTGATATAATACTTGGTATGGATTGGATTTCAGACCATGATGCAAAAATTTATTGTAAGAAGAAGTAGGTTAAAATTTATGATGATGATAAGGAATACCATATCTTTAGAGAAAAAGCATCACCATCTGATTTTCATCTAGATCCACCCCCAGTATCTCTACTAAATTCAATTATTAGGGAGTAAGAGAGTGAAATAACTATGGGTGAGGACATGAATGTTAAAATAGAGGGAGTAACTATTGTGAAAGAATATGTTGATGTGTTTCCAGAGGATTTACCTAGACATCCTCCATAATAAGAAGTTGAGTTTCTATTGATTTAATTCCGAGTTCAAGGCCAATATCAAAGACCCCTTATAGAATGGACACCGTGGAATTAGTGGAACTAAAGAAACAACTAGAGGAATTGAGTAATAAAGGATTTATTCACCCTTGTGTTTATCCATTGGGATCCCCCATTCTTTTTGTTAAGAATAAATATGGATCTATGAGGTTGTGCATTGACTACAGGGAGATCAATTCTATAATAATAAAGAACAAGTATCCCCTACCTCGCATTGATGATTTATTCAATTGACTTCATTGAGTTCAATATTTTTCCAAGATTGACCTTCGATCTGGATATCATCAGTTGTGTGTGAAGAACAACGACATTCCAAAGACTGCATTTCATACCAGGTAAGGGCATTACGAGTTTATAATAATGCCTTTTGGACTGACTAGTGCACCCTCTATCATCATGGATCTAATGAATAGAGTTTTCAAGGAATATCTTGATGAATTTTTAGTGGTATTTATTGATGATATATTGGTATACTCCAAAAGCTACGAAGATCATGAAAATCAATTACAAACTATTCTAAAGACTCTTAGAAGAAATGAATTATATGGGAAGTTTAGAAAGTGTGAATTTTGGCTTCAGGAGATTTATTTTCTTGGATATATTGTCTCCAAGGAGGGAATCTCTGTTGATCCTTCTAAGACAAGATCAATACAAGAATTCCCAGCACCGACAAGTACAACTGAGGTATGCAATTTTATTGGTTTATCAGGTTATTATCAGCATTTCATTCAAAATTTTTCCTGATTAGCTAACCCATTAACCAAGCTCACACGTAAAGGGGTGAAATTTGTTTGTACAAAAGAGTGTGAAGAATTTTTTGATGAACTAAATAGAAGATTAGTCAATTCTCCTATCTTGAATCTACCATCAGGGAATGATGTGTTTGTTATTTATAGTGATGATTCAAAGAAAGGAAGTGGTTGTGTCCTCATACAGAATGATAGAGTTATTTCCTATGCATCACAACAACTAAAAATTCATGAACAAAACTATCCTACTCCTGATATTAAGTTAGTAGCTGTAATCTTTGCTTGGAAGATATGGAGACACTATCTATATGGTGAAAAATGTGAGATATATACCAATCATAAGAGTTTAAAGTATATTTTCTGAAAGAAAAAACTCAATATGAGGCAAAGATGATGGCTTGAACTACTTAAGGATTACGATTTCACAATACACTACCACCTGGGGAAGGAAAATAAGGTGGAAGATGCATTGAGTGGAAAGGATCATGGAGTTTTGAACAAGATGAGAGTTGAAAGGGATCCTATGTTCATGGATATAGTAAATATAGATATGGGAATAATCATGGAAGGTAAAACATCAATAATTTTTCAAATGGTTTCCAAACCATCTTTACTAAAAAGGATAAAAAGTTCTCAGACTGATGATGAGAAGTTTCAAAAGAAAATTAATGCCGTGAATGATGAGATATTGATTGACTTCGTATATGAAGATGGAATTTTGAAATTTGGGAAGAGAATTTGTGTTCCTAACATACCTGATCTAAAAAGGTAATTGTTGGATGATTCTCATAGCTCCAATTTCCCTATACACCTTGGTAGCAATAAGATGTACAGATATTTGAAGGAACATTTTTGGTGGGACAACATGAAGAGGGAGATTTCTAATTATGTGTCAAGATGTATGGTTTGTCAATAGGTTAAGGCAGGAAGACAACATCCTAGAGGAGTCATGCATCCTCTTACCATACCTAATTGGAAAAGGGATAATATTATGATGGACTTTTTCATGGTGTTACCAAAGACTCCTAGAAGAAATTATGAAATATGGATTATTGTTGATCATCTTACCAAATCAGCACATTTTCTTGTTATAAGAGAATATTTAACACTTAAACATTTAGAAAGACTATATATTAATGAAGTTGTGAAACTCCATGGAGTACCCCTATCAATTTTTTCTGACCATGATCCTCATTTCACGTTAAGATTTGGGAAAAGTCTTCAGAAATCCCTAGATACTGAACTTCGTTTGAGCACTGCCTACCACCCTCAAACTGATGGACAATCATAAAGAACTATTCAAACCTTAGAAGACATGTTGAGATCTTTATAACCTGAATTTCAAGGCATGTGGGATCATTATTTACCTATGGTATAATTTTCCTATAACAATAGCTTCCATTCAAGTATTCAGATGGAACCATAGCATTATATGGAAAGAGATGTCGCACACCAACTTGTTGGGATGATATTGGTGAAAGAAAACTCATAGGCCCAAAACTTGTTGAGGAAACACTGTAAAAGGTGAAGATTATCAAAACCCACATCAAATCAGCTTAAAGTAGGAAAAATAGTTATACTGATAACCGAAGGAAGGATTTGGAATTTCAAGCAGGAGATCATGTTTTCTTAAAGGTATCTTCATAGAAGGGTGTTATACGATTCAATTAAAAGGGTAAATTAAGTCCTAGGTACATTGGACCTTTCAAAATTCTAGAACAAATTAGAGTTTTAGCTTACCATTTGGAAATGCCTCCAAGTCTCTCCAAAGTTCATGATGTGTTCCACGTATCACGGTTGAGAAAATACATGCCTAACCCAATGCATGTAATCACCTATGAAGAAATAGAATTGGAACTCAATCTATCTTAGTGTGAAGATCCTTTCAATATTCTTGATACCAAAGAACAAGTGTTGAGAAACCGGACGACTCGTCTGGTAAAATTTCTATGGAGAAACCATAAGATGGAAGAGGCAATGTGGGAACCCAAGGAACTTGTGATAAAGAACCACCCGAATAATTTTTATAAAATAATATTATAGAAATTTAAAGGAAGAAATTATTTGAAGGAGGGAATAATTTAATGCCCCAAGCTTCCACAATATGCTTCTCTTTGAATAATACAATAGCTTGAGTTGTACGCAACTTCGAGTTCTAGCAAACCACGACTAATCAAACTAGCCGTTTAAAAAACATCTATGAATAGAAATACCAAATTTTTGAAATTATAAAAATTTTATTTTTCAAAATAGACTTCATTTTTGGATTTGAAATATCAAAATTAGCTTAGGGTGAATTTTTGGTATTTTTCTGAAAACATTCAATTTTTAATTAATAGTGAAAAACACTACGTTATTGTTTAAAAATGACTTTTATTTAAATAATTAATTTTTTTATTTAAATTTATTTTTAAGTAAAAATATATAAATAATACCTATATTAGTTCAATGTAATTCATTGGAGTCATTTTATAATAAGATTAGATATATAAAATTTTATTGAACTATTTAATGCCTTTTACCCACCTTCTAGGCACATTTGCAAATTTGCATAAACCGTAATTTTACCACTTCAGTGAATTGAATTTAAAAAATCCAAGAAAAACGGTTGACATTAGTAAGTAAAATGTGGTTCAAGAGAATGAAAATAATTTTTGGTGAATAGTAACTTTTGAATTTTATTTACCACAGTTAAAAGTAAATAGGGTAATTAAAGGTAAAAATGATATTATAATTACCAAAAAACGTGTAATAATTATATTGGATAAGTTTTTTTAGACCAAAATCAACCTTAGGAATAAAATATGATCCTATTTTATCCACTTTTATTAGATTAAAACATTTATTACTATTCTATTTAAAGAAGAGTTAAAAGTGTTAAATTCAAATTTTAATAACTAAAACATTTTTAATATATGGTTATACGTAAGATAAATTAGAATATAAATATTAATTATAAATATAAAAATATTTCCTACATAATTTTAATTTATTAATAATTTTTAGAACTTAAATAATTAAATTTATTTATGACACAATGACGATGCAGTAATTACCTTATTACTGAAAGATTAAAATAATTGATATTTTAAATATTAAAATAAATGTAAATTGAGACTTTTGATGCATTAAACGACTTTTATATGTTAATATGACATGTTAGGGTTGATTAAATAATTTTTTTGAAGTGATAAATTTGTTATGACTTTCACAAAAACCAAATACCAAATAGTGTCAAAATTTACATAAATGAGTTTTTAAAACAAATACTTTTTTATTAAATGATATAAAATTCCTAAAAATATAAGTTTCGAAAAAATGACTTGGATAAATTTATATATGTCAATAAGGAACCACTTGGGGTTGTCTTGGCTTTTTATAGTATGATTATTAACTATTTATTATAATAATACAATAATATATAGTAAAAGTTAAACTATTTAACTAAGAGTTAAATCTAAAAGATAAGGTCATTATGGGACCTAACCTGTCTAAAACCTATTTGTTGAGAGTTTTTAGACCCATAACCACCTTATCCTCTAAATATATCCATTTTTATCCCTTATAAACCTAAAATTATTTTATAATAAAATAATATTTCAAGCTTTTCCTAAAGTGACCCTCACCTCTCTTATAAAAGGGTACTTCCCCTTCTCTCAAAATCATACCTCCAAAGCCATTTGGATCAGCCAAAACCTACCAAATTATCCTCCCAACTACCCTAAATTAAACCTAGAGGCCTTAATTTGATCATAAATCCAACCTATGGAGCCCTTTTGATCAAATCAAAAGGCAACACTCGAAGAAGAGGTAATAATTTCACCACCTCTTTCAAAGTTCTTTTCTTCTTCCACTTCCTCTTTATTTGTTGTTTACATACCAAAATAATAACTCTAGTAACTTCTAAATACTTTGATGTTATTATAAATATGGTACAAAAATATTCATTATTCTACCCATCCTATGAATAACAAAGTCACCACACGTGCATACGTACGCCTTACCGTCTCCACGTCGTGGTGTAGTTTGTTATTAAACACTTTATTATTTGGAAGAGTATAATAATGAGTATAATTGACTTAAATAATAAATATAACATTTTAATGATTATTTATATGTAATATAACATCCAATTACATACAATTTCACCATTAATAGAATGATATTGTCGCTCGTGCGTACATACGGATTACCGTCTCCACGAACACGATGAGATTTATTCCCCATCATAACCATTGAAGAATAATTTTCATTTTATGATTAAAAATAATGTTTAATAACTTAATATAATTCTCGATATGAATCAAATACATACTATCCATAACAAACGTGATTTATGTAACAAAACATATAAAGGAAAATGAATCAGTTAACACCTGAAACAATGATACTACTAAAATATTATTAACAAAGAAATGTTAGAAGATCATATATGATATCATATTTATGTATGTGGTTATTATATAATTTAACAACAATGATTTAACTACTATACAGGAGGTTAATATACCCTATACTAAGGAAAAGTACAAAGTAAGGGTTAATTTTACAATCTCTTCATTATCCGAGGTTGTTTATACGTAAGTATCTACTGGTGCTTCTTTGTCATCCACATCCGTGTTTCTTAAATATGTATTTCAAAACATTTTTACTATTTCCTAGACTATGGGTTAATGTCATTTATACCCTTGTTTTAATTTTTATAAAATGTTTTTAAAGTAATCTTTCCGTCATTTTCCAAACAAGGTACTTTATGACCCTTTTGAAAAATTAAGGAAAGAATGTTTTTTTAACTTATACGGTGGGTGCGACTATTTTCCACCGTTATAACACCTTTTAAGATTCCATTTACAAGATTATAAGATTATTTTGAAAATAAATGTTTTATTTTATAATTATGTGACTTTTAAATGATTTCAAAATAGAAAGATATATTTCTCTTAAATAGTTTTGATTTCATCTATGTCAACATCCTTTGATGGATTTTATACTTGTTTGAAGTTGATTTATTATGATACAATATTCTATACTGAATTGAAGGTTTTGTGATATGTTTGACTGTGGATGTGTTTTTTATAGTATTCATGGTTTATGGTTAAAGTATTAACATTTCTTATGCTAGTTTTAATATAAATGTTTATTTTATGTTTCAACCTTTTCATATGAGGAATGCATTGGACATAGTAACTGATGGGTAGAGCCCGCTATAGCTCCTCGGTGCATCGATAGGCCTCATGAGACAAACTAGTGTCTTAGCACAAGGTCTTAACAAAATCTTATTTTTAGTCTTGGCACGAGGCCTTGACTATGTGGTTATGATGCCCGACATTATGTATTCCATCCTTTTGAAATTAGATATTGAAACTACATGTGATTATTTGAATAGTAGAATATCCATGTGAATAATTAAATGGAATTATTTGATTTATCTTAGCTATATTATGTTGTAGTTTATGTTTTAAAGGCTTGTGTTTTAGTTTTATACATTGCCTTAAATTTTTATGCTTATTTATGATAGCTTCCACTATATTTTTATACTTACCGAGCATCTGAGCTCACCCCTTTCTTATATTTTATTTTTTTCAGGATGTGAAGAAGTATATTATGATTAACCTCCAGAGATAGGACAAAGGATATGAGTTTGTTCAAATAGGACACAACGTTGTTGTCTTTATTTCATTATGTAATGTAAAACTTATGTATGTATCTAGTACTTCCAAATATACTAAACTAATCAGTATTTTTAGGCTTGATCTCATGTGATCTTGCCAATGTTATGTAATAATGCACAGACTCTCGGTAACTAGGGTTGGGGCATTACAAAGTGATCTCAACAACCTTAAAATACATTTCAAAGCTTGGAAAATTCTTCATATGTTTTGGAAATTAATTTTATTATTTTAAATATGATATTTAAATAAATAAACCCATTTTAGGCTATTGGATTATTTTCTATTATTTATTAAAATAGTTTTACAAGACATAATACATATTATATATGTATATCACATTTTACTATTCACCCTTAAATTCAACCATCTCAAAAAATTATCAATTTATTTATTTATTAATTTTTATATGATGATTCTAAATTTGAATTATTTTTTATAAAAATAATTTATTATTCAAATGAAATTTAATTATTACATTAAATCTATTAGAGAATTTAAAAATTAAGTAGTTATCCCTAAAATTATAAAAATTCTATTTGAATAAGTATTTATTATTCTAAGACATATTTATGTAATTATATTCTCATTAATTTATTAATAAAAATTATTTATATTTATTGGTTATACTATTATCATATGATATTATGTATTTTATTATAAACTTAAACGTTGCACTTGATGGTCACTTTACTATTACGTTGGTCAAATTATGATGTTACTATTTTTAGTGCTTAGTGTACCCAACTTTTACCATGCTTTACTTTCTTTGTTATTCTCCATTAACTCTCAAACATATGTATTTGTTAATAAGTATTAATCAATGAGTGTTACATAACCACTTATCTCCACATGAAATGCATAATAGAATAAAAAAATAACACACAAATATTTACAAGTCTCAACCTTGAAAGCCTACTCATTTCCAAGTTTGGGTCGAGTTCCGAGACCTAGAGTAATCACTAAAAATGAGATAATGATTACAAAAAAATGAGGGAATTGTTCATTTTAGAATCTTTAAAGGTTTCCTACACTATACTGCACAATTTCCATACAAGAAAAGGGTAGTGTTCTTCTTTATGTATTGTGATGTCCCAGTCCTGGATGCCACTTAACAGGTGCCCTGAGTCTAGTGGGCCACATGGCCTCAAGAACATCTACTCAAATGCTAGTGGTTTTCCAATAGTAGCAAGGGCCTAGGGTGTGTATGTGGGGAGAATATTCCCTCATTAATAGAGTCTAGTGCATCAGATAAATATAGATAGTGGTAAATAGAGGAAGCAATACAAGTAAACCGAAGGCACACTAAAAAATAGAGACAATAGTAACAATAAATAAATAGAACTAGAAAACCTATGGGTGAACGACACTAGACAAAAATAATAATAAATGAATGACACTAGACAACTGTAAAAATAACTGAATAGCACTAGCCAGTGTAGTGCTAACTAACCTGCCACTAGCCAGTACAGGGGTGAATGACACGACCTACCATAAAAGGCCTCAAGAGAATCCATCTGAATTGTGTCATGAAAGCTATTATTGTAGGATAACTCGATGAGAGTGATATGATTCTACCACGAGCTGCCAAAATCAAGGACACATGCTTGGATCATGTCCTTTAGAACTTGTGTTGTCTGTTCCAATTTCCCATCAATCTAAGGGTGATAGGCCATGCTTAAAAGCACTTGAGTACCCATAGATTTCTGTAATCCCTACCAGAACCATGTTGTGAAACAAGAATCCCTATCTGAAATGATAGTACGAGGGACTCCATATAGTCATATGATCTCACAGACATACAATTTTCCCATATCATCAATTAAGAAAGTATCCTATATAGTAATGACGTGTGTTGATTTTGTTTTCCAGCCAATGACTACCTAAATAATATATCTACCCCTCGACAACCTTGGTAATTAAACTAATAAATCCATAGAAACATCTTCCCATTTCTATTCTGGGACTGGAAGCGGCTATAGATAGCCCACAGGTCTCTGGTGCTCTACCTTCACCTACTGACAGGTGGAAAACCTAAGGATAAAGTCTAATATCCAACATTTCATCCCAGGCCACCAATACCGGCGTCACATATCTCGATACATCTTGGAGATGCCTGGATGAACTGACCACTGAGAATCATGGTACTCTTTTATCAATTCCTCTCTCAAGACTATAGGAACCCAAATATGTCCATGTAGATACAGGACGTCGTCTCTATTCATAGACCAATCTAGAGGTGGGTTATCTCCTGATATACTCCCACAGATAACCAAGCCTTCCGGATATGGAAACTGTCTACCATTAACCTTCTCAAGGAGGGAAGAGGTAACTATAAAGGATGAGAGGTAATACTGCTTGTCACTATCATGAAACTCCAAATGCATCTCATAAAATAGATCCATTAACTTCCATTCATTGTTGTCTTCTTGTACATCCTGTGTCCGAGTTTTCTGACTCAGTGCATCAGTGACTACATTGCTCTTCCTAGGAATATAAGCAAGCTCAAAATCAAATTATTTTATATATTCTACCCACATTCACTATCTGAGGTTCGATTAATTCTATGAAAAGATATATTTGAGGCTCTTGTAGTCCATGTACATTACAAAGTGCTCACCCATTAGATAATGTCTCTAACAACGTAAGACATGAATGATTGCGGCAAGCTCGAGGTCATGCGTCGGGTAATTTCTGTCTTGAGGCCTAAACTTGTGATATTTTTACACAAAGACTCCATCATCCTACATCATCAATTCTCTTATGATTATTCCTAATGCATCACAGAAGATGGTATATCTTTTTTTAGGTTCTGGAAGAATCAGAATAGGTGCAGAGACAAGCCTCCCTTTTAGCTCTTGAAAGGATTTATCGCACATTTCTGACCAAAGGAAATTAACAATCTTATTTTTAAAACCAGTAAGAGGTGAACAAATAAATGAGAAGTTCTATATGAAATTACTAAGTATCCATCCAACCCCAAGAAACTCTATATTTCAAACATGTTCTTTTGTTGCTCCCAGGAAACTATAGTTCTAACCTTTTCACGGTAAAAAAATAGACCCTATTCTGAGATAATATGACACAATAAGTGAAAATTTTCAATCTATATGTGGCACTTGGTAAGATTGGAATAAATCTAATACTCTCTCAGTGTACTCAAAACGATCTCAAGAAGTTTGGTATGATGGATGTGAGTGTAAGAATACACCAAGATGTTGTTCAAAAAGACCCCAACAAAAGAATCCAAGTAGGAGTGGAAACCCTATTCATCAGATCCATGAAAATGGAAGGCACATTTTTAAGACCTAATGACATAACAAGGAACTCATATAGACCATAACTTCTATATAAAGTTGTACATGGTATGTATGATAGTCTGACTTGCACCTGATGATAGCCCGATCTCAGGTCAATCTTATTGAAGACCCTAGTTTCTCAGAGCTGGTCAAAGAGATCATCTATACGTGGTAGTGGATACTGGTTCTTGACCATAAGATATTTCAACATTCATTAATCCACACATAAACATAAGGTTCCATCTGTATTCTTGGTGAAAAGAATGGGTGAAACCCAAGAAGATGTATTGGACCGTATAAATCTTTTGGCCTCTAAATCCTCTAGCATCCACTTGAGATCATGAAGCTTAGTAGGTGTCATCCTATATGAAGGAATGGATACTAGATATTCCCCTAGAACAAGATCGATTGTAAACTCCACATATATATCATAAGGTAAGCTAAAAAAATAGTCAGTAAAGACATCACTAAAATGATCCACTACTGGAGGGAAATCGGTCTGACGTAAACCATGATCCTACATGAAGATACTGGAGATATGAGTGATCACTTCATCTAGACCATGATTTTTTGGTCTAGCTCAACTAACCTATACACCCCACTCACCTTTATGCATATAACTAATAACTTTGGGTGATGTAAAAGATACCTTGCATTGATAGCAGTATACAAAAGTGTGATACTGAACCAACCGTTCCATTATGAGAATGACATAGAAGCCCATAATCTTAAGAAAAAAGAGGTTCCATAAGAAAGGGTAACTACCTAACTCAAGGGTACAATCCCTACACTGGTGTATGCCCTCTTTTCATACCCCTAACGGCATATCTAGTGTCATTACACCATAGTGATATTGTATCTTCTATTTGAGACTCTCCATAATAGATACAGAGATAAAAGGGATTTAAGAAACTGTATCAAATAAAGTAGATACTATAGTCAAGGCTACTATAATTTTACCCCATACTATAGATGGTCCCGTATCATGATCCTCAGGTATCGATTGTAATGCATGAAACTGGGATGATCCATGGCCCTAAGCAACAGATGGACTACCATGATAAAAAATGCTCTGTTGGCGCTACTGGTGATCAGGGGTCTGGAAACCGTGGCCATTAACTCCCCCTTGTCCAATCCCACCGGTGCTAATCCAACTCCCCGCCTGATATGGCATAAAAGAACTCGCTCCTGAAGTTGGAGCTGGTGCATATCCTTTTCCACTCGAATTTGGTGGAAAGGTCTCACATAAATACTGAAGATTCCCCATACATCCCCAAGAACGACACTCCATTGGGTCTCTATCACACTAAGGATTCAAATTCCCCCATCTTCTATACTGATGAAACACCAAAGAGCTATTGAAATGGGCACTCTGGTTGTCACTACCCTGACGAGAAACCTCAAGAGAAGATTTCCTACCACCAGAAGAACTATTGGTCTTTCATGGAACTGATCCTCTATACCTGGTACTATTTACTTTCCTTAGGTTACATTTAGTGATAAGATCTTTATTCATGATTTTAGAGAAGGTAGGCAGGGGAAATACATTCACCTATGTACAGATGGTGTATTGGTGCCCATCCTCGAAGCATCTAGCATGTGAAAGCTCATCACTGACTACAAGAGGTGAAAAATGATACAACTCTATGAAATGTGTTGGATATTCCATAACTAAAAAATAACCCTACTATAGATTCATGAACTCTATGGATCTGTCATCTCTCAGCATATATGGAAATAACTAATAATAGAAGGCAGTCTGTAAATCAACCCATAACATGCCCAAATGATGACCGACCATGGGTAATCACATCCCACTAATGCTTGGCTAGATCCTAAAGAATGTATGTACCAAGCTTGACTCTCCACTATGGATGTGTTTCTAGATGATCAAAGATAGATAGTATAACCTCTAGCCAAGAATAAATAGCTTGTGGACCTCCATACCCCAAGAAAGTAGAAGAATGCTGCTGTTGGAAATCGCGAGTCATATCAGCCATTGTAGGTGAAACTCATGGAGCACCATGCATGGACTACATCAGATGTAGGAAACTATCATGAACTTGGAAATCAGTGCCCAAATCTAGTATATCTTTTGGTGCCTCAAGAGGCACTCCTTGATGTAAGAATAGCTCAGGGCCAACCACGTCTGGATTATGGTCATCACCACCCTCCTAGCACATGATACGAGGACGTCATGGAGACATTGGTCTACAAATTCCAAGAACACACATTAGAACATTCTTAGAATCATATAGACTGTGAAACTAACAGAAGCTAAACATAAAAAAACTCACTACCCAAAGCATAATACCCCAACTACCTACTTAGACAGCCATGTATCAGTAAGTTTTCTAGTATAAGTTTCATTTCATTTTACATTGAATTACCAGGTTCACTCATTTAACTTTCATAAACAAGATAAGGCGGGATACAAATATATATATCCAATTCATTTTAGAATTAATTTTTCACTTTATAATGGATATCCATTCTTGGTGAATCAGTTCCCATGCACCTTATCACTGGAAATGACACCCATTTATTTATAGTATAATGGCTCGACTCGCTAAATTACTCATCCCAAACCATGATGGACCATACACCTCATGAATTGAGACATGAAATAACAAAATCACAACCAAAAGTAATACATGTAAAATATAACTATCATAGAATCACTCAACAATCACAATCATGTCAAGGAATGAATGTAGTGAAATGTACCTATATGGAATAGAAATATGCATTACATGAAAATTCTAGGTTCCTATAATGATGTGTGTAACAATGCTCCTTGCCCTCATATCATCAGGACAAGGATGAAAGAAAATACTCAAATAAAGTAATAATAAACAACACCAAACAACATGTTCATCACCCAATGATGAAATAATATCAACTGTAATAGGAAAAATAGAACAACAATTATAATTTAGGAAACTCCGCTTTTACCCTGAACATGGGTTTGCAACACCCAAGCATGACTTATGAACAAGTTCCCAGTGTTACTAATCTCAAATATATTGTCTCCAAATAATAATGCAAGAAAAGAACCTGGATCTAATACTAATTTGTGATATCACAGACCCAGATTCCACTTAATAGTTTTCCTGAGTCCAGTGGGCCACATGGGCACAAGTTCATATCCCTGAATGCCAGAGGCTGCTGACTAGCAGTGAGGGCCTAGGGTGTGTCTGTGGGGAGACTATGCCCTCATTACCAAACTATAGCACAACAGATAAATATAAACAGAGGTTTATAGTGGAAGTAATATAAGTAAATCAAAGGCAGAATGGAAAATAGATACAACAATAATAATAAATGAAATAACTAGAATAACATACACACATACAACAAATGATGATGATATGTCAGGTCATTAGAAAACTTGAAAACATGGGTACAATACAACAGTCATAACATGTTCAAAAAAAATTATAAAGGAATTAAAATACTATCCTAAGAATCCCAAGTTCCAACTATGTCCTCTTCTATCAATATCCATACTAAACAACAAGAAATCAAGTGTTCAAAGACCTATTCTTTCCTTTGTCAATAATTGCAACCATGTAATCTACTCTAGGTACCAAACGGTGCCCAGAGAGGGTGTGAGATAAATCTCAGTGGTTCTCTACTAATGGTTTCTATAACATCCTACCAATTTAATATAATATAATAGTATGAAATCATTCATATATGATGTAATGTAGTACAACATAACTAAATACCTAAGTACCTTCTTCAGCCCTCAGTTGGTGTCTGAACGTAACTAGTCCATTAATTTATTATTACTGGTTTATAAATGAGTCACATGTTAACAATAGTTAAGGTTCTGATTTGTTACAAGGAACCTGTAATGAAATTTAATAATGAAGTTCCAAGGTAATAATTAAAGCAACATAGACCTCAAGGGTTTCTCACTCAGTAATAACTGTAGCCTAGATAAGGGTAAGAGTGTAATCCAAGGAGCATAGTCCAAGAAATTCCATAATGAGATGCCTATTGAGTCCAAGGAGTTCATCCCGAGTAAAAAATGGATAAGAAAAGACTGCACCTGATGGACTTTAACCATGACACATACTTCTTAATGCTAGATATAAGGAGTGTATCTAAGGAATCTTGTAATACTATGTGAGGGATCCTATGGTTTCATACCGGGAATCCAAGAATATACAAGGATCAAGATGTAGGTGGGTCTCAACCTAAGAAAGTTGTATCCTTGAATTGGAATGGGGTTCCCAAGTTCTCATGGCATTCCCTAATAAGATTCCAAGGCAAGCTTGAGTCATGCCATTCTTGTTTGATAATTAATTCATGTAATATTTCATTTGGTTCAAGACCTTCCTTTCATTAGTATGATAAGTTCAAGTAGCATTCATCCTTTTAAAACCATTTAAGGTATATTCATTAATTTAAGGTTCATTCCGCTACCTTCCATTAATGTGGTAAGGGGTACTATGGACATGAAACCTATTAATTGTTCACATTTAATCCAGTCAAGTCATATACTTAATATAGTTACCAATTTCCATTTCACATTTAATTATCAATTGAAGAACTTACCTTAGGCAATTAAAGTTATGAGCATACATGGTACATTCCATTATATAATTCACAATATAAATCAATCCATTTAATATATAAAATCTTAATCTTAGGAAGGTCAATCCATGGTACACCTGAACAGCAGATCAACATGTCAAAAAAACTAAAACTACAATTATGTAAAAACATCTTACATGGTATGTTGAGAGTTTTGGGAATAACCACAAAAAGCAATCCAATATTTTCAAATATCATAACCATATGGTTCTAATGATTATAATCATGTCATATAAAATCTATTAACAGCAGCCGATGAAATCAATGGGCCCCATATGACAATTACAAAATCAAAAATTTGAGGGATGAGTTATAGACCACCCACCTTAGGGTTATATAATTCTTATAATATGTTATTGGCCTATAATTCTTCTTAGAATGGAGTAGATTTGAGAAAAATAAAAAAATACTCACACCTCGATAACTAGGTCGAGAGAAAGAGAGGAGAGAAACAACTAAAATGAATTGCGTACTTACCATTGTGCATCCAATGTGACGAATATAAGCTCGATAAAATCCCGGATGATGAAGATATCTTTATAATTGCCTTAGTTCTTAAAAAATCTCTAAATTTAAAGAAAATGGAGGTTTTCCCATTGGATCATGAGTTGAGGAAGAAGGAGTGGCTTAACTAAATCATTAAGGAAAAAATAGTAAAATTACCCTATACACGGTTTGACCACACAGTTTGGAAAACTGTGCACCAACCATGCACGGGTACCTGGGAAAGAAAGGGAACTTTCATGGTTAGGCTGCACAGCCGTACGCCAATTGTGTGATATGGTTCTGCCCAAAAATAGACCATCTACACGATTAGGAAAACTATTCGCCAACCGTATGACATGGCCAGTTTCCCAAAAAGATGGGTTCCGGGCTCTAAAAAATCCCCGAACACCTCTAAGACCTTTTGTAACTCATTATGAATCCATATTAGGTGCAAAATAAAGAATTAGACTAAAATCCATACCTGAGTGAAAAATCGGGTTCTTACATGTATTATCGTAGATGCTGCCCCTATAGTTATTTAGCATCCCGTTGGTATGACAAAATTATTTATATTGGGACCAAAAGTTCTTCAAAGTTCTTATTGAAACTCATGAAGAATATCTTCCCTTTATTCTTGATATGTTACTTCATCAAGTGTAATAATATCTTCTTCTAAATGCAATAGACCTTCAATTTCCAGAAAAATGTAAACATGAATACATGCACACCGATCCTTGTATCTTCTCAAAACACTGGGTTTTAAATCAAAATAGATTTTTCATTATTAAAGGGTCTCAGCATAAATATTATAAATAGGAAATAGTGTCAGTCCCTTCTCTTCTCAATCTCTTATGATATTAGAATATCATAGGCTTCTTCTCCTTTGATACACAATGAGCATTCTCTAAGTTACAGTAGTATCAAATTCTCTAACAATCTTCGATTTGTAAGAGTGTTTTCTAGGAAGCCAAAGCGCCAAAGGCACTATATATTTTCTCTTATTCTATTAATACATATTCATATTCAAATGGTAGATGTGAATACTCTGCTTCCATTTTTGAGTTATAGAAACTCCATATTTATCAGTGTGTAGTTGATCCTCATTATTAAAACTCATTAAATATTCTCAAATCCCCAATCAAGAGTTTCCATTAAAACCTATCAAATAGTCAAGTTTAACTTTCTTAAAAAATAACCATGAAATCTACAACTTTAAACATTAGAAACTTTCACATATGCATGGAAACATGATCATGTGGTGTGGAAATTCTTTTTTTCCATGGTAATCTCAAACTATAGCTTGAATCAAAAATTTTTGGAGTAGTTTTGGTGTTTATTAATGAATAACAGTCCAATGATCAATGTATGATATGTTTTTTTCATCATGAAGTTGTACTCTCATAAAATTTACAAATTATTCAACTCTACATTTCTTAATAGGGTTTTATATACCCTACGATTCTCATGTACTATATGATACTTTAGGTTGTACACTATGAACTCAACTCTATGAATATTATTATTCATACCTATTGAGTGTACCTTATGAACCTTTATCATTCCATCTATATATTTACTACATAAACTAAGTAGTTGAGACATCGGTAAATTATTAATTGTTCTCTCCTTCAGTGCATCACAATGGATATCGCTTAATCTCCCCCTTTAATTCCAATTGTGGATTGAAGTATAGTAAAAATTGGCATGAAACGAACCAGATAACACGAAAAAGATAACCTCATATGACGTCATTTCAAGAAACATGCGCCCACAGTTTCAAAATGTGAATAGTAGATGGGATGCATGAATCCTACATCTATTTTTCATTCAAGATGACATTTTTTAATTACCCCATCTGATCCTCAACCCACCGATAACTCACATACAAATTCTACCACCTTATACCTTCACGCTTCCCTGTATAATGGCACTCTCTTTTGTGCCACCCCATGACCCCGCTCCTTACGCTGACCCATGATCTTCATTCCAAATCCATAATTTTGTCTTTATTTTGGTTGAGCTTTCTCCCAACACATTCACTGACTAAGGTTGAGTTCATTCCTATGGTTGGATATGGCTGATTTTTTTTACTTTTATCAAATTTCAAGAAGCCAACTATTATAATGAATCATACACACATTAATAGATGAATCATTTGAAGTGTTTTATAGGAGACAAAAATGAATCTTATGAAATTATTTTTCCAAATTTCCCATACATAGTATATGTACTCATAGTCACTCTTCTAGAAATTTATTTGCCAGAATTTCATTATGAGAAATGTTATGACTATCTCTAATTATAAAAACTGCAAGACTTCTAAGGTAAAAACTCACTATTTCATTTTTCTCCTTTGTCCTATAAACTAAGGTGATTTTTCAATATAAAAAGCTTTTGTATCATCATTAAAAACACTTCCATGGCTAAAGTGGATCTTCAAACTTCATATAAAAAAATCATGAAAAATAATAATTCTTTTATGGGAGATCTTATTCTCTGCATGCTTGGGTTCTACTTCCAACCTCCAAGCCTTCCTTATATCATATTGAAATCAAGATTCATGGAACTCCAACTTCCAACATATTATCAATACATTTTGATACCTCTTTATTATAAAGGTAGTCACCCTAATTGACATAAAATACAACCTTGGACATGGGATCTTCAATATTACCCTTTGTTTTTGTTATTAATACCATAGAATACTTTTAAGTCAATATGCGTATAGGGATTAGATCTCACTAATGTTATCTTTATTATTATTGATAAAAGGAGTGATTAAATCACATATTAGTGAAACTTCTTCTCTCTATTTTGATAAAAATTTATAGCCTTGTACACTTTTAGATAGAAGTATGATACCACATGGTTTTATTAAGTAAAAAATCTTTAGTTAGTTCAACTTAAGTCTACGTGGGAAAAACCAGTGTAGAAAATAAGAATGAATTTAACCAAGACATCAAAGTTGTCCATAAATTTTCTTACATATAATACCATTCTCGTTTTCATCTTTTAGGGGCTGTATTACAGATTTTTGAAGAAAATTTATACCTTCACTCATCTCAAAAAATACATCAAAAAATTTAAAGTGAAAGATAGTTTACTCCCCATTCAAACTATCCTTTTCATTAATAAACCCTCCCCTTTAATAAACTTATTTAATATTATTCATATAAGGATAATGGACATGATTGGAATAATTTAAATTCCATCTTTAATGGTCTGTCTAGAAATTCCAAATTTCATGATTTAACACACCTCTTGGCAGTTACTCTCCATTTTAACTCCCTCTTAAGGGATATACTCCTCACATCTTCATCGAGTTTTTTATCTTTAATAGATAGATATTAGGATATCCTATGATGAGAATCCACCAAAAAGGATCAATTCAAGTAACTTTATAGTTTTGAAATCTTATACACCTTCTTAGGTTCACCTTTAATTCCTTATATTGAAATATCACAAATAAAACACAAATGATTAAGGGAATGAAGGTTCTAGATATAGAGGAAGTGTCTGGTGAGTGAATAACTACAAAGGTTTTTATCATATTTTATGGATCATTCAACAATTGTTCAAGATGTAAACGTTAGGACCACATATTTTTTCCATTGAATATTGACATAGAAAATCCCAAAATCAAGAGAGAGGATCATTTTCATGTTAAATTTATAATTAATTTAATTCAGATCTAATGAAAGGTAACCTCACCTTAGGAACTTTCTTAGATGAAGATGTTGTTGATCATCTGAAAACCCTTTTCAGATTACCTTTATCACGCTTGTAGGATCTTGGTGTAGAATCCCTCTAGTAGTGATCCACATGTGCTCCTTTGATATATGAATGAAAATGATTGATTTCCAGGTGCTAGCGTAGTAGATCAATTTTAATTGTTGTTTATCTTGATCAGTTTAAGATCCTTTAGGCTTGAAAGAGTTTTTGACATTACTAAGAAGATAAGAGAAGGAAGAATCAAGTGAAAAGTCTGGTTTTTACAACGATTCTCAACTCTCGATTAACACTACATAATATACATACCCATCTATTTATAGAGTTAGAGTTTTGGTTAAAAATATATTTCATTTCACAATGACCCTTAAATTAAATAATAAACGATTCCTGACCCCATTCCATAATAATATAAATAATATTATTATTCTTTGGCATGCATTATTCGGCGCAACAATAAATATTATTTTACCAGCTTGTAAATTAATATTTATCATCAGATAAGATATTTATCCATTCATCATTCTCAACATTTATCAAATACCCTAATAAAAATTTAATTAAATATTTATTTGTAAATAAATATTCTATTCACAGTCTAATGAATAAATATTTATTAAATACTCAATAAATAAAATACATATTTTATTCACAAACTATGGGGAAACTGATTAATTATGATGGGCTAGAAGCCCATCACAGATAGTTTTATAGTATGGATTATTTGCGATGATATGGGTTTCTTTTCACAAATAATCATATGTTTAATATTATTTGTGATGGGAAATGTTTCACATCGCAAATACCTTTGGCGAGATTTCACTCAATATGATGGGAACCATTATTTGTGATAGGAATCTGCACCCCATCGCAAATACAATTCGAATGGAGGGTTATTTGCGACGAGAATATATAGCCCATCACAAATAATATGTTAAAAGAATACTATTTGTGATGAAAACTATCGAAAAATAACTTTTATATCATCAACACCTTTATTTATGTTGGTTGCTATTTGTGACAGGTTCCATCGCAAATAAAACTATTTGTGACGGTATTCCCGTTGCTGATAATATAACCTATATATATGGCTCCCCGACTAATTTCTCTCTCTAAATCTCCTCTCATCTCCTCTCATATCATCTCTTGTCCTCACCTCTTCACTCTTTGATTTTTTCCTTTAATTTTTTTAATTTTTACAGAGAAGTAATCCATTTCAGATTCACATTAGTATTTTAGTTCTGATAAAGTAACAATTTTGAGTTATTTGTTTTTTAAATGATAATTAATTTATATTATTTTATATTTGAATTCAGTATTATTAATTAGCATTAATTAGTTTTAATTTGCAGTAAGTAGTTGTAATTAATAGTAATTAGTTATAATTGGCTACAAAAACTTATAATTAGCAGTAATTAATTATAATTGATAAATAATTAGTACCAATTAACATAAATTAGTAGTAATTAACAAATCTTAGGAATAATTAATAATAATTTACAGTAATTATTAATAATTAATAGTTATTATTTAATTGTAGTAATTAATAGTATTTTTTTATAATTAACGATAAATATTAATAATCTAAAAACAATTAGTAATAATTATCGATAATGAGTAAAAATTAGTGGTAATGAGTAGAAATTAGCATTAATTATTAAAAATTAGTGATAACTATTAAAAATTAGCGATAATTAGTGGAAAATATTGGTAATTAGGATTAATTAGTAAAAATTAATAGAAATTTGTAAAAACTAGCGGTAATTAGTGTTAATTATTAAAAATTACCAGCAATTAGTAAAAATTAATGGTAATTAGTAAAAATTTACAGTAATTAGTGGTAACTGGTAAAATTTAGTGGTGATTAATAAAAATCATAAGTAATTAGTAAAAATTAGTAGTATTAGTAAAAATTAGCGGTATTAGTTAAAAATAGGGGTATTAGTAAAAATTAGTGGCATTAGTAAAAATCAGAAGTGATTAGTAATTATTAGTGTTAATTTTTAATTATTAGTTGTAGTTAGTAAAAAATAATAGTAATTAGTAAAAAATAGAGCTAATTAGTAAAAACTAGTGCTAATCAGTAAAAGTTAGCACTAATTAGTAAAAATTAGTGCTAATTAGTAAAAATTAGCACTAATTAGTAAAAATTAGTAGCAATTAGGACTAATTAGTAAAAATCAGTAGTGATTAGTAGTAATTTGTAAAAAGTATTGGTAATTAGTGATAATTAGTAAAATTAGTGACAATTAGCGGTAAGTAGTAAAAATTCGAAGTAATAATGGTAATCGGTAAAAATTAGCATTAATTAGTAAATATTAGTGGTAATTAGTAAAAATTAGCACTAATTGGTAAAACAATAGTGGTAATTAGTAAAAAATAGTGGTAATTAGTAAAAAATAGCGATAATTTGTTCTAATTTGTAACAATTAGAGTAAATTAGTAAAAATTAGTGGTAGATAGTAAAAAATAGTGACAATTTGTGCTAAAAATTAGTGGAAATTAGAGGTAAATAATAAAGGAAATTAACAGTAAAAATTAGCGTCAATTAGCGATAAAAATTAGTGTAAATGGGTAAAAAATAGAGGCAATCGATAAAAAAGTGTTAAATAGTAAAAATTAGCATTGAATAGAAAAAATTAGTGGTAATAATTAACCAAAATTAACCATAATTATTAATAGACTTCTAGACAAGGGGCATGAGGGAATCATAAAGTGGATGGGATGATGGTGACAATGTAGTGAAAAAATTACAGTGCCCCTAAGTTCATACCATTTGGAGGAGAGGTAGTCATGGGTAAAATTGAGAGTGATGGAAGAGGGAAAAAAGCGATAGATAAAAATAACATGCTTAGTGAGTTTTTTCCCTTTTTGATTCAATCTCTCTTCATGTGAAAATAACGTTTTACAGATAATCATAATGTAAATGCACAAATATTGGTAAAACATTATTTTCTAATGATGATAGATTTAACCAAAAAGGGAAATAATTCACCAAGAGTGTCATTGTTATCTATCACATATGCTTCCTATTCTATCACTCATAGTTTTATTCATGAATGTATCTTCTCCAATTGATCTGATCCCAGGGGTACTGAAACTGTGTCCCTTTGTTTCTACCTCTATCCCAACACTCCCTACTTCCCTTGAGGGAATAATTGAGTAAAGGGTATGAAGGAAACAACAGAGTGAAATAATTATAGTGCCTCTACATTCAGATCGTTTAGAGGATAAGAAGTCATGGGTAAACCTATGAATTTACCCATGAACTCCTCTCCTCCAAACAGTCTGAAATCAGGGGCATTGAAATTATTTCACTTCATCATCACCGTAATCCCCTTTGTTACCTACTTCCATCATTCCCCCTTTTCATACATCCATTTCCCTAAATGTAAATTAATAGTAATTTAAAAAAATTAGCAGAAATTAGAAAAAATTAGAGGTAATTAGATAGAATTGAAAATATTTACATGTAATTTATAATTTTTGTATTTTTCTAATTTTTTGGATCATCTATTCCTTATATCAGATTAATCCTAAGAAATATTTTTATTTTCTATTTTTTAGAAAAATATGGAACAAGTAGATATTAATCTTTATTACAAGATCCCTATTGGATAAATCATCACAGTAATCCAAACAGTTCTGGTATAAATCATGTATATATTGAGGGTGCCGAAGAATTTTTATCATTTGAATTATTAAACTAAACTTTTTTTCAGAATGGAAAATTAAGTATCCATGTATGAAATGTGATATGAGGATATTTGAAACATTTGAAAACATTAGGGGTGATCTATTGCATTTTTATTTTCAGAAAGATAATATTTTTTGGTATTAACATAGTGAACATTGTTCTAGAGAAGATACTAATAATTTGGTTTTAGATCCATCATGGTTTCAAACTTTAGTGCATGAGATTACTAGTATTTCTTTTCAAAAAACAGAAAATCATAATGGTAATGATTTAACTCCTAAGTTAGAACCATCTTTATTTTATGAGTTACTGAAGTCTATTGAGGATTCCTTATATCCGGGTTATTGGTTAAGAAAATTTGAAGTAGTTATAAAATTAATAGCTATTAAATAAGCTAATGGAATGTCAAATATCTATTTTTTATTAGATATTATCTTTCATTATACCACTATTACCCGAAGGAAATGTTTTGCCTATAAATTTCTATGAGAGTAAGAGGCTAGTTTGTAATTTGGGTCTTGGTTATCAGAAGATTAATGCATGTTAAAATGATTTCATATTATATTATATTGAAAATGATTCATTAGTCAGTTTTCCTATATGTGGAAAATCAAGGTATAAAGTGACTCAATAAGGGAAGTTTGGATTGGTTCCCATTAAATAGTTATGGTAATTCCCACTTACACCTAGAGTACATCATTTATTTATATCTCAAAACACAACATCATTGATATCATGGAATAAATCCAACATTTCAACTAATAAAAGATTAAATCATAATTATAATGGTGATTCATGGAAATAGTTTGACTAAGTATATCTGTATGTTTATTTATAAGTATTTAATGTGAAATTAAATCTTTTTATTGATGGTTTCTATCTATTTGGTTCTTACAGTATTCAATATTATTTTTGGACTATATTTATAACTTCGAACAACATACCTACTTGGGTGTTGATGAATGATCCATATATATATTTTGAAATTATTAATTTTAGGACATCTAAAAAAAATATTATGTTTATTTGAAGACATTGATTGATGAGTTAAATTTATTATAGAGTAACGGTGTAAGCACATATGATGTTTCTATGAAACATAATTTCCTAATGAAAGCTATATTAATGTAGAAAATTATCGACTTCCTAGAGCATGAAATGTTATCTAGCTGGAATACACATGATCCAAAATCATGGCTGTACCATATGAGTGATAGAAAAGCATTTATGCTCATAAATAGAATAAAACCTTGTTTTTCAACTATCATCACAAATTTATTCCTACTGATCATCCTTTCTAAAGGAACATAAATCATTTCAGAAAAAGTACAATTGAAAGAGATGAACCACCAAAAATGATCTTAAGTATTGAGTTAAAATATATTATCTATTCATTACCTCCCATTACCTTTGGACTAATTATAAACTAATAAAAATAGATGTCTTTGGGAAAGATCACAATTGGATAAAATGGAGTATTTTTGGAGATCTACCATATTGGTTTGATTATTTGGTATTTCACATGTTTTATATCATGAATATTGAGAAGAAATGTTTTGATAATATATTTTATACAATTTTTGACATTCCTAGTAAGACTAAAGATAAAGTAAAGGCACAATTAGATCTTTCCCAAATTTTCAAGTGACTAGAACCTGAGTTGTTTGAAAATGATAGATCATAGATTTTAATAAATAAAAATCATATTATATAGTTTCAAAATATAATTGTTTATTATTTTTTTAGTGGATTATGGATTTGAGGCTACTAGATGGTTAGGTTTCCAAATTGACTATATGTGTTAGAAACAATCATATTACCAGATAAAAAATTCATGATTATCATGTTATAATGGAAAGACTTATACTGATTAGATTTATAGGTTTGTTGAATTATTCTACTTTGGATGTACTAATAAAAATATCATATGTTTTTTGTGACATTTTTGTGTTGTCAACAGACAATGATTCACTCAGTAGATTGAAAAATGATGTTGTTTTATTTTTATGTAAAATTGATTTTTTTCGCCAATTTTGTTTGATTTAATGTAAAATTTGATATTACATTTTCCACATGAAAAAAATATGGAGGGATGATACAATTCCAATGGATGTACCCATATGAGAGATGCATGCATAAATCGAAGAAAAAGTCATATAACAAAGCATTAGTTGAAGGGTCAATTGTAGAAGCTTATTTGTAGGAGGAACTTTCTCTTTTCTGCTCCCATTATTTACAACCCAAATATCTTTTAAAACATAATTTATTGGTCCATAATGAGGGAAATTTTGATAAAGAAATGAACATTCAATTATCATTTTTTAATCAGCATGAACATGGATTTGGTGGAGTTTATAAATGATGGATTTCAGATGATGAACATCACATGGATCATAAATATGTTCTTATCGACTATGAAGTAATGACATGATTTGTACAATGATTTATACTATAACCTATTATTTATATTTTTTTAAAATTAAATTAAATTAATATAATTTTATTTTTAGATTATACGATTATTATATCAATAAATAGTTTCCATAAATTACACGAACTTCTCTTGAAGAACATCATAAAAGTAATTTTTCCTACTGGTTTCAAAGATAGGTAAAGTAAATTGTTTATGGTTTAACATACGAAATCAATTTACTGTTTTTTATATTATCAATTATTTTAAAAATTTTTAGGTATTGAAACATGCCAATAAAATTGATAATCGATTGTTTTTATTGAGTAACCCACTATCCAAAATGGTTAAATCTTATAATTATTATGTGGTAAATGGTTTTTGATTTCATACACATGCATATAGTGAATAAAAAAACAATGAATAGAGGTGTTTTATTAAGAGGATCTCATCATAGAGAAAATAAAGTTGACTTTTATGGCATTCTGGATGAAATAACTATGCTATGTTATCAAGGATATAATCTGTAATGATTTTTAAATTCCATTGGGTTGATACCGATAGATTCTTTCATGTTCAACTACAGCATGAAATCATTAACATTAAATATAAAATATTTCTTGTAGTAAATGATCCATTTTTTTGGGTCATTAAGAACATCAAATTTATTATGAAAATTATTGTGTTACCTCATGAGATTTAACTGATTAGTAGAGCATTATAAAAGTTAAATATTGTAAAAATAAATTTATACAAAGTGAACATGGTTCAGCTGAAGTGAAAGGAATTGAATTTTTTTAAGAGATAACTCCAAATACATTTTTCCACAAAGAGGCAAAAACATTGACAATGACATGCCATAGATACGGTTTATGGTGATGATGATATTGATGATGTAATAAATGAATTTTAAATAAGAAGATATGATGAAGCTAAAGCTCTTATGTAAATTGATGATAATAAAGAGGAAGATGAAGATATCGACACTGTTATATATGAATATGAGTATGAAGATGAATAATGGCACAATTACATGCTGGTTATAGTCATAATTAATATATATGTAATAATATTTTTCAATTATTTCCTGATGATTGTTTTTCATGTTTCAGATAGCTAAAGATAATTTATTTGGGATTTTCTATATCCTCGAGGAGGCTATGATTCTTGGTGTAACATCTTGGGTTTTTGGAGCAAGTTGAAATCTTCACCCATTTTGATTTTTTGGAGTTTGGTGGGTAGAAAAACTCATTTTTTTTGTTTATAAGAACATAATTTTGAGAGTTTTCTTAACCCAAGAAATTATTTTTCGATGATTTTATAGGATTTAAAAATTAATTGGTGTTTTGGTTGGGTTTTGGGTGAGTTGAATACTGAAAACCCAAGTTTCTAGGGTGCGAATACAAGGGCACACAATTTTGATAAATTGTGCAGCCTCTTAGTAGAAACCATGTGGTCATCCAGGCCTACTGGACATGGTTTTTCAAACTATTCTAGAGATGATACATGACCATTAATCTATGGATTCAATTTTTGAACGATGTCTCATGCACAATTTGGAAAACTATGCGCATGAATTGAGTGAGCCTGGAGGCTTAGGAAGTGGGTGTCGCACAATTACCGCACAGTTTGAAAAAATGTGCGAGCTAACCATGTGTCCCATTAAAAGTGTGAAAATACAAAATACCTTTTCCCCCTTTTATTCTTTCTTCCTCATATTTTATCCTCCCTCACCTATGTATAGCAGATGATAACCCTCCTTCTCCTAATCCTATAGATTTTTTGCTATATTCCTTATCCAGTCTCTGTTTATTGATCTATCTATGACATTGGATGTGTATCAGTAAGGCTCTAACTCCTCTTACATATATTTTCTTTTACTCTCTCCATAGAGATCGGTAAATCCACATGAGCCAATTTAACCTATTTTCAGGTAATTCATATAAAATGCTAATTTATTCCAAATCAATTTGAGTTAGAGGATAAGATCTGATATAAAATCATATAATACCATGAGGTAGGTGGTTCTCATATTTCTCAATGTTTTTCCAGTTGTTTTTGGGGTGTAGATTTGAGCGCGCCATTGGATAGATTGAACAAGATCCAAATTAATTAACACCTTACCTTTAAATTAATTGTGAAACCATATGGGTGCATCTAGAAATTACCATGAAATTTCTTCGATGATTGAGCTATGTATGGGGCTTGATACCACTTGTAATGTTAGGAAAAGTGTGTTATTTATATCAAATTTAATAGTTTTTATTATATAAATTGCTTGTGATTAGTTCTATGGGAACTGGACAGGATCGAACCAAGGATCGAGGTAGCTTTGGATGTCTAGTTGAGGTGATCTAACCATCAGGCTGGCTGTGGAATAAGATATATATATATATATATATATATTTATATTTGGGTGATGTCGATCACACGTTGGGTGACTCAGTCATCAGATTGAGGTGGTAAGGACATCAATCTACAGTCGAGGATCATGTGATATTGGATAGTGATTTCCATCATGTTGAGTGACATAGTTGTAGGGGAATTATGTGCCAGATGATGTGGCTTAGAAGTTTATTTGGTAATTGTCACTCACTCGTATTGTCCAATTCACTATTTAGAGTCGTGCTCACCTAGTATGAATCATATAATGATGTGGTATTAACCACTCATGTGTGTAGAATCTTCCTTTATATGCATCTTAGAAAATTGTTTATAGGTGATTGTCATAGAAATCCATGGGGATAGTGAGGATCCATTGGTTGATAGTGTTAAGAATATCATTTGGGGGATAAAGCTTTTCATGATTGAGGCCATTGGGCCGTGAAAATTTAGGAGTATAGACATCACCGTTACTCATGATTTCGACTGTTGATCCGATGGTGATACTATTTGTAGGATAACTATCACTGTTCCTTAGACACTAGGCTTTTAGTCAATGGGGTTTCTTATGATATGATGTCTAAGAGACCAAGAACTAATTATTGGGCATGTCTTAGGGATGTTAGTTACTTTATTTAGATACAAGGTGTCAGTTGGAACATGGTGTTAGGATTCTATTACAAGGGGTTCCTAATGGATCTCTAGATTTCTATACATTAGAGGATACCTTGGGCAATATGATAAGGATCCTCTTAGTGAAATTTATACTGACATTATCTGAAGAAGGTGATTGATTACTTGTGGCTATTTATCACAAGGGAAACAAGTTATATTATATGTAGTTATTTTTTTATTAATTTCTAGGATACACCTGCTTATTCACAGATATAGGATAGGAACACATTGGTGGTGGCCTACTGAGATTCTTTATCACAGCCCTCACGGACCCTTTGGGACTCATGTAGATTTTATGGCTTTGCGATCAAGTAAAGGTTTGGGCCTAGGAGATGGATCTTAGTGGTTGAGTTTTCATGGGAAGTCAAGGAACCATTGATTCTTTCCTCAACCAGAGATTATCTTTTTTTTTATTTTTATATCAGCATGATACTTATATTTATATAATAAAGTCGTCCATTGGTGATCCTTATTTTTATTGCCTTGTATGACCTATTTTGGATGAATGTTTTAAAAATGGTATCATGTGATGTTATATTTCTGAAAATGGTTAATTTAAGCTTGTTATTTAGTTATTTCTATTATTGCTTGTATTTCCATAATGGCTGGGTTACTGGTCCAGTGTCTGTTGGTCTTCTTTTCCACTTTTTATTATGTATTATACCATTAATATATCATCACAAGAGGTTATAGTCTCCTCACCATCACCTCTTTACACCCTCATTTCTAGTCGATAACCATTGGTGTATGGGGAGGCGTGCTTAAGTCCTAGTGACACACCATCCCTGAGCATTGTTCAGGTGGAAAGATGGTATGTGGATCTAAAAATGGTATCAAAGGGGTTATTTTACCTCTCTTCAGGTATTACTATTTGGGATATATTAGATCATAGATTAGGATTCTGTGAGGACTAGGTTCAGAGCCTATGTTTGGGCGACTACCACCCCATGTATGGGGGGCATACCAATTTTCTAGGGGTGTAAATTGCTATTTTTGTTTGTTCATTTTATAGTTGATTTGATTTCCACCTCGAGTGGGGAACTCAGATGTGATTTTTACCTATTATTATGTGTGTGATCCTTGGCCTGGTACAAAAAGGAAATATATGTGGATCCATGGCCTGATATGGAAATGGATATTCATTATGATTTCTTATTAGGTGAATAGGATCTTTAAATATAATATATATATATATATAATATATATATATATGTGCATGTTCTTTGATATTATGCTTATGATTTTCATTAGGTGCCTATATTGTGATAAGAGGGGTTGAGTTTTTTAAATTTTCAACAAAGGAATCTATGTAGTGTTTTCCTACCTAGCCTCTCTTTGGTGGGTTTTTACATAACTAACCTAGGAATGTGGACTTAGTGAAATCTTTGTGATTGACATGTCGATCAAAAATTGATTTTTTTATTAAATATTAAAGAGGGAAGAAAACCCTCCCACAAAGACAAGCACTCAAGGAGGTATAAAGTGATGAATCCCAAGGGAATCCCCTTGAAAAAACCCATTACATTCTCGAGGTAATGATCCCACATTAGAAAACACAAAAAAGGGTTCCTCCAGGCTACTCCCCCTAGAAAGAGCATCCGCTGCAAAGTTGGCCTCTCTTGGGATATGTCGCACAGAACACCCATTATCGATTTCCACGATGAAACTTCAAATAAGGTAGATCAAGATCCAAGATGGCTCCACTTTCCCTTGCAAGGCTTGGATCAACACCTCAGAACACGACTCTAGTTCTGAGTACACCAACGAGAATATTCTGCACATCATGAGACTAGAATGCAGTGCCCTTACTTATGATCCCAAGGTATTTCCCAGTCCATAAAAGCTAATAAATGCAAAAATGATTGATCTATTCCTATCCCGCACCAAACCACCCCCGTGCATCTATCATTATAAGAGCGATCCATCAAAATTTAATTTGAAACAGTTCCACAGGGGATGCCATCTAACCCAAAATCCTTGGGAGCTAGGATAGTCCACTGGTCTATTCAGAAGACTGCAAAGGAGAGTAGAATGTTTTCCACCCTTTATCAATGAGCCTAAATCATGTAGCAGGCCCTTAATATTCATCTATAGAAGACCAACTGGTTCTTGAACCTCCACTTAAGATTTATTTCATGCCTCCTATATCATCCAGAAAATCACTGTTACATCGATATTACGAATCTTGGTTTCCATTCCATGGGGTTATGAACCCACAAACCAGCTCGTGAGGAAGTCCTGCATGAATGTTCATGATTAATTTAAGCTACCACATTTATCCATGATAGAACAAAGACCAACATCCCAATCACTCCTAAGAAACAAGTGCACCACTGATTCTGACTAGAAATTGGAGAAACAGAAGCAGTACAAAGCCAAAATGATTCATTTTTTTATATTATCGTCCATTGGAAGAGCTAGGTTACTCTCTATAGAAAAGAAAAAACATCTTCGTGGGAACCTCCTTAAACCATAAACAAAACACCCGCTCATCCCTATCTTCTCTCTGTCGAATCAAACCACTATAATCCTAGCCATTGAAATACCCTGATCGAGACTTGGTGAAACAAAATCGATTGCCCTCCTCAGAAAACACTACTTCTTTGAAAAGATACATATGTTCCTTGCTCAGAGTGGCTTCAATCATCCTAGGGTGATGACTAGAATCTCTTACCGACATATCAGGCCTTGGAAATTTTGGGAAAAAGAGTTTCTCCCCAGCCCAATTTTCTCTCCAAAGGTTGATATCCCGTTGCCCCAGCACCCACCGAGAAGACTCCTATATGGCTTCAAGATGGACCGCCACAGATTTCCCCAGCCTGGAAAATTTCTTATTTTCCTAGTCCTCCCAGTTATTTCCATATTTAATTATCATAGTCTTGGCCCACATTGATTTTCCAAACATAAAATCCCATTCAATTTGTGCCTACATGTACTTCATGGAAACTGAGATATCCCTAAGGTTAACACTTTCTTCCTCCACCGGTTTTACCATCCAATACCAAGCATCCTAATGGGATCTTCCCGTAAAGTTGGAATCCTAGAGAAACCTACTTATCAGATTATCCATTGAGACAATAAAACCTTTATGTGGGGGGGATAATGGACATGACATGCATTGGAATAGAAGAAATCACACTGTTAATCAGAGCCACCTGGACCCTGACGGAGAGAAACCTGTTCTTCTTGTCGAGGATCCTTCTAATAATTCTATTCATGATACCTTCAAAGAGGATCTTTTTCAACCAACTGTTAGATATGTTAACCCCAAGATAGATCATTTTAAATTGTTTCTACTACATCCCTAGAATGTGTTGTATGGTTCAAATCCTTCTGCTTGGACGTTTATTAGAAACAAAAACATTGCTCTTCTCAGAGTTCAATTTTTTCATGTGATAAGTGATATATATGTATGGTCTTGGATCTTATAGGAGTAGGAATGGATGATGATATGGGGTGATTTTCATCACTAGATTGGGTGGTGTAGTCGTTAGTTTAAGGCGACATGTTTCGTCAGGACGGGTAAGACCCGAGGCATATGGGGGTGATCTATTTAAAATGTCAATAAAGGAAGATAAATAGTATATTCATGCCTAGAATTATTTGAAGGTATCTTACTCAGATAACTCATATTGAAGTTTTATTCCTGGATATGATGTGGGTAGGTGAGGGGCCATGAGGCTTGATTTATATGTGATACCTAGATCTGATATGAGTGGGTAAGGGGCCAAGAGGTCAGATGTCGCGTGACACAGTTGCGGTGGGGGAGAGTAAGGGTAGTGAGTTTGTGCTGTTTGTTACTGTTTTCCCTATAAGCATTATAAATATATGTTATATGGGACATCTAACCATGGTATTGGTATTTAGTGGGATGACACCTAGACGGGCTCCAATAGAGCGCCAGGCAGGTGATGTTTTGGTTCCATAAGAGTGCACACAGGTTGATATCCTTGAGGGTTAGGATGAGGCCCATGAGGGTTAGGCATATCATGATCCACAGGTACATTCTCAAGTACAAGATCCAGTGTAAGTGGGGGTAGTCAACATATTTGATAGCCTTAGGGATTTGGCTTGACGAGAAATTCATAGTGATCCTGGTATGTGTTATCTAGGGTATTAATGGGGGGGATCAGGTAGTAGAGAATTCTATTGAATACCTGACTTGGGAGTTTCAGTTGTAGAACACACCGCTATTTCAAGGTGAGGGTGGACCATAAGTGGATAAGAACTATATCAACTCTATGTAGATGATCTTAGAGTATTTTGAGACACCCTGAGGTCAGAGGGTGAATTTGGATACATACATGCTCATGAGACCAACTAAGCCCTAGTGGGACATGAAGGTTCAGGCGGGCAGACATGAGGGACTGGCCTAAAAGGACTTTCAGGATAGGTTCTTCAAGAACTACTTCCCAAAGATGATGAGGGCGGAGAGATCTTGGGAGGTATTGAGGCTACTGTATGGAGACATGTCCACCATGGATTATGTAGTAACATACATTGAGTTTCTCGTTTCACACTTGGTATGGTAGGCGATGACACCTTGAGGGTGAGGAATTTAGAGGATGATTTACAGAATGCAATTAGGGTGTAGGTAAACATATTTAGGTTGGAATTATTCTTATAGTTGGTGAATTTGGCGTTCATAGCCGATTGAAATTTGATGGACCAATCATACTTGAGCCAGGTGATAACTTCAGGTGATTTTAACAGTGACACTTTAGATAATAGAAAGTGTGGACAAGATGAGTTGTAATAGGCAAGTCAGGCCAGAGTCTCAAGAAGACCACTGAGGAGTGGGTTATTGATGGTGTGCTTCTAGTGTGGGAAATAAGGAGATGTGTGGACTCAGTGTGATTGGGTGATGAAGGAGTGACGAGTATGCAGTCGGGTCAAGCATCTCGAGAGGTTATTGATGAGGACTTCTAAGAAAACCAGTATTTAGGGACTAGGGTAGACTCATGGTTCTAGGATTAGAAAAGGATTGGTACTAGGAGTTGTTAATCATTATTTAGCTGTATATGGTGGTCCTGGAAGAGATAGCAGGACCCAGCAGTGGGGTTAGTGGCTAGTGGTCGGTGCACCACCATAGGGAGGCCATGTCTCAAGTAGTCGAGCTTCAAGATAGGTGCACCAAGTAGAGCTTCCAGGTGCATAGTAGGTTGGGGAGATGGTTATGGTTAGAGGTACTTTGTGGGCATGACCATTGCCATTTTTGTTTTATTTTGGCATAGACCTTGTGTAGGCATGTCCGTTTTGGGTGCACGAGGTGAATGGGATATATTTATGGACTAACTAGACATTGGTTAGCAGGTTGATATTATCTCGAATGCATTATATATATATATATATATTAGGTGTGTGGAACTAGGATTTATATGTTGTAATTGATGGATACATGTATTGATGAGGTGTTTAGGAATTTCTGCATCATTATGATGTGGTATCCATATGAGGTGTGAGGCACCAGGACTTTGTATGGGTATATGTTGAGATGAGGGACCCCATAGGTGCCATGTGAGGCATGGGAATGAGGTGGGAATCTGACGAGATAAGGAACATGATGGGTGTTAGGTATGAAACATGCACACCTGATGAGGTGCATAAGTGATGATGCATCATAGGAGTAATTTTTATTCTATGGATGGTCAAAGTACCATAAGTTTTATTTGAGTTTTGGGTGAAGATGCGACCTGGGTAGGTAACTCTTAAGGTGGGGAGAACCATGAGGGAGTTTACCTATGAATTGATGATTGGGGTAGTCCAGGTTAATTGTATAGATATGGGTATGTTCAGTACCATCTCATATTAATATTTTATTTCTCAAGGATGAGCTATATTAAGGTGGGGAGATTGTAATATCCTGGGTTTTTTGGAGCTGGATGAAATCCTCACCTGTTTTGATTTTTTGGAGTTTGGTGGCTATAAAAACTATTTTCTTGTTTATAAAAATGTAATTACCAAAGTTTAATTAACCAAGTACCTTATTTTTGGATGGTTTTAGAGGTTTGTAAAATTACTTGGTGTTTTTGTTAGGTTTTGGGTGCGTCGGATGCCGAAAACCCAAGTTTCCAGGGTGTGCAGACCGAGGAATACAATTTTGATAAATTGTGAGGCCTCACGGGAGAAACCAATCATTCCTAAAGGTCTACTGGACATAGTTTTTCAAACCATGCTATAGGGGATTCATGGTCATGTGACCATGTCTGCAATTTTTTACAGAGGGATCAAACACAGTTGGAACACAATTTGGAAAACCGTGTGCATGAAGTGTGTGAGCCTGGATCCTTGGGCAGTGGATGTCACACGATCTCTACATGGTTTGGAAAATTGTGTGATCTAAACAAAAGTCCCATTAAAATAGTGAAAATACAAAAATAACCCCACCCACTTTTATTCTTTCTTCTTTCTCTTTTCTCCTCCCTCACCCACACACAGTAAAAGAGAACCATCCTTCTCCCCCCCTCTAGATTTTGAGCTGGATTCCTTATTCAGGATCCATTTCTTGATCTGTCTATGAAATTGGATATATATTGGTAAGAATAAAAATCCTCTTTCTTCTATTTTACTTTTCTCTCACCATACAGAGTGGTAAATCTATGCAAGATTATTTACCCTATTTACATCTAAAACACTGATTTTTTCTAAATTAGTTCAAGTTAGATGCTAGGATAGGATGTGTGAGTGTCTATGACCATGAGGTAGGTGGTTCTAATATTTCTAAATGATTTTGCAGTTGTTTGGGGGGTACATATTTGAGCATTCCATTAGATAGATTGATCAAGACCCAAATTAATTAACTCCTTGGCTTTAAATTATTTATGAGACCATATGGGATGACTCTAGGAATTCCCACGACATTGATTCCATAGCCATGATGGGTATGGGGATTGAGACCACTTTAAAAGTTATTCTGGGTGTGTTATTTATATTAAATTGAATTGTTTTTATTATATAAATTGATTGTGATGAGTTCTATGGGAACTGGATGGGATTAGCCCAAGTATTGAGGTAGCGTTGGATATATTGTTGAGTAAATGTAATCTTTAGGCTAAGAATAGACCGATATACATATATATATGGGTGATGTTGATCACAAGTTAGGTGACTCGGTCATAGGTTTGAGGTGGTGAGGCCATCAGGCCATGTGCGAGATTCATGTGATATTGGATGGCGATGGCCATCAAGTTGATAACTATATTCATAGGGGAACGAGGTGTAGAATGATGTGTATTAGGGATTTATTTAGTGATTTTCAATCACCCATGTTGTAAAATTCACCATTTAGAGTCGTTTTCACATAGTATGAATTAGATGATGAGGTGGTATTGACCACTTGTGTGGTTATATTCCTCCGTTAGATGCATCTTAGGGAATTGAATAGAGGTGTTTTTCATAGAAATACATGGGGATGATTAAGAGACATCAGTTGATAGTGTTGTGACTATTGGTTGGCGGATGAAACTTGTCGTTCTTGAGGCCATTGGGGCAAGACTATTTGGGAAAATGGACATCACCATTCATTGAGATGTCGACTATTGAGCCAATGATGATACTATTTTTAGGAGAGATATCGATGTGCCTCGAACATCAAGCTTTGATTCAATGAGGTTTCTTATTAGTAGAGTTCTGAGGGACTATGTATTTATTATTAGGAATGCCTCCGAGACTTTGATTACTTGATTTGGAAACGAGGTGCTAGTTGGCACAAGGTTCCAGGATTCTATTACAGGAGGTGACTAAAGGCTATTCAGCTTTCTATACATCACGAGATTCCTTTGGCTATATGATAAGAATCTTCTCAGCTATATTTATACCAACATTAGCTAAATTAAGTGATTGATTCCTTATGGTTATTGTGAAAAAGGGTAGAATGTTATATTATATACAGTGCTTTATTTATTTATTTTTAGTACACACCTACTTATTCAGATATGCAGGATAAGCACACATTGGTGGTGGCCTACTAAGATTCTTTATCACACCCTACACGGGATCTTTGGGACACATGCCGATTTTATGGATTTGAGATCAGCTAAAGGTTTGGGTTCATGGGCTAGATCTTAGTGGTTGATATTTCATGGGATGGAAGGAAAGGGACCTTTGGTTCTTACCTTAGTTAAAGTTAACCATTTTTTTCTTTCTATATTAGCATGCTACTTATATGTATATACTAAGGGTGGAAATTGGTGACCATTATGTTTTTTACTTGTATAACATGTTTTGGATGAATGTTTTACAAATGTTATCTCATAATGTAATATTTATTTATGTGGTTAATTTGAGATTGTTGTTTAGTTATTACTGCTATTTCTTATGCTTTTGGCATGGGTGGGTTTCTATTCCTATTTCTGTTGGTCTTATTTTCTGCTACTTATTATGTATTATACCATTATTATATCATCAATAGAGAGTATAATCTCCCAACTATCACCTATTTACACCCTTACTTCTAGTTGGAAGCCTTTGGCATACTAGGAGGTGTGCTTAAGGCCCAGTGGAACACCGATCTTGAGCACTGTTCAGGTGGAAAGATGGGTTGAGGCGCTACAAATAGTGATAAGCCTGATGCTTCATCATCAGAAACTCTAGTTTATGGCAGTTTATCGTCAACTCAAATGGGTCATGGTATTACATGATTGATGATTCTTGACCCTATTACCGAGCAACGTCCACATCTTGATTTCGATCCATGCATGTGAATGTATATTTAGTTGTGTATTTTAGTTAAATATCATCACTTTATTTATGTACTATTTTTTGATTATTTTTTCTATTTTCACTCATTTTTTTCATATAACTATTAGAAAATAGAGTGGTATTCTGTAGAATTATTTTTATAGAGCATAGGTGATGTGGGATCAGATTTCCATTGATGTTCAACACTAAATTTTTGATCACCTGATGGTATATAAATAAATAATAGTTATTTTAAAATTTATTTAATTATTAACTTTCTATTATTAATTATTTTTATGGTTCATGGTATCCCATTAAGGATAGCATAAGGACCTCTATTTGAGAGGATTGGGAGGCCTGTATGCATGAACATTGTCATCAGTTTTTTTACAATCTCAGGAAGAAATCCACTGAGCAAGATCAGTCTTGATACAGTCATTGTCCCAATTACATCTCATATTAGGTTTGAGATGGATTGTTCTCATACTATTTGGGAGCTAGTTTTCAAAGGAGATCATCATCAGGTTGACAAAACTAAGGGAAATAGAAGGTCATACATAGAGTTGGTAGTCAGTCAAAATGGCCCAAAGGCCTTCATTTTTTTTATTTTTTATAATACACCTTTGAAGGGGTGAGGCGGAACCCTTAAAAGTCCTGAAGGCTTAGAGACAATTACATGAACCGTAGGTCTTAGAGGGAATCACCCAGACAAGACAACTTGGAACTTCTCCTCCCCAGCATATGTCATGATATTAGCACTCCACCTTCGCAGGGCTGGTCAGCTAGCTATTCTATGCAAACCTGCACAGGCCCGATACCAATGAAAAAGACATATCCTCTCATTCATCCAATTATGGTTAGCTCTACTCCAGTGAATGCTCCTCCTCTGAATCATCCTATGAATACTTTTCCCTTGTAGTCTGACTGGTATATATGCATTTCATGCGGCCCGAAGGCCTTGGGTTGGCCCAAAGGCCTTAAGAATCAACTGGCCCAAAGGCCTTGGGTGGCCCGAAAGCCTTGTAGGACCCAAGGACCAAACCGGTGGCCCAAAGGACCAAATGGATGAATAGTTATTAATGCTATAGTATTGAACAATACCTACTAAAGTGCATACTACAATGCTTGCTACAATACCCTGGAAATACGCCTCCACTCGGATTTGATCTTGGGTGTCTTGGATTCACCTACCGAACAGTACCTGCTACAGTGCTCGAAAATACACCTCCACCCGGATTTGATCTTAGGTATCTTGGTAGTCATATATTCAGTACTCATCAATGAAATATGGTAAGTAATTTTTTTAATAATTTATATAAATTTAAATGAAAACGGTTTATTTTATGTTCATATAGGAATTTGAGTATCTTGACATTATAGAGTTCGATGTTTATAAGAAGATGTACACTGATCCTATCATTGTAGAGATTACTAGTGGTTGAAACCATCAAATTGCGGCCAGTATAATGTGAAACAACATAATGAGAGTCAGTCCACCAGTGCAATAGGATTTGATGAAACAACATAGATGTAGGTGACTCTGTATGATTTTGAGAAAGGTGGAGTTGTTGGTATCGATTCTCAATTGACACCTAGAAGTTATTATGGTACTAATGCGTGGTCATCATCCAACTCAAGGGGAGCACATGGAGAGTCATCATCATCGACTATAGAGTATGAGGAGAATATACAAGCTTAGAGTAAGGTTATAGAGACCCTTTATAGGGATCATAAAGAGCCTCGTCGATAGCAGCAACAATAATAGGAGGAGAATCATCGATGATAGGAGAAGAATTGTGAGTAGATGATGGAGTACATGCGATGACTGACACATGTTATATGGATGTATTTCCCCCACTACCTCCTCAAGATGACCCTCCCCCTTTATAGTGATTTGATGTATTTTTTTGACACATTTATTATGATAATATTTGAATGAACATATTATGTGAAATATTGTTATTAATTCAAATGTCTATAGTTTTATATATTTCATTTTTTAAATTATTTTGATGTTTTTTATATTTTATAGTTTTATATTTTTTATATTATATATATTACTATTTTTATTTTTTAAGATTATTTGTGATGAGACTCTTTACCCATTGAAAATAATTATTTGCAACATAATACAAAATCCATAAAAAAAACTCACATAAATATAACCAGTGAAATTTTTTTTATGATAAAGGAATTACCCATCATATAGAACATTTTTCTATGATGGAACATAAAAAAATAGCATTTGTGACATGATCCCATCATAAAAAGACTATCTAAAATAATTTATTTTCTAATAGTGATGGTCTAATGAATAAACATTTATTAAATATTTTTATGATCGATAAAACTTGAATAAAATAATTTCTCATCCTTGAGAATAATATTTATTCCATTAATTAAATTTAAATAGAATTCATTGAAGATCAACATAAATACTTAGTGTATGAACCTCTAGGGTTATTTCCCATTGGCATTAGGTGGGTTTTCCAAAAGCTTAGGATTACTGTGTAGAAATGATTCAAGACACCCCATAGGAAGAACATAATGTTACATTGTCAATAAACACATACAAATTCTTACAATGTAACATAATCCCTTTGTCACAATATCTCATCAAGTAGGTTACACATACGCATCTTCAACCTATATGCTTGATATGTATGTCTTTATCTATATAAAATAAACATTTACTTACCCCAAGACTATGTAATTTAATGAGACAACTCCATTTCAATCAAAGGGATAAGATATTAAATTCTATAAATATAGAAGGGAAAAATCCTTCATCAACTTATCCATTAATAACATGTCACTTGTGATACACCCAACATACCCTACTTCCCATGAACATATGGAATCGTGGTTTTGATCAGTAAATCTAAGTTCACAATTCAAGACATGTATTAATGATAACATTAATGTCTATGGAACATTACACATGCTCATAGATAGGAATATATGATGACACATAAACATGAAAAATTCCTACTGGTGGTTTTGTTCTCATAATCTATCATATTAGATATTAAAATGTAAAAACTTCATGAGAAGAAGTCTCATCTACTTATGAGTACTCACACCCGATAGTCAACATATTATATTCCCCATCATAGAATTTTATCCAGCCGTAGAACTATATTTAAGATTATCATCATGGAATTTCAAGTTTCTCATCATAGCGAAGAAATTCTATGGCCTTACAAATATGAAAAATACTATAGGATACTATTACATCAAATTCATTCAAAACAATGAAAAATAATTAATAATATATTTTTATTAATATTCAAATATTGGAATATACATGTAATCCAAAGTACAAATAGTTGGTTTTAAAACACCAACTACAACAAACTCCCACTTGGACTAGGTCCGACTACCTATGAATTTTAGTCCACTAAACCTCACGTGATGATCATGTTTCTACTAATTTAAGTCTTTAGTTAATGGGTCCCCCACATCATCTTATATGGAAGTTATAATCACCACAAATTCACCACTTTGTGAAAAATACCTAAATATATAATACTTTAAAAGTATGTTCTTTTTCCACTGATGTGATATTGGATCCTTAGAAAGGGACACTACTATAATATTATCACAATAGAGTGTGATAAGATCTTTAATTATTGGTACCATTTCAAGATCTTGGATGGATTTATGAATCCAAACTTATTCTTTAGTTTCTTTAGAAGCCCCAATATACTCAGACTCTACTGTAGAATCTATGACCACATTCTATTTTGATATCTTCCAGATCACAACAACTCTATTGAGAGTGAATATGTATCCTATCTACAATTTCATATCATCTTGATCTGTTTAGAAACTATCATCTTCATATCCACTGATGACTAGTTCCTCATCTACTCCATATACTAGGAACAAATTCTCAACACACCTTAGATACTTAAGGATAGTCTTGACTTCCATCTAATAACGATCATCTAGGTTAGACTGATATATTCCTACAAAAATTAAGTAATAGGTGAGATAAAGTCTAGTACATAATATACCATACATTATTGACACAATCAATGACATGTATGAAATATTTATCATCCTTTTTATTTCCTCAGGTGTATGAGGAAACATTTTCCTAGAAAGTTGAATGTCATGTGACATTGGAAAAAATCCCCTCTTAGATTATTCTATACTAAATATCTTTAGTATCTTGTCAATATATTTTCCTTGACTTATGTTGAGCATCCTCTTGGATATATTACAATGGATCTTGATCCCAAGAATATATAATTCTTCACCTAATTCCTTCATGGAGAAGTATTTATTAAACCTGGCCTTAACAGAATATAAGGCTAGTATTTTTTTCTAATAAGTAATATGCCATCAACATATACTACTAAAACAAATTCACTCCCACTAAACTTCTTATAGATACAAGGCTCATATTCATTATTTATGAAAGAAAATTTCACTATAGCTTCATAAAACTAAACATTCTATGACATGGATTCTTATTTAAATCTATAAATATATTTTTGAAATTTACATGCCTTGTTGGAATCTTTTGGAGCCATAAAACCTCTATGTTTTTTCGTAAATACATATTATATAAGGTTCCCATTAAGTAAGGTTGTTTTGAAATCCATTTTCCAAATCTCATAGTCATGGTAATCTGTAATGGAAAGTAAAATTCTGATAAATTTTAGTATAGAATCCTTTGAAAAGGTTTCATCATAGTCTATGCATTGATAATGTTTAAACCTTCTTTGCAACCAGTTGTGACTTATAAATTATAAATTTTCCATCCATGTCTATTTTCTTCTTGAATAACTATTTAGAACCAATAGGATTTACATACTCTATAAGATATACCAAAATTTAGACTTGGTTTTTGGTACTTGAAATCCATTTTAGAATTCATAGCTTATTTCCATTTAATAACATCTTTTCCACTAACCACTTCCTTGTAGGTTACATGATCATTATTATAAAATAATAATGACTCACTAAACTTAGTGACTAGAAAACCATATTTTTCTGGTTCTCTAACTTCTCTTTCACTCTTATGCAATACCTGTGTCTCTGGAACTTCTTTTTCCATGGGGCTTTGTGAAATTTGTTCCTGTGCCAACTCTTATATACCTTGAGCCAATAATTCATCAATTTTTATCTATCTCCCATGATATTTTTTAGATATGTGATCTCTATTAGGGAATATGATGTGTCTTACCCCTATTACATTTTTGAATGGGACATATAGGTAATATCTCCCTATTTCCTTGGGGTATCCTATAATGGTACACTTTTGGATTAGGGTGAAAGTGTGTTTTCTAAATAGGAATTAACAAATAATTTCTAACCTAACACATATAAGTATGATGTCACTAGTTTCTTTCCACTCCAAAATTGGTACGAAATACCATATTTTACTTTAGTTGGCACTCAATTTAGTATGTATTCTATTGTTTGTAATGCGTATCCCCAAAATGGATAATGGATGACTTTTATGAATCATCATTGATCTCACTATGTTTAACAATGTGTGGTACCTCATTTTTATTACACCATTACATTGAGGTGTATAAGGATTATTTATTTGATATAGAATCCCAAACTCCTATTAATAATGAATTAATTCTTGATTAAGATATTCACCAATATGGTCTGAGATGAATTTCTTAATCTTCTTTCCACGATGGTTCTAAAATTCATTATTTTATCCCTTAAATCACTTAAAGTAATTTGACTTATAATTTTTCAATTATACCTATCCACATCTACTAAAACAATTATTAATGGTTATAAAGTATGATTATCCACCACCTTCTCCAATATGAAATGGTCTACACACATCAATATAAACTAATCCGAGAAGGTCCTTGGTCATTTCAATTTTTCTACTAAATAGGTCATTGGTCATTTTTACTTGTAAATATGGTCAATATAAACCAATTAGTTTTATTTCAAACGAATCTAAATATTTATATTGGTGTAATTTTTTTATAACATTTTTTATTTACATGAACTAGCTTGTGATTCCATAGTTGGGTGTGGTATGAGTCATGTAAAGTAGTTTAATTATCAATTTACATTACTTGATTTGTATAATCCAACAAATAAATACCATTAATTAAATATGAATTACCATAAAAAAATTACATCTTTATAAAATAAGAAACATTTATTATTTAAATTGAAAATAAATCCATCCGTATCATGTATGGATATATAAATAATATTTTTGGTAACAAATGACACTTAATAACAAGATTTTAAAACCAAGATCATTCACACTGTAAATGTAAGGTGGTAGTCCCTAATAGTCATGATAATAATTATGGATCCATTGAATTATCATAGTCCTCCCTCCCCTTAGTCAATATTCCTAAATCTACTTGGTTTCTACATTTGAATACATATTTTAACTCCACATGTTATATATAATACCCAATTTTTAGAAATAGATAAATTACACTTGATAAAAAATGCACATAAATCTTCCCCTTTCTTTTTTTACTGGGTGTAGTTTTTCTTCCCGTGACCCTTCTTTTCACATGTGAAATAGATATCACTCCACTACCTTTCTTTCACCTTGATGTTTCTCTTTTTGGAAGTGCGTTGTCTATAATATTTGGGCCCAGATCTCTTTGCCCATCCCTTCCTTTTATTCACCATAAGTATGGAATACTTTTCCTGCCTTATTTCTTTATAACTTGAAAAGGTAGAGTGGGTATACATGGGAAATAATTCTCAATGTTGTTAATATTTTAATTAATTAAAAAATCTAAATAATCTTTGAGTAAGTGATGTAATAAATATATCGACACATAGTTCATCAGGTGGTTTAAACCCTAGAACCTCTAGGATCTCAATGTAGCCAATAAGTTTGACTATGCGAGGTCCAGTTGGTGCACTTTTTCAAAGATCACTATGAAATAGGGACTTGTATATCTCAAACCATTACTATCTAACACTCTCCTGATATAGTCCATAGAAATTATGGAGGATACTATAAGTATCCTTGCCTTCATAAGACTTCATGAGTTCACTCGACATAAAATAAAGAATTAAACATTGATTTTAGACCACATAGATCAAGTGTTTATCATATATAGATAACTCTTCATAACATTAATCCTTTTTAGGTGGATCAATCAGTGAGGATTTTAGCATGTAATATTTACATTCATAGCACAACACTACTCGTAGGCATCTAAATAATTCCTAGAAGTTACTGCTTTTAAGAAGATGAAATTTCTCCAATATCGATCAGAAGGATAATGTATATGTAAAACATACAATTTTTCAAAAATTATAAAAGACAAGACTATTAGTAATTTAGTTGATTACAATTTATTTGAGACATAATAAATTTATTTTTTATTAAATATCCCACTATTTTATCAAGCCAAAATATCCCTCACCATTGAACTCAGAATTTATAGTTGCTTAGAAATTCTAGTGGAAAGGATCCATATACCCCTTCTCATAACCCAAGCATGGGTTCAATAAATTACTCAAAGGTATTTAGGTAGGAATGTATTTTTTAACTATGAGATTATAGCTCTTTGATCTGTTGAGTGGACTCCCCAATAAAAAAAATCCCAAATAAAATTTCCTCAACACTTTCCTCCAAGTTACATCTAGTCTAGCAATGGGTTAATTCTCTTAATGAAAATTGGTTAAGTCAACCCAAAAATTTCATATGAACTCAATGATAAAATTAAGTGTTCCAACATGGGTTGTTCAACACTTAGTTATATGACTTTCATTCCAAATCAAGTAATAGAAGGCTTAGTCTAACTTAACATTAGGTTGAGGTATTTTTTTATTATGCATAAATATTTTCATATTTTATCCTTTACATGTATTTTTAATATTAAGTAGGTTTTAATCAAGTGATTAACCATGTTATGATAAAATATATACATATGATTCATTTATTTAAATTCCATCTTCTCATATTTTTCTATTTATTTGTATGATCCTTGTCTTTCATCCATAAAATAAATAATGCATAAGATAGAAAATAAACAAAAAAATAAATGACCTGATCATGAGATTATCTAACTATTGATTTATTTAGCAGACAATAAATCAACTGATGGCCTAGGGGAAAAAATCATTTTTCTAGTTTTAGAATGAGTTGAACATTTCACTTGTCCATTTGTGTATCATGTGGATTGGTATCATCTTTGTTCTATTTTGAATCACCTCCACATTCCTTGGGATACTACTTTTATTACATGTATTTATAACTCAAACATAAGTGAGGGGAACCAAAATATTGGTTAATGGGAATTACATTAATAACTATGGGCATGCAGATCCTATATAATAAAGGAGGGAGGGTTGAATCACATGACATAATATTAATTTTAAAAACTAATAATTAAAAAACCAAGTAATAAATTAAATTAAATAAAAATAACACATACATAGGTCTTGGTCAAGCTCATGAATGGTCATACACATGTAATGAACATGAAAAAGTACACTGGTTAATATCCATTTATATTTTTTATTTATTATTAAGATAAATTTTATTTCATTAATTAATCAATCAACTAATTCCCTTTTATTTTAATGACCATATGAATTCTCTTGGAGATACCCGTCATAAATTAATTCATGGAAAATAAATATCATACCTAATAATTACATATAATTACATTAAATTAATTGAGAATTTATTAATTCTTTAAAAATTTTATCACATAGTAAATCACATTTGGTGTCAACAATGTAATTATATTTTAATATAAGAAGTAATTATTTTAAGGAAATTTAATTCTGTCCTTTATTGGTAGACTACATGATGTGTGCTTATAAGCTACACACAATGTTCCTCAATTTCTATGTTCCTAAGATAAATGTCTAAGGATTTAGTCAAAATAAAAAGATTATACTAACTAGCTATACACCCTATATCATACTTTCCATGGGTAAATGTAAACCACTGAAGGAATCAATGTGCTCTTTGGATACAGGGCCACATGACCAGTACTCCACCTACATGCCATGTGTCCACATAACCTACTGAATGACTCGATGTGTATTTTGGAAATGATAATTAATGAATTAAACTCCATTTAACAAAGATACACACCATGTGTTTCATTAATTACATAGGTTTTCATTCTCATTTGTTTAGAAACCTTGTATTTGACCACACGGTTAGTGTGAATTTCACCACTTAACCATGTAGACTACATGACATGTATGCTCACCACACACTATGTAATCTGACATGCCATGTTCTAGGTTGGATCATTCTACATGTGATATGCAATAAATGAACCTTGTGTAATAACTACTTTTTGTGTCGTTTATCCCACAACATGTCCAGGTGTGGTGCACATGAGTACATGGCATGTACTCCGACTACACATTGTGTAACTGAGTCTCATAGGCTATAATTCTTGGCACTTCCCAGTGACATCTCCGATCATTATTCATCTATTTTTTGTCCTTTATGAAATTAAAAATCTTGAAATAAGTAATTAAAATGTCAAAAACATGTTAATTAAACATTTAACTAAAGAAATAATAAACTAAAATGAAATATCTAACCACATTATGAATATAGATTAAAAATCAAATAAAAAATTATAAATTTAAAATTTTATCCCTATCATACCAGTTTAAGGTTATGAATGAAGCAGAAGCACCTAATGGGTTAATAAACATAAAGGTTTTGTCAGATTAGATATATCATTATCTAATTGTACAAGATGTAAATTTGATGACCAATGAGTTTTTTCCATTGAATATTGATATAGAAAATGATAGAACCTAGAGAGAGGGTCTTTTTCGTGTTAAATTTATAACTAAATTAATTTATATATGAATAAAATTTACCTTGTATTAGGAAATTTATTCAATGAAGATGTTATTGATCATCCCAAAAGCCTTTTCAGATTACCTTCATCACACTTGTATGATCCAAGTGTAGAATACCTCTAGTGGTGATCCACACACGCTTCTTTGATATTTTAATGTCATTTATTGATTGTTGGGTTCTAGCATGGTTGATCAATCAATTTTCATTTTTCATCTTGATCATTTCAAGATCCTTTAGGCTTTAAGGAGTTCTTCTCATTCTTGAGAAGATGAGAGAAGTAATAATAAAGTGAAAAGTAGATTATGGACAATGATTCTCAACTCTTGATTAACCATACACAATAGACATAACCATATATTTATAGAGTTAGGATTAAGATCAAAAATAATATTTAATTACACAAAGACCCTTAAATAATATAATAAACCATTCCTAACCCCATGCCACAAAAATATTAATAATAATATTATTTTTTAGAGTTCAATATCTGGCACAATGATAAATATTATATTACCAGCTTGTGAATTAATATTTATCACCAGAAATAATATTGGTATATTCTTTATTATCATTATTTATCAAATAACCGAATAAATATTTAATTAAATACTTATTCATAAATAAATATTCTATTCACATACTGGAGAAGAAATATTTATTAAATATTTAATAAATAAAATAAATATTCTATTCATAGTCTAGAGAATAAATATTTATTAAATATTTATGTGATTAATAAAACTTGAATAAAATTATTCCTTGATTTCAAGAATAATATTTATTCCATTAATTAATTTCAAATAGAATTTAATTGAGATCAATAGAAACACTTAGTGTGTGAACCACTAGTATTATTTCTCATTGGCATTAGACGGGATTTCTAAAAGTCCAAGCTTATTATCTAGAAACGAATCAAGGAACCGAAAGAAAGAACTTAATTTCGCAATGTAAAAAACCACATATGAACACTTAATGTATAATATAATCCCTTTTTCACAATATATCATCAAGAAGGTTACACATCTATGTCGTTAACCTATATAATTGGTATGTCTTTCTTTGACTATCTGAAATAAACACATCGATACACCATGAACACGTAATTTAATGTGATGGTTCTATTTTAATAAAATTACCAAGATATCCACTTCTATAATGATTTAAGTAATACATCATTCCTCAAATTATCAATTAATAACATGTCATTCATGATGAATCCAACATAACCTAATTCTTGAGAGCATATGGAGTCATGGTTTTGGTCAGTAAATATAAGTTCATGAGTCATGTCATGTATTAATGAAATTATAAAGTCTAAAAACCATTACAAATGCTCTAAGATAGGAATATCTGATGATACATAAACATGCAGAATTCCTACTAGTGGGTTTTTTCTCATAATCTACAGTATTGAAGATTACCAAGTGTGAACTTCATGAAAATAATTCTCATCATCTTATGAGTACTCACATATAACAGTCAACAAATTATGTGTCCCATCATAGAATGTTATCTGATCATAGAATTATATTTAATAATATCACCATGAAATTTTAATATTCTTATCATAGTGGGAAACTACTATGACATTATTAATGAAGAAGATACTCTAGATCATTATTACATTAAAGTCATGAATGTCAATAAACAATATGTAATAATATGTTTTTGTTAATATTCAAATATTTGAATATAAATTCAATCCAAAGTATAAAAAATTGGTTCTATAACACCAACTCCAATAGGGAATTTTTTGAAACACTTTGTTCTTTAATGTGAACTATAAGGTTGATAATTATTTTTAAACCAGACTGCTTCATTCTCTCTAGATGTGAAATTATTATTCATTCTTGTACATTTGTCTTTCAAATATGTTTTTACATTGATTATTAGGATTTATTCACTATTTCAACCCCTTAATGAGGGATATATCTATTTTTATAAAACATCGAACCATAAGCATCACCTGAAATAATATTTATCTTATTTGGGAATACTTATTATTCTAGTAACATACTTAATTAATTTTTGGCACTATACCCAACCATATTTAATCCCCCGCATTGTTCAACTAAAGTTATTTAGACATAATTTGGTGAAAAACACTTATGAAATTTTATTTATTCATATAGAATCATCTATTTTCCTTTAAATATCCCATTCACTTGTGATCCTTCCATCCTTATTTATTTTTCCAAATCATTAATTCAAATAATCAAACAATTTTTTGGAATTGTCTCAACCTATTTAGAATTTACACATGGTTTCTTGGGTGAATTATTTACCAAAATAGTCCTATTATTATCTTCTTGGATCATTCTTCTCATTTTTTATTACATACTACCTTTAAGACCTATATCTATGTATTGTTTTCATAATTCCATGGTGTGACCAATGTTACCAAAAAAAAATTGATTCTATTTGGCGAGACACCCTTTTTTATTCTTGGATTTCTTTTGGAAAAAATTCTTTAATGTTTATATCCCAAGGATATCTCACTTTTATTCCTTAAAAACTTCTTGGGAATATACTGGTTGTCACATTTCTTCAACTTCTTTCCCAAGGTTGCATGATCTTCATACATTAGTTTATGTGGTCTTCTCATTTATTTATTTTAGATTAATTCTTGTTTAGTTCACACAATCATGCCTCTTCATAATAACCACAATGAGTGTATATTCTATAATAGATCTTTAGATCGTCAAACCTATTTGTAGTAGACATATTCTTAATATGTGGATACAATATTCTCGCAGGATCTATCTCTCTCAAGGTATAATTTATTTGAGTTTTAGTTATCTAACTATTATGTTAATAATCCATTGATCCATATCAAAAATTATAGAAATACCATAAATATCATACAAACATTGGTTTCTTTCTATAGAGTATATACTATCTCAATTTTTCAAAATTGAAATCTTATAGTTTTTAGACATTTTTCTCCACTAATTGAGATTATTTTGTGGAATCCACTCATTTACTCAATTTTATACCCACCAATAAAATAATGATTGGATTATCAGCATTTTAACTTATCTAACTTTGTATAGTTTTTTTATTTTAAACCCAACCTATCTAGGAAAATAGTTTCAGTGCAATCAATAGATTTTGACATGGATGTACCTTTGGATTATTTCCTAAAGTGGATCTATTATATGATGAATCCCTTTATTTTTTGACAGTGAATAGATATATTTTGGAATAAGGTGACTTCTTATAAGTTCTATCTTTATCAATGTTTTTATTTGATTATTGATAAGACATAACTTTTGTTGCCTCTAACTTTTGAAATTGTATTTCAAGCTCTAAGAACTTCATATTGAGGATGGATTTAGAATACTCCATAATTTTTAATCTATCTTCACTTGATCTTTTGAATATAATCTTCATGAGTCTTGGTATTTTATTGTATCATAATATCAATCTATTTATTTCTATCCACTTTAACTTCAAGTTGAGTATATTTAACATCAATTCAAGACTTTCTATTCTTATCAAATGCTTGAATATTTTCTTCAAGATTTTTATTAGTCAAAAATTTATCTCCCCTTGATTTTTTCAAGGATTATTCTACTAGAAAACAATTTTCTTAATAAAATTTCAAGGATTTATCCTTGTAATAAATGAGTTTATGAGTTCTTTACACATTTGACATATTTTAGTCAATGCTTCTTTCAGGTTATTTCCTCCTTAATAAGTTATGTTTTTCATCATATAGTTTTTGGATAAATTTAAATATATAAATGATTACATCACTTGGAAATTTATTAAAGTGATCATTCACCTCATGGTAGAGTGTAAAAACCCAATATTATATTGTAAATTTTAATTAAATAAACAATTTGTTTAATAGATTTCTCTATATGAGACATAAAATTAATATGAAACTGTAATATGCTTAGACCAATAAAAACCACCCATTGAATTAGTGAGAATTTATAAGAGAAAATTCATTATGAAATATTTATAGAAATAAAATATTGGGTAATTTTAATATAAATGAAATTCAATTGGTATTTTAATACGCCACATCAAGATGGATCAAATTTTTTTGTAGAAATTTGAATTTTCATTACTGAAAGGGTCAAATCTTGAATCAAGACTCAAAATGGTGTTTCTAGAGTTGGAAAGTCTCAAAATTATGTTTTTAGATGAGGAATGATTCTAAAGAGGTATCCTGGGTGTTTAGTTAATCTTTGGAGGCTTTAGGTTATGTTTTAGGAGTTTTGGATATTTATTCCTAGGTTGCACAGTTTAAGAAAAACTGTGAGAAACCTTGATTCTCAAGAGGTTTTTAGTGCAATTTGAAACTGATCATGGTTCAATTTGATGGTTATATCACAATTTGAGGTAAATTATGGAATAAAAATGAGAAACTATATGATGATGTGGAGGTTCTGAGGCATGGTTCCTGAGTTGTGCACGATTTTATAAAAACTGTGGGTTGTGTTACAAAGGGGAGGCAGTGATGGAAGCACAATTAGAAAATGCTTTTTCTAAATTTGTGATAAAACTGTAGAAATATGAGGGTGTTGGATAGTAGGGGTGTGCACAGTTGGAACACAATTTGGCCGACTGTGTGGCCAAATCATGTGAGTGGATTGTCCTTGGACAGAGACAACCGCCCGATTGATGCATAGTTTGGAAAACCATGTGTCCAAACCATGAAGATTACAATATTTCATTAAAATGGGAAAATGAATAAAATTAATCTTGGGGTTTTATCTACTCCACAAACCTTTCTCCTCCCTTGGATTCATGATAACCAGGGGGTTCCTAAACCCATTCCTCTTCTTCTCATTGATTTTGGGGTGTGTTCATGGTGATTCTTTGACATTTGAGGTGAGTTATCCTCCTCAGGTGGTTTCATCTATTCTACTTCTAGTTTATCTATGATTTTGGAATTCTATGATTTAGGTTTATTGAATATTATAATCAACCATGGTTGAATCATCTAGTTCTCATGGGGCTTTTGGTCGGCTTGGGTGGTGGAGATCCTGAGATGGATTCCGTACTTGATTGCATGGAATTTCATCAAGGTGTGTTTCCATGGTGAATTTTACTAGGATTTTCCTAATTTTTAAATTTAATTGGTTTTCTAATTAATTTCGATTCCTAGGGATTTGGCCCAAAATTTTTTCGGGGTTATGTCGTGGGTCTTCAGTGAGTGGTTGGATTCAGTTTCAGTATGGCAATTTAAACCAGTGAGTTTCCCATCATTATTCCATCTTGGGTTTTGGTGAATTAATTAATAGTTGTTATAATTAATTAATAGTTGTTTTAGGTGTGATAATAGATCCAGGGTGGTGGTGAAAATCTTTTTTGGGTGCCAAGAGGTTTGGAAGATGCTCAGATATGACTTATTGAGGTCACCATGTTTGATAAACTTAAAGGAATCCTTCTCTATTGAGGTAGGTGGTCTAAGAGATTTACCCTTAGTCTCATTAATTGTTTGTGTAGGTTTTGGAAGTAGAGAAATCATGTGATGGGACATGTCAAACTATGATTTTTTCATGATCGATGATCAATATGAGATTTACACAATGATAAATTCCACTATCAATGTAATTAAATCAAAGAATATAGACAATGGATAAAATGTTGGAACCAAACCGTAGGATCATCACATATTATATATAATTAATTTAAGAAATTAAAGAATTAATTTGTGATAAATTATTTCTTTGTTGATGGATCTGATAAAAAATCAATGTTTTACAATCATTGCATTGTAGTAATCAAGAGTAGATTCCCTTTAGCGGTGATCCAAACGTGTTCCAAAAATCATCGAATGTCACTGTAGTAATCTCCAAGTGCTAACATGAAAGATCCTATCGCTTGTGTCATTTACCTTTGATAATCATGAGAATCAAATCAAAAGGATTTTCCTTGATCTATCTTTAATCAATAGTGTAAGTTGAATGAAGATCTCTATTTGTTCTTAGGATCATTCTTGGATAAGGGAGAACTCTAGGGAATCAAGAGGATTTTCCATATTCATTATGCACAAAAAATAAATGAATTGGCTCTCTTGAAAAATAATATATTCGAGTTTGTATAATTCTAGGGATTGAAATAAATAATTTCCCAAGTTCCCTTTATTATTAATTTAATCTCTATGCAACCCCATTTCTATAATAATAATAATATTATTATTTATCGACATTCTCTTAACTTGAAAATTAAACAAAATATTATATAATCAAATAATATTCAATATATATTATTTCTCAATGGACCTATAAAATTGATTTGAAAATCCTACAAAATATTCATCAGGCCTTGAATAATGAAATATATGTGATTGAGAAAACATGAATAATTATTAAACCACATAAGGTAATAATATTTATTCAACTATTTAAATAATAAATAATAATAAATTATTTAACTGATATTCTAGATACACTTAGTGTTTAACCCTCTAGGCCTTTTTTAGTCACATTAGGCGAAGCACCCTAAAGTCCAGGGTTATAATCTAGAAACATGACAAGGAACCAATATAGAAAGAAGTTAATAAAATAATGAAATAATACCTGATACAGATGCTTACTATGTAATATAATTCGTTTATCATAATATATATAATCAAGTAGGCTGTATATTGGTGACATAAACCTATGTGTTCGGCGTCTCTTTATTTGAATTTCTAAAAATCGAATTTTCCTATAGAACACAACATCCATGGATTTATTTAGGTTATATAATTTCCATCAAAGGGTTTGACATATCAAAATATATTAAATAAAAAAAGTAAAAAATACTTTCTTGCATTGTTAATTAATATAATATTACTCATGACGCACCCAACTTGTCCTACCTCACCACGAACATATGTCGTCATGGTTTTTCCAATACATAAAACTACGCAACATGTACTACTAATTAATAACAATATTAAATTCTAAGAATCAATACACATTTCCATATATAGGAACATCCAATGGAACATATAAATTAGGACTTCCTACTGGTGGTTCTCATTCTCATAATATCCTACACTAGATATTACCAAGGGTGTACACTATGAGAAGGTGACTCAAAGTACTATGAGTCTCTACCATTGATATCCTGAATCATTTTTGTCTTTAAATTTATTTAAAATGTCTATATAAAATTTATTTAATAATAATATCATGGCACTTATGGGTTCTTATCATAGTATAGAACTATTATGGCCTTTTAGTGTGAAAACTAATCTTTGGACATTATTATATACTATGTTACATAGAATAAAATTCTTGATATGATTAGAATTTTATTAATATTCAAAAATATTTGTATAGGATATCATAAAGTATAAAAAAGTTGGTTCTAGGGAACCAAATCTAATAGACTCCCACTTTCACTAGATACAACTACTAACAACCTTCACTATACTAGCTCTCACATGATACTCATGATTCTTACAAGATAATCCTTTAGTCAAGGGGTTCACCATGTTTTATTCTGTGGGAAATCTACTTATTGTAACTTCACCCCTTTTGATAAAGATATATCAAGAGATGATACTTCTGGAGTGTGTTCTTTTTTCCATTGGTATGACCTTGGATCTTTTACAAGATCCAATACTACAATATTATCACAAGGAAATGTAATAGGGTCTTTAATTCTAGGTACCACATAAATATAATGAAAAAATTTCTATATAAAAATGGATTTATTGGATATATTATAAGATGTTATATACTTGGACTCCACTATAGAATCAGCAATAACTGGCTATTTTGAACTCTTCCAGCTTAAAACTCCTCTATTGAGACATAAAACATGTCCTGTCTATAAATTTAGAACATTCCGATCTATTTAAAAACTTGAATCATTATAACCCTTGATGACTAGATCATATTCTCTTCTATACACCAGGAATATATCCTTATTTATTCTTATATACATGAGGATAACCTTAACAATTGACCAATTATGTTCTCCTAGACTTTCTTAATATCTTCATACCATGCTCAATGCATAGGAAACATCAAGTCTAGTACATAACATGACATACATGATTGATCCTATCACTAAATCATATGGGATCCTACTCATTATATCTTTCTCCTATTATCTCGTAGGACACATTTTCTTAGAAATATGTATACTATGTGACACTAGAACCAATCCCCTCTTAGATTATTCCACACTAAATTGATTTAGTATCTGGTCAATGTATGTACTTTGACTTAGTCCAAAAAGCCTTTTGGATCTATAATAAATGATCTTGATCCCTATAATATAGGTTGCTTCACCTAATTTCTTCGTGGAGAAATAATTTTTTTAACCAGTCCTTAACATAATTTAATACTAGTATGTTGTTTCCAATAAGTAATATTTCATCAACATATACTACTAGGATAATGATTGTATTCCCACTAAACCTATTTTAAACACACAACTCACATTCATTATTAATGAAACCAAATTATTTTATAGCTTCATCGAATCAAATGTTCTATGACCTGGATGCTTACTTTAAACAATAAATAGATCTTTGTAACTTGAAAATATTTTTGGCATCACCTGGAGTCCTAAACCCTTCTGGTTGTGTCATATAGACATATTCCTAAAGGTTCCCATTAAGGAAAGTTGTTTTGACATCCATTTTCCAAATTTCATATTCATGGTAAGATGCTACAACAAGTAGAATTATGATGGATTTAAAAATGGAAACCGGTGAAAATTTTTCATTATAGTCAATTCCTTGACACTATTTAAAACCTTTAGACACTATCCTTTCTTTATAGGAATTTACTTTAACTTTCACATCCAGTTTTCTCTTTAATACCCAATTTCACCCTATGGGTTTTACATAAACTAGTGCATAAACTAGAACTCAAACTTGGTTTTGATACATGGAATTTATTTCAAAATTCCTGGATTATTTCCATATTTTATCTTTATATCTTTTACTACCTCTTTATAGTAGATAGGTTTATCATTTTAAAATATCATTGATTCACCATCTTCAGTGACTAGAAAACCAAATCTCTCGATTTCTCTTACATCTCACGTGCTCCTATGCAATACTTGTGTTTCATGAACTAATTTATCCATGAGGACCTATGGAATCTATTACTCTACCAACTCTTGTGTATATTGATCATTAACTTCATTGAGATCAATCTTGCCCCGACTTTACTTTTTGAGGATGTGCTCCCTATCAAGAAATACAACATGTTTGACGACAATCAATTTCTTGTTTGAGGGGTTGTATAGGTAGTATCCTTTTTTCCCTTAGGATACCCTATAAAAATATACTTTATGCCCCAGAGTAATAGTTTGTTACCTTAGAAGGCCTTAACAAATTTCTCACAACCCCATACATGTGTATGAAATAAAACAAGTTTCTTTCCACTCCATAACTAGAAGGGAATTCTATTTTCCACATTATTTGGTACTCGGTTTAATATATTTACCATAGTTTAAAATGAATACACTAAAAGGATAATGGAAGATCTTTATGAATCATCATCGACCTTACCATGTCTAAAAATGTATGGTCCCTGCTTTCACTAACACCATTCCACTATGGTGTGTAAGGTAGAGTGAGTTAAGATAGAATCCCAAACTCCCATAGAATGTTAATAAACTCTTGATTAAGATATTCACCACCTTGATCTGATCAAAGCATCTTTATCTTATTTCCAAGTTGATTCTCTACTTCATTCTTGAATTCATTGAATTTCTAAAAGGACTTGGACTTATGCCTCATTAAATTTACATTAACATGTCTACTCAAGTCATCAATAAAATTTATGAAGTAAAAATATCCACCTCTTGCTTCTACTAGTAATGGTCCGCACATATTAGTGTGTACTAATCCTAGAATCCCTGTTCCTATTTCACTCTACCCACCAAGTGGTGGTTTGGTTATTTTTCCTTATAAACAATCATGATATCTTTCAACTGGTTTTAGATCAGAAGAGTCTAAATAACCAACTTGAAAGATATTTGTCAAATGCTTCGCATTTACATGACCAAAATGGAGATTCTATATTTGGGTGTTATATGAGTCATGTTAACATGATTATTTATCTATTTACAATACCTTTTTTCTTAATTTAATACATAAATACCATTATTTAAATGCACCATACCATAAAATATGTTTTATTTATAAAAGAAACAACTTTTATTTACAAACATGAAAATAAAACCATCTTTATCTAGGAATGATACATAAATTATGTTCTTGGTAACAGTCAGTATATAATAAAAAACCATTAAAACTAATATCATCCCTGTTGTAAATGAAAGGTGGTAGTTACCAATGGCTAGAGAAGCTAGCCGCACACCACTAGAAGTTTGAAAATACACCTCTCCTTTAGAAATAATTCAGAATCTACTTGGTTCTTGCATTTAGATATAGATGTGAGCATCAAAAGTTTTATATAATACCCAATTTATAGTTATTGAAAGATTTAAATCGATAATGAATGCACCATTAGATTTCCCTTGATTCTAGGTATAGATCTTCTTCCAGTGGTCTTTATTGGAACATGAAAAAGATACTACCTCCTTTTTCTTTCCCTACCTTTGAATATTTCTCTTCTTATAAGGACGATTCTTGGAATCTTCAGACTTTTTATGATTCTTATGAAACTTCAACTTATTCTTCCTTTTCTTATTCACTATAAGGACAATGTTTTTTTCATACCCCATGTCCTAATCCACTTGGAGAATAAAATTAAGAAGTTCTAAAATACTATTCTAATTATTTATCATATTATAAATAATAATAAAATTGGAGAAGGTCTTGGGTAGTGAGTAAAGTATAATATCTGTGCACAACTCATCCAAGAATTTATTCCCTAAGACACCTAATCATTCAATATAACAAATAATATTGAATACATGAGGCCCTACTGGTACTTAATCTCTTATATTAGATGTAAACATATCATTGGAGATCTCATATCTCTTTTATCTTACCTTATCTTGATAGAGATCCCACTGGTGAGACATCATGCTATAAACATCCATGTACTCATTTTTCTTCAAAATCCCACTAATCATTGATGATAGCATGAAACAATGAAAATATGTAGCATCATATAAATGATTCTTATATATATATAACTCTTCTCCACTGGCCTCATTACCAGGTTCATTAGAAATAGATGCTTCCATCACATATAATTTCCTTTCATGGCGTTGGATAACATGTAAGCACCTTTTCCGTTCTTGGAAATTTATTACAGTGAGAAGGTTATCCTTCTCATGTATGGATCACAATGATATGTTTTATGTCATTTTTATTGTTTTTTATAAAAATAATATGAGAAAAGATTTAATACTTTATCTGATAAAATTTAAACAAATAAATAAATATTATATTTATTAATCACCCACTATTTTATTGAAACCCAATATCCCTCACCATTGGATTTAGAATATACTATTTCTTAAACAATATCATGGAAAAGATCCATATTCCCCTACTCATTAACCCAAATTTGGTTGTCTAAGAAATTTGAATAATTTTAGGTAGGCATTCCAAATTCCAACTACATTAACTCATAGTTCCTTGAACTGTTGAGTGGAATCCAAAATCCCAAAATCCTAAAATTGGATTTTCTCAACCATTACTTATCAGTTACACCAAGTCCTAATTTGATAGTCAACCCTTGATGTGAAATAAGTTAAGTCAACCCAAAAATTCAAGTTCAAATTCCATGATAATTGAAAGCACCCCTACTCTGGCTGGTCAAGCGATTTTAACTATGGTTTTTTTAACTGAAGTAGTGGAAGGCTATACTGGTTTAATATATAATTGAGGTATTTTATCTTTTATGCATAAATTTCCAATTATTATATTTATTACATGATTTTTAATATTAATTGGATTTATTTAAGTGATTAACAATGCATTAAATAATATTTACGCATAAGACAATTTTTTTTAGTTTTATCTTTCATGCTTGTTAATTCATTAATTCATGTGATCACGACAAAACATCCATAATTAAATAACTTTGAAACTTGATAGAATTAAAATATTAAAGTGGTATGATCATAATATTTCACTAATGGTTAGTTTATCTAGAAAATTATAAACTAACCATTGACCTAGGGAAAAAACACAATGATCCATTTATGGTTCATATTACAGTTTTCTACATATCCACCTATGTTTCTCTCTAGGATTGGTTACACCTCAACTCCAAACTTGAACTACCTCCACTAGTTTGGGATTTCTATCCATTATATATGATTTTACTCACACACAGGTGAGGGGAAGGGGTTTACATAAAAGAAACCATGGTCACACACTCCATTACATAATAAGAGGAGAGATGGAATGCATACTTATAATTTAATTTAATAATAAATTAAAATAAACCAATCGCATACAAAGGTCTAGTATATGATCATGACCATCCATATGGATGAAAATGAATTACACATTTAATAAAATTAGCATTCAATTCTTAATCATTCTTATTTGATAAAATTCTTGCTCGAATCAATTAATTACCTTCTTTAATTAATCAATAAATTTATCTTAATTATCATATGAATTTCCTTAAGATTATTATCCATCATAATTTTAAACAAATTAAACAAATTTATTTAAAATTAACTATGTACATAAATGTACCTTAGAGGCAACACAGTGAGTACCCCTATGAACTGCCCAACATATATTATACTCGTATACTATTTAATCTTGCAACATGTGGCATATAAGACTTATCACATAATTTTATGATGTGTAACATCAACTTAATGGTTACACAAATTATATGATTTTTCTATCACATGTTATGCTTCAATGCATGTAGAGTAATAACTATAATAAAACTCATACATGATATGCAGATCCCAACATTACACAGAAACTAATTAAACATTTATATATATTAAAACGCATCACATGGAATGTCCTATAAAATTAATGACCACATGAAAGAAAATGTTGATAAGGTTTATATAGTATAATAAAATAATTTTAATTCTTCACAATTTGGTAGAAGTACACAATATGTACAAGCCAACTACACGACATGTACTTTTCTCACCATCTGTCTGAGACACATGACTAGAGACTCAATGTGTAAACATACCTTAGATAAAGTTAGAGTACATGAAGTGTACATGGGATACACATCATGTGGTATCTGAGTCACATAGTCACCAATCAGGTGGGTTGTGTAATAAGATACATGGACTGTCTGTGACTAAAGGAATACATGTAGTGTATGTCGGTTACATGGTGTGTACTCTGACTGGACGTACACCAGGATGGCCTAGTAAACACATGGTTTATAATTAAATAATGAACCTGTAATAAATCCAAATTCCTTTAATTAATTATGAATTACTTCTTGATGCATTAAACACTAGTACATAGTGTATACCTCTTGGTTACACAACATGTACTCTTGTATTATCCGTTCTGATTCCTCGACACCCCCATATGATATCTTCAAATTCATTTAATTCATAAAAGTAATCAATTTGATTATATTTACCAGAAATAAAGAGGAAGAAGAAGATATTACAATTGATATTTAAGAATGATTAAACTAGAATTGAAAACTAAATTACAAATGCGCAAATTAATCAATGATCTTTAAATAATTATAAATAATTATGTGAACTGCTATGATACCACTTGTAGTTTCTAGGAGCAGTGGAAGCATGTGGTGGGTCATGACCAACTTTATTTTTTGTCATGATTTACGATAAATATGATATTTACATAATTATAAACACCATGATTAATGGAATTAAATCAAAGAATACAGATAATTGATAAAATTCTGAAAACAAACCATAGGATCATAAAATATTATTTATAATTAATTTAAAAAATTAAATAATTACATTGTAATAAATTTTTTCTTTGTTGATTGATATGAAAATAGATCGACATTTTACCATCATTTAATTATAATAATTAAGAGAACATTACCTATAGCGGTGATCCACATGTCTTCCATAAATCTCTGAATGTCGTCATGAGAATCTCTGGGTGCTAGCATTATAGATCCTATCACTTGTGTCATTTGCCTTTGATCACCATAAGAATTGATTTCAAAGTATTCTCCTTGATCTATCTTGACTCAATAGTGGAAGGAAGAGGAAGATCACTCTCTGTTCTTGGGAGTGTTCTTAGAAAAGGGATCTCTCTAGGGATATGAGAGGATTCACTGGATATGTTTTGTAGAAAAAACAAATGAATTATATCACTTTAAAAATAATATAATTGGATTTATATACCTCCAGGGTTAGAAATAAATAATCATACAATTTCCCTTTATTATTTATTTAATCCATGTAGAACCTCATCTCTATAATAATAACAATAACATTATTTCTCGATATATTCTTAAATTTTGAATTAAATTAAATATTATTTAATTAAATAATATTCAATATATATTATTTATCATAGGACCTATAAACTCAGTTTTCTATTCCTCTAAAATATTTATCGGGCCTTGAATAATGATTATTTATTTAATAAATAAATATCACTACATTATTATCCAAAAAATAAAAAAATATTATATTTACTAAATAGTAAATAAGTATTTATTAAATATTTATCTCACATAATATTCTCTTAAATAACTAGTGGCAGAATATATGTGATCAAGAAGATACAAATAATTATTAAACCACATGTGGGAATTTTAAGATCCCAGATTTTTATATGAGGTACATATCTTTTTTTTTTAGTATAAATTCTTGTTTACAACCTAATGTGGGTTCCCAATGTGATAATGGGATTTTTGGGGGTGTCTGGGTCTTGTTCGGAGCCTAGAACCCGGATCTTGGAGAAAAAAAAGTTTCACTGCATGGTTAAGAGATACTGTGAAACCCAAGCAGTGTGTTTTGATGAAACTATGTGGGGATGGAAAAAAGGATCTAGGATCCACATAGTTAGAGAAAATCATGTGGAGGGAGGAAAAAACCATGAGAAGAGATGCAGAGTTTGACAGTAGGCTATTGCACGATTTGTGAATGGTTATAAAAACCATGCACACTAACCATTCGACCCATTTTTTCAAGGAAAAATGTCTATTTTGACTTTAAATTCTTATTAAACCTAAAAATAATTCCATTCCCCTCCTGTGCATTATAACTTAGGTGTAGAAGCTATACTTTGGGGATATTTACTATATTTTGATCCCCTTCTTCCATCCGATCTTGGAATCAAGAGTCGTTCATCTCATTGGATCCATGAATGTGAGTTCACCATTAATTTTGTGCCATTATTTGTTTGACTTCGTATTGAAGGAGTTATTTAGGTGTAAGATAATATGCCATATTTTCCATTTTCTTTTTACATTCTTATTTTTTATTCTGATATGGACCGAATCAGAAGCTAATACTAGATGATCCCTCTATTACAGACCTACGATAGGTGTCTTATACCTTTCCCTTGAGGTATGGTGCTTTATATGCCAACTTTATATTGTACCGCACATATGAATTTTTAGAGGCACCCCGATAATTAATTGAATAATTGAATTGAACATTTTGGAACATGTTAGGGATTCCCTTTAGTTTCTTATGTCTATTGGAGGTTGTTTACCCAACTAAGGCCACCCATGGGGTCTACCTTGTGATTTAATTTGCTTTTGACCCTTATTATACCACCCATGGGGTGAATGAGTGCTTTACTAGTTAGAAGAACCCCTTTATAAATTGAATTGAACTGAATTGAGATTGTAGGAGATAGTTGTCCTCCTTTTACATGTGATACGTGATGTGAATCTGATTAATTTTTTAAATGTGAATTGTTATATGAGTGGGTAAACTCATGGAAATTGAATGATTATTAATTGATGAATGAATTTAATGATGAATGATTTCATAGGATTCCATGGGTGTGCTACACCATGGGTCATGATAGTGGTAGATAATGCCTTGGACTTGTATTATCCTTGGATTCTAATTCAGTGGGATGCCTTGGGCCTTGATACCCATTGGATCTAGATTATTTGGTCTCAAAGTGGACACAATACGTTGACATGCTCCTTGGACCCCAATTTATGCCAAACCGATTTTCCATCAAGATGATCATGGGACTCTATGAGGATGTGTTGGACCTGGCCCCGAGGGGTCTGACAATTTGGATTATACAACTCATCCATGTTAAATATGACACTTACGATTATATGGATCAAGTTTTGTTTTTATAAGGTGTAGGTTATATGGTGTGGGCATGGTTTAAATGATATACTATGTATATGGAATTAATGTGGTTCTTAATTCTATTACGTTACATCTTCCTTATTATTATATCTTGACCCTTGTTTTGTAGGGATCCTTGTTTGGATAGACCTTTCAATTTACTTGTATTTCATATTCCATGTGAAATTATTTCATTTCTGATATACCTGTGATATAAATTGCATACTTCCTAGATAGTATTGTACAAACTAGACTTGTTATAGGCACCATTGGTGGTTTAATATTGGGATTTTATCTCACACTCTACCTCGGGCCATCGTTGGGTACCTGGACAGACTATATGGATGTATGTAGGGATTGGGGAAAACATCCACAATTTGATTCTTGACTTTGCGCCATGCTTAGGAGTAGGGGTGCACAAGATCGAGCCGAGGCTCGTGATGCTAGATGGGATAATTCCTTTTTGATCATTTTGGTATTTGATACATGTACTATACTAATGCATGTATACCTGTTGTGGATACTTTCTAGAAACATGACATGTATCATCATTATTTTTTATATGATTTAGTCTCCAGCTTTTGAGTATTATTATCAGTTTCTTGAGTTTTTATCCATTACTATACTTCTTCCTCTATGACGGGTTATTGTTCCAGTGTTTTAGTGTCTATTCCTACTACTTATACATTGTTGTTACTTATTCTGATATTGTCTGCTACTATACATCCACTATTCTACACTTTGGTAATGAGGGTATAGTATCCCCATGGATACACCCTAGTCCCTCACTACTAGTCAGCAGCCTATGACATCTAGGGAGACATGATTGAGGCTATGTGACCCACTAGCTTGGGGCACTGGATAGTGGCATCTGAGCTGGGAAGTTACAAAGTGGTATTATATGATTTCTTTTTGGGATTACTATTTTGAGATAATAGACTTGAGATTAGGAAGGTATTGAAATTTGGTAATGTGCTATCCTTGGGGGTAGCTAACCCACATATAGGAAAAATCCAAATTTCTAAGAATGTAAATTACTGTTTTATAGAATTTAACTATTACATTTTATTTGATTCCATTATTGGGTGATTCACTTTTATTGTGATTTTATCATTGATATTTTTTAGGGTTCTGTTTCATTACATCCTAATGAGATGAGGGTATGCATCGCATGAATCATTTAGTAACTTTCTATAATTCACATTCCATGCATTATACCATGACATATAGGGTTCATTGCTTGACTGTGTGACTTTGTGATATGTGTTGGGTGTGATATACCTACTTTTGTGATAGATATTGTTTGTAGGGAATGGAGAAACATGGTTGGCACTTAGAGTGTCTTCCATAACCTAAACAATGTTTTCTTGATTAGGCTACAACAGACACCCTAATAGGTCATCTATGAAATGGTTAGTCATGGACCATTGGTCCCATGGACTATAATGGTTATAGTGTGGATTGAGTGGACACCATATTTTGGTTCATGAGGAGTATGGGCTCTTACGGATTGGAAGTGATGCACCATTTGGTTAAACCATTAAAAAATAAATGTGAAAAAATGGGAATTGCTCTTGTGAAACAGGGAAATTGACCTAGAATAGGATTTTGAGCGGGAAAGAGGTAGTGTCTCTAGAGATTTTTTCCACTGTTTCCTTTTAACCTATCATGGATTTAAGAGTAGGCTATGTGGTATTACATACTTATAGGAAGGTTTTTACCTATCCTATTTTGTTGAGCTGTTAACTTTGGTTATCAATATTTTCTGAGGTTTGGGTTTAGCATTATAGAGAAATGAAACCACGACGACCTGCAATCATATGATAGGAGGGTGGAAATTACCATGCTCTAGAGGCAGTAGGCCATGGTCAAACAATGGATCAACCTTTAGTTCTAACTGTGGCGGCAATTGTTTTCCCAGACACAGGTGTTGAGACATAGTTCCACAAGGGATTTTCCCACTATATGCAGACTTTTCAGGGAGCACTACAATTTGTCTCATCTATGGAAGAGCTAATGCATGTGTTCTAGTAGCAGAATCCTCCCATGTTTTTGGAGGATGGTGGTCCATAGGCTCCTGAGATATGGATTGAGACTACTCTATCAATATTTGAGCATCTTGAGACACCTCCTGAGAGGAGAGTAAAGCTCATTAAATATATGATATGTATAGTTGAGAAGCATTGGTGGGATGTTTTGAAGTAGGTAGATAGGTTGTGAGATATGGTTTGGGCTGATTTCTAGACCCGTTTTTATGATTACTTTTTCCTCAAGACTAGGAGAGTAGGTTGGGATAGTGAATTTATGCATCCAGAGTAGTGATCCATGATAGTTTTGGAGTATTCAGAATGCTTTATAGAGTTTTATCATTTTACACTGATATATCTTACGGATGATGCATTGAGGGAAAGACTCTTCAAGGATGGTCTCAGACACGTCGTTCGATCATAGGTTAACATGTTCAGATTGACCTCTATTACTAAAATTGTGAATCAAGCGCTAATTACAGATCATAACCTGAGAGAATATAGAGGCGCAAAGAAGAGTAATGTAGCCTCTCAGCCCAGTTTTTCGTCTTCTAGTGGTAGTAAGTGATGTTTTGATGCTTCTCGCGAGGGGAGTACTGGCCAGGTTGTTATCACTCGTAGCTCAATTTTCTATCATCATTGTGGCTGATAGGGACATGTTAGGAATCAATATTTCCAGGACCCATTCAAGTTCCAAGATTATTGAAGGATGGTCCATTTAAAACACTATTGTAGGACCTTCACTCTAGCTATTAGTGGAAGGTGATCATCTTCGACTCTAGGTTCAGGAGAAGGTTTCACAGCTCTGCATCAGGCTGGGAGTAGGAGCGATACCGTTTTTTCAAGCCAAGGTGGTGGTCATGGACAAATCACCTATGCACTAGTTGTACCTAAAAACATATTGGGATTGCTCTAGGTAGAGAGGTTGTGTCATAGGGCCATGGTTCAGGCCAAATATATTCTATACAACCAACACCTGAGGAGAGGTATGATTTTATTAGTCTCTACTCATGTATCTTCTCTTTTTGATATTGGTGAATCACATAGTTTTATATCTACACCTATGGTGAAAAGCCTTGGGATCATCATACAATTTTCTAAGGGAGTTATGACACTTGAAACTCTGTTGAGGATCATAATAGAGAGTGTACTCTAGTTTAGGGAGTTCTGCATTGAGGTTAGTGGGTGTCACTTTGTGTGTGATCTTTTTCCTCAAGATGGCTAGGTTTGACATCATACTCAGGATGGACTGTATAGTTTCCTATCAATCCCATATTTATTTCTATCACTATAAGATGAAGTTCACATCACCAGAGGGAGGAGGTTATGTTCACAAGGGTGATTGGGATTTCCATGTGAGATAAGATGGACCAAAACATCATGGGTTGGGAAAGATGACAACCCAAATTTCTAGTTTATATTGGAATGATCATGGATCACATCAAGAATATTTCCCTCTAGTGGTTGATCATTTCATGGATGTGTTCCTGAACAAATTTTATGGGTAACCTCCTGAGAGAGAGGTGGGTTTCTCCAATGAGCTAGTTCTAGGAGATGCACCGGTATCCATTCCTCCTTAGAGGATGACTATGAAAAAGTTACAGGAGATGAATAAGTAGTTAGAGGATTTGAAGGAAAAGAGGTTTATCCAACCCAATACTTCTCTATGGAATTCACTATTCCTTTTTATGAAAAGGCAGCTGGTGCCCTTAGGCTATGTGTGGATTATTGGAAATTGAACTAGTTAACTCTTAATAACTAATATACCTTAACACAGATATATGAAAATTTTGATCATCTTCCAGGAACTCGAGTGATCTCAAAAATTTATTTGAGTTATAGATATCATCAGGTGCATCTTTGACCCACAAACATACCTCATACAACTTTTCATAGCAGGTATGGTTTATATGAGTATCTGGTTATTCCATTTATTCTCAAAAATGAACTAGCATTTTTCATGGTGCAGATTAACTAAGTATTCCATCCTTATCTATATTCATCTATGGTGGTTTTCATGGATGATATATTGGGGTGTTCTCACAATCAACATGACCATGGAAAAAATATTGAGATCATTTTGGCTACACTGAGAGAGAATCAGTTATATGCTAATATCACAAAGTTCCACTTCTGGATGAGTATGATTCACTTCTTGGGTCATATTATCTCTAAGAATAGAGTATCATTTGGCCTAGAGAGGTGTGAAATTTAGTTTCTTGGGAGAATCCCAAGAACAAATTTGAAATATGGAGTTTCTTGAGGCTGTTTGGATATTACTAGAATTTTATACAGGACTTATCACACTTAGAAGAAATATTGATGGACTTGAAAAAGAAGGCTGTGAAGTTTTTATGGTTAGATACCTATGTGATAGCCTTTTAGGAGATGACAGGGAGACTGATTTTAGTGCCAGTTCTGATTCTTCCAGAGATGGGTAGGAGATACACTATGTATTATGATGCATCATGTATCGGGTTGGGAGTAGTTTTGATATAGAGGATATGGTTATGGTGTATGGGTCTCATAATTTGAGGCTATTTGAGAGGAACTACCTGATGCATGATCTTCAGTTGGCTACAATTGTTCATGCTTTGTATCACTGGAGACACTATTTACCAGGATAGAATTTGATGGTGTAAATGGACCACAAGAGCCTCAAGTACATATTTACATAATGTGATATGAATCTGAGGTAGTGGAGGTGGGTTGAGTACCAAATGTATTTTTACATTGAGATTTCCTATACGTTTGGAAAGGGAAATGCAGTGGATGATGCACTGAATATGAGGACTCAAATACAGAAAGTTAAGGAGGCTAGTAGCGAGTGAAAACTTAGGGAATTTTTCTCTGAGAGTCAATTGGAGGTGCAGGACATCCAAGGTCAGAATTTTCTATCATCCATAGTTATGAACTCTACCCTTCAAGATAGAGTAAGGATGAGGCAGCTATCAGATACTGAGGGACTAGTCCTAAGAGAGAGTGTGGTAGGAGAGGACCTGACTCTTGGGTGGACTATAGGTGAGGATGAGATCCTGTATATACATGGTCACATATGGGTTCTAGTGGAAATATGTGATGAGATGATGTGGAAGTTTTATACCTCAGTTTGGGCAGTGCATCCCAATTTTACCAAGATGTACCATGATTTACGTCACTATTACTGGTGGTTGGGTATGAAACATGAGGTTGGTGGTTTTTTATGAGGTGTTCCACCTATTAGTAGGTGAAGGTGTAACATTAGTGATCAACTATAATTTTATAGTATCTACACATTCTTGAGTGTAAATGGGATGATTTTACAATGGATTTTGTGATCGGTTTTCCGGGGTCACCTTAAGGTAGTGAAACTATGTGAGTTGTTGTTAAAAGTTTCATGAAGGTTGATCATTTCCTGATGATCAAGGAAACCTTCAGTGTATATGAGATTGGGAGGTTATATATCTGTGAGATAGTACAACTTCACGAGGTCCCTTATAGTATCATTTCATATAGGGATTATCATTTTACATATCGTTTCTAGAAGAGTTTTCAGAGGACATTGGGTACGTAGGTGCTTCTGAGCATGACATTCTACCCTTAGGATGATAGATAGTCAGAGCGTATGGTACATGTACTTGAGGACATGTTGTGAGCATGCATCCTGTATTTTGGAGGCTCTTAGTAGAGGCATATACCCCCAGTTTAGTTCTCCTACAATAATATTTATTAGGAGACTATACATATGAAACATTATGAGTATTTGTATGGTAGTCCATGCTAATTTACCTTGTGTTGGTCAGAGGTTGGTGAGACAACTTTACTAGGACCACATCTCATGTAGGATACTTTTGAGTAGGCCCAGTTGATGATAAAGTGGATGGATACTAGACAGTCTCGATATAAATATTTCACAGATCTCCATAGATGACCTCTAGAGTTCGAGGTAAGGGATTGGTTCTTTTTAAATGCATCACTAAGGTTGGGGACATAGACAGATCATGATATTGGGTAAGATTTAATAATGATATGTCTGTATATTCAATATTATAGAGAGAGTTAGTCCAGTAGCCTATCGTTTGCAGTTACCTAAGAGGTACTGATCCATGTACAATGTCTTCCACATATCTCAACTTCACCATTATCATTCGGACCCATCTCATGATTTTCATCCCAAGGAGGTTGAGTTATAGACTTATGTGTTCTTTGAGGAGAATATAATTCATATCTTTGAAAGGAGAACAAAGGTTTTCTTAGGCCGGTTAGTTTCTATAGTATGGGTGCTATGTAAGAATGTCTATTTATATGAGAGGAAATGGGAGAAATAGGTTGACGTACATGCTCAGTGTCCAGATTTATTCTCAGATGATTCTTGACCACTATTGAGATGGAAATTTAGGGATGAATTTATTTATGGGGGGGGGGGGATATTTTAAGATACCAGGGTTTTATACATGGTAAAAATCATTTTTTTTATTTTAAATTATTTTTTTTGACATAATGTGAGTTCTCAATGTGATAATGTAATTTTTTTGGGGGTGTCTGACCTTGTTTGGAGTTTGAAACCCAAATCTTGGAGAATAACTATTGGGATGCAGAGTTCGAAGAAACCATGCAACCCAAGCTGCATGGTTTGATGAAACAATGAGGTTCTAGGTAGAGGGCTCCAGGATCTACATAGTTTGAGGAAACATTATAGGGGGAGTTTCACGATCATGTGAAGAGATAAAAAGTTTTGATAGTAGTATTTTTCATGATTTTCCCATGGTTAGGATAACCATGAACATAAACCGTTTAACCTGGGTTTTCAATAAAAATGACCATTTTGACCTTAAAACCTTATTAAACCTAAAAATAATTTTATTCTCCTACCATGGATAATAAATTAGGTGTGGGATATCTCATTTGGGGATATTTTATATCTTTTGATCTCATTCTTCCATCTGACCTCAGAATCGAGAACCGTTCATCTCATCGGATCTGTGTCAATGATTTATCCATTCCTTTTGTGTAATACTTCATTTTACATAGTATATATATATAGTTATTTAAGTGAAATATAATATGAACTATTTTCTAGGTTCTTCGTATGTTCTTCATTTTTATTCTGATCTAGACCATATCAAAAGCTGATACTAGATGATCACTCTAGTACGTACCTACAGTAGGTGGTATATACATTTACCATGAGGTTTGGTTATTTATATTCCTAGTTTCTATTATGATGTGTGATTTAATTTCTAGTGGTGTCTTGATAATTATTTTAATAATTTATTCTAATGTTTTGGAATCTGTTAGGAATTCCCTTTAGTTAATTGTGACTATTGGAGGTTATTACCCCAACCAAGGCCATCCATGGGGTTTTCCTTGTGATTATATTTGTTGTTGACCCTTGTTATACAACCCATGGGGTGCGTGTGTGATTTCTTTGTTAGATTAACCCCTTTATAAATTGAATTGAACAAAATTGATATAGTTGAAGATAGTTTTCCTCCATTTCCATGTGACACATGATGTGAATCTGATTTATTTTTTTAAATTTGAATTTTATATGAGTGGGTAAACTCAAGGAAATTGAATGATTATGAATTGATGAATCAATTGAATTATGAATGATTTAATAGGAAACCAAGGGTGTGATACACCATGGGTAATGATAGAGGTAGAGAATGAATTTTGATTGTATTATCCTTGGATTCTGATTATGTCGAATGCCTTGGTCCTTGCTACCCCTTAGATCAGGTCTATTTGAGATCACAATGGATATATATTGTTTAAATGCTCCTTGGACCCAAATTCAATCCTAAACAAGTTTATATCGATATGCTCCTTGGACCCAATGAGGATGTATTGGTTTAATATACCTTAGATCTAGCTCTGTGGGGTCTGGAACTTCTGATTATATAGATCTTCTATGGTAAATGTGACACATATGATTATACAACTCAACTATGGTTGTTATGAGGTAAAAGTTATACAGTGTGGCCATGGTTGACATGATATACTATGTTTATAGAATGGTTGTGGTGCTTAATTCTATTACCTTACAACTACCTTGTTATCGAAGCTTGAACCTTGTTTTGTAGGGAGCCTTGTTTGTCTATACCTTTCACTTTACTTATATTTTATATACCATGAGAACTTGTTTCATTTTTTATATACCTGTGATATATATTGCACACTTATTAGCTTGTATTTCACAACCTGGACTTGTTATAGACATTGTTGGTGGAGGCCTATTAGGATTTTATCTCACACCCTTTCTAGGGCCACTGTTGGGTACTTGGACAGACTATATAGATGTAGGTAGGGACTGAGGAAAGCACCCATAGTTTGATTCTTGACTTTGTTCCATGCTTAGGAACATGGGAGCACATGACCAAGATGAGGCTCAAGAAGATTTCTAGGAAAATTTCTTTTTTATCCTTTTAGTATTTGATAAATGTATTGTAATTATGTCTGTATACCTATTTTGGATGTTTTTTAAAAATATGACATGTATCATCATCATTTTTTATAAGATTCAGTTTCTATATTTTGAGTATTATTATCTGTTGATTGAGTTATTATCCATTATTATACTTATTCCACTACAGAGGGTTACTGGTCCAATGTTTTAGTTTATATTCCTACTACTTATACATTTTTTGTTATTGATTCCACTATTGATTATTACTATACATCCACTATGGTACACTCTAGTAATGAGGACATAGTCTCCCCACAGACACACCCTATCCCTCGATGCTATTTGGTAGTCTCTAGTGTTCGAGGAGATGCACTTGAGTCAATGTGACCCATCAGATCAGGGAATCATATGGTCACATCCAGTTTGGGAAATTATAGGAATAATATTTATTCAAGTCATTAAATAATAAATAATAATATATTATTTAGCTGATATTCTAGATACACCCAGTGTGTGACCCTCTAGACCTTTTTCTTAGTGGCATTAGTAAAAGTAGCCTAAAGTATAAGTTTATCATCTTGAAACATGCCAAGGAATCCATAGAGAAATAATTTAATGATTCAATGACATAATAACTCACACATATTATTACTATGTAATATAATCCCTTTATCACAATATCTTTAATCAAGCAGGTTTTAAGATGGTGCCAACAACCTATGTTCTCAATGTCTCTTTATTTGACTTTCTGAAAATCGAATTTGTCTATAGAACACCATAGTCATGGATTTATTTAGGCTATATCATTTCTATAAAAGGTCCTTATATATCAACTTCTATTAAATAAAAAGAGGAAAAATATTTTCTTTCACTATTCATTAATGCAATATTACTCGTGACACACCCAACATATCCTACCTCGCTGAGAACATATTTCATCATGGTCTTCATCAATAAATAAAAATATGAAACTTGTAATACTCATTAATAATAATTTATAGTCCAAGTATAAATACAAATGTACATAGATAGGAACATCCAATGACACATATAATTGTGGATTTTCTACCGGCGGGTCTTGTTCTCACAATATCCTACACTGGATATTACAAAGGGCATACACCATTATAAAGAACCTCAAATTAATATTATTCTCCACCCCCGATAGCCTAAATCATTTATGTCCTTCAAATTATTTAATCCAACTATATAACATATATTTAAGAATACTGTTATGGAACTTCTGGGTTCTCATCATAGCGAGGAACTACTATGACCTTTCTGTGCGACAATTACTCTTAGGAAATTATCACATAATATGTTACACAAAATAACAATCATGATGTGATAAAGAGTTTATTAATATTCAAAACTATAAATATTGGTTATCATAAATTACATAGAAGTTGGTTCTAGGGAACCAACTCCAACAGTTTTCTTGTGTATGTAGTATGTTCCTTCAAGTCATGTGTTGTGTGGTTGATTTATTAGCTTACGAAATTTGGTTTTGGGCCTTGTATTAACACTTTAGACCTACCATGGATCTTGTTGGATCCATGGTAATTCATGAGACTGAACCCAAGATTTCCCATGAGGTGAGCTGTTTCATGAAAAGAGGAATGGGTATTTACAAAGAAATTTTTCATAATGATTTTGTGTGTTATGATTTTATGAAATTACCTACGAGGATTTCAAAATGGGTTTAAATACATGATTCATATGTTTACTAGTTTTGGGTGAAAAATGGGGAAAAATGTGTTTTTAAATGATTCTTTTTTTGAAATGAGGTGTGAAACTCTAGGTAGATTAAAAAAGGGATTTTAAATGGATTTTAAATGTGTATCTGAAATGGGTGCATGGTTTCATCCTTGGTGAAACTGATTTAATGGTTTTTGGGATGGTTTTAATAGAAATTTAGGCCTTGGAACTTGTATTGTTTTCAAATAGAAATACCCATGTTTTAAAAGGGGGGTTTGAATTTTTTAATGAGGGTGTTTGGTTTAGCCTCTTTTGGCATGTGAAAAAGGGCTAGGATTTGTTGAGGAATGTTTTGGTTTTGAAGGTCCATAGGGATCTTATTTAGTGTGAATGGTTTAAAAAGGGTTGTTGTATTTTTCCTTGATTTGTTTTGTATGGTAATGATGTGGGGCCTAAGTATTTAAGAAATGATTTATTATTTTAGGTGCTGGACTGATTCTTTAAGAATAGGTAATTAAGAAATTCTGGAATGGTTTAAGTGTAATGTCCCGACCCTAGAATCTAGGAGTCAGTGCATTATTTTAATACATTGACATGATTACAAGGAATCAAGTCCTGAAGGACTGATTAGTTTAGTAGTTTTGGAAACAAGATACATAATTTTGTTCAACATTACAACTTGAAAAGAAAAACAACACTAATTTATTCCATTAGAAACATCCAAGCTTCCAAGATTATTCCTGCAAGTCACTCATAACTAACTTCTTCATGTCCTGGGAAAATGAAACATGAGAAAGGGGTGAGCTTAGATGCTTAGTAAGAGTAATAAATACAACAGAAGATAACATAAATATTAGGCATGGTGAATAATTGCAAACACAAGCTTTAACGAATAATAAACATGAGCACTTTATGGAAGGAATATGAGATGAGTAAATAACTCTATAATAAATCATAGTCATGAGTGTTCTATTAGTCGAATAACCACATGAAATATCAATAGCTAATCTCATAATGATGGAATTCATAATGCCAGACATTCTGAAACATTTTGTCAAGGCCTTGGCCAAGACGTCTAAAAATGATTAAGGCCTCGGCCAAAACCATATATCAAAAATTGGGAAATGCCTCAGCCAATTCCATGTATAATTGTCTCATGAGACCCATCGATGCATCGAGGAGCTATAGTGGGCTCCACCTGTCACTTACTATGTCCAATGCATTCCTCATATAAAAAGTTTGAAACATAATATGAACATTCGTATTAAAACAAGGATACAAAATGTCAATATTTTAACCACAACCCATGAATGGTATAAAAATAGCACATCCACAATCAAACATAACTCATTAAATACAATATTAAAGATTGTATTATAATAGATCAACCTAAATATATAATAATGAATGATATTAATATAGATGAAAATAATCATCAAAAATATTTGAGAGAAATATCCCCCTTTTTCTTGAAAACATTTAAAAGTCTCACTATTTATCAAGAATCCGTTTAAAATAGATTTCGGAATCAAAGTGTCCCATACCACTTTGAAACTTTTAAAAGGAATTTTAATTTTAAAAATTTAATGTCCATATAAATAAATCCTTAAAACCATTTTTAAAACATTGAAATTAATGAGAAACATTTAGAATAATAAATCTTCAAAACATTTAAAATGATATTTTAGTTAGAGTTCCAAACCAAAATAGAGACACTTGAATAAAAATAAATGAGGTAATAAAAACATTATAATATCATGAGAATAAATGGATTCATGATATAATATGTCAAAGTAAATTATATACACCATATAAAAGTGAATTGGCATATAACAACAAAGAAGTCTCAATGGAATGTAAATTGAGATGAAATCTCTTATAAAGACCGTATCCTAAGGTTAAGGATAAATCAACGACATAATTATGTGTGAAAAATATAAATACACTCAATATGATTGGATATTCAGTTTAAATCAATAATATGACATTCACACATATTCTTGTAAAAATAACACCAATCAATTGGATTTTTAACTCAATAAATGGATATTGAGTTAAAATTACTCTTATCAAGTTCATATCAATGACTTGAGAATTTATCAATGGAGTGATTATGTGTATAAAAATTATTCCACATAAAGGGGAGTGTAAATTACTACACAAATAATAAATAGTGATTCCACACATAATCATGGAGTAAAATAATCAATGAAGTATGCGTAAAGCCCAATGAGTGGAAATTGAAATTTGAAATTCCCTTACCGATTTGGTAACTTATGTAACATAAACCCCATGAAAGAAGTATCATAAAATGAAGACGTAAATACCCATAAATTAAATTATATTACAAAAATAATATAATCATGGGCCGTACATAATCCACACAAAAGAAAATAATGGCCAATATAGAATGAATCTCACGAGAATAAAAGTGAGATGAAAAACCCTTACTTCATTGTAATAAATCGAGTCGTATGTAAAAAAGCTAATAACCACCAAATGAATCACAGAATACCATGAATATAAATATAATCATGATAATATATATCAAATGACAGTACACAATACAACAATTCAATAAATAAGTTGCAAATAATGGAAATCTCACAGAATTAAAATTGAGATAAGAAACCCCTTACCTCAAGTCCGACTTGTCTTGTATGCCCCTTGTTATTACTAAATAATAAACTAAAGTTAATTTATACTTGATTAAGAACATTTTTAAAGTTTATTATTCCTTTTATATCACTTATTACATTGTTATAACAATTAGTTAATTATTTGAGTTCATATTGGATATTTTATCGATGTTCAGAACTTGAGTAAAAAATGAACTTGTTATAATTACAATTTTTCCATGTGGTAAAAAGTACATTATCTATAGAATGATATAAATGATTTAGATATCATATATATATTATATATCCAATATATATATGTATTTAAAACAAGACATAACATTTGGAGATAATAAATGAAATGCACCGTTCATAGAGATGGTAAGTCGTACGTACGCATGAATGCTACTTTCATTTCTATTTTTTATTTTAATGGAATTAAAACATAATGATACATCGGTATATTATAATTACATTATAATATCATATATAATATCATTAACTTCATACTTCATACATCCCACACAAGTCATTAACGAGTCATTTCATCTTGAGGGGGCAGTAGTCCGCACTTCCTCAAATGAAATTATTGCAATTTACCCATAATGGAAACCATAGAGGTATGATATAAATGGAAAATACAGAAGAAAAAAAGAAAACATAAAAATAATATATATCATATATATATAAATTTCCATCTTAATTTACACCATGAGATGCGGTAGGAGATAATCGAACAATCATCGTTTCGTGAGGAGTTAGTTTTCCTACCACAGAAACAGTATGTTCTTCACCCATTAGATGGAGGTGTGTGTAAGTTTAGTTCGAATAATTCTCATAAAAACATCCTAGTATATTTAGGATACAGTTTTTGTTATAAAATAAAGGAATAAAAAGTGTTTATGGTGGTTGGAGAAGTAAAATAAAACAAAATAAAAGAAAAGAATTTAAGAAAAACTGTTACCTTTAATTTTGGTAACTTCCTTTAGTTTGAACCAAAAGGACTTCTTGAAGTGACTTATGCCTAAGGTAAGGCTTCTAGTTATAATATAGGGATCTTGAGAGCTTATTTGGGTAGGTTTTGGATGAGCCAATGGGCTTGAGAGGTGTGTGGAATGGGTTAGAAGTGGTGTCCTTTTATAAGGGGGAGGAGGGGCTATTTAGGAAAGTGTGAATATATTATTTTATTATATAGTGATATTCGGTTTCTAAAGGTCCAAAACTAATTAAAGTAGAATATAAGATGACTCATGGTAGAAATAAAATCATCCAATAATAATTGGACAGGTTTGGGATATTGTTTTAATATTAATAATCTTATTTATTTAAATCATTTATTAATAAGGTAAATACCACATCATTATTGTGTCATAAATAATTTAATTTATTTAATGTCTAAAAATTATAAAAAAATTCCATAATGTAGGAAATGTTTTTATCTTTATAATTAATATTTATAGTTGAAAATATGACTTATATAATCCCATGTAAAAATTGATTTACTAAAAGATATTTGTTTATGTCATTTTTGCCTTTACTTTAAGTTAATTAAAATAAAATGTCATTATCATTCATAAGTGGCTCTATGAGGTCCCAAAATCTAACCAAGGATGCCCATGGTCGGCCATGACTCATCCAATAAGGTTATGACAAATGTTAAGGTAATTTTGTATTATTATAATATTATTTTTACCTTAAATTACCCTATTTACCTTTAACCGCGGTAAATAAAAGTCAAAAGTTACTATTTACCAAAAATTATTTTCATCTTATTGAACCATATTTTACTTAATAATAACAATAATATATCTTAGATTTTCAAAATTAAATTCACAAAAGTGGTAAAATTTCATTTAAATGAAAAATTCATATTTTTAACTACTACTTGGCGGTTTCACTATTCATAAAAAATTGTAGTTTTTCAGAAAATACCAAAAATTTAGCCTAAGATATATTTGATATTAAAAATTCAAAAATTATTTCTATTTTACCATATTCAAAAAATAGAAGTTTTATTAATTAATTTAAAATTAATTCCCATTGTCAAAACAAATAGAGTGTTTTTAAGAAACAATAACTATCAAAATATTGACACTTGTTTATATATAATTTCAAAGTGAAATTAATTACAATGACCAAAATTGTATTAAAGGGTAAAAATATAATCTAATTAAACTTCAAAACCTATTTAAAATATAACCTAACCTTATAAATAAATTATATTAAAAGGCATTTTTGAATTAAAATACAGTATTTCTCACTATTCATAAAAAATGAATATTATTAGAAAAATAAAAAAATTTCATCCGAAGTAAATTTTTATGTCCTGATTCTAAATAAGAATTTTATTTTTTCAAATTAAATATCTAAAAGTGTCACATATTGGATTTAAAAAGGTTTCACCATTAAAATGTGGTAAAGTTTATTTTTTTTGAAAAAAACATTTTTTATCTGAAAAATTGAATTTGTTCTTATAATATGTCTAAGAAACACATAATACATAAGTTAAAATTATATGGAGCATATAAAATTCAAAATCTAGTTAATAATATTCATAACCTCTTTTGAACGGCTAGTTTGGTAAGTCGTGGTGCACTCGAACTCAGTGTTGCGTGTAGCACAAACTATTGAATTTAAAGAAAATAACTTACTATAAAATATTGGGGTGTTACATTCTACCAGCCTTCAATAAATTGCATCCTCTAAATTTGAAATTGTTCTTTGAAAATAAAAGTTTAAAAATAGAAAAATTCTTTTTTGGAAAACCCACATCGGAAATTGGGTTAATAAAATTTAGTCTTAATAAGAGGGAAAGGGAGATGAAAAAGTCACCACCAAATTATGATCTTGATTAGGAGAACATTGGTGGAAATTACAGACACATAATTAGAGGAAAAATGTAAATATTTATAGTGAGTGATTGAGGTCATCAATCACAAACAAGTGTAAAATTGAGGGCCTCAAAGCCATCAATCTACGACAACCTAAAATATCATCCGTTCAACAAAACATAAAGCATTAGGATAACACATTTTTTGTTTTAAGATCCCTTCCCTAAAAATTAATTTATTCATAGAATAATAAAACAAAAATATACTTGACAAGTAGAGTTTCAACATTCATCAAATTCTTACCACAAACTCATATTTCACTCCAAATGATGAATATTAAAGATGACTTGGTCACACCTAAAGTGCTAGAATCAACATATAGATAATCACATAATCCACAATGGGTGAACTATATATTTCCCTTTTCTTTTGAGATTAATTAAAACCAAAATGGTCAGTAAAATATCAGATGATCCCAAAAAGATAATACTTTAGAGAAAGAAATACTAATCTTAATTTCTAAAATTAAACCAACAATACCCAAAGTTCAATAAATACCATTCAATAAAAAATTGTCCATAAAATATTTCAATATAATCCAAACTAATATTGAAACCCAAAACTCAGATGAATTTGCTTACATAGTCTTCCACATTAAATTGTATCACCAAATAATATCAACTACTCTTAAAGTCACATACTTAAAAGTAATTAACCTAATCACATATTCTCTATGATAGGTTAATCATGTCCATAAATAACCCAAATTGCTATAAATCCACAATAAAAACATAGGTAAAAAAACACCATTACTCTTCAAATTAAATCCCATAGTATTCTATTTTCCTTAGGCATATAGTATTCCCAATAGAGAGAACGTCTTCCAAAATAACATTTATCACTTAATCACGAAATCATTTTCCTATACTAAGGATATCCATTTGACAAGACATAATATCCCAAATCAACTTATTATTGATCAATAAAACCATTTAACTAAAAATAATTATTCACACTAACCAGGGACTTCACGTAGTCCAATGGTAGGCGATAAATCCCAATCGCACTATTGTTGTGGGTTCGATTCTCACAGCTTTGTTCGACACGATGGGTTGTCACACGGTCTGCGTGTTGTTCTTTTTAAAAAATTATATAATTTTATAATATTCCAAAAAATGAGATATATTCCTCAAAGTAACTATAACATAATTTCATCACAAATTTTATCTCATACCTCTCATTTTCATCCCAAAATTTAATAACTTGTAATTGACTCAAAATCAATGATCATATAAAACCAAATGGATATTTATAACTATATCCATAAGAGAAAAGATAATTCTTCCTCAAATATCATTTTCACATTACAAACTGTTGGGTTACAAATACAAGAGAGAAGTCTTCCAAAGTAATCCCATCAACAAAGATCACTAATACTTTTTAAACATTTCTCCATACATTTATTTCCACATAGATTCTTACTTGACCAAGAGGATATTCTATTGAATAGGGCATTCACTTGGGTAATGGCCAGGTCCCCTACATTTACGGAAAATGACTGTAAATGTATTCTTGGGAACATTTTTATTTTCATCCATAGTACTGTTCATTTTTCCTCGACAATTATTTACTTTATGTCCTTCTTTCCCACACATAAATCATATCTTTGTTCTATTAAGACACCTTCCTAGGTATCTCCTTCCACATTTCCTGCATGATGGAAAATGAGATTTCTTTTCTCCATGGTCTTCACTACTGGAGCTCTTATCATTCACCACTTTTATCTTCTTTTTTGAGTCTGGGAGTTGGTTAATATATATGTTGTTGATCATATTTTTGGAAAACTGATTCGGCATGAACATGATTTCTTTCACAGCTATCAACATTCCATTTCATTGCTCACTTACACCATTGTTCCCACCTTGTACATCATCTTTAATGTTACTATGAATTACTTGGAATCCAACCATTGACTAACACAATAAGGCATAGTGTGAGTCATAAAATCATTTAGATAATATCATAACACTGTATTTTTAATCTAAAACACCTTAAGATTAACCAAGGTTATTTATTCTCATCTTATATTAAAATCCTTTAAATCGGTTTGTAAAGAAAATGTGAATTATCCTAAGAAAATCCCCTGGAAGTGTCATAACCAAGAGTGTAGCAAGTCCCGTTGTCGTGTACTAGGATACCCCGGGTCAAGCCCGAAACTCCTTTTCAGAGTTTTCACTCCTAGGTACATCTGTGCCAGAGCCACCTCTACCTTCTCGTATCCAGACAGGGATGTATTGCTTGGAAAATACACAAAATATCTATATTACAAAAATTCTAGGAAGTTATTTTATACTAATCATCAAAGTCTATCTTAGGGTAATGTGCTCTAATCAGAGTTTATCTAAATCTAGTTTCCAAGGTTTGTACTAAACTTCTTCTGATACCAACTATAATGCCCTGACCCCAGAATCCACGAGCCGGTGCATTATTTTAATACATTGGCATGATTACAAGGAATCAAGTCCGGATGGACCAATTAGTTTAGTAGTCTTGGAAACAAGATACATACTTAAGTTCAACATTAAAACTTGAAAAGAAAAACAACACTAATTTATTCCATTAGAAAAATACAAGCTTCCAAGATTATTCCTACAATTCACTCATAACTAACTTCTTCATATCCTGGGAAAATGAAACATGAGAAAGGGGTGAGCTTAGATGCTCAGTAAGAGTAAGAAATACATCAGATGATAACTTAAACATTAGGCATGGTGAATAATTGAAACACATGCCTTAACGAATAATAAACATGAGCACTTTATGGAAGGAATATGAGCTGAGTAAATAATTCCATAATAAAACATAGTCATGGGTGTTCTACTAGTCGAGTAACCAAATGAAATATCATTAGCTAATCTAATAATGATGGAAGTAATAATGTCGGACATTTTGAAACATTTTGTCAAGGCCTCATCCAAGGCGTCTAAAAATTATTAAGGCCTTGGCCAAAACCATATATCAAAAATTGGGAAAGGCCTCAGCCAATTACACGTCTAATTGTCTCATGAGACCTATCAATGCATAAAAGAACTATAGCGGGCTCCACCCATCACTTACTAAGTCCAATGCATTCCTCATATGAAAAGGTTGAAACATAATCTGAACATTCGTATTAAAACTAGCATACGAAATGTCAATATTTTAACCACAAACCATGAATGGTATAAAAATAGAACAACCACAGTCAAACATAACTCATTAAAAAAATATGGAAGATTTTATTATAATAGATCAACCTCAATATATAATAATGAAGGATATTGACATAGATGAAAATAATCATAAAAAATATTTGAGATAAATATCCCCCTTTTTCTTGAAAACATTTAAAAGTCTCACTATTTATCAAGAAGCCGTTTAAAATAGATTTTTGAATCAAAGTGTACCGTACCACTTTGAAACTTTTAAAAGGAATTTTAATTTTAAAACTTTAATGTCCATATAAATAAATCCTTAAAACCATTTTTAAAACATAGACATTAATGAGAAAGATTTAGAATAATAAATATTTAAAACATTTAAAATGATATTTTAGTTAGAGTTCTTAACCAAAAGAGAGACACTTGAATAAAAATAATTGAGGTAATAAAAACTTTATAATATCATGATAATAATGGGATTCATGATATACTATTTCAAAGTACATTATATACACCATATAAAAGTGAACTGGCTTATAACAACAAAGAAGTATCAATGGAATGTAAATTGAGATGAAATCTCTTATAAAGACCGTATCCTTAGGTTAAGGATAAATCAAAGACATAATTATGTGTGAAAAATATAAATACACTTAATATGATTGGATATTCAGTGTAAATAAATCATAGGACATTCACACATATTCTTGTAAAAACAACACGAATGAATTGGATGTTTAACTCAATAAATGGAGATTGGGTTAAAATTACTCTTATCAACTTCATATAGATGACTTGAGAATTTATAAATGGAGTGATTATGTGTATCAAAAGTATATCCACATAAATGGGAGTGGAAATTACTACACAAATAATAAATAGTGACTCCACACATAATCATAGAGTAAAATAATCAATGAAGTATGCGTAAAGCCCAATGAGTGAAAATTGAAATTTGAAATTCCATTACCGATTTGGTAACTTATGAAACATACACCCCATGAAATAAGTATCATAAAATTAAGATGTAAATACCCATAAATTAATGTATATTACAAAAATAATACAATCATGGGCAGTACATACTCTACACAAAAGGAAATAGTGGCCAATATAGCATGAATCTCAAGGGAATAAAAGTGAGATGAAAAACCCTTACTTCGTTGTAATCAATCGAGTCATATGAACAAAAGTTAATAAACACCAAATGAATAATATAATACCATGAATATAATAAAAATAATTATAATATATATCAAATGGCAGTACACAATACACAACATGCAATAAATAAGTGGCGAATAATGGAAATCTCAAAGATTTAAAAGTGAGATAAGAAACCCATTACCTCAAGTCCGACTTGTCTTGTATGTTCCTTGTTCTTCCTAAATAATAAACTTAAGTTAATTTATACTTGGTTAAGAACATTTTTAAAGTTTATTATTCCTTTTATATAACTTATGACCTTGCTATAACAATTAGTTATTTATTTTAGTTCATATTGGATATTTTATCGATGTTCGGAACTTGAGTAAAAAATGAACTTGTTATAATTACAATTTTTCCACGTGGTCAAACGTATATTATATCTAGAATGATATACATGATTTAGATATAATATATATAGTATATATCTGGTATATATATTTATTTATAATATTACATAACATTTGGAGATAAGAAATGAATTGCACCGTTCATGGAGATGGTAAGCCGTACGTACACATGAACGCGACTTTCAATTCTATTTTTTATTTTAATGGAATTAAAACATAATTATATATAGGTATATTATAATAAAAGTATAATATCATATATAATATCATTAACTCCAAACTTTATACATCCCATGCAAGTCATTAACGAGTCATATCATTTTGAGGGGGCGGTAGTCCGCACATCCTCAAATGAAATTATTGCGTTTTACCCATAATGGAAACCATAATGGTATGATATAAATGGAAAATACAGAATAAAAAAGAAAAGATAAACATAATATATATCATATATAAATACATTTCCATCTTAATGGCCACAATGAGAGGCGGTAGGAGATAATCAAACAATCATTATTTGGTGAGGCGTTAGTTTTCCAACCAAAGAAACAGTATGTTCTTCACCCATGAGATGGAGGTGTGTGTAAGTTTAGTTCGAATACTTCTCATAAAAAAATCCTAGTATATTTAGGATAATGGAGTTGTTATAAAATAAAGTAATAAAAAGAGTTTGGGGGGGGGGGTTGGAGAAGTAAAATAAAACAAAATAAAACAAAAGAATTTAAGAGAAACCGTTACAGTTAATTTGGGTAACTTCCTTTGGTTTGAACCAAAAGGACTTTTTGACGTGAATTTTTCCTAATGTAAGACTTCTAGGTGTAAGATAGGGATCTTGAGAGATTATTTATGCATGGTTTGGACGATCCAAGGGGTTTGAGAGGTGTGTGGAATGGGTTAGAAATGGCATCCTTTTATAAGGGGAAGGAGGGGCTATTTAAGAAAGTGTGAAAATATTATTTTATTATATAGTTATATTCAGTTTCTAAAGGTCCAATACTAATTAAAGTCGAAGATAAGATGACTCATGGTTGAAATAAAATCATCCAATAAGAATTGGACAGGTTTTGGATATTGTTTTAATATTAATAATCTTATTTATTTAAATCATTTATTAATGAGGTAAATACTACATCATTATTGTGTCAAAAATAATTTAATTTATTTTATGTCTAAAAATTATAAAAAAATACCATAATGTATTAAATATTTTTAAATTTTTAATGAATATTTATAGTCGAAAATATGACTTGTATAACCTCATGTAAAAATTCATTTACTAAAAGATAGTTGTTTATGTCATTTTTGCCTTTACTTTAAGTTAATTTAAATAAAGTGTCATTATCATTCATAAGTGGCTCCATGGGGTCCCAAAATTGACCCAAAGATTACAATGGTCGGCCATGAATCATCCAATAAGGTTAGGAAAAATGTTAAGGTAATTTTGTGTTATTATAATATTCTTTTTATCTGGAATTACCCTATTTACCTTTAACCGCGGTAAATAAGTCAAAAGTTACTATTACAAAAAAAAATCATCTTATTGAAAAACATTTTACTTAATAATAACAACCATGTATATCAAATTTTAGAAATTCAATTCACAGAAGCAGAAAAATTTTATTTAAATGAAAAAGTTGGATTTTTAACTACTACTTAGTAGTTACACTATTCATAAAAAATTGATGTTTTTCAGAAAAAAAAAAAAATCAGCCTAATATATATTTGGTATTTTGAATTAAAAAATTATGTCTATTTTACCAAATTTAAAATATATTATTTGTTTTAATTAATTTAAAATTAATTCCCGTTGTCAAAACAAATAGGGCATTTTTAAGAAACAATAACTATCAAAAGATTAACACTTGTTTATGTATAATTTCAAAGTGAAATTAATTCCAATGAACAACATTGGATTAAAGTGTAAAAATATAATCTAATTAAACTTCAAAACCAATTTAAAATATAATCTATCCTTATAAATAAATTATATTAAAAGGCAGTTTTGAATTAAAACACAGTATTTCTCACTATTCATAAAAAAATAAATATTTTTGGAAAAATACCAAAATTTCATCCAAAGTAAATTTTGATGTCTCGATTATAAATAAAAATTTTATTTTGTAAAATTGAATATGTAAAAGGGTCAAATATTGGATTCTAAAAGGGTTCGCCATTAAAATGTGGTAAAATTGTTTTTTTTTTGAAAAATGCATTTTTATCTAAAAGATTGAATTTGTTCTTATAATATTTCTAAGAAACACATAATACATAAGTTAAAATTATATGGAGTATATAAAATTCAAAATCCAGTTAATACTATTCATAACTGCTTTTGAACGGCTAGTTTGGTAAGTCATGGTGCCCTCAAACTCGGTGTTGCATGTAGCGCAAACTATTGAATTTAAAGAAAATAACTTACTATGAAATCTTGGGGTGTTACATTAAGTGCTGGAATGATGCTGTGAGAACAGGTAGTATACTACGAATATGGTGTTAAACTAAGGATCTATACACTGATAGTATACTTCATGTTCTAACCACCAGAATAATGCTCTAGGTGTTAATGGTATACCATGTGGAAAAGGATGTTGGACTGATGCTAATTATCCTTAGGCTAGGCCGGACTAATGCTCTAGGTTCTTACGATGTTATTTATATATGGGTATTGGAGTGAGGCTATGGGAACTACTGTTATATTTACGATTGGTTTAGTGGTTTCTACATTTAGTATTAGTACTGATAGTTGGAATATGGTTAGGTGCTGGATGGAGGTTCCAACCACATTAAATATTGTTGTTGATTTTTGATTTAGATGCTAGATTGACTTTCTAGGAACTGATGGCTTGGGTAAATTGGATAGAAACTGTGGTTTTAGGTTTTATACTTCATTGAGTTGAATGAAAAAGGAACACCCTTCCATGAAATTTACAGTTTTTACCCATATGTACACTTTAGAGGATGAATTTTTTGTTGCATGTTTGGTAGGTCTGGGTGTCATCTTAGAATCCTTGGGATAGTGGGTACTAGATTATATTTTATGCTCCCTAGATTGTAACACTCTTATATAATGTTTATTTATTACTTAAATTGTTTTCATGCACTATAGTACATACCAGTTTTTTTCTCTAGACATTATTGATGGTGGCTATGACAACCCTGCTTATTTTACAAACTTAAACATGATTTATTACATAAACTATCACTTGATACAACATGGAATATCGATAGGTCTAGTGTCTTTGGGGATTAAGATCATTACATAACAATATAAAACATGAAATACAACATCTTTATTGAAAACTTCCTTTACATGACCACTACATTCCCTCGTACTTAGCATTGCATGGGATAACCTAAGGACATACATAAGAAAAGGGGTGACTATAAAGCCCAGTAAGGTAATAAACATGGAATAAATGAGGAGTACAATACATTTTAGAAAATAGGCATATCAATAGAGCATAAAAGAAACATGAACATAAAGGCATGATAGAGCATGATAATCATAACATGGAAATGTGGCAACAACACTTAACATGGAATTAGCATGAGCCAAGGCTCATTGCACATGGAGCATGAGTAAATCCTCATTTCACATGAAGCATGAGTAAACCCTTGTTTCACTTGAATTATCATGAGTCAAAACTCATTACACATGACATATCATGATACTATACTTTACCCAATGCATTGAAGCGCTATAAGGGCGCACCCTTCTTAAACATTTCATTTCATGCATAAGTGTGCCACATGGATCATAAAACATGGATTCATAAAACATAATCATTTATTACACGACAAAGGAATGTGGAATGAAACTTTATAATCAATAAGTAAATGTTCATGAAGGTGAATACCCTTGATGGAGAAATGGGCATGGTATTCACTACACAATGGCATTGGCTTAGAAAATCGGTGTAATTTCGGCAGCGTAACGGCGTGATATAAGAATTCATAAAAAATGGTTGATGAGAGAGAAAGGTGTGTCTCATCATATATACATGAAATTGATAGTAAGGGGGTTATATAGATACATGTCCCAACAATTTTAATAGAATTTAGATTCATGATACAAAAGTATTGCTTGAATGTAAATGAAGAGAGAGAAGTTCCTTTCGAAATTTTGGCATAGTAACGAGTGTACATGGGAGGCATTTAATGAGAGATAAAGGGGTATAAAATCATTAAAACAATAATAGGAAAGTATGGGGGAGGTGAAAAACCATACCCCAGCATTTATAATTGAAATTAAAAGGGCATAACAATACTAAGAAAATTGGACAAAAAAAGTGAAAGGAAGAAAAACCCTTACTTGGAAGTGTGCTTCCAAAGGATTGAGAGAGGCTTGAGAGAGGCTTCTTGGGAGCTTGGGGAACCTTGGGAGGATTCTAGAGAGAGTAGGGAAGAGTTTGGACGAACTTCAAATGATTTGAGTGAGGAGGAAGTGGGATCTTGGGTGGGTTTATATAGGAAAGGTGAGTGAATTCTTTATTATTTAGGTTTGGGACCCCTTACATTAAACTAATACAAACCACAAATCAAATCATTGTTTTTGCCCATGGTTTTTGGAAAAGGGGATAAGAAAACAATATTTTATAAGTCCAAAGTCCTAAATTCTTAAAATAATGGGGTTTATTATGTTTAAGTGAGTCACACTCCCATGGAAAATAATTTAAAAAGACAAGATGTTTAATAAGTCTTGAGGGGTCCATTAATGCTTTCTAAAATAAATCAAACAAACCCAAAATCACATTATTTTAATGGTAAAGCATATATTTGCCGAACATAAAGCTTACAGTATTTTATTACATCACTATTGGGTCATTATGATGTCATAAAACACATTATATATTTAAACGGTATTTAATTTTTACCAAAAAATTTGACTGTCTCAAAAAATTATGAAAAATTCACCGTTGGATAATTTCGACATCCTGATTCCAGAAATAAAATTTATTTTATCTAAATAATATTAAAATATGTTAATTTTTACTTTTAATATAAAAACTGACATTTATAAAAAATTCACGGGTTTTGACAAAAATGGCTTTCAAACATTAATAAAAATTACAATTTCATTCATAAAATTATAAGATCATTTATATTTAATAAAAAATAATTTAATAATAATAATAATAATATTTTATTAAAATATTATTTAATTCAAAAATCCCTTAATTTAATAAAATATAATTCTTAATTAAATAATAACTAAAAACACTATTTGTACTTTAAAAACTATTTACAATGTATAAATAATGTCAAGAAAGTATATTCATTATTATATAGAAAAATAATGTACATGAACATAGTACTATAGATTTGTTACATAACCCCTTAAAACAGCCGCATAAGACCTAAGGGTAAGGTGTGCGATGGTGACAGACTCTCGGGGTGGCTCAGATAACATCGCTCGAGTGGTAATCTCTATCAACTTCCACTTTTCCCGCACACGGTCCCGTTTGAGATTGACATGATGAAGATCAGCTTGCGCTTGGTCAAAAGCGAAGCCCAAAGATGCCACCTTTTTTCCAAGCTCCGACAAATGGGCTTCGTATGGAGCAATTCTACTGGATGAGTCCATCGCTTCCTTTGTCTGAGTAAATTGGGTTTGTTAAAGCCTTATATTTATACTAATCATGTGATCACTGTTCAACGGCTATAAAAGTAACGGTCACAATTCTTAACATAAAACCAAAGAAGTTGACATTTAATATAAACATTTTACATAAAGAGACATTTAATTAGATCAAGAGGGATTTCCATTAATGAAACTTTGGGTCGTTACAGTGGCCTACTGAATTTTACTCACACCCTTCTCGGGCTTCCATTGCACTTAGGAACCCAAGTAGCTCTCACATGTTTTTGATAGGTACAGGTTTGGGATAAGGCCTATATTGAGTATTGTTTGGTCGAGCTCTATTTCTCGAGTGGTATCAGATGAATGGATGGGTTTGGGTCAGTGATGTTGTGGAGACTATTTTTAGTTCTTTTATTTTGTTGTGTTATTTAACTGGCCTAGTGGGACTTTGTTTGTATGTATTACATGTCCATTCAGGCCTTTATTGAATTTTATACTATTATATAATGTTTCAGTTTACTTATTATTTTCTATTAATCTTATGTGTATGATTTTTAGTTATTTACTTCTGATTGTGCACTCTTTTTTTTTGATAAAATAGAAACTAAGTTCCTCATTTGGTCCTCCAAAATTATTTTTTAGTATTTTCAAAATAAATTACTTTTAAGGGGCTAGTGGGAACCACATGATTCACAATTCACATTAAAAATTAAAATCCAAAACCCATCACCCTATAAATATTTGATGCATTGAGGACATTGAAACTATTGATCTCAATGCCTTGGTCCATTCACCTAAAGAAAGTGCCATTGATACCAGCAAAAACGAAATTCAATGGTCATCAATCTGAAACACCAACACTGAGTTTTTGTACTGAAAAATTGAAACCGGATGACGTCATTTCCATTGAGGATGAAATACCAAAAGTCACTGAACCAAAATAGATCTGAAACAACCCCAGGATAAATTCCAGTCAAGACTAAACAACACTTACACAAACATAAGGACACCAAAAAATAGAGAAAGACCAAAAAAACACCACCAGAGAAGGAATATTGACACCCAAAAGAATAGAAGGAACCAACAAGGGTTGTGAATCATAAAATACCAGTGAAATACAAACCAAAACATCCCAAAACACCCACTAAAACCACTAAATTGTAATAAAATTGAGTCTAGTGCAATAGATCTGGATTCAAGAGCAGAGGTTGAGTCAAACAAGGCATCAAGAGTGAGTTGCGACAATAAAGAGGGAATTGAAGAACCTGAAAAAAATGGTTAAACCCACATACAAAAAAATATGATACCAAAAAAACTATAATCACCTCCCAAACCACTGTGAATAACATCGAGAAGGACCAAAAGTGGGTTCTAGCATGACCAATCCATTAGGTAGGGCGGTCGTAGTTAGCGATCGATGTCCTGAAAGTAGGAGGAAAAAACTCACGAGGGGGAGGGGAAAAAAGAAGTAAAAACATAAAAATATGATAAATAGTGATGATAAATTAATCATGGAATATGGATAAGTAGGGGCGCTCACCGTGGAAGAAACGCTCTGGAAACCCTAGAAGAGGGTGCTGCTGAGAGCGAGAGAATGGCTGGGGGAGTGGGGTGCCATCAATCCTGATTGTGAACTCTGATATGGGGGTATAGTCTCCTCAAAATTCCAGTTTAGACCCCTTATACTAGTTGGAAACCTATGGTGTATAAGGAGGTTCACTTGAGGTCATATGGTACACCAGATTGGGGCATTGGTTTAGTGGATCCTGGGATAGGGCATAACAAAGTGGAATCAAATAATTTGCCTTCCTATTATTTTACTATTTGGGGTTTGGTATATATGAGATATAGGAATGTGTCAGAGATTTATATGGATACTAGGATGGTGCATCATGAAAAACTATTCTTTTTTGTGATGTTATGCTTTTATATGATTTTTTATTGCACATGTTGTTTGGATTTGATGGTTTATGATGGATTTCAGGCTCATAGACCGTTGGAAAGAGGCATGTGACCTAGTTTTGGCTCTTGTCCTGTGGAGGCAAGAGGCATCTCATGCATAATTCTAGGCATGTAATATCCATATGTTATAGGCCTACTGGTGTGTGATATTATGGGTTTCCTTTTTATTACAGGTTATGTGGATCTTGGTTGGATGCTCATCGATGAGGATGATAGTGTGTTCCTTGTGCATGGTTGGTGCAGTAACCTTGGTGGGTTAGTATGGTATAAGTATAAGATCATTGGACCCTTTGTGGGTGGCCCTGTTTGAGGTTGGTAATATGTTTTGATCCTCTAGGTATCTCTCTTATGTGAAAATGATCAAAGAGGATGAACACCCTATTCATGGGTAGTGGTTGATATATGTTGCCTTTATAATGCGAGACCTGAGAGGGGGTGTTTTGTTTTGTTTATTCTATGTGATGATGATATGGTAGCATGGTTGATTCCCTATACTTTTTGTCCTTATGTGATTTGGTGTAGACATTGGGTGTTTGGACCAAGTGTCCTGATGTGAGACGTGATCGATAGGGCTAGATGGTAGAGACTAGTGGCCCTTTTTACATGAGTCTAGTTTTGGGAGTTAGTGCCATGTGTATTTTTTAGATAACCCATGAGAGGGTTTAGTTGAGTTATGAGTGATTTTGGGTGTTCAAGGTACAAGTATTTTGTTTTTACTCTTGAAAACAGTGCATACAGAGTGCGACCTAGCATGGGGTTTTGGCACATATAATGCCTTGAGTTTTAAGGAAAAGCACTTGAGTGCTAGTGGTTAGCCTTATGGTTGGATTGTAGAGGGGTAGGATTGTATAGGTTCCTATACTAGGTAATGGGTGTGTACATGGGTGTACCTAGATGTTATGAGTCAAATTAGAAGTACAAGAGGTGCTTGAGAAAATGTGGTTTCATGTGCATGGGTTCTCTTCAGGTGGCGACCGTGCATGCGAGTTTGTATTTTGTAATAGGCACATAGAGGTGTCTGATTTTCTTGAAATGGGAAGTGATTAATGTATTTATTTTTTGGTAGTTCATGTGGGAAAGAATGGTTTAGTTATAGACTATGTTATTTATGGATGCATCTTTAGGAACTCGGTGAGAGCATACATGATCTTAGTGGAACCTTTGAATGATTATAAGGTTTTGAGTGGTCGAGTAAGTCGTTTTAGCTCATGAATTTCATTTGGATTTGGGAAGCATTGATTGTTCTCTCCTTCAAGTGAGATAAGCACGCGGGGTGGGCATGGACAATGGATAGGGATTGTGAGATGATGTTTTGTGAATATTGAATCATTAAGTCGAAATCCAGTTCTATAGTGGGGTCAGACAAGAGTGTGTGTGATGGTTAAGTGTTAATGAGATATTTGAGGAATGATTAGGTGTTATAATGTTGTTCCATTTGGTTTGGGTATCAAACATCAGTAGAGTGTACAACTAAGGTTCTAGTGTAGGGTTGGATACTATGAGTAGGCTGAGGACCAATGCGGATGTGGTGAGATGCTTGAGGGTAATGATCCCTGGGGGTTTTGGTGGTTTGACATGTCCCTGTAGATAGAGGAGATTTCTGAAATGGATGTGTGGTAGTGGTGTTTGTCGATGAAATCTTGACATACTCTTAGTAGTTATGATCATGACCAATATCTTAATATCTTCCCTAGTATGCTAAGAGATCATTGTCTATACACCTAGCTACCCTATTGTCTTTGGGTTGGATACAGGGCCTCTTGGAGGTTACACTCATGGAGAGGTTAATCTGAATTAGTATTAGGGGAAGTGCACCATCTACTATTTATGGATGAGATCCTTGGGATAGACTGGATGTTGAATAATTCCATGGGTTACATTCTCAAAAACTAGGAATATGTGATAAATGATGTTTCATTTGGTCTCTTGGGTATGGGTGAGATGGTCACGTCTAATTCTAGGGTTAGCACTGGCTGGAGTGTAAGCCGAAGCAGTTGAGGTTTTTTGGGTGAGTTGGTAATGACTACACTCATATAGTGGGGTGTGATGTATCGATTGTGGAGATATGACCATTGTGATGGATGGTTCATGAGTGTGTGGAACTGGCAATGGATCAGTTGTGATGTATGATCCAACCAACATTGTATTTGGGATCAAGGTGGTTATGGCAGGTAGTTTGAGTATAGACTATAGTACCTGTGTTTGAGTGATTGTGGAATGCTTCTGAGTGTGAGGGAATAAGGATCAGATGAGGTGGATATGGGTGAAAAGATGAAGATAGGTTCTTTTGAAATGAGTTGGTAGAGGATAGTCTGACTAGGTTTAGTACATAATGTGGGTGTGGAAGGTTGCAATCTATGTCTGGTATGTTGTTTTGGGAACAACAAGTGCGTTTTAGGGTTGAGTTGGGATTTATAGGAAAAAATGATATGTTTATATTTTGTGAATGGATGGTGGGTATGCATCCACTTCAGTTGGTTTTCAATGATGAGGATAAATGTTAATTATGATTGTAATTCTCATGGGTGTTTGGGTTTAGTGAGTTTGGGATTGTGTCGAGTGCTTTGTGGGAGCATGAGTTTAGGTTTGGTTGGGATTTCTGATAAGAAAGGGTGTTAAGTATCATAAGTTAGTGGTTATAAGCTGGAGAATATGGTGGGGAGTTCCATAAATCAATGACTAATAAAGTGATTTTGTAACCAATTTTTTGGTTTTATGGACTCAGTTAAGTGTAATCGTGGTGTTTCTATTTGGTAATAGGTGTTAGCTTAGAGTTTTGGTCAGTTTAGGGAATTGAGTTGGTGGTTGTGCCTTGATAGATTTTTGGGATATCAGAAGTTGAATGAGGTGGTTGGATAAAATATAGTGACTGATGTTTTTTAGGTGGTGCATATATATGATCAAATAGGCTTCTTAGGAATGATAAGCATTATGGTGGGGAGGTTTTTAGATCTCGTATCTGGATGGATCAAAAATTTCTGTAGGAATTTGAATTTTTGTTACTGGATGGGTAAAATCATGAATCAAGAATCAGAATGGATTTATGAGATTAATAATGTATCAAAATGGTTTTTTGAGATGAATACTAATTCCCGAGAGGTATCATAGGTGTTAGATTGATATTTGGAGGCTTTAGGTTAAGGTTCATGAGTTTTAGAGATTTCTGCTGAGGTTGCATGGTTTGGTGTGCATGGTTTAGGAGAAATTGTGCAACACCTTAATGATCAAAAGGTTTTTAGTTCAATTTGAAACTGGTAATGATTGGGTTTCACAGTTATATCATGGTTTGAGGTAAACCATGTGTGGAAAAAGGAGAAATTATGCAATGTTGAGGTGGTTCTGAGGCATAGCTCATGGGTTGTGCACAGTTTCAGAAAAACCTCATGCATTTCCGCATAGGGGAGGAAGTGCTAAAAGCACAATTAGTTCATGGTTTTCAAACCATTAATTACAACTATGTGAATATGGGGGTGTTGGATAGTAAGGGTGCACAAGGTTGTAACATGGTTTGTCCAACCGTATGACCAAACCGTGCGAGTGGGTTGGCCTTGGACAAAGACAACTACACGATTGACACACGGTTTTGAAAACCATTCGGCCAAACCATGTAGCTTCCCAGATTTCATTAAAAATGATTAAATTACCAAAATTCCCCTTGGTTTTTTAGCCACTTCACCCCTTTCTACTAACTTGGATGTATGTGGAATAGGGGTTCCTAAAGCCCATCCAAATTTTCTTCCCCATGATTTTGGGGTGTGTTCATGGTGATTATTTGGTGTTTGAGGTGATTTAGCCTCTAATAGTTTCCTTTATTCCTCTTCTTGTTTCTCTATAATTTTGGAATTTTCTAGTTTAGGTTTTGTTGATGATTCCACCAGATCATGGTGTAATCATCCGTTCCTCATGGGGATTTTTGTCAGCTTGGGTAGAAGAGATCTTGAGATGAATCCTGAACTTCTTTTCATGGAGTTTTGTCAAGGTGTGTGACTGCGGTGATTTTTTATAGGCTTTGACTAATGATTTAATTTAATTGTTTGTAGAATTTATGTTATATCCTAGGTATTGAGCTTAGAAAGTGGTCGGGGTTATGTTGTGGGTCTTCGTTGAGTGGTTGGCTTTGGTTTTGGTGTATCCTCATGAACCAATGAGTTTTACAGCATTATTCCATGTTGGGTTTTGGTTTATTAATCAAATATAATTGTTATAATTAATTAATAATTTTTTTTGGGTGTGAGATTATATTATGGGTGGTGGTGATGAGATTAGTTGGGTGTCAAGAGGTTTGGACGATGCTTGGATGAGCCTTTGCGAGGTCACCATGTTTTGGAAGCTTAACGGAAAGCTTATCTGATGAGGTTGGTGGTCTAATATCTTTACCCATATCCTTGTTAATTATTTTAATGTGTATGTATTATGTTCCTTTCATCCATGTTTTTTTCTTTCTTTCTTGTCTAAATAAATTTGGTTTTGGGCCTTGGATTAACACTTTAGACCTACCAAAGATCCTATTGGATCCATGGGTATTCAGGAGACTGAACCCATGACTACCAATGGGGTGAGAAATTTTATGAAAAGGGTAAATTGGAGTTGTAAAGGAATGTTTTGGAATTATTTCGTGTGTTAATATTTTATGAAATTAATTATGATTCTTTAAAAATTGTTCTAAATACATGCTTTAGATATTGATCGGTTTTGGGTGAAAAGGGTTGAAAACTATTTTTTTAAATGATTCTTGTTTTGAAATGAGGTGTTGAAATCTTTGTGGTTTTAAAAGGGGGTTTTAAATGGATTTTAAATGTGTATTTGAAATGGGTGCATTGTTGCCTCCATGGTGAAAATACTTTAATGGTTCTTGGGATGATTTTAATGGAAATGCAGGCCTTGTTCCTTGTATGGTTTTCAAATATAATGACCCATGTTTAAAATGGTGGTTTAAATTGTTTAATGAGGGTGTTTGGTTTAGTATATTTTTTCATGTGAAAAAGTGTTGGGTTTTTTTAGGCATGTTTTTATTTTTAAGGTCTGTAGGGACCTTATTTAGCATGAATGGTTTAAAAAGTGTTGTTGTGTTTTTACTTGAAGTTTTTGTATGTTCATGATGTTGGGCATAGGTATTTAAGAAATGATGTATTGGTTTAGGTTCTAGAATGATGTTCTGGGAATAGGTAATTAAGAAATTATGTAATGTTTTTGGGACTGGAATGATGATCAGGGAACAAGTAGTATACTACAGATATGGTGTCAGACTATGGATTTGGACGCTGATAGTATACTTTGTGGTTTAAGATTAGAACTGAGGCTCTAGGCGTTGATGGTATACCATGTGGAAAAGGATGTTGGACTGATGCTGCTTCTCCTTATACTAGGTTGGACTAACACTATATGAACCACCAATGTTGTGTATAGATGGGTGTTGGAATGAGGCTTCAAGTACTACTATTATGTTTATGATGGTATTAGTAGATGCAAAGTTCAATATTAATACCAATAGTTGTTATATGGTTAGGTGTTGGATGGAGGTTCCAACCACGTTTGATATTGATTTTGATTTATGATTTAGATTCCAGATTTACATTCTAGGCATTGATGGACCAGGTAATGTGGATAGACATCATGGTTGTAGGTTTTATGCTTCTTTTAGTTGAACGAAAAGTGAAAAATCCATCCTTGAAATTTATAGTTTGTACCCCTATGTATGCTTTATAGGATGGTTTTAGGTTGTTTCACATTTGGCAGGCCTGGGTATCATCTTATAACCCATAGACTAGTATGAACTATATGAACTATCATGTTCCTTGGCTTATATCACTCTTATGTACTATTTCCTTTAATTATATGCATGCATTGTAGTACTGACTTGTATTTTCTTTAGACACCATTGGTGGTGGAATACTAAGTTTTAATCACACCCTTCTTGGGCCGCTATTGAACTTTGGTACCCGAGAAGGTCTCACATATTTTTTTGTAGGCATAGGTTCAGGCTGAGGCCAGTGTTGGGTATTTTTTGGTCAATCAAAATTTCTCAAGTGGTATCAGATGACTGGATGGGTTTGGCTCGGTGATGTTCTGGAGCCTATTTATAGTTATTTTATTTTGGAGTGTTATTTAAATATCCTAGTCGGGGGTTGGTTTTATGTATCACATGGACATTAAGTTATTTATTGCATTTCATATTATTATATCATGTTTTAGTTTACTTATTATTTCCACCTACTCTAATGTGCTTGATATTTAATTATTTACTTATGGCTATGCACTCTGATATTGGGGTATAGTCTCCTCACAGTTCTATTTTAGACCCGCAATACTAGTCAGTATCATTTTTAATGTGAGGAGGTGCACTTAAGGTCATGTGGAACACCATATCGGGGAACCTTTTTGTTTCTCCTAGGCTTGGGTGTTACAGGTTTAGCGAAAATGACTAATACAAAAATTTTAATCTTAAAAATATCTTTTTATAAATATTAAATTTTATGTGATATACATTTCTATTTCAATTATCTTATGATTAATGATGATAAAATATATTTTATATGAATAATTTATTAACACCAATTTAATTAGTAAATTATATGAAATATGAATGATAATAGTTAATATTCTTAAAAAGTAATTTTCCTATCAATTTTTTTTTCATTATATATCATCTTTCTATGTAAAAGTTTATGTTATAAATTATAGAATTTTAATTTGAAAAAATTAACATTATTTCTAGATTTATCATAGTAATATTTTCTTATGTTTAATTTTAGGATTTTTCTTAAAAAAATTGATTTTTAGGTGAATAGTAAAAAATATTGTTTTTACAAATAACATGAATTTAATGATATTATTAGTATATAAGTGTGAATTAGAAATTCATGAAACATTTTTATATTTTATAATTGAATTTATATTTTTTAAATTTTCTGTCTCAATTTACAAACCCATATTTTTCATTTTAGAACTTATGTTATATTTTTCAAAAAATTATTTTTAATAAATTGTACATTTATTATTTTGAAATTGATTTTAAACACTTTTATAAAATTAATATAATAAAATGGATTTAAAATTTGGAGTCATTAGGTATAAATAAGTTAATAATTAACATTTTATATTCAATCATAAAGGATAAATTACTTTGATAAAAACTAGTTACCTCGATAAAAATCAAAAGGGGTAAAAAGAGTTTAAATGAGCGGGAAAGACCCCAAACATGTTAAAAAAATGTATGATAATGAGTGTTTGAGGACTTTAAATACATTATAACTTACCATATCCAATATTTATCAATTTTGGGTCCAATTTTCTTTAGTGTGACTTCCCATTATTTGAATTTTTGGGTATTTAAAAAAATATCCCCCCTTTTCACTTATAAAAGGGGAACTCCTCTTCTCACATATCCTAAAAACACAACCCAATTAGTTCAAACAAATATATACCTAATCCTATCCTAAACATTCCTACCCACCAATAAGTTATTTTAATATTTTCAAAATACAATCTATCGAAGGTTTAACCCCCTTTGCAAAGGATATAATCTAATAAGTGAGGTATAAATTTATAACCATTCCTTTCTCATTTTTATTTCTTTATGTGCACTTATTGTTCCTAAAATTACATTATAATATCATAAAATTATAAAATTAGTACCATCAGTATACTGTTATGTTATTATAATTATGGCATATGCATTAACCACCTTTCCCCTTTCCTTTAAAAAAATTAAACCACCATTCGCGCGTTGTGTAGACGACCGCTTCTATGACACAACGTGTTTTGCTTTTCCTAACCACCTTACAAGGATGGTAATAATAAGGAATTTAATATATAAGTATTATATTTATGAAATATTTTATATTCTTAAATGATAAACTATATTACTCCTTTTCCCCGCTCTATGGAAAACAAAATCATTATCCATGCATACGTGTGGACTTCCACCTCCATGGAATGATTGATTTCCATTTTTATTTTAATTAAGGAATTAAATGGATAGTCATTATAATAGGTTTAATATATAGATATTATTTTTAATGAAATTATCAATTTTATTAAAATAAAAATTGGAAAACATATTGAAAAATTGAGCAATAAGCAACTGTGGTAAATTCAACCATCTAAAAGAGAATTTTAAGAGAAAAATATTTCTTCATACTACAAAATAACTTTATATAAGTTATATTATTCATATAACTCTCTAAAATTAGGATATATAATAATATTAAACACTAAATAAGATCATTATTATTATTTTATAATGATATTACAACTAAATGACTTCATAATCATCCATTAATTTTGGTATGTTCTTATTTGGGTTGGTTTTACCACTGATTTGATAAATACTATAAATTTATATCACTAATGAATATATGAATTTAATTTATAGTAATATATGATATGAATAATTAAATAATATTTTTTTGGTTTTTCAATGGTAATATAAAAATTTAACTCACTATTTAAGAAAACACCCTTTGTTCACTAATAATCCTTAAAACATGCTCATAACCAAATACATATTTAAGGATCATAACCAAAACTCCAATAGAATGAAATTATAACATTATAAATAATTATAAAACATGAATTATATATCCTTTGATGATCTAGGTATTATTAAATTTTTGAAATGAATAAATAAAAAAACTCCTATTATGAAACTTGATCAAAATGATCGAGATCACTCACACCTAATATTGAAAATAGATAATAACTAACTAATATACATATAAGGAATAATTGTAAGTTAAGTTTATAAAAGTTTATATACATGAATAAGGTTCTTAAATATATTATTAATATGGTTATTCTTATTATACATGAGGTTATAGTGTGATCAAATAAGAGGTAATTCATGGTAAAGGGTCATTTGTATCAAATTTGGATTCCTTGAGACATGTTTATATAATGCACCATGTTTTATACAGTATGATATACTTATTTCACCTTTAATTTTTTTATATCGTTATCCTATCATTATTAATGAAATTTAATGTTCCATTTGAAATTATATGCTTTAATAGGTTTTGATCCATTTTTTAAATCCATAAGGGTTTTCTTGGTCTTGATTCTGATTCTTTCAGACATATTACATGTTATGCACCATTTTTACTTTATATGGTGTTATATTGATTTAATATACCATGAATGTTCTATAATTTATTTCATTGTAATTATTTGGATATTTAAGATCTAAAGGATCAAATAAAAACTGAGAAAGCGGGGGGGGGGGGGTGGGGGGTTGTTGAATCATTTATTCACTTTTTAGAAGTTTCAATACTTCTTAAAACTTCACCCTTGTAACCTGTTAAGATTTATTTCCTTATCATCATTTTTTAAATACTCATGCATGAAAAATTAGGAAATAAAGTAAATCACACAAGATTTAGAAGGTCTGACCTCAGTGTGAGAACCTACATCTTTACTATAGCCACTCCCATGGGTCTATAGAAATTTAATATTATAAAGAAGTGAACAAAAATTGTGACAAATCCCATTAGACACCTTCTATATTCTGATAGTAAATATTATATTGACTCTCACCAGTTTCTAAATTTTTATAAAAAAAATATCCAAAAAAAAATAAGACTTTTTTCAATTTTCAACAAAAAAGAACAGTTTGGATCTGAATTTTCTAGATATGATTCTCTCAATCCGATGAGGTCAATACGATTATCCCTTACCTAATCTGTACTTATAAAACTCTTCTCAAACATCCAGTCTGACATTCCTTGGTATGATTGACTTAATACAATGGAACCAATATAATGTACCCATTCTCAATCTATGAAACTAAAACTCAACTCAAATGATCAATACGATCTTCTCCAGCCGATTGACACATTCTGATTGACTAAATACAATTGAATCAATATGATGTTTCTCAATACGATTCTATTGTTTGGTAAACAAAACTTTCAGGCATCTGATCTTTTTCTGAGATATCAGTCTGGAAATAACTTTCACTCAAATTATTAAACACTCCACCTTTTTCTATTTCATAAATGTCCCAATAAATAAATGCTCTGAGAAAGTATTTATAGGTGACTCAGAAAAGAAAGAGCAAGAAACTTGAAAAATTTCCCCGCTTACTCATATTTCAAAAATCTAAAATTCTCTCATATTTAAACTTAACCTTTTACTTATTCAAACCTCCTCAAATTTCATCAAGAATTATTCAAAATTGAATTTCAAGTTTGACCTCTTCAACCCTTCATAAAAACATCTAGAATCTTCTTTTTGAGTCCTATTTCGAATAAGCCTTCTCAGACTTTCTAATCGTTCTTCCATCCAATGTAACTTCATCAAATTCAATATGATCTACCATTATTTATTATCTTATTACGTTCTAAATTTATTTCTCAGCTCATTAGAATCTACCTTTTTGTTATCTGCTTCTTACGATATGCCTTTGTTTCTCGGTTCATTATGATCTTCCTTTCTTTCCCATCTTATTACGATCAACCTTTCTTTCTCAGCTCATTACGATTAACTTTCTTCTTCATCTCATTATGACAAACTTCCTCATCTTCATCCCAATGGAATCCTCATAATTATGGAATTATCATTATGATGGAATTCCCATTACGGTGGATTTTCACATTAGGATGGAAATCCCCTTACAATTATTTTTCCATAATGATGGAGAGTATTCAATGATGAATTCATTTAGAAACTATTATATTCTTAAAAATTCATCATATCAACACATTTTGACTTCTATATCTGATATTTTGTGTCTGGTACTTATGGATATGATGAAAATTTTGTCTTAATCACTAGAACTGATTCAATCATTAATATTACTTCATTTATTCAAAATCTTTTATCATGAGTATGTTTCATGATTTATAATAAATTTATGATTCGAAAAACATCATCTGACTTAGTTTATAATGTTTTATAAATTTATAACTCTTAACTTAACTTTATTCAAAAAAATTCTTCAGCATCATAAAAAAATCTCTACCCGGTAACATTTGACTCTATAACTCAATAACTTCTTTCCCTCTCTGATTAAAAAAAATTAAAAATTTCAGCAAAAAAAAAAAAATTTCTACCTCAGATTATTTTGGATCCAATAATCTGAATATGATGCTAATGTATCTGATACTTTGAGTTTGGTGCTTCTCAGTCTAATCCTCTGAGTCCATAAAATATCTTTCTTAAAAAAAAACTTTTCTCCCCCTTTATGTTTGGGTTCAAACTTTTAGAAACATTAAACTTCCTTATAGTTTTCATTACAATGGATTGGGTCTGATTCTTGTATAACAAAAACATTCTTATACAAAAAGGTTAGTTGTCAACAAATAAAGAAACTTTGTTAAAACAATTCAACATAAAGGTTCTTTAATATCCCCCATTGTATTTGGTGATAAATCTCATTAAAAACATTTTCAAATCTCTAAATTTTTTCACAACTCAACTTTTTAAAACAACTGAAGTTTTTTGACTTTTATTAAAACATAGCCTTTCTCAAAATAGAGTGTCTTGACACCACAATACTGAATAAAGTAATGTTTTTTTAAAGAATTGAATCCCTTGGTGAAAATCATGTTCATGTAATGATTAACTCCCTCTCACTTTTATCTTTTCCTCTCATTTTTCTTTTTCTCTCCCCCATTTTATGATAACCACAACTTTAGATTCATTAAATACAGACAATTAAAAACTTTTTACAAAGTAAAAAGTTTTTTCTTTATCCCCCCTTTGTCAACATAATCCAAAGAACATTGGGGGTGTGGGATGGGGGTGGGGGTGGGGGTGGGGGGTTACTTTCTTATGAGGTTTAGGAAGTCATGTGAGGATAATGAACATGAAGTTACAACCTCAATTCCATAAATATTTCTTTTGGCATGGCTTGAAAATATCCACAATTTGATACTTTGTTGAGATGTATTCTAGCATAACATCTCCATTATAAACATTATCTTTTATAAATTGAAACTTCATATCAATGTGTTTTTATCTTGAATGCTTGACATGTTTTTTAGAAAGATCAATTTCACCCTGATTATTCCAAATTATCTTCAAGGGTTTATAAAATTTTACTTTCAAGTCTTCCAACTGGACTTTCATCTACAACATTTGAGTATAATCCTGAGTAGCAACAACATCTTTAGATTCAGTTGTGCTCAAACTTAATGAACATTTTTTCTTACTATTCCAACTCACACAATATTCACCCAATAAAAATATTCATCCTAAGGTAGATTTTCAATCATTAAAATATCCATCCCAATCAGTATCAGTATAACCTTGAAACTTCATCTCAAATTTTTTTTATTAAAAACCATGTGAATTTATTCATTTGACATATCTTTGAATCCAATTTGGTGCCAAAATATGTGATTCTTTCATATTACTTTGATACCTGGAACAAAAAGTCACATTATAAATAATACCAGTCCTTGAGGTTTTAAGATAAATTAGACTTCCTATCATCTTTTGTGTTGGGAAAAAATCCATCAAGGTAACATTGCAGTATTTTTGGGTTGATTGTGTTTGTTGACAAAGCAGGTTTCCATGGAGAATTGTCGAGTTCCCGAGAAGTTGTTGACAATCCATGTTGAAAAATAATGATGACAAAGTAATGGATGATCTGGGGGTGGTACAAAAGATAAGTACAAGGTGGCGCCGTTTCCCAGTGTTTGCCAAATTTTTGGGGTCCAAAATTTGGAGGTTGGTGAGCATCGTGAAAAGAGGATATTCTTGAAGATCGTATTTTTATATGGAAAAGGAATGAGTTTCGCGAATATGGGATGCATGGATTGGATTTTGCAAAGACCAAAAAAATGGAGGCGGTGATGCCTCGCGATTACGACGTGCTTCACGAACAGCAGCATTGAAAAGAAATGCGAGGAAGATTCACAGAGGTGGCACGAAGTAAATGACGAAACACTCCACGATTACGATGAGATCCGCGATCCGAGAATTTCCGAGGTGATTTGTGATTTTGAGAGAATTCCGGCAGAAACTTCGGAGCTTCGCGATTTGAGATGACGTGGCTTTGACTTCACGCGGAAGGGTCGAGGGTCGGTGGAATCGCCTATAAATATAGGTCAACCCCCTCGAGAGAAGAAGAAAGAATTTTTCAGAGAAAGTACTTTGCTCTCGGTTCACGAAGGAAGTTCGCGAAGGCAGTGTGCTTTACGAAAGAGGAGCTTCGTGGCGGCTATTCTAGCTCCGCGAAAGTCATGTGCTCTGCATTGGCTCAGTGAGATTCACGAGGGAAGTCGCTTTGCGACGACTTGAACTTCGCGATGGACTAAGAATTGCGAAGGCTTAAGCTTTGCGACAGTCTGAGCTCCGCAAAATTGTGAGCTTCACGAAAAGGAAGGAGCTTCGCGAAGGCTTGTTTAAGCTTCGCGAAATTGGGAGATTCGCGAAGTAGTGTGCTTTGCGAAGGTACTTTCCAGAGGAATTTCCCATTGGTCAGTGGAAAAGGGGTATTTGTCAATGGATGAAATTTTGACTTCATTAGAGCATCTACATATAGTGGAGGATGCATTAATTAGTGACAATGAAGAGACCTACAGGTCTATAAACTGTGAGTGGATCCCTTCCAAGTGCAGTGAGCATAGGAAGAGGAAAAAGGTGATCCTCTCCATCGGCAGTGAGCCAGAGAGAGAAACAGGGAGTGACCCTTGGGAAAGCAGTGAGATGACCCTAAATCTTGTAAAGGCAGTGAGCCTGAGACAGAGTGACCGTACTCGAACTTTGTATCCACATCTAGTGAAGAATAGTGGAATTTGGTACGACCAGCAACTTGTTGGCATATGCTCCTTGGACGTAGCCCAGTGAGGGTGAACCAAGTAAAAATATCTGTGTCTACCTGTTTGCTTCCCTACATTGCATTCAAAGAATCATTATTAGATAAAGAAGTAAAGAAGTGATCATAATTTACACACAAGAGCAAACAAACTGACCCTTGTAATAAAGAGGTCAAGATCTAGTGGGGTTGGAAGAACTTTGAAAAAGAATATCCATACCCTGATTCACCCCCCCTCTCAGGGTATATAGGCTCATATTGGTCCTAACATTCTGAAAGTATTTTTTATTCACACTTATTCCAGATTCATCTTCACTCAACTTTGTGCTCACTGAAATAAGAGTATAAAATTATTTGGATTCTACCATCCCAAATTTCTTTAACAATTCCCTGGAATACATTTGTTTAGATAATAAAATGTATTTTTCTTTTTGTTGAACTTGTAAGACAAAGAAGAATGTTAATTCTCCCAACATTGATATTTCAAAATTCTTCTTCATTTTTTCAAAACATGTTTTACAAACATATTCTCTATCCCCAGAAAAAATTATATCATCCACATAAACAATTGAAATTAGAGTTTCGAAGACAACATATTTCACATATAAGTTTCTATCAAATTTTCCTTTAAAAAAATTTAACATTCTCAAACAAATGTCATGTTTTGAATACTAGGAACGTGAATCTTGTTTCAACCCATATAAATCTTTCTTCAGTTTAAATTTTTTTTTTCATCCTCATCAAGTAGAAACCCATAGAGTTGTTCAATGTAAACTTTTTCCTCATTCTCACCATTTAAGAAATCTGAATTTACATCCATCTAATAGCTTTGTAATTCTGATATGTGGAAACTGAAAGAAACATTATAATATTTTCTAATCTTGAAACTAGGGAAACAATTTCTTCAAAATCCACACCTTCCACCTCTACATAACTTTTACAAATAAGACTAGTTTTTTTTATTAAAACTTATCCATGTTAATTCAACTTGTTTCTATAATCCCAATTTTTTTGATAACATTTTTATTTTCTTTCCATGTAATAAGTTCCCATGTTTCATTCTTCTCTATCTGATCCAACTCTTAATTCATATAATCCATTCATTCTCTATGTTTAATCCCTTTTGAAACTCATTCCGGTTCAACTTTTGTGATAAGTAAATTTTGATTTTCTTATATAATTTTTTTATGTTGGAACCAGAGCTTTATGATTTCCAGTAATTCTTTTTGACTCAACATGTTTTTGTAAAGTATGAAATTTCAAAGTTTATTTCCCAACTGAACTTTCCTCATCACATGAATGTTATAAATCTTGATAAGCATATTTTGAATTACTTTCACTATTGTTGGAAATATCAAGTTTATCCTCTTCAAAATTATCAAAAAAATTTGTTGGGTAATTTTGATTTTCAATTACCTTCACATCATATGAGTCCAAAAACTTTTTTAAATGCATTTTCCAACATTTTTAAATTCTTCTATTTTGTGAATAACCCATAAAAGTTCCTTCATTAGCTTTCTCATCAAACTTTACCAAATCCAAATTTTTGATTTTAAGTAAACATGGACTTCAAAAAACTTTGAATTACTTCAATGAAGGATTTTTATTATACCAAATTTCATAAGAAGTCATGTTTGATTCCTATCTTAGAAACATCCATTATAAATATGTACAACAGTACTAACAACCAATTTCTAGTAAAACTTTGAACGTTTGTATTATTCGAACACACTTCTTCCCATTTCTACGAAACTTCTATTATATATTTGTACTACTCCATTTTTCTGTGGTGTAGAGGGAGAACTATACTGATGTTTGATACAATTTTTTCTCAAATAAGATTCAAAAACATTTCTAGTGAATTTGATACCATTATCGATTCTCAATTTTTTTATATAGACCCCAATTTCTTTCTCAAACTTTTTTCTAAAAAACTTGATCATTTCAAGAGCCTATGACTTGTGTTTCATAAACATGATGTTTGTAATCTGAGTGAAATAATCAATAAAAGTGATAAAGTATAAATTTCATTTTGTATATTTATTTCTCATCAACCCACATAAATTTGAATGAATAAATTCAAGAGGTCTGGTAGACTGAATTTCAACTCTCTTATTAATATTATTAGTCATTTTTTATTTTTGAAAAGTAATACAAAACTTATCTTTATGTTATTTTCAATTTTAGAAAGTTTTTGACAACATCATATTTAGAACGTTTTTTCGTGTTTTTCTATCCAACATGTCCAAGTCTTCAGTGCCACAATTTATTTTCATCTTCAACACTTAAGTAGCAGGAGTTGTTAAATTATCCTATTTAGAAATTATTCCCACTGGTTCTTTCTCATTTTTAATCACTTTTAAATCTTTCACACTTTTGATAACAGAAGAATATATTGTGAAGATTACATATTTTCCGTCATCACAAAGTTGACTTACACTAAGTAAGTTATGCTGTATCCCATAAACAAATAAAACTTCCTTAGATTTAAACTTTTCTATTTCAACCTCAGTCATTCTGATTCCTCTAATTTTTAAGGAACTATAAATACCAAAGGTAACTACCCCTTCATCATAAATATCAACATGTTTCAATATTCTTATATCACCTATCACATGTGAAGAACAACCACTTTCAATTATCCATGGTTTGTTCCTTTTACTTTCTTTTAAAGCTATATCGACAACAAAAGCTCTTTCTTAAACTTTCTTCTTTTCATATTTTTTCCTTTTTATCATATGAAAATTGTTCCAAAAGGAGTATCATACATTTTTTGGCATGATGACTATTATGGTCACATATTCAAAAAACTTCTTCCGGACCTTCAAATTGATTTTTTGTTGGAAAGTTTCTAACATCTTGAGATTTTTATTTTATAACTTACTGTGGGTTAGGAAAGTTAATCATACTTCTTCCACCATATCTTTTACTTTATTCAAACATTCTTCTGGGTAGAGATAAGTTGTACCAAAAAATATAAGCCATATTCCCATATATTCCAAAACACCAGCAATAACCATAAAATCTTGATTTTTTGTTGAAGTAATATTTTTCACCGTATTAACATTATTGATGTTGATAACTTCTTTATATTTTAAGAATATATGGACGTGGATTATATTTAATATTGAGTGGGTTTTCATTCTTTTTAGATGAAATAGGTTTCTCACACCCTTTTCACCCAATATTTCTCAATACTTTTTCTAGAATTTTAATTGTTAGAAAAATAAGACGAAACATTATTTTTAGTGGGTGAGGATTTCACCTGATTCTTGATTTGAGTTTTCTCAGCAAATTTAGATGTCTCATATTTTAATTATGAGGATTTATGAAGTTTTCATTGATCTTACTCAAGGTATTTTTAGACTCAAGAAGTTTTGATTAAAACTTGTTAACTTCTTCTTCCTTAGATTCCAAATTCTTACTAAGATCATCAATCATCTTTCCCTGTTCAACAATTCTTACTTTGTAACTTAAGATCTCCTAAATGTATTCATTCATATATTTGATGACATCTTTTCTTACTTCAGAAAATTCTTCACTATCTTTATTTATCATTATGATTTATTTATAGGGAGATTTTTTTGTTCAATACCTTCAAGATGTTCTGTTCTGAGCTGATACTCTGTAATATTCTTCAACTCCTTCTTCACTATCTGAGGAGTCCTTTTTTATATCTCAAATTTTGTAATGAAGGTTCTGAATTTTTCAGAATTTTCATCTTCAAAATAATTATTATTAGTTGATTATGATTTTAATTACTTAATCAACATAATTTTTTTTCTAGTAAACTTCTTCTTTTATTTTTCGGATTACTTTTCTTCTTTATCATTTTTTTCCACTTCTTCCATTGAGGTTTTTCATCAGAATAATCTAAATATTCTACAAATTTATTCTTGGGGAAATTCATATCGAATTTTCCAATTCCACCACACTAAAAACGTTTGAGAATAATTTTACCTCTATATTTTTCTCTTCCTCTCTGATAGTTTTTAGAGATAAGAGAGATAATCTTATCATTCAACTCATCATCTTCCTTATACTTGGACTCACAAGTATCAACATCTTCAACATCTTGGATTTTTATCTTTCTCATAGCTTTAAAATACATTTCATCTTTCATATTATTTTTAAACATTGGATCTTTCATTATTTCATATGAAATAATAAATTTATGCATTTCATCAAGAGATAAATCATCTTTATCTTATAAAGAGAAATTTTATAATCCAACCTATAAGGAAAGTTTCTTATAAGTTTCTTCACAATCGTTGAATCTTTCAGGATATATCTGAATCCTATAACGTTGTAAAAAATTTCATTTACTCTGGTCAAGTATACCTCAATAGTTTCTTCATCTCTCACTCTGATATCTTCATTCTTACTATACCAGTTTTGTAGCATTCCTTCATTGACTTTAGTATTCCCTTCGAAAATACTTTCCAGCTTGTCCCATATAATTTTTGAAGTATTAAGACCCATAAAATTTTAATAAAAATTCTCTGATAAGTATATAAGGATTTCATTTCTATCCTTCCCTTAAACTTCTTTCTTTTTTTATCAGAAAATGTCTTAGGAGATTTTTTCTAAAAAAGTGGAAAACCAATAGTAGCAGTAGAAACAACTTCCAGGTGAAGAGATAAGAGATATGGAATCATCATATTTTTCCATCCATAATAATTTTTTCCATAAAGTGTAGGAATTCATCTACTATTCAAAGAATTGAAATTATCAATGATAAGGATTAAATAATGGAAACCTGGATCTAATACTAATTGAAGTTCCAATGGATCAAATAACAACTGAGAGGGGGGGGGGTTAAATTAGTAGTTCAATTTTTATAAGTTTCAATACATTTTTAAACTTAACCCCTATAACTTGTTAATATTTATTTCCTTATCATATTTTTATAAATACTCATGCATCAAAATGTACGAAATAAACTAAATTATATAAGAATTACAAGGGTTTACCTTAGTGTGAGAACCTTCATCCTTCCCCTAGACACTCCCATGGGTCTTTTAAAATTAACGATTATAAAGAAGTGAATACAACTTGTGTTAACTCTCGTTAGACACCTTATATCTCCTGATAAGAAATATTATACTGAATCCCATTATTTTACAAATTTTCTTACAAAAAAATTGATCCAAAACAAAAGAATAAGACTTTGTTCAATTTTCTCCACAAAAGATTAGTCTGGATCTGATCATTATGGATCCTATTCTCTCAATCATACAAGGAAAATACGATTCTACTTTACTCAGTCTACACTTCTCAAACTCTTCTCAAACACTTAGTCTGATCTTCTTCAGTTCTATTGAATCAATACAATGAACTCAATATGTTGAACAAATTCTCAATATGCAAAACTCAAAATCTACTAAAATTCTCAACATGATCTTCTTCAGTCTGATTGACTCAATCTGATTGACTCAATACGATGTTTCTTAGTACGCATCTATTGTTCTATAAACAAAAATTTTAAGTGTCTGATCTTCATCAGAGATCTCATTTCTAAAATAAACTCCACTTGAATTATTCAGTGCTCCACCTTTTCCACTTTCTTGAAATTCATAATGAATGAATAATCTGAGAAATTATTTATAGGAAACTCAGAAAATAAAGAGTGGTAAACGTTAAAATGTTCCCTGCTTCCTCATATTTCAAAACTCTAAAAATATCTCTCATTTAAACTCAAACTTTGACTTCTTTAAACCTTCTTATATTTCACTAAAATCTACACAAAAATTGAATTTCAAGTTTAACCTCTTCAACTCTTCATAAAAACTTCTGGAATATTCTTTTTGAGTCTTATTTATAATCAACCTTCTCATACATTTAACCTATCTTTAGTAAAATGTAATTTTCTTAGCTTCAATATATTCTGCCTTTCTTTCTCATCTCATTATGATATTCCTTTATTTCTCATATCATTTCAATCTTCTTTCTTTCTCATCACATTATGACATGCCTTTCTTTCTCATCTCTTTCTGATATGCCTTTCTTTCTTATCTCATTACGATCTTCCTTTATTTCTCATATCATTATGATATTCCTTTCTTTCTCATCTCATTACCACCAGTCTTTATTGCTCATCTCATTATGATCTTCTTTTCTTCTTAAGCTCATTACGATGAACTTCCTCAACTTTATCCTGATGAAATCTTTATAATTATGGAATTGTCATTACGATGTATTTTACCATTACAATGGAAATACCATTATGATAATTTTTCCATAATGATGGAAAGTATTCAATAATGAATCCAATTATCAAATTTTAACTTATTGAAACTTCATTAGATTTACACTTTCTAACTTCTCAATTTGATATTCTATGTATGGTACTTCTGGATCCAATGAAAATTTTGTCTTGATCATGGAAACAGATTAAATCATTATGATTCTTCTATTCATTCAAAATATTTTATCATGAATATGTTTCAAGATTTATAATAACTTCATGATCAACAAAGAATTGTCAGAATTAGTTTATAAAGTTTGAGAACTTTATAACTCCCAACTTTACTTTCTTTAACAATCCTATTCAACATCATTAATAATTATTCACTCAGAAAAATCTGAATTTCTAACTGAGAAACTTTTTTATTTATCAGATTATAACAAATAAAATCTTCCCACAAAAAAATTCTTCCTCTGATTCTTTTGGATCTGATAATCTAAATCTAATGCCGATGGATATGATACTCTGAGTCGGTGCTTCTCAGTATGATCCTCTGAGTCCAGATTACATATTTATTAAAAAGAAATTTTTTATCCCCCTTTATGTTTGGGTTATAACTTTTAATCAACTTTAAAATTTCTTACAACACTCATTATGATGGATTGGGTCCAATTCCCGAACAAAAGACACATTATTATACAAAAAGGTTAATTGTCAATAAATACAAAACTTATTTAAAACAATTCATGACAAAGGTTATTTAGATATACTATGGTAAATATTTTCCTTTTTTTCAAATGTATTTTGGCTCAAGTGTTACCCTAGTCATAAGAGTTTTTGGTAACTCAATTTTTGTTCATTTAGTTTTGATAATTATCTTGAAATTATTTCAAATAAGTTGGGTCCATTATGACCTTTGATTGAATTATGTGGTATTCTCTCATTGTTTATATTTTTACCATATAAAAACCATTTCAAATATTTCATGATTCATGGAGTATGTTTCCCATAATGGGTATTGATATCTCAAATATCTTTTCCTTGAGTTATAATTTTTTATCTTGAACATTGTTCTTTTAATTACATTGCTTTGTGAATAACCTATTTTCCATTCCTTTGATTGAAGTGTGCTCAAATAGATTATATACATAGATTTATTGGGGAATTTTTTTACTTTAACATATACCATTACTCCATATGGTTTTTTCTTGAGGGATACTTAAATAGAAATTTATTCCATTAATTGATTGGGAAACTATTGGAAATTTATATATTTTTTATTATGATACAAATGTTTATTGATTACTCAAGAAAGTGGATTATGTATTTTTTAACCATAAAAATCATTTCTCTCAATGATTAAAGATGATCTTATGCCTTTTATTTACAAAATTAAAAATATTTGTGTTTAACATGTTGTTTTTCTAATAAATAAGATTATTGGAAAAGTTGACCATGTATTGTTTACTCATTATCTCATATGATGAATTCATTGGAACTAAACTAGTGATAGTGGGTCCCAATATTATATAGCCCCTTGATGCATCAGTGGGTCTCATGAGAGAGAAATGTTTGGGTATTTTGGTGTATTCCTATCTAGAATTAGATATTTCCTAAACAGATGACCTTGATAGTAAGATCTAGATGCCTTGTATTAGGGAATGAAATTAGTTGTTTGACATTATGAACTTCATCACTAAGAAACCAGTAATTTTTATCTATTTGATAAATTTATTTTCATTTCTATATAGGGATATATTATGCTCTCAGTTTCAATTGATTATGGAATTATGATGATTACTTATTACTGCTATAATATTTATGACATGATTTCCCCAGTTGTATGTTTTACATTACTAAGCATTTGATATTAACCTTTCTTATGTTTCCATTTATTCATGTTATGGAGAAAAGTGTTTAAAATGATATGAGTAGAATATTAACATGTTTGGTGGATTTTTTGGGAGATGTTGGAGGCTTATTATGGATCTATTGGTTCCATATATAGTGGAAAAACATCCATTAGTTGAGAATGACATGGAATTTATTAGTTAATGGCTTATCTAATTTCTCTAAATATCTAAACCTAAATGTCCTTTTGAATGTATGTAATATAATATTTTCTTTACGTCATGTAATTCTAGGATAGTTATGTTCAAGAATCTACAATTGGTATCGAAACTAGTATGTAATGTATATGTTTATGTCACTGGATCTAGGAGTATGAGTCTCAGGAATCACAATTGGTATCAGAGCAGGGTTTAAATAACTTTATAGATTATGATGTTTTTTGAGGATATTTTAAGGGTTAATAAGTTAAGTTTGATCATAATTTTAAATGTATATATAACCATCTGTGATAATATATTATTTAATGTTATTTTTATAATGAACATTTTATTTGGGTATTAGGATAAGATAACTTTAGTGAAAACCCTATGGATAAGTTTAAGAAAGAATTATTAGTATAGGATAACATCCCAAAGTTTTTTATAATGTAGATATTTTATAGTTATACTATAAATTACATATCTATATGGATATTACAAGTGGACATAGGCTCTAGAATATATGTACCTAGGAGTAATAACCTCGAAAATAGAAGATTGAATATTAAATCGATCACCACCTGGTGCCTGAAAAAGAGTCCTAGCTACACACTTTGTTTGGAACTCCCATGGTATATGATATGTTTTATTAAAATTATGTCTAATGAAAAATTATAAGGGATTTTAGTATGATGTTAACTAATTAGGTTAGAGAACCTAATAGAAAATTGATGATGGATGACTAAGGATTGAACCAAGAGAGTCATAGGTTGAACCAAAACTATCATATGTTAAAAATGAATGTGTCATAGGGAAATAAATATTTTGATTGATCTTTTAATATCCATATTTTTTATGTTGTTATAAACATTTTGGTTTTAGTATTTGGTTGAAATATGATAAAAAAAGATACCGATAAAGGTATGTAACAATAAACCACTATGTCTTATAACTAAATAAGGATGCATACTTAAATGGTGGATAATTTTATTATATTCTTATTATGAGGGAAAACTTTTAGTTTCATTATCTTACCTATGGTAGTGAGGTTGATAATAAAACAGGAATTAAATCTTGATACTCTTACCTTTTTTCATTAGTGATTAATATTTATCAATAATATTTTGGTACATTCTAAAAGTTAATAGGATTATGCAAAACATACAAGGCCTTTTCTTCATTAGTTCTAATTTAAAGGTTTATAAATATATATTAAATGGTATAAATGAACTTAAAAAGTGATTTTATGACAAGTTTATATATTTGGAGATAACTATTTAAGAACTCATGATTGAGGAATGAATAACTATTTGGTTTAAAATGATGATTGATTTCAAGAAAAGTGAGTTAGATAATATTTATCTCCTTGGAATTTATTATTTATTTAATAAAAAAGGTATACATGCTATTTTTAACAAATTTTAACTCATTTTTGGGATTATGATATATATATATATATATATATATTGTTTTATGGATTTATAAACTAGTGATTAATACATTTTAGGGTTAAAGATAGAGTAAATATTTATAGAAATATATGATTTTACTATGGTTTAATGTCTTGGAGATTCAAATGATTTTGAGAAATGTTTTTTATGGAGAATATATTATTAGGGTATATACATAATTGGGTATATGACTATATAAATGCATAATATTTTTAGAAGAAAGATAAGTAACTTGGTATAGCCTAAGGGAGAAAGGTAGATGTCATATTAAAGGTTATACCCCGAATGATGAATATGTTAATAACACCCTAAAACAATTTATTCAATGAGTAATAATTAAAATCATGAGGAAAAAATTTATTTAAGGGGACAGAATGTAACAATACAAGATTCCATTGTATATTTTCCTTAAATAAATAATGTGTTCAATATCTTGCTCCACACACAACACTGAACTAAAATTAAATTGTGATATGTTTATACTGTTAAAACCTATATATAGAATTATAAATAATGAATAATAATAACCAATTTATTAAATATTTATAGAAATAAAATAAATTCTACTTTTAACATGAATAAAATGAAATTGTTATAACTTAAATGACTAATATGATAATTTTATGCTTCAAAATGTATTTTTCTATACATTACCTTTTTCTGTGATTTGATTTTTTTCAATAAATTTGTGATTAATAATGATAAAATTCATTTTATATGAATAATTTGTTAATAATAATTTAATTATTAAATTATAAAAAATATGAATGAGAGTGGTTAATATTTTAAAAATCTATTTTCTTATGAAAATAATTTTTCATTATATCTAATATTTTTATTTTAAAGTTAAATTTCTAAATTTTAGAATTTTAATTTTACATAATAAATTATTTTTTGATTCATCATAGTATTATTTCTATAAGATTAATTTTTGGTATTTTTCTCAAAATATTGATTTTTAGGTGAATAGTGTAAAATACTATTTTTACAAATAACATGAATTTTATGAAATTTTAGTATATATGTATGAATTTTTAATTCATGAAAACTATTTATATTTTATAAGATAATTTATAATTTTATTAATTCTAATTTTAATTTACAAACCCATATTTTATATTTTTGAACATAAGTTGTATTTTTCAAAAAAATTGTTCTTAATACATTATACATTTAGAATTTAAAAATTTATTTTTATAACTTTTTAAAAATTAATATAATAAAATGGATTTAAAATTTAGAACCATTAGGTCTAAATTATAAAATAATTACCATTTTTATTTCCAAGTATAAAGGATAAATATCTTTGGTAAAAACTAGTTGCCTCGGTAAAAATAAAAAGGGGTAAAAAGCGTTTAACCAAGAAGGAAAGGTCACAAAAATGTTCAATACAGGTGTTGGAATGGTTATTTTCATCCATTATTGACATTATAACTCACCCTCTCCAATATTTATCAATTTTTTATCCACTTTACATGAGATTTACTTTCCATTATTGAAAAGTTTGGGGTATTGACAAAAATGTCATCCCTTTTCGCTTATAAAAGAGGCACTCCTATCCTTGCTTTTCCTCATTAAAAAATGCACTTAATTTAGACCAAAATCTACCCATATTTATCATAAATATTCCCATACACCTACAAGAGGTTATTTTATTCTCAAAATACCAACCCTCATAGGCTTAACCCCCTTTGAAATGGATGTAATCCAAGAAGTGAGATGTACATTTATAACTTCTCTTTCTCACTTCTATTTCTTTATATAAACTTATTATTCCTAAAATTAAATTACACAATATTAAAATTATAACATAATTAACATTATTATACTATTATGTTATTAAAATTATGGTATAATCATTAACCTCCTTTCCCTTTTCCTTTAAGAAAAACAAAATCATCATTCTTGCATTGTGGGAACTACCGCTTCCACGACACAATGTTTTTCATTTTCCTTCACCACCTTACAAAGATAGTCCTAATAGGAAATGTAATATATAATTATGATATTTATGATGTATTTTATATTATTAAATTATAAAACATATTAATTACTTTCCCCATTATTTGGAAAATGAAATCATCATCCATGCGTACGTGTAGACTACCACCTCCAGAGAATGATTGATTCCCATTTTTATTTTCATCACAAAATTACATTAATGGTCATTATAATGGGTTTAATGTATAAATATTATGTTTATTAAATATTTAATATTTTGTGAAAACAAATCAACCAACCTATTTACAATATTAGAAATAAATAACCATGCTAAAATCCACAACCCAAAAGAGCGTTCTAAGGGAAAAAACCCTTTGTACTATGAAATAACTTCTTATAGGTTATATTATTATAATATTTCTTTACAATTATAATATATCACACTAATAAACAATAAATAATATCATTATGATTCTGGTATAATTATATCACAACTAAATCACTTCATAATCATCCATTAATTAAGATATGTTCCTTTTCTGGGTTGGTTTAACCACCTACTTGAACAATGCTATAAATGTTTATCATAGATTACAATGATAATTTAATTTCTGATAATATATGATATAAATAAGTAAATAATAATTATTTTTTTGGAATGTTAATATAAAAATTTAACTCACTTTTTAAGAAAACACCTTTCATTTGTTAAGAATAGTTGAAACATGCTCATCTCTGAATTCATATTAAAGGATCATAACGAAAATCCCATAGAATGAAATTATAAAATTATAAATAATTATAAAAAATGAAATCAAATACCTTTTATGATATATTAAGGATGAAATTTGGGATAATAATGAAGAAAAACACTACTATTATGAAACTAGTTCAAAACCAACAAAATTACTCACACCTGATATTTAAAATATATAATAACTAACTATTATACATATAGGAAATAATTGTAAATGAAGTTTATAAAAGTTTATAGACATGAATAATATTATTAAATAGATTATTAATACTGTTATTTTTTTATACAAGAGGTTGGAGTGTGATCAACTAAATGGGAATTCAAGGTAAGAGGTTCTTTGTCTCAAATTTCAATTTCTTGAGACATGTTTATGTTATGAACCATGTTTTATATTTTATTATATACTCACCTAAATTTTATTATTTTATATCATTATTATATCATGACTATATAACTATTAATTTTATCCAATTTTCCATTTGAAATTCTACCCTTTAAGGGGGTTTTATATGAAAGTTTCTAAGGTCACAAGGGTTTTCTTGGTCTTGATTCTGATTTTTTGAGACATGTTACATGTTATGTGCCATGTTTCCTTTGTTGGGTATTATATTGATTTAATATCCCATAAATATTATGTAATTTATTTTCTTGTAATTATTGGGATATAATAATCTAAATCAATTTCTTTTCTTTAAATTTATTTTGATTCAAGTGTTACCCTAGTTGTAAGAGTTTTTGGAAACTCAATTTTTATTCATTGAGTTATGATCATTCTATTAAAATTATTTCATATAAGTTGAGTACATTATTAACATTTATTATATTATGTGTTATTATCTCATTGTTTATATGTACCATATAAAAAACTTTTAAAATATAGTATTCTTCATGGAGTATATTGGCTTTATGATATATTCATAGCTCAAATCTCCTTTCATTGGGATATAAAGTTTTATCTTAAGCCTTATTCTTCTAATTAATTTTATTTGTGAATACATTTTTCTCTATTACTTTGATTAAAGGGGTTTCACCTAGATTCTATACATATATTTATTGGGGAAATTATTGACTTAACGGTACACTATTACTCTATATAGTTTTAGATTGAGGTACGCTTACATAGAAAGAAATTACATTTATTAATAGAGGAACTATCAAAGGTATGTATATTTTTTATTATGATAAAACTATTTATTGATTAATCAAGAAATATAACTATGTATTTTTTAACCATACACCTTCTTTCTCTAGATGAGTTATTATCATGTTATCATTTTTATTTACATGGGGAAAAGTATTGATATTTCATATGTCGTTATTCTAATACATATGATTATAGGAAAATTTTATTATGTATTGCTTAATAATTATCTAATATGATGAATTAATTGGAGTCATATGTTGTTATTATAATACAAATGATTATTGGAAAAGTTTATTATGTATTTTTTAATAATTATCTCATATAATGAATTAATTGGACTTAAACAAATGATTTTTGGGGACCAAAATTATATATCCCATCGATGCATTGATAGGTCACATGGAACAAAAATGTATGGGTATTTTGGTTTATGTCTACCCAGAACAAGATATATCCTAAACACATGGCCTTGACGGTAAGATCATGATGTCTAATATCTTAATGTCTTGGATTAGGGCAGGTAATTAGTTATCTGATATTATGAATTTATTCAACAAGGAACCAATTATTATTATCCATGTGATCTATTTATTTTCATTTATATCCATGGATTTATTATGATCTAACTTTTAGTTGATTATGACATTATGATGATTACTTATTCCTTCCATAATATTTATTCCATGATTTCATCAATTGCATGTTTCTCCTTATCAAGTTTGAGCACTCCACATCTTATGTTTCCATTTCCCCATATTATGATGAAAATTATTACACATGATATGACTAGAAGAATATAATTCATTGTGGATTTTTTGGGATGTTGAAGTCTTATTATGGATTAGGTAGTTTCTTATATAGTGGAAAAATATCCATTAGTTGAGAAAGACAAGGTATTTATTAGTTTATAATTTTTCATAATTCCCTAAATCTCTAAACCTAAAAGGTATTAGAAATGTATGTAACAAAATATTTTATTTAGTTCATGTAATCATGGGATAGTTATGTTTGATAGTCTATATTTTGTATCAAATATAATATGTAAAGTATGTATTTATGACATAGGATCTAGGAGTGTTGGTATGGGGTGCCACAGTTGGTATCAGAGTGGGGTTTAGATAACTTTATATATTAGGATATTTGTTGGAGATAATTTAAGGGATAATAAGTTAATGTTAATAATAATTTCAAAGTTATATATAACACTTTGGGATAGTATATGATTTAATGATAAGGTAATAATGCACATTTTATTTAGATATTATGACAAGATAACTTTAGTGAACACCCTTGGGATAATTATAAGATAGAATTATAAGTATAAGATAATGTCATAATGTTTTGGTAATGCAGTGATTGTGTAGTTATACTATAAATTAAATCCTTGTCTAGATACTATAAGTGGATGTAGGTGAAATGCACTGTGTTGCATTTGTTGTCAATGAGGCATGATGTTGTCATGGAATGAATGGATGTCAAGGAATGTCAAGATGTGAATGACAAAGGATGTGATGGTGATGGTGATGAAGGAGAATGGCCATGGTACTTAGAGGCATGTCACTTAGGAGATTCACTAAGTGATATAGGATGTTGTGGTTGAAACATTCTCTATGAATATCAGACGATTGTAGAACTGATCTTAATGTTTCAATACTTGTATCAAGATGATACTAAGTTACACCACTTGACGAATGGATGATGATGGAGCATCATCATCATAATATCAGACGATTGATGAGCTGATCATTAAGTTCCAAGAACTTGTATCAAGTGGATACAATGTTACAACATTGTTAGTAGACCATGCATTGTCTTCACAATGCATGAGGAGTTGAAGAATATCCATCCACAAGTTCTAAGTGGATGAAGTGGATTAATGAAGCCCATGAACTATCACTTAGTGCATGTGAATTTGAAGAAGATCCAACTTGATCTCTGATTGGATCAATGTAGAACATTGAAGATTATTTGATTAAGGAGGTCGGTTGATGAAGAAGAACCTTCGGGAAGTCCATTATTAAATATTGAATACATGATGTAGAAGAATTGGAGGAATTCTAATGAAGAAGAAGAAATAAAGAAGAGGAAATGGAGAAGAGGAAGAATGGCTTGGAAGAAGTGGCATTTGGCATTTGAACTTGGGTTACTTTGTTTTTATACAAAGTCCCTAAGTCTCTACTCTAGCAAAAATGAAGCCACCAAGGGCTAGCCTTAAGGGTTCAACCCAAGGCACATGTGGGACTAGGTCACCACGCCCAAGGGGATCCCATGGGGCCAGCCCGAGAGAGGCTGGGGCCGTTTATAAGCCCCTGAGGCCACGCGGTGATGAAGCCCGCGCAGCGTGAGCGCGAGGAGTGCGCCCGTGACAAGCATAGTGGGCGCCAGTGGTGCGCCCGAGTGGTAGGGGTGGGCGCAGAGCACGCCCGCAGAAGAACTCGGTGCGGGGTGACACCGAGAGGGGAGGAGATTCAACTGGCCGTTCATGGGAGCGGAACTTTGATAAACTGCGAGAATTCCGCGACCCATTTCGATGTGGGACGAAAAATTTCACCGCGGATTAGATCTGAGCCGTCCAAGAGATCCCGCGTCTAATCCGAGCCGCTCATCTAATCTCATGCGCCGCGATCTAATCCTGGCCGTTGGAGATCATTAAAACTCCGATCCAACGGCCGTGGCATTATCTCCTTCCTCGAGCTTGAGCCGAGGACACCCCGTGCCACCCGCGTCCTCGCCGTGTTCTAGTGGCTCCCCGAGCATGTTTTTGAGTTCCCGTCCACCTCCGATCAAAGTAATACCTCCATTGGGTTCGTCTAGCCACACTAAACTTATACATGAAATAAAATTTGAATGCATGCAACAATGAGAGGATTTCGAGTTCGGCCGAGGAAAAAGAGAATGCCGAGGCCACGTGAGGTTTATGCTTTGTATGTATCGACTTAAAGGAGGCCATGCAAACGTTCGAAAATGCATGCATGAGAAGAAGGCCGAAAAATAAGGGAACCCGCGTGGAAACAGAGGATAAATACAAGATTTCCCAGAATCTTGAAAACCCGATAATCTCGGGGATTCAAAAGTTATCTCACGCGGATGAACCGCACCGCCTCTACCTATATAAAGAGAGGCCGAGACCTCGGTGCAGCTTGCTGAAAAACTTGGAAGACCCGTGAGTGCTCTCTGCCTCGCGAAGAAAGAAGCCTCGCGCATTCTACTTGCGCGGCTGAGGTTCCTTTCGCGCACACTTGCGTGAAAGAAGAAGAAGGATTCCCTGCACGCCTTCCCCTTGTGCGGCAGGAAGACCCGAGGCCGCATCACTTGCGCACCCCACGGTTGGCCGAGGTCTTGCGCGGCCCTTATGCTTGAGGTTTGCGCGGTAGTGGCTACCCAAGCCACTTGCGCACCGCTTGTGCTCTTGCACCAAGACGTTTGTGCCTTGCACCCATTGGACTTGCACGCTTTGAAGAAAAAGGAAGACCCGAGGATTGGCACCTTGCACGGCAGTAGTGAAGAAGAGAATGCCGCTTGCCTCTATGAAGAATAGTGGCCGCACCTACCGCGCCTCCCTTGTGTGCATAGTAAAGAGAATACCCTACGGTGTGTGTGCTAAACAAAAGGAAGGCCGAGGATTTGCCTCGTGTATGTGCAAAGTGAAGGAGAACATTTACGGGCAGTGGGTGTGCAAGGAGGAGTGGAAGGTCGTGGCCCTAGTGTGTGCATAAGGAGGAAGACTACACCAAGTAGTACGTGCAAAGAAAGAACAAGGCCAAGGCTAGCACCCATGTAGACAAAATTTATATAATTTGTGTGTGCTTAACAAGTGTGAAGGCCAAGCTCAAGTGTGTGCCAAAGTGAAGAAGTTTTGTGTGCAAAGAGACAAGAAGGCCAAACCTAGTGTGTGCACTAAGAACTGTGTACACACTTAGAAGAAGAGGAAGACTCTCACACTAAAGTACAACACACATTTAAGTGTGTAATCAAAAGGAATAAAATGTGTGAAGGACAGGAAGAAGGTGTGTGCTAAAAGTGTTACACCCTTTGTGGGTTTATTGCACCAAGAGAAGAAGAAGGGGAGTGCATGCTTGCATGCATGCACGTGCACACGTGAACAAAGCTAAATCAGGCTGTGTGCATCTGAGTTGTACAAGACCAGAAGATCTTGAATAATCAGAGTTTCCATGCATTCAGTGCATGAAGTTGAATTGAGTGAGACTAAAGCCAAGCTGTAGTGAAAGATATTATTTGGATGAGTTTTCAGTAATTGAAAAGACCCTGATCAACAGAAGTGATCAGAAGTTGTGAGCAAGACCAACAGACCTTTTCAGAGGCTGTTGAAGATTCTTGAAGAGAGAGGCCAGGTCATCCTTAGAAGAAGGAGATAAAGCCTGAGCAAGAAGAGAAGACCTGATCAACTCAAGTGATCAGAGGTACAGAGAAAGGCCAGCAGTCTTTATCCCAGACTGTTGAAGATACTTGAAGAAGCTTAAAGTGAAGAAGAGCTACTCGTGTGACTTGAGGAGCTAGGAGAAACCCCCTGTGAGACTCAGGGTGGAAGAAGTCTTCAGTGGGATTCTGGAGCAGGCCAGTGGGACTCTGGTAACACTGTGGGACATAGTATAAAGACCCTCCTGTGGGACTCAAGAGAGATACAGTGGGATGCTATATCGACCGTTGTAATACTAACCGATTATAATGGAGAAACCATGTTGGGGTGTATAACCAACATGGCAAGGACGTAGGCCTTTGGTGCCGAACCTTGTAAATCCTTGTGTCTAGTGCCTTTACATTTACTGCATCACTCGAGGAAAGGCTGAGAGATACAAGAAGAGTGGATCGAGGCCTTAACAAGCCATAGAGGTTTAATTGATAAAGAATCAATTAGTAAAAAGTTTTAAAAGATCACTGATTCACCCCCTCCCCCTCTCAATGATTCACACTGATCTGGGCACTTCAATTGGTATCAGAGGGAAGGTTACCTCTAAAAGATCCAAGGGAGTCTTTATGAAGTGCAGATTTGAGGAAATGAGTGACCAGCCTCAAATGGAGATATCTGCCAAGACTCAGAAAAATATAAAGAAGAAACAGGCCAAGAAGATGAAGAAATCCTGTCCTAGCTGTGATGAAGTTGGAACAATGAAAGATCTTCAAAGTGAAATCGAATATCTTCAGAAGACAGTCCCCAAGGAAGTGGCAATGTGTATAGCTACAGGCATCCTTGATCTTCAAGAATAAAAATTACAGCTAGAAGAAGAAGCCAATACAATGAAAGATCAGTTGGCCAAAAGGGTTGGCATAACCAACACTCTCAGAAAGCTGGTGAAGGCTAAAGATGAAACTATTTCCCTTTGCAATGAAAGATTTGAAGACACTGATGAAGAATTGAAAAGAAGCTCTTCTGAGAAAGAAATCTTTAAAGTAATAATCAAAGATGTTTACCATGCACTGGAGAAGAGGCATAGAGTATCAATGGTTGTTAAAGATGCTCAACTTGAAGACAAAGTAAAAAGGGTGAAGGAGCTTGACAACTCATTGCTTGAAATGAATAAGGTGCATGAAGACCAGATAAAGCAGCTGGAAGAGAAATGGGAAGGAAGGCTAAGAACTATTGAGGATGAGAAGAACTCCCTCAATATGAAATGCTTAGAACTGGAGGTGATATTGAACAATCAGCAATCACCCAAAGCCAAAGCCTCCCAGTCAGCTGAAAGGAGAAATGTTGCTACTCAAGTATGCTTTTAGAAGGATGATTCTAAAAGAAAGACATCCTCTAATGAAAGGGCAACATATTCTAAAAAGAAGGTACCATCCATACCATCTTGTACTCATGCTTCTAAAAGTGTTTCTACTAAAAGTGCAGGATGGAAGAATGAATCCAAACAAGTATGGATGAAGACAGTGAAGAAAGAATGCTCTCATAAAACAACACAGCAAGTCAAGAAAAGTACCCAACAATCAGAAGGACTGAAGAGGTCAAGATTTGTGGGTCAGTGTTGGTGTTGTAACAAGCATGGGAATTGTGAAAAAGATTGTTGGTACAATCCTCTGAATGAAAAAGCACAAAGGAAGCCCATGCTAAGGGGGAGCAAGCCAGAAGAAAAGAAGCAACATCCACAGGTCCAGAAACATCTGTTTACTGCTAACAGATTTGGATTGCTTGATAACATCTGGGATGTTTGTGAAAGTGGTCAAAATGATGCATGTAAATCTCCAACTGTATCCAAAGCTCAAAAGAAGAGAAGATCACAGAACCTGGCTAAGAGTGATTCCTTGGGAAGCAAGCAGAAGAAAGTTGACAATGCTCCCAAGCAGATTTTGAAAAAGGAAAAGAAGTCCTTGGAGTCTGAGTCCAAGAAGGGTGATGCATCCAGAAGGACCACCAAGAAAACATGCTTCTACTGTGGAAAGAAAGGACATACCATGGATCTTTGTAAACAAGCCATGAAAATCAATAGAAGCAGACTGAACTCACACAGAAAATCAATCCAAAAGAAGCAGAAGGGATTGATTGAAAATAAGTTGCCTAAGAAAGGTAGCTTAACAGCATCAAAAGAACCATGTGGAATATCCAGAACTGAGGCCACACTTCCAAGTGACTTACTAGTCATATGGACAAATCAGTTGCAACTTTCCAAAGATCTGCAAAGAGATGAAGATGAAGTTCTGGCAATTGCTAAGGCAAAAGGGAAGAAGAATATTTCACATGAAGATGTGTTGAGATCCACACCAGCACAAACATCATTGAAGATCAAATGTGAAAGTGTGAAGAATGGTGAAAATGGGACATCTCGGTTGAGAGAATCTTCTCAACCTTGTTGTTCACATTGATGAACCAAGGAGGTTCCATATTATTCCCTAATCACTTGTATTTACATGTGCTGACATTGCAGGGAATTGAAGATGATGATCATTCTCAACTGGAGGATGGTTTGGAAAGAATGGTGTGCACCCCTTGAGGGGGAGCCAATCTGGAGAAGATGGTATTCTAAGATTTAATATCATCTTAAGAAAAGCTGAAGGTATTCCAATCATACTTTCATCCCTTGTTTCTTAATTGTATTCATCATGACAATTAAGGGGGAGTATTGATTGAAGGAAAATGGTTGAAAGGGGGAGCTTTATTTTTGCACCTGAACTTTCTAATGAGTTTTGTGAAGTTGTGCAGGATTTAGAAAATTCATTGTTATATCTGAAAAATTTCAAGCCCCTTGAAGCATTATCTCACATGTATAGTGAATGTTGGACAACATTGAGTACCTTGGTTACATCACTCTTGTTTTCTACACTGGGTTAGCCCACGTAGACTTAGAGTTGATCTACTAAAGGTTCTTTGCTAAAGAGAACATGTGACATCATCCCTCTCTTAGTGATTTTCAAGAAGATGCTATTTGAAGGGAGGAAGAGATATTTTGGAAGAGAGCCACACCACATCTTTGCATTTGATTGCCAATAAGGGGGAGAAAATATTGGCACACATATTGATCCATTCATATGTGCAGAAGTAGTGTATTGACAACAAATACAAAGGGGGAGATTGAAATGCACTGTGTTGCATTTGTTGTCAATGAGGCATGATGTTGTCATGGAATTAATGGATGTCAAGGAATGTCAAGATGCGAATGACAAAGGATGTGATGGTGATGGTGATGAAGGATAATGGCCATGGTACATAGAGGCATGTCACTTAGGAGATTCACTAAGTGACATAGGATGTTGTGGTTGAAACATTCTCTATGAATATCAGACGATTGTAGAACTGATCTTAATGTTTCAATACTTGTATCAAGATGATACTAAGTTACACCACTTGACGAATGGATGATGATGGAGCATCATCATCATAATATCAGACGATTGATGAGCTGATCTTTAAGTTCCAAGAACTTGTATCAAGTGGATACAATGTTAGAACATTGCTAGTAGACCATGCATTGTCTTCACAATGCATGAGGAGTTGAAGAAGATCCATCCACAAGTTCTAAGTGGATGAAGTGTATTAATGAATCCCATGCACTATCACTTAGTGCATGTGAATTTGAAGAAGATCCAACTTGATCTCTGATTGGATCAATGTAGAACATTGAAGATTATTTGATTAAGGAGGTCGTTTGATGAAGAAGAACCTTCAGGAAGTCCATTCTTAAATATTGAATACATGATGCAGAAGAATTGGAGGAATTCTAATGATGAAGAAGAAATAAAGAAGAGGAAATGGAGAAGAGGAAGAATGTCTTGGAAGAAGTGGAATTTGGCATTTGAACTTGGGTTACTTTGTTTTTATACAAAGTCCCTAAGTCTCTACTATAGGAAATAGGAAGACACCAAGGGCCAGCCTTAAGGGTTCAACCCAAGGCACATGTGGGACTAGGTCACCACGCCCAAGGGGATCCCATGGGGCCAAACCGAGAGAGGCTGGGGCTGTGTATAAGCCCCTGAGGCCACGCGGTGATGAAGCCCGCGTAGCGTGAGCGCGAGGAGTGCGCCCGTGATAAGCATAGTGGGCACCAGTGGCGCGCCCGAGTGGCAGGGGTGGGCACAGAGCGCGCCCGCAGAAGAACTCGGTGCGGGGCGGCACCGAGAGGGGAGGAGATTAAACTGTCCGTTCATGGGAGCGGAACTTTGATAAACCGCGAGAATTCCGCGGCCCATTTCGATGTGGGACGAAATTTTTTTCCGCGGATCAGATCTGATCCGTCCAAGCGATCCCGCGTCTAATCCGAGCCGCTCATCTAATCTCGCGCGCCGCGATCTAATCCTGGCCATTGGAGATCATTAAAACTCCGATCCAACGGCCGCAACATTATCTCCTTCCTCGAGCTTGAGCCGAGGACACCCCGTGCCACCCGCGTCCTCGCCATGTTCTAGTGGCTCCCCGAGCATGTTTTTGAGTTCCCGGCCACCTCCGATCAAAGTAAGACCTCCATTGGGTTCATCTAGCCACACTAAACTTATACATGCAATAAAATTTGAATGCATGCAACAACGAGAGGATTTCGAGTTCGGCCGAGGCAAAAGAGAATGCCGAGGCCACGTGAGGTTTATTCTTTGCATGTATCGACTTAAAGGAGGCCATGCAAACGTTTGAAAATGCATGCATGAGAAGAAGGCCGAAAAATAAGAGAACCCGCATGGAAACAGAGGATAAATACAAGATTTCCCAGAATATTGAAAACCAGATAATCTCAGGGATTCAAAAGTTATCTCACGCGGATGAACCACACCGCCTCTGCCTATATAAAGAGAGGCCGAGACCTCGGTGTAGCTTGCTGAAAAACTTGGAAGACCCGTGAGTGATCTCTGCCTCGCGAAGAAAGAAGCCCTGCGCATTCTACTTGCGCGGTTGAGGTTCCTTTCGCGCACACTTGCGTGAAAGAAGAAGAAGGATTCCCTGCGCGCCTTCCCCTTGCGCGGTAGGAAGACCCGAGGCCGCATCACTTGCACACCCCGCGGTTGGCCGAGGTCTTGTGCGGCCCTTGTGCTTGAGGTTTTCACGGTAGTGGCTACCCAAGGAACTTGCGCGCCGCTTGTGCTCTTGCACCAAGACGTTTGTGCCTTGAACCCATTGGACTTGCACGCTTTGAAGAAAAAGGAAGACCCGAGGATTGGCACCTTGCACGACAGTAGTGAAGAAGAGAATGCCGCTTGCCTCTGTGAAGAATAGTGGCCGCACCTAGCGCACCTCCCTTGTGTGCATAGTAAAGAGAATACCCTACGGTGTGTGTGCTAAACAAAAGGAAGGCCGAGGCTTTGCCTCGTGTATGTGAAAAGTAAAGGAGAACATTTACGGGCAGTGGGTGTGCAAGGAGGAGTGGAAGGTCGTGGCCCTAGTGTGTGCATAAGGAGGAAGACTACACCAAGTAGTACTTGCAAAGAAAGAACAAGGCCAAGGCTAGCACCCATGTGGACAAAATTTATATAATTTGTGTGTGCTTAACAAGTGTGAAGGCCAAGCTCAAGTGTGTGCCAAAGTGAAGAAGTTTTGTGTGCAAAGAGACAAGAAGGCCGAACCTAGTGTGTGCACTAAGAACTGTGTACACACTTAGAAGAAGAGGAAGAATATCACACTAAAGTACAACACACATTTAAGTGTGTAATCAAAAGGAATAAAATGTGTGAAGGACAGGAAGAAGGTGTGTGCTAAAAGTGTTACACCCTTTGTGGGTTTATTGCACCAAGAGAAGAAGAAGGGGAGTGCATGCTTGCATGCATGCACGTGCACACGTGAACAAAGCTAAATCAGGCTGTGTGCATATGAGTTTTCCAAGACTAGAAGATCTTGAAGAATAAGAGTTTCCATGCATTCAATGCATGAAGTTGAATTGAGTGAGACTGAAGCCAAGCTGAAGTGAAAGATATTATTTGGATGAGTTTTTAGTAATTGAGAAGACCCTGATCAACAGAAGTGATCAGAATTTGTGAGCAATACCAACAGACCTTTTCAGAGGCTGTTGAAGATTCTTGAAGAGAGAGGCCAGGTCATCCTTAGAAGAAGGAGATAAAGCCTGAGCAAGACGAGAAGACCTGATCAAATCAAGTGATCAGAGGTACAGAGCAAGGCCAGCAGTCTTTATCCCAGACTGCTGAAGATACTTGAAGAATCTTAAAGTGAATAAGAGCTACTCGTGTGACTCGAGGAGCCAGGAGAAGCCCCCTGTGAGACTCAGGGTGGAAGAAGTCTTCAGTGGGATTCTGGAGCAGGCCAGTGGGACTCTGGTAACACTGTGGGACGCAGTATAAATACCCTCATGTGGGACTCAGGAGAGATACAGTGGGATGCTGTATCGAACATTGTAATACTAACCGATTATAATGGATAAACCATGTTGGGGTGTATAACCAACATGGCAAGGACGTAGGACTTTGGTGCCGAACCTTGTAAATCCTTGTGTCCAGTGCCTTTACATTTACTGCATCACTCGAGGAAAGGATGAGAGATACAAGAAGAGTGGATCGAGGCCTTAACAAGCCATAGAGGTTTAATTGATAAATAATCAATTAGTAAAAAGTTTTAAAGGATCACTGATTCACCCCCTCCCCCTCTCAGTGATTCACATTGATCTGGGCACTTCAGTAGGCTTGGTCATGTCTTTACCTAGGGGTAATAACCCCTAAAAGGGAGGATAGAGTATTAACTTGATTATCACCTAGCGCATGAAAATTTTCCTAACATCACAGTTGGTTTGAAAATCCCAATGGATAAACTATGTTTTATTCAAATTATCTCTAATAAACCATTATTATTTAGTTGTGTATGAAGTTAACTAATTAGGCTAGAGAAATTTTTAGGGAAATGACCATAGATAACCAATGATTGAAAAAATAGTCATAGGTATAACTGAATGTATCATATGTTAAAAATGAAGGATTCATGAGGGAATAAATATTCAGATTGATGTTTTCATATTAATATTTTTTATTTTATCATAACTATTTTTTATTAATTTGTTGAAATAGTATCAAAAAAATGAATTTGAGAAATGTATGTGACCATAATCCACTATGTCTTATAACTAAATAAGGGAGCATACTTAAATGATTGAGAATTTTAGTATATTATTGGTATGATGGAAAAAGGATACTTTCCTTTCCTTACCTAAGTTATTGAGGTTGATATATGACTAGAAATTAAATAATGAAACTCCATAGATTTTTTCATTAGTGACTGATATTTATCAATGATATTCTCGTATATTCTAAAAGTTATGAGGATTATGAAAAACATCTAAGGATTTTTATTGAATAATACTTCTTTAAAGTTTTGAAAACATATATTAAATGGTATAAATAACCTTGAAAATTGATTTCATGACCAGTTTATATTTTTGGGGATAACTATTGAAGAACACATGTTTGAGGGATGAATAACTCTTATGTTTAAAAGGATGATTGATTTTGATAAAAGTGAGTTAGATAATATCGATAACCCTAGAATTAATTATTTATTTAATGAAAAAGTGATCCATGATATTTTTGGTAAATTTTATCACATTTTTAGGATTATGATATATATTTACTAGTTTGGGACATTATAAACTAGTGATTAATAAATTTGAGGGTTAAATATAGAGTTAATATTTGGAGGAATATATGATTTCACTATGGTTTAAAGACTTGAAGATTCAAAATGGTTTTGAGAAAATTATGTTATAGAGAATATATGATTAGGGTATATAAATATTTTGGTATATGATTGTATGAATTTTTAATTTTGGTTAAAGAAAGATAAGTAAGTTGATATAGCCTAAGAGAGTAAGGTAGATGTCATATTAGAGGTTATAACCTGAATGATGAATATTTTAAGGATAAACCCACTTACTTTATTCAATATATAATAATTAAAATTATGGGGATGAAATTTCTTTAAGAACTGAGAATATAGTGACTTAATATTTCACTGTATATTTTCCTTAAATAAACAATGTGTTCGATATCTTTCTCCACACGCAACACTAAACTAAAATGAAACCAATTTTTTTTTTGATCATTAGAACCTAGCTGTTGAATTAGTGATAATTAATAGGAGTGTCTTTTTTATGAAATATTTATAGAAATAAAATAAAGGATACTTTTTATATGAATGAAATTAAATTATTAGAGCTAAAATGATTAATATGGTCATTTTATTCATATAAATGTATTTTTTTAAATATTATCTTTTTATGCGATATGAATTTCTATTTCAAGAAAATTGTGATTAATGATGATATAATATATTTTATATGAATAATTGGTTAATAATATTTTAATTAGTAAATGATATGAAGTATGATGATAATTGTTAATATTTCAAAAAAGCTATTTTCCCATAAAAATCTTTTTTATTATATCTTATATTTTTATTTAAAAGTTAAATTTATAAATTTTATAATGTTAATTTGAAAAATGAAAATCATTTTTGTATTAATTATATTAATATTCTCTTAAGATTAATTTTTGTGATTTTTAAAAAAATATCGATTTTGAGGTAAATAATATGAAATATCTTTTTCACAAATAACATGAACTTTATGACATTATTAGACTATAAGTATGAATTGGAATTTCATTTAACATTTTTATATTTTATAATATAATTTATAATTTAAAAAATTTTGGTTTTTATTTACAAAACCATATTTTACATTTTAGAACTTAAGTTATATTTTTTAAAAAATTGTTTTTAATATATTAAATATTTAGTATTTTAAAATTTACTTTTTTAGATATTATAAAATTAATATAATAAAATGGATTTTAAATTTTGAATAATTATGACCAAATTATTTAATAATGAAAATTTTATTTTAAATCATAAAGGAAAAATTAGTTTGGTAAAAACTAGTTACCTCGGTTAAAATAAAAACGGGTAAAAAGGGTTTAACCAAGAGTGAAAGACCAAAAATATGTTTAAAATATGTGTAGGAATAGGTGGATGAGGAAATTATCAACCATATCCCTTTACCTATCCATTATTTATCAATTTTGAGCCACTTTACTTGAGACTAACTTCCCATTATTGAAAAGTTTTTCATATTTAAAAAAATGTCACCCAATGGGAACTCCTTTTCTCACTCTCCCTCATAATAAAACCCACTTATTTCAACAAAAAATCTACCCAAAATTATCCTAAAAATTACTATACACCATAAAGAGGCTCTTGTATTCTTAAAATTTCTTCCCTCAAAGGATTAATCCCCTTTCAAATGAGATAATCCAAAAAGTGAGGTATAAATTTATAACCACTCCTTTCTAATTTCTATTTCTTCATGTGTACTTATTCTTCCTAAAATTACATCAAAACATCTTTAAATAATAAAATAATTAATATTAATATATTTTTATTTTATTATAATGATTTTACATGCATTAACCACCTTTCCTTCTTTACTTTATGAAAAATGAATTTGTTATTGAGCGTTGTGCGAACTACCACCTCCAGGACACAACATATTTCATTTTTATTAACAACCTTAAAAGGATAATAAAAATATCTAATTTAATATATAATTATTATATTTATGAAATATTTTATATTGATAAATGATAAACCATATTACCCATTTTCCTTATTCTATGAAAAATGAAATCATCATCCATGGATATGTGTGAACTACTGCCTCCGTGGAATAATTGATTCCCATTTTTATTTTCATCACCACCTTACATGGATAGTCATGATAATGGGTTTAATGAATAAATATTATTTTTATGAAATTATTAAGGTTTTTTAAAGACAAATTGGATAACCAATTCACAATATCAATAATAAACAAGTGTGGTAAATTCAACTATCCAAAAGAGTGTTCTAATAGCACAAAAAATGATTTATTCATACTCTTAAATGAATTAATATGGGATATTTTATTCTGATAATTATTTCCAATTATTATATATCGCACTAACAAACACTAAATTATATCATTATTCTACTAGTATAATGATATTATAACTAAATCACTTCATAATAATCCATTAATTAAGGCATGTTCTTGTTTAGGTTGGTTTAACCACCTACTGGAACAATGCTATAAATTTATATAATGGATGGATATGAGAATTTAATTTTTTTTAATATATTATATAAATAAGTAAATATCTTTTTTAATGGTAATATAAAAAATTTAACTCACTATTTAATATTACACCATTTGTTCACTAAGAATCATCAAAACATGCTCATCGCCAAATTCATCTTTGAGTAACTTAACCAAAACTTCCATAGAATGAAATTATGAAATTATAAATAATTATAAAAAATTAATTTTTATGTTTTAATAATGATTAAATTAAAAATAATATTGAATAAAAACACTGCTATTATGAAACTAGTTCAAAATAATTAAGATCATTCACTGCTGATATTGAAAATAGGTAATAACTAACTAATATACAGGTAGAAAATAATTTTAAATGAATTTTATAAAAGTTTATATAAATTAATAAAGTTAAAAAATATATTATTAATATGGTAATGTTTTTTATAGAATTTTAGATTGTGATCAACTAAGCAAGAATTCTTGGTAAGAGGTTTTGTTTGCATCAAATTTCAACTCCTTGAGACATGGTTATATTATGAACCATGTTTTTTATGGTTTACTCAATATAAATTTAATTTTTTATATCATTATTAACTAATTATTCATTTTATTTACTATTAAATTTGAAATTATATCTTTAAATGTATTTTTATTCAAAAGTTTCAAAATTCATAAGGGTTTTCTTGGACTCGATTTTGATTCCTTGAGACTTATTACATGTAATGAACAATGTTTCCTTTGTATGGTCTTCAATTTATTTAATATTCCACTAATGTTATATAATTTATTTTCTTATAATTATTGTAATATACTAATATAAATCAAGTTATTTGCTTCCATTTTATTTTCACACAATTTTTACCCCAATCGTAATTGTTTTTAGTAACTCTATTTTCATTTATTATGTTATGATCGTTCTCTTGAACTTATTTCATATAATTTGGTTATGTTATTCCCTTTGATTATATTGTGTTTTATTATCTCCTTGATTATATTTTACCACATAAACTTCTTTTCAAATATTTCATTCTTCTTAGAGAATATTGTCCATAAGGGATATTGATAGATCAAATATTCTCTCTATGAGTTATAAAGTTTTATCTTGAACTTTATTCTTATAATGACATTAATTTGTGAATAACCTATTTTCCAATCCTTTGACTGAAGGGAATTTACCTATATTCCATACATATATTTATTATGAAAATTATTGACTTAACCATATACTATTACTCCATATGGTTTTAGCTTAAGGGATGCTTACATAGAAAGCTATTCAATTTATTGATTGAGGAACTGTTGAAAATTTATATATTTGTTATTTTGATACAATTGTTTATTAATTACTCAATAAATTTAATAATGTATTTTTTAACCATCTAGATTTTATCTATATGAGTTATGCTCATGTTATCCCTTTTATTGACATGGGGAAAAGTATTGATGTTCCGTATATTGTTATTTAAATATAGATGATTATTGGCAAGGTTAATTATATATTGTTTATTCATTATATCATATAATGAAATCATTGGAATTAAATAAGTAATGAGTGGGGACTGATATTATATATCCCCTTGACACATTATTGGGTATCATGAGACAAAAATGTTTGAGTATTTTGGAATATGCCTACCCAAAACATTATATTTACTAAACAAATGATTGTTATGGTAAGATCATGATGTATGAAATTATGAATTTAATCACCGAGGAACCAGATATTGTTATCCATGTGATCTATTTATTTTCATTGGCATCCCTAAATATATTATTCTCTTAGTTTCAGTTGATTATGGAGTTATGATGATTACTTATTACTATCATAATAATTATACCATGTTTATGATATGATTCCCTTAGTTGTATGTTTTAACTTGCTAAGTGTTTGAGTTCAACCCTTCTTATGTTTCCATTTCCTTAGGTTATAAAGAAAAGTATTACACATAATATAACTTGAATAATAACATGTGTTGGGGATTTTTTGGAGATTTTTAAGACTTATTATGGATTTAGTTTCTTACATAGTGGAAAAAATATCCATTAGTTGAGAAATGAATGGGATTTATTAGTTTATGATTTCTTATAATTCTCTAAAACTCTAAAGAAAAAACGTCTTAAGAATGTTTGTAATGAAATATTTTATTTAATTCATGTAATTATGGGATATTTATTCATAGGAATATAAATTTGGTATCAAATCTAGTGTATAAAGTATGTGTTTATGGAACTAAATCCAGGAGTGAGTGTCTGGGGTGCCACTAAGAGGTTCTCAATTGGATCCATATATTCATCATTCACCTTTTCATCACAATTAGAATAATCAAAAGGATATTTTTAATATTTTTTCTATATGATCTCCCACTTCCATTATAAATTGACTGATTTTTTTTGAATTTCTATTCTTCTTTGCCTCACTTTTCTTCTTGTTTTGCAAGATTTTTTTGATAAGGCCTTCGTTTCATATTTGAAAGGGATGGAGACGAAGTTATCCATCTCAGGATTTTCTAAATTTTATTTAAAATATTCATTTCATGTGATTCCAATAAAATTAATTAGACAATAAAGTAGATACAATCATAGGATACATGGTTATCTCTAATACCACTTATAGTGCCCAGTAGTCATGCATGGAAACTAGGGGGGAGGTGAATCAGTGTACCCAATTTTTACAAAGTTTTCCTTTCCTTGTTATTACCCCTTAACTGTTAATCCTTTATATAAGTTAATAATTATGTATCAATGAATTCACTCTCGCCACTAATCTCTAAATGCAATGCATAATAGAACAAAACAATAACACACAATGATTTATAAGGCATTACCTTTAAAAATTAATCCTTGTTAGGTTTGGGACAAGTTCTAAGACTAGGAAAAATAGATCATACCCTCTGTGAATAATTGTAATATAAATAATGGAAACCCTATGTTTGGAACAACATGTATGAATCATATACCCTATGTTGTCGAGAAAGTATGATTAAGAAACCCTATGTTGGTATGAAATCATATTTTTAAGGAAACAAACATTTGGTACATAAACTCTAATTTTGTAATCAACCATATTTTTTCAACCCTATGTTTGGTATTTTTTCTTCATATAAAGTAACCCTATGTTTGAATATTTAATAATAAAGATTTAAATCTGCGACATTATCTGATATTTATGCAACGGTCTTGACGGAAGTAAATACCTATAAAAATCTATTTTAAAACTGATTCAAAGACTCATTATGATTTTCTATAGTCTCATATTCAATAGAGTAATTTTTTTCTATTCTTATAGGAATTTATGACTCTCTTGAATGTTTTTGAATTTAAATAATCATTATTTATTAAGTGATATTTCTAGTGCGGGTTTGATCTGGAGCTGTTCAGACTACATTAAAAACATCAATAAGTTCTTTATTGGAATATAAAAAGGATATATACATTAAGAATTTTTTTTTTCATTTCCTTCATAGCTACACTTTGGTGACATACATGTTTTCATCTATCTGAACGACTCATGATTGTTATTATCGATACTACCACATCTTATTACTATAACTTCTTATACAATAATGAAGAAGTTTTTTTGGGTGAAGATAAACTTTGGACCCATACATGTTTAAACATATTTCTAGTGTTTTATTTTATTATATTTGAAGAATGCCTATGAAATATTAAATATCTACTTACTGTTATTCCATATTAAATATATGGATTCATTTGTCTGTTGTTGCTACAAACTAGGAAGTTTAACTTATACTATCAATCAAATCAAACTATTTTGATTTATTTGTGTCTCTACTGCTCTTACTCAGTCATGGTGAAGTGTTATCTTCTTGTAGTAAGTTGTGGATATTTCTTTCCATATAAAATAACCAAAAGACCTTATAAAATTATTATGAGGTGTCAACTTACAACAATCAGTTGTTGTTTGAAGGTATTATGATAAGATGACCTTATAGTAAAATCAACAATCTTGTGGAGTTGAGCATTAGTGGAGTGTACTAGGGGATCTTTGTTCCCTAAACCATTGTACATCACTATGTTCATTTCCTCTATTTATTTTCTATCGACCTCTCATCTTTGATAGAAGGAAAGGTTCACTGTATAATCATAGGAGTCTTCTGAATCATGATTTTTCAATGTTTTTGATGAACACGATTTACCCCCCTGTTGTGTCTTTTTCTTCATTATAACCATCTCATATTAACATGAATGACTTGTTCCATCCTATTTTATGCTGCTCCTAGGATAAACACTACGTTCCAGACCCAACTATGGCCCAACATTTCTGATCTGATCTTCCATTTATGAAATATCTCATTTTATTTAAGAAAATACGTGAAAGAAATAAAAAATATATTTAATAGTTTTATAAAATTAATTATAGGCATGTCGAACCATTAAATCGCACGCCATATTAGATCCTGGCTCTAGAAATTTTATAAAAATATTTCAAAGTCCTATAAGGAAAAACCAGGTCTTTACATCATTTTATACTTTATGTTTTTTTATCCCCAAAAAGTAAAACTAAACAAAAAACTTAGGATACTAAGCTCGTATATGGATCTCCCACTCTCTGGAGCTCTCATGAATGTTCCCATGCTTCCAAAACATGTGAACCAAGGGAATGGTCTGTCCATGTATGGTTCTCTTCTATCGATCCTCGATCCCCACTAGGTGCTCCGCAAAGGTAGATTCATCCTCAATTTATATCTCTCTACAGTCGATGACATATGCATGGTCATGCATGTTTCTCCATATCTATGACACGTGGAAGACATCATGCACTCACTCCATCTATGGTGGTAGGGAAAGGCGATAAGAAACCTTGCCAACCCTCTTCACAATCTCAAACGATCCGATGAACCATGGGGATAACTTTCCTCTTTGATCAAACCTCCATAATCCTCATCACTGGGAGACTCTAAAGAAAATTTAGTATCCCTACTCGAACTCCAAGGGTCTATTATGTTGATCTTTTAAATATTTTTATCTACTCTTCCAACCCTATGCATGATCTCTTATGGTCTGATGAACCTTAGGGATAGCTTGCCTCCCTGACCAAACCTCTGAAATCCTTATCATGGGGAGACACTTAGGAAAACATGGTCTCCCAACTCGAACTACAAGGGCCTACAATGAAGATCATTGTAATATTTCCATCTACTCTAGGACATGAACATCTTCTCACAGATGATATAGACATTTTCTGCCATTACCTACACCAAATATAGGCCCAAAAGAGATTTCTCACCAATCTATATACAATATAAGGGTGACCTAAAGGGTCTCCCTCACAAGGACTTAAAATTTTTCTTACCAATGGTAGAGTTTTAAATTTTGTTGTCCTCAAACTCTACCAAGGGAAAGTGATTCTACCACCTCTGGCTTAAGTCTAGCATGCAAGCCCGCAACATATCCTCCAACACCTAGATATTGATCTTAGTATTCCCAATTTTCTTGGGGTGGAAGGATGTAATCATACTAATTTGGGTCCTAAATTCTTATTGCAGGCCTCTCCAAAACCATGATGTAAACTATGAATCATGATCAAAGACAATCATTGGGGGAACCCCATGAAGACGAATGATCTCCCATACATAAAACTACCCCAAAATATCCACTGAAATTTACTCCATGATAGCAAGGAAGTGTGCCGACTTCGTGAGTCAGTAAACTATCACCCATATGGTGTCATGAACCTTCACTGTTTACATAATAACTATCACAAATTCCATGGATTTACAACCCACTTAAACTATAGGATTTCAAGGGGATGCAACAAACCTGCCAGCACTTGGTGCCCAGCCTTTACCTGTTGGCATGTGAGACACTAAGAGATGAACTCAGCTATGCTTTGTCTCATGAAGGACCACAAAGAGAGCCTGTTACTTCATGATAAGGTAATATTCTACAACATTTCCCTTCCCTGGAATAGACACAAATTTTAACTCCAATCATCTATTGCGCTGTAGTGTTACAAGCCTCCAAATCCTGTAGCTATCTATTTCCCTAGACGCCAGCTCCCTAAGCCTGACATGGGCCTACTAGTGATGGTGGTGGAAGCATCTAATAGCATCATAAAGCTATCATAAATCCTCATTCTCTACCAAATAAGCCTCCCTCACCTACTTGTTAGATCCCTAATCACAGTGATGCCTCTGTCATGATAGTTCGTAAACAATCTGCCTTTGATCCTCAGCATGTCCGGTCAAACAATATCATACAATGTGACCTCAACCATCATAAGGATATCATCATCCCTATTTGGTCTTTCCTAGCCCTCTGTACTACTCCTAACCACGTGCATGAGTCTGATCATAGGGAGGTACCTTGCACGGAGATCCTTTCAGATGGTGTCTACTAGCTGTTGTAGATGACTCAACTATGTGATTCCCAATGCAAGTTCCAATAGTATAGAATCCCTCTAATAGAAATATATTTGTGACTAGTGCCCATTTTAGTACCCCCGGAATAAGTGGGGATGCACAAGGGAACCATGTTAGAATGAATCTCTCTATAGAGACCCTTCTTAAACTTTCATGATCGAAGGTATCTATCCTAGATCATCTCAAGGGAGTATCAGGTAAGGTCTGTGAACCTCAATGTGTACTCAAAAACTATCATCCCTCCCTAGTAAAGCTCCAGAATCTCTTTGATCCAAACAGAGAGCAAACAAGAGGGGTATTACTCCTCATATATCAACTAATGGAAGTTAGGACATAAGAGTGTTGACTCATCATGAATAATCATAACAAGACTCTACCACCATCGATCTACTCCATGGATAAGGATATCTACTAGTGAAACCACATGATCCATCGGGGATCGAATCATCCTGAAGACACCGACCATCAACTCTAGTCAATCCTCTACTGCCTGAGGATCAGGCTCACTATGGAACCTCAGTGGCCTCTAGCGTTGGAACTCATAGAGTTCACTTAGCCTACACACATCCTCAAACTACTCTTTTGGTAATATATACTATTCAATATCTATATGTTATGATACCTACCCACATGGAGGGGAAAGATCATGGGATGGACCCTAAACTGAGGACTCATAACTCATCAGATCATCGTCACAATCCAGAACTGGTATCATGGATTGATGTTGTCATAGAGGCATCTTAGAATTTAATCAAGTGGTACCAAAATCAGATGAGCATATATATATATATAACCATGGAGATATGACTCAATAAAGACAAAAAAAACTCAATCCAATATGATTCATGTATCGTTGATCCCTATAACCAATGTCTCAGTATGTTGAGTCGACAAGCAGGATGTCAAGGTCCTAGTGAATGGATACGTCGACCACCCACACCATCACTGGATTACCTAGCTTGAGATTCGCACTCGAGAAACTTTTACACTATTTCCCTAATCCCAACCAAATCCTCACAAGGGGACTACTCCAAACACAATCCGAAGGACCAAACTACCTCTGATACTAATATGTCATGACCCAACCTAAGTTGGGGATCGATTCAGAACTACCTCAGGCCCATGTCCATAGGTCTGGGGTTGGTACCAACACCAAAGTAATAACTAACATGGGGATGCATTTTCCTAAGTACTTGTACACACATGTATATCCATCTCTATGAAAAAGTGTAGAGGGAGAAAAATTAAAAGAAACAGAAAGCTAAGGGAACAACCATGCATGTGAAACCTCTAGACAATATAAGAGTAAGGTAGTATAAACTTGAAAGTAAAGGGGAAAAATACATTCCCAACCCAAAATAGGTCCTAACCTGAAAAAACTAGAAAGTAAAACACTAAGAGAGCCCATCTCCTGATCGCCAAACTACGACCACTATACACAGTCCAAAGTACTAGTTATCCCTAAGTTCCTCTGAAGTCATCGACAACCTTTCCATCGTCTTCATAAGAAACAACATGTACAGGAAAATCCCATGCATGTGTGAGTATATAAATACCCAGTAGGATTCCATGAAATATGGTGGGGTAATAAGTTAGAGATGCAACTGTAATAGAAAGATTTTAGATAATAAACAGGATACATGATGTAATGAAAGAGAACAGCTCAACCCAAACCAAGAGAGAGAGAGAGAGTAACATCTTACAAACACAAGGGCCTCAACATGATGTATATATGAACTACACATTGAGTCTTTTCCACCTATATTAGGAGAGTGAACTCATCCAAACATGATAATCTAAACATGGAAATCATGTGGCATACCCCATACGTCTTCAAATTACATGGAAGGAGAGTAACCAAATCCAAAGCAATGGATACAAAAGTATATATATATATATGAGCATTAAAAAGAATCCAAAATGAGAGAGAAAGGGGATATCTATCTCAAATATCATCCAAAACATAACTCTCTCCAACAGTTTCTAAAGTCCATCAACATTGACCAATATCTCATGCATCTGCTCAGAAGTGAGCATCCTAGTAAAGCCATGCCTCATCACTATGCTACATAATTGAGGGGTCAAAATATATAGGTAGAGGACCTATTCCCTAGTACATTATGAGGGTTCCACTCTGATAGTCTATGGAGGAACCATGCCCTACCCAACATGATGGTTCCACTCCAGTAGTAAAGGATCCATGCCCAGGCCACCTAGAGGGTTCCACTCTAGAAGTCGTTGAGGACCCATGCCCATCTAGACTGGAGGGATCCACTTAGGAAGTTGTCAAGGCCCCATGCCTATCCTGACTGGAGGGTTTCACTTTGGATGTCTATAGATGACCCAGTTCCCAGAGCTGACAGGATGGTTCCATTCTAGATGTCATCGAGGACCTATTCCCAGAGACGACAGGAGGGTTCCTCTCTAGAAGTAGTCAAAGACCCATGCTCATATCGATGAGAGGGTTCTACTCAGGAATTTTGTACAGTTCCCATGCCCTTTGCTGATAGGAGGGTACCACTCTAAAGTCATCCCAACTCGATTGGAGGGTTCCACTCTAAAATTCATTAAGGGACCATGCCCATCCCAACTGAAGGGTTCCACTTGGGAAGCCACTGGTGATCCTGTGTGATCATTACTGTTGTTGAGAAAAACCCAAATAAGTGTCATGCCTAGAATATTACACATCATATCCCAAAATTCACAAACAAGGGAACCATCATTTTATATGTGAAAAAACATTGAGGATATGCTACTCGCAGGACAAAATATGAGTCCAAATGATGGAGATACAGAACCTTGAAGTTTCCTCAAAAGAAACCAACTAGCTCACAATGTGTGATGGGACCCACATGGTGTAGGTTCCTGCTCCAATACCTTTTCATGTCTCTGTACAGTACATGACTCCATATCCATGTAACAGTACATGGAATGTAGGTGGATTTCATGGAGTGTACAAAATATCAGGGATCCGTTCGGGTCATTCTGTCCATGTTTGTTTACTCAATCCATGTTTGTGTACTTTGGTACATGAAAAGTTGCTTCACACTGGGTGACACCCATGTGGTTTGTCCATGTCTGTGTAATCATGCACAAGGCATGTGCCTGACCATTTGAATCATCACATTACACATCCACATGGAGAGGAGGGTATGTAACGTGTAGGATGACTACACATCGTGCCATCCTTATGATTTCCTAAAACCCAAGTCATCGTAGCCAAGGGGCTGCACACTATGTGTTCTTAACAGTACGTGACGTGTTAATGAGAGTGGTTTGTCGCAAACCACAATTCAATTAAATTCTTATTAACCTAATAATGTACCATAGTGGCACACCCTAGGGTCGATCACAAGGAGGCCGCTAACACACACTATTTTCCTATAGTCACTATTTATAATATTACTAATATAAAAATATAATATTAGTATAAAGGGGGGAGGAAATGAAATATATAATATATAAATATAATATATAATAATGCAATGTAAAACAGAATGAAGTTATTATAATTAAAGTAGGTAGTTGTTCTTAGGAGGTCGTGGTGGTTGATATCATTGTTTAAAAATATTCTCAATATTCAACTCAATGAGGTGATCAAGACCTGTCACACCTCACCTTCTCATTTGAAATTTCATCACCCTACACCGAGACCTATGCATATAGGGTAATTCTCTTTCTAAAGTCAGCTAGGAGACCTCTTCGCTGACCATCACTACTCATGCCATACTCCACCGTATGCACGGTACAAATAGCGAAGGGAAGGAAAATTTGTAAACGAGAAGAAGAAATTGGAGGTAGAGAAAATAGGGAGACTTCTCACTATAATCGATTTAACCACCACCAAAATTACCAGAATTGAATAAATACATAAGAAATTAAAGTACATGAAACTCAATCAAATCACCATTCCCTCCCTCGAACAAGAACCTAGGTTAGTTCTCCATTTTTAGTGGAGTTAAGAAGGGAATAACGGTGGGAGAATGCATAAAATAAAATAAATGGAAGAAAAGAGGTATGAAGAATAAAGCTAAACTAATATATATTAAAAATAAAAAAAAACTATTACAATAAAAATACTCAACCTTTCCCCCTGAAAATGGCTATTCTTGTAAAAGGGATAGGAGACACATATTTATAGGGGAAATGGGTGAAGAAATCTCTATTCAATTCTATCCTTCAGATGTTACTGACTTGTATGCCCATTAAATGGATGAATTGGTAAATTGACCCTTCTTAAAAGTTATTCCATATTGTCTTCCGCGTCCCTCCACAATATTTAAGCCTCATTGGTCCACGTATGAAGTAGTTATGGCTGTTTTAGTTCGGATAATTTATTCTGCCAAAGTGACTCATCGTCTTCCACAAATCCAACTTCCAATGCCATTAAGACCATTTTTCAAGTGGATTAAGAAGTTTCATACTTAATGAAATACGTTCATTAATTCCTATACCAACTACTTGATTACGTTCAGCTCCAAATAACCTGTATACTTCTAGATACAAGCACAACATTAAAACATTTCAGATCTGCACACAGTTTACGAGGTCCTAATTGTGAGCTGATTTTGGGCCTCAAAATTATTGATTGAGCTGGGCCTCCAGAAGTATGAAATTCAGCCCATGATGTAAGGAAACCTAAAAAAAGGAATTTAACAATTTTTTTCAGTGTAGAAAATGATATGGCCTAAATACATAATACAAATAAAACAGTTAAATCCAAAAAATAATCCATTTTTGCATTTGAGCTCAAAATACAACTAAAACATAATAATGTGACAATTGACCATAAAATAACACATTGGTGGGATTTAGAACATTTAAATAAAGTATATAATATGTGAAAATTCTATCTTTATCACTCCCCCACACTTAATCATTACACTCCTGGGAAACCATCTTATACTAAGGTCAAAACTAACTTCTCAAAGCATAAATGACCACACAACTCAATTATCATATTAGAGAAAATATCATGCCTCATACATGGATCAATATTTCAGAACTCCTCAAAAATCATATGATTCCTTTCAATATCATTTCAATCCTCAAATTTATGTCGTGCCTACCTCCCCAGAAAAATATTTCTCTCTTCACTCAAGGATATTTAATGTGGAGTTTTTCTCATTCTAAAAACATGTGTGATCTCCATAGGCTAGATATCCTCCTAATATCACCACTTAAAAAATTCAAAAATGTGTCAATCATGAGGCCTTTTTCATGGGTTGTTCTGAGGATGAGGGTTGGCAGGTTTAAAATGTAAAAAAATCTGAGGCAGAATGAGGAGTGTTATGCTCTAAAGTGAAGTAAATGCATGAAAATAGTTTTTCTCAAGAATGGTGTGCTCCTCAATCAGCTCAAAAATTAATCACCTCTAAACACCTCTTGTTTTGGGAATTTCACACTTAGAATTTCATAATCAATGATTTTCATCCCTCTTTTCCCCATTTTTAGCATTGTTTCAGCTTGAATTCGGATCTGGATTTCTCTTCAGAATCATGTTTTGAAGGAAAAGAGAGGCATCTTTTGATATTCAAGTATTGGTGAATAGCCGGACCATATATGTAATGATATTTTTTTCCACCCATCCATCTCTCCATGATGACATTTCTTCCACCCATGTAGCAATAAATATGGCAACATTTTCAATTCAGCTCAAAAAGATTCTTCAAGAAAGAAAAACAATGCCCATCTTCTCCATCCCCCACATTTGAGTTCAACAATAATCATGCATTTAACTTCTAGAGTAGGTTGTAAAGGGATAAATGGAATGTAATGTGGCTTCCTAATAAGGTATTTCATGTCTACTATGGGCTTAAAGAAGTTCTGATGAAAAGGTATTCCAAAATAAGAGTTTGATGCAAAAAAGGGCTTTCAAAATGGTGCCTCAATCATACTTAACACATTAAATGAACTCTAACAGCTTTGAAAAAAGGGAAAATAGAAATTTATGGATAAAAAAACACGTCTCAAGACTCTAAAGAAAAATATAAATGTAATGAAGATGTCAAAAAGGTTTAGAAACCTCTCGGGTTGGGAAAGATTTTCAATTTGGACACCACTACTGCACATGAGTTTCACAGTCAATCAAACTTCATCAAATAAAAATATCATAAATCAGAAACAAAATCCATTCAGAACTCATTTAAAACCTCAAATACTCAAATCAAATAATGTGCCAAAAATACCAATATGGTTTGAATTTTCCCAAGTATTCGATTTAGCTCAAGATTCCTAAAAACACACCCAAAAAATGAAATGGAAAACAAGAACATTTCATAAAAAACATAAAAAATAAAAGCACACACAAAATTCCTAAAAACAAGTTTAAATCCCCCACACACTTATTACATTTACTACCCTCTTTTAGCTCAAATCAGATCAAGAAATACGTTCACACAGAATTTAAATTGGGTAGAAAACAAAATAAAGAAAAGGAAAGACACGACCTGATTTATTTTTCAGTGGCAGCCTTGAGTTAAGCTCCTACCTACTGCCACTTGAACTAAAAGAAATTAAATAAAGAAAATATGAGAAAAATAAATATAAAAGGAAAAGAAATAGGATAATTCTTGGTTTGACCCCCAAGCATGTTCTAGGTTTTTACTGCCCCAAGTCTAGCAGTTGCAGCAGTTTAACCCCAATCCGATGGTGGATGACGTTTCTTGCTCAGAAACCAATAGAACTTCTTTATTCCAACGATATTAAACTCATACAGGTCGTGTATGAACCAACATATAGATTAAATCAGCTCCTTCACTATTTCAATGTGGTACAACTGAAATGATGGGGGAAGGAGGAAGAATGAGTCCTCCACTTCTTTAGCCACGACTTCTTTGGCCACATCGACCTCAACATCTAGGGATTGCTCCTGTGATGTTGTTTCAAAAAATGCAGAAGGGAAGTTAGAAAATAATTCCACTTTAATATGATTAAAACATGAAGAATAAATATTTAAAACTTCTCGTTTGTGTATGTCAGCTTGAAATACGATCTCTTCAGGCAAGGCCACTGGTAATTCTTTTTCTGCAAGAAATTCTCCATATTATTCCAAAACAAGAGACATATAGATAGGTACTGATTCTTATTTGAAAAAATATGAGAGGATCACTTACCTTTTTTTCTATAAAAAAATCATACCAATGTTCATCCAAATCTTTTTGATCTCCCACAATTGTATCAGTTGGCATGTCATCTTCCGAAACCTCTTCAAGTAGTGTCCAAGGAGGGATGATTGCATCTTCAAATTGAATCTTCAAGTCCTCCATGGGTTCTTCAACATAAAATATAGGTTGAACACCATTTACCTTTTCTTCTTCATCTTGGTTATTTTGTTGTTGTCGTTCCATACATAGATCTTTAACTTCTTCAACTTCAGCCGCCAGTGATGCTACCATCTTGCAAGCTTGTTCAAGGATTTTGAAATTATTTTGAATCATCGCAGCATCTTCTTCCATCTGCAGAAAAAAAGCCTCTTCCCTGCTATAAAATTCAGAACTAGGCCAAGAATATGAAAAATAAATAAAATAATCCATCTCGACCAAAAAAAGAATAATATTCAATGAAGCACATTTTTTTTAGTTTTTGAAAATTTTAATTTTTTTTGCGTTTTTATGAAAAATAGAGTGTGAAAGCACTTTATCTCCCCGGCAACGGTGCCAAATTTATGAGAGTGGTTTGTAGCAAACCACAATTCAATTAAAATTCTTATTAACCTAATAATGTACCATAGTGGCACACCCTAGGGTCGATCACAAGGAGGCCGCTAACACACACTATTTTCCTATTGTCACTATTTATAATATAACTAATATAAAAATATAATATTAGTATAAATGGGGGGAAATGAATTACATAAAATATAAATATAATATATAATAATGCAATGTAAAACATATTGAAGTTAGTAGAAAGAAAGTAGGCAGTTGTTCTTAGGAGGTCGTGGTGGTTGATATCATTGTTTAAAAAGAATCTCAATATTCAACTCAATGAGGTGATCAAGACCTGTCACACCTCACCTTCTCATTTGAAATTTAATCACCTCATACCGAGACCTCTGCATAAAGGTTAATTCTCTTCCTAAAGTCATCTAGGAGACCTCTTCACTGACCATCACTACTCATTCCGTACTTCACCATATGCAAGACACAAATAGCGAAGGGAAGGAAAATTTATAAACGAGAAGAAGAAATTGGTGGTAGAGAAAACAGGGTGACCGCTCACTGTAATCGATTTAACCACCACCAAAATTCCCATAATTGAGTAAAGATATAAGAAATTAAAGTACATGAAACTCAATCGAATCCCCATTTTCTCCCTCAAACAAGCGCTGAGGTTAGTTCCCCATTCTTAGTGGAGTTGAGAAGGGAAAAATTGTGGGAGGATACATAAAATAAAATAAATGGAAGAAAAGATGTATGAAGAATAAATCTAAACTAATATATATTAAAAATAAAAAGGATCATTAAAATAAAAATACTCAACCTTGCGCCCTGAAAATGGCTATTCTTGTAAAAGGGAGAGGAGACACATATTTATAGGGGAAATGGGTGAAGAAATCTCTATTCAATTCTGTCCTTCGGATGTTACTGACTTGTATGACCACTAAATGGACGAATTGGTAAATTTACCCTTTTTGAAAGTTGTTCCATATCCTCTTCAACGTCCCTCCAAAAAATTTCAGCCTCATTGGTCCACTTATTAAGGATTTATGTCTGTTTTAGTTAGGATCATTTAATCTTCCAAAGTGACTCTTCGTCTTCCACAACTCCAACTTCCAATGCCATTAAGACCATTTTTCAGTGGATTCAGAGGTTTCATCCTTAATGAAAGATGTTAATTAATTCCTCTACCAACGAATTGTTTAATTTCATATCCAAAGAACCTGTATACCCCTAGATACAATCTCAGCATTAAAACATTCCAGATCTGCACACATTTTACGAGGTCCTAATTGTGAGCTGATTTTGGGACTCCAAATTATTGATTGAGATGGGCCTCCAGAAGCATGAAATGCGTCCCATGATGTACGGAAACCTAAAAAAAGGAATTTCACAATTTGTTTCAGTGTAGAAAATGATATGGCCTGAATACACAATACAAATAAAACAGTTAAATCCCAAAATTAAGCCATTTTTGCATTTGAGCTCAAAATACATCTAAAACATAAAAATGTGACAATTTCCCATAAAATACCACATTGGTGGGATTTAGAACATTGAAATACAGTATATAATATGTGAAAATTCTAGCTTTATCAAGTGTAGTCAGGTTTTTCTTAGAAATATAGATTTATGATCCAATCATCAAATCTAGACATTCTACTATATATCCTGCCTCATTTCTTCTTGAAATCAGTGTATCTGGCTGTGGATCGATGTTTTTTCCACCGTTTATCTGAAATCAGAGTTCATCATTCATCAGCGGTCCATCACACGTTTCACATTACAAAAGTTCCTCCAAACTTGAATATTATACCTCTTATCTTTGAAAAAAACATCCTCAGTGTGAAAACAACCCATATATGTCCTTATTTTCATTTATTAGTGCCTCAATCATCTTTTCATAAAGATTACAGGGGTACAATCGGGCTTGCTACAACTTTAAAATGTCAAACTATGACTATGGTGTCCTACCAGTGAAGAAAATGAAGAAATTGAAGGGGTAAAGGCACAAGAAAAAAGGTTTAACTATCATTTTCCAAGAATTATTCATCAATAATAAAGAACAGGGATATTCCAGGTGAGAAAACTGAATAAACAATTGAATTTCAGTATAGAGGCGCATGCAATTGGCTACAATTGGAGAAGATCAATAGAAGGGTATTAATACACTCAATAAATTTAATCAAAAAGGGAATAAAAAATATATTTACAAGTTCTACTTGGAGGAGGGATCGTTCATCATCACAGAACGCACTCACCAACGATTGAAGGACATATTTGTGTTTACTGCACTTTGATCTGCACCGATCCAGAGTTTTGTCATCATTCGATGTGATCCATAAATGGAAGGAGGAAGGAGAGGCTCTCGATAGTCCTTGGGTTAAGAGGATAACCCTGATAAATTATCCATAATGTTTAATTTATAGGAAAAATAATTAGTTTAAAATGGGTTAAATAATTAATTATAAAATAAATTATTGCACTGAATGTATTTCTAACGAGTGAGATGTCCAAACACCTAGTGCTGACCTATTTTAGGTCGTGGTTAGGGTAAACAATACATTCCAGAATCAACCATGGTCTCAAATTTCTTATCTGAGATTTTATTTAAGAGTTATCCAATTATCTTTAAGAGACTATATGGGTGAAATATAAAATATATTTAATATTTTATTAAAATTAATTTCGAGCACATTGGGCCTTGGAATCGCATGATGTCATATCGCTTGGCTCTAAAAATATATATAGAAATATTTCAAAGTCTTAAAAGTAAAAAAATAAACTCTCTATAGTTATTCCATATTTTCCTTGATTAGTAACCCATTATGGTCTTATACATGAAATTTAGATGGCTATTTTAGGGTTTCAATGGTAGTTTTTTATCATTTATTATAGTGGTTTCTTGTGATTTGGTTTCTTTTATTATGAAATTGTAGTTCCATGGTTTTAGTTGATTTTTATGATTATTTATAATTTTAAAACATCTCTATTAATATTGGTAGGTGGTCTCAACTCACCATGTGATTCTTAGTCTATGACTATAAAAAATTTCCCTATGTTTTCAAAATATTTTTATAAAACTCATATTATATTTAAAAAATATCAATAGATGGTTTCCAATGATATTTTTATATAAAGGATAAATTTATTCAATTATTCCACATGATTTTATATAGATATCATCACTCTATATTCCTTACTTGGGGTGAACCTTACTCTACAAATTCAACTTTAGTGATCCCCTATAAACCTATATCATAATTTTCCAACTATTTCTTGAAATTAAAATATAGCACCCTATATTAGATCATGTCACATAGCACCATATTATTAAATTGTCACACACTTTCTCTTAACTTATACTTGTGTAGAACTGGAACCCTTGGGTATGTTTCTAAGTCATTATATTTTATAGACAACCTGTAGCTAAGGTCATCCACTTGACTTATCACCTTGGTTTATTTTCATATAACTAGAGTGGAATTATTTTAACCTCAAGAAAATTCTACAATTATAGTCACTTATTCCCAGTAGAACTTGAATAAGATAACATTAAATAAACCACACTTGAGCTATGGTAAAGAGTGTTTTAATAGTGATTTGGAAGCCATGTTTAATAAGTGAGAAGAATCGATTTACCATGAAAGACAAAAAAAATTAATATATATACTCAAACATCACACTTGGAAACTATAATGGTTTTATGAGAGTTAAAGTGTGAGAATTTTTATTAAAATCCTATTCTATTTTTTTTATCTTAGGATATGATTTATATTTTTTTTCTCATTTCTATTTTGATTCTTCTTCAAATGGTTTTATACAATTTTTTTTGGTTACTACTCACATTTCCCATTTAAACACGGAAACTTAAAGGAAATTTGGTTATATCTAGTGTATATTATAAGACTTTTGAGATATATCACACCAAAATTTCACAAGGAATGTTTTGAATATGCATGTTTGATGTGAAAAAAATTTAGATACACTGTTTTTTATTTAGTTTATGTGATATATTTAAGAATAATTATTTATGATAAGACTCGATGTATCATTTAATTATAGTCATAGTCTCTATAACTTGTCTTGATTTCCAAAAAATTCCTATTAAGTTAGTGGATCATACACGTTCCATAATTAGTTATGATCCATTTAACTGTAATTGATATACTTTTGAATGGATTGATTCCGAATGGGGTTTATAAATTTATTAGGTAAACTGAATTGGAAAATTGTGGTGTATTTTTATTTATGATTAATGTGCAAATAAATCAATTTTTATAATAAGAATGAATATCATGTTTTGTAAAATCATGAGATTTTATTTTTTAGAAACATGGATTTTAATATTAAATTTGAATAAAATTGACGATATATTGTTTTTTGAATTCATTATATAATATAATTATAGAAATAAATTTATTTAATGCTTGGAGTATAGGGTATCTATAGGATAGTAGGAACTATGGAGGCATCCCTAGACATACATGGTGGTGTAGTTCTATAGTTACCTTGTTTGAGGTATTATGGATCATTTAGATTAATCCATGTAGATTAAGAATCACTTTTGGTAAACTACAATCATTGTTATCTTAGTTTATTATATGTAACACCCCAATATTTATTATGAATTTTATATTAAATAAATACATGTTGAATGGATCATTTATTAAATAAAACAAACTACAATATAATTTATTTATAGGATGTAATATCCCATATTTTAGCATGTAATCCCATTTTATTATAAGTATGTCATTAAAAAAATAGGAAAACAATGTTTGAGTAACATAAATGAAGTAAATATTACTATAAAAATTCATCATTAAAAAAATATTTACAAGTACAAGAAGACAATAATAGAAGAAATATATTGAAATAATATTATTAAAAATTAAATCATTGAGATAGACTATAATGAAAACTCAACAAAATATGATTATGGAAAGAATAAAAAAAGGGATATGAGAATAATTTTATGATAAGATATGATATGTTGGTATTTAATGAACAAAAATATGACCATTTCATATATTTTTTTTTGAAGAAGTAGATCTGATGAATATAGTAAATGATCAAAGATAAATTAAAAAAACATTTTTTAATTACAAAAATGTACACTTTTTTTATCAGGATTGTTTTTATTTGGTTGTTCAAAAGATATAATTAGATATTTTATGTTTATAAGATCACCTGATCGGGTCATTTATGTTTCATATAGAAGAGGGATTGGTTCCTATATTAGAGTATGAGCTACTAGAGGCTATCCATAATCCTATTTGGATATTCTCTAATTAATTCTAGTTTTTCCTCAGTACTAGGTTGAATTTGGTTTTAATTATATTCTATAATTCCTTTATACTATGAGTTTCATGTCTTTAGTCATGTTTTCATTTATATAGAGAGTTATGGGTTTTTTACATTATTTTTCTTTACTCATATGGAATTTTGGATAATGTTTTATTCTTGTAAGGTTTTACCTATCAGTGAGCCAATCTGAATTTTATGTAAATAATAACCATGACATATATCTACAGAAAAATGGGAAAATCATTCACCAATAGTAAGTTGAGACCCACAACACTAGCTACTAGTTTTTGTGGACCAAGCAACATTCTTGGGGTAGTAGTGAACATGAATCATGTGTAGTATGGGTTTTCATGTCACGGATAAAACAAGAATAGCCTTTTTTTAATTATAAAAATATTATTAATATTATTTATTCAAATATATAATAATTTAATTCTAAAGATAACTATACTGAAGTTAAAAAATGATTAAAATTTTAAATATTGATAAAAATAAAATGGTTGACTGAACCTTAACACTTCTTTAAATCTTTACTCATACTATCAATAAAACACCACCTATCCCATCACATACCAAGTGAATAAATTAATAAAAATCAAATCCTACCACTTGTTGTAACCTCACCTAGAATAGTTATAGATAATTTCTTAGAATTACAGCCTTTTTATCATGGGAAGCTAAGTGCTTTTGAAAATCAGTCATTAGATGAAAGGCCTTTTCCTTTTCATAGAGTAATTGAAGGCTAGCTTTTAATATTAAAAGCAAAATGGTTGTCTCAACATGAGTGTTTATAAGACCATATAGTTAATCATTATCATGATCACACTAGTCAAGTGTCCCCTTGTAGAGATTAAGATGTTGCTCCTACTTTTTTCAGCTCTAGGCAACAAACTAAAACTTTTGTCTGATGATTTTGGAAAATCCCAGCCTAGGAACATTTAGATTTAAGAAAGAAAACATCATCATCATTAGCTTCATGTCCTAAACAGTAATTATTGCATTTTTTTCTTGAGGATAATCCCCCATCTCTTCTATACATACACCGTTGTTTCTTGAACCAATTTGAGTAGTATTCATCCCATACTAGGTACCAATGATCATTTTGGACAAATTAAAAGGATAAAACCTACCACTAGTGGATTAATTATTTTCTTACATTCAGTTACACATTTCCTTCAAATAATACTGAAATTATTTAAAACAATTAATTGTTGGGTTCCCCTTATTAGAATTATCTATAACTTTATCCTTTGAGTATGAATATCTTATGTGTATTTATTTTATTTTATTTGTAAAAAATGAATATTTTACGAACCTAACAGGATGGATATAAATTGAATATGGATGTACATTAATTAAATGAAAATAGAGTATGAATATGGCGTTAATGAGTTCATCAAGTTTTCAATAAATAATGCATAAAACCCTTATTAAATCCCTTTTCCATGTTAATTTTATTTTCACTCAAGAAAAATTATTCTGGATTAATTGGAAGAACATTTTATTTTTCCTGGAATAGATCAGAGCTATAAATGTTGGACTAAAAAAAGGAAAAAATTGAACATGCACAATGACTGGGATGATACTATAGTTTGTAGATAATTTTATATGAATACCAATATTAATGATGATGGAGATCATATGGAAGAAATGAAAATGGAAATTGAAGATGACCTTTGTGATTGTATTTTTTTAAGAAGTTAAATAGTGGTTATAATAGACTGTTGAATGCTAGTTGTACTAAATATACAACATTTTCACCTGTAATGAATTTATATAATTTGAAATATGGTAATGGATGGAGCGACACGAACTTTAAAGAACTACTTGGTCTCCAGAATGATATGATACTCGATGAAAATGAACTTCCTTGTTGAATATATGACACTAAATAAATTATATTTTTAAAGGGAATGATCTATAAAAAAATTCATGCTCTTTCAAATGATTTCATATTGTTTTTCAAGTACCATGAATCACTCATTAAAATTCCATAAGTGCAGAAAAACTCAATAAAAGAAATATGAATCAAGTCATTTGAAATTTTTATGGAAATTTCCTATCATTCCATGGTTTAGAAGACTATATAGATGTTAAAAAACCACAAGAAAATTGGCATGGAATGTAGATACAAGAATTTAAGATGCGAAACTATTTCATCCAATAGATTTTTTATAGTGGAAGAAAATTGATTATGAGTATTCTAAATTTTCAAATGAGCTGAGAAAATTATATTTTGAATTATCTAAAGATGGAATAAATCCTTTTGGTGTATAGAGTGGTACTCAAAATACACATCTCATTATATTGGTAAATTATAACTTTCAACCATGGTTATTCATGAATCAAAAATAAATTATGTTTTCTTTACTTATATCTGGACCAAAACAACCCAGTAATGATATTGATGTCTATTTGAATATATTGATCAAAGATCTAAAATTGATGCGGGATACATGTGTTACAATGTATGAATCTCATATAAGTGATGTATTCACATTGAGGCCCATGTTATATGAGATAATAAATGACTTTTCTACTTATGAAAATTTTCAGGCTATAGCATTGAAGGAATGTTGGGGTGTCCCATTTGAGAAGAATAAACACAATCTGTTTAGCTGAAATATTCATTGAAGATTATGTTTTTAAGAAATCAATTTTTTACATCAAAAACATAAATATCAATCTTGGATGGTAGAATTTAATGGAAATACTGAAAAAGGCACAACACTGTCTCCACTAATAGGTGATTAACTATTCTATAAAATAAAGAATATTGACACTATTTTTGGTAAACCATTTTTAAAAAACCATACAAAACCATGTTAGAAAAGGTGATCAATTTTCTTTAAATTACTATATCATAATTTTTTGTATGTCAGACATTTTCTCTATGTCATTCGTGTAGAAAAAAATGTATTTGATAGTGTTATTGGAATTTTACTAAATTTTTCTGAAAAAAAAAGATGAAATTAAGGCTATGTTAGACATGATTGAAAAAGGGATAAGGGAAGAGTTGGAACTATTTAAGGGTAAAGGGTAGAATTTTCTTCTTCCAGCAGCTTACACTCTATCTAGATAAGAATCATTTCAATTTTTTATTTTTATTTAATGGTGTAGAATTTATAGAGTGGTATTCATAAAATATAAAAAATTTCATGCCAATGACTAATTTGAATATATAGGGACTGAAATGTCATGAATATCATGTTTTGATGCATGATTTGTTGCTTGACACTTTATATTTCATTCTACCTAAAAATTTATGAAATACATTAACCAGAATCTGATACCTTTTCAAAGATATATGAAGTAAATTTTAGAGCCAGTGAAGTTTCCAATCAAGAATAAGAAGGATGTAGTAATATTATGTGAAATATATATGTTCTCACCACCAAAATTATTTGATATAATGGTCAACCTGATGGTTTACATGGTTAGATAGGTTCAAATATGTGGTCCTATCCATTATATATGGATATACCCCATTGAACAATATATGAATATTTTGAAAGGGTATGTCAAGAATCGAAGTTGTCCAAAATGTTGTATTGTAGAATGGTATATTTTTAAAGAATCTATTGAATTATGTACCAATTACCTATGAGATATTGAAAACATCGGTCTACCAAATCCTTAAAACAATATATTCCTTATGGATGAAGGGATTTATAAAAGATATGTTGTTACAATTACCATCACAGAGTGGGAGAAAGTACACATTTATATTTTACATTATAGTGAATATGTTGATTTATTTGTTGAATCCCACAAATAAATTCTTTGATATTTAAATCCATTAAGGGATGTAGGATGGATGTTAAATACACATAATGAACATTTTATAGGATGGTTCTGAGATCATATTTATAAGCATTTATCAAAAAATTCAAATTCAATTTCTGAACTACTTCAAGGGATAGCCATAGGAACAAATGTAAATGTTATATCTTAGAAATGTTTTGCAATCAATGGATATATGTTCTATAGAAAAGAACATGACGACTACAGTATGATGAAAAATAGCGGAGTTATGCTTATGGAATAAACAATTCACATATCTGGTTCCAAGGATCCAATTTATGCGAATATGTCATATTTTAACATCATCGAACAAATATACAAGTTGGATTATACAATATTTCAACTGCCGATTTTCCATTGAAATGGGTTGAAAAAAGGAGTGTAGTGAAAGTTAATGAAATGAGATTCATGAAGGTGAATTTCAATGTGGAAGGGAAAAGGATGGTCTATTCATAATGGAATCACAAATAGTGCAAGTATTTTATGTCTCATATAAAAAAATTAGAATTGGATGATTGTCTTGCTGGTGACTAAAATAACTATAGGGTTAGATGAAAATTAAATTGAGGATGAACCTTTCATTGAGAGATCACAGTCAATTCATGGAGGTCCTAATGTAGAAAATGTCTTGTATATTAGAGGATACCACAAAGAAGGGATTTTGATTCTCGATAGAGGATAAAAATACCTTAAACATTTTAAAAAATAAAAATAATTCAATGAGAAGGTTAATTTTTTTTTAATATACTCTGATTTTACTTATAATATTATGTGTTCTATACTATATTAACACAATCTAAATTAAATGTTTGACTAATCATGCAGACAATGCCTTTTTTACATGATGATGTTACCAATCTCAGAGAAGAACATATGGTTGATACTAAAACTATATAATTGTTAGGGGATTAACAACATGATGATGAAAAAAATAACAACACAACATCACAATCTTGAATAAAATTATCAATTCAAAAAGTAAGTATATGAAATTTGAGGTTAGCTAGAATTAACATGGTCAACCTGTTAACCCCAAAAATTCAATGATCATTAGTTATGTTGGGTTCACAATGAGGATGAAGGTGTTGATTGATATAGAGTTGTGGCACCATGTTTGGACTGTAATAAAGGAAACCCTTTGGGAATATATAAAGGTAATGTTATGATATACTTTCTATATTTTACTGAAAAACTATATAATGAAATGTTGATTCAATTTACATTATTTCTTGTAGAGTTAGTTTATTTTGAAGTATTTTCATAAGAATTATTTCTTAAAGGATAATGGAAAATACCAAAGAGGATTCCCGTCTCTTCTTACCAAGTTTCATCTTAGAGATATTAAGGGGAAAGTAAATCCCCACCCACCATTTAGTTATGCACAGATTATATAGTAGAAAAAATTGAATGCTTTCATCCATCATCATGAAGAGAAATCAATTTAGGTGAATTATAGTTATTATATATTACTTGAATTTTTTTATCTAATTTTATTCAAAATTGTTAATTTATGAAATAATAAATGATTTCTAAAAATAATTAACATGCCTCAAAACCAATGTACACCTATCGCAAAGATATGATGGGGTATGCTTAAATAGAGAAGAAATTGCTATGTATTTTAAATAAACAATAAAATTTTTATGTGATATGAAAAAATATGTTACTTTTTTTATATATAGATTTACAAATCAAAATCCTAAGCCACTTCAATACCGCGTCATGTGTTATGGAATGAGGCTCGCATAAATATGGATAGTAAACTAGTTTATGAAAATACAAAAGCAGAATGAGAAACATGTGTAAGTATAAAATAATAGTAATTAGTTATGATTTATAATAGTATTACATAAAAATATATTTTCATGTTCATATGTTTTTTATATTATTTAGTCACAAGAATAGGTAGTGACTGTACCAGAAGAAAAACTAATTTTAGTAGATATGAAGCGGTCAAAACAATATGGTTGTGCGAGAGGTGTAGGTTTTGGAGTGTATCCTCAAACAAATTTCAACAATAAAAAAATAAAATAAGATACATATAATATGATGAAAGGATTTCAGGAACAAATATATTCTTTGAAATATATTTTTATCTGGTCTATTTTGGAAGACTAGTATATGCAGAAGGATCAAAGTGAACAGACGATGGAACAAAGATCACTACACGAACAACCAAGTGACCCAACTATCTTTTAGGTGAGTCATTACCCTTAACCATATACCTTACCCAAAGTAATAAGTTTTTTTTATTATTCTTTCTCCTAAATGTGAATCAAAAAACTTCTGATAACTTTATATTACTAAAAATTTTCAAGGTAAAGTTGTTTGTGATTTCTATATATCAACACCCATGCATATCCTTTTTGTGAGGGGTATGGTGTATAATATTTTGTGATATGTGATGCATAACAAAGAAATCCCAAAATATCACATGAGAGTGGGTATTGAGGTAGATCAAGATCCGACCACTAAGTTTCTTATTCCACTTGATGACCCAAATATTACAATGGTCAATGATTCTATTGAAACTTTTACAGCATGTTTGTCTAATATTATAAATATACATGAGGTATGTATTTATTTTTTTTTCAAATTAAAAGACTATAATTGTTGATGAAAAATGGTCTAATGTGAGGTATGGTATTATAGATGGATAATGTTATGGGGAAATTAAAGGTCAAATCAAGATAATCTAGTGAATTGACCAAGAAAAAAAGACCTTTTGAGAGTACCTTCACTCCACCAGTTACACTGCAACATATATTATCATTACAAATTCAAGAAGAGACCAAATTAAAAGATAAATATATTTCCTAAATTCTATAACAATAAGAAATATTTGGAATTTTCATTACAAACACAGTTTTTCTAAAGCTTATAAATTAGATTCTCAAGTTTTAATGGATATGAGACCCAGTTGTGAATACATACATAACGTATATTTTCATAATATGTCTATCCAAAAAATGATCTAATATATTCATTAATGTTAATAAAAATTCATAATTTTTGCAAGAATTTAAATTACTAATATATAAAGAAAAAACCCTAGGAATCATGATTTGGATTCATTAATCCCTATATCATTTATAAGGAAAAATTAAATTGGAGCCGAAATAAATTGATAAGAAAAAAGATGAACTAAACAATGTTTTTGAGAAGAAAATAACAAAAAACAGAATCTTTTTTATGTCTACAATGTATGAGTAAAACTCTAAAATCCAATTATATAAAATGTTTTTTTAATTACTTACATGTTGTTTTAAGAAGCACTAGATGCTGATCACAATCAATCTGGATACCCTAAATATTTATTTTTTTGGATCTAAAGCATGGATATCCATCAAACCTACCACACATGATGTGTATTGTGAATTTTTGATGCATAACAATTAATATTTTATAGATAAAATTAGAATTATATGTTTCAGTTTTTGTTTTAACAAGAATTTTGTTATGACAAGACAATTACTAAATATATGCAAAATCATGGTATAAAGTAGGTGATTGAATATAAGAAGCCTATGGATTATTTCAAATGGAAAAAAATTAAGGTATATATAGAAATATTTAACTATAAAAACATATTCCAAAAATAATTTAGTTATTTTGGTCAATGTTTATGCAATTAATGAAGCACGATAACATCAATGATTGTGGATATCATGTTTTCAAATTTATAAAAGATATCATAAACCATTAAAAGACTATCATCCCTAAACCAGGAATTTTTTAACGTAATTAAAATTTCATTAAAAATATTTCGTAATCATTTTTTTTCTTATATGTTCTTAGTATTACCCAATATTTCCTACAATCTACATACTCAAAAGAAGAATTAATTTTGTTTAGAGATGATTGGGAAGTAACATGGTGTTATAATGTTTTCTAACATAAAATTTAGGTGATTACCAACTATTTTTGTGATCTAGTATGGGATATAAACTTAGAAATATATTTTAGGTCTTAAGAATTAGTATCTAAATGCTTATATATTATTTCTGATCTATTTATCAAGGATAAATATAATGGAGGAAATCAATTTGTTTAGAAATGAATGGGAAAAATATATGGTGTCGGAATGTATATTGACATCATGAAGTGGGGACTTCCTACTATTTATTTAGTTAAATTTCTCATCATTTTATATATATTTTTATTTAATTTTGTTATCATTTTTATACGTTACTTATTTTCTTAAATTAAAAAATTAGTTAAAAACACATGTCACATGCTCAAATCTAATAAAATGAGCTCAAATTATTTTCAAAATTTAGTATTGCGATCCATAATTCATTTTTTAGGTGTAATAATTAACTAAACATCAATCCAACACCCTATGTGGTTTTTATGACTAAAATTATGTGCTTTCAATACAAAATTATCATTTTATCTTAAAACATATATCAAATAGTCAAAACTAAGAAAATGAGCTCAGATTGTTTTCAAAATTTAGGAAAATGATCCATAACTTATTTTTAATGTGTTGAAACTAAACTCACATAAATATGACACTCGATGTGGTTATTATGGATCAAATTATGTGTTTTCAATACAAAATTTTAATTTTAGTTTAAAAAATACATCAAATAATAAAAACAAAGAAAACGAGATTGGATTTTTTGCAAACATTATGAAAATGATCTATAGTTAATTTTTTATGTATAGGAATTAAATGCACATAAATCTAAGACACAATGTGGTCAATATAACTTGAATTACATGGTTTCAATATAAATGTGACATTTTAGTTTAAAACACATGTAAAATAGCCAAAACTGATCATACAAGATCATATTATTTTCAAAATTTAGGACAATGATCCATAATTCATTTTTCACGTGTATGAATTGACCATAGATAAATCTGATGCATAGTGTGACCAATATTACTCAAATCATGTGGTTTAATTTTAAAATTTACATTTTAGTAAAAAAGATAACTGACATACTGAATATTGAGTAAACATAGTCATATTGTTTTGATACTCTTGGAAAAGGATACCTCATTAATTTTTTAGCATGTTGGAATGAGATTGACCTCAATATAATACACAGTGTGTCTGATATGAATCAAAGTGGCTATTATCTATTTAAAATTGACAGTTTAGTTTAAAACATGTGTCAGTCACTAAAAACCAAGAAAACACACTCATATTATATTTTTTATTCATGAAAATGTTTTATAAGTCATTTTTGATGCGTAGGAATCAGTATCACATTAAACTGACACAATATGTGGCCGATATGTCTTAATGTGGGTATTTCTAGTTTAAAATGAAATTTTAGTAAAAAACACAAGTTAAATACTCAAAACTGTGCAAACACATTCAATTTCGGAAAATAATCCATAGGTCATTTGTGATGTGTAGGAATCAACTACACCTCAATATGATGCATAGTGTGACTAGTATGACTCCATGTGTGTCATTTTATTTAAAACTGACATTAATTTTAGTAAAAAAAACTATTAAAATACTAAAAAATTTGAAAACACATTTCAATTGTTTTGATACTTTAGGAAAATTATCAATAAGTCATTTTTGACATTAAGAAATCAGCCGCTTCTGAATCCAATACATGGTATTCCTGGTATGACTCAAAGTGTCCATTGTCAGTTTAAAATTGACATTTTATTTCAAAACATGTGTCACTTACTGAAAATAGATAAATCATTCTTGTATTTTCTTTATAATTTAGGAAAATGGTTCTTAAGTTATTTTTGATGTGTAGGAATTAGTATCACGTCAAACCGAAACACAATGTGACCAGTATGACTCAAAGTTCATGTTTTTAGTTTAAAATGACATTTAAGTAAAAACACAAGTGACATAATCAAAATTGAGCACACATTTGGATTGTTTTGATACTTTTGATCAATGACACAGAATTCATTTGCGGCATATAAGAACCATTTTCACCTCAATAAAATTCATAATGTGACTGGTATAAATCCATGTGTGTATTTTTATTTAAAATTGACATTTTAGTAAAAAAGGAAAGTGACATACTAAAATAAAATAAAAAACATTTATATTTTTTTGATACTTAAGGAAAAAAAATACATAAGTCATTAGTAATGTTTAGTAATTATCCGCACATCAATCTAAAATACAATGTGCTCGATATGACTAAAAGTATATGTTTTTAGTTTAAAATTGACACTTTTTGTTTAATTTATTTATTTATGGTGTTACTAACATAAGAATTGTTTTATTATACAATTGAAACAGTTTTATTAAGATATTGTGGTTTTTTCGGCCACTAATAGCATGACTAGGGTTTGGGGGCCAAAGATAAAGGAAAATTGTTATTTTTGAATGTCTTTGATAATTTGAACTTACTCATGTAGTTATATAGACCAATGTTTTAAATGTATATAATAATAATAATTTTATTGAATTTGTGTTGAAAATTTTATTTCAATTTAATTCTTTATTATCTCTTTTATTTTTTGTACATTTTTATTCTCTTTTATGAATTTTGATTGGGTTTGATTTTGTAGGGCTGCTGCATGGCTGTAATAGGGATGCAGTTAGAATGGCCTTTATCAGTGCTACATGAAGCACTGATAAAGGGACCCTTTATCAGTGCATTATCTAGTGCTGATAAAGGTACCCTTGATCAGTGCATTATCTATTGCTGAAAAAGGTACCCTTTATTATATCATCATGTAGCACTGATAAAGGGTAACTTTATCAATGCTAAATAAAAAGTGTTGATAAAGATAACATTTATCAGTGCTTACAAAAAGTGATGATAAAATACTCATTTATCAGTGATTTTTGGAAGTGTTGATAAAGGGTAGCTTTATCAACGTTTTTCTAGAGTTGATAAAGGCTGAGGGCTTTTAATATCGCTTAGGTAGTCAGTGCTTTTAAGAATTGAAAAGGATCATTTTTAGCACATATAAAAGCATTTTTTGAATAGTTACATAAATATATGAATACTAAAATAAAAAAATAGGATAAATAAATGAAACTAAGGCTATACTACAACTCCAATACATAACTCATCTCAATACCTATATACACACCCAAGTTATCCCACATAATCAATCCAATGCCTCAATCCAACCTAAAACCGCAATAAGTGAGTGTTTCTTAGGTACCCAAGTGAAATGGCCACTTGAGAAGGGTGTTAGTATGCTTCATATGCATCATAAATAATATTTATCAAACAATAGTTTGAGTACCAAATACCACATACCTCTTACCAATGTAAAAACCCTTTTTAATTCCACGGTCTAACATCTCTTCCTAGGCTTTCCAAGCCCGTCCATGATCCATTCAGCTATATCCTAATCATCCTAGGTCCCAACCCATGGAAAAGAAATCAATAATTAATTATAAACCATTATAATTAATTAACCAAACTAGTTTAACAAATTTATAGTTTAATTCCATTTTATTAAATTAAGAAACAATTCAAAATAACTCACTGGTTGACCCTGGCGCATCAGAACAACAACCAAACACTTGCCAACGACCCATGGTGTTCCCCCATCCTCATTTTTGAAAAAAATACCAAACATTAAACAACCATTAAATTGTCAATTTAATTTAATTTAATCCAAAAATCTTTGAAAAATCACTATGATGAAATACCTCATCAAAATAGCACATGATGACATATAGAAATCATCTCAAGACATCCTCTAGCTAGGTTATAAGAAATCCCCATTATAATCTAATGAATTAACAATCCTTCAATGAAATATTCCTAAAAAACTAGCCCATGGAATGGGGAAAGTCATAAATGATAGAATAAAAATATTTAAAAAGGAAATAAAGGGATATTCATACCTTGAATCATAGGAAAATTACACAAACCCACCCCAAAATCAAGGGGGTTGAATGAGGAGAAGGGAGGAAAGGGGGTTAGATGTGTGCGTAAAACAAGGGTGTAAGAGTATACCCCCGCTTATAATACCATGGGGTAAGTTTAATAAATTTTCCCACTTTAAAATCCCCACTGTCTGAATGATGAGACTATTAGTGGAACAAGGCCACCACCTAGGCCACCAGCTAGTTGGTAGCAACAGGATACTACACACTGGTAGCCGAACCACCCGACCCATCCTTATATGCACACACAAGCTTTAAAAATATCTCCCTAACCCCATTCCTAATCCAAAAACACTCTATTATGGTTCTAAAACTCTCTAAATACTATTTCAAGTCTTAATTATTGAAACAAACCTTCCACCAAATTGAAAATTCAAATTCCCTCTGAATTTCATCATATGGATGGAAGAGAGTTTTTACAACCTCCCAATTGCAACTCTTATTATCCTCAAGAAGAATCAATATTAATTTAACCACACACCTTGAATATATTTGATTATAAAATAATGTTCACACTACATTGTTCCATCCTCTAACATCAAATACACATTCAATGCACATTTCTAAAATTAAGGCATTTAAACCGCAAAAACATGAGTCACCACTTGATTTCATTACTAAATTATTGTGACAACACTTACCCAAGTCTATCTATTTTGAGACATAATGGTTTCATCATCCAATTATCAATTAAATTAAAAGTTCTATCACCATACTACTTAGCTTATGAGGGCCAATTCCAAACTATTGTTCCCCACCATCATAAATACCTATAAAAAAACACTTCCACATCCCAATGATGCACCTAGCACAGTTTATAACATAAAACACCTAGGAATCTAAATAAACACCATTCAATGGCTGATACTACTCATATTTCCTAATCCTAAGCCAAATATGATGCGGTTGTCATCTCACCATATCCAATTATACTCTAGAGATTGAACTACCTCAGGCCGACATGTAAAAAAATTCTCAGCTTCTCCCTTCAATATATTTCAAAAAACAACCAATAACGGTGCATTTACTCCCAAAAGAAACCCAATATAATCCTTATTTGATCAGTGATGTTCCGACCTAACCTCGATGCTATTCCATGATTGATTCAACATTTAACCAAAACCCATACCATGCTCTTCCATGAGCACTAATGGATTTCCTACCTGATCCATGCTCAGATCATCTCCATTTCGTACCAAGTCTAAGGATAATGATTGAAATTCATCCATTATAAAACATAATTTACTTTAGTTTTTTTCATACTCATTGGAATCCTATAGGAGTGTCTTTATAATTTATTTAATGGATCAAAAATTCAATTATCATAGCCCACACACCATCCATTAATGAACATAATGACCAGTAAGGCCAAACATTCCCATAACTGAGCGCTAATAGAAACACCTCTTTACTAGATGTTTCTAGATCATGGAAACATCTTCATTCCACATTCACTAAAAACCCATAAATAAAAAGGGTAACACCATAAAATTGATCTATAGCTCAACCTCATCAGGTTTGATCATAATCAGATGTATTTTTTTATCCCAATCCATGCTTAACACATCCCATCAAAATCCATTATCACTCAACTCACACACAACCACTGTCGATTTAAATTTCAACCTATCCCATGCATAAATAGTGTGCATTTCCTTGATCTAATTGAAACCTTGGGAGTCATATACTCTCTTGTTACTATTTAAAAAATCTAACATATGACTCTATGATTTATACATCATTGAAACCAGCTATCCATACTCCTATGGATATAAAAATATTTAAGCTTGAGGCACCCTTAATGCTTCGATTGGGAAGTCCCGACATAACACATATATCTAGGACCACACCAAAAACATCTGGAAATACTCCTTGTCAAAAACCAAGATAAACCTAGGAAATACTCTTCAAAATTATTCACTTCACTTGTTCTAATTCTTATCACATTACTAGCCAATAAAAAATATTTTTTCAAAGTCAAAAGCTTCCAGTCATGCTCTTACCATGCTCAAAAGTGCATCCTGATTCAAAAAATCCATACACTCATTCAGTCCTACACTAAAAAAATATCTTCAATACCAAAATCACAAGCACTCAAGGTGTTTTCCTCATAAGTAATTTCAAGGCATCCATTGTTCCTTTTCCTCAAAACCCTATAGGGATGTGGAAAATCTTAGGCTAATACCTCTCAAGGGGTTCCCTTATAAATCACTAGAAACCGACCCACTAAAAATCATAATTCATGTATTTAAGGTTATTAGGAACTCCCACCTATCCCGTAAATCACATGTCCTAACTCACATGAAATGTCATATCTTCCCATCTCTAGATATCATGACCTCTAGAATGCCTACACCCACTCTAGGGTATCATACACACAATCACATTAGGAATCATATGATAACTCATATTCTTACTAGGGAAGTGTTTATCATAAAAGTATAACTGGAATAAAGTTCCCAAACCACCACCCACTCCTTGGGAACCCATGATCTCTGAGCATTTGTTCTCGTATACTACTCCTTGTAGGTCCAAATCTCACAAAGCGGTGTCATCCTAAGAATCAATGTTTAGGGAATAACATCCACTAGCTTGGTTAAGTAGAATTCCATTCCAAGATATATAGGGAAACACTATATAGGTTGTTACTAACACTTTAAATAACCAATCATATATAATATTCACCCACAAGGGGTTTATCATAAGGTTATCTAATTCCTACATCAACCTACTAGGGTTGCTACACCTCCCATACACATGGGGTACTTCATCATCTTCATCCTCATAATCAACTGTATCTTTGTAGACCCAAAATACCTACTAACAAGAAGATCAATATACATACCAGGTAGAAAAGATGAGTAAAATTCCACCAAGAAATTATATGGTAAAATAATTAAATAGTTAGGCCTCTATCATCAATGGTAAAATCACACACATGCAGACATATATGTCATGTGAATTCTACATGCCTAATCATGATGCATGGGATACCTATTGCCTCTATGATATAAGATCCAAATTCAAAATAAATAATAACCCACATAACTCCATTTTTATCACATGAGGTGAAATCATATCATCATAACATCACATACCATGAACATTAATCCCAATCACTTTCTACCATAGACTTCTTAGTAAGAAAGTTATTCATAACGCACTAGTATGAAATCCACTATAGGATCTGACACATTCCAATGTTACCTGTATACCAAATATAAAATAGTAATATAAATAAAAACAAATATCTAATACCACTTTGTAACATACTGACTAGACTCACTATGAACACTTACCAGACCAATGTTGCCATGTGACCTCATGTGTGCCTCCTCATATACTAGAGGCTACCAACTATAAATGAGAATATAATGTGGTATTGTGAGGAGACTATACCCATTGTATTATTATTCAAAATAATAGATAAATAATAAAAAAATTGAAATAAGTGGAAGAATATAAACAGGACATGCTCTATCAAAATGAAAATTAGTATACAACTCAAATGACCATGCTCATCATACAAGACTAACCGCCCACTGGGCTGATCACATATACAAGAATAATAAAATAAATAAGAGGATAAATAAATGGAATTGATGATATATGAAAACTTTGAGCCATACCTCATCCCAAGATCTATATATAGCACTCAGTTATCCCACTTGATCAATACAAGGCCTCAACCTAACCTAAACCTGAAATAAGTGAGGGATACTCGAGTAACCAAGTATAAGGGACACCCAAGTAGGTTTTGAGTAAATAAATCAGTAGGGAAACACCAATGTGGACCCATACATAGATAGTAAATGAAATGATACATGCTTGTGGCTAGTTAAAATTAAATAAATAAATAACTTAACATAAATGAATAATGATGTCGACTCTTGGGTTCCATAGTGACACATAAGGATATTTATACCTACTTCTTACAGTTCTGAATATCTTTGATCATGATACATAATCATTCCAACCAAAATATTACAAATCACTCCATAAGTGTGAATAATAGTCCCTATTCTAACCACAGTAACCCAAATCTCTCCATGAGTGTGAATAAACTTCACTGTCGATCCCTATGATCACATCCATGATCAACCATACCCACTTCAGCTAGTTCCAGAATGTCTCTGGGCATGGAGTGATGACTATTCCAATAAGTATAAAATATTGGGGTCTGATCCACCCTGTTATATAGTGATAATGATCTAGGGGGGGCTAAACTCACCCTGGTATATAGAAGATAAATACTCGGAGCTTGATCTATCTGGTATACATGATACTGACTTAAGGAATGCTCCATCATGAAATAAAAACCCAGGGAATGATCCATCCAAGTATTCCAAATGGTTCTTGGCAGTTGATTCCCAATAGTGCAGAGAACTTTACCACATCTTCTAAATAACCCATGATCCCTGATAAAAATCTTGTTACATGACCTCTCCTCTACAAAAAACCAATATAAACTCAGCTCAAAATCCATGGTATCCCCACCAGTAGTATCATAGACCACCATAAATGTTTTTTTCTTTAGAATCACAAACCAACCTATAAGGGTTGTTTTATTTAGTATCACAAACCACCCTACAAGGGGTTTTTTCTTTAGTATGGGAGACCACCCTACAAGGGGTGTTTTCTATAGCATTAAAAATCACCATAAAATGGGTGTTTTCCATTTATAATAAATGATATCCCAAGGGTGTATTCTATATATATTAGATCATAACCACCTCTTAGGTGTGTGATAGAAAACATATAGGATATGAAATAAAAAAGGGTAGTTTCATACCAGACCCATCTCTAATACTATAACCTCCATGACTCAAATTGAGACTTGGGTTGTAAGGTGACACTCAAAGTCATATCTTCCCATTATGATGTATACCATTCCTAATCCATTATATCATCAGGTAACTTAATGGTGTCCCCTAAATCATAACATATCAAGGACACCCTATATAGGATTATCTAGGTCACCTCATAAATGATCACCATACTCATGAACCCTCTTTTATCATTATAACAAAGTTACCCTACTTGGGGTCCTTTAGGTCAATACACTATAAAGGAACCTTTCTTGGGGTCATATAGGAAAAAATAGGGATATATCATGGAAAATATAATTTATTAGGTCATACTAGGGTGGTCTACTCACCTAACCTAGCTTAATGAGCCAACGAATCTAAAACATCTCAAGGATCCTCAGTTGGCCTAACTTTGTCGTTCCCACTGAAGTCATTCCACACATCTACATGGAGGTGTAAAAATTATCATACACATGGGACACTAAGTCATAAAAATTACAATTTAACCTAAGGAAAACCCTCAAGGGAATATAAGAATCAAGAGAAACCATTTGAATCATGACTTCAACCATCAGTGACTGAGGCTAAAAGTTAGTGCACATGGGGAAACATGACCATATCACTTTGTTCAGTTCATTAGAGGCATTTCATTTAAATAAAAAATTCAATTTATATTAAACATTTCAATTAATTAATTAAAACAGTTCAACACCTTCAGTGGCATGAAAAACATCACATGAATCAAAAATAACATGAATCAAGTCATAAGGTGAGTACCAATGACCAACTACCTCTTTCATAAGTGAAATCCCATTTTAATTCTAAGTCCTGATAGCTCCACCTAGGCTTTCGAAGCCCATACATGATATATTAGGACATAATAAAATTTTATAAGGTCATAACCCATGGAAATAAAATCAATAATTAATTATAAATCATTATAATTAATTATACAACTCACTTTAACAAATTTAAAATTTATGTCCATTTAATTAAATTAAGAAACAATGCTAAATTACTCATTGATCAACACCACCACACCATAACCACAACCAAATGATTTACAACAACCCACATCATCCCCCTGTCCTCATTATAGAAAAAATCCCTATCACCAAACAACCATACCATTAACAAATTAATTTAATTTAATCCAAAGAGCATGAAAAAATCTCTAAAATGAAATACATAATCAAAATGACATGAAAATATATGTATAAATTTTCTCGAGACATCCTCTATATAAGATACACAAAATCCCCATTAGAATTATATTATTTCACCATTTTGTGAAATCTTCATCAAAACCCTGGCCCAAGGAATGGGGAAGATCTAAAATGAGGGAAAAGTAAGATCATGAAAAACATCATAGGGAGTGATGTACCTTGAATTTTATGAAAAAACCAAAAACCCACTCCAAAATAATGGTGTTTAAAGGAGGATAAGAGAGAAAGGGATGTAGTATGTGTGTGAAAACCATGGAAGGAAAATCCCCCTATTAAAATCAATAGGGGGCATGTAACATTCCTCCCCTCTTCATTGGATTGATAAGTGACGAGTGAGATACTAGAACTTAGGTGACATCCCTAAGAAACTGAAGGCTGGAAATAAATTCCTAGGGTCTTAAGAACATTTGGGGGACGGATTTACCTTGAAAGATAAAACTTCTAAACTACATAAAAAATAACCTACCAAACCTCTATATGATTCATGAGTAAAAACACAACTCAATACATAACCAAAATAATAAACCATATCATAGTACATGAGAAAAAAATACATACTCAAAGATAACCAAAAGGCCACAATACTCAATAATATCCAAGATACATTAACCAGAAACACCCAACCCACTCCAAGCTCCAACTCCACATGCCATGCCCATAGTATCAAGAAGCATCACAAAATAACTGAGATACACTTCCTTTACCTATGTATCAATAGATGACATATGAAAACATACAACAGTGCCCAAGAAGGGGGTGAGTCTAAACTTAATAATATTTACCGAATGACTTTCCAACTGACTCCACTAGGAAAAAATTCTCTACGGTATTTATATAAAATATTTTTAAGCAGTAAAAATAATTTATGACGAATCTATAAAAAATATTCCATGTAAAGTGATAAAAAAATCATAAAATCTTTTTATAATAATTTAGAATACCCATAACCATGTTTCCACACAAACCTTGCATGCCTAGATGATAGTTCTATACTCATGAGTAGTATCTTGTCGATCCACCAAGTCATCACCAGGTGTCCCAATGGAACACAACCCTTCCACAGGGTCAAACATATAAATGTACTCAAACTAACAATGTATGCAAAAATTCATGTAAAACCATTCTAAATTATTTTATTCCTCTAAATAATTTCAAAAAATAATTTTCATACATAAAAAACTATAATTTTAAAATCAACATTTTAAAATTATAAACCAAAGGGTTTTTATAAAATCCATCCAATTTTCCCACAATTTTCCAAAGCCAATACCAATTAGGATTTACACCAAGAATCACTCATGGATTTAACCACAATTTCAATAAAAACATTTAATTAAAACTAATAATTCAAGAACAAAGTCAATTAGATTTGAGAGAGAATCCACCTACCTCACAATGGTTGGTGAAAATGAAGAAGAACACTAAAAAACTCTAGATCCAACCCTAGATATTATTTCCTTCAATTAGTCCAATGATAAGACTTCAATATTACCATCAAGGAACATAAATATACCCACCATAGATTATACATGAGATTTCAAGAGAGAGAAGAAGGATATATCTAAGAAGAACATTGAATAATGATGACTTACCAATGAATCTATGCCTCCAAACACACATTGATTCTCCTAAGAATCACTTCTAAATTTAAGGGGATCATCTCTCAAGCTTAATAAGAAAAGGGAAATGAAGTTATTGAGAGATTAAGTGATTATATGGGGTCTAAAGGCTTAATTTTGTTTAGATCCACAATTTTAGGGGTGTCAAATATACACCACATGGTTAGGCTACACAGTTTGGAAAATCATGAACCAACCAAATGGTGATACCATATCATGAAAACCCTTAGCATGGTTTGTTCACATGATTAGATAAACCATGCATCAATCATTCTTTTCTATTTGTTTCAAGAAGAACAGTTTCCCATAGGCACTCATACAATTTTTCCAAATTATGCGCCAACCTAGAACCTACCCAATACTCATTATCTTCCTTTGAAAAAATTTTATAGGTGGTTCATGGTTTCTTTTAACCATTAAAAATCTGTTCACCTCTATAAAATCCTCTAAAACATACTAAAATCCCTCACAACCTCCCAAAAATCAAACATAACATTATAGTAACACATAATAAATGAACAAAGGTTTATTTACCCAAAACCATGGGTGATAAATTATCACCACCATTGGACTTTCCAACTATATAAAGTACAAAAAATGAGTTTTCATGGAATATTTTTGCCATTATTCTAGTATTTCCTTCTCACGCTCCTATTTTTCTTCATAAATTTGACTATGTTTCCATAAAACCTACACTAAAGTGATGCTTTTCCCACAAAATATCTTCTCTACCCTATCAAAAATATATACTAGAACATGAATCAATGTAGCATCCATCTCTAGGTCAACGTGATCCCAATGAATCATATGGTTAGTAATAGGTTGGTATTTATTCAACTAAGATACATTTAACACATTGTGTGTTGAAACAAACCTTGGTGAAAAAGCCAAATGATATTCTACCTCAAAAATTAGTTTATGTATCTTAAAATGGCATATGTACGAAAGAGACAACTTTCACTGCTTACCAAATCAATAATGCCCAAGTCTTGGAAAGATTCTCAAGAACACATGATCACTTCCCTCAAACTACAATGATCAATGATAATGATTCATGTATGATTTATGAGGAATTTGATCTATCTCCATCCTCTTTTTGATCAAATGAATCCTCTCTGTTATCTATTTCATAAGGCTAGGTCCAATTTGTGAAGTCTCACCTATTTTCACCCAACAAAGTGTAGAATGAAAAGGAACCCCATACAATACTTAAAAAGGATACCTATGTATTGAGGCTTGATAATTGTTATTGTATAATAAATACTCTAATGGTAAATGATCCTACCATGAGAAACCAAAATCCATAACACAAGACCTAAACATTTCCTCCAATGTTTGGATTGTCTGTTTAGACTATCCATACATTTGAGGACGATAAGATGCACTCATAGTCAATTTTTATTATAATAGATTGCTGCAAGGGTTTCTAAAAATGAGACGTAAATCTAGGGTCTCGACCGAATATAATCAAGAGTAGAACACTATTCATCCTTACCATTTTCCAAATATAACCATATTATTTTCAAAAATAGAGATGAAGTGAGACGAATTTGTGATCCAATCCACTATGAACCAAATAAAATAATGTTTCCTGACTATCCTTGGTATAAATGTTACAAAATCCATGGATATTTACTCTAATTTTTACATGGGAATCAGTAAAGACTGCAACATACCCACTAGCCGCTGATGATCCACCTTTACCTACTAACAAGTGAGGCATCTCAAGACATAATTTTTTATAACTCTTTTCATGACAATACACTAAAAATTTGGTTTCAATGATTTATAATTTTTTTTATTCCTAGATGAATATACCATCTTGACTGGTGGTAGGAACTAAGATTTTTTTCCTGATAAACTAAATGTATGACCATCCAATTTCTAAACAATAACACTGAATTACCATCCATCTTCTATCCATTAATGGTCCCCCCACCATTGAGTTTTGACCTCATAGTTTTATAATTAGGATTAAATGTTTGAGAAACCCTATCCAAACTCTATAAATGCGAGGATATATGATGATGTAATTATAACATTATGTTCTTAAAATTATTTATGGAATTACTTATTCCATTGGAAAAGAATTCATTTCCTTACAAAAGCTGTCATTAGTAATGCCAAATGTGAAAAATCATGCAGAAAATGTCTGTAGTATCCTGCTAATCCAAAAAAAGTACATATATAAAATAAATTATTGGGTGATTTTTAAGAGATAAAAACTTATATCTTTTTAGGATATATAGAAAAACCTATTTTCATAAATGACATGGCTATGTAAATGTAGATCTTGTATCTAGAAATCACACTTTGATAACTTGGAATACAAAAGATGCTCCCACAAGATACCCAACACTATAGACAAGTGATTCTCATGATCCACTTTTTTACTAGAATAGACCCTTATATCATAAAAAAAACACCATAAAGGAATCTATATACCTCTAAAATATTCAATTCATCAATACCATAATGACAGATGGTGCATTCAAAAGATGAAAAGGCATAACCATATACCCATTATGGTTATATCCACTTCTGAATGATGTCTTCAGAATATCCTCCTTCCAAACTCATAATTGGTGATACCTAAAATATATTTCAATTTTAGGGAACCACTAAGATCCCCTCATTTGTTTAAAAAAATCATCAATGTGTGGAAGAGGATACCATTTCTTTATCATAACTTGGTTAAGCTTACAATAATCCACACAAAGTCCAAGAGCTCCATCTTCCTTTTTAACAAAAAGAACTAGTGATACATATGGAGACGTACTCAGTCATATGGACCCTTTCCTTTCCAATTATTCTAACTTAACATTTAATTCCATTAATTAAGTTGGTTCTGTCCTTTAATATAGAATTGATTAGGACTATTCCTCGGTAGTAGGAAAATTTTGAACTCTGGTTATCTTTTGAACGATAACCCTAATAAATTGTATGGTAAAATACCATGTAACTAGTAAAAACTAGTTGGAAAATATCTATTTTCAATCACATACATATATTCCAAGGTAATATCTTCTAACTGATAAGAGATGGTTTCAACTAATGCTTTCAAAAGTCCTACTCTACTTGCCTTTACATCCCAATATCCTCTAAAATGAGATGTTTGAAACTGTCTATAGATGTGAAACTAAAGTTTCACGCATAATAGTCGATGTGGTACTTGAATGATTTCAACTAATCCATACCCAAAATCAATTCACAGATATCCACATTAAGCATGATAAATCCTAAAAATTGTAGCCTCATTAATAGTTATAAAACAAGATTTAAATATAAAGGATTTATATTCTATTTTTCTGAGAGGAGTTTGATATTCTAACATAGAATAAATTATCTTAACATACAAACCTATATGATTAATAAAATGAGAAGAAATAAATGAGTGGGTAACACCCATATCAAAAAACAATTTCATAAGGGTATAATTTATAAGAATACTACCTCCCACCATTGAAGGATCATATTGATAATCCATAATCAATTTATCATCACTATATAATTGATTTCTCATTGCACTTTTCTATCTATTTCCCTATTGAGATTTCAATAGTTGAGGAGTCATAGTGTTCTCACTACAAGAAAATTTCAATTTTGCGGTGGTTTTTTTGGCTATGGAGGCAGTTTAAATCACCACCATATGCTTCTGCGGTAGTTTCCAAAAATTGCCTCTAAATTGCATGTCGGGAAACTATTTGTGGCGGTTAAAGTGGTTTAGAGGTGGTTTATAATAACCATCATAGTTGGTGCATTTTCACGGTGGTTATATTGTTTTTTCGTGAAGGTTTTCCCAGGTAGGGGATTACTTTTTTTAGCGGTGGTTAAAACCACCGCTGAAAAAAGTAATCCCCTACCGGGACCAACCACCGTGACAAAAAATATAACCACCTCTAAAGTATTGTATTGCAACAGTAGCACCTGAACATGTAGTATTGCAATAGTATAACTAAATATGTCCCATCTGGTTGTAATTGTGACAAGATCTATGTGGATTCATAAAATCTCACTTCATATGATTGAAATACCAAGATTGAAAGAATCCTAACTCACTTTTTGATTAATGAATAATATTTACTAATACCATAATCTAATTCTAATGTATCCCACCACTCTAGAAATAGGTTTCCCTCTTCCACTTGTTCCCAGCATTAGTGTTCCCACCTCTTCCCATAGGAATAAACATGCTCCCCATAATTGTATTTCTAGAGATATCCCTCTCTTCCACCATTTATCTATTGAGTATTTATATATAATATCTGAACACAACCCTAAATAAAAAATAAATTCCTTCAAGGAAAAACTTATAGAAACATCTGAGGAAAATTAGACAAAATTCATAAATTTAGCAATATACTCTGTCACCATGATTTTCTCTTACTTAAAATTGAATAAGTCTATTGTTCTAGAAATATGAAAGGTGTGAGGATAAAATTTCTTGTTAAAAACTTCCTCAAAATACTCCCTTGTAATTCCTTAGTCCAATTTAACATGAACTACTATTTCCCACAATTAGTATGCCAAATCATCTAGAATATACACTTCCAACATTATTTTTATCATTTCTGGTGTCCAAAGTAAATCAAATATTCAATTTATCATATTCAACCAAACTTCTTCTTTTTCCAGTTCAAAATCCCCCCAAAAGATGGGTAGATTCTAATTTTGGAACTGAACTGAATGGTCCACTTGCTGAGGTTCATTATTCCTATTACCCTTATTCATGGGCTAAAAATACTATACAATTATTTGGAACAAGTTTTAGTTCACCTATGGTTCATATGCGACCACATTCTCAGTAGCCTCTTCTAGTTTATTTGTACAACACCTACCTAGTGCCATTCACTATAACCAGAAAAAAATGCATTTAGTGTCATGAATTAGCAACTTAAGGCTTAATAGTTTTAATTTACAACATCAATATATATCACAAACATATAATTACACAATTCAACTATCATAAAAATTTTAACCAATTTTTAAAACACCATGATCATGCTTTTAATGATCAACCTTTTTCAGTTTTTTTCTAAAATGAACATTTTTTTCTCATTTCATAAACTAATAAACTTTTAATGAATAATGTAGTCTTATTTTTAACTCTTACTATCAATTAATATCATGAAAAACTCATCGAATAAACCCATAATGATGAGGTGATACTACCTAGAAGAATATCTAAACACTTATGTACCCAAACACCCTGGTAACTTGAAGTTAAACATGAAAGGTTAGTAACATATTTTTAATCTATACATATAATTTTCTTATGATCATACCTTCTTGACACCATCCCAATGATAGAATGATACCATTTCCTACTAAAGGATCTAAAAAGATATTACCATTAGTTCCAAACTGAAATATATACTATCCGAGTCTGATACTATTTGTAACATGTCACCCCTCCTCATTGGATTGAGAAGTGATAAGTGTGCTTCTAGGCCTTAGGTGACATCCCCATGACACAAAGGTTTCAATAAGTTCCAAGGGCCTCAAGAACATTTTCTGGATGGTTTTTCCTTGAAGTATAAAATATTCAAAAAACATAAACAATAACCAACTAACCCTATATATGATCCATGAGTACAAAATAAAACTCAAAATATAACTAAAATAATAAACTATGTTAGAGAAAAAGAGGAAAATAGAAGACATACTCATATATAACCAAAAGGACACAAAACACAAAACTCCCCAAGTGACATAAACTAGAAACACCCAACCTACTCTAAGATCCAACTCCACATTCCATACCCACTGTATCAAGATGAATCACTAAAGAACTGAGATACCATGACTTTATCTGTGTCTTGATAGATGACATCTGAAAATGTGAAATAGTTTACAAGAAGAGGGTGAGTCTAAAATTAGTATAATTTTCCCTAATGGCTTCCCAAATCATGTCACTAGGGAAAATATTTCTATCACACTTTATATTAAATAGTTTTAATCAGTAATTTTTTTTATAAAAAATCGAAAAACCATTTTCCGTGGAAAGTGTTAAAATAAGAATAAAAACATTTTGAAATCATTTTTATACCCATAAACATGTCTCCACACACACAATACATGTCCAAGTAAAAGTTCCATACTCATGAGTAGTCTCTCATCAATCAACCAAGACATTATAAGGTGACGAATAACAAGTTCCCCAATGGAACACACCCCTTCCATAGGATCACATCTATAAATGTACTAACACCAACCATGTATGCCAAAATTCAAGTAAAACCATTCCAAAAACCTTTAATTATTTAAATCATTTCAATAAAAAATTTTCATGCATCAAAACAAAACCATAATTTTAAAATCAATGTTTTAAAATTATAAAGCAAATTGGTTTTATGAAATCCATCCAATTTTCTCATAATTTTCCAAAACAAATACCAATAAGGATTTTCACCATGAATAACATAAGGATTTAAACACAATTTCAATAAAACATTTAATTAAAACTAATACATCTAGTTCCAAGTCAATTATATATGAGAGAGAATCCACCAACCTCACAATGGTTGGTGAAAATGATGAACGACTCTATAAAAATATAGATTTGACCTTGTATATTAATTTATTTAATAAATATAATGATAAAACATTAAGATTCCCATCAAGGAAAATTAATCTATCCACCACAGATTATATATAATATTTCAGGCTAGAGAAGAATTCTAGATCTAGGAATAATGATGAATAATGATGAATCATGATGAATTACTGATGGATCCAAGCCTCCAATGCATGTTGATTCCATATGAATTACTTCTGGATAAAAGAAGATTATCTCTTAAGATGAGGAAGGGAAAAGAATTTAGGTAATTAAGGGATTAGGTTATTAGAGGGGGAATTGGAGATTAATTTAGATCAGATCCAAAATTTTAGGGGTACCAATAATACATCACATGGTTAGGCACACGGTTTGGAAAACTGTGTGCCAACCATGTAGTGCTAATATCTCAAGAAAACCTCATATATGGTTGGATTGTATGGTTATAAAATTATTGTGCCAACCATTCTTTTACCTCTATTTCAATCAGCATGACTCCCCCTTGGCACTTGCTTGGTTTTTTCAAACTATTCACCTACCTAGTTCCCATTGTCTTCCTTTCATGGTTTCTTAGAGGTGTTTCATGGTTTTTACTAATCATACACAAATCTTTCACCCCTATAAAATCCTCTAAAATATGACCTAACCCATCAAAACCTCTAGAAACATAACCATAACAATATACTAACTCAAAATACATGAACAAAGGGTCATGCACCTAAAATTGGAGATGATATAGAAAAATTTGGTAAATTTAATGAATTTAAAATCCCCAATTAGCTTGCAAGTAGACCCAATAATGAAATAAGACCACTGCCTAGGCCACTGGATAATTATTGGTTGTAGGATGCTGTAAAACGATAGCTCAATGATACAAATCTTTACCTGATACTCACCCAAGTCTACTGAATACTTAACAAACCTCATTCCTCATCTAAAAAAATACAATTTTAAAGTGGTCAAACTCTAATAATATTCTTATGAGTCTTGGTTCTCAAAACACACCATCCACTAAATTGAAAATTCAAATTCTCTCTGAATTTAATCCCCCGTACGGATTCGAGTTCTTACACAAAGTGTCAAAGTCACTATATATTTTCTATAATTGTGAATTATTTATTTTTACATGGTAGACATGAATATTTTGTTTCCATATTTGAGTTTTAGAAAATCCATATTTCTTGGCCTATAGTTCATGCTTATTATTCAAGCACATTTAATATTCAAAAATCCTCAATCAATAATTTCCATTCAAACATTCCAAAGAAATATGATTTCTTTCCTTAAAAAATACCCATTAAATCAACATATTTAAACATTATAAAACATCTATATATCCATAGAATCATGATCCTATAACATGGAAATTCATCCGTGGTGCGGAACTATCAATATCTAGCTTGAATCATAACTCTTTGGAGTAGTTGTGATGTTTATATTGATCGATAATAGTCCAATTATCACCATCTGAATTTTTTTCATCCTGAAGTTTCACTCACACAAAATTTTCAAAGAATTGAACTTTGAGTTTATTTATAGATGTGATGTACTTGACCCAGTTAACTCATAAATGATAAAACTCGATTGGCCACATGGCCACCAGTACGCCTCCCCATACGCCAGAGGCTGCTAACCAGTAGTGGGAGTCTATAATGGTATGGTGGGGAGACTATAACATTATGATCAGAGTGTATCACATTGTTATAATAAAAGTGTAAAAAACATAAAAATAAAAAATGAACAACATTGGAAGAGTAAATCATCCAGATATAATAACATTGAACATGAAAGGATCATATGCAAAAAATCATGTCATGTTGTTATAAAAAAAATGGGGAATAAAAAGGGAACATTGTAGTAGGAATACACAATACATGCTATAAAAAATAAACAAAAATTTAAAAATATATCTTGAATAGCATCGCATGAAAAATCTAAGCCCTCTACTCCCGTACTCCATCATATTACAGAAAATTAGGACCTCCATAGTAGGAAAATTCTCTTTGTCCCTACCATCATCCATGAAGTCTATCTGGGTACCAATCAATAACCTGAATAGGGTGTGAGTAAAACTCAGTAGGCCACCACCAATATTGTATAATCATATCTAGTTAGTGAATATAAAAAGTAAAGGGTGTAGGTTATAAATAAGGCGGTAAAATGAATGAACCGAGCCATCTCGGGTTCTTGGAGGACACCCATATGACCATAACTCATTTGGCCTAAGTCGAGATGTCTATGAATAAATGACTATGTGATAATAATAATATATGACCCAAGGTAGACCCAAGGTTATTATGATCTTAGAAGGTATAACCAACTAATATTAATAACTCATGTAGTCTAGTTATAGGGATATGAGTGTAATTCAGGGATGGACCATTGAAATTTTACTCCTATATTGATAACTATACCAAGACCTAGGAATAGGTCCTAGATGGACTCATGCTAGACCTGATTGGAGCCCAAGGATATAATTTGAGGCATTCTACATCATAATAAATGAAGATAATTCCAATTAGATAATCCAAGTCATTATGATATCTATAGAAAGGTAATGAATGATTCCAAATAATTATGACCATAAAGTCATCAAGGTAAGACATGGAACAAGTATAATAGGGGTATTAACTCTTGGAAAACATATCCATGAATTGGGTGGCATCCTTTGGGTTGTCAAGGTAAACTTAAGAGGGAATAAAAGACTTTCCCAGGGAAGGATTTTTTATAACTATATATAATGGTCATAATAAGTGTCAAGTAAAGTATAATAAATTTCAAATTTAATTTAATTTCATTTATTCATGAACATAATTCAACATTTAATAAGGACAATATAATATATTTATACCATTTAACCTTTCAATTTAATCCCATTTAGTGATGGGAATAAGTCACAGTTGATATGATCGAGTGAAATGGACTTTCCATTCATGTTTCATCTTTCAACATTTAACATTTCAATTAATTTAATTTAATTATTGGATTAGAAATTTCTAGATGAACCCACCTAAAAATGTTTATTAGTCATAATGAAAGGTAAAAGTGTTAAGGGAAAATAATAAATACACACAAAGGGTGGTCGAATCGAGTTCTTCAACCTCTGAAAAATTTAAAGGGGTTTATGGGAGTTTGACATTAAGGAATAGAATTTAATTTAAATGAAAATAATATTTTAGGAGCAGTAAATGGAAATTATAACTTTTAGAACAAAAACCCACATTATAGACATTATAACTTTCAAGGAAAAGTACAAGACCACCAACCATATACCGATAAATGAATCATCATCCGATATCATCTTTTGATTCAGGATAAAATAGGAGGAATCAAAGAAACTAGAAAAACACCCCAAAAATAGGGTATATTCACTCACATGGGTTTATAATATGATATAGGAAGGTGAACAAAGAAGATAAGTAAGAGGACTCATAGCCTTACTGAAAGGGATCCAACGATATGAATGATTCTTGAATAAGATGCTGGATAGAGGAGATATAACCAATCCTAGAGGGAGGTAATAATCATCTAATGAAAGTGTAAGGGAACTATGCGATTTGGGAAAGAAATCGGTAGAATAATTGTTAATGAAATTAGGGGTAAAAAAGAAATTACCCCACTTTTTAAGGATTTCATAGTTTGGTCACACGATTGGCCAAAGAGTGTGTTAACCATGCATCGACATTATCCAAGCGACACACCCCATTGCACGGATTGGTTAATGGTTTGATAAACCATGCACAACCTATGTGTTCTCACTATCCACAAGTCATTAACCTTTCAGGGTTAGAGAATGGTTTAAAAAATATGCACAAACTATTAAAATCACACCCACAACAAGTCTGCACCATTTTTCATGGCCGTTCAATTTTATTTTCTTAGTTTTTCTAATCGTACTCCACTATATATGGGTATCAAGGTTGAGTTTCACAGTTATTACTAACCAAATTCCAACTATACACCTCATGCTATTTTTCTAAAAACTAGATCTCTAGGATCTGAATAATCCCTGGATGCACCTGAGTCATTCATTAAACTCATAGGAAGTTTTATTAGAGTAAAATAAGAGGATAAAATTGTAATTTGAAGTGATTTTAAAGATCTCCATAAACTAGGATCTTACAACCTCACCTCCTTAAAATAATTCATCCACGAGTTTCCTTTTTGAGGGTGGTAAAGCATCATTCAAGAATAGTTTTTTCCACTAATAACATACATTGGACTCTCACTACTAGATCTCATATAATAAATTGTCATGCTAACATAACACCCGTACTTGAGGAACTGAACTACATCAATGATATTTCATGCTTCAATCAATAATACATATAGGATTCTACTCAAAATAATAATCAACCTCTAAATCAACCTCATCATGATGAAGAACACGAGATGGGTTTAAATGATAATAAAATAACTTAGAAACATGGAAGATATCATGAATATCTATTCATGTATTAGGAACATATTTCTATAAATCCACCGATATAACTATATCTAAAACATAAAAATGTGTTATGAATCTCAACAATATCTTACCTTACATCATGATTCGTCAATTTACAACTCTAGGAAAAACATGCAAGAAGACTAGATCCCCAACCTCAAACTCTAGAGGTTTTCAAAGAAGATAAGAATAATAATTATGCATAGACTGAGTTGTATCCATAAAAATCCTGATAAGATGTACCTAATTTGAGGTCCACTGAATGAGATGAGGTCCCAATAGCACTGCCTCTCATACCTCTAACCAGAACATGGGTGACGAAATGACCTACCATCTAGGCCCTCACAAGGAGCCATCTTTATAGTCCCTTGGAAGATGTTATTATAAAAAAAATTCACAAATAGGTAAATTTTTCTCCCAAGAACCCCCACAATTAAGGATTCATTCTCATACCATATCCTCTAACACCTGTATTGTTTGCTCAGATTTCTTTCCGGTCTGATGGTGATAGGTTGTACTTAGAAGTACCAGTACACCCAGAACCTTTTGCAACCCCAACCAGAACCATGACATGAATCAACTGTACATGTCTAATATGATGGTACATGGAACTCCATGAAGGAATATGATCTCTTTAACATATAACCATCCCATATCATCCACCGAGAAGGCTCCCTGATAGGCAAGAAGTAGGTGAAATTTATCTAGTGACCAATGATAACCCATGAAAAATCATATCCCTGAGGGGATTTTGGTAATCCCATCATGAAATACATGGAGAAATCATATAATTTCTACTCTATAATTGAAAACCACTACAAAAAAATCTACTTGTCACTGGTGTTATGTCTTCACTTGCTGATAGGTGGAACACCGAGTAACAAATCTTGCTATCTATCTTTTTATACTAGGCCATAAATATTAGGGGTGTAAGTCACAATACATCTTTTTAAGATAGGGATGTACTACCAAACTATAGGAATGAGACTATCACACCAATTCCTATAATATGCATGTAGATACCCAAACACACTCATGAATAAAATACCAACCCAATCCACAACCCAACCAGGTTGTGGGTCCTCACTTGAAACTCTATCCCTTAGGATAAAGACTTCAAGATTAGAATTACACCTCATATTCAATTGATCTAGAAGTGAAGAGGTCAATGATAAAGCTATAAGAATAGGATTCCCATGACTCTCCTAAATCTCATGATGCATCTCAGAAAATAGAGCCATCAACTTTCACTCAACACTAGCCTCTTGAACTGCTTGTGTCTGAGCCTTCTAACTCAAAGAGTCAACAACAACATTTCCATTTACATGCATATAAGTAATCTCAAATTCAACAAAATACATGTATTCAACCCATATTTGATGTTTGATATTAAATTCACACTAAGTTAAGATGTATCTAAGGATTTTATGGCCCATTTGTACAATGATCCTTTCTCTTAATAGGTAATGTCTCCAACAACACAAGACATGAACAATTGCAGCTAGCTCTAGGTCACATGTTGGGTAGTTTCACTCATGAGGCCTCAATTGGAAAGACCTTTACACCATGAATCACTCATCCTACATAAAAAATACTCCCATACCAATTCTTGAAGCATCACAATAAACCATATATCCTATTATCTCTTAATCTCAAATTAGGATCGACACTACAATAAATCTTCCCTTTAGCTACTGAAAGGAATCCTTAAAAGCCTCAAAACATATGAATTTCACAACCTTATTTTTCAATCCTATTAGAGGTGTTACAAGGTGTGATAAATCATGAATAAAATGCCTATAATACCTATCCAAACCCGATAAACTTCTAATATCAAAGACATTCTTGGTATTATCCCTAGAAACCATGAATTTCACCTCCTCTAGATCCACAAATACTATTGATTCCGATATTATGTTACCAAATAAGTGAAATTTTTCATTATAAAAGTGAAATTTTATGAACTTCACATACAAATGGTTCTATCTTAGTGTACTCAGTACGATGTCAAGGTGTTTAGTAAAATTTTATTGTATTTGAGAGTACACCAAGATATCATCCATTAAGACTACCATAAATGAATCCACGTACAGGTGGAAAACCCAATTCACTAGTTCAATGAAAATAGTTGGCACGTTCATGAGACTGAACAAAATTAAAAAATACTTATAAAATCCATATCTACTGTAGAATACTATATTTGGTATATCCGTGGGTTTAAAACTTATCTGATCGTAGCCCAACCTCAAATAAATTTTCGAGAGAAATCTCTCTCCTTTTAGTTGTTCGAAGAGATTGCCTATAGGTGTTAGTGGATAATAGTTCTTAACCATAAAAAGATTCAAAAAATAGTAATCCACACAAATCCTAAGGGCTCCATCCACCTTATTAGTAGAAATCATGGGAGTAACCCATGATGAAGTGATTTTTCATACAAATCATTTAGCCTCTATGTCTTCCAACTATATTTTGAGTTCCTAATGCTCAGTTGGATCCGTCCTATAAAGATGAATAAATATGAGTACTGGTCTTAGCATAAACTAAATAGTAAACTCTACCTCTCTCATAGGAGGTAACTTAGAAAATTCACGCAGGAATATGCCCCTGAAATAATCTACCAAATGAGGGAAATCTGTATATCATATTACATGATCATCTAGATAGAGACTAAAAATATGGGAAACCATTCTATCCATCCCAAAATGATTGGTTCTAGACTATATCTCCTGGGCATACCATTCTCTTTTTTTAATATAGATATCATCATCAGGTGATGTGAAGGACACTCTCTAATAATAACAATCAACACAAGCATGTTAAGGAACCAACTGGTCCATCTTTAGAATGATATAAAAACCTATCATCTAGAGGATGAAGAGTTTCCATATAAAATTATAACAACCTATCTTAATGGGAATTCCCTACACTGATATACACTTTTTAATCACACTCCCAACAGAGTATCAAGATTCATCACTCTATTAAAGTATTCGATATATAGGACAAGAATTTATATAATATCCATATATATGAATGAATGAAATGCACCTATATCCAATAATGTAGATACTAAGGTCAAGGATATTATAATCACACCACACACTATAGATGTATTGGAACTCTTCTCCCTGGGAGTAGGTTGTATTGCATAAATCTGGACCGATCTGTGGCCCTAATCTACAACATGACTACCTTGAGCAAGTATTCTCTGCTAGAACTACATATTAGATGACAGACCCCCTAAGCCTCATCCACCTCCTCAAGTAGTACAACTTTTCTTACTCCATCTCCCTACGTGATGTGAAGCATATTATCCTACTCTAGGACTTGAAGTAGGTTAAGATCCCAGAACACTAGCCATTGGAGGTATGGTTCTATAAAACCACTAAAGATGTCCCATTATTCCATAATCTTTGAACTCAAATGGGTCTCCTGTGCATTGGGGATTCATATGCATCAAACTCTCACATTGGTGACATACCACACTACTACTAGTGTGGATACTTTTGCAAGCACTACCCCAATGAGAAGATTCTAGGTGTCTCTTCATACCACTAGATGAACTAACTCTTTGTCTTGGTAATAAATTTTCCTATCCCAAACCCTCTACTTCCCATAGGTTATTCTTAGTGATAATGTATTGATTAACTATCTTAGAAATAGTATTTAGATGAAAAAAATTCACTTATAATTGGATGAAATATATGATCCCATCCTCAAATCATCTAGCTCTAGCCAACTCATCTCTAAGGAGAGTAAGAAAGAAATGATAGATCTACTTGAAATGATCATTTTATTCTATAATAGATAAAGTGAACTTCTCCATATTCATAAACTCCTTGGATTAATTAGTCCTAAACATCTCGAGAAAGAAGTAACCATAGAAGCTAGATTATAAATCTCTCCAAACCAGAACCTGATGCTGATCATCCAAGGTAAAAACTTCCCACTATCTTTTTTATTAACCTTTATTAATATAAGATATGAGCTTAAATATCCTTTTTTAGTTTCTTAATATGATTAAAGATATTAATCTTAGACTCTATCCATGAATCAGTGGTCTAAGTATGAACTTCCCTAAAAGGTATGAGTGTGTTGCTATTGGAATTCCCTAGTCAACTCTTCCATAGTTGGGGATTTTCATGGAGGTCCCTGTATAGAATACACTATCCATGAGAAACCCTATTGAAACTAAGAATCAAAACCTAGTTTAGGAATAGCAGGAGGTGTCACAGGTGGCTCTACAGGAGGTAAAACCAGTGGCTCTTGTCCCACCACCTTTGGAACATGGTCGTCTCCATGCTCTTGGTGCAAAACTCATGTCTTTGATGGTGGCATATTTATACATTTCCAAACCCATGCCTTTTAACATGATTGATAATAGAATTATCATAGATAAAATAATAATACTAGTATAAGCATTCCTATATAAGATTCAATACCCATCTACCCACTCCTAGAGTTGGGTCTAGGTGGTTTAGAAGATCATAAGGGAACACAAGAGACACTCACAAAACCAACTACTAAGGTTTGGTTTGGGTCATGGATTAATATATCATAATAGAGGTTCTGGTATATGGAGTTTCAATTTCAAGTTATATAGGAAAAAACACTTTACGTTGAAATTGAAATTCCCATTTAATAACAGCCATTTCATTTATCTCTTTAAGAATCAACCTGATCATATTTTTATAGATCACATACTAGTTATATGAGTTAACATTACCAAGTTATAAAAGAATATTCTTTATAAGATACAATTATCACTTCATTTAACTGCAAACCGACCCTTACATACAACATCGGGGAATAAAAATCAATATATGATCATTTGGTTAGATGAATTTTCCATTCCCAATTTATAAATGTACAAGCTTTATAAATTAAAATTATAATTCATGTAATTGAAATTCAATTAACATTTTAGTCTACATAACCATATTCACATAACTCAAACATGTCATAATAGTTTAGTTAATGTTACACTATCAGGCTATGCAGGAAAATACTATTTAGGTTGATGTAGACACTTTAATTAACCAATTAATTTTCTCATTAATCCTATAGAAATGTTATTCAAATAATAGATATATTAGTTAAGAACTATAACATACTGCAGGCAATGCACACAATAAAGTAAAAATGGCATTGAATATGCATGACATAATAATCCTAAAGTTCCTATAATGATGCATGAAATAATACTCCCTTTCTGTACTAGGACTAGGGTAAAATAGAATCCATAATAATAATAATAGTAATAATAATAATAATTAATTCTACAAGTCACATGCACCAACCATTGGTGAAATCAACATAAATGTAATATAAATAATCTAGAACAAAAAATCCCATGTTAGGTAATTTGTCTTTTCCCTTTATTTGGGTTAGCTACTCCCATGAATAGGCTTATTAGAAAACATTGAGGCATTATTAGTATCCTATCTACGAACCAGAAATAGTAAGACAAATGAAAAATAAGCTTTTATACCACTTTGTGAAATACCATATCTGGTTCACTCATAAGTAACCAAACCTAGTTATCCACATGGACACAAGCCTGACTCCCCATATTCCAGAGGATTACAACTGGCAGTGAGGGTCAAAAAATGTATGGTGGGGATACTATACCCTCGTGATTATAGTGTAGCTTAATAGTATAATAAAAGAGTAAATAATGGAAATATAATAACTTAATTATAATAGAAGAGTAAATCATCCAAATATAATAAAAATCAAAAGGAAAGTCTCATATACAAAAGAATGATGTCATGACGATATACCAAAATGTAGAATACAAAGGGAACAAGGCAGTAAGTATACATAGTATATGATATAAAAAATAAAAAATAGGATAAAATCTATCTCAAATATCATCACAAGCACAAGATAAGTCCTCTAATCCCATACTCCATCATATTATAGAAAATTCATGCATCCATAACAGGGTGATTCCCCTTATGCCTACTTGTATCCATGAAGTTTTTCAGGTACCAATCGATGGCCCGAATAGAGTATGAGTAAAAATAAGTAGGCCACCACCAATATTTTCTATTGTTATACTATCAGTGAATATAAAATGGATAGTATATAGGTAATAATAAGTTAGTAAAATAAATGAACCAAGTTTTATTAAGTTCTTGTAGGACACCCATATGACCATACCTCATTTATCCTAAGATGGGATTCCTATGAATAAGTGACCATGTGATAATAATAATAGTATAGGATCCAAAGTATACCTAAGGCATTGTTGACCAGATAATGTTTAGACAAATCACAGTACTGAATCATGTAGTTTGGATATTGGGGTATGAGTGTAATCTAGGGATGAACCCTTAGAATTTCACTCCTATAATTATAACTATACTAAACCCTAGGAACAAATCCCAGGTAGCAACAAGTTAGACCTAATTGGATCCCAAGGATATAATCTGAGGAGGTCCACTTCATAATAAATAAATCTTAATCCAAGGGGATAATCCAAGACATTGTAATATCTAGAGAAAAGTAACATATGAGTCCACAGAATTATGATTGGGTAGTCATGAACGTAAGATATGGACTGATTCCAAGAGGGGTATCAACTCTTGGCAGTCAAATCCATGAATTAGGTGGCATCATCTTAGTGTTAAGGAAAACCCTAGGGGGAATCCAAGTATTTCCCAAGGAAATCCATCCTATAACTATATATAATTATCATAATAAGTTTCAAGTGAACTATAATTAATTTAAAATTTTATTTAATCTCATTTATTGATGACCATAATTCTTTATTTAATAACGACCATGTAATACATTTATACCATTTAACCTTTCCATTTATTCCTATTTAGTGACAGGAATAAGTCATGGTTGATATAGTCGAGTGACATGACCTTTTGATTTAAGTTTCATATTTCATTATTTCACATTTAAATTAATTCAATTTAATCATTAGATCCTAAATATATAGCTGAACCCACCTCAAAATGTGTCTTGTTCATATTTCAAGGTAAAAGTGTCAAGGAAAAATAATTAAGACACACAAGGTGTGATTTAGTTGTGGTCTTCAACCCAAGACAATTATTAATGGGTCTATGTGAGTATCTAATCAAGGTATAATATTTAATTTAAAGGAAAACCATATTTTAGAGAAACACATGGAAATTCCATCTCCCGAAACAATGATGAACTTTATAAACATCATAACATTTAAGGAAAAACACAATGTCACCTACCTTATAATGATATATAAATCTTCATCTGATATCAACTTTAGATTCAGGATACTATGGGAGGAATATAGTAGACTATAAAAAAACTATAAAATATGGAACATTATCTCACACATATTTATCATACAATAAAGGAAGGTAAATGAAGAAAATATATAGCATCCCGCCTTTTTATCACACAAACTTTCATTTCATTTTACAAAACTGAGGATCATTAAGGTTTAGTGTCTTGGAAACCAGGAACTTAAAACATGAAAACATAAAACATTCTTCTTAAACACTTGAAAGGATTATCCTCATGTTCATCCTAGGTTCATTATTGCATCTCATAACCTGGGGACATACATCAAAAGAAAGGGTGAGCAGAAGTCCCAGTAAGGGAAACAAGAGAAACATTTTACATGTGAATTTGAGATACTTCAATAAGGTCATGAAAAGAACTTTAAGGCATGAGAAATAAATAATGAAATATATTATAATAAAATAACATTTTTCATAACTTGAATATGTGGCTACAACATCTAATATTGACAATCATTTCGTTTCACCAAGTTCCATCCCCAATGTGTCATTAAAAATTACCAAGGTTATTCACCAAGGTATCAGTCTAAAAGGTCATCTCTAGAGATTAAGTCTTTACCCAATGCATTGAAGCGCTATCAGGGCGCACCCTTGACATGTATTTATTATCATGTGAGCCACATATATCATCAACAATAATTTCATAAACAACCCATATAGCATAAAAGGAATGGGTTTCATTTCATAATCATAACATTTTAAAAACTGCTTTAAAGACATGATCTTTGTGTCACTTTACAACCCACAGAAAAGGAAGGTGGGTCTCATGTATGTAAATCCTAGAATTTAAAATAGAAAGTTTTGGTATATATGTGAATACCCATATAGAATAGAGATCTTTGAGTATTCACTTAATAAAATAAAAGAACTTTAGAAAAAGAGATAGACATTTTGAGATGGAAATTCTGCAGCATAATGGCTATGTTTCGGGGTTTTAGAAAACATTGAAAAGAGAGGGGACATGGGTAAAACATTCATAAATGACCCATAAAACAGTAGAGGGACAAAATATAAAGTATTTAAGAACATGGTAGTGAAATTTGAAAGACATACCAAATTAAATGAATAACATGAAAGGAATACAAAAATAAGATTTCTCTTATGAAAATTCGGCGGCCTAACGACGTCACTTAAACTTCAAAAAAAATGATTTGAAGAGATAAAATAGGGTCTCTAATCCTATGAACATAAAATTTCATTATGATAGATATAGATATAATACCCCAACATAATAAAAAGTAACTTGAAATACTTTACATGAAAGAAGAACTTTGAAAAAAGAGAAAGGTGAAAGAATCCCTTAAAAATTCGGCAGCCTAACGACGCCACTTAAACTTCAACAAAAATGAATTAACGAGATCAAATAGGGTCTCTCATCATATGAAAATAAAATATCAGTATGATAGATTTTTATATCATACCCCAACATAATAAAAAGGGACTTTAAAGACTTGACATGAAAGTAGAACTTGAAAATGAGAAGGGTGAAAGAACCACTTAAAAAATTCGGCAGCCTAACGGTGCCACTTAAAACATCATAAAACGAAATAATGAGAGTAAGAGGGGATCTATCATTATATGAACATAAAAAGGGCAGTAAGTGGAATATAAAATAACATCCTTTAACATAAGAACATGGAGCATAAAAGAAATTACATAAAAGAGATTACTTGAAAAGAAAGAGAGAGGTCGGATCCCTTACCTTAAAACGTAACTCTTAAAACTCAATGGTTGGGACCTTGAGGGCTTGTGGGCACATTGTGAGGACTCCTTGGGAGGTAATGGGACCATAACTTCATTGGGGGACAGTGGGGAGTCGAATGGATGAGAGGATTGCTTGTTGTTTATATGGAAAGTGAGGGGACAAGGCATTAATGGCCAAGGGACACCTCATTGGTGGTTTTGGAAAAACCATGGGCTTGCCCATGGTATTTTCCCATGGTATTGGCCACTTGGGACACTTAATACAATAATTCATCCCCTTTATTCGACCATCCCTTAAAATATCTCATGGAATCATCATGACGTAGTTATGATGTCATTAAATATACCGAAACCCTAAAACTGTATTTTTATTATTCACTGAAAATTCAACTTTCTCAGAAAAATCCCAAAATTTCACATTAACCAAATATCAATGCCCTGATTTAAAAAATGAAATCCATTTTATAAAAATAATTTTCTAAATATTTTTAATTTAATTTTTAAATAAATACACTATTCATCGAAAATTCATTTTTTCAGAAAAAACCCGAAAAATTACCTTAACATAATATCGATGCTCTGAGTTCAAAAATGAAATCCATTTTATAAAAATAATTTTCTAAATATTTTTAATTTAATTTTTAATTAAAAAACACTATTCACTCGAAAAAACTAATACTTGAATAATAATTTATGAAACCGTTATTTAACCATTTTATTGAATCACATTACTTAATCAAGGTGCCTAGATTATATTAATACTTTCTTTAAGTGAGATTACTAATCCATTTGGTCACATTACTAATCCTAAGCATAAAATCACTATTCATAATTTACTATTCATCAAAAATCATGTTGATCTTATTAGACTCTAAATTTCGTACTGTACATAATTGTAGAAGACCATTTTTTGAATATCATTACACTTTTTTAATTATTTAAGGTTTACATAAACTTTTTTAAAATATCTTTTTTCTAAAATTCATCAAAAATATGCATACTATATTTATCCGGACATTTGAAAATTCATAAACTTCATCATAAGAAGAAATCCCAATTTATATTTAAAACAAAGGATTACACATGGTAGTTATGGTCTCCTTACATAGCCCCTTATCACACCAACATAGGACCTAAGTGTAAGGTGTGCTAAGGTGAGAGAATTGGAGGGAGGCTCGGCCAACATCGCACGAGTAGTAATTTCTATCAGTTTGAACTTCTCTCAAAGGTGATTCTTTTCTAGCTTCACCCGATGAAGTTCGGCTTGGGTTTGGTCCATAGAAAATCCCAATGGTGCTACCTCCTTCCCAAGTTCTGTTAGATGGGCTTCGATCGGTCCAAGACTATTGGGTGAGGCCATCGAATCTTCTTTCTATATTAATTAACCAAGATCACTTGTATTTAGAGACAAAAATCGAAACGTTTAGTTCACAACGATCATATTGACCAATGGTCATATAACATTCAAAACCCAATGGTCTCATTTTAATTATACTCATGTTATCAAATGAAACATTTTTGTTGAGTATAAAAATAAAATAAAATAACACACAAAATTAGGTAACAAGATTTATTCAAAATTTTGGTTCGTTACAAAATAAGTAAGAGGATTTATTATATTAATGAGAGGGGTCTAATGAGATTAATGATGCTTGAATTATACATTAGACAGAGGAGATATCAAAAATACTAGAGGGATATGAGGAGCTTCCAATGATAGGGAAGAGGTTCTGTGTGATTTGGGAAAGAAATGGGGGGAAGAATAATTAAAGAAGTTAGGGGAAAAGGGTAATTTCATCACTTTTTAAGGGTTTTACAATTTGGTTGCATTGTTGGACAAAACATACACTAACACATCCCAAGTGAAATACCCCCCTGACATAGCTAGGCACATGGTTTGAAAAACCATGTGTATCCATGCATGATCACTGTCCAAGAGTCATCCCCCCTTGGATGGTCGGACAAATTGTGCACATTTCATGTGAATCACCTCTACAACAAGTATATAGCATTTTACATGGTTATGCAGCCTTCCTACATATATTTTATAATAGTGAAACTCTATATATGGGTCACACAATTGAGCCAAACAGTTAGCACTAACCATGCATCAACTCTGCACCTCATGTTGTTTCCCTGAAAATTGGAGCTTCAGGCTCCAAATAAGCCCCAAACGCTCTCAAATCCTTTATTAAAATGTTAAAAACATTTATTAGATTAAAACAAGAGGTTTAAATAGTAATTTAAAGGAATCCATACCTCTCTAAAAACTGAGATCTTACAAAAGGGTTATATGTACCCTATGATACTTATATATCTTATAATACTATAGGGTGCACCATACAAACTCAACTCTATGAATAAATTCAATCATACCTAATTATTGTACCTTATAAATATTTTTTATTCCTTCTCTATACATGTGAAATGTACCTATTTGTTATAGAATTAGTAAATTTTGAAGGTTTCTCTCATTCAGTGAATCACACTTCTTGAGCTCCTCCATCCATTCCAATAGTGGATCACAACGTAGTACAAACAAGAATGGCCTAAAATAGATGACATGGAGAATAAAATATCATGTAAAATTGTTTCAAGAAATTTAGACATAAGATTTCAAAATTTGAATATTAGTTGGGATGTGAACATCCCACATCAAATTTTCAATTGGGATGATTGTTGTTAATTACCACATCCTCTCCTAAACCAACCAAATAACTCCTGTGAAGCTTCCCCAATACACAAACACATGTAAATATGTCATCCTATATAGTTGTGATCCCTTCTGCATAACTCTACACACTTGATCCTTTCACCAAATCATTCTATATATTCCTCATTTGTTACCATGGATTTTTTAATTTTAATATTTCTCTTGTGATATTCACTGGATAACGTTTAACTCACTCTTGTGGTTTCCCATGGATGGAAATTTTTCTACCTTTATAATTTTTTTGTGTCCAACCATCACAATGACTCATACACACCTCACTAGATGACTCCTACTAAGTGTTTTACAGGATTAAAAAATGACTCTTATGCAATTTCTTTTCCAAATTAATAAGACATTGTAAAAGTAATCACAATCACTCTTCTAAAAATCCCTTTTCCAAAATATCAGTATGAGAAATGTTATAATACCCAGCAATTTTCAAAACTACAATTATCCAAAGGTAAAAACTCACAATTTCTTTTTTATCCTTTTACATATAAATAGAGGTGTTTTTTAAATATAAATTGATTTTAAATAATCTCTAAAATCACTTACAATCCTAAAGTTAATATTCAAAATTCATATAAACAATTCGCCACACATAAAAATTCTTTGATCGGGAAATCTTCTTTTTAGCATGCTTGGGTCATACTTCCAACCTATTAGACTTTCCTCATACCATATTGAAATCAAAATTCATGGAATTCCAACTTCCAATATATTCTCAACACATAATAAGACCTCCTTATTATCAAGATAACCATCCTTATTGGAATCAAATACAATCATAAAAATGGGATATTTATTATTCCAATGGTCTTCTTACCATTTCAACATCACATTTCCAATTATAAATACACTTTATTATAACTTCTAAAATAAATCATATAATTCTATTATTTACTCTATCATGTCTATTCTAATGCTTATATTTTTATTCCTAATTACATGTTGTATTTTTATTTTAGTTATTATTTATAAAATATAATCCCCTTGAGTTCTATATTATGGTGTTTATTTTTATTCTTATCTATTATATAACACTATTTATCATCATTCAAGTGAATTTAAATATTTATTTTGTGTTATACTACTTTGATGAAATAAAATAGCTTGTATAGTTTGATAAATATTGAAACTAAATATATTTTTTATTTTAAAATATCAAGTATTAAATTACCCCTTAAATAATTTCATCTTAAATATTTAGGTCTGTTGACACTCCATTCCATCAAAGAGTCTAAAAAGTGTGACGAAGGGAATCTTTTAGAAAGAAAAGAGGGAATACATCAAGAAAAGTCAAATATTTTCAAAGGCATTGGATTTTGGCTGCCTTAGTTTAGAAAAAAATCATTTTGCGCACAACCTACTTGCACTCCACTATATGTCACACAAACCACTTATGCACCACCATGCCGGAGACAAATGAAAGTATAATTTACTGGCTAATTACTAAAGGTGTCACCCTAGTCTAGCCAAAACACCGTCGGCGTGCAAGGTACTTGCGTGCCCCAATTTGGCGTGCAAGTCACTTACACGCCCAACTTATTTCAACCAAGGTAATTTATTTTCCTATAAATAGACCCTTGGGGCCCCCATTTGTATGGAAGAATTTCCCTGAAGCCCAATTGTTTCTCTGGTTTCCCATGTACTTTCCCCCAATCTTCCGAAACTTTCAAGGTAGTTCTTTAACTCCTTGAGTAGAGGATTTAAGGGAGGATCATTGGACTTATGTCCTTTTAGTGTTTGAAAACAATAACACTTGTGTGCCTAAAGCTCTCAACCTCCCCAAGTTATAAATACTTGCGTGCCACCCATTCCTCTCACATAAACTTGAGAACCCCACTTCTTGGATCAGCTGTGAATACTCTTGAAGGCTTGAGAAAAGTCTCACCCAAGTATTACCATACAGGTTGTTCATCACCTAAGTGAACATCAGGTTACCAAAGCCTACTTGCACTCCCATACTTGCGCACCCTTCTCTACTTGGGTTCCCCTCTTTGATTCACTTAATTTCTTCACTCTCTTCAGTCTACAACCCATCAAGCCTTCCTCAAATCCATTCATGTAAAGGCTTCTTCTTCCTTGGCTCGATTTTCTCAAAGGGATTATATTGATACCTCCACCAAAACTTCCTTACTTACCAAACCATTGGGAAAGGCACATGAGCATGTCTCTTTTTTTGGTTTTGTATACCCACAGTCAGAGGTTTCCTAAATTTGTTTCACAATGGGGTTAGGCTTCATGGAGTGTCTATGGGTTTGTATATCCACAGTCACATAGAACTTTCTCCCAGAAAAAGTGTTGGGAAGTTCTTAGTTTGGAGGAGGGTTGGGTCCTGGCCCCTCCCTTCTTGAAGAGATGGCCAGGAAACTTAGGTCTTTGGTAGGGGAAGATACAGTTCATACCTACTTTTTCTTTTAAAAATAAAGGAGAAGTATCCCTTCCCTACTAGGATCAATTTTAGGACAACCATATTGGCATAAGCCCCTATCTTTTCTTGTAGGAGGTGGAATCATTGATCCTCCTCTCTTCTTCGGTGACAAAGACCAAAGAGGATATGGGCACAGGGAATCTTGTTACCCTTTACCTCACCCGTACCACTTTGTCACCATGGGAATCCATCCTAGTATAGGCCCCTAACCTTCATCCTTTCCTCCTTACATTGGACCCTTGTCCAATGTAAATAGAATAGAGGGGAGGCTTATCGCCTCGCCCTCTTCCACCAGGAGAGGAGGAAAAATTTTAAAGTGTTAATGCATTTGTTGAATCTTTGACATCCTCTTGTTTTTTACACCGAGCATGACTCACGTGGGCATAGAGATTTTTCATGGTCACAACATTTGCACAATCGAAGGAACTATGAGAACTCTGGTTCTTGTTCAAAATAGGATATATAAGAAGTATTTTTCAAGGCCCGAGATCAATGGACATCCTCTTCGGTAATCCAACCCTAATTACTTTAATCTGGGAATCCTCCTTAAAAATAATCCCCAAATTAAACCCCAAATCATTAAGGAATCCTTTTCAGGAAGTAAGCTCAAACACATCTCCCTCAAAAGAACATACTCTCTTATGAGACTTATCGAACTACGTGGGTTTTGATTCCCATCCATATGGGATACATAGGAATCCTCCTTGAGTTTCAAAACCAACACTCAAAATCAACCCTATTCTCCTTGGTCCTTATTCCAAACAGGGTCTAATCTTACTTGGAAACCCATATCCTTTCCAAGTTCCTTGGGATTCTATAACATAAGTCCCACACCAAACATTGACTAAGCATATTATTCTTAGATGTCCACACCACATGACATTAAACTATATGGATAGGTCCTTATAACATGAATTTAAAAGGTATGATGTGTCCCATTCAATGGAACTGAACTACGAGGGTTCAGATTCCTTTTACAAGGATACCTAGGTAGCCCATTTTATGGGCACAGTCCCAAGATCAAATCAAACCTTTGTATCCCTGGATGAAAATAAATTCCAAAGTGCCCCACTTAGTTGAATAAAAAAATAGTATCATTATAATGATTATTAAAATAATATCTAAGTAGTATATTAGAGGATACCATTGATGGAAAACCTTTAATAAAAATGGATATTTCCATTAATAAAGAACCATGAATTCATACTGATGATTCTAAATTTTACACATGTTAATAAGTGATTGTAGATTCCAAGGTAAACTTATGTTATTCTTGGTGAATTAATAAGGATTCATGAAAATATCATAAATTTAAAAAGAGAGTCCCAGAGTAGACAATAATTCCCCCCAAAGTGTGTGATGAGTCTGACCTCCCATCCTCTCAACCAATGCACGTTCTCAAGTATTTTAAAGTTCAAACTTAATGAAAACATTAATTTGGAAAGGAGGTCCCCTTTGGATGAATAACTATTGGATGTTTCAAGTTCCATAAATAAATCCAATGGAAACCACCTAGAAATAGTGATTCTTAAAACTAGAGCACACGTTTCAAGGAACTACGAAACAAAAATGGTGAACCTGACGTGAATCCTTAACCAAATTAATAATGTTACCCACATGTTAGGCCCCCATCAACTTATAAAGGAAGGCCAGACAATGGAATCATTCACGCATGTATCCATCTAAAAAGATGTTTCTTTAATGGAGTTTGTTATTGTTTTCATGTTTTTATTCTCAGAATTCCCTTCACCCAAAAAAGGGTTTCTCCACGACAACATATGTGAACTTCCTGACTGCTGCTCAAGATGGATCTCCATATATGGTAAGGACATCATCACCAACCCAGAATCTTCAATGATGGGTCTCTAATGTGCTGGTAAAGGAATATCATCAGCACAGTATAATACTAACTTTGGAGGCTACTCGACAGGACCTCCAGGTCAATAAAAATCATCGATCATCTATCCAATGACAACCAATGATCAAGAAGAAAATGGTCCCGACCACCGTATCCAATTGTTTTGGGTTGTTATCCCCAGAATGAAACAATCAATCCCTCATGTACTACACGGAAGTGGATCAAGAGGTCACTCAAAGCCTCAATTCAAGAATACAGGAGTCCTTCCTGAGGAAACCCACCAACAGTCCCCACTAGAATCATGTGGTAGTATACCCCCAACATGATGGGGGTGTTACCTCTGGATGTTTGGACCAAGTCTCTCAGAACTGGGCATGCAAGACGAACTACTAGGGATAACGTCTAGTTAACATGGAGTAGGCTCTCACCTCTGACTCCTCTAGAGAATTCCATCAATTTAACTTGATGAAAAACAACAAGCGAACACATACACCCATCCTTACTAATTTTTATGTTCAGCAAAATAGTCTGAATGAAACCCACCAATCTCACCAGATAAACCCGGTGGAGTACCGTGAACAGGAACATACACCTGCTTACAAGTTATCAATCAGTCAATAGGCTCGTCTGACTGCATTTAAAGAAGCCTGCCAATCTAATGTGGTGGAAGCTGGTAAACAGGAACATACACCTGTTTACAGTCACCAATTTTGTCAGCAATCTCATCTGCCAGTATTAAAGGAAGTCCATCAACCATACTTGATGGTAAATATCCAGAAAGTACATACACCTACCAATTTTCATCATGTTTTCCAATAGTCTCATTTGGTAGCACCGGGAGAAGTCATTCAGAAAGATCCGATGAAATTTTTTGGGAAGACCCAACTCTCTGCCCCCATACATGAGTACTTTCAATACACATTGACTGGAAAAGGAGGATAGGAGTAGGCACATACACCTATTCCAAATACATAATGGACGTATATTCATGTTTCAGCCGCTAAATTCACCAAACACATTTTATCAATGGTGAAACGGCAGATGCAAATCCCTGCCCATATTTTGGAAGCATGCTAGGATATTTTAACAACTACTTCAGCAGTATTAGGGGAACAAAAATATAAATTTTTCACCACACATGGGATAAAACATTGGCATACCATCCCGGAGTAGATACACACTTCTGTTCCAGTCTATGAGGTTCACAAGGCATACTCCCCCATATCATACAGATAACAAGATCAGAAACATATACCCTTTCCAATTGGAGGTAATCCGTCTGTTCCGGTAACTAATCCAAGGCAGGCACATACACCTTCCCATGATAACCACTTTTCCCTGCAAGTGGCCCTAAATAATTATAATAGAACATACAAGAATAAGTATCACCAAGCACTATTGTAAAATCAAGACTCAAGCTGCGATTTAGCTCCTCTAAATGTTGGAGATCTTGAAGCCCTCAGACATTTGTCTTTTGCTGCTCAAGATCCTATCCTCTCATTAAAACATTATTGGAGTGGTAGTTATAATTTTGAAGTTCCTCATTGGGAACTTCATCATGAAGGCTTTCTTCATAAAAATTTGGTCAATACAGAGTGATTATATTCGGATGAGAGCCACGACAACCCTCCGTGTGGCCAGAAGACCAAGGAACAAAAAGATTTATCCCTTGTGGTAATTCATCATGGTGATCCTTCTAATGATTTCATTCACCAATAAATTCATCTCCACAATATTATTTTGAATTTTCAAGAAAATTCCATAATTGACAATGTAACAACAAGAAATCCCTCCTATCTTGAGGCACTTGAAAACACAAGGCCAGTCATGTCTGATTCCTTGTCATTTACGAGTGAAACACTTTCTCAACCAAAAAACATCTTAAGGGAATGGTCATTATTTAAACCTCCCTTGGGTCATTTATCTTCTAAAAAAGAGCATCCACTTTGGTCATACCAAGTGGAGAAACCTCTAGTGAAAGATGATGAAGATGTGTTAAACATGAGGAAACAATTATCTAAAGGAGAAATACCAGTCATTTTATGGCCTTTGGAAAATTTTCAGTATATCATTCTATAATTGATGATAGAAGATTTCATTCATGAAATCCACCTCAACTTATGAAAAAATCTTTGTCATTTGAAAACCAATGTATTACCACACGATGAATATCAAAATCATGTAAAGGTAATAGAAGGGTTGCAACGCCAAATTGAATTGGCCTCTCTCTTAGTTTCCAAACATTCAAAGGTTGAAAAACAGTAGAGAACCCTTAAATGTGCTTGTCTTAATGCTCTAAAGAGACTGCGCCAGTTAATTTCTGATTCCCCATCTAATGTTCATGTCAGAGGATGGGGTGCATATAGAGCATTGCATTTCATTGCACTCCAAAATCATCAATGTCCACCAAAAGTGGTCTCATGCAATGTTATTTCCCACGGTCAGCCACAATAAATATATTTTGTATGTAATCAGATGTACACTCAATAACGTGCCTCAACTAGTTCTCATCAGAATCAGGCCCAAATAAAAAAATTTGTTGAGTTACTTTTACATCAAGCATCTAAGAATCTTGAGCATGCATCCCTCTTAGAGGATGTCAAGAATCAGAGAATGAAAATTTCTTAAATTGCACAACGATCTTCCAAAATAGGTTATTTGATTGGTTTTCAGATAATGCACCAAGATAATGTCTGAACCAAAATTCACCAAATCAGAATTGCAGTTGCACAAATTTCAGACATAGTAGTTCAAGAATCACCCCAGATTCCAAGGCTGGGGGCTCATTTAATTCAACCTTCAAGTTAATTTAACAAAGTTCAAAGATTTGAAGATGAAGAAGAAGAATAGGAATATCCCCAGCCTGTAGGGCTGGGGGCCTTTTCACATATGCTATCTCTTTTTCAATTGAAGTAAGTTTTCTCTCGATTAGGGAAGAAGCCACAAGGAAAGAATACAACTGAACTATCTGAGGATTCCCTTCAAGTTACTGTCTACTAAACAGTTCCAGGGAATTCATCATATAGAGAAATGAAGTCTCATAAATGACACAAAGGAAGATGATCTCGCAAAAATACTGACAGAATTCCATCGATGCATTACGCATTAGTAAATTTCATTAACACTATTGTAGAATATCCTCCATAAAATAAGTCCATTTCAAGGGAATTAGAAGATGAAGTTATTGTCCATAATATGGTACATACTGAGGCAAATGAAGAAAGTATGTGCACCCGAAATCAGAGGCTTACCCAGAGTCTAGGCATGCCTTCAAATAACCAACTCCCCATCTTCGAAAGTAATCTAACAAGGGGAAAAGAAAAATTCAGATCGCATATCACTTTTCCACTAGAGAAGGTCAATATCTTTCACTTTAAGATAGATTTTCATATCAAGAAGTGTAAATGAAGGAGTTGAAAAGACTCAATACAGAGTTACTTCGAAACAACATTTCTGCTAGATGTACTCCCCAGGAAGGTCCTCAACTTTCACATCCTATAGGAGATCCTCAGAAAATAGGATTTATAGTAACTATAGATGCGGATAATGAATTCCATCCTCTGGGTACACAATAAAGGAAGGATCAGACACATCCTGATAGTCCTATTCTCGTGGGTTGTCCAAGGCAGATATCAGTGCCACCATTAGTGGTTTTTTCTGGTTGTTGCACCATCTTAATCACTAGTTGATATACCTTCCCAAGCTCCAACTCGTACGGATTTTCCCCAAATTCTTATGAACACAATTGGGGCATTAATGACTCTATTGGAAGATATGGAGGAATGAAGTGCAATAGTTCAGTCAGAAAAGAGAGCTTACCCTGAATGGGTGGATGCAATTCCTCCCCCACCAAATTTTGTGAATGCCAAATTCCCAATATTTAATGGTTTGGGAGATCCAGAACAACACTTAACACTTTTTTATTTTTGTGATCCCATGATGGGAACTTCTAAACAACAAGAAGTAGTTAATCTTAGGAGTTTTGTGCAGTCATTACAAGGACTATCTTTTTTCTAGTATACACATTTACAATCTTGATCAATTACTAGATGGGAAGGTCTTCGTCAAAAATTTATTCTTCAATTTAGCTCAACGCTACCCAAAATGATAATTTTTTATCTTACCAATTGTAAAAAAAGGGAGAATGAAAGAGTTTCAGACTTCATTGCTCTATGTAAAGGATTAACATATTCCTTAAGTCTAGCACTCCCTCAAGAAGAGTTGCTGCCAATTTGTGTGGAAAATCTACGTGATAAGTTATGCACACCATTGATCCCTGTGATATAAACAGGAGGGTTTTGAGTCCTTACTTCAATCACTCAATAGATACAAGACTCTATTATAGAAACTGAGGCTAAAACTCATGTAACTCCATCATCTCCAAGGAGGAGGATAGGAAAGGCAGAAGTTGCTATAGTCACACTCAAGCAAGCACCTATACCTACCTCTACTTCAAGATGTTCATCATACCGAACGGATCCAACTCATGAGCATCAACAGCAACGACCACCTCGTTAAGATGATCAAAGAGATCAAAGGTGGAAATAGTTGGAGGAACTAAAAAATAAATTTTATTCTTTTAGAAATGAACAAGTTCCTGGTTACTTCATCTCAGCCTTATAAAACAATTTGGTTTAGTTGTCATGGCTGAAGAAACCAAATAAATAAGGAAATAAAGATATTCCAAATTATTGTCCCTTTCACTAGAGGATAGGGCATCCCATCGAGGAGTGTTTTGTTTTCAAGGACCTCCTGCAAAAGATGGTAGGCTCAGGGCATGTAAAACTGAAAAGTTCATCAGCTCAAGTAGCATGTGTTACTGATACTGATCCAGAGGAAGAAGACGAATGGAAAGAGGTCAAAAGTAAAAATGTGCAGAAATATAATGATTGGATGATTAGAAAAATGATCAAATAGACTCATGCCATTTTACGAACACAGTTGAAACCACTGATTTGTCTTCTGCCACTCCTTCCACAGCAAAACCACCTTTATCAAAAGTTCATTCTTCAAAGAAGCTAAGTGATTATAAGGACAAAGAGCAGTCAGAAGAAGACGAGCTCATGTCAAGGCCAATGTTTTCCTTGACCCTGGAAGATTTAATGCCATCTGTTTCAGAAGTACGGGCACCGCCCCGCTAAATGGTCAACCAGAACTAACCTGTCAATAAGAATCTTCTTCAGATGAAGAATTAATATTTGGTTCTCTTAATGTTGTCCATTTAATGAATCCTTATGCCAATGATGATTTTGATTATAATGTTCCAAAATTACTTGTATCTAACTGGGGAACAGGAGGAAGAGACCATGGTCGAGGATATGGAGGAAGACATGGGATTATAGAAACCACCATTTTAACTCTACCCCTACCCGAACCATATATGCAACAGAAAATCATGGAAAAGCCCTTCTGGGGGTTCAATAGGAACAACGAATTTTCTCTATGAAAGATAGGTTCGGTTCTAACAAAATTATTTTGGAAGACTGATTAGAAGTCACAGTGTATTCTTCTCAACAAATGAATAGACCTAGTCGGTCTAATTTACCAAAGCTAGAATTATTTCCAGCTTCTACTTCGACATAGAGTACATCTACATCAGAAGCATCAACTTCCAAAACACATGCAAAACCACATCTCCATGCTGGGAAACACAAACCCTTGGACCAAAATTATGATGTATTCAAACAATTGGTCCAAGTACCGGCCAATTTATCAATTTTGGATGCTTTGAATCTGTCAAAAGATCTTCGAGAAGCACTCATTGGGGCTTTGTCAAGTCCTCAAGAGTTTGAAACTGAAGTTGCTGCTACTAAGGTTTACCGTATAGAGAATGATTATTCAGAATATCATGCAGTCATATCTTTTACATACGAAGATGAAAATGATATGGTTCATGGGAATATCAGACCCTTGTATTTTTATGGAAAGGTTAATGATGTAGACATTCTATGAGCCTTTATTGATAATGGATCTAGATTCAACCTTATTCTTGTTCGTACACTTCGTCGATTGAGCCTGACTGAATCTGACTTATCTCCTTCGACTTTAATTTTGAAAGCTTATGATAAGAATTAACAAGAACCTATATACGAGATTACACTCAGAACTCAATTTGGAGATCTTGTGTCTAATTCATATTTCATTATTGTTCGTCAAGACACAACCTTCAATATTCTGCTTGGAAGGCCTTGGCTGCATCAACATGCATCCATACATTTGTCATACCACCAATGTCATAAGTACATTTTCAATGGTCAAATCGGGACATTGTATGGTGAAAAGGTTCTATTCAAAACTTGTGAATCTCATTGAGGCAGAGTTTTATCACTAAAAAGGAACGAAGCTTGTGACAAAAGAAATAACTAGAGTTAATGATCCAAATGGACTGGAAAAGATCCTAGAAAATCCATTTATGCATTTGAGTATAGATTATGTGTTACCCATCAATCAAATTGAAAAGGTAAACCCAAATTTAGGAACTCATCCAGTAACATCCATAAAGTCAATTACGGTAATTGAGCCTGACAATATGGAAGAAACTGTTGATCCACTAACAAATGATGAAAGCCTAAATGAATATGTTTTCATTTCATCTATTGTACTACAACAAGCCTATACTTCATCAATCAGATTAGAAGAGATTGTATAAATTCTAGATAAAGACAATGATATTGATTCTCAATCCATCAATCCCTCTTTATTACCAAAAGAAGACCCTTCGTCATCAGTAGGGTCAGATATGGTGGCCTCTTCTTTGGGATGTTTAAATACCGATTTCCCCTCTAAATCTGGGAGTTTTTCTTCATCATATACTATGAAAATGGAAATATAAGAGGTAACACATAATGAAGAAGAATAGGAAGATCTCATGGATGCTCCTTCGACATTTGAGGAAGGTGTCTCTACCACTGTGGATGAGTTCAAAGAAATAAATCTGGGTACAGAAGAAGATCCACACCCCACTATAATCAGTGCGACCATGAACTCTGAAGAGAAAGGTGTGTATACTTCATTTCTAAAGAAACATCAAGATATATTTTCTTAGAATTATAAAAAAATTCTAGGTCTTAATCCTGATGTAGCCACCCATCATTTTGGTTTTCCAAAAGAACATCGTAGATTCAAGCAGGCAGCAAGAAGAACACACCCAACTCATGCCTCTAAAATTGAATCTAACGTTGATTAGATTATAAAGTCTAACTTTATCAGGGAAGTTAAGTATCCCAAATGGCTAGCCAATATTGTCCCAGTGAAAAAGAAGAAGGGGAAAATTAGAGTCTGCATTGATTTCATAGATCTTAACCGGAATTGTCCTAAAGATGATTTTCCAGTTCTGATTACTTAGCTTCTAATTGATGTAATGACTAGATATGAAGCTCTTTCCTTCATGGATGGATACTCTAGGTATAATCAAATCCATATGACCCCATAGGATGAATAATCTATAGCCTTCAGATCCCCTCAAGGTGTGTTTTGCTATCGGATAATGACATTTGACTTAAAGAATGCAGGTGCAACATACCAACGTTCCATGTACAATATCTTCAAACCCTTCTTAGGGAAATTTGTTGAATGTTATGTGGATGATTTGGTGGTCAAATCCAGACAACGCTCCAATCACTTGGATGATTTGGAAACTATATTCCATAAACTTCAGCAACACAGTTTGAAGAATAACCCTTTGAAATGTGCTTTTGGGGTAACCTCAAGAAAGTTTCTTGGCTTCATTGTACGCCATCATGGTATCAAAGTTTATCCTGAGAAAAAAAATCAATCCTTGGTATGTCACCTTCTCGAAATTTAAAATAATTAAGAGGACTCCAAGGAAACTTGACCTATATTCGGTGCTTTATCGCCAATTTGGCAGGCAAGTGTTTTCCCTTCACCAGATTAATGAAGAAGGGAGTTACCTACCAGTGGACTGAAGACTGTCAAGAATCATTTGATACCCTCAAGAAATATCTCTTGGGTCTACCAGTATTAATGCCAACTGTTGATGGAAGACCCCTTATTCTCTACGTGACAGCTTTATAGTGATCACTAGGTTCCTTCCTCACCCAAAAGAATGATGCTGGGAATGAAAATAGTCCTTACTATCGCAGTCGAACTATGATTGATGCGGAAACACAATATTCAAGTATTGAAAAGTTATTTCTGGCATTAAGCTTTGCAGTTTAGAAATTAAGGCACTACCTGCAGCATCATGAGGTTCAATTGGTATCTCACAACAACCCACTCAAATTTATCCTCAGTTTTCCTATGCTCATAGGGTATTTGAAATAGTGGGAAGTTATTTTGAAACAGTTTTATATCCATTTTGTGCCTCAAAAGGCAATAAAAGGCCAAGCTTTGGCCGATTTTCTTGCTGATCACCCATCTGTAGAAGATACATCATTTAATACTGATCGTCCTGATGAAGAGGTCTTCTATATTAAAGATAATTCCAAAACATGGGAAATGTTATTTTATGGTACTTACATAAGTCCAACAGGGAAGAGAATGGAAATCCCTACACTCAACAAAGTTAGGTTAGGAATTGTCTTTATTTCTCTAGAAAAGGAAGCATTGCCTTATTCTTTATTGTTATGAAAAGGTGGTACCAATAATCTGGTAGAATATCAAGCTCTCATAATAGGTTTGGAATTGGCCCATTAGGTGTACATGAATCATTTAAAGGTGAAAGGTGATTCAGAATTGGTAAATGATCAAATTAATGGAGAATATTCTATCAGAAAAGAAGATTTAACCCCTTTGTGTGATTATGTTAGAGGGTTAATGGCTGAATTTCCCTCAGAGCTGAAATTATCTTATGTCCCGCAATCACAAAATACTCAAGCATATGCACTGGCTAATGCAGCCATAACCTTTGTAGATCCAAATTAAGATGAGACAGTCATTAGCATAACCCATCGTCATGTGGCCTCACCTTTTGTTCAAACCAAAATAGAAGAAATTAATGAAATATTCCCTATTTTCTGAACCATATGGTCATACCATGGGATGGAGAACATCGATCATAGAATATCTTCAAAATGGGGTACTTCCACTAGATAGGGCTGAGAAAGAATATATCCGGTGACCAGCGGCCAATTTTAATCTTTATGATAGTCCAGACCACAAAAAAATCCTCTACAAGCGAGGCTTTGATGGAATCCTCTTCAGATGTAGTGATGGAGAAGAGACTACAACTATCATTAAATAAGTACATTCAAGAGTTTGTGGTTCCCACCAGTCTGGTCACAGACTCTCTGATTAGATCAAAAGGCTTGGATACTTTTGGCCTTCAATGACGTAGGATTGTATATATTTCACTAAAAAATGTCATCCCTACCAAGTGCATGCCAAATTTATTCATCAACCCCCAGAGTTCCTACATAAAGCTAAATACTCCTGGTCATTTACCACATGGGGAATGGATGTAGTAGGGCCTTATCCTCCAGCTACGTCTAAGAAGTTCAAGTATATTCTCACTGCTACTGACTTCTTATCTAAATGGGACGAAAAAATACCTCTCAAGGAAGTCGAAGCCAAAAGCATTGTTAGTTTTTTCAAAACTAATATCATCAGCAGATTTGGTGCCCCTCATACTATTTTGATGGATAATGGAACCAATATTTGTTCTATTTAGGTAAAAAAGTTATATTAGGAACATAATATCAAATCCAACCATTCATCTCACTATCATGCAGTGGCCAATGGACAGATAGAGGCCTTCAACAAGACCCTATCAAATATACTCTAGAAAATGGTGGATAAAGATTAGAAATCATGTCCTAATAAACTTTTGAATTCTTTATGGGATTATCGGACAACTACCCGTACTGCTACCCAAGAACTCATTATTCATTAGTATAGGGAACTGAAGAAGTTTTTCCAATTGAAATGCAATTGAATTCACTCAGAGTTAAAATTTTTGATCAGTCGTCTACAGATGAGAGGCATCAGAAAGAATTCAATGAGTTGGAATTATTAGATGAGAAAAGATTGCATACTTTAAATCATTTAGAAGTCTATTAGAATAGAATAGCATGAGCTGTTAACAATAAATTTTACCTCTGTTCATTTCTTCAAGGAGAATTGGTATAGGTCCTTAGGACTCCAATGATGCCAGGAATGAAACCTCCAAAATTTGAGCCAAAGTGGGAAGGAATTTATTCCATACATAAGGTATATTCAAATGGATATTATTCCTTAATCTCAATGGATGGAGAGCTTATTAAAACTCTCACAAATGTAAGATTCTTGAAGAAATAATTTATATAGTTGTGCATGTTTTTCCTCACATCAAGAATTTAAACTGCACAGTACAACGTCTTCACTGCAAGACATTAAATTGCACAGTACAACATCCTTACTACAAGACTTTAAACTACACAGTAAAATGTCCTCACTATAAGAATTTAAACTACACAGTACAACATTCTCACTGCAAGACATTAAACTGCATAGTACCATGTCCTTGCTGCAAGATTTACAACCGCAAAACCCCCATGTCCTAGTTAAAAGACATTAAAATGCATAACAACTATAAGCGTCCATTTTAATACCCCGACCCCAGTTACCCAGAGTTGGTGAATTATTTTAATACATTGGCATGATTACAAGGAATCAAGTCTTGAATGACCGATCAGTTTAGCAGTCTTGGAAAATAGATTTCATACATAAACATTACATTATACTTTCTAACATAAAATACAAAAAAAGTTATTTGATAATGCCATTATTCACCATTAGCTTAAACCTGCATATCAATCATAATACACTTCTTGGAATACTGGGAGAATAAAACATAAGAAAGGGGTGAGCTCAGATGCTCAGTAAGGGTAAATAATTTAGCGAAAGCTATAAACATTTAAGACAAGATGTGTAATAAAAACAAAAACCTTTTTAAACATAAACATGAACATAATATGAAAAAAATAAATCAAACATTACCATATAAACATGCACATGGATATTCTACTAGTCAAATAATCACATGTAATAACTAATTTTATAATGAGGGAATGCCTAACATCGGACATCATTACCACATAGTCAAGGCCTTGTGCTAAGACTACAAATAAATTTTTTGTCAAATCCTTGTGCCAAGACACTAGTTTGTCTCATGAGACCCACCGATTCATCAAGGAGCTTTAACGGGCTCCACCTGTCACTTACTAAGTCCATTGCATTCCTCATATGAAAAATCTGAAACATAACCTAAACATTCGTATTAAAACTAGAATACGAAATGTCAAAAAATTAACCATAAACCATGAATTGTATAAAAATAGAACATCCAAAGTCAAACATATCATAACTTATTCAATACTATATTAAATATTGTATTATAATAAATCAACCTCAATCAAAAATAATATCCAGAAAAGGATGCTGACATAGTTAAAAATGATGAGTAAAACATTTTAAAAGAAATATCTTTTTTGTAAAATGATTTAAAAGTAACACATTTATAAAGAAAGTAATTTAAAAGATATTTTTTAATCAAAGTGTCCCATACCACATTGAAACTTTTGAAAATAATTATCATTTCAAAACATTCATGTCTATATAAATAAATCCTTAAAATCATTTTGAAAGCATGGACATTAATTAAAAAGATTTTGAAAGATTAATCTTTAAAACATTTAAAATTCTGATCTTGATAAAGAGTACCTTTCACAAATCCTTAAAATATTCATTTTGAAATCATTTTTATGAAAAATGGACATGGATGATAAAAATGTCCCAGTAAATACTTACACATAAACAATCTCATATAATAATGAGATTGAGGAATTAACCCTTACCTTGCACTTTCCTTTAGTCGAGGATACATTTAACCTCATGTATGAAGATATTAGTATGTTATTAAATTATACCAGAACCATATTAATATTTATGATATCATACATGATTCATTTATGACTTTATACTACCCATTTAATAATAATTTCCATGTTAATGTAGCATTTCGGTTAATAATCGCTTTCTTTATCGTACATGTTTTATCTTGTTACTCTTGATTGTATCACTTAGATCAAGATTTAAATACTTAAAGAATAAAAAAATGATTTATATATCATATTTTTTTAGAATTTAATTATGTATAATAGACATATATATGAAATAAAAAACACTGTTTATGGAGACGGTAGTCCGTACGTACGCATAAACGCTGTTTCTGTTTTCTTATCGTATTGAACAGAACTAAGTGAATAAGATATATGTAAGTACACACACACACACACAAACACATATATATATATATATATATATCTCCAGTAGAATTATAATGTCATATATTACATACATATTAGAAATATATATATTTATAATCATTGATGAATGGTGAATGTGGAAATGAATCTCATCGCATCGTGGAGACGGTAATCCGTACGTACACACGAGCGACAATATAATTTCCTTAAAGGTGTGGAATTGGATGGTATATTAATTTTACAGAGACATTATCATGTTATTCTCATTATTTATATACATATTACTCATCATTATATCTATCCAAATAACATAGTGTTGAATAACAAATTACACCACGGCGTAGAGACGGTAAGCCGTACGTACGCACGCATGGTCACATTATCATTCATAAGATGGATTGAATAATGAATATAGTTGTGCCATATTTATAATAACATAAAAGTATATAGAAGATAATGGAGTCATTATTTTATAATGGAAACAACAAAGAAAGAGTAAGTGGAAGTATAAGAGAACTTGAAAGAGGATGGTGAAATCATTACCTCTTCTGCGGGTTCTTCCTTTTGATTTGATCAAAAGGGATCCTTAGGTTGGATTTATGACCAAATTATGTCCTCTAGGATGAAGGTAGTATAGTTGGGAAGATATTTTGGCAGGGGTTGGCCAAACCAAAAGGCTTTAAAGGTGTGAATTAGAGTGAAGGTGGGGTTCTCTTTTATAAGAGGGGTGATGGGAACCTTACAAAAAACTTAAAATAGTATTTTATAATAAAATCATTTTCGGTTTCTAAGGGCTCAAAAATTTATTATTTAAAGTATATGGTTGGGATGGGTCTAAAACTACTCAACAAATAGGTTTTAGACAGGTTTAGGTCACCATATTAACCTTAACTTTTAGATTTAACTCTTAGTTAAATAGTTTTACATTTACCACGTCTCTTTGTATTTTTATATTATATAGTTAATAAAATTACTATAAAATGCCAATAGAACCCAAATTGGTTAATTAATTTCATATATATTATTATATAAGTCTTTTGGATGAACCTTAGATTTTTAGGACTATTATATCAATTAATAATATAATATTTGTTTTAAAAACTATTTTACGTCAATTTTGACACTCTTGGGTATTTGTTTTTTGATAAAATAATAACAGCATGATTACTTCAAAAAAATACATTGAATGAATACTAACATGTCATATTCACCTAGAAAATTCGTGGATGTCATAAAAACTTTTAAATTATATTTATTTTAATATTCATAATACCATTTATATGATTCTTTCATTAATAAGGTAATTACTGCATCATCATTGTGTCATTAATAAATTTAATTATTTAATTTATAAAAATTATAAATAAAATACCCTTATGTAGGAAATCTTTTTATATTTCTAATTAATATTTATAGTCGAATTTATCTTATATATAACCCTATATTAAAAATGGTTTAGTTATTAAATAGTGATTTTAACTCTTTTAACTCTTCTTTAAATAAAATAATAATAAATGTCTTAATCTAATCCAATTGGACCTAAAGTGTCATATTTTATTCCTATGGTTGTTTTTGGTCGAATTAAACTTATCCAATAGAATTAGGAAATGTGTTAGGGTAATAATAATATCATTTTTACCCTTAATTAACCTATTTACTTTTAACCGTAGTAAATAAAAGTAAAAAGTTACTATTCACCAAAAATTATTTTTATCTTATTGAACCACATTTTACTCCTTGATATTAACCATGTCTCTTGGATTTTTGAAATTAAACTCACAGAAGCGGTAAAATTTAGTTTTATGTAAATTTGCAAATGCTCCTAGGAGGTGGGTAAAAGATGGTAAAAAGATCGATAAAATTTTCATATATCTAAAATTATTATAAACTGACTCCAATGAATTAAATTGAATTTATATAGGTATTATGTATCTATTTTGACCTAAATTAAATTTAAATAAAATAAATAATTATTTAAATAAAAATTCGGTTTTAACCAATAACTCAGTGTTTTCACTATTCATCAAAAATTGAATGTTTTCAGAAATATACCAAAAATTCACCCTAATCTAATTTTGATATTTCGAATTCAAAAATTAATTCTATTTTACCAATTTAAAAACATAGAAGTTGCATTAATTAATTTAAAATTAATTCTCGTTGTCAAAACCAAGAATCATATTTTTAAGAAATAATAACTATAAAAAGATTGACACTTGTTTATGTCCAATTTCAAAGTGAAATTACTTACAATGACCATCATTGGATTAAATGGTAAAAATATAATCTAATTATTCTTCCAAACCATTAAAATGTATAATTCAATGCTATAAATTATTTTGATTAAAAAAGTTGTTTTCAGTTAAAATATAGTATTTTCACTATTCACCCAAATATGAAAGTTATCAGAAAATCACCAAAAATTTATTGAAACTAAATTATTATGTCCCAATTCTAAATAAGAAGTTTATTTTGTCAAATTGAATATATAAAAGTTTCAAATATTGGATTTAAAAAGGGTTTTCCATTAAAAGGCTGTAAAATTGCATTTTTTTTGAAAAAAATACTTCTTTTATCTGAAAAAATGTATTTGTTCTTACATTATGTCTAAGAAACTCATAATATGGATTCTAAAATTATAAGGATTATATAATGTTCAATATTCAGTTAATACTATTCATAACCGCTTTTGAACGGCTAGTTTGGTAAGTTGTGGTGCGCTTGAACTCAATGTTACGTGTAGTGTAAGTTATTGAATTACTTTGAAGAAATAATGTACTATGAAATCTTGGGGTGTTACATTCTTCCCTCCTTCAATAAATTGCATCCTTGCAATTTAAAATTTTTCTTCGAAAATAAAAGGTTGAAAATAGAAAATATCTTTGTGGGAAAACCAACATCAGAAATTGGGTTAATAAAATTTAGTATTAATAATATGAAATAAAAAATTATATATATATATATATATACATGACAAGTAAAGTTTCATCCTCAAACTAATTACTACCACAAACTCATCTTTCACTCTGATTGATTTCAAAAAAAATTCTATTTATCCAAATCGTATAAGGTTCCAAAAATAATGAATTTATAATTCATTTGTCAGACTATTTAAAAAAATGAATTTTACAAACTAGTACATCACGTAGTACAGTCATAGGTGATGCACCTTTGTCGCTCTTCAGTTGCGAGTTCAAGTCTTGCGGCCTTTTTGGACGCGACTAGTTGTCGCCCGACCTCTGGGATGTCCTTTTTAAAAAAAATCCAAAAATAACCTTAACAATAGTATCCAATTTCAAACATAATCCATTCCAACCTTTAGACTTATCCAAAATACTTATATCCAAACTCTCAGTCCAAAATTTATAAGGAAGTTAAACACAATGAATATTCTTTTTTCCAGGTAATAACATGTGTACGCCTTCATCATGTATTATTCTAAAATGCCGCAACAACCTAAATTACTATAAAACCTTATTGATTACATTCATACTCCCTTATTCCTTATAAAATACGGGATATACTCCTTCTATCCAAAAAAAGTTATAAACTCCAACAATGATGGAATATACAAATCATTAATCAGTTTCAAAGAAGTCAAAAATATTGAATATAATTTATCCAAATCAACCATCTCTTATTCCAAAAATCACTACCTCATTATCAGGACCATATTAAGGATTACCTTTCCTTCAACCATGTATTTTCTAAAAAGTGTAGCTTACTATTAAGTCACTTTTCTTAGAACCATATAATCTCAAATCCTTAATAAAATAGTACTGCAGTACAATCTTTATTTATCTTCATAATTCATGTAACCAATATATTGTTGATACAACAATCAAATGAAATAATTCTATAATAACAACATAAGAACACTAGTCATTCTTCTTCATCTGAGGCAGTATCATAACTTTATTATTATCCAATAACATAATTTGCAGTATACTCTTATGAATGGGACATTGATTTGCATAGTGTCTCAACGCCTTGCAGATGAAGCATTTTACATTTGAAAACTTTTTCTTACCCTTGAAATCACGTACTTGGTGTCCTTTTTCTCCACCCTTATAACAAACTCCCATTCACTTCAAGCATTTACCAAGGTGATTCTTTCCACATTTATCACATATGGGAAAATCCTTCTTTTCCCTCTTCCCTTTATCCATCTTTCTCTCTTCCATCCTTTTCTTCTCTTGTTTCCCTTCAAATCCATAGGACTCAGAGAATTATTTTCTTAACTTATTAACACATGATACTATTTCTTCATATGTTGAGAATACATGGGAGACTATTTCCCTTCTAAATTTTGGATTAATACCATGAAAGATATGCTCATTCTTACTCTTTGGATCATACGTATTGCTGGAGTTCACATTCCTTCTACTGGGAACCATTTCTATACAATGGCATACACTGGGTCAGTTTATGAGTTGTAATGAATAATCCCAAACTTGTAAAATACCTAACATAAATTGAATAGTTTATGGGTAAAATCCATAAAAATATTTTCTCTGAGGAGTTATATACTCATAAATCCTTCAAAATTATTTGTAATGAAAATGAGAATTATCCTAAGCATATCCCCCGAGAGTGTCATAACCAAGAGTGCAACATGGCCCATTGTCGTGCACCAGTTCCCGTTCGAGTCTAGCTCAAAAAGGTGTTTTCGGATTTTACCCCTAGGTACATCTGTGCCAGAGCCACCTCTACCTGCTCATATCCTAACGTGGATGTAATTTCTTGGAAAACTCATAAAATATCTACATTACTAAAAATCCAGGAAGTTCTTCTATACTAATCCTTAAAGTCTATCTTAGGGTAATGTAATCAGATTTTATCTAAATCTAGTATCTAAGGTTAGTACTAAAACTCCTCTGATACCAACTGTAATGCCCCAACCCCAGTTACCCAGAGTCGGTGCATTATTTTAATACATTGGCATGATTACAAGGAATCATGTCACGAAAGACCGATCAGTTTAGCATTCTTGGAAAATAGATTGCATACATGGACATTACATTACACTTTCTAAAATATGATACAAAAAAAAGTTCTTTGAGAACGCCATTATTCCCATTATCTTAATCCTGCATATCAATCATAATACACTTCTTTGAATCCTGGGAAAATAAAACATAAGAAAGGGGTGATCTCAGATGCTCAGTAAGGGTAAATAATTTAGCAGAAGCTATAAATATTTAAGGCAAGATGTGTAATAAAAGCAACAGCCTTTTTAAACATAAAAATGAATATAATATGAAAAAAATAAATCAAACATTACCATATAAACATTCACATGGATATTCTAGTAGTCGAATAATCACATGTAATAACTAATTTCATAATGAGGGAATGCCTAACACCGGACATCATTACCACATAGTCAAGGCCTTGTGCCAAGACTAAAAATAAAATTTTTGTAAAGGCCTTGTGCCAAGACACTAGTTTGTCTCATGAGACATAATGATGCATCGATGATCTATAGCGGGATCCACCCGTCACTTAATAAGTCCACTACATTCCTCCTATGAAAAAGTGGAAAATAACACAAACATTCGTACTAAAACTAGCATATGAAATGTCAAAACATTAAACATAAACCATGAATGGTATAAAAATAGAACATACACAGTCAAACATATCATAACTCATTCAATACAATATGGAAGATTATATTATAATAAATCAACCTCAATAAAAAATAATATCTAGTAAAGGATGCTGACATAGTTAAAAATGATGAGTAAAACATTTTGAGAGAAATATACTTTTTTTAAAATCATTTAAAAGTCACAAATTTATAAAGGAATTAATTTAAAATAGATTTTTGAATCAAAGTGTCCCATACCACTTTGAAACTTTTGAAAAGAATTATCATTTCAAAACATTCATGTCTATATAAATAAATCCTTAAAATCATTTTGAAAACATGGACATTAATTAAAAAGATTTAGAAAGATTAATCATTAAAACATTTAAAATTCTGATATTGATAAATATTACACTTCCAAAATCCTTAAAATATTCATTTTGAAATCATTTTTATGAAAAATTTACATGGATGATAAAAATGTCCCAATAAATACTTACACATAAACAATCTCGGATAATAATGAGATTGAGGAATTAACCCTTACCTTGCACTTTCTTTTAGTCAAGGGTAAATTTAACCTCCTGTATGAAGATCAGAGTATGTTATTAAATTATACCAGAACCATATTAATATTTATGATATCATACATGATTTATTTATGACTTTATACTACCCATTTAAAAATAATTTCCATGTTAAATTAGCATTTTGGGTAATAATCACTTTCTTTATCGTACGTGTTTTATCTTGTTACTCTTGATTGTATCACTTAGATCAAGATTTAAATACTTAAATAGTATAAAACATGATTTATATATATCATATATTTTTATAATTTAAATATTTATAATATACATATATATTAAATAAAAAATACCATTTATGGAGACGGTAGTACATACGTACGCATAAACGATGTTTCTGTTTTCATATCGTATTGAACGGAACTAAGTGAATAAGATATATGTAAGTACACACACACATATATAAATAAATAAATATATCTATCTCCAGTAGAATTATTATTTCATATATTACATACATATTAGTAATATATATTTTTATAATCATCGATGAATAGTGAACGTGGAAATGAATCTCATCGCGTCGTGGAGACGGTAATCCGTACGTACGCACGAGAAACAATATCATTTCTTTAAAAGTGTGGAATTGGATTGTATATTAATTTTATAGATACATTAGAATTTTATTTTCATTATTTATATACATATTAATCATCATTATATCTATCCAAATAACATAGTGTTGAATAACAAATTACACCACGGCGTGGAGACGGTAAGCCGTACGCACGCATGCATGGTGACATTATCATTCATAAGATGGATAGAATAATGAATATAGTTGTTCCATATTTATAATAACATCAAATTATATAGAATATACTGGATTTATTATTTTATAATGTAAACAAGAAAGAAAGAGTAAGTGGAAGAATAAGAGAACTTGAAAGAGGGTGGTGAAATCATTACCTCTTCTTCGGGTTCTTCCTTTTGATTTGATCAAAAGGGATCCTTAGGTTGGCTTCATGACCAAATTAAGTCATCTAGGATGAATTTAGGATAGTTGGGAGGATATTTGGGCAGGGTTTGGCCGAGCCAAAAGGCTTAGAAGGTGTGAATTAGAGTGAAGGGGGAGTTCCCTTTTATAAGAGGGGTGAGGGGCACCTTAGAAAAAACTTAAAATATTATTTTATAATAATATCATTTTCAGTTTCTAATGGCTTCATAATGTATTATTTAAAATATAAGGTGGGGATGGATCGATAAATACTCAAACAATAGGTTTTATAAAGGTTTGGGTCACCATATTATCCTTAACATTTAGATTTAACTCTTAGTTAAATAGTTTGACATTTACCATGTCTCTTTGTATTTTTATATTATATGTTTAATAAACTTACTATAAAATGATAATCTAACCCAAAGTTTTTCATTAATGTCATTTATATTATTATATAAGTCTTTTGGATGAAACTTAGATGTTTACGACTATTATATCAATTAATAATATAATATTTGTTTTAAAAACTATTTTATGTCAATTTTGACACTCTTTGGTATTTGTTTTTTGATAAAATAATAATAGATTTATTACTTAAAAAAAATACATTGAATCAATACTAAAATTTCATATTCACCAATAAAATTCGTGGATGTCATAAATTATTTTAAATTATATTTATTTTAATATTTATAATACCATTTATTTGATTCTTTCATTAATAAGGTAATTACCGCATCATCATTGTATCATTAATAAATTTAATTATTTAATCTCTAAAAATTATAAATAAAATACCATTATGTAGGAGGTATTTTTATATTTCTAATAAATATTTATAGTTGAATTTATCTTATTAATAACCTTATATTAAAAATGTTTTAGTTATTAAACATTGATTTTAACTCGTTTGACTCTTCTTTAAATAAAATAATAATAAATGTTTTAATATAATCCAAGTGGACCTAAAGGGTCATATTTTATTCCTAAGGTTGTTTTTGTTCAGATTAAACTTATCCAATAGAATTAGGACATGTGTTAAGGTAATAATAATATCATTTTTACCCTTAATTACCCTATTTACTTTTAACCGTGGTAAATAAAAGTAAAAAGTTACTATTCACCAAAAATTATTTTTATCTTATTGAACCAAATTTTACTACTTGATATTTACTGTGTTTCTTGGATTTTTTAAATTCAACTCACAGAAGCGGTAAAATTTAGTTTTATGTAAATTTGGAAATGCTCCTAGGAGGTGGGTAAAAGACAGTAAAAAGTTCAATAAAATTTGTATATATCTAAAATTATTATAAACCGACTTCAATGAATTACATTGAATTTATATAGGTATTATGTATCTATTTTGACCTAAAATAAATTTAATTAAAATAAATAATTATTTAAATAAAAAGTCGATTTTAACCAATAACTCAGTGTTTTTCACTATTCGTCAAAAATTGAAAGTTTTCAGAAAAATATCAAAAAAATCACCCTAATCTAATTTTGATATTCCAAATTAAAAAATGAATTCTATTTTACCAATTTCAAAATATAGAAGTTTCATTAATTAATTTAAAATTAATTCTCGTTGTCAAAACGAAGAATCGTATTTTTAAGAAATAATAAATATCAAAAGATTGACACGTGTTTATGTCCAATTTCAAAGTGAAATTACTTACAATTACAATCATTGGATTAAATGGTAAAAATATAATCTAATTATACTTCCAAACCATTAAAATGTATAATTAAACACTATAAATTATTTTGATTAAAAAATTTGTTTTCATTTAAAATATAGTATTTTTCACTATTCACCCAAATATGAAAGTTATCAGAAAAACACCAAAAATTTGTTGAAACTAAATTATTATGTCCCTATTCTAAAGAAAAAGATTATTTTGTCAAATTGAATATATAAAAGTTTCAAATATTGGATTTAAAAAGGGTTCTCCATTAAAAGGCGGTAAAATTGCATTTTTTGAAAAAAAAATACTTCTTTTATCTGAAAAAAATTTATTTGTTCTTACATTATGTCTATGAAACTCATAATATGGATTCTAAAATTATAAAAATTATATAAAGTTAAAAATTTAGTTAATACTATTCATAACCTCTTTTGATCGGCTAGTTTGGTAAGTCATGGTGCGCTTGAACTCAGTGTTGCGTGTAGTGAAAGTTATTGAATTACTTTAAAGAAATAACATACTATAAAATCTTAGGGGTGTTACATCCATGCTGCATGAAGGTAAAATGCATAGAATCTTAGTCCTTGTCACATGACATTAAACTACATGACATCATTTGTACAACTAATATTTTCTCTATTTTGACATTAGAAGCTTCTATAAGCAAACATCATTGACATCATCACTACTCCTTAGTAGTACTTGAGTCCCTCTTTCTCCTATGTTTGAGTCAGATCTACATATAGACCTTGTTTCAAGAACTACGTATGTCTTGATTCTCATTTTCCAATAAGATATGCAGAGACGCCTAAATTTCTAATTTTGGGCCTAGACACAATCACATAATCTTATAATTTTCTTTTCTTCTTATGTATATGAATCAGATCTATGCAGAGTGTTTCTTTAAGATATATGATTTGGTCTTTATACCATTTTATGTCTTCAGATTTACCATTCTCCTAGAATGTGTCAAAATCCACCATTCTTCATGTCAAACTCGATTAGCGTGAGGAATGGCTGTTTAAATAACTACCTACGGCTTGGTTCTCATTTATTTGAGATACGTAGAGATTCCTAGATCTCCATTCTTGGGCCCAGAAATGATAAAAAAACCCTTTATTTCTTGTATAAGAATCAAATCTGCATAGGGAATTTTTTAATAACTATGTATGACTTAATTGTTTCCCCAGGAAAAAACATAGTGACACTTGGGTTTTGTCCCTTAGTCTGGTTACAATATGTATTTCCTTTCATATCAGCTCATTGTTGTCCTTACCGCACGATGTTAAACTGCATGCAAATTTAACACCCTATTCTTCACCCATGTCACCAAGATATTATAGAAGAAACCTTTACTACACCTTGTTTCTCACATCGAGAATAGCTCAAGTGGGCTTAGGAATTGGGTAAAAGGATTATTTATATAAATAAGGTATCTCAATTTATTATGGTGTTATTAATGTCTTCATTGCATGACTTAAAACTACACAGTATAATGTCCTCATTGCATGAATTTAAATTTCACATCATAATATTAATTTATAGGAAACAAAGAAAGTATCTATTTTACATATGAGTCAGATCTATGTAAATAACATTTAACTCATGGCCAATATTGGTTAAAATATTTTTCATATGTATTGGGCATAACCCCCTTCCATATTTCACACTCTTAATCTTGAATATTTTCAGATCCTCATAATCTTTCTTATGGTTTCTGGTGACAAAGTTTCTAATACCCAAGAGCTATTTTTCCTGACTGTGCAGAACGCGCCATTATGTGGCCTTACATAAGTTGCCTACATAACAGGCCTATCAGTCAAAAGATTCCACTATTTGGATATGAAGCATATGCCCTAGTTAGCCCTACATAAGATATCCCCCATAATGAGTTTTTTCAAGTAATGGTAACTTCGTTCTTGGTTATAGTATCTTTTTCCCCTTTAATCTTTGATGACAATATACAAGAATCTATATTTTAAAATAGTCATTAAAATATACTTGTCCCATTATCTTTCTCACAATCTGAAAGTCTTCAGGACCATGGTTTACACATTTCCCTCACCATGTGTTCAATACAATATAAAATAAATTTGAAATCACTTGGCCACATATTATATATTGTTTCCATTTCTGGTCCAAGTTGTGTGACCTAAAAGTAAAGACACCATACCTCTTACGTTTAGGTCAGAACTTCGTAAAAGTCACATTCCTCTGATTCTTTGGACATCTTGGGTGAAACTACCCTCTCTATATTCAGGTACCTTTCTCCATAAAGCAAAATCTATGATTCAAAAAATCTAAATCCCCATAAACTTTCTTCAACTTTTAGAAATAGAACGTCAAACTTATGAGATCGCTTTTGTCTGACTATGAAGCATTCCCCTTAAGAGGCCTTGCATATGTTTCCTACATAATAGGCCTATCAGTCAAAAGATGCCACTATTTGGATATGCACCATATGCCCTAGTTTTCCCTGCATAAGACAACCCCCATAATGGGTTTTTCAAATAATGGTAACTTCGTTATTAGAAGAGACTTCTTCTAATGATTTTATCCCATTTCCCATATCATTCTTTAGTTCTAGAAATTCTCAAATCGCAGTTTACCATTTTCCATTCTATACCTGAACATGATAGTATATTTCCAAACAAATTATCAATAAATTGGGAGAACCTCATACCTTTGGTCAGAGATAAATACATTAAATTAAAGCCACCCAATGTCCTCACTACATGACTTAAAAACTACAGAGTACAATGTCCTCCCTGCATGACTTAAAACTACACAGTACAATTTCCTTACTGCATGACTTAAAACTGCACAGTACTATGTCATCACTACATGACTTAAAACTGCACAGTACCAATGTCCTCACTGCATTACTTAAAACTGCACAATATAATATTATAAATTCCCCTTTCTGATAAATTTTAACCTTTAATCATACAACAAATTTTTATAGAAATGGTTTTCTTATTCATGACTTATGTGGGTATAAAATATCCCCTTTTTCATTCTTAAAATTCTTTTCCTTGAAAAAACCACCTACTATGGTCTTGAGTCACCCAAATATTATTTTCCCTTATCTATCAACAAAGAAATGTTAAACTTCAAAGATCTCTTTTGATTGACTATGTAGTATGTGCTCCTTAGTGGCCTTGCATAAGTTTCCTACATAACAGTCTTGTCAGTCAAAAGATTCCACTATTTGGCTATGTAGCATATGCCCCAGTCATCCCTATATAACACAACCCCCATAACAGGTTTTTCAAATAATGGTAATTTCATTCTTTGAAAAGACACCCTTTATGTTAAGAGAGGTTTAAAATTTGGTAACCATAAAAATCGTGGCTCAAGATTTCCCGTGGAAATAGTTAAATAATATTAAATAAATTCTTAGCCACATAGTTTTGTTTGGGATCTAATTTAAAATTTATGGTCAATGATATTCGAATTTAAATAGTATCCCTTTATATTCCAACATGCATGACTCTAAACTGTCAACAACAAATGACTTGGTATTTATTATATTGAGAACCCGCGAAGGGAAATCTAAATAAAAGTTGAGTCCCAGCTCACTAAACATGAAATTTTTATTGTTTAGGTAATATTGAGCAATAAAAAGTCAAGAGATATAATTTTTGTGGGGTTGTCCATATAACCCTAGAAAAAAAATTATGCTTACTAACCCCAATGGCCTAGGTAAAACAAAAGCAATTAGAGAAAGTGAAAACATAAATGATTAAAGACAAAATAATTTTCATTTAGGGAGAAAATTTTCATAAAGGAGCATCCACAAATTGGAGCCTCTATCTTGGAAATTACAAAAGGATTTCTATGTAATTCCTCATTTGTTTGACAGCCACTTGAGCCCCATCAACTACTTGTTGAAGTTTGTCTATCTGACCAGCCTCGCTCTCTTCAGCATAATGATGTGCTTCTCTAGCATCTGCGATGGATTTTTCACCATCCTTTTGGACTTCTCATAATGAGATATGCAGCTGGTCAAGCTCCCCTGTAATGATATCTAACTCTTCATGAAGTCGTAGTTTATTAATAGTCTTTTCATTAATTATTTTCTTTAGTCCCTTCAACTTTACATTATGATTAGCCTCATCTTGGGACATTGATGCTTGGAACTCTTCAATATTGATTGGTAGTTTGGATTTTGTCAACTCCTGTCGAAGCTTTTTCTCTTGCTCCATCCTTCGGATAATATCTTTCACCGCGGTATGAATTTCACGATATTCAAAACCGCCAAATCATAGCATGATAAAAAGAGATGAAAGTCAGGGAATTCTTGAAGGCAGTTCCTCAAGGGACATCTCAGATATTATATTCCAAAATGTTTTTCCATGATTTGTGATGAGCAAGATGAAGAGCCTTCTGCAGTTCTGGGTCTGATTCAGAATCATTGTCATAAGGACGGGTATATTATGGGATTAATGTACTTAAAGAAGTGCCATGTTCTGTTCCTTCTTGAACAATGGTTTCTCCACCTTCGAATGTTGTTTGGTCTAGTGAAGAGGCTTCACCTCTAGACCTAGCCATTGAAGTTGATAGCCCTATATGGTAAACCAAGAATTATGGTTATGATTAGATTCAAGAGATAACAAAAGTGAATGCAATCACAATATTAGTATCTCTCACCTAACAATAGGTCAGTAGCTTGAGAATAATCCTCCCCAATGTTCTTAATTTCAGCATTTTTTTTGATTTCTCTAGATGAGGAGTGCTATCTATAATATGCTCAGGATTTTCAGAGTGAATCTCAGGAAGACCTGCTATCTCAAGATCCACCTGATCCAATGTCTCCACAATGGTGGGGTTGATGTTAATATCAACACTTCCTTCAAGTACCATAGTAGTAGCAGTTTATTTAGATGGAACTACATATTTCAATCAACCATGGTTAGCAGTTTAATCATAAGAAGATTAACAGAACGAATAACGAGAACTCATGCCCAGTTGATTCTACACAAGGAACTCCAAAATCTTCTAAATCATTTGATATATTAACATTTTCTAATAGTTCATCAAAAGAAATTCCAATGTTCATCATTTCATCCAATGATATACCAGATCCCATGTTAGTCTCACCCATGAGATCACTTGGTGTGTCTTCTTCACAACCTTCATTCGACAACCTTTGACCCTGAGTAGCTTCTTACGCAATAATTGTAGGGTCAACGTTAGTTGTTTCTAGATGTTTTGGTGCATGTTATTAACCTAAAGGTATCACATAATGAAAGTAATAAATTGTTTCATTTGATGATTTATGAAGTATTATTGATTTACCATAAGATTACTCTCCTCTGATAGAGGGAATCACAATAGTGCTGGGAACGGATGTTGGTTCCTTTGGCTTCAATTCCTCTTCAGGAACCACTAGATTTGCGGGAATTTGTGTCTTCTAAACAACAAATTCTATTGCTCCTTGAATCTTATCAGTAGTTTATTTAAAAGAATAAACAGAAGAAGCCCTTGTAATATTAAAAAATTTAAACATGAATAAAGACTAAAATTCATGATTATTAATGAGACTTACCACTGCTAAGAAATCTCTTAACTATGGTCTTGTTTATTCTGTGCTTTTTCTTATTCAATTTTTTGGGAGGACTTGCATCATCATCTATAAAGAAAGGTATCAGAGATTCTAGTACCCTCTCTATTTCCTCCTCCATGGCCAATTGGCCTAGATATATTTCTACTGATTCACAGGGATACCCAATACCTCCAAGAGCAGTGCCTCCAGGGATATACTGTGGTGAAGGAACTTCAGTTGTTTTTCCTTTACCCAACTGTAATTTAAGATGATATTTCTCCTAAGTAAAAATGTTTTCACTAAATTTCTCGTTGAAAAATGGAAGACAACGCAAGAGAAAAGAAAATTACATCATCGGGATCTACAAAGTCATGCCACTATTCATCTAATGAAGGATTGATCTCTTCCGTGGTACCACGATCTATCATTTCCTTTACCCTATTTGTGGTAGGAATTGATTCATCAGTGGCATATATGATAATTTACAGCCCTCGAATATAGGTCCTTACTTCATTGGGAGTATCCTTAAAAATAATGTTAGAATAAGCCCGCAAATCCCCTACTCCTAGAATATACACTCCTTCGCACAGATCCATCCACATGGTTTCAACATCATAGTTCAGATTATGCCATGTTTGAATAGCCGTCGGTCATATATATTCAAAATTTATGCCTAAGGGTTGTGAGGAGGATACTACAACCTTGGACATGAGTTTCTTCCTAGCACTCACAGTCACAGATGGAGGATTAAAAAATGGAACTTGTTGTTCTTCAGAATGATGGAAACCCGATCTCATTGATACGACTTTAGTAGGGATTGATGGAGTGGAACTCTTAATTCTAACAGGAGGGTTATATCTGTCACAAGGCCTCTTCGGTGATTTTGGAACATCGTCACCTCCACCCTCTAATTCTTGAAAGTTGGACCCTAATGATGAAGAATTATCTTCCAAACAACGAGGTTCCTTCCTGATACTTATATTTATCCCCACTCGAGGGAAGACATGATTTAATACCTCTTTAGGGTAAGATGCATCCCAGTTTTGAGCATACCAGATTGTCAATATACTTACCGCGTCAGCAACGGGTAAATTAAATATTGCCCCAGTCTTCTCTGCAGATGTCAACAACCATAATTGTCAGGAAACCAGTGTGTGGTTCTCTAATATAACATGAATGTGAGGGGATACATTATTCTGTTGTAGAAATTTGAATTGATGCACAAATATATAAGTATCATAGGCCTCACATATGATTTCTACGTCGATTATGGTGTCCAACACACCATCTCTTCAAGACATAGTATATGCCATCAATTCCAAACTGGCAGTACCATCATAAAAAAATCTCCCCGTAGGCAGATTCCCATAAGGAAAGAAATGGAATTCCTTATTCATTCTCATTATATACTTTATGCCATAATCATTCAAGGAAAAGGGTGAAATACCATAAAAGGCCTGAACATATGGTCAGAAAGAACTTCCAAAAACTAGTACTCCACTTTGTACAACATAAGTTCTAAATTGAGTATCAATCCATCCCCACAACACTTGGAATAGTCCCACTATTCTAAAGGGAGACTTACCTTTGTAAACATGAATCAAACTCCTATGAATCTTGGCCAAAACAAAAGTAGTGAACCCTACCATCCTTTTCTCTACCAGCTTAGCTTCAATAACAAAGGTTCCTGGCCTCATGCCTCCTTTGGAATCTCAGACTGGTAATAAATACACACTGATCCACATGGCTAAAAAACCTTCTAGACGTGTCTTTGCAGGAATTTTTGGGTTGATTTCATATCCCCATTTTTCAAATTCTCCTTTCTCTAATGTTGGCCAAAAGGTATCTAGAGTGCCTCTCTTATCTTCCCTTGGACATCTAGTCAGACAGGTTTAAGTGGGACCCTTTTCCTTCTTCTTTACCAAAAATATTTCCATCCATTCCTTCAGATGAATATCCCTCCTGTGTGAGTTTTTCCAGTTATTGAATTCTTGAGTTTTTTTAAATATTTTCATCAACTCAAAAAAAAATATGGTGTCTTCTCTGAGTCATTCCATGTCACCTAGGGAGGAATAAACTCATCATACATATCTCCAAGGATTGGAGCTCTAGAAATCTTGTAAACATCTCACAAGCTGATACCTACCTCTCAATGTGTTAAATGGAATGAATTAGTCTCTGGGATCCATCGAATTAATAATTATGGCACAAAATCATCAAATCTATACACGTAGGTTTTCCTAACCCAGATAGACTCATAAATCCCAACGATTCTAAAATCATCTATAAATTATAAACATGTATTTCACACCCAATATACCCACATCCATGTGGGTTTTACACATCCTCTTGGGTGGAAGTCCCAACTTTTCTTTCAAACCATGGACTGATCTGTCTGATAATCTCGAAAGATGGTTGAATAGCAATGTGGCTACAGCTCGGGTGTGTGTGCCTTCAAATCTGGAGCACAGGGAATATGATGCATAATATGAGATTTCTCTACTGTACCAACATTAGAAAATGAGCCCCCAATAGAAATATTGTCCTATGAGAAGTTGGTATAATCTTGAAACCAATAATGTGGGACATAATTCTTTGAATTTGGAATATTATCATCCTGAAAATGGCCATAACTATACAAAGGCATATAGGTTCTTTGAGGAAAGTTGAAATGATACTTATTCAAATATTTTTATAAATATGGAAGGGTGGTTTCGAAAATGTCAAAATATTAATAAACAATGAAATTCAACATGTCATTAATCCTCTTGCTAGAATTCTCATCAGCAGTTCCAGTTCTTTTGGGAGCCACTGAACCTGCAAAAAAAGATAGAGATCATCTTTTAAATGTAAGTTCATTTTTGGTGTTTTAAAAAAAATGGAAAAGTCTTTAAGGCATGAAAGTTTACAACTTGGCATGAAAGTATAAGTCGGTGTGCAATTACAGAGCCCCCTTATAGTGCATAGCTAAAAAACGTACATAAGAAGTGCAATGAAAAAGAATCTCCTGAATAAAAGAATACTTGCGCACCAAGTGCTGAAAATTTGGAATTTTTGAGAATTTTCATGGAAGTGAAGCTGGTATGTATAAGTGACATGTGTCACCCTGTGCGCCAGAAATCTTATGCGTTGAAAACATGCGCGCCCAAGTCCACTTGAGCTCCAACACTTGCGAACCCCAGTGCTCTTTTCTTTCTCCATTCCCCATTTCCTTCATTTCTTTACCTCAGTATAGGACCCTCTTTTCATTTTTGGATCCAATTCTGAGGGGGGGCATTTGTTGAAACTAGATTCAGTCAAAGAGTCTAAAAATCATGATGAAGGGAATCCATTAGAAAGAAAATAGAGAATACATAAAGAAAAGTCAAAGATTTTCAAAGGCATAGGTTTTTGGCCTCCTTAGATTAGCCAAAACTCATTTTGCATGTAGCCTACTTACGTGCCCCTATATGTCATGCATCCCAATTATGCACCACCATGCTGGAGACGAATGAAAGTATAATTTATTGGATAAGTCATAAAGGTGTCTCCCTAGTCTAGACAAAACAGTGTCGGCGTGTAAGGTACTTGCGTTCCCCAATTTGTCACGCAAGTCACTTGTGTGCCAAACTTATTTCACCCATAGTCATTTACTTTCCTATAAATAGACCCTTGGGGACCCCATTTGTACGAATGAATTTCCCTAAAGCCCAATTGCTGCTCTGGTCACCCTAGTACTTCGCCCCAGTTTTCCAAAATGTTTAAGGAAGTTCTTCAACACCTTGAGTAGTGGATTTAAGGGAGGATCATTGGACTTAATTCCTTTTAGTGTTTGAAAACCATAACACTTGCACACCTAAAGCGCCCAACCTCCCCAAGTCAGAAATACTTGCGCGCTGCCCATTCCTCTCAAAATAACTTGAGCACCCCACTTCTTAGATCAGTTGTGAATACTCTTGAAGGCTTGATAGAGGTCTCTCCCAAGTATTACCATACAGGTTGTTCATCACCTTAGTGAACATCAGGTCGCCCAAGCCTACTTGCACGCCCATATTTACGCACCCTTCTCTACTTGGGCACCCCTCTTTGATTCAATTCATTTATTCACTCTCTTCAGTCTACTAGCCATCAATCCTTATTCAAATCCATTCATGTCATGGATTCTTCTTCCATGGATCCCTTTTCTGAAAGGGATTCTATTGAGACATCCACCAAAACCTCATGACTTACCAAACCTTTGGGAAAGGAAAATCAGCGTGTCTCCTATTTGGGTTTTTATATCCACAGTCAAAGGTTCCCCACATTTGTTTCACAATGGGTTTAGGCTTCATGGAGTGTCTGTGGGTTTTTATATCCACAATCATAGAGACCTTTCTCCCAAAAAAGTGTTGGGGAGTTCCCCGTTTGAAGGAGGGTTGGGTCATGGCCCCTCCCTTCTCGAAGACATGACCCGGAACCTCAGGTCTCTAGTAGGGGAAGATATGGTTTATACATAATTTTCCTTTAAAAAATAAAGGAGAAGTCTCCCTCCCCTAAGAGGATTAATTTTAGGGCAACCATCTTGGCATAAGCCCCTAGGTTTTCTTGCAGGAGGTGGTATCATTACTCCTCATCTATTCTTCAGTGCCAAATACCAAAGGGGAGATGGGCACAGGGACTCTTGTTACCCTTTCCCTCTCTCATTGCACTTTTTCACCACAGGCAACCATCCTGGTGTAAGCCCCTAACCTTCATCCCTTCCTCCTTATATTGGACCCTTGTCCAATGTAAATAGAACAGAGGGAAGGCTTGTCACCTCGCCCTCTTCCACCAGTGGAGGAGGAAAAATTTTAAAGTGTGAATGCCTTTGTCAAATATTTGACATACTCTGGATTCTCACATAGATAATGAATCACGTGGGCTTAGAGATTTTTCATGGTCATAACATTTTCACAATTGAAGGAACTACAAGAACTCTGATTCTTGTTCAAACCAGGATATATAAGAATCCTTTTTTAAGGGCCCAAGCTCACTAGACATCCTCTTCATAAATACAACCCTAATTCCTTTAATATGGGAATCCTCCTTATGAATAAGCCCCAAATTAAACCCCAAATCATCAAGGAATCCTTTTTAAGAAGTAATCCCAAACTCATCTCTCTCAAAGAACAATACTCTCTTATGAGACTTATCGAACTACATGGGCTTTGATTCCCATCCATATGGGATACGTAGGAATCCTCCTTGAGGTTCAAACCCAAAAATCCAAATCAACTTTGTTCTCATTGGGCCTTATTCCCAACAGGGTCTAATCTTACTTGGAAACCCATATCCTTTCCAAGTTCCTTGGGATTCTTTAACATAAGTCCCACACCAAACATTGACTAAGCATATTCCACTTAGAGGTCCATACCACATGTAATTAAACTTTACGGCTAGGTCCTTATCACATGACTTTAAAAGGTATGATGTGTCCCATTCAGTGGCACCGAACTACGAGGGTTCTAATAACTTTTACAAGGATACGTTGGTAGCCCATTCATGGGCATGATCCCAAGATCAAATCAAACCTTCATCTCCTTGGATGACAAAAAATTCCAAAGTTCCCCACTGAGTGGCATAAAAAAACAGTATCATCACAATGATGATTAAACTAATCTCTAAGCAGTATATTAGATGATACCATTGACGGAAAACCTAGAATACATGAAAATACTTCCATTAATGAATAACCTTGAATTCATACCGATGATTCTATATTTTACACATGTTAATAAGTGATTTTAAATTCCAAGGGAAACTTATGTTATGCTTGGTTAATTAATAAGGATTCATGAAAATATCTTAAATTTACAAAGAGAGTCCCAGAGTAGACAATAATTCCCCCCAAAAGGGTGTGATGAGTCAGACCTCCCATCCTCTCGACCAATGCACGTTCTTAAGTATCATAAAGTTCAAACTTAACAAACACCTAACTTTGTAAAGAAGGCCCCCTTTGGATGAAGAACTATTGGAAGTTTTCAGTTCCATAAATAAATCCAATGGAAACCGCCTGGAAAGAGTGATTCTTAAAAATATAATACACATTTCAAGGTACATCGAAACAAGGTCACATATCGATATATAATTATATATGATTTTTTTCAATGAAAATTATTATTTTGTTGTTTTTTATGATCTACGACTTTATTTTGGGGGTTTGAATGTTGAAAAATCATTTATTTCAGGTTCACCATATTTTAACGGCTTCCAACGGGTTTTTTGTGGAGTTAAAAACACTCAATGGTTCCCTCATTTATAATGTTTCATGAATATACTTTCCAAAGGTAGGTGGTCATTAGGAAATGGCTCCAATGACTCTTAGGGACTCATGTTGTTTGATAGGATGAGAGGTTGGGCTCATCACACCCTTTTGGGGTGAATTACTGCATACTTCAAGACTCTATTAAAGATTTAATACATGTTTGTGAACACTTTATTAATTCTAAAATATGACATGGGTCACCCTTGAATTAACAATCATTTATTATCATATATGGATTTTATAATCATCTGTTTGTATATGAGGTTATTCATCGAAGGATAATTTTGTATGCATATAAGGTTCTCCATATATGGTACCCTTTTTTAGAAATATTAGAGAATCTTTTTTCTGTTTATTATTATGATACTAGTTTTAAGACATGTAGTGGGGAACTCTAGAATTTATTTCCACATAGGGAGACATAAGTTGTTTTGATGTTGGGATCATTCCCATGAAATGGGATTTCTATGTATCCTTGTGAAAGGAATAAAAACAAACATAGTTTAGTTCCACTTAATGGGATATATAATACCTTTTAAGGTTGCGTGATGAGGACCAAACTATTTAGTTTAATGTCCTATGAAAAGGATGACTAGGTAAAAGGATCCCAACCAAAGTTTGGTGTGGGACTTATACTGAAGTGACCTAGGGAACCTGGAAGGGATGTGGGCTCCCATATTTGATGTGACCCTATTAGTAATGTGACTTAAAGGAAATTAGGGTTTATTTGGGGTGAGGGGTTTAGACATCAAGGATGGAGGCCCTCTTAAAGTTGCTGTCTAAGAGGATAAGTCCCTTTGTGATGATGATAAAATAGTTGAGGATTATATCGAATATGAGGCCCATTTGAGTGGGGCCACGATGAATGTCTTAAATAATAGAGATTTAGAGGTTTGTTTAGGTCTTACACCTATGAGGATGACCATTTACTGGATATATTGATTTGAGGACCCACGCCTATAGATTCCCTATGAAGGAAGGTGAGAGGAAAATTAGAAAAGGGATTCTATACCAAGAAATGTATCTAATCATGTAGATGTTATGATCATAACTATCCTCTAAGACCATGTGACTCATACTCCGTGTGAGAAACAAGAGGATGTGGAATATTTGGAAAACTGAATAGTATCCTTCATCCATTGGTGTATAAGGGTGGGGCTATGTGAAAATAAGAAAGGGCTTTGATGTGCTTGTCTCCATTCACTTTTTGTAAAGAGGATAGTCACATCAGAATACCCATCCAGTTACGGTCTATAAGAAAGTAGAGGGACTTACTCCAGGAAGGGATCCATATCTCCTAGTTCTAGGTATGAGAGTAGGATAATCCAATAACCCTCAAAGGGAAAATAAAGCATGATACCCCTTCTTACTATCTGAAATGGGAGGTCCCTAGTCACATAGATGATAAGAGGAGGGAAAAGACATAGACCTTGTGTCTGAGGCCCAGAGGTCCATGAAATTTCCCCTAGGTTTGAGTTCCTTTTGAATAAATGAATGCATAACTACACACACCTTGGGGACCCTAACCATAGGGTAAGACAAGTTCAAGAAACCTCTGACTGAAGGAATTTATAACAGAATGGAAGAAACATTTATGTGTCTATCATCATGGTTGCGCAAGTTTGGAGGCTTTAGTGGAGGATTTTTCTTGGTCCCCCTTAGATGGGAGTCCTATGGTAGGAGGTTTACTACCACTGGTCACATGAATAGAGGGATCAAAGGAGTATCATGTAGGTGAGCCCTAGGTGAGAAGAAGTGGTCTTGCGTAGGTGGAAGCTGGGTACAAGCTAAATAGGTTTTGCATAGAGTAAGGATTAGGAGGATCAGAAGTGGTTCACATTGGGTAGGCATGTTCAAGAAAGAAATGACTTCTAGATGACAGAAAACTTTGGAAACAACACTTTTGTGAGGTCTTGCATTAGGGTCCAAGGGTTTCCTCAGGTGTCCCTATAGGGGCATCACATAGGTCCTGAGGTTAAGAGGGGACCTTCATGCTAGTTAGTACCTGATTAGAGGGGAGTGTCTCCTCACATTAGTGAATTGTATTAAAAACACTAGAGGTACATTAAAATAACTACCCCCATTAATTCACTCTTCTATATAGTTTTGGAGAACTATCTGGGTGGTTTTGAAGTTCCAGACAAAGCACTAGGGTAATCAGAGCTTCGAGACATCTACAGGTTTTTTCTTCGTGTGAAACATGAGGAGGATTTAGACTCATGGTGATTTAGTTTGGTTAGGCCTTGCACAAAGGAGGATGAACAAATTTATAGAACCATGAGGAGTATCTCAACTCATGGTGATTTGGAATTAGAGGTGGGTTTGTATGTGTCACAGCCCAAAACATCCTTGTCCAGACCCAAAAAGTCCATGGTACGACTATTTATCTTTAATGGCGGTGAGTGATGGTAGTGAAGGGACCAGGCCAAAATCTCGGTATCATAACTCAACATTGATCCCAAGTGGGTGTGCGTGGGTGCATCTCCCGTGGTATATACTAGAGTATACAAAGGGTCACCTAAGTGGTGTGACATGGGAGAAGTTTCACCCAAGTATGGGTCACTAAATCATGGGTCACCCATGTATAAGTGGCATTTGGTACAAGTCACCCAGGTGTGGGTTGCCCGAGTGTGGGTCACCGAAGTGTGAGTGGGTAAAGGAGTTGTGCGACCAGAGATCTTACCCTACTTCACTGTTAGGGATTTCATCCGTCCTATTCAAATTATAGGTGGATGGGTTTATTTATACACTGTTGAAGGAACTGTGTTAATAGACTTGCATGAACAGGCTTGCACGAAGTGGATTTTTAGAAAAGGGGATGCACAAATGGCTTTCACAAGGTACTTGCACAACTTCTCAAATTTTACCAAATTCTAAGACCCATAAATTTTAATTCGTAAGTCTGTTTGAGATGTAAGACTATTCAAATCAAAGATTGTGAGGTGAAAGACACTCTCATATTGGCTTCTGATATGAAAACATTCTATGAAGACACTAAATATTTTATCTTGAGGCATGAACACCTTTTTATCAGTGCATTTCAGGAATCCGAAGCCTACTCTTGGAGGGGGTTATTATCTCCATTATTCCATTAGATTGGACAATGATTTTAAGGAATCCTTATACCTCATTGTGGAGTAGTATTTTGGAACATGGAAATCCAATCTGATCTTTCTGGCATGAAGATATATCACTAATAAAACTTGACATGCATTGTCTAAGTGAGGATCAAATCATTATTTCTATGGAAAAGTTAATGGAATATATTTTTTGATGTCAACAATGGGTAATTATTATTAAATACTTCCTTAAGCTTCCACATCTCTTCCTCCAACTTGGGATTCCTCCAGATCACTTTCACCAGTCGAGTATTTTGATTTTACAATACTTGATCTATAATTTTATGAACAATTTGGCCTTTACTTGTACTCCATATATGATGAGTAAATTCATTGGGGTTTTCATGTTCTTCCTCAATAGTGATACATGAATGATTTAATGTACATAAGAAAAATTATGTTTCATATCCAAATGATAAGACACAACTCAAATTATTTCTAAATTTTCAAAAGGCCAATTTTAACTTGGACTTAACATATCCTCCTTACCAAATTTGATAACTCCTTTACATGTAGATAACATCAAGAATCTGTGTTCCCCTATATGAGACTCCAATTCCTTAAATTATATACAATTATTGTAATATTATTTAAGTTATCTTGATATATTTTTGGATATATCATACTTTATTAGTTATTACCCCTTATAGTCCTAGACTAATATGAACCATTTCCTTCATTTAATTTCATTATATCATAAAATGTCATCTTTTTATATACAGAACTCTATATAGTTATATTTTTATATTAGAGTGAATTTTTTATATGTAATTTATACCAATGGAAGATACTTGGCCCAAGTTCCCTGAAGTTGGGAAGTTGAGTTATCATAACCATAACATGTACTCTACTATTTAGATCTTATTTTTATATTTATATTAGTTTTAGGATGATAATAAGTTCTAAAATATACCTCTTTGTTCAAATATTTATAAACAATCCTCTAAAATTTTGAAATGAAGTGATGATCATGATTAGATACAATTAATTGATGTGCTCCATAAAGACTTAAAAATTCATTAATATACATTTATATAAATCACTCAAGGGGTATATTCTCCTTTCTTCCCTGGAAATGTCTAGACATTATAAGGTGATCCATGATAACCCATATTGCATCATTCCATTTAGATGTATTTGGGAGTCTAGTAACAAATCCCAAATTAGTATATAAAGAATTTTTATAACACCGTTTTAAAGTTGTCTCATAGTCATAACTTTTTGGCATACCAAGAATCTTGAAAAAAAGTTATTAATTTCCTAATTCATGTCATCCCACCAGAATATTTCTCACAAATCCCCATAAATCGTGGTGTGTATATAGAAATTTGATCTCTGAGCTTTATTTAGAAATTCCTTCTTCAACTTAGGTTCTAATGGTACACATAATCTCTTTCCAAACATCAAAACTACATCATCATATTTTTTTTAATTTTGTATCTTATATATATATATAATATTATTTTATCAAATATTTTCATATTGTATGGATTTATTTACCTTCTCCGATAATTATGGTTGGAATGTTAATTGAAAAATAAATAATTATTCCCCTTATAATTATGTATAAATATACTAAATCTATTAATATTGGATCCCTGTCCATCCTTATCATGGATATAATTCCATGATACTCCCTACTCAATACATCACTACCTTTTTCACTTTTATAGGGTGGTAGTGTATTGAAAAATCATAGTTCTTAAGTAGTTTTATCCTTTTATTTTATCTCATGTTGCTCTATTTAAATGTTAATATATATATATATATAACTATTTTTATCCAAATATATATTTCATATTTTTCAACATATATACAGTTTCCACATATCTTCAAGGTAAATAATACTACTTACAACTCTATACCATGTTTTGGATAATTTTATTCATGGGTATTCAATTGTCATGATATATAAAAAACAACTCTATCATTTTTTATAAAGATCAAACCTCGAACTTTCTTTGATTCATTATTACATATAATAATTTTTTTTCACCTATCCGTAAAGTTAATGACAGTGTTTTTATTAACCACTTCTTTTGTTCCTCAAAAAATTCTACAAATTCTTGTAACCATGTTAATTTAGTACTTTAAATTTCAAAATGGTTAATGGGTTAATTAATTGAGAAAAAAATTTCAAAAAATAAATGATAATAATTAGCTAAGACATGGAAAATATGTATTTGATTTATATTCATTAGTGCTAGAATTTTTTTTATAATGTTAGATTTGGAGGGGTTGTTACATCCTAGGAGATTATGTGGCTATGAAAAGAAACTTATTAAAGACAAAATTAACACATACTAAATTTCTAATATAACTCCTTTGTATGGTTCTCTAGTATTGATCCCATGGATAATACTACTTTATTTATTTTCAACACATGTTATGAGATTAAATATATATATATATAATATAATAACTTTAAGTGGTTGATAATTGAAATTCCCCTTAGGATCAGTGCAGACACTTGAGAGGGGAGTGAATCAGGTGTTGCTGATATTTTCCCAAATTCCAAATTCTCTTGGAAAATTTTATCCATTTTAGAATTTAACATCTATTTTTTGTTAGTACATATGGATATTTTTTAGTTTAACCAAGTAATAATTAAACACAAGTATATAAGTGAAGTAGATAAAAGGAACAAGGTATATTCACAGGGTTCAACTTAAAGGCACACTCCTTATCATGGTTGGTTATTCACACCAATCATGGTTTCTACACCATAATAAATCACTCACTAAAATGATTGGTGTTTCAAACACTTTTATAAAGTCTCACCATGTATACAATTTCTTATTTCCCATAGGAATTCCTATTTTTAGCTTCACACTAGTCTTCCTCAATAGTTTCTCACTATACTCAGAGCTTCTCACTATGTTATCCTTACATACCTTGAGTCACACATGTTCCATAGAGTTCCACTATATATGTAAAGACCACTACCCCAGTATCCCCTAGTTAGTGGTTACATTATTAAATTGGAACTCGATACAAATGATTACATCCCAAAGGACCTAATAGTTTAGTAGTCGTGGTAAACTAGATACATACACATAAATTTGAAAACAGAAAATAGAAAAAAAAATATGTTCTTTGAGATCATCTTTATCTCTTCTAGTATGTACCTAAATATCAATCATAATGCATTTTCTATAACCCCAGGTAAAGTAAACATAATAAAGGGTTGAGATTTAATGCTCAGTAAGGGTATGAAAACAATTAAAGTTATCAGAATGCATAATAAATAATCAAAATGGAAGGTAAAATAACAAAAACACATGCCATTTAATCAAAAAAATAAACATGAAGAATAATATGGAAATAATAAATTATGGTCAAATAATGCCATATAAATAATATCATGAGCTAGAAACGCATCCATGGATATCATAACAAATAAAATAATCACATAGACATCAATAAATGAATTTGTAATGATGGAATTAATTATGATGAACATCTGAAACGTACCATAAAGGACTTGTTCAAAGAAATATGAAATATTGTTGAGTACTTATTCCAATACATCTATATAAATGGGTAATTCCTTGGCCAAAACCCAATATAGTTTGTCTCATGAGACCTACTGATGCATCAATGGTCTATAGCAGGTCCCACCCATCACAAACTTATTCTAATATATTCCTCATATGAAATAAGAGAAACATAATCAACATAAAAATTAGTATTGAAAAACTAGCATATTTTTTAAATAATTTCCCTAATAAATAAACACAATCAACAAAAATTATTATTGGAAAAGTATCATGAAAAGTTTAATACATTCCTCAATCAATAAACATAATCATAAACCATCCTGAGTACTATGGAGAATGGTATAACCATAGTACATACCATTCAAAATGATCATAAACCATCCATAGAAATAAGAACGAAAACATAATTACAACATATTCCCAATGTTTCATAAGTAAAATGAGGGTTTTTTGTTTGTGAATATAAATACCATAAAAAATCCATTAAAAATATTCTTGAGATAAATACCCTTTTCACTATGAAAATCACATTTTAAAAAAAATAAACATTTCTATTGAATTAATATTTTTTTAAAAATAATAACCTCGTAAAATTGTAAAGGAAGATTCAAAGTAATGAGTGGTCATGATGGTTGGAAATTTCTATTCATGTTGATTATTTTTAAATAAATATTACTTTCAAATTTTTGTAAGAAAAGAGAAGAAAGAAGCTCATTTGGAAAATAATAGGAAGATTAATTTTAAAACATTTTTGTAAAAATAAAATAATAATTAAAAATTAATTTAAACAATAATATTATAATATTAAAAATATTCTTTAAAACATTTTTAAAAATATTTATTTTAAAGAAAACAAATTCTTGATCGATGAGGGGAATATTATTGAATATTATTAAAAACATTTTATCAATAATTGTAAGTACCATGGAGAGGAAAATGGTACTATTACTTGAAAAATTAATTAACAAATAGAGGATAAAAAAATATATTAGGTTTAAGATAGAAATTTCAAACAATTCCCTTAATCTAGACTTAAATATAAAAAATAATGAATTATGATGAGATTGTGAAATAAACCCTTACCACTTTGGTAAATTTTGAATCATAAGCCCCATGAAATAAATAAAAATAAAATAAAACTTTAAATAATGTAAATATAAAATTATTAATTATGTAACATACCAAATGGGTATTATATACACCGCATAAAATAAATACGTTGTGAATATGACATAAGTCTCATGAAAGTAAAAGTGAGATGAGAAACCCTCACCTCAAGTCCGATTTCCTTAATACATGTTCGAACCTCATGTATAATAAATTTAGACTTATTATAAATCTATTAAATAACCATAATAATATTTATCATACCATATATTATTTATTTATAGTATTTTATGACCCGTTTATTAACAATTTTTTGTTAAGATAACTGTTTTAGGTGATAATTGCTTCATTTTTCATATATGTTTTGGTTCAGTATTTTCATTACTTTTACTTTTATCAAGTTTAAATCATAACCAAAATGTTAAAAATGATATAAATATCATATATAATAATTATATATGTATTTTTTAATAGTATATAAAATTTATATATGATAAAAATAATTACATCGTTCATGGATATAGTAGGTCACACGTACACATGAATATTGTTTCTATTTTTCCAATAGATGGAATGAAAAAAAGGTAAGTAATGTTTCAAATTTATATAACCATTATTATATAAAATATTTCATTTATATTCAATAAATATATCTTTACTACAATCCATTTTAAAATAAAATGAAAAAAATTTCACATTGCTATGTAGAGGCGGTAGTCCACACGTATACACAAGAGACATTGTTATTTTCCAATGGATTGGAAGATAAGGAGGTATTTGCGATATTATATTTAAATAACTATTTTAATTTTATAAATATCATATACATATGTTAAATCCATCATTATATCCATCCATGAGGGGTAGTTATGGAAAATGAATTACATCGGTTCACAAGGAGTTAGTTTTCCGTACACACGGTCGAAGGTTTCCTCTGCCATTTCACGGAAGAAGACATGGATACAAGTTATTAAATAAATATAATAAAATATAATTATATATTATATACTGGAGTTATTATATTTGAATTATTAGAACGTTAATGAAGCTGGTAAGAGAATAATTAAAAAGAAAGATCATGGTCAAAACAATTACCTTCGCTTAGAGAAACCTCCTTTGGATATCTTATTAAGGACCCCAGGGTGTTGGATCGAATATGTAGATGTATATGTATATTATATGGAACAATACAAGAGGGGGGGGGGTGAATTTTATTTTTAAAAACTTTGTGTTTAAACACTTAAGAGATTAGTTTAAAAGAACTTAAACTAATACAATTCAAACAACCACAATTGTATTTAATATAAAGGTATGATGTAATGTAATACTATTAGAAAAGTAAAGTAATTGTATTCAAGATGAATAAAATAATCAGAGTAATACGAGTGTGAAGGATTCTACAATAAAGCGTATAGAATCTATTAATACAAATTTTAATTAAGACAATTTCAATTGAAAGTGTAAAGAAGAAAGGAAACAATACAAATTCGTTTCTAATACAAACAGCAGCGGAAAAGTAAAAGAATTACATTTCTTTTTATCCCAAAGGGAAGGGTTATCCTTTCACCTAGGATAAGAGGTCTGTCTTACCACCACCTTGGTAAGCCCTCAATACGATGATCAGTTCGTCTGTCTGCCTATCCCCAGTAGCCCTCGATACGATGATCGGAACGTCTGTCTGCCTATCCCCGGAAGCCCTCGATTTTGTACGTAATCGACACCTCTGTCTTTCAATTACTTGAAAGCCCTCAATACGATGATCGGACGCACAAAGCACAAAGCATGAGATAAGTCACAATGTCTCTCTCTAGAACTTGATAGAAGCAAAGCATCACAGTTATATAACCATCGTCCTTTCTCAGATTCAAATGATCTCCTATTTATAGGCCTCAGGTTGCAACGGTCACATTTCCTCCAACGGTCATATTTCTCCGAAAAACTCAGAGGGACTTGGACACGTGACATTATAACGGTCACATTGAAACAGAAATCACAACATCGTTTTGATTAGTTTGTAACTAACTCAATGACATCGTATTGGTTAAAACAAAAGACATATGAAGATGATGACCAAGAGTATGATTAATATGAAACATGTGTTTTTTGACTAAGTACCAAAACAAGCAAGTAATGAAAGTATGAGTATTATAAGTAATACAAAATGTAATGTATTGATACGATACAAAGTAAGATACACAAAAGTGAGTACGATTGACAGAGTTAGTACGATACGATTGACAGAGTCAGTACGATGAAATTGACAGAGTCAGTACGATACGATTGACAGAGTCAGTACGATACGATTGACAGAGTCAGTATGATACGATTGACAGAGTCAGTACGATATGATTGACAGAGTTAGTACTATACAATTGACAGAGTCAGTCTGATACAAGATAAAAGACATTTGTGATTTCTAAAACATGATATAGAAGTCAAAGGAAAACTTTTGACTCAACAATCTCCCCCTTTTTGGAAAGAAAAAAACACAAAGTAAAGACAACAAGAAAAAATTATCTCCCCCTGAGTTATTGGAAACTCTTATAAATATGAATTTGAATACATCTAACTCCCCCTTAGGTGTATACTTTCCTAAATATTATATTCACATATTTTCCTTGGTTTTGAAGTATTTGATTAAAACATTCTCCCTTTGTAAACATTCTCCCCCTTTATAAAAAATTCTCCCCCTTTGTGATTTACAAAAAGAATGGGGTAACCTTGGGTTGCCTGAAAGAGTTAGATAAAAGAGGTGTAAGACAAAAGAAAAGATATCATAAAAGTCATCACAAAATAGACAGGTTTCATTAGAAAAGAAAAACAAATACAATAGTCATTTGTTTTCTCTTTCCTTTTCCTTCTTTATCAGCTCATGAAGAACAACTTTCATCTTTTTTATTTCTTTCTTGTCTTCAGAGATTGAATCACCCTGAGATCTGAGAAGGTCTTGTTGGTCGGCAAAAAGTTGATCTTGATTTCTGATAGTCTCCTCCTGGTCTCTGATTACTTACTCAGGGGTATCAATTCTGTCTTGTAGATTCTTGTTATCTTTGGATAACACAGAATTTTGTTTCTTCAACAAAACCATTTCATCTTTGAAAGATGAAACCTTTGAGAATTCAGACTGAAAAGCATTCATTCTCTCTTGAAATTCTTTCACTGAAGGAATATCAGCTCCATGAGTTACCTGATTCAGCCTTTCAATAGTTTCTTTTTCAAGCTTGTTAAAGGCAATAGCAAGATCATTTGACAACCTCCTTATATCTTCAATTACTATCTCATGGTCATTTACTGAGCTTTCTGCTTTATATGACCACTTGGTCATCCTGTTGAAAGCCTTCTTATGAGCATCCAATGTTTCAGATAGAACCTTCAAATCAGCTTCAACTGACAAAACTTTCTTTCTCAATTCTCTTACAGAACCAATTTTTTTTTCCTGATTGTCAGTAATAAAATCAATTTTCCCTTCCAGCCTGGGAAAGTAAGGAATAGTCATTTCAACCATTCTTAAAACATGAACAATGTAATCACTTCTCTTGATAGATATTGTTTGTTCTGAATCAGTGTCTTCATCGTACGAAAGCAGTTCATTTGATCGGCTTGAGTCAACAACTGGTTGTTTTCCTTTTGCTTTTTCTTTCTCCCTTATTTATTCTTCTACTTTGTCACTGATGACAATAACTTTTTTAGTATGAGAGGATTGAGAACCTTTCTTTGCTTGAGGGGGTGTTTTATCTGGGGTTTTAGAAGTTTCAATAGGTACTTGATCGGCATGAGGAACTTGTTGAATACCTTCAATCTGCTTTTGAACCGATTCTTCTCTACTCTTTTTCTAACTTTGAAGGAATTCTAAAAGAAAATCTCCTTCCTCTTCTTCAACTTCTTCTATTTCTTGCAACATTTGCTTTTCGTTTTCTTTCTATGGAAGACTCTGTACAATTGGTTCTTGATGTATTTCCTCTATTAGTTGAGCACTATCATCCTCAACAATTCTGAGTACTTTAGAGATATCAAAGTCTTGAACCTTTCTTTTCAAAATAGACTTTTTTTTCTTTTCATCTTGAAGGGTTTCCTCTACCCTTATTCTTTCTGAAAAATATTCAGCTGGGTCAAGATCGAACTTTGGATCACCTTCCTTTCCTTGTTGTCTTTCTTTTCTCCACTTGGCCACAACCTCCTTGTTGTACTTTGGTTTCTTCTTTGGCTTTGAACTGGTTTAGGGATTTGACTTTTGAGGAACACCAATAGAAGGATTGTCTTTGGCTGGCATAGGTGCTGATTGATTCTGAGCCGATTCTGCTTCTAAACCTCTTATAAAAAGTTTTGAATTTGGATCAAAACAAACATTCAACTTCTTCAAAGTACTTTTGCTAATCCAGGTTGGCTTCAAATCTATCAGATTTCCTTTCAAAGGAATATTAAAAAACTTCATACTCTCGAGAATGAATTTTGTAAGAATAGCTGGATACATAATCATTTGGGACTTAATTCCTCTTGACTTAAAATTCTTGATAGTTTCAAAAACATATCCCATGAGATTCACTTTTCTCATATTTACAAGATAGTCAAGCATAAAAACATCAGAAACTTTCAGAGTTTCTCTATCCCCTTTCCTTGGGATAAGAAAACCTTGCATCCAAAGAGTCACAAATCTATTGTCTGGAGAAAGATGAGCTACTTTTGTCTTTTCTTCATTTATTATAAATAGAGACTTTTCAGCATTCTATTTGTTAAACGTACCAACTTCCTCTGGTAGTTTATGAGATGGACAGAAAGAGTCACCTTCTATCAGAACATTCAGAAAATGAGCTGCTTGACTCACAGACATAGAAATATTTCTATCATACAAAACAAATTTGTTAGTCATATTTTTAGCAAATGATAAGGTTTTATAAAACTGAGTGACTTCATCAAAAAGAACTGGATCTTGAGATACTGGTTTTTCAACACATAGATGTTCTCAGCCTTGAAACAAAATGATTCTTCTGATTGTAGAATCGTACGAATCAAAAAAGCCCCAAGAAACTAACCTTTCTCTGAAAAATTATTTCTCTGTAAAAGTCTTTGAAGACATTTCGGCGGGAGTATTAGTTGAGGATTGAGACATATAGGTGAAGACGCTTGAAAGATCGTACGATGACTTAAATCGGTGGAGCAGATCTTCGCCACAAAATCTGAAAAACCAATGTGGGTTTGGGGAGGGGGGGGGGGGGTGCTATTTATAGGCTTCAAAAAGGGTGATCGTTGATCTTCTATGGTTGAGATTAGAAGAAATAAGATAAACAGATAGGATTAAAAAAATGAATTTTTTTTAAACAAATGAAGTATGTACCTGCCGGAGATCGTAAGGTAATTGTTGGTTTTAGATAGTATTAAAGATAAAAACACAAGCGTACGAAGTAAAAGAAAAAAATAAACTATCATACCTATGAAAAAAAAATTCTTTTCCATTAACTGATGAGAGGATGAAAAACAATCTTGTTACCATGAACTGACAAGCCGATGGAAAACAAAGTCATTACCATTAACTGACGAGCCGATGGAAAACAATCTTGTTACCATGAACTGACAAGTCGATGGAAAACAAAGTTGTTACCATTAAATGACGAGCCGATGGAAAACAATCTTGTTACCATGAACTGACAAGCCGATGGAAAAAAAGTCGTTACCATTAACTGACGAGCCGATGGAAAACAATCTTGTTACCATGAACTGACGAGCCGATGGAAAAAAAATTCATTACCATGATCGGAAGAGCCGATGGAAAAGAAATTCATTACCATGATCGGACATGTCGATGGAAAATAAATTCATTACCATGATCAGACGTGCCGATGGAAAAGAAATTCATTACCATGATCGGACGTGCCGATGGAAAAGAAATTCATTACCATGATCAGACGTGCCGATGGAAAATAAATTCATTAACATGATCAGTTGTGCCGATGGAAAAGAAATTCATTACCATGATCGGACGTGCTGATGGAAAACAGGTAAATAATACAATAAAACTGTCAATACAATAAACAGAAAATTAAATGATACGATAAAACTGTCAATACGATAAATAGAAAAGCAAATGATATGATAAAACTGTCAATACGATAAATAGAAAAACAAAAAAACACATACCAGGAGAGTAAATAATTTAAGATCATAAGATAAAAAGAAACATAGTAAGAAATGTTCTCCCCCTTTCTAAGAGGAGTTTGTTTAATGTTAGGAGAAATATAAAAACAAGAAGTAGATATGAATGATTATTTTAATGTAATCATTCCTAGCTTCTGTTTTATAAACTCAAATCTATCAGAAGGTAATGGTTTTGTGAAAATGTCAGCAAGTTGTTCTTGCATTCCGATGAATTGTAAAATAATATCTCTTTTTTGTGTGTGATCCCTAAGAAAGTGATGCCTAACATTTATGTGTTTTTCACGAGAGTGATGTGCTGGGTTCTTACTAAGAGCTATGACACTAGTATTATCACATAGAATTTTGGTTTTTGAAAAACTCAAACCATAGTCAGTGAGTGTCTGTTGCATCCACAACACTTGGGCACAACAAAGTTCAGCTGCTGCATATTCAGCTTCAGCAGTGGAAAGTGCTACTGAGTGTTGTTTCTTGCATGACCAAGAAACCGGAGAATCTCTTAAGAAATGAAATGTTCCAGATGTACTTTTTCTATCCATTCTACAACCACCAAAGTCAGCATCTGAAAAACTTTTTTTTAAAAAATCATTTCCCAAAGAGTAAAAAAGTCCTAAATTCTTAGTACCTTTCAAATACCGAAAGATTCTATTTACGACTTTTAAATGAGACTCTTTTGGATTAGATTGATATCTTGCACATAAGCATACAGAAAACATTAAGTCTGGTCGACTAGCTTTCAAGTATTGCAAACTCTCTATCACACCTCTAAAGATTGTTTGATCTACTGGTTTCCCAGTTTCATCAAGATCAAGTGTATTTGAGGTACCAATTGGAGTGCTAATACTTTTAGTTTTATCATATCCATACTTTTTGATTAAGTCTTTAATATACTTATGTTGAGATATATATGTCCCTTCTGGTTTTTGAGAAATTTGAAAACCTAAAAATATTGTTCACCCACCCATCATACTCATTTCAAACTCAGATTTCATTAAATTAGAAAAAGATTTAGTTAAAGATTGCTGAGTTGATCCAAATATGATGTCATCAACATAAATTTGAACAATTAAAACATTTTTATTTTCCATTTTTATAAAAAGGGTTGGATCTGCTGTACCTTTTGTATAATTGTTTTGTAAAAGAAATCATGTAGGTATATCATACCATGCTCTAGGGGCTTGTTTAAGACCATATAGGGCTTTGGTAAGTTTAAAAACATGATTAGGATGTTTTGGATCTAGAAAACCAGGAGGTTGTTCGACAAAAACTTCTTCTTGAACAAAACCATTTAGAAAAGCACATTTAACATCCATTTGAAATAGTTTGAAGTTAAAGTATGTTGCAAAGTCTAATAGAATACGAATAGATTCAATTATAGCTACCGGAGAATATGTTTCTTCATAGTCTATTCCTTCTTATTGATTATAGCCTTTAGCAACAAGTCTTGCTTTATTTTGTACAATGATTCCATTTTCATCGCATTTGTTTCTGAAAACCCATTTTACTCCAATTACTGTTGTTTCTTTAGGTCTTTCAACTAATGTCCAGACTTGATTCCTCTCGAATTCATTTAGTTCATCTTGCATTGCTTTGATCCAATCTTCATCACCTAAGGCCTCACATGGACTTTTAGGTTCAAATTGGGAAAGAAAATCAAGATGTTCAATTTCATTTATTAAGTAATTTCTGGTCCTTACAGGTTGATTTACATCACTAATGATATTATCAATAGGATGATTCCTAAGAAACAATTGATTTGGATTTTGAAAAACCTGTTCATCAACATATGGTAGAAATTCTTCTGTGGTAAATGTTTCAGAAGTATCTTCTTGAACATTTTCTTTATCAGAAGGATCTTCTAACAAAGGTTGATAATCAGTTTTTGAAAACACATATGAGGATGTAGGTTGGAATGATTTAAAAACAAAAGGATCAGATTCATCAAATTTTACATGTACTATTTCCTCAACAGTACAAGTGTTTTTATTGAAAACTCTATAAGCCTTAGAAGTTGTGGAGTAACCTAGAAAGATTCCTTCATCAGATTTTGGTGAGAATTTGTGTAGATTATCTTTTGTATTCATAATGAATACTTTTCACCCAAAAACATTGAAGTATGAAACTTTAGGTTTTCGGCCAGTCCATAACTCATAAGGTGTTTTATTAAGAAAAGGTCTGGTTAAAACACGATATATAGTATAACATGCAGTACTAACAGCTTCAGCCCAGAAGCGCTTAGCAATTGAGTACTCACTCAACATGGATCTAGTCATTTCCTGAAGAATACAATTTCGTCTTTCAACAACACCATTTTTCTGAGGAGTTCTTGGAGCTGAAAAATTGCGAGTAATACCTTTCTTACTACAAAAAATTTCAAATTCAGAATTTTGAAATTCACCACCATGATCACTATGAATAGTTATCAATGGTGGGTTTTTTCTCATTTTTAACTTGGGCTCTAAAAGTTTTGAAATAGGAAAAGGCTTCATATTTCTTTGTTATAAAATAGACCCATGTGAATCTAGTAAAGTCATCAACTAAAAAAATACATAGTATTTGCCTCCAATGCTTCCAGTTTGTGAAGGACCAAAAAGATCCATGTGCACTAGCTATAATTCATTAGAAGTTGAAACTTCATTTATTGATTTAAAGCTAGTTTTATGTTTCTTTCCAAATTGACAAGGATCACAGACTTTTGAAGAATCAAATCTAAGATCTGGTAGTCCCTTTACAAGTCTTTTCTTCGAGAGTTTACAATGGTTTCTTAGATTACAGTGTCCCAGTCTTCTATGACATAGCCATGAATGGTCTTCTATTGCACTTAAGCAGGGTAAATTTTGGATTCTAAGGTCTTCTAAGTTAATAGTGTATACATTCTCTTGCCTATGGTCAGATAGAATGAACTCATCCTTGGAATTGCGAACTAGACACTTATCATTTCTAAAATTCACAAGGTAAAATTCATCACATAATTGACTTATGCTGATTAGATTGTGCCTAAGACCTTTAACAAACAAAACATTTGATATAAGAACTTTTCCAAGAAAAACAATATTACCTATACCAACAATCTTTCCTTGAGCATTATCTCTGAAGGTAACCTTTCCTCTATTTTTTTTTATAATCTTTTCAAAGAGATCTTTTTTTCCGTTCATGTGTAGAGAACAACCAATATCCATGTACCAAATATTTTTGTTGGTATACTTCTCATTTTCCTGAAAAAGAAACAATTAGTTTTTTGGAATCCAAACTTGTTTGGATCCAGAAGTGTTAGATAAGATAATTTTAGGAATCCACATTTGTTTTAAAAAATGAGCTTTATGAAATCTTAAAGATTAAGTTTTATTAAGAGAAAACTCTCTTTTCCAGTGTCCACCACATTGACACTTAGAAAAATAAGGTGTTTTTGGTGGAAAAAAATAGTTATTACTAAAAACTAGTTTGGAAAAAGAATAACCATGTATAGAATGATTCCTCAAAGGTATAATTTGAGAATACATCTTGTCAAAGTTCTCCTTGCCAAGAGTAAAGTTTGACAAACATTTCTTTAAAGAGAAAATATCTGACTTTAGTTTTAAAACTATGTTTTTATCTTCCAAAACATTTGATTTTAAACTAGAGTTAGGCTCTAAAATATTTTTCTTAGAAATCACATTTTCTAGATCCTTAGAAAGTTTATCCTTATCAGATTTGGCTTTCTCAAGGGTTTTTAAAATACTTTCAAAATCAGAAGTTTTCTTATCAAGATCATTAGAAAGATCTGATACTTCTTTTGTTAAAACTGAAATTCTAGAATTTTCTTTATCAATCTTTTTCTTAAGTTTAGAATTTTCATTTTGAAGTAATTAAAAAATATAGATACTTCTTCAAAAGAAGGTAGTGTATCATCTTCTGATGACGAAGAATCATCATTTGAAGATTCATAATATTTATTATAAATATAATTTGCATTTAAAGAGACATTTGTAATAGCTTCATCATTATGTACCTTGGCCATAAGACAATGATCCTCAATTGGTAGTCTGGCTACAAGTCTAATATTTCTCTGTCCTGAGGACTTATATTCTGAAGAATTGTTTGAAGAATCACTACCACATGCACTCCAAGTATCATTTGCCTTCAAGAATTTATTTGTCTTATAATACTTTTTCTTATTTCTTTCAGAATGTTTCTCCTTTCTGTCTTTTCTCTTCAGTAAAGGACAATTAGTCCTTATATGTCCTACTTTCTCACATTCGTAACAAGTTACCTCTGAATCTTTCTTATCCTTCCAATATTTCTTTTTGAATCTGTATTGGAAGTCTTTATTTCCCACAATCTTGTTCATCCTTCGAGAAATATTGGTTAACTCATTATCTGAAAGATCACAATCACTTGAATCAGATATAACAACTTTCATGGATTTGGATCTTGTTATCCTTTCAGGTGTTTTAGCTTTAGATGTAAAAGCTACACTACCATTTCTATTATTCTTCTTGTTGAAATCAGCATCTCTTTTCATTATTTATTCATTCTATAAAAGAGTTCCAAATATTTCATCAAGAGTAATCTGGGAAACTTTTCTATTTTCATCAATAGCTATCCTTTTTTTGACTCCCATTCATTTGGAATTATATCTATAATCTTATCTACAATAGCTTCATCATCAATACATTTTTCCCCCATAGATTGTAAACCGTTGACAATTGTTATAAATCTTTGTTTCACTTTACATACTGGCTCTCCATAAGGAAAAATAAAACCATGATACTCTGATCGTGGCATTGCTCTTCTTGTTTCTATAACCTTGGATGTACCAAAATGTGTGACTTCCAATTTCTTCCAAATACAGTTGGCTGCTTCACAAGAAGATATCTGGCTATATATATTCCTGGTCATAAAACATAATAAAGTATTGCGTAACTTGTAATTCAGTTGATATTATTGCTTCTCTTGATTAGTGAAAGTACTGACTTCTTTGTCAGGAATGTTGTAACCTCCAGTAAGCATTATAAAATTTGCTACACCAGTATTGATCACAAACGTCTTCATTCGATCTCTCCAGTACTCATAATAATTCCCATCAATGATTGGTGGTCTAGAAGGACTTAGGTTATCAATTAACCCAATATTCATTCCTGCCACCTAATGAAACAAAAAATCTTTTCCACTCCACACGTTAGTGTAGTAAGTAGTTAAAATGAATGTTTGAAAGAAATAGAGAAAGTAATACTAATCAGTGAAAACCTCCTCTGATACCAATTGTTGGATCGAATATGTATATATATATGTATATTAAATGGAACAATACAAGTGGGGGGTGAATTGTATTTTTAAAAACTTTGTGTTTAAACACTTAAGATATTAGTTTAAAATAACTTCAACTAATACAATTCAAACAACCACAATTGTATTTCTTATAAAGGTATGATGTCATGTAATACTATTAAAAAAGTAAAGTAATTGTATTCAAGATGAATACAATAATTAGAGTAATACGAGTGTGAAGGATACTACCATAAATCGTATAGAATCTATTAATACAAATTGTAATAGAATAATTGTAATTAAGACAATTACAATTGAAAGTGTAAAGAAGAAAGGAAACAATACAAATTCCTTTCTAATACAAACAGCTGCGAAAAAGTAAAAGTATTACAATTATTTTTAACCCAAAGAGAAGGGTTATCCTTTCACCTATGATAAGAGTTCTGTCTTACCACCACCTTGGTAAGCCCTCGGTACGATGATCAGTTCGTCTGTCTGCCTATCCCCGACAGCCCTCGATACAATGATCGGAACGTCTGTCTGCCTATCCCCGGTAGCCCTCGATACGATGATCAAAACGTTTGTCTGCCTATCCCTGGAAGCCCTCGATTTCGTAGGTAATCGACACCTCTGTCTTTAAATTACTTGAAATCCCTCGATACGATGATCGGACGCACAAAGAACAAAGCATGAGAGAAGTCATAGTGTCTCTCCCTAGAACGTGATAGAAGCAAAGCATCACAGTTATATCACCTTCATCCTTTCTTGGATTCAAATGACCTCCTATTTATAGGCCTCAGGTTCCAACAGTCACATTTCCTCCAACGGTCATATTTCTCCGAAAAACTCGGAGGGACTTGGACACATGGCATTATAATGGTCACATTGAAACAGAAAGCACAACATTGTTTTGATTAGTTTGTAACTAACTCAACAACATCGTATTGGTTAAAACAAAAGATATATGAATATGATGACCAAGAGTACGATTAATATGAAACATGTGTTTTTTGACTAAGTACCAAAACAAGAAAGTAATGAAAGTATGAGTTTTATAAGTATTACTAAATGTAATGTATTGATACGATACAAAGTAAGATACACAAAAGTGAGTACGATTGATAGAGTTAGTACGATACGATTGACAGAGTCAGTACGATGCAATTGACAGAGTCAGTATGATACGATTGACAGAGTCAGTACGATACGATTGACAGAGTCAGTATGATACTATTGACAAAGTCAGTACGATACGATTGATAGAGTCAGTATGATACGATTGACAGAGTCAGTATGATACGATTGACATAGTTAGTATGATACAAGATAAAAGACATTTTTGATTTCCAAAACATGATATAGAAGTCAAAGTAAAACTTTTGACTCAACACAGGGTTGGTATTTTTGGAATAGAAAAAGGTCTATAATGTGTATAAGTATTTAGGGGAGTTATTTTGGTAGGGTTTGGTCGATAAATTTTTTTATGAGGTGTGAATAAGTGAAGGGATGAAGTTCCTTCTTATAATTGAGGAGTGACATTTTTTTTTGAGAATACCCAAAACTATTCGGTAATGGGATGTCACACTCATAGAAAATGCCTAAAAAATTTATAATTAAAGGACTGTGGGTATGATATGGTTGAAAAAAGTCCAATACAAATAAAAAAACATTTTTTTTAAAAAAAATTTCTTAACTTCTATGTTTTCTTACTTTTACTATTTCAGTTTTCACTACAGTAACTAGTCTTTTTATGTAGGTAGTTTATCACTTAAGACTAAACAATTGAGCCTAATTAGATAATTTTACCCCAATGGTTATAAATATGAAATAAAATTTATAAAATAAAAATCCTTTATGAGTGTAAAATTAATTTTAACATAGGCACACATAACGCACAAAACTCAGTTTTACCCTTTACTGTGGTAAGAAAGTTTATAGTGTTTAGGGGTTAATATAATTATTATAAAATTACCATTGGTCTATCAATGGAATATTATTGATACATTTTAAAATATAATAATAACTGGTAAATATATATGATTTTTGGGATTTTTAAATCATTTAAAATAATATTATTTATTATAAAATAATATTAATGTCAATTTTGACACTACTCATCTAATTTGATTTTAAAAACATCGAGATAAAATTAGAATTTGAACATATAATTTTCCAACCTATAAATCATGTTATATTTATCTACAAAATTAATGTAATATAATAATCCATTCAATTTATTTTACTTTTAATATTAATTTATTTTATTTTTCTATTAATTAAATAATTACTGTGTTGGATTTTCTATCACGACCCATCCCAGAGGGGCCCATTCCATGACTACCCCCAATCCCTCCTTTAATAGGCTAGGGGATAATGACTAGCACTGAGTAGGAATATCCTAAAATGGGAGGCATTTTCCTATGTACCTACACACACACACACATCTCTAACTAAAAAAATAATGAAATGTAAAACACTAAGTAAACAATGCATACTTAATACTAAGATATCAACAACAGAGTATGATATTAGAATACTGGAAAGTAAACATGGCTAGAAAACATTCTCACCCAAAAGAGTCTAGAAAAGTGAATGCACAAGTTCCTAAAACTCATCGGTAGAAAACCCTTCCTGAAGGGAAAGGTACTGTGACAGCTGTCTGAAGCCATAGGAGTAAACCTTGACTGTATGGTCTCTCAAAACAGCGCCTGGTCCTGGTCCACATAAGACTTCATCAAAGTATTGATCATCTACACAAACATGACACGTGCGGGAAAATACCTTGCATGGGTGAGTAAAAAAATACTTAGTAGGACACCCCAAAACTAAAATGAATACCAAAAAAAAGATAACACAATGAAGATAACACAAATAAGATATCACAAAAGGAATACATAGTCATATCACATAGGTATAAGTCTATTGAATTCATAATAGGATTATTAGATTTCATTCCTATAACATCATTCTTGATAAGATACCCAATCTCGATAAGACACTCAGTCTCGATAAGACACCCAATCCCGATAATACACCTAGTCTTGATAAGACACTCAGTCTTGAAAAGAAACCCATCCTCGACAAGAAACTTGTCTCTATAATTCACTTAGTCCTTCTAAGTCACTCAATCTCAATAAGACACATAGTCTCTATAACTCACAAAATCTCAAGTCGTAGCCAACCACAAGATTCTGTACGTAGCATGCTTTTTCTGGGAGAACCTACTCTTCAAACCATTAGGTTGTATGCATACTTCCAAAATAACCCACATATGATATCTCAAAAGAACCATCTTGTCTCAAGGGTCCCAATGCTACAAAAAATTCATCAAACAGACACACCGTTTGAATGTTATGGGCGTTTGAAGTTTAGAAGGGAGTCCACTAGCTCGTGGACCGACCGAGCTGTTGGTCCTCCGACCATGGAAATCCACCGCCCCAAGGTAGCTCGAGCTACCATGACTGCATGTTAGCTCTACCTACTATGGGTCATGGATGACTATGGCTCGGACCGACCACCCAGGTCCAATTTGATATGCTGGGTCAACCCAGCCCTCTAGGCCTGGCCCACTAAGGCTTGGCCCGAATCACTTTACCAGACTGACTAGATCAGGTCGTCCTAGTCCGCTCGCCCATGGCCCAGCCTACCTCAGCCCACTGGCCACTCCATCCCACTACTATGGACTACCTCTTATTGCCTGCTTCGCACTAGCCTAGCCCATTGGCTCCCCACATTGTATCGCCTCCGTGTCCTTGGATCCCACGCACTCCACGTCCGTCGATCATGGTTTTGCTAGCGCGAGGCTCCCATGAAGTCACCCTATCACATCCCATAACCACCACACCACACAACTCCTCCTTCCATGTCTGCTCCAGCCCACCCATCGACCGTGACTCCAACCACCTCCGTCTGCCGCCTCTAGCTACCTATGATCACCGTTGACCGCCTCCACCGCACACCCCCACACCCCCACTACCTCGCCTCACTAGACCGCCACACCGAACCCTAACCATTGGTCCCATTGGAGGACCATCAGGCAAAATTCGATGTCTATATTTTGAAATGGTTGTAGATTCAAGATTCTCGGACACCTATCTACACATATCCAGCCTTTGATGTGAAATTTCCTTGAATCTTGGGGTTTGATCATGCTCGGAACCACCCAAAAACATCGATCAATGACCGCTGGGTCAAATGGAGATGAATGTGATGAACAAAGAGAGAGAATAATATAATCAAAATTTTTAACATCATTGGCTAAGTATTATTTGCCAACGATCGAGATTGGGGAGTTTAAGTTAGAAAACCAAGAAAAAAACTCTCGATAACCCACAAAAAAATACCTCCTGCAGAAATGATTGAACTATATATCAGTATATTTTTGGATTTACCTAAGATCGTATGGAAATTTAGAACAGGGAAATGAAACCATGAAACAACCACCCTACCTCTAATTGGATCACTCACGGATGAAGGATCGTTGTTGTTGTCATCAGTGAAGTTCCTTAAAATTCGGATGTGTTGTTAATCATCGATCCATGACCTTCTAGTGTTTGTTGGAGAGATATTCATCTCCTTTACACATATAAATTCTAGGATTATTTCATAACCTTGAATTTCTTAAAAAGTCATATTAAATGAAAAACAAGCACTGCATCAAAAATAACTTTTTAATTATATTATTAATGATGTTTACATCCTTTTTGGGGTTTTCCACTGAAGACCTAAGGAATCAACGATGCCCTCATATTTCTAATTTAGGCACCCATTTAAGAGTTATTCCACTTTTTCCTGAAAACCACTCGCGCGCTTTATTGAAAACTGGAAAAAATTTCAATGAATTGTTCCGGGTACACTGGGACTCAGAACGACACACCATCTCAGTGCCTGGTCTTGAAATGTTTCCATATAACTTTTAAAAATAAAACTAGAAAAATAAGATTTATTACATTCTCCCCATAGTGGGAATTTACGTCCCCAAAAGCCAAAATAAGGTCTACTCAAACAAAAAGATTAGGGTTCTAAGTAGGAATTTGAGCCTCACACTCCCTAGTGGTCTTCTAGAGATTCGTATACTGCCACCAAATGTGCACTAAAGGAACCGATCACCCACAACAGATCCTCCCAACTTCTTCCAAAAACTATCATCCAGGCTCGCAACATGTCCTCAAGAACCCGAATGGTTCGCTCCGTATGGGGGTGAAATGTTGTGCTCAAGAGTAATTGAGTCCAAAACGCCTCCTAAAATAACTCCCAGAACTGGGATGTGAAGTGAGCACCATGATCTGATACTATTTTTTATGGAACTCTATGGAATTGAGCTATCTCTTACACATAGAGGCATCCCAAGATCTCTAATGAACTCTGATCTCAGATATCCAAGAAGCGGTCCAACTTGGTGAATCGATCAACGATCAGCTGGATGGTATCATTTCACATGGACATACATGGTAAAACCATCACAAATTCCATTGATGTCCCATACCTCTTCAATTCTATAACCTCAATGGGTTGATTCAACCCCACTGTAAATTGGTGCTCAACCTTTACTTGTTGACAGGTAAGGAAATGAGAAACGAACTCAACAACTTCCTTCTTCATACTTGACCACCAAAATTAACATCGGAGGTCCTGGTACATATTTTCCACACCTAGATGTACCACCAACGGGGATGTATAGAACTCCCTCATAACCTACTCTCACAAAGCCATGGGAACTACTATGCGCCCTATGAAAAGAAAAACATGCTCCCCCCCTCAGAAAATACATCGCGTTCTTGTCCTATGGATATCTGAGAATGTAAAGTCTCTCAGTCAGTTTCCCCAATTTGTGCCCCCCTAAATCGCCAAAAGGTTAAGGGGTGACAACCATCAACTAGAGGTAATTTGATCCATCTACATCCATGAAGGATATATATATAATGAGGCTAACTGCTTAAATGCCTCATTTAGCAACTGTGAACTCAATCTCTTGTTGAGAGAATATGACACCACATTCCCCTTCCAAGGAGTATAGACAATCTTGAATTCATAGTCCTAGAGTAACTCTAGTCATTGACTCTATCTCATGTTCAGATCATTCTGAGAGAAGATATACATGAGACTCTTGTGTTTAGAGTAGATGATAAATTTCTCGCTCATCAGGTTGTGCCTCCATATCTTAAATGTGAAGAATGCCACTACTAACTAAAGATCATGGGTTGTGTAGTTCTACTCGTGTGGTATCAACTATCATGAACCATAGGAAATAACCACTTTACTCTACATCAGGACACAACCAAACATGGTTCTTGATGAATTCTAGAACACCACATACTTAACACTCTCCTCTCACAATCTCAAGATAAAAGTTACCATCAAACTCTTCCTCAACTTCTTAAAACACTACTGGAGTATTTTTTTCCATATGAAGGGATTCACCTTCCATGTCAATTCTTTCATGGGTGTTTCCAATCTAGATAAGTCAGGTAAAAACCTCTGATACTATCCATCCAAACCAAGGAAACTCGGTACCTTTGTAACACTCTTGGGTGGATCCCAAGAAAGCACCACCTCAATCTTCGTTGGATCCACTACAAATATAACATTTTAAATGATGTGTCCCAGAAAATGGACCTCTCAAATCCATAACTGAAACTTTGAGAGCTTCCTATAAAGATGGTGCTCTTGGAGTGTGTCCAAGATCACCCTCAAGTGTCTCATGTGCTCCTCCTCAGATGTTGAGTACACTAGGATTCCATCAATGAAGGCCACAATGAATTGGTCTAAGTAAGGCTGAAAGATCCTATTCATGAGTACCATGAATGCTACTGGGGTGTTCTTCATGAAAAACAACATCACCAATTACTTATAGTGGCTTTATTGACATCTGAAGGCCATCTTTGGTATAACCTCATCCTGTACTCATAGCTTGTGATAACCAGATATGGGTTCAATCTTCAAGAACCATCATTCCACTTTCTAAAGGTCTAAGAGGCCATTGATCCTTGGTAGTGGATACTTATTCTTCATGGTCACCTAGTTTAGGCACCCGAAGTCCACACATAACCTCATGCTCCCTTCTACCTTCATGGAAAACAAAACTAGGGCTGCCCAGGGTGAAACATTGGGTCTCATGAAACCCTTCCCATGCAAGTCCTCCAACTATACCCTCAACTCACGAAGCTCTGCAAGAGGCATCCGATATGCAGGTGTAGATATCAGTTTTATCCTAGGGTATGGATCAATCTAGAAGTATACCTTCTTACGAGGAGGTAATCCTGGAACATCCTAAGGAAAGATTTCCTTGTACTCATCCACCAATACAGGAAACTTAGGACTCATATCATCCACTTCACTGAGGGTCAGGCTAGCCAACTGATGAGTGATCAACTTCACCATTCTATGTGTGAGTCCATCCAACACTGCCTACATTTTCTATTCACCAAAAAGTAAAACCTTGTCCCATCACTATGAACACACCACACTCTGTGCCTAAAATAGTCAATCTGAGAAAGAACTATGGATAACCATTCCATACCATGAATGACATTGTAAGGACTTGGCGATGCTACCAAGAGATACCAACTGAAACTCTCACCTCCAAGAGTAAGGTCACACTATCAACACCAATGTGTGATGATCGAATCTTCTTCTATAGGAGTCTCTAACCGTAAGTGTTTAGTCAAAGGTTCAATTGGAATCTACGAGTCTCAAACAAGATTTATGGTAAGAAAGTAATGATTAGTACCGATGTCTATCAAAACAAAAGATAAGGTATAATAGACATAGACTGTACCTCAAAACATTCATTGAGCCCCTAGATATGTATAGCCTTTAGCCTATAGTGAGAGAACTCCTCTCTAAAAAGGTTCTCAAACTCTATCCACGAAAGAGTCATCTCATCATAAGATCAGGTAACCAAACCCCACCATCGCCCTATTAAGTCGTATAAAAGGCTTGTTTCCAGAACCACCATATCATTTGTTAGTGTCCTGACTAAATGGAAAACTCAGGTCACCACCTCAAGCCATCCCTCATCCAACTATGTATCCGGCTTACCTGGAGACCTGAGGGATCTTTTTTGTTGAAACTCATGAAGCATGATCTGCCTGCACATCTCACTCGCTGGTACTATGGGTACCATATTCTACTCTACATGTAGAGGTATAGCTGGTGCACCACCTGAAGGCACTATCTCTAGTACAGATACATGTACTGATGTCTTGTCACCCGACAGATCATCCTCATGATCACATAGTGGAATCATGGATGGCTATCTACGCTGAAGAATCTTGAATTAAAATAATATGTACCACATTCATGTGAGTAAACCCGGTGAACTGACTCAAGACAGACACGATAACACACCCAAATACTATATGATGCATGTACCATTGTTTTACTTGCAACTAGTGTTCCCATGCACCGAGATGAAATGTAGGTGTCCAGAGTCCTTGTGTATGGATATTTCAGTTGTCGCACCAACACTAGAATCCCTGGTCTGAAAGACAAACTTGAATTAGTTAACATTGTTTCCCCAAACAAACCTCATAGAATCCCAATACTTAAGTAGAACCAACCCCCTTGATACCATTATGTCATGAACCATCCTAGAGGGGCACATTCCATGACTCCCCCAAGCCCACCTCCAATAGGCCAGTAGATGGTGACTAGGACCGAGTAGGCATATCTCACAAATGTGAGGCATTTTCCTAAGTACGTGTACCCACACACACATCTCCAAGCCAAAAATGATGAATTGTAAAACACTAATTAAACAATTCATGCATAATACTAAGATAAAACAATAGAGTATTATAGTGGAATAATAGAAATTAAAGAGGTCAACAATACAATCCCATCCAAAAGAGTCTGGAAAAGTGAATGCACAAGTTCCTAAAACTCATCCATAGAAATACCTTCCTAAAGGGAAAGGTACTAGGACAACTATATGAAGCTGCAGAATCACACCTAGACTGTGTGGTCTCGCTAAGAACTAACTAGTCCTAGTCCACCTAGGGATACATCAAAGTATTGATCTTATGCACAAGATACAACATGTGCGGATAAACCTCATGCATGGGTGAGTAAAACAATTATCAGTAGGACACACCAGAACCTCAATGGAATATCGCAAAGAAGATACAAAAATGAAGATACCACAAAGAAGATTCCAAAAAGGAATGGATAGTCAGCTCACACAAGTATAAGTTTATAGTACACATAACAATATTATGAGATGTAATTCCTAAAACATATAGTCTCGATAAGTCACCTAGTATCGATAAGACACACATTCTCGATAAGACAACTAGTCTCGATTAGACACCCATTCTTGATAAGATACTCAGCCTTGATAAGACACCCAGTCTAGATAAGACACTAAGTCTCACTAAGACATTCAATCTCATTAACACACTCAGCCTCTATAAGTCACTCAATCTCTCTAAGACACATGGTCTCGATAAGTCACGTAGTCTCAAGTCGCAAGCGGCCACAAGATTCCATATGAAGCATACTCATTCTGAGAGAACCTACTCCTCAATCCACTAGGTTGCATGCATAATTCCACAAAATCCCACTTAGGATATATCAAAAGGACAGTCTTGTCATGAGGGTCCTAAACGCTACAAATGATTCATCAAATGAACACATGATTTGAAATTTATAGGTGTTTGATGTTTTGAAGGGGGTCCACTAGCTCGTGGGCCAACCAGGCGGTCGGTCCACTAAACATGGTGGTCGATCGCCCAATCTAACCATGACTGAGATTCCATGATTGCACAACAACTCCACCTATTTTGGATCAAGGTCGACCGCCACAGTCGACCGTGGCCTGGTCTGGCTGCATGTGTCCAACTCAGGTCTGACCCAACCCGCCGGGTCTGATCTTGTTTGTCGGGTTGACCCGGACCGCTAAGCCAGACCTAATTTTCTAGTCAGAACTGCTCATCTGAGGCCCAGCCCGCCTCAGCCCTCTGGTCGTGCTGAACTGTTGATCCATCCCACCGTATTCAACCTGCTCCACTCAAGCCTAGCCTGATGTCCCTCTGTATTGTGCTGCCTCTATGTCTCCAACTCCCACAAACTTTGTGGCCACCATCCGTAGCTCTGCTGGCCCACAACTCTCATGTGGTCGTCCCATTATGTCCCATAGAAACTGCACCATGTTGTTCTTCCTGTCACGTCATCTTCAGCCTCTGCATCTAATGTGGCTGCAGCCACCTCCGGCCACTGCCTCCGTTCATCACTGACTGCCTCCACCGCACATTGTCGCCACCTCTCCTCAACAAACCTCCATACCAATTTTCCGTTATGTGGAACATCGGGCCATCTATAGTTTTCGAATTTCAAAATGGTTTTAGATAGGGGCTTCTGGGGTCCCAATCTACAGAGATCCGGACTCTAATGTCAAATCGCCTCGAATTCGGGGGTCCGATCATGCTTAGAACCACCTAGAAACGTAAATCCATGGTTGCAGGGTATAATGGAAATGAACTTGTAGAACGGTGGGAGATAAGTATAGAAGAGAACGTTTTAACATTGTTGGGAAATCATTCTTGGACAACAATCAAGATTGGGGAGTTCAGATTAGAAAACCCAGACAAAAACTCCTGATAACCTGCAACAACGATTGAACCACAGATCAATCTATTTGTAGATTGAACTGCATTTATTGTGGAAATTTAGAATGGGGAAAATAAACCAAGAAACAAATGCCCTACCTCAATTTAGATCAGTTATAGATGAAGGATCGTTGTCATTGTTTTCGGTAAAGTTCCATTAAATCCAGGTGCATTGTTAATCGTCGATCCATGATCTGCTGGTGTTCATTAGAGGGAGATTTGTCTCCTCGACTAAGAGTAATTCTAGGGTTATTTCATAACCCTGAATTCTTGACAAAGTCATATTAAAAGAAAAACCAATGCTACGTCAAAATTAACTTTTTAATTAAATTATTAATGGCATCTACATCCTTTTGTGTTTTTCCAATAAAGACCCACACCGACTAAAGTTAAGTCATTTCTAGGGTAAACCAACCATTTTGAACTCAATGGTGCCCTTATATTTTTGATCTGGGAAATAGTTTAAGATTTATTCCACCTTTTTAGGAAAATTACTCGCAAACATTATTAAAAACTGCACATTTTTCAAGGAATTTTTTTAGGCACACTGTGTCTTGGAATCGCACACCATCTTAGTGCATTTTCTTGGAATTTTCCCAATTAATTTATAAAAAAAATTAGAAAAATTTGAGTCATTGCAGTTTTTAATAAATTAAAGTAATTATATAATAAATAAAAATTAAAAATAAATTACCCCCATGAAATTAATTTCATTATTCTCTAAATTAAAATCAATATTCTTTCACATATTTATTTTTACATATAGGAAGACATAATTGAAATTTAAAAGCAAGGGGGTGATATTTTGACTTTTTATTTACTTAAATTATTATATTGGTCAATTTCATGGAAAAGTGTCCCATAAGCACATAAAATTAGACCCGAAGGTAATAAAAAACAAATTTTTTCTACCCAATAGAATTTAGAAAAGTATTTGGGCCATTTTTACCATTATTTTTTTAGTTTAACCCCGAATAAACTTTGTTTAACCTTAACCACAATAATTATTTTATACAATTTTTACTATTTATTATGACAAAAAATTAAGTTTAAATCATTATATAATGTTAATTATGATTATTAAAAAATATTTAATCCATTATAAAAATTTAATTTATATAATTAGTGGAATTTAATTTAAAATTAATCCCATAAACATGATGAAAATTTGGTTTTCAAAAGAAACGTTTCTATAAGTATTGAATGTTTTAATATCAAAAATCCAAATGAATTTGAATCCAATTAACTAAACTATTTTTATTATAACATAATTGAATTAATTACACTTTTAAAAAAATTATATAAAAATGTAACTTTTAAATTATTTAAACAAAAATACAATTTTTAATGAAAGCCAATATTTTTTCACTATTCATTGAAAAATTAATATTTTCATAATATTCTCAAAAATATACTTTGATATAATTTTAAAATTATGATTTCATAAATGAAGAATATTATTTAAAATAAATTTTTTAAAAGTGATAAAAAATAATTTTAAACTGTGCACAAATCATGAAGAAACATCCTTTCAAAAAAATACAGTTTTTTTGAAAACATTTTTTTTATAAATGATTATTATATTATTTATAATGAATATATGTCCATTTAATTTATTTTATACAAGTGTAAAAAAATATAATTTTCATAATTTGTTTATTCCTATTCATACCCACCAATTTAACGGCTTGGTTATATCAGCCAAAGTAAATAATAATATTTTAATAGTATATTGTGGTTTATTTAAACTCATTGTTGTAGGTAACACAAGCTATCAGAGAGGTTAAATTTAATGAAATATATTTTGAGGGTAATTTAATCTTGGTGTTTCTTTTCACATACATTGTTGAAAAACTGTTTTTCTTTTAAAATCTTAGGGTGTTACATTCTACCCCCTAAATAAATTGTGGCCTCATAATTCTATTTTTTTAATCATAGCTATAACCTTTTTTGAAAACCAATTTCATAAATAGGTTTAATAAAAATTCCCCATAAAATAGGGAAAATGAAATAATAAGTTAACCTATAATAGCACATAACTAGGTTTCCTTGTAGAAGAAAATTGGTGTAAATTAAAAATATGGATATAGAACAAAAGCCTATAAAATTATAGAGAGTGATAAAGATCATTAATCACAATAAAGTGAATAATCAAGAGAAATTCAATGACCAGAATACCATATATCTGTGGTGTGTTAAACTTCAATTTGATAAATTGGATATGAAGGTAATATGATAAATTTTTTTATTTAAATATCATTTTCATAGATTTAAGGAATTTCATTACCATTTAGACTAAGAACAAAAGGAAATATACTTAATTGAAAAGTATAATTTCATCCTTTAATCAATTTCCACACCAATATCATATTTTCCTCTTGCATACTTATATTTACAAGTTATCCAATAAAATAAAAATTTCAACTTGATCCATTCCATAAATATTTAACCTTAAGGTTCCTCTAAAATATTTCTGAAAAAATTCAATGTCCAAAAATTTAGAATAAAGGTCACTGAATTTCTAAAATACAATTAACATTAAACCGCCTAATGTAGCTCTTAATTTCACATACCAAATATGTCAATACATTGATTACTATAAAAATTATTGAGAACATACATGATTCCTCATAAAAAATTAGATTATAGAAAATATTCCATAAATCTAATAATGATGTAAAATCCATCAATGATAACAAAAAACACATTGTCAACAAATCAATAATCAGTTCCAAGGTCATCAATACAATCTAATTTATATTTTCTATATCAATATTTATCCAAACTAAACACCATTATCTCAACATCAGAAAAAAATTAAGGGTAATATTCCCTTAATCATGTTTTTTCCATAAAATACCACCTTTACATTAAATAAATTTTATAGGCCATAAATACCATTCAATATATTGTTTCAAATCCTTAATGAAAAAATACTAAGATATAATCCATTGATTTTTCGTGATTCTAATAACCAAAAAACCATTGATAATAATTCTTATACAAGAAAATTATTTGAAAAAAAAATACATAAACACATCAATCATTACACTCAATTCATACATTATTAACCCAGATTTATCATCTCATTCCTTAACACTTGTTTCCTTTCATATACCATTCACAGTTTCTTCATCATCAAGCATAAAACCTTTACTCATACAAAAGTTTTGATCCTTTTCTTTAACTTTATCCCTAGGATATATATTTTTATAATGCCCATAATTTTGACATTTAAAACATTCATACATTGATAATACATTAGGGAGACCAATATTTCTATCCATTCCATTAACTAAACTTTTCATTTCCCCAAAAAATTTCTCACTATGTTCCCATCTTCTCCACACATAAAACATATTATTTTTCCTTTAAGACATTCCCTTTAGTGATTCTTCTCACATTATTGACATATAGTAAACTGAGACTTATTTTTTCCATAGTCTCCACTACTTGAACACATAATGAAATCTATCCTTATCTTCTTTAGAGTTTCTGAGAGTTTGTTAAGCTATAATTTTTTAATCATATATAATTATAAATTATTTAGGATAATCACAATATTTTTAACTGTAATCATCTTTCCAGTTTGTTTCTCATCAATTATATTGGTGGAAAAATATTTGAAGAAAGGAGAGAAGAAAAAGATGCCCCGCAACCTGCCCCCGCAAAGCCCCGACGCGGAGCCCTCCGAAGCAACGCGACCGCCGCGAAGCAGATGAGGCGGTAACTCTCCGCGAACGCCCTAACATTAACAAGGCTGTCGCGAAGAACCAGAGGTGGTAACTCTCTGCGAACTCCCTAACGTTCATGATGCCACCATGAATCAGATAAGGCGGGCCTCTCCGTGAACTCGGTTGACATTCGCGACCCGCCGCTGAGCAACCAAAGCCCCTTCGTGCCGTGTGAGCTCTGCTTCATAGAATCTCTTGCCTATAAATACCGAGCTCACCCTGAGCTCTGAGGAAGGATAATCCGACCTTTCAGCTTCTCAACTCCCAAATCGCGAAGAACTCTTCGCTCTGGGAATCATGAGCTCTGCGAGGTATTTTTGCTTCACGAGAGGCCTCCACCTTGTCTCGTTTTGAGCCCCTATGCCGAGAGGGATGCCCTTTGCGAATCCTAAGGGCATTCGCGAAGGAAAGGGATCCCCAAGGGGACCCAAGCAGCCGCGTAGAATTTATGCTTCGTGAAACACCCACCCTGTACATGTGATCCATATGCCAATGTAGGGTCACTGTACTTTGCGAAGCACACTGCCTCACGACACCTTGCTTCGCGAGGCACCTATGATTCATGAGGTAGTGCTCCACGAACACCCTTCCACTTCGTGACGCACCTCCCGATTTCACCTACACCCCATGCTAAGGCTAAGTCACCCCACTTCACGAAGCACACCCCTTCGCAAGTGCCCTCTACTACTCAAAGCAACAGAGCTCCGCAAGGCCCCTGCCTGCGGACCCCACTGCTTGGAAATTCCTTCTCTTGTACGACCCTCCAGGTTTGCACGATGTGATTTCAAAGTCTTCTAGACGATACCACCCATTGTGTTGCTTCGCCTAATGCTTCTTCGCATAGGCATGCTAACGACTATTGCTTCTTCACATAGGCATGCTAACGGCTATTGATTCTTCGCATAGGCACACTAATGGATATTGCTTCTTTGCATAGCCACGCTGATGTGTACCCCTCGATGGTTCGCTCTGCGCCCCCCCTTCTCCACGGCCTTACCGATGCCTTCCCTTCCCCAAGGGGTAGAGGCTATTGGTCATGTAAGTCCTAGGGGTGCGGAGTAAACCCACCTCACCCAAGCTGTAGGACGTTAAACTTCCAATAACCTCCTCCTCAACACATGATGTTAAACTGTGATCTGATCCCGTGCCTCGCACATAGGGCCCCCCCCCCAGCTTGGACATTCTTTATGCCACTGGTCTCCACAGAGATGGGATCACCCCTCACAAGGGATGATATCCTCCTTATCAGAGTGGCGTTTTTCGGCAGGGAAGGGAAACCTCCTTGGTGTAATGCCCAAGTCCTTCTTACAGAAGGTAGCACCCATGCACCTCCATACTTCCTCACCGCCAGGGCCAGTGGAGGGCATGATAGGGAACAAGGCACCTCCTTTCTTCAGTCCCAAAATCCCTCTCCCTCTGCGTTTTGTCGCTCTCGGGCCTCCATCCTAGAGTATATCCCAGCACCATGGTCCGCTCAACGCGTAAGCCCCACTTCACTTCTCACAGATGCACCCTTCGCGACGTGATCATCAGGTCTCTGCTGCCTCTTATTTATCACACCGAGCACGACTCAAGTGGGCATAGAGTAAGCATTGACCATGATAATGCCCTCGTCCTGCATGACGTTAAACTGTATGCCCACGTCCATCATGACGTTAATCTGTATGCCCCTGTCCAGCATGACGTTAAACTATATGCCCCCGTCCAGCATGAAGTTAAACTGTATGCTGTCCTACATGACATTAAACTGTACATCCATATGAACTATGAGATCTTTGATCCATGTCAAGGCATGGTACGTAAGAAACCTCACAAGTTTCAAGCCCACCACTCATTGGCCGTCCCGACCTCCTTCACGTCGGTTCACCAAACTCCACCATAGGCAGCCTAGAGTGTAAGCCCCATGCCACCACCTGAACTACGAGGTCTTTGATCCATTTCATTGTACATAGGAAGCCTCCATGAGGTTCAAGCCCAACACCAATGGACCCCCGGGTTCATTTTCATGTCGGTTCGCCGAAAAAACCCTTCCCGAACTATGAGGACTTTGATCCATGTCAAGGCATGGTACGTAGGAAGCCTCCTTGAGGTTCAAGCCTCATTACCCATCAAACCAAGGTCATTCTTCACATCGGTTCGCCGACACCCACATCCCTTCTGAACTACGTGGTCTTTGATCCATGTCAAGGCATGGTACGTAGGAAGCCTCCCAAAGGTTCAAGCCCACCATCCACCTGGTCTAAGGTTATTATTCACGTCGGTTCTCCGACACGTCCTCGTCCCGCATGACGTTAAACTGCATCCCAATCCAGCAGTAAGCCGTTGTGACTCTGCCATCTAGTTGTTCTGACACCCCTTCGTGTCAATTCAACATCCCCTTTTTCCCAAACTATGTGGACTTTGATCCATTCCAAGGAATGGTACTTAGGAAGCCTCACGAGGTTCAAGCCCACCACCATTGGACCAAGGTCCTTATTCACGTCGGTTCGTCGGCGTCCAACCCGAACTACGTGGACATTGATCCATGCCAAGGCGTGGTACATAGGAAGCATCATGAGGTTCAAGCCCACCACCCGGTCGTTCCGACCGCATTCACGTCGGTTCTTCCACCACCTTGGGAAGCATAGAGTGTAAACCCCCCACACATCTGTTTTGAACTATGCGAACTTTGATTCCATGCCATGGGGATACATAGGAAGTCCCTTAGAGACTCAAGCCCATCACCACCGTCATCTCCACGACAACTCCATTTCATTCCCCCTCCACTCCGTGTAGCTTTCCGTTAACCATCCTGATTCTTGTCTAGGCCGCCACATCCCGGTGAGATCATGCAACTCCATTCCCCTCCACAAAATTCGGGAAGCTACCCATGGGCTAGCTTCGATATCGGTGTTCCCTCAAGGGGGATCCTTCAATCTGATCCACTCTAGCTAGTGTCCTGATCAGCCCGATCCATCTCCGTCGGATGTTAAACTTGCGGCATACCCTGTGTTAAGCATGGGAAGCTGAGGAAAACCTCAGATACATTCCCATGGCATATGATTCCCCGTGCTCATTGTGGTATTCCTCGGGCTTCCCACTACTACAAATATGGATTATAATAGCGCTAAAAATCGCCTTTAACATCGCTAAAAAAGCGCTGTTAATCTCGGCGAAGATAAAGAGGGGTCCCCTTTATCAGTGCTAAGAAAGCACTGATAAAGGTAGCCTTTATCAGCGCTATTTTCAGCACTGATAAATGTATAATATATCAGCGCTAAAAATAGCACTGATAAACACTACCTTTATCAGTGCTATTTTGAGCACTGATAAAAACTACCTTTATCAGCGCTCAAAATAGCGCTGATATATTATCCATTTATGAGCGCTTAACTAGTGCTGATAAAGGCCAATGATCCTGTGAAAAACAAGAATCTGCATAGAACCTACCCAGCACCTGCACACATTACAACACCTGCACAGAGCACAAACAACACCTGCACACAGTACAAACAACACCCACACACAAAGCACAGAAGAACAAAAATGATACATAAGTTTACTTGAAATCATGAATACAAAACAAAACACTGATATATACATTTCAAATGATGTTTAATTTAGTTACAATTACGTTTATCCAAAAAATAGTTAAAAAAATGATGTTCCATCCTTTTTTCACCCATCCACTCTAAAAAATTGTCTTCCATGGCAGCGATTTCCGAACAAAGCATTCGAATTGAGGAAAAATATTTCACCTACATAATAAAACAAATATTATGTTAGTAATACAATAATGAAATAAAAAATGGGGTTGATAAATGGAATTATACTAGTGAGAAACAAAACATAAAATAACCAATTAACGAAATTGGTGCATGGTTAGGGATAATCATCTATAATAATCATATGGCCCAATGTTTAGTAGAACATTGGATATTTAATGATTCAAGGAGGAATAGATAAACCAACAGTTTGGTTCTAAGGTTATGATGGTCTCACATTGATGGTTAATAGTTTGTCAAATAATGTGATGAACTTGTGTAAGGTATGAGTTTTTGGGGAAGTATCTCTATATGGTTGAATAATGGATTGCAAGCCACTCAATGAAACTATACGGATTAGAAGTGTGTGTATATTGATTCCCAAATTGTTGGAAAATGATTTATTTTACCTGTATGCCTAATAATTCACATAATTAATGAGTGGAATTAACAAATTTTCACTATTAACCATTAAAGTGGGTTACCCTCGTATATCCCTCATTCCACTCAACAAAATCCTTTACACGCACTCTCCTCCTTCTCCCTTCCCCCATGGGATATCTCCCTTACTTTTGAGATAAATCAAATATTATCAGTTACATTAAAAGAGTGGTGGAATATCTTCAACCCTATTATCCTCTATATTTTTCTCCTTCTTCCCCTAACTTTGGTTTCAACTATTATGGATTTTGGTCTCCATTCCACAGAATCCTAATGCTATTGGATACCAATGATGGGGATTCTAGTCTGACTAGGAAATGGGTTATTCTAGACTTATTATTTTATTGAAAACATTCAATTTTTATGCGGTACACAAATGTTATGAGTTATTTAGTGGTATTTCCTAAGTTAAAATAATATATTAACTGTGCTGACATCCTTGGATAGGTATTTTTCTTTATAATTATTATACGGGTACCCTAGAGACCTATTTACCATTGTCGCTCATATTTTCATCAATCGATAGGTATCTGATGCGACATCTCTAGTTATTCATTTTTGTACTTTTTAAATTTTTTATTTCATTTATCATTGATATATTGGAATTTTCTTTATCTTTCCAAAGATAGGTAGATCTGTGGAAGATGATGTAGCTTTGAATGTACATCAACATACTTGGTTGATTCATATAGATCATGGATCGAACTATTTAGAGATATATATAAATGGTTCACATCTTTTTTAATGTAGTTGTTCTATCGTACCTATATTATTGTATCCATTTATGTTTATGGAGCATGTTAATTTTCACAAACCAATATGGGATTTATTATAACCCGACACCAAGTTGGGTTCAAAACATTTCCCAAAGGGTGTTCCCAATCACCATGGGATGGAAAATATTGAATGGCTATTAACAAGGTGGTTTGGGAATGATATTACCCATTTATATAATCACAAATAGAAAAAATTAATAAAAATCACATAAACTGAATAAACATAACCAAACAAAGAACACAATTTTTCATTTTCAAGGTTGAAAACATCAAAAAAAACCCAAAAGTAATACAATGGTATGGGAACAAACACAATATCCTAAAAACTTCTTGTAATAAGATGACAATTGTCCTCAAACCACCAACACCAACATCTAAAAGAAATAGAACACAAACATTTGGATCCACCTTTATTACCATGTTACATATTTCCTCTATTTAGGCCATACATAACAAAATCTACATACCCACAAAGTTGTATGTAGGGTATGAGTGAGAGGACAGTAGGATGACACCCAAAAGAGGGATTTCATGCCATATCATTAGAATAAGATTGAATATGCATATTATATGAAAGAACATGAAAACATTTTCAACCCAAAAACATAATAAAACGTATTTCATGAAATAATATTTTCTAATTATCATATGATTAAGGTCCCTCATATGCCAATGGTATGAGAAACATCAACAGAGCACCATAGGAAATCCATAATTGTATGAGAACTATTGGGGCATTAGGATCCTCATATACCTGTGAATCATTGTACAACAACCATAACCCTCAATGTTTTCGTGCATGAGCCACTAGAGAGGAATTCATCCAATTTTCTAACAGTATCCAATCGTCATCATAATTTTTTTACTGCTATAATCATAAATCCATGATGACTAATATGGGTTAAGACACTTCCAAATAAACTGGTGTACATGTCCGAGTCTACCCACCTAGATACCTTGTATGGAAATTGTGCTCAATTTATATTATACACATCATATATATCAATACATTCTCATGTACTTTCATTCAATGTAAATACACATATATAGACTCTCTGAATCTCATAAGAAAATCCTCTTTAAAATTCAAAAACACATTAAATCCATTTGAAAACACCCATCACACAACTTTCTCATTTCTTCAAACACATTTAGAGGACTTAAGCATGAAAATCCACAAGAAATACAACCGCATTCATTTTAAAAATAACTTTCAAGTCTATACACACCCCAAATTCCTTTGATAACACATTTTTAACCACACAAACATTTCATATAGTACACTTAGCAAGAAAATACAGCATAATAAAATCATCATATAATGTAAAAGCATGGAATCACCTACATAAATCTTGGAATCTTCCGAAATCTACTGGAAAACATAAAACCACACCTCCACAATACCTTAATAAGGACTGATTAAACATTAATATTGAATATATTAATGGAAACCCATGTTTAAATTGTTGTATTCCATGAGTTTAACATCCCACAAGGATAGAGGGTCATGATTTAATGTCTTACAGAGATGTAATGGGTGGATCAAAACACTTATAAAGGTGGATCAGGTAGGTACATCTCTAGGAGGGAGCACCTGGAATGTTTACCTGATAGATGGATCAAAATGCCCAATGAGGTCTGACCCAAGTGTGGTGCATCCCATAAAGGTAAGGTTTCTCATTTTGAAGACATATTCGGATGCCACTAAGGGAAATACAGGAGGGAAAATAAGCGATGGTGTACCCCAGTGAGGTGGTCACCATGGTTTACCATTGGTTGGGATTTAACCACATGGAGGCTTCCTACGTACCCTATTTAGAATACAAGGATCAAAACCCATATATTTAAAAGAGGTATGGTGTGGGTATTACCCATGGTTAGCTTCCCTTCACACTAGGAATACTCTTGGTTGGATGATTATGGGTTTTGTGGGTCTTATGCATTGTCATATTCCCAGGTTCTTCCAAGAGTAGCAATGGGATCAATGGGACATACGTGCTAAGATGGACCATGTGAATGGAGTGATCCTTGTAAAGAGGAACGAGGAACAAAAAACATGTGGAGATATCTGTAAACATTATTTATGGTGGCCATGGGGCTCATCATACTCCCCATACCTTCCATAAACACCTCAAAACATCACGAGGACCAGATTCTACATGATGGTGCATCACATGGTTGATTCTTTTGATGATGTACTGGTCGTTTGAGCTTCTATTTCATCTCAAACAGCCTTTCCCTTACTTGAATTATCCTGGGACACATATTTTGGTTCCAAAAAATCCCTCAACGATACCGATTATCTCATGCATCTACCTAGAAATGATTGTGCAAGTCAAACAATAACACATGTGCTCAAATACAAGTTCAAACAAACGAGATACATAACATTGAAATTTCTTAAAAATGAACCAAGGGGTACACATGTGCTCAAATACTATCTCTTGATGTTGAATCTGATCCCTCTACTTTAATTTCAGCAATATTTATATTTAGGCCCTATATCTAACTGAAAATGGTGGATATAGACCATATTTGTTGTTTCCATCCATCGTTTGTTGGAAAATGGATTTTGTTGATCCTCGGTGGTTTTGTCGTTCACCCCATACGCACTGTACACCATCATGCCTTACTTCAATATTGATTTGTTCAAAGATCAATAATATGAATCCGGGGATAGAAAATATTGAGTAATAAATTAAGATTCCAATACATCGGAGCATTCTCAATTCACCAAAGAAGTTTGGAGGATAATCAATGATCATATATAGATAACATATGTAGTAGGAATTCACCTTCATCCTATTTGTATACAATATTCCATCAGGTATGTTGCCCATTCATTTCTAAACACATGTATATCATCTTCTGAATATGAGTTTTTGCGACAGTCATGGTAGTACTGAAAAAATATAAATACACAAAGGATTAATAAATTTTTTAAATGAACTCGTAATTATTTTCGAAAATACCTCATTAGGGATGCTAGTTTGTTGATGAAATACGATCTCTTTCATAAATTTACAAACATAATAACCAAATCCCTTTCCATTTGTTTGTTTTAGACACTGCAAATACATCGACAACAATAAGTAATTTGGTTTGATATGTGTTTGGATAGTGCAATGTTATTATATATTCCTGGATACTTTTCCAGTTGTAGATCTTGTAGGCGTGTTCATCCTTATGCCCTGGATTCATTCCATTCATTAGACAATATTGATGCACCGCCCTATCATAACAGAATCCCCATTAAAAGATAACATAAATTATATAACTAGATGTTTAGTTTTAAAATGTTGGATCTAGTGTATTAAAAATTAACAAACGCCATCATGTGTGGTCGGTTTGTCTGATATCCATGCATTGAATCTAGAAAATAAATCTTTGGAGTATCCAAATTGACTGCAATCAGCATCCAATGCTCCCTAAAAATACAAAAAGGAATAAGTAAAGAAAGAAATGAAAATATAGTTGATATGATTAAAATTTAGAGTTTTACCCCTGCATCGTTGGTATTAAAAAGAGTCTGTCATCCATAATTTTGTTTTCAAATGATTTTAGAAGGGATGACATTATTGCAGCCTCTTTATCAGAATCTATTTCGTCTTTTGAAGAGGTGGTGTGAGGACTAACGAGTCCAAATTTTTGTTCATGGGGAAATCCCTTCAATTGTTTTTCATATATATGTCTGTGACAAATATAAAATGTATTCAGTCATAATTATCAGAGTATATCAGCTTTTGTAAAATCAAAATCATGAAAACTTACCTCATGTATACATTTACAACCGAGGCACCTAGCCATTCATACTTGAGGAGTTCATTTACATTTTCAGCACTAATGAAATATGATGTTTCCTCTCCATACATATCTTTTTCGAAATCAACTATGTGAGTACTCCCGTCTTTCAACTTTGTATCCACATGAGCCTGCAATGATATTAACTGTGGATATAGAATGGGTGGGGTGAAGGTGCTCTCAGTAGACCGTTTCAATCGGTTGGTTGATCCTTGGGATAGTTTTGAGCTGATATTTCATTTCACTCCACAGTGTTTGTCATTCTGTAATAACATTCGTCAGTTCAGACCTTTTTTCATTAAATGTTAAAGGTCCAGCTTGAAAAATAAATTGGAATTGAATACCTTTTTGTAGACATGTTTTTTTACAAGAACTGTCGGCCATGCGATGAATGTTCCAACAACATGTTCAACCGTATGAATGTCATCATCGTCATTTGGAACAGTTAGCTCGGCACTCAATTCATTAGCTATGTTAATTAACACTCTAAGATGATCTTTTGGAAGCTTTCTGTTGTGTAGCATGTCGTTTTGCGTATTGAACATCGTATCCCTCGCTACAAGGCGATAGGTGGGAGTTGATAAATATAAATAACAGTAATTTTCACCCTGTGGAATATTAGTACAGGAAAGGTATCAGTGTCTATGTAAATCACATTTCACAGAAACAATTATTTAAACATTGATTACCTCATCTAAGTCATGTTTTTTAAGAGAATGGCTCGCCTTAAAGCTGGTGGGGGGTGGGGCGGGATCGTCACGCACAGGTTGTTGTTGAGTTGTTTCTTCTCTTTTCCACTCCCCCATCAATTTTTATATCATCTCTCTCTGGTACTATAATTCTTCTTTAAAAATAGATAATTTTTCTTGCAGCTTTTCCATTTTTTCATTTTGATCCTCCGCTTGTTTTTGTTTTTGAAAATATGTTCGTGGTGTCACCCCAAAACCTGCACCTCTAATGCGGCCATACTGTTCTGGCTGCTTCAAGGATACTGAAAGTATGTCTGCATCTGGTGTGGTTGTTGTTGATTCTTGTGACTATGTCAAATAGAAAATATAGAACAATAAGTAGTTATTGTAATGTAATAGCGATTTAAAGCAAATCAAATTTATATTATGTCATACTTAGACATTTTCCCACACTTTTTGTGTGTTTTCATTTATTAGTATCCCCTCTTTATTTACATGAGCCTCCTTCCATAGCATATGGCGTGAGATGGATATGGATTTCGATTTCGATTCATCAATCTGAATATAAACAGAGAAACATGGTTATGGTGTCGTTTTATGTCACATACTAGTAGTAGGGTAGATTTAAAAGACGTACCAATTTTTTCTCATGTTCAACGTACCCCATCCTTGCTTTACAGTAAGGGTACGCTGGTTCTGTTGTGCGTTTTTTATTTTCAGCACTCAGTAGCAGTTTCATAAATAAAAAACTGTCAATCAGAGTGATGAATACAAGAAAACGTCAAACAACGTATTACCCCACACAATGTACCTGAAAAGTCTGTTCCCCACGATGGTTGCTAAACGCATCCCGCGCTCCTTGGGATATCAAGTGTGCATAAAGAGGATGTGGGTGTGGCTTGATTTTACCTTATTCATCTTTAAGATAATATTTCATTAAAATTGTGCTGAAACCTCTATGAATCCTTCCTGCAAGTCTTAATACATATTCCTTGTGTGAGGTATCTACTATAAATGCACTCTACAATGAATGATGAAGAGTAAGTCAATGTTTTGATATTTTATTTTATTTTAATAAATTAAAAAAATGATATCACAATGTTACCATAATCTCTTCCCATATTAGTGTCTTCAGCCCGGTGACAACATGATGCCACGACTGCACATCAATCAGTACGTGTTTCCGAGTGATGATTCCAATGTAGCTACTAAAGATGGCTCTGTTGGGGTTAACATGTTGGCCTCGCTTATTCCATCCCACCGCAAATTTGATGCCTTTTGCTTTTTCCTTAAGGATTTTGGCTAACACTGTCAAACTACGATGCTCTTGTTTTTTGTGTGCTTTCAGGGTTTCATTTCCTACCATTTCCTCAGAAGTAGCATCAATATCTTCCCCCAGAGCGCTAGCATCGGCAATGAGACCAGCAACAATAGGTTGAGAAACCTATTGTACCTCAGCACTAAGACCAGCAACAATAGGTTGAGAAACCAATTATTGCTCTGCACTGGGACCACCATCATCTGGTTGAGAAACTTGTTGTTGCTCTGCAGTGGGACCACCAGCTGCTGGTTGAGAGACGTTTTGTGCCTCAGGATTGGGCACATCAGTAAGTGCAGAAGTCATTATCTGCAAAAGTAGTTTAATATTTAATTTAGATTACATAAAAATAGCAGCGAACAGATAATAACATAACGTAACACAATGTATGTTACAATAAACAAATAACCTGATTATTGTACTCTCTTATTTTTCTTTAAAGGCTGAAGAGATTTGAATCCTCTATCGACTATTTAAATCCCTCCATTGTGGTCTCCCCTAACATACAAAACGCCGTCTACATTGGGACCGCTGCGAAATGATTGTGAAGTCCCTATAAAAGGGTCAACCTCCTTTGAACTTTCATCTGACCCTTCAGTTGTTTTGGTCGATAACAGAACAATTGACCTATTTCGGTTTGCGGGGTCTGGAACATAAAATACTTGTACTACCTGTGATGCCATTATAAATGGTTCTTCATTCTCCCCTTCTTTACTTAAATCAACTTTCACGAATCCTAATTCATTTATTTTAACAACACTCCTATTATCAACCCACTTGCATTGAAAAATCGACACTTTGAATTTCTTATAATCCAACTCCCATATTCGTTTGATGATTCCAAAGTATAACATATTCACATAAATTGGATTTTTATCGTTAGCACTGGAAACATGCATCGCCTCAGCCACAAGTGTAACCCGACTATTCTTCATGGTACTGTCTTCATCATGTTCATTAGTACAGAATGTATAACCATTAACTGCATAAGCATTGTAAGATAATATGTACACACTTTCTCCTCCGGCTAGCCATTGAAGTCGTTCTGAAATTGAGTCTGGATTTTCATCTAACTGATTAAAAATATGATCTCAAAACCATCCTATAAACTGTAGATTATGTGTATCTGATAGCCATTTTTCATCCCTAGAAGGATTCAAACGCCTAAGAATTTTTTTTTGGGTTTGAACATATTGGTCAACGTTGAAACTGTTATGAAAAATGTAAAGGTGGGCCTGCTCCCGATCTGTAGTATTGATTGTGACAACCTCTCTTCCAGAAATTCCTTCACCCTCAAGCCACTCAGTGTGACGAGATTTTGGTAGGCCAACGATTTCCACACCAGACAGGTATTCAGTACAAAATTCAAAAGCTTCCTCAAAAATATATTGCTCCACAATACAACCCTCTGGCCAACTTCGGTTTTTGACATACCCTTTCAAAATATTCATATACCATTTAATGAGTTACATCCATCTATAATATACAGGACCACATAGTCAAATCTCTCTCACCAAATAAACCATCAAATGAACCATCATATCAAAAAATTTCAGCTGGAAGAACATTTCCAATTCACATAATATGATGACAATTTCTCTTTCCATAGTTGGAAATTTCACCAGGTCTATAACTTTGCTGCATATAGCATTGAAGAAGAAACAAAGCTTCATTAATGTATGGTGGACATTCTTGGGAAAGATGCAATGTAAAGCTATAGGAATTAGATCTTGCATCAAAATATGGCAGTCATGAGATTTCAGACCCTTTAATTTTAAATCTCCCATTTACACGATGTTCTTGGTATTTGATGAATACCTCTCTGGAACCTTTACATCATTAAAGAAGTTTCAAAACTGATATCTCTCTTTCCTTAAAAGAGTGTAAGCAACAGGATGAAGAAATGTTTGTTTTTCACCCTTCACTAGTGCCAACTCTTTTCGTATTCTCATCTCAACCATGTCCAACCTATCCTTAATTCCATCCTTTGTTTTTACGGGTGCATTTAGCAACGTGCGGATGACACTATCACGTAATTTTTTTTTCAACATGCATAAAATTAATAAAATGTCTGACATAAAGACAATTCTAGTATGGTAATTAAAAAAAATGATCTCTTTTTCCAACCAGTTTTTGTAAGGTTTTTCGAAAATGGTTTACCAAAAGTAGTGTCCAAATATTTTACGTTCTCAAACAATTTATCACCTATTAGTGGATACGGTTTTGTACATTCTTCTGAACTTCCATTGAATGATGTCGTCCAAGATCGGTATTTATGTCGTCGGGGTAGAAATCTGCGATTTCCTAGAAACACGGTTTTCGATGAATGTTTCAACCTAATTGACTGTGTACCTTGTTCGCAAATGGGACACCATTGAGTTCCTTTAATGCTATATCCTGACAAATTTCCATAAGCAGGAAAGTCATTTATCGTCCCATACAACATGGATTTCAAAGTGAAATGTTCATTTTTGTAAGCATCATACAACGTAACACCTGAATCCCACAATATTTTCAAATACTCGATCAATGGGGCCAAATAAACATCAATATCATTACCCGGTTTTTTTGGTCCTAATATAAGCATATATAACATGATGTATTTTTGTTTCATGCATAACCACGGTGGTAAGTTATATTTTACCAACATAACCGACCATGTACTGTGACTGCTTCTTTGAAAAGAAAAAGGATTCACCCCATCTATAGATAACGCCAGACGAAGGTTTCTCGGCTCGTTCCCAAATTTAGGATACTCGTGATCAATTCTCTTCCACTGAGGAGATTCTGCCGAGTGACGTAGTTTCCCATCTTTAATTATTGTATCTGCATGCCATGTCAATTGTCCTGCAGTCTCCTCACTTCCATATAGGCTTCTAAACCTAGGAATGATTGGAAAGTACCATACTACTTTCGTAGGACTAGAATCATCTTTTTTGAATCGGGAACCACCACACATTGGGCATTATTTAAGTGATTTGTGGTCCTTGAGAAACAATATACATTTATTCGGTCAAGCATGTATTCTTTCAGAGATCATACCCATCGATCGTAGAATTCGTTTGGCATCGTATATTCGGCTTGGGAGTTCATTATCATCTAGGAGCATGTCATTCAGGAGAGCAAGTAGTTCCGTAAAATTGGTGTCACTCCACCCGTTTCCTGCTTTCAAATTATACAGCTTCAATATGGCTGACAATGCTATATATTTAGTTCAACCAGCATACAATGGCGTTTTTGCACAACTCTTTAACTTCTCAAAACAATTTTGGGCAATCACGAAGTTCATCTTCAACTGTCCTTATCATTTCCTCAATAGGATCTTCATCATCATTCACATCTGTAATCACACCCTCCATACAATCGTCTTCACTATTCACACTTCTAATTATATCAGATGATCTATAAAATGTCATGTTCTCTGAGTCACTCCCTACATTCGTTTTTCCCCGTGTTTATTCCAACATGTATAACTTCGATCTATTCCATGACAAATCAGGTGTTTTTCCAACTCCTCTGGACTAATTTGTCTTTAATAACAACATCATAAACACGGACAAAGGATTTGAGAAGGGTCACATGCATGATCTTTTGCAAACTTGATAAACTCTTTCACACCATCTTCATACTCTTTTGTCAACCGATTGGAATTCATCCATTCTTTATTCATATTCATTGTCTTTATGGGTTCGATCTCGAGAACTTGCCTAATATTTTGTTTTAATTAATCAGGTAGCATTTTTTAGGTTTTATAAAAACAAATCATGGTAAAAATGCCTTTAAACACGTGTGAAATCAATATACATGGTGTGTCCAGTAGGGTGAACATCGTGTATGTATAAGATACCTGATTTAATCTGACATATATCAAATTTATTCCAAGTTAGTCTTACAAAGACTGAATGATGCCTTTGAAAATACATGACATTTAGAACAACTTGAGCTAAAGGTGTGTAATTTAGATACATATTGAGTCACCTCACCTGCTATGCATCACATTTTTGTGGAATACTCGGTGTGTAGTCCTTACATGACCACTAGGGGTGTATAGTCTATACAAATCAAGTCTCTATGGTATCTATACATTGTGTGAGTGAAGTAAAACACATGTCATATGGTCCTACCATTATTTGATGGCATGTACATGGTTTCACGCTGAAGTATATGTCTGGGAGATTAATTGTGTGTGACCTAGGTTCACATGACATGTAACATTTAAAATGAAACTTATTCCAATTTTGAGTCAAAAGATTAGTCATGTGGTGTAAATTTTGGAGATAAATGTTGTGTGGCATTAAAATCTATATGAAATCCATGTAAGGTGAAGCATGTTCCGTGTATTTTAAAGTGTCTCATAGAGCCCTCTAGAAGTGGTTTTCTAGGATTCAGTGGAATTGAACTAGTAACAAAGTGGTGGTGCCATTCAAATGGTTAAAGTTTGGATTGATATTTAATGGTGGACGAACTAAAACATGGAAAAAAATGGCATATCAATCATGCCAACAACTGCAACACCATAAAAAAACACAATCGTGATCACAATCGCAACACCATACAAACCAAATAATAAACATTTTAGATTTTACAAAGCATCCCTTATTCAATTTTGTTTGTTAATTCAGGGGTTATCACAGAATTTTTATCATTCTGGGGTGTTCATTCATAAGTCAAGTATACATAAATTACCAATTTATATATTCCAATGTTCAACAAGAACCAACCAACATTCAATTCATTTAGTGCGCAAACAAGGACCACCAACGACCATGATTTTCAGTGGGGTGTTTAGCCCGTACATTTCACATTATAACCATCAATATCAAACAGTAATAACATGCGAACAAGAGGAAACCAATGAGTAACAGGAGAAAACTCACCGTGAAGGTGTCGTTAAGCACACGGTAGAGGTGCGTACGTTGCAGAGGGGAGGCGCACAGCAGAGGAGATTTCCAACTGAAAAGAAAACATAAAATAGGGGAAACCCACGAGAATAAAATAATCTAAAACCGAGTACACCATTTACCACATCCCACAAACCCCAAAAGAAAATGCATGAAAATAAATTTAAATTTATTGATAGAAATCACTATCTGATCACTAATTTTTATCCAAACCATAGGTACACACAAATCCAAATAGGAATCAAAAGGATCACATACCTTGAGAAAAGAAATTCAACCATAATAGTGATCAAGCATAGAACAATTTGAACTAGTTGGAACTCAGGATGGGGAGTAAGCCATCATGTAATAACTCTAAGAAATTGGTCTGGTGAAAAAATCCCAACATCCTATTAGTATTTGTGGTTCGATATGTTATACTCAACACCTGATGTAAGGGAGTTTGATTTTCCTATATTCTCAACAATTACCTTACCATCTTATGTTATCGTCTATAAAAGTGTATTTTAATTTTAACTAGAATGGGGAATTACCTCCCATCCATCAATTTAATTATGACCATTTGTATAAGTAAGGAATTATTCACATTCATATTTATATTACAAAACATGAAGAAAAATATCTCATATGTCCCATTATCCATGTAAAATTTCATTCAACAAAATGAAATACACAATTATCATTCTATATAACATGCAGTAGATGGTGTTCCCATTCAACCCATTATAGATCATTTCAATTCATTTAATTAATTAATTAAATTAAAATAAATCCATCATGTAAAATTCATTCCTCATGATTATTACACATTCAATTTTACCAAGAATGGAAAATTCACTAATAAGGCTCAAAGGGTCTTCAAAATGGGCCATAATCAACATGGAAATTTTTTACATGGTAAATTACATTAAGAATATAGTCCAAACACCTATAATGTGTCTTCAATTCCATTTATATATCATTGTATCAAGGGAAAACTCATTTAAAAGCTTTTACATAAGCTAAATAGGTGTTTAGGTTAATTAATAATTTGACATTAAAGGGATAATTTTACTTGGCACACTCAAGGGGTGTCCATAAAAGAGTTCAAGAACATCTAACCGATGAAAAAAGATTCAATAGCTGTTTATTGTGGTGCAAGGATTAAATAAATAAATAAATAATATCAATAATCCATTGACCCTTGAAATAACACCTTAAATCAGGATTTCACACGTTAAATTCAAGCAGTTAAAAAAATTTACCTGAAAATGAATAACAACAATGGTAGCGGTAGCGACGGAGGCAGCACCGGAGGCGGAGGCGGTGGTGGCAGCAAAGGGGGCGGCAGCAGCAGAGGCAGAGGCGGCGGCGATGGCAGAGGCGGCGGCGGTCGCAACAGCAGGGGTGGAGGCGGCAGAGGCAGCGGGGGTCACAACAGCAGGGGCGGGGGCGGAGGTGTCGGCGATGACGGAGAAGGAGGAGGATGAGGAGGAGGAAGGAGGAGGATGAGGAGGACGAGGAGGACGAGGAGGACGAGGAGGACGAGGAGGAGGACGACGAGGTTGTGGAGGCGAGGGGCCTAGTTTAGCTTCTGCGAGAGCTTGACCACGTTTGAGCGAGGATGGCTTGTTAGGGTTATTAAATAAAAACCAATGGAACCTTTATCAGCACTTGTTAAAAGCACTGATAAAAGTATGTTTTATCAGCGCTAAAATAAAAGCGCTGATAAAACATTCATTTATCATCACTAAAAAAAGCACTGATAAAAGTTACCCTTTATCAGCGCTTATTTTAGCGTTGATAAATGTAACATTTATCAGAACTTTTAGATAGCACTGATAAAGGCATACCCCTTTATCATCACTTTCTGTTTAGCGCTGATAAAGGGCAGCGCTTCCCTTGCCCTGTTTTGTGGTAGTGTATGCGCCCTCGAGAAGACCTATAATAAGGCTTAAAAGATAGACACACCAATTCCCCAGCATTCAGACACGTTAATGATTCCTCGACGTGACTATTCCCCAACTGAAGGTTTCTTCCCTGACCGGACCCCTTGGAATTTCCTGATAGAAGTAGTGTAATTAACCAGCGTCCATGGAAACATGGAACTGGGAAGAGTTTCACAAACAACGTATTAATTCTATGAGGGAGACCCGGACTAGGTGACGAGTTCTGAGGAGGAATCCATGGAAGGAAGAACCGACATCCCATCATCCCGGTTTCGATGAAGGAGCAGACATCCCTAAATAAGGAGCGAATGTCGCCCGCCTTTGGAAAGCGGGAATGCGAGGAAACAAAGAGTCGTGCCTGCCGCTCCCAAGCGAACGGACGCGCGCGCCCTAAAGAAAGCATCAGAAACAGACATGGTTAACCCGACATGAATATCTTCTCCTCAATGTGGAGATTAGTAGCACTCGAGACATCAGTAGATTGATGTGTCACCGGATCTAGATATCCGGTGCCGGGTCCCGCCAAGAAAATAGCGGGCCTGGCATGAAACTCACCATAAGTTGGGGCAGGAGAACGTGGGGGCATTTTGTTCTGCAACGTTGTCGGCGTGGATCCCTCTTACCAACCACGGAAGACAGAATGACGCTGGGGCACTGGTTGTTGATTTATTTTCCTCACAGTGCTATTGAGTTAATCTCCCTGCTTCTCAGGAATCAGGTTGCTGCTACACAGACACGGTCGCCGCCCACCCGCCTACGCAGTGGCAGGGGAAACACCGACATAGCTACTTCATGTGGCTCCACTGCTGCCACAACAACATCTGCATCCACGAACGTGGGGCACCCACGCCCCTCCTCCCCGTCGGAAGTCATCCAACGAAGGGTGATTAATGACCTCGTATGCCGTTATGAGGAGGAGGGCATAATCCAAACCCGAGATATGGCCCTCTTGGACCTGGAGGCGTCCAGGCCCCACCGTCAACACCACCCTCGAGGGCCGCACAGGGAGCCGCTGCTCCCCACCCCAACATTCAATCATTTTGGGAGTCTGTCCACGGAACGCCCTGATGACTCCATAGCTTACGCTGATGAGGTGGGTGATGTACGGCTCACCCCGGTCAGAGTCCCGATTCAAGGGCCCCAAGCTAGGGCCCCCACCCGGCCGTGCCAGCGCCTCCGTCCGGCCTTTCCAGAGGAGCAGGTGGGCTATGCGCTTGAACCACCCACACCGGCTCGCTTGACCCGATGCCAGCGTTGGGCCCGAGCTGAGGATGCCTGCCAAGGGGCGTTAACGTCGACAGCTGCCATGGCCTGAGACACCGCCGATACATATCATAAAGTCCCTTCCCACACCAAGTAGGGGAGATTCTATGCCCAACCGAGATCGAGACCCCAACCGCCCCACGGGCAGGCTGGGTTGACTCTCCAGATCGCAGGCCTGAGTGGTGATCGCCATGAACCAAACCGTGGTGATTTCACCCCGTACAGAGCCCCTCCCCGTACCACTACTCCACAGAGCATGGCCCTTCCCCTCTCTGAAGCTTGTTATGGAGGTATGCCCCGTCTACCCCCAATCTGAATGAAGACCTGCCCCGCGGTAGTGATACCCGGTGTGAAAGCCTTTCTCGTTCCCACCACACCGGGCACAGAGTTCCTCCTCCTGCCCCCGACCATTGATGTGAATACATTGTCCATCTAGTCCCTATCTAGTGTTGGGATCCTCCCTACGTTCTCTCCACAACTGGCGAAGGTCCTCCTCACCATGGCAACCAGAGGGGTGAAGGTGAGCCTTGCTCCACCTGCACCAAGCATAGAGGTCCTCCCCATGCCCTCGCCGGTTTCAACAGAGGTTTCGTCCGCTCAGGTGCTATTCATGGAGGTCCTCCCCATCTCCCCTTCGACATTTGTCCCGGTGCCCCTCGCACCCCGGATGTCACAAGCGGAAGTCCTCTCCGCCCTGACATCAGCACGGCCCCGAGACTACATGTCAGGAATCAACCTCGTCCCGAGGATCCATCTAGGGGCCGGAGGGCAGGTCGTCACCGCCATAAAAAGAATCCTAGGAAGGTACGAATAGAGATCAAACCAGACCGCTTCTCAAATTCTGAACCAGAATGTGACTTAGAAATGGAACCCTCCCCTCGTTCCTCCGTATCAAGGACCGGGGCAGGAACACAGCGTGTCAGCCTCATCCTTCCAGAATGCAAAGTCCACCAGATTCCCGCCTCCCTTCATAGGTACAACCATGAGGAGAAACGTATGGGAGTCCCACAGGCTCCGACCATGCAGTCACAAGCATCATCACCAGAAGCGCCCTCTACCTTGACCAAAGATCACATAGATTTATTTTGGGGACCGATGGTGGTTGAGCAACAGCGTGACCCATCGCCGGTAACCATGATCCTTGCACCAGAAGTTGTGGCTATTAGCCCGTCGTATCGTGAAATTGTGGCCAGGTCACTGCACTCTTTGGAGAATGGCCCAGAATTCGGTGGCCTGTCGGCTCGTTCGTCGTATTCTCCGCCGCCTAGTTCACTGTCCCATCGGTCCGCCTCAGTACCGCAAACGGTTCCTCAGCCACCTCTGGTCGACGATTGGGGAAATACGGGGCTAGACTCGGAATCCGAGCCCAGGAGTTTCTGGAACATTCTTGCGGAGGATCACTTCCCGGAGAAGTTCTAGCCAGTGACAACATCGAACTTTCATGCGCTGGAATCCCTCACCCCAAAGGAAGTCGAGTGCTTCCGTCAAACCCTATGGGAGACGCACTTCAGTCTTCGTTATCATCGGGTGGTGTTCCTTAGGATCCAAGTGCACTTTGAGTAAATTAGAGAACAATGTCATCTGGTCGATTTGGCTGCACTCCCCATGGCCCATCGCCCTGAGTCACCAGGTCGCCAGAACACCCTCCAACAAAAATGCATTCAGAGTTTCCAGGTACTCCGCAAAATCATCAGGGAAGCTACCCCCATGTGCAAGTCTGTGGCTGGGGACAATATGCTGCCCTCCTCTTCAGTCCTATCCGGCGGCAGCCCGATTCATTATGATACATTGAGGACATGCCCCCAAGAAGGGTTGCGGTCCACATGGCTGACATAGTAGACAAGGAGGATGAGCTGGAGTTTCTCAACGGATACTTACCCCCTAAAGTTGTACCACCATTGTTGGACCCATCAGGGAGGATTACTCATCCGCAGAGGAACCTCTTAGGTCTTCCTGCACCCACTGAGTTTCTGGTAATCAGTCGGAATGCCGGTAAGGGTAAAGAGCACTTCGAAGCTATCAAGCACTCTGACCTGTCTGCCTCAGTGCAAAAGACAGATGAAGACCCAAAGAAGGCTGTGTTGCGCCAGCAACTTGCTGAGAAGAAGAGGCTGGTCGACGAAATCTTAGCCGAGCATGCTATAGAGCAGTGGCCCGACTATGGTGATCCTAAGACGAGGCAGTATGGGCAGGAAAAACTCCCCCCAGTGAGAAGCCTCTAGGAAACCCTGATCATGATACTCCTGCGGACAAGGTAGAAGCCGGAACTCATGGAAAGAGTGTGCGATACGTCTCGCCAAACCCTCCTGAACGGCGAGACAATCCGAGGAATCCAGCCCGGGTTCCCCCTTCTACCCCGCAGGCCATTCTGCCAGTCGCTCGGCAAGCTGTTGAAGCCGTCTACTGTGTCGAAGAGCCCAACAATGCACTCGTGGTCAGGGATACCCGTCAAGACAGGGACCCCCACCCAGATGATCCTATAGCGGCACTCATCACCCACCTCGAGGCGTTGGAAACGCGACAGGTGGTAGTCCCACCATATGGCAAGCCATATCCCGCGTGGGCAGATGATATGAATCCAACTCTGAGTTTTGGAAATCCCACTTTCTCAACCTTTAACGGGACAGGGGACCCGCCACAGTACCTGACCCACTTTTCTTCCAGGTGCGGCCCCATGTTGGGGACCCCAGCATAGCAGGAAGCCGCCAAGCTCCGATGCTTTGTGCAGACATTGGAGGGCCCTGCATTTTTCTGGTACAACCAACTCTCTATTGGATCGGTGACCGGCTGGGAGGATCTCCACTGGAAATTCCTATACCAGTTCAGTTCCACCACGTGAAAGACCAGCATTGCAGACCTCTTCAAGTGCAAACAAAGTCCTGATGAGCGAGTCACGGACTTCATCGCCCAATGGAAGGGGCTTACATACTCCCTTGACATGCCACTGACATAGGAGAAATTACTGACGATGTGTGTAGGGAATGTCAAAACAGAACTGGTTCCTTCCCTGATCACCCAGAACTACCCCGGAGGGTTCTGGGACTTCTCAGATAAGGCCCAGTGCCTTGAGGAAGCTCTTCTACATGCTAGTCAGGCAGGTCTGCTGCCCCCTATGATCCCAGCAAGGAGGGATGCCAGAGCCGAGCTCACTGCGGTATCCCAAATAGAGCCCCTAGGCAACTATAATTGCTGCCAATAGCACCATCTCTGCAACCTCGCAGAGGCCCACCACCTCAGGCACAACCTCCTGCCCAGCAGTGACCGCCTCAGAATCGGCAGGTTCTCCCACGCAATGTGCCACCACCGCCTAGGAGGGACAATCAGGCTCTTCCTCCTCATTGGGCCCCTCCGGCCCCTCGTCAGGGCTAGGCTCCCAGAGCCCTCTATCTGGAAAGAAGACACTAGACTTACTCGTTCAGTTAAGATCAGGTCCCCAGTTAATTCCGAAGTTCTCTAGTGTAGGGGATCATGCGCTTACCTGAGTATATAAGTCTGGTAGAGGCTAATCTCATCGATCGCCCCAACTACTACCCCTATCATCGGATCTTGGGGCACACCCTTAAGCAATGCTATGTGTTTAAAGAATGGCTCCAAGACTAGGTTGATAATATCATAGTCAGGTTGGGTTCGGCCCCGACATAAGTTACAGGTGTCTTTTTAAGGTCTGAAAGCGGTAGCGATGACGAAGGCGAGTGGAAGCAGGTTCCCAGCAGTGGGTCCCAGAAGTACGATGACTGGAGGGCTCGTAAAACTGTCACCCGTGCCCATGGTATTATTCAGGCATGCCTGAATCAGCTAGATCCTTCAGAAGATGAGACCTGCCTTAGGCCCCTTGGCCTTCCCCGACTTAGGCTCTCTTGTGGGATTGTACGGTGTGGTGTGGGATTATGTTTTCATTCACGTTGGGTTACTCGTCGTACCGTACATATCCTCAGAAGAGACGCGCCCCGTGTCCCACATGACGTTAAACTGCATTTCATCCTGCATGACGTTAAACTGTGCTTCTAGAACTATGTATGGATTGATTCTCATCCTCATGGGATATGTAGGAACACTCGGATGTCTCGTCTTGAGCCCAGCCCCGAGCTCTTATCTTTGACTTTCCCCCTGGTTATAGTTTCCTTGGAGGGTCCTCGCATTATGTGGAGTAGGCTTCCTAAGCCCCACTCATACAAGGATTACAAGGGTCGCACCATGTTCCCACTCCCGTTATTCTATCCTCCTCACATCCTCCCCGCAAGACGTTAAACTGCATGGCCTTCAAGAACTACGTATGGCTTGATTCCCATCCTTATGGGATACGTAAGAACACCCAGAAATTTTGTCCATTGGCCTAGCCCAAAAGCCAGAATCTTCCCCTTGGGTCAAGACATATGGTAGGGTTCATACTTTTCTCCCAATGCACGTCGAGCTAGCCTCAGTCTGGCTATACGTCCCCCTCCCTTGAGATGTTCGCCTCTTTCGTAGATGGGTATAGCTATGCTTCACCCACTCCTTGACTGGGATTCCATCACTTTCCTCGTCCGGAAGGGCCCTTGAATTGTATGGATGCTCGGCCTAAGGGCCCTCTTACCACTTCGGGCCAACACCCTCAAGGATGTCAAACAACAAGCCGATACAAGTCCCACGTTTTGAATGCGGTCAATGGTTGATGCTCATTTGTTGCTCCCATATCAAGTCACCTTAGGGACACTATGTTTCAAACATGGTCAACAGTTGTCTTGGATCTTCGGGTCCACCCCAAGATGTCCCAAACATCGAGTTCAGTGGTTCATTCTGCCCCATCCTGAAGCAACAAACTTCCCTCAGAGTGGTGCCAAAAGTCGGGACCCTGGCCTCAATTCTCTTATGGGAGTGTACGGCGTGGTGTGGGATCATGTTCTCATTCACGTCAGGGTTACTTGCCATGTCGTACACACTTCCTAACCAAGGCTCCGCCTTAGGCCCCATGTCCTTTTCAGGCCCCTCTCCCTCGTCCTCACTATAAGATGTTAAACTGCAAGCAGGTCAGGCCTTCCTGACCGGAGCCCAACTATCAGGCCCTCTGGCCTTTTCGGGCCCCTGGACCGGGTTCTCTATGATGGGATTGTGTGGTGTGGTGTGGGATTATTTCCTCATTCACGTCCGGTTACTCGCCGTACCGTACACATCCCCGGAAGATACACCTTATCCAACCCTCATCCTTACTGCAAGACGTTAAACTGCAAGCTGGTCAGGCCTTCCTGACCAAGGCCCAACCTCAGGCCCCTTGGCATTTTCGGGCCCCCGGACCCCGTCCTTACTGCAAGACGTTAAACTACAAGCTGGTCAGGCCTTCCTGATCGAGGCCTAGCCTCAGGCCCCTTGGCCTTTTTGGGCCCCTTATCCCAAGTTCATACCCGGAGTGTACGGTGTGGTGTGGGATTATGTCCTCATTTACATCAGGTTGCTCGACATGCCGTACACCTCCCCTGTCCATGGAATCCTATTCCCCGACCCTCGTCCTCACTGCAAGACGTTAAATTGCAAGTAGGTCAGGCCTTCCTGACCAAAGCTTAACTATCAGGCCCCTTGGCCTTTTCGGGCCCCTGGCCCAGGTCCTCTCTTATAGGAGTGTATGGTGTGGTGTGGGATTATGTCCTCATTCACGTTGGTTTGTTCGCCATACCATACACCTCCTTTGTGTAGAGGTATCCAACTCCCCTCTTCGTTCTGTATGACGTTAAACTGCATCTTGAGAACTACATGTGGATTGATTCGCATCCTTATGGGATACGTAGGACCACCCGAATGTCTAGGATTCGGTTCCAGCCCCATCTTTCGGAAATTTCCATCCCACCTTGGTCTACCCTTCCCCAAAGAGGAAAGTATATAGCGTGTTACGGGATTAAGTCCTCATTCACGTCAGGCTAGTAATGACCACACCGTGTACCTCTCCCTCCTGAGCCACTTCTTCGACCCTTTTTGGTGGTTCACCAATGTTCCTAAGGGTACTCTTGTTTAGTTATCTGGAATGTTGGAATCTACTCAGACACGTCCGCACCCGCTTTTCAGGCCTTGTGTTTTCCTTCATCAGGGATTTCATCACCTTTCACACCCAAAGGGACCCCTAATAATGGCATGGATACTATGCCCAAGGGATCTCCTACCGTTACGGGCCAACACCCCCGAGGGTTTTCGGACAACAAATCGATACAAATCCCGCATTGTGAATATTGTCAGCGGTCGATGCTCATTTGTTGTTCCCACTTCAGGCTAACACGATATGGAGACTGTTTTTCCTCCATGGTTAATAGTTATCCTCCATCACCACGCCAACCCCATTAAACCCAAAATTTCAGTTACACGATTCATATCCTTATCCATTCTCATCATATCCAAGTAGAATTTCGAAACTCTTGATACTATTCCTCTGTGCGCATTTGTGCGTTAGGGGAACAAAGTCATGTTAAAGGTGTCCTTCGGGGCTTTGCACTGACTTCCATTTGATGGACATTCTGGGTATTGCAATAAGGACCTTCCTCCCTTGTTTCCCACACCAAGTTTAACTCATGTGGGCTTAGGGATCGGGTTTAGGTCTGCACTTACTTTGAAAGTTTCCATCCACCCATGGTCCGAGCTGTAAGACCCTAAACTAAGATCTCCTCAGAAATACGTCTGGATTGATTCCCATCCTCATGGGATACGTAGGACTTCCCAGACCTATTATCTTTGGGTCCAGCTTGAGTTTTAGCTAACTTGTCTCTTCTATCCTGCCTTCGGGACTTTGACTACGAGACCGCGTGGCGTGGTGTGGGACTATGTCCTCATTCACGTCGGGTTTGCAATAGCTGCACCACGCGCACCCCGTTCTAAAAATTAGCACTCCTATTTCCTGTCCCACACACCAATAAAAGGCATCCTCCAGAACTACGTGTGGCTTGATTCCCATCCTTATGGGATACGTAGGACCACCAGAATGTCTATACTTCAGGTCCAACCCCACCTCTTAGAGATCTCCCGATATCCCGGTCACCGAGGCCCCTTGGCCTGTCCCTCTCCACGAGGGGGATATATAGGGGTGGTATAGGGTTTTTGGCACTATACCCCCCTTCTCCTAGGAATCCGCCATCTCTTGGTCTCCCTCAAGTTGAGTCCCTCGACCCCTTGCAGTGGTTCACTCATGTGTTAAGAGTACTCTGGTCTAGGACCAAGAGTGTCAGATTCAACTTGGTCAAGTTCCTTCCACTTTTTAAGCTTCGTGCTCCCCTTCATTCGGGCTTTCATCATCTTTCACACCCAAAGGGACCCCCAAGAACGACCAGAATACCACGCCTAAGGGCTCTCCTACCATTACGGGCCAATGACCCCGAGGGTTTTGGACAACAAATTGATACAAATCCCGCGTTGTGAACATGGTCAGCGGTCTATGCTCATTTATTTGTCCCCATTTTAGGCTAACACGATAGGAAGCTGTGTTGCAAACATGGTCAGCAGTAATCCTCCATCGTCACGCCAGCCCCTTCAGGCCTTGAATGTTGGTTGCATGATTCACATTATGTTCCACCCCATCATTTCCAGGTGGAATCTCGACACTCTTGGCTCTATCCCTCCGTGCACCTTTGCACGTCAGGAGGACAAAGCTACAATACGACGTCCTTCGGGGCTCCCACGATCTGAGATCTAATACCATATACAAAGATCTTCATTAAGGGATATGTGCGGCTCGATCCTCATCCCTATGGGATACGTAGGGTCACCCAGACGTCTCGTTTTAGGGTCCAGCTCAGTTGGGAGCTAGTTTCTCCTTCCCCTTTCCTTCTTACCCCTATTTGGGCCCCTTGGCCTGAGGTTACTATCTCGGAATTGCGTACTGTGTGATGTGAGATCATGTCCCCATCCACGTCGGTTATGTTGCACGACACTGTACACATTTCCCACCTAGCATCGTCTCTAATACGTCTGTGCTGCATGATGTTAAAATGCATGCTTGGTCCTCTCACACGACCCTAAACTCTGATATTATCGTCCTGGCCTCACGACGAAAAACGGCACTGCATTGTGTTGACCTCGTCATAGAGTACATCATGTTGGGTATTGGTCAGGCGCCATACCATTTGTCAACTCCTACTACGGCTTGATTCTTGTGGCGACACCAGGGCTTGCTACCCCAGGCCTGTTGCTTCACAAAAAAAAACCACTCATCTTAAAGGAAAATTGAGATTTATCAAATACCGCTTCTCTTGGTGTGATGGATAGACCCACACACCCCTTTCATCTTCAAGAACTACATGTGTATTGACTATCATATTTATGAGATACGTAGGAGAGCCCGGGTACTTCCTCGCGGGCCTAGCCTAACTTTTGTGTTCGGTCCCTCAACTCAAGCACTTCCCCAGAGAACACATGGTAATTAGGGCTTATGTCCTCATTCACATTGGGTTTTTTAACCACCTTACCGTGGGTCCCTTGCTCTCCTTACCCATTCATGCTCCGAGTTCTAAGACCTTAAACTAAGAACCTCTCAAGAACTACATGTAGCTTGATCCCCATCTTCATGGGGTATGTAGGAACGCCTTTGAAATTGGCTTCAGGCCCAACTCAACTCTTATTTTTGGTCCCTTGACCTAAAACCTCTCCCCCCGGGAACACGTGGTGCGGGATTATGTCCTCATTCAAATTGGATATTTGAGTTACCCCACCACATTCCTCCTGTGTTTCCTCTCATCCATGGTATGAATTCTATGACCCTAAACTAAGATATCTATATGGGAAGGGACTCAACTCCCTCTATCTAGTACGTCTTGTTGTCGTATTAAGATGTGTTTTGACAAAGAGTCTGAAGTGTGTAATTTTCAGGGAGACATTCTCTCGTTCCATGACCAAGCTTCGTGAGCTTGCTATTTGGATCCGCATCCTCTTCCACATCCAAAAGGACCCTCAGATGACATGGATGCTAGGCTTAAGGGATCTCCATGAATTTTGGGCCTAAGGGCTATCCTATCGTTTCGAGCCAACGTCCCTATGGATCTTCGACAACATTTGTGACATGGTCCCCTGTTTCGAACATGGTCAACGGTCGACCCCCATTTGTTTTTCCCCATTCCAGGCTAATGCGATATGGATGCTGCGTTTCCACCACGGTCAACAGTTATCCTCCATCGTCACACTGCCATCACTGTGATCCAAATTTTGAGCGTCATGATTCACACATTTCCACTTCTTCATGTTCAATTGGAATTCCGACCTATTCGACTTTATCTCTTTGTGTGTCTTGGTGCTCTACATAGAAATGTTAGCATCATTGGGATGGTATTCACCAAGAATCCCTTCACCCTAACCTGCCCCTTCCTGTGTCGGGAAATTCCCCCAGTACTTCTTGTTTCCCACATCGAGCACGAATCACGTGGGCTTAGTAGTTTTGGTGGGATATGTACCGGCGCAACCAAGCATCTCATTGTCCTACATGATGTTAAACTGTGCTTCCAGAACTATGTGTGGCTTGATTCCCACCCTCATGGGACACGTAGGGACACCCTGTTATTTTACCTAGGGTCCAGCCCACAGGAATCATAAATCCTGTTCCTTCCCATTTTCAGCCCCCTGGCCTGACCCCTCGTAGGGGACCGTGTAACTACGACTTTTCCCTGAACAAGTTCAGGATGCCCCAAGATGGCATTGGGAAGCAACAGACCGCCTCGCCAGAGAGACCCTATCTGAAAGAAGGAATGATCCATGATCAAACTGATGCGCCCATATAGCATACTCCCACCACGGTGGCGTAATTTCAGGAGTATTGGATTCTGTTCGAACATACCATCACTCCACATCCCATGCTTTGCGTTCCCCCTTATTCGGACTCTCATCCCCTTTCATGTCTGGGGGAACCCCCTAATAGTATGGATGTCTGACCTATGGTCCGCCTACTGTCCCAGGCCAACATTCCGTAAGACTGGTCATGTTTGGAGGGACCCCCTAACAATATGGATGCTCGACCTATGGTCCGCCTGCTGTCCTGGGCCAACGTCCTGAAAGACTGATCGACGATATTTGAGTTAGGCCCCGTGTTTTGAACATGGCCAACAGTCGGCCCTCATTTGTTTTCCTTATTTTAGTCTAATTCAGTAAGGATACCATTTTTCCACCATAGTTAATAGTTATCCTTCAATATCACGCCACCCCCACAATGTTCCGAATCTGAGGTATCATGATTCAAACTTCCCATTCCCATCCGTTCGGACCGATTTCAGCGCCCCTAGAGTTGCACCGTTCATGCTAGAAAAACAGTAATTCAGTTGTTTTGAGAACTTCATTATCTAGTCAGGTCTCTCCCATTTCCTAGAAGTCTGGACTCGATGTCCAAACCTCGGATGCACGAAGCTCGGTTTGCACTCCTATGTTCGATGGGGTGATGAGATGACTATCCCTGGTTTCTCACATTGGGCCCGACCCATGTGATCTTAGGGAATTGTCGTTGGATGTTCCGCAAACATCATAAGGATGAAATGAACCAGTGCAAACAACGGAACTCGTGTATGCTACGACATTCAAAAGAATCAAAGCACAAAAGTATGATTAAGGGTTTGTAATCATTAAAATACCCAGGGGTCAACTCCCCCCATGGATGGATTGACCTCGTTAAAAGAGCATTGCAGCTCCGCCACCCTTCGACTTGTGGCATCCAGGAATTGCTGCCGCCGAATTAGCTTCCGCTCCTCCTCAGAAGAGATGGGGCATAGTTCATCAGCCTCAGCTCGAGCCCTCTCTATGTCAGCCTGAATGATGACCATCTCTTCCGAAGCCTGCCTCATACGCTATTCTACCTCTGCCAGCTAGGCCTTCAATCGCAAGATCAGCTCAGATTGTGCATTGAGAGAGGCTGAGTGCTCATCCACCTATATTTTTAGGCGATGGACTTCATTTTTAGCCTCCTGGATATTATTGATGTTCGTTGCCTTCCTCCGCTTCCATCCCATGCTGAGCCCGCGATCATAATCCCGAATCTTCTCTGCCATATTATCTCGGATAAGCAGATGAGGGCGCTGGGCATCCACTCCCCCAGCACACATTTCGTGCAACCACGAGCGAATTCTATCCATTTTCTCTATCCATAATGCTTGGGGGTGTCGTTGATGAAGCACGTGATCAACATCCACGATCGGCGGTGGACTATTTTACTGTCCTCTTCATCGGAGGCCGTCTCATCCCAGTCCGCGCGATTAGTAGGCTCATACACGGGGTACGCCCACAAGAAGTCTTCAGCAGGATCTGCATCTGGTGTGGGATCAGACGTGACATATGGCATTGGATCAGATGCGGTGGGACTTGGGCCAATCGGTCGATCCTCATCATCGGACTCCACCTCAATCACCTCGGGCACAACCCTGCTGGTGGTCCCGCCAATGATAGGGAGTGATACAGCTTGGGTAGAAGGGGTAACTATTTCCAAGGTCACCGGCATGCCCCTAGGAGGGATGCCACCAGACATCCCGACCAACCTTGTCGCAGCAGCCCATGCCAGTCGTTGGATTGTACACGACAAGGAATGGCATGGACGTTAGTTGGCACGATATACATATGACAAGCAATGAATTCAGTGGAGAAAACTTACGGAGATCAAACTCCTGGTTCTGCTCTTGAGTTGATGCCGACGGGACCCCGAGGCGTGGTCGTCCGTATATTGTCGGAAGGTGTGAAGATTCTGGAGGAGCCACCTCAGGTGCCCTAGCCCCGCCAGACACAGAACTGGATGTGGCCACAGGTGTGGGTTCCGAAGGTCCTGCATCGTCACCCACCAAGGGGTGAGAGCAAGGTCTGCATACAAGCTCCTATTTTACGGTTCAAATGTTGGTAAGAAATCCATGATGACCTGATAGCAGACCCCAAGGAAAGAAACTTGGTATGTTACCTCGAGAGTCTCCGTGAAATCGTTGAGATCTGAGTCTTGATCGCTGAATTATCCTTACTATAACGGGCTCCCTCCACCAGCCTCGTCTCCCCGAGAGGATTCGTCTAAATCTTCTGACATGGGGAAGCTCTCTCTTAGTTCGGTGGCCAATAGCTATGGGGGAACAGTCCGATCCAGCAGTACCCTCACCTGGTCTATCATTGGATGCGGGACACCACTGGAATGTACTTAGTCCTCCAGCTCATCCAGATACTGCTCCGCCTCTACCGAAGACACTGTGAAACTGCCCCAAACAGGGCCTATACCCGATAAAACCATCCTGAGATGGTTCAGGTGTTCCCATATCTCGGGCGGACTGAGGTGTTGCTGGTTGACGTCCCAAATGTCCCTGGCCTTCGGGAAAGCAGTATTCTCTAGCATGTCGATATGACGCAACCGTTTCCCTGGATCTAGAGTGGATATCCTACGGAATCTCCTCAGTGGCCGCCCCTCCAGATGGCTCTGTTCTTCTGGGACCACTGGGTCCACTACCGATGTTGGATCTACTGCTGCTGCTTCACCCTCAGCTCGTGTAGGTCTCGCTACCATGGCAGCCTCGCCACCGCGAGAGGCCCTTTCTGGCCTCCGACCCCAGCCTCGGGATAGGGGAGGCCCGCCGTCACCAACTCGAACAGTTGGATGCTTCAGCATTTCTTCCGGATATGCTGCCTCCCAGCTGATGGCATACTCCTTCACCAGTCCAAAGGCGGCAGTAGGCGGAGGCAATGAATTTCACATTTTCCTGTATTCCCATGTGAACATGAGCCACAATTGCCTCATCACACATGGGTGCTCCTCATGGCGCACCTCCCAGTAGACCTGTGGGGTCAGCCTCTACAGGCACCAGAATTGCCTCGCGAACTGGTGCGGGGTGTAGGACTCGCAGAGTGGCTCGCAGTCCACCCGCGCCACCAAAACTCCACCTCAAAAGGCCAGAAGATAGGCTCGATGCTCTTCCGTTCCCTGAATGTTTTCAATAAGTACCCCCGTTGGCAATATAAATGGATGGAAGTTAAACTCTTCCTCCTTCCACACCCGTTTTAGCACCATCGGTACCGTTAGTTTGACTGAGAATCTCCCGACAGCATTCAGAATAGATGGACGGAAGTTTGACCCTGGTGGCGTGATGGGGTTTGGATATTTGTAAACCCCCCTGACATGCGCCATGATCCACCCATACATAAGGTAGAAGGGCATGTATATCCTCGGTGGCTTTATGCCCTTGCTAACGTGCCGTAGCATCTTGTACAATCTGGTGAGCATTGGAATCCCCAGATTGACTCGCCATCCCATGGAAATCATGGATTCCATGATGAATGAGCTGGGATGCACCCCCCATGTTGGTATCCCTCACTGGCAGGATCCAACCACAGATAAGGGCTGTGATAAACGCCACCAGCCTAACTATTGGCTGTTGTTCAGTGCTGAAACTGAAACCCCATGTCGTCCATTGGCTGTCCTCCAAGAGCCACCAATACGAGTGCTCCTTTCCCCGTTGATCCCCCTTCGGAAAAGTTCGTGGACTTGGGGGAAACTCTCGATCCTTTGGGAAGTTCAGGAACTACTTGAACCACTTTTTAAAGTGGACATCTTTTACTGCTTCCTTGTCCTCTCCGGGGACCAGTCCCATGAGTGCCAGCGCTTGCCACAACATCTACTCCGGATCCTCCCACGCACTCATGATGGGGAGGAACTCATCATACATGGCCCCCAAGATTGGGACCCCTGAGATATGATGGAAATCCCACAGATTGATGCCAATCTCCCCATGGTGTAGGTTAAAAGTGTTGGTCCTAGATGACCATCTGCTCAACAGCTCCGACATCAGCTATTTCGGTTGATAAATGCAGAATTAGGAGGCCCATGCCACCTCATACAAGCCCACTCTCCTCAGCTCGGCCCCAAAATCCTCACATGAGGCACCTACCAAGTAGGACCATGCCCAATCATTGGTGAAGTTGCCGCCATGGCACAGGTCCCACTCATCGGACCACCCCTTATTCGAATCCCCCAAAGCTGCCTTCAGTATGGTGCAGTACAGGGGAGGGGACATCTCCGGTTGCAATGGATTCCCATCAATGTTTTTCAGATGGTTGTACAGATAGTCAGCAGTGATAGGTGTGAAGTCCTCCTCCACATGACTATTAGCCACCCTGAACCATTGACGCTGGCATGGCGTGCTTCTGAACCATCAAGCTGGTTCGTCCCTACTCACCTCAAGAATGACGACATCATCCTTCATCCCAAAGCCATACAAGGGTAGATTCTTGCATAGAAGATAGTTCTTTTGTCTCTCTGATAGCAGTTCTACCAAATAATTATGGTCCAAGTGGCTTCGGACCAGATCCCCCAGGACCAGACAGTTTGCCATCTCATCCCTCTGGGTGGCGTCTGCAAGCACCCCCAGCGCAGCTTCTTGATGGGCCATTGGGTTTCAGAACTCGGAAAAATTTCGGGCAGGGTCATGAATATCGTCCATGGAGCTTGTCGCAAAGCTCGTTCACAAATCCAAGATGCAGATCCTAGCCTCGGCCTGTAAGCACACGATCACTTGGTGCATTCGCGGAGTCAGAGACTCGTGGTTCGCCGCGAAGTTCGATTCGCGGTGAACAGACGCAGAGTACGCGGAGCTTCACGAATTGAGAGAGCAAAAGGACAAATTCATAGAGAAGGTAAAGTAAAAAAGAGATTTCAGCCCCCCTATTTATAGGCGGCGACCCTCAGAGATTCGCAGTGCGTCCATCCCGCGCAGAGCTTCGCGGTGCGTCTGGACCGCACGACCCCTGTCCGCCTCGCGTGCCCGCTTCGCGAGTCAGCACTGCGAACAACCGATATTTTTTGGAATTTCCCTTAGACTTCGACCCTTTATCCCTCCACGGCTCCAAGTCTGAGGGGGATCATTTGTTGGAACCAAAATATTTGAAGAAAGGAGAGAAGAAAAATAGGCCCCCCAACCTACCCCACGAAGCCCCGACGTGGAGCCCTCCGAAGCAACGTGGCCGCCGTGAAGCAGATGAGGTGGTAACTCTCCGTGAATGCCTTGACGTTCGCGAGGCCGCTGCGAAGCTCTAGAGGCAGTAACTCTCCGCGAACTCCTTGACATTCACAATGCTGCTGCGAAGCAGATGAGGCGGACCTCTCCGCGAACCCGGTTGACATTCGCGACCCGCCGCGGAGCAACCAAATCCCCTTCACGCTGCGTGATCTCTACATCACGGAACCTATTGGATATAAATAACGAGGTCCCCCTGAGCTCTGAGGATGGACAGTCTGACCTTTCGGAATCTCAGATCCCAAATCATGAAGCACTCTTCGCTCTGGGAATCATGTGCTCCGCGAGGTATTTTTTCTTCGTGAGAGGCCTCCGCCTTGTCTTGTTTTGAGCCCCTCTTCCAAGAGGGATGACCTTCACGAATCCTAAGGGAATTCGCGAAGGAAGGGGATCCCCAATGGGACCCGGGTAGCCACAGAGAATTTATGATTCAAAAAACACCCACCCTGTACACATGATCCACATGCCAAGGCGGGGTCACTGGACTTCGCGAAGCACACTACCTCACGGCGCCTTGCTTCGCGAGGCACCTATGATTCGCATGGAAGTGCTCCGCGAACACCCTTACACTTCACGATGAACCTACCAATTTCACCCCCACCCCATGCTAAGGCCAAGGCACCCCACTTCATGAAGCACACCCCTTCACAAGTTCCCTCTACTAGGCAAAGCAACCGAGCTCCGCAAGGCCCCTGCCTGCGGACCCCTCTGCTTGTCAATTCCATCTCCTGTGCGACCCTCCAGGTTTTCACAATGTGATTTCAATGTCCCCTAGATGATACCACCCATGGCGTTGCTTCTCCTAATGATTCTTTACATAGCCACGCTAACGGCTGTTGCTTCTTCGCATAGACACACTAATGGATATTTCTTCTTCGCATAGGCATGCTAATGGCTATTGCTTCTTCGCATAGCCAGGCTAACATAGACCCCTCGATGGTTTGCTCTGCGATCCAACTTCTCCACGGCCTTACTGATGCCTTCCCTTCCCCAAGGGTCAGAGGGTACTAGTCATGTAATTCCTAGCGGTGCGGAGTAAACCCACCTCATCCAAGCTGCAGGACGTTAAACTGCCAAGCACCTCATCCTCAACACATGATGTTAAAATGTGATCTGACCCCGTGCCTCACACGCAGGGTCCGCCCCGTCTTGGAAATTCTTTATTCCGCTGTTCTCCACAGAGATGGGATCACCCCTCACAGGGGATGATATCCTCCTTATCAGAGTGGCATTTGTCCGTGGGGAAGGGAAACCTCCTTGGTGTAAGCCCCTAGTCCTTCTTACAGAAGGTAGAACCCATGCACCTTCGTACTTCCTCACTGCTAGGGCCAGTGGAGGGCGTGATAGGGAATGAGGCACCTCCTTTATTCAGTCCCAAAATCCCTCTCCCTCTATGCATTTTCTCTCTCGGGCCTCCATCCTGGAGTAAGTCCCGACACCATGGGCCGCTCAACACGTAAGCCCCTCTTCACTTCTCACGGACGCACCCTTCGTGACGTGATCATCAGGTCTATACTGCCTCTTGTTTCTCACACCGAGCATGACTCACGTGGGATTATAGTAACCATTGACCATGACAATGCCCTCATCCATTATGAAGTTAAACTGTGTGCCTCGTCCAAAATGACGTTAAACTGTATTCCCTCATCCAACATGACGTTAAATTGTATTCCCCAGTCCAGCATGACGTTAAACTGTATATTGTCCCACATAACATTAAACTGTACATCCATATGAACTATGAGGTATTTGATACGTGTCAAGGAATGATACATAGAAAGTATCATGAGGTTCAAGCCCACCACTCGTTGGTCGTCCTGACCTCCTTCACGTCGGTTCACCAAACTCCACCATGGGTAGCCTAGAGTGTAATCCTCATGCCACCTTCTAAACTACGGGGCATTTGATCAATGTCAAGGCATGGTACGTAGGAAGCCTCCACGAGGTTCAATCCCACCACCAGTGGACCCCCGGGTTCATTTTCATGTCATTTCACCGACAAAACCCTTCCCGAACTATGAGGACTTTGATCCATGTCAAGGCATGGTACGTATGAAGCCTCCCTAAGGTTCAAGCCCTGTTACCCATCAGACCAATGTCCTTCTTCACGTCGGTTCGCCGACACCCACATCCCTTCTGAACTACGTGGTTTTTGATCCATGTCAATCCATGGTACGTAGGAAGCCTCCTAAAGGTTCAGGCCCACCATCCACCTGGGCCAAGGTCCTTATTCACGTTGGTTCTCCGACACGCCCCCATCCCACTTGATGTTACACTACATCCCAATCCAGCGGTAAACCGTTGTGACCCTGCCATCTAGCTATTCCGACACCCCTTCATGTTAGTTCAACAACCCCTTTTTCTGAAATACGTGGACTTTTATCCATGCCAAGTCATGGTACGTAGGAAGCCTCACGAGGTTCAAGCCCACCACCCACTGGACCAAGGTCCTTATTCATGTCGGTTCACCAACGTCCAACCTGAACTACGTGGACTTTGATCCATGCCAAGGCGTGGTACATAGGAAGCCTCACGAGGTTCAAGCCCACCACCCGGTCATTCTGAACGCATTCACGTTGGTTCTTCCACCACCTTGGGCATCCTAGAGTGTAAGCCCCCACACATCTATTCCGAACTACGCGGACTTTGATTCATTGCCATAGGGATACGTAGGAAGTCCCTTAGAAACTCAATCTCATCACCACCGTCATCTCCACGATGGCTCCATTTCATTCCCCCACCACTCCGTGTAGATTTACATCACCCATCCTGATTCTTGTCTGGGCTACCACATCCCGGTGAGATCATGCAACTCCATTCCCCTCCACAGCATTCGGGAAGCTGCCCACGGGCTGGCTCTGATATCAGTGTTACCTCAAGGGGGATCCTTTAATCTTATCCACTCCAGCTAGTGTCCTGATCAACCCGATCCGTCTCCGTCAGACGTTAAACTTTTGACATACCCTATGTTAAGCATGGGAAGCTGAGGAAAACCTCAGATACATGCATATGGCATATGATTCCCCGCACTCGATGTGGGATTCCTCAGGCTTCCGCTCCCTCGAGAAGCCCTATAATAAGAGACAAATGAAAGAAACACCAATTCCCTATCGTTCAGACATGTTAATGATGCCTCAACATGACTACTCCCCCAACAGAAGGTTTCTTCCCTGACTGGACCCCTTGGAATGTCCTGACATAATCAGGGTAATTAACCGGCATCCATGGAAACATGGAACTGGGAAGAGTTTCACAAACAACATATTAAATTTATGAGGGAGACCTAGACTAGGTGATGAGTTACAAGGAGGAATCCACAGAAGGAAGAACCGACATCCCATCATCCCAGTTTTGATCATGGAGTAGACATCTCTGAATAAGGAGCGAATGCCGCCCGCCTTTGGAAAGTGGGAATGCGGGGAAACAAAGAGCCACGCCTGCCACACCCAATAGGACGGACGCGGGCGCCCCGTCGAAAGCGTCGGAAACAAATGCATTGTCTATCACATTCAACATTAACTCAATTCCTTATGGTTCAATCCATTGACTAAAAAAACAGTGTGAGAAACACTAATCATAATGGGAAATCACATAGTCCTGAAGAATCATTTATAATATGTATACACCATGAAATATTCTTTTCAATATATAACACCTTAGTTTTAACCTAGGCCATTCATGTTCATCATCTATTCAAATCCTTCATGATTGTTCATAAATAAAATTTGAAATAACCAAATCATATATATAGTTAGTGTCAAAACTAGGTTTACAGTAAGGCCCACTATCATGTACCAAGAAACACTTGCGTCAATAATTACATATCTTTTTCAAAGTTAATACCCCTAGGTATGTATGTGCTGTAACCACATCTACTTGTAGTATCCATAAAGGTATGTACTTCTTGGTAAATAAAAAAATATCTATTTTAACAAAACTTTTGGATGTTATCATATACATAGAATTATCTAGAAAGTTATTCATAGGGTTATGTTCTCTAATATATGTTTTCCTAAATATAGTTTCCAAGGTCTCTACTAAACTTTAATTGATACCAAATATAAATAACTTGACCCTAGTATCCCATAGTCTTCCATTAATTTATTATATTAGCACTAGATATCAGTGATCACATACCAAAGTAATTAATCATTTGGTATTCTAGATAAACTAGATACAAACTTGAATTTCAAAAACATTTTAAAACATAAAATAAAAAAAATTATTTTATTTGAGATCATATTTGTTCCCTCAGGCATTACCAGGCATATAAATCATAAAAAAATTTCATAGAATCCTGGGGAAAGGAAACATAATAAAGGGGTGAGATTTAATGCTTAGTAAGGGTTTTAATATAGGGGAAGCTATCATAAATATATAAGATATAATCAATGTGGAAAGTTTCATAACTGAAAGACATTCCATTTAATTAATAGAATGAACATGAATAATAATATGGTAGGAATAAATAATGATCAAATAATTCCATAAAAATAATCTCATGAGCTAGAAACTCATACATGGATATCATAACAAATAAAATAATCACATGGACTAAAATAAATGAATTTATAATTATGGAATGCATAATATAGGACATAAAAAACATACTTTCTAGAACTTATGCCAAGAAACTTTAATTATTATTGAGGCCCTATTCCAAGACATGTATATAAATGGGTAAGGCCTCGAACAAAACCCAATATATTTTGTATCGTGATACATACCGATACATCATGGGGATATTGTAGGATATACCCATAACAAACCAAGTCTAATTAAATCCTCATATGAAAGTGGAGAAAAATAATCAACATAAAAATTAATATTGAAAAAATAAAATATGAAATGTAAATAATTTCCCTAATAAATAATCATAATCATTATAAACATTAATTATGAAAAACTAGAACATGAATGCTAATACTTTCCCCAATCAATAAACATAATCATAAAACATCCATAGTACTTTGTAGAATGGTATAAAAATAGTACATCATAGTAAAAAAGATCATAAACCATCTAGAGAAATAATAAGGATGGTATCATTACAACATATTCCTAGTGGAGTATAAGTAAAATGATATTTATTATTACTGGTGAATTGAAATCCCATAAAAACTACATTAAAAACATTCTTGAGGTAATTACACTTTTCACTATGAAAATCACTTTTTAAAAACTAAAAATTTATAGATTATTAGGGAAAAAAATTCATATAAAACAACTAGTGAAATTATTTATTAATCTTGAAATAATGTAGTGCCCATGATGGTGTTAAATCTCCATTCCTGATAAGTACTTCAAAAAAATGATTCGTTTCATATTTTTGTAAGAACGGTAAAAAAGTAACTTGTTTGAAAAAAAAAATTCATTTTAATTTTTTTAAACACAGTCATGATAAAAAATTAATTTAAAAAATCATAGGATAATAATATAAATATTTATGAAAACATTTTTAGAAAAAAATGTATTTTGAAGAAAAAGGATGTTTGACCGATGAGCTAAATAAGGTCGAATATTATTAAAAAAAATTATCAATCATTTTAATTACCAAGGAGAGGGAAATGGTACTATAAATTGATAAATTCATGAATAACCAGAGGATGAGAATATCAATTTGTTTTATTATATAAATATCAAATAATTCCTCAAAGGGATACTTAAACATAAACAATCTCGAATAATTATGAGATTATGAAATAAAACCTCACCACTTTGGTAACTTTTGAATCATAATCCCCATGAAAGAAATAACCTAAAATGAAATGTTCAATACCATTAAGTTATATTTATTCATGATATATCATACCAAAGTTGAATTATATGCACCACACAAGATAAATAAGTGGGGAATATTCCATAGGCCTCACTAAAGTAAAAGTGAGATGAGAAACCCTAACCTCTGATCTGATTTCCTTCAGACATATTAAAAACGCGTATATAATAAATATATAATTATTATTAATATATTATATAACTATAATCATATTTTTATTACCATATATTATTTAATTATAGTCTTTCATGTCCCATTTATTAATAATTTTTTGTTAAAATCAATGTTTCGGGTGATAATTGATTTGTTTTTCATATATGTTTTGGTTCTGTAATTTTGGTACTTTTACTATGATCATGGTTTCTTCATACCCATAATGTTATAAATGATATAAATAACATATATAATAATTATGTAAATATTTATAATATTATTTAAAATTTATAAATGGGAATATGAGTTACACTGTTCATGGGGACAGTAGACCGTATGTACGCATGAACACTATTTCTAATTTTCCAACAGATGGAACATAAAAAAGGTAAATAAAGTTTCAAATTTAAATAAAAATTATTTTATAAAAATATATAATTTATATTCATTAAATATATCCTTATAAATGTCTATTCTAAAATAAAATGAAATATATTTGACATTGTTATATGGAGGTGGTAGTCCACACATACGCACAAGAAAAGTTATTGTTTTACAATCGATTAGAAGATAAGAAGTTATATGTGATATTATAATTCCAAAATTATTTTAATTTAATAAATATCATATAAATATATTAAATCCATTATTATATTCATCCTTGAGGGATAGTGATGGAAAAAAATTACATTTGTTTGTAAGGCGGTAGTCCTCCATACAAACGATCAACGATTTCCTTTCCTATTTGATGTAAGAGGAGATGGATATGAGTTATTACATAAAAATAATAATATATTAGTATATTTTATATATTGGTTTTATTTTACTATAATTATTAGGACATGAAATAAGGTGGTAAGAGAAGAATAAAAAAAGAAAGATCTTAGTGAAGACAATTACTTTCGCTTAGAGAAACCTCCTTTGGATCTCTTATTAAGGACCACATGGTTGGTATTTTAGAAATAAAATATGATATATAATGTAGACAATGATGTTAGGGATGTATTTTTTTAGGTTTTTGGTGAGGAAAATGGATTATTATTTGTAAATAAGTGAGGATAGCAAGTGCACTTTTATAATTGTGGAGAAGTGACATTTTTGTAAATACCAAAACTATTCAATAATGGGAAGCCACTCTAACCCTAAGTTCCTCCAAAAACAATAATCAAAGGAGTTAAGGGATGTTATTTTCAAGAAAAACCTCCACCAAACATACAAAAAATACCTTTTTTAAAAATTGTGTTCCTTAGCTTCAGAACTTCCTTACTTTTACCATTTTAGTTTTCACTACGGTAAGTAGACTTTATACCGTGTTATTTTATCATTTAGTAATAAATAAATTACCCAATTAGATAATTTTTACACATAGGTTCTAAATATTAAATTCAATTTATAAAATAAAAGTCTTATTTGTGTGGAAAATTAATTTTAACACAAGTGCATGTAATGTGCACAACTCAATTTTAGCCTTTACCATGGTAACAATGTTTTTACTATTTAAGGTTAATATAATTTTTATAAAAGGAAAATTGGTATATAAATGGACTATGGATGATATATTTAAATATATACCAATAAATTGGAATAGGATATAATTTTTATGAATTTTAAATCATTTAATAAAATATTATTTATTATAAAATAACATTAATGTCAATTTTAACAATATTCATTTAATTTGACTTAAAAACATAAAAAAATGTGGAATTAAAATATATTATCTTTATACTTTTATATAATGTTATATTTATCTAAAAATTTAATTTAATACAATAATTTATTAAATTTATTTTACTTAGTATCATTTATTTTATTTTTATATTAATTAAAGAATTACTATATTCGCGTTGCATAAGCATTTAAGGTATTCATATAATTACTAAAAACTAAAAATAAATTACCCTCATTAATTTAGATTCATAATTCTAAAAGTTACTTTAGTACCTATAATTTCATGAAGGTATTGATTGTATGTCTTTCATTTTTAATCATTTTTTTTATCTTAGTAAATGTGCCTTAAGGCGAAAAGAAGGTTTCAGGAGCATCCAAGGCTTGTTTAGAGCCCATAGTTATGATAATTTGGAAAATATAGTAGGCCACACATTTAGTTCATGATTAAATAAAACTATGTTACTCAAACATTTGAGGTACCCAATGCATAGGATAGGCTGCATGATTTTTCTATAATCATGTAGACCAAGCCACATGCTCGTGTGGGATTGCTTGAAATTTATGACAATGGATTTTTTGCATAGATAGTGCAAGTTTATCCAAATCATGTATCTATCACATGTGAAGGGGGTTCATGGGTAGTGTAGGTAGCAAGATTTTCACAGGTTTTTTCCAATTGCGTGTCCAAACCATGTGACCCCATCTTAAGGAGTGATTCTACCATTTCCCCCTTATTTTATTAAATCCTCACCCCTCTTCTTTCTTTTCCCATTTCCATCAATATAAACCTCCTCCCTTACCCTATGAATACCTCCTTAATATTCTCATAAAGGTTTCATGATAAATCTTCTATCCTACCTCTATTTTCACTCCTGTTTATCCCATTGGATCCCTCCAGGTAATTTTTCTATTTTTGTGATTTCTTCTATTCTTCTTTGAATCAATAAACAATAATGGATGAGTGGTAATCCACAGAACTAAGGTAGGTTTTATAGTAATAATTTCCAAAATATTAAGTTTTTTAATAGTTTTTTTCCATTTTTATGCATGCCTAATATTCCCACACATTGAGAACCCTTGGTTATTTATGCTAAGTGATGATTATAATGTGAATTATACAAATTGATAACCCTTGGTTATTTATTCTAAGTGACGATTATAATGTTTTATAGGTAAAAATTAATTTCTATTATTATTACTATGAGTATTCCATTGATAATTTATAGTGAGAAATGGTTAAGGGACTTATTGTGCATGACATTTCACGCTCCCTTATGTTGGGTGATGGGCATGAAATCTCACACTGTGATAATTTTATTTGGATGATGGGAATGATGATACATGTTCCTTTACATTGAGTGTTGGGAATTTTGACTCACTCCCATCTCAAGTGACGGGAAATATGTATCAAATTCAAATGAGATTCAGGGTTTGTACCCTTTGTTGGAGCCTATAGCTCGTTAGACTAGTTATTGATACATGAGTTATTCCCTGGGTCTATCTAGAACCTAGTATCCACGTATATGACTACATATGTCCTCATGTATCTAGTGCATATACATGTATACAATATATATATATATATGAGTACTTATATATATGACATACTGATCAGACATATTTCAGCTTATGTCGAAGAAGGTAGAGTTAGCTAGGCGTCCTATAAGAATATGAGAATACTGGTAATTATTTTCACAACATTGTTTATTACTTTTTATACTTTCACATTACTATGCTATGTACACTAGATGGATTATTTCTTTACACATTTGGTCTTTTCCTACCAATTTTATCTCACACCCTAATCAAGACTCCTTTTGTACCTGATTATACTATATGTTTGTAGGCGTGGATAAGGGCAGGCACCCTGCTAAAAATTCTTTATTAATTTTCCTTTTAGAATATAACATGGGAGTAGAGGATCAAACATATGTTAGTGATGCTAGTGGAGTATTATTTTGGTCTTTTTTGTATTTTTTATATCATGTTGTGTATTCGTGTCACACATTTCCCCCTTTTTTATATCGGCATGCCATGAAATCATTGTATATGACTCAAACTATGGGATTATTATTATTATTATTATTATAGTTTATTGGTTTTTTATTATATCTATTTCTTCTATGAAATATATTGTGTTATGATTCTACTAATTCTATTTATTTATTGTATCTATTGTGCCACTATAATATGAGGATATATTCTTCCCATTATTCCACTTTAGACCTTTGCTGCTAGTCAAAAGCCTCTGGCATAAGGGAAGGCATGCTTGAGGCCATGTGACCCACCATCTTGGGGCACCCGTTAAGTGGATTCTAGGTCGGGATGTTACAAAGTTGTATCAAAGGTGTTTATTTTCCTTTTTATTTCTATTTGGGTATTAGAAAGGAGACTATGATGTAACGGAATTTGGTAATGATCTTATTCCAGGGAGTAGCCAAAATAAGTATAGGGGAAACCCAAATTACCTAGGATAGGTTATTTATAATATTGGATTACTCATGTTACAGTTGATACGATTTCACTGTTGGGTTATGTACATGTTTTATAATGTTAATAAAATTGATGATATTATTATTTGGATTTCATATTTTCCTTGGTCTATTAAATAAATTAGTTAGAATATCATGCATCATCATTGGAACATTATGACTAGTATAAAATGAATTTTACCATGCCATTTCTATTTATACGTGTATTTTCTTGCTTCATATATTTAGTGTCTTGGATATCATATATTGAAATGTGCTAAAATTTCTTACATGGATAATATAATTGGATTCATTAAATCTCTTAAATCAATCTAAAAAATGGTTTCACACATAGATTGGTGATGAAACATTAATTGAACAATTATAACATGTTTTGGGTTATAGATTTAAGGGTTCCATGGACCATAACAACATTATTTAATTGGGATAATTAAATGAAAAATGTAATTTCAGGAGTAATTACTTCTATAAGCCCTAATGGTGATTCATATAATCAAATTATTGCTTATTAAATGTTACATTCAGATACTAGATGTAAAGATCAAGGTACAGTTAAATGATATGACAAATGTAATTTATAAATAGTATAACTGTTATAAATTGGAAATTATGATTCACCTAACTGAACCATGATATATATATTTATATATTTATATAAAAAGGTATGAAATCAATCAAGTTAAACTTAAAAATAAATTGTTACCACAAAATGGGCTTCCAATTGCATAGTAAAGGGTGTTTTCAAATTTACCTTGCAATTGAAACACTATATATCAGAACCTATGTGGTGTGATATCAGACATAGACCCAAAACCTTCTTTACTAGTGGGTAGTTAGGGGTGTATCTTATATTCATATGACCTATTATGGTTTTTATTTCACCACCTAGACCTGGCTAATGGAGTAGGCGGATAAGTGATATCTTTTATAGGAAGGATTTTACCTATTCTAATATCTATCTAAAATATTTTAAAATGCTAAATTATTTTTTGAGGTGTGCATTTGGAATTGTAGAATCATTCCACCATGATAGACTTAGGTCATATTCTAGGAAGGCAGTGATGACCATGCACCATAGGTGGTGGGCCCTGATCCATTAGTGATACCTTTTATACTGCCACCTATGGAACCACCTACTATTCATGATATGAGAACTAATTCCAAATTTTGAGAGGGTTTATTTTTCACATGATATAGTATATGCAAGGTGTTAGTTGACCTGCCCCGACTATGGAAGTGTTGGCTTGAGATTTTTAGCAGCATTGTTCCCCCACATTCACACCAACTTTATCTAGTGATGATATTATGATTGAAATGTGATTATAGGATGGGATGGAATACACCATTAGATCATAGGTCATTGTCTTCCTATTGACCACTATTTCTAGGATAGTCAACTAGGACCTCATTACTAAAAAGAATTTAAGGGAAGATAATAGTGTGATCCATGGAATTTCAGTATCCAGACCTGGAAGTGTTTATTCTAGTGGGAAAAGTACCCCTTCGATGTTTTTTGCAAGGGTAGTAGCAGTCATACAACTCTTACTAACAATATCCTTATATGTCACTAGTGAGGGAAGTTGGGACTCACAAAACCTTTGTGTATGTGAGATCCAATTCAATGTAGAGGTTGTAGAAGAATGGTGCATATTTAGTGCTTCTGTACTAATTTTCCACTAGTACCTAGAAAGATAGGATCTACAACTACCCTATGTTCCAGAGTGGGGAGAGTAGTATATTTTTTGGAAGGTATCTAGAATACCACTTACCACTCAGATTGAGGTGGTGGTTGTGGCAGAGGGAATCAAACACAAGACATTAATAGACAACAGAGAAGGACTGATTAGGGCCATCGTATTATGACTCAGGTATGTGGTATGATCCAATTACATGCACTATAACCTATTTCGGAGGAGTATAGGATCAAACCTTCTATTGTTCAAGGTACTATTCTAGTATCCTCCACTTTAGTGTTTCCTTACTTGACAGGGGTGCATCACACTCTTTTATATCTACTATAATTATGGAGAGTTTGGGCCTTGAGATAGAATACTTTTGTGGTGTGATGAAACTTGATACCCAATTGGGTATCAGATCAAAGAGTATTCATCACTGTAATGGGTGTCCCCTAGTGAGTGTTGGATATCTTTTCAAAGGAATCATTTCATTCTCAACATGACAAGGATTAATTTAATTATTGGGATGGGTTGGTTAGTTTCTTATCGATCCCATATTGACAGTTATCACTGAAGAGTTACATTTACATCACCAAAGGGAGGTAGAAATATCCACAATGGAGAATGAGATGTACATGAATCTTGATATGGACTTGATCATTAGGGTTTGTGCAATATAACTACCAAAATTTCTAGTCTATCCATGGATGATCAAGAGATACGACCTGCTATTTTCCTTTCCATGGTGGATATTTTTAGGGACATATTCTTTGAAGATTGTTTTTGGGATACCTACAATGAGAGAGGTATAATTCTCCATTGATCTAGTTTTAGGAGCAACAAAAGTGTCCATTCCTTATTACTTGATGACACATATAGAGATTTTGGAGCTTAATAAATAGTTGAAAGACCTAGAGGAAAAAGCATTTTATTCAACCTAGTACCTCAACATGGGGTTCATCGAGACTTTTCTCTTGGAAGGAAGACATTACCCATATAATTTTAATGGATTACAGATCATTGACCTAGAATATATTAAATAACCAGTATCCAATTCCTTGAATAGATAACCTTTTCGATTAGCTCCGAGGAGATCAAGTTTTCTCAAAGACCAGTTTAGGGTTGGTCTGTCATCAGGTGAATTTTAAGTCAACATACATACCTCATATAAATTTATAAAGTAGGTATAAACTTTATGAGTACTTTTTAATGTCTTTCAGTCTCAAAAATTCTACAATAGTCTTTATGGATATAATGAATTGTTGTTTCCACCCGTATTTGGATTCATTCAGGGTAGTATTTGTTGATGAAATTTTAGTGTATTATCTCTCTTGACATGGCCATTATAAACAAATTGATATCATTCTAAATACCCTAGTAGTGCACTAGATTTATTTAAAGCTTATAAAATTACACTTTTGGATTGAAAAAGTTCAATTCTTGTGTTATATAAACCCATAGTCAGGAGTCTTTGTAAGCCTAGAGAAGGTGAGAGTTGTAGTTTCCTAAGATAATCCCAATAAATTCATTTATATATAGTTTTTATTGGGGATATATGGGTATTAGAGACACTTCATCTAGGGTTTACCATTCCTAGAAGTTACTCATACTAGATTTAATGATAAGTGTGTGAAATTCATATGTCGAGAAGCCTGTGAAATGGCCTTTCCGGAGTTGATGGGAAGGTTAAATTCAGTGTTGATCCTAATTATTCTAGATCTAGGAGAAAGATAGAATGTTTATTATGACATATCAGGTATCAAGCTTGGATCAGATCTAATGTAGGATGAGCGAGTCATAGCATGTGGTTCTTGATAGTTACAGGCCTCATGAGTGGAATTACCTAACACACAATCTCGAGAAAGCCGTTGTTGTGCAAGTTTTATGTTGTTTGAGGAATTATTTAGTTGGAGAGATTTTTTGTTATTTAAATATCACCAAATCCTCAAGTATATATTTAAATATCTTGATATAAATATTAGAAAAAACAAATGGGTTGAGTACCTACAATCGCGTGACTTTGATCTTTCTTATACACTTAGAAAAGGCAATATAATAGCCGATGATCTGAGCAGGATGACTCAGACACAGGTTGTTCAAGAGTCTAGTGGTTAGTAGAAGCTTATGGATTGGTTTTAGAGATACACGTTGAGGTTTAGGAGGACCATGGTTAGATATTCCTCTCAACTTTAGTAGTGGCCTCTGCCCTTCTGGAACAGGTGATAATGAGAAAACTCTCAGATCCTGAGGGCCTAGTACCGATGGAAAGAATCTAAGATGATGATTCATCTCTTGGTTGGACCATGGACAAGGATGAGATATTATACATACGTGGGAATGTCTGGGTCCCAAAAAATGTCCTTGATGTGTTAATGTAGGAAATCCATGCCTTAGCAGAGTAAGTACATCTAGGTTTCACTGAGCTGTATTGAGAATTACATCACATGTATTGGTAGACTTCTATGAAAAGGGAGATAGTTAGTTTTTTTACTTGGTCTTTAACTTGTACACTAGTGAAGGGAAAACATCAGTGAACAGTATGACTTTTATAGCTGTTATCGATTCTTGAGTGGAAATGGGAAGATGTCTCCATGGAATTTATGAATGGTTTACCTAGATCCCCACATGAAAATAAAATAGTTTTTGAAGTCCTTGAACATTTGATGAAGTTCAAACACTTCTTACATATTTAGGATAACTTTTTAATAGATCATATAGAAAGAATATAAATTCAAGTGGTTATTTGCATTCATGGATCTCCACACAGTATCATAAATAATAGGGATGCTTGCTTCATGCCTTGGTTCTGTAAAGGGTTGAATAAGGCCTTTGGTGAATAGGTTCTTATGAGCATGACCTATAAACCACATAACAAAGGATAGATATAGTGAATGATTTAGGTGTTAGAGGACATTATTCATGCATGTGTCCTTGAATTTACGGGTTCTTGTGGGAAACATATATCCATAGTTGAGATCTCTTATATTAATAACTTTCAGGATACCATTCAGATGGATCCTTATAGGGACATATATCTTAGGCCTTTCTAACCACCTATGTGATAGCTAGAGGCATGGGAGGTAGCACTTCTTCGGCCACATATCTTTTATGAGACTTCATAATAGGTGTAGTTGACCAGGAAGACAATTTTAACAGCTCAGTCTAGATATTAGTCTTATGCCAACCGACAGTGATGACCTATTGAGAATGAGGTCAAGAATCAAGTTTTCTTATGATTTTTTCCCAGGTTAGCCCATCAAAGAATTCAGAGGTAGGGTAATCTTTCACCTTGATTCATTGGACCCTTTGAGGTTTTGTGAAAAATCAGACCAGTTTCTTTCAGATAACACTTCCTTAGAGATACTACTATATGCATGATGTCTTTAACATATCACATCTCTGCAGATATTATCCAGACCTGACAGATGTTTTCCAACCTGATGAGGTTGAGTTATATGTGGATTCTTCCTTTGAGGAGTAGCTTGTGCATGTCATGGATAAGAGCGTGAATACACTCCAAGGTAGGTCAATTACTATAGTATGGGTGATATGGCAGCATGATCGAGTATACGTAGAGACTTGGGAGTGGGAATTTGACATACAAGACCAATTTCTATTTTTTTTCTCATATGACCCCTCTTTAACCTCTAAAGGCCTGACCAAGATGAGTTGATTAAGGAGGGGAGGTCGTAATGACCCAAAATTTCATTAAGGTATGGATCATTTTTTTTTCAGTTTAAATCCTTTGTTTTATCTTAATAAATATTACATAAGGCCTAAGGAAGGTTTAAAGATCTTATAGGTCTTGTTCAGAGTTCATAGTTCTATAAATTTGGAAAATAGAGTGGTTCACATGGTTATCACATGGTTATTGATAACCATGTGACCCAAATGTGTGAGGTACCTAGTGAAAAGGTGAGGCTGCATAGTTTATATGCTACCATGCGAGATAGGCCGCATGCCCATGTTGGATTGCATTCATTTTTGACAGTGAATTTTTATCTTGCTTGTGCATGGTTATAAAAGCTGTATTCCTAGCCCATGTGATGGGTGTTCATGGGAAGTAGAGGTAGCACGGTTTGTGTCTAGTTTGACCAACTATGCATCCAAAATGTGCGACCCCATTTTAATGGGTAATTTTACTATTTCCCCTTATTTAATTAAATCCTCCCACATTCTATTTCTTTTCACATTTCCAGTGATAGGAACCCCCTCACTTCTCTTATGAATACATCATAAAGATTCTTATCTAGTTTTCTTGGTAAATATTCTGTTCGAACTCTATTTCAACATCTATTTGTCTCTTTGGATTCTTCCAAGGCATTTGCCTATTTTGGAAATTTCTTAAATTCTTCTTCAAATCAAAGGAATACTCTAGATAATTGGTCATACATTGAACTAAGGTAGTGTTTTCTAGAAATCTTTTCCAAAATATTAAGTGTTTTCATAGTATTTTGTCATTGTTTATCACACTATACATTTCCTCACATTTCCATAAAATGTGTTTGAACTCTTAAATTAATTGTGTCATGTTTAATTACTATCGTAGATTTTATTCAATGATCATGGGATTCCAACTAATTTATTATCTCCACTTTGGGTTTGCCAAATGGAATTCCTTATTTATATATACATATAAATGTTTAATTGACCAAAAACCATCTATGTTTTTGAATAGACTTGGAATTGGAATTGGATTTCTTTGACAATCAAATGGATTCAGTTAATTTAAGCAAAGTGGGTGAAAAGGAAACCCCACATGTTAAATACTATAAATAAGAATTATAAGAATTTAACACCCTTGTTTATTTGTACTAAGTGATGATTATAATGTTTTGGAGGTAAACCCTCATTGATACAATTATTATTATGAGTATTCCATCGATATTGGATAGTGAACAATGGTTAAGGTACTTGTTGAGAATGACGTTACACGCTCCCTTACATTGGATGAGGGGAATGATGTCTCATAGCATGATACTCTTATTTGAATGATGGGAATAACGCTCCATGTTCATTTTCATCAGGTGTTGGGAATGATGACTCACCCCACCATTTTAAGTGATGAGTATGATGTATCACATTCACATGAGATTTAGGTATTTTACCCTTTTTGGATCCTATAGCTCGTTAAACTAGTTATGGACAGTTGAGTTAAGCCCTGTCAAGAACCTAGTATCCACGTATATGACTACATATGCCCTCATGTATCTAGTATATATATATATATGTATAATATATATATATATATATATATTTATATATGAGTAATTATATATGTGATGTACTAATCATACATATCCCGACCTATGCCAAAGTAGGTAGAGTCTTCTGGGCATCCTATCAGAACCTGATTTGACTGGTAATTATTTTCCCAACATTGTTTATTATTCAGATGAATGGACAGAAGGGATTTTTTTTTGTTTTTGATAATCCACCTTTAAAGGGGTGAGGTGTAACCCTTATAAGGACCGAAGGCTTAGAGACAATTACATGACTCGTAGGTCTTAGAGGAAATCACCCAGACAAGGAAACTTGAAATTGATCCTCCCCAGAACATGTCATGATATCAGCACTCCCCCTTCACAAGGCTGGTTGGATAGCTATCCTATGTAGAGATACATAGGCTAGGTACTGATGGAAATGACATACCCTCTCGTTCTTCCAATTCCGGTTAGCTCTTCTCTGGTGAATGTGCCCGCTCTAATCCTCATCTAGAGCCTTGTCCCTTGTAGTCTGACTGGTACATCTTCATATTCTTGTGGCCCAAAGGCCTTGGGGTGGACCAAGGGCCTTGAGGTTGGCCGAAGGCCTTGAGAGAAAACTAGCCCGAAGTCCTTGGGTGGCCCGAAAGCCATGTAGGACCTGAGGACCAAACTAGGGGCCCAAAGGCCTAGATGGATGAATAGTTCTGGCTGCTACAGTACCGATTAGTGCCTGCTACAGTGCCTGCTACAGTAGTTCCACATTACTGCTACAGTACCCAAAAAACATGTCTCCACCCATATTTGATCTCGGGTGTCTAGGATGCACTTGCCTAGTTCTCATCAACCAGGCTGAGGCACATGTGCTTTATTACTAATTATACATTCATACTATTATGATATGTACATTGGATGGATTATTTCTTGGACATAATTGGTGGTGTAAAACTGAGTATATCTCACATATTACTCAGTCCACCTTTGGTACCTGAGTGGATTTCATGTATGTAGGTGTGGAGATGGGTAAGTGACATGATTCAGATGCTTGATATATTTCATTTTTAGCATGGATCATGGGAGACAAGGACCGATCATATGTTCATGATGCTAGTGGAGCGGTGTTTTTGGTATTTTTTTATTTTTTAATAGAATTATATATATACATATATATATGCCTCATGTTCCCCCTTTTTGTATATCATCTTTTCATGATATCATTGTACATGACTCAACCTATAGGATTTTGATTATTATTAATATTTATTGGTTGTTTATTATATCTATTTCCACAGTTACATATTTTGTTTTATGATTCCATTAATTCTTTTTATTTATTATATCCACTCTTACACTCTGATATGAGGTTATAGTTTCCCCAATATACCACCATAGACCCTTATTGCTAGTTGGTAGCCTCTGGCATACGCGGAGGTGCGCTTGAGGTCATGTGACCCACCATCTTGGGACACTAGTTAAGTGGACCCCAAGTTGAAAGTTACAATTACCATCAATATTCATTCGTATATTAATTTTTTCCCTATGTTAACCCATACTTTAAATTTAAAAGCAAGAGGGAGACATTTTGTCTTTTTCTTTACTTTAATTATTATATTGTCCAATTTCATGGAAAAGTATCCCACAAGAACATACAAATCTAACCTAAGGTAATAAGGGTTGAAATGTTTCTTGAAAATATAATTTAGATAAGTATTTGTGCTATTTTAAACCTTATCTTTTTAGTTTACACCCAGTAAATCTGTTTTATCCTTAATCACAGTTATTAATTTTTACCATCTTTATTATTCATTATTAACTAAAATTAAGCTGAAATTATTATATAATATTAATTATTCTGATTCTAAATACTTAATCTATTTTTTCAAATTAAAATAACATTATTTTAACAATTTAATCTAAAATTCATCATGTAGATATGACGAAAAGTGATTTACAAAAGAAATATTTTCATAAGTATTAAAAATTTTCAAATCAAAAATTACAATAAATATGAATCAAATGACCTAAATTGTATTGATTATAAAATAATTGAACTAATTTTAATTTTAAAAAATTATATCAAAATATAAATTTTAAAATTTTTAATCAAAAAGAATCTTTTCAATAAAAACCAGTAAATTTTCACTATTTATCAAAATATCAATATTTTCAAAAAATTTACAAAATATCACTATAAGATAATTTTGAAATGATGATTTCATAAATTAAGTATATTTTGTAAAATATATTTTCTAAAGTTGATAAAAATTAATTTTAATGTACGTAAACAAATCGATATGAAACCACCTTTTAGAAAATATTGATTATTAGAAAACATTTATTTTTCTTTCAAATGATTAATATTTTTTTCTAATAAATTGATATCCATTTAATTTATTTTATACATGTTTAAACCATAGATTTTTTATAATTTAGTTATTCCTATTCATACCAACTAATGTAATGGCTAGGTTATATCACCATAGTAAATAATAATATTATAATAGTATATTGTGGTTTATTTAAATTTAGAGTTGCATGTAATTCAAGCTATCAAAGAGATTAAATTTAAATAAATATATTTTTAGATCATTTAAACTCGATTTTTCTTGTTTCATAATCAATTAAACATAATTTTATTCTTTTTAAATCTCATGGTATTACATTCTACCCTCTTTAATAAATTACTCGCTCATAATTCTGTTTTGGTTATCATAGGTTTAACCTTTATTGAAAACTCATATCATAAAAAGTGTTAATAAAAATTACTATTAAAATAAAGAAAGGGAAATGTTAAGGTCATATGGAATAAAGCATAACTAGGTTTTTATGTAGGAGAACATTTGTGTGAAGTGAAAATATAAACATGAATGAAAAGCATACATAATTATAGAGAGTGATAGAGATCATTTCTCAAAATGAAGTGAATGATAAAGAGAAAGTAAACGAACACTCATCCATTAATCCGTGTTGGGTTAAAATTATATTTGATTCATCATATATAGAGGTATTTGGATAACATTTTTTTTCTATATCATTCTCCTAGATATGAGGAATTCATTTTCCATTTAGACTAAGAACATAAGTAAATATACTTACTTGACAAGTATAATTTCATCCTTTAATAAATTTCCAACATAATCTCATCTTTTGGTCCTGTATATAGATATTTACAAGTTATAAAATAATACCAAAATTTTAACTTGATCCATTCCATAAATAATTAACCTTAAGGTTCCTCTAAAATACATTACACCAATTCCAAATTCCAAAAATTTAGAAGTAAGGTTACTAAATTTCAAAAATCCACATATCATTAAACAATATAATGTATCTCCTAATGTCACATACAAAATATGTGAATACCTTGATTACCATAAAACTTTAATGAAATCATACATGTCTCTTTATGAAACAAAATATAATTGAATATATTCCATAAATCTAATAATGTTGTAATCTTCATTAATGATAACAGAAACCACTTTGTCAAAAAATAAATTATCAATTACAAGGTCATCAATACTGTCTAATTTAATTTATCTATATCAATGTTTACCCAAATTAAACACCATTATCTCAACATGAGGATCATATTATGGGTTATTTCCCCTCAATCATTTATTTTCCAAAAAATATCACCATTCCAATAAAACAATTTTCTAGGTTATCAGTACCATTCAACATATTCTTGACAATCCTTACTATAAAACTATTGGGGAACAATACATTGATGTTTCATGATTATAATAACCAAAATACCATTGATAATAATTATTATAAAACATAATTATTTGAATCCTAATATATAAGCACATCAATCATCCTACTTCCTTCATAAACCATTAATAAAGATTTATTGCCTTATTTATTAACACGTATTTGCTTTCATATGTTATTCATAGTCTCTTCATCATCAACAAAAAAACCTTCACTCATACAACATTTTCGATCCTTAACATAAAATTTCCCATAGGATGTAAATTTGAATAATTCCCATAATTTCCACATCTAAAATATTTATCCATTGATAAAACCTCATGGAGCTCAATATTCCCATCCATTGAATTAATAAAACTTTTCATTCTCCCTAAGAAATTGCTCACTATGTTCCATTCTTCTCCAAACATTAAACATCTTCTAATTAATTTAAGGAATTCCCTTGAGTGATTCTTCCCACATTTTGGAAATATAGGAAAGTGAATCTTATTTACTCCATGCTCTCCACCACCCAATCTCTTAGTAAACTCTATCCTTGTCTTATTTGGCATGTCCAAGAGTTGGTTATGGTGAAAGTTATTAATCAAATATCATGATAAATGTTTGAGAATAATCAAATTATCCATTACTTCAGTCATCATCCCATTTGGTTTATAATAAACACATTTTCTATCAAATTCAATATTAAACCATTTACTTATAGTTTTATCAATTGACTAAAACCAAAAATTCTAGTGTGAGTGACACTAATCATAGTGAGAAATTAAAAATTCATGAAGAAAAATTTATAGTATATCTAAATCATGAAACATTATTTTTAATCTATGGAACATTTTGTTTAATGTAGGAAATTCAAAATCATCATCTATTCAAACCCTTCAGGATGGTTTATAAAGAAAATGTGAATTAACCAAGGCATATTCTCTAGGAGTCTCAAAACTGGTGTGCAGTAAGGCCCATTTTCATGTACTAGGTAGTGATAAAGTAAAGATTGACACAAAATGTTCAGAGTTATTACCACTAGGTACATATCTTCCATAACCATGTCTACCTGTAGCATCAAGATAGGGATGTATTTCTAGGTAAAACACGCAATATCTATGTTAATAAAACATTATGATGTCATCCCATACTTATAATTATCCTAAAATACAATCACAGGGTTATGTTCTCTAATATATGTTTTACTATATCTAGTTACCAAGGTCTCTACTAAACATTCTATGATATAAAATATAAATACCCCAGCCCCAGTAGCCCAAAGTCACTAGTGACTTTATTACATTTTCACTAGATACAAGTATTCACCTCCCAAAGGACCAAATAGCATATTAGTCTTGATAAATTGAATACATACTTAAATTTCACAAAACTTTGAAAACAAAAAATACAATAAAGTATATTCATTGAGATCATCTTTATTCACTCTATCATGTCCCTAAATATCTATTATAAAATATTTCTTGAAATCTCAGGTAAAGGAAACATACGAAAGGGTTGAGATCTAATGATGATTAAGGGAATTCATACAAGACAAGCTATCATGGATACATAATAAATAATTAATATTCCAAGGAAAATAAATAAAAAACATTCCATTTAATCAATTATATGAACTTAAAGAATAATATGGAAGGAATAAATGACGATCAAATAATTCCATATAAATAATCTCATGAGCTAGAAACGCATCCATGAATATCATAACATATAAAATAATCACATGGACATCAATAAATGAATTTATAAGGATGGAATGTATAATGAAAGAAATATGAAACATACCATCAAGGCATTATTTCAAGACCACTAAAATACTATCAATTCCTTGTTCTAAGAAATATATTTAGATGGGTAAGGCCTTGTCGAAAATAAAATATAGTTTATCTCATGAGACCTATCGATGCATCAAGGGGATATAGTGAGCCCCACTAGTCACTTACTATGTCCAATGAATTCCTCATATGAAATGGGAGAAACATAGTCAACATATTCAATCATATTAAAACACTATCATACAAAATGTTAATAATTTCCCTAATAAATAAACCCAATCAACATAAACATTCATATTGGTAAACTATAATACAAATGTTAATACTTTCCTCAATCAATAAACATAATCATAAACCATCTAGAGTACTATGGATAATGGTATCAAAATAGTACATCCCAATCAAAATAATAATAATCCATATGGAAAAATAATAAGGATGGATTTATTAAAACATGTTCCCAATGAAGCATAATTAAAATGAGGGTTATTGTCCATGATGAATATAAATATCATAAAAACCCATTAAAACATTTTTAATTTAAATACATTTTTCAATTTGAAAATCACTTTTTAAAAATTAAAAACATATAGAATACTAGGGAAAAAATTATTTGAAAATAAAATTGTAAAATTGTAAAGTAATGTTCAAATTAATGAGTTTCCATGATGGTGAGAAGGTTCCATTCATGCTGAGTATATTAAAACAGATATTCCTTTTATATTTTTGTAAGAAATTTAAAATGTAACTAGTTTGGAAAATTATAAGAAGATTGATTTTAATTTTTTTTGAAAATCCAATCAAGGATAAAAATTATTTTAAATAATCTTAGGGGAATATTAAAAAAGTTCTTGAAAACCTTTTTAGAAAACTTGGATTTGGAAGACAAATTATTTTCAACCTATGAGGGAAATAAGGTTGAGTACTCTAAAAAACATTTTATTAATAATTTTAAATATAAAGGAAATAAAAATGGTAATATTAAAAGATAACATCATGAATAAAATTAGGAGAATAAAATATATTGGGTTTAGGATATGAATATCAAACAATTTCCTTAAGGGATACTTAAATATAAACAATCTCGAATAATGATGAGATTGTGAAATTAACCATTACCACTTTGGAAAATTTTGAATCATAATACAAATGAATGAAATAACATAAAATGAAACTATAAATAACATAAATATAAATATATTAATGATATAAAATAAAAAATAGGTAGTATATATGAACATAAAAAAATAAGTGGTGAATATGGCATAGGTCTCACTAAAGTAAAAGTGAGAAAAGAAACCCTTATCTCAGGTCTGATTTTCATTATACATATTTGATCCTACTATATAGTGAGTATATACTTATTATAAATATATTCTAGAAATTTAATAATATACATAATACCATATATGATTTACTTATTGTCTTTCTTGAGACATTTATTAACAATTATTTGTTAAAATTACTATTGTAGGTGACAATTTCTTCATTTTTCATGTAAGTATTCGTTTGGTACTTTTACTTTGATAATGGTTAAATCATTACCAGAATGTTAAAAATGATATAAATATCATATATACACATTATATAATTATTTATTATAGTCTATAAAAGTTATATATGAAAAAATGAGTTACACTATTCGTGGAGACTATAAGTTGTATGTACGCATGAATGTTTTTTCTATTTTTTGAACAGAGGGAATGTAAAAAAGGTAAATAACGTTTCACCATTACATAACCATTATTATATCAAATATATCATATATATTCATAAAATATATCCTTATCACCAACTATGTCAAAATAAAATGAAAAACATTCCACATCGCTATGTTGAGGCGGTAGTCCACACTTACGCATGAGTGACATTATTGTTTTACAACAGATTTGAAGGTAAGAAGGTATATGTGATATTATAATTATAGAATCATAGTGATTCCATAAATATCATATAAATATGTTAAATAAATCATTATATTCATACATTATAGCAACCTGTTTTTTACATACATTGACATCACTTCATAATTAAAGTATATTTTTTAAAACATATAACAAAACCATGACATGACTGTATAGGTATAGTGTATTTAGAAACTGGGAAACATAAAGAACTAGTTCATAAAAAATCTACATTGTCTCTCATTTATTTCATCATAACTAGACTCTTTTTTTCATATCATACTTAGTAACCTTCTTAATGTCTTGAAGAAAAGAAACATATAAAAGGGTGAGCTCAAATACTCAGTAAGGGTAAACCAATGAAATAAAAATCATATCATATTCATAAGAACATAAAATTTTAAAATATTATACTACATATAAAAGATAAAAATACAATGTGTTGGGATAAATCATAAAATGGAAATGTAATCCCAAAAGTCAGAGCCTAAGATGTTAATTTTTTTTGGCATAGACACATAAGCATAGAAAATCATTTCGTATTAGTCAAGTCTCATTTCTAAGACCATCATAGCAGACAAAGTCCATTACTGAACTAAGTTCTCTCCTCGTTCTAGACCTGTATCACTAAACCAAAATAACTTTCCATTCTAGCTATGTCTATATCATGAGATATATATATTTACCCAATGAATTAGAGGTAGATATAGGTCCCACCCATCTCATAATGAAACCATTCTTATGTGTGCCACAAAAACATACAATCATTCATTATAGAATAACCCATGAAATAAAATGGGTTTCTTCAAAATCAATACATCATGAAATAATCCATAAATGGATTTCATAAAAATAATTTTATCATTTAAAAAATAAAATAAAATGAATAATATATGGATAGAAACATAAAACTATCTAATCTTAGATGGAAAATAATTTTGATAAAATAGTTGAGCTTCATTCCTGAGGAAAATATCCTGTATTTTTCCAAAATGTTTACATTACTCAAAATATCACACAATTTTAGAAGAAATAATTTTATATGAAAATAACTTTGTAATATTTTAGGGTAAGATTTAAGGAAATAAATAATTATGAAAGCGTAAAAATATGTTCATATCGTATAAGTTAAAAAAACATTCTTCTCTTACATTTGTCAGAAAAGTCTAAAAAGTACCTCGTATGGTAAATGTAAGATTCCTTCCAAACCATGTTGAAAAATTTAAAATGGGAAAAAATGAATTTAAACATACATAGAATAATAGTAAATATTTTATGATAATATTCTTATAAAACATGGAAATGGATGATAAATATACCTTTAGTAAATACTTACGTGTAAACAATCTCGGATAAAAATGAGATTGAAAAATTATCCCTTACCATAAGTATGATATCCTTCCTATGTATCCAAACCTCCTGTATGATGATTTAAATAATGTTACTTATTTATTATAGAAACATAATCATTTTTATGATAACATTTATGCTCATATTTTCTTCCGTTTGGTAGTAACATTTCATTGTTACTCATTATCCAAGTATTAACTGCTTTATGTCCTTATGTATGTTTTGTCAGATACGTTCTTATTCCTCTTTTTAGGTTATAGTTATATCATTTAAATCATAGTATTAGTATAATATATATTATATTTATTCATTAAATTTATTTATATAATCATGGTTTAATGAATATTACGTAGAATGAATCACATCGCACCGTGGAGACGGTAAGCTGTACGTACGCACGAGCGATGATATCGTTCACATAATTGTTGAATGGTATTGAAGTGGATGGTGTATAGTATTAAAGAATTAGTATAATATTTTAATAATCATATATAGTTATTATTTCAACCATTATACCCATCCATTTAAGGTGGTGGGGAAAACAAATTACACCACGACATGGAGACGGTAAGTCGTACGTACGCACACGCGGTGATTTCATTTTTCATAGGATGGATAGAAGCTGAAACATGGTTGTTTCATATTTATAATAAAATATCAGTATATTTTTGATAATTTTTTATTAATTTATATTGAAACAAATAAAGGAGAGTAAGTATAATAAGAAAGAAATTTGAATAAATCGGTAGAAGAGATTACCTCTTCCTCGATGTACCTCCTTTAAATTTTCTCTTAGGGCACTAGATTTGGTCTATAGATAAAGTAAGAATCTCTACAATGTAACTAGGTACGTTGAGAAGAGAAATGGGTAGGGTTTGGATGATCTTGAATTCTCAAAATGGTGTGAAGAGGCGAGTGAGGAGGTTCCCTTTTATAAGATAAGAGAGGGGAACTTTAGGAAACTTTCAAAATAATAAGTTATTATAAATTTTGATTATACTAAAAATGGTCCAAAAATTATTTAATTCAAATGTACTATTATTTTGGTTTGAATACCCATAATCCAAAAAAAATTAGACAAGTTTATAATATTTTTTTATCCTTATTTTTTGGTTTAACACTTATTTTACCCTTTTTAATCACACCATGATATCATGTTATTTACACATTGTGGGTTAATGTAATTACCATATCATGTCAAACGACCCAAAAAAGTTATTTATGACATATTTGGACATATATTAACAATTTGACCGAATATTACATTTTTTTGGAATTTAATATCATTTAATAAACTATTTTACGGTCTAAGTTATGAATTGTGTCAATTTTAGACACTATTCATAATTTCATTTTTTATAAAATTCATAAAAACCCCATTCCATGAAAAAAAGTAATTAAATCAAAGATAAAATGTAAATATCCTCCAGAAAATTCGTGGATGACATCAAAATAACCAAATTACATTTGTTTTAATATTTATAAATTCATTTATTTGAATCTTTCATTAATGAGGTAATCAATACATCATAATTGTGTCATAAATAAATATATTTATCTAATGTATAAAAATTATATATAAAATACCATGATGTAGGAAATATTTTTAGATTTCTAATGACTATTTATAGACATGTATATTAGTTATATAACCCTATATTAAAATCGATTTGGTAAAAGATATGTGTTTAGGTTATAATTATCTTCATTTTAAATTAATTATTATAAAATGTCATTTTCACATCCAAGTGAATCCATGGGGTCCCAAAATATACACAAAGATCCCTATGGTCATAAATATCTCATCCAATAGGATTTGGACACATTTTTGGGTAGTTTTATATTATTAAATTATTACTTTTTACCCTTATTTATGAGATTTACCATTTAACCTTGGTAAACAAAATAATTATTGGAGTTTCTATTAATAATATCAAAAACTAAAAGGTAACTATTCACACAATTTGGATCTTTTGATTAAAAATAGGGAATCCATTTTTCCAAATTCGAAACATAGAAGTTTCTATAAATATTTTAAAATGAATCTCATTGTTGAAATGAGAAAACGAGTTTTAAAAGTTAAAACCTTGCAAATGATTGAAATGTTTTTACCTATGAATTCAATGTAAAATTAATGATAGTCAAATAAATTAAATTAAATGGTAAAAATATATTCTATTTATAATTTAAAACTATTAAATATTATAATTTATCCATATAGACTATCTCGATGAAAAAAGCTATTTTTAAATAAAATTCAGCATATTTTTACTATTTATCAAAACACAAATGTTATTAGAAAAATATCAGAAATTTATCCAAAGTAAATTTTTTTCCCTTATTCAAAATAACATGTTTTTATTTTCATATAGAAATTATTAATGTGTCAATATCTTAATTTAAAATGTGTTTGAAACTCAAAGGTGTAAAATTAACCTTTTAAATAAAATAGGTTCTTATACATAAAATAGGGTTTTATTTACAACCTATGACTAAAATATTCATTGGATGAATATAAAAAATATTTTATGAAATATATAATACATATATCTCATTAATTTCATTAGAAAATGCAATTCACTCAAAAAACAAAAAATTAATTGATTTATATTTTTCATAAATAATTAATAGTAATGAATTTTCATAAGTTAGTTATAATTATTCCCACTAACCTAATGACTGAGCTATAACAGTAATTTTATATTAAGGGAATCTCATGGTTCGTTTAAACTCATGATTATGTGTAAGGAAATATACTGAATAATAAAAATTATTTAATGAAAATATTTCATAAAAACATCCGAGGGTTACATTCTTCCCCCCTTAAACTGAATTTTTCCCTTGAAATTTGTCCCTTGGAAATAAACAGACAAGGATACATCTCCCTCATCATATCCTGAAGTTCCCAGGTAGCTTATTCAAATTTTTTGTTCCTTTGTAAAACTTTACCCAATCAAGTGGTCTTGTTTCATAGAACGTTTTCGCTATGATCCAAAATCTCTATCATTTTTTCTTCATAAAAAATATCTTTATCCAGCGGTACGACATCTGAGTTTAGTACATGTGAAGGATTAGGTATGTAATTTCTCAAAAGAGATACATGGAACACATCATGAACTTGAGAGATATTTTTTGGAAGCTCCAATTGGTAAGCCACCTTCCCAACACGATCCAATATTTCAAAAGGATCAATATACCTAGGGCTTAGCTTTACCTTCTTTCCAAATATCATTACTCTCTTCTAGAGAGATATTCTTAAGAACACATTGTCACCCACTTAAAACTCTAGGTCTTTTCTTCAGTTGTCATCCTAACTTTTTTTCGAATATGAGATGCTCTTATGTGTGGTTGAATAGATAAAACTTTTTCTGACATTTCATCAACAAGATCAGGTCCTAATAGCTTCATTTCCCTAACTTCATCCCAATATGTTTGAGTTCTGCACTTATTTCTATAGAGGTCTTCATAAGGAGCCATATAAATACTGGATTGAAAGCTATTATTGTAATAAAATTATACCAATGGTAGGTTTAGATCCCAACCATCTTTGAAATCAATAGAAAAAGTTCTCAACAGGTCTTCTAGAGTTTGAATTATCCCCTCAGACTGTCCGTCTGTCTGACGATGATAAGAAGTAATAAAACATAACTATATATCCAGAGCAAGCTAGATACTTCACAAGAACTTTGAGGTAAAACTCAGATCATGATAAGATCAAATGGAAAGTGGTACTCTATGAAATCTTACCACTTCTTTTACATATATCTGGACAATCTGATCAAGAGATAAATCCACTCTAATAGCAATGAAGTGTGCCGACTTTGTAAGGCAATCAACTATATCTCAGATAACATTATTGACTTTGGATGTTTTCGGATGTTCGATGACAAAGTCCGTAGTGATGTTTTCCCATTTTCATTCTGGTATGGGTAATGGTTGTAACATCCCCTTAGAATTATGCCTCTCAGCCTTAACGTGCTGACAAACCACTTATCAAGAGACATATTCGGTGACATCACTTTTCATGCCATCCCACCAGAAGTACTGTTTCAGGTACCTGTACATCTGTGTTCTTCCAGGGTGAATAGAGAATGAAGAACTATGATCCTATTCCAATAGATCCTTCTTTAATTATGGAATGGGAGGAACAAAAACCTAGTTCATGAACCTTATTATTTCATCATAATCTAGGTTTAATTCAAAAATGTTTCTCACCTTATTTTGTAACTCTACATCTTCCTTCTGTGCCTCTTTAATCTTCACTTGTATAGATGGTTGAAAATTCATTTGATAAAGATAATATTTCTCTTCTTACATTAAAATTTGAAGATCCATCCATTGAAAATCCATAAATATTGGATCTTTCATGATATGCATCATGGATAATATAGCATGGTCTTTTCAACTCAAAGCATCTACCACATTTTTCTCTTTCCCAGGGTGGTAATGTGTTGAGCAGTCTTAATCTTTAATCAACTCCAACCATCTTCGTTGGAGGATATTCAGGTCCTTTTTTGTGAAAATATAATATAAACTTTTATGATTAGTATAAATATCACACCTTTCACCATAAAGATAATGCCTCTATATTTTAAATGCGAAGATTACTACAGCGAACTCTAAATCATGATTTGGGTAATTTTTATCCTGGATTTCAACTGTCGTGAGGAATAAGAAATCATCATATAATTTTTCATGAGAACACACCTCATCCCTTTCTTGGATGCATCACTATAGATTAAAAACCATTCTCCACTACAAGGCAGTGTGAGTACAAGTTTGCTGGCTAACCTTATTTTTAGCTCTTTGAAATTCTATTCACATTCTTTCATCCAAACAAACTTAACTCCTTTTCCAAGTCAACATGGTGAGTCTATTAGATAATCATGAAGAATATTTCACAAAATATCAATAATATCCATCCAAGCCAAGAAGACTTTAGATCTCAGTTATTGTTATTGGTCTGGACCATCTTTCAATAACCTCTGTTTTTTATGGATTCAAAGATATACCCAATCTTGAGATTATGTGACCCGAAAATGATACTTTTTGAAGCCAAAATTCACACTTGGAAAATTTGGCATAAATATTATCCTTTCTCAGGGTCTTTAATACAATTCTCAAGTGATCTTCATGTTCTAACATTCTCTTTGAATAGACAAGAATATGATCTATAAAGACTACCAAAAACTGATCAACATAGTCTCTAAAGAATCTATTCATTAGATCCATGAAGATAATAGGGGAATTATTAAGACCAAAAGGCATCACTATAAATTCAAAGTGTCCATAACTTTTACGGAATTTCGTCCTTGGTATATCCTCATTTTTGACCCTTAATTTATGATATCCTGAACTAGATCAATCTTGGAAAAGTATTAAGCTCCGCATAGTTGGTTAAATAAGTCATCAATGTGTGGGAGAAGATATTTGTTCTTGATAGTGATCTAGTTAAGTTCTTAACAATCAATGCAGAGTCTCATTTATCCATCTTTATTCTTAACAAACAACACATGTGCTTCCCAAGGTGATACACTAGGGAATACTAATCCCTTATCAAGATTCTCTTTAACTTGTTTCTTCAATTCCTGCAACTCAATTCGGTCCATTCTATAAGGTGTCATTGAAATAGGAATAACACCCGGTATGAGTTCTATTGATAACTCAACTTCAAGATTTTTTGGAAGACCTAAAAATTCCTTTGTAAATACATCGTCAAACTCCCGTACAATGGGAATATTCTTAATAGTGAGTTTTCCCCAACCATTTGACATAAATAACCTTCATTTATTGGATTCAAGACCCATAAGATGGATGAAATTTATACTGGAAGGTTATATTCATCCTTGAATCGATAGATGATCATAGATTGATTTGTAATATGAAATGTGACTTCACTTATTTGACAATTGATACGTGATAAATATAAAGAAATCCAATCCATGCCAAGAATCACATAAAATTCCACTATAGGAAGGATCACAAGATTTTTAGGAATCACTTTCTCACAAACTTCAATTGGAGAATAATTTTAAAATTTTGATGCAACTGTTGTGCCATTAGGAGTTGGTACAGCTAACTCAACATCTAAATGTTGAGGTAATATTATGATACCCTTAGAAAATTCAATAGAAATAAAAGAGTGGGTGGGTCTAGAACCAAATAAAACACTTTCTACTTTAGAGTGGATAATAAGTGTACCTTTCCCCACTACATTATCGTACTCCACATCCCTGATAGTAATTTCATGTGACTTTACTTTGTCTTTGGCCTTAAGAGTTTGTTTATGTAGATCATAATCAATAACCCTTGGATTAGGGAATTGATTGAAATAATGCCCCATTTCCTTGTAATTGTAACATTGAAGTGTAGGAGGTGGAACTTGTGTATCCTTTTCTTTGTTCTCATCATTAGACATCTTTTTTCCATAACTTCAGTATTCAATTTCTTGAGGACTTTCTTTTCCACACTTAAAACATTTACTAGCCCCTTTAAGACAATTCACTCCTTGTTTATTTCCACACTTCAAGCATAAGGGAAAACTCATCTTCTTTTTGGTGTGGTATTTATATTTTCTTTTGAATTCCATTTTTATCTTCTTATCAAACCCATATGACTGATGGGTTACTCCAATATCCATCTCAACCTTGAGATAACATCAAACAATTAACTCGTAGCTATTGAAGTCCCTTATGGCTAATTCTCTTTGGAAACTTGGTTTTAATACACTAAAGAATCAATCAATCTTACTATAAGGTTGGATAATAATTCCAGAATCATACCTTGCAAGTCTCATAAAATATAATTTGTAGGTACCAACAGATTCATCATCCTTCTTCTTAAGTTCAAGGAACTCCTTCTCCATCTTTGTTCAATGAATACAAGGAAAATACTTATTGAGAAATAAGTTCTTGAACTCGTCTCATTCTATGGAATCAATTTCATCCCGTTGCCTCTTATTCTTGATAAAATTTCATAATTGATCATCTTATCCTTCTAAATGATATATTGCTAATATGAATTAATAATTTTCAGAACATTTTAGAACTAAAAATATCTTTTCAGCGGTACAGATCCATTGTTCAGCCACAAATGGATTAGAAGACCTTCTAAATGAAGGTGGATGTTTCCTCATGAATGATTCAACAAAATTTTGATCCCTCCTTTGTTAGTTTGGATGTCTTGAATGATTCATATCTTGAGAAATTTGTGTGATCATGGCTACAAGATTTTTCATTACAACTCCCATAACATTTGGTAGCTTAGGGGGATCATCATTGTATTTCCCATCGCATTCCGCATTAACGTGGTTCCTTCGGGTTCCAGACATTGACTAAAACCAATAAAAATAGTGTGAGAAACACTAATCATAATAGGGAAATCACATAATCAAGAATAAAATTTCAATTTTGGACACTTTAGGTTTTATCCTAGGTTATTCATGGTCATTTACAAAACATCAGGATTATAACCTATACTTAGATATATCCTTAAGGATTTCTCATCCTAGTTTCTGAAGGATAACTATACCTTTCCTTTGAGACTGACTATAGCAACCTGTTATTTACATACATTGATATCATTTCAGAATTGAATTATTTTTATTACAACATATAACAAAACCATGATAGGACTATATAGGTATAGTGTCTTTAGAAACTGGGAAACATAAATTGGTTCATAAAACATCTACACTGTCTCTCATTTATTTCATCATAACTTGACTCATTTTTGGTATATCATACTTAATACCCTTCTTCATGTCCTAGTGAAAAGAAACATATAAAAGGGTGAGATAAAATTCTCAGTAATGGTAAACAAATGAAATCACAATCATATCATATTCATAAGAAAATAATATTTGAAAATCTTATCCTGTATATAAAATATCACAATATCATGTCATGGGATAAATCATAAAAGTGAAATGTAATCCCAATAGTCATAAAATAAGTCATGAAATTCGGTTCCACACACACATAAGAATAGAAAATCATTTCATATTAGTCAAGTCTCATTTCCAAGGCCATCGTAGTAGACAAAGTCCATTACTGAACCAATTTCCCTCCTCATTCCAACCTTGCATCACTGAACCAGATTAACTTTCCATTCCATCCATGTCTGTATAATGAGATATAAATATTTACCCAATTAATTGGAGGAATATATAGGTCCCACCCATCTCATAATGAAACCATTCTTACATGTGCCACAAAAACATAAAAACATTCACTATAGCATAACCCATGAAATAAAATGGGTTTCTTAAACATCAATCCATCATGACATAATCCATAAATGGATTTCATAAAAATAATTTCATCATTTAAACAATATAATAAATGTAATAATATGGATAGAAACCTAAACCTATGTAATATTATATGTAAAATAATTTTGATAAAATAGTTGAGCTTCATTTACGAGGAAAATATATTTTTTTTCAAAAATGTTTTCCTTCCTCAAAATATCACACAATTTTAGAAAAATAATTTTATGTGAAAATAACCTTGTAATATAGTAGGGTACGCTACAAGGAAATACAATATTATTAAAGTGAAAAAATCCATCCATGTCGTAAAAGTTAAAAAAATCATTCTTCTCATACTTTTGTCAGAAAAGTCCAAAAAGTACCTTGTATGGTAAACGTAAGATTCCTTCCAAACCATATTGTAAATGTAAAAATTGGTAAAAATGAATTCTAACATACATATATGAATAGTAATAATTTTAAGAGAATATTCTTATAAAACATGGAAATGGATGATAAATATACCCCTAGTAAATACTTACGTATAAACAATCTCAGATAAAAAAGAGATTGCAAAAGTATCCCTTACCTTAGGTCTGATTTCCTTTGTATGTATTCAAAACTCCTGTATGATGTTTTAAATAATGTTAATTATTTATTCCATAATAATAATAAATTTTATGATAACATTTATGATAACATTTTCAGATGTTTTTCAGTAACATTTCATTGTTACTCGTTATTCGGGTATTAACAGCTTTATGTTCTTATGTATGTTTTGTCGAATAAGTTCTTATTCATATTTTTAGGTTATATTTATATCATTTACATAATAGTATTAGTATAATATATATCATATTTATTCATGAAATTCTTTATATAATAATTGTTTAATGAAGATTATGTAGAATGAATCACATCGCACTATGGAGACGGTAAGCCGTATGAACGCACGAGCGAAAATATCATTCCCATAATTGTTGAATGGTATTGATGTGGATGATGTATAGTATCTAAGAATTATTATCATGTTATAATTATAATATATAGTTATTATTTCTACCATTATTTCCATCCATGTTAGGTGGTGGTGAAAAATAGATTACACCACGGTGTGGAGACGGTAAGCCATACGTATGCACGCACGATGATTTTGTTTTTCATAGGACAGATAAAAGGTGAAATATGGTTGTTTCATATTTATAATAACATATAATTATATTGGTGATAATTATGTTATTACTCTTAAAGGAAACAGCTGAATAATAGGAAGTATAAGAAGAAATAAATTTGAAAGAATTAGTAGAAGATATTACCTCTTCTTCAATGTGCATCCTTTAAATTTCCTCTTAGGGTACTAGAGTTGGCCTTTTGAGATGACTAGAACCTCTAGAATGTAACTGGGGAAGTTGAGAAGAGAAATGGGTAGGGGTTGGCTGAGATTGATGGCTCAAAATGGAGTGAAGAGGAGATGGAGGAGGTTTCCTTTAATAAGAGTGGAGAGGGACACTTTAGGAATCTCTCAAAATATCAATTTATTATAAATTAAAATTCGAATAAAATGGTAAAAATATTATTTAATTAAAATATAAGATGATGTTGGTTAGAATAAAAATAATAAATTAATTTTTATACAAGTTTATAATTTTTTTTATCCTTATCTTTTTTATTTAACTCCTATTTTACCCTTTTTAATCTTATCGTGATATCATGTTATTTACACATTTTGGGTTAATGTAATTACCATATAAGGTCAAATGACAAAAAAAGTTATTTATGACATATTTGGACTTATATTAACCATTTGGATGAATATTATATTTTTTAAAATTTAATATCATATAAAAAGTTATTTTATGTTTTAAGTTATGAATTGTGTCTATTTTAGACACTATTCATAATTTATTTTTTTTAAAAAATAAAAACAACTTGATTCATTAGAAACTAAGGCATTAAATAAAATATAAAATTTAAATATCATATATAAAATTTTTGGATGACATCAAAATAACCAAATTACATTTGTTTTAATATTTATAAATTCATTTATTTGAATCATTCATTAATGAGGTAATTACTACATCATAATTTTGTCATAAATAAATATATTTATCTAATGTCTAAATATTATAAATAAAATACCATGATGTATGAAATATTTTTATATTTATAATTACTATTTATAGACATGGATATCAGTTATATAATCTTATATTAAAATCGATTTAGTAAAAGATATGTGTTTAGGTTATAATTATCTTTATTTAAAATTAATTATTATAAAATGTCATTTTCACAGCCAAGTGAATCCATGAGGTCCCAAAATAGACCCAGGATTCCCATGGTTGGAAATATATCATACAATAGTATTATGACACATTTCCGGGTAGTTTTATATTATTAAATTATTATTATTTTACCCTTATTTAGCAGATTTACCCTTTAACCCTAGTAAATAAAATAATTACTAAAGTTACTATTTATAATGTACAAAAATAAAAGATACCTATTCACACAATTTTTACCTTCTAATTCTAAATATGTAATTCATTTTTCCAAATTCAAAACACAGAATTTGTAGTAATTAATTTAAAATTAACCCTGTAGTTAAAATGAGAAAACGAGTTTTAAAAGTTAAAACATTGCAAAAGATTGAAATGTTTTTACTTAAGAATTCAAGGTAAAATTAATTATAATGGAATAAATTATTTTAAATGGTAAAAATATATTCTATTTATACTTTAAAACCATTAAATATTATAATTTAACCATATAAATTATCTCGTTTAAAAAAGTTGTTTTTAATTAAAATTTAGCGTATTTTTACTATTCATCAAAACATGAAAGTTATCAGGAAAATATCAGAAATTTATCGAAAGTAAATTTTTATATCTTGCTTCAAAATAACATGTTTATGTTATCATATAGAAATTATTAATCTGTCTAAATCAAAATTTAAAATGGGTTCTCTATTCAAAGGTGTAAAATTAACCTTTTTTAAAAATAGGTTCTTATATATAAAATAGTGTTTTGTTCATACCCTATGACTAAAATATCCATTGGATGAATATAAAAAATATTTTATTAATTATATAACACATATATCTCATTAATATCAATACCAAATATAATTCACTCAAAAATAAAAATATCTAATTGATTTATATTTTTCATAAATAATTAATAGCTAATGAATACATACTGAATTTTCATAAGTTAGTTATAATTATTCCCGCTAACCTAACTGCTAGGCTATAATGGTAATTTTATATTAGGGTCCTTCTGTGGTTTGTTTAAACTCACGATTACATATAAATAATGATAATGAAGAATAATAATTATTTAAAGAAAATATTTCATAAAACATACGGGTGTTACATTTGTGATGGGTGGTGTTGAAAAAAATTACATCAATTTGTGAGGCGGTAGTCCACCGTACACACGATTAATAGTTTTGTCTCCCATTTGATGGAAGAGGAGATAGATATACGTTATTAAATAAAAATATTAACATATTATTATATTTCAGATACTATTGTTGTTATATTTAAATTTTAAGGACATTAATGACGGTGTTAAGAGTAGAAGGGAAAAAAGGTCTTAGTGAATAAAATTACCTTCGCTTAGAGAATCCTCCAATGTATATCTTATTAAGGAGCCTAGGGATAGTATTTTGGGAAGAAAAAAAGCTCTTAAATGTGGATAATGATGTTGGGGATATATTTTGGTAGGGTTTGGTCAAGAAAAATGGCATATGAGGTGTAAATAAGTGAGGGGAGCAAGTGACCTTTTATAATTGAGGAGTGAATTGTTTTTTAAAATAACCCAAAAAATACAATAATGGGAAGTAAATCTCACTAAAAGTTCCTCAAAAATTGATAACTACTGGATTTGCGAGATTTTATGGTAAAAATATACCTCCACCAAATAAAAATAAATCATTTTAAAACATGTTTTTCTTTAACTTCTATGTTTCCATACGTTTAACATTTCAATTTTCACTATGAAAACAAGTTTTTTTACTTAGGAAATTTATTATTTAAGACTAAATAAATAAGCCTAATTAGATAATTTGTACCAAATAGTTCTAAATATAAAATCTAATTTATAACATAAGAATTCTATGTGTGTGAAAAATTAATATTAACACAAGCACATGTAACGTGCAAAACATCATTTTACCCTTTACCATAGTAACGATGTTTTTACTGTTTAGAGGTCACTATAATTATTTTGAAAGGACAATTAGTACATATATTTACTATGGGGTATATCTATAAATATATAACAATACATTGGAATAGTATAGGATTTTTATTAATTTTAAGTAATTTAATAAAATATTATATACTATAAAATAATATTAATGTCAAGTTTTACACTATTCATTTAATTTGACTTAAAAACATCAAGACAAAGGTGGAATTAAAATATATTAATTTAAAACCAGTATATAATGTCATATTTATATATAACATTCATGGAATAAAACAATTAATTAAATTTATATTAATTTTAATATTTTTATTATAATTTATTTTATTTTTCAATTTATTAAATAATTAATCCATTGGCATTGCTTAAGAATTTCATGTAATTCTATAAAAACTAAAAATTAAAAATAAATTACCCTAAATAAATTAATTTAATTATAATCAAAATTACCATCAATATTAATTCATATATTTCTTTTTTCCTTATGTGAACACATAATTTAAATTTAAAATCAAGAGGGAGACATTTTATCTTTTTTTCTTTACATAAATTATTATGTCACTCAATTTAATGGAAAAGTGTCCCAAAAAAACATAAAAATATCTTTAGCTAATAAAGTTATAAATATGGCAAGGAAATAGAATTTATACAATTATTTTTTCAATCTTAACCCTTATCTTTTTAGTTTAACCCTCGGTAAACTTGTTTTAACCTTAATCATGGTAATTAATTTTTTCGATGTTTAATATTCATTATGGCAAACAAATAAGTGGAAATTATTATATAATATTAATTATTTTTATTCCAAATATGTAATACATTTTTAATAATTCATTTCACAAAATTAGAATAATTTAATTTAAAATTAATCCCACAGACACGATGAAAAAATAGTTTTCCCAAAAATGTTTTCATAATTATAGAAAATTTTAATATAAAAAATATAAATGAATTTGAATATAATTAAATAAATTGTATTTATTATAACATAATTTTACTAATTTTACTTTTTAAAAAAATTATATTAAAATGGAACATTTAAATGCTTTAAATGAAAATGTTGTTTTCAATAAAAACAATTATTTTTTCAATATTCATTGAAAAATTTACCCTTTTGGAAAATTATCAAAAATTCACTATAAGATAATTTTGAAATTATGATTTCATAAATGAAGTAAATTTCTTGAAATAAATTCTCTTAAAGTGGTAAAAATTAATTTTAAATTATGTGAGCAAAGTGAAATTATCGGCGCCAAATTTCAGGCCTTAGAGAAATAAGCAAAGGACACAAAAAAGTGTTAAAAAGGGGTTGCTTCACAATGAAACTTCACTAAGCCCACCAGCACTATGGCTGGTGAAAAGATCGGGGTTGTCACTGTGAACACTGCAGAGAAAAAGAGATGGTAGTATTTACGACTCTGAGGAAATTAACAGAAGTCTCTACGCTGGAGAGGGAAGGACGATCGCCTCCAATAGTCCTTCAAACTTGATGGAAGCCTCTACGACAGTCATGCAGGGAACGAAGGAAGCCTATTCACCATGAAGGGGATGACAGTCGACTCTGTGAATCTAAGAAACTTTATGAAATCTACCCCCTTGGATAGTGAAATTTTGTTCATGGTGTGCCCTCAAAGCATCGTACCGCCCCCGTTGCCTATAAATACCTGGCTCCCCCACTCCAAAGGAGAAGGACCCCGGATTTTCACCTTCGGAATTCCCAAATTACGAAGCACCATTTTCTCTATGAACCAACTGGGAAAATGAATCATCCACAGTACTAGAGCATTGAAAAACCCTTTTCTCTTTGCTCAAAATTACCCCCTCTTCAGAGAGGGATTCCCTTCACGAAGACTATAGAACATTGTAAAGGAAGGAGACCCTTTTGGGTACTCGAGACTTCGCTAAGCACCCAGGATTCATGAAGCACCCTTCAAAAACATGAGAACCCCATGCTTAGACTGGGTCACTATGCTTTGCGAAGCTCTCTCCTTTGAAAATCCCTAGACTCTGCGAGCCCAGTGCTCTGCGAAGACCTGTGCTCTACGAAGCCCTATGCTCTACAATCCCTATGCTCTGCAATCCCTGTGCTATGTGTGCCTTGTTCTCTTCAAGACCCTGATCTTTTCAAATACCCTCTCTTCGATGCCTCTTACTTCATGAACCCCTCTTTTCTGCATCCTTCCAGGCTTGTACAAAGTTACTACAAAGTCACTCGAGTGGTTCTCTATGTCGCATTTCTTTGCCTCATGCTTCTTCACATAGGCACACTAATGGCTATGGCTTCTTCGTGTATCCACTCTAACGTGATCCCCTCAACCGATCACTCCACAAACTCATTAACCTAGGGATTTGCAGGTGCCTTCCATTCACCAAGGGATTAAAGTGCATCAGTTTTGTAAGTCCTAGGGGTGAGGAGTGAATCCTTACCATTCGAGCTGCAGGACATTAAACTGCCAAACACCCACTTTTGTGACACATGATGTTAAACCATGATCATCACATAGGTGAAAAGCCTCAAGAGGGTCATGAAGGGGATGGGAACCCAACACCCTCTCGCTCCCCTCTCCCTCTGCACTTTTTCACCATGCGTACCTTGGGGGGTCTCTACGTAAGCCCCGATCCAATTTATATGGTGCTCCTTATACGATGGCCATATCCTCCTCGTACATCTAGACATCCTCCTTAGGCTTCCCTCCTCGTGTAAGTCCCAATATTCTTCTCACGGTATGCTAACCATGCATAATCCCTGCTCCATTCCTCGCAGACGTTCCTTTTATGATGCAATCGTCAGGTCTTTTTTTGACTCTTGTTTCTTACACCGAGCATGACTCACGTGGGTTTAGAGTAAGAAAAAACCATGAAATATTCTTTGGGCCACTAACCATGCATAATCCCCATTCCCCTATTTACCAAACTATGTATACTTTTATTCCCTACCACAGTGATATGTAGGAAGCCTCCCTAAGGTTCAATACCGTCATCCCTCTGTCCCGACCATTTCACGTCGGTTCACCATCATCATCCATGATGTTAAATTGTATGCTGCCAGACCTACATAGGTTTTTATCCCTATATTCTATTCAGGGTATGTAGGAATCCTCTACGAGGTTCAATCCCAGCAAATAGTAAACCTTGGTGTCCCCTTTTCCGGGACCTAATCATCCCCTGATCCTCCTTTTGAGGTTTCCAGATTAGCCTTCACGGTGTCATATCTTCCCTCTATGGGGCACACCACCTCAAATACATCCTTATTGGGAGTCTTGATCCACCAATCTAGTAAACCTTCTAGGTACACACTCCTAGGGATGTACCCATCTGATCCACTTTCATCAGTGTTCTGAACAGTCCAATCCGTCTCCTTTAGACATTAAACTCATGGCATACCCCGTGTTAAACATGGGATTCCATGTAAAACCTAAGAGACATGCCTCTGGCATATAATTAGGCACATTCAATGTGGGATGCCTTAGGATTATATTACCTAGATAATCACTATCATACGAGGAATAAATCTAGGTGTACTAGTGTTTCAGCATCCATACATGCCAGCGATGCCCAACGTGACTACTCCCCTGATCGAAAATTTCTCCCTAACTTGACCCCAAGGAATTTTCTGATATAAGTAGTGTAATTAACCAGCATCCACAAAAATATGGCCCCAAGAAGAGTTTCATGAAAAATTTCTTAATATTTAAGGGAGACTCAGACAAGGAAACAAATTTTGAGGAGAAATCCCCATAAGGAGAGGCCGACATACCTTCATCCCATTTCAATCACAGAGGAAACATCATTAAATAAGTGATGGATTCCTCCCGCATTTGGAAAGGGGGAATGCGGGAAAACAAACAGTTGCACATACTCTTTGACAGACGGATGCACACACCTTGGAGAAAGCGTTAGAAATAGAAATGGTGAACCCATTGTGAAACTCTTCTCCTCGATATGGGGATTATTATCATTTAGGGAATTAGTAGATAAGAGTGTCACCCGATTCATCTATCCAGTGCCAGGTCCCACCAATAAAATAGTGTGCCTAGTGTGAAACTCAACAAGATTTGGGGAAGTTAATCATTGGGTATCCTGGTCTATGACAATGTCATTGTGGATCTTTATATCCATCCATGGAGGATTGAATGATGATGGGTCACGGGGCATCACTTTCCTACTATATGTACTGATGGATGAATTTTTCTACTTTGCAAGACCCAAGCTACATCTATAAGAAACCAATAACCTCCCACCTACAAATGTAGGGGTAGGAGAAATTCCAACACAATAGTCCCACATGACTTTATCTCTTCTGTGACAACTTTTGTGACCATAGATTTTGGGAGCCCACGCCCCATCTCAACCCCCAAATTTATTTAAGGGAGGGTGATTAATACTCTTTCCCAATGATAAGAACTGGAGGGAGTCATCCTGATAAGTGATATGGCCCACCAAGACCTAGAGGCCTTTGTTCCCAATCTACACCGTCGCCCCCAAGGGCTGTGTAGGGATCCACTTCTCCCCACTCCAACCTTCAAAAGCTTTGGGATTCTATCCTCGGAGTGCTCTGATGATTCAATCAATTATATGGATTAAGTAAGGGATGCTCAAGTCCTCCCAAAGATGACATTAGCCAGGGATAATTTGAGAAGGTAACCCAACTGGTCACATAATTGTTGTCATTCAGTCCCATAGATTGAGGAGAAGGTGGTCCAAACCACTACACAACTAGCTCGGTTGACCCAATGTCAATGTCGGGTACAAGCTTAGGAAGATTCCCACCAAGGGGCATCATATTCCATGGATTCCATGGACTGAGTAATCACTAGCATGATCTATTGTCCCCCAATTATTGTTATAGAGCAGGGGAACTTCCCTATCCTAGGGCATAATCAATTCCATGCTCAGTCTAGAGTAAGGTAGTATCCACCCCACAAGTAGGCTAAATTGACTCCTCTGGTCCCCGGAATAAGCGGAAGCCATCGAGGGTTGATCCATGATGATGATGTTCATCACTAAGGTCCTCCCTATACCATAATTAGATAGAGTGGAGGTCCTCCCTACTATCACATCTAGCATGGAGGTCCTCCCCATGCTACCATCATCAGCCCGAGCGGAGGTCCTCCCCATATTGTTGACACTCATCATGAAGGTCCTCCATGTGCCCTTGGTCTCAGGTATGAAAATTTCTCTTACCCACTAGGTTTCAATGTGAGGATCCTCCTTTCCATATCACTTACCAGTATGGAGGTCCTCCCCGTGTTCTCACCGACTCCAGTGGAGGCCCTCCCCACTTCATCGATTGTCATTACGAGGGTCTTTATTGTATCCAATATGGTCAGTACGAAGGACCTCCTTGTACCACAGCTGCTAGTTCTGTCCAACATGGAGGTCCTCCCTATGTTATGGAAGACCTCTATGGTGGTCCTCCCCATGAACTGACCAGATCCAGCTGAGACCCTCCCCGCTCCAACACATTCAATTACATACCCCCCCCATTTTCCCTTTGACATTTTCTCAAGAGCTCCTCACACCCTGGTTTGTATAAGAATAGGTCCTCCCTGCTCCAACACCTAACCTAATAGAGATAATACCCATGTATATGATCTACCCAACCCCAAGTAACCATCTTGGGGTAGCAGGGTGGGTCATCACCGCCATAGGAAGAACCCTGAGAATCCTCAAACTACAATCAAATCTATCTTCTTTTCAGATTCTGAAGCAGAGTGCAATTCAATGATGAAACATTCACCTTGATCCTCTATGTTAGGGGACAGGGCATGAAGAATGCATATCGATCTCATAATTTCGAAAAGTGAGGTCCACCATATCCTTGCTTCCCTATGAAGATACGTACATGAGGAGTATGATTTGTCCCCTTTCTAGGGCCTAGACGTGAAATCCTCTTTATCATCAACAAGGCCATTATCTACCTTAATAATAGATCATAAAGAGTTGTTTTGGGGACCAATAGAGGATGAGAAATATCATTACCCACCTCCAATGACCGCAGCCCTTGCATAAGAAGTAGTGGTCTTTAGTCTATCTTATAGGGATGTGGTGGTCTAATCATAGAACTCTCCAGGAAGCATCCCAAGATGCAACTGTTTGTCATATCATGTGTCATACTCTCCCCTGAACATCCTACCACTACACCGGTCTGCATCAGTGTCATTATCAGTCCCTCAACCTCCCCCAGTTGATGAATGGGGAAATAAAGGGTTGGATCCTGAGAATGAGCTAAGAAATTTGTGGGACATTCTCATAGCAGACTATTTCCCAGAGATGTTTTAGCTAATTTCAACTGAAAACATCATAATTTTAGAGTCCTTCACCTAGGAAGAGGTTACGTACCTCTACAGAACCTTGTGGACAACACATTTTTGTCTCCATCACTGACGGTTTGGTTACCCAAAATGTTGGGAACACCTCGATGACATTGTCCTGCAATGCCTCCTAGTTGAGTTGGTTGCACTCCCTATTTCTCAGAACCCTATATCTCCTAGTTATTATCATACCCCCCCAGAAATGATGCATTTAGAGCTTTACTATGCTCCACAAAGTTTTCAAGGAAGATACCCACATGTCCAGATCCATGGTTGGGGGTAGTATGCTTCCCTACATTTCATTCCTATCCTGCACAATAATGGTTCACCCGGTGGTATCGATGATATGCCTTTGGGCGTCATCATGATAGAACATGGTTGTTCCTGATATATACCCAGAAGGGGGCACTGAAACAAGGCATGGAGAATAGGAACATCCCACTAGGGTATTCCAACACCAGGAAGACCCTATAGGTGTCCATAATTGCCAAAAAATGAACTTTGCTTGGCCTTCCCGCACCTTCTGAGTCATTGCCTCTCGGTCAAGAACCCAACAAGGGAAAAAAGAATATTGGTACTATGAAACCCTATAACCCATCTAACCCAGTGAAAAAGATGGAATATGACCCTGAAAAGGTTGCATTACATCAATAACTTTCAGAACATAATAAAGAAAGTTGATGACCTTCTCTCCGAGCGTATCATGGAATGATGACCAAATTACGGTAATCCGTGACTAGGGTAGATGGGGTAGGCATGGATTACCCCCAGTGAGTTGACTCCAAGTGACCTTAACCACCCTTCCCATCTAGATAGGGTAGAGGCTGGATTTTTATGGAATGTGAGTGCGATATACATCATCAAATCCACTTTAATTGCGTAACAACCCTCCTCAGGACCCAGATCAGGTTCCACCATCCACTCCACAGATTCCACTGGCTACTCCATAGGTTATTCCCCAAACTACTCAAATAATTGTTTGATTCAACCCATGAGACGATGGACCCAATTACCACATTGAAGAACCTTCCAACATGTTGGTGGTTAGGGACCCTCATTAAGATCAAAATTTTCATCTAGATGATCTGATGGTATCTCTAATTGCTCACCTCGAGGCTCTGGAAACTCAACAGGTGGAAATCCTGCCTAATTAAAAATCATATCCGGTATGGGTGGATGATATTCCAACACCCCCAAATTTGGGAAATCCTACATTCTACCCTTTCAATGGGATGAGTGACCCGTTGCAGCATCTGGCCCACTTTATTTCAAGGTGTGGACCCATGATGGGAAACCCAACACAATAGGAAGATGGTAAGCTTCGGTGCTTCATACAAACATTATAAGGACCCACATTTTTCTAGTACATCTAGTTATCCATTGAGTCAATAGCCGGTTGGTAGGATCTTCATGTGCAGTTTCTCAATAAGTTCAATTCGATGACCTGGAATACAAGTATTGATAACCTATTCAAGTGCAAGTAGAGGCCATACGAGTGCATCACAAACTTTGTCGCAATGTGGAAGGGCCTCACATTTTCACTTGATATGCTGATGACTCAGGAATAGATTCTAACGATGTCTATGGGGAATGTGATGACCAAACTGGTCCCTTATCTCATCACTCTGAAATTCCCACATGGGTTTCGGGATTTCTCTAACAAAGCTAAACATTTAAAATAATCCTTAGAGCAAGCCAATCAATAACAACCATCACCTCCTATATCTCCCGCAAGAAGAGTCTCCAAGGCTAAGACCACCATTGTAGAACAAATAGAGGCACCTAGGGAGATGGAATTGTTATCAGCAAATCCACCTCTATAGCCTCACCAAGGACCACTACCTCAGGCACAACCTTCAACTCAGCAGTGCCTACCTCCGAATTGGTAGGTATCCCCACATAACACACCACCACCTAGGAGAGATAATCAGGTTCCACCTCCTCATTAGGCTATGACATCCCCTCATTAGGGCCATAATCCTAGAGCTACTTTCTTGGATCAAAGGAATAAGACCTACTCATTTAACGAGGATCAGGTTCCCGGTTATTTCTGAAGTTCCTTGGACACAAAAATCCTGTAGTTTCCAGAATAAAAGAGTCCCAAAGATGTTGATCTCATTGATCACCCCAATTAATTCTCCTATCACCAGTTCCTTAGGAACACCCTCAAATAGTTCTATGTGTTTAAAGAATAACTCCAATACCAGTTCAATAACAACACAGTCATATTGGGTCCTATCCCAGCACAGGTGGAATGTGTATTTATAAAGCTTGATAGTGACAGCGAGGGTGAATGAAAATGGGTTTCTATCCACGAGTCTCAAAATTATGATGATCTAATTGTTCAAAAGGAAGTCTCCCATGCCCATGGAATTATTCATGCATATTTAAATTAGCTCAATCCTTCCGAAGTCACTATGCTACCTTCATCGACTACCTCTACATCAAAATCTAAACCTTTGTTCTCTTAAGGGAGTAAGCACTGACAAAACAAGGTAAAACAAAGCCCTACACTTGTGCCAAGACTGTCCCATACCTTTGGAAATTTAATTCCCCCAGAGATGGGGATTACCCCCAGAATACAACCAACAATGGAGTATTCTTTTAGTTACGACTAGTAGTATGCTTCGGTCAATGCCATCAAATTGGTAAATCCTTACATAATTCCTGATGATGAAGAGCACCAGGCGAACTCTCCCAACATCCTTTGTCAACTCCAGAATCAACTAATCCATGGTTATGTGAATCACCAGGATGCATTGGTTAGTTCTTCTTGTGGGGACCAGGTTGGATGGAAAAAGAAGTTTGAAGAGTTAGCGTTTGCAGAGTGTTGTATTTTGTTGTCAAAGAAGATAAATCAATTCACTTTGTAAAGGACTTAAAACCAAAAGATTCTTTGATGATATGTATTTCTCAAATATCATAAGTCAAGAGAACTTTTGATGCAAGCCTTATGATGGAAAGGGGGAGAAATGATGATGCCAGTCATATACAGTTTTTATTGGAATGAGTGATGCTACTGGAAGATAGGGAAGTTTCAGTACTTCCCATTGTAATTTTGACGATGATAGATCCGGTCTATCAAAGGATACATATCACGATTGTGGAATTCGTGATAAAGGCTGAAGAATGGTTATGGGAAGCAGTGAAGAGAGAAATGACAAAACAATGGACAATCTGGGGGCGGCACAAAAGCATAGTTTAAGGTGGTGTCGTTTTCCAGTGTTTTCCAAATTTTAGGGCCTGAAAATCGGGAGATGAAGATGTGTTTTTGGCAGTGGATGTAGCGTGAAAGATTGAAGATGGTTTAGATTTTTGCGTTCAAGACATGATTCAAGGTCAGAACATCGAAAAATGAAAAAGGCATGGAATGCGCTGAAATTTAAGCAAGTTGCGCGAAAAAATAAAGTGGTGCGTGAAAAAGTAGCAGGTTGCATGAAAAATAAGCGGGATGTGTGCAAAATAAAAAGGTTGCTCGAAATATATGCGTGCTGCGCGGAATATTTACAGGAGGTGCGAAATATCATCGGGATGCGTGAAAAATGAAGGTTGCGTGAAATATTGGCGTGGTGCACGAAATAGAGGAATGATGTTTTTCGTGCAAAAGGTGTTTCAAGATTAGAAGCTCAAAAATTTTCAAAGGCATGAGGTGCGTGAAATATTGGAGCATTGCGCGAAATGTGAAGTTGTGTGAAAGAATTTTTACGTGCATGAAGAGGGTTTTACACGCGGATTAGTGGTTTTCATGCCGGGTCAAAAATGCCTATAAATATAAGGTGAACCCTTATCATTTGTTAATGCTCGACACTTAGAAGAAATTCCAAGCTCTGGTGCGCGTAAAATTATACGCTAAGTGAGTTGCATTAAAAGAAAAGAGTTTGCACGAAAAGAGGAAAGTTGCATGAAAATAGAAAAAATTGTGTGAAAAAAGAGAAGTTTCGCGAAAAGAGAAAAGGTTGCATGAAAAAGGGAATTTCCGTGAAAAATTTTTTCATGCCAAAAAAGAATTTTTACACACAAGGCATTAGAATTGCTCGCAAGTTATCCTAAAGGGTGCATGAAAATTTTGGGGTCTTCGTACGTATTCAGTTGTGCCTATGGGAGTTCTTACCAGCTTCTGGGTAGGAAAGTGAGGATTTTTACTTCAAATAATACAACTATTCTATTGTAAAGAAGCACTGAAATAATGTAATTCCCTATTTGTGATAATAGGGTGCGCACGCGCTAGCAGATTGTTTTCCAAGTGCTACATGAGTGTAAGGGTATATCCTACTCATTGTATTCCACATCAAATGATTTTTTTCTAGTGGATTGTGTGGTACTGTATTATTTCCGTACCATACCAAGGATGTAGATACTCTTGTTGAGTAGTGAACCTTGTAAATCTTGTGCTCCTGTGGTTGTTTGTGTTCATCAGAGAAGAAAATATTTAACAGGAGGCGAATGTTGGTTCAATTAGAAGGAAACATAAAAAGAAAAAGATATCACTGATTTGCCCCTCCCCCTCTCAGTGATACATGGATCCTCACTGGGAACTTCAATTGGTATTATAGGGATAGGTTCCCTTCATTTATTCTTTGCTGAAGTGGTTGAAGAAAAGTTGTGATAGATAATCTAAATTGCGTGAATAGTAAGGGGATTCTGATTTTTTATGGAAAGAACTATCACATCTAGAAGGAAAGAATGATGCCTTATCTTATGTCTCTTGGATATGAAGTTCTTGAAACTACAACAGATGGATTTCCGGCTATTGATGACAATGTTCCTCTTACTCTTGTCAAAAAGAAGAATTTTGAGAATGATGGAAGAGCTAAAAATGAATTACTCTCATCACTTTCTAAGAGTGATTTTTTAAGAGTGAAAGGTGTCACTACAGCTAAATCCATCTGGGATAAGTTGATAAATATCTATGATGGAAATAAAAAAGTGAATAAGGAAAAACTACAAATCTGGAGGCAGAAGTATGAAGACTTGAAAATGGTAGAATCTGAATCTGTTGGGGACTACTTTAACAGGGTTAATGACATTGTCAGTACAATCAGATGTCTTGGTGAAAAGTTGGAGGATGCTACAGTTGTTGAAAATATCTTGAGAATTCTGCCTGACAAATTTGATGCTAATGTTTCATCACTGGAAGATAGGGACCCATAAACATTATCTCTTAATGATTTGCAAAGTACTCTCATCACTTATGAGATGAGAAGGGAGAATACCATGAAGAGAAAAGAAAAGGCCAATAGAGAAATGTATTTCAAGGCAGAAAAGAAAGAGAAGTCAATGAAATTTCATATTGAAGAAGAAGTTGGTGAATCCAACTCTGAAAATGAGGTATGTCAAAATTTTGATGAAATTCTATCCTTGTTTTCTAAAAATGTTAAATGATTCACATGGAAATACAAAGGGAAACTCCCTCTAAAATGTTTTGAATGTGGAGCTATTGGACACTTTGCAGATAATTACCCTTAAAAAGGGAAAGATGATGTCAGTGATGAAGAATACAGAGGACCAAGAAGGTCATGGAAGAAACAGGGTCAAAAAGATAAATATTGTGGTAGAGGTCATAATAAAAAGTTCTTCAAATCAAAAAGAAGAATCTTTTTGTCAAAAGATGAAGAAGATGATGATAGCGAGATTGAATCAGAAAAATCTGCTATTGAGAAAGCAAGAGAGTGTACCTTTTTTTCAAAAGTGAATAATGATGATTATGGGAGCAGTAGTACTAGAGAATAAGAAACTCAACTTGAACAGTATCTGAAAGAAGAGCTAAAGGAATGTTTGAGGAAGATCAGAAATCTTGAGAAAGAAAACAAGAAGTTGATAAATGAAAATTCCACATTAAACAATCAAGAAGGTTTTACTGATGAGAAAATCAAGATGGAGAAGGATATTGATGATCTGAAAAATTCTCTTGAGAATAAAAAGAATCATAATGATCATCTTGAAGTAAAGCTGAAGGAAAAAAGAAGAAGAGTTGGAACTTGTCCAACAGAATCTTTATAAAGCTAAAGAAATGAATATCAATTTCAAAAATTCTATCTCAGAAGTTTGCGAATGTTACAGTAAGAATGAACCAAACAAGGATCCAAAAAAGATACCTTCAAAGGTCGAAATGAAAGACAGAACTGGTTCTGATAAGAACAAGGCTAGAAAGACCATATATGAGGTCAAAGTCAGTAATTCTGAAAAATAAGAAGTGAATAAAAATCTTGAGTCAAGAAATACTTCTAATACTTCTGATGCTGTTATATCTTAACTGAGAAAGTGAGTTACAAATGATAACATGAAGGTTGATGGTTAGCATAGTTATATTAAGATGGTTATTGAGAAGCGTGTTCACAAATCTGGTCAGTATATTAGTTTTAGAGGAAAATATTCTTTCTATGGTTACTGCTGGTATTGTTGTGGATTCAGACACATGGAAAATATGTGTTGGTTCAACCAACAACATTACAACTATTCCAAAAGTTTTGAAAGACAGGGATTGAGGAGGAGTCAACCCTTTCAAAATAGAAAGTCTATAAATAAATTTCATAAGATATCTGAGAATACTAGTGTGAATGTTGAGAATAGGTTCCAACCAATAGAAACTATTTGTGAAAGATATAATCAACTTGGACATCTTGCCAAGGGCTGCCTTAGTTTGTTACCAGAGCAACAAAATATTCTTAATAATCCTCAAAAGCCAGAGTTTTTAAAAGCAAAAAGGGACAGGTCTGATAAATCTGAAAAGAAAGAGTGCATGTTTGTCTGGCCAGAACACATTAAATTGGCTAGGAAATTAGAGGAAGCACAACAGAAAATGAAGGAAAAGGAAGAACAAAAAGATTTTGTTGTCAAAACTTCTTTGAAAGCTACAAAAGGAGAACGTCCATGGATTCATGATATTGGATGTTCCTCTTATATGACAGGAGACTTAAAGCTTCTGAAGAATGTGAAAGACTTCAAAGAAAGAACAATGACATTTGGAAATGATGAATCTCTAAGGATCAAAGGTGTTGGATTGGCCATCATTGGAGAAGAAAAGATGAAATCTAGGAAAACACTATATGTTGATGGGCTGAAACATAATCTTCTTAGTGTGTCACAACTCTGTGATGAGGGTAGCAAAGTTTTCTTCAGAAAAATGGATTTTTTTTGTGAAAAGTGAAAATGAGGGAAATATAGTTACAAGGGGCCAACGTACAAGAGGGAATTTGTTCCAAGTTGGTGAAGTGCAGAAGTTTTGTTACATGGGGTTAGTGGATGAAAATAAGTTATGGCATAAAATTCTAGGACATATGTTTCATAGAAATATGTGCAAGTTATCAACGCGAGACAGTGCCCAAGATATGCCTGACTTATCAAGAAGAAGAGATTGGTGTTGTGCTATTTGTGAAAAGGGAAGATTACAAAATCTTTTCATAAGAGAGTTGAAATTCGTTCAAAAAAACCCTTGGAACTTATAAATTCTGATATATATGGAACAATGGGTAAGAAATAAAAAAATAAAGATAAGTACTTCATTACTTTCATTGATGACTTTACATGCATTACTTGTGTTATGTATATGAGACATAAGTCAGATGCTCTGAATATGTTTAAGAGTTTCAGGAGGAATGCAGAAAAGGAATGTGAGTATTCATTGAAGAAGTTGAGAACTAATAATGGTGGTGAGTATAATAATGAAGAGTTTTAATGTTATCTTGAGAAGCATGGAATTCTACATGAGTTCAGTTCACCATACACACCTCAACAAAACGGGGTTGCTGAAAGAAAAAAAATCAAATTTTGGTGGAAATGGGGAGAACTATGTTGCTTGACTATAGTCTTTATCATTATTATTAGAGGCAAGCCATGCGCACTGCTTTGTATATTCAGAACCGATGTTTCTTTAGACCAAACTTAGATATGACTCCTTATGAAAATTTCTATGGAAGAACTCCAAGTCTGAAACACTTAAGAGTTTTTGGGAGTCCATGAATTATAAAGAAAAAAGGTGGAAACCTTGGAAGGTTTGAGAAAAGAGGAGATGATGTAATTTTTCTTGGATATGCTCCAGAAAAAAGAGGATATAGGTTTCTCAACAAATAAACATGAATAATTATTGATTCTTCAGATGTAAAAGTGGTTGAAAATGTTGAGAAAGAAAAGCAATCATATGTTGATGAGGAAGTTGAGCGGGATGGAGAAGATTTTGTTAACAATTCTGATAATGCTGCAGACTGTGTTAATCCTACTCATGAAGATGAATCTGACTCAGAAATCTCAAGTGATGAAGATAGAGTTCAAATAACTCATCCTAGGTTGAGCAAGCAAGTGGAGGATCAGAACATTATTGGAGATAAGAATCAGATGGTTCAAACAAGAAGAACAACTAATGTTATATCACATACATCTCTTTATTCGAAAGTTGAACTGAATAATGTAAATGAAGCATTTGAGCATCCAGAATGGGTTCATGCAATGAATGAAGAGCTTGATCAGATAGAGAAGAATGATACTTGGGAACTTGTACCCAAGCCGGACAACAAGAACATCATTGGTATAATGTGGGTTTTCCAGAACAAGCTGAATGAAGAAGGTAAAGTTATAAGAAAGAAAGCAAGATTGGTTTGTAAAGGGTATTAACAAATTGAAGTCATTAATTTTGATGAAACATTTTCTCCAATGGAAAGATTTGAAACAATCAAAATCTTTCTTGCTATTGCTGCCCAACGAGGTTATAAAATCGTTCAAATGGATATAAAATCCTCATTTTTGAATGGTGACCTTGATGAGGAAGTCTACATTGATCAACCTTGTGGTTTTGTTATTAGAAAGGATGAAAGTTATGTGTGCAGGTTGAAGAAGTATTTGTATGGGATAAAACATGCTCCGAGAGCGTGGTATTCTAAATTAGATACTTGCCTAAAGAAGATGAACTTTATGAATGGGAGAGTTGACAACAATCTCTACATCAATGAATGTCAGTACTTTTCACTGATTATTATTGTTTATGTCGATGATATTATATTTATTGAAAATGATGAAAGATCATGTGACAAAATAGCTAAGGAGATGAAGATGTTATTTCAGATGTCTATGTTGGGAGAAATGAAGTACTTTCTTGGGATACGAATTTCACAGAAGAAGAATCATGTTTTTCTGTCTCAAGAAATGTATGCTAAGGAACTTCTGAAGAAGTTTGGTATGGGAAATTCAAAACCAGTGTCCACACCTATTTCAGTGGGAACAAAGTTTTCTAAAGATGGAGAAGGTAAGGAAGTTTATCAGAAAGAGTTTCAAAAGCTAATTGGAAGTCTATTGTATTTTACTGCCTCAAGACCCGACATTGTCTATGTTATCACTTTATGGTCAATATTTCAGAGTGCTCCTAAAGAATCACATCTGATAGCTAGAAAAATAATTCTTAGATGTATCAAAGGCACAAAAATTTTTGGAATCAAGTATGATGGCTCAGGAAATATTGATCTATTCGGGTATTCTGATGCAGATTGGGAAAGAAATGTTGATGATCGAAGATCCAAATCTGGTGGAGTTTTCTTTCTGGGGAAAAGCTGTGCTAGTTGGCATACCAAGAAACATAATTCAATAACTCTTAGCACGGATGAAGCAGATTATTTTGCTACTACTCAAGCTGCAACTCTACTAATGTAGATGAAGACTTAGTTGGAAGATCTACTTGTTGAATTGAAAGAACCATTGCTCTTGGGATGTGATAATCAGAGTAAGATCAATCTTACAAGGAATCTGGTACAACATTCTTGTTCAAAACACATTAAGATAAAGTACCACTTTATAATAGAGTAGGTGGCGGAGAATGAATTGAGGCTGGATTATGTTCCTACATCTGAACAAGTCGTTGATATATTCATAAAACCTTTACCGAAGGAACCATTTTCAAAATTGAGGTTGAACATGGGTGTCCAGCCTCCTTCTCATCAAGTTTGAGGTACGTTTGTCTATCCCTAGTCTCATCTTGTATTTGGATAGTGTTTTCAAGGGGGAGAATTGTTTCATAAATCTATCCTTATAGATGCATGCATAAAGGGGGGGGGGGGGGTTGTGGGTAAGCAATTAATCTAGAATGTATGTGTGTGAACTATTCAAACTGTTTTGTTAGAGTGGTTGTAGGAAATAATGTTGTTTTCAAAGAAAGTTGATAAAGAGAAGAATGATGAAGAAGAATCTAGAAATAAGTTCTAAAGAAGGATGAGGAGATACGATCGTGAAATTTCATAGTCACTGCTTTTGGACAGCATGGTTTTGGCTATCAATAATTCTTGTTTCCTACAATGAGTTTGCTCACGTAGTCTTAGAATTTTTGATAAGTAATCCATTGCATAAGATTAAAAATTTCAGTGATTTATGAATCTTGGTTGACAACAAACTCCAAAGGGGGAGATTGTTGGGACCAAGTTGGATACAAAAAGGTGTTTGAAGAGTTAGCGTTTGCAGAGTGTTGTATTTTGTTGTGAAAGAAGATAAATCAATTCACTTTGTAAGGGACTTAAAACCAGACGATTCTTTGCTGATATGTATTTCTAAAATATCATAATCCAAGAGAACTTGTGATTCAATCCTTATGATGGAAAGGGGTAGAAATAATGATTCCAGTCATATACAGTTTTGATCTGAAGGAGTGATGCTGCTGGAAGATAGGGAAGTTTCAGTACTTCCCATTGTAATTCTGACGATGATAGATTCAGAATATCAAAGGATACATATCACGATTATGGAATTCATGATAAAAGATGAAGAATGGTTATAGAAAGAAGGGAAGAGAGAAATGAAAAAGCAATGGATAATCTGGGGGTGGCATAAAAGCACAGTTTAAGGTGGTGCCGTTTTCCAGTGTTTTCCAAATTTTAGGACCTGAAAATCGGCAAATGAAGATGTGTTTTTGGAAGTGGATGTAGCGTGAAATATTTAATATGGTTTAGATTTTTGCGCGCAAGGCATGATTCAAGGTCAGAACATCGAAAAATTACAAAGGCATGGAATGCACGGAAATTTAGGCAAGTTGCGCGAAAAAATAAAGTGGTGCACGAAAAAGTAGTGGGTTGCGCGAAAAATCAGCGGGATGCGAGCAAATTAAAAAGGCTACACGAAATATTTGCGGGTTACGCGGAATATTTGCGTGAGGTGCCAAATATCATCAGGATGCGCAAAAAATGAAGGTTGTGCGAAATATTGGTGTGGTGCGTGAAATAGAGGAATGATGTTTTTCGTGAAAAAGGTATTTTGAGATTAGAAGCTCAAAAATTTGCAAAGGCATGAGGTGCGCGAAATATTGGATCATTACGCGAGTGAAGTTGTGTGAAAAAGATTTTATGTGCATGGAGAGGGTTTTATGGGCGGATTAGTGGTTTTCATGCTAGGTCAAAAATTCCTATAAATATGAGGTGAACCCTTCTCATTTGTTAATGTTTGACACTTAGAAGAAATTCCGAGCTCTGGTGTGTGTAAAATTATACGCTAAGTGAGTTGCGTGAAAAGAAAAGATTTTTGTGTGAAAAGAGGATAGTTGCGTGAAAATAGAAAAAGTTGTGTGAAAAAAAAGAGAAGTTGCAGAAAAAGAGAAAAGGTGGCATGAAAAATGGAATTTTCGTGAAAAAGTTTTTTCGCGCCAAAAAGGAATTTTTACGCACAAGGAATTAGAATTGCTTGCAAGATATCCTAAAGGCGACGCGAAAAATTTGGAGTCTTTGCACATATTCAGTTGTGCGTATGGGAGTTTTTACCAGCATCTGGGTAAGAAGGTGAGGATTTTTACTTCAAAGAATACAACTATTCTATTGTTAAGAAGCATTGAAATACTATAGTTCCATTTTTGTGCTAAGAGGGTGTACATTCGCTTGCGGATTGTTTTCCAAGTGCTACACAAGTGTAAGGGTATATCCTACTCATTTTATTCCACATCAAAGGATTTTTTTCTAGTGGATTGTGTGGTACTGGATTATTTTCGTACCATACCGAGGACGTAGCTACTCTTGTTGAGTAGTGAACCTTGTAAATCTTGTGTTCCTTTGGTTGTGTGTGTTCATCAGAGAAGAAAATCTTTAACAGGAGGCGAATGTTGGTTCAATTAGAAGGAAACATAAAAAGAAAAAGATATCACTGAATCAACCCCTCCCCCTCTCAGTGATACTTGGATCCTCACTAGGAACATCACTTCTATTCAATCCGTGCATTCCACCAAGACCAGATAGTAGGCCCATTATAGAGTTCAGCACGCATATCCTTCACATCTCATTTCTTCAAATTCACCCCATCCTATGTTTGTATTGCATGATCAGGAAGATCCACCCTGATCAGGCTATGGTTATCTATGTTCCATTGTAGATGGAACATAGTCATCTAGCCATTTGCTGGTAGTCACTCTATGCGGTTCGACTAATTTGCAGTAGGACATTCCCAGCACCATCCATAATCTACTGGTTTGACCAAAAATTACCATCAAACCTCTTCCCACTGAACAACCTTTTATCAGAAGAAGTGTGAACCTGAAATGGAAATATGATGTCCTCAAGTAATTTTCCAGCATTACTACTTGACTCTCAATCCCTGAGGTTCTTTTCCTGTCAGAATATATGCGTGAAGACCTCAGAGAGGCTTTATGAAGCCCCCTCCAGTTTGAAATAGAGGTTGCAGCCACATAAGCCTTCCATGATGAGGAAGTATAATTGATAGAGTTTCAAGACATCATTTCATTTTTAGGATAAGATTAAGGTTCTCCAATACAGGGGAACATCCACCAATTTTGCATCACTGACTAGTTCAATGGAATGGAGTTCCATTGTTGTCTTGTCGACGTAGGCTCTAGGATCAATCTTCTCCCAACCTGGACAATCTGCAAGATGGGGCTATTAGAAATAGATTTGATTCCCTCTAACCTAAATATTCAAGGTTATGACTGGATAGAGCAAACACTAGTGGGAATGATATTCCCAAAGAACCAGTTCGGTGTCCTAGTTTCTAGAATTGAGTTCATGGTTGTCTCATAGAACACCGCTTACAATGCATTAATGGTTAGAACATGGTTCCACCTGCATGCGACAATCCCTTCATCATACCACCAATGACTTATGTACTCTTTTAATGGTTGATTAGGAATACTCCAAGGTTATCTATCTCCCTTTTCCTATTTTGAATCACGCTACATGGATCTCATCTACTATTGGATAAAGGATAAGCATGTTCAGGACAATGAGGTTGAACACACTACCGTTGTGGCCAACCCATGGACAGACTTGGATGATGCCTACGTTCTACCAATTCACTGATTGGAGTCCACAACCCCGGACTTGGATAAATGATTTATTATCTCTAGGTTGATGGGTAGGTGTGTTCCAAAGTCTAAGGAATGTTGTAAGATCACCTCGTATTCCTACACAAATCAGGCTTGGGTGATCCCAGAGCCCCTACCTCTATAAGGTATCTATATGTCCTCCCCATGGAAATAACAATACATCATACTTTCTTATTTCGAAAGGGATGGGATAAACAGGCTCAAGAAAATGTGCCACTATTAATTTGATATTATCATGCGTGGACCATTGGGTCGAAGTCCAGATGGAATCAGATCGACAACATTCATCGCCATGGTTTCAGCAGTGAAAGAGTCCTCGATGAGGTTTTCACTGCCGCTCAGGTTGGCAACATCATTCCATTAGGATCAACCAACTTGGAAGAATTTACTCCTAACGATGATCCTCTTATCATAGATTATGATGAGTATTTGGAATATTCTCATCTTATATTTGAAGAGGGCATCTCCACTACGGTTGATGAGTTGGTATAGGTGAACCTCGACACCGAGATAGATCTAAATCCAATGTTGATCAGCTCAGCCATGCCTGTAGAAGAGAAAAAAAATATGTGGATTTCTTGAAGAATCATCATGATGTATTTTTCTAGATCTATAAATAGATTCCTGGTCTAGATCCTTAGGTATTCTTTCACCATATCAGTCTCCCAGTAAATCATTATGGGTTTAAACAACCTCCCATAAAGATGCACCCCTCTCATGGTGTCATGGTTGAGTCCATGGTTGATAAGATCATCAAATCCAACTTCAACAAGGAGTTATAGTACCCTAGATGGTTAGCCAACATTATGCCTGTCAGGAAAAAGAACGGACAGATTAGAGTCTGCATCGACTTTCGGGATCTCTACCATCGCTATCCGAAGGATGAGTTTCCCCTCCCCATGATAGATCTACTAATCGACTCTACCACCAGATTACAAGATATTTATTTCATGGATGGGTACTCTAGATATAATCAAATATGAATATCCCCTAATAATGAAGAGTCTACCACATTTAGGGAACCACACGGTAATTTTTTCTACCATGTAATGCCTTTAGATCTGAAGAATGTAGGTGCCACCTATCAGGATGTCATGCACCACACATTCCAGATGATCCTTGGTACATTGGTGGAATACTACATGGATGATATGGTGATTAAATACTTCCAGCATCATGACCATCTCAGGGATCTTGAGATAGTGTTCAAATTCTTCTATTCTCACCATCTAATTATGAACCCCTTGAAGTGTGCCTTTCGGGTCACCTCGAGAAAGTTTCTCAGATTCATTGCCAAATACAGAGGAATTGAGATCAATATGGAGAAGATCAGAGCTATCATCCAGATGGATCCTTCAATAAACCTTTGGAAACTGTGAGGTTTTTTCAAGGCCATTTATTCTACATACGTCGATTCATCACAAATCTGGATGGAAAGTGTAATCCCCTTTCCTAGCTCATGAATAAAGGTTCTAATTATCAATGGGATGAGGAGTTCTAGAACACTTTTGAAGAAATCAAGCATTACCATCTATAGCCCCTGGTTCAAATGCCACTCCTTTCAAAAAATCCGCTGGTCCTCCATATGACTGCTATAGAATGGCCCCTCAACACCCTTCTCACCTAGAAGAGCTATGCGGGAATGTAGAATAGTTTATACTATCTTAGCCACATAATCCTTGATATAGAGACCAAATATTCCTCTATCGAGAAGAGTTTCCTTGTGCTAGTATTCACAGTGTAGAATTTACAACATTACTTATAACACCATTAGATACAAATGGTGTCCTGAGTGGATCCACTGAAGTACATTTTGAAACACCCAATACTGACAGGCCATCTAACTCAATGGGCAGTCATCTTTCAATAGTTTTATATCAGGTTTGTTCCCTAGAAGGCTATCATAGGGAAAGCACTCGTAGACTTTTTGGAAGCCCATTTGACCCACACATAGTAGCCTCTAGATCATGATTTCTTAGATGAGGCAATTGTCTTAGGGGATCAATCCATTTAGTGTTAGAAAATTCACTTTGACAGCGCCTCATGGAGCCCTACTAGCAGGAGACTCAATGATCCCATACTCAACAAAGTAGGCATGGGTATCGTATTCATCATTACTGCAAAAGCTTTCCTTCCCTATTCATTATTATTGTCAAAAGGTTTCACCTACAATGAGGCCGAGTATCAGTCCCTCATCACTGATCTTGAACTGGACCTTGAGATTGATGTTCCCCACAAACACGTGAAAGGGGACTCTGAACTGGTCATCAAGCAGATCAATGAAGACTATGTCATTAGGAAGTCAGATCTCGTACCCTTTCTAGAGTGAACTCATCAGTTGATGGCATATTTCTCTTCTCAGCCAGATGTTAATCATGTCCCTCAATTGCAGAACAACTGATATGATACTTTGCCCAGCCTTGCCGCATCTCTTACAGAGCCTTTCCAGGATGATTTGATTATCCATGTGGTGCATCGAAGGGTCAATGCTCCCGTCACCCCAGATGATGATGGTAACTAGTAGGTAAGACACGTTACTGTTGATGCCTCCACATCAAGACCTCCAAGTCCCCCTACCATAGTATTGGAAGAGACCCTTGACTGGATGACTCCATTTATTGAGTATCTCCAACACGGTAATCCCCCGATAGACCGATCTGAACGTGAGCGATTCCATCTGCGTGCAGTGTAGTTCACCCTCTAGGGTGGTCCCAGTCTTGAGAAGATCATCTACAGATGTAGTTTGGATGGGATTATCCTCTTTTGAATTCAAGGGGATGGGATTTCTTAGTTTATGTAGGAAGTTTATGCCGGTTCTTGTAGGGCTCATCAAGAAGGGTTCAAACTCTCTCATCAGATCCAAAGATTGGGATATTTTTGGCCCACCATGATCTGTGACCATATCAAGTTCTCCAATATGTTCCAGGCATACCAAATCTATACAAATTCTATGCATCAGCAGCCAGAACCTCTCCATACTACCAACTACTCTTGGCCATTTGTAGTCTAGGGGATCAATGTTGTGGGATCATACCCACAAGCAGCATCTCGCCAGTGCAGGTTCATCCTAAACACTATGGATTTATTTTCCATGTGGTAAGAGGAAATTATGATCCAGGAGGTCAGGGATCTTTCTATCACCGAATTTGTGAGCTCCAATATAATCCATCGATTTTAAGTCCCTCATTCCATCCTCACCGATAATAGAACCATCTTTTGGGAATCCGAGATAAATAAATTGTACACCAAGAAAAATATACGTTCTAATCTGACCACTTGCTATCATGTGTAATAAAATGGAATGATCGAGGAATTTAACAATACCCTCTCTAACATTCTTCAAAATATTTTTGGTGAGAACAAGATAAGTTTTCTAGAAAAACCACCAATGTTGTCTAGACTTTCCAGATGATGACTCATAAATCCACACAAGTGACCCCATATTCACTGGTGTATGGAACTGAGGAAGTCCTTCCCATCAAGATTCAGTTACCAACACTTATCACAACCATATATGATATTAAGATGTCAGAAAAGATAGAATAAGTTCATCTAGATGAATTAGATTCCCTTTATGAGAACAAGATTCGTGCCTTGCACAATCTAGAGAGGCATCACAATAAGATATCCAGATCATTCAATAAAAAAATTTGTTTCAATTTTTTCTTCAAGGTGACATAGTATTGGCCCTAAGAACAAAAATGATACACACCAGGAAGCCAGCAAAGTTGGAGCCCAAATGGGAGGTACCTTATATCATTCACAAGGTTTACCCCAATGGCGTGTACTCTCTGGTCACTATATATAGTGAGTGCATCACACCTCCCACAAATTCCAAATTCCTCAAGTAATAATTTTCTTGAGTAGAACATTCTCATTCCACAAGACATTAAACTATACATGGTGCAAACTCTATGACCTTAAAATAAGACCCCTTTCATCCCACATGATGATAAACTACATGGGGTAAACATATCTCATGGTTTTATCTCTATGACATTGAATTAAGATCTCCCTCATCCTTACTAGAATATGTTAAACTGCACGGGTACCACCATGCTTCATGAATCATATAATTTGGGTCTCCATTATCGTTATCATCTAAAAAGGACCCCCTAGAGGCCTGGTCTCACACCACCTTGGATCACCTACCACTTTGGTCCAATGTCATGGAGGATCTTGAACAACAATTTGACACAAGTCCTGCGTTGCGAATATGGTCAGCAGTTGATGATCAATTGTTTTTACCCATTCTAGGACACAAATTATGGATATTGTGTTGCAAACATGTTCAGCAGTTATCCGTAATCATTATCACCATCCCCATGGTCTCCAAAATACTGGATGTAATGATTCATCTTTTCCGGCCATTCTTTCCTATGTACATGATAGTAAACTGGGAATCTACGGTCCCATATCTATGAATTTAAATTAAGATCTTCATCATCATTACTACATGGAGTCAAAATTCACATCATTTTAATAACTATGAGTGGCTTGATTCACATTCTTATGGGATTCTTAGGAACACCCGATCATTTCATCTTCGGGTCCAGCCCCTGTTTTTAGAATCCTTCTCTTTCTCTTGGCCTCTTAGTTTATGTTCTCTCGGATGTATGTGGTGTGATGTGGAATTATTTATTCCTCATTCACTTTGGGTCTACAATAACCATGCAACATACCTCTCTCAAGAGATATCCATTACCTCTCATTATCACATGACGTTAAACTACCCGACACTTTAGGAACTACATGTGGCTTGATTCCTACCCTCACATGATACGTAGGAATGACCAGACATTTAGTCTTCGGGTCCAGCCCATAAAACCTCTCCATCTATTTTTCCCCACCTCTAGATTTAGTTATCTTTGTGGGATACATGTGCTGAGTTATGGAATTTTGTCCTCAATCACATCGGGTTTGCAATGACCACACCATGGGCCCCTCCTTCCAGAACAACCCCTTTTTTGTGTCCTTACCACATGATGTTAAAATGTATAACATTTTATGGACTATGTATGGATTGATTACAATCCTTATATGATACATAAGAAAACCCGAACATTTCATCTTTGGGCCCAACCCCAGGTCCCTTGATCTTTTTTGGACCTTTGGACAGAGGTTCCCCCTTGGGAATGCGCAGGGTGTGGTGCAGGCATTCCTTATTCCCATTCACATTTGGTATGATTTATCACTCCATGAAAATTACCTTTAGAACCAAATTCTTCCACATGCGTCCAAACCATATGACTATTTAACTATACCACCTGGTCCCACATGACTTTAAACTGTTTCATCTTTGCTGCACGATGTTAAAGTGCATGGGATGGTCCTGTCATATGACCTTAAACTATGGCACTATTTTCCTAGCCGCACGATGAAAAAAATAACATCACATTGTGGTGTAATCACTTTAGAAGGCATCACGTTTGGAATCATTCATCCACCATACTATTTTTCAAGTCCTACATACGGCTTGATTCATACAGCAACACACAAATTCTCTATCCTAGGTCTGTTTTTTCAAAAAAAACACACCCATACTAAGGAAAAAACAAGATCCATCAAATGCCTCTTTTTTCAGAACATGGTTCAGACCTGAATGAAATTTTAAGAACTACATAGGGTTTGATTATCTACATTTTATGGGATATGTATGAATGCCCAGACATGATGTCCTTAGGTCTAGCCTTAGGTTCTTCTACTCCTTCTCTGTCCCCTTGGCTTAGGTTCACTCCTGAGATTGTGAATGGAGTGGTATGTGGAATTATTTCGTCCTCATTCATTCCAAGTTATTTTTCCATGAAATACACATTCTTATCTTTAGAAACCTCTACCCTTGCATCCTTACCGCATGAGGTTAAACTGCAAGGAATTTACAAATCTACATATGGATTGATTCTCATCCTTATGGGATATATAGGAACTACCAGACATTTCATCTTTGGGTCCATCCCTAGGACCATCAATCCATTTTACCCTATTTCCTCCACTCATCTCATCGAGTTGTCCACTCTTAAATGAACCCCTAGACTCTTTTTATGCCTCATCAACATGCTCTGATTCACTTTGGATTAGGACTTAGAGTGTTGGATTCTACATGGACATGCTTTCATCCATTTCCATGCTTCATATCTCCATTTATTTATGTTTACATCATCTTTAATATCAAAAAGGATCCCTAGATGGTATGGATTATCATACTTATGGATCTTCTACTACTTTGGGCCAACATATTAGAGGATTTAGAAGGACATTATGAGACAGGTCCCATGAAGAGAATTTGGTCAGCAGTCGACCCTCTTTTGTTGTTCCCATTTCAGGTCACATGATATGGATATTGTGTTTTGAACACGATCAATAGTTATCCTCCATCATTTTTCCACCCCCATTATTCCCTAAATATTGGTCCTATGATTGAAAACCCTTTCCACTCCATCACGTTCAAGTGTAATTTCAACAGCCTTGGTGTTATCTGTCCATGCACCTTTTTGCATTAAGAGGATGAATCAGTGTCATGGGGTTATCTTCAACTCCACACCGTCTCCCCCTACTGAGTATTACATGTGTTGTAAATATATTCTCCACCCTTTTTCCCACACCGATCATAGCTCACATGGGATTAGGGACAGGGGTAAGGTTTGTTCCTGCATGGAAGAACCACACTTCTCTTGGTCTGAGCTCTATGACCATAAACAAAGATCTCTTACATCTTTATCATATGATGTTAAACTACATCTTCTTCATCCAGGCTGTGTGTTGATAAATAACTAGACATACAATGTATTTATTCGAGAAGATATTGTCCCTCTGGAATTATCCTTTTTCAATTCCACGTTTAAGAACTACATGTTTCTTGATTCTTTCCCTCAGAAGATACGTAGTGATGCACGAGCACTTGGACTTCAGGTCTAGCTATAGATTTACAAACCTTCTCCATCCTTTTTTTGGGTATGGGTCCTTTCATCTTTGAAAGGTGTGATCTGGTATGAATTTATTCTATCCTACCCACGTTGGGTTTTCCCAGTGGTGCAACACCGCACCTCTTCGCACCTTACGATCCAAACTCTATGGACTTAAACTAGGAGCTTTGGTTGTAAAGTATATCCATCATGACTTTTAACTGGATGTATTATTTCAGCAGTGTGTGGTTTGGGGTGGAATTATCTATCCCCATTCGCACCAGGTTTTTAATAACCACGCTGCATACTTCCCTTAAGAGATCTTTGTCCTTCATCCATACCGCATGTTAATAAAATTCACAAGCATGTCCCGGGCACATGACATTAAACTATGAATTTTATAGTCTGATCTCTACAACCTTGTGCTAGGATTCTTCCCATCTATGTTTTTTCAATGTTAAACTGAAAAAAAATTATGAAATTTCTTTTTAAAAGAGGACTTCACCCCCTTTTAGGTATTGTCCATCTACCATATCACCTCCAAGAACTACATGTGGATTGATTCCCATCCTTATGGTATACATAGTGACACCCAGACTTCTTATTTTTGGTCCAATCAAAAACCACTTTATCCTCCTTGGAACCTTCTGTCTTGGGTTCTCCAAAAGGTACATGGTATGGTGTGGACTTCTTTGGTACTCATTCATGTTAGGTTTATAATAACTACACCATGTACTTCCTTCGAGATTACCACTCCTTAGGCTCATCCTGCATGACGCTTAAACTGCATGGGTATTGTTTACACTTTTCACATTCCTTCATTTGGGTTTTTATTATATTTCATGTACAAAGGGACCCCTAATGGTATGAATGCTAGGCCTTGATACTCTTCTCCCATCCTAGGCCAACATCCCAGAGGATTTTGAAAGACATTATGAGGTAGGTTCTGTATATAGAATTTGGTTATCAATCGACCCTCATTTGTTGGTTCCTATTCTAGGCTAACGTGAAATAGAAGTTGTGCTTGGAACATGGTAAAAATTATCCTTTATCTTTAAACGACTCCCATTTTGTCTCAAATATCAAATTTTGTGAATCACATGTTTGATTCCAATTTTCATTTTACGGATCCTCGACACCCCTAGTGTTGTAACTCCATGCATTCGCACACGTCAATTAGGAATGCTGGTTCATCTAGGATTTTCCCCACCTGAAATTTCTTTTCCACCATTTCACGCTCTCATTAGATCGGGAATTCCTAACAATGCTCTTTTTTCCTACAATGATCATGGATGACATAGGCTTAGGGGTTTTGATATGGTTATATCCTTATACGAGACTGTACGACCCATTTGTCCTACCATATGACCATAAAATGTGACACTATCATCCTCACCACGTGAAGTTAAACTATTTAGAATAAAAAGTACTATGTAAGACTTGATTATTTCCCTTGCATGGTACATAGATACATTCAGGCATTTGATCCCCGGGTCCAACCACTAAACAATAAACTCCCTATCTCATCCTTCTTGGCTCCGACTTCACTTTCAGGAACATGTGGTGTAGTGAAATATTCTTTGGTTCTCATTTATGTCAGGTTATGAACCGAACCACACATCTCTTCTTTGTGGTACCCATGTCCTCGATGCATGACTTTAAATGGTGGTCCTACCCTGAACAAGTTAAGGATGCCGCATGATAATTATGGGATGCATTAACTTCCTCGCCAGGGAGGATTGCTCCCACCAGTGAGGGTCTTTGACCATGCTGTGTTCAAGAACTACATTTTACTTGATTCTTATCCTTATGGGATACATAGTGACACCCAATAATTTCACCTCAGGCCAGGACCTAGGACCATTAACTTTACTGGTTCTTTTCCCCTATTCATGGTCTGAACTCTATGACTTTAAACTAGGGGTTCCTAGTCCATGTAACATGACGTTAAACTATTGGGTAGGGTCTAGGAAGTATGAATTTAAACTATGTACAATGTACTGATCATATGACGTTAAACTATTTCATGCATTGGTCTCTCCATGTGATGCTAAAACTGCATGCTTATCATCCCCATTTACATGATGTAAAACTACAGACCAGCTGAGGTCCTCACTATATAGGCCCCTCCCAAAAGTAGGTTTGATCTTGATTCTGACCGATACACTCAACTGATGCATTTTTTCACAGTGTCATAATTCTAAGAGTGTTGGAATCCATTTGAACAACCCATCACTCCAACCCACACTTTGTGTTACCCTAATTTGAATCCTCACCCTATTTCACATTTGAAGGGACCCTCCAAACAACATAGATTCATGGAATTTATGCCAGCCTACCATCTAGGGCCAACATTTTAGAAGATATTGAATGACGTTGCGAGTTAGGACTCCTATTTTTGAATACAGTCAGTGGATGGATCTCTTTTATTTTTCCCCATTTCAGGCTAAAAAAATATTGGTACAGTGTTTTGATACAGTTAACAGTTATCCTCCATCGTCATTACACCTCTCACTTTGTTCCAAACTTACATTATCGTGATTCAAATTTATCATTCCCTTATGTTCAGATTGATTCTAATTCCCTTGGAGTTATTCCAATGATGTACTAGAGCACAATGGGAAGTGTAATTTTTCTGCTTGGAGAACCCTATTCTCCAATAAAAAACACCTCTCCCAGTCTCAAATATACTAGAAGATCATTCAAGTCCCGAGTGCTCAAAAATTGACTGGCACTCTCATACACAAAGTGAATGATTATGTAGTCATCCCTTATTTCTCACACTAGGTATGACCCATGCGATCTTAGGGATTTATTGCTATTTATTTCACAAATATGATTGAGATGCAGTAATGTATGCAACTACAATAAATAGAAAAGCATGAAATTATGTTTTTGAGTTAGTGTGAATTACAGATCCCATGGATCAGACCCTCTTATAGATGGGTTGACCACTTCAATAGATCATCCCAATTCCACCGCCCTATGGCTTGTGGACTCCAATATTTTCTAACTCCTACTAATCTCCATATCTTCTTCATTGGCTATGGGGTGTAGTGCATCGACCTTGATCTCTGCATGATCCCCCTTATCTTTGATGTTATCCATTTCTTCATATGCTCTCCTCATTTTCTCCTCATCCTCTATCAATTAGGCCTTTAATAGAGAAATGAGTTCTAATTGTGTGCCGAGGAAAGGAGAATGTTCATTCTCCCATGTCCTCAAGATTTGGATCTCTTGCTCATCCTCATGGGGTCTCTGGGTGTTGACAGACGTTTTCTACTTCAAGCTGACACTGAGGCTACGATCATATTCCTTTATTTTCACTACAATGTAATCTCAAATGAGAATATGAGGATGTCATGAATACACTCCTCCAGTACATAGTTTGTGTAGCTGAGAATGAAGTCTCTCCATCTAGTTTATCCACTATTCTTGTGGGGTGTACTTGATGAAGCGCTTGATCAATTTTAATGACTGGGGACATATGGTATTTTTATCCTCTTCATCAGAAGAAGTCTCGTCCCAGTCCTCCAGGTTGGAAAATTCATATACTAGGAACACCACTAAAAGTTTGGTAGAAGTATCTTCCTCTTGTGACTGGTCAGGTAGGATGGGCTCCACTTCATGAGACTAGTTTTCATTAATATATTCCACCTCGAGGATGTCTGGTTTAGTCTCATTGGTAACCAGACCCACATTCATAGATGCTAGGATTTTTTCTATGACAACCGACATTCCCCTCATGAAAGGAGTGTCGGGAGCCCCAACCTTTCTCACTAGTATGGTCCACACCATTTGAAGAACTGTTCAGAAAAAACTATACAATGTAAGTGGATCAGGCTCAATAGACAATATTTATGAATTCTATGAAGGAGAATACTTACATAGGCAAAAAAACGGGTCTCGTTCTTGAGAAGTTGATGTCTAAATCCTAGGATGTGGCCCCCCATATATGATCAGGAACTCCAAATACTCTGGGATAACCACCTTAGGTGCTGCAGCCTTTCGAGATTCTACAATCACCATTTTCCAAGGTGGAGACCACGAAACTATGACTGCTATCATGGGAGAATGGGTTTTACATATAAGGTTCTTAGCACAGGGAAAATATTAGTTGAGAAAGACTAAATGACCTGAATGAGGACCACAACAGAATAGTTTAGAATTTACCACATGAGTTTCAATGATCTCTTCCAGCTCTGAGGCCGCAAACTCATCTTTTTCCAAAGGTATCCCCATGTCATCCTCTTCTCCCCAAGAGGACCCCTCAGATTCTTCAGGTAAAGGGAAGTGCTTCCTCATCTCGATGGCAGACGGTTAGGGTGGGATTTTTTGACTGAGTAGTACTTTCACTTAGCCTATCATTAGACACGGATTACCCAAATAATTCATTAAGTCCTCCTTCTTGGTGATGTATAGTTCCCCTTCTTCCCAAGACACCAAAAAGCTGGCCTTAACATGAACGATCTTTGACAGATCCATCCCATGGCGATTGATGTGATCCCACATCTACGAAGGGCAGATAAATTGTCTATTGACTTCCCAGTTTTCCCAAGAATTTAGAAGTACAACACCCGGAGGCATATCTATGTGGCACATCCTCTTGCCTGGAGCCTTGGTGGGAATCCTATAGAACCCTCTGGTTGTCCTTCTTCTCTTCTAGCCCTGGTCAGCTGGGGATGCTGGGTCCCTTACTATTGTCTTCCCTCCACTCAGCATAGGCCTTGGGATCACTGGCCTTGCCACAACCCCACCACTAAGATGTGCATCGACTCCATCACGATGACATGTTCTTGCCACTTTCTGACCCCAACCTCAAGGTTGAGGGGGAACCCCGTCATTGGCATGAACGCTTCGTCACTTCTTCATCTCCCTCAAGTAGGCTTCTTCCCAGCTCTTGGCATATTACTTGACCAACCCATAGGTAGCAGTTTGAAAAGGTAGTTCATTCTTCATTTTCCATCCTCTCATGTGAACATGATCCACATCTACCTCATCACACATGGATGATCCTCATGGATTACTCGGATGTAGTCTTGTGTGGTCAACCTCTACATGCACCAGAATTTCATTGCAAAGTGATGTGGGGTGTATGTCTCATAGATAGGATAATAGTCTACCTGTACTATTATAACTCTACCACATAAGGCTAGGAGATAAGACCGATGGTCCTCAGTTCCCTGGATATCATAAGTGAATACACCAGTTGGTAGCAATAATCAATGGAAGTTGAATTCATCCGCCTTCCAGATTCTGTTTAGCATGAGTGGTGGAGTCATCATGGCCATAAATCTCCCCACTACATTTAGGATGTCTGGTCATAAGTATGATCTAGGAGGATAAATAGGGTTCGAATATTCGTATATTCTCATGTGCATTGATATCCATCCATACAAGGAATGGAATGATTCGCGTGCCCACTTTTTCTTCTTCTCTTCACTGATGTGAAAAAACACCTTGTATAGCTTGGCCAACACCGGGATCTATAGGTTGACATGCTACCCCATCGCCAAAATGGACTCCATAATGAATTTTATCCATCTCACATCTGTGTTTGTGTCCCTGACCAGCAACATCCAGCAGCATATAAGTGTAGAGATAAACCCAGACATCTTAACCACTGGTTGCTACTCGATGTTGACACTTTACCCCCATAGCTTCCATTGGTAGTCCTCTAGGATTCTCTATTAGGAATTATCTTTGTTGTGATGGGATCCCTTTGGATAGGTGGGAGGTCTGACTGATAGCTTCCTAGGTGCCTCCTCTCCTTCAGTGGAATGATTTGGCAGGAAGTTTATGAAACACCAAAACCACAACATAAAATGGACATCCCTCACCAAATTTGCGTCCTTGCTCGACACTAGATCCATCAGTGACTTTTCAAATTGTTTCATCTACTTCGGATCCTCCCATGTGTTCTATGGAGGGAGGAACTTGTCATACATTGCCCCCATAATTGGAATATTTGAGTTCTTATGAAGGTCAAAGAGGCAGATGCCGAACTCTCCATCATGAAGATGGAAAGTGTTATTCTTTGATGACCATATGATCAGAAAAGTTGGTATCATGTGTTTTGGTAGGTAAATGTGGAATTTGGAGGCCCACACAGCTTCATATATCCCTACCCTCTTTATCTCTGCCTTAAATTTCTTGTAGGATGCACAAACCGAATAAGCCCAACCCTAGTCCTCGGTGAAGTTGCTGCCCGGACACAGGTCACAATAGTCAGTACACCCATTCTCCAGATTCTCTAAGGATTCCTTGAGGATGGTATGATACTGTGAGGGAGATACCTCTAGCTGTAGTGTTTTACCATCAATTTTGTTGACGCTATTGAATATATAGTCTATATTAATAGGCATATGATCCTCTCATATATGATTGTCGGCATACCTAAACCACTAGTGCTGACATGGCGTACTTTTGAACCAGTAAGCTGGTTCATCCCTACTTGATTCTTAGACAAGAACATCATCCCTAAGAACAAAGCCATACATAGGAATTATCTTACAAAAAGTATAGTTCTTTTGGATTTCTGAAAGGAGCTTCACCCGGGATTCACGATCCGAATGGCTTCAAACATATTCCTTGATTCCAAGATTATTCTCCATCTCTTCCCTTTAGGAAACATCCGCAAGGACCCCTTTAGTAGCTTCTTGGTTTTCCATTTTGTCCCAAGAATTTAGTATTTTTTGTTCTGGTTTGCAGAGCTCAATCATAGAGATAAGTCACAGAGTTTTACTATATAGCTTGCAAAAACAACTCAAATAGTGCATGATCGTAGAGTCTAAGGACTCTATATACAGCACAGAGTAAAAAAGATGGATCACAGTTCAAAAATTTGATGAGCAGTATTGGTAAATCATCGTTCCATGAACCCAGCTTGCAAAGTGAGTTTGTAGGGCATTCCGAGATTCATGATTCGATAACTAAATCATAGAAACCTGGAAGAAGGTGTGTATAAAAGAGTGTTCTTCGCCATATATTTATAGGTAACGAACCCTGACACTTCACAGAACATGTATCCATGGAAAGCATTGTGGTGATTTTTTATATGGAAATATTTGCGGTATTCTCAACACATGCCTTTACGTGCCCTCATCGTGATCCTTCTTCATGATCCACTAAATTTTGGCGATCTAACCTCATAATATGATCCTCATTTTTCTTCTCGGTATCCATTCTTAGTTGGGGGGGGCATTTGTTGGATCCAAAATATAGGCCTTGAAGGAATAAGAAAAGGACACTAAAAAATGTTGCAAAAGGGGCTACTTCATGATGCAACTTTGCAAATCCCACTTGCACTGTGGCTGGTGCAAAGATCCGAGTTGTCACGGGAAATGACACATAGAAAAAGAGACAATCACCTATGCAAGTTTTTGGAAATTTATGGAAGTCTTTATTCAATTGAGGGAAGAATAGTGGACTTCACGAGTCCTTCTAACTTGACAGAAGCCTCTGCAATCACCGAAGAGGGGGCGAAGGAAGCCTTTGCTCTATGGAGGGGATGAAAGTTAACTTTGAAATTTTATGAAAATTGAAATAAACTTCCTCATGTGGAAGAGCACAAGTTTCTTTGTGGCGCTCCCTCAAAACATCATACCACCCCCTTCACCTATAATTACCCAACTCCCCTACTCAAAAAGAGAAGGACACCAACCTTTCTCCTTCTGAATTCCCAAATCGCGATGCACCCTTTACTCTTTGAACCAACCGGGAAAATGAATTATATGAGGTACTGGAGCATTGTGAAACCCTTTTCACTTTTCTCAAAATTACCCCCTCTTTGAAGAATGAATGCCTTCGTGAATCCTATTGACCATCAAAAAGGAAGGATACCCCTTTGGGTACTCAGGACTTCATGAAGCACCCAGGCTTTTTGAAGAACCCTCTAAACACATGTGCACCCCATTATTAAGTTGGGTCACTATGCTTCACGGAGCTGTCTCATTTGTGAAGCCCTATGCTCTGTGATTTCTATGCTCCCTGAATCCCTGTGATCTATGAAGCCCTATTCTCTACGAGGCCTACTCATTGAGAGACCTTATCTTTGTTGATCCCCTAATATTTGCAAATCCCCTCTCTACGATTTCTCTTTCTTCATGAACCCCTCCTTCGTGAATCCCTCTAGGATTATACAAAGTGATTACAAAGTCCCTTGAGTAGTGCTCCATGTCACTTTACTTTGTCTCATGATTCCTCGTATAGGCACACTAATAGCTATTTCTTCTTTTCGTTTCCATGCTAATGTGAGACCCTAATTGGATCACTCCACAACCCTGTTAACACACGGCTTTGCTGGTGCCTTTCCTTCACCAATGGTTTAATGTTCACTAGTTATGTAATCCCTAGGGGTGAGGAGTGAATCCTCACCGTCCGAGATGCAGGACGTTAAACTGCCAAGTATCCACATCCACGATACATGACGTTAAACTATGATCATCAAATAACTGACAAGCCCTGAGAGGATTGTGAAGTGGATGGGCACCAGTGCCCTATCTCTCCCCTCTCCCTATACGCTTTGCCACCATGTGTATCTTGGGCGGTCTATACGGAAGCCTCGGCCAAATTTATAGGGTGATCCTTGTATGATGGACATATCCTCCTCATACATCTGGACATCCTCCTTGGGATTCAGTCCTAGACTAAGTCCCAATCTTTTACTCATGGGTAGCTAACCAAGCATAAGCCCTGCTCTATTCCTCATGGACTCTCCTTTCACAATGCAATTGGTATGTCTTTTGTTGCCTCTTTTTTTTCACATTGAGGATGAATCGTGTGGACTTAGAGTATGAATTGACCATGAAATCCTATTTGGGACACTAACCATGCATAATCCCCATTCCCATCTCTATTGAACTACGTGGACTTTGATTCCCCACTACAGGGATACATAGAAAGCCTCCCTGAGGTTCAAGCCCATCATCCTTCTATCCCGACCATTTCACAATTGTTTACCTTAATCCCACATGAAATTAAAATATATGCTACCTGACCTATGTGGGTTTCTATCCTTGCCTTCTATATAGGGTATGTAGGAAGCCTCCATGAGGTTCAATCCCAACCAACGGTAAAACTTGGTGTCCGCTTTGCTGGGACCCAATCATCCTTCGATCCGCCCTTTGAGGTGTCCAAATCAGCCTTTACAGTGTGATATCTTCCCTCTATGGGACAAAACACCTTATATCTATCCACATTGGGTGTCTTGATCCACCAATCTAGTAAACCTTCCAGGTACTCCCTCCTAGGGATTTACCCAACTGATCCACTCTCATCACTGTTTTGATCAGTCTGATTCATCTATGTTGGATGTTAAACTCATGACATACTCTATGCTAAACATGCTAATATGATTAAAAACTTGGAGACATGCCTCCAAAATATAATTCCCTTAATTTTACGTGGTATTCCTTGGGATTACTCACCCTCAAGAAGCTCTATCATAAGGGACGAAATCCTGGTGTACTAGCGTTTCAGTGTCGAGACACACCAGTGATTACAAACACAACTACTCCCCCAACCGAAGGTTGCTTCCCTGACTTGACCCCATGGAATGTCCAGTCAAAAGAACTATAATTAACCAACAACCACAAGAATATGGCACCAGTAAGTGTTTCCTGAACAACATCTTAATCTTTCAGGGAGACCAAGACTAGGAAATGAATTTCTAGGAGAAATCTCTGGAAGGAGAGGCTGACTTCCCATCATCCCATTTCAAGCAAGGAGAAAACATCACTAAAAAAGCAATGCATTCCACCCATATTTGGAAAGTGGGAATTTGGTAAAAAATATTTGTGCATCCTCCTCGACAGACGGATGCACGCACCTCAGTGAAAGCATCAAAAACAAAAATGAAAACACGTTTTAAAAAAATATAGTTTTTTAGAAAACATTTTTTTCTTTTAAATGATTCTTATTTTATTTATAATAAATAGATAACCATTGAATTTACTTTATACATGTTTAAAGAAAAAAAATTTCATAATTTAGTTAGTTCTCTTCAAACACACCAATTTAATGGCTATGTTTTATTTTTCATAGTAAATAATGATATTTTATAAGTATATTGTGATTCTATTAAACTCAACATTGCATGTGACACTATATATTAAAGATATTAAATTTAAATAAATATTTTTTGGGTATTTTATGCTCATTTTAGTGTTTCACATATGATATCATGCACAAAGTGGTTCTTTTAAAATATCAACGGGTTATATTCTATCCCCTTAAAAAAATTATGCCTTCACATTTCTATTTTAATCATCATAGGATTAACCTTTGTGGAAAAACCATATCATAAAAAGGGTTAATAAAACTTTCTCTTATAAGATGGAAAGAGAAATATGAAGGTAATCTGGGATAATACATAACTAGGTTTCCATGTAGGAGAACATTAGTGTGAAGTAAAAATATACACATGGAAGAAAAGAGTAAATAATTATACAGAGTGATAGAGATCATTGATCACAAGAGAGTGAATGATGAAGAGAAATTCAATGAACCCAAAACCATAAATCCACGATGAGTTAGAATTATATTTGATTCATCATATATAAAGGTACTAGGACAATATTTTTTGTTTCAATATCATTTTCCTAGATTTGAGTAATTCCTTTACCTTTTTGACTAAGAATATAAGGAAATATACTTAATTGATAAGTATAATTTCATCCATTAATAAATTTACACCACAATATCATTTTTTTCTCATGTATATTAATACTTTCAAGTTATAAAATAACACCATAAGTTAAAATTGATATATTCAATAAATATGTAACCTTTAGGTTCCTAAAAAATACATCAAAACAAATTCGATGTCCAAAAATTTAGAATTAAGGTCACTAAATTTCTGAAGTCCACTTAACATTAAACAACATAATTTAGCTCCTAATATCACATAAAAAATATTTAAATACCTTTATTACCATAAAAACATAATAAAAATATAAATTAATCCTCATAATAGAACATATTATATAGTATATTCCATAAATACAATAATACTGTAAACTCCATCAATGATAACATAAAATACTTTGTCAATAAATCAATAATCAATTCCAAGGTCATTAATAATTTTCATTTACATTATCTATATCAATATTTATCAAAACTAATCACCATTATCTGAACATCAGGAACATATTAAGGGGTATCTTCCCTTAATCATGTGTTTTATATAAAACATCACCTTACCCCTAAATCAATTTTCTAGTTCATTGGTACTATTTGATATATTCTTATAAATCCTTAATGAAAAATTATTGAGGAACACTCCATTTATGTTTTATGATTCTAATAAAAAAATTCCATTGATAATAATTCTTATACAACATAATTATTTGAATCCCAATACATAAACACATAGAGGAATCTGTCACATTCACCTGACACTCCTAGAGCTCCCTATTCCTCCTCTTACTCCCATACACTTCCTCCTAGGGGGTTTTCAGGTTTGTTTGGAAGTGATGGAGCTCATTTATTTCCATAGGCTCAATTACTCTCCATGTTCTCATTTTCTTCTCCCCCTTCTTTCCTAGGGCTGTTTATTGGTGCGAATACTAGATGCCTCTCATCATCCCTCTTTCTGTCCAACCCGACACAGTAGACCACCATTTTGAGTCTATGCATTGGTGTTCCAGATGGTTTGGGTCAGTTTTAGTGAAATAATATGTTTTGATGCTTCCCCACTACCCATACTAGTCAACCCATCAGATTTTTCCCCATTTTGGTTGGGATTGTTATGGGGATCATTCTTGGAAAAGGTAATGTCTCCCTGTGGAGGTTTTAAAATGCCATAACTCTTCACTATATTTGTGTTCCATATCACTTCCCTAGGTCAGTGTGGTGTGGTAGTTATCAAGGAATCTTTGAGATGTGTCGTTCAGGTGGCTAATAATGTTCCATGATTAAAGACCTTCATTCAGTGGTTCATTTTGATGGTGGATAATGTGTCTGATGATTATGAGGTGTCAAGTTAAGAGAAATTCAACACCGACCAAGCATTATTTCAGATTTTTTTTAAATTTTTGTGAAGGTGTTTGTTCTGTATGGTGGTGATATTATTCATTGTTTTATCTTGGAGACATTGATGTTGTTTTTACTACAACGAGGGTGAAGGTTCCTTTGCCGATGGTGGGTAAAAGATTTTTCCTAGTTCTACTTCCCTTGAAATTTCTCTAGTTATCAGGTCCAATGGTGTTAGGGTGATGATGGGGATAGGTGGTAATCATTACGGATGGCGACATGACTTTATCTGATGTGTGAGATCATGGCTGTGATCTCCTCAATTTCATTGTCTAGGTTTTTGGTTGTTTTTGAAATTTGAAATTTGAATCTCGTATGTTGTTTTTTATCGGTTCCCTCTACTGGTGTTTTTGTTTCCAATAAACCGTAAAGTAGATTTATTGAAAATAAAAAATAATTTTTCAATCAATACATAAAAAAATCAATCATTCGACTTCCTTTATACACAATTATCAAAGATTCATCGTCTTATTCCTTAAATTTTTTCCTTTCATATGTCATCCATATTCTCTTCATCATAAATAGAAAAACCCTTACTCATACAACCTTACTAATCCTATTTTTTTACTTCCCCTAGGACATATATTTTCATAATACCAATACTTTACACATTTAAAACATTTATCCATTGATAATACTTTATGGAGACCAATATTCCTATCCATTTCATTAACTAAACTTTCAATTTTCTCTTATATATTTCTCATGATGTGCCTTTCTTCTACACACATAAAACATCTTCTTGTTACTTTAAAAAATTATCTTGAGTGATTTTCTGACATTCTTGACATATGTACAACTAAATCATATTTCCTCTATGTTCTCAACCACCTGAGTTCTTAAAGAACTTCGTCCTTCTCTTATTTATCATGTATGAGAGTTATTTAATGTGAAAGTTATTGATCATATATCATGATAAATGATTGGGAATAATCTAAATATACTTCACTCCAATCATCATTCCACTTGGTTTCTAATCAACACATTCTCTATCACATTCAACATTAATCCATTTGCTTTTAGTTCCATACATTGAATAAAACCAAAAATCATAGTGTGAGAAACACTAATCATAGTGGAAAATCACATAGTCATGGATAATAATTTATAGGTTTTCTAAATCAGGACACCTTATTTTGAATCTATAACACCTTAAGTTTAAGCCAGGTTATTTATGGTCATCATCTATTCACATTATTCATGATGGTTCTTAAAGAAAATGTGAATTAAGAAAATAATATCCCCCAAGAGTGTCAAACCAAATTCATATTATGACCCATTGTGGTGTACCAAGTAATTCTTGAGTCATGCATGATGCACCTTTTTCAGGGTTATTATACCTTGATATATCTATTATAGAACCATGTACAATTTTATTATCTAGATATGGATATCTTTTTAGGTAAACCAAACAATCTCTATCGTACCAAAAGCTTAGGGTATTATCCTATTATTATATTTATCCTCAAATTTAGTCACAGGGTTCTGTTCTATAATCTATGTTTTTCTAAATCTTCTTCCAAAGGTCTCTACTAACCATTTCATGATGCCAAATATAAATACCCTTAGTATCCTAGAGTTGGTGTTTGATTTATTACATTGGAATTAGATACAAGAAAAAACACCCCAAAGGACTGAATAAATTTTTATTCTTGGAAAACAAGATATATAATTGAATTTCAAAAAAAAATTAAATATAAAATGAACAAAATTATTCTCTCTTAGATCATCTTTATTTCCTCTATCATGTCCCTCATATAAATCATAATATAATTCCAGGAATACTAGAGATAGTAAACATAAGAAATGGGTATGATCTAATGCCCACTAAGGATATGCATATAGAGGAATCTCTCATGAATACCTAATACATAATCAATATGGTAAGTTAAATAACTAAAACACATTCCATTTAATCAATAACTTGTAAATGAAGAATAATATTTTAGGAATAAATTATGACCAAATAATCCCATATAAATAATATCATGAGCTGTAAAATCATCCATGGATATCCTAAAAAATTAAATAATCACTTGTAAATCAATAAATGAATTAATAATTATGGAATTCATACTTCTAGATATCTGAAACCAATCTAATTTGACTCAAAATAAACACTAATTCATCAAGGGGTTATAGAGGGACCAACCATAACTTACTATGTTCCATTCAATCCTTATATAAAAAGAAAAGAAACATAATCAACATTAACATTCATATCGAACAACTAACATACATAATGTTAATAATTCCCCTAATAAATAACCACAATCAATATAAAATTTCATACTCTAAAAATAGTATAATTTTTTTAATACATTCCCTAATCAGTAATCATAGTCATAAACCCTCCAGAGTACTTTGTTGAATGGTATCAAAATAGTATATCATTATAAAAATGATCATAAAACATCTAGATAAATATTAAGGATGATATAATTACATCATATTTCTAATTAGTCATAAGTAAAATGAGGTTTGTTGTCATATATGAACAAACATACCATAAAAAATCTCTTAAAAACAATATTTAGGGAAATACCCTTTTTACTTTAGAAATCAATTTTTAATAACTCAAAATTTACAAAATATTTGGAAAAAAATATATTTTAAAAGGAACTTGTAAAATTTTAAAGTAAAATTCAATGAAATGGGTGTTCATGATAATGGGAAAGTTTCATTCATACTAAGTATGTTAAAAGAAATATTCCTTTCACTTTTTCTGTAAGAAAAGCCAAAAAGTATTTTTTTAAATGATAGGAAGATTCATTTAATATTTTTTTTTGAAATTCAATCATGGTAAAAAATTAATTTAAAAAATCATATAATAATATAAAAAACATTATTGAATTTTTTTTGAAAATAAGGATTTTGAAGAAAAATGATTTTTGAACGATGTGGGAAATAATTTTGAATATTATTAAAAAAATTATTAATCATTTTAAGTACTATGGAGAGTAAAATGGTACTATTACTTTATAAATTTATGAATAACTAGATGAGAATAAAATAAATTGGGTTCAAAATAGAAATATAAATCAATTCTTCTAATGGATACTTAAACATAGACAATCCCAGATAATGATGAGATTGTGAAATAAACCCTCACTACTTTGGAAACTATTGAATCATAATCCCCATGAAAGAAATAAAATCAACTAAAACTTTAAATACAATTAATATAAATATATTTTTGATATTACATAACAAATTGGAAATATATATACCACACAAAATAAATAAGTGGTGAATATGGTATGGGTATCACTGAAGTAAAAATGAGATGATACACCCTTACCTTATGTCTGATTCCCTTTATATATGTTTGGACATACTATATAATAAATTTATTCTTATTATAAATCTATTAAATAACCCTAATCATATATATCATACCATATTCTATTTACTTATACTCTTTTATGACCCATTTATTAACAATTTTTTGTTAAAATCATAGTTTTGAGTGCAAATTGCTTCCTTTTGTATGTATGTTTTGGTTTCATAATTTTGGTACTTTTAATTTGATCATGGTTAAGTAATATAAATAATATTAAACCTGATATAAATATAATATATAGTCATTATATAATTATTTATAATATTCCATCAAAGATAGATATTGGAAAATGGGTTACACTATTCATGGAGACGGTTGGACGCACATATGCATGAACACTATTTCTATTTTTTCAATAGATGGAACATAAAAAAAATTATAACGTTTCAAATTTAAAGAACCATTATTATATCTAATATTTCAGTTATATTCATAAATTATATTTTTATTACTATATATTTCAAAATAAAATGAAAAACATTTAACATCGCTATGTGGAGATGATTGTTCATATTTACGAACGAGTGATGTTATATCGATAATAGAAAATAATAATATTTTAATACTGTGTTTCGGTTTTTTAGACTTAGTGTTTCATGTAAATTATACTATGAAAGATATTAAATTTTAAGAAATATATTTTTCGGATCATTTAATATCATAATTTTGTATTGTATACTCTATCAAACACAATTTTCTTCTTTTAAAATATTTGGGCGCTGCTGTGTATATGAAAGTGACATATTTTAGTTATCATTTGAATTTGATATATTTTTAGCACTGGTATGTAAAAAATCCATAGAATGATATCCTTCCACTCACGATAGTTTCTTTGAATGCCATATGTTCTTTAGGAAGGATACATGAAATCCAGTCTCCACTTGTATCCCAGCTTCACAACTCTTCAACAGATCTAGTCACCAGGATTTGTCAGTCACATCAGAAGAACTTAAAGGCTCAAAATAAAATATTAGAACATGAATAATAGGAAAATATTTCCTTTGTTATTTTTATCCCTCAGATGAAACTAACCAACAATGCATGTTGGATCACTCAAATCTTCATCTTCTTATTCACTTTATTCGGAACATAGATGGTGTATATCTTCAACACATCTTCAAATTCCCTTTTTCCCTTTTCCAAAACCTATAAGGACTCTTCCTAGTTATTCTTCTTCAATAGTATTTTTTTCTTCTTCTTTAGTATAATCTATCGATTCTTCTATTATTTGAACTACACCTTAGTATTGGATCCTTCTCACTTTTCTATATCTTCCTCACTAATCCTATCATTCCCATGTGAATTAATTTAAGATAATTAAATTTATATCATCATGATCAATATCCTTAAATATAATATCAACATGTCCTTATCATTTTCATCCATAAATCACCATCCTAGAATACCCATTTTAGGTTTCAATGATATTTCGTGTGATTATTTTTTTAACTTAAAGGATATTAAAAAAAATACCATTAAAATTCACCTCACATGGCTGAATATAATTTTCTTTTTTTAGTAAGTTCAAATTTATTTTCCAAAAATATATCTACCTAATTTTCACTTTATTTTATACCATTATATAAAAATATACAATACATAAACTTATGATGTGGAACTCAACTTGAGTTATCAATTGGTAGATTATGGAATGTAAATTTTTTATTAAGGATTAACTCATTTCAAAACTCAGATACATTCTTTCTTTCTTCTTCTCACATAGTTTTCTTCATAAATAACTCAAAATATAAAGAACAGGCCAATCCTAGATGGATATTCATGTATATTATTATTGAAAACCAAATAAATTCAATTTAGCACATTTTAATTTTTGGAAATTCGTTCACACTTTTATATTCTTCTCCCTTGACTTGAAGATCAGTATCTATTTCTCAGATCATGGATTTAGAAAAAACCATGAAGTTATGAACCATAAAAAACAACATTATCACCATCCATTTTGTTCTCTTAATCATAAAATATTAATTATGGTAAATCACCATACATGTTCACATCCACGTGTTTAGTTTGTGTTACCCATATGTATATCCTTATGACCGTTTTGTAGTTCTTAAAAACCATAGAATTATTTTTATATAATTCAATATGACCTTTACATAGATGTTTATTATGTTTATATAGGTTCAAAACTTCAATAGTACCCTTACACAAGTTATCGAGTTCCCAACGGACCCATACCATGACTTTAGATTTTCTAAGTCACTTTTATGTAGGTCTTTAGTTACCTTTATTCACCTTCTCATATCCATTTATCATTGTACTTTGATCTTGTTATTTCTTAATTTGAAGGTCAACATCTCCATCATTCAATATTTAATCACATTTTTCTATGATATTTTTATCTTTTAATAACAAATCAAGTATCATCCCAAGTTATCCACTTATTTAGATTATTATATATGGAATTCTTGGATTTTTTATTCTAGAGTTTTCAATATTTCTCCAAGTATCAAATGAAACATATGATCAGATCTAATGAAACATATTCCCAAATTATTTCACTGATATACTGATTCAATCTCACATATTCTCACTTAGTTCACACATACACTAAAACAGATGACACCTCTGATAACTATAAACACATGTACTTTATACACCTTTTCCAAATTTCCATGTTTTTAACACTAAAAATTTGATGAATCTTAGTCAAAACTATATAGGTCTGTGTCACACATAAAAAATTGGGATTTACACCTTTGCCGAGTGAATTGAAACATACACTTGTATACCTATAACATACCATTACTTACTTTCAGGTATTTCTCTTCTATATTATTATTTCCCTCTTTATTTATTTATGTTTTGGGGATACCAAGGATGAAGAGGATTTTCTGGGGAAATGAGATAAATTTAGGGGATGTATGTTTGTTTTAATTAATGGAGTTTCGATATAAATGTGTTAATCGATTTTTAGGGTTATCTTAGATTTTAGAGAACATATGTGGTGGTTTGAGGTTTTTGCTGAAAACTGGACTATTCACAGTATTCAAGATAAATACATGTTGTGTAATGGAATTACACACTATAAAATGCCTTATAAGAAGAATTTGCTATAATGGTACACAACATGAAAGGATTACATGCTGTGTATTTGTTTTATATCATGTAGTGGTTAAAATAATGGATTCAATAAAAAGGTGATGGGGGTTTTCAACATATTTGAGTGGAATGGATTTCATGATATGTGATGAGAATATACATCGTGTAAGTTTCACAAGATTGTATTTTAGGGAACTATATGGATGATCTATGTTTCATTCAATTAAAACCCGCTTCCCTCTTGACCTAGAAGCAATCTCTAATGATTTTAGAGACCTATGATAATGCCGAATCATTTCGTTCTGTGATTGATCATCATTGCAGTTGTATTGAATTTATCCAGGTGAATAATCCTTTTTTCTTCGTCATTTACTTAGATCATGGTATCCCTTTTGTGATATGATTATGGATCCATTTATTTTTTTTATGTTGATCTTTTCAATTCCTTTTTAGATCCATTATTTGATCTTGTTCTGGGGGCTGATCCTTTGTTGGTTGTGGTGCAGAGAGTTTTCATTCTTAGTGGTATGTTATGAATTGTATTCTCCAATGATGAAATTTTGTGTTGAATCTATTATGAGATGTGTTGATTGATTATAGGTTCTATATTGTCATTATTGTGTTCATTCTCACAATTGATCCCTTTGTGGGTGTGTGTGACCCTATGTTTGAGGTAGGTGGTTCTGCCTCTAGTCTATGTTTAATGAACTAAATTTATTTGGTTTTGTTGAATTGTTTAATAAAATGAAATGTAATTATTTAATAATGGATTTTTTGGTTTTGAAAATGGGTTTTTGATAAAATATGGGTTTCCCCTTATTTTGGTAAAAGAAAATGTATTTTCAAAGCATTATGAAATGGATTTCTGAAATGGTATTAAAATAATGGATTTGATGGATTGGTTTGGAAAATGTAGTACATGGGAAGAAATGGGAACTTAGGTGGAAGGTGTAGTATTAGGTATCATCCATTGATACTATTAGAGGGTTTACTCATGGGGTGTTCCACTACTCCTTTGACATGTTTTTCTAAGAACTTGATAGACACTATTTGGAGGTTCACATTCTAGGGAGTTCCTCTACTACCTAGATTCGATGCATATGTCTTGGGGATTGATTCAAATACAATTGTCTATGTTGGGGGAATGAGTGTCATAATTATCCAAAATTAGTGTGATCTTTGGCACGATGTTACCTATTCTTTGGATTCTTTTGGGCTTCTTCTAGCTTGTACTTTTTTAGTTTATACTGCCATAAATATGAAATGATATGTGATACATGCTTTGATTTGATATGATATATCTTCTTTGATATATGTTTTTGAAATGATTGTAATTTTTTTACAAAACAAAATTCATAAAATGTGGGAAAAGGGAAAATTAAATGTTTCTCTATGCTTTTGATATAAAAACTATTAAATTATTTATCATGACTTATTTCATTAAAATTGATCATGTTCAGATTATTGTACAATAACTTGTTATGGAATACCTGGGTGGGATCCTAATGATCTTGTTAGCTCAGACCTTGTGAACCCCTTCCATGGTGAGCAAGCCTTTTTATGTTTTTTAATTCAAGGAAAGGCAAGGCATCATAGTGAGGCAGTGAGATTTTATATTAGTTGTGTCTGGGTAGCTGGTGGTGAGATGGTGGAAGTTTACCCACACTATCACATAAAGTAATTAGTTTTTTTCAAGTTTATCCTTTGATGTTGGACCTATAATTTGGGATATTTTCACTAATTTGAGTTTTATTGTTTCTAATGTCTTCTTTTTGTTGTGGAATATGTTTTTCTCTTCCCCTGTTTGTATTTTTTATACTTATATTCTATATTTTTGTTGCTTTGAGTTGGAAAAAATTGTTACCTCTAGTTTTTGTTTGATGCTCGGGTGATATTCTCTAGCCCATGAGGAATGTTAATGCACTTATAGTATGTGTAAATTTGGTTAGAGTACCATTTTTAGAGGGTATCGAGGTTTGGTTCATCCTAGTTTGGTATCAGAGGAGGAATGTCCTTAAGAGTCCTTATATTGGAATGTTTGTAGACTAGACATAGGATTGTAAAAACATGAGAGGTAGGTTATGGTGAGTTCCTGGCTAGCTCTTACCATGATGAAAATCAAGTTACCATAGGATGTGGGGATGCATGTCTCTTTTTTTGAGTTCTTGATCTTAATCTCAATTTTTTCTTATTTTTTTGAGTTTGAAATGATATTATTCTATTGTCTGATCATTTAATTTTGGTGTGTAGCATTATGCCTCCAAGTTATCTTCCATAGGATCAATAGGAGGGTGTTGGTGATTCTACTTAAGGGATTATACCCATAGATTAGAATCTTATATAGATTATCATGAGGTAAGTTCACACTATCGACTAGAATTTACCGTAAATACAAAATACATTAATTAAAGTACATCTAGGTGTTAATGGATACATGGATTGATCATAGGTGTTCTTTTTTGAGAATCCACCATAAATTAATGGTAAAAATGAACCTCAAGTGGTGGAGGACTGGTTTTACAAGATCAATAATATCTTGGACTTCCTAGATACACCTAAGAGTATAAATGTGAAGTAAGTGATTTTCAGACTTGAGGGTCCCAACAATCGATGATGGGATTCCATGATATAGGAAGATAAGAATGTGGGTTTAGACTAGTAGGTTTTCATGGATCTCTTATTCCCAATTTTTTATAGTTTATAAGGATAGAAATGTATCTGGAGTTACCCTATTTATAGTATATAGAGTTTTTAGTGTTGATGTACACCAATCAGTTTCTGGAGTTGTTTTTTTGCACCATAGGTGGTAATGAATGACCAGATGAAAGCGCAGAAGTACCTACAGGTTTTGCGACTGGATATCAGATCATAGGTATCTATACTGAAGCTTTCAACCTATAAGAAGATGGTAGATAGAGATATGATTGATGTGATGAATATTGTAGTCAAGGTTGGTTATTTTTCCCTTTATCTTCCACCTAGTGGCATCTTCGGTGGCATGTAGGGGAAGAAGAGGAAGTGGAAGGATCATCACTGAAGTGTTGGAGGTGGTTCTCAATAGTATTCCTCCTCTGTATCCTCAGTTATATCTATAAGTGTGCCTCTAAATTTTTATCAGTGTGTAAAGGTCTTACACACTTAGTGTTCTTTTCCCGCACATATGATGATGTATAATTGTTGTGGACGCTATGGTCATCTTCAATATTTCTGCAAGGATATGTATATTCCTCATTATGTTTAGGGATCATCAACTATATAGGCTATTGTGGTGTAGTCATAAGGTTCAAAGACTATATGTATTTATCCATAGTCCTTAGGAGTGAAGCACCATCACGCAATAGAGGAGTTTCCAATATAAATAGATGTGGGTTCAATAATAGTGAGATGCACCATATTTATTTCATCTTCACCAGTGATTTCTTTATTTGTTATTGGTGATTTACACTAATTTATATCATGCCATTTTTTATTTACATAAACTTCCAATGAATATAATATCCTTTTTATAGAGTTAGCAACACCTCTTGGTAATAGGAAAGAGTATGGGTTTTGGTGTCCTTATTCGCTGTTGATAGTAGATGTAGATTTAGTCTAGGATTTCTATGTTCTCAATCTGTATATATTTTAAAACAACATTAGAAAGGATTGTCTTGTAGATCATCATACAGAGTTTGATTTTTATCATCATCATTTCCATTTTCTTTTAGTCTATGGGAGCTCATGGGTGTTTGAGGGAGAGTGGGATATGAGGTATGGTCATATTGGACTTCCCACCCAGAGCTCAGGGTTTTGTTGTCTGCTTTAGCAGTTGAGCCTAATGTCATTTATTATTTTGTTGATCTTCCCACTATTGTTTCTTATTTTCCTATCATTTTCCTAGATGATTTATTTGGGATTTATTCATATAGGGAGGTAGAATTTATGATTTAATTGGTGTAGGTACACATTCAATTTCGATAAATTCTTATCGTATGGAACTAATAGAGATGAAAGAGCTCATGATTCTGTTGAAAAATTTGATATTGAATGTTGTTTTCACCCTAGAATTTTACTTTGGGAAGCCCCAATGCTCTTCTCTAAGAAAGAATATGGTTCACTCAAATTGTGTGTGGACTATCAGAAGTTGAACCAGGTAATGGTTAAGATTAAGTATCCTTTTCCTCATGTGGATGATTTGTTGGATCAGTTAAAGGGAAAAATTGGTTTTCTAATATAGATATTTGGTCATTTTATCATTATCTTAGATCTTGGGAGCTCAATATACCAAATATGCCTTTTTGGAGAAGGTATGGCCACTTTGAATATCTTGTGATGCTTTTGGTCTAACCAACACTCCTACAATTTCTATGGATTTGATGAATCATATATTCCATTATTATCTCAATTTTTTTTGGTAGTGTTCATGGATGATACTTTTGTTTATTTGAGATTTGAGAATGAGCACACACACCATTAGAGTTTGGTTATGGAAATCCTAAGGTGTCACTATTTGTATGGAATGCTTTTGAAGTTAAAAATTATGGATCCCAGAAGTGAAGATATTGGGAAATGTGATGTATGATCATGGATTAATAGTTGATCCTAAAAAGGTTAAGCCTATATTTTCATTGTACTATACATAGACAATATTTTAGATTCATGTATTCCTTGGTCATGCAAGATAATACCAAAGGTTAATTAAAGATTTATCAAATATAGAAACACCTTTGACTAATATTACTAGGAAAGGGGTTATATTTATCTGGGATTTAATGTTCCATTATTATTTTGATGATATGAAGATAATTTTTACATCAGCTCCAATCCTGTTATTACCTAATACCAGTATAAGGTTTTTGGTTTTCTATGAATCTTTTGGTACTGGTTTGGACTGTGTGCTTATATAGGATGATCATGTGGTGGATTATGACTCTTTTTAGCTTAGAACACATGAGAAAAATTACCCCACTCATGATTTAGATCTTTACACTATTACGAAAGTGCTTAAATGTTGGAGATGTTGTATTTTTGGGGAGAGGTTCATGGTATTTTCTGACCATAAGAGTCTAAGTTATATCATTTATTGGAAATAATTGAATCTTAGATAGAGGTGATAGGTGTAATACCTTAAAACATTTGAATTTGATATTGAATACACCCCAGGGAAGGGGAATTTCATTACAAACATTATTAGTAGGAAAGTACAATCATATGCTATTCTAAAATCAAAGGAAGGGTGGAACCTTATGGTACTCTTCACTCAGTTGCATTTTGATGATTTAAAGAATATTTCAGGTATAGTTCTGACCATTGTTCAAACATCATCATCTCTTCATGAGTATTTTTGTGGAGTAAACAGTATGATAATGGGTTCAATGGAATTCAAGAAATCCTTTATGATGGGGAGATCATTTTTGGTTAGTCTCTCTCTTCAGATTGTATTCTCTATTTTGCGGATCAGTTTTTCATCCCATCGTCTGTGAGGAGTTTAGTTTTTTTTACTACCATAGTTCTTCATGGGACATTTATTTAGGAACTAAAAAGATTTATTATGGCCTGAGATGATTATTCTAGTGGTTTGGTATGAAACATTACATTTCTGATTATGTGTCCCACTATTACACCTACCAAAATATAATGGTAGAGCATCTAAAACTTTCTAGTTTTCTCCAGCCTATTCCAGTGATAGTTTGGAAATGGGACAAGGTTACCATGGAATATTTTGTTGGATTACCACATGATTAACTAGGAAATAATTCAATCTAAGTAGTGATTGATTGGTTGATAAATGAAGATCATTTCATTCTGATCAGGGACACTAATAAATTTAAAGATATAGGTAAGTTTTATGTGAAAGAGATCGTGAGGTTACATGGGGTTCCTTTGGCCATTGTTTTAGATAGAAATCCTAGGTTTACTTTGAGGTTCTATAAGTGTCTAAAAGAGGTGACGAGGACTTAGGTTTGGATGAGTAAAAATTATCATCCACATACAGATAGCCAGAACGAGTATTCTATTCAGATCTTGGAGGATATGATTTGTTCCCATGTCTTGGATTTCAGTGGATCTTAAGATAACCATCTTGGACTAATTGAGTTTTATAATAATAATAGTTATCAATTTTTAATCATAATAAATCATTTTTTAGATTTGTATGGTCACTAATTTAGGTTGACTCTTTGTTACAAAGAGGTGGGAGAAGCTTCTTTGGTGGGACTAAGTTTGTTTTAAGATACATCAATGTGGATTTGTGATACATGTTTTCATATGGTTACATCTCAGAGTCGATAGAAATAATATGTGGATCAATGACATTGTCATTTGGATTTTTCCATAGGTGAACAAGTTTTCTTTAACTTTTTCCCTTGATTAGGTCACTATCTTCTTGGAAAATAAGGAAAGTTGTCTATGAGATAAGTTGGACCATTTTAGGTCACTGAGTAGTTTGGGAAGGTTTCTTATTGCCTATAATTTTTGGTTTAATTGATATAAATTCATGATGTTTTCCACATATCTCAGCTTTGGAAATACCATCCTAATCCCAATCATATTCTGAGTTGGAAAGTAATCGAGTTAGATCCAGATATTTCTGTTTTAGAGAATCCTGTAGATATTTTTGACTCTCAAGTAAAAGTCTTTTGCGGTAAGTTTATTTCATTGTTAAAAGTGTTATACCTTGTATTATATGACAAGTAACGGGATCATACGCCATGTAAGTTTTTCAAGTTGGGATTTTATGGTTCTCCACAATTAATCTTTCATTCATTCACTTACATCTCTCTTCCCTGTTAAACTAGAAGCATTATCTAATGATTTTGGATACCTCTGATCCTACCAAATCATTTCATTCAGTAATTGATTTTTGTTATAGATATGGTGTATTTATTTGGATGAGTAATCCTTTCTTCTTCTTCACTACCTTGGATCATAGTATCCTTGTTTCACTATGGTTACAGATCCATTAATTTTTTATGTTTATCTTCTTGTTTCCTTTCCAGATTTATTGTGCGACCATGTCCCAGGGGCTGATCCTTTGTTTTTTGTGGTGTGATGGGTGTGATTTCTTCAAGGTATGTTATGAATTATCTTCTCTACTGAATTTTTGATGTGTTTAATTGATTATGAGATTTGTGAAATGATTTTAGGGCCTCCTTTTTCTTTATTGGGTTCTTTCTCATGATGGATCCCATTTTAGGCATGTACAACCCTAAGTTTGAGGTATGTGTTTTTTCATGAACCAACCCAATGGGGCTTGATCCACGAATCTCCAAGCCTTCATTCAATAGTCAGTGGTTTAATGACTAGCACTAAGTAGGCTATCACGCACATGGGAGGCCTTATCCTATCATATTGGTACACACACACACCCACATACACCTCTATGAAATAGTGCACAGTTATATAAAAACTTAAAATAAATGCATGAATAAATCTATCCCAACTAAAGTACAACAAAATTAAAAAAAGGGAAAATAAAGGTCCCAACAAAATAAAACTAAAAAATCATCCAAATTAGTATGAAAGAAGGGATAACTAAAAAAATCACCCACCAGAAATCTCCTCAACCCAAATCTAGTAAATACCCCAGGCGATCTAGCTCATTAAGCTCTGCCAACTCTAGGTTCTCCTAGGACATCTTCAAAAGGATTATGGTATGTATAATACATAATATATGTTTGGGAAAATACCATGCATGGGTGAGTATAAAGATATTCATTAGACACCCCAAAAACCCAAATAAAAATGGGAGTAACTAATTGGCATCAGTTAGCTTGACCCAGTTAGAGGGAACCCAAACAAGATAGAAACTTCATATCGACACCATCTTCTACTATACATGACTAGTAATCTCAAAACATAGGGTTTGTGTTCCAAGAAATGACAACACTTCAAGGAAACCCAAAAATCACACTAGATTTACCCATCTGAGGTACCATGTCTCAAGTGGTTCCGACCTCATTACCAGCTACATGTTTTTACTAGAGACTCTGAAGAAAACCACCAAAAGCACACCCCAAGAGCCGAGTCATCCTAGATGACACTCGTCCTAGAGGCACACATTCATCGGATATCACCTCTAACAATGTCACACTGATACTCATTGGAAACACAAAACTCCTTTGATAGGGGATCACTCCTAGGGTCCTTTAGGGGATACTAGAACCCAATCTGGTAACTTGAAGATCTCTTATATAGGGGATCACTCACATGATCCGCTGGGTGATACTAGAACATGCTCTGAAGTTCTACAAATCACATCACATAGATATGGGATCTTTTCCCATATATATGTGGTCATGATGATGTCGAAAACCCCATAGGGTATAGCTCTTGAAGTAGAGGATTGTATCGACAATACCAAAAACACTACGAAAACCACATGATGAGCAGGGAATCACATAAACGATGATACAACAAGCCTACTATCATCACCCACTATGTAGGGGATCATATACCCAAATATGGCACAAAACCCTATAGGTTTTGTCCTGCTAGATAGGGGATTGCCATCCATTTAGTGTTGGTCATAGAGATATCGAGAGATCTATCTAATGAAATGTTAATCTAGAGGATCCTGACCAGCCTTACCAGAGGGAAGAAAAAACTCTATATGATCTCATCCTATTGAGGGGATCTCAATCTTGTACCAAGGATGTAATAATAAAAAGCCACAAAGTATTCGAAGAGGGTCCATAGTCTGGTAAATGGTATGTGATGCCAAAAACCCTAGTAGCTAAAGGACCAGGGGAAACTCATTAAAATCGGTTGATTGAAACATCACAAACCAAAACCATGGGAACCCACTCAAACCTTCCGATAAATGCATCACTAACACAAGATACCCACACAATATCTCCTCCAAAACACATATCCTAGGCCCAAAACATGGACACCATTGTGTTATACATGTAAAAAAATAAGGTCATGCTACCCATTCGTTCAAAATGGACACTCAGTGAAAACTTCACATTTTACCACAAACACCCAAATTGGTCTTCATGGGTCCCACACATCAATTTTGGTTGGAGAACTCGAAAATGGTTTTTAAACTTATACATTTAATTCAAGGTCACAACATCGCTGACGGCATGTCAATCGGAATTCAGACACATGAGATACGTCCGATACAAGATTCACTAAATAATAATAATTATATTATTATTATTAAATTGGATGTTTCATGCCACTAAACCACAAGACTGGGATAAAAAGTTCTCAAAGTGTTCTCAAAAGATCAGGCTCATTGAGAGGAATGTGTGGCTATAAATGGAACGCAAATCAGACGCCATGTTTCATAGTTATGAGGGTTTAAAACTATCCTGTCCTAGAGGCCTAACCGAACTGACCTATTTTGGATAATCCGGGCCGCTCTGGCCCGTTTCGGCTGATCCGGGATACACTGGTTGGCCCAGTCGTGCTAGCCCACAACTGATGACCTATTTATGCTCGTCTTGACCCTCTTCCACTAGCCTACTGGTCCTCTATCACGTCGTCGTGGCATCTACCACCCTCCAACGACTCTCCATCACTGGCATCCACCATGCGCTGCCAATACTACCTATTGCGGCCGAACCACCACCAGAGTGCCATTGGAGTGCCACCAGACCTTCTTTGGACCACCAAGATCACCCCAGTGTTCCTAAAATTTAACCGAGACCTATTTCGAAAACCTTGTGACCCGATCTACATAGAAACGATAATGAACCAACAATAATAATAATAATAATAAATGAGGGGAATGAGATTGGAACTCAAATTCACCTACCTCAGGTCAAAACACCAGCACTTTCGGTGTATAAAGACACCCGCGATGCACTGATTCTTGATCTAGAGATGATCTACATTGAAAATGGATTTTTAGGATACCTCTTGGCATCGATTCGTCGAAGGGGAAGGGGAAGGGGAAGGTTTTCCACCATGTGAACCAAGGGGGGAAGAAGACAGGGGGGATGCTTTTTTTCTTAATAAAACAATATCCTCTTAAAACCCCAGTACACCCCGACCCGACACCCATCACCGACCAGAATTACATCATGTATAGGGTAAACACGACATTGCGAATTCAAACAATGTCTCAAAAATTCAATTCGAGACCCCTTCCAAGTGTTTTTCGAGATCCAACTTCCAGATAAATAAATAAAATTTATTTATGAAAATTCAGTCATAATATTTTTCCACTGAAGGCATGTGCTTGAAAAGGTTATACCTCTCCTAGGGAAAACAACACGCTCCAAACATAACTTTGGCCTCGATTTTCTTATCTGAGACGCTGATTAAGATATAAATCATTTCATCCACTTGCATAGTTTAAAAATAATTAATATTTTTTATAAAATTTATTCTGGTCACATCAAGCCAAGGAATTTCATGCCATCCCAACACCTAGCTCTATAAAATTGTGTAGAAATATTCAAATGGATGATAGGGTAAAACCTAAGTCACTACATCCCCCCACATTAAGACTTTTCATCCCTGAGAACCTAAAACAAGGCACGAGGGAAAGGGACTGAACTCTCACCTGTTCTCCCATGCCAACGAGTTCACTAAAAACCACTACAAATCCACCAAGGGTTCCTGTGATTCTGATAAGCACACACTTAGGGGAACTAAAAGGGCTTCTATGCCCAAGTCCAGCCCATCCCAGGCCGACATCATGCAACTAGGAACATGTCTCCTCAGCTGAGATATGCGGGAAACACTAATCACCTAGTCTCTTGCACTCCTAGGGTCTAGCGGTATGACACCTAGCTAACATGACATAGAGACCAACAAACATACTCCAAAAACACATGTCAAAGAGACTCATCCAATATACCTCGATACTACCCACTTTGGGTGGCACTGACTCACCCAAACGGTTTTTCATCACATCTCAAGAATTATTTTTTGTGGGGAAAGTGTATTTCATCTTTGTGAGTCCAAATCTACATTAAACACACTACAAACTCCTTATGTGACTCGCGTACCAAGATGATGTTCAACACGCGAGGGTATAAACAAACAAAACTGGGCTTCCCACCACACACCAAGTCTTATCGGGCCCTTCACCCAAACTTCCCAACACAAAACCCTGCCTCGAACACACAAGTCAGAGGGCTTGTCCACCACGCCGGCACATTATCTTCCTTGGGAGGGACTGACTCACCTTCATAGTTTTTTTGTGTCATAAAAACACATCTCGGTGGGGGAAGGATCCTCTTCCTCATACAGTTGAAGCTATGATGAACAATACCAACATAGGGTCTTACTGACACCCTGAACAAACCTCAAAAAAGAAACAGAATGGAAGGAGTACTACCTAACAGTGTCTATACGACTACTGCAGAATGTAGAAAGGACACAGAGAATACCTCTATACATCAGTGGAGCCTCTGGGTCAAAGGACTCTATGGCCTGCTATTGGTCTCTCCCCCATACACCAGCTCCCTGAGCCTGGAATGGGCCTCCTGGGGGTGGGGGTGGTGGAAACTCATACTATCTTCCTCCTCTTACTACTAAACCCACTCCTACACTAAGTCCTCTTCACTGCAGACCTTTGTGCTCTAAACTCTACGTCTACCAAGGTGGTTTATCGACCATCTCTCTCTCAGCAGCACGGTGGGTTGGACAATCACTAGTGAGATGTCCGAGACTGTCACAAGCATAACACCGCCTATCCTACAGCTAACCAGAACCATACTGAGAGCCCTGAGCCTCAGATCCTCCATCCTGGGGTCACCTCCTAAAACATCCTGAACACCCAGACCCCTAAGACTACCATTGACTACTAGATCCCGAACAAGCTTTCAAGGTCTCATATCCCCATGTGCCCAACATTGATGGTCAGAATCTGATCATCCAGAAAGATCTCCACCACCATGGCCTGGTCCATCTCCCCATCATAGGTGGGTATGCACAATAATACCACTGATTCGCTAATCTCCTGATGAAATCCCTACTAAAATGTTCATTATCATAATATTGGACCGTGAACCATATCTAGGGAGTAACATGATAGGTTTCTATACTGTTTTGAGTACTCTTCCATGGTCCTTCTGTCCTGTTGAAGTTGCAAAAGCTCCTAGATCTGCACCGACTATAGGATGGTTCAGATAAAACTATTCCATGAAGATCCAATCAAACTCAATCTAGGTGAGAATCTCTTCATTGTGGGTCTAAGTCACAAGACTCCACTAGCACATGGCCTAACCATGAAAAAGGCTCACCAGTAGGACCACCATCTGATCAGGAGGTTTCCTCATTATGCGAGAAACTTAGGTGATTTACACAAGCCATACATTAGCTACCTGGGGGTCTAGGTCACCACAGAACCTCATAGGTCACTACCTCTGGAACTCATGCCACTCAATCATCCTACGCGCATCCTCATCCTACATTGCGGACAAAACCTACTGCTCGATAGGTGGTGGATCAACTGGTGGACAACTTGGAAGTCCATCCTTAGAACCCATTCCCTACTCTAAATCCTCTACTAGGGGTAGATCATGAGCACAATCTCATTACAGAACCTTGGCTAGCTGTCGTCATGGAGGAACCTGAAATATAATCAAGATGCACCATGGTCAAAGAGAATATCTGGGGAGATGACTCAAGAAGGGCAATGAAAACCCAAAACTCGGCCCTATATGATTCATGTACCATTATTTTCCTAAGATCAATATCCTAATGTCCCAAGTCAATAGGGAGGTTATTAGGGTCTTGGTGAATGGATACATCATCCTCCACTCTAACACTAGAGTCCCTAGGGTGAAATCCTAACTTGAAACACTCTAACACTATCATTATGCAACTAAAACCATAAGGTAAAACCTTATTGGATACCACTTTGTCATGACCGTACCCAATAGGGGTTGAGCCACAACTCCCCAAGCCCATATCCAATAGTCTAGGGGCTGTTGACTTGCACCGTGTAGGCTATCACACAGATGGGAGGCCTTATCCTACTGTACCTACTTACATGCACCCACAAAAACCTCCATACAACAATGAATAGATATATAAAAACTGAAATGAAATGTATGGATACATTTATCCATACCATATTACAAAAAAAGTACAATAGAAAAAATATAGGTCCCACCAAAATAAAACTGAAAAATCATCCAACTTTCTCTAAAGGAGGGGATCACTTATAGAAGCAACCACTGAAAAGCTCCTTGGCCCATCTTGGATAAACACCATGGGCGGACTAGATCACCAAGATCCACCTACTACAAGTCCCCATAGGACTTTATAGAAAGGCCAATGGTATGTACAAGACATGAGACATGTGCGGGAAAATCCCATGGATGTTTGAGTATAAAGATGTTCATTAGGATCCGCCAAAACCCAAATAAAAATGGGAGTAACTAATAGGAATCAGTTAGCTCAACTAATATAGAGGGAACCCAAATGAGAGAGAGGATCCATCTTGAGACCATCCTTGGATATACATGACTAGTCAGCTCAAACCATAGGGTGCATGTTCCAAGAAATGACAACACCACAATGAAACCAAGAAATCACACCTAATTTACTCATCTTAGACACCAAGTATTAGGAGGTTTCTACCTCATTTCCAGCGATATGTGTCTACTCGAGGCTCTATAGAAAACCACTGAAAGCACACTCTAAGTGACGAGTCATCCTAGATAACACTTTTCTAAGAGGAATACACTTGTTAGATATCACCGCTATGAATTTCACATTGAAACTCAGTGGAAACACAAAACTCCTCAGATAGGGGATCACTCTTAGTGTCCGCTGGGGGATACTTGAACCCAGTAAGATAACATGAAGATCTCTCAGATATGAGATCACTCACAGGATCTGATGGTGAATAATAGAACCCATATTGACAATATATATATCAAATCACTCCGATAGAGGATCATCGACCATATATAGGTGGTCAAGATGATGCTAAAAACCCATCTGGAATAACTTGTGAAGTAGGGGATCATACCGATGATCCCCCAAACCCTACCAAAAAAAAATGATGATTAAGGAATAATATAAACGATGATACCACAACCCAAATATTATCACTGGATGTTTAGGGATTCATATACCAAAAGATTCCACAAAACCCGATAAGGTTGCCCTGCTAGATAAGAAATCACCACCCGTGTAGTGTTGGTCACAGCGATACCAAGAATCCAATATAGGGAAATGTTAGATGAGGGGATCCCGCCCCGACCTTACTAGAGGTATGCTAAAACTCTATCCGAGCTCATTCTATCGAGGTGATATCAATCCTATTCTGAGGACATAATATTGAAGACCCTAAAAGTAGCTAAAGAGGGGTCACAGTTCGGTAAATGGTATGTGATAAAAAAAACTTAGTAGCTACAGGACCAGGGGAAACTCACTCAACTCATATGATCAAAATATCACAAAATGGAACTAGGGGGACCCACTCAACCCTACCGATATAGGAATCATTGACCCAAGAGACCCATAGAACATCGCATTCAAACCATATCTCCTTGGCCCAAACTGTGGAAACCATCGAGTTCTATACAAAAAACACACTAGATAGGATACCCAGTCATCCAAAACAGACACCCAGTAAAGGAGTTCTGGTACAAATGGGGCTCTTGTACGAATATCTCACTGAACATGGTCTCAAACCTCCCCTCTCTCCTGATGCGATGGTGCTCCTCGTTTTCACTAGCCAAAGCGGGCTCACTTTGCATTTTGGCCTGGATCATTTGGCTGCATCGAAACGATTCAATTTTCAACCACATCATCAAGCCCCCTAGATTCTTGATGTAATGAGAATTATCATGGATTGAGGGATGGAAAAATCACAATGGAAAACAAAATCCCTTTGGAACCCCATCATCTTCTTCTCATTGGTGCCCTCCACCGGAAGGGATTCTCAAGATTAATGTGGATGCGTATCTTCCCAAGGATAGACCTGTTGGTCTTGGTCTATTAGCCCGAGATCATTTTGGGTAGACCATAACAGCCAAACATGAATCACATCATGTTCTTTGGGGAATCATGGTTACTGAAGCCGACGCCATCCTCATCGGGATAATGTTCACTAAAGATCGCGGATGGGATGCAATCCACCTGGAATTGGATTGTCTCACCATTATCAAGTCTATCAACCTCAACAATGGGGGTTTTCAAACTTTTGGTTCACTCATCAGGAAAATACAATCTCTCTGTCAAAGCTTCACAATTTTCAACTTCTACTTCATCAAAAGGGAAGGAATCAAGGCTTCCCATCAGGTGGCGGACTCTGTCCCTCTTGACAATGACCATCTCTGGTTGGATAACTTTCCTTCATGTTTAAGCGATTGTACATCCTATGATCTTCGTTACTAATGATTACATATTATATTAAAAAATGATTCCTGGATCCCGCACCTTGATTTTGGTTTGAGCTCCCAAAAATAGTTTTGAAATGGATGTATTTCATTCAGGGTTAGAACGCCACTGACATCACATCAATTGGACATCAGACTCAGGAGATACGTTCGATACAAGATTTGCCAAATAATAATAATTATATTATTATTATTAAATTGGTCATTTCATGACACCAAGCCTCAGGCAAGGGAAAACAATTTATCAAAGAGGTGTCAAAAGATCTGCCTCATCGATAGGAATGTGTGCACATAGATGACACAAAAATCAGACACCCAATTTGAAAGTTATGATGATGTAAAACTGTCCCAACCCAAAGGCCTACCTAGATTGGCCCATTCTAGCTAGTCTGGCCCACTCTGGCTGGCCCTGTCGTGTCGTCCTATGACTCGCGGCCCAACCGCCCTTAGCCGACCATGCGGCTACTAGACCACCGACCCCCTGTCACCCTCCAATGGCTTTTTTCTTCTTCCAGCGGCCACCATCCACGGCCACTGCCACCTTCCATGGTCGGACCACCGCCAGAGTGCTGCTAGAGCACTGCTAGACTTTCTACGGACAACCATGATCACACTGATATTACAAAAATGGATTTGATACCTATTTTGGAGACCTCATGATCTTATCTACACAGAAAAAATGAAAAATTTAACAAAAAAAGCAAAAATGAGTGGAAGGAGATTAAAACTGAAATCTTCCTAACTCGGGGTGAAATGGCAGCGCTTCGGGTGAAGAAAGATTCCCATGATGCACTGATTGTCAATCTGGTGATGATCAACCTCGAAAAAAGCTTCTGGTGGAACCTCCTAGTCGTGATTCATCTAAGAGGAAGGGGATGGGGAAGGCTTTCTACCTTGTGAACCATGTGGGTAAGAAAATAGCGGGAGAGGATTTGTATTTTTAATAAACAATATCCTCTTAACACCCTTGTACACCTCAACCCTACACCTGGCGCCGACCAAACATACATTGCACCTAGGGTAAAAATGAAGTTCCAAACTCAACTAGAGTCTCATAAATGTGATTCAAGACTCTATCCATGTTTTATTCAAGATCCGACGTCAAAATAAATAAATAAATTTTATTTATGAGAACTCTCTCAATAACCTTTTCCATAGAAGGCCCTTGCCTGCAAAGGTTATACCCTTCCTAGGGTAAATGACATCCTCCAGACTCAACTATGGGCTCAGTTTTTTTATCTGAGCTACCATTTAAGATATAAATAATTTCCACCACATGCATATTATAAAAATACTCAATATTTTTATAAAATTTATTCCAAGAACATCGAGCCATTGAATCGCATACCAACTCAGCTCCTAGATCTGGAAATTTATGTAGAAGTATTATGTTTAGTGAACTTCATTACTGTTGTTTTATTGAAATGATTAATAATGTGAAATGGAATGATTAAATGATGGATTTGTGTGTATGGAAATGGTATTTTGATAAAAAATGGTTTTAACTTTGTTTTGTTTAAAGAAAAAATATTTTCAAGTCATTGTGAAATGGATTTATGAAATGGTTTTCGAAACATGGTTTTGATGAATTGTTTTAAAAAATGCAGCACATGAGAACCATTAGGTACTTAGGTGGAAGGTGTATTAATAGGCCTCATCCATTGATACAATCAATTTGTTCACTTATGTGGTGTTCCCCTACTTATTAGCCCTGTTTTTCTAGGGACTTGTTATACACTATTGGGAGGTTCACTTTTTGGGGTGTTCCTCTACAACCTAGATTCGATGCATATGTATAGGGGCTTCATGATCATGTAATTTTATATGTTGGGGGTTATGACTTTCCTAGCTATCTTGACCTAGTTTGATACTTGACATGATGTTACCTATGATTTGGATGATTTTGGGATTCTTTTTCATTATAGTTTTTTATATTATACTACTGTGGATTTGATATGGTATGTGATACATGCTTTAATTAGATCTGATATATCTATTTTGATATAATCATATTAAGTAATTTGAAACTATTTTACTTGAATTATTTTGGAAAATGTGGGAAAAGGAAAAATTAAATATTTTCCATGATTTTGATATCAAAAATGTTAAACTACTTATCATGCCTTGTTTTCTGTAAAGTTGAGCATGTTTAGATTATTGTATAGATACATGTTATATAAAACCTGAATGGGATCTTATTGAGTCTGTTAGCTCACACCCTATGTACCCCTTTTGCAGTACAATCACCATTTGTAATTCATTCGATGTTAGGAAAAATAAGACAACACAATGAGGTGGCATGATTTTCTATTAGTTGTGTGAGGGTATCTGGTGGTGAGATTGTGGGAGTTTTCCCATGCAATCACATAGAGTAGTTATTTTTTTTCTAGTTTGTCCTTTGAGGTTGGACCTGTACTTTGGGATATTATGACTACTTTGAGTTTTATTATTTCCCCTGTATTCTTTCAATTATGGAATATTTTTATCTATTATTATTTTTTTCTCCATTATATATACATATTCCATGTTTTTGTTTCTTCAGGTTGGGAGAAATCATTCCCTCTGGTTATTGTTTAACGCTCAGGTGTTAGTCACCAGCCCATAGGGATTAGGAATTCCCTTTGGCTTTGTGATAATTCAGGTCGAGTAATAGTTTGAGAGGGCATCTGGGATAGGTTCATCATAATAATTTTTTTCAAATTCTTCAAGTCAAATGAGGATCACATGTACGCTAGTTAGAAAACACACCAATTCAACACAAAGTATAGAACCTATCTTGGTTCATGATGAAACATACACTATCCTAGATGACTTGTATATTTGATTGTAGACTTATCTTATTTTTCTTATTTATGTAATGAAATTATAGAATACTTGAATTTGAATTTTAGGTACTTAAAATCCATATTAGGCTATCGCCAACCTTTATCAAAGAGTGTATAATCATAAAATATATCATCCAAATGTAATTTACCACAAGGATGGGTTTTACCTTAATAACCCCATCACAAACAACCCATAATTATGAGTTTAAAAGAAATAAGTTCATACTTATAAATTACTAGGATATTTTAGGTTTATAATTTTATAGAATTAGTAAGAAAATTACACAACAAAGTGGAAACTTCCACATAATATTAATTTTTCCCACAAAAACTGGTTAATAAATTTACACTCTTGTTTCATTAAAGACACTTTTCATTCATTTGAAATGAATCACTATAGATGAAATATTTATCTTTTATAGTTTTTATACATCCTTAGATCCTCTAAAAAATATTTGAAGACATGGTATGTTCATAAAAAGCTCATAAGGGATATAAAAATAAATAAAACCCATTATTCTAGTGAAAAACATGAAAACCCATAATTGTTTTACCTTTTTTACAATAAACTTTGATCATATATGAATAAATAAAAAATATATATGTGAAGATCAACCTCTTATAAAAATAAAACCTTTTAAACCCATAAGAAGAATATAAAAGGGTTGAATTAATATTGATATATCATATTCATAACATATGTTAACTCTTTCAATAAACCCTTTCAATACAAGTAACCTAATCGACTATCACCAAAATTTTATCTTTGAAGACCAAATCATTACCCAATACATTGAAGAGATATATAGTAGCTGAAACTATCATAATATATAATTTGCATGAACCATATCATAAAAAAATTTACAATGTTTCATAACCCGAGTTAACTATTTCAATAAACCTTTCATTAATCTTGATATATCATATTCATAACCCATGTTAACTCTTTCAATAAACCCTTTCAATAGAAGTAACCAAATAGGCTATCACTAAAATTTTATCTATTATAATATATAATTTTCATGAACCATATCATAAACAAATTTACAATATTTCATAACTCGTGTTAACTCTTTCAATAACTCTTTCATTAATCTTGATATATCATATTCATAATCCATGTTAACTCTTTCAATAAACCCTTTCAATACAAGTTACCTAATCAATTATCACCAACATTTTATCTTTGAAGACCAAATCATTACCAAATACATTAAAGATATATATCTTAGCTAAAACTATCATAATATATAATTTTCAGGAACCATATCAAAAAAAATTACAATGTTTCATCTTTTCTATATACAACCCGTGAAAAAATCATTTGACCCTATAATAAAAATCACTTTCCATTTTCTCATAAAAATAAGGATAAATATTAAATTATTTTATGAACTATTTTAAATGAAAAATTTATGAAATAATTGGAATAATATCCTCTTTCAAAAATAATAAAAATTTTAATAAAAATATTGATAATGAATAATGTATATGAAAGTGGGAAAATGCGATCAGGTGGTAAATGTTAAAAAAATATTTATTTTCACCTTTCTAAAGAAAGTCAAAATTACCCATATGGAAAACCATAAAAAGATTGATTTTTAAAACAATGTAAATAAATTAAGATATAGTTGAAAATCAAATTAATATTTAATTTGGATTATATATAAAAACCTTTAAAATAATTTGGTAATGGAAGAGAGATATTTTTAAAGGAAAACATTAAATTAAGGTTTTAAAGAAGAATACATTACCTTGAGTCTTGTATTGTTTCATACATTATCTAACTCTTGAATAATAATATTATATTAATTATTTAATTGATTAATATCCTTTTTGTTTTTACTTCCATTATTATTATTTCTATTATTTCATTTATTAAAATGTTCAATTTTATTTACTAAATTAATAAAGTTTACATTAGACATTTTGAGGTCTTTTGGACCATAACCTTTAAAATAGCTTAGGTAGGTTTACCTAAGTAAAATGGTTCATGATTATAGAATATTAATCATTCCATAATTATTATTTTTATACATTAAATATAATTTTAAATCTATCTGTGTAAAGTGGTGATGAAAAATGAGATACATCATTCATAAAGGCGGTAGTCAGCACATATGCATGAGCGACATTTTCATTTTTCTAATGGATGAAAAGGACATAAATTTGATAAATTTTTAACTTTAAAAAATCATAATATTATTAATATAATATTTATTCATTACTTCCTTCTTTATTACCATCCATTAAAGGTGGTGGTGAATAATGAATTACATCACTTTGTAAAGGTGGTAGTCCGGATGAGTAAAGACTCCATTTTTAAAAGAATGAGAAGGTGAAAAGGTACATAATATTTTATCTTAAAAAAACAATAATTTTATAAATATCATAAATAAAAATTAAATATAAATTATAACCATTTATATGAGTAATTTATGAAAAAAAATATTTATATCACTGTGTGGAGGTTATAGTTGATATGTACGCACAAATGACATTTTCACTTTACATAGATTGAAAAAGAGGAAAAAATAGCCTTTACATAAAAATATTAAAATTTATGTATATTAAATATACTTATTACATTATATTATGATGGTTATAATATATTTTAAGGAGATCTAAGAACAAATAAACTTGAAAGAATTTAGTTAAGACTTTTACCCCCTCCCTGTATATCTTCATTTGTCTTACACATTAATCCTTCTAGGATTGGTATTTTGGGAATAAAATGATCTATAGGATCTTTCTAGGATATTTTTTAGTGATTTAGGCATATTGTTTGCAAGATAATGTGCTTAAGGTGCGTGAAAATATGAGCATAGAATATGTACTTTTATAAGTCATGGGAGTGACATGCTAGTAATTTTTTGAAATTTTGAAATAATATTAAAGTAATATTCAAATAAGAATGGTATAAAATGAATAATTATCTAATATAAGATAATTTTGGATGAAAAATATCATCCAACAAGATTTAAGATAAGATTTTGTTGATCTTATCACATAGTTTTAACCCTTTTAACCTAATTAACCTTAAATGCGGTGAAAAGTTTTTACTTAGGTAATTTATTTATATGACCAAATATAAAAGAGAAATTATAACCTAATTTGAACCTTGATATTTCCAAATACGGTATAAATTTTAAAATATGCAATTTCTATTGGTGGCTAAAAATAATTTTCAAATAAGTACGTGTTACCCAATGAAACCAATTAGAAAAATCCATTTTTTAAGTATAAAAATAATTTTTTACCAAAATAATGTATAAAATTGATTACCACTAAATTAAATTGTATTATTTTTCTGAATAATAGACTCATTTGACATTAAAACCAATATAAAACCAAAATAATTCTTAAAATAGAAGAACCAAAATGGGTTTTTATTTGAATTAAAACATTACTTAGATTTTAAAAATGTTAAATGTAGATTTCTATGCACAAATATTTATTTTTAAATGAGTTATGTTAAATATTATATATATATATATATATATATTCTATAAAAAAAGGTTTCAAGATCTTTCAATTCATTATTATACAGTGATAATTTCATATAATGGGTAGTATTTTAAAAATCTGTATTTTCACTATTCATATGAAAATCAACTATTTGAGAAAAACAAATTACCTTAAGATTATTTTTATTGGATGGTGTCAAAAAATTAAGTTCATTTTATCAATTTAAAATTCTAATATTAAGAAATTTACCTTCTTAATAAATCCATGTAACACACGGAAACAAATTAGTCAAATAAAACTGATCCATTTTCAATTGAAAAATTATATAAAATTGTATATAAAACTTTGATTAATATGAATCCGTAAAATGAATAATTATAAAAAAAATAGATTTATTTCTAGTGTTAAATATTTTATCACATTATTATCTCTTAAATAAATTTCATCATCATTATTTTATTCATTACATAAATAAGTAAGGATATTTTTCCCTCATAACCTTTTTAGATTCCCATGTTTCTTTTTAAATTATGTGATTTTTGCACACAAACTTAGCCAGGTGAGTCACCTTATTCCAAAATACTTGCTCTATGTGATCTAGAATATGATCAAATTTGTATTATATTAAATATTATCTTATAACCATACCACTTCAGGGATCAAAATAAGTGATACATCAGGTATATATTTCCTTAACAATGAAACTTGAAACACACCATGTCCCAAAGATAAACTTAGTGGTAAGACCACTCAATATGGAAATGATCCGCAGTTTTCTAAAATTTCATATGGACCAATATGCTGTGGGCTTAAATTTTTATTTTTATTAAAATTTATTATACCTTTCAAGGAGATATTTTAAGAAATACATGATCTCCTACCTCAAATGAAAAATCTTTCATGAGGTTATCTGTATTAATATTTTTTTGGCTCTGAGCTTCCCTCATATGATGTCAAATAATATTTACTTTTTTCAAAAATTTCATCTACAAATTTAGGTCCCAAAATTTTTCTCTCACAAACATTATTCCAACATAATGGATTTCAATATAGATTTTCCATATAAGTTCTTAAATTGTATCATTTGTATAATGAAATGAAAACCATTATTATAAAAAAATCAACCAATGAGAAGAAGATTATCATAACGTAACTAATAATACAATGAGATAGTCCAAAGAATATATTCCAATGTGTGAATTTTTTTATCCAACTATCCATTAGATTCAGGATGAAAATTTGTATTGAAATTTATTTCACAACATAATGAATTTTGAATTAATTTCTAAAAATTGGATGTCAATATAAGATCATGTTCAAATAGAATAGAGAGGGGTATTCTATATAACCTGATTATATATTTAAGGTATACTATATAAATATTATAAAAATACATATCAACTTGCATATGAATAAAATTTATAGATTTATTAAAATGATAAACAATAACCCAAGTCACATTATTACCTCAAGATGTATTTGGTAATCCCACCATGAAACCTGTGGATTTATTTCCGATTTTCTATTCAGGAATTAGAAAATGATGAAGCATCCCATTCAGTAGTTTTCATTCATATTTAATCTATTGATAAGTTAAAAATTTTATGATAAAATAAGCAATATATTTCTTCATTCCATCCCAATAATAACATTCCTGAAGGTCTCTATAAATCTTAGTGATGTGATGGTGAATAAAATATAGATATTCCTGAGCCCCACTCAATAATTCATTATTCAACTAAAAATCTTTTGGCATACATAATTTTTCTAAAACCTTGTAACACTTTATTTTTCAATGTTAAACTCAAGAAAAATTACTAACCTAACCAATTATATCTTTTCTTTCATACCATGATCTTCCTTCTGAGTATGCTTAATTCCATCAGATAAAGATGACAGCACCGAAACCTTAAACTAAAAATAGGGTGTTTCTACATACATAATTTATAGTACAACGTTAATTAAATCACTAAATAATGGATAATGTTTTAGACATATTATGGATAATGATTTATTATATTTTCAACATAGAGTATTGAATACATTGTTTTCTCTACCCGGATGATATTAAATCAAGAAATCATAATCATTTATTAGTTCTAGCCATATTTTTTCCTTATTTTCAACACTTTTTGAGTGAATATATACTTACAACTTTTATTATCACTATATATTTTAAATTTCATATCATATAGATGATGACTCTATATTTTTAAATAAAAAACTAACAAAAACCATCTCAAGGTCATCCATTAGATAATTCTACTCACAATGTTTCAATTGATGTGATAGATACACAATTTCTTGATCATTTTTCATCAAAAATCATATAAGTTCCTTCCATGAAGCATTAATATAATTGAAATATTCTCCATTTATTGATGGAAAATATAAAACAGGATCATTAACCAATATTAGTTTTATTTCCTCAAAATATTCCCATACTCCTTTTTCAAAATGAATTTAAAAACCTTTCAAGTTAACTTAGTTAATTAGTGGGTTAAATAATCATGAAACGTTTTCAAAAAACCATTGGTAATAAAAATTTAGTCCAAGAGAACTATGATTTTTAGTAAAATTAGTAGGGCATAATGATTCTTATACCACATTTATTTTAGAAGGACAAAAAATTATGCCATTTTAGTTACAATATTCCCCTGGAATGAATTTTTTTGTAAAAAAATTCACATTAGCTAAATTTTCCATGAAACTTTTTTTCTATGAAAGTATAAAAAATATCATCAGATGTTTTTCACAATCCTCATAACTTTTAAAATATACTATTATTTCGTCTATAAATACGTACAAAATATTATCCAGGTACCCACATAAAAATGCATTCATAGGATCTATAAATACAATAGGTTTATTCTTCAACTTGAAAGGAATAACCAAAAACACATAATGATCATACCTAATATGAAATTTAATCCTTGTAATGTATTCTTATTTCACCTTTAGCTGATGATATCTGAACCTAAGGCCAATTTTCAAAAAATACTAAGCTCTCTGTATATTTCACTACATCATTTGAGTGTCCAACATCTACCATAGTAGTAGTAAATAACTTTTCCAAACATTTTCTTCATAATATCTCAATGATTCCTGACATGAGTAACTAACTTAAGATATTAATTTTTATAATGACCCAAATCATTATAATTAAAATATATCACCACTAAATGGCTATTTGTTTTCTTATTACTGGTATCATCATAACTCATTTTATTCCAATCATGAGCCAAATTACTGAACTTTCCACATCGGTAGCACTATCTTTATCTTATAAAAAATTATTTAAAATGTCTTTTACCACATTTGGAACATATTTTAGGATTACCTATAGTTTCCCTTGTTAACTGATTCTCCATTTCTTATCAACTTAATTACTTCTTATTCTTATTATCAAAAGGTAAATAAGTGTTTGTAAATTCAATATCAACTTTATCAGCAAATATAACAACATCCTCATATATTTCTAAATCTTTAACAGGACAAAAATATTTTTAAACTTGGTTTCATACTTTTTTTATGTTCATAAATTTTACTCTAATTGTCCAGAATGAAATTTGGTTTATACTTGGACAATATCATGATATTTTGTTTGTAAGAAAAATATGATTCGAGTTCCCTTTATTTTAATTCTAGAAATTGAATTTCCATTCTAATTTGAAGAAATTTAGTGAAATATTTATCAATAAAAATATTTTAATGATCATATGTCTTGTGACATCAATTCCATTTTTATCCTTTTTATTCTTAATAAAATATCACCACCGAGCAACTTCACCTTCAAAAAAAATCATAAAAGAGTCACCTTTTGATGTTTTAAAAACCCAAAACATCAAATATATTCTAGAATTAATTTATACATCTGTCATCTTTCATTAGGTCGGAAGATCTACTAAAATATGGAGGGTGTTGTTTCGTGTAATTATTTACTATAAAAATACTTCTTAGTAGATAATTTGGTTTTTATCTTGAATGGGTTCCACCATTTTTATCCTATATTAATTTATTTAAAACAACTATAAACTGCTTAAATATGACTCCCACTATTTCAATTTTTTGTTTTAGAAGTATATTATCCTCTTAAAACCTTCATACCTCAGTTTTCTTGTTTCCTATGCATAAAATCATTTTAAATGTACAATTTTTATAATATTATATATTGAAATACACAAAATCTATATCATGATAACCATAAATTATAATATCTTAAAAGTGTCTTTTAACATCATACAAATCTCTAATGTTATCCTAACATTGTTCTTATACCAACTTTAAAAAACATGATATTACCAATCCATAATTATGAGTTTAAAAGAAATATTTTAAATTATTACCTTCCTATAATATTTTATTTTTAGAATTCTAGATAATTTATATAACCATTAAATAACAAAGTGGTAACCTGTATATAGTGTAATTTTTTTACACAAAAATAGGTTCTTAAATTTACACCCATGTTTCATTCAAGATATTTTTTCTTCATTTAAAATGAGTCACTATAGTGGAAAATTGACCTTGGTATATTCCATACACATCTTTAGATCCTTTGAAAAACATTTAAAAATGTGGGATGAACATAAAAAGAACATTAAGATATATAAAAATAGAGGAAACATTAGACCATTTTAAAAAATAAAAACCTCTAATATCTTTACCTTTTTTACAATAAACATTGAGCATATAAAATAAATCATTACCACATGTGAAAATCAATCTTTTATCAAATAAAACAATTAAGAACTATATAAAACATATAAATACCATGAATCCATATTGAGGAATGATATTCATAACCCATGTCAAGTCTTTCATCGAACCCCTTGAATATGAATAACCTAACCAATTATCTTGAACAATTTATCTCTGAAGACTAAATAATTACAAAATAAATTCTAGAGTTTTTTCTCAGGATCACCCATGATCATTATAATCTATTATTCCAATGTACTTAATAATGAATAAAAAATTTATAATATTTCACCTTTTCATCATAAAACCCTTGAAAAAATCATTTTAAACCATAAGCAAAGACACTTTCCTTTTTCACATAAAAATAAAGAGAAATATAATTTTCTTTTGAGAGCTCTTAAAAATAAAAAATACTCAAAATAATGGGAATAAAATAATATTTATAAAACCATAACGTCTTATTGTGTAATATTTATAAAAAATAAATATTATGATGAATGGAAAAGGATATCATTCTATGAACGTTGAAAAACATTCTTTTTACAATTTTATAAATAAAGTCAAAATAAATTGTATGAAAAACATTAAAAAGGTTCCTATTTAAAACTTTTTAAAAAATTATAATATAGCTTAAAATGACCATAATCATTGATTTTGAGAATAAATAAAATAATTTAAAATAACTTGTATATTGAAGGGAAATATTTTGAATTGAAAACTTTAAAATAAGGTTTTAAAGAAAAATACATTACCTTGAGTCATGAAATGCTTCATAAATTCTCTATACTATGAATAATAAAGTTATATTAATTATTTAATTTCTTAGAAACCATTTTTATATTTATTATTATATTTTTTTCATTTATTTCTATGTTATATTTTAGTTACCAAATTTTGTAAGGTTTCTGTCAGACGTTTTGAGGTCGTTCAGTCCTTAACCTATAAAATATCTTAGGTAGGTTGACAAAAGTACATGGGTTCATGGCTCTTGAATATTAATCATGTCATAATTATTATCCTTATACATTAAATATACTTATAAAACTATCTATTTTTGGTGGTCATAAAAAATGAGATATGTCATTCATGAAGGCAGTAGTCCATACATACACATGATCTACATTTTAATTTTTCTAATAGATGGTAAAAAGTAAAGTAGATAAATTTTTACCATTCAAAAATCATAAAAATATTATAAATATCATATTTATTTATTATATCCACAATTAATACTAGCCACATGAGGTATTTATGAAAAATGAATCACATCATTTTGTGGAGGCGATGATCTACATGTATGAACGGGTGACATTTCAATTTCCAATGGATGGAAGGGTAAAAAGGTAGAAAACATTTTATCTTTAAAAAATAATAAATATGTAATAAATAGAATATAAATCCATTAAATTTATTTTTATAATCATCCATGTGAGGTGGTGATTAAAAATGAATTACATCACTTCGTGGATGTGTTAGTCCGCATGTATGAACAAGTGAAATTTTAATTTTACATAAGATAGAAAGGTTGTATAATATTTATAAATATATTTTTGGGATTTATTTTAGAGTTTTAATGAAGTTTAAGGTGTTTTAGAGACCCATTATTTATATATTGAAAATATTAAATATGATAAACCCTAACATGCACATCATTTTAGAAATAATGGATTTACTCTTGAATGAGGTATCAGATGGGTAAACTAAGACCACCGTTGAAAATAGAACACCATGTAAACCCTAAATGCAATGTAAAATCCATTCACATCAGGCCTCATTGTATCTCTCCTTTCTAGATGAATTTAAATGAATTAAATTTGATAATTAATTAATTAGTTTATTAATCGTCTAACCTAATTCCTCCCTCTATTTAATACTCTATATGAAAATAATTTTGGGTTAGCTACATAATAATAATAATTGAGAGAGATCCACCACTGAGAGACACTTCAAAGGGAAATATATGGGAATTACTAGAATTAAGGACAAAATCGACGATGATCATCAATAGTATCGATACGGATCCGTTATTCACAAATGATCAATCTTGCGATGTTGTAGGTCTTTTTAATTTTTGGATTCTAGAATTTTTATTTTTGTATTGAAGAATATATTTAGTATTTTCTTCAAAAATCTAGTTATTCACCCATTTTAAATGAACCTATTAATTTATTATATTTCTTTGGTCCTAAATTTTATTCATTGTGTTGGATTCTTTATCTATTCTCGATTTCCAAGGTTACAATTGGTGGATGATATTTTTATTTCTTGCATTTATTTTATGGTATTTTATTTTATTAATTTATATATTTAAATTATTAATCTTTTCAAATTTTGGAAAGTGTTGACTTGTTCTATATTTTATGGTAGGATATAGGTTATCGTTTAAAAATGAGAAAAATGACACTTCGTGCCGTGAGACAAGCAAAGTGGTGAGACACTGAATTTCTAGGGATGCAGCGGAGTTGGAAGACTAGAACAGACCAATTTATACATCATGTATTTCATTTACACCACGTGAGATTTTTCGGGATGATTTCTTGGAAGATATAAACTAAAATTCATTAAACTTAATAATTAAAATATTTAACATCGTGTAAACACATTACACATCATGTAAAGTTTCAGGATGGGATTTAAGTTCCTAGATTCAGTGTATCTTAAATATTTGAAACAATATATGACATGGGACCCACCATGGACCACCTTTGGACTAATTATTAATGATCTTCATTATTACCATAGCCTATATGAAGCTTATAAATAGAGGGTCATCCTACTACTGTTAAATGGAGATCCGGAAACCAAAGCATGGAGTGAGAAACTGCTTTGTGCAGGGCCCTCCTAGAGTTTATCTCCATTTTATTTAGGCATTATTTTTATTTTCCCTTTCTCTCTATTTCTCTAATCACTAGGATGAGAGTGTAAACCCGCTTTTTCCTAGGTTGAGGTAAATATAAGGGGGTTATATATTGGATTTATTTCATTTTATTTATTCATGTATCTGGTTTTTTGAAATTATTAAATCAACTTGTAATCCCTTTATTTTTCTTTTATCAATACCATTAATATTTTATTCTTAGAGGAACATTAAAATTTTGCATCTAAAAACCCTTAAGAAGGAACAAACATTGTCATCTTTAGGTTAAATTAGGTTTAACTACAGTATTGAGGGAAACCTGATTCGAAATAACCCTAAATTACCAGACCAACAGAAATAGGGTATTACTTCATTAAGGAGGGGATACAAAGACTATTGGATCAGCCTCATCTCGACTCCGACACAAACCACGAATCAATCAATCTATTTTATAAAATTTAATTTTACCTGAACCCTAAAATTAAAAAACCTTGACGTACCTTTAAAAATCTAATCACAAACCAATCAATCTTATGCAATTTAATTTCTTGTTTTGTTTCCACAAAATCAATAAAACCCAAATTTTCTCAAATATTTTTTAAATATAATAATTTAAACTATTTTGAAAACGAAATAAAAATAATTCCACTATCATTGTGGATTGACCTTGACCTATTTATATACTCATTTTAATTAATTTGGTGCATCTATTGAGTTTTTTTAAATGTTTTTTTCTAGATTCCCATAAGGAATTAACAACATCTTTTGGGCCTAACAGTGGATGGGTTCACAATGGAAACTAATTATTCTAAATTTTGTTCTTTTGGATTCCTCTTTATGTTCCTTGCACATTCATCATTGGATTGTGATATGATTATGATTCAACTATCAGTCTGGTTCAAATCATGAATGAACCTCAGAAATGAATTAGTTATTGAAATTATTGAAGGAGGCAATGGATTATGGGGATATTACCATATGATGATGGATCATAAATGGAAAATATGATGAAAAACCCTATAAAATAGTTTGTTGTGTGACAAAGATAAATTGGGGATGAATAATTGTGACTCTTGAGAATTAGAGGGTGAGAATAAGTAATATGCGGTGTTTTCTTTAGGATTAGAGCCTTGAATAAATTTTTTATTGATATTGTTAGTGAAATCAGTAGAAATGAGAAGTTTTGGTGAGATAAATGAATCTTTTTTGAAATTATTGAATACCCATTATGTATTCCAAAGGAACACAAACTGTATATCTCATATGTTACAGTAACTAGGGCTTCATGTCAAGATAAATATCACATGCCATGTTTCATAGCCCACACATCATGTGAACTTATCCATCTAGATTGTTGTGTACAAAGAGTATACACCCAGGACCTTGGGTGGTCCCATAAACAGTGTTCCTTAATCTACACACTATGTCCATGGAATTTTATACACAATGTGGGATAATAACACAAGGCTAGGAATTTGACTTAAGAGTACACCCCGTGTATCATAAAAGTACATGTTGTTTTCTTCTTTGAGAATAAGTCATAAATCATAAATCTTTTTTTGGTCTTTGAATTGGACCCATGAGTAGTACTTCCAAAATATAAGTCCACATAGGATGTGATGGTATCATTTTTGTTGTTGTTAGAGATACAAAGTGACATGGTGATAACAAGTTTCTTCTTTCAACATGACTGGTTAAAGTTGAGACTTAAGTGTGATCTCTGGGCACTTAATTAAATGCATAGTTATGTTTGTTTATTTTATTTCACAGATATCTTGGGCATTTGAAATCATACATGAGAAATAAAACTCAAACAAAAGGCTTTATTGATGAAGGCTATTTGGAAGAGTATTGTCTTACATTTTATTCTAGATACTTGGATGATATTGAGACAAGATTTAATCGAGTTGCACATGTTGACGAAATATCAACTCAATATCAAATACATGGGAAATAAAAAATATTTTCTGTTATTGGCCGATCAGCTGGGAGGACCTCAAACATTACACTAATAGAAATGGAATTATTATATGCACATAGAAATGTGCTCATAAATAGTGAAATTGAAGATCCATTTATTGAAAAGTTTAGGATACAAAAAAAGAGATGAATGATGAGACGAACATGAAATGAGAAATATATAACGAAATTTGTTAATAAAGAGCTTGTAGAATGGTTTTCATGACGTGTATGATCATAAATATTGCAATGATTATGGATATTAGGATGAAACATAAATTTTTTAAATCTAATAATTTATATTTTTTAGATCATAAATATAGATACTCGATCAGAGTTTTCAGAATATTTTTTGCTTCTTGCTCGAGGTCCTCTAAAACAAGTTAGAATGTTCGATGTTTACACCGTGAATAGATTTAGATTTCATAGAGTTGATTGAGAAGATGTTTTGAAAACATTGAATAGTTGTATATTTACATTTCTTGTAGAATAATAATATTAAAATAAAACTGATATTATTGAATTAAACTACCATATTCATTTTTCAGTTGTTTTATTCAAATGTAATTGGGTTGATATTATCAGAGGTTTTAAAAGAGATCCCTTGCAATTTACTTCTGTGAACTTCTCTCGCTTGATGGATGTTGGTGATCATGAATTTTATGATCTGTATATCATATCATTACAAGTGAAAATGGTATATTATGTAAAAGATGTTGTGGATAAAGGGTGGAGTGCAGTTGATCACATAAAACAAAGAGATTTGTATGATATGGGTGATGAAGTTAAAGATTTTACCTCTGACATTGAATCTCCTCAACAACAAGAAGAAGACTTATTTTTCCATCATGATATTGAAAATATTATTCTAGTAATGATTGATGAAGTGGATGAAGTAATGTATTTGGAAAATAACATGATTTAAGGGGAAAATGATTGTATGTACATTATGCACTCATTTAGCAACAAATTATTTCATTTATGAAGTCATTCATTATTATTGTTATGTATATTTTGTTTGTCAGTAATTTTCATCTTTTATCAATTTTAATTTTTTTTTCTACATAATGTTTTTTGGAAATATATGTTATGAACTTAATTTTATTTGATTAAATGATAGGAATTCCAAGGAGGAACCAATATACTATTTCCTCAACCACTACGACAGATGAAAATCCATCTGTCTCCCTCCCTATGGCATCTGATCCACCATCCGCTTTCCCCCTGCACTATCTCCCCATGAACCATCTCTCACACCCTCTGTGAGCATCCCTTTAGTATCTCAATATTAGCCTCCCCCTTATGAAGCATCAATAGCGAGGGAGTGGCATGCCACTTCTAGTTCTTTGTGGGGATACTGGAGGGTGACTGTAATACGTACAAATTTTAATATGAATAAATTTATTAAACTTTTTTATACTAATTTTTTTTTCATTAATGATGGAAAAAATCAAGTATGGAAAAAAATATAAATAGTTCATATGTATGGAATCTGACTGGAGAGAAGATAGCTGTCCCATTTGATTCATATGGGGTCTCTACAGATGACACAACATGATTACTTGTCCAGATTATAGGCCATCTGGGCGAAAATCCGTTTTCCATTCCTATTTCATATGATGATTGGAGGAATATTTATTCATCTTGGAAAAATTAAATTTTTGATTCCCAAATAAAGGTAATTTTAATACATTATTGTTTAATTTAATGTCATGTTTTTAACTTATAATATTTTCAAAATGAATTTCGGTGTACAAATGTTTTTCCACTTTACAGTTGCTGATGTGAAAGAATAAAAGTGTACATTGAAATATATAGGAAATACATGGAAATAATTTAAATGGAGATTGTGAAGTGATGTCAATAATACTTCATTGAACGCCCAACATATGTATGACAAGCTACCCGATGGGGTACCCAAAGAGCAATGTATAGTTTTTGTTGACAGACATCGTGATGAGAATCAGATGGTATTTAAATATATATTATTACATTAATCTTATTTTACATTTATACATGTATATGAAGAGGATATGACATTTAATAAATTACTATTAAATTACATTTTATTTATTTCAAGATATTTCAAGGAAGAATGGATAAAGCTGGGCTATGAAAGTCATCCCTCACACTATAGGGTCAAAGAGTTTTTCTAGAAGCTAATCAGCTCTTGTAATCTCTTTATTAGTTTAAATATTTATAAAAAAATATTATCTCTTTAATATATTAAATTTTTGATTGATATTTTTTTACTGAAATCATAGAGTTTAGGGAACCAAGCATTCCGAATAGAAGTGTAGTTGAATGTTCACAAAAATCTGATAGAAGTTTTGTTAATGTTCCTTCCAAAGAAGTTTGGGTATGAACTCATTTTTAATTACAATAACTTATTATAAATTGTTAATACGTTAATATATATTGCTTATAATTTGACTAATATTTCATTTATAAATAAAAAATTAAAGAACTATGGGATTCCAATTCTACGTAGTCCAACCCAGTCTCCCAAGATGACCGAATTGCTAAAGACTTTGGGAAGAAGAATCATGGTAGAGTGCATGGGATGGGTTTGGGAACCATACCATCTAAGGCCTTTCGCTGGACACTAGGGATTTCAGTCGCATCTACTTCTGGTTGTAGTCAGTCCATACCCCGAGATACTTAGAGAGATATTTTCTCTCTACAAAACATAGTTCACGAATAGGGGGTTTAAATATCTTCTTTGAAGAATGAATTCATTTATTTATATCAGAAGATGACCAGATCTGCCCCCAGTGGTATTTCATCAACTGGTGGTGAGAAGGTAAATCAAAAAAATTCCAAATCATTTAGTTTGAAAAAATTTATTGGTTTTATTTTAAAATATAAGTATATAACAATATTTAATTTTAAATATCATGTTCTTACAGGTGGTAGCAGGAAGTAGAGATGGAGGTGGAGAGGGTGACAAGCTGTGTTCATCATAGGACAATGATTAGTTGTACTGTTGATATGTTGAAAAAATATGGTAACAGTTGGTTTGTATATGTATCATGTGTGGAACAGAGTTTCCACAAAACATTTTATTGACCTAACATTTTCTTTATTTATCATGTTCTCTTTTATGTATTATGATCCCGGTCTTCCAAATACACTAGGAATTTACAATCCTTATGTTTTATTAATGGATATTTATATTTATTAATCATATAATAATGCGTAAAAATTTATAGGTTGTTATATCTATAGTGTAGAGGATCAGGAGGAGGTTTTGGTGATATTTCTAAAATCATTAAAATGTATTTAGGTATATTTATAGCTTTCTTGGACTAACCACATGGAATATTCGAAGTTTATTTATTGTCATGAATCATTTTTTATGATTAATTTTTCCTAAATTTATTATGTTTGTTACCCAAGGATGAAAGATCAACCTTCTTGTTTCTTTTATTGGGAATATCCAGTTTTTTAACACCCTCAAAACTTGTTTTTAGTGGATAACCATTATTTATTTAAATTTTATAGAAATCTCTTATCATGTTTTATAGTTGGCATCTGATCAGTCCCACTTATGTTTTCATCTTATTCAAATAGTTTTGATAAGAATTTACAAATATATGTGGAACAATTGAGTGTCTTGATCCAGTTAAGGAAGAGGGATTTTCCACTTCATTAGTAGTAGAATAAACCACCATCACTTATCCTTTAATCTAGATCTATCATATTTATCATTTTATTATGGAGAAACAAATTCCTTACTCAATAGGTAAATATTTCTAATTTTCTTTTTCTCTTTATTTTTGGTATTAATCAATGTTACCGAAGAAACTAAATTATGATCAAAGTCAAATCATTCTTATCTAAAACTAAAACTCATCATAAATCAGGAAAGAAACTTCAGACATTAAAAATAGAATAAACTTCCCATAGATAACCCAATCAAAAATGAACCTACACTATAATACCAGTTTATAGGATCCATGTAGGGATATGATTAATACTGATAAGGGGATTGAATCAGTGTTGGAGTCTAATTAATTATTTTTAATCTCTATTAACTTTTACTTTGTCACATTTAGGTGATTGATTCTATTAATCTCTCACTCAATTTATAATTTTTATTTTGATCAACACAACCCAGTACACACACACAAGAGACGCAAATATTTACAAGTTTCACCTTTCAAAACAAAATGGTAGTCCTTGGCGTGATCTAGAATTTGACAAAGATTATATGATCCACTAGTGTCATGCAATGAATACAATAGGAAAATTTTATACATGTAGCCATATGTGGTGCATACCACCCTAGAAATCATCCAACTAGATCATTATACTATCATCCTAATAGTTTCATAATTGTAGAGAAAACAATCAATGATCTCTTCACCAGTATAACATGATGCATGTATTGAAAAGAGGTGGAATGAACAGTTTGTGCAAGGTTTCCCAATTTTCTCTCATTAACTATGAGAACATCCTCCATGATCAGTGGCATGATAATGGTTGTAACACAGTACAACTAACCATCTAGAACAACTGTGCACCTCATTAAATAGGATATAAATTACAAAAATTCCCCTCTGTCCTTATTTCTTTTCACCTTGACTTTATTTCTCCTTCCTGTCTCAAGGGGGATCCCACCCAAGCTACTCTTATCCTCTCCTCTCAAAGTTTTGGATTGATACCCATTATCTAGTGTTTAATTCAACCTCTGTCAAGTGAGTTTTATATCACTCAGTGAGTCTAGGAACATTCATTACTTCTTCCTACATTCATCTCCTCTCTATATTCATTATTTTGGTGAAACTAAATTCACCATATTATCAAGGAATTCATATGTTTCCAAAATTTCTCTCAATATGGATAGAAACATGCTGTGATATTGGTCATGTCGGTAATCCATGGTATTTGGTAGGTTGTATATAACATTTCCCTTAGAGTCTTATTGTATTATAAATTTTGTCACTATGATTTCTGGCTGGACTTCCATCTGGCGAATTTTGAATTTGTTGTTTAATTTGTTGAACATATTACATTAGGATTAGTATCCCTTGTTTATCAAATTCGCCATGTTAAGGACCGTGAACCTCAAATTTGAACCGTACATAATAGTGTAATCCCTGGATGACTTAATATAATTATTTTTTTAATAAAACCCCCTTTTAAGTGTATTGTTTTCTAAATTATCAAAGTGAAGTTCAAATGAATTGTGGGAGGATGTGACAACCCACCAAACCCTCTTTTAGGTGGTTAAGGCCTAAGTATTATTGGGAGAACCAGAGGTTCTCATATGGAATTAATGCTATCATGGCCTACCATATACCTTTTCTTGTATGGTGTTAACTGTCATGGGTAGTCTATATGGACCAATTACTTTTATTAAATTCTCAGAAACCTTTAATTATGGAATGGACTACCTAATTAATAAAATGAAATGGTATGAGTAATGGCTTGATTACTACATGTCCCTTATGAATTTATAATTGAAATGTATTATGGGTGTGAACCTCGTTAAATCCAACTGATTTATAAGATGGAATGGCTCTGCACATGGCATCATTAGTATTTAAAACATAAAGAAACTCAATGTATTAGTTACACCTTGAAAGACAGTGGCTTTTCCCTTTATGGAATACTAAGGATGGGATCATAGGTTGTTGATACTTTGTACGTCAAGGGTGATACATGTGATATCATGTATGATCACACTATTTGGGTAACTTATCCTCATATGAGTAACACTGGTTCACAAGGGGGAACACATGGATGGAATTTGTAGAAATATTATTACACCATGCAATGAGTGATACTCAGACAAGATTGTGTGGATTTGAAAGTGTTTTTTCTTATGAAAATGTTTGTTTCCTTATATTCTTTTGGATGTAAGATGTATTTTTATGTGTAATTGGTATGTTTTATAGGGAACTGGTACTAGGGCTACAAAATTAGCTATTTTTTTTGTAAATATATCTTTAGAGGTGGTTTAAACCATTGCTAAGTAAATAGATCATATTTAAAAACCGTTAAAATTACTATAATAATTTGGTATTTTACTATCGATGGAAGATAAAATAGCTACTACATACAATAATTTTGTGGTTATTAAAACCATTGCTACATTGTTTTCATCTTCCATTATAATTTCGTGGCGGTTATATTGGTTTTAGTGGCAGTTTTCATAGAGAAAATGAAACTAATTTTTAGTAGTGGTGTAAATCACCATGAAAAAAATCATTTTCCGCTGGGAAACCGACACTAAACAACAAAAAACCACCAAGAAATGTGTTCACTATGACGGTTACCATACACTTCTTCCAAATTTAAGAAACCACCTTGTATTGTTTTCCAAAACAAAATTCAGCGGCGGTTTTTTTGAAACCATCGTACCAGAATATTATGGTGGTTTAAACTACCGCCATATCTAAAAAAACAACCACTATATGGTGATTTTCCTATAGTGATTAAAGAAAATATTTCATTACAATACATTCACAATACATTTTAGGTTTAGTGTTTTATATAATTAGTAAAAAAATTAAACTCATGTATTTTTCAACAAATGGACATTTCCCCATTATATAAAAACCTGCTAATCAATAATAAATCTTTAACATCTCCCACAAGTTATTCTAATGAAATAACATTGTATACACATATTACGTATTAATCTTCATCATAACCTAGGGAAGTGGAATCATAAGAAAGGGGTGATCTCAAATTCTTAGTAAGTTAAAAAATATCAAAGGTTCATAAACATTAGATCATAAAAATTTGAGAATATCTGAATAAGAAGAAATATATAAAAAAAGGAACATGAATCAATGGGAGTTATCCCTAAGCATAAAATTTATACAAATAATATCGAATGATCAACCTTTAAGATGAAATATTAATGAAAAACATGAATCATAAATAATTATCCATGGAACATTAAACAACAAGTGGAATAATTATAAAAATAGGATTTCTAATCTTTGTGAACCTGGTTACCCAAAAAACCATTCAATCATAAAGTGGTGAGAAGATCTAAATTCCATCACCCTCACAATTTGTAAACCTAGATACTTTGTAACCTTTTAAAATATAAAATTATGGGTATATCTAAATGGAATCACACTCACCCTTTGTGAACCTAACTACTTTCTAACCTATTCACACAAAATATTATGAGTTGATATAAATTACATCATAGCGACCCTTTATGAAACTAACTACTCACTAACTTGTTTTCATAAAATTACTATATTTTGATATACAATTGATTAACCAATTAATTGGAGGGATATATAGTTCCCACCAATCCCATAATCCATAAATTTGTGTTCCACTTGAAAACAATCATTATGTCATAAAATAACTCATAGAAAAAAATGGGTTTCATGACATTTATGAGTCATTACACTACATGAAAATTCTAATTTCATGATGGTTATTTTAGGATATGGTAGCGGTTTAAAATGCCTCCCTATGCTTCTACAGTGGTTTCTAAAAACTGCCACTAATTGGCGTGTCAGGAAACTATTTATGGAGATTAAATCATTTTAGCTACGGTTTATGGGAACCGTTATATTTTGTGCATTTTCATGGTGGTTATATTGTTTTTGGGGGGGTTTTCGGGTAGGGTATTAATTTTCGTAGCAGCGGTTTAAACCGCCATTAAAAAAAATTATTGGCCTGCTGGGACAAACCATCGTGAAAAATAATATAACCGCCAGGAAAAAAGTGTAGAAGATGAGCCACTGTAGCAGCAGTTAGAACCACCTCAAAATTTAAGACCGTAGCGGTGGTTAAAACCGCCGCTAATAGAAAAATATCGACATTTAGTGGCAGTTAAAACCACAGATAAATGTACATGTTACCGTTAGTAGTGGTTAAAACCACCTCTAAAGAGAATATTTACAAAAAAAAGAACCCATTTCTGGATCCACTGTACCAGTGCCCTGAAAAAACCATTCCAAGAATACCAAAACCCCAACAGAATATATACTACAGTCAATATGAAAAGATATGCTTAACTAAGCACAACCAAATTCATCGTTCAATGAGTAAAAGAATGTAGATAAATATATCACATGGCATAATCCTAGTATCCAATAAAATGTAGTGGTATAACATAGGTTCATCAATATCTCTATCATTAGACACCCAATTCAATATCTGAAGGAATCATTGGATAGATCAATGTAAGGCAAACCCCACTAATACATCCTATTTTAGTCTCCCATTGGATCCTTGGTGCTGTATAGGCATAACCACATTTTTCATACTATCATGGAACTGAACAATTTATCATATTTCTCCTAAAAATCTTGAAATATGAAGCTGATATTGGGAGATGTGTCATCTATGACCTTTAGGTTGGTAGTCACATTGTTTTCCCTTTGGGGTTCGATGTTTCGTAATTAAGCCACTATGTCGCACACCATATCTGGTCAAGAATCTCTATTTAAGTGATTTATGTATTTAAAATTGACCATTTCAGACTCATATGTACTAGTTGATCCTTGATTGGATGTTTACATATTGTGTGAAACTTATATGGTCACCTATTGGTTGATCTAGCTGAAATGGGACAATATGACGTTTTTTTCAAATGTTGGTACTCACACATATCTTCTAGAATTGTTCAAGAATGTAATATCCATTTATATATGATTATTTGATATAACCCAAGGCATCCCTTAGGTATTTGGACCACTTATAGTTGTAAATTCTAAAGTGGGAAATTTCGTAGATTAAAATTTCACCATCTAAGTGACTCCATTGAGATTATATATGGGTTTCCCATGTTTTAATGAATTGAATGAGTTAAATGTAACTGATAATGTGAAATGGATAATTAATGACAAGTTTCCTTTCTTAAAATAAATCAATTGTTTTTAAATGGAATGGCCCCAAGTAATTTTAATGTCATGCTCTTGATTAATGCTTTATAAAATGATTCATATGAATTGTAATATTTTAAATGGGAATTAAAAATGGATAAAAACATGAACAAGAGGTTATTCCTTATCTATTATTACATGGATGATTATGATTTTATTAGGTATATTGTATAGATAGAAGAGATGGATGTGAGGTAATTCCCCTTGCTAGTTATATTTAATATATGCCTTTATAGAGGTTGTGGTATAATGGTATAAGATTGTTGAGCAATGAGATATCACAATTCCTTACATCAGGTGTTGAGCATGGTGTATCACAAAAATGTTACTATATAAGTATTCTGATTTACTCACCACATTCGATGACTAGAATTTTGACCAGATTGCGCACTCAACATCCCATGTGTTGTTTCATGGTGTCTCTCACTATATTGGGATATAGGGCATGTACCCAATTACATGAGAACATAAGCTCATTAGACTGGTTAGGGATGTTTGAGTTATTCCATGGTCTATTCATTAGTATTATTATAAGTATATGGCTACATACATCTTCACATAACTTGGAAATATAGGTGGATGAAATATATATAATATATATATATTACTACTATATATATAGTAACTATTTAGATTTATATTCCATCTATGTGTCAATAAATTTAAAGCCTCCTATATTGCTTTAGGAACATGATTGGGTGGTTATTTATTTATTCCTTAGTTACTAAAAAGATGTGGGGTGTAGTATGCTGGTGGTATACCCTTTTTCATGGGAATAGTGATGTTGTAATATTTTCATGGGATTAATTTATGTTGGTCTTCTGTGTGGAATTATTATAAATGAAACATAACATAGGAATTAGGTAAAATCATCTCTCTATTGGGTTATTCCATGTGAAATTATAATACTTGACACTAAAGATAGAAAAAAGGTAAAATCATCTCTCCCATGGATAAGGGTTCCTAATTTTTTAGAGTGATGGATTAGGTTCAAGTATCATATTTGTTTCAATCATGTGATTTATTTGGAAAATGAGTCTTTATTGTGGTTTCCTTACAAGGAATGGAATTTGGATCCTAACATATTGTCACTCCCATAATTCATCCTAGATATTTTGATGTGAGTAATATAATAGAAGTGATCAAGCACATTACTTAATAGGGAAGAGTGTCTCGTTAAGGGGGTTGATATATTCTATCATGGAATATGGATTCCTATAATAAATTATTTATGATAGGGTAGTTGATGTTATGAATGGTATGTAACTAATCATATAGTCTATTTAACATTTTTCTAGGGCACGGGGTTCTAGAGAATCTACTGGGAGTTTTCCATCGACATGTCTTGCCTACTGAGATAATGGACACTATCATTCACACTGTCTGACTATTCTTGGAGGCCACTTTGGAAATAGTGGGAAAACCCCATTTTAGATAGTGTAGAAAAATTTCCCCTAATCATGTGTCAGTATCTTTAGATTCCAACTATTTTTTGAAAATTTGGATACAAGGATTATGCCACACTAAAGGGTGATCTATCTTAAACATATTAGCGATACACACGTTCTCATACCTAGGGATTGGTATAAGAGAAAAACTAAGAAGTACTTATTAGAAATGGAAATGTACTGGTAAATGCATTGGGCTAGAAAATGTAGGATAAGTTATTATAATGAAAAAATTAATTTAAGAAAAATGAATCAAAAAAAATGAATCATCATAATAAAGAGTCGATATTTATGATGCATGTCACACTCGAGAAATCAATACATAAAAGGAAACATCAAAAATCAATAAAATACATAAAAGGAAACATGAGAAATCAAGAAAATGTTAGGTTATGAAAATGTTTGGAGGAAAATATGTGCCACACATGATACATATACAAACTGAGTGTTATAATATTTTTCCACATATCAACAATACTATTAATAACTATTTGACGACGAACAGATATCGTCACCCTCTCCACCTCCATCACCACGACCTGAAAACACCTGTAAGAACATTATATTGAAAATTAAATAGTATTGCATATTTATATTTAAAATTAAAACCAATTAAAGTTTGAAAAATAATTCATTTTTAATTTTTGTGATTTACCTACTCACCACCAGTCAATGTAATACCAATAAGATGGTATCTGCTCATCTGCTGACATATATCAGTCAACTCTTTCTACAAAGCGGATATCTGAGCCCCTGGTCTTAAACTATGTTTCATATAGAAATAATCTCTCTCTGAGAATATCTATGTATAGACTGACTACAACCAAGAGTAGATACAGCTGTAATCCCTGATGGCCTGTGAAAAACCTCACATGGTACGGGTCCCAAACCCATCCCGCACACTCTTCCAGGATGCTCCTTCCCAAGGAATTTAGCAACCAGGTCATCCTAGGTGACTGAGTAGGACTGCCCTAGATTAACATCCCATGATTCTTTAATTTTAACATATAAATTAAATATCAATATATATTAACATATTTAAAACTGATAATAAGTTAGTATAATGAAAAAATGAGTTCATACCCCTTCATCTTTGGTAGTCTCGTTAACAAAACTTCCATCAGATATTTTGTGAACATCCAACCATACTTCAGTTCGGGATGCTTCGTTCCCTAAACTATGTCACTAAATTAAAAATAGACAAATAAAAAATTTAATATATTAAACAGATAATATTGTCTTATAAATATTTAAACTAATGAAAATATTACCAGAGTCGATCGGCTTCTATAAAATCTTTTTAACCCCACTGTTTGAGGGATGACTTTTTTAGCCCGACTTGATGCATTATTTTTTGAGAGATCCAAAAATAAATAAAATGCAATTTAATAGTAATGTATTCAATTTAATCACCTCTTCATATACATGTATAGATGTAAAATGAGGTTAATATAATAATATATATTTAAATACCATCTGCTTATCATCACAATGTCTGTCAACAAAAACATCCCACTGTTATTTGGGTACCCAATTGGGTAGTTTCTTGTACTTTTGTTGGACGGTCACCGATTTATCATTAACATTGCTCCACAATATCCATTTGAAGTCTTTCCACTTCTTACCATGATTTTTCAATGTCCGCTTTCATGCTATCACATCAGCAACTGTAAAGTGGAAAAAATCTGTATACAGAAATTCATTTTGAACATATTAATTACATGACATTAAATTACACCATAATGTATTAAAATTACCTTTATTTTGGAATCAAAAACTTCATTTTTTCCATCTTGGATGCATATTTCTCCAATAATCATAAGAAATAGGAAGTGAAATGGGCTCCACTGCTAGTTGGCATAGAATTTGGCCAAGTAATCCCGCAGTGTCATCTGTAGGGACCCCATATGAATCATATGGGACAACTATATTCTCTCCATTCATATCCCACACATCGACACTTTTTACATTTTTCTCCACAGTTGCAATTTTTTCATATTTAATGAACAAATAATTAGTATAAAAAATTTCAATAAATTTATTTATATTAAAATTTGTACCTATAATAGTGACCCTCCAGTATCCCCGTGATGAACTAGAACTGGCGTGCCACCGCCCCGTTGCTGAGGCTACTGAAGGGGGACTCAACGACTCAGATTCTAAAGGGATTCTCATAGAGGGTGTGAGAGATGGTGTAGGGGGAGATGGTGCAGGGGGCAAGAAGCTGGTGGCTCAGATGCCATAGAGAGGGAGACAGATGGATCGTCATCTGTCGCAGTAGTGGATGAAGTAGTGTATCACTTCCTCCTTGGCATTCCTGTCATATTATCAAATAAAATTAATTTTAGAACATATATTACAAAATAAATATGCATAAAAAAATAAAACATGATAATAGATGCCCAATACTAACAAACAAAATATACATAACATTGATATTGAATGACTGCACAAATGAAATAAGTGGTTGATGAATTAATAAATAACTATACATACAATCATTTTCCCCTTCATTAATTTCAGTTTCCTACTCTATTACATCATCCACATCATTCATCCTTTCTAGACTAATATTTTTAATATCATTATGGACAAATAATTGTGCTTCTTGTTGTTGATGAGATTCAATTTCAGAAGTCAAATCTTCCACTTCATCACCCATATCATACAAATATCTTTGTATTACATGAGAAACTACACTCCACCCTTCATCCAAAACATCATTCACAAAATATACAATTTTTTCTTATGATGATAAGATATATGAATCATGCATTTCACGATCAACAACATCCATCAAGCGAGAGAAGTTTACAGAAGTAAATTTCAATGAATCTCTTTTAACACCACAGATAATATCGACCCAATTGCATTCGAATAAAAAAACTAAAAAAATGCACGTGGTAGTTTAATTCAATAATATCAGTCATCTTTTTATAGTATCCCACTTCAAAAGATGAAAATATACCTATATTTTGTGTTTTCAAACCCCTTTCTCAATTGACTATAGGAAATATAAATCCATTCACATTGTAAGTGTTGAACTTTCTAACATTTTTTACAGGACCTAGAGAAATAAACGTAAAATCTTCTGACAACACTGCCAGAGTATCCGTATTCATGATCTAAAAAAGAAATATACTTTATTATATTTACAAAATATATGTGTCAAACTAATATTCGTATTTATTGAAATATTTATGAACATTCACGTCATGCAAAAAATTCTACAAGATCTTTATTAACAGATTTGGTTATATCTTTCTCATTTTGTGTTTATCCTCTCATTCGTCTCTTTGTTTGTATCCTTAACTCTTCAATAAATGGATCTGTAATTTCACTATTCAGCAGAACATATCTATGTACCTGTAATAATTCCAATTCTGCTATGTTTTTATATGGATAGTGGTGTCTTGCAGTGCCGAATGCATAATTTATGAGGTTTTGCATTTCATTTTTCATTTTTAACGAAGTTGGGAGCCCATTCTGTGGATTAACATCACTTCTCAACCATTCTGTGACATTCGATTCTCCATGCCAAATCCAACACAAATATTGATCAATGAATTGAATCAGTAGTAAATGTTCATAAAATTTATCTCTCTTCAACCATCTTATAAGTTTACATTTAGGACATGGGCATCTTATTCTTCCTTCAATGGATCGATTGAAAATTTAAAAATCTAAAAACTCCTTCAAACCCTTAACATACTGAGGTGTGTTCCTTAGTAATGTGATCCAGATTTTATCCATGTATATCACAATGTGCTTACACAATATTAAAACGATTATAACACATAGTTACTAGTAAATGGGGAAATAGATTCATATATACTAGTTGAAAAAATATATAAATATGTTACATAAGGTTTTCCTATATAAATACATATGGTTAATCACCCACTAGAAAACAAAATCATGCAAATTAAAAAGATCCATAAAAGAAGACGAGAACAAGGATCCCATCCATGTAGTTTTTTGTATGTCGTGCTCCACCAAAATAGATAGAAAAAACTAATGATTCCATTACATTGATATCACTAAGAAAAGGGCTTAAAAAATCATATAATAATTTAATAGAAGCTACGAATATGAAATGGATACAAACTCTTAACTTAAATTAGTGGCCTCAAATTAGGATTCAAAGAGCTGGGTATGGGCTGGGGTTGAGAATTTTAGAATATGTGGGGTATCTTGGTGATGTTTTACGGGTAGAAACATGTTGTGACCCTACATGTGATTAAAATTTTCAGATATGGGGTGGATCATGGAACATCAATGGGGGTTGAAACATAATGTGGACCTCTGTCAGAAAGAAATTATAGTTGGCCCTGTGATTTTTTCCTTTTAGTATCTATGTAGATAGTTAAGTATACAATGTATTATTTGACCCATTGGTGGGTAGTGGAATAACAAGGATATGAAAAATCCATGTCTTCTTTGATATATATAGGTTGGGTTGTCTTTATTATTTCTCTTGGTCCTAGTGTAGTCTGTCTTGGCATAGTAGTGAAGTCTTACTATGAAAATGGAAATTGATTACAATACATGGTTTGAATTGTATGTTATTATAGAATGTAGAAAGGGAAAGTTGAAGCATCCATTTGTAAACTCTTTTCAGGGTGTTAATAGTAAGGGATCATGTGGCCCATGTGAATTAGAAATTGACCTTGATGGATTCATGAGACTTGATCACATGTCATGATAGAAGTACATGTAATCTAAAATGACCAAACATATACGATAGTGTAAGATTAGGGAAACATAATATAGCAAGTCTTCAACATCCCAACTACCACAACTCATGAATGAATAACTACAAGATCACTCATTGATCACATAAAACCAAACCCACCATAATTCCATACTTTACATAAATTAATTCATCACATATTACACCAAAAATACCATCACTACAAAATCCCAAAATATCATACCTCATCAATTCACCAAACCAACCAAGTTATATGGGGAAATATACCAAAACAATATACATATAGAAACATAATAAAACATTTAAAGGAAAAAAATGACTTACACTCCATTTAGAGTTTCGTAAATATCCAACAATAATATAAGGAAATTCCAGGAGATTAATACACATCCATTAGTATTTTTCATAACTACTAACTTTATTGATGTGAACAACAAAATTTATAATTTTAATAGAATTTATTTAATTCAAACATCACCCCTTTTAAAATAAATATAAAAAACCCTTGTTTCACTTCTAAGTTGACCATTTTTAGATATATAGTCCAAAAGGGTCAAATATAATTTTATAAATAAATCATAGACCAGTTCTAAAACTAATATATATTTTATATATCATAATGAAATCATCCAATTCCAAATAGAATTCACAATAAAAATATATATATTATAAAAAATTCTGGATTTATCATTTCAATCTAAACACATATTTAATTATATACTCATTTTTGAAAAAACATAATATCCAAAAAATAACTTATAAAAATGGCACGTGATAAATCCAATCAAAATCCAATCCCCATAAAAAATTACAAGGACCACATAGGATCATTTCCCTTTTCTATGAAATGATTCAAATAACCCTATAATGAAGGGGTGTAAGTAAAAAATCCAAATGGGATGAAAATTTATGCCAGAACTGACCACATGGTTTGATGGGATGGAAGTTATTCATGCATTAATTTTTAAAACATATCTAAGAGTTTGTGTTAAGTCACTACCCCATTTATTAGGTAGTGTATACAAAACTGATTCCATTGATCTCATTTACATTTTCACCATAAATCCAAGGAAACCCCTATGAAGCCCAATAAAATTAAAATTAGGATCTATACACCATAACTGGTAATCAAAATGAATTTTTAAATTCAATATTCAAATCTCGACAACCCATAGTGGATGAAGTTCCATCATAATGGTTGGTGATCAAGAACTCGCTAATAAACTACTTCTAGAGTCCCAACAATAAAACTAACTCAATCAAACCCCAATGGACCCATATAAAAATATATTTCATTTAGAACTTGGGTCCCTTTTGGGAAACCAATTTTTTGATAATATTTTTAATGAACCTACCCTAGATGAGTTGATATGTAACCCAAACCAATTTTCAATAAGGTATAAATGGCATTCTTGATACCTATAAGATATAAAAAAACTCAGGGGTATCAAGACCATGAACCTGAGAATGGTATAACCCTTACATGGTAATAATAAACAAAAGATGAATATAATAAAAAACAATAATTACAATTCCAAGAATTGGAATTCCTTGAAAATGAAAAAATCATAAATAAAATAGCTGAATAATAAAATATATAATTATTAAACAAAAATTCTTCCAAAAAAATAAAAATGAATTAAATATAATAGAAGTAGAACTTACACATGAGAAAAATGGCCAATACAACTTACCAAGTGAAAAAATAAAAGGAACCTGAACATCTCCTGCATCACCACTAATGAACCATATCCACTAAATATACACCACTCATCCATAAATGGTCCACACTAAGAATCAATGCATAAAAAAATAACTATGAACCTAAAATAGAAAACTAAGATCTACATACACCTAGATGTGTATGTATGGTGTGAAATAAACATGCCATGTAGGATCTCCCAATGGAATCTTGGAAATTACTTTTATAAAAAAATTATTATATTCCAGTTTAAATAAAATATTAATATAGATCTTTTACCTCCATGTAAAAATTAAACCATGTCATAATTCATTTCATGATTATAAAACACCCATCATTTATAATTTAAAACATGGGTTGGAGAACTCACATTCATTATACATTATGAAACCTGAGAAAGAGTTCCTTTAAAATAATGGTTAAAAATCCAAGTCTTTTAATCACCCCACTTTTGAAATCACATTAAAAAAAGACCATTGATACAAAAACCAATAAGATATTAATTTAATACCTCAATTTCAAAACCATTGAATAATGTATTTTGAAAATAAACCAAATGTGAACGTAATGGGAAATACAATCAATATCTTGCGCCATTGTATCTGGAACAGAACATAAAATAATATCAGACACTCATTGGTTTCTTAAAATTTTCAATAAGGGGATAAAAATAATGCCAAAATTAGACACTACTGGAAATAGAGTATATACCAACGGTTTACAACCGTTGGTATAGGCTGGAAAACCGTTGGTATTTTCTATACCAACGGTTCTCCAAACCGTAGGGAAGTAAGGCGTGGGGAAAGATATATACCAACGGTTTTAAGTAAACCGTTGGGATAGCCCACTCTATGTATTGGTATAGGTTTACCCAACGGTTTAGAACCGTTGGGAATTCTATAATTCTCAACTTATACCAACGGTTCCCAACCGTTGGTATAGTTTTTTCCCCAACGGTTTCATTGAAACCGTTGGGAATTCTATGATTTTGATGTTATACCAACGGTTTACAACCGTTGGTATATCATTTTCCCAACGGTTTCATTGAAACCAGTTTTTTACCAACGGTTTATTGAACCGTTGGTATAATTCTTTCTCAAAGTTTACCAACGGTTTACAACCGTTGGTATTGTGTATTTCCAGAAATGTTGCACAGATGCCCCTGCAGTAGCCCCTCCAGTGCATAGACCTGCATAAAACACACCACTAAAAACACTAACAGAATTAAAACAACTAAAAAGAACACCACCTATTTGATTAGAGGCATGGTGAATAATTCCCCATTTGAATTTTCATATGACAACAATCATCCAGTATAGTTGAATCAGGGTTTCAATAAATCAAATATTATTTACACCCATTTCAATCTTCACATGACAACCACTTTAATAATATATGGTGAAAAGGTATTTTCATAGGAGTCTCATCACTTGTGACTCCATAAGTGACACACCGGGCCTCGAATTGAGGCTGGGTTGACTGGTACACATCACTTATGATCCATGGATCATTGTCCTAAATTTCAACACAATCATAATCCGTTTGATTTGTTTGGCATATGTACATAAAATATTATCCATTTCGAACAAAAGAGATGAAGTTTGGGTGTTCCCCGCCCCACGGTGAATTGTATTGAGGCAGGGTTGACTCGTACATGTCACATATGACCCATGAATCATTTTCATAAAGTTTCAATAGAATCCGAAGGCATTTGGTCTATTTCCCGTATGTTAGTTGTTGATATCACTTATAATTTAGTCCATTTTAAAGAAAAAAGAGATAGTTTGAGTGGTCCTAGACACACCGTGGCTCGGATTGAGGCGGGAATGACTCTTACATGTCAAATATGACCCATGGATCGTTTTCCTAAAGTTTCAATATCATTTGAAGTCGTTTGGTTAGTTTGGCGTATGTCAACAATTGTTTTCACTTAAAATTAAGTTCATTTTAAACAAAAGAGAGACACTTTGAGTGGTGTCGGCCACACCGGGCCTCGGATTGAGGCAAGGTTGACTCGTACACGTCACATATGAGCCATAGATCGTTTTCCTAATGTTTCAACACAATCAGAATCCGTTTGATCAGTTTGGTGTATGTATTTAAAATATTGTCCATTTTTAACATAAGAGAGACAGTTTGGGTGGTGTCGGCATCACCACACCTCGGATTGAGGCGGTATTGACTCTTACACATCACATATGACCCATGGATAGTTTTCCTAAAGTTTCAATAGAATATGAAGGCATTTGGTCAGTTTCCCGTATGACAGTCATTGATTTCACTTACAATTTTGTCCATTTTCAACAAAAGAGAGACAATTTTAGTGGTCCCAGCCATACCGCGGCTCGGATTGCGGTGGGGTTGACTCGTACATGTCACATATGACCCATGGATCATTTTCCTAAAGTGTCAACAGAATCCGAAGGTGTTTGGTCAGTTTCCCGTATGTCAGTTGTTGATTTCACTTACAATTTAGTCCATTTTGAACAAAAGAGAGACAGTTTGAGTGGTCCCGGTCACACCATGGCTTGGATTGAGGTGGGGTTGACTCGTACACATCACATATGACCCATGGATCCTTTTACTAACGTTTCAATAGAATCATAAGTTGTTTGGTTGGATTGGCGTATGTCAGTTGTTGTTTTCACTTAAAATTATGTCCATTTTAAATAAAAGAGAGATAGTTTGAGTGGTTTCGGCCACACCACAGCTCGGATTTATGAGGGATTGACTCGTACATGTCACATATGACCCATGGATCGTTTTCATAATGTTTAAATAGAATCAGAAGGCGTTTGGTTGGTTTGGCGTATGTCAGTTGTTGTTTTCACTTAAAATTAAGTCCATTTTAAACAAAAGATAGCCACTTTGGGTGGTGTCCGCCACTCTGGGCCTCATATTGAGGCAGGGTTTACTCGTGCACATCACATATCATCCATGGATCGTTTTCATAATGTTTCAGCACAATCAGAATCCGTTTGATCGGTTTGGCTTATGAACGTAAAATATTGTTCATTTTTAACATAAGAGAGATAGTTTTGGTGGTGTAGGCCACACCGCGCCTCGGATTGAGTCAAGTCTGACTCGTACACATCACATATGACCCATGTATCGTTTTCCTAAAGTGTCAATATAATCCTAAGGCGTTTGGTTGGTTTCCCATATGATAGTTGTTGATTTCACTTACAATTTAGTCCATTTTGAACAAAAGGGAGACAGTTTCAATGGTCTCAGTCACATCGTGTCTTGGATTGAGCCAGGGTTGACTCATACACGTCACATATGACCCATGGATCATTTTTCTAAAGTTTCAACAGAATCAGAAGAATTTTGGTTGGTTTGGCATATGTCAGTTGTTTTCACTTAAAATTATGCCCATTTTAAACAAAATATCATTCCATTATGTTCCCGGAATCCATGGTTTCTTATTTATAGGAGAAATACCCATAAACACTCTAATATGGCCGTTGGAGAGCTTCCGGAGCCGTTGGGGGTCAAAAGTACAAGTCTGGTCAAAGCCCAACGGCTAGTTTGACTGGTCACACCGGCTGGCCGGTGGTGGCTCACCAACTGGCCGGTGGTCCACCGGCTGGCCGGTGCTGAGCTCCCGGCTGGCCGGTGGTCCAGACAGCAGGCTTTCTGTCTGGGTTCCACCGGCCAGCCGGTGGTCATCCACCGGTTGGCCGGTGGCACCAGGCAGTGGGCAAGCCTACTGCCTGGAACCTCCGGCTGGCCGGTGGGCAAGAACTGGTTGGCCGGTGCCTATACCGGCTGGCCGGTGAGCTAACACCGGCTGACCGGTGGCTCTGGCAGAAAGCAATGCTTCTGCCAGAGACCACCGGCCGGCCGGTGGGAATCCACCGGTTGGCCGGTGGACTCAGAGAGTCCTTTTCAGTTTTCTTGGGCCAACTCCTGGGCAACCTTTTTCCTAGCATCAAAACACTTGAAAACAAGTTAGAACACGATGAGAGTGATTGTGATCATTAAAATCCAAGAGAGAGGGTTACAACAGTTGTCTGGGGTCGAGGGAGGAGGGTGGGGGGCTGTGCGGGGGGCTGTGCGGGGGGTGTTCGGGGGGTTGTCCAGGGTCCAGGGAGGAGGGTGGGGGGTTGTCCAGGGTCTAGGAAGGAGGGGGGTTCCCAAACACACAACCACTAAAAGACAACATCCATAAAAACAGATAATATATAAAAATAACTCAACTCCAATACTATACTACGATTCTAGATAAAACCAAATAGGAACACACCCTCATGTTATCATATTAATAACTCTTCTTGAATCATTTAGAGTCACATCCCAATGATCATAGGATCACTAACCTAATTGATCACTAACCATGAAACACATGTATGTTGGTCATGTCACCACATGCATCATCACTCTTGCCACCATATCAATATATCACAAGGAATTATCTAGGATAAGACAATATTTGATCACACATCATTCGCATTTAGTTATCATAATACAAATTATATTTACATGCTTATGATATAGAATGAATCCACATTAGTAAGACCCACCCCTCTCATAAGTTACCATCACATCAGTACAACCCATCCTAGAAAGCACCCTACTGCATACAAATTCACCCAATCCAGGGTCCAATACCCAACAGGATCTACATACTAGGATACACATCATGGATCACTATCAAAACCATAAAAACATTGACAGATCTCAAAAAATTAGTGCATTCCATGATTACCTCATAGAATTGAAAAAAGTAAGTAACAATCAATATATCTCACTACTCCATACTCACCCCATAACATAAGGGTCTCACATTACTAGGGAATAATTCTATCCAATACTAAATGATCTTGATCCATTTTTCATATACATATATGATTCACCTCACCAATTACTAAATAGTAATAACATAAAAAATTATGAGTCCATTTAACTAGAATTAAACCATCAGGTTTTACAAGGAAATTCTATATAAGTATTTGTTTACACTTTAAATAATATGACCCCATACCATAAATAAGGTTTTCAACAAAAATAAAGAACATGAATGTCATGTTAACACTCAACATTGATTAATTAATAAATTGTATTCGAATTTTATGGAAATACCAAAATAAATTAGTGAATCAATGTACCTATAGTGGCGCACATGACCACCATGAAACAATCATAAATTTTTACAAAAACCCTAATAATTGGGAATAACGAAATCAAGAATAGAATTATATGATTTATAAGAGCTGGAACTATATCGTTGATAAAATATAGGAGTCTAACCTGGTAGGTGCTGATATGATGGAAGATGTGGGGATTGGGAGGTCCTTCCGCAAGGAATCGCTCCAGGAGGACACGAACTGAATGCTTCTGGAATGTGGGGAGGCCGCTGGCTCGATTTGGTATTTGGGGCTTTTTTTTCCCAACGGTTATTAAAAACCGTTGGGAATGACCAAACTTCACCACTTTTCCCAACGGTTCTTAGAACCGTTGGGACAAAGCTATCTTTCCCAACGGTTCCATATAAACCGTTGGGAAAACAAGGGTCCTTCACCACTTTTCCCAACGGTTCTTAGGAACCGTTGGGAAAAACCTATCTTTCCCAACGGTTGTATGAAACCGTTGGGAAAACTATGCATTGAGGGGTTTTTCCCAACGGTTTATAGCAACCGTTGGGAAAAACAAGATATACCAACGGTTCATTGAACCGTTGGTACACAACTGTTGGGAAAGGTCCCTTTTCCAGTAGTGAGATACCCTAAAATATACTAAAAATAAACATAGCATCTCGAGGATCTCACTAGGTATCAATTACCATACTTGGGATCTGAGATAGGGATTCGGGGGGTCAGCGGCGATGGGCGGGGAGGGGGGATTATGGGTGGGGGGTACACTTATGAGTGGTGAGGTCACCAGCAGCACGAGTGGGGAGCCGATCTAGGGTTCTGGGCTCGCCAGGGGAGAAGGTGGCATCGCGGGGGGTTGGGGCTCGCTGGGGTCGAGGGGAGAAGGTGACATCATGGGGGTCAGGGCTCACCAGGGTCTAGTGGAGAAGGCAGCATCGTAGGGGTCAGGGGGAGAAGGAGGGTTGGGGAGGGGGGGGGGGTCGGGGGTCAGGTGGTGGGGGAAGCGTCGGCTCTATAGAAAAAAGGGTTTAGTAGCAGTTTTTAATAAGCTGCCACTAAACCCATTAAAAAATGTTTAGCGGTGGTTTCAAAGACCGCTGCTAAAGGCTATTTATGTTGCAGTGTTATATAAAGAAGCCATGGGTAAAGAATAAGTTTCATAAAACTTTACAAATGTTAATCATTAACATTTACTTCATAAATAACCAATGGAAATAAAATGGGTTTCATATTTATTCACACATGGAAATAATTAATAATTCTATTAATAATCATAACATTATAAAATCTTGAAAAATTAATGGGTATTCAATGACATCTAGTAACTTTCTAGGTAAACACTACTAAATTAAGACAATAAAGCATATAATATTTAAACCATATAGATAAAAGGTATAGATCTAAGTCAATAATTTCCCTAAATTAATAGATATATGAAATCTAGGTGAACAACCTCCAATTAAATGAATCAAAAATAGGGTATTTATAAAGGAAGGACATTGGGTGAATTGTTTGGATCATAAATAGTGTTTGATTATGAAAGAAAAGGGAAGTGATGGATAATTCTTTCAAAATATAAGGACATTACATAAGTCATCAAATGAAATAAGGTGTATGGTTACATTTGAAAAACATTATAATGACTTCGTTTTGGACTTGTAAGACTTTGTAAATTTTCTTATAATATTTTCAAAGCTCGGTGCTGAGTCGATGAAGTATTTCGAGGCCCGAAGAGCCTCATTGTGGTGAATTTAAAAATATTAAAAATATTTTGTCATGAACATGGATTTTATCTTGAAATTTGGAACAACTCTTGAGTAGAGTCTTAGATCTAAATTCTAAGACCACGGTTGGGTTTAGAATGACATGTTTAACCTAGGAATGATATAAAGTTGTCTTCATTGGGAGATTCTATGGAGGTGAGTTGGTGGGGCATGAAGTGGTTAAATTATCAATTAAATGAGAATTTAATTAATAAAATTAACCTAATATACTCTTATAATGTTTGTGTTAAGAACTCAAGGAGGAATCTCTCCTCAACTCCTCATTTGGTTGATGGACAGACTGATGCTAAATCAATGCATTGAAGCACTGCTGATCTCTGTTGTTGGAACTGATCATCATCAAATTGAGGATAAGCATGATTAAGGCATTTTCCACTAAAAAATATTCTAAATTTCTCCCAATAGGTAGTAATATGTAAGTTTCGGTCCCAATCCATTCGTTATGCATTATTTTATGGTCATAGAGCCCTATTACAAATTCTAAAGATCCCTCCTAGGTTGATCTATATGTTTTGGGGAAAATTGGGGTGAATCGAGTGAATATTAGGGTAATTCATGACTTTAATTACCATATAAAAGGTGTGTAGTCCAGTGGAAACATTGTTTGTTCTTCTTATTTAGGGAAGAATATTATCTTTGGGGACTACATTCTTTGTACCAAAGTTACACACCATGTAGTGAGACCATGTCATGTGTCCAGAGGACATGGCTTGGGTAGCTGTGTGATCATACACAGACATGTATAATTACATGAACAAAGTACATTAACATGGGGGAAATACATGGGAATGGGAAAACCACATGTATAGGTGGCCATTTAACCTAAACACACCATGTATTATGGGATGCACGGTGCATGAGAGACATGGATGGTTGGGTCGTGTGGAAGGAGAACATGACCATGGGACGGGTGAGGTAGAACATGACATGTATGGGATGTACATGCTGTTCACTCCTACATAGCCATGAAAGTACATGTGAATGGGAGAAATTACTATGTGTATGGAAAATTCAACACACCATGTGGGCTCTAGTGCACACAGTGTACTTTCTTGGGGATCTTCTTGAGATCCTCTGCCTTGTCTATCTCCTTCTTTAGAACTTAGGTTCAGGATTAGGAATATCTTATCTCGAGTAGTTTTCCACATAGAACATGATGGTGGAATCCATTTTGGCCTATGATAGATGGTGTGGTATGGTTCAGGTACGATGTTGTACGAATGATGATTATCCTTGGGTAGTGATCGGGGTGGATCACTTGGTTGACATTAAGGTTAGTACCCTTCTCTTTCACTATAGGATAGGGGTCCCCTAAACTATTTAAACTAGTATAGTAGTTATCCCATGCTGTATTACGACATGGGTCCCCTACCTATGTCTTTATTATGATGCGAGGTATGATAAGCATGATGCTTATTTCAGTAGCACTTAGCCGATGTTGGAGATCGGTGTGGTCCTTAAAGAGAGGTTCTAGGACTGGTAGTCCCCTATTGCATTAGGGCGTGGGTTTACCTTACCTCTATGAGTTGGTAGAGACAGTACTCCCCACATCATGGGACTGGGTTTTATACCTTTGGGGTAGTTCTTATAGGGTTGTTACTCCCCTATCAGATTAGGGAGCGGGTTCCCCATATCATTTGTGTAGTTGGAGACAGTGTTACCCTATCATTTCAGGGTGTAATCCCTCTAAAATTGTTGTCCAGATAGAGTAGTTACTCCCCTGTTATACCAGGGTGTGGGTCCTCTATCTGTGGATTTTTAACTCCCTTTTTGTGTTAGGAAATGAGTCCTCTATACGTGAGGTATAGATAGAGTGGGTACTCCTATATCATGTTAGGGTGCGATTCCTTTATCATTTAAGTGAAAACTCCCCTATTGTTCCATTGTATGGGTCCTCCATATGTGTTGTGTTTCAGAAGAGTTAGTACTCCCTTATAGTACCTGTAAGTGTGTCCTCTAGACTAGGGTGGTACTCCCCTATCATGTCATGGTGTAGGTCCCCCATTGTAATCAAGCAGGTGGAGTGGTACTCCCATATTATACTAGAGTGTGGGTCCTCACCTTTGGAGTAGTACTCCCCCGTATTGGAGTAGGATTGGGGAGTAGATCCTAGATTAGAGTCAGGGATCCCTTAGATTTTGAGTATACTTAAGAGGAGAAGGGCCGTCCACTATTTATGTGAAATACCTGATTTGGAGTTAGTTCTCCCTAAATGTATTGAGGTGCAGGCCACTCCATAAAGGAGCGAAAAAGGATTAACGGTTTTGTTAGGAGCAAATACACCCTTGACTGTAGAGTAGTGGCAAGGTGAAGGCCCCTCCATTCTCTCTCACTAGAGATTATGCATAGGGTTAATAGTCTATAGTAGTTCTCCCTCAACTATGTGTAGTGGTAAGGGGAGGGCCTCTCTAATTGGGTTTTTATGACCATTCACAGGATCTAGGTTAGTGATGATAGGGCCTCTGGTGTTGGGCACTATAGTTGGACCCAAGGAGTTAGTCCCGATGGAGTATATATATTAGAAGATTATATATGGGATAAATGATCTCATGGAGTGTGTTATCCTAGTTTTTCATTACCATTAGATCCTCAATTAGAATCCTATCATTAGCTATGAGGTCGAAAACTCATGATACTTGGAGTCTGAGATGTGTATATCTCTATTATTTATGGGATTCCTTGTAGTGTTTTCATATATAGGGGTTAAAACCCCTTATGGATTGATATGACTAGTCATGTATAACTGAGGATGGTTTGAGATGGTTTTTTCTCTCTAAATTGGGTTCCCACTTGGCTTGGTCAAGTGGACTGTTTCCTTTTAGTTGCTTCCTTTTGTTTTGGGTTTTTGGGGAAGCTACTAAGTATTATTATACTGACCCCTACATGGGATTTTCTATCATGTTTTATGTCTTGTGAAAACCATAGGCTTTTCTATAATGTCCCAAGAGGACCAAAGATAGGTGGAGCTTAGAGGGTTAGACCAACCAAGGTATTTACATGAGCTGGGCCAAGGATCTTTCTGGTAGTTGCATTTGACAATAATACCCTCCTTTTCTGAAGGTCTGATGATTATATAGTTTTGGATGGAAATTTGTTTTGACCTTTTTAGTCTTTAAATACTTCTATTTTACTATTTTTTGGGATATTGGTATGCATTCATTTTAGTTTCTAGTTTTCTAGGTCTATGTACTATTGCATTGAGGTGTTTGTGGGTGCGTGTGTACAGATATTTTAGGAAAAGTACTCCCATCTGTGTGATATGTCTACTTATCTCTTGTCACTATCCCTTGGCCTATTGGATGCGGAATTCTGGAGTTGGGTCCTAGGCCCCATTGGGACAGTTCATGTTAGAGAGGTATCAAAGTAGGTTCTAATTTGGGACCATAGAGTCCTAAGCTTGGTTTGGGTTGCATAGTGACATTGTTAGGGTATTTCAAGTTTGATTCTTCGGACAAAGGTTCTAGTGTTGGTACAATATCCGACATATCCATTCACCAGGACTATGATAACACTTGATACATTAGGAAAATGGTTGAACCGAAATAACAGTACATCCATCATATAGGACCAGGTTTTGGTTTTCCCTTTTCCTTAATGAGTTAGATCCCCATATATACTAATTTACTACGGTGTGTCTTGATTAAATTTTTGGATTCCACTATGAAGATAGCTAGATAAGGTTTCGTGGTGGGATTCTGGTGAAAATCCTCCCCATGAAGAGGCTACAATGTAGGGAAATGGTTTTGAGGTGGTACCCCTGAGTGGTTCTCTAATTGATCCACCACTCATTGATTAGCTAGTTGTGACATAATTTTAGGACAAGGATGTGCATAGGATGCAAGTGCTACATGAGTTCCATCGGTAGTGACCTATAAGGTATCAGGGTGATCTATACCCCTATAAAGTTAATGAATGGATTAAGGCAGTCACACTTTTTTCTGCCTTGTGATGACACCTCCCGATCATATGGAGGTCCTAGTAGTGAGCCTTCTGTATGGTTCATCTAGGATATGGTGGAGTCTAGTTAAATAGTACCATGACATGTTAATTCTTACATGGGTGGGGTTCAAGAAACTATTCATGTAAGAGTTTTACCCACCCACTTTTATGTAATTTCATATCCCTAAGATTCTATATATTCGGAAGAGTAACATGACTATGATGGAGTACTCAGTGAGGTTTACATGTCGGTCATGTTACTTCTAGGATATACTTTGAGACCCATTCTATAGAGATTTGATCATTGAGAAATTCCTCCATAGATACATCTGAGCAGGTGTGTTCTTATGCCTTCCCTTTTATGTGGGGGTACTGAAGTGATATATTGTCATAGAGATCTTCCTAGAGGAGAGAAAGATAGATGTGGTCCGTAGTGGTGGTCCTGAGTCTTAATAATATATAGTAATTGGAAGATGGTAGATGAAAGGACCCTAATTTAGGAGTCATACCCATTCTTAAAATCATGATCGAGGACCTATATTATAGAGCCGTGTTGGGGATCAGGACATCGTAGGAGAGGCGGTGATACACTTGTGATGACAATAAAAATATTGATAGAGATTTTCTAGACCACCATGATGTTGAGAGGGAACTGGTTGACAAGATTAGTTGGAAGTGGAAGGGTTTGGATCAAGGAGTTCTGAAATATGAAAGACATAGTGAAGGAGCTAGGAGAGAGTAAGAGGTGGAAAACAGTTCAATGTGTTTCCACCACCAACCCCATGTGGTCCACAAAAGGCTCAAGGACCTAGAGGATGAAGGCGAGGACAGTTTCAAGTTGTAGAGGTATTTGGTCCAAAATATTCAATGTTTAATAGATATATAATCTATGTACTTTAAATTTTATTTAGTAGTACTTATTAGACATTATTGTGAGTATTATATTCTTTCCGCTTCTTGGTCGAGGTTTTTAGGGTGATGTGGGGTGTCAGTGTAACTTTTTATCGGTGTTGTTTGATGTAGATTTGAGTGTATGAGGAAAAGAGGTCTTCCCCTACACTAAGATGTGTTTTTGAGGTGCGATTAATACCATTAAGGCGAGTCACTTCCACCCAAAGTAGATAGTATCAAGGTGTGGTGGATGCGTCTCTCTGGATTGTGTGTTTTGGGCCGGGTGACGTGTTAATGGTTTTCCGATAAAGGACCTGGTAAGACCCAGTGTGAGAATTTGGGTAGCCCTCTATTGTTCGTTGGTTCCCTTGTGTGCTTGGATTCATCTTTATACATGAGACACTTGAGGAGTATATGGCATGGTTTGGTTTATATTTGGAATCATGTGGAAGAGGGAATCTTACCTCACCAAGACACGTTTTTGTGACATGATCAAAACTGTATGGGAGAGTTAGATTTTTCTAAAGAGGATAGTTTCAAGGTGTTGTGGATGAGTTCCTTAGACCATTGTGTTTAGGGAGAGTTTGTGTGATGGAGTGTTAGAGTATATTTTGTCCTTGTCAGTGGAGATGTTCTTCTTAACCCTTATGCTTGGTAGCCTTGGTAGAGGTATATCCTTTCTTAGAACCATTCTGTAGAGGAATAGTTATACCCTATGATGTTTTTGTATTTCGGATTGGTTTCCTATCATTCATACTTAGTGGGGATTCCACTAGTGGGTGTGGTGGTGTTTTTGGTTTGGAAAGATGTGTTACAACTAGATAATCATAGATTAAGGACCCGATAAACCCATTGTTTATACTTGGGAAAACCTATTTTTTCATTGGTAACCTCACATCCTCAGCATCAATAGTGAATGAAAGACACTTGATTAGGCTCTAGTGTAGTTTTTACATGGTTGGATGTGAACCATGGGGTTACGTTGGTGTCTACATTAGGTTCGTGAGGCGATGTACTGTTATACCCCATGACAGCAGATGAGTCATGGTGCTTGGTGATTTTACGCCTATAAAACCTAATAAGAATTGTGACGTTTATTACACTATGTTGAAATAGTTATATCTGGATGTGAGAGTGGTTTAAACTTGATGATTCCCCTGATTACATGCTTGTACATAGCCTGAGAACCCTTGGTGAGCTCACTGGAAAGTGAGTTCCAATTTAGATCTCTGTTTCTTTCCCTTATGAATAAGATTTCCATTTTCAAGGAAAAACATCCATAAGGTGGTGATAATGTAATGACCCAGTACTAGAATCATAATACTTTTGAATATTTCCAATTCCAGGTGCTGAGTCGGTGCTGGATTATGAGGCCCATAGAGCCTAAGTATGGTGATTTAAAAATATTAAATATATTTTTATCATGAGAATGTAGTATCTCTTGAAATGTGGAATAAATACTAAGTGGAGACTCAGATCAGAATTATAAGACAATGGTTGAATTTATAATTTCTTATTAATCCTAGGTGCAACATAAATATGTTTGCACCAGGATTTTGGTCGGAGGTGAGTTGGTAGGGCATTGAGTGGTTAATTAATAATTAAATGAGAATTTAATTAAATAAATAAATCTAATCTCCCCCAATCACATTGGTAAAAAAAAAATAAAATGAGGAAGTGCTACTAATCTGTTCATTCGGCCAATGGATGAATTGATTCTGACTCCAAGCAACGAAGCGCCACCGATCTTCGTTCCTGGTACTGATCATCAATAGATCAAGAAACAACACGATACATGAATTATTCTATATTTGAAACTTTTGTGTTTCACCCATAAGGTAGGAATATTTGATTTTGGGTCTCAATACCCTTAATATTTTTATTAAGGTTTTAGATCCATATTAAGAATTTTAGATATCCTTCCTAGGTCCATCAATATGTTTTGGGGAAAATCGACGGTGAATTGGGTCAATCTCAAGATAATTTCCAAATAGAATTACCATCTATATTGTGTGTAGTAAAATGGAAACATGATGTGTTCTTCTTATTTGGGGAATAATATGAATTTTGGGGACAATATTCCATATACCAATGTTACATCCTATGGCCAAAGGACATGGCATGGGTAGTCGTGTGATCGTATATTGTTGTGAAAAACTACATGGATAAAGTACACAGACATGGGGTTCCAGACTTGGGAATGGGAAAACCACATGTCCAGGAGGTCATTTAACTAGAACAAGATGTGTAGTATAAGATGCATGAGGTGTGAGGGACATGACTCGATGGGTTGCGTGGAAGGAGAACATGGCCATGGGATGGGTGAGGTGGAAAACATCATGTACGGGCTATACACACTGTGTACTCCTACATGTCCAAGCCAGGCTGTATGAATGGTATACATGGCCAGGTGCATGGGAGAGTCCACATATCATGTAGGCTATAGTGAACACTTTGAAAATTTTTAGGGATCTTCTTGAGATCCTTCGCATTGCATATCTTCTTCTAGGAACTCCGATTTAGGCTTGTGAATAGCCTATCCTAATCAGTTTTCTACAAAGAAAGTGATAGTGGACTCTGTTTTGGCCTATGATATATGGCGTGGTGAGTTTTGAGTATTATTTTGTAGAATTAGTTCGTAACCTTGGGTAGTGATAATGGTTGATCAATGGGTTTATGTTGAGTTCAGTACCATTCCCTTTCACATTAGGATGTGGGTCCCCTAGACTCTTTAAGCTGATCGAGTAGTTATCCTCTATTGTATCAGGGCATGGTCCCCTACCTGTGGAAGTTTTGAAAAGAGAGGTATGATAAGAATGAATATACTTTCAATAGTGTTTAGCCAATGCTGGAGATTAGTATAGTTCTTAAAGAGAGACTATGGGACTAGTACTCCACGGGGGAATTGGGGCATGAGTTTCCCTTACCTCTTGTCTTTGGTAGAGATGAGACTTCCCACGTTGTGGTAATGGGTTGTATACATTTTCCATAGTTATTACGAGGTTGTTACTCCTCTATCAGACTAGGGATTGGGTTTCTCATATCATTCATGAATATGGATTCAACGCTCCCCTATCAAGTCAGGGTGGGGGCCCTCCAAACTTGTTGGCTAGATAGATTAGTTACTTTCCTATTAGACCAGGGTGTGGGTCCTCCCTCTGTGGAGTTTTAAATCCACTATCGTGTCTAGGAACGGGTCCTCTAGAGGAGACATATATATAGAGTGGGTTCTCCCCTATCGTGTTAGGGTGTATGTCCTCTATCCTTTGAGTAGGAACTCCCATTTTGTTCTAGCGTGGATTCCCTCTAAACATGTTGGGTTCTGATAGAGTTAGTACTCCCCTATCGTACAAGGGAGCAGGTCCTCTAGCTTGGGGTCGATACTGCCCTATTATGTTACGGTGCGGGTACCCCATAGTAATCAAGCTAGTAGAGTGGTACTCCCCTATCATACCAGGGAGCGAGTCGTCACCTTTACAGTAGTACCCCCATCTTCGAGTATTAGATGGGAGTGGATTCTTTATTGGGGTTACTGATCCATTGGCAATTTAGTATATTGACTAGGAGTGGGACCCTAAACTAGTTATGTGTGATACCTGGTTATATGTTAGTGCTACCTTGAAGGATTTATGTGTGGTACACTACATACTGGATCAGTAGAGTTTCATAGTTTATTTAGGATCTAGTACTCCCTTGAATACATGGTAGTGGTGAGGTGTGGATCCCTCCATTCTCTAACATTAGAGAGGATAGATGGGGTGTATATTCTAGAGCAGTGCTCCCTCAAATGTGTGTAGTGGTGAGGGGAGGGCCTATTCACATGGGTTATTACGATCTTATATAGGGTGCATTTTAGCGATGATATGACCTCTAGTGCTGGGCACTATTGTTTGACCTAGTGATATTTTCGCAATGGAGTGTGTCTCTCAGATGGGTTCCATCATGGATTTTTGAGCTCATGGAGTGTGTTATCCTTGTTTTACATTACCATTAGAGCCTCAAGTAGAATCCTATTACTGTCTATGAGGCTGGAACCTTAGAGGACTTAGAGTTTGAGATGAGTATATATGGGTGATTTCTAGGAGTCCTTGTGGTGTTTTCACCTGTCTAGGTTAAAACCCCTTTGGGATTGAGATGACTAGTGATGTATAGTTAAGGATGGTCTAAGATAGAGTTGTTGTCTTGATTGGGTTCCCTCTGACTTGGTTGAGAAAACTGTTTCATTTCAGTTACTCCCCAATCTTTTGGGTTTTTGTAGAGCCTACTGAGTATTCTTATAATAACAACTAAACATGATTTTCCTGCACATTTTGTGTCTTTTAAAGACATTTTCATTTTGATAGAGTCCCCAGAGGACCCAAGGTAGGAAGAGATTAGTGTGCTAGACTGACCGAGGTGTTTATCGGAATTGGGCTGAGGATATTTTTGGCTATTTCATTTGACATCAATCCTCTCCTTCTGAGAAGGTTGTATAGTTTTATAGTTTTTTATGGGTGTGTGTTTTTTCCTTTTTATTCTTTCATTATTTATGCTATAATCTGGTATTGGATTATTGAATGCATGTATTTTAGTTTCTAGTTTTTATGCCTCTGCACTGTTTCATTGAGGTGTTTTTGGGTATGTGCAAATAGGTACATTCGGAAATGGCCTCACATATATGTGATATGCATACTTGGAACTAGTATCAAACCCCTAAACTATTTGAGGAAATCATGGAGAGTTGCGGCCCGAGCCTTTTCAGGTTGGGTCATGAAAAACATCATAAATCAAGTATAAGATATTTAAAAGTATAATAACATAGATGGAAATTTTTTAAAGGACTGTTAAAAAAATGGAAATATTAAATATCATCAATCTTTTGAAATTATTTTAAAATATATAATTTGTAAATCTTGGAGAAAAATATCATTTTTCTACTATTTGAAAATTATATCAAAAGTTTCAAATAAAATGAAAAAGGTGGTTGAAAGAGGTGTTTTCAGATTAAACATTAAAAGTGGTCCATTTTTACACATTCATAAAATGATGAAGTAACTTGTTCCTTTGAAAAGTTATTTTCAAAAAAGTGAATTGATTTTTTTAGAATATTTACCTTTTAAAAAGAAACTAAAATAAATGACTCCTTAGAAAAATAATAAATATTATAAAAATAAACGCGGGGTTGGAATTATTTCTAAAAATGTTTTTTTGAAAACCAACATCGTAAAAAGAGTTTTATGTTTTATTTTTTAGAAGGGTAATGAGATTTATTAAATTTTTTTAAAATAATATATATTACATTTCCAAAAAATAAAGGATAAAATTTATGTGAAGGAAAATATAGACATGAAACAAAGATCCAATTTAGATATAAATGTTAATTCTTGATAAAATTATACTTTTAGGTGAGAGAAAAATCAAGTTGGAAGCTTTAAATTAAAAGAAAAATATTCCATATCAAAATAAAATTGAAAAAAAATTAAATATAAGGGAATAACAATAATAAGATGATAATTGGGATATATATTCATCATGAAAAATAAAAAATTATGTATAAAAAAATCCCTCAAGGAATTCAATTTTGAGATAAAGAATATTTTGTGGCTTGGGTAAAAATTTAATCAAAGCCCCTTGAACGAGTTGGATTGTAATTAAACATAAAATAAAATGATTAAAACATAATTAATGATATTATATCTCAAATTGGAAGTATATACACCCCATAAATTAAATTACATGCATAATATTGAACATGACTCCAATAGAGAAATTTGAGATGAAAACCCTTACCTTGTTTCCCCGCTGATCCAAAGACACTCTAAGATCATGTATAACCAAAATAAATATCCTAATCACCTATTTGAGAAACAATTTCATACATATAACCTTTAATGAACTTTTTTATAATTATTCCCTATGTTTATAATTGTTATTTGTCACTTATTTTTGATATTGTGTGTGGGTAATCATGATTTTTTTGAAATTATTTTGTAAGAGCAATGTCAATATTAATTATTATTCTAAATTTACGATTTCAAATATCATTAATATAACTCTAAGGGATTATTTATAATTATTTATTAAGTTTAAATTTCCTTTCATGATTACTTTATTCTTTATCATATAATATGAAATCGACAATGAGCATTTATTTGTGATTTTTAACCTATGAAGGGTGTTTTCTTAAATAATGAGTTAAATATTGATTTATTATTTATAAAAAAATAATTATTTTCATATTTATATCATATTTTACGAGTAATTATCTTTTAATAATCATCCATGATATAATTTCATAGTATTGTTCTATTAGGTGGTCAAACCAACCCAAACATGTATATATCATGTTTAATAGATGCATATGAGATGATTAAGTTAATAGAATACTTATAAAAGAAGTTTAATGATATAATTTATTTTTTATTAGTGTGATATATCATTATTATAATTAATTAGGAGAATAATTTATGTATATTAATCAATTTCGTTGAATAAATAAATTTATTTCCTCTTAGTTTACTTGTTTAAGACAGTTGATTATTCACCATTCATATCATTAAAAGGATTATCATGTTTATGATGATATAAAATTATTAATATCATAAAAATTATATTTATCCTTTAAAAACTATTATAATTACTAATATACTAAGGAGGTGATGAAATTAAAAATTGAAATTGATCGTTCTATGGAGGTGATTGTCCACACAAACGCAAGGATGATGATTTCATTTTCTATAAAATGGGTAAAAGGAGGAAAATTGGTTTTCATTTTAGAATATAAAATATGTCATACATTTTATAATTATATATTAACTTCCATATCAATAATATACTTCTAATTTGGAGAAGTAAAATGAAATAAATTGCGCCGTGGAGGCGGTAGTCCGCACATCACACAAGTCATGTTTTTCTTTTTCTTAATTGAAACGGGGATGGATGTTAATGATTGTAACATCAGTGTAATAACATAACAGTATAATAAAGATATTTATTTTATCATTATAATTTTGTGTAAATAAATTTTATGAAGTAGAAAGGCACATAAACAAATAGAGAAAATAAAGGGAGGATATAACCTTATACCTCACTTCTTCAATTATATCCATGGAAAAAGGGGTTTAAGACCATGAGTGGTTGTATTTTAAGAATAAAAAACCATATTAAAGTGTATAAGAGTTTTTAAGAGAGGATTTAGAAGATTTTGGGATGAAATAATGGTATTTTTTATGAGGGTAAGTGAGGATAGGAGAGCTATTTTTATAAGTGAAAAAGAATGATTTTTTTTTGAAAATTCCCAAACGTTTTCAATAATTGAAAGTCTATCTCAAGGAATATGGCTACAAATTTAATAAATAATTAATATAATAAGTGATAATGTATATAAAGTATTAAAAACACATTCCAAAACATTTTTTAACCATGTTTGGGGTCTTTTAGTCTTATATTTTTACTTTTACAATTTTTTCTTTTATCATGGTAAAAAGGTTTTACCTTAGATAACTTATCTTTTATGACAAAAATTAAATGTACATTATTTAATAATTCTAACCCAAATATTAAAACTTTTAAATCCATTTTATTTGATATAATTTATAAAATTGATGAAAATTAATTTTAAAACTAAATGTATAATATATATTTTTTTAAAATATAAATTACTTTCTAGAATGTAAAATATGAATTTGTAATTTATAATAAAAAATTTTAAAATTATAAATTAACTTATAAAATATATATTTTGTTTTATAATAATATTTCCATTATATCCAATTCATACTCATATACTAATAATTTCATAAAATACATGTTATTTTTAAAAATAATTTTTTTAACCATTAACCTAAAAATAAATCATTTTAGAAAAATCCCAAAAACTCATATTATGATAATATTAGAACTATTAAACCAACAATAATTTCAAATTAAAATTTTAAAATTTATGAATTATATTTTTTAATAAAAATACAATATATTAAAAAGATATGATTTTATTAAAAATGACCTTTTTAAACTTCAAGTGTTTTTAATCTCATTTCTTGTGTATTTTTAAATAATTTAATATTAATATATTAGTTTATAAATCTTAATAAAAATATTATGATAAAAATTTAAATATAATCAATTTAATTTATTAAGATAAAATACAGTAAACCTTTATTAAATGGTTCTTCAAAAGGAACCTTTTTAAAATATTAATCCTACTGAATACTTATATATAATTATTTCAAATGATTATTATCCTTTTATCTAATAATTATTATATTATTCATTTATTTTTAATATCTTTTTGGTTCATTTTAGTTTTTTGTTTCATTATTTTAGTGTTTCGTGTGCCACAAGCTGTTGAAGATAATATTAATTTAAAGGATCCAAAATCCCTGGTCATTATAAGCGATTTATAGTTTATTCAAAGCAACATAGTCTTAAGTATATATTTTATCAGAGAAAACTGAACCTAATTCAAAGGTGTTGGATGAAGTTCCTATAAGACTTTGACTTTGAGATATTTTATACTCTAAGAGAACAAAATGTGGTTGTAGATTCCACGAGTAGGAAGTGTTGTTCTCATTTAGTGGAGGAGGAAACAAAGTAGTTTTCCTGATTACAGCTACCCCTGGTAGATGAGAGAGGTGTAGCTCATATCCAATCAAAGGTACTGACTATAACTCTTCTTCAGCATGCGAGAGAGGCTCATTTGGGAGAATTATATTTTGTTCGTCTACGTGATATCCTCAGATGATGCACCGAATGGATTTTTTGAAGCTAATTATCACATTGTACTCTTATGATGAAAGAATGTAGTATCATTTTTTTTACATGAGGAGGTTACAAGGGAGTTTTATATATCCCCCTTGGTGGTAAATCATGGGAAAATTAAGATTTACCAGGATCTTCAGGGGTTATTTTTGTGGGAATCCATGAGGGAAAGTGATTTAAAGTTTATTATTCGATGCCTCACCTATTAACATGTGAAGGTAAAGCATCAAGTTCTAGTATTCTTGAATCTGCCTATTAGGATCCCGAATTGGAAGTGGGTGTTGGGACTAAGTTGGATGGAGAAGGAAGTTAGAAGAGTTTTCTTTTCGAGAGTGCTTTTTTTTTGTGAAAGAAGATAAATCAATTCACTTTGTAGAGGACTTGAAAACCAGACAATTATTTAATGATTTGTATTTCCCAAATATCAAAAGTCTGGAGAACTTTTGTTACAATCCTTATGAAGTAAAGGGGGGGGGGGGATTTGATTCCAATCATATTCATTTTTTATTGGAATGAATGATTTTTCTGGAATATAGAGTAGGTGTAGTACTTTCCCATAACAATATGACGATGATAAATGTGTTTTATCAAAGACTATATATCACAGAAGATACGGTTTGTGATGAAAATAGTTGTTTGTTGAATCATCTAGACAATAGTGAAATAGAATTGGTGTTATTTCTGAAGAATATTTTAAGGTGGCACTTTTTATTCAGTGTTTGCCAAATTTTTGGGGATGAAAATATGGGGATAGGGAAATGTTCTTTTGGAAAAGGTCGTTGCATGAGAATTTGAATATGGCTTGGTATATTGTGCACAAGTGGAGTTCCAAGATCTTAATATCAAAATATAGCAATGGAAGGACCGATGTGAAATATTGGTTTTTGCGTTCAAGATTGAAGAGAGTTTGGAATGTTGTGCATAGGGCATGATTTAAGGTTAGAAAATTGAAAAATGGAAAAGGAATAAAGTTTACGAAATATTCAAGAAGTGCATGAAATATGAGTATGGCATGAAAGAGACTTACACACCCAATTCAATGTTAAAAGTGGTTTTTGGGGACACGTTAGGATCTTGCACGACACGTTAGGGTTTTTATATGCAGGGGTCAACAATGAAAATAAAAAATATGTGATCCCCTCTCATTTGAGAATTTTAAAACTTAGAGAAATCAAAATCTCTGAAGCATGGAATAATTTTAAGGAAATGGAGTTGCGTGAAAGAAATAGAGTTGTGTGTAAGAAGGAGATGTTGCATGCAAGAAGAGAGTTGCGTGGAAGATTGAAGTTGCACACAAGAGGTGTTTCACAACAAAAGTAAAATCTTACGTATGAGGCATAAAAGTTGCATGCATGAAACCTAATAGGGTGCATGAAATATTTGATTTCTGATAAAGGAGTATGTTGGATGCATGGTAGTTCTTACCAGCTTCTGGGTAAGAAAGATAAGAATTGTTATGAAAGATCAAACTTTGAAAGTTGATTAAGAAGCACTGAAACATTTTTATTCCCTATTTTTGCTAAGAGGGTGCACAAACACTTTAGGATTGTTTTACATGTGCTAAAGGAGTGTAAGGGTATATCCTACTCGTTGTATTCCACATAAAAAATTGAATTCTAGTGGATTGTGTGGTACTAGATTGTTTTCGTACCATACCAAGGACGTAGCTACTCTTGTTGAGTAGTGAACCTTGTAAATATTGTGTTCCTATGATTGTGTGTTTTATTGTGTTCAGAAGGAAAAGATATATATAAGAAGAGTCAATCTTTCTTTAAAAAAAGGAAACATAAAAGAAAGATATATATCACTGATTCACCCCCTCCTCCTCTTAGTGATACTTGGATCCCAACTGGGAAACTTCTGTGGGATGGTATATTGATGGATTTTATGATCAATATTCAATAGGAAATGAGAATCCATGATGATATATAGGTTATCATTTAACAACTTACCAATTTGGTTCACTTTTTTCCATGTCAGAGTAGAGTTTTATGAGGAGTTTTCGGGAGATTTTATGTGTGAGAGATTGTCAAGATTCAAGGGGTACCCTCAATGATTGTATTTAACTATGATAATTGGTTCTAATAATAGTTTTGGGGAGGTTAGAACGAGGACTTCAAGAATTAGTTATTAATGAGAACAATGTTCCACCCCAAACCATATGGAAAATAGAACAAACCATATAGGTTTTGGAGGAAATTACACGAGAATATATGTTCTACTTCAGTCATATCCTGGATGATCACTTACCAGTAGTGGATTTTGATTACAATAACAGATATCACTCAAATATTATTATGGTACTATTTGAATCCCGGTACTAGAGACCCTATAGGTCTCCCTTCTTATGGATGGAAATAGGTAAGTCTTCACTAATGGTGACAAAGATGGTGGAGGAAATGTTGAGGAATGTTTTAGCGATGTAGGTGTGAATGAGGTATACTAAGAGTAGAAAAATATCTTACATAGACCAATGATATAAGAATTTGGAGTTAGATAAAGTATACCATGTCTTCTTGAAGTTATCTCCATGATATGGTTTTTTAGGTTTGGTATAGGTAGCAAGCTATCAATGAGATACATAAAACCATTCCAAAATATATGAATTGTTGGAAAAGTTACTTCTTATATTTACCCCTATAGTTGAATTGAGTGCATGAATTCTTCCATGTTCCATAGTTGAAGAGATATGTTCATGGACCATTTCACGTTATTGATTGGTGTGAGTTAGATATTAAGGAAAGAGTCAAATTTTTGGAGTACTTGGTGGAAATCATGGATCAAAAAGAGTGGATAACTAATTGTTAATCTATTCCACTAGTATGAGTTCTTTAGAAGCATTATAACCTTCATGATAGCTCATGGGAGTAGGAGATCTAGATGTGGGCTGAGTACACTCAAATTTTTTTATAGGTTGTTCTTTTCAGAGAAAAAAACATGAAGGTGGTGAGAATATAATGACTTTAGAATTTTTAATTAGACCCTTTTAATTTTTATAAATATTATTATGGGTTTTATTTTAGAGTTATCATAGAGTTTTGGGAATTGAAGATCCCCGATATTGATATATTAAATATATTAAACCTACATGTGTGAATCATTTCAGAAATAACATATTTCCTCTTGAATGAGATCTTAAATGGGGAAACTGAGACCACCATTAAAACTAGAATTCTGGGTGAACCATAAGAATAATATAAAATCCATTTGTATTGAGTTCTATAACAGTTCTCCATCATGGGAATATTTAAATAAATTACATTTGAAAATAAATTAATTAGTTTGATAATTTTCTAAACCTAATTCATCACTATATTTAATTATATATATGTAAATTATCTAGGGTTAACTATATAACCCTATGAATTGAGAGAGATCCACCATTTGGAGAGTCTTATATGGGAAATTTAGGGGAATTCATAGATTGAAAAACAAAATTTACAAGGATCATGAATGACATCGATACAGATCTGTTCTACATCAATGATCAATCTTGATATTTAGTAGGAATTTTTTATTTTTGGATTATTTCACTATTATTATAAATTAAATAATGGATTTGGTATCTTCTTTGAATCCATCATTATTTCAAAATTTTCATGTCCATATTAATTTAATATTTTTCTTCAGCACTAATTTTATTCATTAGATTGGATTATTCATAACTTATTGATTTACACTATTATGATCGATGTCCAAGTTTACGATGGCCATTGATGATTATCAAATTTTTGTTTTTGGTTTCCTCTCATTGTTCTTCAGATATTCCTCATTGTCCTGTGATAGTCCGGTGATTCAACTACTAGTCCATTTTGAATCTTGATTGAACCATGAACCCATATTTGTTTGTGCAATTGTTGATAGAGGTGATAACTTGTGGGGATATTATTTGAGCATAATGGATAATATATGAAAATGAGATGACAAACCCATAAAAATGGAGTGCATAGGATGAGTATGTGAAGGTTTGGATTCATTCTCACTTTTGGAGATCATTAGCTAGAAATTAGAGATTTGAGATGTTTTCTATGAGACTAGTGAGTTGTATGATGTTTCATAAAATATTTATGTTGAAATTAGTAGAAATAAAATTATTAGGAAATAAGATTAATCTAGTTAGAAATTACCGATTGCATGTCATGTCTTTTAGAGAAACACATTCCATGTATCTTGGGTGTGCGATGAATAAGGTTTGGGGTCGAGGTAAATATCACACAGTGTCTCTGAGCCTACATACTCTGTGAACCTAGGCATCCAGCATGGTGTGTATAGGGAGTATATTCCCATGACCCCAGGTGGTCCCACACATCATGTTTCTCAAATAAAATTCCTTGTTTGTAAACATTTACATGCCATGTGGGATAACAAAACATGACCAGAACATTGAATTACACGTACACCCCAGTAATTCTAAAATGAAACATCCTATATTTATTTTGGAATGAACAATCTCTTATATATACTAATTTTGGTATTGTAATTGGACCCATGACCAGTACTTCATGAGTATAATTCAATATAGTATCTGATGGTGGCCTTTTTTTGACATTATAGATACATCACAAGGTGGTGTGAGCATGTTACTTATTTTAGCATTGTTGGTTAATACTAAAAATTGAGTGTGATATCAAAAGTGGTATCAAGGAAAATACCCCCTTAAGGAATGTATATTTAAGTGTATGGGTCCCTCACTTCCTTGTAATAGATAGGGTTGTTAACCCACTATACCCACAGGGGTCATGTGTAATACCCCCATGTAATTATGAGTTATAAAATTCACTAGGAATTTGAATTTTTGGATTTTCAAGTTGTTAAAGATCTTGAAGATACTTTATTGGGAATATTTAGAGGCCCATAGTATCTTAGAGTTATCAAGTGGGTGGTGGAGTGAAGTTAGGTGAACTTTTTGCAAGAATTTTTTGCAAGTGACCCACTACGGGGAGGACCACATCGTAGTTGACCTCATGGAAGAGTTTAAAATTATTAGCATAGAGGGTGTGATTATTAGGATAGAAATGAAGCATAAGGGGTTCATCTCTTAGAAAAAACTTGTGTAAAACACCATGGATGTGAATTTTTAGGTGATCGTGGTATCTCTTACTGAAATCCCAAAACGTCATAGTGCTCAAGGCTTGGGAATTTTGGTAGTTTTTTAGTTTAATTAGATAATGGGGTCTTGGGTGTAGTCTGTGTGAAATGTAAGGTAGGAGAGGGACCTACACCATGGTCCTTTGTGCATAGAGCACCTTAGGGGTCACCTGAACATACACCATGATGTAGTTCAATCTTTTTTGTCCTGAACCCATGTGAGTTTGAGGTGGTTTTTTATTTTTACCCTCATTGATTTTAGACACCCCTCCACCATCTTTTCTTCCTCCCTCATGTGATACTGACCTAAAATGGACTCCCCATCTTCCTCTTTCAACTTACCCTTGGATGTGGGATGTTTTAGTGTGGTTTTTTGTGACTCAAGGTGAGATATACCCTATTCTTATTCCTCTTGTTTCTCTATTGATTTAATTTGTCCATGTTAGATATTTGAGTTATTATTCAATTAAATCATGGTGAAATTGTCCTATTATGGTGGTGCTTTGGCATAGATTGGATAGAGTTTGTCCTAATATAATGATCTTATGTCATCATACACCATTTTTTCAAATGTATTCACCCCAATAAATATATTTTGGGTTTCAACTTAAATTGAATTTAATTTCTTATTGAATCGGTGTTTCACAGTAATTATTTTTTATGAAATGGTTTTAGGGGAATGTAATGGTTTATTGTATCATATTTGGTCACCGTTTCAGTGTAACAAGGTCACTGAGTGAGATTCGAATCCATAAATTAATTATATATTGTAAAATTGGTTTAATTGATTAATTATAAATTTTTATATATAATTATGGTATGTTTTAACTTGATATAGTGACGTCCAATGATGGTAGATATCCGAAGGGATGTTGGATGAGCTTGGATGATTGTCACTAAGCTACTTTAAAGGAAATAACTATAAGAATGAGGCAGGGGGCCTTGAAGTTATTTATCTATCTTGGTTGATTGGTGAATTTATATTCATATATCATCATTATTATAACTACATATAAATTTTAATAGTTTTGTGATTCTAAAATATATCGGTATAGACACACATCGACCTAATAGTCAAAATAGACCACATAGATTTGTAAATAGTTTTATAGAGGTGCCTTGGTCGAACAAGTTATGGTTTCCCTCATTATGGAATGTATAGAGTTTTTCCTTGGATTTTGAAGGTGAACTGAATTTCCTTTTTAAAAAATGATTTTAAAAATAGGATTTTATTGAAATGGAATTTAAAGGAAAAATGTGATGATTTATGAAATGAGTTTGAAATAGAATTTTAAAATAGAAATGTTTTTTAAGGAATGATTTATGAAATGAGTTTGAAATGAAATTTTAAAATAGATATGTTTTTTAAGGAATGATTTATGGGATTTTCACCAAGGTACTAGTGTGAGTAAATTGTTTTGTGATTCCATTTTAAAATGAATTTTAAAGTGTATTTTTTTCTCAATTTTCAAAGTAAATTTGAAAGGGATTAATTGTCTTGGATTTGGTACATTTGACATCGCGGGGGTGATACCCTATTTTCTAGAGATTTTGTTCTTGTAATGATTCTTGTTTCTGTTTTCCTATGGTTTTTGTGATGCATGAAGACTCGTGTTGTGTGTGTTTCCCTATGAGAACTCTTATTTTTCTATCAAAGTGATGAGTTAATCTATATTGTTATGATATACCCCTTAGAGTGAAAGGACATTTCTGATAAACCCCAATGATAGTCAAGAGAGGTTATGACCAATAAAATGGATTGGGAATGAGATATGGAAACATGATTGTGGAAACGAAGTTGGGTGTCTAAAATATGATATGACCTAGGGGAGTCATGGTGGGTGCATTGGTAGTGTGTTTACCCCAGAGAGGGTTCACCCGAGATATGGGCATAAGTGACTGTGAGTTCCACCCTAGGACCTGAATATGAAGAATGAGCCTATAATGGTTAATATAGTGATAGTTAGTATACTTTAGAGGCTAAAATATTCTATGTGAGGTGGGATATAGTAGATATCCAACCTAATCGAGTTACATTATGCGATATTATTTAGGTGTAATGAAATTTCAACCAAGATGTATTTCTATACATGGGGTACATTGGATGTTCTCCTTGGATCTAAACTCATGATTTCTACTATGTGAATGGTTTCATTGGCAAGGTATAGATACGCCCATGGATCTAAATGATGAATTCTTGATAGGGTATTCCATAGATCCTAGTGATGGATTCTGGATAGGAAAAGTCAATGAGTTTTTAAATGTATTTTTTTAGTATGGGAGAGGCACATCCCTAGTTATAGGTGATACATTTATGGATAGGTATGACCTGAATTTAGATAATGTGATTATTGGAAAGGGAGAGACACAACCTTTGATACTGGTGATGGATTCCTAGTAGGGTATGACCTAGATCCTTGTGATGGATTTATAGTTGGGTAAACCCTAATTCAAAAAGATTTTATGCTAGGTAGGGGAGAGACACACCATTGGTTCTGGGTGATGGATTATTGGAAGTAGATTTTATATATTTAGTTTGTGGATTCAAAAAGGGAACTCCCCTATGTTTCTAGATAATGTTTTTCCTTGCATGGTTTGGTTAAGCCCTAACTCTAAGAAATGGTAATGATTAACAAAGTTACTTTACATGATCAAAGACACTCTACGACTATCTAATTTAATTATGACATTAGTTATTCATTTTAGGGTAGGACATTGTCGCCCCAAGTTGGTGGAACATGTTCAGAGACATTTGGTATTGGCTATAGGATGTATGGTTGGGGTTTGAGGTGGTTTGTTAAATAGTTGACGACCTGATATTTATGTTTTATGTTATTTCATGTATTGTTTCTAGGTGGGTGTCTTTAATAGAAAAAAGTATTAATATATGTATTGAATACACATACACATGATTAAAAGAACAATTATTGTTGTTAAGGAATCATGAAATCTTACAGAGTCATTAGTCTCACCCCTACCCATGTACATGACATGGGTTTCAATGTACCTAGTTATTTTTCATGTTTTATATCATAGAATATGTATTTCATGGATCCTTCCTTATGATATAGTTCAATCAGGTTGAGGTGCCGAAGTTTTTAATAGGTTGGATCATGTGAGTTAGGACATAGTCCTGTATTATTTTAGTTATTGTTCAAAATGTAGTGCCTAGTCAACCCCTGGTTTATTTGATATATAATTCCATGTTTATATATTAGCTCTAATCCATTTCTTTGATTCATCACATAGATTTATTCATTTATATTCTAGACTATTAAGGGAATATTGAATCTTTATTTTATGTCTATAGGTTTTTAGGTTGTTTGTTATGTGAACAGGTCATGCTGAAATTATGATAGAATCATACATGAACCCTTAAGATTTATTTTATAGGTCATAGTCTCTCCATGACTATTTTAGGAATTCATCATAATTCAAAATCCTCTAAAATATAGGGAGGAATTCTTAAGTTCTAATAGTGTACCCACGCATGAAATATTTTGGAAGTCCAGGTCAGGGAATTACAAAGTTGTATCATAGCCTATTTTGGGATGGGAGATTGCTGCTTTATAATGGAGAATGTTTTTCAATACTTGGTAGGTAGGCCAAACGCATGCTCGGACAAGATTATTTCGGTTGAAACACAAGATTACATTGAATTCCAATGTTGTGTGTATGAAGTATATTATGAGTTAGTTGTTGGTTTAGATTGAGAATCCTAATATAGGATGGACGAGTTTTGGGATGAGTTTTAGGGATTAGATGGGAGCTAGTAGTTACACATCCATCATGATAGTGGCATGCTAAGGACATGATATATACACTTATAGGTGATATTTTTAGACATAGAATCATTTCATAATCCATTATTATTTAAAGAAACTTAAAATAAAATTGGTGTTTCTAGAATATATTATAAGGGGTGATTAGATTAATATGAAAACAGGAGTATTTTTTAATTGTTTATTTTTTATATTTTTTTTCTTCCATTGGGAAATGAATTTTGGGATTGTTGGTTTTTGAGAAAATCTAATTATAAAAAAGAAAAAAATCATGTGGTGGAATGATTTGTCTATAAAAGGTTTTAAAAGATGGGTTTATCAAAATGGATCACATATATAGTGATTTTAAAATAATATGGGATTTTAGTTCTAGGAGAAAATATGAAGAAAGTTTTTTGAAATTTAATTTCAAATGGTTTTTATAATTGAATTTTAAAATGAGTTTTGAAAGTGGGAAGGGTTTTTGGAAAAAGGAATGGATAAGCTGGGGTTTTTTAGATTTTGTTTTTGATAAAAACCCGTTGGATGTGAAAGGGGTTATTTAAAAACTTTACTAGTTTTTTGGAGTGTGTGAAGTGATTTGATTGGGGTTTATAAAATAAGAAATTGGTACTTATGTAAAATATGTTTTCTTGGATTTTGATGTGGTTTTTCCAGGAATTAACAGTGTACTTAAATTCTATGCTTGGATAGTGGGAATGTTTTATTAGGAAATTTCTAAGAGAGGTTATAGGGTTTAGACCTAATTAGGATATATTATTGGTAAAATATGACCAATTACAATGTAGATCAGGTTGGATAGTTATCAGGGATCAATCTAGAGTTATCGAGGTGGTTGGTTCATGTTTTCAATGGATTAACCATGTTTTTTTGATAATCATGTGTGTTGATGTCGTGGGGTTTATGTTCAATTTTGGGATTGAGTAACTAGATATATGTGTTGGTGGGTTCTGGGATTGTACTCCTTGATGTGTGCTTTTATGTTTTCCTGAGATGCGCTTTTTCATTTTGTTTTCAATGGGATTTTACTATGGTATTGAGAACCATTAGTTTGAGTAGACTATGGGTATTAGATTCCTATTTCTAGAAGAACCATAATTTTTAGGGAAGATAAGTATCAATGATTGAATGTTTTGATATTTATGAGTGTGATTAGGTTCCAACTTGGAACTTGGTGAAAAATATTTTAATATTAATCCTTGAGTATGAGTGGGGTGATCATGATCAATTGTTATTCTTGGTAATGGATGTGGAGAGTGGGGATCAATGTTTTAGTTTTGTGAAGAAATAATAAGGATAATACAATGATGGGGAGAATTGTATTGGTGGTAAGTATAAAACCCTCATGTCAAAAGGGTCATTGGTACAATGAAATCGGTCGGTGGATAGTTGTGATGACAATGTGATGATGGTGAATTAATGGACCCGGTTTTGGGAATTCAATTGTTGTGGTGAATTGTTTATGTGTGTTGGAAATAGACTCGGGATGGTTGTAGGATGATATGAAAGAGAGTTATATTAGTGCAACGTTGGTGATCGTAGGTACATCCTAATGTTTTTATGGGTTGGTTGAGGATCCAACCATGGTAATTACATAGGTAGTAAAGTTCAGGTCTCAACGTGGGTATTAAAATGGATTAATGATTCCTTCTGGTGTAAATACTATTTGGTTAGATGATGCGGAGATGAATCAAAAAGCAAGGTTAAGAGTTTTTAGGAAAATTGGGTTAGAGGTGGAATAACTGGTGTTTACATTTAAATAATTGAAAATGTGGAAGCCACATCGAGAGTATCGTTTGGGATGAAGTTGAGGTGGTTTAATGATCAAACTATGATTTTTTGAGGAAATTCGGTGTATATAGGTGTATAGGTTAGATTTTCACAATGTATGTTCATTCAATATTCAAAAAATTATTATCCTCATGATTTATAAATATCACTGGGAATTTGAATTTTTATATTTTTAAGTGGTTGAATGTCTTGAAGAGATATTTTTTGATGCACTTAGGGGCCTAAAGAAAGTTTTGGAAGATTTGAAGGATAGTGGGGTGAATCCATATGATCCTATAATAAGAATTCACTGTAGGTGCACCACCACAGGGAGGACCACATTGTAGTAGAGGTTAAAATTACTAGTGTGAAGAGTTTGGTTCCGGTTCTAGGCATGGTGGTTGAGGGGGACACCAATCATAAATGAATAGGGTGAAATTCCTTAGATGGTCCTTTTGTGATGACTATGGTATCACCTAGGGAAATAAAAACACATTGTAGCACCTAAGGATTGGGTTTTTTGGTGTCCATTTTAGATTTCTTGGATCTTTTTGTTCTTGGGTGTAGCCTGTGTAAAATTATTTATAGGAGAGGGGATTGTTCCATGGTACTTGACATGTTGGGATCCTCAAGGGTCACTTGGGTGTGCACCATAATGTAGTTCATGTTGTTGTTTCCTATCTAAGTGTGATTTCAATGTGTTTTTACATTTTTACATCATCGATATTAATCACCCATCCACCCACTTTTCTTTCTCCCTTGTTCATGACTGAACAAATATGAACTTCCCCTCTTCCTATTTTGATCCGCCTTGTACATGGGATGTTTAGGTGATATTTATTTTGTGATTCAATGTTATATCTCCCATATTCTCACTCAGTTTTACTTACACATGTTTCTTTCCTAATTTTGATTGACCTAGTTAGAGATTTAAATGAAAATTACACCAAATAATAGTGGAATCACCTTGTTATGGTGAGTATTTGGCATGGATTGGATAGAGGATGTCCCAGGATGATGACTATACACCGCCTCACACCATTTTTTGAACGTTAAATCATCCAAAGAATTTATTTATTATTTCATCTTAAATTGAATGAAATTTCATATTTAATGAGTGTTTCACAATAGGATTTTTTCAATAAATGGTTTCAGGGCAAATAAATATGTATTTGGAAATTATTCATTCACCATTTTTATGTAACAAGGTCATCGAGTGAGATTTTAGTCATTATGCCTAGCTGAATTAATTTTTAAAATAATTATATATTGTAAAAATGAGTTAAAATAATTAATTATAAATTAATATAATTAATAATGTGATTTTTTTACTCTATATAGTGCCACATTATGATAGGAGATGGATGGATGATGTTTGGATGAGATTGGGTAATAGTCAGTAATATGCTTTAAAGATAATAACTCCATGAATGAGGTTGGGGGCCTTGAATTTATTTGAGTCATTTGGTTAATTATTGACTTTATATTCATGCAACTTTATTATTATATATTTATGTATATTTTATGAATTGTTTGATACTTACATAAAGTGGTATGGAATTTCATCAGCCAAATAGTCTACATGGACTACATAGCTTACTAAATGGTTCGATAGTTGTGATTTGGTCAAGCGAGTGTTGGTGAAACTCTTTTGTATTGTTTGGAAGCATGAGTTGGATTTTTAAGGTGAAATGGATTTAATTTTTAAAATATTTTTTTTAAAATTGTATGTTATTGAAATGGAATTTAAAGGAAGAAAGTGATGATAAGAGAAATGATTTTGAAATAGTATTTCAAAATGGAAATGGATTTCTAAGGAATGTTTTATGGGATTTTTGGAAAGGGACTGGTATGAGTGAAGTGGCATGTAATTTCTTTTTAAAATGGATTGTAAAGTGGATTTTGGATTGGTTTTAAAAGGAATGGTGGAAGGTATTTATTGACCAAGTTTTTTTATTTTACCTCATGATGGTGATGCCCTATTTTTTAGATCTTATGTTCCTTTCATGCTTCTTTTTGTGTTTTCATATGGTTTGTGTGATTCTTGATGATGTGTATTATGTGTGTAGCCCTATGAGAACTATTATTTCGGTATAAAAGTGGAAAATTAATCTATATTTTTATGAAAGACCCCTTAGAGGGTAGGTATGAGTCTAAAGGATCCCAATAATAGATGATAGACATTATGAATAGAATAATGAGCTAGGACTGAGAGATGAAAATGTGATCAATAAACCCAAGTAGGGTTTTATGAATATTGTTTGACTTAAGGGACTCATGGTGTGTACCTTAGTATTGTGTTGAACCAAGAGAAGGTTCATGAGAAATATGGGTATATTCCATTATAGGTGACACCTTTGGTCCTGAATATGATGTGTGAGCTTGTCATGGTTGAGATGGTGAAAATTTTTACACTTAAGAGGCTGGCCTCTACTATGTATGATGAGTTCAATTAGACAAACAACTTGATCATGATACATTATGAGTGAAGATTTGGGTGGGACAAAATTCCCACTGAGAAGTTATTATATACATTGTATGGTTGGTATGTTCTCATTGGATATAAATTTTTACAAACACTATGTGATTGGTTTTATTTCTAAAGGAGAGACACACCCTAGCTCGAGGTGATGGATTCATAGTAGTTCACTCCCATGCTCTAGGTGATGGATTCTTAGTAGGGAAACCCCTTGAGTTTCTAGATTTATATTTCCTAAGAGGGGAGAGGTGTACCCTAGGATATAGGTGATGGATTTATGATAGGGTACACCCAATCTCTAGATGATGTGATGCATGGTATGAGATAGGCACACCCATGGATTCATGTGATGGATTCCTAGTAGGGTATGCATTGGCTCTAGGTGATGGATTTTTAGAAGTTTATTCCCTAAATATGGATTGATGTGATTCATGGCATGGGATAGACACACCCCTAGTTCATGGTGATGGATTCTATGTAGGGTATGACCTAGATCCAGGTGTTTAATTCATGGTAGGTCACTCCTCTGAGTTATCATATGAGGTTATTCCTAGATGAGTGTGGTTACACCCTAGATCTAAGAGATGGTACTAGTTGACACAATTATATGACGTTCTCAGAGACACTTCCAGACATAAACTAACTCATGGGTACCATACACTAGGAACCTGATCTGGTGCACGATATACCTGAGGTGATTTCCTGATTACGTCAGGCTTGTGATAACAACAAAGGGAATCAAATATAAGAATGTGTAAATGGTTTCACCCAAAAAAGTAATTAAATGAGAAGTGTAACTTCACAAAAAATATATCATAACCCGTTTTTAAATTTTACATCCATTCCAAAAATCAAATAATAAATTCTAAATAAAAATTAAACAGGGACACAAAACAAAACAAATACAAAGAAAATAAATTCCCTCAACTCACCTCTAATTCCCTCCATAGAATCAACCCCTTATATCCCCCAAAATCAACCTATAATTCACCACCAATTAAAAAAATGAATGTAGTAATAGACTTTTTGAATATGAAACAAGGTAAACTAAATAAAAAAACAACCAATATACTGAAATGAAACTTTTCTAATCAACATCCAACCTCAAGAAAAACTTTCTCTATGAGGAATGAGAATGGGACTAGAACATGATATTTTAATAAGAATGAGACAAAGATACCATTATGAAATATAAATAAATAACACCCTAATCACAATCTTAAAATAAATGATCCATGTCATGTTTGTTTAAAATAAAATTATGAAAATATATTTCTCTTCATTTTTATTTAAAATTCTATCATAAGTCTTTATCCTTCAAAATATTATTTTCAAAACATGAAGGGTGATGAATTTCAAATTAAAAAATACATTCAAGAATATTAATATAAATAAACACATTAGTTAAAAAAACATTAATAATTAAAGAAGTTACATAATTTATTTACATGAATAAAAAGAAAATAAGTAACAAAAGATAAAAAAATAAAGCACCATGGGTAGCCCTAGGATACTAAAGTAAGTCCTTATCCTAGGATCATCATATTCTCAATGATCAAACCACACATAACTATTTCCATTCATGATCCGCGGGGGAGGGTGAAACCAAAGTACCAACGATAACCGATCCATATTATCATATTTTTTAGTTAGTCTTGTATCATGTTCCAATGTTTAGGTAGGAAAGAACTTTTCCAAGTGTACATGTCTTAGTCATCCAACATTGGTACCATGGGTTCCCATGCAATAATAATTTTTCAAAAAATTTAATTTCATCCTCTAAAACATTTCATAAGTATAAAATTCTATATTCCATCCATTCTAAATTTAATATACCAAGAAAACCCATTTGAAGAAATTCCAATCAAGACTTGGAGATCTATTTTATAAATTAATTTAATAACTTGTTTGAAATATATTTTGAATATCCAAGTATAATTCCCATTTTTTCCTTTAATGTTATCCCCATACACACATACACACACATATGTGTCTTGTATTGGAAAAATTTACTTATTCACATGGGAATTTGTTTATATATATATGTATGTATGTATGTATCTATGAATGTATGTATTTATATATGTATGTATTTATGTATGCATGTATGCACACACACACACACACACAAACACACACACATATATATATATATCTCTCTCTCTGTGTGTGTGTCTATAAGCACTTATAAATCCATAAAACGACCTTTTAAAATTATATAATTAATTTATAAGGTCCATTTCGAATTTTCCTAGAACATGGTGTTTGAAGTTAATTAAAAGAGGATTTTCAACATTTTTGATTTGAGAAAAATCCTTTGTATTGAAGTGGAAATTAGGTGAAATTTTATTTAAGATTCAAATACTCCTTAAAAAAATTTATTACTACTATAAAATATCCAAAACACTACTGTAAACAAAATCAATTATAATTCTTGATTTTAAAGAAAAATCAAAGGGGCAACCTAACTTAAATAGATAGAAACTCATATTCTTTGATGAATGTAACTACAATAGGTTTCAAATAAATATTTAGAAGTGCTAGAAACTATAAAACACAACTCGGAGGCACCAACCATTCTATATAGGGTTCTAAATAGAGAAAAAATACAAGGGGTAGATGAGTGAACCAGAATAAATGAGGGAGAAAGACAAAATAAAAGAGAAAGGAAGCAAAACCTTGAAGAACTAGATTTGAATCACAAAGAACCATGGGAAATTTCAATGGAGGGAAAGTGTAGAAGGGGGTAGAGGCATACTTGGATCCCTTTAGATATTGTATAAACTTGAGGGAGGAGGTGTGGGTTAAGTAACGTTTATGTGGGGAGGGTAGAATAGGTATTTTAAAAAATAATTTTTTTAATAAGCTGAGAACTATGAATGGTTCAACCACTTGGTTTGGCAAACCATGCACCAACAATGCACCCCATACTGAAGGGTTTGGGCACTCTAATGGGTAGGATACATGGTTGGACTAATTACTCAATAACCATTTGTTTTTTCTCTATAAATATTTAGAGTCTAGTATCATGCTTTCCACATGGTTAGTACTAACAATATGATAAATGTGATATATGAACTACATATATAAAATTTAAAATTTCAAGGGTAATTAGACTTGGAAGGAGATAAAAACCAATAATTATAAAAAACTAATAATGTAAATACATGGTCATTGTTTGACAATTATCTCCACCATAATGATTTCTACCATTATAAATCCTTGGATAAAATGGATGACTTAATGAGAAACAAACCCAACTCCCATAATAAGGACATAATCTAAGAAAATTGAAGACAAATTTAAATGAATACCATTGACTGAAGACATCATCATCAATACCAAAATTGGATAAAACAATATTTTACAATTCCCTCATCATTGAAAATTATAATGGATCCCAAGAAAAATCAATAAGGAGTTGGAATAAAAGAAAGGAACATTAAAGAAGGGAAAAGACAGATTCTACAATGCATAACCTCAAAATCCAAGGATAACCTATTCTCAAAAGGGGGATGATGTAAGGAAACAAATAAAACTCATTGACCATTCCTAAAGAGACATAACAAAAATTATCCCTCTTCCAAAAGGTGGGAGTTGTGGGGAATGAACCAAAAAATGAGTCCCCAACTAAACACCATAGTTCCCTTATAAAAAAAAGGTACACACATGGTTAATGAAGAGTAGAAACCTATATAAGGATCAACTATGGTGGTTTACCCACCTTATTAGAATTACACGGACTCATCAAAAATCTATACAAGGTGGATAATTATTATAAGAATAAAGAAAGGTCAAGATCATAAAAAAGAATAATAAAACCCAACTAGAAAAGATAAGTCTCACAACTAACATCATTAGGGGAGGAGAGTTAGTAAGGGATAAAATAAAATTTAGAAATACCATAATAATAAACTACCTCAAAAAGAATAAAAACATTCACCAAATACTAAGGGATCAGGAATAACCACATTGAAAAAAGACAACCAAGGAAAGATAGATAAGAGAAGACAAGACATACCATGAATTCCAAAAACAAGATATGATCATATAAGAAACAAAATTATATAATTAAAACAAAGGAGTGAGAGTAATAATCTTGTGGAATCACATATAAAACACCAAAACATTATTAAATATAACCAAACAAATATGATACCAGACATGAGATAACCTATGTTGGGGTAACACTCATCCAGATCACCCAATAAATCCCCCACAACTTCTAATTCTTAGATCATTAATGTAAGATCCATCAATAAGGCTATCATTCATATAGGATAAAAATTGAAAAATGCTTACTAAATCTTGAATATCTCTAATATGACCAATTATTTCATTAATAAATCCCCAAGAAGAACCTAAATAATCACACTGACCAATTATCCAAAATTCATGAACACCACCATTACAAAATAGTTACACCAATAAAACAAAAGGAAGACACCATATATGGAAGAATATCACCCATTTCATGTCGAACTTTATGGGAGGATAATTTAGAGAAACACAATATGTTTTCCTAAACCAATATATATCTCAGAATTAAATTCAAATAGATTCAAATTAATCCATGGGACATGCTCAAAATATAACTCACAAACTTAAAACACTTTTAAAAATTCTCTTTTTTCATTCAAAACCACCAATATAGGGACCCTAAATTTCTTGCATGACTATTACATCATTTTAAAGATAAAAAACACAATATCATTACAAATACAAGATAGAAAGGTTTAGTATCTTGGGAAAATTAGAATTATACATAACTTTTACATAATAAAACATAAACATTATTTAATTCCTTCCTCTCTACCTTCTTAGTGGCCCTTACGCTCTCCTTTGTACATGTAATCACATGAGGATATGCATCAATGAAAGGGGTGAGCTAAAATCTATGTAATAGGATGAATAAGGGACAAAAATCAATATAACATGAGCGAAAATAATAATCATATCAGAACATAATAATAATTTCATCATAAAAATCATGAAGGTAACATGTTATATTGGCATGAAACGTGGTAGTGCATAAAAGAACATCATGTCTTAGTGGAAAAATACCACACATATTTGTGGAAAAAGATGGAATAATGTTCCTAAATAACATATGTTCATAATAATAACACCATATTTTGAAAACATATAGCACCATGTTCATTAATAATACACATTATCTCATGAGATACATCACATTACCCAATGTGTTTGAGGGATATATAACTATGGACCCACACATCACATCATAACATTTACATAATCATGCATGTCACATAGAATATATTAAAATCATAATCATGTAATAAACCATGTAATAGAATGGGTTTTATAAGGATTTAATAATTCATAAATTCATGGATGAATTTTGGGTTGAAAACTGGAAAAATATTTTGTATAAGAATCGTCTTTCTTGAGAAAAGAGGAAACAACTCACAAGGAGTCAAAGATGTTTTTTGTAAAGAAGAGTTATTTTGGAAAATATTTATATTTTCCATACAACCAAGTCCAAAAAATTTATATCCTTGAAATAAAATGGAATAATAATTAAATTATATTTAAGTAACATTTCATGAATATTCATACCAAAGTCATGAAAGAGGGATAATCCAAGAAAAGGGGTTGGGTTTGAGAACCCCCTTACCTTAATTACCACCTTATTTCATCATGTTTATGCCTAATGAATAGTAAACATGGATATATTGAAATAATGATACCCAAATGTATTATAGTAATTTGTACAAGTATTTATCAAATAAAATAATATTAATATATTTATTAATTTTTGTTGATGAAATTGAAGTGTTTTGATATCATGTGTTTCTTAAAAATTTCCCATTTCAGTTTGATTTCTCTATTTTCTAAATGTAATTTATATATTATTATAATAATACTATATTCATATAATGTATGTAATTAAATTTTTATATATTATATATCTTTTATAATATCCATCCATTATGATGGTTATATGTGTTGACCTGCAATGTCCCATTAGGTGGTTAACCAACCTTTGAAGAGACATTGTTGAGAGAGTGGGAATGATAAGTTTAAAATTTATATATATATAGTTGTATGACACTTACATTAGGTTAAAATAATTAATATAATATTAAATTACTTACTAATTAATTATTTCAAGGGTTGGTTGTGAAAGTGTCTGTGGAAAAAGAAAAAGAAGAGGAAGAAGAAATAAAAAAAGAGAGGAGTGGATTGGAACATACTTAATCCTTGATGTATCTTTTCTTGTACGACATTATAGAGCCTTATTTATTTGATTTATATTGCTCTAGAATATACATTAGTAGTATAAGGGGATTTATTATGAGGATTTGGGTAGGTCTCAATATTTTTAATGGGTGGGAGGATTGGTTTTCCGAAGGATGGGAGAGGGGTTATTTATACATGAGGAGAGAGGTATTTTTAGAATACAATAATGAATAAAATACTATATCAAAGGTCAGACTTGTAATAGAGAATTTTATAAATTATATATAATATTTTAATATAAAATAATGGGTTTATGACTTTAAATACCATTAATAATTCAAGTTAATTAGTTTATCAAAAATGAATGTGGAAATAAAGAAAATTTATTATTTTAAGGAATCACTTTGGAATTTAGGTTTTGAAAACTTATTTTTATGTTTCAAAATTAATTTTATTGTAATTTAATGACTCATTTATGAAATAAAATATATCATGACCAAAAATCGTGTTCTAGAAAATATCATTTCACCATTACATCATGAATTATGTAATTTTAGATAAACCGGCCATTTGAAAAACAATATTTTTACTATTTACCATTAATTGATGTATTTCAAACAATTACGAAAAAATCACCACTGGATAATTTCTATAAGGCCCCAGCCTTAAACCTTACTTAATCTTGAGTTATTACAAGATTACACGTTGAGGATCTTTTCGGGTTTAGAGTTTTAGAGAATTAGATCATAAAACTTGCATTACATTCCACATATAAACAAAGTGGTTACATAAATATAGTATTCTTCATTCCCATCAATGGAACAGATTTAAAATAAAATATGGATTATTTCTTGACACATCCTTGACTCTATCATCTTATCATGTACCTTTCCCTTGACCTGTGAAAAACATTTCAAAAACTTGGGATGAGCATAAAAACTCAGTATGGGTTATAAAAAAAAAACATGGAATGGAAACATGAGTTCATATATAAATAAGAATGAAATCATACTTCACCCATAAAACATAGGCACTTTAACATACCTCATAAAATCATGAATAAATCATAGAAATCATAATATGTAAAGGTAACTTGAGGCATTCATAACATTCTTACGTAGGGGGTAACCCTCTTGGTTACGTTTGGAATACCCATCACAGTATATTCCCTAAAATCTCTTCGGAGAAACCTTAACGTTTCACTCCTTCGCGTTACCCAATGCATTGGAGAGCTATAACGGGCTCACCCGCCCTTAGTTTATCACGGAACCACCCGTCTTCATAATAATGCCCAAGAACCATAACATAATCATATCACATAAAACATGCATAAAGGAAACATAACATTTCCACATTTCAATCACGAGATATCAATACAACACATTGATATAATAAAAACATTATGAAAACCATTTTCAATACCAAAGTAAAACATGGTATTTATTTTTCTTTTAAAAAAAAGGTATGGCTTGTAGAGGAAGCCAAAACTCAAATAACGGTTACGACGGCGGAGAAGTCGTTGTCGCCGCATACGTACGACAAAAACATTCCCTTTTGTCGTTTAGTAAACGCTTCGTATAAAAAAGATTCCTTTTGAGTAAACGTAAAAGTCAAAGGGGTTTATAGACCGTATAAAAGAAAGTTGTGTATAAAATAAAATATGCCTCAATGAAAGGAGATTGAGACGAAGTCCCATACAATGATCATTTTTAAAATAAAATATATACATTATGTGTATTCACTATAAGTACACATAAATAAAGTACAAATACAAGATACGACATAATAATATAATGACATAATTTGAAAGTAGGATATTAACCCAAAGAATGGAAATTGGGTTAAGAAGTTCCCATACCTCGTATCTGACTTGACCCGACCGTTCTTTAAACTCCTGAATAATAAACTTTAGTTAATCTCTACTTGATTATGAATCTTTTCCAAGTTCATTATTTCTTTTATACCATGTTATGAACATCATGAAATCATTTAAGTTAATAATGTTCATTTTGTCGGTATTTGGTTCTTAAGTCAAAAATAGACTTCTTACACTTACATGTTGTTAATTTGGTCAATGTTTCATTATATCCAGAATGGTATTCATGATGTAGATATCATATATTTCATATATATCCAGTACATACATGTATTTAAAATATTACATAATCATTTAGAGGTAAGAAATGAAATGCACCGTTCATGGAGACGGTAAGCCGTACGTACGCATGAACGCTACTTTCATTTCTTTGTCATATTAACGGAATTAAAACTAAATGAGACTTATGTATATTTTAATTCCAGAATTATATTCATCATTTAGATATATCATTAATTTTATATATCCATTATATACATGTACTTTTAATAGTACATTACATTTGGGGATAAGAAATGAAATGCACCGTTCATGGAGACGGTAGTCCGTACGTACGCATGAACGCTACTTTCATTTCTATCTCATACTTTAATGGAAATAAATGATAATGATATATATAGGTATATTATAATTCCAGTATAACATCATATATAATAACTTTAAATCCATCCTTTACACGTCCCACATATGGCATTAACGAATCACATCACTTTGAGGGGGCGGTAGTCCGCACTTCCTTAAGTGAAGATATCGCGTATACCCATAATGGAAGCCATAAAGGTAAGACACAAATGAAAAATACAGAAGCATAAGTAAAACATAAACATATTACATATCATATATAAAAATAGTGACATCATAATGGCCACCTTTGAAGGTGTTAAATGAGTATTGAACAATCATCGTTTCGGGAGGCATAATTTCGCCATCCACGGAAAACGTATGTTCTTTAACCATTTGATGTAGTTGTGTGAGAGTGTAGTTCAAATAACTCTTATAACAACATCCTAGTATATTGAAGATACTGGTGTTGTTACAAAAGAAGTAAATAAAAAGAGTTTAGGGGGTTGGAGAAGCAAAATAAAACAAATGAGCATGAGAGGATGAATTACCTTAAAAAGTGTAACTCCTTTTGATTTGAGCCTAAAGGCTTCCTTTGAAAGGATTCTGCCCAAGGGGAATCCTCTAGGATGAGGAGAGGGATGTGGAGAGAGCAAATGGGCAGGGGTTGGCCGAGCCAAAGGCTTGAGAGGTGTGTGAAATGAGGTAGAGGTGGGGGCCTTTTATAAGGGGAGAGGAGGGGCACTTTTGGAAAGTAAAGAAACATTACATTATTTGAAAATGTGTTTCGGTTTTAAAAGGTCCCACATTGATGGAATTCGTGGATAAGGTGATAAGGCATCGAAATCCACTCATCCAATTGGTTTTGGCCATGTGTAGTTCATAGAGTTTATATTATCTTTCCATTTTATTTAAATCGTCAAATAATGATGTCATCGCTGCATCATTATTATGTCATAAATAATTAAATTTATTTAATGTCTAAAAATTATAAAAAAAATACTATGATATAGGAAATCTTTTTAGCTTTCCAATGACTATTTATAATCAAAATTTGGACTTGTATAACCCCACTTAAAAATTGTTTTCGTAAAACATATTATGTTTGTGTCATTTTCCCTTTAACATTAAATAAAAAGTATTTTATGTTATTTCCCAACAAAAGTGGATACATGGGGTCCCCAAGTTAGGCCATGACTTGTCTTGGTCGGCCATGACACAACCAATGAGGTTGGGACATGTGTCTAGGTCATTTTATATTATTAAAGCATTATTTATACATTAAACTACCCTAATTACCACTAATCGCGATTAAAAACTTAATAAGTTACTATTCACCAAAAAATTATTATAATCTCATTGAACCACATTTTACTTCTTAATGACAACCATGTATGTCGGATTTTCAAAATTCAATACACATTAGTGGTAAACTTTCATTTAACTGAAAAATCAGTTTGCTTGATTACCACTTAGTGGTTTCACTATTCATCAAAAATTGAAGTTTTTCAGAAAATTACCAAAAATTCACCCTAAGCTATATTTGATATTCCGAATTCAAAAATGAAGTCTATTTTACAAAATTCAAATCATATAAGTCACATTAATTAATTTAATAATTAATTCCCGCTGCCAGAGCAAATAGCGTGTTTTTACAAAACAATAAGTATCAAAAGATTGACACCAGTTTAAGTCTAATTTCAAATCGAAATTGATTCCAATGACCACCATTGGATAAAATGGTAAAAATATATTCTAATTTCACTTTAAAACCAATTCAAAAGATAATCTAATCATATAAATAAATTAGATCAAAAAGAGGTTTTGAATTAAAATGCAACATTTTACACTATTCATAAAAAAAATGAACTTTATCAGAAAGGTACCAAAAATTACACAAAGTAAAATTTGATATCCCGATTCTTAATAAAAGTTTTATTTGGTCCAAAAGAATGTATAAGAGTGATCAAAACTATATTTAATGACGGTTCACCATTAAAAGGTGATAAGTGAACCTTTAGTGAAAATTAGAGTATAAAAGCCTAAAATTGAACTCTTTCCGTATTTTAAGCCTTTATCTTTTATTGGGTAAATGTAAAAACATCTAAAAACATATCTATTCATATTTTAGTTATTTCTATTCATTCCCGCCAGTACAACGGCTACTTGTTAACTAACATAATATTATTATATTACTAGTGTGCTACGTAAGTTTCAAAGAAACTCATCGTTGCGTATCGGGTACGCTATCGAACATAGCAACCCCTTTTAATTAAAATTCATATTTAATTCTCTAATATTAATAAATATGAAAATTATTTATTCTTTAATTACCTGGGATGTTACATCCTTCCCCCCTTTTGGGAATTGCGTCCTCGCAATTTTATTCACTTATCAAAATAAGTGGGGGTATTTAACCCTCATAGCATTTTCAGATTCCCATGTTGCCTCTTCAATCATGTGGTTTTTCCACAAAACCTTTACCTGCTTAATCACCTTATTCCATAACACTTGCTCCCTATGGTCAAGAATCTGGACCGGTTGTTCCTCATAAGATAGGTTCTCTTCCAGCTGAACTACCTCTGGACTCAAAACATGAGATGGATCTGGCATATACTTTCTCAACATCGAAACGTGAAAAACATTGTGTACCTGAGATAAACTCGGAGGTAAAGCCACTCGGTATGCAACTGATCCAACTCTTTCCAGAATTTCGTATGGTCCAATGAACCTTGGACTCAACTTTCCTTTCTTACCAAATCTCATCACACTTTTCCAAGGAGAAACCTTGAGAAAAACATGATCACCTACCTCGAAAGATAGATCCTTCCTCCGGTTATCCGCATAACTCTTCTGCCTGCTCTGAGCTGTTCTCATGTGTTTCTGAATCAGCTGAACTTTTTCTGCCATCTCTTCTACCAATTCTGGTCCCATCAACTTCCTTTCACCCACTTCATCCCAGAAAGCTGGAGTTCGACACCGCTTCCCATATAATGCCTGAAATGGTGCCATCAGTATACTGGAATGAAAACTGTTATTATATGAAAACTCAACCAAAGAAAGATGTTGGTCCCAACTTCCCTGATAATCCATAGAACAAGCTCGCAGCATATCCTCCAATGTCTGAATTGTTCGTTCTGACTGCCCATCTGATTGAGGATGAAAAGCTATACTAAAATTTAATTCAGTACCCAACGACTTCTGAAGGCCTTTCCAAAAGTTAGAAGTAAACCTGGGATCACGATCCGATACAATGGAGAGAGGAACTCCATGTAACCTGACTATCTCTTTAAGATACAAACGGGAAAGTTGATCAAGAGAGAAAGTATCTCGTATAGCAAGGAAATGAGCAGACTTGGTCAAGCGATCAACAATAACCCAGATTGCATTATTACCTCGAGATGTCTTCGGTAATCCAACAACAAAGTCCATGGATATATTCTCCCATTTCCACTCTGGCACTGGTAAAGGCTGAAGCATCCCTTTCGGTAACTGCCGCTCTGCTTTAACCTGTTGACATGTCAAACACTTCACAGTAAAATCAGCAATATCTCTTTTCATTCCATCCCACCAGTAATACTCCCGCAGATCTCTATACATCTTAGTACTGCCCGGATGAACTGAAAACGGAGAACTATGAGCTTCACATAACAACTCTCTCTTCAACTGTGAATCACAAGGCACACATAACCTCTTCACAAACCTCAAAACACAAACACAAACTTATCCAAGAACTCATGGAAAATTTTATTCATAAGGTCCATGAATACAGCAGGTGCATTGGTTAACCCAAAAGGCATAACTACAAATTCATAATGGCCATATCTAGTACGGAACGAAGTCGTCTGCTTCTTTTACTTTCAACTGATGGTACCCCGACCTCAAGTCAATCTTCGAAAAATACTGAGCTCCCTGGAGCTGACACCACTTCATTCGATGGCCCAACATCTGCTGAAGTTGTTGCAAATGATTTTACCACCCCTTTCTGCTTGTAGTCTAGCTGTTTCCCATCACTCAAGCTCCTTGTCGGACACTCGTTTGCATAGTGACCCATCTCATTGCACTTATAACATTTCACTAACTGTAAATCAAATTTATTCTTACCTTCACCTTGATCCTTTTCAGTGCAATCACGAGCCTTATGTCCCATCTTACCACATCGGTAGCACTTTCCAGAATTCAGAAGACATTCCCCATCATGCCTTTTTCCACATTTATCACAAACTGGAAACTTAGTTTTCTTACCATCAGACTTTTTTGAAGAATTCTTACCTTTCTCCTACCACCTCGGTCTCTTCTTCTGCTGGTTGTTATAGAAAACTTGGTCATCGGCAAACTCTATTTACACCTTCTCAGCACATCGAACAAGCTTTTCATAACTTTTAAACTCACGAGAAGCTAATGCCCTTCGATACTTTGGCTTTAATCCTGAGTAAAAACGATTGATTTTACTATCAAGGTCCCGGATAAAATTTGGAGCATACCTTGCCAATCGAGTGAACTTTTCTTCATAGGCAGCCACTGAGTCTTCCTCTTGCCTCAATTCCAAGAATTGCTTTTCCATCCTAAGTCGAACAGCCATAGGAAAATACTTCTCAAGAAACATACCTTTGAATTCATCCCAGTCAAGAGCATCAATCTCATCGGCGTCCCTGATATTTTTAACCATAGACCACCACTGATCTGCTTCACCCTCCAAACGGTAAATAGCAAGACTAACCTTTTGATTGTCTGAACACCCCAAGACATCAAAAATCTTCTCCAGTGCTTTAATCCACCCTTCAGCTAGCACAGGGTCAGATGATCCTCTGAATGATGGGGGATGTTGCCTCATGAAATGTTCCACCACTGACATGTTCCTCTGCGGTTGATCTGGCTGATCTCGTGCATGGATACCACCACCATTTATAGCCTGAGTCAACTATGCCATCACTGCAACAAACTGTTCAGTTCCGATTCCGACCATCTCAGGTTGCTGATTTGGAAGGTTGTCTTCCTCCTGATGTCGTCCCAACATAGCTGCTTTGTTTCCTCTGCGGAAAACCATTCTGAACACCGAAATATCTTAGGCGAAGCAACATGGTAATCTGTAAATGCTATATCATTTCGAAAAAAAGAAAAATATTTTCGGATAATCATTTAATAGAATTCTAACTCCTAAAGTTATCTAAACCGACCTTTGATACCAACTATAAGGCCCCAGCCTTAAACCTTACTTAATCTTGAGTTATTACAAGATTACACGTTGAGGATCTTTTCGGGTTTAGAGTTTTAGAGAATTAGATCATAAAACTTGCATTACATTCCACATATAAACAAAGTGGTTACATAAATATAGTATTCTTCATTCCCATCAATGGAACAGATTTAAAATAAAATATGGATTATTTCTTGACACATCCTTGACTCTATCATCTTATCATGTACCTTTCCCTTGACCTGTGAAAAACATTTCAAAAACTTGGGATGAGCATAAAAACTCAGTATGGGTTATAAAAAAAAACATGGAATGGAAACATGAGTTCATATATAAATAAGAATGAAATCATACTTCACCCATAAAACATAAGCACTTTAACATACCTCATAAAATCATGAATAAATCATAGAAATCATAATATGTAAAGGTAACTTGAGGCATTCATAACATTCTTACGTAGGGGGTAACCCTCTTGGTTACGTTTGGAATACCCATCACAGTATATTCCCTAAAATCTCTTCGGAGAAACCTTAACGTTTCACTCCTTCGCGTTACCCAATGCATTGGAGAGCTATAACGGGCTCACCCGCCCTTAGTTTATCACGGAACCACCCGTCTTCATAATAATGCCCAAGAACCATAACATAATCATATCACATAAAACATGCATAAAGGAAACATAACATTTCCACATTTCAATCACGAGATATCAATACAACACATTGATATAATAAAAACATTATGAAAACCATTTTCAATACCAAAGTAAAACATGGTATTTATTTTTCTTTTAAAAAAAAAGGTATGGCTTGTAGAGGAAGCCAAAACTCAAATAACGGTTACGACGGCGGAGAAGTCGTTGTCGCCGCATACGTACGACAAAAACATTCCCTTTTGTCGTTTAGTAAACGCTTCGTATAAAAAAGATTCCTTTTGAGTAAACGTAAAAGTCAAAGGGGTTTATAGACCGTATAAAAGAAAGTTGTGTATAAAATAAAATATGCCTCAATGAAAGGAGATTGAGACGAAGTCCCATACAATGATCATTTTTAAAATAAAATATATACATTATGTGTATTCACTATAAGTACACATAAATAAAGTACAAATACAAGATACGACATAATAATATAATGACATAATTTGAAAGTAGGATATTAACCCAAAGAATGGAAATTGGGTTAAGAAGTTCCCATACCTCGTATCTGACTTGACCCGACCGTTCTTTAAACTCCTGAATAATAAACTTTAGTTAATCTCTACTTGATTATGAATCTTTTCCAAGTTCATTATTTCTTTTATACCATGTTATGAACATCATGAAATCATTTAAGTTAATAATGTTCATTTTGTCGGTATTTGGTTCTTAAGTCAAAAATAGACTTCTTACACTTACATGTTGTTAATTTGGTCAATGTTTCATTATATCCAGAATGGTATTCATGATGTAGATATCATATATTTCATATATATCCAGTACATACATGTATTTAAAATATTACATAATCATTTAGAGGTAAGAAATGAAATGCACCGTTCATGGAGACGGTAAGCCGTACGTACGCATGAACGCTACTTTCATTTCTTTGTCATATTAACGGAATTAAAACTAAATGAGACTTATGTATATTTTAATTCCAGAATTATATTCATCATTTAGATATATCATTAATTTTATATATCCATTATATACATGTACTTTTAATAGTACATTACATTTGGGGATAAGAAATGAAATGCACCGTTCATGGAGACGGTAGTCCGTACGTACGCATGAACGCTACTTTCATTTCTATCTCATACTTTAATGGAAATAAATGATAATGATATATATAGGTATATTATAATTCCAGTATAACATCATATATAATAACTTTAAATCCATCCTTTACACGTCCCACATATGGCATTAACGAATCACATCACTTTGAGGGGGCGGTAGTCCGCACTTCCTTAAGTGAAGATATCGCGTATACCCATAATGGAAGCCATAAAGGTAAGACACAAATGAAAAATACAGAAGCATAAGTAAAACATAAACATATTACATATCATATATAAAAATAGTGACATCATAATGGCCACCTTTGAAGGTGTTAAATGAGTATTGAACAATCATCGTTTCGGGAGGCATAATTTCGCCATCCACGGAAAACGTATGTTCTTTAACCATTTGATGTAGTTGTGTGAGAGTGTAGTTCAAATAACTCTTATAACAACATCCTAGTATATTGAAGATACTGGTGTTGTTACAAAAGAAGTAAATAAAAAGAGTTTAGGGGGTTGGAGAAGCAAAATAAAACAAATGAGCATGAGAGGATGAATTACCTTAAAAAGTGTAACTCCTTTTGATTTGAGCCTAAAGGCTTCCTTTGAAAGGATTCTGCCCAAGGGGAATCCTCTAGGATGAGGAGAGGGATGTGGAGAGAGCAAATGGGCAGGGGTTGGCCGAGCCAAAGGCTTGAGAGGTGTGTGAAATGAGGTAGAGGTGGGGGCCTTTTATAAGGGGAGAGGAGGGGCACTTTTGGAAAGTAAAGAAACATTACATTATTTGAAAATGTGTTTCGGTTTTAAAAGGTCCCACATTGATGGAATTCGTGGATAAGGTGATAAGGCATCGAAATCCACTCATCCAATTGGTTTTGGCCATGTGTAGTTCATAGATTTTATATTATCTTTCCATTTTATTTAAATCGTCAAATAATGATGTCATCGCTGCATCATTATTATGTCATAAATAATTAAATTTATTTAATGTCTAAAAATTATAAAAAAAATACTATGATATAGGAAATCTTTTTAGCTTTCCAATGACTATTTATAATCAAAATTTGGACTTGTATAACCCCACTTAAAAATTGTTTTCGTAAAACATATTATGTTTGTGTCATTTTCCCTTTAACATTAAATAAAAAGTATTTTATGTTATTTCCCAACAAAAGTGGATACATGGGGTCCCCAAGTTAGGCCATGACTTGTCTTGGTCGGCCATGACACAACCAATGAGGTTGGGACATGTGTCTAGGTCATTTTATATTATTAAAGCATTATTTATACATTAAACTACCCTAATTACCACTAATCGCGATTAAAAACTTAATAAGTTACTATTCACCAAAAAATTATTATAATCTCATTGAACCACATTTTACTTCTTAATGACAACCATGTATGTCGGATTTTCAAAATTCAATACACATTAGTGGTAAACTTTCATTTAACTGAAAAATCAGTTTGCTTGATTACCACTTAGTGGTTTCACTATTCATCAAAAATTGAAGTTTTTCAGAAAATTACCAAAAATTCACCCTAAGCTATATTTGATATTCCGAATTCAAAAATGAAGTCTATTTTACAAAATTCAAATCATATAAGTCACATTAATTAATTTAATAATTAATTCCCGCTGCCAGAGCAAATAGCGTGTTTTTACAAAACAATAAGTATCAAAAGATTGACACCAGTTTAAGTCTAATTTCAAATCGAAATTGATTCCAATGACCACCATTGGATAAAATGGTAAAAATATATTCTAATTTCACTTTAAAACCAATTCAAAAGATAATCTAATCATATAAATAAATTAGATCAAAAAGAGGTTTTGAATTAAAATGCAACATTTTACACTATTCATAAAAAAAATGAACTTTATCAGAAAGGTACCAAAAATTACACAAAGTAAAATTTGATATCCCGATTCTTAATAAAAGTTTTATTTGGTCCAAAAGAATGTATAAGAGTGATCAAAACTATATTTAATGACGGTTCACCATTAAAAGGTGATAAGTGAACCTTTAGTGAAAATTAGAGTATAAAAGCCTAAAATTGAACTCTTTCCGTATTTTAAGCCTTTATCTTTTATTGGGTAAATGTAAAAACATCTAAAAACATATCTATTCATATTTTAGTTATTTCTATTCATTCCCGCCAGTACAACGGCTACTTGTTAACTAACATAATATTATTATATTACTAGTGTGCTACGTAAGTTTCAAAGAAACTCATCGTTGCGTATCGGGTACGCTATCGAACATAGCAACCCCTTTTAATTAAAATTCATATTTAATTCTCTAATATTAATAAATATGAAAATTATTTATTCTTTAATTACCTGGGATGTTACATCCTTCCCCCCTTTTGGGAATTGCGTCCTCGCAATTTTATTCACTTATCAAAATAAGTGGGGGTATTTAACCCTCATAGCATTTTCAGATTCCCATGTTGCCTCTTCAATCATGTGGTTTTTCCACAAAACCTTTACCTGCTTAATCACCTTATTCCATAACACTTGCTCCCTATGGTCAAGAATCTGGACCGGTTGTTCCTCATAAGATAGGTTCTCTTCCAGCTGAACTACCTCTGGACTCAAAACATGAGATGGATCTGGCATATACTTTCTCAACATCGAAACGTGAAAAACATTGTGTACCTGAGATAAACTCGGAGGTAAAGCCACTCGGTATGCAACTGATCCAACTCTTTCCAGAATTTCGTATGGTCCAATGAACCTTGGACTCAACTTTCCTTTCTTACCAAATCTCATCACACTTTTCCAAGGAGAAACCTTGAGAAAAACATGATCACCTACCTCGAAAGATAGATCCTTCCTCCGGTTATCCGCATAACTCTTCTGCCTGCTCTGAGCTGTTCTCATGTGTTTCTGAATCAGCTGAACTTTTTCTGCCATCTCTTCTACCAATTCTGGTCCCATCAACTTCCTTTCACCCACTTCATCCCAGAAAGCTGGAGTTCGACACCGCTTCCCATATAATGCCTGAAATGGTGCCATCAGTATACTGGAATGAAAACTGTTATTATATGAAAACTCAACCAAAGAAAGATGTTGGTCCCAACTTCCCTGATAATCCATAGAACAAGCTCGCAGCATATCCTCCAATGTCTGAATTGTTCGTTCTGACTGCCCATCTGATTGAGGATGAAAAGCTATACTAAAATTTAATTCAGTACCCAACGACTTCTGAAGGCCTTTCCAAAAGTTAGAAGTAAACCTGGGATCACGATCCGATACAATGGAGAGAGGAACTCCATGTAACCTGACTATCTCTTTAAGATACAAACGGGAAAGTTGATCAAGAGAGAAAGTATCTCGTATAGCAAGGAAATGAGCAGACTTGGTCAAGCGATCAACAATAACCCAGATTGCATTATTACCTCGAGATGTCTTCGGTAATCCAACAACAAAGTCCATGGATATATTCTCCCATTTCCACTCTGGCACTGGTAAAGGCTGAAGCATCCCTTTCGGTAACTGCCGCTCTGCTTTAACCTGTTGACATGTCAAACACTTCACAGTAAAATCAGCAATATCTCTTTTCATTCCATCCCACCAGTAATACTCCCGCAGATCTCTATACATCTTAGTACTGCCCGGATGAACTGAAAACGGAGAACTATGAGCTTCACATAACAACTCTCTCTTCAACTGTGAATCACAAGGCACACATAACCTCTTCACAAACCTCAAAACACAAACACAAACTTATCCAAGAACTCATGGAAAATTTTATTCATAAGGTCCATGAATACAGCAGGTGCATTGGTTAACCCAAAAGGCATAACTACAAATTCATAATGGCCATATCTAGTACGGAACGAAGTCGTCTGCTTCTTTTACTTTCAACTGATGGTACCCCGACCTCAAGTCAATCTTCGAAAAATACTGAGCTCCCTGGAGCTGACACCACTTCATTCGATGGCCCAACATCTGCTGAAGTTGTTGCAAATGATTTTACCACCCCTTTCTGCTTGTAGTCTAGCTGTTTCCCATCACTCAAGCTCCTTGTCGGACACTCGTTTGCATAGTGACCCATCTCATTGCACTTATAACATTTCACTAACTGTAAATCAAATTTATTCTTACCTTCACCTTGATCCTTTTCAGTGCAATCACGAGCCTTATGTCCCATCTTACCACATCGGTAGCACTTTCCAGAATTCAGAAGACATTCCCCATCATGCCTTTTTCCACATTTATCACAAACTGGAAACTTAGTTTTCTTACCATCAGACTTTTTTGAAGAATTCTTACCTTTCTCCTACCACCTCGGTCTCTTCTTCTGCTGGTTGTTATAGAAAACTTGGTCATCGGCAAACTCTATTTACACCTTCTCAGCACATCGAACAAGCTTTTCATAACTTTTAAACTCACGAGAAGCTAATGCCCTTCGATACTTTGGCTTTAATCCTGAGTAAAAACGATTGATTTTACTATCAAGGTCCCGGATAAAATTTGGAGCATACCTTGCCAATCGAGTGAACTTTTCTTCATAGGCAGCCACTGAGTCTTCCTCTTGCCTCAATTCCAAGAATTGCTTTTCCATCCTAAGTCGAACAGCCATAGGAAAATACTTCTCAAGAAACATACCTTTGAATTCATCCCAGTCAAGAGCATCAATCTCATCGGCGTCCCTGATATTTTTAACCATAGACCACCACTGATCTGCTTCACCCTCCAAACGGTAAATAGCAAGACTAACCTTTTGATTGTCTGAACACCCCAAGACATCAAAAATCTTCTCCAGTGCTTTAATCCACCCTTCAGCTAGCACAGGGTCAGATGATCCTCTGAATGATGGGGGATGTTGCCTCATGAAATGTTCCACCACTGACATGTTCCTCTGCGGTTGATCTGGCTGATCTCGTGCATGGATACCACCACCATTTATAGCCTGAGTCAACTATGCCATCACTGCAACAAACTGTTCAGTTCCGATTCCGACCATCTCAGGTTGCTGATTTGGAAGGTTGTCTTCCTCCTGATGTCGTCCCAACATAGCTGCTTTGTTTCCTCTGCGGAAAACCATTCTGAACACCGAAATATCTTAGGCGAAGCAACATGGTAATCTGTAAATGCTATATCATTTCGAAAAAAAGAAAAATATTTTCGGATAATCATTTAATAGAATTCTAACTCCTAAAGTTATCTAAACCGACCTTTGATACCAACTATAAGGCCCCAGCCTTAAACCTTACTTAATCTTGAGTTATTACAAGATTACACGTTGAGGATCTTTTCGGGTTTAGAGTTTTAGAGAATTAGATCATAAAACTTGCATTACATTCCACATATAAACAAAGTGGTTACATAAATATAGTATTCTTCATTCCCATCAATGGAACAGATTTAAAATAAAATATGGATTATTTCTTGACACATCCTTGACTCTATCATCTTATCATGTACCTTTCCCTTGACCTGTGAAAAACATTTCAAAAACTTGGGATGAGCATAAAAACTCAGTATGGGTTATAAAAAAAAAACATGGAATGGAAACATGAGTTCATATATAAATAAGAATGAAATCATACTTCACCCATAAAACATAAGCACTTTAACATACCTCATAAAATCATGAATAAATCATAGAAATCATAATATGTAAAGGTAACTTGAGGCATTCATAACATTCTTACGTAGGGGGTAACCCTCTTGGTTACGTTTGGAATACCCATCACAGTATATTCCCTAAAATCTCTTCGGAGAAACCTTAACGTTTCACTCCTTCGCGTTACCCAATGCATTGGAGAGCTATAACGGGCTCACCCGCCCTTAGTTTATCACGGAACCACCCGTCTTCATAATAATGCCCAAGAACCATAACATAATCATATCACATAAAACATGCATAAAGGAAACATAACATTTCCACATTTCAATCACGAGATATCAATACAACACATTGATATAATAAAAACATTATGAAAACCATTTTCAATACCAAAGTAAAACATGGTATTTATTTTTCTTTTAAAAAAAAAGGTATGGCTTGTAGAGGAAGCCAAAACTCAAATAACGGTTACGACGGCGGAGAAGTCGTTGTCGCCGCATACGTACGACAAAAACATTCCCTTTTGTCGTTTAGTAAACGCTTCGTATAAAAAAGATTCCTTTTGAGTAAACGTAAAAGTCAAAGGGGTTTATAGACCGTATAAAAGAAAGTTGTGTATAAAATAAAATATGCCTCAATGAAAGGAGATTGAGACGAAGTCCCATACAATGATCATTTTTAAAATAAAATATATACATTATGTGTATTCACTATAAGTACACATAAATAAAGTACAAATACAAGATACGACATAATAATATAATGACATAATTTGAAAGTAGGATATTAACCCAAAGAATGGAAATTGGGTTAAGAAGTTCCCATACCTCGTATCTGACTTGACCCGACCGTTCTTTAAACTCCTGAATAATAAACTTTAGTTAATCTCTACTTGATTATGAATCTTTTCCAAGTTCATTATTTCTTTTATACCATGTTATGAACATCATGAAATCATTTAAGTTAATAATGTTCATTTTGTCGGTATTTGGTTCTTAAGTCAAAAATAGACTTCTTACACTTACATGTTGTTAATTTGGTCAATGTTTCATTATATCCAGAATGGTATTCATGATGTAGATATCATATATTTCATATATATCCAGTACATACATGTATTTAAAATATTACATAATCATTTAGAGGTAAGAAATGAAATGCACCGTTCATGGAGACGGTAAGCCGTACGTACGCATGAACGCTACTTTCATTTCTTTGTCATATTAACGGAATTAAAACTAAATGAGACTTATGTATATTTTAATTCCAGAATTATATTCATCATTTAGATATATCATTAATTTTATATATCCATTATATACATGTACTTTTAATAGTACATTACATTTGGGGATAAGAAATGAAATGCACCGTTCATGGAGACGGTAGTCCGTACGTACGCATGAACGCTACTTTCATTTCTATCTCATACTTTAATGGAAATAAATGATAATGATATATATAGGTATATTATAATTCCAGTATAACATCATATATAATAACTTTAAATCCATCCTTTACACGTCCCACATATGGCATTAACGAATCACATCACTTTGAGGGGGCGGTAGTCCGCACTTCCTTAAGTGAAGATATCGCGTATACCCATAATGGAAGCCATAAAGGTAAGACACAAATGAAAAATACAGAAGCATAAGTAAAACATAAACATATTACATATCATATATAAAAATAGTGACATCATAATGGCCACCTTTGAAGGTGTTAAATGAGTATTGAACAATCATCGTTTCGGGAGGCATAATTTCGCCATCCACGGAAAACGTATGTTCTTTAACCATTTGATGTAGTTGTGTGAGAGTGTAGTTCAAATAACTCTTATAACAACATCCTAGTATATTGAAGATACTGGTGTTGTTACAAAAGAAGTAAATAAAAAGAGTTTAGGGGGTTGGAGAAGCAAAATAAAACAAATGAGCATGAGAGGATGAATTACCTTAAAAAGTGTAACTCCTTTTGATTTGAGCCTAAAGGCTTCCTTTGAAAGGATTCTGCCCAAGGGGAATCCTCTAGGATGAGGAGAGGGATGTGGAGAGAGCAAATGGGCAGGGGTTGGCCGAGCCAAAGGCTTGAGAGGTGTGTGAAATGAGGTAGAGGTGGGGGCCTTTTATAAGGGGAGAGGAGGGGCACTTTTGGAAAGTAAAGAAACATTACATTATTTGAAAATGTGTTTCGGTTTTAAAAGGTCCCACATTGATGGAATTCGTGGATAAGGTGATAAGGCATCGAAATCCACTCATCCAATTGGTTTTGGCCATGTGTAGTTCATAGATTTTATATTATCTTTCCATTTTATTTAAATCGTCAAATAATGATGTCATCGCTGCATCATTATTATGTCATAAATAATTAAATTTATTTAATGTCTAAAAATTATAAAAAAAATACTATGATATAGGAAATCTTTTTAGCTTTCCAATGACTATTTATAATCAAAATTTGGACTTGTATAACCCCACTTAAAAATTGTTTTCGTAAAACATATTATGTTTGTGTCATTTTCCCTTTAACATTAAATAAAAAGTATTTTATGTTATTTCCCAACAAAAGTGGATACATGGGGTCCCCAAGTTAGGCCATGACTTGTCTTGGTCGGCCATGACACAACCAATGAGGTTGGGACATGTGTCTAGGTCATTTTATATTATTAAAGCATTATTTATACATTAAACTACCCTAATTACCACTAATCGCGATTAAAAACTTAATAAGTTACTATTCACCAAAAAATTATTATAATCTCATTGAACCACATTTTACTTCTTAATGACAACCATGTATGTCGGATTTTCAAAATTCAATACACATTAGTGGTAAACTTTCATTTAACTGAAAAATCAGTTTGCTTGATTACCACTTAGTGGTTTCACTATTCATCAAAAATTGAAGTTTTTCAGAAAATTACCAAAAATTCACCCTAAGCTATATTTGATATTCCGAATTCAAAAATGAAGTCTATTTTACAAAATTCAAATCATATAAGTCACATTAATTAATTTAATAATTAATTCCCGCTGCCAGAGCAAATAGCGTGTTTTTACAAAACAATAAGTATCAAAAGATTGACACCAGTTTAAGTCTAATTTCAAATCGAAATTGATTCCAATGACCACCATTGGATAAAATGGTAAAAATATATTCTAATTTCACTTTAAAACCAATTCAAAAGATAATCTAATCATATAAATAAATTAGATCAAAAAGAGGTTTTGAATTAAAATGCAACATTTTACACTATTCATAAAAAAAATGAACTTTATCAGAAAGGTACCAAAAATTACACAAAGTAAAATTTGATATCCCGATTCTTAATAAAAGTTTTATTTGGTCCAAAAGAATGTATAAGAGTGATCAAAACTATATTTAATGACGGTTCACCATTAAAAGGTGATAAGTGAACCTTTAGTGAAAATTAGAGTATAAAAGCCTAAAATTGAACTCTTTCCGTATTTTAAGCCTTTATCTTTTATTGGGTAAATGTAAAAACATCTAAAAACATATCTATTCATATTTTAGTTATTTCTATTCATTCCCGCCAGTACAACGGCTACTTGTTAACTAACATAATATTATTATATTACTAGTGTGCTACGTAAGTTTCAAAGAAACTCATCGTTGCGTATCGGGTACGCTATCGAACATAGCAACCCCTTTTAATTAAAATTCATATTTAATTCTCTAATATTAATAAATATGAAAATTATTTATTCTTTAATTACCTGGGATGTTACAATTTCAATGTATTTATTTAAAAAATTATATTCATTTTATCAAGATAAATTACAAAAATAGGTAATTGTAATTTTTAATATAAAAAATAATGATTTTTACAAAATACTTTCAAATGAAGTTCATTGAAAATGTGCTTATATTTTCTTTGAGTTTTTCAATCATGATTTTTTTTTTGAAATTATAAAATTTATATTTAATTAATCTAATCATGATAAATATTATTTATATCATAATTTACTATTTTTAGGTGAAATTACTATTCCAACGATCAGGTTACTATTCCCAATTGTTAGATTACTATTTCAAAATTCCAAGTTTCTATTTCAACGATCACACTACTATTACAAAAATTACATTACCTCCTATTAATACCTATACATTAATTCATTCATTATTCAACAAAATTCATCTCAAGGTTCTATATTTACATTATCTATAGTTTTTTATGGTTTACAAATATTTTGTTTCTTTTTTATTATGTTGGCAGTGGGGGCAATGATTCTAGTAGATTGGGGAGATCCATATTTTACCATTTTATATTTTATATTTTATATTTTTTGTCCAATGTTAAATTTTTCAATTTTAATAGGTTTCATTTATAATTAATGTAATAGTATTTAGTAATGAAATAATGGCATTGTTAAGTTCTTATAACTTTTATGTGTATAAAATTATATAATATAATACAACAAATATTTATTTTGGAGAAAAATATTACTTATAAAAATTGGTTAATTACATTATTCCACCCTTTAGAAATTCCATCCAAAAATGTTCGAATCATATTCTAGATTGAGAATAGATGAGGTACTTTTGTTTCATTTTTTCCACTGGTTCCCAAGTTGCCTCTTCATACTTATGGTTCTTCCACAAAATTTGGACAAGGTGAGTTATCTTTTTTTAATAGACCCTTGTCTCTATGGTCCACAATTCTCATTGTATTCTCTTAATATGGGAGGTTATTATTCAGTTTTACCACTTATAGATTCAAAACATGTGAGGGATCATGTATGTACTTCCTCAGGAGTGATACATGGAACATGTTATGAACTTGATCCATACTTGATGGAAGTAAAAGCTGATACGTCACTGGTTCTATATGATCAAGGATATAAAAGGGGATAATGAACCTTTTTATAAGGTTCCCTTTATTTGAAAACTATATGAATCTCTTCCATGGTGATATTGGAAGGAATACTTTATCTTAAACATCAAACTCTAAGACCATTTAATGGTTTTGATCGTATATCTTTTTAAAACTATGATAATCTTTTATATATTTTTGAATGGATGAATCCTTCTTTATCATACTTTTCACAAGATATTTTCCAAGTGTATTTTATTCCCCAAATTCATCCCGAAATATTGGAGTTCTACATCGCTTCCCATAAAGATCTTTATATAGATCCATTTGAATACTCAAGTGGAAGATGTAGTTATATGAGAACTCAACCAATGGGAGATGATGATCCCATACCATTTAATTCCATTGAGTAGACTCTTAAAATTTCTTTAAGTGTCTAAAAATTCCATTCATATTGTCCATCAGTTTGAGGGTGATATGTTGGGATAAAATTCAATTATTTCATCAAAGAAAGTTGAATAATTCTCTAGAATTTGGATGTAAACCCTGGATCATAATCAGAGATTATTGAAAGTGGTACCCCATGTAGCCTCCCCAATTCTCTCCCATATACCTTATAATTCTCATAAAGAAATATTCCTAAATAGTGGTAAATGGGTATTATTGGTGATTCAATCCCCCAGAACCCATATCGCATTGTTTCCTTTTCATTTTTTTTGAGAGACCAGGGAAAAATTTAATATTTACATTCTCCAATTTCCACATGGGTATAGTAAATTATTGAATCATTCCTTTGGATTGTTATCAAACTTATTTAACTTGTTTATATACTAAACATCTAGAGATATACTAATAAATATACTTCTTCATGTTGTCCCCCCATAAGTACTCATGAAGATCATGATATATCTTGGTACATCCGGGATGGATAGAGAAAGGTAAGCTATACTCATTATCCAATAGCTCCTTATTTATCTCAGGTGATTAAGAAACACTAGCCTCATTTCAAACCAAATAACACCTTCATCATCAATGAGGAACTCATGTAGTTTACCATACTTTACATCATTCACTTTATTTTATACCTCCAGATCATCCCATTGTACCTCCTTGAGCTTATAATATATAGATGGTTGGGGAATCATTTGGGAATGGTAGGATGTATTTCCGATCATTATAATTTCCAAATACATTATTTTCATTTCTATAAATATAGGAAATTTCTCAATCCACATCATAGATAGAGCAGTAGGTTCTTTTCTTCTAAGAGCATCAAGTAGCTTGTTATCATTTCCTATATGGAATTGAACACGACAATCATATTCCATGATACAATCTAACCATATTATTTGAAACATGTTGAGATCCTTCTATGTGAATATATAATTTAGACTCTTATGATCGGTATATATGTCACACTTTTCACCATAGAGATAATGCCTTCAAATCTTTAGAGTGATGATCAATGTTTCTAACTATAGATCATGCATCTGGTAGTTCTTCTCCTAAATCTTAAACTGTTGTGAGGCATAGGATATCAATTTATCATTATGCATGAGTACAAAACCCAAGACATTATTCAAATCATCATTGAATATAGAAAAACCTTCTCTACTTGTTGGTAGTGTCAGTATAGGTGAAAATACTAGCATGTTCATGATATCCTTAAATATTTCCTCACACTCTTCCATCTATAAATACTTTACCCCATTCCATGTTAACTTATTTATTAGGATATAAAATCATGAGAAATTTCTCGAAAAACATTGGTAATACCCAAATAAGACAAGAAAACTATGTATTTCCATGACTTTAGTTGGTATGGTCCATTCCTCAATTGATTTTTTGCTTTTAAGGGTCCACATAAATTACTTCACATGCAATCATATGCCCTAAAAATGCGACTTAATGAATCCAAAATTCACACCTGATGAACTTATCATATATTTTCTCCTTCCTTAATATTTTAAGAACAATCATTAGGTACTCTTAATGCCTCACCTTTCTCTTGGAGTAAATGAGAATATCATCGATAAACGCTACTAAAAATTTGTTGAGGTAATCTTTAAGAGACTCTATTAATAAAATCCATGAAGATTTTAGGGGAATTAGTAAGTCTGAAGGGCATCACTATCAACTCATGGGGACAATACCTTGAATGAAAATTATTATTTAGAATATCTCCCTTCTTCACCTTAAATTGATGATATCCCTAATAAATAAACACCTTTCAGAAGTATTGAGCTCCTTGTAGTTGATACAAATGTAATCAATCCTTGGCAGTGGATACTTTTTATTTATGGTGATCTTGTTGAGCTTCTGATAATTGATACACAGTCATATTGATATATCCTTCTTCTCAAAAAAGAGCACCGGTGCACCTCAAGGTGATGCACTAGGGAATATGAACCCTTTGTCAAAATTATATTGTATCTACTTATTTAAATCCTATAGTCTGATCGGTACCATCCTATACAATCATTTTTATACAGAAGTAACTCTGGGTATGAGCTCAATTGTGAAATCTACCTAATGATCTAGGGGAAGTCTTCAAAATACATAAATTTATTCCATAATAATGGGAATTTTCTTCTGGTTGATACCTTGCTTTGATTAAACCATTTGGGAAAGGTATACTTCTTCATAGGGTATCAACACCCACACTATTGATGGATTTTAAAAAGAAGATTAATGATCTTCCTTATGTTTATATTAGATGATTAGATGGTTCAAAATATGAAACAATATTCCCTTTTCCTGAAATTTGATGTGTGTTATATATAATGAGATGCCAATCCATGCATACTATAGTGTTGAATTCCACCAAGGTAAGTATTATGACATTCTAAAGAAACATTTTCCCACAGACACTTACTGCAAAAGAGTAAAACACGTGGGATGAAATGATTACACCACTAGGTGGTTTTACATATATATATATACTCTATGGTATTGGGGATTTGATTATATAGTTCTAGAAAACATGCAAGATATAAAGGAATTCGTTGAACTAGAATCCTATTTTTTTATTGAGTGAATTGGAAGTGTACCTTGTAGGAATTCATTTTCTTGTTCCACTTCCACATTTGTGATGGAATAATATTTCCCTTTCTCCTTTGGTTTTTGTGGTTATTTAAATAGATCACACTCAAGGACCCATAGTTTAGTGAACTTGATTTCATAGTTTCCTTTCTCCCTAAACTTTAAGCATTGATCCATAGGTGGTGAATTAGAGGGTTCCCTCATTTCCTCCATCATATTGGCCATCCTCTTCATGTCTCCTCTAAATTCTTGATCTTGTTAGCCTTCTCTTCAACATTAGAATCCTTTCCTCATCCCTTTGACACAATTATCATGATTTTTCTTCCCACATCTTTTACATGTGGGTAGTTGTATCCTATTTCCTTATTTTCATCTGACCCACCATATTGAAACTCCATTATTATCTTATTATCTCTTTAACCATGGGGTTATTCTCTGAAATCGATCTTTATGTTGAGAGAACATCAAAACAATTATTCAAAACTCCCAGTGTCTTGAATAGCTAGAGCCTTTCGATGGTGTGGTTTTAATCCACTTAAGAATCTATATATTTTTCTATCGGTATTGATAACAAAACCTGATGCATATATTACAAGCCTTGTTAAGTTTTCCTCATGATCCATGATAGATCCACCTTACTTTTTTTTAACTCTATGAATAATCTCCATATTTTTTTGAAGATTTTGAGATAAATACTTTGTAATAAATATTTTCTTAAATTATTACCACTACATTTTTTCTATTTTATCTTTTGGCTTGGTGTTATTTATAAATTCCCACCATTGATCGACTTCTCTATCTAAATAATAAACCACAAGATTCACTTTCTCCTTCTCGAAACAATAGACCACTGAAAGGATCTTCTACACTGATTTAACCCACTATTTTTTGACAAGTAGATCAAAAGTTCCACTAAATGTCTATGGTCATTGTAGCATAAATGACCCAATAGAAAGTAGATCCTTATTAGGTGAAAGAGGATGTTCCACATGGGTCAGGTTATTATTCATATCCTGAGACAACTCAGCATAAATTTATTTGAAGTTTTTAACTCCACCTCCCATGGAATTGGGAATATTTCTTGGAAAATCATTGCTTTTTCCCTTACATGGGTTATTGGCATGGTTTCTTCGGGTTGCCACCACTTTCTAAAATAGAAACGTTTTGAACAAAAACAAGTAAAAATCATGAATAAATAATTTATTCTTTTGTACAATTAACATTAAATCCATATCTTATGGGATCCATATGTTTATCCTTTTCTAAAAATATTCTTATAATATGATTTACCTATAAATAGGATTATACTTAAGGTTTTCATTATTGTCTTCTAATACCAATTCCCAACATAAATAAACCACTCTTTGATACCAACTATAGTGGCCCTACTTTTCTAAAATGACTATTACATCATTTTAAAGATAATAAAGTATCATTAAAAATCCAAGATCCAAAGGTTTAGTTTCATGGGAAAATTAGTCTTATACATAACTTTATATAATGAAAAATAAAAATTATTTAATTCCATATTCTGTATCTTCTTAGTGGACCTCACATTATTCTTAGTATAATTAATCACATGAGGATATACATCAATGAATGGGGTGTTCTAAAAGACCAATAAGAAGATGAATAAGGGACCAAAATCAATATAAAATGAGTAATAATAATCATTATATCATAAAATAAGAAGATGTTCATAATAAAATTCATGAAGGTAACATGTGATAATGTCATGAAATGTGGAAATTAATAATAATGAAACATCATGTCTTAGTGGCCAAATACCAAACATAGTTGCGAACAAGGATAACATCATGTTCACACATAACATATTTTCATAATAATAACATAATATTGTGACTAAATATTGTATCATGTTCAGTAATTATAAAAACTTTCTAATGAGATACATCACATTACCCAATACATTGGATATTTACATAATTCATGGACCATTTATCACATCTAAACATTTACATAATCATGCATGCCACATGGAACACATTGCAATTATAATCATGAAATAACCAATAGAATGGAATGGGTTTCACAAGGATATAATAAAGCATACATTCATTGATGGTTTTTTTGGTCAAAATGGGATAAACATATTTGGTATAAGAATCATCTTTCTTGAGATAAGAAGAAACAAGTCAAGTGAAGTCAAAGATGTGCTTTAGAGAGAATAGTTTTTTAGAAAATCTTTGTATTTTTCATAAAATCATGTAGAAAACATGTATATCCCAGAAAAAAGGTAAAAATAATAAAATTATATTTAAATAAAATTATATAAATATTCATACCAATTAAATCATGAAATATAGACAACCCAAAGAAAAGGGGTTGGGTTTGAGAATTCCCTTATCTTAATTCCCATCTTACTTCGTTGTTTTTCCGCCTCATGAATAATGAAATTATATTTATTAAAACATTTATCCATAAGTTTATTTTATTAATTTATAAAAATATTTATTATGTAAAATCATTATATTGTATTTCTGAATTTACATTGATGAAATTAAAGCATTTTGATATCATGTTTTTCTTAAAAATATTTCTTTTCTCCTTGATTTGTCTATTATCTTAAATGTAATTTATACATTATTATAATTAGTTATAGGAGCTTATAATGAATATCCTTAAAGTTTTATATATTATATATATTTTATAATATCCATACATGATGATGTTTATTTTTGTTGACAAGGAAATGTCTCTATAGGTGGTTAAGCGACCTTTTATGGGACACTGTCAAGGGAGCAGGAAAGAGAAGTTTAAAATTTATATAAAAAGTAGTATGAGACTTACATTTGGTTAATATAAATAATATAATATTAAATTAATTCATAATTAATTATTTTATGTTTTGGTTTTGAAAGGGTTGGTGGGAAAATAAATATAAGAGGAAGAATAAATAAAAGAGTGAAGAGTGGATCAAAACTTACTTAATCTTTAATATAGCTTCTCTGGTACGACACTAAAACTCCTTTGTGATTGGAGTTGGATTGCTCCAAAATGTCCACAAGTATTCTAACAATATTTATAATGATCCTGTGAGTAGATATTAGCTTTTTTAATGGATATTATGTGTGATTTTCCATGGTAATAGAGAGGGGTTATTTATACTTGAGGAGGTATTTTTAGAATAAAATGTTGAATAAAACAATATATCAAATGTAAAAGTTGTAATTGTAAAATTTTTACATTATAAATAATATATGAATATAATAAAATGGGTTTAAGATTATAAATATCCTTTATAATTATAATTAAATTTTTTATTAAAAAGGAACGTGGAAAGAAAGAATAATTTTTATTTTTAGAAATCACTTTTGACTTTAGGTTTTGGAAAGTTTTTTATGTCTTGAAATTCTGTTTATTTTATTTTAATTAATTATTTATGAAATAAAATATATCATGGATGATCCTAAAGTTATATAATGTATTAGTTCACCATTACATCATGAATTATGTAATTTAAGATACATTGGGTATGTAAAAAACTATATTTTTACTATTTACTAGAAAATTGAAGTATTTCAAAAAAATTAAAAAATAGTCACCCTTGGATAATTTCAAAATTATGAGAAAAAATGATATTAATTTTTTCAAAATAAATTTATACAGTAGGTAATTTTAATTTTTAATATAAAAATATTTATTTTTACAAAATACTTTAAAATACAGTTTATTAAAAATGTGATGATATTTTCATTGAGTTTTTTAATCATGATATTTATTTTTTGAAATTATAAAATTTATATTTACTAAAATTAATAATTATAAATATTATTTATAACATAATTTATTATTTAATATGAAATTACAATTCTAATTGTAGGGATACTATTTCCAATGGTCAGGTTACTATTCTCAATGGTCAGGTTACAATTCCAACTGTCACATTACTATTCCAATGGTCACATTAACTCCTATAAATAACTATAAATTCATTCATTCAGTATTCAAATCAATTCCTTTAAAATATATATATTCCAATTTTCGATAATGTTTCATAGTTAGCTAATTTTTTTTTCTTTTCTATAGTGTTGGAAGTGGAGGTGATAATTCTAGTTGATTGGGGTGATCCATATTTTTCAATTTTATCTTTTCTATTTAATATTTTTTTCCAACTATATTTTTTGGAATTTTAATTGGTTTCATTGATGATTAATGTAATAGTATTTATTAATGAAATAATGTATTGTTTTGGTTTCCTTATATTTTCTATGTGTATAACATTATATAATACACTAAAGGAAAATTGAAATTTCACGAAGATTTTTTTGGCTATGATAGCGGTTTAACCGCCATATGCATCTACGTCGGTTTTAGAAAACCACCACTAAATTGCATTTCAGGAAACTATTTTGCAGTGGTTAAAGCGGTTTAGAAGCGGTTTATGGGAACCGTCATAGTTGGCACATTTTCACGGCAGTTATATTGTTTCTCACGGTGGTTTTCTTGGGTAGGGGATTACTTTTTTTAGAGGCGGTTTTTACCGCCTCTAAAAAAAGTAATGCCCCGTTGGGACAAACCACCGCGACAAACAATATTACCACCGCGAAAATGCATGGAATATGGGCCACTATAGATGTGGTTAAAACCGACGCTAAATTTTAGACGGTAGCAGCGGTTAAAACCGCTGCTAATAGAAAAATATCGACATTTAGTGGCGGTTAAAACCGCCACTAAAGAGAAGATTTAGAAAAAATAACTATTTTTTGGATCCCCTATACTAGTTCCCCAAAAAATACCATTCCAAGAATACCAAAACATCAAAATAATACATACTACAGTCAAAATGAAAAGAGATGCTAAACTAAGAACAACCAAATGCATCGTTCAGTGAGTAAAGGAATGAAAATAAACATATAAAATGGCATAATACTAGTAACCAATAAAATGCAGTGGTGAATTTATGTATTTAAAATTGACCATTGTAGACTGATATGTACTAGTTGATACTTGATTGGATGTTCACATGTTGTGTTCAACTTATATGGTAACCCATTGGGTGATCTTGGTGAAATGGGACAATATGATTTTTTTTCAAATGTTGCTACTCCCACATATCTTCTAGAATTGTTCAAGAGTGTAATATCCCTTTGTATATGATTATTTGATATAACCCAAGGAATCCCTTAGGTGTTTGGATGAATGATAGTTGGAATTTCTAAAGTGGGAAATTTCCTAGATTAACATGTCACGATCTATGTGACTCCATTGAGATTATATATGGGTTTCCCATGTTTTAATGAATTGAATGAGTTAAATGTAACTGATAATGTGAAATGGATAATTAATGATGGGTTTCCTTTCTTAAAAAAATCAATTAGTTTTAAATGGAATGACCCCAAGTAATTTTAATGTCATGCTCTTGATTTATTCTTTATAAAATGCTTCATACGAACTATAATATTTTAAATGGGAATTTAACATGGATAAAGACAAGAATAAGAGTTTATTCCTTATCTATTATGACACAAATTATTATGCCTTTATTAACTATATGGTGTATATAGAATAGATGTATTTGAGGCACTTCTTCTTGCTTGTTATATTTAATATATGCCTTTATAGAGGTTGTGGTATGATGGTATGAGATTGTTGAGCAAAGAGATATCACAATTCCTTACATCAGGCGTTGAGCATGGTGTATCACAAAAATATTACTATATAAGTACTGTGATTGACTCACCACATTTAATGACTATAATTTTGACCTAATGGCGCACTCAACATCCCATGGGTTGTTTTATGGCATCTCTCACTCTATTGGGATATAGGGCATGTACCCAATTACATGAGCAAATAGGCTTGTTAGACTGGTTAGGGAAGTCTGAGTTATTCCATGGTCTATTCATCAGTATTATTATATGTATATGGCTACATAAATCTTCACCTACCTTTCCAATATAGGTGGATGAAATATATATAAACTATATATATTACTACAATATATATAGTAACTATTTAGATTTCTATTCCATCTAGGTGTCAATAAATTTAAACCCTCATACAGTCCTTTAGGGACATGATAGGGTGGTTATTTAATTATTCCTTAGTTACTCAAAATATGTGGGGTGTTGTATGTTGGTGGTATACCCTTTATCATGGGAATAATGATGTGGTAATATTTTCTTGGGATTAATTTATCTTAGTGTTTTGTGTGGAAATATTATAAATGAAACATAACATGGGAATTAGGTAAAATCATCTATTACTTGGGTTATTCCATGTGGATTTATTATACTTTACACTAAAGATAGGAAAAAGGTAAAATCATCTCTCCAATGGATAAGGGTTCCTAATTTTTTAAGAGTGATGGATTAGGTTCAAGTATCATATTTGTTTCACTCATGTGATTTCTTTGGAAAATGAGTCTTTAGTGTGGTATCCTTAGAAGGAATGGAATCTGGATCCTAATATATTGTAACTCCCATTATGAATCCTAGTTATTTTGATGTGAATAATATAATAGATGTGATCAGGCACATTCCTTTAAGGGGAAGAGTGTCTCGTAAAGGGGGTTGATATATTCTATCCTGGAATATGGATTCTTATAATAAATTATTTGTGATAGGGTAGTTGATGTTATGAATGGTATGTAACTGATCATGTAGTCTATTTAGCATTTTTATAGGGAAGGGGGTTCTACAAAATCTACTGGGAGATTCCCATAGGCATGTAATGCCTACTGAGATAATGGACACTGTCATTCACACTACCTGACTGTTCTTGGAGGCCACTTTGGAAATGGTGGGAAAACCACATTTTAGACAGTGTAGCAAAATTTACCCTAATCTCGTATCAGTATCTATGGATTCCAACTATTTTTTTTGATATTTTGGATACATTGATTATTCCACACTAATGGGTGATCTATCATAAACATGTTAGCGAGACATGAATTTTCATCCCTATGGATTGATACAAGAGTATTACTAAGAAGTACTTCTTAGAAATGGAAATGTAGTGGTAAATGCATTTGGCTAGAAAATGTAGGATAAGTCATTATAATGAAAAAAATGAATCATAAAAAATGAATCATCACAATAAATAGTTGATATATATGGTGCATACCACACTCGAGAAATCAAGACATAAAAGGAAACATTAGAAATAAATAAAATACATAAAAGGAAACATGGGAAATGAAGAAAATGTTAGGTCCTAAAAATGTTTGGAAGAAACTATGTGACACGCATGATACATATACAAACCGAGTGTCAATATTTTTCCACATATCAACAATACTACTAATCAATGTACAATGATGAACTGATATCGTCACCCTCTCCACCTTCATCTCCACTTCATGCTACCACCTATAAAAAAATTATATTGAAAATGAAATAGTGTTTCATATTTATATTTAAAATTAAAACCAATAAAAGTTTGAAAACTAAATGATTTTGAATATTTTTGATTTACCTGCTCAACACCAGTCGATGTAATACCAATGGGGGGATGTCTGCTCATCTGCTGATGTATACCAGTCAATGCTTTGTGCAAAAAGGATATCTGAGACCCCTGGTCTTGAACTATGTTTCATAGGGAAATAATATCCCTCTGATCATCTCTGGATATCGACTGACTAAAATGAGGAGTAGATGCAGCTGCAATACCCGATGACCTACCAAAGACTTCCAATGGTACGGGTCCGAAACCCATCCCACACACTCTACCAGGATGCTCCTTCCCAAGGACTTTAGCAACGAGGTTATCCTGGGATACTGAGTAGGACTGCCCAAGATTGGAATCCCATATTTCTTTATTTTTTACCTATAAATCAAATAACAATAAATATTAACAAAGTTAAAACTGATAATAAGATATTATAATGAAATAATGAGTTCATACCCCAACTTTTTTGGCAGACTCATTAATAAAACTTTCATCCGATTTTTTGGGAACATCCAACCACACTTCAGTTCAGGATGCTTTATGCCCTAAACTCTATGTCTATATTAAACAATGATAAATCATTAGTTTAATATATTAAATAGATAATATTGTCTTATTAATATTTAAACTAATGAAAAGATTACTAGAGTCGATCGTCTTCTAGAAATGCTTTTTGACCCCCACAGTGTGAGAGATGACCTGCTTAGCCTATCTTGATGCATTCTTTCTTTAGAGATCCTGAAATAAATAAAATGAAATTTAATATTAATGTATTCAATGTCATCTCCTCTTCATATACATGAAAAAATTTAAAATGAGGTTAATATAATAATATATATTTAAATACCATATGCTTCTTATCATGATGTATATCAACAAAAACATTCCACTGTTCATTGGGTACCTCATTGGGTAACTTCTCATACATTTTTTGGACGGTCAATGATGTATCGTTGACATCGCTCCACAATCTCCATTTGAAGTATTTCCATTTATTACCAAGATTTTTCAACATCCACTTTCATGCTATCACATCAGTAATTGTAAAGTGGAAAAACAACTGTATACAGAAATTCATTTTGAACCTATTAAAAACATGACATTAAATTACACCATAATGTATTAAAATTACATTTATTTGGGAATCAAAAAAATCATTTTTCCAACTTGGAGGCATATGGATCCAATCATCATAATAAATAGGAAGGGAAATGGGCTCCGCTGTCAGCTGGCCAAGAATTTGGAAACGTAATCCTGCGGTGTCATCCATAGGGACCCCATATGAATCAAATGGGACAACTATCTTCTCTCCATTCATATTCCACACATCTGAACTTTTTATATTTTTCTTCACAGTTTCATTTTTTTCAACTTTAATGAACAAACAATTTGTATAAAAAAGTGCAATAAATTTATTTATATTAAAATTTGTACCTATAATAGTGACCCTCTAGTATGCTCGTGATGAACTAGAAGTGGCGCGTCGTAGCCCCGCTGCTGAGGATGCTAAAGGGGGAGTCTACGACTCAGCTTTTAAAGGGATTCTCACAGAGGGTGTGAGAGATGGTGTAGGGGGGCAGGAAACTAGTGGCTCAGATGACGTAGGGAGGGAGATAGATGGATCGTCATCTGTCACCGCAGTGGATGAAATAGTGTATCACTTCCTCCTTGGCATTACTATCTTTTAATAAAAAACAACTAAGTTCAAAACATATATTTCAAAAAAGATATGCATAAAAAAATTTAAAAATGATAATAGATTCCCAGTACTAACAAACAAAATATACATAACAGTGATAATGAATGACTACACAAATGAAATAAGTGGTTACTGAATAAATAAATAACTGTACATACAATCATTTTCTCCTTCAATTATGTCAGTTTCCTACTCCATTACTTCATCACTTAATTTATCCTTGCTAGACTAATATTTTCAATATCATGATGGAAAAGTAATTGTTCTTCTTGTTGTTGATGAGATTCAATTTCAGAGGTCAAATCTTCCACTTCATCACCCATATCATACAAATATATTTTTATTACATGAGAAAATACACTCCACCCTTCATACACAACATAATTCACAAAATATACCATTTTTTATTGTGATGATAAGATATATGGATCATGCAGTTCACGATCAATAACATCCATTAAGCGAGAAAAGTACACAAAAGTAAATTTCATGGAATCTCTTTTAACACATATAATAATATCTACCCAATTGCATTTGAATAAAACAACTGAAAAATGCCTATGGCAGTTTAATTCAATAATATCAGTCAGCTTTCCATATTATCCCACTTCAGAAAATTTAAATATACCACTATTATGTGTTTTTAAACCCCTTTCTTGATCGACTGTATGAAATCTAAATCCATTCACATTTTAAGTATCGAACTTTATAACTTGTTTTGGAGGACCTCAAGCATGAAACTTAAAATCTTCTGAAAACTCTGCTCAAGTATCAGTATTCATGATATAAAAAAAGAAATATACTTTATTAGATTTACAAAATATATGTGTCAAACTAATATTCGTATTAATTCCAATATTTATGAACTTACACATCGTGAAAACCATTCTACAAGATCTTTATTAATATCTTTCATTATATATTTCTCATTTCATGTTCGGCCTCTCATTCGTCTCTTTTTTTGTATCCTCAACTCTCAATAAATGGATCTGAAATTTCACCATTCAACAATGCATATCTATGTGCCTGTAATAATTCCAATTCTGTCAGTGTCACATTTGAGGTCCTCCCAACTGATCGACCAATAGAAGGAAATATTTTTGATTTTTTATGTATTTGAGATTGAGTAGATGTGTCATCATCAAGTCCGACTTGATTGAATCTTGTCTCAATATCATCCAAGTATCTAGAACAAAAGGTAAGACACTCCTCATCCAAATAGCCTTTAGCAATAGATCCTTCTGTTTGAGCTTTATTTCTCACGTATGATTTCAAATGCCCAAGATATCTGTGAAATAATATAAACATAATTATGAATTTAATTAATTCCCAAAAATTGTTTAATTAACTAAAAAACAAATAAATAAAGTACCTCTCAATTGGATATAACCATCGATAATGAACAATGCCTCTTAATTTAGCTTCCTCAACCAAATGCACAGTAAAATGCATCATGACAGTAAAAAATGACAGAGGAAAGATCATCTCCATTGAACAAATTTTCAATACAAACCTCTTCTAGAGATTGTCAAGATAAAATGTATGTAAATATTTCTCACATAGTTGTCTAAAAAATGTGTAGAATTAGAGTACAATAGTAGTATTTTTTTTCAGGTAATAATGTACGCAATTCCAATGGTAGTAACTATTGTAAAAAAATATGTAAATCGTGACATTTCAATCCATGCAACTTATGATTCTTCAAGTCAACACACCTCGAGATGTTACTTGAAAACCCATTTAATACCTTCACATTCTTTAAAAATCAAAGGAATGTATCTTCATCCCTATTTCTCATTTCAAAAATTGCTGGAGCATACTTTTCATCCACATCTAGAAAGAGATCGCATTTTATGTTCATTACTTGTAATTCACTACAAGAATTGACATGATCCTTCGACTTTCCATGCTCATTAAGCATTGTGAAGATCAAATTGTCACATAAATTCTTGTCAATATGCATCGCATCAAGATTATTCCACAATAAATTAAATTCCCAATATGGAAGTTTGAAAAATATACTTTTTTTCTTCCATTGTTGCGTTCTGATTTCACTTGATGATTCACTTTGAACCAATTTCCCACTATCATTCAAATGATGAACCTTCCCAAAAAAATTTCATCATTTTCATGTTGTGTTATTATTTTTGAACCAGTTAACAACATTAGAGGAGTTATATGATCAATGAAACCATTAAATTTCGATCTGTTCAGCTGAAATCTATGATATGCATCGATAAATCTTCGATGGCACAAGAAGCACCATTTTCTACTATGAGGTAGCCATTTGGGCTCAAAATCAACGCTACAAATAGGAAAAACCAAACCAATGTAAATGTTCCAACCAGATAAATTCCCCAGCCTAGGGAAGTCACTAATAGTCCACATTAAAGCAGCATGCATTTTGAACATTGTTTTAGAAGAAGCTTCAAATATCTCAACACTTTTGCTCCATAACTCCAGTAATTCTTCAATAAAAGGATAAAAGTATACATCAATATCATTTGAAGGCATTTCTTGTAACATCCTAGGTAAATAAACAATAAGACATATTTCATATTTATTAATATTTGTGAATTAAATATTAATTTTACTTTAAAGGGGTTTCTATGTTCGATAGCGTACCTGATACGCAACAACGAGTTTCTTTAAATCTTATGTTGCACACTAATAATATAATATTATTATTTTAAATGGTAGTTAACTCATAGCCATTGTACTGGTGAGAATGAAAAAAACTATCTACAATATGATTATACATGTTTGTTAAATGTATTTACATTTATCCAATTAAAGATAGTGGCTTAAAATGTTAATGAATCTAATTTTAAGCATAATTTACATTAAAAGGTCGATTTACCACCTCTAAAAGAAGAAACCTATTAAAATATAGTTTTGGTCAATTTTATATGTTCTATTTGACCAAATAAAAATATTATTTAGAAAGGGGACATCAAAATTTACTTTGTGTATTTTTTTGGAATTTTTTCGATAAAGTTCATTTTTAATGAATAGTGATAAATATTGTATTTTAATTCCAATATACGTCTTAATATAATTTATTTATATGGTTAGATTATCTTTTTAATTTTTTTAAAGTTTAATTAGAATATATTTTTACCTTTTAATCCAATTATTTTTATTGGAATTAATTTTACCTTGAAATTGGACATAAACAAGTATCAATCTTTTGATAGTTACTGTTTCTTAAAAATACGCTATTTGTTTTGATAATGAGAATTAATTTTAAATTAATTAATGAAAATTATATGTTCAAAATTTGGTAAAATAGACATCATTTTTTAATTCAGAATATCAAATATAGCTTAGGCCGAATTTTTGGTATTTTTCTGAAAAACTTCAATTTTTGATTAATAGTGAAACCACTTAGTAGTAGTTAAAAAACTGACTTTTTCATTTAAATAAAGTTTACCACTTTTGTGAATTTAATTTCGAAAATCCTACATACATGGTTATTATTATTAAGTAAAATTTGGTTCAATAAGATGAAAATAATTTTTGGTGAATAGTAACTTCTAACTTTTATTTACCGCGGTTAAAGGTAAATAGGGTAATTTATGGTAAAAAGAATATTGTAATAATACAAAAATGCCTTAAAACTTGTCCTAACCTTATTTGTTGGGTCATTTATGACCATGAGAATCTTTGGGTCAATTTTGGGACCCCATGAAGCCACTTATGAATGATAATGACACTTTATTTTAATTAACATAACGTAAAGGCAAAAATGACATAAACAAATATCTCATTGTAAATTAATTATTACATGGTGTTATATAACTTATCTTTTCGACTATAAATATTCATTGGAAATATAAAAAATATTTCCTACATCATGGTATTTTTTATATATTTTTAGACATATAATAAATTAAATTATTTATGACACAATAATGATGCAGTGTCTACCTCATTAATAAATGATTTAAATCAATAAGATTATAAATAATACAATAACATCGAAAACATGTCAAATTCTTATTGGATGAATTTATTTCGACCATGAGTCATATTATCTTCCAACGTAATGAGTTTTCGACCTTTATAAACTGAATATCATTATATAACAAAATAATATTATCACACTTTCCTAAAGAGCCCCTCCTCCCCTTTATAAAAATACTTAAATTTTAACCAATTCCTCACACCTATAAAGCCTTTTGGATCATACAAAATATGCCCAATTAATCTCCCTACATCCCTCTGCTTCTTCTAGAAGCCTTTCCTTATTCATAAGACACTTCAAGAAACCCTTTTTGTTCATACCAAAGGGAGTTACGCAAATTAAAGGTAACAATTTCTCTTAACTTCTTTTCTTTTATTTTACTTGTCCAACCCAAAACTCTTTTTATTCATTTATTTTATAACAAAAATAATATAATTAATATACAAGTATGTTCTTATAAGATTTATTCTAACTATACTTACAGACACCTCCATCTAATGGGTGAAGAACATATTGTTTCTGTGGATGGAAAACTGAGGCCTCACGAAATGTTGATTGTTCGATTATCTTATACCACATATCATGGTGGCCATTAAGATGAAACTATATTTATATATGATATATATTATTTTAATGTTTTCTTTATGTTTATTTATTTTTCTTTTATAGCATACCTTTATTGTTTCTATTACGGGTAAACGCGATAATTTCATTTGAGGAAGTGCAGACTACCGCCCCCTCAAAGTGATATGACTCATTAATGCCATATGTGGGATGTATAAAGGATGTAGTTAATGATATTATATATTATATTATACTGTAATTATAATATACCTATGTATCATTATGTTTTCATTCCATTAAAAGATGAAATAGAAATGAAAGTAGCATTCATGCGTACGTACGACTAACCGTCTCCATGAATGGTGTATTTCATTTCTTATCTCCAAATGATATGTACTATTATAAATTCATATATAATATATATATATATATTATATATATGATATATAAATGATGAATATCATTCTGGATATAATATAATATTGGCCACATGGATAACTTGAAAATATAAGGTGTTCATTTTTTACTGAAGTACCAAATATCGACAAAACAACTGTTATTAACTTAAATGATTGCATAATGTTTATAACATGGTATTAAGTGATATAAAAAGAATAATAAACTAGAAAATGTTTCTTAAGAAAGTATAAATTAACATTAGTTTATTATTCATGAGATTATAGAATGATCAAGTCAAATCGGACACGAGGTAAGGGAATTCGTCTCAATCTCCTTTCATTGAGGCATATTTTGTTCTAATACAAGACTTTCTTTTATATGTTGTATAAACACCTTTTACATTTCATTTCATTCAAAGGGAATCCTTTTCTGCGAATCGTTTTACTAAATGAAAAAAAAGTTTTTTTAATATAAGTGGTGACAACGACCTTTCCCCCGCCGCGAGTATTATTTGATCTTTGGCTTCCTTAACAAAGAATAATGTTTTTAAAAGGAAAATAAAATACCGTATTCTATTTTATGTATTTTGGTATTTAAAATGGGTTTGATAATGGATTTGTTTTGTCAATATATTTCAATGATATATTGTGATTGAAATGTGGAAATGTCATCTTTCATTTATGTTTGTTTTACATGTTATGAATATGTTATGGTTCTTGGGAATTATTTACATATACTGGTGGTTCCGTGATAACCCTTCGGCAGGTGAGCCTGAGATAGCTCTCAAATGAATTGGGTAACATGATGGAGGTAAACCTGAATGTTTCTCTTAAGAGATTTAGGGAATATATTGTGATGATTATTCCAAAGTAACTCTCTATGTAGCTGTGATAGCTACAATGTAAGTATGTTATGGATGCCACAAGTTTCCTTTATGAATTATGATTTCTATATGTTATTCATAAATCTTATGATTTCATGAGGTAAGTAAAAGAGTTTATGCTTTATATTAATTTATGAACTAATGTTTTCTTTCTTTGTTTTATAACCCTTAATGAGATTTTTTATACTCATCCCAAGTTTTGAAATGTCTTCACAGGACTTAAAGATGAATAGGGTCAAGGATGGGATCAAGGAAAATTCATGCTGTCTAAAACATGGAACTAGACATGAATCTTTTTTTCAAGAGTTTTTATTTTAGGAAAAAAATGGAAACTGAGTAGAAGTGTCAACTTTGTAATCTTTTGAGATGTAATAGTTCTGTCATAATTCACTAAAACTCTAAACCTGAAAAGATCCTCAATGTTAATTATAGATTTAATTCTATATTATGTAATTTTTTAAGGCCATGTTCTTATAGTTGGTATCAGAGGGAGGTTTAGATAACTTTAAGAGTTAGGGTATTGTTAAATTAATATCCATAAAGTAATTTTTGTTAATATTGAAATCATATAGAATTTATATATTACCATGTTCCTTTGCCTAAGATATTTCTATGTTCAGAATGGTTTTCCATAGAGGAAACATGGCAGCTATGTTGGGACGACATCAGGAGGAAGAAAACCTTCCAAATCAGCAACCTGAGATTGTCAGAATTGGAAATGAATAGTTTGTTGTAGGTATGTAATTGTTGACTTAGGATATAAATGGTGGTGGTATCCATGCACAAGATCATCCAGATTAACCACAGAGGAACATGTCAGTAGTAGAGCATTTCACGTGGCAACATCCCCCATAATTTAGAGTATCGTTTGAACCTGTGCTAGTAGAAGGGTGGATTAAAGCATTGGAGAAATTTTTTGATGTCATGGGGTGTTCATAACATCAAAAGGTTAGTCTTACTATTTAGCATATTGAAGGTGAAGCTGATAAGTGGTGGACAATGATGAAAAATATCCGGGATAGTGAGGATATCGATGATCTTGGTTGGGATGAATTAAAAGGTATGTTTCTTGAGAAATATTTTCCTAAGGTTGTTCGTCTTAGGATGGAAAAACAATTCCTGGAATTGAGGCAGGAGGATGACTTAGTGGCTGCTTATGAAGAAAAATTCACTCGACTAGCAAGGTATGCTCCAAATTTTATATGAGATCTTGATAGTAAAATCAACCATTTTTACACAGGATTAAATCCAAAGTATCGAAGGTATTTAGATTCTCGTGAGTTCAAAAGTTATAGAAAACTTGTTCGTTGTGCGGAGAAGGTGGAAATGGAGTTTGCCGATGATCAGTTGTTCTTTCACAAACAATAGAATAAGAGGTTGAGGTGGCAGAAAAAAGGGAAGAAATCTTCAAAAAAGTCTAATGGTATGAAACTTAAGTTTACAGTTTGTAAAAATTGTGGTAAAAAGCATGCTGGGGAATGTCTTTTGAATTTTGGTAAGTGTTACAAATGTGGTAGAATGGGACATAAGGCTTGTAATTTCACTAAAAAAGATCGGGGTAATGGTAAGACAAAATTTGATTTGTAGTCAGTAAAATGTATTAAGTGCAATGAAATGGGTCATTGTGAAAATTAGTGTCCAAAAAAGAACACAACTGAGGGAAAGTGGCCAGACTACAAGTAGAAAGGGGTTGTGAAATCCTTTACAACTACTTCAGCAGATGTTGGGATATGAAATGAAGTAGTATCGGACAAACTATTTTTTTGTTTAGATTATTCCAATGTGTTGTTTGATTCAGGGTCTACACACTCTTTCATTTCTGATAATTTTTCTAGTAAATTGTGAATTCCATATCAAGATATGAATACAGAACTTATGGTAAAAACACCTGTAGGAAATTTTGAGCCAAAAAGAAAACATAAGAACATTCTCTTCCTTGTGTGCGGAAAGAATCTACCTGCAAACCTTATTGTTTTTCCTCTAGTAGAGTTTGATGTTATTTTGGGCATTGATTGGATTTCTGTTTATCATTCTAAGATTGACTGCAGAGCTAAAGAGGTTTTTTTTAAAATTATTTTCAGTTGGTATACAAGAATTAACCCTTTCTTTTGATAACATATCAGGAAGCCGAGAAACTAGTGAAAGATGGAAATGAATTTTACCTTGAACGTATTATTGAAAACAAAGGAACTATTCAGATTAATGATGTTCTAGTGGTAAATGAGTACCTTGATGTTTTTCTTAATGATTTTTTTGTTATTATACATAATCATGAAGTTGAATTTACTGTTGATTTAGTTCCTAATGCTAAGACAATTTCAAAACCCCCTTATCGAATGACTCAAATTGAACTTTTAGAGTTAAAGAAGTAATTTTAGGAGTTATTGGATAAAGGTTTCATTCAACCTAGAACATCAACATGAGGCACTTCTATCTTGTTTGTTAAAAAGAAAGATGGTTCAATGATACTTTGCATTGATTGTAGAGCATTGAATAACATCACTATTTGGAACTAGTATACTTTTCCTCATATCGATGATTGGTTTGATCAGCTCCAGGGAGCTCAGTATTTTTTGAAGATTAACTTGAGATCGGGGTACCATCAGCTGAAAGTGAATATGGCCATTATGAATTTGTAGTTATGCCTTTTGGTTTAACCAATCTACCTGCTGTATTAATGGATCTTATGAATATAATTTTTCATGAGTTTTTTGGATAAGTTTGTGGTTGTGTTCATTGATGATATTTTGGTTTATTGTAAAAGTAAATAAGAGCATGAAAGTCATTTAAGGGTTGTATTGAAAACCATAAAAGAACAGAAACTATTTGGGAAATTCAACAAGTGTGAGTTTTGGTTGCAAAAAAATTCTTTCCTTGGTCACATTGTTTCAAAAAATGACATAACTATTGATCCTACTAAAACAAAATTTGTTGATAATGGCCAAGACCCAAAAATATGACCAAGATCCGTAGTTTTCTTGGTTTGGAAGGTTATTACCAGAGGTTTTTTGAAAATTTTTCATGGTTATCTAGTCCAATGACTACGTTAACTCGGAAAGGTGTTAAGTTTATCTGGACAAAAGAATGTGATGATTGTTTTCAGGAATTGAAAAGAAGACTGGTGAATGCACTAGTTTTGGCACTGCCATCCAGAAATGGTGAGTTTGTTATCTACAGTGATGCTTCATTGAAGGGACTTGGTTGTGTCCTAATGAAAAATGATCAGGTAATTACTAATGCTTCACGTCAATTGAAACCACATGGGTTAAATTACCCTACACATGATTTGGAATTAGCTGCTATTGTTTTTGATTTAAAAAATTTGGAGGCATCATTTTTATGGAGTAAAATGTGAAATATATACTGACCACAAAAGTTTAAGGTATATATTCACTCAGAAGGAATTAAACCTAAGACATAGGAGATGGCTAGAATTAATCAAGGATTATGATTGCACAATCCATTACCATATGGGAAAATAAAATAATTGGCTAATGCTTTGATTCGAAAAAGTAATGCTTCATTAACCATGTTATGTTTGGAACAAGATCCTTTGGTGTTTGATTTGATAAACTTTGGCATTGAATTTTTTGGTGCAGAAAATTCTTCTTTTTTGTATCAGGTGTCAGGGAGATCATCTCTATCAGACAGAATTAAGAAAGCACAGAAGGAAGATAGTGAGTTACAGAAAAATGTAGAGTAGGTTCAGAAAGGTAAGTTTCCTAAATTTAACATTGATAATGATTGTGTTTTGAGATTTGGAATAAGATTATGTGTGCCTTCTGATTCACAATTGAACAATGATTTGTTATGTGAAGCTCATAGTTACCCATTTTCAGTTCATCCTGGCAGTACTAAGATGTACAGAGAACTTCGAGAGTATTACTGGTGGGATGGAATGAAAAGAGATATTTCTGATTTTACTGTGAAGTGTTTTACTTATCAGCAGGTTAAAGTAGAGCAGTAGTTACCGAAAGGGATTCTTTAGCCTTTACTAGTGCCAGAGTGGAAATGGGAAAATATATCCATGGACATGGTTGTGGGATTACCGAATACATCTTGAGGTAATAATGTTATCTGATTTATTATTGATCAATTGACTAAATATCCTCAATTCCTTACTATTAGAGATAAATTGTCTCTAGATCAACATTCTTGGTTGTATGTTAAAGAGATAGTATGATTTCATGGAGTTCCCCCCTCTATTGTATCTAATCATGATCCCTGGTTTACTTCTAACTTTTGGAAAGGCCTTCAGAAGTCATTGGGTACTGAATTAAATTTTAATACAGCTTTTCATCCTCAATCAGATGGGAAATCAGAACCAACGATTCAGACCCTGGAGGATATTCTATGTGCTTGTTCACTGGATTAGCAGGGAAGTTGGGACCCATACATTTCTTTGGTTTAATTTTCATATAATAACACTTTTCATTCCAGTATACAGATGGCTCTATTTGAGGCATTATACGGAAAGCGTTGGTGAACTCTAGATTTTTGGGATGAAGTAGGTGAAAGGAAGTTGATGGGACCAAAATTGGTAGAAGTGATGGAAGAAAAGGTTTAGTTGATTCAGAAGCACATGAGAACAGCTCTGATCAGGAAGAAAAGATATGCAGATAACGGGAGGAAGGATATTTCTTTTGAGGTAGGTGATCATGTATTTATCAAACTTTATCTATGGAAAAGTGTGATGTGTTTTGGTAAGAAGGGAATGTTGAGTCCGAAGTTCATTGGACCATATGAAATCCTGAAGAAAGTTGGATCAGTTGCGTACAGAGTGGTTTTACCTCCAAATTTATCCCATGTACACAATGTTTTTCATGTTTTGATGTTGAGAAAGTATATATACCAGATCCATCTCATGTTTTGAGCCCAGAGGTAGTTTAGTTGGAAGAGAATCTCTCTTATGAAGAACAAACAGTCAGGATTATTGACCATATAGAGCAAGTGTTGTAGAATAAAGAAATTCACCAGGTAAAGGTTTTGTGGAAAAACCATATGTTTGAAGAGGCAACATGAGAATCTGAAAATGTTATGAGGGATAAATACCCCCACTTATTTTGATAAGTAAAATTGTGAGGATGCAATTCCCAAAAGTGGGGAAGGATGTAACATCTCATGTAAATTAAGAATAATACATATTTTATATTTATTAATATTTGTGAATTAAATATTAATTTTACTTTAAAGTGGTTGTTATGTTCGATATCGTACTCGATACGCAACAATGTGTTTCTTTAAATCTTACGTTGCACACTAATAGTATAATATTATTATTTTAAATGGTAGTTAACTCCTAGCCATTGTATTGGTGGAAATGAACAAAACTAAATAAAATATTATTATACATTTTTGTTAAATGTATTTACATTTATCCAATAAAAGTTAGAGGCTTAAAATGTGAATGAATCAAATTTTAATCATAACTTACATTAAAAGGTCGATTTACCACATTTTAATGGAGAAACCTCTTTAAATCTAGCTTTGGTCACTTTTATATGTTTTATTTGACCAAATAAAATTCTTTTTTCGAATAGGGACATAAAAATTTACTTTGGGTAATTTTTTTGGGATTTTTTTGAGAAAATTCATTTTTTAATGAATAGTCAAAAAGTATTATATTTTAATTCAAAACTGCATTTTAATCTAATTTATTTATATGGTTAGATTATATTTTTAATTGGTTTTAAAGTGTAATTATAATATATTTTTACCATTTAATCCAATGTGGTTTATTGGAATTATTTTAACTTTGAAATTGGACATAAACAAGTATCAATCTTTTGATAGTTACTGTTTCTTAAAAACATGCTATTTGTTTTGATAATGGGAATTAATTTTAAATTAATTAATGCAATTTATATGTTTAGAATTTGGTAAAATAGAAATAATTTTTTAAATCATAATATCAAATATATCTTAGGCTGATTTTTTGGTATTTTTCTGAAAAACATCAATTTTTGATGAATAGTGAACCCACTTAGTAGTAGTTAAAAAACTGACGTTTTCATTTAAATGAAATTTTACCACTTCTGTGATTTGAATTTCAAAAATCTAACATTCATGGTTGTTATTATTAAGAAAGTTTTTTTTTCAATAATATGAAAATAATTTTTGGGGAATAGTAAATTTTGACATTTATTTACCGCGGTTAAAGATAAATAGGGTAATTTAAGGTAAAAAGAATATTATAATAATACAAAATTACCTCAATACTTATCATAAACTTATTGGTTGAGTCATATACGACCATTAGAATCTTTGGGTCGATTTTGGGACCACATGGATCCACTTATGAATGATAATGACACTTTATTTTAATTAACTTAAAGTAAAGGCAAAAATGACATAAACAAATATCTCTTTGTAAATTAATTTTTACATGGTGTTATATAAGTTATATTTTTGACTATAAATATTCATTGGAAATATAAAACGAATTACTATATCATTTTATTTTTTTATAGTTTTTAGACATATAATAAATTAAATTATTTATGACACAATAATGATGCAGCATTTACCTCATTAATAAATGATTTAAATAAATAAGATAATAAATATTAAAATAACATCCAAAACCTGTCCGATTCTTATTGTATGAATTTATATAGACCATTAGTAATTATATCTTCTACTTTAATGAGTTTTTGAACTTTATAAACAGAATATCATTATATAATAAAATAATATTATCACACTTTCTTAAAGAGCCCCTCCCCCCCTTATAAAAATCCCTCACTTCTAACCAATTACTCACACCTCTCAAGCCTATTTCCTCATCCAAAATCTATCCAATTAATCTACCTACATCCCTCCCCTCCTCCTAGAATCCTTTCCTTAGGCAGAAGACACTTCAAGAAACCCTTTTGGTTCATACCAAAGAAGTTACCCAAATTAAAGGTAACCGTTTCTCTAAACTTATTTTCTTTTATTTTACTTCTCCAACCCCTAAACTCTTATTATTACTTTATTTTATAACAACAAATGTATCCTCAATATACTAGGATGTTTTTATGAGAATTATTCGAACTACACTTACTTACACCTCCATCTAATGGGTGAAAAACGTACTATTTCTGTGGATGGAAAACTAACGCCTTACAAAATGATGATTGTTCGATTATCTGCTACCGCCTATCATGGTGACAATTAAGATGACACTATATTTATATATGATATATATTATTTTTATGTTTTCTTCATTCTTATATATTTTTCTTTTATACCATACCTTTATGGTTTCCATTATGGTTAAACGTGATAATTTTATTTGAGAAAGTGCGGACTACCACCCCCTCAAAGTTATATGACTCATTAATGCCTTATGTGGGACGTATAAAGGATGGATTTAATGATATTATATATGATATTATACTATAATTATAATATAATTATGTATCATTATGTTTTCATTCCCTTAAAATATGAAATAGAAATGAAAGTAGCGTTCATCCGTACGTACGGATTACCGTCTCCATGAACGATGCATTTCATTTCTTATCTCCAAATGATATGTACTATTATAAATTCATATATATAATAGATATATATCATATATATCATATCTAAATAATGAATATCATTTTAGATATAATATACTATTGACCAAATGGACAACGTGTAAATATAAGGTGTTCATTTTTTACTCAAGTACCAAATATCGACAAAACGACCGTTATTAACTTAAATGATTGAATAATGTTTATAACATGGTATTAAGTGATATAATATGAATAATAAACTTGAAAAAGGTTCTTAATCAGCTAGAAATTAACTTTAGTTTATTATTCAGGAGATTAAAGAACGATCAAGCCAAGTCAGACACGAGGTAAGGGACTTCGTCTCAATCTCCTTTCATTGAGGAATATTTTGTTCTAATACATGACTTTCTTTTATAAATTGTATAAACACCTTTGAATTTTCATTTCATTCAAAGGGAATCTTTTTATAAAAAGCGTTTTACTAAATGAAAAAAAATATTGTTTCTTTTTACCGTAAGCGGTGACAATGACCTTTCCGCCGCCACGAGTATTATTTGATCATTGGCTTCCTTAACAAGTCGTAATGCATTTAAAAGGAAAATAAAATAACATATACTCTTTTATGTATTTTGGTATCGAAAATGGTTTTTATAATAGATTTTTTTATTTCAATGTGATTTAAATGTAAAAATTTCATCTTTCCTTCATGTTTGTTTTATGTGTTATGAATATGTTATGGTTTTTGGGAATTATTTACATATATAGGTGGTTCCGTGATAAACCTGGGGTGAGTGAGCCCGAGATAGCTCTCCAATGCATTGGGTAACGTGACAGAGGTAAACATGAATGTTTCTCCTAAGAGATTTAGGGAATATAATATGGTGGGTATTCCAAAGTAACTCCCTATGTAGTTGTGATAGCTACAATGTAAGTATGTTATGGATGCCACAAGTTACCTTTATGAATTATGATTTCTATGTGTTATTCATAAATCTTATGATTTCATGAGGTAAGTAAAAGAGTTTATGATTTGTATGTATTTATTAACTAATGTTTTCTTTATTTGTTTTATAACCCTTACTGAGATTTTTTATGATCATCCCAGGTTTTGAAATGTTTTCACAGGACTTAAAGATGAATAGGGTCAAGGATGGGATCAAATAAAAGTCATGCTGTCTAAAACATGGAACTAGGCATGACTCTTTTTTTCAACAGTTTTTATTTTATGAAAAAATGGTAATTGAGTAGAAGTGTCTACTTTGTAATATTTTGAGACGTAATAGTTATGTTCTAATTCTCTAAAACTCAAAACCTAAAAAGATCCTAAATGTGAATTATTTGTTTCATTAAATATTATATAATGTTTTAAGGCCGGGTCATTATATTTGTATTCCAAGAATAATCATCGAAATGATAAAATATGTTTGTTACATACATATCCATGGAGTCAGATTGTAAGGGATCAAAACCACTGGACAAATGCTATAACTGGTACTCAAAGTCCCAATGGGTTGAATCCATTGGAAACCAATCCCAATCAAACATTCCTATGATAAACTGAGAAATATGGATGTAATGAATTAAATGTCTTCCATTATTGATAATCTTGTAGATGTCTCATTAACCCATCATTGTTATTATCTACAGAATTCCAGTTCATGTGTTTGACGGTTTTTGATGACATGAATAATCTTTGAAATCGAGGCTTTAAAGTAAAGTAATGAAAAACCTTTTCAGGTGTGTTCCCTTTTATCTTCTTCAGGAAATTATTTTGATTTAGACTTTCAACATCACCCAAGACTTCCATCTAGAAGAAGAACTTTTTTTGAAATTATGTCAACTTGAATCCTCTCGCCAATAAAGCATACAATCATTGGTACACACATGTATTTTTTTTATAATTGTGACAAATCCTCTTAACAACTTTGTTCATATCATAAAAAGGCTCAGGGATTTTGTCTTTAGGAAATGCATCACACAACAATTCCAATATCATAGAAATTTCCTTATTTGTAATTCCACATAGACATTTGATATGGTATAACTTCATCAGAAAAGAAAGCTTTGAATATTTCAAACATCCACTATACAACTCTTGATTTCCATCATCAACTAAATCATGAAGCATATTTTCCTCAATGAAGTTTTCTCCTAAATTTGTCTCCATAGAATCAAGATGAGGATCCAATGATATGTTACAATATTGATCTAGTTGTGTTACAGTCTCAAAAGCATCAATTGTCATGTTGCAATTTGTAGCACTCTCATCTGGTTGTTCTATTATGTTTTGATGTTGATAGTGGTTTATTGTAGTGACCAATGCATCATTTATGAGGTTTTTCATTTCATTTTCCATTTTCTAGGAAGTTGGGATCTCATTATATGGATTAACATCAGTGATAAACCTTTCTGTAATGTTCAATTCTCCATGTCAAATCCAACACAAATTTTGATCAGGGAATTGATTCATTATTAAATGTTCATAAACTTCATCTCTCTTAAACCATCTTCTAAATTTATATTTAGGACATGGACATCTTATTATCTCTTCAACGGATCGATTGGAAATTACAAAATCTAAAAATTCATTCAAACCCTTAACATACTGAGTAGTGTTCCTAGGTAATGTGATCCAACTTTTATCCATGTATATCACAATGTGCCTACACAATATTAAAAAAATTAAAACACATAGTTACTAGTAAATAGGGAAATATATTCATATATAATAGTTGAAAATATATATAAATATGTTACATAATGTTTTCCTATATAAATACATATGGTAAATCACCCACTAGAAAACCAAAGTACATATATGCAAGCATGTGTATGATTATACACATGTGATTACAAAACCACTTGAAGAAACAAGAATATAGTGAGTATTTTCTTAGGAAATATACATTTTAAGAAGATAGTGAGTATTTCCAGATATATTTGAGCAAGTTCAGCATTAGTAAAAAAGTTAAGAGTTAATCTAAAGCATTATATTAGAATTCAACTTGTAGAGCATTGGTATATTTTCAAGTTGATCATTTTGATATAGTAGTTAGTTGAATTTGTGATTTCCATCAGTGTTGGACCCAAAGATAACTCAGATTATGATGCAAATACAAAAGAACAAGATGAATAAATGTTTTTTTAGAATTTTTTCCACATAAAATCGCTTGAATAATGTTTTTATACCTATGAATTGAGAAAGATTCAAAATTTGGGATCCAAAACAAATATTAATCTTCCACCTTCCCAATTAGATTCTACAAAAGAAATTAAAAGGTTCTTTCAATATCCCACCCATCACCCAGGATTCATAGACACTCATTATTAAGGATAGGTTAACCCAATATGAAACTAAAGAGTAATTAATGTGAATCAATGTCAAATTAATCCAGAGAAATATTCTTACTATGTATAACATCTAGAAGGAGACCAATAAATTTCCTCAAATTAATATTCCTTGACCTATGAAAACTGCTCAACATATGAGGGAAAAGTGTAATTACATAATATGATATGGGTCTAGACAACAGGTGCATCTAAAACCAATAGATAAAGATAATTAAGAATTATTTATACTAGGGCTATATCCATAGTCATGTCAATAAGGTTTCCTATGGTTGGATAATACTATATATCATCAATAAACAAGGGTGATCTAACCAAATCAAGCTTTTCTTGCTACCTCTACTTGAGTGTTTTCTCAGTTGAATGTCCTGTAAGAATTCCTAAAATCTATTGAGTCTTTGATAGCTCAAAAGGAAGTCATGTAAGGAAGATGAGAACCATTCAAACCAAAATAAAAGTTTTATTTAGAGTGTGTGGATGTGATTCCCCCTTCAACCCACTTCGGGAACCCGTATTTCTTGATCTTCAATGGCATGGAAGACTTAAAAAATGTATAATACACACTTTGTGACACGATGAGGTCCCATTATGGGAAAAATTGAGAAATAATAACCAAATATGCTCATATTATTTTTAAATACCCAAGAGGTGGAAGTGTAATTTGGTTTAACAAAAATCCAATAGGGTTAGTTTTATGATGGGAAGTCCTTAATTTGAAATTCCTATATCAATTCAGATTCACATTTAGGAAGACTATATTCCTTGATCTCTTAATATGGATGCAGTTTAAAATTGATAGGGTTTAAGATTGAATTTACAAATACCAAATTCATTCCTATATATTTAATATGAAACTCTTATAAGAGTAGCAACTATAGATCTATATAGAAGATATCTTTGATGAGTTACATAGATGGTTGGTCCCACTAAAATATCCAAAAAAGTTACCTAAAGTTTATATAAGTTTCATAATGTTTGAAGGATTTTATTCGATGCTCAATTGACAAATCATTGCTGGTACTCATAGCTCAAGGAAAGATGGTTTGAAAATTAAAAGCTGAAACGGTTATGGTTAAACTAACACTTTCACCAACTCTAGCCTCCATACCTATTCAATATTTTGTGGTTTCACATCGTGAACAACAGAAATAGTAACAACACCCCTATTATGAGTGAGAAAAGGAATTGGGCCTCCTAGGTTTTAAATATTCGTAGAATAATCTGTGCTCCTTCTAAAAATGGAAAGTATTAGGGTACTAGATCACTGTTATATAGAATAGCCTAAAAAGGTTTTAAAAGGTTTAAATTCGATATGAATTCAGTCTCACCAAACTCCCTAACTAATACCCATCCTGTTGGATTCTAGGACAAAATATCTTGTATTTCTTCACCTTTGAAAGAATCCTTTAGAATATGGTTGAATTTCGACACATCAAATTGAGAAAAACTCACAAAGGAGGATTTTTCCATCGCCATACCACCCAAACATGAAGAATAATGGAAGTAAATTATTAATGGATATTGAGAAAATTGATCAGCTCAGAGCTTTCCATCATCAATACAAAACTAAATCATCTAGTCACAACCTTGATTCCATCTTCAATAATTGATCTAAATTCATTGGAATTAAAATCTCTTAAGAGAATGTGTGACTAGAACAGAAAATATTAGGCATGAGAGGAAGAACCCATGTTAGTTCCCCAGCTAATCTATAATTTTCTAGAGTTTCTACCTCCATCACTGGGAGGAAGGGAACCATCCCATTAAATAAAATCCTTATTAGATGAAGGTTCACAATATGGTTCTATCAAAACAATCCACATGATGAACCAATTAACTGATGAAGAAACTAGATATAAACCAAATTCCCCCCCCCCCAAATTTTTTTTTTGAATGAGGTTATAGAGGAAAAGGAGGAAAGGAAAGTGAAGCTAAAACAGACTTCGACACTCATGTACCTTTTATACATAGGCTATATTTTTCACAAAAAAACAAAGACAAGCAGGTTCTCATAAAGAGTATAAATCTACTACTGAATCATCTATAATTAATTCAAATCTAATAATTTGGTAGGATAGGATAGTAAATGATCACATTTTTAGTCATAATCAAAAACATGGAAAGGATTACTCATCCAAATCCACAAAAAAAACATTCCCAAATTCTAGTAAAGGGAATGACCCACCATCACAATCATCCTTAGAATCCGAACACACATAGATCTATTAAATAAAATTCATTGAAATTTAAAAACTGACCAAAATAAAATCCGTCAGTGGCAGGGAGGCGAGCTAGGGTTTGGGTCTCGCGGGGGGTCAGAGGGAGAAGGGGGTTCGGGGGCGGGTGTTGGGGGGAAGTGGCGCAGACGGCTGGCCAGTGGAGCTGGGGTTCGGGGATCGCTCACAGGGGGGGGGTCTGAGGGAGAAGGGGAGTTAGGGTCGGGGGGAGTGTCGCGACTGGAAAAAAATAACGGGGTTTAGTGGCGGTTTGTAATAACCCGCTGCTAAAGGCAATTTATGTTGTAGTGAAACATATAAAATCAACTTGATGATGTATCCTAAAATCATCTCATACTTATTTATAGTTTTTACCCTTACCTGTCACCATGCATTTAATATGTATTAACTGAAGTTGTGTATATAAAGGGTGTACGAAATAATGCCAATAAACCCATAAATAACCAAAGAGTAAATTTTTTAATTTTATCATATATTATAGGGGAAGGCTATTAAATTATTTAACAAAATCCTAAAAAGATGAACTTTATGGAATTTTTCACAAACCAATTCACCTATAGAACTTGTATGTCAATATTAGCTGATGTTGGTGGATTCTATAAACACCCACCAAAGAGTATGGTATCAAAAAACATGGCTCATGTAAGTTTTATACAACACATAGGGAAGATAGTATATCCCCACCAAACACATGGAATATAAAAAACGTGTTACCAAACACAAGGCCTAGCCAAAATCATGGATCAAATCATGTCATATAATGTTAATTCCAAATGCATTTCCTCTTTTAATATTTCTTAACTAATGAAATTTACATAATAAAAAGATTAATTCCATAATATCAAAAACACATGTTTCTGATTCAATACATGAAGCTCATACTTATTCTATTTATATTGTATTGAAATAGTTAATTTATTTTTGAAAAAAATTAATGATAATAATCATTTTATTTAAACAATTACTACTTAAAAAATTCCAACATGCATATTTATAAAAAACAACCACAGTTTATCTCTTAGTTTTAGATATTCTATTTTAATAAATAATTACCCTATGTAATCCAATATATTTTTACATTATATTCATTAAATTATAACTTCCAGAAAAAAAAAATCTTTCCATAATTTATAAACATCATTATAGAATCACAATAACCCATGACTAAATACATTAAATCAATTTCATGAGTTTTACTCCAAATAAAATTTATTTCTCATGTAGAAAATAACTACTATAAAACTTATTTGACAGAAAAACATGTAATTTCAGAAATTTTATTATTTATAAATAACCTGAGTTCTCACAAAAACATTGTAAAATTATATAACAATAAACTACTATTTATAATCAAACACTTACAAGATCCATTTCATGTTTTAGTAACACTCAACACAATCACTAACTCCCTCTTACAGACCTATAAAAATAATATATATATATATAACGGGTAATAATACAACTAGATTCAGTAGGATCCTACCCAAAACCTCACATTAAAAAAGTTGAATAAGAATAATAATATCATAGAAAATAAACAAGGAAAAAACACATTACTAATAGGGGCTGAGAGGAGAACTGAAGGGCGGCGAGGCATGATGAAGGGCAACGAGGTGCGCTAACAGGCGGCGATCATGGGTCAAGACCGTAGAAGGGGTGAGCTAGGTAAGGGGAGGCTAAGGCGGGTGGTGAGCATGGGTCTTTGGGGGTCTCGGGGGTCGGGGGGAGAAGGGGCGGTGACGATCTAGGTCGGGGGCGGCGAAGGGGGTGACAAAGGGGGGGGGGGTGGCAAGAACGACTCTTCGGGGGTCGCGGGGGTTGGGGGGAGAAGGGTCGGTGAGCTAGGTCATGGGGGTTGTAGGGGGATAAGGGGGGAGAAGGGGGGGGGGGGGGGGTCTCGTAGCGGTCAGGGGGAGTGTTATGTCTATAAAAAAACATAGTTTAGCTGCAGTTTATTAAAAACCGTCGCTAAACCGTTCATAAAATAAAATTAGCAGCAATTTACTAAACCACCACTAATAGACCACTGATAAGGCCTATATTTTATAGTGATATAAAACAAAACACATTTATTCAGGTGAAAAATATTACTAATAAACATTGGTTCATTATAACCAATATCAAATCAGGGGTTTAAAACCTACTTCACAATGGTATATACACCATAAAATTATTTCCCACTATTTAAACATAAAATAATTTTTCCCACATAGATAACCATAAGAAAACCCATTTCTAAAACCTCACTTCCTCCTCAAAATACCAACCAAATTTTGTTATTAAATAATTTATTGTTATTTGAAAATCATTTAAAAAAACCAATTTCAATAAAATAAGAGGCCACAATTAAAGTTTAAAACATTAACTTTTAAAATCACTACCACATTAAAACTATTTAATTAAACTCAATATAATTTATTATAAACCTTAACATAAATGTTTTAAAAAATTTAAACAATCATGTTATTGAATCCATAAAAAATGATTTCAAATCCAAATCCAATTTTGTCAAAAAAAATTAATTGGAAACAAAATACAAATTTTATCATTAATTTAATTTAGAAAAACTAATTTATTAATTTCAAAACTATAACTCTAATATTTTTAAGCAAAGATTTTAAAAATTACAACTCATGTTTCACTAAAACAACACAACATGTCATGATCAAAAATAATTAAAAATAAAGGAATTCCTATACATAATTAAAAGGGGAACTAGTGTTTGTGTGAAAACTATTCACATGTCTTGGAAGAACATTCCAAAAACACAAAAATTCCACTAGGATTGGGTTTTAACCATGAAATCATGATCCACATGGAATTCTAAGCCCTGTGATTGCACTGGGCACCACAAGTTCACTCCCCTTCTAATCCCTCAAAACAAAAAATAACAAAAAAATGACATATTAAAAGTAAAAAATAATTACAGAAAATAGAAGACTCAAATATTTACTTCCCATTAAAACTTGAGACTCTAAACACTAAATATCTAACTAGAATTTTCCCACATGTACCTCCTAAGCCCTGAAAGTACAACATCCAATCTACCATTAATCCACTAATATAAAATGGTGTTTCCAAACCTTGTCCATTTAAATAACCATCCTTTGATACCATTTTTTCATGAATAAAATATGAGAAACCCTAAAATTGGTACCTAGGCTATCCCATGACATAGAATTGTTATGTTCCTGATCTCCTTATGGTGGTGAAAAGCACTAAAACCATCAAATATAAACAGGAGGGAATAGTTCAACCCAAAAAAAGTAATTAAATGATCATTGAAACTTCAATTGAAATTTCCAAAATACCCATTTGGAAGTTTCAAATCTATACAAAAAACAAATAATAAATTCTAAATTTAACTTTACAAATAATGAAAAAATAGATCTAAAGAAAATAAAATCCCCTAGCTCACCTAAAACACACACTATATAAAGGACCCCTTTAGATCACCCATTATTCACATATAATTCACCACTAATTAAAAAAAGGAAAGAAGTAAAGGTCGATTTTTTATGTAACAAGATAAAATAAATAAACCAAACAAACCCCAAACCTCTATGTGACTTCACTAGTCACCATCCATCCTCATGAAAAACTTGCACCATAAGAAAAAATAATGGAACCAAAAACTGAAATGTTAATAGGAATGATCTTGATATCCTAGTAGGAAATTAATGTAAATATCACCCCGAGCATAATCCTTAAATAAAATATACACATTAAGTCTAGTTTGAATTTCAATTATAAAATTATGTTTCTATTTATTTTTATTTAAAATCCAATCATATTCCATCTTCCTTAAAAAAAATTATTTTAAAACATGGATGGTTATGAATTTAAAATATAAAAATACTTTGAAGTACTTATTTTTAAATAAATATCATTCTTAAAAGAAACATTCCAATTTAAATAAGTAAAGAAAATTTTTTATTTAAATAAAAATAAATGAAAGAATGGTAGATAAAAAATCAAGCACCAAGGGTAGCCTAGTATACTAAGATTTGGACTTATCCTTGGATCTTATTACTATCAGTGATTAAACCACATATAATCATTCTCATGCATGAGACACTGGGGAGGAATAAGATAAATTCCCACTAGTGATCAGTCTCTATCATCATATATTTTAGTTATTTTTATAGTGTGTCGTAAAAGCTAGGGAGGGATTTCCTTTTCCTTGAATAATTTTCCAATTAATTCTACCCAGGTACCTAGGGTTCCAATTTGATATTCCCTTCTAAAAAAATTCCATTTCCTCATCCAACACATTTCAAAAGAAAAATATTCCACCTTCTATCCATTCTAAATAAAATATATGAAAAAAAATAATTTGTAGAAATTCCAACCAGGACATTGAAATATATTTTATAAATTCATTTTAAAACTATTTAAAATAGATTTTGAATATCATATATTAATTCCCAACGTCTTCCTATTATGTTATTCCCATATACATTTACACACATTTTTCTCATATTTTACAAATTCACTAATGCACATGAGAATATATATATATATATAAATGTATATATACAAATGTAAATTTTTAAAACCTATAAACATGTCAAGGGTAATTTTAAAATAATATATTTTATTTATTAGATCCATTTAAGATTTTTTATAAACACTTGGTGTGAAATTTTATTTAAAAAAGACTTTTTCCTTGTTTATGATTTGAGAAAAATATTTTTCATTGAAGTGGAAATCATGTGAAACATTATTTTCCCTTTAAATAATCCATATATATATATATATATTTAAAAATAAAATTAGGTCTTCAAAACATTAATTTAAAATAGAATAAATTATGGTTATTAAATTTAAAGGAAAATATGAAGGGAAATATACCTTAAATAGAGAGAAACTATCTACCTCCAACGAATGTCATTAGAAAGGGTTTCAAATAAATCTTTACAAGCCATAAACACTAAAAACCACAACTTTGGGGAACCTCCTAACATCAAGGGTTTGAGTTAGATGAATATAGTAAGGGGGATTGGATAATTAGAAATAATGAGCGAGAAAGAAGAAATAGAAGAGAAACAAAATCATAACCTTGAAGAATCAAACATGAATTTTTAATAAACCATGATAAATTTACATGGAGGGAAAGGGTTGAAGGGGGTATTGGAGAACATAGATCCCTTGGGATGGTGCACTATGTGTGAGGGGGGGTGGGGTGGGTTATGGTGAGTTTAAGTGGGGTGGGAAGAATAAGTATTTTATAAATGTCAAAATTATTAATAAATTGGGAATTGAACATATCTTGGCCACACGATTTGATAAACCATGCTACAACCGTGAAACCCCTACTAGAGGGTTAGGGAAACTAAAAAATTAGGATGTATGGTTGGAGTAATTATTTAACAACCATATATTTTGAATATGTACTAAATTATATGATATTTTCATGGATTCAATTTGGTTTTTACTAACTACATGACTTGAATTTCCTACCCAAAATTTGGAATTTAAAAAGAAATCAGATCCATATGGAGAGAAAAATGAATAAGGATCATAAATAAATAAAATAAACTAACTAATAATTAAAAAATGTTGATGTGTGATAATTCTCTAAACCATAATGCTTTATTCCCCTAGAAATCCTTGAATAAAAGGGTTGACTCCAAGGAAACAAGTCCAACTACAATATAAATGATATAATATAGGAAACTCAAAAAACAATTGAAATTAGTACTAATAACCAATGGATTAATCCTAAATATGGAATTAGTACATACTGAAATTTTCTAATTCTGTAATCATAGACAATCAGGAAAGATCCTAAGATAAATTACTTAGGATTCAGAATAAAATAAAGGATCCTCAAAGAAGGATAAACTTTGAGTCCATAATCTATAACCTCAAAATATAAGGATCCCCCCAAAATAAAAATAGGAATGATGGACGAAACCAAATGAAAGTTAATTACTGGTAAAAAGTATACAAACTAAAGAACAACACTCCCCCCTTGGGTGAGAGTGGAAGGGAATGAATCCAAAAGTAGTTCCCCAACTAAACACACTAGTTTCCTCACAAAACAGAATGAGAAATTGTATTCAATGAATACCAGAACCCAATAGAAGGATCATGTATGGTGGTCTCCCCACCATATTATAATTCCACTAACTCATCAAAAAATATCTATGGGGATCACTTATTCTAAGAAGCAAGCAAGGTCAAGATCATCACCAAGAACAAGAAAACCCAAATGGAAAATTAAAGCTTACAAAGGGAATAAAAAGTGGAGGAGAATTCCCAAGGGATACAATAAAATTAATAAATACCATAATAAGAAACCATCTCTAAAATATTATGATTTTTTACCAAGGACTAAAGGATCAAGGCTACCAACTTTAAATTAAGACAACCATGGAAATCCATATGATAGAAGACTCGAGACACCAATAATTACCTATAACAAGATATGCCTGAATTTAATACAATGATATTTTAAAATAATAAAATTATTTTTGATAGTTTATGTGACATACAACACCAAGCATAAATAACCCACAAAACATATTTATTTAAATTTAATGTATTATATAGCTTGTAGAATAAAAATCTCTCAGTCGAAATGAATCGTAATATAGTACAACATTATAAAATAATAATGAAATTATTGGGTATGAAAAATTATAACTAAATTATGAAAATTATGGATATCTATTTTTTATGAATAAGAAAATAATCATTTAAAAGAAAAATATTTTCTTATGAAAAACTGTATTTTTTTTCTAAAAGATGGTTTAATCATGTATTGTGTGAAAATTTAAAATTAATTTTTAAAAATATTGGAATAATAATTTTATAAAATTATCTTTATTTTTTAAATAAAAATATAAAAATTACCTTATGTTGAGTATCTTGTATCTTTCAAAAATATTTATTTTTTCGATGAATATTGAAAAATACTAAATTTTAATTGATAACTACCTTTTTGTCTAAATTATTTTTAAATTTAAATTATATTTAAAATAGTTTTAAAAGTAAAATTATTTCAATTACAATTAATTAATAAAATTTATTTATTTTGAATCATTTTAATTTTGAATTTGGATATAAATACTTTGTAAACTTTTGAACATTTTTACTTAAAAACCCTCTCTCTCATCACGTTTACTAGAATAATTTTAAATTCAAAATTTTACTCATATAGGAATTGAATTTTTAATAATAGATTCCACATTTGGAATAACAAAAAATTATAATTTATAATAATTTCAACTTAATTTTTGACCAAAATGAATACTGAAGATTGTAAAAATTAATTATCACGGTTAAAGTAAAAATGGATTTACCGGGGGTTAAACTAAGAAGATGATATAAAAATGGCCTAATTTTTTTTTTAAAAAAACCCATTTTATATCCATAAATAGACATTATGTTATGTTTTTTATAATGGACCATTTTTTGGCTTGTGGCATTACAAAAACTTGAGTATGATTGAATCGTGTCAAAAATTACAAGTGTGCCCCTCACCTCACCTATAAAAGGACACCCCCTCTCCTCGCTTATTAACACCTTCACACCCTTTTGGTTTATCCAATACCAACCAAAATCACTTCCAAAATTACCTCATATCATCATATAATTCATATTTTTATATGAAATCCATCCAAGTATGGATTTTGTGGAAACCTAAGGGGGAATCCTGCGGAAGAGGAAATGTTCTTCAACAATCATTTTTATTTTATTTCTTCTTCCACCTCCCTAAAATATTATTAAAATGAGATAATATAATAAAATAAGAATATTAAATATACTTATATATGTTTTTATAATAAGTTCATGACCTATAAACATCCCCACTTTCATCAAATGGGTTACGAAATCCTCATGCGTGTGTAAGGTGGATTATCGCATCACAAACTGATATCATTCATTTTTCCATTACCCCATTTCAAGGTTGGGTATTATTATGAATATAAATTATATATATGATATTTATAATATAATTATACCTCTTTATTAGTTATATCATATATATGTTTTTTAATTTCCACACCATAGGGGATACGATGACATCACACGTGTGTACGACAGACTACCACCTCGAAAAGCGATGTGATTCCTCTTTCACTAACGCTTTAAATAGAAGGTGATAAGGGTAAAGTTAATGAATATATGTCATATAAATGAAATAATTATTATATTAATTTCATATGTATCATTCTGAATATATATTATATAATATTATTTTTTTACACTGAAAATGATAACATCGTTCATGTACGTGTGGACTACTGCCTTCATGAAGTGTTGTGAATATCTTTTCCTAAACATAACATATGGATGATATATATATAAGTATTTTAATGAAATAATATTTTTTATAATTTATTATAATTATTCTATAAAGATAAAATATTACTTACCTCTTTTCCATAATGATCATTGAAAAATGGAAACGTTACTCATGCGTACGTACGGATAACCATCTCAATGATTGGAACAAAGTCTATTTTCTGTAACACTATTTCATGATTGGTTTTAAATGAACAATTTAAGAACAATAATGAAAATTATTTCATTGTTATGATTATTATTTTATAGATCATATAACTATATAACATGAACATCAAAAATATCTTTCAGGACGAAGAATGCATTAGATGACTAGGCAATTAACACATGAAATAATGAAAATAATGAAATATTGTTAAAAAAAAGGTGATAATATATCATAAAATCATAATATATGATATTATAAATTTTAATATGTTTTTTATATAAGTTCATAAAATTTTAAAAAAAACTATACAAGTGTTTAAATCACATTCAATCAAAAGGATACATGAGGTAAGGGATTTCGCCTCAATTACATTTCATCGAGGCATATTGTAATGTTATGAACCTAATTTATTTTATATGGTGTAAATAGTTACCCTTGAAATTTTATATCATGATATATTAATAGTTCATGTTATTTTATTTTTTTATTTTATATATTTAATCTAATGGGATTTAACATGAAAATTACCAATTGGTAAATAATTTCATAACATGATTTCTTTTTATTGGATCATATTACTTCTCCATTTTAGTTGATATTACAATATTATGTGTATAATGATTTTTTATTATGTTATGTTTCATTTAAACTTATTTATGTGTATTTATAGTTTATACAGATTATTTATTCATTTATTAATTCTCACTTTAAAGTTATGATCATTTTAAGGGGTTATTCCACAATCTCATTCTTTTTGAGATAATTTATTATTGAGTTTTAGTTGGAGGAAATTATTTGATAATTATTTAAATAAACCAATTTAATTTTATTCTCCTCTTATTATTCATGATATTTTCAAATAATAGTACCATTTTACCACTCTTTGGTAATTAAAATAATTGATTAAGTTTTTTTAAGAAAATCAATCTTCATTTCTCTCTTCAGATAGAAATTAATTTTAATCAAAAACTATGTCAAAAAAACTATTTTTTACCCTTAATAAATGTTTTTTAATATATTTTTACTCTTTTTTACTTTTTAATTTTTTTAAAGGAAATTTCATGTCATTTTCTGAACAAGGTAGTTTTCTAACCTTTTTAGTGAAAAAGGAATGTTATTTTTTAACCTGTATGAGACGAACATAATTACCCTCCATCATGAAAATAATTTTTTTGAATATTCATTTTCAAGTTTACAAGTATATTTTTAGAGAATTTTTTTTCATAATATTCTGGAAATTCATTATTGTTTAAAAGTGATTTTCAAAGAAAAGGATATTATAAATGCTTTATGTATAAAAATGATATTTTCCTCAAGAATATTTTTAAATATATTTTATGTTATTTATATTCAAAAAAATTAACCCTACTTAGTTTTACATATAATAGACTTGGGATATTTTTTTATTGATACCATCCTTATTCTTTCTCAGGATTTTTTATGATTATTTTGATCAATGATAGTATTGAAATTCAATTTGTTGATTAATTGTCGCAGTCTGTAACTTTCCATTGATATTTTATCTTTCCTATGATCATTAGACATTAAATTTACCCTAAATATCCATATTAATTATCATGGATATGTTTATTTCTTAAAAATATATCATTTCTATGTATGTTGTTTTACATTGAAATTCATTTTTTATCTGTGTAAATATTAATAAATCTTCATTCTTTACTCAACAAAAATATTTTATAATACGGAACATTGTTTTTGAATTATATAGATTATTATAAATATGATAAACTCTTTGGACATAAAAGACATGGGTTGGGTCCGGTTATAGATAGACTCTCGATGCATCGGTAGTGTCATGAGGAGAATCAATTAGCTAGCATAAAATCAGTTGGAAAAACCCGATGGGTTTGTACCTAGGAGTTTTAAACTATCTTGAGGATAGATATTGAGGTTAGAGGTATCATTTTCATGATAAATGACTTCTAATAATTACAAATTATATTTTTTCATAAGTCAGTTATCAGTGATATTATCTCTAGATGCATTTCATTGTCATTTTATTTATAAATGTAATATTTTTAAGTTATTTACATTTCAATATTGATTATTCCTTATCTAGTCATGATAGTCATGTTATTAATTAAATAGAATGTGTTTTCAGTTATTTACTATTCCATATAAATTATTATCCTTGATAATTTTTACATTGATTTTATCTATGGATTTTATTCATTCATAGTTTATTGATTACATGGAATATATGTTCATTTATTTACATTTCCATATTGATTATTATTATTGATTAAGGAATTATTCTTATATAATTAAGCCTTACAATGAATTTAAGCACACCATTATTTTATTTCCTATCCCTTGGATTCCATGAAGTGTACTATGATTTATGTGCTAGGATAAGCTAGAGGGAATGATTTTATTCTCAAAAAAAATATATTGTAATTTTTGTACTCAAAATTAATATTAGAATCGCGTATGTATATTGTTTACCAAAATTAATAAATATTTTCCTCCTTCAGGATGTGATTATTTATATCCTTATGAAAATATAATAAATAAGAACAAGATTTTGGCTACATGGTTTGGGGACACTACATCGAACAAGAACCGCAAGAATAGCTTTAAAATAGAGGTGGAAGAGGAATAAACTTGGGGTATCACATTTTAAACATCAAAACCCCAGAAAATCGATCTGAATAAATAATATACCAGCTATGATACAACCTATTATAGGGAAGCACCCATCTAGGTCACCCAAGAACTCACCCAATACTTCTAATTCCTAGCCCCTCAAAACACGATAAATCAATATGGCTAGCTTCCATGATAGATAAAAAAGAAACAATTTCTTGAAAAACCTAGAATATATACTAGATGATCAATCTTTACATCAAGAAATCCCAAATTACCAAATGAATCACACTGAAAAAGTCTCCAAAATTTATGAAAATAACCATTGAAAAAGAGTAACATGTATAAAATAGAATCAAGATAACCCATGATGATGTCAAAATTAAAATCAAGCCATATCTCACAATTCTAATCAAACAGATTCAAGTTAAACCAAAGGACATACTCATCTTATAATTCACCAATATAAAACACTTTTATAAAATATAGTTTTTCTTTAAAAACCACCAATCTCATATCAATGATTTAAAAATTATTTCTCAAAGGAAAATACACCATAAAAACATTTCCCGACTCATTAAACTTAAAAATATTTTTGTCCCGCTTATAAAACTAAATAAAAACATGTTTGTAAAACTTCACTTCTTCCTTAATGTACCCAATGTATTTCCTTCCTAAATCATTAATTTTAATTAAAAAAAATCAAAATAATTTAAAATATAAGAAGAGTCGAAATTTAATGTTTAAAACATTAACCCCTAAAATCAAAAACATTTCAAAACTATTTATGGAAACCCAATTGAATTTATTATAAAACTCCACAGAAATGTTTTAAAACACTCAACCAAATATATTATTGAATTATAAAACAAAAATAATTCAAAACCAAGTTCCATTATTTCAAAAAAACTTAATTACAAATACAAATACCAAGTTCATAATTAAATTAATTTAGAAAACCCCATTTATAAATTTGAAAACTCGAACTCTACTATTTTTTACCCAAGATTTTTATATTTTAAATTCATGTTTTACCCAACCAATAAAACATTTCATAATGAAAAATAATTAAAACCAAATTAATTTCAATACATAATGATAAGGGAATCCAATGTCTATATATATCCTAGATTTATGGCTTGGAAGACAATGTTCCAACAACACAACTTCCACCATGAGTCATTTAAAACTATGCACTCAGGCACTACATAGCTTGCCAGACCCTTTTGAGCTCACCAAGTTACACCAATTCACTCCTATTATCACCCCCTAAAACAAAAAATAACCAAACGGATCACATATCAGAAGAAAAAAATAATAACATAAAATTCAAGAATCAAGTCTTAAACTCCCATGAAAGATTGAGAATCCGAATGTGAAAGAGCAAGTCAAATTGTTCCTGCATATTACTATAGAGTCTCAAAAGTCCTATTGCATATCTAACATTTATCGTAAAATAATAATGGGTGTTCTAGAACCTAGTACATATAAATAGTATCCCTTTGATACCATTGTTTTCGTGAACCAACTTCAGGATACCCAAAACTAAACACCCAATTCGGTCTATGATATACATGGGGTGTATTCTCAATCACCTTGGGTTGGTGACAAGGACTAAGGCACCAGATATAATCAAGTTGGAATTTTTTTTAAAAAAAAAAACTAATTAAATGTTGGTAAGAACATCAATATAAATTATAGTACGATCTGTTCATAAGTATGGCATCCATACCAAAATAAATTAAGTAATTTTAAATAATAATTAATTAGTGATGCAAAAAAGCATATAAAAATAAAATAAATTCATTTATCTCACCTCCGACAACTACCAAAGAAACAACCCATTTATATCGCCTAATATCCACAAATAATATTCTATAAATTAAAAAAAATTAAAGTAGTAAATGCATATTTTTCTGATGTGACAAGGTAAACTAAATAAGAAAAATATACAATATACATCAATGTGGCTTCTTTAGTCACTATCTAAACTGAAGAAAAAATTTCTATATAGGTAATTAGAATGTTACCCGAATATGAGAGGTAAATAGGCTTGATCTCGAGAGCTTAGTAAAAAATAAAAGAAAATCAAACCCCAAGCATGGTCATTAAATTAAATATATATGTCGTGATAGTTTAGAATACAATTATAAAAGTATGTTTATCTTCATTTTTATTTTAAATAAAATTATAAGTCATCAACCATAAAAAAAATTCTTTTAAAACATGGATGTTTATGAATTTCAAATAACACAACCCATATAAGATTAAAATAGAAATAAATACATGACATAAAAAAATCCCTATTTAATGGAGTAATTTTTTTATTAAAGTTGAAGAAAAGAATAAATGGTAGATAAAAAAATTAATCACCATGGTTAGACATAGGATACTAATTTCAGGCCTTATATTAGGATCCATTTTCTCTCAGTTATTGAACAACATATAATAAATCCCATGAATGATCCCATAGGGAGAAAAAATATGAAGTCCCATTGACATACAATCCATATAATTATATAGTTTAGTTAGTGTTGTTGTGTATTCCAAAGGTTAGGGAGGGTTAACCTTTTCGTAGTGTTAATTTCTTAGACATCCCACCTAGGTGCATGGGGTTCCAATGTGTTATTCCCTTTTCAAAAAATTGCATTCCCTCTTCCAACACATTTTAAATGAATAAAATTACCCATTCCATCCATTCCAAAGCCAATATAATAAGACACACCATTTGGAGAAATACCAAATAGTACTTTGAGTTCTATTTTGGGAATTCATCTAAAAACCTGCTTGAAATTGAGTTTGAATATCAAAGTTAATTACCAATTGTTTTCTTTAATGTTATACACCTATATATATATATATATATATATATCGTATTTTAAAAAATTGCATATACACATGTGAATATATATATATATATACAACCATGTATATGTTTATAACCACCAAATATGTAAAAATACCTTTTAAAATCGTATAATTCATATATAAAGGTCTTAGAGCATTTTTCTATACACTTGGTGTGTGATATTAATTAAATAATATTTTTCACATGCTTTTGATTTGAGAAAAATAATTTTCATTGAAGTGGGAATAAATTGAAACTAAATTTTACATTCAAATATTCCTTAAACATATTTATGAATACTATTAGTAATCCAAACCAGCCTTTTAAAACACAAGAAATTATGGTTCTTCAATTTAAATACAAATATGACGGTAAACCTACTTTAAATAAAGAGAAACTCATCAACTTTGATGAATGCCATAATATTTTTTTTCAAATTGATCCTTATAAGGGATATAAAAAAATAACAAATTAGTGGAACCCCTATACATCTAGGGTGTGACTTAGAGGAACATGAAAATAGGAAGATGAGATAAGTAGAAGGAATGATGCAGAATGCAAAAATAGAAGAGAAAGGAAGCCTAATATTAAAGAATTATACTTTAATCATGAAGAAACCATGAGAAATCACCGTGCATGGAAAGGGTACAAGGGGAGAGAGGTGAAATCAACTCCCCTATGTTGGGGTTTGATGCATGAGGTAGTAGGTGTGGGTTAGGGAGGGTTTAAGTGTCAAGGGTAGAATTGGTATATTATAAATATTAAATTTTTTAATAAGCTGGGCACTGCAGACGGTTTGAATGCATGGTCGGAAAAACCATGAACCAACCATGCACATCACTACTAGAGGGTCTAGGAAACTATTTAGATAAGCTAACTGGGTGGAATAGATGTGTTCCAACTATGCTATTTGGATTAGTTAAAAACTACAACCTAGTAACATGCTTTATAAATTGTTAATACTAAATATTCGCTAATGTTCGACATGGACTACATGCCCAAAATTTATAATTTCAAGGTACATTAGACCTGGTAGGATAGAGAAACAATTTATACTCAAAAAATATAATTTAAGTAAGATAATAATGGAAACCCAAGTTTGTGTTGTGAAAATTATCCCTAAAATGGCTAACTCAAAGGGAAACAGGCCCAACTCCTATACTAAGGACACAATTCAAGAAACTAAAATACCAATTAAAATTACCACCAATGATTTTTGATTTCATACTCAATATAGAAATTGGAAATAATATAATTTTACAATCCCCTCATTATTAAAAATCATCAAGGATTCGAAGAGAAATGACTAAGGAGTCAAAAAAATAAAGGCACCTCAGTGAAGGAATAAAATAGATTCTATAATACACAACATAAAAATCCAAGGACCACCCTAGATTAAAATATAATAAATGGAAGAAAAAAAACGAATCTTAATTACCATTCATAAATATACATCCCAAATATCAAAACTCTTCTATTGTGTGGGATTAACGGGGAAAGAATCACAAAATGTGTCCCCAACAAATAACCACAATTTCATCACAAAACAAAATTGACAATCACCATCAAATAAGTATAGAACACTATATAAGGATAATAAATAATTCTCTCCCAATCATATTATTGTTTCACTAACTCGATAACAAATTCTCCTAGGTGACTTTTATTCCAAGAAGCAAGAAAGGTCAATATCATCAAAAATAAGAATAAAATCCATATGGAAAAGACAATTCTCACCAATTATGTCATGAGGGGATTGTATTTTTAGGGTATATGATAAAATATATAAATATCATAATAAAAAACCATCTTTAATGGATTGTTAATGTTCAATAAAGACTAAGGGATCATGAGTTTCCACTTTGAACAAAGAAACAATATGCAATCCAGATGAGAGAAGAACACACACCTAAAATTACATCAATCAAGATATGATTGAATATGAATAATAATTATAACCTTTAAACTAAGGTGGAATAGTAAGAAACATGCGAAATTACATCTAGAACACTAAAACCTTGGTCTGTCCAATTGAATAAATAAGATACCATCTAGGATAAAATCAACACTAGGGTAACACTAATCTAGGTCATCCATGAATTCACCCAAGACTATTAATTTCTATCCATTAAATACAAGATCAATCAATAAAGATAGAATCCCAATAGTATAAAAAGGGAACAACTTCTTACTGAAACTCAAATATCTCCAAGATGATCAATCATTCAATGAATAAATCCACAAGATGAACCCAAAGCACCACACTAAGCAGGCCTCCAAAATTAATGACCATCACATTTCATAAAATAGTTACACCTATAAAACAGACGGAAGAAACCCAAAAATAATTACACTCACACATTTCATCTGGAAATTTCTTGAAGTTTTATACAGATAAACAATATATAAGCCTAAACCAGGAAATATCTCTCAATTGAAATCAAATATATTCAAATTAAATCAAGAGAGATTATCAAAATACAATTCACCCACTTAAAACACTTTTTTGAAACTTTATTTATCTTCTAAAACCACCAATCTCAAATAAAGGGTTTAAAACATATTTCCCAAAATGTAAATGCACCATAAAACCAATGTATCCTCTTTAAAATTAATATATTTCTATATTACTTAGAAAACTAAACAAAAGTGTTTTTCTAAACCTTTACTTCATCGTAGAAATACCACTTTATTTATGTTACTAAATAATTAATGGTTTTTTCAAAAAAAAATTCGAAATCCATTTAAAAGACAAGAATATCACACCTTTAAATTTTAAAATATTTACCCTCGAAATCATAAAAATTTTAAAACTACTTATAGAAACCTGATGTAATTTATTATAAACCATCACAAAAATGTTTTAAAAATGTAACCAAAAATTTTAATGAATTAATTTTTTTTTAAAAAAATACCATATTTTCATAAACATTTTATTAGACTTCAAAACAGAAAAGTTTATCTTAAAATTAATTTATAAAAACTCATTTATTTATTTCAAAACTAGGACTCTACTATTTTTAAACCAAATTTTTTAAAATTAAAATTCATGTTTCACCTAAATTGCACAACATATTATAATAAAAAATAATAAAATCCAAATGAAATATAATACATAAATAAAATGGGAACTTGTGTTTGTGTGTAGTCTAAATTCATGGATTGGCTGACCATGTTCCAACCACACTATTACCACTGGGGGTCACTTCGAACCATTCATTAGTGCTCGACATGTCTTGAAAGGCCATGAGAGATAACTATTTACCACTAGTTCACTTCCATTGTCACCCCCCAATATAAAAAATATGTTAACTGATCATATATCATAAGTAAAAAATAATAATATAAAACTAAATACTCAAAGCCCGACTTCCCATGACAACTTGAGACTCCTAACACAAATGATATATCTAGAATATTTTCACATATACCTCTTGAGTCCCTATAGTTATATCTATAAATTACCATTCATCAAAAAATATTAAAAAAAATTTGGAATCTAATTACTCTTAGTAACATCCATTTGATACCATTTTTTATTAACTAACATTGGGTTACCCTAAATAGGGAACCAGATCAGTCTATGACATACCTAAGGCACGTTCCCAATCACCCCACGCTGGTGAAAAGCACAAAAGGAATCACATATAAGTTGGTGGGAACCATTTCCCTAAAAAATAAAATTAAATTAGCATTATAAATTGACTATAGAATCCCTAATTTCCTATCCATGAGTATGTATTCCATGCTATAATTAAATAAAAAATTATAATTAAAACTTAAATACTGATGCATTGAAAAATAGATATAAAGAAAATTAATTCCCTTAGCTCAACTCCAACTCCTGATGTAGAAACATCCCATTTATATCGCCAAATATCCACATATAATTCCCCAATAATTAAAAAAAAGAAATTAGGAAAGGATTATTTTTTTGACATGATAAGGAAAACTATATAAACACAATAACTAATATACCTCCATATGACTTTTTAACTACAATCCAACCTCAAGATAAATTTTATTCATAATAAATGAGAATAGAACTAGAAAATGAAATGGTAAAATGTGTGAGTTTGAGATTCGAATACAAAATCCAAGTAAATCGAACCTGTGTCATAGTCTATAAATAAAATATCTTCTCCAATCTAATTTTAAATAAAATTATTAAAGTATTTTTCTCTTAGTTTCTATTTAAAATAAAATTATAAGTAATCAACCTTATTATTTAAAAAAAATTCAGGGTTAATCAGTTCAAAAATAAAAAAAACATTTCAATTATTTTAAAATAAATAAATACTTGAATTAAAGAAACATTCCAATTTGATGAAGATACAATATGTATTAACTTTAATAAAAAGTAACGAAAAACAATAGATAAACAAATAAAGCACCATGGTCAGCCTTATGATACTAATGTTACGCCTTATCCAAGGATTCTCATACTCGTAGTGATCAAACCACACATAATTGTTCCCGTTTATGAGTTGTTTGGGGGAAGAATCAAAAGTCATAGTGGTAACCAATTCATATCAGTATCATCAAAAGAATTTGAAAAATATATTTTTTCTTAATTAAATTACTTTTTCTATATTTTTTTTTACATATAACACCTAGTTTATCTTTTTTTACACACAACACTGAGTTTATCTTGTGTTACATGCAACATTGAGTTTAAAAAAACATGACATGCTATTAAAAAAATAAGATAGATATAATGTAGTCATTGGATTAGTAGTTATGAATTAGATTAAGTAAATTATAAAAATACATGGTTTAAACCTATATAAAAAATGAATTCCTTATTTATAAATTGATTATAAATGTAAATAAAAAAACCATTGGGAAATTGTTTTTCAAAAAACTATTTTTATTCACATAAAAGTGATTTATCTCAATAAATTAAATAAATAAATTTTGATAAATTAATTTAATTAAATTTATGTATTATATATTTAATAAAAAAAATTAAAATTTATATTCTTTGTTTTATATATATTAAATAATAATAAATCCAATTTTATGCGTAAATAATATATTTTTTTAAAAACCAATTTTATCTCATTTTGTGACCTCATTTTTAAATTTATTTTATGAAAATTTGAGAAAATTTATTTAATAAAGAAATAAAATTTTAAAATCATAATTTCAAAATTATCTTAAGGTGAATTGTTTATAATTTCCATGGAAGAACAATTTTTTAATGAATAGTGAAAAATTCTTGTTTTTATTAAGATTTTTTTTTTCAATTAAAGAATTTAAAAAATTAAAAATTGTTCTAAGATGGTTTTAAAAGTTAAATTATTTCAATAATATATCCATTAATCCAATTTAGGTCATATGATTCAATTTCATATTTAATTTTTTTTATTAAAACATTTTAAACTTTTGAATATTTTCTCTTTAGAAAAACCGCTTTCTAATTGTGTTTTTGGGGTGAATTTTAAATCAAAATTTACAAATTATGTGAATTTAATTCGATTAAATGGTTCCAATATTTGAAATATTCATAATTATTATTATATAATAAGATAGACTTAATTTTTTTACCATATTGAATAGTAAAAACAATTAAAAATAATTACCGTGGTTAAACTTAAAATGAGTTTACTGGGGGGTTAAACTCTAAATATAAGTTGTAAAATGATCTAGTAACTTGTTCGAAACCAATTTTATAGAAATATTTAGACCTTATAATCTATAAGTTTTGATAATTACCCATTTTGGAGCTATTTTGGAAAGTGAAAAACTTCAGTACACTTTATTATTTTAAACAACTCCATGAGTTTTCTCTTCCGCACTTATTAAAGGCAACCCACCCTCCTATACTATTCAGACATTCGAAACTATTTGGTGTGGAAAATAACTACCCCAAAACATTACATACCCCTCCAATCATCCTATAAAAATTATTTTAGTTATGAATACAGCTTATGAAGGCTTTTGGTTTAAATCTAAATGGGCCCTCTAAAGAAGTGGTAAAATTATTAAATTTTCAATTTTTTATTTATTCTTCCCCCACATTTAATATTATTCATGTCATGAACTAACCCAATGGGACCTGAACCAAAACTACCCCAATACCTACTCAAATAGGATATGGTTTGGTGACCAACACTTAGTAGGAATACCCCCACACATGGGAGGTATTAGACTAATGCACCTGTACACACACATCTCCAAGCCTATATGATGTTGAAATGTAAAATAAATTGAAACCAATGCATGCATAGAACGCTAATCACAAAAATAATAGTATGTAAATAATTTATTTAAATTGATAAAGTTAAAAAATACAAGACCAAAAAAAGACTCTAGATAGTCCAACATACTAAGAAGTATGGGACCACTATAAAATGCAACCACCAAGAAAAAACATCAGTCTTTCTAGCCTAAACTATACTAGACATTATCCCTATCAATCTAGGACACTATAAAAAGGTATATAAACTTCATAAAACATGGAATATATAGTAATACTTATTTTATGAGTGATTATAAAAACACCAAGTAGTAAAACCTGAAAAAACCCAATACAAATCATCAAGAGAAGTTAAATCATAATAATAATTTGAAAAACAAATAAAATCCCAGATATAATTAAAAAGAACCATGCTCCTCTAGGTGGTTTCAAACAAACTTCCAGACACATTATTATCCTATAAGATTCTAGGAAATTATTTTTTTAGGAGAACCCTCTCAATGAGAAATTATATAACCAGAGGCACTCATCCAAGAGGTCATCATCATTGGGACCTGCGCAAGAAAACTCACCAGTCACTAAAGATCTCGATACTCAGATAGTGGATTACATTTAGGATCATTGGGGGACACTACAAACCCAATTTGTATCAAACCACTGGGTAGTGGACCATATTTCGATGAAAATTTGATCCAAATTGAAACAATATATTAGATAAGATTCAACTCCCTACACATGGAGGTCATGATGAGTCCATGAACCCCAACTAGGTTATAAGAAGGAATGACAGAGGATCAAACTCCAGTCTCATAGAGGGACACCACAAATTGTATTTGAGACTTATCCTCTATAGGGAATCAAAATCCGTAATTGTGGATGGAATTCCATATTGTACTCTCAAGGGGATGGACTAAGGGAATATACTCAACTGATACTAGTCTAATCTGAAGAAACAAAGGGCACCAAACACCTTAAAAGGGGGAACATGGTGTGTACTAAGGGTAAATTTAATTCCTATCTTACCCATGGTTTTATCTTGTGATTCCATCTCACAAAAAAATTGGATTTTAATTTACGCAACATTTAAGTAAGGATACATGACATGTAGAGGTCTTTCGATACATTTCCCATACTGTTTTCCATATCCATGAACTTATGGTCATGTCCACGTACTAACTCGTATACACATGGACATACCCTTATACACTTAACTATGTTCATGTACAAGGCTCTTTCAGTTTACTTTTATAGTGTCCATTTTTAGAGTCCATATCCTTTAACACATATCATTACATGATTTTATTCATAATTAAACATCATATTACACGATAAGGATCATAATTTTTAGTGTCCTATAAGATTAGTTACATAATTAAACATCATAGAAACAAATTTTATTTAATCTCCACATTGATCTCTTAACATACATTATTATAAAAAATATCCATAGGATAACCTCAGGATAACATAAACAAAGGGATGAGCTAAAAATCCTAGTAAAGTAATAATCATAAGAATAAATCTTAGCACATGGGTTTGAAGGCATTACATAATGATATAAAAATGAATGGAACATGATATAAGGAATAATAACATATAAAAAATGGGATCAAATATTTATGGAATACTATTATTGTGGTAGGAACATAAAACATGAAATTTTCACGAGTCAAGGCTCATTGCACATAGATGAGCATGAGTCTATTCTAACCACCAAGACCGTTGCACATGAAGCATGAGTTAAGATTAACAACCAAGGCCATTTCACATAACATATCGTGTGACTAAAATATAACCAATTACTTGGAGAAATATCTAGGAATACCCATCATAACATGTTCATGAATATGATTTTCACATAAAGAATCATACATAGGCAATCATAACATTAAGGTTACCCATGAAAAGAAATGGGTATCATAGTCATATCATAAGGCATTACAAATGGGAAAATAATAAAAGTGTCCATGAATGAATTTATTTATAACATAAATATAAATTCATAATTTAAAATAGGCATTTATCATGATAAGTTATGTCAAACTGAGGTGATAACATGTAAAAACAGTAGTTAAGAATATTTATAATTAAAACATTTTGGTGTGGTTTAAGAAAAATATTAAAGAGATTTTAAAATAGAATGTGGCATAATCTTTTATATAATACCATAAGAAAACACTAATGTTTTCATAATAAACATTTTTATTTAAGAAAGTATATGGTGGATAAAAATAGAAAATAGAGTCCACTTAAAAATGGGTAATAATTCTAGAAGATCCCTTAAACCGGGCTTGCTTATTGAAAAGAATTGAGTAGGGATACTTTCAAAAACATATATATCCCCATAGAAGAAGAATGAATTGATCTTGATAAATTATATTGGAAAATATACACACCATTTAGAATATTCACATAAAAATAATAGATAATTTCGTATTGAAAAAGAGAGATAAAGAATAACCCCAAGGAATAATGGATGTTTGGGTAGAATCCCTTACCTTAAGTCCAAATCTGTACTTCAAATGATCTTAATATCATGTATAATAAAATTAGATTGATTAATTAATAATTACAGAACATATTCTAAATTAATTAGATTTATTATTACTTAATTAATTTTATTTATGGCCTGTTTTTTGGGTTAAGATATTCAATTTCATTGCTTGGGAGCAATTGTTTTCATGATCGGTTTACTTGTATACATATATGAAGGGTCGTGTAATGTGGGGTTAATTATCCATAATTGAACCTTTATGTTATTTATGATATTTGAATGGTTAAATTTATATTATATGATTTAGTTTTACGATATAAGGATGAATAATTAGATAAATAGCTATTGATAATGATTTAGGTTTATTTTTGTGGTTTTTTGATCACAACGAACAAATATTTTGTTATAAGTTAGTATGATGAGTAAAAAATGATTCTAGAATATTACATAAGATATAATAAATATATTATAACATTTTTTCAACCATAAAAATGGTTTCATGACCTAATATTGAATATGTTAAAGGAAATCTAAAACCTCATCTTCCATGAATGTGATAAATTAACACACTCAGACGTTGTTTTCATTTTTAGTATAAAAGGAAGGGTAAGGTGAGATGATGTTGAATTATTCCATTCACATAACAAAATTTAATTATATGTAAGGTAATAGAGTTATCATACCATTTGGATGAGGGGGGGAGGTTAGGATAGAAAAATAAAATAAAGAAACATGAAAATAAAATAAAAGAATCAGAAAGAAAAATTTACCTTTTGAATATATCCCCCTTTAGAGGCTCCTTAAGAAAGTGGTTTCTGTCATTTGATGGGACCAAGAGCTCCTAGACATGGATAATGGGCTTGGGAAGATATTTGAGAAGAATCTGGATAAAGAACAAGTCTTGAGATGTGTGAGGAGAAGAGGTGGTGAGGGTGGTATTTATAGTGGAGGAGAGGAGTGTTTTCTCAATATTTAATTCATCAGTTTATTATTTTTCTCAAGACAAGAAATTGTGTGGATTCCTGAGACTAAAAATAGTAATTAGTTCATGTGACTTCAATCCAAATGTAGTTACATCATCCATGACTCAATGAATAGTGTATTTATCATATAATGTATATATATTTTAAATTACGGTATTTTACTATTCATAAAGAATTCATGTTTTTCAGAAAAATACCAAAAAAATCACCATAAACTTTTTTAGACATGTAGAATTAAAAAATGGACTCAATTTGTTAAAAATAATGTTCTAATAATGAGAAATTTAATTTTTAAATAAATCATAATTTACTTGAAAAAAACAAAATTTAAAATTAAAATTTCTTTTCTAACACTTTGAAAAATTAACTAAGGTCTCATAAAGATATATTAGAATAATAAGACATAAAAATAATATTTTATGGATAAATTTTATAAAATAAATTTTATTTTAATTTATAAAATTTATCCAAAAAATTTAATTTAATATTCATGACATAGATAAATACCAACACTTAATTAATAATTTTTAAAATAATTATTTACTTATAATTTGATATAATTATATTATATTGACACTTATAAGATAAATAAATTTTATTTATACCTTCATTGGTGAGATTACAATTACATTGGTCGGTTAACTCTTCATAATGGTCACATTACTATTCCAAAGGTCATGTTACTATTTCATTGGTATGTGTTATTTAACTTCTAGAGATATCGTTTTTTTCACTCATTATTCATTTATTGAATTTATATTGTGTTCTATCTGTAATATTATGTAATTATACTATAATAAATAATTAGAAGAAGGTAATTCCATTGATAAAACATTGGTTCATTACAATATTCCCCCATTATGAAATTTCTCCCTCAAAAGTTTGTTTTACATTCTAGGATGAAAATAGGTGTGGGTACTTCTCCTTCATCGGTTACTATGATTTTTATGTTTCCCTTTAGTATATATGGTTATGCCATAGTAATTTAATGAGTTGTGTATCCTTATTGCATGGAAATTTATCTCTATAATCCATGATATTCACAGGCTTCTCCTCATTAGAAAGATCATTATCTAAATGTACCACCTTTGAAAATAGTACATGTGAAGGATCTTGTATATACTTCTTTAAGAGAGATACTTGGAATACATCATGTACTTTAGACATGGTAGGTGGATGTTCTTGTCGATAGGCCACAACTTCGACGTGATCCTGAATCTATAAGGGTTATATGTACTTAGAAGTTAGCTTTACTTTCTTGCCAAATCTCATGACCTTATTCCATGAAGATATGCAGAGGAATACCATGTTCCCAACTTTGAACTCAAGGTCTTTTTGATGATTGTCTGCATAACTCTTTTATTGACTTTGGGCTTCCATGATGTGTTGTTGAACGGTTTTCACCTTTTCATCCATTTTATTAACTATTTTAGGCCTAATAAGCTAATTTTCACCAACTGCATCCCAACACGCCAGTTTCCTATATATTTTCCCATAAAGGGATTTATATGGAGACATTTGAATTATGGAGTGGAAACTATTGTTTTAAGAAAACTCAACCCGAGGTGGATGTTGGTTCCATCCCCCTTTGAAGTCCATAGAACATGCTCTCAACATGTATTCCATTGTCTAAATAGTTTTCTTAGATTGACCTTAATTTTGAGGATGATAGGCCATACTGAAGTTCAATTTAATTCATAGAGCAAGTTAGAGACTTTTACAGAACATCAATGTGAATCTCAGTTCTCGATCAGATACAATCGATAGTGGTACTCCATACAACCTTAACACCTCTTTCATATATATCCATGAAAGTTGATCCAATGATAAGTCCTCTCAAATTGTTATAAAGTGAGTTGTCTTTGTAAGATGATCCAAAATAACCCACATAGAATTGTTTCCTATGGATGGCCTTGTATGTCTAATGAAAAAGTCCATGGTAATGTTCTCCCACTTCCACGTTAGTGTGGTTTGTGGTTGCATCATCCCCTTAGACTTTTTACTTTCATCCTTCACTTGTTGAGATACAGGGCACTTTGATATATATTTAGAAATATACTTCTTTATATTTTTTGACCAATAGTCTTGTTAAAGATCACAAAACATCTTTGTGATCCCTAGGTGAATAGAGAAGGTTGAGTTATGTGTATCATTTATATGTTTCTTATTTATCTATGGATCAGATGGTACAAATAATCATGACTCATATCTTACAACTCCCTCCACATCAATATGGAACATATAGGATTTCCCAATTCTAATAGCTTCCACCATTTTCATAATTTCCACATCTTTTCTTTGAGCATCATTCTTTTTCTCTATGAGGGATGGTTGAAAAATCATTTTGAGAAAGGGATGATGATGTTCCTCCCTTAATGATTCCCATGTCCATCCTCTACAAATATATGAATATTGGATCCTTCTCAATTCTCATTATTAATAAAGATGAAGGATTATTTCTACTTAGAGAATCCACTATATTATTTTCTCTACCAATAAGGTAGTGGATTAAGCATTTATAATCCATGATGAGTTCTAACCATCTACACTGGTTAATTTTAATCCCCTTTTGTGTGAATATATATTTGAGACTCTTGTGATAAGTATATATCTCACACTTCTCATAGAGATAATTTTACCATATTTACAACACAAAGATCATATATGCCAAACTGAGATCATGTGTGGGATAGTTTTTCTTATAAATTTTCATATTCCTTAAGGGATAGGCTATCCCTTTATCATTTGGGATCACTACATAGCCTAAGCCCTTCTTGAAGCATCATTGTACACCATAAAGAGTTATCTACTTTTCGGGAGTGTGTGCACTAGCGTAGTGATAACACGTTTTTTGAGCTCCATAATGATTCCCTCACATTCATGAGTCCAAAAAAATGTTACTCCCTTCCGTGTCAGCTTGGTTATTGGGTTTTTAAATAATGAGATGTTCATCAAAAATCATCGGTAATACCCCAATAGAATAATAAAGTTGCGGATCTCCATTACAGATGTTGTCCTAAGATACTATTTGATTGCCTTTTTCTTAGAAGGATCCTTAGATATCCCTTTTTTAGTTATAATATATCCCAATAATTATACTTCCTACATCAAGAACTCACATTTACTATACATTGTATAAAGTTTCTCCCTTCACAAAGTCTTTAGAAAAATATTCAAATTCTCCTCATGTTCCTCCTTTCTCTTGGAGTATATCATAATATCATCCGTAAAGACTACTAAAAATTACTTGAGGTAATCTCTAATGAAACTATTTATTAAATCAATGAAAACTGTTAGAGCATTAGTGAGTCTTAAGGGAATCACTATGAACTCATAGTGTCCATACCTCATTCGAAAGGTAGTATTGGGAGTATCTTCCTTCCTTAACATTAATCAGCAATATCCTGAATGAATTTCCAACTTAGAGAAATAACTGGCCTCATGTAGCTGATTGAACATGTCATCTATCTATGGTAGGGAATGCTAGTTATTTATCATTATTTTATTGAGCTCATGATAATCAATGCATTGGTGTATTGATCTATCCTTCTTCTTAATGAAGTGGACTGGTGCACCCCATGGTGAAGCACTCGGGTATATAAAAACCTTATCTATATTCTCCTGTAACTTCTTCTTCAGTTCTTGTAGTTCTATGGTGTCCATTTTATATGGTTTCTTTGATATAGGTAGAGTTCTAGGAATAAGATCAATTGATAACTCAACCTCTCAATCAGGATGAAGACCAGAAAATTATTCTAGGAATACGTCAGTGTAGTCCCTTACAATGGGCATGTATTTAAGAATGATTGTCTCCTTTGTCTCAACCCTTTGAAAAAGTTATGATTTATCATAAGGAATTAATATCCAAAATTGAGATGATTATTTAGAAAGAGATTCATCTTCCTCCTAACACTTTTACAGAACTAGAGGATGCTCTAAGATGTGAAGAGTGATCTACCTTACCCAAAATTTGATGTTGTATTTATATAAAGATAGCCTATCCATTCCTAAAATATCATAAAACTCTTCCAAATGAAGTATTAAAGGATTTTCTAGTTGGTTCAGTCCATAAACATTTACTGGGGAGGAGTTATAAACCTTGGATGCAATAATTTCCCCATTTTCTATTCTCAAAGATAACTCACCCTCCATATTTTGAGGTGGTGTTTGAATAGTTCTACTAAACGTTCATGATATTAATGAATGCATAGAACCAGAATCAAATAGTACATTCTCTATTCTTGAATGTATAACTAGTGTACCTGTTACCACTTAGTTGTTCGGATCCACCTCAATAGTAGTAACTGCATAATCCCTTCCTTGTTTCCTTGGAGGTTGTTATTGATTGCCTCTAATAATCCTTATATAAATGTCCCATTATTCTATATTTCATGTAATTCTTGGTTCCCTTTAGATAGTTCCAAGTATTCTTCTTCCCATAATTTTTACATGTGAGATGTTTTATCTTATATCCATCATGACATTTATTTTCTAAACCATCGATATTAGATTCCATTTTCTGCTTTTTCTTCACCATTCCTATGAGACTATTGAGAGTCTCTAATTTTCATTTCATCCTTGAGGTCACAACAAAAAATCACCTCATAACTTTCAAATTCTAGAATCACCAATGCTTTCTATAGACTCGGATTTATTCCACTAAATAAGCGATCCACCATAAGTTTGGTGTTCATGAAAATGTCGGATGTGTATCTTTTAATACTTGTAATTTTTTCTTCATACACCCTAATAAATTCTTATTCCTTCTGTTTATGTCTAAGTTACTCTCTTTCTATATTGAGATAGAGGGTTTGAAGAAAATAATTATAAAAAAACATTTTTTTTGAATTTCTCCCAATCCATGGAATCCATTCCCTCCCCGGACTTCATATTTTTGATCTGTGTCCACCACAAATCAGATTTTCTATCAAAAGGTAGACTATTAGTATGAATTTTTATTCTATTAAGCACTAGATGATAGATAAAATCATTTCAACGGAGTTAATACACTATTCCGTGAGGGGGGATCTGAAGATCCACCAAACATGGGAGGCCTTTTCCATATGAAGGATTAGAAGATAACTTTATCTTTCCTTGGAGAATGAGGTAGTTCCAAATGATTTAATTTATTATTCATAACTTGATCCAGCTGAGCCAGTACTATCATATTATTTTGAGCACCCATTCCTATTATATTTGGCATATCATTAGGGAAATCATCACATTTCCAATCACATTGATTATTGGCACGTGTTCCTCCATTTACCACTATTAACTAAGAATAAGAAAGTCAAATTATGGGGCTTGAATAATTATTTAATAAGTATAAAAGGAATCATTAATCATATAAGGATAAACTCTTATAAGAAAAGTATATCCTAACATGTGATTCCCAAGGTTTTAATCTGGGTTATCGATGATCTGTTTCCTAACATATATTCTTATGTGAATTTTTGTTCCCTTAAGAATTCTTTGTAATGATATTATTAATTTACCAAAGAATATCCCAAAAGTGTTTCAAAACAGGTGTGTAGTAAGACCCGTTTTCATGTACCAGGTTACCCTAAGTCAGACCTATAACACCTTTTCCGAGTTGTTACTCCTAGGTAAATCTATACTAGAACTGTGTCCACTTATAGTACCCATACAAAGATGTATTTTTTTCAACAAACCACTTAATCTATAATTACCAAAATGTAGGGATGTTTTCTTGTATTTAGTCTTATCCCTAAGCTTCTTACTAAAGTGATCTATTAATAATATCCAAAAAAATAACTAGAACATCATCTGATGCCTACTATAGTGATACTAGACTTTAATAGGTGTCATTACATGCTTTATTGAATAATTAAACACCATATTAGAATCCATGGATAATAAATTTTAGTGTCCTGGAAGATTAGGTACATAATTAAATATCATAAGAACAACTTTTATTTAATCTCCATATTGAGCTCTTAACATCCATTGTCCTCAAACATATGCATAGGATAAACTAGGGATAACATGAATAAAGGGATGAGCTAAAAATCCTAGTAAGGGAATAATCAAAAGAATAAATCATAGCACATGAGTTATAAGTCATGAAATAATGATATAAAAAGGCATGAAACATGATATAAGGAATCATAACATATAAAACCTAGGATCATATAGTCATGGAATCATAGTATCATGGAAGAAACATAAAACATGACTTTAGAATGATTCATGGCTCATTGCATATAGAGGAGCACGAGTCAAGGATAACCCCCAATATGGTTGCCCATGGATCACGAGTCAAGGCTAACCACCAAGACCATTTCACATAACGTCTCATGAGACTAAACATTACCCATTGCATTTGAGTGATATCTGGGCTCACCCATCATAAAATGTTCATAAATATGCTTCCACATAAATAGTCAAACACAGGTAATCATAACATAAAGGCTAACTATTGAAATAAATGGGTATCAAAATCTTGTCATAAATAATTATAAATGGGAATATCATAAAATTGTCTAGGAAAGAATGGATTTAGAACATACATGGACATTCATAAGGTAAAATAGGCATTGATCATGATAAGTGATGTCAAACAAAATTGATAAAATGTAAAAGTAGTATTTAAGAATCTTTAGAATTAATTTTTGTTAGAAATGATGCGGTGTCTCAAAACATATTATATAGTGCACTTAAAAATGGGTAAGAATTTGGGAAGTTCCCTTAAATATAGCTTGCTTATCGGAATGAATTGAGTAGGGAACCTTTTTAAAACATGTACATCCCCATAAAATAAGGATGAATGGATATTGATATATGATTTTGGAACATATAATAAACATTTAGAACATTCACATAACAATAAAAGATAATTTCATTTGGATACAGAGATAGAAAGTATAACCCGAAGTAAAAATGGATGTTTGGGTAGAATCCCTTACCTTAAGTCTGAAAGTGTCCTTCACTTGATATTAATGTCATAGATAATCAAATTAGATTCATTAATTAATAATTATAGAACCTATTTTACATTAATTTTATTTATTATAAATTAATTAAGTTCATTTATGTCCTTTTTTAGTGGTTAATATATTGAATTTCATTTTTCCGGAGCGTTGATTTTCATTGGATTTCATGATCGGTTTACTTGTATACATGTATGAAGGGTCGGGTAAAGTGGGGTTAATTATCCATAATTGAACCTTTATGTCATTTATGATCTTATAGTATTTAAATTTATAGTATATCTTTTGGTATTATGGAATGAGGATGAATCATTAGATAAATAGTTAGTAATAATCATTTTGGGTTTATTTTTGTGATTTTTTTTATCATAATGAACTCATTTTGTGTTATAAATTTGTATCACGAGTACAAAATGATTCCATAACCTTAAATAAAATATAATACATATATTATGACCTGTTACAATAATAAAAATGGTTTCATAACCATACATTGAAGAAGTTAAAATAAATCAATATCTTCGTTATCCTTGAAAATGATAAATTAACGCATCTTGGATGATGTTTTCAATTTTAGAATAAAATGAATGAAAAATAAGAGATGATGAGGAATTATTCCATTAGAATAAAAAAATTATAGTATATTTAAGGAACTTGAGTTATCATACCATTTGGATGAGGGGTGTTTATGAGAGAAAAATAAAAGAAAGGAACTTGGAAAGAAAATAAAAGAATTAGAAAGAGAAATTTACCTCTTGAATTTATCCTCCTTTAGAGCCTCCTTAGGGAAAAGGTTTTGGTCTTATGATGAGACCAAAAGCACATGGATGCATGAGAGGGGACTAGAAATATATTTGAGTATAATTTGGACAAGGAAAAAGGCTTGAGAGGTGTAAGGAGAATAGGTCGTGAAGGGTGGTATTTATGGTGGAGGAGAGGAGTGTTTTCTCAATAATTAATTCATTGGTTTATTATTTTTTCTGAAAAAAAGATATAGTAATGATTATTTAGACTAAAAACTGTAATTAAATCATTTTAGTTAAAACCAAAGGTTCTTATAATAGCCATGAATAAATGAATAGAGTATCTAACTTATAATGTATATATACCATAAATTTCTGAACTTTACTATTCACAAAAATTCAAGTGTTTTAGAAAAATCACAAAAATTCAACTTAAATTTTTTTTAATGTAGAGAACTAAACAATGGACTCCATTTTTTTAGAATAATTTTATAAATTTTAGAAATTTAAATTTTAACTAAAATCATAATTTCCTTGAAAAATATAAATTTTATAATGGAAACTACTTTTCTAACACTTTGAAAAATTAATTATGGTCTCATAAAATTATCTTATAAACATAAGACATAAAAAGAGTATTTTATGGATACATTTATGAAAATAAATTTTATTTCAATTTATTAAATTAATTATAAAATTTAAAATAAATATACATGACTAACAAAAATACCAACACTTAATTAATAATTTCTAAAATTTTTATATACTTATACTATGATATAATTATATCATATTAACACTTATAAGATGTGTAAATTTTACTTATACATTCATTAGTGAGGCTATTATTACATTGGTCTATTTACTATTCATATGGGTCACATTAATATTCCAAAGGTCAAGTCATTATTTCATCGGTATGTGTTCCTTAACTTCTAGAGATACCTTTTATTTCACTCATAATTCATTTATAAAGTTTATATTGTGTTCTATATGTAATACCATGTTATTATAATTTAAGAAATAATTATAAGAAGGAAATTGAATTGATAAAACATTGGGTTGTTAAACCATGTACCCTGAATTTCCCATTCCCATATATCCTCTGAGATACATATCAAGCCGTCGACATGGGTCACACAATGTGTGACTGGTGACACATGGCCTGAAAAATTTTCTTCTCTGTGGGAACTATAACGACACTTAAAAGGCCCCATAGAGTGTGTGATACTTTATTACACATCTTTTAACCTAGAAATTTCCTTAATCTTTTGGTTATTTTCCACACCATCTATCAACACTTCCACTACCATGATTCAAGATGTGAATCGTGGATCTGAAGTCACCTGAACCTCCCATAATTGAATATCTAAATCTAGGATTCAAATCCACCCATAAAATGCCACTATTCATACATTATATCACTACTGAACATAAAATAAATAATAATGAGAACCATCATTCCATTTTTATCTACCTCTGATCAAGCTCCTTCATCTCTCCTCAATCACACACTCAATTGTGAACCAGACTTGTATTATTGATCTATTGCATAGAAAAATGGTTGTGAAATTATCATGTACCTAATATTCATTGAACTATAGGAAAAATGAATTTCCCATAAGTAATTTGAAATAAAATGGGGGATAAATCCAAAAAAAATACCTAAGGAATAATCATTAGCCTTTGTTTTACCATCATCAATCTGTTGTTGAATAATTAGACAAATGAAGAGGGAATAATTAATTCAAAAAATAAATCTCCCATAAATAAATCAACCTTTAATGTGGGAATCATTTATTTTTCATGGAATTGACCCACATTAGACTACGATAAAGGAAAAATATTGAGTCACCTAAATCAAACATCCTACCTAGAGTTTTGATCAGTCATTAATGAAGAATGGTCTCATATTGTCATCATTGGCAAAATTGATGAACCCCAACAGTGCAATGATATTCGATATCAATATGATTTGATTTTTTCATCCAAGAAAGCACTCCTACAATAGTCCAATTGATATATAGGGTTATGTGGATAACCTCTATATTTTATTTTTATTGTATATTTATATAGGAAAATAGTCACTTTGTGACCATAATAAAATAAATAAATCTAATTAATTTATTTTATTATTTATGTCCATGGTGACTTATAACCGAAGAAAAAAATATTATGTCATGCATAGAGTAAATACCACACTTTAAACTCAATGGACCGAATAGATTTCCAATCTGATCTTTTGTCCAAGAGTTATTCAACTTTTTAAGGAAATTGTATGTGCATTATGTAACTATTTTTAATATTTCTTAAATATCAATTCTAGGAAAGGTAGGCCTCATAATATCATGCTTCCTCAATTACTAGATCCAAAAATAATTCATATAATATTATAATATAATACATTATAAAATCATAGTCGTTATATTCTCCCCATCTTTGTAATTTTTTGTCCCAAAAGGTGAAAAACCTACTAAAAATGATAAGGGTATTGTGCTCACATCTAGGTCACCCACTCCTAGGTGATCTTCTGAAGATTATTGTACTACCACTATAAATAATCTAGGGAAATATATAATTATTAAAGAATCCTCTCCTAATGATTATTGATCTCCACTGGATACTTAGAAAAGGTAACCCCTACCTCAATGTCCATGTCACCCAAATCGATAAAATGCAACGAGTTGTGCGTGTACCTCCTCATTTGTGACATGTGAAATATTTCATGTACCCAATCAAACTATGGTTATAGATCTAGGTATAATTCTACCTATACAACTCTAATTAGTATTTGGATAGGTCCAACGAAGATCATAGATATCTTTTCACCTCGGACAAATATCTATAATCCATGTCGAGGTAAGACCCTTAGGAACAAATGGTCTCCCTCATCAAACTCAAAACACCTTTTTCATTGGTTCTCATTAGACTTATACCAACTCTATGAAGTATTAATATACTTATATATGATATTAAACTTATATATTGAATCTCAAACCAACTCTAGGACCATGAGTGCTAACTCACCGGGATGAGTCCAATAAAGTGGTGACCTATAGGGTCGCCCATACAAGTCCTCAAATGGTGCCATATTGATGGTGGAATGGTAGATATTGTTGTGCATAAACATAAAAAGGGTTATGTGATCCTACGAACTATATCCAAAATTCCACATGAAATCCCACAACATATCCTTCAATTCCTAAATGGTCCGCTTAGTATGTTTGTCAGTTTGGGGGTGGAATGCCAAGCTCAAATGAAACTGACTCCCAAAGGACTCCAAAAATATTCTCCATAATTGAAATTTCAATAGATAATTTTATTATGAAATTATCATTGAGGTAACTATATGGATCTAGAATAAATTCTTAATTTATAAGAGTCCTATGATCTCTAATGAACTCTTCCATCAAATAACTAGTAAGTGAGATGACTTGGTGAGTCTGTCTATGATCAAACCAATAGAATTGTGTACTATAGACATATATTGTAACCCAATCACGAAGTCCAATGATATAACATCCCACTTCCAATTAGGAACCTCAAGGGGTAGAGCTAGACTCACTGGAACATGGTTCTCATTCTTCACCTACTAGAAAGTGAGGCAATGAGATACAAACTCTACAACAGATATATTCAAGCATGGACACCAAAACTGACATAATTGGTCCTAGTACAACTTCATCATACATGAATTCACTTCACAATATTATTATGAATCTTCCTCATCTCCTCATGTAGAAATTTTACTGGTACCATTTTCTATCCTATGAAAAGGATAACATCCTCTCTACATTTATAAAACCCATAAAGAGAATATTGAATGAATATCTGTGTATGTAAGGTCTCACAATCAATATCTCCATGACGAGATTCATTAATACATTTTAAATGTGGTGGGGTAATAACAATTGACTAAAGATATAAAGCACCATTCCTATCTACTATGGATAGTTTAAATGAGGCTAACTGCTTTGATTCCTTGTACAACAACCCGTAATAAGATCTAATGCTTAGAGTGTCTACCCTCACATTCCCCTTCACAAGAGTATAGAAAATGTCAAAGTAATGTTCCTAAAGAACTGTAGACATCATATCCATCTCATGTTAAGATCATTCCGAGAGAATATATACTTGAGACTCCTATATCTAGAGGATAAGATGAACGGATCTCCCATATGGTAATGCCACCACAACTTTAGGGAAAAGACAACCACCGCTAGCTCAAGATCATAGACAATGTAGTTTTTATCATGTGGTGTCAACTACTTGGACCCATAAGGAACCACTGCATGTCTCTTCATTAGAACACAACCATGTATGTTCCCAAAGGCATAAAAAACACTAAATATTTAACACCCTTCTCCAGAAATCTCAAGATAGCAACACTCGTTATCCTTTTCCTAAACTTATAAAAACACTGCTAGCACTTTTCCATGCACATGAAACACTATCTCATTTAGGTAAAATCTATCAAAGGTGATTCAACTTTGGAGAAATTAGGTACAAACCTTTGATAGCACCCTACGTAACCAAGGAAACATCACACATTAGTAACAATACTGGGTGGATCCCAAGCTATAAATTTCTCATCCTTCACTAGATCCACTACTAACCCTACCTCTAAAATGAAATTTCCTAGGAATTAGACCAATGAAATCTAAAACTGATACTTCAAGAGCTTCACATAAATATGGTAGATTTAGATTATGTCTAAGACAATCCACAAGTGTCTGTTGTGATTCTCATTGGATACTGAGTACACTAGTATATCATCGATTAATACCACCACAAATTGGTATAATAATGGATGAACTATTCAGTTCATGAGTTCCATGAAAAAATCTAGGGTGTTAATCATGCTAAAAGGAATCACCGGGTACTCATAGTGACCTTTGAGACATTTGAATTCCATATTTAATATATCATCATATCGTACTCATAGATGGTGATAGCTTGATCTGAGTTCAATCTTTGAGAACCATCACTCCCCTCTTAACTAATCTAAGTGGTCATCGATACTCAGTAGTGGATATTAATTCATCATGATCACCTTGTTAGAGTGATGGTAATAAAAACATAACATTAAGATCCCATCTACTTTATTGACAGAAATCTTTGGGTCTGCCCATGGGAAAACACTGGGTCTCATGAATTCCTTCTTCAAAAAGTCTTATAACTTCACCCTCAGTCTATGATGCTCTTTCAGAGGCATCCCATATGTTAGTGGAAATATAAGTTCCATCCTACGGTGTAACTCAATACATATGTCTACCTCTCGGCGGTGAGGTAAGATTAAAACATCCTCAAGAAATATATCCTCATACTCTACCACTGCAACATGAAACTTGCAGCGCATAGCATCCAATTCTCCAAGATTCATAATAGAAAACTAGTGAGTAATATACTGCACTATACTATTTCTGATCGAATCCTCCTATGATAGGTTTTCCTTTTCACCCAAAAAATAAATCCTCATCGGATCACTACAGCCACATTGTATCCTCCCCATAAAATAGTCAACCTAGGAATAAACTGTGGATATCTAGTCTATACCTAATATAACATCATAATGCTTCATTTATGCTATAACTATATCCACTACAAAACTATTTTCTCCAAGCACCATATTTCACTATCAACAGAAGTGTTCAATCACTGATTCACATCCTCTCAGATCCACCAAGTGAAAGGGTCAAGTCAAAGGTTCAACCAGAATCTCTATGTCTTAGAACAGAGGAGAAAAAAATGGAATGAATCACACCTATGTATATTAATAATATATATAAGGTCTAAAAGACACAAATCATACCATGTATTATCCTAGAAGCCTCATGGTCAAACCCCTCTAAATCCTGTAACTATCCTCATCCCAGACCACCACTCCCTAAGACTTTCATGGATCACCTGGGGGTAGTGGTGGAAATTGGTCATACCTATGACCACATACTACTTCTCCACTTTCCCCTTTTCGACATCCACTGACCTACGATCTTCTTTTATACTCCCTATGTCTCAACTTGGGTGGTCTATCCACCATCTCTCAATCAGCTATATGAAGGTTCAGACAGTCCCCTACAATATGTCCCTAACCATTGTCATAGAAACACCACATCTTCCTCAGATGACTTGAGCCATCCTAAGAGACATGATCCTCTAATACACTATCCTAGGATTAATTTTGAAGAATCTTATATGTAAAGATCTCGGTGAATTATATCGGCTACCTTCTTTTGAGGTCTCAGCTCCGGGGTCCCCACTACCAGCACCCACTATTGGCATACGATCTCCTAAGAAGCTCTCTACTACTAAGGCCTGCTCAAGAGATACAAAATATTTGTGAATTAATATATATATAACTTAATCCATGATATATCAGTGTGATCCATACTTAATGGTTTCTTATCTGAATAATAGATCTCCCACCATATCCATAGAGTAATGAAACAGATCAGGAAACCTCAATGAATACTCTTCCATGGTCATAATTCCTTGCTGTAGATATAGAATATCACGAGGGTCCACTCATCGCAACATGGTTAGATAAAAAAATTCCTTAGATAGACACTTGAAGTCTAATTATGAGAGAGACATATCATTTTGTGAATCGGTGACCAAACTCCACCATCACCCAATGGATCCCTAAAAAATACTCACTATGAGGACTTCTATCTGGTATTACAATGTCATCAAAAGGAAGAAAACTCAATTGGATGCCTCTAGAAATTCCTTAAACACATGAGGGTCTAGATCAACCCAAATACTAGGATCTTGATGCCTCTAGAACTCATGCAGTGCACACATCCTATGTGAATTCTCAAAAAATACTTCCATTACAAACTTATACTCAACAGGTGGTGGTATAGATGACAAATGACCCATAGGTACTATCTCTTATATTGAAGCCTTCTCACTTGGTGAATCACCCTCATGATCATGCAGTGGAATCCTGGATGGATGTCTTCACAGAGGCGTCCTAAAATAAACATGGGGCACCATGATCAAAAATTATATCTGGATGTCTTCACAGAGAAATCAAAACCCATTTTTATATGATATATATTCCAATGATTCCTCAACAACTTGGTTATACATGTACCAAGTCAATGAGTAGGCTTTCAGATTCTTATTGAATGGATATGTTAGCCACTGCAATAACATGAGGCTCCTAAATCCAAAATCTAAACTCCAAACACTTAAACACTATTTTCCCGAATGCCCAAAGTGATCTCATGACCTATGATCCTAAGGTAGAACTGAATCCTCTGATATGTCTTTTTCATGACCAGGACCACTAGGTCCCAAACCATGACAACCATAATCCCTTCTTCAATAGTCTAGGGGATGGAAACTAGCGCCAAGAAGTCATATCCCACATATGGGAGACATTATCCTAATTCACTTACACATACACACATATCTAATCCCATATAATGATGAAATGTAAAACAATTGAAACAAAATAAATTCATACCACTATAATCCCACGAAAGAGTGTGGAAATAATATACTAAAAGGGATAAAGGGTCCATATAAAAGCCAAAAAAATTATAAAGAGTCCAAAATACACATAAGGATGGGGAAATATCAAATATAACCACCAGAAAAACAACTTGGTTGGTCTAGACCAAACTATTCTCCACCTACTTTGTATCCTACTAGGACATCGTCAAAAGGTTTATCATCTGCATAAGATATATCACATACAGGCAGATCCCATATAAGGGTGGGTATAACAATACCCAGTATGACACCCTAAAAACACTAAAAACAAAGAATCAGTAATATTCTACATATAAAAAGAATATAAACCAAAAAATTGAGAAATAATGATGAAGGAAACCATGCCTCCTGGAGGTATTAATCAAAATTCCATCCATTGGATTATACATGAAGATTCTAGGAAGTGATCATTCTTGGAGAACCCACTACATGATCCATGCTATCATCAAAGACACTCTTCTAAGAGATCATTATCATTGGTACCTACCTAAGAAAACTCATTTTTCTCTAATGATCTCAATACTACGATAGGGGATCACACTCAAGACCACTGGGGGACACCACAAACCCAATCTGGATCAACCCACTATTTAGGGGACCATATGAAAATTATATCCTGAATCATACATAAATGTACTTCTAGATGTAGGATCAATTCTCCATGCATAGAGGTTGAAGTGATTCCATGAACCCCACAAAGACTATAATAAGAAATGATTGAGGATCACATTCTGGTCTCACAGAGGGACACCACAAACTCTATCTGAGACTCATCCTCTAGAAGGGATATAAAATATATTCAGATATGTAATTCTACACTGTACCTTCAAGGGGATGGAACAAGGGAACATAATCACTTGATACTAGTCTAAAATAATGAAATAAAGGGCTTTAGAAACCCTTAATGGGTCTAAATATAATGTACTAGGGGTACACAAACTACATATCCAACCGTGGGTCTACCCATGTTCTTCCATATCACATAAAATGTATATATCCCTATACACAATTTGTATGTAAGGATACATGACCTATAGAGGTATTTCAACACCCTGATCATGCCATCTATCTACGCTTGTAAACTTATATCCATTCCCATATACCAACCCTTGTACAGTTTTCCATGCCCATGTACACCTTGTTTTGTCTAATTATATATCTCTACCATGTACTCTGACTGTGTATTTGCACCACAACATTCTCATTATCTAATATTCTCCAAGATACACACCAAGCCGCAAGCACATGTGACATGGTGTGTGACATGTGTCACATGTCCTGTGATCTTTTCCTCTTTACAAAACCCTAGCACCACAACTGAGGCCACACACATTGTGTGATTCTAGATGAAACACTGTGTAACATAGAAATTTATATAACCCTAGGGTTCCCCTCTATGCCATACATCCATGATTCCTCCACCAAAATTAGATCTAGGAATCATAGATCTAAGGCCATCGGACCCTACCATCATTGGAGATTTGAACATGATCTTCAAATACACATGAAAAACACCACAGTTGAGCCGCATCATCACCATTATGCATCCAACCAAGAATAATAAGAACCATAAGTCTATTGTGATCTACCTTAGATCATTCTATGTCATTGTTTCACCACTATTTCATCTTCTATCATTAACTACACCGATGGTATTGATTCATTGCACCAAGTAATTGTCAAATAATAATCATATAACCAGTATTCATCAAACTACGGGCTAAAGAAATTTCCCAAGATGAAAATGTGATGAAATGTGGGATAAATCCATAAACCTAAAATATGATGAACGAAACTCGACATGTTTTTTTGAACAAGATACATTATCAAAGAATTTTAGGAATAAAGTTGGAATAATCAATGAAAAAATAAATCTACCATAAATAAATCAACCATCAATGAACGAATCAATTATTTTTCATGGAATTTATTCGTGTTCAACTGAGATAAAAGAGTGAGATAGAATCACATAAATCAAAAATCCTACCTAGAGTTTGGATTGATCATTGATGAAGTATAGTATTGTATTATTTTAATTGGTTAGATCCATGAACTATGATAGCATAATGATCCTCAATCTAAATACGATCTAATGTCATCCGCCACAAATTCTCTCCTCTAACAGTCCTTTAGATATCTAGAGTAATATATCTAAACCTAATATCTAATTATAATTGTATATTTATAAAGGGAAATATCTTTCTATTCCACCATAATAAAATAAAAAAATCTAGTTAATTTGTATTATTATTTATACCTGTGATAACTTTTAACCAAATTCCCAAAGATGATAATTATTATGTTATAGATAGGGTAAAGTCTATGCTCTAAACTCAATGACGACCTTAGATTTTTGATTCGATCCTCCATTCTATATGTATCCCACTTTTTTAGGAAAAATTACTCCTCATGATATTAAATTTTTTTAATATTTTTTTAAATATCAATTATGGACTCACTAGAACTCAGAATCTCACATCATCTTAGTGCCTAGAATCGAAAATAATCCACATAATATTCCATAGTAATACCTGAAAAATTAGAATTTTTACAATTCAACTATAATAATATAATAACACCATTATCTCCCTTATATGAAGATGTTATTATATTAGTGTAATAACCTCTCTACACCTCCTCTTCCATCAAATGTGAAATGAAACTCTCGATCGTGTGTATAGAAAACTACCATCTTGCAAAGGAATGTGATGTGTTTTTACATTGCTATTTTACCTGTATGGTAATAAGGATATCTTGAATTAATATATATGATTTTTTAATATAATTACATCTTTTTAGTTAAAATGTCACATATACCATCTTACATTCCATTTTTTCGAGATATGATAACACCACTCGTGTGTACGACAGACTACCGCCTCTTAAAGCGATGTGATTTGTTTTTCACAAACAGTATTTATGGAAGATAATAAAGATAAAGTTAATAAATATATTATATATTAAATCATAATGATAATTTAATGTTAAATTATTATTTATCTTTCTTTTGTTCCATCCTTTAAAATAAATGGATACATCATTCACACACACATACGACATACTGTCTCATTGAACGATGTATTTCATTTATTATCTCTAACATTCATGGATTACTCCAAATAAAAATAATATATATATATATATATATATATATGATATTTATATATTGGTGAAAATTATGGATATTATGTAACCCTGATCAAAGTTAGAGGACCAAACATTCCAAATCAAACATATATGGAAAACACAGTGGTTATTACCCAAAATATGATTTTAATAAGGAATTGTTAATAAATGGGTAAAAGGGCATAAGAAAATCATATATTGTATTATATATATAATTATGGTTTAATGATATATTTATAATAAAATTATATTTATTATATAGAAGGTTCAAATGTGTAATAATTAATTCAAGACTTAAGGCTATAGATTTTGGTCTCACTCTTATTTTGTGTGAGAAAAATGCCATATTCACCATGTATTTCTTTAATGTGGTGCATATAATACACATGAATTTATTTTATGATTATTATCCTGATTTTTTGGGATTTACATATACATTTTAGGATATCTCTTTCATGGGGTTTAATTCAAAAGTTTCCAAAGTAGTAATAAAATTTTTCTCAATTTGTATTCTTCGGGGAATATGTTATTTTATTCACTTGTATTCTTTTATGAGGTGTATTTAAACCAAATTTTAAATATAATATAATTAATATCTACTTAGTAATATATTTAATATTTATTTTTATGTTATTATTTAACAGTGATTAAAATTTGAAGGTTACCAATGTGGTAAGGGTTTGATGTTACGATCTCATTGTTCATCGAGTTTGGTTATGACTATACTTTAAATGATGAAATGTTATGATCCATATATCAATAAACTCATCAATTTTATTCAACTTTGGTTATTTAATTATAATACATGTTTTATCTTTATTTTCCTCTCATTATTTTCTCACTATTTAAAAATAATGTTTTTAAAGAAATTTTTTTTTATTTTTGTCTTCGGTCGAAAACCATTTTTTACTCCATATCCATGTTTTCTAAAATGTTTTTAAAATATTTTAATAGTAATTTGGGTTTTTTAATGTTATATTTACCCTTTTATTGAATTTTATATTTTTTAAATAAATATTCTTTTCATTTTCAAAACAAGTCCCATTTAGATTTTACCGATAATGTGAAAGGAATATTTATTTTAAGGTGTATGAAATTTCCCACCATCATGACCAGTAAATTATTTAAATATTACTTTATAAATTTAAAAGTATATTAAATTTTTTTTAATCATTTTGAAAATTATTTTTCAAAGAGGAAATTATATTTTCCTCAAGAAACTAGTCAAATAATTTTATGAATAGTTTATATTTTTCAAGGTTATTTCCAAAAAAATTTGTTCATGATATTTTATAAATTAGTTAGTTTTAAAAATGTGATTTTATAAAAAATAATTTTCCTCAAGAAATGTTTTAATTGATTTATAAGTATTTATTTGTAAGTTTTCAAGGTTATTTTAAAAGAAAAATATTTCCAAAATATTTTATGAATTCCTAGTTTTAAAAAGATGATTTTCAAAGAATTTTTATTTTCCTCAAGAAATGTTTTAAATGATTTTTAAAGATTCACTTATAATTTTACAAGGTTAATTTCAAAGAAAATGACTTTAGAAATATTTTATGATTTTTTCATTTTAGAAAGGTTATTTTCAAAGAAATGTTATTTTCATCATTAAATATTCCAAGTGATTTATATTTCAAAATCATTTTCTATGTAAGATGATATAATTTGATATTACCTAATAATTGTAGGGGATATGATCCAATGATACCATATTTATTATTTCTCTAGAAGGTTTATGTTTATTATTTATAGGTTCTTACAAAACCCATTACTTTTATATGTGTTATGCTATGATGAATTGATGAGGTAATTATAAAACCCACTTATTTTCTATGGATTCTTCTATGATGAAATGTTTTATGAAACGCATTTCTTTTCATGGGTTTTAATGTGATGAATATTTTATTATTTTATGGAACACTTATGTATGGTTTTCTTTATGTTGTGGTGGATACTTTATAACCAATTATGGTGGGTAGATTATTACCAAATATGGGTGGGACCTATATCTCCCTCTAATGAATTGGATAATGATTAAAATTCTATGAACTCAGAGGGTACATGGGAATTTATCCTAAGCCCAAAAAAGGGTTAATGAGAGGTTATACCAAGCCCAAATAAGGTATATGGATGGTTAGACCAAGCCTAACATTTTATGAATATCATTATGGGAATCTTTAACATAAGGTTTTCTATTCTTATGTGATTTCCACAACTCTATGTATTATACAAATGGTATTATCTCAGTGATAATGTTCTTTGATTTCCTTTAGATTATTGTCTTATGAACTACTGATATTTATTACGCGACTCGATATTTTGATCCTTGATATTCGAGGTATGGTTTTCATATGTTATTCTCATGTTCTCATACCATTATTATTACATTATGTTTACATATTTCCCTTTTTTAACCTTATAGAGCATCTATTATCACCCTATCTTACATGTATTTTCTATAGGTTATGATGATAGGTATTTCATATGATATGTCTAAGAATATTCTTAGTTAAGTGGAAATAAGTAGTATATGATGTAGAACTCTTATGAACTAGTTGTTTATGTTTCCAAGTCTCCAAATGCATTATACCTTTACAATCCTTAGGCTTATATTGGTGTAATGTACTAAATATTCATCTAAAAAATGTAATATCCATATATGAAAAGCCTAGGTCTTTATAGTTGATATTATAGGGAGGTTCAGTTAACATTTATAAACTAAGATGATAAAACATTAGTGATATCCATAGAGATATGTCTAAGGATAAGTCAATGGATAATTTTAAGTATAGGAAAATATATTGAAATATTGGTAAAGGATAGTGTTAGTGGTTTCCAAGAAATTCCATCCTTTTATAGATACAACAAGTGGATGTGGTTTTCGAATAGTTTTACCTAGGGATAATAACTCTGAAAAGGGAACTTTGATTTAGACCTGATCATCACATAGTGAATGAAAATGATCCTTACTACACACCAGGTCTGACACTGTTGGGGGTTATGCTTTGGAAATTCGCAAATTATTTAAGAACTATCAATAAGGATTTGAATAGATGATGACTGTGAATGACATAGGTTAAACCTAAGGTTTCATAAATTGAAAATAATGTTTCATGATTTAGGCATAATATATATGATTTTTTCATGATTATGTTGTTTCCACCGTAAATATTGTGTCATACACTATGTATTTTGGTTTTAGAAAATAGTGTGAACTATAAAGAATCAAGTTAATGTTGATTTTTATAGACAATGTTTTGATGAGAAACCAAATTATATGTTCAATTGGGTAAAGGATACTATAATTATACCTAATAATTTATCATGATATATGATTAATATCATATCACTTAACTAACTCTCACACTCACTAAAGAATATAAGAATAAGGTTTGTTGAGAGTTTATGTGGTAGAGACTATGGAGGAAATAATATTTAGTTTCCTATATGTCAAGAAGGTTATAATAATCACTCCTATAAATGTCTCAAATGGACATTAAGATGTTTTCAGATTGTAAAATAAGAAAAAAACACATAATTGTAGAGGAAAAAAGAAAAGTTTGGTTAAAACAATGGATGATAATAATGTTATCCCTAAGGAATCATCAATGGATGAATTTTTTAAATGTGGAGTGTATGGGAATTAAGAAAATCGATGTCCTATTGGGAAGATCATAAATATAATCAATATGTTTTTATGAGTAATGTTCTATTTATGATGATTAAGAGACAAAAAATTCCACATTAATGGAAAAAAGTGTTATGGAATAAGAAAATGAATCCTAGTTAATGGTGTATGATGAAAGTGTAATGATTGATGTTTTTATGTATTGGTATTCAAATAATTATATTTTATAATATTTTTTATCAATGGTATTTTGGTTATTAGAATCATGAAATGTTAGTAGATTGTTACTTAGTAGTTTTTCATTATGGATTTTCAAGAATATGTTGAATGGTGTTGATGAACTAGAAAATTTATTTAAAAGAAAAGTGATATTTTCAGAAAAACACATGATTAAGGGATGATAACCCTTAATATGTTCCTAATGTTGGGATACTAGTTTTTAATTTAGAGAAAAGATAATTGGTATGGATAAAGTAAACTGGATATTATTTACAGCCTTGGAGCTAATTAATGATTCATTGAAAAAAATGGTTTATGATGGAGTTTACAAAATTATTTGATTTAATGAATACATTCAATAATTGGTGGTATTATTTATTTAATGAGAAATCATGTATGTTATCATTAAATATTTATAGAAATTATTGTTATTACTATAATTCAGGAGAAAACATGACCAAGTTATTCATATATTTGGTATGAAACCATTAAGAGATACCTAAAAATATTTGGGTGGAATTAATATAAGTTTATTTCTAAAAATTTAGAGACCTTTTTTATAAACATTTTATTTTTGAAGGGTCATAATATTAACCATTTATGGAATGATTTAAGTTGAACATTGTATAGGGTTTTGGATATTACTGTGTTACTTCACTATATGAAGATTTATGAATATTGGATAACTTGCTCTAACCATTGTGTTATGATGATAACTAGAAATAGAAGGAATGAATTATCATAACATTATGGATCTAGTGATCCATTTGTGCTTTAGGAATAACAAGTTCATCTTCATTTCTTAGGGTTAGATATGAAGTGGAAACTGATCAAAGAAAAACCAAATGATAAAATTTTTATTATGATATAATGTAATGATAAGCCCTACGTATATCAGTCCCTTGGACATCCTTCATCATATTATGATGGTATCCTATCTATTTATGATTCCACTTAACCTCTCTCAATTACATGATCTGTTCCATGTATCTCTATTGAGGAAATATAAACCTCACCCTTCACATGCACTGTACTCAGAGGTCGTACTCCTAGAGCATGATATTTCTTATGAGGAAAAACATGTATAGATTATGGATCATACATAAAAAGTGATGTAAAATAAGACCACTCAATTAATAAAGGATTTTTTTGTGAAACCCTAGTTTAAAGAAGCTATATTAGAACTTGAGTATATGATGAGGTATAAGTATCATCATTTGTTCTATTAGAGTGATGATTTTTTATGTAAAAATTCATTTTAAAGGGTGTATAATGTAACACCCTAAGATTTATGAAATATTTTTTTCCAAAATAATTTAGTTTTTCTGATATTTTTCATTATATACAAAACCAAGTTTATCTTGTGCTGCATGAAACACTATGTTTAAATAAAGGGGACCATACTATTAAAATAATATGATAGTTATCGCCTAACCATTAGAAAGGATAGTATGAATTGGATTAACTAAATTATGGAAATATATGATTTACACATATATATAAAATTAATTATATATCTACAAATAATTTAGAAATTGAAAAAAACATTTGAAAATAAATAGAAATGATTTTTTGAAAGACTATTTTTATGTGCACAAATGTTTTTTATTTTAAAAAAATTAAATAAATCACTTATGGTGAATTATTTTAATGAAATTATATATTATAAATTAAAAAAAATGTTTTAGCATTCACATTATGTGTTTTCTTGGCATTAGATAAAAATAAATACAATATAATTCTTACAAACCATATTGTTTTGTACAAGAATTTTGATCGCATTTTGAAAACTAATTTTTAAAAATAATTTCTGAAAATTAATAAAATTTATTTTAAAATACTAAATTCCCCTTTTAAAACATTATGTAAAAATTATATTAGGAATAATTTTTGAGAATTTTCTTAGAATATAATGTTTTTAATGAATTCTTGGAAAATACATATTTTTATTATGAATTGTTATATCTATTAAAGCATATAAAACATATATTATTTTTAATATGGTTTTAAAATTAAAATTAAATAAATTATATATATATATATCCAATTTATTTCATTGGAATCAATTTCATATTGAATTTTTTTGTAAAATGTTTTTAAACTTTTGAACATTATCTCTTTGGAAAACCTGCTTTCTCATCGCATATGTGAGTTTAATTTTAAATTAAAATTTTAAAATTATGTGAATTAAATTTATAAAAAAGGATTAAATATTTGGTATCATAATAATTAATATTATGTAATAATATTAATATATTTTTTTTACAAAAAATTAATTGTAAAATCATTAAAAATCAATTACCTCTATTAAGGTTAAAACATGTTTACGAGCAGTTATGATAAAATATAAGGTGTAAAATGACCTATAAACTAGTATAAAAACCATTTAAAGTAATTATATATACCTTATAACCTATAAGGTTATGTTATTACCCATATTTGATCTTTTTTCAAGTGGAAACGTGGGTAAACATCATTATTTTTGAAACTTGTAAGTGTGCCTTCTCCCCTAGTTATAAAATGCTACACTCTCTCCTCTCCTCTTCACACTTTTAAAAAAATTTGGTTTGAAAACTACCTTCCAAAATACATTTCATAATTACATAACTTCTTTCTATATTAATTATTTGTTTTATTAATTCCTCCTAATAAGTATTTATGTGTAAACCTAAAGAGGCTCTCAAAAAAAAGAGGTAAACTTCTTAAACTTGAATTTTTGTTTTATTTATTCTTCCACCTAATTTAATATTATAAAAATATTATTGATTAATAAAACCCATATCTAAAATATAATTATATTTTATTATTTTAATTTTATTACCTATATCAATCTCTAATTCCATCAAATGGGAAATGAAACTGTCAATTGGGTGTAGTGGACTACCGTCTTGTGAACTGATGTGATGTGTTTTTCCATTTACATTTTAATTGGATAACAATAAGGATATATTTAATGAATATATATGATATTTTTAATATTATCATAACTATTTAATTAATATATCACATATACCTTATTACTTCCCACTCGGTGGGGGATACAATTTCATCGCTCTTGGGTACAGCGGACTACAACCTCATGAAGTGATGTGATTTGTTTTTTAGTAATTATTTTATAGGATGCTAATAAAGATAAAGATAATAAATATGTATTTTATATATGAAATAATAATGTATTTTTAATGTTTAATTATTAATTGACTTTATTTTGTTCCTCCCATTAGAAAATGGAAGAAACGTTCATGTGTATGTACGACCTACCGTCTTCATGAACGGTGTATTTCATTTTCTATATCTAAATTTTATTGATTAATATAAATAAAAATAAAAATTATTACATTTTATATTTAAATAATGTTTAAAATTATGTATATGATTTAATAATGTTCGAATTAAGTGGATAAAAAAATACCAAATCTGAACATACATGAAAAACAAAGTAGTTATTACCAAAAACATTATTTTTTACAAGGAATTATTAATAAACGGGTAATAAACGGTCATAAGTAAATAATATATGGTATGATATATATAATTATTACTATTTGATATATTTATAATAAAACTATATTAATTTTAAATGAGGTTTCAATTTATATGAAGGAAGTCAAGACTTAAGGTAAGGGATTCCAATATTGCTTTTATTTACTATTAGACAAATGCCATATTCACCACATGTTTTTTATGACAAGTATATACTTATAATGAATGTATTTTACTATTATCTTCCCAAAAATTATTCGGATTTATTTATCCATTTTATTATCTCTCATTCATGGGGTTTACAATTCAAATGTTACCAAAGCGATAATTTATTTTTGTCTCAATTTTTATTTTTAGGATATACATTAAGTTATGCACCAATATTTTTTTATGGGGTGTATATAATGAGCCTATGATATTTTATATCATTAAAATATTTCTATTAATGATATATAAATTTTATTTCATGTTATTTGTTAATGCATTTTAGGATTCAAAAGATAACAATGTTTTAAGGGTCTGATGTTACGATCTCATCCTTCATCGGGATGGTTTATGATTATTCTTTTTATGATTAAATATTGTGATCCATATATTAATTAACTCATGAATTTTATTCTCCTTTGGTTATGTCATGAGAATTAATTTTTTTCCCTTCATTTAACACTCTTTATGTTATCATGAATCCAAAATAATGTTTTTAAATAAAACCAACTTTATTTCTCTCTTCTGTCAAAAACACTTTTTGCTTCCAGATTTTATTTCAAAAAAAATCCAAAAAACTAATGTTATTGTGGTGTTTTTAAAGTAATTTTTTACCTTTTTTATATTTTTAATTTTTTTAAAATGAATTTTCATATCATTTTAAAAATAACGCTTGTATGGCTTTTATCGAAAATATGAAAGGAATCTTTGTTTTAACATGCACAAAATTTCCCGTCTTCATGACCAATAAATGTTTTAAATATTACATTATAAGATTAAATTTTATATTCATGTAATAGGATTTTGAAAATGTTTTATACTTTGAAAAAAAAATTAAATATGGAAATGAAATTTTTTTCAAGAAATGTTTTAAATGATTTCAAAATATTTCTATATAATTTTTCGAGGTTATTTTTGAAGAAAATGTTTTTCATAATATTTTATGAATTTATAATTTTATATTTTTATTTTAAAAGAATTATCCTTTTACTTAGGAATGGTTTTAAATTATTTTTAAATATTCTTTTATAATCATTTAAGGTTATTTTAAAAGAAAATTATTTCTGGAATATTTTATGAATTTAAATTTTTAAAAAGGTGATTTTGAAATAAATTTTATTTTCATAAATAAATGTTTTAACTTATTTTTTAATCTTCCTTTTTATGTTTAAAAGGTTATTTTTTATGAACATTATTTCTACAATTTTTTATGAATTTTTAGTTTTAAGAAATAAATTTTCAAATAAATGTTATTTTTCTAAAGAAAAGTTTCGAGTTATTTTTCATTAAAAATCACTTTCCATATTAGATGAAATACTTTTATGTTACTTAATATTTATTAGGGATATGATCAAATGGTACCATATTTATTCTTTATATAGATGGTTTATGTTTATGATGAAGAGATGTTTATTAAAACTGATCCTTTTCAACAAGTTATTCTATGATGAAATGATCAGATAATTATGAGAGCCATTTCCTTTATATGGGTTATGAGATGATGGAATGTTTTATGAAACCCATTTCTTTTGACCTGTTCTAAAGTGATGAATGTTTTATTATATTGATCCACACCCAATTATGGTTTCAATTATTACCATGTATTATGGTCACCTTATAACCAAATATGGGTGGGACATATATCACTCTGTAATAAATTTGGTCATGATTAATGTTCCATGTGATCAGAGAGTACATGGGAGGTTATCCAAATCCTGAAAAGAGGGTACACAGGATGTTATCCCAACACCGAAACAGGTACATGAGTTGTTATCCCAAGCCTAACATGTTATGAATTTGTTTGTGGGTAGCCTTAATATAAGGTTTTCTATGCTTATGTGTTTTCCATAACTCAACGTATTATACCAATTTTACACTCTCTTGGATCACATTCTTTTTATTAGTTAATATTAAAGTCTTATGAATTTACAACCTCTATATCATGACTCAATGTTTTGATATTTTATATACATGGTATTGTTTTCATATTTTATGCTCATGTTCTCATACCATTGTTATCATGTTATAGTTATTTATTTCTCTTGTTTACCTTTACTAACCATATAATATCACCCTTTATTATGTTTCACTTTCCTAGGTTATGATGATAGGTATTTTTTTTGATATGTCTAGAAAGTAATCTAGTTATCAAGAACTAAGTGGGAGATGATGTATTAATCGTATGAACCAATTGTTTTTTGATTTCATGTTTTTAAAGGCACTATACCATTAAAATCCTCAAGTGTTTTTTGGTGTAATGTAATTAAAATTCATCTAAAAAGTTGTGATATATAAGTATAAAATTCTTCGGTCATTATAATATCTTAAAATAGTTTATTTATTGTTATAACATGTTTCAAAAGAAAGGGAGGGTGGACGTTTTCCAAGAGTACTTGTCTTAGTCATCCCACCTAGGTACTTGGGGTTCCCATGCTCTATTCCATTTTCAAATAATTACTTTTTTTCTTCCAACGAATTTCAAAAGCTAAACATGCCACATACCATCTATTCTAAATCAAGTATATTAAGAATGCACTTTTTTATAAATTCCAACCAATCCTTTGATATATATTATATAAATTCATTTTTAAACCCCTTTGAGATCGAGTTTTAATGTCATTGATTGACTCCGAATATTTCCCCATAATATTATTCATTTATATATATTTAAATACATTTATATGTTTTGTATTGGAAGAATTCACCTATTAACATGTGAATTTTATTTATATATATACCCATTTATATGTGTATAACCAAAAAATAAACTATAAGACCTATTAAAATCATATAATTCATTTACAATGTCCATTTATACATTTTTACAAAATCTTGGTGGGTGAGGTTAATTTAAAAATATTTTTCCACGTTTTTTTAAGTAAAATCCTTTTCATTGAAATAAAAATCAAGTGAATCATTATTTTACCTTCAAATACTCCTTAAATATATTAATTACTACTGTTAGGTATCAAAAACACTCATTTAAAACACAATAGATTATGGTTCTTTAATTTGAAGACAAATAATGGGGGAAACATACCTTCACAAAAGAGAAACTCATAACCTCTGATGAATGTCATGAGAATGGGTTTTAAATTGATCTTCGCTAGCCCCAGACATTAAAAATTTTAACTTATAGGAACCCCTTATATCTATGGTTTTTTCTAGAGTAACACAATAAAGTGTATATGAGATAACTTGAATGAATGGGGGAGAAATAATTAGTAGACGGGAAAGGAAGACTATCCTTGAAGAACCAGACCAGAATTTTGAAGAAATGTTGAGAAATCAGGATAGAGAGAAATGATTGATGGTGGGAGACGTACAATTTTCTTCTATGGGTTAGTTCAAGAAGTATGAGGGAGGTGGGTGGGCTAGGCTGAGTATAGGAGGATAGGGTAAAATAAGTGTTTAATAAAAATATATGTTTTTAATATGTTAAGAATTACACACAATTTCTCAACACGATTAGACAAACTATGAGGACTCTACTGAAGTGTCTAGGAATCCTCCTATGCAGGCTACATGGTTGGAATAATCATGCACCAATAATGTGTCTTGGATCTACCAAAAATTACAGGAAAATGGCACAGTTTGGGAATGGTTAATACTAACCATTCACTAACCACGCAACATGAAATACATACACAAAATTTAAAATTTCACGGGAAATCATACCCTGATGGAGAGATAAACCAAGAAGAGTTAAAACTAAATAAAATAAATAAAATAATCATGGGGAAATAAGGTTAATGTGTGACATTATGTCACTTATTGATGTAGGTATGACATTGGGTATTAGTTTTGGGGTAGGACTTTGTCCCCTATTATTATTGGGACATGTTTAGAAACATCTGACATTGGATTAGGATAGTATGGAAAGGGTTTTAGGTGGTTTGTTTGACACCTAGATACCCCACATTTGTGATTTACGTGATTTAATGCTATTTTTACATTTGGGTGTGTTGTATGGATATGTAAAAAACATTATATATGTATTGCATGGATATCTAATTTATCAGTGGACAACTCAATATTTTTGGGGAATTTGGGATTCTTTCCAAGTCATTAGACTCACCCCTTACTGGTATACATGTAATTGGTATACCTTCATGTTTTTTCTTAGGGAATTAGAACAACATAGAGATGGGAACATGTGACTGGTCTAGTAGGTTTTTGTGGACAGTTTTCCGCAGGTTATATTATGTGAGCTTGGCTAGATTCCAGTTTTTTATTTATTATTCAACATATAAAAGATTTTATTTCTTTATTTTATTTTATAAAACATACCAGATTTTTTTGGTGATTCTATTTTTTTCTGTTACATCATATAAATTTACTAATTTGTATTTCAGACTATAGGGGCCTTATTGGATCCCTGTTTTATGTCTATATGTTTTTGAGATGTAGTTATATAGATGGGGTATGGAAAATTTTCAATATAATCAAACATAACCCGTCAACCATTATATTACATGGTATAGTCTCTATATATACATTTTAAAGCCCCTACACTAGTCAGTAACCTCTAGTATATAAGGAGGAATGATGGAGGTTTAGTAGAATCTCCACACAGGTTCCATTTTCGATGTCTAGGTCAAGGTGTTACAATATTGGTATCATATTTGCTAAGTCAGTAACCCCTCTTATATGAGCTCACATGAGTTGTGATTCCTCCACTAGGTGTCAATATCACCTTTACTGTGATGTTCCATTGACGAGCTATGGTTCCACCATAGTGGATCTGAAAAGCTTACATTGGGCTTCTAGCATCAAAAAAACAATAACATATGGAGCTAAAGGTAGACTCATTATCTGTTGTTGGCTATGAAGATCAATATCTCTCTTTCTCTATTTGACATGGATCATTCAATGAGATCATATTTTTTATGGGGTTCTTTCTTCTATATGATCTTGTGGGTTGATCTGGTTATTTTTTATTATTTTTCTAAACTTATTAGTTTTTGGGGAATCATAATGGTTATGTATATACTCACAGATGCATGGTATTTTTGAACATGTTTCATGTATTATTAAGGTTACTTGTGGAAAAATGGTGACTTTGTTGGGCTTGGTGTTGTTGGATCTTATCAGTGCTAGGTGGCAGTGATCGTAGGTGGTAGTTGATTCCAGATTACTTGAGAATAATTCTTCTTCCTCATTTCTATTAGTTTATTAATCCCCTATTTTCTTGTTTGGAATGTATTTACTCCCTCAATGATTTGGTTGTATTTACATTGTAACAGTCTAGTTTGTTCTTAGAGGTTTTTTTGCATGCATTTATTTCTTCTTAGGTTAGGAAAATTATTATTTTCTTGAATAATTATGGTGTGAGATGTATTTGTATATAGGTTCATTAAGATAAGGCCTCCCACTTGGGTGATATACCTACTTGACACTAGTATCTAGTCCAAATCCTATTAGAGATGGGATTGTGGTGATACATTTGGCTTACTGTTGGTCCAGGAGGAGCCCTAGTGGGACGGGTCATGTAATGTTATAAATTACTTTGGATGACATATTAATCCTTATAAGATTGAACTTTTTAGAAGACCATGACCTCTAGGATGTGTGTAGGAGATTTTTGAAGTGATTTGGGTCAATTTTGGTCAGGATAAGGTGCTCAAGGTGCATGAAGAAGTGATAATAGGATAGGTACTTTTATAAGTGAGGGGAGTGGAACACTTTTAAATTTTCAAAATTTTAATATAATATTAAAATTATATTAAAATATAATTGTTTTTAATTGGAAGATTTTAGATGATATGGTAAGGTTGGATGAAATCCATTAATTCAATAACATTTTAGATAAGATTTTGTTACCATATCACATAATGTTTAACCATTTAATTATATTTAACCTCAACCATGGGGAAAACTTTTTACTAATCTAATTTATTTATATAAGAAAAAGAAAATTTAAATTATATCCTAATTTGAACATTATTATTCAAAATATTAAATAATTTTTACAAGATTAAATTTTTAGATGTATTATGTCAAGAACCCAACCCCATTATCCTATAGTCACTATTTCACATTATTACATTGGTATATATTTAATATTTGAATCCCAAAGGACCATTCCTTTTAGAATTTTTGAAGATAGATTACAAACATGAACCTCTGATTACAGTTTAAAACATAAAATAAAATATAGAAAATTCTTTGAGAACAACATTATTCTCTTAGATTAACCCTATATATTAGTCATAATATACATCTTGGAATCATGGGGAAATAAAACATAAGAAATGGGTGAACACTAATGCTTTGTAAGGGTAAGTTTACAATATAATCTATTATAAAAAAATAAGCATAAACCATATACCACTGTGTGTAACTAAAACGCAAGCCACTTAATCATAATCATGATCATAAAATGGAAATAATAATTAAAAAAAATTTAATTAAAAATAAATAATCACATGTATATTATACTAATTGAATTATCACATAAAATATCAATGGATAATCTAATAATGTGTGAATGCATATTGAATGACATCATTAACAAATTTCAAGTCTTCGACCAAGAAACCATACATAAACGGGTAAGACAATAACAAATACTCAAAACAGTTTATCTCATGAGAACAATCGATTGAAAACTAGGGGTTATAGTGGGCCCCACCCATTAATTACAAATTCTAATGCATTCTTCATATGAAATGGGTAACACATAAACAACATAAACATTCGTATTGAAAAACTATCATATAAAATGTGAATACTTTAACCATAAATGAGGAATGGTATAAATATAGACATCCATAATCAAACTAATCGTAAACCCTTCTATATAATATGATAGTTGATATCATAAGAGATCAACCTCAATAAAAAATAAGATTAAAAAAATTATGTTGAAATTGATATAAATACTCTAACAAAATCATTAAAAATTTCTTTAGAGAAATACCCCTTTTTACTTTAAAATCATTTTTCTAAAAAGAACTTCAATTTTCATAGAAAAAAGTTTAATCGAAAATAACCTTGTAAAATTGAAAATGAATATTCGAAACGTCACATAAGTTAAAAAAACCTTTTACTTTTGTAAGAAAAGTCATAAAGTAACTTGTTTTGGAAAATGATATGAAGATTCATTTTAATGAATTTTTTAAAAAGTAAAAAAGGGGGTAAAAATAAATTTAAAAAATCATTGGAGAATATTCAAAACATTTTCTAAATCATTTTTGTAAAATTATAACATTGAAGATAAATATTCCCAAGTGGAGACTTAAACAAAAAAATCCCAAATAATGAAGAGAATGTGAAATAACCCATTACCTTTTAGTTTACTTTAGTTGAATTTGATTAAACTACTATATAATATTAAATCATTTTATTAATTTATAACATAACCATATCCATATTTTTATATCATATATGATAGTCTTATATATTTTTTAATAATATTTCCTTATTACCCTTGTTCCAGGTGTTAATTGCTTCATTTTCCTATGAATGTTTTGTCATGTAAGTCTTGTTTCTTATTAATTGAACATATTTATTTCATATAAATAATGATATTAAGTTAATATATGTTATATTTTTATATTATATAAATTTTTATAATCATTATTTAATGGTTAACATAGAATATTAATCACATCACATCGTAGAGATGGTAGGTCATACGTATGCACGAGTGACAATATCATTCCACTAATGGAGAAAGGGTAAGAAATTGGATGGTATATTAATTATAATTAATAATATATTTTAATATTTATTATTTATATACATTATATTCATATTTATAGCCATAAAAATAAATTGATGATGAAAAAAAATTACACCATGACGTAGAGACGGTAAGTCGTACATAAGCATGCATGCACACATGATGCTTTTGTTCTTCATCATATGGATAAAACGTGGAATATGGTTGTACCATAATAATAAAAAATATATAAAAATATATTTGATAATTTAGTTAATAATTTATCCTGGAAACAACCCCTTAAGATAAAGTTGAATAAGACATGAACTTGAATTAGTTGGTAAAAAAATTACCTCTATTTCGGTGGAATTCCTTTAAATATATTCTCAAGGGATCTGGAGTTGGTATTTTTAGAAGAATATGACCTACTAAAATTGTATAAATATGTTGGGGGAGAAATTGGTAGTGGTTTTTTGATATATAAGGCTCAAATTGGTGTGAATAAGTGAGGGAGGAGGTTCCCTTTTATAATTGAGGTGGGGGCACTTTTGGAAACTAAGAAAATATTAAATTAATATTAAATTTATTATCAATTAAAAATGGATCAAAAGTGAGTTATTTATAATATGAGGTGAGTATGGTTATAAATAGTCCCAAAAGTTAATTTTAAACAAGGTTAGGTTACATTATTACCCTTATCTTTTTTTCATTAACCCTTATTTAATATATTTAATTCTTACCAAGAGAACATGTGTTTTTACTACTTAACGGTTAATATAGTAACTATAAAATACCAAAAGAACCTTAAAAGAGCCATGAATGAAATTTTAAACTTTATGTCAATCATTCAAAAGAATTTAATATTTTTATGAATTTTATATCATTTAATAAAAATATAATATATTTTAATATAAAATTAATGTCAATTTTGAAACTATTAAATACTTGAAATTATTAAAATTTCATAACAACATGATATATCAGAAAAAAACCTTTAATATATTCATAATATGAATAATTAATCTATAAAATTCATGTATAATATTAATTATATCAAATTATAATTATTTTAATATTTTTAATATCATTTATTTGATATTTCCATTAATTAAATAATTATTATATCATCATTGTACAAGACTTTAAGGTAATTATATATTTCAAAAAAATTAAAAAAAATTAATATGAATATGTTTAAAATTTTATATTTCAATTTAATATTTAAACTCTAATTTATCTTCTTCATATCACTATATTAAAAATTATGTAGTTTTTAAAACTATGAATATGAAATATTTAACTTCCCTTTAAAAAAGTATAATAAATGTATTACAGTCATCCAAGTGGATTCCAAAGGTTATAATACCAGCTAAATGATTATTTTTTTCGACACCCACTTATACAGTGAGATATGGAAAAGTGCTATGATAATTTTCTAATATTTATTATATTATGTTTAACCGCAATTACTATATTTACCTTTAAATCTATTTATAAAAAATCACTAAATTTAATATTCATAATTCCCAAAAATAATAGAAACATATTTAAATAATTTCGACCCACTGATTCCAAATATGGAATCAATTTTTTAAAATTAAATACAGATAATTTACATTAATTAATTTAAAATTTATCTCATTGACAGAACGTGGAAAAAAGTTTTAAAAGTGAAACCCTTAAAAAGATTGTATTTGTTTTTATCACAAAATTCAAGGATAAATTTATTACCATGAACAAAATTGAAATAAATGATAATAATTTGATCCATTTATATTTTTAAACTAATAAAAAATAATAATTTAACAATATAGATTATTTAGAAGAAAAACAATATTCAATTAAAATGAAATATTTTATCACCACTCATAAAAATATCAAACTGATTAGAAATATAAAAAAAAATAAACCAGAGTAATTTTTTATATTATTATTTCAAAGAAGAGGTTTAGTTTTTCAAATATAATTTTTTAAATTTTCAAAAATAAGGTTTAAAACAAGTGCCCCATCAAAAGGCGATAAAACTACCTTTATAAAAATATAGTATTTTAATACTTAAAATTGGATTCATTATTATATTATGTAAATAAAATAAATTGGATAATTAAAAAATATTTTATTTCATATATAAAAAATATATTTCAATAATATCTTTTATTAATTGTAATTAATTAGATTTATTAACAAAAAATGCATTGGGAGCATAAAAAAATAAAAATAAAAATCCTTTATATTCAATTGGTTTATATTTTCATTTCAAATTAATTAGTAACCAATGAATTCTTATTATATTTTTATAAACCATAATTTTTTGTAAATTAGTTAATATTGATCATAAAATCTAATTTAACGGCTAGTTTATACAGGTAACATTTAAATAAAAAATTTTAATTGTTTGTTTAAACTCGCTATTGTGTGCTATGTAAGCTATCGATGAAAACAAATTTATAAAGATACACAATCAAAAAATTTTGGGGTGTTATATATTAATACATAATTTTAAAATAAGTATGTGTAATGCAATGAAAAACAATTTTCAGAAAAATTCCTTTTTAAGAATAAAAATGGTTTTATTTCAAAATTATGTGTAATAATGATTCAAATGGAATTAAATTGGAATATATTTAATAAAATGATATTAATTAGAATTTTAAACCAATATAGAACTGAATGAAGCATTAAAAGAGAAGAACCAAAAGATGTTTTTTATTTAAATAAAAGATTACATAGATTTCTAAAATATCAAACATAGTTTTCTATGTTCAAAAATATATTTTAAAATAGATTATATTAATTATTAAACATATATTTTTTCTAGAAAAAATGTTTCAAATAATTTAATGTCATTACTATATCATGATAATTTCATAAAAGTGACATTATTTTTAAAATTAATATTTTCCAATATTCGCCAAAAAAATTACTATTTAATCAAAAGAAAAAAATATATTTTAAGATTATTTTGATGTGATTATGTAAAAAATGAAGGCAATTTTATCAATTTAAAATTATAAAATTAATAATATTTACATTTAAATAAGACCATGTAATATATGAACTAAAATTAGTTAAATAAACCTCTTTTTTGATTGGAAAATTATATAAAATTCATTATTAAATTATGATAAATATGAATTCATAAAATGAAAAATTATAAACCATAAAATTACTTTTTTTCTAAAATTACTTTTTTGTCACATATCTTCTCATAATATATATTCTTCCAACACATTAGACATATTTTGATCATTTTAAGAACAATACTACAGGTTGTCCAATAGAAGGTTCAACAGCCATCTTGTATCAAATGTCCAAATTTGGAAGTGAATGATGTAGACAGATATTCTCCATAATTTCTTTCTATTCCTTAACATGATTATTAGTTTAAAAATAATCTGATTTATGGGCTACCCATTTGAATTTTTCCAACCAAGTATTGATGGGAATTTATCTCCTTTTATCCATTACCCAAAGCCATGTATAGTTCTCTACTAGTTATTCATTACGTGAATACTCAAATAAACCACACATTTTATCTACATTCATGTGAAAATTCTCTTTCACATCCATCATAGAGGACTATTTACAAAAAATAAAACCAAAAAAATCCTTGGTCACTTCAATCTCCCTCTCCATGTTTGTTGTTAATATCATTGAACTACTTCACTTAAAGGAATGTCAAAAAAAGTTCAACTCATCTCCCCCTTAATGAAAATAAATAAAATTGATTGAAAAGTATTTTTTCTCCCCATGCCTTTGAAAATATCGTATATGGAAGGATTTACAAGGGAAAATATTTCTCCCACTTACTCATCTAATTTCTAAAACCATCTTCTCCCCAATGATATTTTATTTCCATTATAGAATCATTGATTTCATAGAAATGAGCATTATGTTGTTGGAGTTGGTGGCCTAGAACCAACTACTTTGTAATTTATTCATTAATAAAAGCCTTATCACATCTTGATTGTTCTTCTATGTGACAATGCATGTGATAATGTCTTAAGGATAGCTGTTGCATTAAAGGGTCATAGCGGATACTTGGTATGATGAGAACCCGGAAGTGCCATAACACAGTTCTTGAATATATGTTCTATGGATGGATGATATTATTTGAGGGACACAATTAATACAGGCCATTATGGGTGAGGACTCATAAAACTTTGAGGCATCATCTCATGGTGGGCACCTTTGGTAATATCCAGGAGGATATTATGAGAACGAGACCCGTAAGTAGGAAATCCACATTTCATAGTGTCATTGGATGTTCCTATCTGCAGACATGTGTATTGATCCTTAGACATTAAGATTATTATTAATGGGTATTACAACTCACGCACTTAGATGTATTGACGAAAACTATGACGACACACTGTTTGTAGCGAGGTAGGATAAGTTGGGTGCATTATGAGTAATACTGCATTAATAGATAATGCGAGAAAGGATTTTTCCTTTCTGTTCCATAACAGATGTTGATATCTGAGGCCCTTTGAAGGAATTTATATAGCCTAATAAATCCATGGCCAAGGTAAGGTATGGGCGGGATTGATTCCAAAAAGTCAAATAAAGAATAATCGAGCACGTGGGTTGATGACACTATCATGCAACCCGCTTGATTCGAGATATCGTGGCAAATAGATTATATTACGCGGTAAGCATTCGTATGAGGTGACACGTCATTTCGGTGTTAAATTATATCTATATGGGTGCCTTGCTGTGTTGCTAGATGCTAACCTTGGACATTAGGCAGGCTCCACCTAATGCCTTTGAGAAGGAGATCTAGAGGGTCACACACTAAGTGTGTCCATGTATCTTAGTTAAATATTAATTTAACAAGTTAAATAAAGATTATTCCCGAATGTGGTTTAATAATTATTTAAGGATTCATGATCGCATTTATTTTGACACTAGTTATTCAAGGGAATATTTTGTGGATGAAATAAAGGAAAGTGGAAAATAAAAGTACACGCCGTGTATATTAAACATACACACCGTGTAGTTTTATGGGAAATGAGTACACACTGTGTATTAATGATTACATGCTGTGTAGTTTTTTCAGTCAGGATTTTGAGGATATAATATTTTTTTATTAAATGATATTTATTATATTCAGCGTGGACGCATGTCAAAGAATTAATAATTTGACATGGGGGTTTTCAATAAGAGTTAATGAAATAAATAAAACGCGTAACGCGTTTATTTATTGTCATAACTCTATAACCTCAAACCTGATTATAAATATCCTCACAACCCCAACACTTTTAGGAAGAAGAGAACCGTTGTGCACAAAAATTCTGAAGAATTATTTCAAGCCCGAAAGAACTCCTTCCTCCAAGAACGCTCTCAAGACTAAGAGATCGAGGCGATCGAAGGTGGACATCGCAAGCGAAGGTTCTTCCGCGCTAGAATCCGGAGATCTCTTCTGCGATGTCTGGAGATACATGGCACACATGTGGATCACCGCTAGAGGAATCTTACACTTGGATTCTACAATGCAATGACGAATCACCAAATCATAACCAGACACATCAACGAAGAAGGAATTGCACCAAGGAAATTTTTGTGAATTAATTAAATTAATTATAACCAACATATGATGATCCTATCTCTATGGTTCTGGGATTACCTCTTAAGTTTTTTTTTGTTTCCCATTATATTCTGAAGATTAGGCATTTCACATCGTGAAAGATATCGGATTGAATGTTTTTTAACATTAAAATTAATGTTGGGAAAACCCACCAACGCGCTTCCGCTATGCCCGGAACCTATAAGTGGTATCAGAGCGGTCATATCGTTGATTATAATTATTTAGTTTTTCTTTGATGTTTTGAGAATTTAATAATTTATTTGTTTCAATCCAATTTTAATTGTTCTGGAAATATGAATCTTGAGATCTGTTCCTCCTCCCTCATTTCTTGTTCACCTCACAGAAACAAATTTTTCTTTTATTTTTGATTAAAATAAATTAGAGGAACTCATTTCGGAAGAGCCAAACGTTTCTGGCTGTTCAACACCAGAATACACGACATGTATTCGGAAGTACATGTCATATAGCCTAGATTCATGCATCGAACTGATTCGCTAAATCAGACCGTGTATTTGATCCTATCTAAGTCATTAATGACTCCGTGTGTTGACCAGGAACAGGTGGAACACAGTTTCCGGATTACACACTGTGTGGTCCAACGAACACGGCTTGTAGTCCCTTTGGGATAGGGTTGGACCCTGTACCCCGTACACGGCTTGCCCGGTTGGAAACCATGTAACACAGAAAGTACACGGTGTGTGTCCCACTAAACATGCCGTGTACTCCAAAAATTTACAAAGTACCTTAACACACCATTTTCCTGGGTGTGTACTTCAGATGGACAGTGAACAAAAGTACATGCCATGTATTCGGAACTACACGTCGTGTACTCGTTCAAATTACGCAATGAACAATAATTCACCAGGTTTCCTCCGAGGTACAAGTTATGTTCAAGGATAATTTTAAATGAATTTATTTATTTAAAATTATGATGGATGAGAATGTCAAGGAAATTCAGAAAAATTGTTTAAGATAAAAGGATTTATTAACTATAGATAATTAACTAATTCGAGCGTGATTTATCTTAAACAAAAATGTTTAAAGAATTGAATGATAGTTTTATTTATGTATAAATATCTTTGCATGTATGGATGATCATAAGCTAGACTGAGACCTTTGTATGTGAATGGTTTCTTTTAATTTATTTATTTAAATTAAATTTATTGGACTGCGAGCCATCTCCTCATTAATATGTAGGGCCTGCGCGCCCAAGGATTCTTTTATGTAAAAACCCCCTTTTACCCCTTACCTACGTGTGAGATAAATGCATATGTAATGGATGGAGCTCTCAAGCTAGTGGAGGCGGATCAAGTCAGGATCCAAGGTGAAACCAATCAAAGGAGATACAAAGGTGGACATGTTGAAAGCTGTAAACACGAACCCATATGGTTCAAGGTGTTTCTCCCCTAGGTCTTGGGTTAGTTTATCAACTGATAGATAAACTAACCCATAGAACAAGCTCATGATCATACCATTTATTTTATTTCTGTCAGTTGCATGGTCTATTTATTGTGGGTGTGTTGTCATGATCACACAATTAATGAATTAAACAAGCATGCAAGATGGAACTAAAATAAAATCAGCTTATGTGTAAATATTATCTTAGACATGGTTAATCACTTAAGTATATCACACTTAATATTAAAAAGAATGTAATCAATGATAATAAGTTGGAAATTTCTGTATAAGGATAAAATCCCTCAAAAAAATATTAAGTCGGTATAGCCTTCCATAATCTTGGTTAGAATCGAACCACAGTTCAAAGAGCTTGACCAACCCTAGTTGGGGTGCTTTCAATTATCGGGTAATTCTAATTCAAGGTTTTGGGTTGACATAACATGGTTCACATCAAGGGTTGACTTCCACAACAAGACTTGGTGTGACCAAGAGGCAAAGGTTGAAGAAATCCAAAATAAAAGGATTTCAGGATTGGGGAGTCCACTCAGAGGATCAAGGAGCTGCGAGTTAATGCAGTTGGAATTTGGAATGCCTACCTAAAACCCTTCATGTTGTTTGACCAACCCGAGTTGGGGTAATGCAAAGGGAAATATGGATCCTTTCCACTAGAATATTCAGGCAATAGAGTATTCTGAAGTTAATGGTGAGGGCTATTGGATTTCGATAAAATAGTGGGAGACTAATAAGTATTAATTTAATTATTAGTCTCAGTTTTGTAATAAAGTACTAAAACTTCGCTCATATTAATTTGTAGAAATGAAAAAATGACTTCAAACATATCATTGCAAACCATACTCAAGAAGGAAAAACCTTCTCACCGGCACCAATTTCCAAGAGTGTCAAGGCGTTTGCGCGTCATCATTCACCACGAAAAGAAATTGTATTTGTTGGAAGAGCCTATACCAGTTGTTCCTAGGAAAGAGGCTAGTGATGAGGAATTTTCTCTCTATATGAAACACATGGATGATGACACAAATGTCCAGTGTTTCATGCTATCAGCCATGTCCAATGATCTCTTGAAGCAATATGAAAACATGGACGCGTATAGCATGATGTCTCACCTTAAGGATCTATACCAAGAGAAGGCGATACATGAGAGGTATGAGATCTCCAATTCTTTTTTACAACTAAGCTTGGAGAGTCTGTGCCAGATGGGCCTCATGTAGTCAAACTTATTGGATACATTGAACACCAGGACATCTTAGGGATTAAATTATCGGATGATTTGCGTACAGATCTCATCCTATCATCCCTTCCCAAGACCTTCTCTAGCTTCATTTCCAATTATAACATGAGAGACAATGAGAAGAGTCTATCGAAGCTTCAGACCATGATTCGCCAGGTAGACAAGTATATGAGGTGTGACAAACCCGAAGTCATTATAGTGAACAAGAAAAGGAAGTACAAGGAAAAGGGGCTAAAGACTTATAAATGGTCTGATTCCCCCAAGCATCGTCCCTCCAAGAAGGGGAAGATCCAAAGGCAGGGCAAGGAACGGGAGGCGGTGTGTTTTTCATGTGGCAAGCATGTCCACTGGAAGAGGAACCACACCCAGAAGCATGGGGACGCTAATGGTACATTTGTTATCGAGTGTAATATTTCCATTTCTACACATTGGGTATTAGATATAGCTTGTGGGGATCACATATATATTCAAATATAGGAACCAAGTAGATTTAGAAATATTTCCATAGGAGAGGTGGATCTTCGAGCTACCAATGGCGCAAGGCTGGCTGTGTTGGCTATTGACAATTACCACCTCTCATTGCTGACCAGGATGATTTTGGTTTTACATAACTGTTATTATGTTCCTAGTGTTACCAAGAACATAATTTCTGTATCTTTTTTGCATATGGATGGATTTATTTTCATGTTTGGAAATAAGGGTTGCCTCTTTTATAAGAACAACGTATTTTATGGTATGGAACATTTAAATAATGGTTTTTATGTATTAAATTATGAAAACCAAGAGTTGGAAATCGATAACTAAACAAACTCACATTACTCATACATCACCCAATTGTGGCATCACTGTCTCGGTTATGTGAATGAGAAGCGCTTCACAAATCTCTTCCAAGATGTCTATTTAGACTCTACTGAGATAAAACCACTAGATAGATGGCACACTTGTTTACAAGGACAAATGACCAAGCTGCCTTTTGGTGGACTGGGTGAAAGGTCCACAGAGCTTCTAGTATAGGCACATATAGATGTGTGTAGACCATTTCCAGTAGAATCTAGAGGTGGATATTCTTACTTCATTACTTTTACTGATGATTTGAGTAGACATGGATATGTCTACTTAATGAGGTATAAGTCAGAGGAGTTAAAGAAATTTAAGGAATTCAAGAATGAAGTATAGAATCAGCTTGGTAAAAAGATAAAGAAGCTTCTATCGGATCGAGGTGGAGAATATCTGAACCAAGAGTTCACCGATCTTCTACGGGAGTCTGGGATTCTATCTCAACTCACTCCTCCTTATACACCACAGTGGAATGGTGTTAGTGAAAGGAGGAACCACACATTGTTGGACATGGTGAGGTCGATGATGAGTCATGAATAGCTTCCATTATCCTTTTGGGGATATGAATTACAAACTGAAGCATACACATTAAACCAAGTACCAACTAAGGCAGCAAATGGAATTCCCTCCGAGCTATGGAATGGAAAGAAACCCATTTTTCCGCACACACATGTATGGGGATGCGAGGAATTTGTTAAGGCCTCCTCAGGAATAAAACTAGCACCTAGTGGCATGAGGTGTATCTTTATAGGATATCCCAAGGAAACGAAAGGATATTACCTATATAACCCTTCAGACAAGAAAGTGACTGTCGCCAGACAAGCCATATTTCTTGAGAAGGAACACATACTCAAGAAGGATAGTAGGAGAAAGATTGACTTCGATGAAGTTGATGCTCAAGATACACATGAGTTAGTACAGGAACAAGTTCCACAGGTCCCTATGGAAGAGGTTCCAAAAACATAAGTACTCCATAGGAGCTCAAGAGAGGTAACAGAACCAGAGAGATTTGGTTTCCTAGTCTTCGAGGATGGTGAATCATTATTGTTGGACAATGATGAACCTCTCTCCTACATGGAAGTAGTATAAAGCTTAGAAGATTAAAGATGGCTATAATCTATTAATTCTGAGATGGATTCCATGTATCAGAACCAATTTTGGGCTCTGGTCGATGAGCCAGTTGATGTAAAGCCTGTTGGATGCAAATGGGTATTCAAGAGAAAACTGGACATGGAAGGTCAAGTTAGCACCTATAAAGCAAGGCTAGTGGCTAAAGGGTTCAGAAAATGTCAAGGAATTGACTATGATGAAACCTTCTCGCCAGTTTCCATGTTCAAATCCATAATAATCGTATTTTCCATAACAGCTTACCATGACTACGAGGTTTGGCAGATGGATGTCAAAACAGCATTCCTTAATGGGATCCTTCAGGAGGATGTCTATATGACACAACCAGAAGGGTTTGTGACACCAGGTGAAGCCAAACGGGTTTTCAAGTTGTATAAATCCATTTATGGATTAAAGAAAGCATCCAGGTCATGGAACATTTGATTTGATGAAGCCATAAAGGAATTTGGGTTCATTAAGAACGAATGTGAGCAATGTGTTTATAAGCGGTTTAATGGGAAGGCGATCGTTATCCTAGTAGTATATGTTGACGAAATATTGCTTATTGGAAATGATGAACCAGTATTACAGTCAGTTAAGGACTGGTTGAACAAGTGTTTCTCCATGAATGACTTGGGAGAAGCAACCTACATTATAGGGATCAAGATCATTCATGATAGATCCAAGAGGCTGCTTGGACTAAGTCAGGGTACAGACATTGACCCGATACTAAATAGATTTAATATGGAACAATCCAAGAGGGGATTGATTCCATTGTCACATGGCCTACAAATTTCTAAGAAAATGTGTCCTCAGACACAACAAGAGAAAGATAGAATGAGTAAAATCTCATACGCTTCGGCTATAGGATCCATAATGTATTCCACATTATGTTCTAGGCTTGATGTTGCCTATGCACTGAGCATGGTATGCAGATATCAAAAAGATCCAGGAGAACATCATTGCACTGCTATTAAGACTATCCTTAAGTATCTGAGAAGAACTAAGGATATGTTCCTAGTGTATGGAGGAGACGAAGAGCATTTCATCAGGGGGTATGCTGATGCTAGTTTTCAGACAGATCTGAAAGATCTGAAGTCGCAATATGGATATGTTTTTGTCTCAATGGAGGAGTTGTGAGCTGGAAGAGTTCAAAGCATCCAGTTGTCGTTGATTCTACAGTGGATTCTGAATATATAGTGGCTTCTGATGCAGCCAAAGAAGCCATCTGGGTTCAGAACATTGTCCAGGAGCGTGATGTGGTGCCTAGCAGTAAAGATCCCATTACATTGTATTGTGATAATACTACAGTGGTGTCTCTTGCGAAAGAACCAATGTCACATCAACGGACAAAGCATATACTCCAAAATTATCACCTCTTGAGGGATTTCTATCAAACGGGTGATGTTACAGTGAGCAGAGTGTCCACAGAAGAGAACGTGGTAGACTCCATGAATAAAGGCCTATCTAAGCAGAACCATGAATATCATGTGATAGCTAGCGGGTTAAAGGTTGTTAGCAGTTGGCTCTAGTCCAAGTGGGAGTCTATTGGAGTTGGTGGCCTAGAAACAACTATATTGTACTTTATTCATTAATAAAAGACTTATCACATCTTGACTGTTCTTCTATGTGACAATGCATGTGATAATGTCTTAAGGATAGCTGTTGCATTAAAGGGTCATAGCAGATCCTGACTATGATGAAAACCCGGAAGTGCCATAACACTGTTTTTGAATATATGTTCTATGGCCGGATGATATTATGTGAGGGACACAAATAATACAAGCCATTAGGGGTGAGGAATCATAAAACTCTGAGGTATCATATCATGGTGTGCGACCTTGGTAATATCCAGGAGGATATTATGAGAACGAGACCCGCCTGTAGGAAATTCACCTTTCATAGTGTCATTGGATGTTCTTATCTACAGACGTGTGTATTGATCCTTATACTTTAAGATTATTATTACTGGCTATTACAACTCACGAACTTAGATGTATTGACAAAAACTGTGACGACACACTATTCACAGTGAGGTAGGATACGTTGGGTGGGTCACGAGTAATACTACATTAATAGATAATGCCAGAAAGGATTTGTCCCTTCTGTTCCATAACGGAAGTAGATATCATAGGCCCTTTTATGGAATTGATATAGCCTAATAAAACCATGGCCATGATAAGGTATGAGCGAGTTCGATTCCGAAAAGTCAATGAAAGAATAATCAAGCACATGGGTTGATGACACTAGCATGCAACTTGCATGATTCGAGATATCGTGACAAAGAAATTATATTACAAGGTAAGAGTTCGTATGAGGTGACATGCCATTGCGACGTTAACTTCTTTCTTTATGGGTGCCTTGGCGTGTTGCTAGATGCTATCCTTGGACTTTAGGCAGGCTCTACATAATGCCACTGAGAAAGTGGCCTAGAGGGTCACACACTAAGTGTGTCCATGTATCTCAGTTAAATATTAATTTAACAAGTTAAATAAAGATTATTCCCAACTGTGGTTTAATAATTATTTAAGGATGCCTAATCGCATTTATTTCGACACTAGTTATTCGAGAGAATATATTGTGTATGAAATAATATTTATTAGCGAGTGATGTAGTTATATTTATTTAAGAAATAATTATCCATTACTCAAGGTCTAATAAATGTGGTGGATGAAATAAAGAAAAGTGGAAAATAAAAGTACACGTCATGTATATTGAATATACATGCCGTGTAGTTTTATGGAAAATGAGTACATGGTGTGTATTATTGATTACACGCCGTGTAGTTTTTCCAATCAGGATTTTGAGGATATAATATTGTTTTATTAAATGATATTTATTATAATCAGTGTGGGTTCATATCAAGAAATTAATAATTCTACATGGGGGTTTTCAATAAGAGTTAATGAAATAAATAAAACACGTAACACGTTTATTTATTATCATAAATCTATAACCTCAAAACCGATTATAAATATCCTCACAACCCCAGCACTTTTAAGAAGAAGAGTATCATTGTGCACAACAATTCTGATGAATTCTTTCATGTCCGAAAGAACTCTTTTCTCCAAGAACGTTCTCAAGACCAAGAGATCAAGGCGATCGAAGGTGGACATCGCAAGCGAGGGTTCTTCCACGCTAGAACCTGGAGATCCCTTCAGTGACGTCCGGAGATACGTTGCACACGTGTGGATCACCGCTAGAGGAATCCAACACTTGGATTCTACAATGCAATGACGGATCACCGAATCATGACCGAACACATCAATGAATAAATAATTCCACCAAGGTAATTTTTGTGAATTAATTAAATTAATTATAACCAACATATGATGATCCTATCTCTATAGTTCCGGGATTCCCTCTTAAGATGTTTTTCATTCCTCATTCTATTCCAAAGATTTGGCATTTTACATCGTGACAGATCTTGGATTGAATGTTGTTTAACGTTAAAATTAAAGTTGGGAAAACCCACCAATGCGCTTCTGCTGCACCCAGAACCTACATATGTAAGACATATGTATGTCTACATAGGCTTTCTTAGTGTATAAAACAATATCTTGTTTACCAAATAATAAATTCTATCCATTCACATTTATCAATGTGGAAGCCAATTATAATTTCAGATCTTTGTGTTAGTTTAGATTTATTTTTAAAATAATTAAATATCCTATACTCAACTTCACAAAACACATCAAAACATTCAAGTGAAATTACTTTAAATTCCTCATTGTTTTAAACAATCACTCCCAATTTGTGACTATAAAAATAAAAAATCACTACATGGATAGGAGATTTAGTATTATACCTCAACCTTCATCATTTTATAGGGATATAAAAATTTATATATTTATGTACAAATAACCAGTACCCTATAAATTAAGTTTATTTTTAAGCTACACCTCAAAGGTTTCAATGCATACGTCATTAACATGGTTACAATCTTTCAAAAATAACCTTTATACAATTGTGATAAGTGTTGTAAACAAAATTCCAACTAAAATTATTGTTCACTATAAGGTTCAGTCATTGTATACTTATGAGTATCAAAACCCTCCATCAAAATTCTCTTTTAATCCCCAACACATGAAATACAAGAACTGTTGATTTAGGAATAAGGCAGACTTTATCAACTTCTCAATATTAGAACCGAGGATGAAAATTATTTCTCAAACCGGTGACACATTTCCAAAAATCTCCAAATTGTCAAAGATTTTTCAAATTTCATCCTTATTAGGTTTATAGATCTGGAAATATTGAAGATACATTGATTACTCTCCCTTATTTGTTTTCTTCTTAGCTGGAAATTGATTCATAACATTGGTAACTATATCACCCTTATTCTTTTCATCTTGATCAATTATCTTGGCCTCTTATAGCTATGTTATAAAAACAACCAAACACACCCTTTAAAAATTTTCAGCTATATTTTTACACGTGGACATTAAATTTATATAAATAGGTTTTGAACTAGGAACCACTGATGTTTTTTCATTATTCTTCACTAGCTCCATCAATTTTGGAAAAGTAATCATGAACATGTTAAAAGTGTTCCCGATTACATTTCACTTACCACACACCATTCCTTTCTTCATTGATTTACTACTCTTGGGATGATTCTCACTTATATTCTTTGACTTATTTGGAGTTTAATTCCAAACATCTTTGTTCATATAATTCTTTCTTGAGGTAGACATATGACCTGTTACTTATTATGTGCTAATTTTTATTGTATTTAACATGTGAATAGTACTTTTCAAGATTATACCAGTATATTTCACAGTATTAACCACTAATATTACATAGATTATAGAAATTTCCAAGTGATTCAAATATATTCTTATGAGATAGATTTATCCCTTACTAGGAATTCTAATTTTAACCAACATGTTTACTTTGAACTTCAATTTTTGTCCCCTAGCACTTAGACTTTTACAATTTAAATATATTGATAGGGTTTTACAAAAATATATATCGATATTCCTAAATCTCTTGTAACACCAAAAATAAAAATAAACCATTTCCTTTTTTTCTTGTAGGTATAATCAGTCCAAATTTCAATGCTTTCTTTTTTTAGATAAGAACCCCATTATTTTGGTCTACAAGTGGTGAAAATATCTTACAAGACATCCTTTCATCTACCCAAAATGATGTATTTGGTTTCTTATAATTTTTAACATTCTAAATGTGTCCAAATGTAAAGTTATGTTCAATAAAAAGATTTCAAAATAGATTAAGTGCATCTAAGTTTATCAGAAATTTGGTTAACCTTCCTCCATGAGCCAAAGGTTGAGGCTTCTCAAAAAACCCTAAATATTAAATTACCACCAACATGAGTCCCTTTTGAAATAAAAACCTTCCAAAAACCCATGTGTAAACACACTTATTTCTTTCAGTTTATTGAGAAGTTCCAGGTAGTGTGACTTCCAGATTCTCCAATTTCACCTCCAACTTTAGAAAATTTAAATTGAGGGTATAATTATTATTCACAATAGAGATCAACCTATCATAACACTATATATTTATATTTTTAATTTTTTCTTCATTTATCATTCTACTTTCTTGCAAGTTATTATCAATATCCTTAATTATTTTATCCTTAACTTCCCATTGGGCTTCCATAACTCCCATAATAACCTTATGTGTTTCTTATAATGAATGGATCTTCTCATCACTAGTCTTAATAATATAATATTTGTCATCAGTATACAATTTTAGGATTTATTCATTGACTAAGACTTCATCTCATTAAATTTATAGGGATTTTTTTTCAATTCCTTGATGAGTGAGTTTATTTTTTTTATTTTTCCTTCAAATTCATTTTTCTAGGATTTAATATCAACTGCCTTATGTGATTTTTCATCATCTTAATCCTGAGTAAACCCTAATATATGAGAAACAGATTTTTAAATAAATTTATTTAAATAAATCCTAACCTCAAAATAGAGTTTATCAGAAACTTTAAATCCTTCAGTCTCATTACATTTTGTGATTCTATCACTACACTGACTACCTTTATATTACGGTGGTTCTTTTTCCCATTGTGAGATTTTTCTCAAATTATTAGATTGTTTTTTTCCTATTTTCAATAATATTTAGATATAATTACACATGAATAAAATCATTAATAAATTCTAATCTTTCTATATGAGTCTCCTAAAACATCTGAAATTTTTAATTCATCCAAAACTGATAAAAATACCAATGCAAATAAATTTAGTTTCAAATACAGTGAAATTATGTTGATACAGTTATAAATTACCCTTAGTATCGGTATAGATACCTTGGGGGGGGGAATTAGGTGCATCCTATTTTTATAAAATTTAAAATTCTCTTGGAAACTTTAACCTCATTTGGAGTTTAACCTATGTATCCAATTAGTGGATATGGGTCTATTTTATGTTTACTAAGAAATCATCAAATACATGCATAAAAGTAATGTAGAGAAAATGTTTATATTATTTTTATAAAGATTTTAAATAACTCATACTCATTTCCATGATTGGTTATTCTCCCAAATCACGATTTTTCCACTATAATATATAACTAACTATAATTGTTGGTGTTTCTCACTCCTTCATAGAGTATAAACATGTATATAAGTTTCTACTTCTCATAGGAATTCCTCTTGTTATCTTCTCACTATGATTATTCAATAGCTTCTCATTGTACTCATTGTTTCGAACCGTTCTATCCTTATATAACTTGAGTCACATAGGTTCCACAGAGTCCCACCATTTATATATAAGTTTTTTATTTATGTTCCTCATTTGAAGTTAATATCTATTAAATATTTGGATATCACAATGTCCATATAATTATTTCCTAAAATTCATGAAAAAGTATTTTAATGTCATCAGTTCTTCTAAAAAGATATGTGAAACTCGGTGTCAAATTGCAACCCAGCTTCACAACTCTTCAATAGATATACTCACCTAGATTTATCATTCACTTCCCAAAATATATAAATGCTTTAAAAGAAATATCAAAATGTTCATAAGAGGTCATTATATCTTTAGTTATTCTTCATCCTTCATTGAAATTGGATATTGGTTCAGGTTATCTCACTCAACTCTTCCTCTACACTTTATCTAAAACCTACTTGGTGTATAACTTTAACATATGTTTGACTTAGCTTTTTCATCTTTTATACATGATTCATAATTTTATTTTTGTTCTTATTCCTTGCGAGTGTTTTTTTCTTATAGTTCAGCATAAGTTATTTTTTATTATACCATTCAAATTACCCCTTAGTAGTGACTCACCCTTACTTTTCTATATATTCCTCCGTGATCCCCTCATTCCCATGTGGCTTCATTTAAGATAATTAAATTGACCCCATCATAATAATTATCCTCAAATGAAATATCAAGAGGCATTTTTAACTAAAATCCATAAATAATCCTCATTAAATACCCATTTGGGTTCCTATGATACTTCATGCAATGATTTTCTTAACTCAAAGGATATTATAAGAACAACCTTAATAAATTCACCTAACAAGTATATATATATATATATATATATTTAATTTAATAATAATAAGGAGTGACTTTATCTTCATTAAAATATCTCCACTAAATAAATAATTGATTTTATGTTACTTTATATAAATATACAACACATAATCTTGCATTATGGAATTAAAATTGAGGCACGAAACAATAGATTATGGTGTGGAAACTTCTTTTTTTAGTCTATATAATCTCAAAAGTCAAATCTATTCATTATTTATTTCATCTTAAATAGACTTATTCATAAATTAATTAATCTTTTAAAAATAGTTCAAGATTCATTTGATATTCATTTTCATTATTCTTGGAAACTTGAAAAATTCAGTTAACCATATTTGATTTTTTTTTAAAACCATCACATTTTGATCTTCTTCTCCCTTATCTTTATGATCAAAAAATCATTCGAAAATCGTGGTTTTAGAAATATCCAAGATGTTTTAAACACTGAAGAACAACATTATTATAATAAATTTTATTCTTTTCTTCATCAAAAATTAATTTAGGGAATTTAACATACCTTTACACATATGAAGGATTATTTTGTGTTACCCTTACATGTGTACAAATATCCTTTTTATAGTTCATAAAAACTGTGGACTTATCTTTATGGAATTCCAGATTATGTTTTAGGAGAAAATGATTACCTTTACATATGTTCATAACTTCTATGATACCTTTATGTAGGTCATTGAGTTCATAGTTAACCATTACGTAGCCTCGAGATTTTCCAATTCACCTTTATGCTGGTATCCGATTACCTTCATACAATTTCTCATCTCCATTTAGCATTTTTATTTAATATTGTTCTTTCTCAATTTAAAGATAAAAATCTCCATCAATTAATATTAGATCACATGTTTATTTAGATATTTTAATCTATGAATAATATTCCAAGGATCATCCTAAATTAGTCACTTCTTTAGATAATGAAATTTATAATTCTTGGATTTTTCAGTTTTCAACATTTTAATATTTCTCTAAGTGTTGAATACCAAATGAGATCAGCTCTAATGATGTATACAAACAGTGATATAACACCTAAACTAAATCAATGAAATGTATTCTCACTCATTTCAAACATATACTATATCCGATAAACCCTATGCTGACTGAAAACACACATAAAATTATATTCCATTATTGAATTTTAATGTTTTCTGAGAACTACACATAAACTGGCTCTCAATCACACATATGCAGTGACTATATCACACATACAACTGGAATATTTACACCTAATATGATTTAATTCATAGGTATGCTCATGAAATTTGTCAAATTCATCAATTTAGTTGAGGATCACATGTATACTGGTGAGAAAACACACCCATGTGACCCAAATTATGACACCTACATTAGAGCATGACGAATGATACACTGGCCTTGATGAAACGTATACTGGATTCCATAAATAACCAATATTTATAATTTATATACTAAAATTATATAACACTTGAATTTGAATCCAAGGAACTTCCAATCCATATCAAGTTATCTATAATCTCCATTCAAGAGTACACAATCATTAAATATATATCCAAAATGCAATATACCTCACAGATTTTTCCCCCTTATTAGATGGCTTCTTCAAACACTTTGAATCAATTTTGATCATTTAAAAAATACTCTATAAGATATCTAGTTTAATGTTTAGTAGCTAAATTATCTTAGTTGTTCAACTTTAGAAGTGACTATTATAGATAGAGATTCTCAATGATTTTTCACTAGTCATTAAGATTGTGATCTATTTAATAATCATCTGATTGATGGGATTTCTTCTTAAATTTTTTCAACTAGGTATTAAAGAGTAGTCATATTATTTCATTCATTACCCAAGGGAATGGTAATTCCTCTTCTGGTTTTTCATTTAGTGGATAATCCAACCCATCACTCATTATCTCTATATTCCCATTGACATGATCACTTAATTCCCTCATATATAATCATTGAAAAAAAATAAAACCAAAAAAATCCTTAGGAAATACAATAATTCTATTGAGATGAGTTTATGTGGATGAATATGGTGAAATAATACCGGAGAAAATTAGGAGTTAATAAAAAATAGTAATTTGAGACATGAAATATCTATATAATAATAATTATACCTACCATGCTAGAGTAACTATGATCTCACTCAGCATACATAATATCTTTTGGACTATAAAAATAGAAAAATTAAATTAACAATAATAAATAGAGGTAGAAATCGATAAATACTAGGATAAATTAGAATAATCCTAAGCTTGAACTATGATACATAAGAACTAATTGAAGAATATGTAAGCATAATATATTTATATATGAGAGTAACTCCAAAATTTTACAGATTATGTAAAATTAATTTTGGGGATACATATGTGAAAACTATGGTTTTAATTGATATATATAAGATCTTTCTAGAGGTCATGTAAGATAAAACATGTTTTTTCTCAAGATATGTAAGATTAAATCTAATGATTATATTATGGTCTTCATGTTATAAATGTCATGATGATTCATGATTATCATCGTTTATGTTGAGGTGTCATTGTGCTATGTTTTGAAGAGTATGATTACACTATGAGTTTGAACATTTCACCATAATTATTTCACCTACTTTGCATCCAGAAATGGAATAGTAATATGAGATTTATTAAAGTTTGAAGAAAGTAAAGAGTCAATATTTATAGTGATTTAATTGAATAATAATTAAATGTAAATTGTCCCAAACCATCCCAGTTACCCTAATAACAATGTAACTGAACCGTTCTTGACATAGCTCAAAGGATGTTCATGATCCCCATGGGTCGATGACTAGCACCTGGAAACATATAAGAATGAATGTGGGAATGATTTTTCCACGAAAAATGTGGAATTAAAAGAGACAATTCAATATTCATACAAAAGAAAATCTACTTGTAGAACTTTACCAGAAGTAAAACAGACATAATAGCCCAATGTACTACAATAAGATCCATAAAATATGAAAATATGTTCATTCTCCAAGGGACATAACTCACAATGTCCACGTTCAACATCTAGAACCACCTCTAAGAGTTGATTTATCCCTACTCAAACCTATAAGCAGATAATCTTAAAATACCTGAAGGAAATAGGTGGGTGTGATCTAAATCCCAATAGTATTTCACGTAATGATTCCAAAACAATATTTCAAAATCAAATTAATCAAGTAAATGATTCAAATTAAAAAAAACAGGTTTGGTATTTCGAAATCATATTAATAAAACATGATTTACATTTCAAAAGATGGAAATAATTTGGGAACTCATGATTCACATTTCAAATGGGAGAAATACCTTTTGGATGATGGAATTACCTTTAAACAAAATGTTCTTTAAACAAATGGAACTTTTCACAGATTTCTAAAATAAAAACTCTGATATAAAAAATTTATATAAATAAAAAGGTATTTAAAATAGTTTACAACAATGGAATATATTCATTAGAATTACAAACAAGAGAGAAACACGGTCATATGGCTAATAGGTATGATAGTTCCTGTATTAAGGGACTTCACACAGTCAGAGTGAAATAGAAATATTTTTATACACATTTCCCTTGGAACTCATGCCAAAGAGGACCCATCATCATTGCCTAAGGGATGTAATGTGATGATATGATGTTTTATAATGTTGTGTAATTTTATAGTTCTATCCAAATAAAAAACTAACTGCCTAATTATTTCAGGTTCTCTTGTACAAAATAATGATAGGATAATTATTTCAAGACTGCTTAAAATATAATTAATCCCATTCTCCATTTCAAATATTCTAATTTTCCTTTTAAAATAACAATGGGTTTTTAATAAAAAACATCTATTTTCACCAAGATAAAACCCCAAGGTCTCTATCAAAAACCATTTTAATCCATTTTCTTAAATAATAACATGAAATCAATTCACCATTCAATTTCTCAATCCAATTTCACAATTTAATTCAACAATTTAATTTTCAATAAAATTCCATCAATTTCATAACATACACCCAACTCAATGGAATTGGGGGTTTTCCCAAATTTCCATCAAAGTAGTTTCTATAATTAAATTCAAAATTTTATTTGGAACAATTTCCATCAAATCCAAAATTTAATTTAAACAATTAAAATTTCACAATTTTCTATAAATACACACCAATTCAGTGGGACTATGAGTTTTCCAATTTCATTTCAAAACCCAATTTTATTAAAACCCCAATTCAATGGAATTATGTTTTTCCAACAAAACAATTTAAATTTATTTAATCAAAACTGTGTAATTACATTTAATTCAAACAATTTAAATTAATCAAAGAAATATAGGGTAAATATAAATAAGAAATTGTAACATAACCACCTACCTCTTAGTCCAATGGATCACGAAATGTCAAAAAATAATATGGATTTTCTGATGAAGAACAATTAAAATTCAAACCTGTGAAATGAGTACCAAACATAATTTTATATCCCAAAAACAGTAGGTATTATATCTAGTAATCAAAAGAATGATCCATGGAACCCTGGAGGGGAAGAGTTAGATCATTTAATAAAGTTAAAGGGTTAAGAAAACTAATCAAGAGAAGGTCAGAGAGTGTTCATCAAGATTCAGATCACTTATGGGAGGGGTCTAAGGGGCCAAGAATTACTATTGAGTGATACTGAGGAAGAAGAGAATGCATGGGGTCATTTTAGGACTATCTAGCACATAAAATGGGATTTTTTATTTATTTTTAGAAATTTTTTTTGATTAAATAAATCCCATTCACAATTTTATAGGCATATGAACACTGTTTAGATAAATTGTGCACAATTATTATGCTAGTTATAAAAGGGATGCATGGTTATTTCTTAAGAGTGTGCATGGTTTTCAAACTATGTTCCAACCATCTAGTAGACACTACCTCAATTTTCATTATTTCTCTGAGAGGGAAAAATGTTTGGGAAACCATGTGGCCACCATGAATTAACCGTGCCCTATCACAAAAACTTCCAAAACATTGAAGATTTCACCCAGTTCTCCCTAAAAAAACATAACCCAAGAAAAGTAAAAATTTGGGGTTTTTGAATACCTAAAAATAGTAACAACTTGTTATAACCTCCCCACCATAGAAACATTATATCCCCAAAAATCCTATAAATAATCCTCCATGTCACAAAGATTAAGCCACTTATCTCTCATTAGTGCCTCCCTCTCCCATGTATCATGACTATCAGAACCATGATTACATAGCAGAAGTACCAAACATATCATCCTCCCATGATGTAACTTGGATTCAGAATCAACTATCTTGATTGTTCATTCATTCATGGATAAATCATTTTTAACTTCATTACCATCCCGGCTCAGAACATGAGACTGATCAGATAGATACTTTCTTAGTTACGATACATGAAACACATTATGTATTGACATTGGATGTGTTGGTAGCGCTAAATTGTAAGCAACTTTACCCACCTTCTCAATGACCTCAAAATGTGCCAAAAAATGAGGAGAAAGTTTCCCTTTCCTCCCAAGCCATTGATGACCCAACCGCCGTGAAACATTTAAGAAAACCTGGTCACCATCTGAGAACTCCAATAGCCAGCGACGATGATAAACATAAGAAATATATCATATTTGTACCATCAACATCTTATTATGAATCAACTGAATCTTTTCTATTTTATCTTTCCCAAAACTTTTTCTAATGAAGGAACTGTCAAAAATCTCTAACCCACATAACAAATATGTACAAGGCTAGCCATACAAGGCCTCAAAATGATCCATTTTGATCAAATATTGGTAACTATTGTTATAATAAAACTCAACTAAACCCATGTGATAATACCATTCTCCACCAAAGTTAAGAACATAGACACGAAGAATATTCTCAAGAATCTGTATAGCTCTTTCTATCTATACATAGGACTACCGATGGTATGCCATAATCAAATAGAACTGAGATCCCTGTTCCTCTTGAAGGCCTCTCAAAAATTATTTGAACTGAGGATCCCTATCAGAGACTGTATCATATTGAAATCCATGAAAATGAACAATCTCTCTCATATAGAGATTTCCTAACTGGTCAAATTTTTTTTTTGTATTGAGAATGGGTAAGAAGTGATCTAATTTCGTCAACATATCAAACACAACCCATATCACATTATTCCTTCTCTAGGTATGCATAAACCTAACCACAATGTCCATTGATATCACATCCCACTTCCAAGTAGGAACTAGAAGAGGATGAAGCAAACTCGATGGTTTTTAGTTCCTGGACTTAACCTATTGGAACATATAGAAATGAGAAATAAAATCAGAAATTCCACATATCATACCTAGACACCCAAACTAAAACCTCCTGTTATAGAACATCTCTATAGTTCCTAGGTTCATATCCCATTGGGAACTATGGAAATACCACATCACATCTTTTATTAACAAATAAGGTACCACAAAATAGTTCTAAAAGCATAGAATTAACTCTTTGGAGAATGGACAATTAAGAATGGTCTACCCACAATTAAGATAGTCTCTAATGCTACCAAACTCTACATCAATATTCTGATCTTGAATAATCAAATTGGGAAGAGTGTATGTTAATTTAACCCCGATCAAGGAACCCTCAGTCCATAATTCCTAGACTCCAATATGCATCTGTGAAAAAAAAGATCGAACAAGTTCCACTCTAAAGTAGATTCTTTCACTGCATGGGTCAGAAGTTTTCTACTCGAAGGATGTACAATGACAATCCATTTCCCAAGGATATATATGATCTTGGATTCAAATGATTGCAGGTATTCCACCCAATACCTCTGGAATAGATTCAATTATTTTTATAGAAGATATAACTCAAGATATAGGGGTCTGAATACACAGTAATCTGTTCTCTATAAGGGTAATGCCACCAACTCTTAAACACATGCATCACTGCTGTAAGTTAATGGTTATGGGTCGGGTAATTATTAATGTGTGGACTAATATGATGGGAGGCAAAGGCAATAACATGATCACCCTACATAAAAACACAACCCAAACCTGAACCCGATGCATCACAAAAGACCACGTAGCCCTGCCCAGCCTCTAGAAGAGTCAACAGTGGAAAAATAGTCAAAATACATTTCAGCTCCACAAAGTAATTCTGATATTTTTTTCCAAATAATACAATAATACCTTCCTAGTTATAGTAGTAATCAGAGAATCCAACATTAAGAAGCCCTTCTCAAACTGGCGATAATATCCAACTAAATACAAGAACATATGAATCTCAAAAGCATTTTTTCATTGTTCACAAGTCATAACTGCCTTCACCTTCTCAGAATCAACTAATATCCTTGTTCTGATACCATGCATCCCAAGAACTTCACTTATCAAATATAGGAAAAAAACATTAAAATTTTGGAATAAAATCGATGGTTACTCAACAATATCATAACTGTTCTCATATTAGGCTCATGATCCACCTTGAACGTAGAGTAAATGAGGATGTCATCAAAAAAGACTACCATGAAAGATTCTAAATACCGATGTAAAATCAAGTTCATTAAATTCATGAAAACTGCAGGATACTTGGTTAAAACAAAGGGTATAACAAGATACTCATAATGTTCATACCTACTTCAAAAGGTGGTTTTATGAATGTTGGATTATTTTATTCTCAAATGATGGTAACCAAACCAAATATCAACCTTTTAGAACCACTTTTCCAATTTCAAATGATAAAATAGACCATAAATCCCTGGCAATGATTATTTTTTCTTTATCATAATTCAATTTAGTTATTGATAATCAAGAAATTGGTGAAGTGAACCATAAACTGTCTTAAAAAAGAGTACTAATGCTTCCCAAGGTTATACACTAGGGTGTTTGAATCCTTTCTATAAAATATCATCCAAATAGGACATCAAATCTTTCATTCCAGCTAGTGTTATATGTTAATAAGGAATAGAAATTGTTTGAGTACCAGACACTAATTCGATGAAAAAATCTACCTCCCTTACCAGGGGAATAGAGATAGTCTGATGGAAACACAATGGGAAACTAGATGAAAACTAGAGGGATATCTCTATCCAAATATTCTTACTCTAGATCAAAAGACATCATAGATCTCACTATCCCCAACTTTGGATAATAAGGTACAACACTACTCGACATTTGGTCCCACTCTCATTGAATGATATTGAATAGACCACTAGGTGTAGTGAAGAATACACATTGATGATAATTATCAATCTGGGATTTGTCGGCAACAAGATAATCTATCCAAAAAATGATTTCAAGATATTTCATGTTGAGAATCCAAAAAGCACAAGAAAGCACAACATCTAATAGATTGAAACACAGTCAAGACTACATATACCCTTTTATATCTTTGTACCAAGGGGTGTAGTAATATCCATTGGATAAGATAAAATATCAATATGAAGATTTACTAGGATAACAATATAGGTTGAAATAAATGAATGATATGAACCAATATAAAATAGAGAAGTCACTAATGATGAAGTTATAGTAATGGAACCTCTCACAGTGATTGTACTCACATCTGCTTCTTCTAGAGTCACTTCCACTATGTGAAGAAGCTTCATTCTCGATGCTTTTAGATAGAACCCTTTTGCATGAAAAGAATATTATTTCCCCACAGTTCTAGGAGGATATGATGATTCTATTCCACTCTTAACAGTAGAATAAACATGGAAGAATCTATGTAAGTTCCCAGAGCATCCGCTGGAGTCATAGTTCTTGGGTGCCACAATGAAAAACCTATTTTAATTTCTAGGATTACCACACTAGTAGAAAATTAAAGGACCTCTTCCAGGAAATGTAGAAGGTCTAGAATTACCATTCTGTTGAGAACTACCCTGAAAACTATCCCGATTCCATTTTCCATTGAAGGAATACATGCTGCTACTGGGAGAGAAAGAAGCACCCGATAACCCAAAATTTAAATCTATGTCCATTTATAACATTAGCTCGTTGTCCCACACATTATCATAAGAAGGTAGATTCAATAATAAAACTTGAGAATGATTATCCTGAAGAAGTCCCAACTCAAAACTTCTAGCCTCCATCTTTAAATTCGAAACAATGTATGTTGTGAGATGAACGAGCTCAGAAAAATGATTTACATACTATGTAATGGTACTGTCAGCCTTCTCAAGCATGAAAGTACTTATAGGCTTTACTAACATAATCAACACTAGATGGAACTTGTTTGCGAAAGGAACCATGATTCTTGTTCACTCTATGTCCTCGTGTTCCATCACCATCACCATCGTCTCCCACTATCTCCTTCTTAGTCCTTCCAACATGAAGGTGGAACACATCAATTTGATTTTGTTGCGTGTGTTTAAGAACCCACGAAAACACTCCATTGTGATCAAATATTCTTCATCCTCTTGTGGATCATTTGATCCTTTGAATGGTGCGGGCTTCTAGCAAAGAAAATTTTGAGAACTAACCTTGAGAATTACCCTATGAGGTTTCACATCTAGAGCCTGAATTGGATCTTGAGGTGGTACATGTCACAGGGCATGAATAGTGCACACAATCACCTCTAAGAGATTCAAATCAACAAGAGGAATATATTGAAAAGGTTCCATAGAGGCTTCTTCCTCGGTCTGATTTTCACATATTCTCAGAGGTATGATGATAAAAAACATTTGAAAATGACAATGAAGTCATCATATTATGCTCAAAAAGTGCCACAATGGAAAATTAATCCCAACTGATGGATAATATGATTTTGATTTCAACCAATCCAAATAAAATTAGGGAAATTTCTATAAATAATCCATAATACGTATTTCCATAAATACACATGGATACTTAAGGTTCATTTCAGTGAGAGATTTCTAAACAATCAGTCAGAACTACATTCTAAGTCTTTCCAAGATTTCACAAATGCAAACAGACTTCAAGATAAAATCTCAACCTAGTTCTCTGATACCACTTTTTCATGAACCATCCTGGGTACCTTGGTTACAGGGAAATTGAGCTAGTCCTATCATATCACAAATGGGATTCCCAATCCCCATGAGCTGGTGAATAACACCTTGAATCATACAAGAATGACAATGGGAATTATGTTTTGCCTAACAATGCAGAATTAAAGGAGAAAAGTCAATGTGGATACAAAAGAAACTCTAATAGGACAACAATACCAAAATTCAAACAAAAAAAACCCAAAGTACTAAAATGAAGTACTAAAAATAGGAAAAAATTCTTAAGCCCCAACGGACGTAACTCACCAAGTCCACAGTCAATAGTTTGAACCACCTCAAAGACATGATTTAACCCTACTCGAAGCTGGAAGGAGATAATCTACAAACACCTAAAGGAACAAGTATGGTGTGATCCAATGCCCCGTAGGATTTCACCCAAATATTCTATAACAAGATTCCAATATCAAAATAAAGAAAAAATGCTTTCAATTTTAAAACAAATAGGTTCGGCATTTCAAAATCATATTCATGAAAATCATGATTTACATTTTAAAATATGGAAATACTTTAGAAACTCTAGATTCACATTTAAAATGATGTAAATACCTTCGAAATGATGGAATTACCTCTAAATGGGTTATTTACAAAAAATTAAATTTTCACAAATGTCTTAAATAATAAATTTTATATAAAATAGTTTATATCAATCGAAAGGCATGTAAATGAGTTTACAAAAATGGCATATATTCATTTGAAATTAAAACAATCGAGAAAAATGATAATATGCCTAATAGGTACAATAGTTCAAGGATAAAGTGGATTAAAACACACAAAGTGAAATGAAAATATGTGTATACACATGTCCCTTTAAACCCATGCCTAAGAGGAATCATCACTATTTCTTAAGGGATGTGATGTGCTGATATGATGTTTTAGAATGTTGTAGAATCATGTTGTCCAAATATGACTCTAAATTCCAAAGGCATTCATGTGATATAGTAAAAAACAATGATGGGAAACTTATTTAAATAATTCTAAAAATAAAGTTAATCCCATTATCTATTTTAAATATTCCAATGTTTCCTTTAAAACAATAATGAGTTTTTAATAAAAAACATGCCTTTTCAACAAGATAAAACCCTAAGGTTTCTATCCAACATCATTTTAAGGAATTTTCATAAATAGGGATTTTAAATCAATTCACCATTCAGTTTACCAATCTAATTTCACAATTAAATTCAATAATTTAATTTTCAAAAAAATTTCATCAATTTTCTAGAGAACTCCCAATTCAATGAAATTAGGGGGTTTTCAAAAATTTCCATTAAAACCTTTTCTAAAATTAAATAAAAAAAATTAAATTTCAAATTTTTCCATAAACAAAAAAAAATTCAATATAAATGGGGTTTCCTTATTTCATGCAAAAAAAACAGTTTTTATTGAAAACCCAAATTCAATGGAATTGGGTTCTTCAAATGAAACAATTGAAATCCATTTAATCAAAACCAAGAAACATCATTTAATTTAAACAATTTAAATTAAAAAAATCAATTTAGGGTAAATAAAACTTGGGAATCATAATAGTACCACCTACCTCGGACTCCAATGGATCTCAGAACATCAAACCCTGATCAGGATTTTCAGACGAATAACAAAGACAATATAAAACCAGGAAAAGAGGGTCAAAACTGGGTTTATAATCAAAAAATAGTGGGTATTAGATCCCCAAATCAAAGAAAGGGTCTATTTAACCCTATATAGAAATAGAGAGAACACAGGATAATGAGAAAGGGAAAAGGAAACTAACTGAGAGAAGATCTAAGGGTGTTCCTCAAGCTTCATATCGATTTTGGGAGGGGTATGAGGGGCCAAGAATTTCTATTATATTCTCCTAAGAAATAATAAAATGAATGGGGTCATTCCAGGTCTATCCAGAATTAAAAATGGGATTTTCGATATTTTAAAAAATATTTTTAGATTAAAGAAATCACGTGCAATGTTTTATGGGAATATGCGCATGGTTTAGACAAACCGTGAATAAGCCGATAAGTAGTTATAAAAGTAATACATGGTTATTTATTATGAGGACACACATTTATCAAAATCAATGCTCACCATGAAGTATTCACTACCTCATATTTCATGTTTTCTCTAAGAGGGTGCACATTTGGGAAACCATGATCCGACCATGCTCTATCCTAGAAACATTCAAAACATTCAAGATTTCACCCAGTTCTCTTGAAAATAAAACCCAATCCAAGAAAAGTAAAAAAATAGGGGGTTTAAGAATACATGAAAATATTAACCTGTTGTTACATAAATATTATGATGATTTGACAAAATTCTAGCACAATAATTATAGATAATGAAAAATGATGTTTTGGACTACATTTTTTATTTATGAAAATGAAGGATTTCATAGTTACATTTTTGACCATTTTCAAAGTTGAATTTATGAAGATCAGTTTTTAGGGTGGTTACCAAAGTGTAATATTTAAAAATATCATTGTTAACAATTTTTATTTTTTAAAAGAGAAGAGTTCAAGGTTTATGAAGTTTGACTTCAATGAAAATACAATGAGAGTGATGGAATAAGGATATTATTGTACATGGGAGGAGGAAGAACACATTTATTTAGTCTATTAGAGACTCGTACATTATTTTATTATCTTTATTTAAGTATTTTTTCATTGTTATTTATTTTTAACATGTTTCTGCATGTTTTTATTGGTTGGTGTAACGATGGTATCAGTTTTAAGGATATATCTTGTCCCATGGATTAATTTTGATAATAAAAGATATTCTATGGGCGCGAGGGGGGGGGGGATAAAACCACAAAAAAATAAGGATGTAGTCATACATAATTGGGATGATTCTAAATAAATATACTTTTCAATCTACATAGTTTTTTCATCAATCCAGTTGAGAGATTATAGTTGAACAATTATGAGAGAAGTTGTGTTTGAAATAAATAAAATGGTGTAAAAAAATTCAAAAAAATTATTTGTTGATCATATATGTAAGTGATCCTAAAAATTGTCATCATAAACATGATTCTATCTTAAAGATTTGTATTTAAATATTTATATGTATAATCAGAGCTCATTCAATAATAAATTGATTCCATAATTTGGTAGGAATGGTTTAAATATATGGAAGGAGATAATGATACCTTATATTCCCTATCTTGACAACGTGTTCTTGAATCTTCTAGACTGGGTTATACACTTTTATATCATATTTTTTCCATGGTCCATATCCAATAATAATAATTTTCTGAGTGATGGTATGTAATGGAATACACTACTATCTTCATTATCTAAGAATGAACTTATAGTGGTTTTGGGATATAATTTTGTTAAGGATATTTGAAAAACCCTTTATAGTATTTATGAATGAGTAAAAAGGTGATAGAAAAAAAAGATAAAACATTGTAAAATCTAGTTTTAAGATAAGAGAATGAAAAATATGAATATTTTATGGAATTCTTTACCATGGTAATTTTCATCACCATGAGAGGATATGAAAAAACTCTTGAAGATACCACGATGGTGAAAAACCTAATGAGAATTTTCCCGGATTAGTTTGATGCCAATATCTTGACCCATGATTGTATAAATATTGGAAACTTCACAAATAATGAACACCATAATACATTAATTTCCAATGAGATGAGAAGAGGAGATACTCTTAAAATCAATGTGATGAAAGGAATGGATGCTTCATTTAAAGCCTTTTAAAATAACAATATCAATTATTATAAGGTTATTCCTAATGAAGAATAAAACATGGAAGCTTTTGATGAGATTGTTTCTTTTCCATAATGAAATATCAAGAGAGTAAAAGGAATGTATCAAGGAATGTTATCATTTAAATGTTTTAGTTTTTATAAAAAAATCAATTTTCATCCATGTTTCCATTGAAAATTAATAATGATAATGAAGATGGTGAATAAATAAAGGTATCCTTTAAGGAAAAGGTATTCTTTTGATAGAAACCCATCTCAATAATAATTAAATAAGAAGATATATTAAATTAGTTTTGCCTAAACCCCCAACACTAGTAGCCCCTCTCGAGTCAGTAGTGAAGTGATGGATATGACCCCCAATGCCTTCCTTCAATAGGTCACAGGGTGGTGATTAGAACTAAAGTTATAATCACACAAAAATTGAAGGTATTACCATCAATATGTAGATTTAAGTATAAGTTATTAGGTAGAATACACCAATCAACTCTATATCAAAATGAAAGGTAAACCATCCCAATATATGAGTGTTATGTCCTAAAAAACTAATACAAATAAAATAAAATCAAAATAAATCTTATATAAGTGTAAAATAACACAAGAAACTCCATCAACTACTAAAAAACTCCTCCGAGCTAGTAACATCTAGCCAGATTACTAATCATATCCCGCTGGTAAAGTTGAAAACTAGTTATATATATTGGGGTGAGCAAAACACATATACTCTATAGGATCCTCTATGAAACATCTCATCACTTGAACATGTCATTAAATATTCTCATCCCCACCATGGATAACTCACCAAATATTGAAGGTAAGTAACAAATATAATTTCAAAATCATATATAGATAAAGGGTAACCCTCTTATACATCCCCATCTATTATTTACTTTCATTCCACAATGACTCATGTATTGTTCTCATCCTTCCAATATCCATTATGAATATTTTATATCTTGGAACCAACTCAGTCATCATTATACAAACATCATGCATGTAACTAAGTATAATTTCAAAGGCCTTCTAAGCCTATGTATCATGAAAATAAGTTATTCCATTTATCCCTCACCTGTATTCCAGTGGGAAACCATAGTCACAACCATTATATATAAGTATGTGGTATAACTTCAAGCCACCACAACCCACATATAACTTTAAAGTAAATTGAGACCCAATACATATTGAGTGAGTCTATAACCTATACATCAATACATCACATCCCAGGTATGCCCACACAATAATACAATCTAAGAGAGATAGGGGGATAGATATTAGTCATCCATCCATTCCTTCACCAACTTAGATGTTGAAAAATGAACACCCCAATATATTTGGGTATTAATTTCTATTCCAAGCTATAAATTCCTCACAAATAACTATCTATAAAATCCATCCTATCTCACAACCATTAGATTTGATACCACTCTACCTTAGTGTACTCTCCACTAGAATACCTCTTATTCTTGTAGAAAAGAAATAAAGATAAACTTATATTTATATCTCTAATAATCCATAGAGTGGAAACTAGAACCAATGGAATTTCGGAAGGGATTTGATTGATCATCATATAAACATTGCTAACAGAATTGAATCAAAAAATAGAATTATCTATTTATAATGAATGTAACATGAGAATATATTCAAATAATAGGTTATAAAACGATGTACATTAAATACCCAAATATCATCAGATTCCATATTCTTCTTCATTGGAGTACACTTGATAATGATCACGAGGAGAAGTAGATGTATGCATCCTACATCGAAAGTGGAGTACTGACCAATTGATCCATGAATATTTCACAAGGACTCCAAAATGTGTGAAGGTGTTCTAGAAACTTATGGTAATAACAAATATATGTGAAAAATGTATAGATCCTTAACAGTTTTGTTAACAATTTATCACTTCTAGAATGAAGAAAAGTACCCCAGCAAGAGAAGGATATCATCCTTATATAGGCTCTTTGACATGTTTTCATTAAAGAGAATCAATATTAAATGAATATAATGATTTAATAACTATTTTAGAATATACATTTTCCCCATTAAATGTGATCTCAAGAATTAAAAATGCGTTCATAAATGAGTGATAACCAAATAAAACAAAATGGAGAAGGACATGGAAACCACATGCATCATATGAATGAAAATAATGATGTGAGATATAGACCATAAAATCACATGAACCACTATGGCGTGGAAGTGAAAATTTTAGTGCACATTCAATAATAAACACTTGAAAAAAAATCCAATAATTAATTTTTTCATCAATTCAAAACTATTTTTGAATCTATCCAAAACCACTTTTGGATATTGTTTCTTCAAACTCTCATCATTTTAGAATAAACAACATTAGAAAAACTTTATCTTTATCCATGGTCTAAACTATATGAACCTGTGGGATTTATTATCATTATAAAAATAAAATTCTGATGAAATATATGTATGAAAAGAGTGGCCTCTATAAAAGCATCGATTCTGCTCAAGTTACTAAGGGGTCTGGTGTGATTTCCACCAAACTTTCTCATATCTCTATATGAGCATTTCCACCATAATATGTATCATATAAATTTTATGTATACCTTTATAATTCCATTATCCATGACATTAAATACCTAATATACATGGAACATGTCAATCTAGTATAGGCCATATAATCTTTTCATGATTCTATGAAAAAGATTGGGTATATAGATGAATGCATCACATTTCATTCATCTAGCATGTGAGTGAAACACGTGTACCTCATCCAAGTAGCTTAACACATCATATGAAATTCAAATAAGTATGAAAATTCATTTCCTTAGTCTCATTCAATAAAGGGAAAGGTATATTTACTTTTCATACAACTGGAAGAATCCCATCTCGGTTTCACTCTATTGGACGACATGATCAATAACATACCCAACCACCCATTGATTTTATAAGTTCATATTTTATCTTTTGTAAGCATGTTATGAAAGTATAATGTTTATCATTGTTGGTATATCTATATACTCATTTAAGAAGGATTCATAACAAGTATAAATCCGTAGGTATATCAATGACCATATAACATTCCACGAGATATACATTAGTGGACTAGTCAAAGTAATAAGTATCTACTTATTACAACATGAATCTATTATTTATATATAAAATACTAATTTTTATAATGACTACATGAATCTATTTAATCTTACCATATCATATCATCACAACCCATAATACTATATAATGATCATCAGTTATAGAATAATCAAAGGCTTACTTTAAGATGATATTATCATTCAATAGTTCATGTAACAAAAATCAAATCACATATAAATGAATGTTAAATTTATTATAATAAAATGTTACATTTATAAAAATTACAAAAATATATCATGTTCCTTTTGCCTAGAGATTTTACATTTCCTTCATGTTGTTTTTGTGGTAATGGTTAAAGGATCCAATTAACTATTTTATATAGCAACCCAACTAAAATTTTCATCACCCCTATCAATGATATCTCATATGAGATGATATTTTAGAAGGATTTATTTGTAATTTTGGTGAGAATAGGGTTACATATCCTAGGAAAAAACCACATTTTTGTAAAAATATAGCTCAATTGTTCATTTTATTCTTAGAACCACTCTAAGTTATGTAATGAAAGTATTGATCCAAATAACTACCTTCATAGTATCAAATATAATTATATATCATGACTCTATTGTTTAGTCTTCTATGGTTCCTTTCCTGGAATGATTGCAACTGATATATCCACTATTTAAGAAAAAAAATAATTTATATTAATATCTTATATCTTCTTCTTCACATTAAAAACCCACGTCTATATAACTTTTCATATAGATATCACATCTTCCTCCAAAGACCAATAATAAATCCTTATTCATTATTATGTTCTTAATAATGTTCTTTATATAAATCTGGTGACTTTCACTATGATTGGATTAGTATCTACAAGTTATGATCAAAGAATAAGAGAAATTGGGTCAATTAAAAAACATATAATTCATGATAGATCATATGATCAAAATATATGGAATCTTATATATCCTTTATAACTCTATAAGAGGATCTAGAATCTTCCAAATATTTAGTCCATGAAACATCGATAAAGACCCCCCTTTGGAGTTCTCTATACTAACCTCTTTATCACGTTACTAATATAAGTGTTTTGACTCATTATAAGAATCCTATTAGATAAATGTCTATATATCTTCATACCTAGTATATAGTTATCTTCAACCATGTATTTCATTGAGAAATATTTACCCAACCACACCTTCATGAAATGAAGTGTTAGGAAGTAATTTTTTATAAGAAGTACATACAATATTAGTAACACTATTATAATCTGACTAACCAACTTATATACACATGAATAATCCATGTTATTAATGAAACCAAACTATTTTATTTCATCTGAAAATGATATATTCAAACTCTACGAATCTTTCTTTAATCCCTTAATGGACCATTACAACTTACATATCTTAATTGTCTCATTTGGAACTTCAAAATCTTCAGGTTGTATCATATACACTTATTTTAATATATTATCATTAAGGAATGTGTTTTTAATATACATTTGATATATATAATAATCATAATTTGTAGTTATTACGTGAAAAATCTAAATGGAATTTATCATCGCTACAGTGAAAAAGTTTCTTCATAGTCAATACCATGAATTTGTTTTAATTTTCGCCTTATGCAAGATTTATCGACAAGAAATCCACTATACATGTCAATTTTTTTATGGGAAACCCACTTAAAAACTATGGGTATTACCCCTTCATGTGAATCGACTGTGTTCTAGACTTGGTTAGTGTATATGGATCCTATTTATGATTCAAACAATTTTAATAATTTCTTATAATAATAAAATTTAATGGCCCCATGGTAGGTATTAGATTCATCAATGATAAAAATTAATTCATAATAATCTACCATGATAAATACATTTATAGTTTGTTTCTATTGAATCATACCAAACCTTTTAGGTTCTTGTGTTACTTTCATTAGTTTTTCTTCCATAAATCTTTGTGGAACCAACTCAACTTCCATTTTAGAAATATTCAGTATATATTGGTCTTGAACTTATCCCTGTTAAAATTTTACCCCACTAAATCCTAAACATAAATATTGATTTTCAATGAAAAAAAAAACAAATTGATCCAAAAAAAATTTCCCAGCCAGATTATATAAATAGTATACTATTATTTCCTTAGAATAAGGAAAAAAATTATTTTTTAGATTTAAGTAAAATTTTATCATAATCCAATCATCATATATGTGATTCACCACCCCAAAAACTCATGACTTATATTTAGGATGTTTCCTAATCCATATATTTCATAGTGTCTTCATGAATACATTATATGGAACATGGTTTATTAAAAAGGAAATAGTTTATAGAGTATAAAGCTTGAATTATATATGAAGTTCACTTATAATTATCATTGATTGAAACATTTCCAATAAGTTTTGATTCATTATCTTAGAGACACCATTCTTTTATGGTGTTCTAAGAAGAGGAACTAAGGGAAAATTTTCCAATTCCTCAAATAAACAGTAAATTATTTCATCAAGTATTGACCACCTGATATAACTAGTGAATCTTAATAATATTTCTTATTCTATTATATACTTCATTTTGAAACTATTTAAACTTTTCAAAAGTTTCATTGTAACACCTCGATATTTTAAAGTAGAAACATCATGTTCGATATCATGCATGACATGAAACACCAAGATTAGAAGAGAATATAACACCAAAATACTTTATGATATAATTATTTTTAAATAAATTCAATCTCACTGATATATTATTATGCATGAAATATTGGGTTTAAAAAGAAAAAAATACTCTATTAAAATATTATTATTTAATCATAAACATTATAACTTAGCCGTTGTGTTTTCTTTTTGGAATATAAATAACTAAATTATGAAAATTATAATGTTTACACATGTATAAAATAAATTAAATAGTTATCTATTCATTAAAAATAAATTAAGAACCATTTTAAAGAGAAAGAAATGTTTTCTAAAATAATTATTTTTCTTAAAGGTGGATTAGTTGTGCTTTGCACACATAATCTAAAATTAATTTTGTATACTTTTATGGAATTTATTTCAAAAAATATTTTCATTTTTTTAATCTACATTTCAAAATTATATTTTGGTAATTTTTATATAATTTTTTGAAAAGTTTATTTTTTGATGAATTGTGAAAAGTGCGGATTTTTATTTAAAACAACTTTTTTTATTTAAATTACTTACAGTGTTATATTAAATTTTAAATTAGTTTTAAAGTAAACATAGTATAATTATTTTAAAATTTAACCAATTTAGGTCATGAAAACCAATTTAATTTTGAATTTGGATATTAAAACAATCTATACTTATAATAATGTCCATTTTTTCATAAATCACCCCTTTTCACATCTATAGTTTAATTTTAAATGAATTAAGAATATTATAGGATTTTAATCTGAAAAAATTGATTCAATATTAAAAATAATCATAATTTATATTATCTAATAAGTTTAACTTAATTTTTTACCATAATTAATATTGAAAATTGGAAAATTTAAAAATTTCAGTTAAAGTAAAAATTGGTTTACTTGGGGGTGGTTAAACTAAGAATATAAGGGTAAAAATGACATAAAACTTGTCTAACACCCATTTTATGGCCATATTTTGACATAATAAACTCTATGGTTTTAGAATGATCCATTTTGGATTCTAAGCATGAAAAAAACATGGGTATTACATTATCTTTAAAAAAATTCTATGTGTTTCCTCTCTATCACTTATAAAAAGTAATTCTTGCTACAACCATATTTACAATTACAAAATCCTTTGGTTTGGAAAATACCTACCAAAATATATTTTGTAATCTCCTCTACAAATTTCAGAGGCCTTGGTTTGATTAAGAAGTGATATGAACCAACCTGATTCAGATAGACATGCCACTTGAGATGCCCCATCATGGTGGTGAGGTGCAACAATATAATAGAAACAAGTACCAAATAAAACAAAATAAAAAATACAACAATATTAAATAGTGGAAGAAATTGATACATCCAAGATCTGTATAATCTATAGAAAAATATATAAACTAGAAAGTATGAATAGATAAGAACAATAAGTCTAAATGTGACCAATCATTACCTCCAAACTATCCCTCTATAAAGGCAATGAAAAAAACATAAGAGGACATGCTACATAATACCATTCCATTTACATATCTACTACAAAAAACATCTATAACTATGAAAAAGAAAAATTGTGGTGTGAGAAAAAAGCCTCGTAGTATTACAACATATAGTCTATACAAAGTGTAATGTCAAGAATGCATCAATTCTAGCTTTAAAACAAATATAGTTTTTCAATGAATTTTGCTAAATCAAAACCATTTGTAAATCCTTCTTTGGGTTATCATTAAATCCTTTTATATTCTCAAAATAAGGAATATGAAAATTATAAGTGATAAATCATAAGGTAATAATCAATACATTCCATGAATACACCATAAGGAAAAAATTTAAGAAAATAACTATGACCAATCCATATTGTGAATGAATGCGAGAAAATAATTATGACTAATCCATTGTATAAAAGAAAGTGTGAAAATAACCATGAACCATACATTATGAAAAAATCCAATAAAAATTCAAAATTACACCATTTTGTCTATAACGTATGGGTATACATACTATAAATAAAAAATAACCCCTATCTAGGCCTAAAGTGGATTTAACTAATATAACCACTAGTGGAATTACACACACTAAAGTGAAAGAAACCCTTTAGTGGCATTACACAAACTATGAGTGACATGTCTATTATCGATGCACCCCAGGATCCCAATGTTTTATGTTTTTTCAAATCCATTTAAAAACCATGATCATAATATATATAAAATTTTCAAATCCATGACAATCCACTTCGGTGTTTGAAAACCAATTTCTGAACTAAAAAAAATCATTCAAGAATTCAATGAAATGCTTTGTGTGGGAAAACATTTTTAAAGAAAAATTCCTTTAATAACATTATTTCTTTTCAAAAAAATCCATTTAAATCACAAATAAGATCAATTAAAAGATTAAAAAAATTAATTTAAGAGAATAATAAGAAATTAAAATAATTATCCCTTTGTATAGAAACAACCACCTCAAAAATAGAGGTAGAACTAATCACCTTCGACAACGGTGACATGGGAAGAGTATATCAAGTCCTCACAAACCTAGATCCTTAAAAAGAACAAGAATCATATTTAAAACCCCTTAGATCAAAAATAAACAACTACTTTGGGTTCTACAACATGATAGGAGAATCTTTCCAATGATGATATAAGAAGAAAAGGAAAATGGATAAGAAACACAACAAACATTGAGTTGATACATGAAGAACAAAAGAGATCCACCTATAATCCCAATATAAATGACACTATACTACAAGGTAAGTATTAGATCAAGAAAATATTAGATTTGGTGGTTAATAAAGGTTAAACATGGATCTTGGGGGTTTTAATTAAAAATTTAGAGTATTAAACAACATATCCTAAATTTTCTAGAGATTCCACAATGTTAGGATTAACAATGAACCTTAATCGTTCACCCTATACAGAGCATATATTTGGGGTGAATTATTTCCCCCATGGTTACTTTAATCATGCACTAACAATAGAAACCCTTCTATCTAATGGTGGACTATTTTCATTCTGTGGATGCATAGTTTGGAAAAACTATGTTCCCCTCAAGTGTCTTATCAATTGTATAACTTTTTGGTCCAAACAACACGGTTTTATCAAATATATATTTAAATATTCATAGTCTCAAGTGATTTTAATATTTTCTAAAAACTCCCAACATTAATCCAAATAAATTCTAAACCAAATAATGGTAAACATAAGGGTAAATAATTACCAGTAACAAAGTAACATAATGTTACAATCTCCTTGATATAAAGGATTTATGTTCCAAAAATGTAATCAAGATTATGGAATCAAAAAAAAAATAGAATACCACTACTATATAATTAATGATTTCTAATCTGTTGTCTCATGGAAATCTCATCCATACATACACAGTACCTAGAACAAGGGAATACTTTTAGTATGCAACACCTTTTATTGGTGATCCATAATTAGAATTGGTAGCTAAAGAATGGTGGTATCAGACTCAATATCAACATCCTCTCATTCAATCACATGGGAATGATCTAGGTGATACCCCCTTAGATGGGAAACATGAAAAACATCATGGATCCAATTAAAATGAATCATTAATTCCAACCGATATTCAATGTTTCCGAGTCACTCCATGATCTCAACGGGGCCGTAAAACCTTTGTGCCAACTTACCCTGCTCACCCAACCAACGATGTCCCATGTGAGATGAAAATATGTGAAAAATATAGTCACCAACAAAAAAACTCTAGAAACTGATGAATATCATCTATATATGACTTATAATAGCTCCATTCTATGACCAACTTCATTCAGATCAACTCCAACTTTTCCATCGTCTCATGAATGTGACTCTACCCAAATAAGGACCACTCTCCCAACTCTACCCAACAAAAGGAAGATTTAGATGTAATCCCATAAAATGATTCAAAGGGTTTCATATTTATCAAATCTTGATAATTATTATTATATGAAAATACAAGCATAGGAAAATTATTTTCCAATAATCCACCAAAATGAAGTAAGAATGTTCATAGTACATCCTCAAGAAATTAGATATCCCTCTATGTTTTCCCATCTTCATTTGGATTATATGATATGATCAATTTAAAATTCTAACCCATCCCCTCCAATATAAATTTCAAAAACCTCGATGTGAATATTGGATACTTTTCAGAAACAATTTCAGAAGTAACCCTATGAAGTATCAAAATATCTCGGGTTTAAATGTCTCTAAGAAGTTTCATGTTAATTTTCTCCTTGATAGGTATGAAATGATTTGATTTTTTATGTCGATCAAGGATCACCTAAATCATATAATTCCCACAAGGATTAAATGAAAAAAATGAAATATCCATGGAAATAATAGTCCACTTTCATAATGGGATGGGTATAGGTTTCAAAAAACCAATAGGTCTCTAGTAATCTTCATTTATTTTTTGACAAATTAGAAACCACGGTACAAAATCTAAAATCGATCTCCTCATTCCTGGCCACCGATACCAATTTTACAATTTGTGATACATCTTGGTATCCCCAGGTTTTATGAAATATAGTTTTGATTTTCACTATCCATTAACTCGTTTTTCATATAATTTAGAACAACCAAATTGATATAGAAGAACCAAGATCCACTAAGAGACTAATACTAGTTACCTGAGGTCTCCATACCATAAATGCTTTTACTAAATCATTGGAACTCAGTTTATATAACCTAATAAAAATGAAATTGATATTCAAAATATGACTCATCTTTCATCAAATACAAGAACACATGTATACAAACCTCATCACTCCCAAGATCATATCAACAAACATACTCATTAAACACCACTCCTCAACCAATTCCTTCTAGGATTGTGTCTGTAATTTTCTGATTAATTCATCGACAACCACATTACTATTCTCAATAATTTATGCTATATCAAAATAAATTTTCTAAATATACTCAACCTAATGTATCTCTTTCATGTTAGATCCCTTTGAGTAAAAAATATATTTTAGGTCCTTATGATTATAATACACTACAAACTGCTCCTCAAAGAGGTAGTGATGCTAAGTTTTGAGTTTATACAAAACGGGTTCCAACTCAAGATCATGGATTGGTTAATTCTTCTCATAAGGGCGTAACTGGTGATATACATATGCCACAACCTATTTTCCCTGCATCAAGACACATCCCAAAACCATACCTAAAACATCACAAAAAACAACATAACCAAAACCTAGTTTCAAAAGAATCAAAACAGGTACTGAAGTCATCCTCAACTTTAGATCCTAAAAATATCTCTAATATTTGTCATTCTAATCAAAATTTACACCATTATGAGTTAAAGTTGTCATAAAAGATGTGAGATTAGAGAAATCCTAAGAAACTACCTATAATAACCTAGAAAACCTTAGAAACCACGGATCTCAAACACATTTCTGAGTTTTTCCTCAGAGATAACAACCAATATCATTTTGGGATCCACTAATATGCCCCTCTTAGATATCAAATTCCCCTGAGAAATCACTTCCCAGATCCAAAATCACATTTTTAAATCTTACTATATAGATTATTTCCTTTCAAGGGTTAAAGAATGATATCCAAATGGACTATAATATCCTCCTCTAAATTAGAGTACATGAAAATATCTTCCACGAACACTTCAAAAAAAGTATTCCAAGAACCGATGAAAGATTCAGTTCATCAGATCCATAAGTATCACAAGATAATTAGTGATACCTAATGGGATAACCAAAAACATAAAATGATCATACTAGCACCCAAAAACTATCTTAGGTATATCCTCTTCTGAGATTCTAAAATGGTGTTACCATGAACGAAGGCCAATATTTGAAAACCAATGTGCCCCTATAAGCCGATCAAATAGATTACCAATCCTGGGAAAATAATATTTTTTTCTTAACAGTCACCCGATTTAACTTTCAATAATATACTCAATGTATAAGATTCCATTATCCTTCTTATCAATGAGGAAAGGAACAACCCATGGAAACACAATAGTTTGAATAAATCCCTTTGCCTCTAGTTCCCCAAGTTGGAATTTACGTTCCACTAACATAAAATGTTTCATTTGATGATGACATAGAAATGGTAATCATACCAAGGAGTAAGTCAAAAGTAATATTAGACTCTCTCTGTAGTGGTAACCTAGTAAAATATTTTTGAAACCTCGAGTTACACACATGCCATCATAAGAAGTAGGCAATTGTAATGTCCCGACCCGACTCACCACTAAGACGGTTGTTTGACTGGTTGGTCAAATGGATTCAAGATCACTTCCCTATATTACGGATGCTGCGTAATAGTAGAAAGGGTCTATTGATGGTATGGTGGGGAAAATATACCCTCTAGATTAGATTCACACAACTTTATAATAATATTAGAATATCAAACAACAATAGAAGAAATGATAATAAAGGCAAGTAGAAGAATAATAATATAATATCTTTATAAAAATAAAATGGCCAATTACAATTCTATATAATGATTAATGTAATATCATTTTTTTACTACATGGTATAATTCGTACAAAATAACCTAAGAAAAGAAAAATACAATGGTCAAATCCTCAAGAATCTTGAGTAAGAGACCAGTCCTATTCACCCTATCTCCAATGTACACAACACCAAAAATGAATCCAAATAACTTCAAGAAATTATATATACTCAAGTGACAAAAGGTGTATGTGCAGTGTTTGAGATAATAATATTAGTATACCAACACTTACAGTGTCTAGACCAATCCATTAATTGATATACAACAACAATTAGTGAGCAGATATAAGAAGAAAAACAAACATGAAGTGCTGAATAAATAAACAACCCACCCTGATTCCTAAGAGATACTTGGCAGTAATACCTACTTCGACATCATGTTATGTATCTATATATGTGGGTAGATCCTACTTCATCAGGATGGATCACCCAAATCTGTGGCAGATTCTTCTTCTGAGGATGAATCACTTGGAATGTACCATAAATATATGGCATCTTCCCTCTGGTTGACCAAAATCTCATCCTCATGAATAACTAGAATCTCTCCCTTAGACATTGTGTGACTATGCATCTAGCCTTCATGCATCCGACATAATCATATACTCTGCTATCATGCATTCAGTACCAGTGCACCTAGCCCTCATGAGGTATAAAAATTTGCACCAAGACCTCTATAATCATCAACAATAATGATTCCTCATACATATCAGATAATCATAAAATATTCCATCGGGCAGTAAGTACATGTTCACCTTTCCCTCAAGCGGTAAAAAAGAACATGCAAAAAGACCTCAAGATTCTACTATAAACATGGGTTGTAACAAAACCAACTCATCATTACATATAAATTAAACCCTCGGGTATTAATTACATGGATGTATTATAAGATCAAATCTACATAAGCAACATCACAAGGTTAATATCAAACTTACATATTACAGAAGTCAAATAAAAGGCATGAGTTATTAAGATCATGCATAAGCTCAAAGTTAAAAGATATGAAAGCTGGGAAACATGAAAATTGCATAATAAATGGAGTATAAGAATAAGCACATGAAATTTACATGCCCCAATGTAGATGCTAATAATGAAATCTTAATACCCCAAGCTATCAAGATTGGGAAAACATAGAGTACAATTAAAACTAATAAAAGGATTAACTAATTAACATTAAATATATATATAGTTCATTTAAGAAAATAAAACCATCCTGAATATTCCATTCCATTTACATCAATCAATTTAAACTAATCAATACTAACAAGATAATTTATAAATCTAAATGATAAATTAGGTGGCGTGATTTGAAAAAAGGGAAACAACCTACATGTGTGATTCTAATTAAGAGTTCGGCCAAGAAATTACAACGTTCTTTGGTTCATTTAGTATTTATTAAAAGATGTAAAATTCATTAAGAAATAACCAAAGTGGCCTTATGAAAAACATTTCACAACTAACATTGACATAAATCATAGAAGAATATTAATGTATCAATCCAATGATGATTAAAATAACTAATCAATACTTCTTGATTTGAAGACTTCTCAACTCCATCAGAGGGGTTTTATTATAAAAACATGAAATTTTTTCTAAAACAATCCATTTAGTTTCATTTCACATCAATTCAAATTAAATAAGAAGTTATTCTAAAAACCATATTGCACAAAATAATAACAAATGAAAGTGCATAAAGCATTCAAAAAATACATTCTTTAATTTAAAGGGTAAAAGGAATGGGATACTACCACAAAAGTAGACCAAGTCAAACAATTTGGAACTTTTTTCTTTTATCAGCGACCACCTGAAGCTTCTCCATCCATCCTTGGGGCATATACAACTGTTCATATACATAAGGACACCTATCCTTTATTTACGTATTCGCATGTCCATGAAAAATTACAATGAAATCCTTATATATAGCTTGTATTCATTTACCGGTTAACACTTTCATCTATATGCATTTTCATGTTGTACATAACCACACATTTCCCCATATATATAATCACACTACCATGGGAGAATATATATATATAATGGGGAAACTTACATACATATATTCTTACCAATGCATATGTAGGTAAGTCTTCTTTGACTCAGAAAAATATAACCCACTTCAAGGGATACCAAACACACTAAAAAACTATTAAAAAATCAAAATCACTGTAGCAAAGATTAACTCGCCCAAGGAAAAATAATAGAAACCCAAACAATTAAGAAAAAACCCAATTATAAATTGAGCGACAATGATGAATTAAGAAAAATATTACCCCAAATCGACAATAGTGGACTGAGAAGATCCGAACCACTTATCATTTGGTGGAAGTTTTTAGAACATGATCAATGGAGTCCTAGGAGACACTTTTCATAACGTAACATTGAAATAAGAACAAATAATTGGATTATCCAAAACCCTAGGGTTTGGAAGCATCAAAATCGAGTGACAAAGATAAAAAAAATATTCAACCAAGGGAGAAGAAGGGATTAGATTGAGGAATCAAATGTAAGACTTCTGATCAACCCACCAAAGGAGGTCATTAGGAGGGAGGTTTTGCAGAAGTAGGTTTCATGGAGGGATGTCACATAGAGGGAGGTCACAGGGATGGAGGACGTGCTAAGGGAGGTGGCAATAAGAGAGGTCGCACAAAGGGAGGTCGTGAGGGTGGAGGTTGCACGCCTACAGGGTTCGAACGAGGGGTTGTCACATGAGGGTAAGGATGGGAGGAATGGGGATATACCTTTTGAGCTTCTCTAAACCTAACATAAGAAAAACAAAATAATACTAATACTAATACTAATAATAATAGTAATTAATATTATCATTATTATCATCATTATTATTAAAATCATTCTTTATTTTTATTTCCCATTTTCCCCATTTAATTTTATTTCAATTTAAATTTAAATTTATTTAATTTAAACATTTAAGAAAAAAACATTGCAGTGTTCTGAATCTCATATATATGTTCCAATTCTCATTCTTAAAAAATGATCATATAGTAAATGAATATTTAAAATTACCCTATAATTTTTGTCCAGTTCAAAACATGGGACATTACAACTACCCCCATTAGAAATTCTCATCCCTGAGAATCCTTTCGGAATAATGAAAATGTAACACCACCCACAAAGATCATGAAGTCTTGCTCAAATGGTCGCATTGCATATCCAAATGCCTAATGCAACTTCAAGAACTTCTCAATAATTTGGCACTTAAGCAATTAAAAATTGATCCAACTCTCGATTACAAACAAAAACATCTAGAAAGTGCTTACCTGGTCCCATTCATCTAGAGACATTACCACACCATAATCTACTTGAGCATCTAGATAGAGGTTCTCCACACCTTAGGCTTTAATATTATAAAGGGGAAAATTCTGATTCATAGTACCTCCAACATTGGAATTTCCTTACAGAACATACTTCTAGGTGTTTTAATAACACTAATAGTGTGATTTAATTGAAAAGGAATAGTTGAATCCCAATAAATCTAACATAAACTAGCCGCACATGATTTCCTTGAAAAACACAGTCAACCCTCAAACCAAAATCTCTTTACCTTTGAGACATGTTTTTAAATGGTTCATCACCAACAGTTTTTCATTGAATAAGGGAAAACATTAGTCAAGACACATTTGGATGACTATTCCCAAGATACTTGGTTTAGACGACCATCGTATTTCAACAAAAATGTAATGCCTTCCTCCATGACATTCTTCATTTACAACTAATGCACCCATAGAAGTCCATACCCAACATACAATGATTTTCCATGGTGAAAAATTCATCTGACCATTTTAAAACTGTCTTGCCTCATCATGAATAAGAGTATAAACCGGATTTAGCCCACCAAAATCATCACCCTTTTAAAAATTAACTTCAACCCCAACTAAGATTCCCTCAGAATTAAAACAAAAGGGTCCAAGGAACTATACATGGTATTCCATACACCGCAATTAGAAGATTTATTTTGGAACAAGGCCAAAACATCTACATTAGATCATCACCAGATCTAGAACAACATCCTCCTATTGGTCATGTAAAAAGAGAAGGCTTCATCTGGAGGGTCATTCCAAGGCATCTCTACATGGGAATCCATGTATCACTCGGAACAACAAATCCTTAATAGGAACCACACGTCTCCATGAAAAACTGAGAAAACCCCACAAAACAAATCCCCATTATTCTTTAATTATTTAGTTCGGAGTAAGAGAGACACTATCTTAGTGCATCAAGGGAAATGTCAAGACAAGTGATATGCTCGTCTCTAAAAAAAATACACTAAGAGGAGTTGAAATAATAACAAAAGATTTCAAGACACATCTATATTTCCCAAGATGAAGTGCTTGGTTTGCTTCCAATCCAACCAAGAAAACCTATTGAAGGGAAGAAATGATGAACCACTACCTGTCGATGTCTTTATAAAGGAACTCAATTTCACCTACTGATGCACCATTACTAACCAATCATTATGACTTTACCACTCGAGGAAACATGTGATCGTTCATGTTTTACCACTAAATTTCACCACGAACAATGAAGCTTATCAAGGGTTTCATACCCATTCAACCACATCAAAGTCATATTAACAAGAAAGAATCGAAAATAATCAAAACCGACAAGACTCAAATGAAATTAAGCAAGAATTACCAAATCCCAATGTTTCCCAACAGTTGTGTTCCTTCTACGTGTAAGGATTTTTTTTACCAGAACAGACATGATACTCTCCATTTTAGTAGTGTCCTAGATGTAAAAAGATGATAGAGAGAGAGATAGAACCACAAATAAAAAGTTTTCTAGATCCAAATTCAACCCAAAAATATATAAGACACTCCTCCAAGTCATGCTCACATATTTTATATCATTTATAATTAAAACCATCTACCAAATGGATCGACATGTCAACACACCAACATTATAAGTATTTCATCTTGAGCATGCAATGAAATTGATTACTTTAAACTTGCATGCCACTCTACCAAAATTATGACCCAAGAATGCATAGAATAGATCAAGGGTCAACAAAACAACCAAACTCAACTAGTTGGTTACAACATTAGCATCTCAACAGGTACTATGTATATCAACACATACTTCCCCAAGTTTTAGAAAAAAGATGACCATCTGAAAGTATATCCATAGTTTGTCCTCCCTATATATTCAAGCATCATATGGTTCATATAAAATATTTAAACCAAAGTATTATTTCTCCATATGATCATTAACTTTGATGATGTCATACCATGTATCCCATAACCAAAGGAGAAGAAAGGGCACAAGACCTGCGAAGCAGCTGACCATGCCCTAGGAATGTCTAACCTATAAAAGCCGAGCATTGTATGATGTTCACTCCGAGAACAAGGGTTAAAGAAAACATAACCAACCATCCAAACAAGGGAATTATTAGAAGATAAGTGTCGTACAAGGGAAAACAACACCTGAACGACACCAAGTGTCCGAAAACACATGACATCCACCAAGGAATTTAAACTCTACGGGTGCTACCTACCATGTTATATCCCCTTACGAGAGCATAAGCGTAGAACCATAATGGGGTCATGCCAAACAAAAAAATCATTTGTCTCAAAATCCTATCAAAAGTCCATTTCTAAAAAGGAATAATCCTATGGAAAATGCTCACATTTCTTCTCTATGGGAACTCAAAAAAAAGTCCAAGATACATTTTCATAATGGTTTAAAAAAAGGATACCACCTAAGGATCCATTTTAAGGACATTAAATTTATTCAAATTTAACCTTTTAAAATTTTAATTTTTTATTTGGACATCAAACGTAAATCATAAAATAAGTAACTTGGTAAAAGTCAAGAAAAAGAAAAAAAATTCAAATAAAATTGTTTTTTAAACATTAAACATTTTTAGATGCCCCATATTAAATTAGGCAATTTATCACATAAATTCATTTTTAAAAGATAAATAGACCTATAGGGTTCCTAATAAGACAACCAGAGTTCATTAGAAAACAACCAAATTGCAGTTGATTAATTATTTATGTTTCAAACACCCGAATCATGTTATCATATAAGATACATGCACCAATTTACCTACTTGGGTCCAATTTAGAATATATATAGTTAATCAGTTCATTTAAAAATTAAAAATAAACATCATTCACATTATATCATTTTAAATCACACTATTCATTTATATTTATTATGGGTTTACATTTCCCAATTCAAGAGGTGCCCATACACTTCATAAATTGAATAACAGATCCCATTAATCAAAACCAATTTAACATTAACATTAAAACATTGAATCATTTAAATTTTAATAAAATAATTAATATTTATGTATATATTATGCTCAATATGGTTTTAATATATGAGTTACGCTTTCTTAGTTGTAAGGCATCCATACACCTCACAATCGAAAACTGGTTCCCATTCATTCACAACCCATATAATTCAGCCTAATAAACCAATTATATGTCACCAATAAAACTATTTATATATAAAAACAAGAATGTTATCACAAATAGATAACACATATACACATTATATGAACATAGAATCAAGTCATAACACTCAAGGCACATAATCAGAACTAGAAAACAACCTACACATGAAACTACATGGCATAAAATATGCATAACATGTGAATTATCTATGTTCCTAATAATATGCATGTAATGATTCATTATTTCCATACCCGGACATTGGTTTAATACCATAAATATCATAAATAATTATGTAGTGGATAGTACACCAATCACATTAGGTGAGATCAAATTCAATTGTAATATCAAATAACATGAACATCAATTCCAAAACCTATCCACTTGGTCATTTCCCATATGTGGGGTGATCAGTCCCAAACATGGATATTCACTAAGCATTGACACATTCCTAGTATCCTATATACCATCGCAAAATAGTAATACAAAGGAAAAAATACCTCTTATACCACATTGTAACGTCTCATCCCGACTCACTACTTAGGTAGTGGTCGGACCAGTGGGTCACATGGCCTCAAGTGCACCTCCCAATACGCCAGAGGTTGCTGACAAACAGTGAGGGTATATTGATGGTAAAATGGGGAGAATATACCCTCTAGAATAGATTTACACAATTGTATAATAATATTAAAACAAAAAAAACTATCTGAATAATTAATAATAAAGACAAGAAGTGGAAGAATACTATAATATTGAATAAAAATAAAATGGAAAATACCAGTTCCTTATAATGATGCATGTAATTTAAGGTGTTACTAAATGGTACAAGTTGTAAAAAATAACAAAATAATTTAAAAAACCAATGGTAAACTCTTAAAAAATCTGGAGCAAGAGCCCAATCCTATGCTCCCAAGACCTTTTTTCACTACATGCCATAATCAATGAATCTGAAGACCACCAAGAAAGAGGATCTACTCAGATTCCAAACAGAACCCAAGTGGGGTGTGAGATAATAATCATAGTAGTTCAACACCCACCATTTCTATCCCATTCCATTAGTTTATATACAATTATAATCATTAAGAAGGTATAAGAAGAAAAATAAATAAGTAATGATGAATAAATAAACAACCCAACTAGGTTTCTAAGAAACACATAGTGGATATAACTAATTCAGATTCTTAATAGGTATCTTTTTCCATGGGTAGATCCACCTGCATCAGGATGGATCACCCAAATCGGTGAAGGATTCTATTGCTGAGGATGAATCACTTAGAATAAACCATAAACATACAACCTCTACACTCAGACTAACCAAAATCTCTCCCTATGGAATAACTAGAATATAAACCTTAGGCATCGGGTGACTATGAATCTAGACATCAGGAATCTGACACAATCATATACTCTACCATCAGGCATTTAGTACCAGTGTTCCTAGCCTTCAGGCGGTACAAAAACATGAACCAATCCCTCAAGCGTCATCACAAATCATGAGTCCATAGATATCTCAAATAATCATAAACTCTTCCCTCGGACATCAAGTACCTATGTGCATTTCCCTCAGCTAGTATACAAAAACATGAAAAAACCCTCAAGTGTCCATAATAAACTTGAGTAATATCCATACCAACTTAACATTCCATTGACATAAAACCCTCAGATATCAATTACGCCGATATAACTCAATATCAAAGATAAGTAAGAAACATCAAAAGGTCGGTATCAAACATACCATATTGCACAAGTCAAATATAAGGCATCAATTATTAAGCTCATGCATAAGCTCAAAGCTACTAGATATGAACACTAGGCAACATGCAACATACATAATAAATGGAGTATAAGCATAGGCACATGGAATTAACGTGACCCTACTAACATGTCAATAATGATATCTCAATACCCCATGGTATCTGGTCTTATCAAACGGGGAATACAATTCAAACCAATTAATAGATTAAGAAATTAGAATCAAATATATATAATTCAATTAATGAAAGAAAACCAACTTCAATATGTCATTTCATTTTCTTTATGTCATTTAAACTAATCAATCCTAACAAGATTATTTTTAAATCTCAATGATCTCTTATGAAGTTCCATTGAAAAATAGGGAAATTTCATACTTGTGTGATTCCAATTAATGGTTGGGACATGCACTTACGAGGTGCCTTGGTACATTTAAAATTTATCAAAATATGGAAAATTCATTTAGAAATAACCAAAGAGTTTGTTTGAAATTTTTTTCTAACTAACCTTGAAATTAAGAATATAAGAATAATAGTACATCAAGCCAATCATGATTAAAATAACTCATCACTACATTTTGGTTTAAATACAACACACCTCCAATAGAGGGGTTTTATTATAAAAATATGACATTGATTCTCAAAAAATCCATTCAGTTTCATTAAGCATCAAATCATATTAAAGAAAAAGTTATTATAAAAATTTTACAATAGAAACTAATAACCAAGGAAAGTGTGTAATGAATTAAACAAATGCATTCTTTTATTTAATGGGGAAAATGAATGGAATATTACCTCAAAAGTAGACCAAGATGAACACTTTGGAACTTTATGATTTAATTAGCAACCACTTGAGGCCACTCCATCCATCCTCCAGGCATATGCACCATCGCATATAGATAACGATTCCTATCTCATATGTACGTATTCATATGGACACAAACACATACAAGGGGATCCTTACATATAACTTATATGCATATACCGTTTAACACTTGCCTATGTATGAATGTTCATATTATAACTAAGCACACCTAGCTGCATATATATAATCATGCTACCATGGGTATATATATATAATAGAATAAATTACGCATATTTGTATATAAGATTACCAATGCATATGCAGGTAAGTCTTCTTTTACTCCGATGACTCAAACCAGCATCAAGGGTGACAAAACACACTCCAAAAAAATATTAGGAACTCAAAATCACTGCAGAAAGGACCAACACACCTGAGTAAAAATACTAGAACCTCAGAAATAACTAAAAACCCCAATTATAAATTGAGCTACAATAAATTATGACGGAAAAAATTACCCCAAATCAATTATGACAGACCAAGATGATCTGAATGACTCCACCTTCAGTGAAAGTTTCTAGAACACAAACAAGGGAGTCTCGAGAGACGCTTTTCGTACCCTAACACTAGAATATGGAAACAATAGAATTATTCCAAACCCTGGGGTTTGGATGCATTAAAATTGAGCATTGTAGAGACCAAAAATCACTAACCAAGGGAAGATAAGGGATTAGCTTGATGAATCAAATGTAAATCCAATGATCATCACACCAAAAAAGGTTATGAGGGGGAGGTAACATGAAGGTATGTTGGATGGAGGGAGGTCACATGGAGGTAGGTCACAAGGAGAGAGGACACATGTAGTGAGGTAGTGGGGAGGGTCATCAAAAAGAGAGCGGTAATGAGAAGGGAGGTCGCGCAGAGGGAGGTCATGGGGAGGGAGGCCACACGCCCAAGGGGTTCGGCCAAGGGGCTATCACGTGAGGGTAAGAGGGGGATGAAGGGGGAGACCCCTTTGGTGTCTCTTTAAACCTATCTTAATTAAAATAATAATAATAATAATAATAATGATAACGATATTAATAATAATAAATATTATCCATATTATTATTATTATTATTATTATTAAAACTCTTATTTATTTTTATTTCCCATTTTCCCCATTTAATTTTATTTACATTTTAATTTTAATTTCATTAATTTAATTTAATTAATAAAAACACATTTCAGTGTCCCAACTCTCGAAATATGTTTTGATTCCCATTATTAAAAATGACCCTTTTAATAAATGTAAATTTTTAATTCCCATTGAATTTTTGTCTATTTCAAAACATGAGATGTTAAAAATGACAAAAAAGGATCAATGAAATCAAAAAAATATCTAAAATATGGCATGGGATTACACTATCATAAAGAAGAATAAACCCCTACCATTCCAATCTAGAGTCCCACTCATCTTTAAAAACATTATTTACCCCCTTAGAAGATAAAAAATGAATCCTACTATTATAATATAATATTTAGGTCATAACACTGATCATACAATTGGTTCCAACTATCACATTGAAGAATTCAATATTGATAAATACAAATTATTATGTCACCTCATAGTTGGATATCATCACCTGACTAGTGGGTCACTTGAAACCCTGTTCAGAACTATTTCCCAAAGGTGTGTAAATATCCAACATGTATGACATAAGTTCTTAACATAATCCCAACACATAAACTAACATTCATGATATAAAATAATGATTATCACCTATATCAAATAAATCTAAAACCATAAAAGATAAAATAAACACCATACATCAAATAGTGAATGTCTTTTCTTTAGATTCCTCTTTCACACACTCTTCTGCATAAATCCATCCATTAACAACCATAATAATACCCTATTGGCATGAGGATTAGACCCAATACCCTTGGAAGCATTGGTATGAACATGATAACCCGTAGAGAGAGTAGATCAAACCTTACAACCCTAGGAAAACCATAAAAAATAATTCCTTAGATGGTCGGATAATCAATAAAAATGATTAGTATTATGATCATGTATATAGTTAGTCCTAGTATGACCACATATTCTACACTGATCATAGATAAACTGCTGATATCCCCATGATTCCACTAAAACTAGTCCTAAAGAAAACAAACTGCCCTTATGCTTTCTTTTCCCGCTTGAAGACACACCTAGTTAACAACTACACCCATTGAAGCTCCATAAAAACTAGTTTTTCAATCTATGTCTACCTCATCCAAATAATCTTTTTAAACTACCTCCAAAATGATTTGAAGGTGCATGATAATCAACATTAACTGAATATCCATCCTCAGTCCCAACTAAAACTATTGAGCCTTTAGGTACTCATTGGTGATAATCTTTGGTGCTTGGTACACCAAATCATCAAAGTGGATGGAATAATCAAGAATGGTATCATAGCCTTACTCCAAGGCCATAAAATCATAGGTATTTTCTATATGTAATGTATTAGGGTAAAACTCCTAATTGAATATTTTCTTGAAAGATGTCTAAGTAATGTCATCAGGAAACTTATCTTGAATGATATATCCTCGCCATATCCATCCCATACCTTGGAGCTTGTACATGGTGAAACCCCCTAGGAATACTTAAGAATTGTTAAAATGTTAAATATCCTATTAATACACTCAAGAAACTCCAAATATTCTTAGGGTTCTTTATCACCATAAAAGATGGGTGGATGCTTCTTAGTGAATTTAGAGCCAGGATCCACCACATGTCTCGGGTTCCCGAAAACTACTTGACCCAAAGTATGAATAGTATAGATTACAACTTTAACCAATGAAGGGTCAACTAGAGGATTTACTTGAAGATATTATCTATCATATTACTTACTTGGATTTAGAAGAGATACTCTTAGAGTAATTTACTATTAAACCCTAGGTAATGACTAGTCATCTTTAGAGCATAACCCAAAATCTTAATGTCAACTTCTAGAATTCACTTCCATGCTTTAAAATACTAATAATTTAATGAAATTAGAAATTACATGAATAAAAAGTAATTCATTAGAAATGAACATATCTATTTAATTAAATATCTCATTTATTTCATTCAAATGACCCCAAAAACTATGCCTCAAACCTGGTAAAACTTTTCTAACCACCCCTAGTAACTCAAGTTCAGACATAGATGCGAGATGGTTAGGATCCCTCCCAAAGTTACTACCTAAATTACAATGGTCCCAAATCCTATCAACCAAGAAAAAAACCACACTCAATTAATGTTAACAAACTTTAGGGTGATCATCCACTTGATTCCATTCTATAACAAACCAACCTGAGTCAACTAGACAAGCCACCTGATTCGACCCATAAAGGTGGTGAGGTGAAAAAAATATAACAAAAAAGGATTGTTTAAAAGAAAACAAGACATAATACAAGAGTATAAAGAGGAAGACATATAAACCATAAATATCCATACAATATAAGGCAACCCAGATAATCTAGAAAGTATGAAAATATAAGACCAATTAGTCTCCCAATGACTAAATTTCACCTCCAAACCATAATTATACAAAGGAAACAAGAAAAAAGAAAATTTTTCATGATATAAAATTCCATTTCCATTACCTGAGTCTTGATAAAAAAAGTCCACAATAACCCTAATGAAAAATTAGGATTTGAGAAAAAATCCCAATAGCATTCCAATATAGATTCTATACAATTTCTAATATCAAGAATGCAATAGTTATAGATTAAACAAATATAATGCATTTTCATAAATCAATAACCATTTTTAAATCATCCCTTTTATTTTTCCTAAAAGCCTTTCATATTCTAAAAATAAAGAATATTCAAGTATAAGTGGTAAATCATGAGAGTATAATCAATAAAATCCATGAATATTCCATAAGGTAAACATGTGAGAAAATAACCATGACTAATCCATCATTTGAAAGTATGTGAAAAAATATCCATGACCAATACATCATGTGAAAGAAAGTGAAAAAATAACCATGACCCATCCATCATATAAAAATCAAATCATAAATGACAAAGAAAACCATTTGGGAACTAGACTACGGGTTTACATATTAGAAATTAAAAAAGAAATACACAATACATGTCTATGGTGGAATCAACCAATATACCCTCTAGTGGAATTGCAGATACTAAAGTGAAAGATAACCTTAAGTGGCATTACACACACTATGTGCGACATGTCTATTCCGGATGCACCCAAGGTTCCCAATGTTCTAATTCTATCCAAATCCATTTTAAACCCAATATAAAAACTTATAAAACATTTTCAAATCCAAGATAATCTTATGCAGTGTTTAAAAACCCATTTTGGAAGCAAAACCACCATTCAAGAATTTAATAAAACACTTGGTGTGTAGAATCCATTTTTAAGGGAAAACCCCTTTAAAAACATGATTTATTTCCAAAAAGTACATTTTAATCACAAATAAAATCAAATAAATGAATAAACCAAAGTAATTTACAAGAATACTAATCACTTCATATAATTTTCCCTTTGTATTGAAAAACCTACCTTAGATATAGAGGAAGAGAAAATCACCTTCTCTAACAATGGCTGGGGAAGAGTAGATTAGGTCATAACAATTATAGATCTATAAGAAGCATATAAATACTCTATAAAACCATTTAGTTCCACAATATATATCCTTTATAAGTTCAACAAGGTGATAAGGGAATAGATCCAATGAGGATCTAGGAATCAAATGAAAAATCGGATAGAAAACCCAAAATACCTTGAGTTGATGTATCAAGAACAAGGGATATCCGCCTTGAATCCCAAGAGAGAATCCTATAGAATATTGGGGAAGTATTATGTCAAAAAATATGATATTTGGGGGGTGGGGGTTATTATAGTGTAAAATGGGGTCCGAAGGATTTTTAATTAAAATTTGAAGCATTTAATCCCCCACAAATGGTTTTCTAGAGAGGTTGAATGGCTAAGAGTTACTTTTCACCTTAACCATGTGACCTATATAGAGATTATGTTTGGGGTTAATGGTTTGGACACATAATTAAATTATCTGTGAGCCAACCATGAAAACCCCTCTATCTAAGTGTGAAAAAGTTTTACTGGGTGGCCTCATAGTTTAGACTAGTTTCTCAACACAGGCTGCATGGTTTTCTTGGCCAAACAACATGATTTTTCCTAATCGTGTGCCAATTGTGCACAACCCCAAGTGATTCATTTTTTTAAACCCCTGAAATTAATCTAAATAAAGGAAAAAATACTATTTTATTTTTTTTAATAGATACCTATAATAAAGTAACATAAAGTTATAGAAATCCTACATAAGAAGGCATTAGGTATAAACCAAAAGTGGTTCTCCAAAGAAGATGTAATGTTTTTAAATGTGTGTATTTGTTTTATTTTTCATTAGAACTCCGTAAAAGTTTTTAAAATATGATAATATTGTAAAACCAGTATTTCCTATATACTTAGGTTTTATTATTTTAATTTCATAACCTATATCCATCTACACTTCCATCAAATGGAAAATGAAACTATCGATCATGTATACGACAGACTACCACCTCAAGAACTGATGTAATTTTTTTTCCATCACCACATTTTAAGGTTGGATATAATTATGGATTTATATTATTTATATGATATTTATGAAATTTTTATACACCTCAAATTATTTTATCACATATTCCTTCTTAGGTCTCATTCTGTGCTAGACATCATAACATCGCTCATGTGTACGATGAACTACTGCCTCATGATGTGATGTGATTCATTTTCACTTACGCTTTACATGAAGGTTTTTAATTTTAATTTTAATTAATATATGATATATTTATGATATAAACATACATCTAGAAATATAATTTCACATATAACTTTTTAACTTCCAATTAATTAGAAAATAATGTCACTCGTGTCTATGGGTGGACTACCGCCTCTACATTGAGATGTGAGATGCCTTTCATTTTATTTATACATGGATGGTAATAATGTTTAATTAAATTAATATAAATTTTATATATGAAATAATAATGATTATAGAAAGTTGAATTAATTTTTACTTTCTTTTTATTCCATCCATTGATAAAGATGGAAAAAACATTTATGCATACATACGGCCTACCATCTCTATGAATGGTGTAATCCATTTCATATATATAACTTTAATATATTACTCTTAATACATATATAATGAATATATATGTTATTTATATCATGGTTAAAATTATTTACATGATTCAACCATGATCAAATTAAAAGGAACAAAACAACTGAAGTAAAACATACATGAAAGTGTAGTAATTATCACCCAAAACAGTAAATTTAACAAAGAATTGATAATAAATGGATGATAAAAGAATATAAAAATAATAATATATGGTATGATATATATTAAATTTTTTATTTAATATTTTTATAATAAACCTATATTTATTATATAGTAGGTTCATACACATATAAAGGAAGTCATACATGATGTATAGGGGTTTTCATCTCACATCTACTTTTGTGAGACATACGCCATATTCACCACATATTCCTTTTCATGGCATATATATTACCAATTTTGATATATTATATAATGAATATATTTCTATTAATTTTATTTAATGATTGATCTGACGTTATATCTTTTACTGGGCTTATGATTCAAAAGATACCAAGTGGTAAGGTTTTACTTCATAATCTCATCATTATTCAGGATTGTTTTTATTAAAGTATCCCTTGGAGGATTATTATTTATTTATATCAAAAAAACTATATATTTCCCCATAGTAATTTTATTAATTAAATTTTCACGTAAAAGTATAATGTTTCTACTCTTTAGCATATAAAATGATTGAGAATTTTTTTAAGGAAAATTAGACTTTATTTCTCTCTTCAGTCGAAAATTCCATTTCATCAAAATCCATGTTTCTTTAAATATTTTCTAAATTATTTTTAACCTTTTATAAATGATATATTAAATTCATTTTAACCATTTTAAATTTTTATTTTTTTAAAGGAATCTTCAATTTTGTTTTCAAAACAAGGCTCAGTTGGATTTTACTGAAAATGAAAAAGGAATATTTGTTTTAACATGTATGACAGGAAAGGAATTTTCCACCATCATGACTAATAAATGTTTTAAATATTACTTTCAAGGAAAATTAATTTCAATTTTATTATTTATTTGTTAAAATGATGATTTTCAAAGTGAAAATGTTATTTTCCTCATGAATGTTTTTAATGACATTTGATGATATTTCTATTCATCGATGACACCAAACCCTTATTTTAATTTTGATCCATTAGGGATATTTTGTATTAATATCATACTTGTTATTTAATTATATTTTTTATGATCATTTTTACTGAGGATGTAAAATTTTATTACTAATCACCATATTATTCTGAATGGATTATGATTTTTTTGTTTGATTAAGGTAAGTATTAATATTTCATTTGTTAGTGTTTCTATAATAATGTTTATATTGATTTTTTTTCACTTATTACATATGAGGAATGATTTGTGCTCAGTAAGTGATGTGTGGGGAACACTTATTTATAGCTCTGCAATGCATGGTAGTTCTTATGAGACAAATCTATTGGCCAAATTAGATGGGTTTCTATCCACAGATTTAAACTATCTTGTGATAGGTATTGAAAATTTGTTTCAAATGTCTGGAATTATTAATTCCCTCATGCTGATATCAGTTATTAATTTCCATGTTATCATTCATTTAGTTAGAATATCTGTGGATAAGTTTCAATATTATGTTAGTATTTATATGGATTTATTTGATCATCTTTTGTTTCTACCATATTATTCATTGTTTATTGATCAAATGGAATGTGTTTAAGTTATTTACCTTTCCACATTTATTTTGATTATTTATTCATGATAACATCCACTATATTCTTTTTTATATTTTTCATATGAGCTCACCCATTTCTTATGTCGTATTTTCTATAGGATACTAGGAACGGTATTTTGATTGATATGTTGGGATACACCAAGAATAATAATAGTGTTCTAAAAAATACTTTTTTTTATTTTATGTTTTAAAAAGAAATTTGAATTCATGTATGTATGTATCCAAGAATACCACATTATTTTGTCAATTTTGATGAAATAAATTTTATCTACTGATAATGTAATAAAGGATCCATATAATCTAGTCTAATGAGGTCAAGGTTTTATCATTAATAATTATGTTTCATTATAAATATATAACCATACTGACTAAATACATTAATAAATGTAAAAAATTACCTGAAAACTCTACTTTATTGAGTAATCATTAGTCTATATACATCACTATATATGATATCCAATATTTCACTAGCACTTTCACCTTTTATACAAAAATTTTCCTTGGTCATTTTCCTAGTAAATAAGATTTTTAGGTATCAAATGATTCCTAACTGAATGAGTCCATCCTTCCATATCCATTGAATCTTTGAATGCATTTCTCTTTTATATATCCAAAGAGATAATAGAAGTGGCATGTGGGATTATAATCAACCTTTAACATCTTATTATGAATGTTATAAATAGCATTATCCATATATTGAATATATAAACCATTAATTATATTCCTAAAACCGTAAAAAATTTCATTCTTATATATATAACAACTCTTGTTCTTAATAATGGATGAAAATACTATATTTTCCAAAAAAAAATACAGAAAGAAAATTTCTATTTATGTTAGCAACATAATAATGGGTGTTTTCAATTCTTGGACTAATCCACTAGGTAGAATAGGATCAAAAATTTCAAATTCTAATGAAACAAATTTTTCGTAAGTAACAAAATGAAGATTTAATTCAACCTTTATCAATTACCTTCAATCTTAAATTCTGGATTTGTTAGAACAAAATCATAATGAAACCCAATATTTAATACCTATGAGTCATAAATGGTGGAATTAATCTCATTAAAATTCAAATTTAAATTGTAAAATTATTTCTCTTTTAGAACACTTTTAAATCTTATATATCAACCTTTAACTATTCTATAGTCCATACCTATATGTGATCTCAAAATGGTTATCATTAATAATTCTATAATCTATAATAAGGAAAAATCAATGGGTGAGTATCATGCATTACTATCTCATTATCATGGAATTTTAATGAAATTGATCACACTAAAAATGATGAACCCTTACATAAAACTCATTTAGTGAGTCAAGATCCATATTTCACCAAGAAACGAGTGTCCACTTTTTCATTTATATCACAATGTTTTCATTTAGGATGGAAATCATCCCAATCGCAATATTTTTGACATTGGGTTAGTTGATTTGATAACCCTTTATCCAAGTACACTATATAGATTCACTGAACTCTATTCCCCTTGTATCCAAATCATTATGATTTTCAGCTACTTTGACTCAAATAAAATGAAAAAAAGAGACTAATAATGGATTAATCCATGGGTACTCATATTGATCACAAAACTACCAAACAAGAAAATCCAGAGTTAGTTGTTACTAGATTTCCGTACACAATATAATCTAGGGGCACCCAAATTTAGCATGAAACTACCCAATCAGATGATCACGCTTTTGTTAAGTGTCACATTGGAAGAAATCTCACACTTACTATTTAATGGGATTTTAATGTACTCACTAATTAAATATACATCATATAAATATTAAATTATTAACTATTACATCTTATGTTATCTTTATTTTATCATGTTTTCTTCCTTTTTTTATGTATGATTTTAATGATTTTGTTTTTGAATCTCTATTACAACTAGAAAATTAATGTGTTCTCACCAAATTTTAGTGTAACGCTTTACACAACCCACAAGTTTGTGTTAATCACCAAAATATATAATTCAATTATATTCAGACATATATCCAAATACAATATATATATATATAAGGTACATGAATTCTAAATGTAAAAGAATAGTGTTATATGAGATTCAAATATCCATATGATTATGGCTTGGAGAAACATATAGAAAACCCCATTCACCTTTATAGATATGGAATAACCTTAAATCTGATAGGCAGTCTAACCCCATATCCCTCCACCTAAATGGACATTACTAAAGAGATAATTCAATTCACGATATCTATAACACATCATATGTAAAAAATATATTTAAAACTATTATTAAGATTATAACTTGAAGTATAAACTGAGGTCAAGGTAGATAAATACTAAATTTCATGAATTTGTACCTAGCATGTAATATAGGGTTTTAACTCCTAGAAGTAGTTTATTAGTTAAATTAAAGCATAAAAAATAAGAAAATTATGTAAAACACTTAATAAATATGACTAAATCATGGAATAAAATTTAAATAAATGATCAATTCAAATATTTAATCTTTAGATAAATATTTATAAAATATTCAAAAAATAAAATCTTTCTATTAACATTTTATAAATCAGCTTAACATTACTGATCTTTCATAATCATGAATATAAACATTTTATATTAATTTTAATATGAAATTATTAGTATTTTCTATTATCTGGAATTTATATATGATATTTCATGAATTATGAAAAAGTTACAATTCAATTATTTTTATGTAAACATTTTAAATAATCTAAATATCATATGAATTTTTCATTATTTAAATTTTTGATCAATTTTTTTTCTAAATAATATCCAAATAAATTCTCCTTTAATTTGAATACTTTAAATTTAATTAATTAAGAACATTTCATAGTTATAAATATAAACTATTTTACATTTTGACCAATTTTGTAATTTATAAACACTTTATAATTAACCCTTTATGATTTCTAAATAAAACCTTTTATTTCTGGTTCACAATCCAAGCCATATAATTTTGGTAAAAGGTATTTTAATATTAACAATTAATATTTGGTGAATATGTTTCATAAACCTTTGATTAATTATTTATAAACCACTTATAAATATAAATATTCAAAAAATTCCTTATAATAGTATTTATAAAAATTTTATAAACCATTAAAATTATTAATATTAATAATAGAACTTTTAACAGATTTCTATTTACCCTTATTTAGAATCCATATTCCCTTTAAGGGTGTACTCTCATTACCCTTGTGCAAAAAACTATATGTAGGGATAATCTCTCCATGATCCATATATTGAAACTAGATATAAGTGTAGGATACAAGAATCCTTATGCAATGTAGAACTATATAAGGGTGCCTCATATTTACCTTTACATGAAACCCCTCATGTAAAGATAATTCATGGATTACATTTACATGAACCATTCAAATAAAGGTATAAAGTGATAACCATGACTTGATCTACCCTATGGTGCTAAAACAATGGAACTTTTGAAGGAACATGGAAAATAATATTCCATGTAGCTATCCATGGTTCTAGGATATCACAATGAAGAACCACTATGGGATGTTCTACACTACGATGATGGGTATGTTTTTAAAAAACATAGATTAAACACATTTAATCCTTAAAGAAATTTTTTTGATACCACTAATTAGTAGGAATTGAATTCCCACATACAGAAATTTCCAACATGATATCCATATGAACCTACCGAATCAATCCATTTTCCTAAGTCTTTGTGTATTCAACACTTTTCATCAAAAAAGAGCCCTTGGGTGGAGAGACACAATTTATCACACATTCATGCATGAGAGTTATTTCGAATAACTAACCCTTTAGCCTCTTCTTCTATACCATTGATGGGTTTTTATTGATCATCATATGAGAAATATAAGTATAAGTAAATCAAATATATAAGTATCTATCTCTAAGGAATAAAACATGAGAATATATTTAAAAAATATATTATATAATGAAATTCCCCAAATTATGAAATTTTAACAACTCTTATATTCTTATTCAATGTATTATGATTGATAATGATCATGAGGAGAATCAAAAATATTCTTAATACCATGATATTTTTATGAGGTAGATTTTTTATATTTTATTTTCATTGACATCTTGTGTTGTACACTACACCAAGATAATCTTGTTCTATATGCAAAACTAGATTACATTGCGGTATATGAAACACTATGATTGGATTGTGTTACACATAATTTCAAGTTCTTTTGATAAAATGTATTTCACATAAAACTGAGTTTAATTATAAAATTATATATTATTATAACATTGTCATTACAATGGCATGTATATTAACTTTCTTATGAAAAACTATTTAAATGCAAATAAGTGAGTTTATAAAAAAAACTCATAATGGATTAAATTAATTTAATATAATGTTTAAAATTCATCTTATATTTTTTCTATACTTGATATAGGAACAAATTCAATTTTTTAGATAATAAAATTATTTTTTCAAAAAAATAATATTTTCCCACCTTCTGATGGAACACCAATTTTAAATATTTTTTGACACTTTTATATATTTAATTTAACAAAATTAACTCCTTCTTTGTAATTGGTATATAAAAATTATCTTTGGATGAATTTTTGATATTTTTTTGATATGTTTTTCGTTTAGAAAAATAGGAATAATATAATTAATTTTAATTGAAAAAACCATTTTTCATTGAAATATTTTAGATGGAAAAATTATATTATTGAATTTTTTTAAATTTGAAATATAATATATTTTTATCATTTAATATAATTTTGGTAGTTGGCATTAATTTTACCCTGAATTTTGATGTAAAACTATTCCAATCTTTTGCAATGTTTTAAAAAACCCATTTTTCATTCTGACAATGGGATTAATTTTAAATTAATTTCTACAACATTGGTGTTTTTAATTTTTGAAAATGGATTAGATATTTTTAATTAGTTGGTATAAACAATTTAAATATAATTATTTTCATTTTTTACATTACGAATAGTAACATCATAAATTTTAATTAATATGATAAAAGATAAATTGTGTAATTAAGGGTAAATATAATACTATAATATTACCTTAACACATGTCCTAATATGATTGGATGAGTTAATTTTGACCTAAAAATTTCTTATGTAGAAATTATACCCTTTTTAATCCACTTGGATGATATTAGGACATTTAATATATTTTATTTAAAGAAATGTAAAATATGCATTACTAAAATTTTAATAACTTTATCAATTTTTAAATAATGTTATACAGAAGATAAATTCGATTATAAATACTAATTTGAAATGTAAAATATTTCTTTTTATCATGGTAATTTATTTTTATTTTCAAGAAATTAATAATTAAATTAAAGCTTTATATATTGATGATGTAGAAATTATTTAATTGATGAAAAATCAATAAAATAATATTTATTAAAATGATAATAAGCATTAAAAGTTAAAAACACTTGAAAAGATATTATTTTTTGATTATATATCGACCATAAGAATCCAAGGGTCAATTTATTGACCATTTTGAGGCATATATAAGAGATTATGACACTTATATTATTTTATTTAAAGTGATGTTAAACTTGTCACATTCCTAATTTAATAAGTATAACACTGTTATTGAAGAATTATATAGAGTATATATTCAACTACAACTATTATTAAGAAATATTTTATATTTATCTTCGTATTAGTATTTTATTTTTAATTTTTACTCAAAATATATGTATATTAAATAATTAAAAAAACTGATTTAGTAATTATTTAATTAATGGAAATATCTACTTAATGCTATTAATAATACGAAAATAAATATAATTTTGGATAATTAATATATCCAAAAAAAATTATACATGACCTCTACCCCTTATAGATATAATAAAATATTTTTTGAAAGGTCAATATCTTATATTGATATTATTAAAAATAAATTAAATAGAATGTGTCAAAATTGACACTATTGATATTTTGTCAAAATAATGTTTTATGAAATTATTTAAAAATCATAAAATATTTACAAAAATATAAAATAATTATGTATTAATCTAAAATTTTATATATTGTTCATTTATAGTTTAATTTACCTTAAATAAATAAAATTACACTATTTTAATATTGAACAATTTGTTACCTTAGTTAAAATTAAAAAAGAGTAATAATTAAGGGAAAATGATAAGGTTTAAAATGAAATAAAAACACATGTAAAAATTATTGGTTTGTGATATTAAAAACTTATATCATCTCATATTATAAATTAGTATATTTTGGAGGGTTTTATGAGGGTTTACATTATTATAAATTAATATTTACATAGATCCTAAAAGTGCGTCTCACCTTAATTATAAAATGGAACCTCCTACCTCACCTATTCACATCAATTTTAGCCTTAAAGATCAGAAATTCCATATAAATTTCCATTATAAACATACTTAGTATTATTATAGAGGTTTTTTTCTTCTCAAAATACCATCTCGAGTGCTTTAAGACGAGATCTAGAGGGAGCACATCGAAGAAGAGGTAAACTCATCTACCAATTATTTCAAATTATTTCACCTTATACTTCCTCTTCAAAATTTATTTCCATTATAATGTAATAAATACAGTATAACTTATATATTGATATGTTATTATAATAATGGAACAACCATATTCTTCCTATCCATTCTACAGAAAATGAAATTACTACGTGTGTGTACGTACGACTTATCGTCTCCATGGCGTTGTGTAATATGTTTTTCACCACGACATTACTTGGATGGATATAATGAGGGAAATAATAACTATATATGATAATTATAACAAGATATTGATTCTAAAAAAACATATATACCATCCAATTCCAACCATTTCACAATTATTGTAATGATATCATCACTCGTGCGTACGTACGTCCTACTCTCTCCATGATGCGATGTGATTAATTCAACAGGATATCCATTAAAAAATGTTTATATAAATGAAAATAATGAAAAAATATGGTATATATTGTGTTTATATAATTTTTTAATTACATAAATATGACCTAATAAGGAGAACCTGAACTTATTCGACAAAAAATTCATAACAATATAAAGCAGTTAATACCCGAATAATGAGTAACAATGAAGTTTTACTAACTAATGGATGATAATATGATAATATATGATATCATAAATATGACTAAGATTATGTAATAAATCAATGAAATTATTTAAATCATTACCCAAGATGTTGGGATAAATACGAAGGATATCATACCGAAGGTAATGGATTGTTTTTTTCACTTTTATTTCTCTAGTACATATGCCATATACACCACCTATTTATTTTGAGTGGTGTTTATGCAACTCATGATTTTTTTAGGATTCCTATTATAAATGTTATAATATTCATATAATTTTATTTATTTTATGAGGTATATTATTTGAATATTTATAAATTTTTAAGGGATAATTCCACAATCTTATTATTATAAGATATTTTTTATACGTAAGTATTTACTGCGGTATATTTTTCATCCATGTCCTTGTTTCATAAATATTTATTACAAAATAATTTTTTTATTCTTATTAAATATTTTAAATTTAATTTTACCAATTTTTTAATATTTATTAAATGGTACTAATTGAATATTTTTTTATTTTCATCACGAGGTACTTTTTCACTTTTTAAAAAATGTACGAGAAGAATGTTTTATTTTAACTAGTATTAATAAATTTTTATGTTTTAAAAAATCCTTACAACCATGAAGCTTCCCTTTAAAGATTTGAAATTTATTTTTTAAAAAATTATTTTCTGTTAAAATTGCGCATAATTTTTATAAAAGAAGAAAATTATGAAAAAGGTATATTTTTCTCAAGAATTTATTTCAAGTGTTATATCAAAATTATTTTCCATGAAAGATAAAATTCACTAATAGGATTATGTTTCAAGTTTAATATCCATAATGTTCCTATTATTTTATTATTTTATGATGCAATGATATTCATGAAATCTATTTGTTTTACATGGATTTTATTATGATGGAATGATGTTTAAGAATTCCTTTTTATTCCTTAGGATATGCTATGATGAATTATTTATATTTTTGTGTAAATCATAAGAATGATTTAATGATGAGATATGGGGCCTATATCCAACTAAAATTCATTGGGTAAGGATTTATATCTCTTGAGATAGATATTATATGAATGGAAAGTAAATCTAGATTCATAATACCGAGCTAGAACTATAAGTAAATCTTGTTTAGTAATACAGACCTAGAATGAAGAGTGAACTATGTTCAGTATAGGTATTTGTATACTATAATGGTCTTGTAAATGAGCTTTCTCTAATATGTAAATTATTTTATATGCTGATGTGTTTTTCAAAATTTTATATTTTATACCAATGCTATTTTCTCATAGTTCAGGATTCATTTATGATTTATGCCTTATGAACTACCAATATTTATTTAATAACTCAAGAGTTTGATATATGTTATATGTGGTATGGATTTCAAAACTTATGTTCATGTATTTATGTTCTGATGTTCATATTTTATTTTATATTTTTCTTATTTACCCTTACTGAGCATTCGATCTCACCCTTTTTATGTTTTCTTTTCCCTAGGATATAAAGAAAGATTTCTGTAGGAAAACTAAAGGTGATGATCTTTATGGGAGATGTTGATGTTGTTTCACCAAGTTATGAGAATGTGTTACCCATTTCCAAAGTCACTAAAATAATACAATAATTTGGTGTCTATTTTATTCAGGTATTAAGTATTCCACATATGTAATGGTATTTCCATGTACGTCATGATCGGGTCTTTATAGTTGGTATTAAAGCAGAAGTTTAGTTTAGCTTTAGAAACTAGGTTTAGAAAACATTAATGAGATCCCTATATATATTTCTAAGGATATGTCAAGGTATTTTTCCTAATGATAAGTCTAATTATAATTTACAATACTAGATTTTTGGTAATTGTCATGGAGACCCTAGGATTGGACTTAAGATGTTATAGACTGAAAATAATTTCCCTTGATTATGTGGCTTTACCACTATTATTAGTGTTACTCAAATTTTTCTATTGGTTTTAGTTAATGGATAGAACCCAAAAGAATAATTTTAATGATGGATGTGATGGTAAATTCAATGATTATCCTCCTATGGAACCAAATATTATGGAAGATGGAATATAAAAACATGTTTCAATGAATCCTACTAGGATTCCAAATGACAAAATGACAGGAAAAAGTTCTCTTAAATCCTTATTAAGGAAACAACCACATTATATTGGTGGAATGAATGAAATCATGATTTCTGAGAAATGGATATATATTATACAAAATATATTTTTCATTCTTTACTATTCAGAACACGAATACGTTAAGTTGGGAACTTATTGTTTGGAAGGTAAAGTGAATTTGTGGTGGAAATTTATCAACAATATGATGCAACAAGATAAAAATTAATCCATCGATTGGTATGAGGTCAAGAACTTATTTTTCATTATGTACCTTCCTCATATTATTCTTACAAAAAGGGATATTGAAGTTACCCATATCACTCATGGTTATTATAAGAAAATGAGGATATAGTTTAAAGGAAACTCTAAAAACTATGGAGAAAAGAAGATTATATTTTCATTATGATCAATGTGTGGAATTACATAGGTAGGAAATAATATTAAGTGGACTGATAAATGTTTGAAGTGTGGGAAAAAATGTCATCAGGCATTTGAATGCAGAAATAATGGGAAAAAACAAAAATCTACAAAGAGTAAACCTCCTGTAAGATTGTGTTTGAAGTGAATGGAAAATGGGAATTATACTAACTAATGCCCAAATTCATGGGTTAATGATGAAAAATGATAATAGTAACCTCTTAAAGAAAAAGATAATGGAATGTCCCATGTGATCACTTTTTTGATATGTGGCGTATGCCACTGAATATGTGGAATGATTGAGTGTTTAAGTATTGTAATTCAAGAATAATGTTGTGGATGTATAATCATGGTATTATAAAATAATTAAACATATATGTTTTGGTCCACTATAGTCTTCTATAAGTATTTAAGAGTATATACTGAATGTTACTAGTAAACGTTAATAGTAATTGAGGTAATAAGTTTATGTTTTTGAAAAATACATGATTAATGGAAGGATAACCCTTAATATGAGCATGATGATGAGATAATGATATGTTGGATATGAACAAAATAAAATTGAACAATAAATATTTCCTTATAAATGATTAAGTATTGTTGAAAAAAGATTTATGCTATCATGGAAGAAGTTTATAGATTTTTGGACATAAACATAAGGCAACATGCATGTTTTCAAAAAGTATTTATGTTTAAGAGAATAAATGATTAATGTATTCACATATTTGGAATGCGACAACCCAGAAGTGCCTTGTGATATATAGGAGACACATGTTAAGATGATTTAGATCACCACTTACTATAGTTTTGTATTTTTAGGTTTCATAAGGACTGTAAGGTTATTAATCAGATGAATTTTGTTAGAATAAACTATTAGATCACCTTATGTGGACTTATGCATATTCAATAACTTGTGATAACCTTTTTGTTATAAAAAATACAGATGGAATGAGCTATCATTATATTTATGGATCACATGATCTGCTAAAGTTATAGGAACGAAAAGTTCAACTTCATTTCATTGAATAATAATTGAAGGGGAAATTGTTCCAGGAATGACCAATTGTGAGATTGTACAAAAAACCAGTAAGTATATCTTCTCATGAAAATTATTCAACATTATGAAAAAGGTATCCTGATGTAAAATGGTTTCTTATTATCATCATTTTTGATGATATCAATGACCACTTTCATGATTCTTTATTTTATTATTTTTTTTATTGTTAACTTTCACTTGATCACCAACTTTCTTATGATCTATGATCTTTATAAATCTCTATGATTATTTTTTCCAATCCTCTATGACCAATATTCATGTAGGTTCTCATATGTAGAGACCTTGTCATTATTTACTTTTTTTTATGTTTATTTTCTAACAATTACTTTTTAAAAAGTAGTTGTAGTACTTTTTTGTGATGTGGGTTTCTATAACATACATTTTCACGTATAACATCTTTTAACAACCTAGAAGAATTTAGAGGGTGAAATTAATTTCAAGGAGGGTATAATGTAACACCAAGAGATTTTTATGATATAAATTATTTATTTTATTTTTTTCTTATTTTTCATTGATATATTGGGTTGTACACTACACCAAGAAAAGCCTTCCCTATACAAAACAATAGATTAGATTGCAGTATATGAAAAACTATGCTTGGCTTGTGATACAAAAAAATTCATGTTCTTTTTCTTGAATTCATTTCACGCAAGAGTGAGTTTAAGTGAATAAATAAATATTATATTAACCTAGTCAATATAATGGTGAGCATGAACAATATTAACTTTCTTCTGAAAAAATAGTTTAATATGAATTAGTGAGTTTATAAAATAATAAAATCCCTATTGATGGATTTTATTAATTTAATATATATGTAATATATTCAATCAAATATTTAAAATTCATCTTATATGATTTCTACATATGATATAGGAACAAATTAATTTCTTCGGACAAATGAAGTATTTTTATAAAAAAATGTAGTTTTGCCACCTTTTGATGGTGCCCCCATTTTAAAAATATTTTGTGGACACTTTTATATATTTTATTTTAGAAAATAAACATCTTATTTGGAATCTATATATAAAAATTTACTTTTGATGAATTGTTAAAAATTTTCTAATAAGTTTTATGTTTTGATGAATAGTAAAAATATATAAAATTTTAATTGAAAACAACCTTTTTATAAAAAATATATTATATTGATAAATTAAATTATTTACTGTTTTTAAAGTATAAATAGAATATATTTTTATCAGTTAATATATTTTTGTTCATTGCCATTAATTTTACCTTGAATTTTCATATAAAAAAATTTCACACTTTTGTAATGTTTTAAAAAACTTGTCTTTCATTCCGACAACGAGATTAATTTTAAATCAATTACTAAAACTTATGTGCTTTTAATTTATAAAATGGATTTTTTATTTGGAATCATTAGGTCTAAATAATTTAAATAGAATAATTTTATTTTTGGTCATGATGAATTATAACTTCAGTAATTTTTAGTAATAGGGTAAACAGGTAAATCAGGTAATTAAAGGTAAATATAATATTATAAAATTACCATAAAACATGTCCTAATATGATTAGAAATGTGATTTATGACATAAAACAACCTTCTATTTAAATTATACCCTTTCAAGCCACATGAATGATATTAGGACATTTAATAAATTTTATTTTAAAAAAATTAAATATGTCTTACTAAAATTTTAATAAAGATATCATTTATAAAATAATGTTTTACATAAGATAAATTAGATTATAAATAATAATTTTAAATCTAATATATTTTTTTCATAGTAATTTATTTTTAATTTTTATAAAATAAATATTCTCCTTAATGGTATATATGTTGATGATGGAAAATTTATTTAATTGATGAAAAATTAATAAACTAAATTTTATTAAAATTATAAGAACAATTAAAAGACAAAATTACTTTCTAAAATATTATTGGTCAAGTATATATTGACCATAATCATCCAAGGGTCAATTTATTTTCCATTTGGATCCTTATATAATAGATTATGACAATTATTTTATTTTATTTGAAGTGATGTTAAACTTATCACATTCATGATTTAATAGGTTTAAAAAAATTTATGATGGATTTAATAAAATATATATTCTAAAAAATGTTTTATTCAGAAAATATTAGATTTTACTTAATCAAAATATTTTATTTAATTTATTTACCCAATAAAAAATTATTTTAAATAATTACATAAAACTAATGTTGTGGTTTTTTTAATGGAAATATCAAATTAATGTTATCAAAAGAACTAAAATAAATATAATTTCTGATAATTAATATATCAAAAGAAAATATATATTACCTTTACCCCTTATATACATAATTCTATCTTCATATTTTTTAAAATCCAACATATTAATAGTGTCAAAATTGACACTATTGATATTTTTTCAAAATAATATTTTATTAAATTATTTAAAAATCATGAATTATTTTAAAAAAAATAAAATAAATATTTATTACCCAAAAATGTTCTATATTTTTCATTTATAGTATAATTGACATCAAATAAATAAAAGAGACACTATTTTAATATTGAAAATTTTATTAGCTTAGTTAAAATTAAAAGAGAATAGTTAAGGGTAAAACAAAATGATAAGGATGAAAAGGAAATGAAAACATGTATAAAAATTATTGGTTGATGATATAACAAGATTATATAATATATTATTTAAAATTAGAACATTTTTGAGGTTTTTGGATGGGTTTTTATTTTATAATAAATTTATATTTTTGGAGATCCCAAAAGTGCCCCTCACCTCAATTATAAAAGGGAACCTCAACCCTCACATCTTCAATTCACTTTGAGCCTTCAAGATCATCCATAACCTGAATATTTACATCACCAACTTCCCTAGTAATATTATAAAGGTTATGGTCTTCTCAAAAGACCAACTATATTACTCGAGGAGGAGATCTAGAGGGAGCAATTCGAAGAAGTGGTAATCTCTTCTACCGATTCTTTCAAATTATTTCTTATTCTACATCCTCTTCATGATTTGTTTCCATTATAAATTAATAACTCTAGAATCACTTATCTATTGATATGTTATTATAATAATGGAACAACCATATTCCACCTTCTATCTACCCTATGAAAAAAATCACCACGCGTGTGTACATACGACTTACTGTCTGCATGCCGTGGTGTAATACATTTTTCACCAAAATATTACTTGGATGGATATAATGATGGAAATAATAACTATATATGATTAATAAAAAATGATATGGATTCTATAAAAACATATATACCATCCACTTCCATACCATTTCTCAAATATCGGAATGATATCGTCGCTCATGCCTACGTACGACCAACCATCTCCACGACATGTTGTCATTCATTGTATAAGATTTCCATTAAATCATGATTATATATATGTACAGAGAGAATAAATATGGTATATATTATATAAGTATAATTTTAAATTATATTACTATGACTTAAGAAGGATAACCAGAGTGTATTCGACAAAACAGGCATGAAAACATAAAGTAGATAATACCCAAATAATGAATAACAATGAAATGTTACTAATGAAAGGATAATAACATGATCATATATGATATCATAAAAAAAGACTATGATTATGTAATAAATCCATGAAATTATTTAAATAATTATGAATGAGATTTGGCTACATACAAAGGATTTTAGACCTATGCCAAGGCATTATTTTGTTTCACTTTTATTTCTCTAGGCCATATGCCTCATACACCACAAATTTTTTTGAGTGTTTTTTATGTTATCCATGAATGTTTTTATGATTATTATTGTGAATTTTATAATATTTATATAATTTTATTTATTTTAATAGGCATACCATTGGATTGATTATAAATTTTTAAGGGATAATTTTGTAATATCATTATTATCCAATATTGTTTATATGAATGTATTTAATAGGGTATATTTGTCATCCATGTACATGTTTCCTAAATATGAATTCCAAAATATTTTTTTTATTCTTCTAAAATTTTTTTAGGTCATTTTTACCCATTAGGAAATTTTTATTAATTGGTATGAAAGGAATATTTTATCATTTTCGTTATGAGGCACTTTTTGACTTTTAAAAAAAGTATAAGAAGAATGTTTTATTTTAACTTTTACAACATGAACAAATTTTTACTTTTTTCATAAAGCCTTATTCCCGTGAAGCTTACTTTATAATATTTCAAGTTTATTTTCAAATAATATTTTTTATTTTAAAATTGCGTGGCATTTTGATAAAAGAAAACTTTTATGATGATGAAAGGATATTTTCCTTTAGAATTATTTTCAAGTGTTTTATCAAAATTATTTTCCATCTAAGATATAATTCTTTAATAGGGTAATGTTTCAAGTATACTATCCCTATTGTTCGTATTACTTGATTATGTTTAGGTTGGAATGATATTTCTAAAATCCATTTTTTTACTTGGAATATCTTATGGAAGAATTATGTTTAAGAAACCCATTTTAGTACTTAGGCTATGATATAATGAATGATTTATGTTTCTGGGGAATACATAAAAATGATTTAATTATGATATGAGTGGGACCTATATCTCTCTTCAATTAATTTGATAAATATTTATCTCTCATGTGATAGACATGACTAGAATGACATGAAAATCTGGTTTATTAATAAAGGGATGGAACAGAAAGTAAATCTGGTTCAATAATACAAGTCTAAAATGAAGAGTGAACTCAGTTCAACATAGGACATTGTTAACTAGGATTTTCTTGGAAATTAGACTTTTCTAACTTGAAAATTAATTTTTATGCATACTTGTTTTCAAAAATTCCATGTTTTATGCCAATTATATTTTCTCATGGTTCATGATTCCTTTATAATTTATGCCTTATGAACTACCATGATTTATTTCATAAATCAATATTTAAATATATATTATATGTGTTTTGGTTTTCAAAAGTTATCTACATGTTTTTACATTCTTATGTTCATGTTTTATTTGATGTTTTATTTTTTTCCCTTTATTGAGCATCTGATCTCATCCTTTTTATGTTTTATTTTCCCCAATATATAAATAATGGTTTAGGTAGGTAAAATAAAGGGGAATATATTTATGAGATATTTTTAAGATCTTTCACAAAGTTAGGAGAATGTGTTCCCCATTTCCAAATACACTAAACTAATATGGTCATTGGGTGTCTGTTTGTGTCATGTATTAAGTATTCTGCAAAAGTAATATAATGTTCATGTATATCAAGATCAATTCTTTACAATATTCCTCTTACCTATGATATGAGATAACTAACCAGTGGATCCAAAATTGTTTTGTGAGGAACACTAAATGCCTAAAAGGGTTCTAAAACATTCAAGGAACAATTAGTGATCACCAGTGATGTAGAGGGATTCAACTAGTTTGCAAACCATTATTTACTTCTAGAAAAAACTAACACACCACAAAAGTAGAATAATCACATACTTATATAGGATCATTAATGTGCCTCCATTAAATAGAATCAATATGTAACACATAACGTGTATTACCACCTATTGTGAAATATATACAGAACCCATTCAATGTGATCAAAACACTTAACAATGCATTCATGGATGAGATGTAACTTAAGAAAACAAATTGTATAAGGATATATAAATTTCATGCATTGTATGCATAAAAATAGTGATTTTTACTATAGACCACGATGTCATATAGACCTCCATGTTGTAGCGATTCCCATTTTAGTGAAAATCTAAAAATAATCTCACACTAATGGGAGGAATTAACTTCAATATTTAAATTTAAGGATACTTTATGAGATAGAAAACACCAATAAACTTCATATCATAATGAAATGTAAACCATCATAATATATGATCGTAATGTCACACAAAAACAATACGACTAAAATAAAACCAAAAATAATTCTTATTGAAGTGACCATATACACTGAAAACTCTTTCCTCTTTTGAACAACTCCTCTGAGCTAGTAACATCTAAACTGATTACCAATCATCTCCCTCTAACAGACTTGGAAAATCGTTATATATATATATATATATGAGTAATCATAACATGTATACTTAGTAGGATCCTCCTTGAAACCTATCATATCCTAAAAAATAAATTCTATATCAACTTCTTCAAAAAGGGTCACTCACCGAATATTGAACCAAAATAGGTAATAAAATTTCAAAATCATATATTGATTAAGGGTACCCAACTTACAATTCTCCACTGATTGATCACTCTCAAACCCTAACAACTCGTGTATTATGCTCATACCTCTCATATCTATTATGTATCCCATGAAACCCGACACAATACCCATAATCATTATATACACATCATGGTCATAACTGGGTATGAGTTTGAAGGACACCACCTCCTATGTATCATGAACTATACCTCAATCCTTTACAACCCATTATCATTTCCATCCCAAGAGAGGTTCCATCGGGGGAGGGTCATGACATTATTATGAGGTAACCTTCTATCTCTCGAGGAAGTTGTTTTTAATAGCATGTATAGATAAAGTGATGATAAAATTCCTAAAGATATTCTTTAATAATTCTTCATGGTCTATGAAGATAATTAAAGTGAATCTTCCTCTACGGAAAAAATGACTATTTGTGACAGGATTTATTCCCGTCGCAAATAACCCGTCCAGGAAGCTATTTGCGACGGGGAAAGTTGCCCGTCGCAAATAATTGGTTATTTGCGACGGGATTCCCCCCCCCCCCATCGCAAATAGTTTGGCGTGACTTGCGCGCCAAACCACGCGAATATTATTTGTGACCGGAAGATGTCTCTCGTCTCAAATAGTTTGGCGCGACTTGCGCGCCAAACCGCGTGGCTTGTAAGCCAAACCGCGCAAGGTTATTTGCGATGGGACCCGTCGCAAATACCTGGCGGCGGTAAATAGATTTTTGTGACGGGATGTCGTCCTGTCGCAAAAAGACTGTCGGCAGATACTATTTGTGACGGGACCCATCGCAAACAACCTTTTAACCGCCGACTGTAATTAATGCGGGCGATGGTAATTTCGACGGGGCCTGTCGCAATTACCACCGTTTGCGACGGGCTGCCCGTCGCTAATAACCCCATCGCAACTAAGCTAACCTATATATACACCATCCGTTTTTTTCCAAATCATTCACAACTTGCTTTCTCTCTCTCTTTGTTTTTCAGTTTCAAAGAATTTTTTTTAGTTGAAGTTTTTTAGACGAGAGCAATCAGAGGGCATCAATATCTTCGGAATATCAAAGTTTAAGGTATTTATATTTTATTTTTTTATATTTATTTTATTTTTTATGTTAATTTAATTTGTTGTTTATTAGTTTTAATTTAATTAATTTCAATTGATTTTTATTTCTATTTAGTTTTACTAAGTAATTGATATTGTTAGTTATAATTATAAATAATTAGTTATAATTAATATTAAATAGATATAATTAGGAATAAATAGATATAATTAGAAATAAATAAATATAATTAGTAATAATTAGTAATAATTAGTAATAATTAGTAATAATTAGTACTAATTAGCAATAATTTGGAATAATTTGCTATAATTAGGTATAATTAGCTATAATTAGAAATAATTAGCTATAATTAGGAATAATTAGCTATAATTAGGAATAAATAGATGTAATTTGGAATAATTAGTTATAATTAAGAATAAATAGTAATAATTAGGAATAAATAGTAATAATTAGGAATAATTAGTTATAATTAGGAATAATTAGTTATAATTAGGAATAATTAGTTATAATTAGTAATAATTTGAAATAATTTGTAATAATTAGTAATAATTAGAGATAATTAGTAATAATTTTTAATAATTAGTAATAATTAGTAATAATTAATAATAATTAGTAATAATTAGTAATAATTAGTAATAATTAGGAATAATTAGTAATGATAAGGAATAATTAGTAATAATTAGCAATAATTAGCAATAATTAACAATAATTAGAAATAATTAGGAATAATTAGGAATAATTAGGAATAATTAGCAATAATTAGGAATAATTAGCAATAATTAGGAATAATTAGCTAGAATTAGGAATAATTAGCAATAATTAGTCATAATTAGGAAAAATTAGAAAAATTAGGAAAAATTAGGAAAAATTAGGAATAAATAGGTAGAATTAGCAATAATTAGCAATAATTAGCAATAAATAGCAATAAATAGAAATAATTAGCAATAATTAAAAATAATTAAGAATAATTAGCAATAATTAACAATAATTAGCAATAATTAGGAATAATTAGCAATAATTTGGAATAATTTGCAATAATTAGCAATAATTACCGATAATTAGAAATAATTAGGAATAATTAGGAATAATTAGAAATAATTAGCAATAATTAGCAATAATTAGCAACAATTTGGAATAATTAGGAATAATTAGCAATAATTGGCAAAAATTGGCAAAAATTAGCAATAATTAAGAATAATTAAAAAAAAATTAGCAATAATTAGCAACAATTAGCAACAATTAGCTATAATTAGGGAGAATTAGCGATAATTAGCTACAATTTTCTACAATTTGCTACAATTAGGAAGAATTAGCATTAATTAGGAATAATTTGCAATAATTATGAATAATTAGGAATAATTATGAATAATTTGTAATAATTAGTAATAATTAGTAATAATTAGTAATAATTAGAAATAATTAGTAATAAATAGTAATAATTAGGAATAATTAGGAATAATTAGTAATAATTAAGAATAACTAGGAATAACTAGGAATAAATAGGAATAAATAGCAATAATTAGGAATAAATAGTTATAATTAGGAATAAATAGAAATAAATAGCAATAATTAGGAATAAATAGAAATAATTATCAATAATTAGGAATAATTAGGAATAATTAGCAATAATTAGGAATAGTTATGAATAAATAGCAATAATTAGTAACAGTTAGGAATAATTAAGAATAATTAGAAATAATTAGCAATAATTAGGAATAATTCGCAATAATTTATAATAATTAGCAATAATTAAGAATAATTCGCAATAATTAGGAATAATTAGGAATAATTCATAATAATTAGGAATAATTAGCAATAATTAGGAATAATTCGCAATAATTTGGAATAATTAGAAATAATTAGGCATAATTAGCAATAATTAGGAATAATTAGCAATAATTAGCAATAATTAGGAATAATTGGGAATAATTAGGAATAATTAGGAATAATTAGGAATAATTAGGAATAATTTGGAATAACTAGGAATAATTTGGAATACTTAGGAATAATTAGGAATAATTAGGAATAATTAAAAATAATTAGTAATAATTAATAATAATTAGGAATAATTAATAATAATTAGCAATAATTAGGTATAATTAGTAATAATTAGCAATAATTAGGAATAATTAAGAATAATTAGTAATAAATATCAAGAATTAGCAAGAATTAGAAATAATTAGAAATAATTAGCAACAATTAGCTATAATGATTTATAATTAGCTATAATTAGCAATAATTAGGAATAATTAGGAATAATTAGTAATAATTAGGAATAATTATGAATAATTAGGAAACAAAATCTGATTGGATAATGAAGGAAAATTTTGTAATCATCTCCACAATGATGATTACCAAATTTCCTTTCATTATTCAAGCAGTTTTCCTTTTGCTACGTTTTTCTAAGTATTGCTAAATTAGTAATAAATAGTAATAAATTGTAATAATTAGTAATAAATTGTAATAAATTGTAATAATTAGTAATAAATTGTAATAATTAGTAACAATTAGTATTAATTTGTAATAATTTGTAATAATTAGCAATAATTAAGAATAATTAGGTATAATTAGAAACAATTAGCAATAATAAGTGTGAGAAAGATGCAATTAAATGAGATGTCGGACAAAAGAGTAGCTGTCATTCCACTGGAAGTTGTGTCGCCCTTAATTAATGATAATTATTAAGTAGTTGTAATTATTTATCTTCTTTTTCAGATAGTGTTTTTATAATTTCAAACTATTTCAAAACAGTGATGATTTCATATTTTATGTAGAAAAATATGGAAGAAGGAAGTCGACATCAATCATTATTAGATGATCGAGCTTGGATAAATCAACGCAGAAATCCAAATGGTTCTGGTTTAAATCCTATATATATTGAGGGTGTTTATGTTTTCTTAGCATTTACATAATCAAAACCAGAATATGTTTCAGAAGGCACAATTAAGTGTCCTTGTCAAAAATCTGCTCTGAGAATGTTTGACACATTTGACAAGGTTGGGGGACATGCGCCGTCTAACTCGTAGTTTAAGGTTGGAGTTCCCTCCACCATCTCCTTCAACTCTTCCACCTCCTCCAGAAGATGACCCCCAATGATTTTTTTATGTTACAAACATTTGAATTTAACATTGTAATATGAATTATTAACATTTTTAGTCTTTTATATCGGTGCAAATATAACATTATTTAATTTTTAATATTTTTTTATTTTTTTATATTTTTTTTGTGAATATTGAAAATTTTAATATTTTTTATTTTTTTATTGTTTTAATAATAGTAATATTATTTTTTCATTAATCATAATTTTGTTAATTTTTATTTTTTAAAAATTAATTCATTATTTGCGACGGTCAAGCAGTCTCGTCACAAATAATGAGATGCGACAGGCCCGTCGCAGAAAGCTTTATATATATATATATTTTGCGCCGGGACAACAGCCCTTCGCAAATAGTTTTTGGGATGATCCCATTGCGAAAACATTTATGTATATATAATACATATAATCAGAACTTATTTGAGACGAAGATGTTTACCGTCGCAAATAACATTTTTTATGATGGGCCCGTCGCAACTAATTGTATTTACGACAACGTTTTCAACAATGGGCTATTTGCGACGGGCCCCCGTTGCTAAAGCCTATTTGCGACGGGATCCCATCGCAAATAGCCCGTCACAATTTCCAAGAATTCTGGTAGTGTTCCAAGGATGATATTCAACTTTATAGTGCATTTTTATCAATAAAGAATAATCTACTAAATTTTTTCTATAAAAATTGATATCATGATGTGACTAAAGAATATTTGTATGCTAAGAGAAGATAATAAAACATCTCAATGAAAAAAATATGAAATAAAAAAATCCATATTGAAAAAAATATATTTGGTTAAAGAATTTTAGAATTTAATGACTGAGAATACTTAGATAAGGAAGATCATTAATGATATAATTTTTAATATCATTCTTATAGTTGAAGATATTGATAGAATAAAAATAATAATTATTGAAGTCAAGAGGTATATGAATAAATTCAATTTCAACTAGAGTTAATTTATCATAGAAACATGTGAAATATCGATGCTGTATCAGAAACAATTCAGGGCTTCTAAATACTCGAATGAATGCATCATGTAGAGAATGATAATATTTTATAGTGAATAATGTCTTGGAAATCATGATTTAATTTCTACTGATGAAATATTTGAGAAGAAAATAATATTTTTGGATGAGTCCAATAAAAAATAGATTATCTTGCTTGTATAGAAGTCTAAAGAGAAGAAAAAACATATTCATATTTAGTTAGAGAAAAGTTATGGGAAAGTGTATATCATATCCCCAAATGATTAAATAAGAGTTTTATGAAAGGGTATTGTATCACATCAGAAGCCTAAAAATAAGATTGAATAACAACCAATATAGATGAATAATGTTAATCAAAGATGGATATTGCATGGTTGTTACTAGTGTTGCAGTGTTTATATCCACAATGATTATAACTATTGGTACGATATGTCCTTAATTAGACAAAAAAGTGAGCCTGGACCATGGGGGAGATAGTAGCAGTCAAAGAGAAACCATAAGAATTAAAAATTTGGGAATAATATTGAGGTGAAAAACATTTTCAGAAACCGAATAGAGCTTATAAAAGGTGTAATCAAGAAGGAAATACATCATATGAGTGTATCACTATTCTACAAAATCAAATAAAACCAACTTGAGACTATAAGAATGATGAGAATAACAATACATCCAAACCATAATAAAATGGTGTTGAATTTAATTTCACAAAAAAAATCAAAATTGAGAATCCTATAATTATATATGGCAGTAGATCATCAAACAAATATGGTGACCTAAATAACCAATATAATGTCGAAATATTTGAGGTATGAGTTTTTACCTTTGTTAATTATAGTTCATTAATGATAAAGGGTGTTAAACTAGAAAAAAAATATAAATAATTAAACACAAATAATAATTAAATTGTGTATGGGTTTAAATATTATTTATTATGCGTGACATAGCTTTTTGATGGTGGATATGAAGTGATTTTCATAAAAATTCAAGAATTGAATAGAGAATAAATAATTAAAAAATAATATCAAGAGTGTGGAAAACTCACATAAACTTATTTCATATTGGAGAAGTTAGAACTGGTTATTATATATCTATAGGGAAAATGAATTATAGTGGCAGTTTTAAAAACTTCTCTAAATGTTTAGTTTATATATTTTAGTGATGGTTTTAGAAAACTATTTCTAATTCATGACCCTTTGTTAAAAACATAATCCAATTAGTGGTGATTTCTTTTTTTGTTGTGGTTAAAACCCTCACTAAATCAAAAAATTTATTTTTTTATTTTCTATTCAATTTTAGTCAAGTATTTTAAAAATCCACCCCATAATTAATGAAAATTAATAATAATTAATAATAATTAATGAAAATTTTAATTAGATGTAAATAATTAATTAATAATTATTATATATAATCATTTATCATTTATTATTTAAAATATTAATTAATTATTATTAATTAGTAATTATTAATTGTTTCTATTTATTAGTTTGTAATTATTTAAAAACTAAATGAATTATTATTTAGTAATTATTAATTATTTACTAATTGTTAAGTATTAATAATTTCAAATTGTATGGGGCCAAGACCCCATTATAAAAGAAAAAATAAGGACCAATATTAAATAAGGTTGAGAGGAAATCCTATACGAACCAAAGGCCCAAAGAGCTAAAAGACCAAAACAACATATCCCAAATACCTAGCAGCACGAAGGTCAAAACATAGCCTAATGGCCAAAATGTCTATTCAACAACATGTTGTGTCACCAATCACACATATCTCCACCCCAATCAAAAATCATTGAATCATGATCCCAATATGAATGATGCATCAACCCCCTTGCTAATAATCATTGCATATTGCTGAATTGATTGATTGTGGAGGCACCCATCCAACTACTATGTGGGTAGAGGGTTGGATAATGGCTTCCATTACACCCATCACTCTCTCGATATGCCTAACCATTGATGTTTGTGTGACCACACTTCCATCACTAACCTAATGCTCTATATTCTATAATAGGTTCCAATAATAGATAATAACGTGAGAGGGTACCCTTCCATCCCATATTTTTAGTTCATGGGGATAGAATAATTAGGATAAAAGATAGGGTGCATATCCCTCAAATCGAGGATTCCTTCTAGGCAGTGCATGTATGCACTACATTACTAATGCACCGAGAGCCATTCCCCGAATATATGTCATGCCTCCTTCCACTCCTTCAACTCAAAATATTTGTCATGAAGGCCCATAGAAGGTCAAAAGTTCCATAGAGTAAGATGTTTACATGGCACAAATCCCAAATAACCATTGAAGGCCCAAAAATGTTCTTTATCTAGAACAACCCATGAAACCATCTCTTAAGGTCCAAAAGTTCCCTCTAATCCCTGTTTCTGGACTTCCACCCTAAGATCATTGCCTCTGCCCAAAGGTATCTCATAGAGAGTGTTTGAAAACCCTCGATGATGAAGAAGATTATACCATGTAAAAATGAGAACCTCTAGTCACCTAAACTTGATTACCCAGAAAGTGAATGTAAACCACCTAAATCGATCCATCACACAACATAGGCCATATGTCTACCCAAAAACCATACCTTATAACGACCTTGATCTAATTATGCACTAGTGTACACTTATATTTTCTAGTCCACCCAATGAATCCCCATCATTACCAAAAATCATCTCTATCCATTTTCTCTGATGGCCTTGCATGATGTCGACCACCAGTGCCTCGATTCGATGATGCTCCACCAATCACCTATCCTCGCAATAACCCTACCAGCTGAAATCCAAGCCTGTGTCGATACCACAACATCATCGCCACCAACCTTGTCATTGATCTTCACAGAGGATAACCAATGCTAACCAATGTTCCCTGAGAGAACAAGATCTGCTCTCAAATCTAGCATAACCACTTGGGATGAATACATCCTATATGACTAAAGAATGCACACTCTTCTCTATGCAGTGAATACCTAACATCACTACCATATCAAACCACATAGGCCAACATCGCATCCAAATATTATTGTAGAACCCTAGTTGGGGTGTTCGTGGAAGAATATATCCTCCAGTTACCTCTAACTAATTATCAAATTTTAATTAATAATTATATATTTATATATTTATATATAAACACACACACACTCTAAAACCATGTCCTAACCATACTCAATTCTTTTATTCTAATAGAAATTAAAAGTAAAATTTCTGATTTAAATGAGCATACCATTTGATCAAGGTGTCCCTTTGTGTGCATCAACCTATCAACATTGTAACACCCTGATATTTTATGAATTATTTTTTTTCCAATTAATTTAATTTTTTGATATTTTCAATTTCATGAAACACTGAAAGTAGTTTTTAAATATATTTAATCACTAAGTTAAACATTCATTTCACATGGAACATCAACATGGTTTTTGTTAAACATAACACCAACTTGTAATACACTACACCAAACAACGACTTGGCATACATTATATAGAAAATAGAGTTTCTGTGAAACATCATTTTATTATTATAATTATTTAAACGAGATAATAATAAACTAGCCATTAAACTTAGTAATATGAATAGTAATAACTATTTTTAAAATAATTTTTTACAATAGTTATATATATATAACATACTGATAATGAAGGATATATATTTTGGAAATGATTTTTATGTTTAAAGATATAATTTCCTGAAATGAACTTTTTTTAATGTCCTTCTGTGAAAAATAATAAAATTAATTTTAGACACATTTAGAAATTTAATTTGATAAAATAATCATCATTTATTTATTTATAATGTAGAAATTATCTTAGGGATAATTTTTGAGATTTTTCTAAGAAGCTTCATTTTTAGATTAACAGTGGAAATACCAGATTTTAATTCAAAAATGTATTTCCATATAATTTTTCTATAAAGTTAAATTATAATTTAATTAATTTGAAAAGTTTAATTAGATCATATTTTTATCAATTAATCCAATTTAGGTCATTGGAACCAATTTTAATTTGAAATTTTGTATAACAACTTACTAGACTTTTTGACCTGTTTACATTAAAAAGCTATAGCGTTTTCCTTTCAGAAAGATTGATTTTAAATTAATTTTTACCAATTATTTGATTTGAATTTGGAAAAATTGATTGAATATTTTTAATCATAATAACTTATTGTTTCTAATATTGTAACCTTGTTTTTAACCAAAAATTTTAGTGAAAGTGATTAAAATTAATTATAATGGTTAAGAAAAAAATTTCTTTAAATAAAGTACTAAACTATAACTTTATGAAGAAAAATGACCTATAAAAATTTCCAACACCTATTTATTGAAATTATTTGTCCATTAAAATTTAATTATTTAGTTTTTTTGGTTTGTTATTACTTTTTTAGCTAAAAACTTGGGTACACATAACCGGCTTTTTTTAAAATGCCAAGTGTGTCCTTTCCCTTCCTTAAAAAAGTCCACCACCTCTCCCTCTTATTAACACCTATAAAACCAAAAAGGTTAAGAAAACATCTACCCAATAAAATTAAAAACATATATTCCTTCCTCATTAAAGCCTCCATTTTTTCATAAATAAATCCAAGGATGCCTTTTGGCACAAACAAAAATAAGTTTCCAAATTAAGTGGTAATGCCTTCTCTCAAGCTTCTTTATTTTATTTCTTTTATCCATCACCTCCACTCTCTTTATTCAATGATTTTATAACAAAACCAGTATCATAAATATACTTGTATTTTTTTATGATAAGTTTTTTTCTACACTTACACATATCTCAATCTAATGGGTAACAAACATACCGTTTACGTGTACGACGGACTACCGCCGTAAAAAATGATGGTTGTTCATTTTTTCCTTTACCGCCTCTCCTGGTGGAAATCATGACAGAAAATATATTTATATATATTTTATATATTATATTTATTATGTATTTAATCTTATGTAAACCTTTAAAAACAAAAATCCTTCTAATTTCAAGTTTTTGTAAATACGATAATTTCGTTTGGAGAAGTGTGGACTACCGCCCCTCAAAGTGATGTGATTCATTCACGCACAACATGGAATGTATTAAGGATAATTTTAGGGAAATTATATTATATATATGAAATAATAATACTATGGAAAATAATAATATATATATATATGTATTTTTTATTTCTTTCTTTTAATACGAAAAAAACGGAAACAATGTTCATGCATATGTATGGCTTACTGTCTCCATAAATGATATATTCCATTTCATAATTAAATATTCCATAGATTATTATAATAAACATATAATGAATAAAAATGATATTTATATAATGGTTTACATTCTGAAAATCATGATATAAGTGTAATAACAAAAGATATACCAAATTAAGACACAAGAAAAGAGTAAAGTGAATATTAGCCAAAGTGAATACTTAACATATTATTGTTAACAAGTAGTTAATATAATTTAATAATAAAAAAATATAAGATATTAATCTTCCTTAAGGGTTTAAGGTTAACCAATTATGGAATTTTTAAGATAAAATTCATATGAAGCCAGTAAGATTAAAGTGTTATCTCTCTATATGAGGATTTTTTCATATGGGACAACATGTTCAAACTAACTTATGTTGCTGATAATTGATGAAAAATGGGATGAAATATCATGGATATCATGATATTTTAGTACTTCATGAAAGAAAAATTCACCTTCCTTTTCTTAGAAATATTTGAAGTGTATCAATGAACAATAAAGGGTGATGGGTTCTTGAAATCATGTAAGTATATCTATTCATGAAAATTATTCAAATTCAAGAAACAAGATCTTCATTACAGAAATTTGTCCCTAGTACCTTAATTTCTGATGAATCAAATGGTCCCTTAGATACTCACAAATTTATGGCTTTGTGATTATTAACTTTATCATAACCATATTCTCTATCACTCTCCCACAAACCATGATAGTTATATTTTTACTCAATATCTATGTTTTCACTTCCCACAAATGTTCTCCTATGTGAAAACCTATTTATATGTTACTTTGGTTAACCGTTAGGGTTTAAACTTTCCCTTTTGAAAAGGAAATTTTAGTATTTATTTTTACAATGCGAGTTTCTATGAATGAAAATTTCTAGTATTAAACCTGTCATAACCCAGAAACTTGAGGGTGAAATTCATTTTAAGGGGGGTAAAATGTAGCACCCTGAGATTTTGTGAAATATATTTTTTGAATTAATTTAATCTTTTAAAATTTTTCATTTTACGTAACACTGAAAATAGTTTTTTTATATATTAAATCACTATGTCAAAAATTACTTTCATGAAGATCATTAACTTTGAATATTTTATATAAAAAACTGATTGGAATATGTTACACCGAACACTGACTTAATATACATAACATGCAACACTGAGTTTCTACCAAACATAATTTTATTATTATAATTATTTAAATGAGATAATTATAACCTAACCATTAAACTTATTAATATGAAAATTAACAAATATTTCTAAAATATTATTTATAATGATTTTTTATAGATAAAAAATATTGACAACGTAGGATATAATGTCTTCTAAAGTCCTTATATGTTTAAAGATATTATTTCTTCAAATGAACTACTTTTAATGACCTTCTATGAAAAATAATAAATTTAATATTAAAAATTTTAGAAATTTAGTATGATAAAATATTAAAAAAATTTAAATTTAAAATTTATAAATTATCTTAGTGATTTGTTTCGGGATTTTTTTGAGAAACTTCACTTTTGGATGAATAGTGAAAATACTGGATTTTAATTGAAAAATAAATTTTATTATAATTTAATTATAAGGATAAATTATATTCTAATTTTGTATCAAATTTTAATTAGATAATATTTTTTCAATTAATTCAATTTAGGTCATTGGAATCAATTCTACTTGGAAATTGGGTATATAAACATAGAAAAATTTTGGACATTTTTACTCTAAAAACCGAAGTGTCATCCCTTCAGCGAGATTTATTTAAAATTAATTTATACCACTTATGAAATTAGAATTTGTAAAAATGGATTCTATATTTGGAATCTTAATAATATATAATTTCTAATAATTTCAACTTAGTTTTTTACCAAAATTATTAGTGAAAGTTTCTAAATTAATTAGGATGGTTAAAAGAAAAATTAGGTTAGTAAAGTACAAAACCTTATTTTTTAGACCCAAAAGACCTATAAACTTTACCAAACCCCATTGGATGGAATTTATTCACTAATTAACTTTCATTTATTGAGTTTTTTTTGTTTTTTTTGACTTTAATTAGGTAAAAATGTGGGTACATCTAACTTGTTTTCAAAAAGGTCATGTGTTTCATTTCCATTCCCTATAAAATGCCACCACATATCCCTCTTCTTTACACATCTAAAAGCAATTATGTTCAGAAAATATATACCCAATACACTTCTCAACATTCCTCCCTTCCTCCTTAAATCACCCCTTTGGTAAAAAAGTAATCAAAGGAATGCTTTTGTTACAAACCAAAAGGAGTTACCTAATTAAGAGGTAACACCTTATCTCATGCTCCTTGTTTGAATTTTCTTTTCTCCACCCCTCCAATCTATTTACTCCATACATGTATAAAATAACCTGTATAATAAGTATACTGTAATTTTTTTATTCTATTTTTTGTACCTAAACTTACCTGCACCCCCTACTATTAGGTAACGAACATACTGTTTACGTGTATGATGAACTACAACCTCACAAAAAGGATGATTGTTCATTTTTCCTTTACTCCCTATCATGGTAGACATTATGATTAAAAATATATTTATATATGTTATATATTATAATTATTATATATTTAATATTCTTTAATAATTTTAAAAAAATATCTTTATACTTTCAATATGGGGTAAATAAATAATTTTGTTTTAGGAAGTGTGGACTACTGTCCCCTCAAAGCGATGTGATTCCTTTACACACTTAAAGGAATGTATTAAGAATGAGTGCAGTGAAATTATATGATATATATCAAATAATAATTCTAGAATAATTTATATTATATATATATACATATATTTCATTTTAATTCTTTATTTTAATACGATAATAAAAACAAAAACAACGTTCAAGCATACATACGACTTACCGTCTCGAGGAACGATGTATTCCATTTCATACTTATACAATATATAGATTATTTTAATACACATATAATGAATATGATTTATATTTATATCATGTCTTTAGTTCTTGAAATCATGATATAAGTATAAGTACCAAAGAAATTACAAATTAAGACACGTGAAAATAATGAAGTGAATATTACCCGTAGCGAAACCATAACATATGATTGTAAACTAGTGGGTAATATATGATAATAATAAAACCAGATATGGTTATATATATATTAATATGAATCTTAAAACATTTATAATAAATTAATATTTATTATATAGGTGGTTTGTATGAGTAAAAAGAGAGTCAAGACACAAGGTAAGAGAATTTCATGTCACTTTTTATTTCCATGAGATTTATTCTTTATTCACCATCCATAAATTTTTTATAGTGTATATAATAACCATGAATGCATTATAATATTAGTATTATTAAATTTATGGGTAATTACATACCCATTCTATTATCTTCCATTCATGGGGTTTATTTTTTAAAAATTACTAAATTAGTATGATAGTTTTGTCTTAGTTTACCTTTTTTAAGACACAAGCCATGTTATACACCTATATTTTCATATAAGGTGTAAATACTGAATTTTAAATTTTATATAATAAATATAATTAATTTCATGACATTTTAAGCTTCATGTAATTTCACTTTCTTACATGGGGAGTGTGATTAAAAGTTATGAAGTGGTAAGAGTTTATTGAAACAATCTCATCACTTTTAGAAATTATTTATTTTTATGATCATTTGGTGAAATACTATGATCCATAACTAAATAGAACTCGTTAATATTCATATAATATGATTATTAATGATATATTCTTGTATTGGTACCATTTATTATCTCTTGGGTGTATAAGATAGTTAAGAAAGTGTTTTTAAGAAATCCAGACAATACCCTATCTTCAGTCGGAAATATGTGTTCCTTCAAAACCATATTTTATAAAAATATGTTTTTTTTAAAATATTCTAATATTTTCCTATGATATTTAAAAAAAATTATTACCCATGATTTAGATTTCAAAAAAAAATTCTTAAGAAGGAACCTTCTTGTCATTTTCCATTCAAGGCCCCTTCCAAACCATTTTATGTTTCAAAAGGAATGTTTGGTGTTTATAGATTTTACCCACCATCAAGATTCACATTCCCTTGAAGCTTGATTTTCAATATTAAAATGTTATTATTTTTTTAAAAAAAATTTCCCTAATAGTTTAGAAATTCATTTTTTTGTTGAATGTTTCTTTCAATGAAAATTATTTTAAAAAATGTTCTGTGGTTATCAATGGGTCCTTTAAAAGTTTTCAAAGATATTTTAGAAGAGAATATTTTCATAAAATTTTTTCTCTTTAAAAATTATTTTAAATGTTTTTAAGCTTAATTTTATATGTTTTTACAGAAAATGGTTTCAAAACATTTTCAAGATCCTTTTACATATTTTCATGGAAAATAGTTTTCCAAATGTTTTTAAGATAATTTTATAAGTTTTCAAGGAAACTGGTTTTCAAAATGTTTCAAGATTATTTTATATGTTTTCAATAGAAATGGTTCAAAAAAGCTTTTATGTTTTAAATATATTTTTTCAAAGAATTTATGATATTTTCCACAATAATTGTTTTCTAAATATCCTTATAAGATATTTTCCATCCAAGATGACATCCATTGATGTCACTCAAACCCTTATAGAAAATTATCCAAGGGTTACATTCTTATTAATTCATTAATGGTTTATGTTTATATGGAATGATGATTATAAAACCCGTTTCACATTCAAAAGTTATATTCTTTTGAAACATGATTCTTTTAATGAGTTATTCTTATCTTGAAAAGATTATGAAACATATATATTTTCCACAGGTAAATACATGATTACATGTTTATGAAACTCATTTAATTTTGTCTATTGTGATATGATTGTTTATGAATTTGTGGGAAATCTATATATGATTTCACTATGATATGGGTGGGACCTATATCTACCTCTGATACATTGGGTAAAGATTTATATCTCATGAGATAGACAAAGATGGTCTTTGGAATGAACCTTGACTACTAAGATTGTCATGAGAGTGAACCATCACTACCATGATGGTTTGTGGATTGAACCCGTACTACCATGTTGGTCTAGGAAGTGATTCCATGGATAATATAGAAAATAAAATTTTAATCTTATGTGTCTTCCACAATTCCATGTTTTACTCCTATATTATGCTTTCATGGATTATATTCTTTATTTCCTTATGATTCATTTCTTATGAACCTCCATGATTTATGCCATGTTTCTTTCATATGATATTTGTTATGAAGGGTATGATCTTCTATTTTCTTGATCATGTACTCATACCCTTATTATCATGATTATACTTACAGATCACCTTTTATCATTCGTACTAAGAATCTGAGCTATCCTCTTTTTAGGATTCCTTTCCCATGTTAGAAAGATATGTATTATGTTTAATGTGTCTAGGAAGGGTTATAGTTATGATTAACCAAGTGGGAGATAATGTATCTCACTTATGTATCAATGTTTATGTTTCCATGTTTTCTAAGGCCCTAAACTAGTACGGTCTTTGGGCGTCTGTTTGTATAATGATTTATGTTTTCCGAAAAAGTTAAGTAATGTTGATGTATGAAAGAGAGGGTCAATATAGTTGTTATCATAGAAAATGTTTTCTTAACCTTTGAAAGTTAGAATGTGAAAACATTAGTGATATCCCTAGTTATATTTCTAAGGATATGTCTTGGTATGTCTCAAAGGATAAGTATAAGAATGAGTTAACGTTTAGGAAAATGTCCTATAATTTTAGTAAAGGATAGAGTGAGTGGTTTCTTAGAAATTTACTCCTTTATAGATACTAAAAGTGGATGTTTCTCTAGAATATATGTACCTAGGGTTAAAAAATAGGAAAAGATGTTTTAGGCCTGACTAAGGGTATTCTATTATATGAAAACAGGCCTTGCTGCACACCTAGTTTGACACTCCCAGGGGATATGATTTGGGAATTCAAAAAATTATTTACAACCATGATGAAGGATTTATATAGAGGATGACTAAGAATAACCAAGGATAAATCTAAGGTGCCATAGATTAAATAAGTATAATACAATATTTAGGCACCTTATAAGTAACTTTTTTTTATTATATGGTATCTCAATATGATTAATGTTTCCCACACTATGATTTATGTTTTTCATCAATGGAGAGAACTAGAAGGAATATAGTAAACATTTAACATTTTATTTGTGGAAATTATTAACATTATAAAAATATATTTCCTATGTGTAAGTATCATAAAGAGAATTAGGAATATGGTATGGCTATTTGTTATACTTTTGAAGATAAATAGACTGAAAATGACATATAAAAGGTATGTGATGTTCTTCCAGTATTGTTTATATTAAACATAAGAAGAATGATTATATTAAGGTTGATAAAACACAATACATGATTCATTTTTCATATTCTATGAAAGAAGTATTAAGGAATATGTTGATGAAGACTGAGTAATGGTTTAAAAATAATACATAATGGATGAAGTAATTATGTTTTGTAATTCAGATTTTATGTTATATAAGTCATGAAATATATATGTATTTTTAGTTTAAGTTTTAATTAAGGGTTGAAAATAATATGATAAATGGTTATTAATACATAGAAATAGAATATCATGGAAATGTTATATTTTGATTAATTAAAGGTGTCCCTTAATCAATATATGATGTTGAGATAATAATTTTTGGATAAAGATATGTTGTATATGAATATGTAAATTGGGAAGTATGGATTACCCTAGATATGATTATATAAAAGGTGATATATGTCATCAAGTATGAATCTTACATCAATTTTTATTTAAAGAATATATCCAATATACATTGGAATAAGTAACCATGCATGTTTTCGATATGAAATTTTGGTAATTTGGGTGATTACCATGTTTTAAGAGAATATAGGATGAAGGTATTTCCATGTTTGTAATGTGAAAATGTAGATCTAATTTGTGATATGTGAGAGATTAATGTTAAGTTGATTTCATTACTTTCTTTCTAAATTTTTGGATTTTCATCCTTCATAAGTGTTATAATTCTAACCATTTATGGAAAGCTTAAGTTACACATTATATGAAGCTAGTAAGATTAAAGTGTTTTATCTCCATATAGGAATTTATTCATATTGGATAGCCTGTTAAAAAAACCTTGTGTTGATGATAACTAGGGATAAATGGGAAGCCATATCATAGATCTCGTGATATTTTAGTACTTTAGGAATGAAAAAGTCACCTTCCTTTTTAGATAAAGATATGAAGTGGATCAACGAATAATAAAGGGTGATAGTGTCCTGAAATCACGCAAGTATATCTTTTCATGAAAATTCCTCAACTTTAAGAAAAATGATATTCAATACAAAAAAAGTTTCCTAGTACCTTTGATTATGATGAATAAAATATTTCCTTATATAATAACATATTTATGACTTTGTGATTGTTAACATTCTCGTGACCGAGATCTCTATCACTCTCCAACAGAATATGGTAGTTAGATTTCTTTTCCATATCCATTTTTCTATTCCCACATTTGTTCTCCTATGTGGAAACGTATTTATATGTTACTCGGGTTAACTGTTGTGGTTCCAAATTTCCAATTTTAATGGTAGTTTTAGAATTCATTTTTACGATGTAGGATTCTATGAATGAAACTATCAAGTATTAAACCTTTGATAAACCAGATAAATTTAATGGGTGAAATTCATTTTTAGGGGGTATAATGTAACACCGTGAGATTTTTCGAAATAATTTTTTTCTAATTAATTTAATATTTAAATTTTTTCATTTCACGCAACACTAAAAAAAGGTTTTTTATATATTAAACCACTAAGTTAAACATTCTGTTGGTCTCACTTGTTTTGATAATCCCAAATAATTGTTTTGATAATCCCAAATCATTGTTTTAATAATCCCAAATAATTGTTTTGATAATCCAAAATCTAGTTTTCATTTAAGTGATAACCATGTTATCATTCTATGATAATTATGTTTCATTAATGTTTCCTATTCCTATAGAGTAATATTCGTATACTCTCAATCTCACTACTTGATTGACTAAGCTTACAGTGCTGAATTTATCTAAGTACATGGTCAACGTTACAAGGTCACCGTTACAAGGTTACTGTTACAAGGTTACAGCCACATGGTCACCATTACAAGGTCACCGTTACAAGGTCACCTTTACAAGGTCACCGTTACAAGGTCACCTTTAGAAGGTCACCCTTATAAGGTCACCATTACACGGTCACCGTTACAAGGTTACAACTACATGGTCACGATTACAAGGTCACTGTTACAAGGTCACTGGTGTAAGCATACTGTTAAAGGTTACAGTTGGAGATTTCCAATTTGCACCTACTGCTGAAGAGTACCGATATGAAGGCTACCATTACCAGTCTACAGACGCTTATTCTTCCATACTTTTTCAATTTCTCAATATTATTCTAACAATCATATTTGATAAAATAAATGCTCTAACATTAATTAATGCTGATTGTAAATGTTTCAGGAGAAAATATCGTGGACAGTATGAGGTATGAGAAACATTGAATGTGATATACTCATTCCTATTATTGGACCTAATATATAAAAGGAAAATATCCCAAAAGAGAGATTAAGAAGAACAGAAAACAAATATGCGGACATGAAGAAAGGGTTGCATGAGAAGTGTGATAGAGCTTACTCGCTAGATCAGAAAGCTGAACCGCCCAACATTAACAAAAAAGACCCACAAGCTTCACGAATATCATTCTGGGATAAACTCATTCCTGCCTTCTGTGGTGCATCAAATATTGATCAAACATAAATACTAGAAATAGAACACTAAAAACTAGAACTTGGAGTTGTGACACTTTGTTTTGGAAACAACTTCCAAATACTGACTCGAACTTAAACATTTCTCATTCCAAGGAGTCAAGAGCAGAACTGAAAACACATAGAGCCTTCTAAAATCTTTCTCATCATAACTACTCTATTATGTTTCTTTCCTTTATATCTCTGAGAAGTGTGTCAGTCTATTGAACACACTATCTCTTGTGCTCAAACTAGAGGATACTGAATATCCTCACATCAAACTTCACCTATTTTTGGTTCCCATGTATACCTATGGAAGAGACTGTGTGTGGTCTGTATTGTTTGTCTTTCCCATGAAGAACAGTGGTAGAGGGTGTGTTCCATGAATAGTTTGTGAAAACTATTGTAAATCTTGATACAGGCTGTGTATCATGTTATAATATAAACTGCTTGGAGGCAGGTGATTGCCAAGTGGAGAGGATTAGGTCTCGGCTTGAGACTCTACCTCTTGTTTACATTGTTGTGTAAATCCTCGTATACTCTATTTTGATATTAAACACCGCTTATATTTTTCAAAAATAGAAAACTGTTTTTACATTCACTTTGATAGTTAGTTTTGGTTAGTGTGTGTATTTGTTTAATTTAGTAAACCTATTTCAAAAATTGAATTGGTGTTCTACACTGATTCATCTGAGGATTAATCACCCTTTTAGAAACCTATTGACAAATTGAACATTTATATTTCTACTACCTTAATTGACCGATCTATTTTGAATTAGGGGATTTTACTCATATATTTTTTACCAGAAATTTTAATTGGAACTCAATTCACCCCAACCCCTATTGAGTATCCAATCCGACCAAAATTTGGTATTAGAGGAGTTAATTCTACTTTCAAGTGTTCAAATTATTTTCAACTTTTCTTTTAGTTGTATCGTAAAGATCTTAAAATGTTTGTCATATCTAAATTTTTAGTTTTTTAAATTCTATGTAATAATTGAAACTAGAGTTGAGGGTGCTGCTACTGATATGACCCCTTTCTTTAATTGTAATAACTATGCTCAGTGAAAATTAAAAATGAAAATGTATCTAGAGAGCATGGGATCTGAAATCTGGGACACAATTGAGGAACAACATACATTGCATGCTACTGCTAGGGACACATGGTCTCAATTGACTAAAATTACATATAATAATAATTGTAAAGCAATGAATTCTTTGTATTGTTCCCTAGGTGATGATTACTTTAATAGAATATCTTCTTGTAAAACTGCATATGAAATTTGGGATACTTTAAAAATTTCTCAAGAGGGAATAACTAATGTTAAATAAATGTGATTAAATACAAACACTATTAAATGTGATATCTTTAAAATTAAGCTTGATGAACTCATTTGTGACATGTATCACAGTTTTAATGAGATAGTGAATACTATGAGTCTTTTTAGGAAACCAGTGGACAGTAAGGACCAGATTATGAGACTACTTCGATGCCTACCTGACAGATGGAGAGTTACTTCTATTTATATTCGAGAATCTTGTGACATAGGCAAAATACCAGTGAAGGAAGTAATTGGAAAACTTATTATGTATGAAGAAGAGCTTAAGGTGAATCAAGAAGTAAATGGAGAACCAAGGAAAAAATCATTAGCATTCAAGACTTCAACCTCAAAGATCAAAGACAATGAAAAAATTCATGTTCCTGTAGACAATTCCAGTAGTGAAGAGTCAAATTCAGATAGTGATGAGAAGATGGATCATCTTGTTAGAAGGTTCAAAAAGTTCTATCGAAAGAAGAAATTCTTTAGGAAGTCAAACTAAAAATGAAAGTATAATAGTAAAGGACAATGGGAGAAAGACAAAAAATGGAATGACAATTCAAATGAAATAATCTTTTATGAGTGAAAACGAAAAGGTCATATGAAGGAAGACTGGCCCAAGGTGAAATTTAAGATGAAATATGAAGATAAGGGAAAATGATATAAAAAGGATATGAAATCCACTTGTAGTGCTTCAGAAGACAGCTCCAGTGGATTCGATGCTTCTTATAGTGAAGATAACAATCAAGCCAACTTATGTTTCATGATAGAAGCATTTGAGGTTACACCTAATTACCTTATGCCTAATGATTATTACTATGGGAGTGAAGGTGAATAAAAAAAATGATGAAAATATGACTAAGTATGAATGATTTTAATACTATGGATTTCTTGAGGATACCATTAATAAACTCAAGGATAAATATAAATCATTAAATAGAAAAAATTCTATATATTATAATTATAAATCTGATTTGGATATTGAAAAATAAAACTGTGCTCAACTATTAAAATAAAACATTGAACTAAAATTATCAAATGATCAATTAAAAAGGGATTTGGATAAATTTACTGCCGGTAGAGATACCTTGAATCAGTTTCTAGGACAACAGATTACCCCAAAATATACAACTGGACTAGGATATCAACCAGGACAGAGTAGGATCATTAAAACTAAATTTATTCCAAAATCTAGACAATTCCCTGATAGTTTATGTTCTAGACCATTTCTTGAAAAAAAATTCTCTAAAGGACCAAACAAAGTGTTTATGACTCAAAATATATCGGATGATTATAGGGAATCTGTTAGAAAAGTATGGGTTCCCAAAGTATTACTTGATAATCCCTCAGGACCCAAGAAAACATGGGTACCAATGTTACCAAATGTCTAATCTGTATTGCACGGATGTTGCCTAAAGAGCTGCTGTAAAACACTGTGGTACATGGATAGTCGATGTTCAAGACATATGACAAGATACAATTCATTTTTCAAAAGTAAGATTAAATTTTATGGTGGATAGGTCACATTCGGTGATAATGCTTAAGGGAAAATACAATCTTCTAAGTATTACTCAGTCGTGTGATTATGGTTTTAATGTTAAATTTGAAAATGATGCATTCAATGTTTTTAATTACAAAAATGATTTAATATTTACTACTCTTAGAAATGAGAATGTATATTCTATTGATTTAGATTCTTTAGTTAATAAAAATGTATCTTGTTTAAATTTGATTCATAAGGAATCCTAGTTGTGGCACAGAAGGCTAAGACACTGCAATGTGCACTCACATAGGAAACTGACTAGGAAAGGTTTAGTTAGAGACTTACCAAAATTAGAATTCCAACTTAACAAAGTGTGTAATCCTTTTCAAAAGGGAAAACAACACAAAGTTTATTTCAAAACAAAGAAATAAGTTTCTACTTCTCAACCACCAGAGTTTGTTCACATGGAATTATTTGGACCATCAAGAGTTTCGAGTTTAAATGGGAAGAACTATGTTTATGTTCATGAAGACGATTTTTCTAGGTACACTTGGGTATACTTTCTGGCTCACAAAAGTGAAGCTTGTTCTTATTTTATCGAATACTCCAAACCTGTAGAAAATCTTAGAGAATTTAAAATCAATACCTTGAGAAGTGATCATGGTCATGAGTTTAAAAATCAAGAGTTTGAATCCTATTGATCACACAATGGATATAGTCACAATTTCTCTACTCCTAGAACACATCAATAAAATGGAGTTGTGGAAAGAAGAAATTGGACCCTTCGAGAAATTGCTAGGAAAATACTCAATCAGTATGTTTTTCCAATTTATTTCTGGGTTGAAGTTGTAAATATAGCTTGTTACATTGTCAATAGAGTCTTGATTAGATCGATTCTTAAAAATACCCCTTATGAAAATTGGAATAATAGGAAGCCTAAGGTTAATTACTTTAGAGTTTTTGGTTGCAGAGTCTTTATTCTTAACACTAAGAACAATCTATACAAGTTTTCCACCAAAAGTGATGAAGGAATCTTCTTAGGCTACTCAATCTCGAGTAAATCCTATAGAGTATTCAATAATAAAACCAAATGTGTTGAAGAGTCAGTTCATGTCAAATTTGATGAGACTGATCCACATGAACCCAAAACCTCTTTAGAACACGTTGAGAAAGATATGTCAATTCTGGACCTTAATGATAATGATAGTGAATCCCCTATAAAAGTAACTAGTTTTGGGAATCTTCCAAAATCTACACCTGTTGAGTCTGAACCAATAGACAACAATGAAGAGACTGGATCAACTCTTTCTATATGTATTATAACTCTCATGAATCATCCTTTAGATGCTGTAGTAGGTGATTTAAATCGAGGGACACAAACTAGAGCTTCTTTGAGAAACCAGGTTGAATATCAAGCTTTTCTTTCACAGCTTGAACCCAAAAATATTAATGATGCTATCAATGATGAATTTTAGGTGATGTCTATGCTAGAATAATTAAGTCAATTTGAAAGAAACAATGTTTGGGAACTAGTTGAATGACCTAAGGACACTTAGACAATAGGCACTAAGTGTATTTTTAGGAACTAAGTTGATGAGTCTGGAAATATAGTTAGAAACAAAGCAAGGTTAGTTACACAAGGTTATAGTCAAGAAGAAGGGATAGACTATGAGGAGACCTTTGCACCTATAGCTAGACTAGAAGCTGTTAGGATACTACTTGCTTATGTAGCTCATCTGAATTTAAAACTTTATCAAATGGATGTCAAAAGTGAATTTCTAAATGGATATATAATTGAGGGTGTGTTTGTTTAGATACCCCCTAGTTTTACAAATTCCCATTTTCCAAATCATGTTTTTAAACATTCAAAAGCTTTATACGGTTTAAAGCATTCTCCAAGAGTTTGGTATGATAGACTTAGTTCGTTTCTTATTTCAAAAGGTTTTACTATAGGAATAAAATATCCTACTATCTTTATTAAAAGGATTTCCAAAGATGTTTTAATAGTATAAATATATGTAGATGATATTATTTTTGGATCTTCTAAAAAGTATTTATGAAATGAGTTTTCAAATATAATGCAAATGAGTTTGGAATGAGTTTAATGGGAGAACTTAAATTTTTCCTTGGATTTCATATTTTTCAAAATAAAGATGGTATTGTTTTAAATCAAAGAAAATATATTAAAGATATTTTAAAACGTTTTTGTTTGGATGGTAGTAAAGGTAATGATACACCTATAAGTACCACTTGTATGTTGGATGCAGATGAAACTGGAGAACCAGTGGATCAAACCAACTACAGAGGTATGATAGGGAGTCTGCTCTACCTTACTACTAGAAGACCTGACATTATGTTCAGGGTATGCATGTGTGCTCGCTTTCAATCTAATCCGAAAGAATCTCATTTAAAGGCTGTTAAAAGGATTTTCATATATCTCAAATATACTCCCAGCATAGGACTATTTTATCAAAAAAGACAAACATTTCATTTAATAATTTATTTAGATGTTGACATTCCTGGTTGCATGTTAGACAGAAAGAGAACCTCTAGAACATGTCACCTTTTAGGCAAGTCACTAGTATCATGGTGTAGTATGAAATACAATTATGTTGCATTATATACTGGAGAGGATGAATATATAGATACTGGTAGTTTTTGTGCTCAAATTCTGCGGATGAAACACACTTTTCTATACTATGGATATCAATTCAAACATGTCTCCATAAACTATGACAAAAGAAGTGCTATTAGCATTTCTAAAAATCCAGTATATCATGCTAGGACAAAGCATATTGATGTAAGACATCACTTCTTGAGAGATCATTATCAAAGAGGTGATATCACTCTTGAATTCATTGGAACTGAACTTCAATTGACTGATATATTCACAAAGCCTTTAAATTCGGAGAGGTTAAACTACATAAAACATGAATTATGGATGATTAATTTCAACTGTTAGCACCTCACTATTAGAACCTCGCTGTTAGCCCCTCATGGTTAGCACCTCACTATTAGCACCTCCCTATTAGCACCTCACTATTAGCACCTCACTGTTAGAACCTCACTATTAGCACCTCATCATTAGCATCTCACCATTAGAGCTTATCGATACTTCCTTACCGATAGACATTCGAAGTCTGTGACTTTGTGTTTTGTGTGCTCTCAACTAGATTCTGAAACGTTTTCTTCTATTACTTATTTATTTTATCCTTTTTTACTTTTTCGATCCCTAAATGATAAAAATAAAACACAAACTACATTTCAATCCACATAAAACCCTCTCCCGAACCTCTTGCTCTCAAATCTCAGAACCTAAACCTCTATTGAAACCTCGAACTGCTCCAAATTGATGGCAGGAGTCAAAAGGGCGTTGGTTGTTGATGAAGGAGAGGCACCTGATCCTAAGAGATCTAGAGCCGATTCGAGTAGTGGCAGTCAGATAATGGTAAATATGCTGAACCCGCATTTATCAAAGAGGGAAATAGTAGTTGAGAAAGAGTTATGTTCAGAGTGGCTACTGTCAAGCCGATCATTAGTACTTAAGGAACTAGAATCTCATGGTTGGGTGGCATGTTTTGTAAACAACAATAGACCGTAATACCCGAAGTTGGTGAAGAAATTCTATGAGTATCTAAAGTTCGAACAGTCTGAGAATGAGTACTGGATTACTTCCAGAGTAAATGGAGTAAATGTAAGTTTCTCCTATACTGAGTGGGAATATTTTTTAAGGATTCCTCATAAAATAATTTATGACTATTACTCAAAAGTTGTGCCTCCCACTAGTTAGCTCCTTTGCTATGAAGAAGCTTTAGCTTAATTGAGAGGGAATGGAATTCCTAGGAAATTCATTGCTGTTGAAATGGCAGGAGAAGATAAACTACTTCTCAAATTTATTTAGCATGTGATAAGTCCAAAAGAAGGGGACTTCACTATTTTTAAGTATCAGGACATATTCATACTGTATTTTCTGAATCATGGACATAAGATCAACCTATGTAGGTTGTTGAAGGCTCAGTTGGAAGATATGACCATGCCTAGTTCAAAATCCAATGCCCTATTCCATGCCAAGATAATATCTCTTATATTGAAGGTGAAAGGAGTTGGTGGAGATAAGGCAGAAACTGTTGTTATGAAAGAAAACCATTGCATCACCAAAGTGATTTTAAAGCTAATGAAGATTAACTGGAATCCATAGCTAAGGATATGGGTGAATTATGAGGCTAAGGTGTATGAAGAGTTTAATCCTGTGACTCATCATACTAGGACTAAGAATAAGAGAGACCCAGGTCTTAAGCCTGATAAAGTAGAGCCTGATTATTAAGATGTAGAAGAAGAGGAAGTTTCTGTTGTGCAAGAAAGTGAGGAATCTCATATAGATGACTGGAGTGACCCTGACCTTCCCTCCAATCCTCATGTGACTACTGTATCCTTTGGTGAGCCTAGCCCACCAAATAGACTACCTAAAAGGGAGACTATCCTAAGGGACAGTGACAAGGAAACCAATGAAGAAGATGGGTCTAAAATTGTCTTAAGAGAAGTTAGAGATACCTCAAATAAGGATAAAGACTCTGAATCAAGTCATACTGACCTTGAGATAGCTGCTGCTGAAAATGTAGCGGAATTTCTAAGACTTAGTCCTCTAATGGGACATACAGAATGGGTAGAAAGTGGAGAAGAAGAAGCTGCCGATTTAGTTGAGGCTTAACCGGTTTTGGAAGTGGATGAAGATTTTGAGAAGGAAGTTGAAGTGAACCTTCTTGATGATGTATTTGATCAAGAAGGTATGGAGGAAATGAATATTTCTGATCAGGAGATTTCTCCCATTGAGGGGGAGGAACCTTCTGTTATAGGTTCAGTTTCTATTGTACATGAGAGTGATGGCTGGTCTGGGGAACCCAGATTTCTGGTGTTGGGAGTAGAATAAGATAAATCAGAAGATGAAAAGCCCAACAGAAGACCCTCAATGCCAAACCTCACTTTTTTCCCACCCGGAACCTCTTTCCCTCAAGACTATGTCAGAAAGGGTGATCTTGAATCCCTAAAATCCAACCTGCAAAAAGTGTCTAGGGATAGGTCCTGAGAGGTGGAAAAGGTTTTTGCTCTAGCTCATGAGCATTAAGCATTTGAGTTAGCCAAAATGCACTCCAGTATTCAATCTACTATTCTCTAAGAAGTAAGGCAATTATAGATTCAAATTAGTGAGTTGGTAGAGTCTATGGTTTCAATGAGATAGTATATTGCCAAATTAGATGATATATGGCCTCAAGGGATCAGGTGGACAGAGACCTTTCATTTTTCAAAAGTGTAGTTCAACAGAAGATCACAGTGTTTGAGGATTTTAAGAAATCTATGGAAACACATGTGAAAGGGAAAGATGATGATGTCATAAGGCTGATCAGTGGATTGACCAAATCTTTCAAGGAGACAGAGGCTTTCTCTCTTGCACCTCCAGGTGCATCAGCTTCCACCTCATCTTCTCCTCCTGTTGACATTGAGGCTTTCAAATCTATTGTTAGAGAATAAGTGGAAAAGATCTCTGGTTCTAGTACTTCAAACTCTCAAGTCATTTCCATTACCAGAGAAATTCATACCCTTGTGGTAAATTATTTGAGGGAAGCTGCTCAGGATCAAAAGGCCATCAAAGATAAAATTGACTTCTACTACAAATGGGTTTACACCAAGAATCTGATAGATAACCACTTAAAATTGATATTGGAAAACTTAAGGATACCACCTGTCACTCAGGCCTTTAAGGATCAGGTTAACAGACTCAAGGAATTCACTCCTGCGTTGGAAAAATTCATAGAGAATAATGATGATTTTATTTAAGCTATGGAAAGAGGGAGAAATATCATTATGGACTTCATGAATCTTCTGTTACCTTTCCTTAATATCGACTGCACTCCAATTAGAGTTCCTCCTACTCTGCCTACTTCTTCAGCTACTTCAGGCTCCACTAGTGATGCTCTTTTGATGACTCCTGCACAGGCCATCAGATGTCTGACCCCAATGATTACTCAGAGATCTTATCATTATAGGACCGGTGATGCCTCAGTGGATACTCCTCTTACCTTACTCACTACCATCCCTCGGCCTATCCCTCCTCCTTCAGAACATGCTTCCTCAGTTTCCATAGACAAAGCACATATGGGCATGTCTGATGTGGATTGAGTGTGGACTGTCTTAGTTGATAGGGATTTGTGTATCTCTTTTTGTATAATGTACTCCTATTTTATTAATACAAACCCTCTTCTTTATTTTGTTTCTTATGTAGTACTTTTTTAAATCACAAATGGGGGGAAAATATCAATGGGGAGAATTAATTCACAGGGCAAAAAATATTAAAAACATAAATCTATAGATTCAATGAATTTAGCAGATGTGTTTAATCTTGATTCAAAACTCTTAAATCTAAAGCTACAATGACCTAATTTTTTATTATCAAAAAGTGAGATATTGTTGGACTCACATGTTTTGATAATCCCAAATAATTATTTTGATATTCCCAAATCATTGTTTTGATAATACCAAATCACTATTTTGATAATCCCAAATCTTGTTTTCATTTAAGTGAGAACAATGTTATCATTCTATGCTAATTATGTTTCATTAATGTTTCCTATTATTATAGATTAATATTAATATACTCTCAATCTCACTTCTTGGTGGATTAAGCTTACAGTGCATAATTTATCTAAGTATATAGTCACTGTTACAAGGTCACCATTACAAGGTTACAGTTACATGGTCACCATTACAAGGTCACTGTTACAAGGTCACCATTATAAGGTCACACTTACAAGGTCACCATTACAAGGTCACCATTACAAGGTCACCATTACAAGGTCAACGTTACATGGTCATTGTTACAAGGTTACAACTACACGGTCACCATTAAAAGGTCACCATTATAAGGTCACCGCTAAAAGGTCACCGTTACATGGTCACCGGTGTAAGCATACTGTTAAAGGTTAGAGTTGGAGATTGCCGATGTGCACCTACTGTTGTATCTTACTAATACGAAGGCTACTGTTACCAGTCTACCGACACTTTTTCTTCCATACTTTTTCAATTTCTCAATATTATTCCAACGGTAATGTTTGATAAAATAAATAATCTAACATTAATTAATGATGATTGTAAATGTTTCAGGAGACAATACCGTGGACATTACGAGGTACGAGAAAGATTGCACGTGATCTACTAATTCCTATTGCTAGACCACAAATATAAAAGGAAAAGACCCTGAAAGAGAGAAGAAGAAGAAAAAAAACATATACGTGGACACAAAGAAATTGTTTCATGATAATTGTGATAGAGCTTACTCTACAGATCAAAAAGTCAAACCATCCAACATTAACAAAAAAAGACCCACAAGATTCACGAAGATAATTCTTGGATAAAATCATTCCTACCTTTATGGTGCATTAACTATTGATAAAACATCCGAACCAGAAGCAGAACACTAAAATCTAGAACCTGGAGTTGTGATACTCTATTTTGGAAACAAATTTCAGATATTGACATGAAATTCAACATTTCTCATTCCAAGGAGACAAGAGCTGAACTGCAAACACATAAAGCCTTATAAACTCTTTATCATCATAACTACTCTATTGTGTTTCTTTCTTTTATATCTGTGAGAAGTGTGTCAGTCTATTGAAAACACTATCTCATGTTCTTGAATTAGAGGATACTGAATATCCTCACATAAAAATTCACCTATTTTTATTTCCCATGTATAACTGTGGAAGAGACCATGGGTGGTATATATTGTTTGTATTTACCACGATGAACAGTGGTAGAGGGTGTGTTCCCTGGACAGTTTGTGAAAACTGTTGTAAAGCCCGATACAGGCTGTGTATCAAGTTTTAATATAAACTTATTAGTGGCATCTGATCACAAAGTGGAGAGGATTAGGTCTCAGCTTCAGACGGAACCTCTTGTTTATATTTTTTTCCAAATCCTCATATAATTTGTTTTGATTTTAACCACTGCTTATATTTTGCAAAAACAGAAAACTATTTTTATATTCACTTTGATAGTTTGTTTTGGTTAGTGTGTGTATTTGTTTAATTTAGTAAACTTGTTTTAAAAGTTTAATTGGTGTTATACACTGATTCATCTGAGGATTAATCACCCTTTGAGAAACCTTTTGACAAATTGAACATTTATATTTCTACTACCTTAATTTACTGGGCTGTTATGAATTGGGGATTTTAATCATATAGTTTTTAATAGAAATTTTAATTAGAACTCAATTCACCCCCCCTCTTGAGTATCCACTTAGAAAAACATATTCCTTCCACACAGAACATAGAATTTGGGTAAATTACATGCAATAATGACCTGGAGTATGTTACACCGAACACTGGCTTGCTATATGCTACACGCAACACATAGATTCTATGGAATATCATTTTATTATTATATTTATTTAACTAAGGTAAATATATAATGGTCATTAAACTTGTTAATATGAATAATAATAACTATTTTTGAAGTATTTTTTATAATGGTTTTACATAAATAAATCATATTGATAATGAAGGATATAATTTTTGTAAATGTACTTATATGTTTAAAGATATTATTTTCTCAAATGAATTGGTTTTAATTTCCTACTATAAATAGTAAAAAAATTAATTTTAGAAACATTTAGTAATTTAATTTGATAAAATAATCATAATTTTTGAATTTAGAATTTATAAAGTATCCTTTGGCAATTTTTTTTGGGATTTTTCTAAGAAACTTCATTTTTGGATAAATAGTGAAAAATATCAGATTTTAATTCAAAAATTCCTTTTTATACTTTTTTTATACAGTTAAATTTTATATTAATTTGGTTTAAAAGTTTAATTAGATATTTATTATATAAATAATTCTAATTCAGGTCCTTGGAATCATTTTAACTTTGAAATTATGTATAAAAACATAGTAAACTTTTGGGCGTTTTTACTTTAAAAACCCATAGTGTCATCCAATCAGTGAGATTAGTTTTAAATTAATTTCCAACACTACTATGATTATAATTTAGAAAAATGGATTATATATTATTAATAATCATCATTTATATTTTTTAATAATGTCATCATAGTTTTTGAAAATAAAATATTAGTGAAAGTAATTAAAATTAATTATAATGGTTAAGAGAAAAATTAACTTAACAAAGTTTTAAACCTTATGTTTAAGACCCAAAAAGACCACAATTTTTTAAAAAAACCATTTTATGGCCCTAATCTGGGCATTAAAATTAAAATAATCTGTTTTTTTGGTTTGGTATTAATTTTTTTATATAAAAACTTGGGTACACATAACTGGTTTAAAAAAATGCTAAGTGTGTCCTTTCCCTTCACTGTAATTGTCCACCATCTCTCCCTGTTATTTACACATCTCAAACCACATAGGTTATGACAAGATCTTCCAAATAAAATTCCAAACATACCTCCCTTACTCGTTTAATCATACCTTTATTCATACATAAATCCAAGGAATCCCTTTGGATGAAACTAAAAAGAGTTACCTGATTAAGAGGTAACCCCATCTCTCAAAATCCTTTTTTTTAATTTTTTTATCCACCACATACACTATTATTATTCTATGATATTATAAAAAAACCAGTATAATAAATTTACTAGTATGTTTTTATGCTAATTTTTTACCTAAACTTAAAAACACCTCCATCTAATGGGTAATGAACATTCTGTTTGCGCGTACGGCAAACTATCGCCTTGCAAAATGATGATTGTTGTTTTTTCCATTACCGCCTATCATGGTGGGAATTATGATGGAAAATATTTTTATATATGTTATATATTATTCTTATTATGTATTTTATCTTCTTAAAAACTTTTAAAACAAATATTTTTGTACTTTACACTTTGTGTAAATTCGATAATTCATTTGAGGAAGTGGGGACTACCACCCCCTCAAAGTGATGTGATTCTTTCACACTCTACATAAAATGTATTAAGGATGTGTTTAGTGAAAGTATATGATATATATTTAATAATAATTATACTGGATGTATATTATATATATACATATATTTCATTTTCTTTCTTTCTTTTAATATTACAAAAAAACAGAAACAACGTTCACGCGTACCTATGACTTACCGTCTCCATGAATAGTGTATTGTATTTCATACATCTATATTCTATAGATTATTATAATAAAAATATAATTAAAATAAATGATATTTATATCATGGTATAAATATAGTAAATCATGATATAAGTATAAGGACCAGTGACATAACAAGTTAAGACACATGCGAAGAATAAAGCAAATATTACCTGAAGTGAAACCTTGACATATTATTGTTAACAAGCAGATAATATAAACTCATAATCAAACCAAAAATGGTATTATATATGAGAATATGGTTCTATAAAATATTTATAATAAATTTATATTTATTAAATTAATGGTTTTTATCAGTACAAAGAGAGTCATGACAAAGTTAAGGGTATTTCATCTCACATTTTATTTTCGTGACATATTTGATTTATTTACCACCCATTCAATTAGAATGGTGTATATAATTCCCATGACTGTATTATATTATTATTATTATAAAATTTATGTTTAATTACATATCCATTCTTTTATATTCCTTTCATGGGGTTTTTATTTCAAAAGATTCCAAATCGTTAAGATAGTTTTGTCTTAGTTTACATTTTTTGAGACATGCCATATTATGCACCAATATTTTCATATGAGCTGTAAATACTACCTTTTACATGTAATATCATGAATATAATTACTTTAATTATATTTTAAGCTTTATTTAATTTCAATTTATTACTTGTAGAGTTTGATTTAATGTTACCAAGTGGTAAGAGTTTATTCAAAAAATCTCATCACTTTTCGAGATTATTTATGTTTATGATTCCTTTGATGAAATTTTTTGAGCCAAACCTCAAGAGAACTCATTAATTTTATTTTAATATGATTATTCATTATATATTCAGGTATTGGTTCCATTTTTCTACTCATTGGTACATACGATAGTTAAGAAAGTGTTTTTACGAAAGCCCAAATTTACCCTATATTCAGTCGGGAATTTTGTTTCCTTCAAACCAAGTTTTCAAAAAACAAAAATCTTCCAAAAATATTCCAATATAATAATATGATATTAAAATAAATTTATACCAATGTTTTACCTTTTAAAAATGGTTTATTAAAAAGTGATATTCTTGTCATTTTCTGATCGTGGCACTTTTTTACCCTTTTATGGAGCAAAAGAAATATTTTGCATATACATATTTTATGTCTTTTCATGACTGAAATTACCTTGAATCTTCCTATTAAATAATAAAATTTTATTTTTTTTAAAATAATTTTTTTTCATAATATTATATAAATTCATTGTTTTTTTCATAAAAATGGTTCTTAATGAAGAGGTTTTCAAATTTTTTTAATGGTTATCAATGATTAATTTAGATATTTTCAAAGATATTTTTAAAGAAAAAGGCTTTATAAATGTTTTATGTTTTAAAAGTATTTTAAACATTTTAGGACATTTTATAGGTTTTTAAGGAAAATGTTTTTGAAAACGTTTTCAAGTTCATTTTATAATTTTTCAAGGAAAATGGTTTTCCAATTTTTTCAAGCTTATTTTATATGTTTTAAATGGAAATGTTTTTCAAAAGGTTTTATATTTTAAAGATAAATTTTTAATGAATAAATGATATTTTTCTTAATAATGTTTTCTCCAAATATCCTTTCAAGTTATTTTCAATCTAAGATGACATCCGTTGATGTTACTTATACCCTGATAAGATATGATCCAAAGGTTCCATTAATATTTTATATTTAATGGTATATGTTTTGATGTAATAATGATTATGAAACCCATTTCATTTTAAGGGGTTATATTTTGTTGAAAACCACTTCTTTTCATGGGATATTCTTAAGATGTAGTGGTTATGAAACCTATCTCTTTTCCACATTTTAAAACATGATTACATGTTTTTGACACCCATTTCATTTGATGGGTTATGATATGATTGTTTATTATTTTTTGGATCATTTATGTATGATTTCATTATGAGATGGGTGTGACCTATATCTCCCTCCAATGCATTGGTTCACGATTTATATCTCATGAGACATACGATAATTGTCTTGGGAATGAACCTTTACTTTTATGATGTCCATGAGAGTGAAATATTAATTCCAATATGGTATGAGGAGTTAAATAATGATAAAAATATGTCCATGAGATTAATCCATGACTAACAATATTGTATGAGGAGTGAAAACATACTACCAAGATTGTCCTAGAAACGATGGCTTGGATACTATGGAAAGTCATATTATATGCTTATGTGTGTGAAAAAATTCCATGTTTTACTACTATGTTATGCTTTCATGGATTATGTTAGTCATTTCCTTATGATTCATTTCCTACGAACTACCATGATTTAATCCATGTTTCATGCATACAATATTTGATATTCAAGGTCTGATCTTCTTTTTTCATGATCATGTTCTCATACCCTTAAAATCATGAATATTCTTACATATCTACATTTTTACCCATATAGAGCTTTGATATCACCCCTTTTATGTTTGCTTCCCTTGTGTATGAGGATATGTATTATGTTTGATGTGTATAAGAAGTTATTTAGTCATAAATTACATAGTGGTGGACAATATAGATCACTTAAGTATCAATGTTTATGTTTCCAAGATTCCAAAGGTACAAGACTAGTACGGTATTTGGGAATCCTTTGTATAATGATTTATTTATGACAAAAAAATTTATTTAGTGTTAATGTATTAACGTGGGGGTTTCAATAAAATTGAATCTTATAAAAGGAACTATGATTATATTGGATAACAATTGGGTAATAATTAATAATAATACATTTATTAATTGTTTAAAAAAAGTTGAAAACCAGATATCAACTTTAATCAGTCATAACTTTTGATCCAAGTGTCCTTTTAGATGCTTTGACTTGTCAAATAAAAGACTACAATGATATATAAGGTATTTATTATAGGAAGAACCTCAAAACCCATTATTTAATAGTCAAAAGAGGTCTAAAAGGCCTCTGAAATTTAGTTTTATGTTAATGTACCCAAATTTTAGATCTTTTGAAGATATTTATGCTTTTTTTAAGAGGTTATTATTATCCTTTGGGGAAGGGTATAAATTTATTCCCCACTTTTAGGTTCCTATTGATATTTTGGTGTTAAAATTGCAATTTTATTCCCGCTTTTGATGATTTTTTTGTGCCTTATGTTCAAAGGATTTACATGACATGATTAATCTGAAAATATTCTCTCATGATAATACTAAGGATGAATTTGGATGCAATTCTTGGTTACACCTTAATGGTCATGTATATTTCCTATGGTGGGAAGTTCAAGGTAAATAATTGTACAAGTATGTGTGTATTTATATATATATATATCAGTATATATAGAGATATTTATATGTATATGAGTGTATATATATATAATTATAAATATATATATTTATGTTTTTATATAAATAGAATTATATTCAATTATAGTTGTATATATATTTATTAATATTTATGTAAATTTATATATATTTATATATATTTATATATATTTATATATATATATATGCATTAATGTATATTCATATATATATATATATGTTATGTTGGTATATATATATATAAATATAAGTATGTATATTTATATTTATATATACATATAAGTATTATATATATTTATGTATATTTATTTATTATTATAGATATTTATAGATATTTATATGTATTTGTGTATATTTATTTATTTTCATAACTATTTATATTTATATACATTATGTGGATGTACACTTGAATATATATATATATGTATGTGTGTGTGTGTGTGTTTATATGAGTTCATACACACACAAACACACACATAGATGGGTGTACTGAAAACTATATTCTAACCCACTTCTCGCATGGATCTCTGATTTGTGACAGATGGGAGCCCTGTCGTCGTTTATCAAAGGCCAATATGATGAAATGATTCTTGTTGGGGGGATCATTCAAACAGACACCATAGTGTGATGAATCCTGATAGGAGGGATATGACATTATATTGGTGGAATGACATGATGCAGACATCTTATGTCCGAAAGAATCTCATATACCATTGTACCCAAAAAACCGACCTAGCTCTGACATTCCCCAAAGTGAGTTCCCAATCCCTAAGATTTGATTAATAGCACCTGAAATCACACAAGAAAAAATAGGGAACATTGTTTCCATAAATCATCAAAAGATCGAAGACTTACAAGTTAGTGTTCTCAACACTCCAAAGAGATAATGTAACGAAAACCAAACAGTTATAGCAAAACACAAATTAGTATATCATCAAGTACTTGATATCTAGCCAGATAAAACTCAAATATAACATGCAACAAGTGCAAAAAATATATTCCAATCACCTCTACTCCACTGTCCAAAGGATCTTGAACATATTTAACCTCTAAATGTAACTTTCCCTTTTCCCAGACCTAGTATAAGATAAATCTACAAATTCCTAATGGAAAAGGTAGGGTTTGATTTATAAATCCCAAAAGCGTCTCACCAAGTGTTCTATAATTTATTACAATATAATAAAGTAAATTATTCTTTCAATTTCAATAAAATAAGGCATGGTATGACATATAATTTTCATATTTAAAACAAACCATGACTTCTTTTTAATGTATGGAAAACATTTCAAATAGGTATTAAATAAACATTTTATATAAATTTATTCTTATAAATTATTTTTATTGAGTAAAACAATTATATATTCAATGGAATATATAATAAAAACATATAAAACAAGAACCATTCTCATCTACCCTGAAGTATGTTAGTTTCTTTTTATATGATCCTCACACTTATCAAATCAATGATTATGGCTAAACATGTGTGCACACATCCCTCAAGCACATGTAGAATATGACACATCAACATCCCATTGGGTATAATCATTCTGAACTATGTTTTTGTAAACTTTTTAATCATTAGTTCATTTATAGGGGATCTATATCCTAACATGCTTGTCCCAGATAAACCACTAACTTCTCTAGCTCATATGTTCTCAATAAATCAATCAAAAAAGGAAAAATCATCTCATTTCAAATCAATCATCATTTAAAATTAAATTTCCCCATTTCAATTTTAATTTTCCAATTCAATTTCAAACTAAAAACATGGATTTATTAATATTTTGTTCCTTTTAAATTAATATCTAATCATATTATTTAATCATTTCAATTTAAACCATTTTTCTAAAAAAATTCTCAAATCATTTCATTAACTCCATAATTTTGATAATCCATCCGAAAATTCCAATTTCATTGGAATTGGGTTTTTTCTAAAAATACATTTCATTTAAAATTCCATTATAAAATCACATAAAATCAAGGTTTTATAAATCAATTGAATTCCATTTCAAAAAAATCAAGAAAATCAAGGTTTTAATTACATGTAAAATCTCAAACAAACCCACCGGCCTTTAATTATAGAAATTAAAAGATCACCACCCGTAATGGGAATTCCTATGTAGATCGAATGTGAAAGAGATATACAAATAAAGCCTAGAATCAAGATCCAATCCAATGGAGTTTATATCTATCCAATAAAAGAGGATCCATTAAACTTTAAGGGAAAAGAAAGGATAGACTGGAATAAACTATTTGAGAGGAGATCTACTTACCCAGAGGAGATTTAATGGGATAAATCACACTTCGATCCCCCATGGAATGGGTTTAGAGTTGGGAAACCCCTTCTTGAGAGCCGTAAAATAAAATAAAAACATTTAGGTTTGAGTGAGATTTTACTAGGGGTTATACTACAGGGTCCATAAATTTAAAATTATTTTTGAGAATAAATTAAACTCAAACACGTGGTTTCCTAGAGAGGGCCGCACAATAAGACAAACAATGCACTCTAAATGTGAAACCTATCTGAAATCATAATCCAATTATGGGTGATTTATCTTAGGTGGGAAGATTGTGTGTGAAACCATGTGACAACCATTCATTCCCCACTATCTAGTAAGTTCATTATTCAAACTCATGGGGCTCTCAATTTGGGAAATTCATGCACCAACCATTCACAATAAAAAATCCTCTAAGAAATCTCTAAATTACACCCGAAACTCCCTAAAGCAAGTCCCAAAAAAAGGATTTCAAAACTAGTTCCAAGTAATAGAAAAAAGAAGTTAATAGTATGTTAAAACATCCCCACCATAAATTCTTTTAATCACCCCAAATATTATCAAGAAGTTTCCATAACAAAGAGATTAGGTCACTACTCTTTAATCAGTTCCTCACACTGCCAATTCTTATGAGAATCAGAACCATGATGCAATAACACATGAAACAATGAGCTCAAACTCCCACAAAGTACCATTTTCTTAGAATTAATATTATTTTATTAGTGCACAATCATATATAAATCAGGTTCAACGTCAAAATCCTCTGAATTCAAGATGCGATATGGTTTATAATGATACTTCTGATTCTATAATACACAGAACACATTATGTATAGATGTCAATTGTGGTGGATTTTTTTAATGGTAATCCACATTCCAAACCTTTTGAATAACCAGAAAAGGTCACAAAAATGAGAAGAAATCTCTCATTTCCTTCCAAGCCATTGGTGAACCAATCAAGGTCTAACTCTTAAGAACAACAAGTCACCAATAAAGAACTTCAATGTTCTATGATGATGATCAACCTAAAATTTTCATTGAATATAGGCTATCAATATTATCTGATGAATTAATTGAATCTTAGATCCCATATCATGGACCATTACTGGTCTAACCAAATAACATTCACCAATATCTGACCCAAATAATAGAGATTTACATGGCCTACCATACAAGGCCTAAAAAGGATCCATTTTGTTTGTGAACTAGTAACTATTTTTATAAGTGAACTAAACCAGTCCCAAATGGTCATCCCAAGATCCACAAAAAAGAATTATACATGAACAAATAATGTACTCAAGAAAATGTATATCACCATATATCTTTCAATCAATCTACTATTTGTATGAAATACTCCAACAAATCTGAGATTCAATCACCTCCGGAAGGCCTTGCCAAAAAATAAGAGGTAAAATAGCGATCTCTCTTACAGACTATAGCAGATAGAACTCTGTGAAAAAAAACACTTTCACATAGAGGTTTCCTAACTACTAAACTTTTGTTTCATCAAAAATAGGTATAAAGTGATATGATTTGGTCAGCCTATCGATTACAACATATATCCCATTATTTATTAAAGGGGTTTGTAGAAACCCAACAATAGAGTCCATAGAAATATCATCCCACATCCAAGTCAGCAATAGAAGGGGATAAATAAAATCTGAAGGTTTCTGGTGCTTGTCCATGACCTTTTGGAAAGTATAAAAATGTGATACAAATTCAGTGATGTCCATATAATACCTGTGCAATAGTATCATCACCATATATTATAAAAAATCTATATGGTTTCTATTTTTACAAACCATTGGTAAATATGTAAATCCCCAATTATAGATTTTCTAACAGATAATGACACAACAACGCTAAACTAAAAATATATAATACTATCCAGGGAGAATAACCACTGAATGATGGTTTCCCCACCATAAAGGGAGTTCCTGATATTATAGAATTCATCATCAAGATGTTGTTCCTGAAGAATCATCTCAAGATGAGCATAGGTCAACCAAACACTTACCAAGACAACTTTAATCTTTTTCGCTCAGACTCCTAAATAAAACCATACAAAAAGACACATCAAATAGATCTCTTCATATTATTCTATCATGGATTGGGTTATTAGTTTTATACTCAACGAATCAATAATGAAATTCCATTTCCTCACGGTATAGGCAAGGTCAAAATAAAATGAATTCACTTACTCCACCCAATGCCTATATAAAAGATTTAGATCTTTTTGGGAGAAGATATAACTCACTCTCTTGTGATCATAATAGATAGTAACCCTTTCTCTATAAAGGTAGTGCTACCAACTCTTAAGTTCTTGAATCATGGCTATATGTTCATGGTCAGGGGTAAGATAATTACACATTTTTCTCCTAATATGTAGAGAACCAAAAGCTACCAAGGGTGCACCCTGCATAAGAACATATCCCAAAACCAAACCCAAATCATAAAAAAATCATATTTCCTTTCTTATCCTCTGGAATAGTTAAAACAAACATAGAAGCCAACATTTGTATCATCTCAACTAAAGAACTTTTAAAATTTTCATCTGAAACAATCATTACTCCCTTTCGAGTGAGAGTGGTCACCAGAGCATCCAAACTGAAGAAATGCTTTATGAATTAGTGATAACACCTTTCTATACTCAAGATTAATTGAATATAAAAACATTAAATGGTTTCTCCCATGTCATAACAACTTTCACATTTTTCGGATTGACTAAGATACAATGTTCTGGGTCCAATTTTTTCAAGAACATAAATTACTGAATCTAGAAATCACAATTCAATATATTTGAATAAATTTACTAATTTCTCAAAAATTACAAAACTTTTATTTTATAAAATACATGATCCACCTCATACTTGGTGTAAATAAAAACTTCATCCAAAAATACTACCACAAATATATCATGATAATCATGGAAGATCATGTTCATCAAATCCATAAATACTATTGGAGAATTTGTTAGACAAAATAGAATTAAAATATTTTCATAATATCTATAAATTATTTGGAAGGTTGTTTTTTAATATCATATTACATTATTCTAAACTGGGGATAACCAGATCAATGTTCAATCTTTGATAACCGCTTCACTACTTTTAACCTATCAAACATATCATTTATCCATAAAAAAAGATACTTTCTTTTTCCTATAACACAGTTGAGTTTCTAGTAATCAAAACATAAGAAAACCATTCCATAAAATTTCTTATCAAATAGAATAGGAACCTCCCAAGGTGGACTACACGGACATACTAATCGTTTATCTCATATATCATCAAACTTAGTCTTTAAATATTTCATTTTAGCCTATGTAATGTGGAAAGAAGGAATAGATACTTTCCACGTACCATACATCAAATCAATAGAAAAATCTACCTCTCTTACCAATGGAAAACTAGAGAAACTTGAAGGCAATACAATGGGAAAATCGAAGAAAAATAGATGGACATCATCTCACAAATACACCTTTTCTAGATAAAAAGAAATAAACTAATATTATTTACCCCAAATATAGATAAAAAGTTCCATCTCTACTCAAACTCATGTATCATTCTCCCTAAAATATATGGAACACTCTAAAGGGTAAGGTAAAGGAGTCCTATCAATGATAACAGTCAATTAAAGCCTTATTATAAAAGATACAACATATCATAAAAATTATATCAAGAGGTTTCATGTTAAGAATCAAAAAATACAAGGTAAGATTGATCTCTCATAAAAAGAATACATTAGAAGGAAAATCAATATCTCGATCTCTCTTCATTATTAGGGGTGTAGTAATATCCCTCAAATAAGACAAACTCTCAATAAAAAGATTCAATAGGTTCAGAATATGAGTCATTTTAAATGAGTGACATATACCATTATCAAACAAAGTAGTTACTAAAGATGAATATATAGTGATGATACCTCTCATGGTCACTTGACCTGTATCTTATTCCTCTAGAGACTCTTCCACTTTGTGAAGAATATTTTTTTCGCTACCTTTGGATGGAACTCATTTGTTCATGAAGTATATGATAGAACCACATTATATTTTCATTCTGATGAGGTTATTCTACTTCATGGTTTAGAAAAGATATAACAAAATTTCTATAAGTGACCTGAGCATCCATAGGAGCTACATATCTTGGGTGTCTCAATGCAAACCCATTTCGAATGCCCAAGATTTCTACACCAAAAGCATGTCAAACAGACTTCACTAGGAGTGAGAAGTGTAACGACCCAAAAATTCATTAATGAAAATTCCTCTTGGTCTATTTAAATGTATTCTTATGGTTATGTAAAATATATGAAATTATTTGGTTTTATGTTTTGTATTTTAAAATACCGTTAAGAATTGTGACCGTTGCAAATATAGTCATTGGACAGTGATCACTTGATTAGTATAAAGATATTGCTTTAACAAATCCAATTTACTAAGACAAAGGAAGTTATGGCCTCATCCTGTAGACTTTCCCTATACTGAACCCATTTTTTCAGAGCTCGGAAAGGAGGTGGCATCATTGGGCTTCGCTCATGACCAAGATCAATCCAAGCTTGAATACTTTAAGCTCGAGTGGAACTTCCTATGAGAGAAATGAAAGTTTGTAGATATTACCACTTGAGCAATGTTATCAGAGCCACCCTAAGAGTTTGTCACCATCGCACACCTTACCCTTTAGTATTATGCGGTATTTATATGGGGTTATGTAACAAGACCCTATAACTATTATTATATGAATTATTTTTGTATATAATGAAGAATATATATTCATTTTATTATTGTAACTCTATAAATAGTTTTTAAAGCACAAATAGGATTTTTAGTTAATTTCCAACTAAGTAATGTATTTTGATAAATTAATGTATTTTTGAATTCAATAATATTTTCATAAAATAATATTTTTATTAAATTACTTTTGTTATGTATAAATTATCATATAATTTTTATTAATGAAATTGTAATTATTTATTAAGTTTTGAAAGCTGTTTTTGCCAAAACACATGAAATTTCGATAAATGTCAGTTTTTTTCACAAGTAAAAAATCACATATTTAGAAAATTATTTTGATAAAATGAATATTATTTTTCAAATCAGGACATCAAAATTATCCAGTGGTAAATTTTTCATAATTTTTTGAAATTGTCAAATTTTTGGGTAAAAATGAAATACCGTTTAATTATATAATGTGTTTTATGACATCATATTGACCCAATAATGATGTAATAAAATACTCTAAACATTATTTTCATCCAATATATTTTTTACTATTAAAATAATGCGATTTTAGTTTTGTTTGATTTATTTTAAAATTCTTCAGTGGACCCTTCAAGACATATAAAACATTTCAGCTTTTTAAATTGATTTCCTAGAGAGTGTGCCTCACCTCCACAAAAGCTACCCAATTATTTTAAGAAGTCCAACCATTGGACTTATAAAATATTTTTTCCACTCCCCTTTATAATAAACCATGGGGAAAACCGTGGGCTGGTTTTTGGTTTTGATTAGTTCAATGTGTGGTGTCCCAAACCTAAATAACAATGAATTCCCCCTCCTTTCCTATATAAACCCACCCATGCTCCCACTTTATCTTCCATAAAAGTCTTTGGAGTTCATAAAACTTCTTCCCTCCTCTCTATATATTCCTCCCAAGGTGCTCCAATCTCCCATGAAGCCTCTCTCAAGCCTCTCCCAATCTTTTGGGATCACACTTCCATGTAAGGAATTCCTACCATCCTCTTTTTATCCATGTTTCTTATTATTGTTATTCCCTTTTATTTTAAATTATAAATGTGATGGTATGATTTAGAACCTACCCAATAATTCCCTATTTTTGTTTTAATGATGAGAGACCCCTTTATCTCACATTAAATACATCCCATGTACACCCATTACTATGCCGAAATTCCGAAAGGAATTTCACTCTGTTCATTTACATTCAAGCAATTATTTTTTTACATGAATCTAAATTCATGTGACCCCATTATTATAAATTTTATGTACATATAATGAGACACCCCTTTATCTATCATTCATAATTTTTTATGAATTCATATACCATGTCGTTATGTTTCCAAAATTGTACCACGTTTTTCCAATCCAAAGTCATTGTGTAGTGAATACCATTCCCATTTCTCTATCAAGGGTATTCACCTTTATGAAAATTTACTTATTGATTATAGATTTTGATGTATGAATTATAAAATCTTTTATTGTGGAATAAAATATGATGTTTAATGAATCCATGCTTTATGATCCATGTGGCACACTTATGCATGAACTGAAATGTTTAAGAAATGATGCACCCTGACAGTGCTCCAATACATTGGGTAAATTATAGTATCATGATACGTCATTTTTAATGGGTGTTGAATCATGCTAATGAAAGTGAAATGAGGGTTTACTCGTGCTTCACGTGTAATGAGGGTTTACTAATGCTCCATGTGTAATGATCCTTGGATCGTGCTAATTCCATGTTAAGTGTTGTTGCCACATCTCCATGTTATGATTATCATGATTTATCATGCCTTTATGTTCATATTACTCTTTTTAACCACTTATATTCCTATTGTCTAACATGTATGGTATTCCTCATGTTATTCCATTTTTATTCCCTTACTGGGATTTATAGCTCACCCTTTTCTTATCCATGTCCTCAGATTATCACATTCAATGCTAAGTACAAGGGAATGTAGTGTTCATGTAATGGATTTTTTCAATAAAGATTTTTTTTTCATGTTTTATGTTTTTATATAATGATCCTAATCCCCAAAGACACTAGATCTATCTATATTCTATGTTGTATCATGTGAATTTTATGTAATAAATCATGTTTAAGTGTGTAATAAAAAGCAAGGTTTTCATAGTTGTTATCAGAGGATAGTTTCAGTTATATTTGGGATTAGGATTATAAAACCCTATTAAAGCCTTATAGATAAGAATAAGTATAATAAATACACCCCTATGTTTTGGTGGGTATTGAGTAAGTGGTTTATCAAGAAAATACATCCCTGTCTTGATATGAGCAGGTAGAGGTGGCACTGACACAAATGTACCTAGGATTGAAAACTCTGACAAGGAGTATCGGGCTTGACCCAAGGTATCCTAGTATAAGACAACGGGACTTTACTCAATCTTGCTTATGACACTCCCAAGGGATATGCTTTGGTAAATTAACAAGATTAGTATAAACCATTATTAAGGAAATTTAAAAGAAATCCTCTAGGAATACATGTAAGAAAGTATATCATGGATAACATAGATTATAGATTATAGATTCATAAGTTGAGGAAATAAAATTTATTTATATGTCATCCATTTTTGTCATTGGATTACCCTTTATGTGTTACCCCTAATTTTCCTTTCATTAAGTAATAATAAATTGTTATACATCAAGTAGTTTAATATCACAATTTCATCATGTCTAGAGGGTAACTCAAAATTTGATATGTTTCGCCAGAAGGATAGAGGATAGTTTCGAGATTGAAGGGTACAAACCTAATATAACACTCTTGTCACTTCTTGAGTACATATTATCTCTAATTATTGCGAATTCAAGCTGACATAGAATTGAAACCTTCTCCATTGTCCAAATTTATTTCAAGATGCTCTACGTCATATCAAAGACCACCTCTATACCACAAAATCATCAGGGATCACAACACACCTATGATAAAATATTAATCTCTCAAATCTACCAAATTTCAAGAAGAGGGAGGTACCATCAGGGTGTTTTCAAATATTTCACCCTATCTAGAGAGTATGATGTACTATTTCATTTTAGAATAGCTACCGAAAAGGGAGACCTCCGAGATGCCTATATATATGGAGTCTTGTCTTCCAGTATTATTGGAAACTTAGACAATATATTAGAAGAACCACATTTCAAAAATTTCCAATCTGACACTATCATACTATTTTACAAAAACCTCATACATGTTGATTATAACACCCCGACCCCAGTTACCCATAATCGGTGCATTATTTTAATACATTGGCATGATTACAAGGAATCAAGTCTCGAAAGCCAGATCAATTTAACAGTCTTGGAAAATAGATTACATTCATGGAAGTTACAATACACATTAGAAAATAAAACATAACATAAATGATCCTTTGAGAACTCCATTATTCTCATAGCTTAACCCTACTTATCAATCATAATACACTTCTTGGAATCTTGAGAAAATTAAAACATAGAAAGGGGTGAGCTCAGATGCTCAGTAAGGATAACAAAATTGCGGAAACTTTCATAAATAAGCATAAACATTTAAGGCAATGTATAAGACTAAAACAAAAGCCTTTTTAAACATAAACTTCAGCATAATATGGGAAAGATACAATAAAATAATTACATTTACTTATTCACATGGATATTCTACTAGTCGAATAATCACATGCAATATCAATAGCCACTTTCATAATGATAAAATGCATAATGCCAGACTATCATAACCACATAGTCAAGGCCTTGTGACAAGACTACATATAAGATTTTGTCAAGGCCTTGTGCCAAGACACTAGTTTCTCTCATGATACTTAACGCTGCATCGAGGAGCTATACTGGGCTCCACCCATCACTTACTAAGTCCAATGCATTCCTCATAAGAAAAGGTTTAAACATAATATAAAAATTCATATTAAGACTGGCATATGAAATGTCAACACTTAACCCATACACCATGAATGGTATACAAATAACACATCCACAGTCAAACATATCACAAAACCTTCAATACAATACGGAGGATTTTTATCATAATAAATCAACTTCAAACAAAGTTCAAAATCCATTAAAAGATTTTGACATAGATAAAAATGATTTGTAAAACTCTTTCAGAGAAATATCCCTTTTTCATGAAAACATTTAAAAGTCACAAAATTTAGAAAGGAAGACATTTAAATACATTTTTGCATCAAAGTGTCCCATACCACTTTGAAACTTTTGAAAGTAATCAACATTTTAAAACATTCAAGTCCATTTAAATAAATCCTTAAAATCATTTTGAAAACATGGACATTAAATAAAAAGATTTAGAATGATAAATATTTAAAACATTTGAAATTATGATCTTGATATAGATTACCTTTCAAAAATCCATAAAATAATCATTTTGAAATCATTTTTATAAAAATGTACATGGATGATAAAAATTCCCCAGTAAATACTTATACATAAACAATCTCAGATAATAATGAGACTGAGGAATTAACCCTTACCTTGCACTTTCCTTTAGTTGAGGGTATGTTTATCCTCCTGTATAAAGATAGTAGTATGTTATTAAATTATTACAGATCCATATTAATATTTATGATATCATAAATGATTCATTTATGACTTTATACTACCCATTTAATAAAAATTCCCATGTTAAATTAATATTTCATGTAATAATCGCTTTCATTATCCTATGTGTTTTAACTTGTTACTCTTGATTGTATCAATTAGAAAAAGAATTAAATACTTCCAGAATATAAAAAATGATTTATATATCATATATATTTAGAATATAAATATTTATAATAGACATATATATGAAATGAAAAACACAGTTTATGGAGACGGTAGTCCGTATGTACACATAAACGTTGTTTCCGTTTTCATATCGTATTGAAAGAAACTAAGTGAATAAGTTATATGTAAGTACAGATATATATATATATATTTACAGTAGAATTATTATATCATATATTACATACTTATTAGTAAAATATATTTTTATAAATGTCGATGAATGGTGAATGTGGAAATGAATCTCATCGCGTCGTGGAGACGTTAATCTGTACGTACGCACGAGCGACAATATAATTTCTTTAAAGGTGTGGAATTGGATGGTATATTAATTTTATAGGGACATTATCATGTTATCTTCATTATTTATATAAATATTACTCATCATTATATCCATCCAAATAATATAGTGTTGAATAACAAATTACACCACGGCATGGAGACGGTAAGCCGTACGTACGCATGCATGGAGACATTATCATTCATAAGACGGGTAGAATAATGAATATAGTTGTTCAATATTTATAATAACATCACAGTATAATTATGTTATGGGATTTATTATTTTAGAATGGAGAAAAAAAAGAAAAAGTAAGTGGAAGAATAAGAGAACTTGAAAGAGGGTGGTGAAGATCATTACCTCTTCTTCGAGTTCTTCCTTTTGATTTGATCAAAAGGGATCCTTAAGTTGGATTTATGACCAAAGGAAGGCCTCTAGGATGAATTTAGGATAGTTGGGAGGATATTTGGTCAGGGTTTGGCCGAGCCAAATGGATTTGGAGGTGTGAATTTGAGAGATGGGGAAGTGCCCTTTTATAAGAGGGGTGAGGGGAACCTTTAGAAAAACTTAAAATATTTTTTGATAATAAATTCATGTTCGGTTTATAATGGCTCAAAAGTGACTTATTTAGAGGATAGGGTGGGGATGGGTCTACATATACTCATACAATAGGTTTTAGACAAGTTTAGGTTACCATTTTAACCTTATCATTTAGATTTAACTCTAAGTTAAATAATTTAACTTTTACCGTGTCTTCTTGTATTCTTACACTATATGGTTAATAAACATACTATATACTAACAATATAACCCCAATTGGTTGATTAATGTCATATATATTATTATATAAGTCTTTTGGACGAACCATAGATTTTTAAGACCATTATATAAATTAATAATATAATATTTGTTTTAAAAACTATTTTATGTCAATTTTGACACTATTTGGTATTTGTTTTTTGTTAAAATAATAATAGCATGATTACTTCAAAAATAAATACATTAAATCAATTCTAACATCTTATATTCACCTATAAAATTATTGTATGTGATAAAAACTTTGAAATTATTTTTATTTTAATATTTATAATACAATTTATTTGATTCATTCATTAATACGGTAATTACTGCCTCATCATTGTGTCATTAATAAACTTAATTATTTAATCTCTAAAAATTATAAATAAAATAAAATTATTTTTGAAAAAATTTTAGCTTTCTAATGAAATTTTATAGTCGAATTTATCTTATGTATAACCATATATTAAAAATGGTTTAGTTATTAAACCTTGATTTTAACTCTTTTAATTCTTCTTTAAATAAAATAATAATAAATGTCTTAATCTAATCCATGTGGACCTAAATGGTCATATTGTATTCCTAAGGATGTTTTTGTTCGAATTACACTAATCAAATAGTATTAGGAAATGTGTTAGGGTAATAATAATATCATTTTTACCCTTAATTGCCCAATTTACTTTTAATCGTGGTAAATAAAAGTAAAAGTTACTATTCACCAAAAATTACTTTTATCTTATTGAACAACATTTTACTCATTGATATTAACCGTGTCTCTCGGATATTCTAAATTCCACTCATAGAAGCGGTAAAATTAAGTCTTATTTGAATTCGCAAATTCTCTTTGGAAGTTGGTAAAAGACGGTGAAAAGTTCAATAAAATTTTTATATATCTAAAATTAATATAAACTAACTACAATGAATTTCATTGAACTTATATAGGTATTATGTATCTGTTGTGACCTAAAATAAATTTATATTAAATAAATAATTATATAAATAAAGTTTCGGTTTTAAACTATAACTTAATGTTTTTCACTATTAATCTAAAATTGAAAGTTTTCAGAAAAATACAAAAAATTCACCATAGGATAATTTCGATATTATGAATCTAAAAATGAATTCCATTTTACCAAATTTAAAACATAGAAGTTTCATTTATTAATTTAAAATTAATTCCCGTTGTTAAGACCAAAAGACGTATTTTTAAGAAACAATATCTATCAAAATATTGACAATTGTTTATACCCAATATCATAGTGAAATTACTTAAAATGACAAGAATTGGATTAAATGGTAAAAATATAATCTATTTATACTTCAAAACCATTAAAATTTATAATTTATCGCTATAAATTATTTTGATTAAAAAATTTGTTTTTAGTTAAAATATAGTATTTTTTCACTATTCACCCAAATATGAAAGTTATCATAAAAACACCAAAAAATTATCAAAAATAAATTCTTATGTCCCAATTCTAAAGAAGAAGTTTATTTTGTCAAATTGAATATATAAAAGTTTCAAATATTTGATTTAAAAAGGGTTCACCATTAAAAGGCGGTAAAAGTGCATTTTTTGAAAAATACTTCTGTTATCTGAAAAAAAAATCAATTAGTTCTTACATTATGTCTAAGAAACTCACAATATGGATTCTAAAATTATAAGGATTATATATAGTTCAAAATTTAGTTAATACTATTCATAACCACTTTTGAACGGCTAGTTTGGTTAGTTGTGGTGCGCTTGAACTCGGTGTTGTGTGTAGTGCAAGTTATTGAATTACTTTGAAGAAATAATGTACTATTAAATATTGGGGTGTTACATTCTTCCTTCAATCAAAAAATTGCGTCCTCGTATCTTGAAATTGTTCTTTGAAAATAAATGTTGAAAATAGAAAATACCATTGTGGAAAAACCCACATCGGAAATTGGGTTAATAAAATTTAGTCTTAATAAGAGGAAAAGGGGAATGAAAATGTCACCACCAAATTATGATCTCGATTAGGAGAACATTGGTGGAAATTAGAGATGCGTAATTGGAGGAAAACGGTAAATATTTACAGAGAGTGATTAAGGTCATCAATCACAAACAATTGTAGAATTATGGGCATGAAATCCACCAATATATGCTGATTTAAAATACCATCAGTTCAACAAAACGTAAGGTATTAGGGTAACACATTTTTGGTTTTAAGATGGCTTACCTAAAGTTTAAGAAATTATTTCTTCATAGAATAAGAGAAGAAAAAAACGTATACTTGTCAAGTAGAGTTCCATACTTTAACTAATTTCTACCACAAACTCATCTTTCACTCTAAAAGATAATAGAACTTAAAAAAATATTCTGTGTATCCTATTCATATAGAGTTCCAAAAAATGAATTTATAATTAATTTACCAGTCCTTTTAAAAAACTACATTATTCAATCCAGGACATCACGTGGTTCAGTGATAGGTGGTACACCCTTGAAGCCATTCGGTTGCGGGTTTAAGTCTCGCGTCTTTTCCAGATGCGACGGGTTGTCGCCCGACCTCCAGGTTGTCCTTTTTATGGAAATCCAAAAATAACCTTAACAATAGTATCGAATTTCAAACTTAAATCACTCCAGCCTTTAGAATTATCCGAAATGCTTATATCCAAACTCTCAGTCCAAAATTTATAAGAAAGTTAAACAAAACGTGGATCCTTTTTTCCAGATAATAAAATGTGAACGCCTTCATCATGTATTCTTTTACAACACCGAAAGATACGGAATTACCAAAATCAACAATCTCTTATTCCAAAAATCACTACCTCATTATCAGGACCATATTAAGGATTACCTTTCCTTCAACCATGTATTTTCCAAAAAGTGTAGCTTACTATTAAGTCACTTTTCTTAGAACCATATAATCTCAAATCCTTAATAAAATAGTACTGCAGTACAATCTTTATTTATCTCCATAATTCATGTAACCAGTATACTATTGATACAAAACTCAAATGAAATAATACTATAATAACAACATAAGAACAATAGTCATTCCTCTTCATCTGAGGTAGTATCATAACTTGATTATTATCCAATAACATCATTTTCGGTATACTCTTATGAATGGGACATTGATTCACGTAGTATCTCAATGCCTTGCAGATGAAGCATTTTACATTTGAAATCTTTTTCTTACCCTTGAAATCACGTACTTGGTGTCCTTTTTCTCCACACTTATAACAAACTCCCATTCCCTTCAAGCATTTACCAAGGTGATTCATTCCACATTTATCGCATATTAGAAAATCATTCTTTTCCATCTTCCCTTTATCTATCTTTCTCTATTCCATCCTTTTCTTATCTTAATTCCCTTCAAAGCCATAGGACTCAGAGAATTATTTACTTTTCTTATTAACATAAGATATAATTCCTTCATATGTTGAGAATACATGGTAGACTATTTCACTTCTAAATGTTGGCTTAATACTATTAAAGATATGATCCTTCTTACTCTTTGGATCATACATATTACTGGAATTCACATTCCTTCTGCTGGGCGCTATTTCTATACAATGGCATACACTAGGTCAGTTTATGAATTGCAAAGAATAATTCCAAACTTGTAAAATACCTAACATAAATTGAACAGTTTATGGATATAATCCATAAAAATATTTTCTTTGAGGAGATATATGCTCGTAAATCCTTCATAATGATTTTTAAAGAAAATGAGAATTATCCAAATCATATCCCCAGAGAGTGTCGTAACCAAGAGTGCAGCAAGGCTCATTCTCGTGCACCAGTTCCCATTCGAGTCTAGCTCAAAACAGTGTTTTCGTGTTTTACCCCTAGTTACATCTATGCTAGAGCTGCCTCTACCTGCTCGTATCCATACAGGGATGTATTTGTTTGGAAAACTCACAAAATCTCCACATTACCAAAATTCTAGGAAGTTCTTATATACTAATCTTCAAAGTCTATCTTAGGGTAATGTGCTCTAATAAGAGTTTATCTAAATCTAGTTTCCAAGGTTATTGTTAAAATTCCTCTAATACCAATTGTAACACCCTGACCCCAGTTACCCAAAGTCAGTCCATTATTTTAATACATTGGAATGATTACAAGGAATAAAGTCCTGAAAGACTAATCAGTTTATCAGTCTTGGAAAATAGATTACATACATGGAAGTTACATTACACATTAGGAAATAAAACACAACATAAATGATCCTTTGAGAATTCCATTAATCCCCTTTCTTAACCCTTCTTATCAATCATAATACACTTCTTGGAATCCTGAGAAAATTAAAACATAGAAAGGGGTGAGCATAGATGCTCAGTAAGGATAAAAAAATAGCGGAAACTTTCATAAATAAGAATAAACATTTAAGGCAATGTATAAGACTAAAACATAAGCCTTATTAAACTTAAACTTAAGCATAATATGGAAAGGATACAATAAAATAAGGCCATTTACTTATTCACATGGATATTCTACTAGTCAAATAATCACATGAAATATAAATAGCCACTTTCATAATGATGGAATGCATTATGCCAGACTATCGTAACCATATAGATAAGGACTTGTGCCAAGACTACAAATAAGATTTTTTCAAGGCCTTGTGCCAAGAAACTAGTTTGTCTCATGAGACCTAACGATGCATCGAGGAGCTATAGCGGGCTCCACCCATCACTTACTAAGTCCAATTCATTTCTCAAATGAAAAGGTTTAAACATAACATAAACATTCGCATTAAGACTGGCACACGAAATGACAATACTTTAACCATAAAACATGAATGGTATAAAAATAACACATACACAATCAAACATATCACAAAATATTCAATACAATATGGAATATTTGTATCATAATAAATCAACTTCAAACAAGTTTAAACACCATTAAAGGATTTTGACATAGATGAAAATGATTTGTAAAACTCTTTGAGAGAAATATCCCATTTTCATGAAAACATTTAAAAGTCACACAATTTAGAAAGGAATACATTTAAATAAAATTTTGAATCAAAGTGTCCCATACCACTTTGAAACTTTTGAAAGTAATTAACATTTTAAAACATTCATGTCCATTTAAATAAATCTTTAAAATCATTTTGAAAACATGGACATTAATTAAAAATATTTAGAAAGATAGATCTTTAAATCATTTAAAATTAAGATCTTGATAAAGAGTAACCTCCAAAAATCCATAAAATAATAATTTTGAAATCATTTTTAAGAAAAATGGACATGGATGATAAAAATGTCTTAGTAAATACTTACACATAAACAATCTCAGATAATAATGAGATTGATGAATTAACCCTTACCTTGAACTTTACTTTAGTCGAGGGTAAGTTTAACCACCTGTATGAAGATAGTAGTATGTTATTAAATTATTACAGAACCATATTAATATTCATGATATCATACATGATTCATTTATGACTTTATAATACCCATTTAATAATAATTTCCATGTTAAATTAATATTTGGGGTAATAATCCCTTTCTTTATCGTACGTGTTTTACCTTGTTACTCTTGATTGTATCACTTAGACCAAGATTTAAATAATTCCATAATATAGAACATGATTTATATATCATATATATTTATAATATAAATATGTATCATAGACATATATATGAAATGAAAAAACACAGTTTATGGAGATGGTAGTCCGTACGTACGCAAAAACATTGTTTCCATTTTAATATCGTATTGAATGAAACTAAGTGAATAAGATATTTGTAAGTACATATATATATATATATTAGAATTATTATATCATATATTACATACTTATTATTAATATATATTTTTATAATCGTCAATGAATGGTGAACGTGGAAATGAATCTCATTGCGCTGTGGAGACGGTAATCCGTACGTACCCACGAGAGACAGTATAATTTCCTTAAAGGTGTGGAATTGGATGGTATATTAATTTTACAGAGAAATTAACATGTTATTTTCATTATTTATATACATATAACTCATCATTATATCCATCCGAATAATATAGTGTTGAATAACAAATTACACAACGGCGTGGAGACGGTAAGTCGTACGTACGCACGCATGGTGACATTATCATTCATAAGATGGGTAAAATAATGAATATAGTTGTTCCATATTTATAATAACATCACATTATATATAAGATACTGTATTTAGTGTTTTATAATGGATACAACAAAGAAAGAGTAAGTGGAAGAATAAGAGAACTTGAAAGAGGTTGGTGAAATCATTACCTCTTCTTTGAGTTCTTCCTTTTGATTTGATCAAAAGTGCTCCATAGGTTGGCTTTTTGACTAATGTATGGCATCTATAATGAATTTAGGATAGTTGGGAGGATATTTGGGCAGGTTTTGGCCGAGAAAAATGGATTTGGATGGGTGAATTTGAGAGAAGGTGAAGTGCCCTTTTATAAGAGGGGTGAGGGGCACCATTGGAAAAACTTAAAATATTATTTTATAACAAATTTATATTCTGTTAATAATGGATCCAAAGTGACTTATTTCGATTCTTGGGTGGGTATGGGTATAAATATACTCAACAAATAGGTTTTAGACAAGTTTAGGTTACCATTTTAACCTTATCATTTAGATTTAACTCTAAGTTAAATAATTTAACTTTTACCGTGTCTTCTTGTATTCTTACACTATATTGTTTATAAACATACTATATAGTGACAATAAAAACAAAATTGGTTCATTAATATCATATATATTATTATCTAAGTCTTGTGGCTGATCCTTATATTTTTAAGACCATTATATCAATTAATAATATAATATTTGTTTTAAAAACTATTTTATGGTAACTTTGACACTATTTTGTATTTGTTTTTTGTTAAAATAATAACAGAATTATTACTTCAATAAAAATACATTTAATCAATCATAACATGTCATATTAGTCTATAAAAATCGTTTATGTGATAAAAACATTGAAATTATATTTATTTTAAGAATTATAATACCTTTTATTTGATTCTTTCATTAATACGGTAATTACAACATCATCATTGTGTCATTAATAAATTTAATTATTTAATTTATAAAAATTTAAATTAAAATAAAATTATGTAGTAAATCCTTTTTCCTTTATAATTAATATTTATAGTAGAATTTATCTTATGTATTACCCTATATTAAAAATGGTTTAGTTATAAAACTTTGATTTTAACTACTTTAACTCTTCTTTAAATAAAATAATAATAAATGTCTTAATCTAATACAAGTGGACCTAAATGGTCTTATTTTATTCCTAAGGTTTTTTTGGTCGAATTACACTTATCAAATATAATTAGTACATGTGTTAGGGTAAAAATAATATCATTTTTACCCTTAATTACCCTATTTACTTTTAAATGTGGTAAATAAAAGAAAAAAGTTACTATTCACCAAAAATTATTTTTATCTTATTGAACTAAATTTTATCCTTTATATTAACTTTGTCTCTCATATTTTCGAAATTCCACTCACAGAAGCGGTAAAATTATGTTTTATGTGAATTCGCAAATTCTCCTAGGAGGTGTGTAAAAGACGGTGAAAAGTTCAATAAAATTTTTATATATCTAAAATTATTATAAACTAAATCCAATGAATCACATTGAACTTATATAGGTATTATGTATATATTATAACCTAAAATAAATTTAAAATAAATAAATAATTATTTAAATAATATTTCAGTTTTAAACTATAACTCAGTGTTTTTCACTATTCATCAAAAATTGAAAGTTTTCAGAAAAATACCAAAAATTCACCCTTGGATAATTTCAATATTCCAAATCCAAAAATTAAGTCCATTTTATAAAATTAAAAACATAGAAGTTTAATTTATTAATTTAAAATTAAATCCCGTTGTTAAGACCAAAAGACGTATTTTTAGGAAATAGTATCTATCAAAAGATTGACACTTGTTTATGTCCAATCTCAAAGTGAAATTACATAAAAGGACCATAATTGGATTAAATGGTAAAAATATAATATATTTATACTTCCAAACAATTAAAATGTATAATTTAACACTATAAATTATTTTGATTAAATTTTTTTTCAGTTAAAATATATTATTTTTCACTATTCATCCAACTATGAAAGTTATCAGAAAACACCAAAAATTTATTGAAACTAAATTATTATGTCTCAATTCTAAAGAAGAAGTTTATTTTGTCAAATTGAATATATAATAGTTTCAAATATTGGATTCAAAAAGGGTTCACCATTAAAAGGCGGTAAAAGTGCATTTTTTTAAAAATACTTCTTTTATCTAAAAAAAATCAATTAGTTCTTACATTATGTCTAAGAAACTCATAATATGGATTCTAAAATTATAATGATTATATATAGTTCAAAATTAAGTTAATACAATTCATAACCACTTTTGAACGGCTAGTTTGGTAAGTTTTGGTATGCTTGAACTCGGTGTTGCGTGTAGTGCAAGTTATTAAATTACTTTGAAGAAATAATGTACTATAAAATCTTGGTGTATTACAGTGATGTTTTGAAACTATATGTTAGAATTTTTTTCCCAAAAGTGCATCATATTTTCCATTAGTATGATCTAAGTTGCTCAGACTGCGTCTGGAATAAGGAAGTGAAAGACTTTGAATGTGCACTGAGGTATTATTGCACTAAGTGGACCCTCTCTCTCCGTGATCAACGTGATAATGAGGGTTAGGGAATACTTAATGATGGGGGGTAAGCAACCATGAATGTTTTTAATTTTTAGAGGTCATTTTTTTGTAATAAAATTGCGAGGACACAATTTTTTTAAAGGGGGAAGATTGTAATGACCCAAAAAATCCTTAATGAGAATTCCTCTTGGTCTATTTAAATGTCTTCTTATTATTATGTAAAACGTATACACCTATTTGTTTTCATGCTTTGGATTTTAAAATACCATTAAGAATTGTGATCATTGCTAATATAGTCATTGAACATAGATCACATGATTAGTATAAATATAGGGCTTTAACAAATCCAATTTACTCAGAAAAAGGAAGCGATGACCTCATCCAGTAGACCAGCCCCGTATGAAAGCCCATTTTTTAGAGGTTGTAAAGGAGGTGGAACCAATGGTATTATCTCTTGAAAAATCACAAGCTAAGCTTTAATACATTAAGATCATGTGGAACTGCCTACGAGAGAAGTGAAAGTTGATAGAGATTACCACCCAAGCAATGTTATCTGAGCCACCCCAAGAGCATGTCACCATCACACACCTTACCCTTTAGTCATATGCGGGTTTTATAAGGGGTTATGTAACAAGACCCTAGCACTATTATTATGTGCATTATTTTTGTATATAATAATGAATATACATTCATTTTATTATTGTAACTATGTAAATAGTTTTTAAAGAACAAATAATATTTCTAGTTAATTTTCAACTAAAGAATCTATTTTGATAAATTAATGGATTTTTGAATAAAATAATATTTTAATTAAATATTATTATTGTTAAATTAATTTTATTATTTAAAAATTATCATATAATTTTTATGAATGAAATTGTAATTTTTTATTATGGTTTCAAAGCTGTTTTTGTCAAAACCCAGGAATTTTCGATAAATGTCAGTTTTTATTTTAAAATTGCAAATTCACACATTTAGAAAATTATTTGGATAAAATTAATATTATTTTTGGAATCAGGATGTCAAATTATCCAATGGTAGATTTTTCAGAATTTTCTGAGACAGTCGAATTTTTGGGCAAAAAATAAATACCGTTTAGTTTTATAATGTGTTTTATGACTTCATAATGACCCAATAACGATGTAATAAAATCCTCTAATCATTATGTTCGGAAAATATATGTTTTAACATTAAAATAATGTGATTTTTAGTTTTTTTGATTTATTTTACAATGCTTTAGTGGACCCTTCAAAACATATTAAACATTTTAGATTTTTAAATTGATTTCCTTGAGAGTGTGACTCACCTGCACATAAGAAACAATATTATTTTAAGAAGTTTGGAAGTTTTCCTTATAATTTTTTTTTCACTACCCTTTGGAAAAAACCGTGGGAATAAACCATTGTCTGGTTTGTGGTTTTGATTAGTTTAACGTGTGGTGTCCCAAACCTAAATAATAAAGAATTCCCCAGCATTTCCTATATAAACCCAACCAAGCTCCCACTTCACTCAAAGCCTTTGTATTTCATCCCAATTATACATTACTCTCTCTAGAATCATCCCATGGCACCCCAATCTCCTTGAAATCATCTCTCAAGCCTCTCCCAAGCTTTTGGGATCACACTTCCAAGTAAGGGATTCCAACCTCTGTCCTTTTATCCATGTTTCTTAATATTGTTATGCCCTTCTATTTTTAATTATTAATGTTGGAGTAGGATTTCTCACCAAAAACATACTGCACTATTTGTATTATAATTATTATATAACCCTTTCTATCTCATTAAATTCTTCCCATGCACAACAGTTTTTATGTCGAAATTCCGAAATGAATTTCTCTCTCCTCATTTACATTCAAGCAATTATTTTGTATCATGAATGTAAATTACATTACAATTGTTGGGAAATATATATATATTACCCCCTTACTGTCCATTTCATGTACATATGATGAGACACTCCTTTCTCTCTAATCAACCATTTTTTATGAATTCTTATGTCACGCTGTATGCTGCCGAAATTGCACCATGTTTTTCTAAGCCAAAGTCATTGTGTAGTGAATACCATGGACATTACTCTATCAAGGGTATTAACATTTATCCACATTTACTTATTCATTATAGAGTTTAATGTATGAATTTCACATTCCTTTATCATGGAATAAATGATTATTTTTAATGAATCCATGTTTTAGGATCCATGTGGCACACTTATACATGAACTGAAATGTTTAAGAAAGGGTGCGCCCTAATAGCGCTCCAATGCATTGGGTAAAGTATAGTATCATGATACTTCATGTGCAAAGGTTTTTGACTCATTCTAATTCAAATTAAATGAGGGTTTACTCGTGGTTCATGTGCAATTAGGGTTTACTCATGCTTTATGTGCAATGAGCCTTATCCCATGCTAATTCCATGTTAAGTGTTGATGCCACATCTCCATGTTATGATTATCATGCTTTATCATGAATTTATGTTAATATTTCTCTTGTTATATATTGATATGCCTATTTTATAACATGTATTTTATATCTCATGTTATTCCATTTTTATTCCCTTACTAGGCTTTATATCTCACCATTTTCTTATGCAAGCACTCATGTTATCCCATGAAATGCAAAGTAAGAAGGAATGTAGTGGTAATGTAAATGAAGTTTTCAATAAATATGTTGTATTTCATGTTCTAAGTTGTTATGTAATGATCCTAAGTCCCAAAGACACTAGACCTATCGATCATCTATGTTGTATCAAGTGAAGATTGTGTAATAAATCATGTTTGAGTGCGTAATAAAGAGTAGGGTTGTCATAGGAAGAGTTATAGAGGAAGCCTTCTATCATGAACCAACATGATACTCATCATAATTTATCTTTCATTTAAAGGAACACACATAACTTCCATTGGTAGAAAAATGAACTCCCGCTAACCCTAACATACCATCTCGGTCAACCTCAACCATCTATGTCATATCCAACATATAAACATATGATGTGAGATTTAGTAAGAAAACAAAATAATGAATATATCGTCAAAGTATCATCGTGAACATTCAATTATTCATCTTCTCATTTTATACAATATCACGTGAAAACTAATGAATCTCATCAATGGAGTTTTCATACTCTGTCATGGTCATGTAAGCCTGATAGAGATTATAAAACTTTTTATCTTAGATTGAACAATATATTATGGATATAAATGATTACTGAAAATAAATATAAATTCCTTCCACTCTAATCCCTCATGATTCTTCACCATTAACGTTGAAACCCAGCATAACCTACTAGGTACATATTGATTTAAGGTGTCACATTTCACCTTAATCGAATGAGGTGTTTCCATGATATCAAACATAAATTATATCTTTCTCAAGAAATCATAAACCTCTTGAGGATCATTAGAGCCTTGGAACATAGTTGGATTCTTGTAAATGAACTCCTAAGCATGATTCTGAGATTCATTCCTCTAAGGTTCGACAACTAGATCCTGAATGGGAATAGGTGCAGGTTCCTGTCCCAAAGATTGGACAACACACATGACAATCTCAATAATATTGTGATACATGATAGGATATGATAACTATTTCTCACCAATAGTTTCCTCCCATAGGCTTTTCAAATGTTTTCTCAGAGGCATGATGCTACACACCATCAAAATACAACACTGAAGATATCAAAAGATTACCTAGATCAATAACTCAAACAAGAGCAATGGTAAAATTAATTCATTCAAATATGATATCAATAATTGTATTTAAAACTATCTAAATCAAAAATAGGGGAAATACTATAATCAAATTCAATTATTTCTTGAGACACATTTCCCAAACCACTCATAGTGACATAAGTTTCCTTAAGATGATATCTATAAAATAACTCGCTCATAAGTCCCTTCGAATCCTCGGAAACACATCTGAAACCACGTAATGAAATCAAGGAAAGATACTCAACCTCCCATTGAGGAAATTTTTTCAAGAACCATCCTAGATACACTAGTACCCTAATAACCAAGATGGATCTAACATGGACAGAAGGGAATTCCCTATCCCCACGGGTTTGATTCTAGCACCAAAAATCACACAAGGCAAATGTGGGAATAATTTTTTTACAAAATAGTGGGACATAAAAGATTTTAAAGTCAATATGCTCAATAATTCAACGAGATAAAGTACCAAAAACCAAATAGGTATAAAAAAACCGAAATAAGTACATCACAAATTACTCAATATATACAAATATAAAACCTAAAAATCCCACAAAATAAGTGGATAAAAACTTCACCAATCGCCTATACTCTGCAGTCTAAAGGATCAAGAACATACACCACCTCCAAGTGGATCATTCCCTTTGCTCAAGCCTGGCTTAATAAGATCTAAGAATTCTTGAATGAAAAGGTATTGTGTGAACTATAAATCCCAGCAAGGTCTCACCAAGTATTACATAATAAATTTCATAATAATAAACCAAATAATGATTCTAATTTTAATAAAATAGGGAATGAAATGACATATTATTTTCATATTTAAAATAAAACATGATTTCTTTTCAATGGATAGAAATTTTTTTAATCATGTACTAATTTTTTAAAAATCATTTATATAAATAACTTATCATGATTAAATTAGTTCTATAATCAATGGAAAATATGATCAAAACATACACAACAAGAACCATGGTTATCATCCCTAAAGTATGTTATTTTATGGCCATAGTATCCTCACAATTCTCAAATCAGTGATCATGACTAAACATGTATGCACACATCCCTTATGCTCAGGCTGAATAGGACTTATCAACATCCTATTGGGGATAATCATACTGAACTGGGTTATTTTTTTAGTTATAATTGTTAATTTATTGACAAGGTATTAAGATACGGGCATGCTTTCCTAAAATAACACACTAACTACCCAAGATCACTTGTGGTCAATTAATCAATTGAAAAAGAAAACATTGTATCATTTACAATAAATCATCATTTAAAATTCAATATCACTATTTCCAATTTTAATATTCCAATTCAATTTCAAAACCATAATATGGGTTTTTATCATTTCCTAAATTTTCAGTAAAAAACCAATCAAAGTTTTCATCATTTCAATATAATCTGTTTTCTCAAAGTAATTTTCAAATCATTTTACAAACACTATTATTTACAAAATTCTCCCCAAAATTCCAGTTCTATTATAATTGGGGGATTTTTAAAGATTCATGCCATTTCAAATTACATAATCAAATAACTCTAAATAATGGTTTTATAAATCAATTGAAATTCATTTCAATCAAATCAAGAAAATAAAGGTAATAATTACATAAAAATTATCCTTTATAAGAACCCAACTTTAATCATGGAAATCAAATGATCAACACCTGTAATGGAAACCACAATGTAGATAAAAGGTGAAGGATATATAGAAATCAATCCTAGAATCAACAATCAATCAATATCAGTTTAGATCCATCCAATATGGTATGATTCATTAAACTATAAGGATGATGGAAGGAGATATCATAAGAAACTATTAGAGAGGAGATCCACTTACCCAAAGTAGATTGAACAATATCAACCACGATTTTATCCCCGAAGGAAAGGGTTTTGGGGGTCCAAAAAATCTTCATGAGAGCCTTCAAATCCAAGTAAAATGTTTAGGGTCGAGTAGGGGTTGGATAGGGTTTAAAATGGGGGGATTATGATTTTAATTTATTTTTATAAATTTATCCCACAAACACAGTTTCTTGGAGAGTGGAACACAATTAAACAATCTTTACACCCTAACCATGTACCCCCTCTAGAATCACTATCCAAGGGTGCATGGTTTCTCATAGGTGGGAGAATGGTTTTTGAAACCATGCACTAACAGTGCATTCCACACTATCCAGGGGGCACGGTTTTAACTAGGGGCATATAGTATAAGAAGATCATGTACCAACCATACACAACCCAAAATCTTCTAAAAAACTCAAAATTCGGCTCAAAATAACCTCCAACCAAACCAAACTAAATTGAGTTTAAAACTAGGTTCATAGAATACTAAAAAGTGGTTAACAAGATGTTACAACCTCCCCACCATTAAAAAAATCAATCCCAAGAAAGCCTATCAAGAAGTTTCTATATCAAAGAGACAACGCCACTCTTCTCTCATTAGTTAGTCACGGTCCCAAGTCTCATGAGGCTCAGAACCATGATGCCATAACACACATACCAAGGGTATAAAAATCCCATAAAGTATATTTGCCTCAGAATCAACAATCTGGACTAGGTGCTCAGTAAGGAATAAATCAGGCTTGACACCAAGATCCTCCCATATAAAGACATGATATGGGTTATAAATATACATTGGATTTTTTTGATACATGTAACACATTGATAATTGATGTAAACTGTGGTGGAAAGCATAAATGTCAAAACCCATTCCCCACCTTCTCAAAAACCTAAAAGCTCCCAAAAAATAAGTTTCATGCTTCCCTTGCCTCCCAATACGTCGGTGAACCAACTGAGGTGAAACTCTCAGTAACACCCGGTCACCAACAAATAACTCCAATTGTCTGTGATGATGATCAACATAAGATTTGTATCAGCTTTGTGCTGTAAAAATTCCACGATGATTCACCTAAATATTACTTGTTGTATCTTGGCCCATTATAAGTCCAACCAAAGAAATTTCAAGGATATGTTACATGCATGGTTGGTCTCTCTCTTAATAAAATTATAGAACAACCTAGTGAAAAAAAGAAAAAAAAGAAAGCATAAGAAAGTGATTTATAGTGGTAGTTAAGTGATTTTCTGGTAAGAAGGTGGGGGAGTGAACAACTCTCCACATTATTAAATGGGGTAACTAAAAATAAAAAATAAAAAACTTGGGGCTTTCAAGGGTTAATCTTTAACAGGTTTTCAAGGCCAGTAAAATCACGGGCTTAAAATGCCAAAAAAACAAGGGTATTCATGGACAAGTATTCAAGGTATTCTGGTCTAACAATCAACTATTAAGTGGAATTGGGTTCTTTCACGACCCGTCCTCGGGGCCCATGCCGTGACTACCCCAAGCCCGCCTTCCATAGGCCAGGGGCTGGTGACTAGCACCAAAGGTGTAAATCCCAATAAACTCGGAAGGCATTGCCTTTGTAAAGGTAAATGAAACACGAAAAAGTACAAGAGGAAGTAAAACACTAAGTAAAAAAAGGAAGTGCAGAAAAGTAAGTGGGACAGAATACAAACCCATCGGAAAAGTGCAGCTACAACTGAAAGGAAGTACAACAGAAAAGACAAACAACTGGAAGAAAAGAAGCAGCTCCCGGGTCGTCCACCTCGGATCCTACCTGAAGGGTAGGTACATATAGCGCATCTCCTGGATCGTCCACCATGGATCCTACCTAAAGGGTAGGTACAGATAGCCTCCACAATGCTCTCACCTGTCAACGCCCTCCGAGTGTCGTCTCGTTGTGAATTCCACCTCCGGTTACTGACTCTTAGTGAGGTCCACCTCCGGGTACTGTCCAGTCCTCGAACACTCGGCCGCCGTCAGCACTTCCTGTCATCTGAAACCAACACAACGATGTGTGGGCATAGCCCGTGCAGGGGTGATTATAACGATACTCAGTAGAGACCACGATACCCTCAAGGTCTCTCTAAATCCAACAAGGATAACCACGAAGTAGAATCACAATAGATAACCCTTACTTAGGTATAAGCCCATACTTATACCTAAGTCATCATGTAACCCATCTCAATCATGAGGAAACAGGAAGGTCATGAAATCAATGAATAAACACTACCTATGTATATTCCCATACATATACCTAAGTTATCAAGTGACCCATCTCAACCATGAGGTAAACACAAAGGTCATAGTCTCAGCTCAAACCAGGATTTTATTCACGATATCGAAACCACGGTTGCGGGGGAACTCCTCCTCTGTCGAGTATAGTGGTCCTGTCACTACAACCAAGCACGTCCCACAAACCTTGGACGGTTGAAGTAATCCACCTGTCGAGTACTCTGGGTCTGCCGCTGCAACCAAACACATCCCACCATGGGTCTGCCGCTAAAACCAAGCGCACCCCCTCATAGCCTATAGAGGTAATCCTTCTGTCGAGTACCGCGGGTCTGCCGCTACAACAAAGCGCACCTCCGCCGTGGGTCTACTGCTACAACCAAGCGCACCCCACTGAGCTATCCGAATCACTCAGAGTCGATCGATCAGTAGTCGTCAAGTCTCAGTCAGCTACTAGGTCTCTACACTCTGCTAGATCGTCTCCTGAAGGGGCTGCTCCACGAGCTGTTGGTCGACACTCCAAATATCACAAGTCCCACGAAGAAGTATCTCAAGGGACCGCCTCGTCATAGGGGTCTCAACGCAATAGACGGCGCATCAATCGGACGCCCGGTCTGTGAGTTATTAGCATTTTCGACCCAGGGGCCCGGTTAGTTTCATGTGCGAAACAACCCGGACATATCTCAACCGTACCCCGAACTCTCATATGGTATACTCAAAGGGACCGTTTCTCAATGTGATCAATAATGCCGCTGACGGTTCGTCAAACAGACGTCCAGTCTGAAAGTTATCAGCTTTTCCGTTCCAGGGGCTCGGTTGGATTTTGGGTACAATCCAACCAGGACATATTCCAACTATATCCAAATCTCAGGAAAAGTATGCCAAAAGTTCCATCTCATCAATAGAAATCTAGCAAAGTCGATGGCACATCAGTCAGACGTCCGGAGCTCGAGATATAAGTGTTTCTGCTCCGAGGGCCCTGTTGGTTTCGTGATCAAACCATCCTGGCCATACCCAAAGTTCTTCGAAACCCAAAGTGTAATATACTGAAATGACCGCCTCAATCTAAGGATCGCATCGCAACTGACGGTGTGTCGATCGAAGGTCTGTAGCCCATGATATGGGAAAAATACCGGAAGTGATCCGAAAATGGGGGTTTCGGGCCCGGACCGACCCCGCCCGAGACCCCCTAGGTCGGCCCAAACCGGGTCGACCCGAACAGGGTCCAGGCCCTGCCCGCTTGGGCGCGGCCCGGCCCGCTGGTGCGACCAGCGCGCCCTGGTGGCTCGGCCGAAACGGTTGTGTGGTTGGGGGGGGGATGCCCCCATGTTGCGTAACCACGAACCCCATGTGGGGGGCCGCTGCTGTTTGGCCAGCCGGGGGTTACGAACCCCGGGTTTCTCCTCTGACCGGCCGACCCGCTCCGTCGGGCCGGATGCTGCCTCCATGGGACCAGCTGGTCCCGTCCCCTGCTTCGATGCTGGCGGCCGAAAACTGGTCGCCGCTCCCTGCTCCACCACGGCCTTGGTCCGATCGGCGCGGCGCGACGCCGCCGCGCCCCTCCATCGTGGCCCCGCTCCGGCCGCGGTCCCTTCGGGGTTCTCCGGCGTGGCATGACGGCGCCGCGCCTTTGTTCGATTTCAACGGCGCCACACATCCTTGCCGCATGATCCCGCGCTGTGCGATGGCACCACGCCATCCCCGTTCCAAACCACTACAAGGTCGATAACAGAATTAAGGGAGGAGGGTCGGCCGTGTTTGTGCGGTCTGGCCCCCTCCCGTTAATCGATAACAAGCGTCTAAGATTATCAAAGAACGTTTGAATATTCACGAACAAAACAATAATACCCCAACATCAACAATGGTTGACGATCAAAGAGCATCATGGAAACGGCGTCGCGAGGTAAAACTCTGTATGCGCTTGATGGAGATCGTCCGAGGTGGAGTAGCGTCTCACACCGGCTGCGGAGAGGAAAAGAAAGGCACGACGATCACTCCTTGCGGTGACGGCGTTCTTCGTCGGGGTCTTGACGTTCTTCGCATTCTCCAACGAAGAAGATAAAGTTTCCTCTAGCTTTTGAGTATTCTCTCCCAAACCTTAACACCACAAAACTAATCCAATAATAAAATAAGCTCCACTTATTTTATTAAGTCATTCCAAGAGTTTAAAATTTAAAAACTCAATTCAATAAATTGAATTAAGGACATGGCACATTAAATTAAGGGGTGTCAAAAGGGGGGTTGGAGAGAGTTATGGAAGATGAGGGGTCACCCACATAATGGGGGAGTTAGAGGAGGTTTAAGGAAGTGAAGGGGTGGGGTTCGTGTGGGCTGCACCTCACATTTTACCTCACTTAGGTAGTTAGGTTCACCCAACCTCCATCCTTAGTATTTAACCATTTTAAAGAAATAAAATTAGTTGCACAAATTTTATTTCTCGAAAGTCTTTATCCACAAAACTTAACAACTCTTCCCGAGAAAACGCAACTCTGGAAAAGGTATTTTTAATCAATTATCGGCGCTGCAGTTCCATCGATGCCCTCAGATTTAAATTCCGAGCACCATTTCAAAAGATAGAAAACCCCGCTCGTTCGTTCACTGAACGTACCCAAGCTAAACTTCGGAAATTGATTCTGGGCACACCGGGTATCGGAATCAGGCGCCGTCAGAAACTGCGTTCTTGTGAAATCCCAAAGAAAATTAAAAAAAAAATTCCTTGAAATTTATGGGTGTTTAAATTACTCCCACCTAAGGGCTTTACGTCCTCGTAAAGCTTTAACACAAACTAGGGAAAAAAGTGGTACCGAGCACGCATCTGAGCTTTTAGCTCCCATGTGCTCACCTAGAGGTTCCCGTGCTGCCAACGAAAACACACAAGAGGAATCGAGTGTCCTCATAGGACCCGCTCCTATCGATCCTCGATCTCCACTAGAATCTCCGCGCATGTCTCCCTGTCATCGACGTCCAACTCCCTAAGGTCGATGATGTGTGAAGGATCATGCACGTATCTCCTCAGCCGAGGTACGTGGATGATTTCATGCACCCGGTGCAACTGAGGTGGAAAGGTCAAGCGGTAAACCACCTCGCCTACCCTGCTGAGGACCTTCAAGGGTCCGATGGAGCGCAGAGATAACTTTCCACCTCAGCCAAATCGTCGTAATTCCACGTCGAGGTGAGACCCGTAAGAAAATGTGGTCGGAATCCTCGAACTCTAGTGGTCTCTGCCTGTTGTCAGCATAAGGATTCTGTCAGCTCTGAGTTGTCCTCATCTACTCTTGGATAACCTGGACATTCTGTAACACCCGAGACTTTTATGTTATATAAATCATCAAAGGAATCTTTTTCTACACAACACTTGCTTGGCTTTCTTTACACGCAATCACGACCTTCCTCGATAGCTTTCGTCGTACGCAATACCGAGTTTCACTAAATAACAATATGCTATTAAAACTAGCCGTTATGAATAGTAATAACCACTTTTTGAAATTTTATAAATTTTATTTTTCAAAATGGACTTCATTTTTGGACTCAGAATATCAAATTTAGCCTAAGGTGAAATTTTGGTACTTTTCGGATAACTTTAATATTTTGATGAATAGTGAAAATTACTAAATTTTAATTAAAAACAACTTTTTTAATCAAAACATTTAATAGTGATAAATTATGAATTTGAGTGGTTTTAAAGAATATTTAGAATATATTTTTACCACTTAATATAATGTTGGTCATTGGACACAATGTTACAATTAAACCGAACATAAACAAGTGTCAATCTTTTGATAGTTATTATCTCTTAAAAAAACGCTTTTTGTTTTGACAGCGGGAATTAATTTTAAATTAATTTCTGCCACTTCTGTGTTTTGAATTTAGAAAAATGGATTCCATATTTGGAATCAGGATGTTCAAATTTTGTAAATAGGTAACTTTTATTTTTAGACATTTTGAATAATTACTGCGGTAAATATTTTATTTACCATGGTTAAGGGTAAATCCGGTAAATAAGGGTTAAAAAATAATATTATAATAATATTAAATTACCCTAAAACGTGTCTGAAACCTATTGGTTGATACATGGTCGACCATGGGCATCTTTGGGTCGATTTTGGGACCCCATTGATCCACTTGTAAGTGATAATGACACTTTATTTTAATTAAGTTAAAATGAATACAGAAATGACACAAGCATATATCTTTTAGAAAAACAATTGTTACATAGGGTTATATATGTTGTAATTTAGATTATAAATATTCATTAGAAAGATAAAAAGATTTCCTACATAATGGTATTTTATTTGTAATTTTTATACTTTAAATAATTTAATTTATTTATGACAAAATGATGATGCAGTAATTATCTTATTAATGAAATATTGACATAATTGATGTTATAAACACCAAAATAAATGTAATTTAAGACTTTTTATGAATTCCACTAATTTTCTAGGTTACTAGGATATATTAGTGTTGATTTAATCAACTTGGTTCGAACATATAATTCTGTTATGACTTTCACAAAAATCATATATCAAATAGTGTCAAAATTGACACAAAATAGTTTTTAAATCAAATATTATATTATTAATTGTTATTGTATTCCTAAAAATCTAAGGTTCGGACAAATGACTTAGATAAGGATATATATTTTAATAATAAACAATTTGGGGTTCGTTTGGCATGTTATAGTAAGTGTATTAACCATATAGTGAAAGAAAACAAAAAGACATGGTAAAAGTTAAATTATTTAACTTAGAGTTAAATCTAATTGATAAGGTTAAAATAATACGCTAAACTTGTCTAAATCCTATTGGTTGATAGGATTTCGACCCTTCCCCACTTTATCTTCGAAATAAGACCCTTTGGAACCATTATAAACCGATTTTGACTTTAATATAAAATAATATTTTGAGATATTCCTAAGGTGCCCCTCTCCTCCCTTATAAAAGGGCACCTCCTCCCCCTCCTCCTCACACCAAATTGAGCACTCAAGATCGGCCAACCCCTGCCATTTTCTCCTCTACACTTCCCTAGAATAGTCCTAGAGGTCCTGTTCTTCTACAAAGACCACTCTTAGTTCCTTAAGTGGAGGATTCAAAGAGGCGTTCCAAAGAAGAGGTAATATCCATTACCGATCTTTTCAATTTCTTTCTTCTTCAACTTCTTCTTCTTTAGTTGTTTCATGATGAAGTAATAACATCAGTATTACTTACATACTGATATGTTATTATAAATATGAAACAACCCTAATTCACCTTCTATCCATCCTACGGAAAAATGAAATCACCGCGCGTGCGTACGTACGGAATACCGTCTCCACGCCGTGGTGTAATCTATTTTTCCACCATCACTTTACAAGGATGGGTATAACGGTGTAATGAGTAACTATTTATGATTATTATAAAGTAATATTGATACTGAAATAATATATATATACTCCAATATATTTCCACGATCATAGGAACGATATCATCACTCGTGCGTACGTACGGAATACCGTCTCCACGATGTGATGCGACTCGTTCTACTTGATCATCATTACATAGTAATTATATAAATGAATTGAATGAATAAATATGATATATGTTACACTAATACCATTCTGGATATAAGGTATCTATAACCTTGAAATAAGAATAAGAATTTATTCGGCAAAACACGCGTAAGAACAAAAGGCAATAAAGACCCGAGTAACAAGTAACAATGAAATATTACTAACAAGAAGCTAAGAATATGATCATATATGATATCATATCAATATGTATGATTCTGGAATAAGTCAATAACATTATTTAAACAATTATACAGGAGCTTCGGACACATACAAGGCAAATTGGACCTAAGGTAAGGGAAATATCACAATCTCATTTTTATCCGAGATTGTTTATTCGTAAGTATTTACTGGGGTGTATTTTATCATCCACATCCATGTTTCATCAATATGTAATATTATTTCCATCCACCTACAATTTTTTAAATCCATTTTTACCCTTCGGTGAGTTTTTAGTAATATGTATGAAAGGAATCTTTTGTCGTTTTTCGTACGAGGTACTTTTTGACTTTTCCGACAAAAGTACGAAGAATGTTTTTTTTAACTTATACGGCATGAATGGATTTTTAAAACATTATTTCCAAGAAGCTTCCTTTACAAGTTTTCAAGTTTATTTATAATCAACTTCTTTTATTTTAAAGTTGTATGACATGTTATAAAAGGAAAAATGTTTTTGAAGAAGAAAGGATATTTTCCTCAAGAATGGAGTTCAAGTGTTTTATCAAAATTATTTTCCATCTAAGATAATAAAGGGTTTTGTTTTTATCCCTATTATTAAATTTATTTGATCATGTTGTGATGGAATTATTTTTATGAATTCCTTTATCTTATATGAATTGTTTTATGATGTCATGTTGTTTAAGAATCCCATTTTTATTACATGGGTTATGTGATGATGTAAGATTTATGATTATGTGGCACACATAAGAAAGGATTCATTATAAGATGGGTGGGACCTATATCTCCCTCCAATGCATTGGGTAAATATTTTATATCTCATGAGATAGACATGGCTGGAACGGAAGGTTATTTCGGTTCAGTGATACAGGACTGAAACGAGGAGTGAACTCGGTTCAGAAAGGGACTTTGTCCACTAAGATAGTCTTGGCAATGAGTCATGACTAACAAGAAATGATTTTCCATGATTATGTGTGCATGCCACAAAGTTTCAAGTTTTATGTTATGATTATGGGGATCTCATTTTCACTTCTATGATTTATTCCATGTTAAGATATTATGATCTCTTTTGCAGGTTTTGATTTTCAAAAAGATATGATATGATTTTTATTTCCTTTATTTGCCCTTGCTGAGCATTTGAGCTCACCCTTTTATGTTTTCTTTTCCCCAGGTCAGGAAGATGGATATTAAGTAGAATATGCTAAAAGGGACCCTAGATATGATGAAATAAATGGGAGACACTGTAGAAGATTTATGAACCAGTTGTTTATGTTTTCCAGTTTCTAAAGACACTATACCTATACGGTCCTTTGTGGTTTTGTCATATGTTGTAATAAGTGTGCTTCAATTTTGAAGTATTAACAATGTATGTAAAGTATGGGTCGTTATAGTTGGTATCAGAGGAAAGGTATAGTCAACCTTTGGAAACTAGGATGTGAAAGCCTTAGTAAGAACCCTAAGGATAAGTCTAAGCATAGAACACAATCTTAGTGTTTTAGAAATGTCCTTGAATAACCTAGGATAAGACCTTAAGCATGAAAATTTTATTCTTGAATTATGTGGTTTTCCTATTATAATTAGTGTTTCTCACACTATTCTTCTTGGTTTTAGTCAATGGCTGGAACCCGAAGGAACCGTGTTAATGCGGAATGTGATGGGCAATGCAATGATTGTCCCCCTGAGCAACCAAACGATATGGGAGCTGGAATGAAAAATCTTGTAGCCATGCTCACACAACTTTATGAAGCTATGAATCATGCAGGACTTCCAAACGAGCAAAGGAAGGAGCAACATTCTGTTGAATCCTTCATGAGGCAGCGTCCACCTTCTTTCAGTGGGTCTACTGATCCATTAGTTGCTGAACAATGGATTAGTACAACTGAAAAGATATTTTCAGTTCTTCAATGTTCTGAACATGATAAAGTCATCCTAGCAGTGTATCGTTTGGAAGGAGATGCGGATCAATGGTGGAATCTTATTAAGAATATGAGGCAAAGGGATGAAATTGAGTCTATGGAATGGGACGAGTTCAAGAACTTATTTTTTAATAAGTACTTCCCTCGTATTCTCCGAACAAAGATGGAGAAAGAGTTCCTTGAACTGAAGCAAAGGGATGATGAATCTATTAGTACCTATGAAGCAAATTTTACAAGACTTGCAAGGTACGCTTCTGGTATTATTATCCAACCTGAGAGTAAGATCGGTCGATTCTTTAGTGGCTTAAAACCAAGTCTTCGAAGGGCGTTAGCCATAAGGGACTTCAATAGCTACGAGGAAATCGTTCGATGTGCTCTCAAAGTCGAGATGAAGATTGGAGTTACCCATCAGTCACATGGGTTTGATAAGAAGAGGAAGATGGAATTCAAAGGAAAATCCAAAGAGCACACTGAAAAGAAGATGAACTTTCCCTTATGCTCAAAGTGTGGAAAGAAACATGGAGGGAGTTGTCTTAAAGGGACAAGTAAATGTTTTAAATGTGGAAAGGAAGGTCATCGGGCATTTGAATGCCGTGATAATGGGAAGAAGATGTCTAATGACGCAAACAAAGGAAGGGATACACAGAATGAACCTACTACACTTCAATGTTTCAAGTGCAAGGAGATGGGGCATTATGCCAATCAATGCCCAAATCCAAGGGTTGATGATGATGGTCGACGTCAACAAAATCTTAAGGCTAAAGACAAAGGAAAGTCACATGCAATTTCTATCAGCGATGTGGAGTACGATAACGAAGTGGTGAAAGGTACACTTACAATCCACTCTAAAGTAGCAAATGTTTTATTTGATTCTGGATCCACCCACTCTTTTAATTCTGAAGAATTTTCTAAGGGTATCACCATATTACCTCAACAATTAGATGTTGAGTTAGCTGTGACAACACCTAATGGCACATCAATCGCATCAAAAGTTTATAATTCTTCTCCGATCGAAGTTTGTGGGAAAGTGCTTCCTGCAAATCTTGTGATCCTTCCTTTAGTGGAATTTGATGTGATTCTTGGCATGGATTGGCTTTCTCTACATGGAGATCATATCAATTGCCAAATAAGGGAAGTCACATTTCATATTCCAGATCAATCTATGATCGTCTATCAATGCAAGGATGAACATAACCTTCCAGTGGAAATTCCTTCCATCTTATGGGTCATGATTCCACTAAATGAAGGTTATTTATCTCAAATGGTTGGAGAGAAACTTACGATTAAGAATATGCCCATTGTACGAGAGTTTGATGATGTCTTTCCGGAGGAATTACCAGGTCTTCCACCAAATCGTGAAGTTGAGTTTTCAATAGAACTCGTACCGGGTGCTTTGCCTATTTCAAAGACACCTTATAGAATGGCCCCAATTGAGTTGCAGGAATTGAAGAAGCAACTCCAAGAGAATCTTGATAAGGGATTCATACGCCCTAGTGCGTCACCTTGGGGAGCACCTGTTCTATTTGTTAAGAAGAAAGATGGATCAATGAGACTCTACATTGATTATCGAGAACTTAACAAGATCACTATCAAGAAAAAATATCCTCTCCCACGCATTGATGACTTGTTTGACCAACTACGCGGAGCTCAATACTTTTCCAAGATTGATCTTCGTTCAGGGTATCATCAATTAAGGGTCAAAAGGGATGATATACCAAAGACGGCTTTCCGTACAAGGTATGGACACTATGAATTTATAGTGATGCCATTTGGTCTTACTAATGCCCCTGCTATCTTCATGGATCTAATGAATAGAGTCTTTAGAGACTATCTTGATCAATTTGTGGTAGTCTTTATAGACGATATTCTTGTCTATTCAATGAGCAAGGAAGAACATGAAGATCACTTGATAATTATATTGAAGACCCTGAGAAAGGAGAAGATTTATGCCAAATTTACCAAGTGTGAATTTTGGCTTCAAAAAGTTGCATTTTTTGGTCACATAATCTCAAAAGACGGGATATCTGTGGATCCAGCAAAAACAGAGGTTATCGAAAGATGGTCGAGACCAACAACAGTAACTGAGATCCGAAGTTTTCTTGGTTTGGCTGGATATTATCGACTTTTTGTAAAAGATTTTTCACGATTATCTAATCCAATCACCAAGTTGACTCGGAAAGGAGTTAAGTTTGTCTGGACAGAGGAATGTGAAGAGAATTTCAAGGAGTTGAAAAGAAGGTTATCCAGTGCACCTGTGCTCACACTGCCTTGTAGTGGAGAAAGGTTTGTGATCTACAGTGATGCATCCAAGAAGGGATTGGGGTGTGTTCTTATGCAAAATGATATGGTGATAGCTTATGCCTCACGACAGTTGAAAATCCATGAGCAAAATTACCCAACACATGATTTGGAGTTGGCTGCTGTAATCTTTGCATTAAAGATTTGGAGGCATTACCTTTATGGTGAAAGGTGTGATATTTATACTGATCATAAAAGTTTAAAGTATATTTTCACACAAAAGGAGTTGAATATGCGTCAAAGAAGATGGTTGGAGCTGATTAAGGATTATGACTGCTCAATCCATTACCACCCTGGGAAAGCAAACAAGGTGGAAGATGCATTAAGTCGACAAGACCATGCTAGTTTATCCATGATGAGGATCACAAAAGATCCAATATTTATGGATTTACAAAGGATGGATCTTGGAATTATAATGGAAGGGGAAAAATCTTATCTTTCTCAAATGAATGTTCAACCATCTATACATGTGAAGATTAAAGAGGCACAGAAAGAAGATGTCGAGTTACAAAAGAAGGTGAGAAATGTTCCTGAATTCAACCTTGATTGTGATGGGATAATAAAGTTCAGGAATCGGGTTTGTGTTCCTTCCATCCCCGAATTAAAGAAGGAGCTGCTGGATGAGGCTCATAGTTCTTCATTCTCTATTCATCCTGGAAGCACGAAGATGTATAGGGACCTGAAAGAGTACTTCTGGTGGGATGGCATGAAAAGAGATGTTGCTGAATATGTCTCTCGATGCTTGGTTTGTCAACAAGTTAAAGCTGAGAGACAGAAGTCTAAGGGGATGTTACAACCATTACCCATACCCGAATGGAAATGGGAAAACATCACTATGGACTTTGTCACAGGACTTCCTCAAACATCCAAAGGCAATAATGCTATCTGGGTCATAGTTGATCGTCTTACAAAGTCTGCACACTTCATTCCTATTAGAGAGGATTTCTCTCTAGATCAGCTTGCCAGGATATATGTAAAGGACGTGGTAAGATTGCATGGAGTACCACTTTCTATTATATCTGATCGGGATCCGAGATTTACCTCGAAGTTCTGGCGAAGTCTTCAGCATACTCTGGATACAGAGTTGAGTTTTAGCACTGCTTATCATCCCCAGACAGACGGTCAGTCTGAGAGAACAATTCAAACGCTAGAAGATATGTTGAGAGCTTGCTCTATGGATTTCAAAGGATATTGGGATCAACACCTACCTTTGGTGGAATTTTCTTATAATAATAGCTTTCACTCCAGTATTCAGATGGCTCCTTATGAAGCTCTCTATGGAAAGAAATGCAGGACTCCAACTTGCTGGGATGAAGTTGGGGAAAGAAAGCTATTAGGACCTGATCTCATTGATGAAATGGCAGAAAAGGTCAGATCTATTCAACAACACATAAGAGCAGCTCAGAGTCGACAGAAAAGTTATGCCGACAACCGAAGAAAAGACCTAGAGTTTGAAGTGGGTGATAAAGTGTTCTTACGAATATCTCCCCGGAAGAGGGTTATGAGATTTGGAAAGAAGGGGAAGTTGAGCCCTAGATATATCGGTCCTTTCGAAATACTGGATCGTGTTGGGAAGGTAGCTTACCGATTGGCGCTTCCACCGAATCTCTCTCAAGTTCACGATGTGTTCCATGTATCTCTCCTGAGAAAGTACATACCTGATCCTTCACATGTACTCAGCTCAGAAGTTGTACCGCTGGAGCAAGATCTTTCTTATGAAGAACAGCCGATAGAGATTCTGGATCGTAGCGAAAAAGTTCTACGAAACAAGACCACTCGATTGGTGAAAGTTTTATGGAGGAACCACCAACTTGAAGAAGCTACTTGGGAGCTTGAGTATATGATGAGGGAGAAGTATCCTCATCTGTTTGTTACAAAGTGACGAATTTCGAGGGCGAAATTCTTTTTAAGGGGGGTAGAATGTAACACCCGAGAATTTTATGTTATATAAATCATCAAAGGAATCTTTTTCTACACAACACTTTCTTGGCTTGTTTTACACGCAATCGCGACCTTCCTCGATAGCTTTCGTCGTACGCAATACCGAGTTTCACTAAATAACAATATGCTATTAAAACTAGCCGTTATGAATAGTAATAACCACTTTTTGAAATTTTATAAATTTTATTTTTCAAAATGGACTTCATTTTTGGACTCAGAATATCAAATTTAGCCTAAGGTGAAATTTTGGTACTTTTCGGATAACTTTAATATTTTGATGAATAGTGAAAATTACTAAATTTTAATTAAAAACAACTTTTTTAATCAAAACATTTAATAGTGATAAATTATGAATTTGAGTGGTTTTAAAGCATATTTAGAATATATTTTTACCACTTAATATAATGTTGGTCATTGGACACAATGTTACAATTAAACCGAACATAAACAAGTGTCAATCTTTTGATAGTTATTATCTCTTAAAAACACGCTTTTTGTTTTGACAGCGGAAATTAATTTTAAATTAATTTCTGCCACTTCTGTGTTTTGAATTTAGAAAAATGGATTCCATATTTGGAATCAGGATGTTCAAATTGTGTAAATAGGTAACTTTTATTTTTAGACATTTTGAATAATTACTGCGGTAAATATTTTATTTACCATGGTTAAGGGTAAATCCGGTAAATAAGGGTTAAAAAATAATATTATAATAATATTAAATTACCCTAAAACGTGTTTGAAACCTATTGGTTGATACATGGTCGACCATGGGCATCTTTGGGTCGATTTTGGGACCCCATTGATCCACTTGTAAGTGATAATGACACTTTATTTTAATTAAGTTAAAATGAATACAAAAATGACACAAGCATATATCTTTTAGAAAAACAATTGTTACATAGGGTTATATATGTTGGAATTTAGATTATAAATATTCATTAGAAAGATAAAAAGATTTCCTACATAATGGTATTTTATTTGTAATTTTTATAGTTTAAATAATTTAATTTATTTATGACACAATGATGATGCAGTAATTATCTTATTAATGAAATATTGACATAATTGATGTTATAAACACCAAAATAAATGTAATTTAAGACTTTTTATGCATTCCACTAATTTTCTAGGTTACTATGATATATTAGTGTTGATTTAATCAACTTGGTTAGAACATATAATTCTGTTATGACTTTCACAAAAATCATATATCAAATAGTGTCAAAATTGACACAAAATAGTTTTTAAATCAAATATTATATTATTAATTGTTATTGTATTCCTAAAAATCTAAGGTTCGGCCAAATGACTTAGATAAGGATATATATTTTAATAATAAACAATTTGGGGTTCGTTTGGCATGTTATAGTAAGTGTATTAACCATATAGTGAAAGAAAACAAAAAGACATGGTAAAAGTTAAATTATTTAACTTAGAGTTAAATCTAATTGATAAGGTTAAAATAATACCCTAAACTTGTCTAAATCCTATTGGTTGATAGGATTTCGACCCTTCCCCACTTTATCTTCGAAATAAGACCCTTTGGAACCATAATAAACCGATTTTGACTTTAATATAAAATAATATTTTGAGATATTCCTAAGGTGCCCCTCTCCTCCCTTATACAAGGGCACCTCCTCCCCCTCCTCCTCACACCAAATTGAGCACTCAAGCTCAGCCAACCCCTGCCATTTTCTCCTCTCCACTTCCCTAGAATAGTCCTAGAGGTCCTGTTCTTCTCCAAAGACCACTCTTAGTTCCTTAAGTGGAGGATTCAAAGAGGCGTTCCAAAGAAGAGGTAATATCCATTACCGATCTTTTCAATTTCTTTCTTCTTCAACTTCTTCTTCTTTAGTTGTTTCATGATGAAGTAATAACATCAGTATTACTTACATACTGATATGTTATTATAAATATGAAACAACCCTAATTCACCTTCTATCCATCCTACGGAAAAATGAAATCACCGCGCGTGCGTACGTACGGAATACCGTCTCCACGCCGTGGTGTAATCTATTTTTCCACCATCACTTTACAAGGATGGGTATAACGGTGTAATGAGTAACTATTTATGATTATTATAAAGTAATATTGATACTGAAATAATATATATATACTCCAATACATTTCCACGATCATAGGAACGATATCATCACTCGTGCGTACGTACGGAATACCGTCTCCACGATGTGATGCGACTCGTTCTACATGATCATCATTACATAGTAATTATATAAATGAATTGAATGAATAAATATGATATATGTTACACTAATACCATTATGGATATAAGGTATCTATAACCTTGAAATAAGAATAAGAATTTATTTGGCAAAACACGCGTAAGAACAAAAGGCAATAAAGACCCGAGTAACAAGTAACAATGAAATATTACTAACAAGAAGCTAAGAATATGATCATATATGATATCATATCAATATGTATGATTCTGTAATAAGTCAATAACATTATTTAAACCATTATACAGGAGCTTCGGACACATACAAGGCAAATTGGACCTAAGGTAAGGGAAATATCACAATCTCATTTTTATCCGAGATTGTTTATTCGTATGTATTTACTGGGGTGTATTTTATCATCCACATCCATGTTTCATCAATATGTAATATTATTTCCATCCACCTACAATTGTTTAAATCCATTTTTACCCTTCGGTGACTTTTTAGTAATATGTATGAAAGGAATCTTTTGTCGTTTTTCGTACGAGGTACTTTTTGACTTTTCCGACAAAAGTACGAAGAATGTTTTTTTTAACTTATACGGCATGAATGGATTTTTAAAACATTATTTCCAAGAAGCTTCCTTTACAAGTTTTAAAGTTTATTTTTAATCAACTTCTTTTATTTTAAAGTTGTATGACATGTTATGAAAGGAAAAATGTTTTTGAAGAAGAAAGGATATTTTCCTCAAGAATGGAGTTCAAGTGTTTTATCAAAATTATTTTCCATCTAAGATAATAAAGGGTTCTGTTTTTATCCCTATTATTAAATTGATTTGATCATGTTGTGATGGAATTATTTTTATGAATTCCTTTATCTTATATGAATTGTTTTATGATGTCATGTTGTTTAAGAATCCCATTTTTATTACATGGGTTATGTGATGATGTAAGATTTATGATTATGTGGCACACATAAGAAAGGATTCATTATAAGATGGGTGGGACCTATATCTCCCTCCAATGCATTGGGTAAAGATTTTATATCTCATGAGATAGACATGGCTGGAACGGAAGGTTATTTCGGTTCAGTGATACAGGACTGAAACGAGGAGTGAACTCGGTTCAGAAAGGGACTTTGTCCACTAAGATAGTCTTGGAAATGAGTCATGACTAACAAGAAATGATTTTCCATGATTATGTGTGCATGCCACAAAGTTTCAAGTTTTATGTTATGATTATGGGGATCTCATTTTCACTTCTATGATTTATTCCATGTTAAGATATTATGATCTCTTTTGCAGGTTTTGATTTTCAAAAAGATATGATATGATTTTTATTTCCTTTATTTTCCCTTGCCGAGCATTTGAGCTCACCCTTTTATGTTTTCTTTTCCCCAGGTCAGGAAGATGGATATTAAGTAGAATATGCTAAAAGGGACCCTAGATATGATGAAATAAATGGGAGACACTGTAGAAGATTTATGAACCAGTTGTTTATGTTTCCCAGTTTCTAAAGACACTATACCTATACGGTCCTTTTTGGTTTTGTCATATGTTGTAATAAGTGTGCTTCAATTTTGAAGTATTAACAATGTATGTAAAGTATGGGTCGTTATACATTCTCTGTCGTGGCCTAGACCATCTCTGGTCCCATAAGAGATGATATGATTTCTTCATTGCCAATAAGAGAAATCTGGTCTCATCCCCTGGATGAACCACATTCTTTGCCAAATACAGTCAATCTGAACATGAATGATGTATTCATGCCATGGATGAAGTTGTAAGGCCTTGAAGTTACTACCAATAGATCCAACCGTCACTCTCATATCTAAGGGTCGAGCCACACTATCGGCATCAGCATGAGGTAACTGGGTCTCCTCCAGTAGGAATCTCTAAAGTGAGGGTCAAGGCAAAAATTTAAACCGGAACCTCTTAGTACACAAAAAGGAAGGAAGCAAATGTCACAAAGGTAAGTGTCTTTAAATATTGCAGCTCATATTACCAAGACACAAATGTAACAACAACATGGAACTAGAAGTATGAAGAACAAAAGGAAACCACTAGTTCCGCTCCTGTCCACTTGCTTCCCGAGCTCCATAGTCATATGCTTCTGCTGCCTGAATCTGAGCTCTCCCATGTCCACCTGTTCCCTGCGATTGGGGTGGACCTCCTGGTGGTGGTGGTGGAAACACCTAGAAGCGTCGTCCACCTACAGCTGCTCGGCCATCTCCCCTCCCCCGGTCTTCTGCTCCCTGCGGTCTGCCTCGATCGAACCTCTGCCTCTACCTGGGAGGTTCTTCATTTAACTACTGGTCATCTGCATGGCGGGTCGGACAGTCCCGAGCCATGTGACCAACCCCATTATAGGAGTAACACTGTCCGTGCATGGTAAGTCGTTCACCACCCTAGGTGCCTCACACACACTATCCTATGTCATGCGGTCGACCACCTGTAGGTCTTGTCCTCTTGGACCTCTGTGTCATCTGTCTACTGCCCACTGCATAAGACTCTGCCGCATGTCGGCTAGTGGTGGGTCATGCTACTGGATACTTCTCAACAAGGAAACTCTCCACTAAGAGGGATCTCTCCAACACCCTTGTCTGTGTTGGGATGCTATGATAAACAACAGGAGCTCTAATCTCTTGCCTGAGCCCCTGCTCGAAGGTTCGGGCCCTGAAGAACGGGTCTTGTACCATATCTGTAGAGTAGCGCGAGAGGTCTGTGAGCCTCGCTGAGTACTGTGCCACCATCATGCTACCCTTCTGTAGATGCAGCATCTCTTGTATACGTACCGCTCAAAGGGTGGCTGGTACAAACTCTGCCCGGAACAGGCTCTCGAAGTCTGCCCGTAGATGTGTTGCCTCGTCATGCATCTGGAGCATCAAGCTCCACCATCTGATTGTTGCTGCCTGAAAGAGGCTGGCAGCAAGGATCACAATGAAGTCTTCTGGCATCCCCACTAGCCTGAAGACTCTCACCACAGCCTCCATCCAATCCTCATCGACCTGCGGGTCCGTCTCTCCCCTGAACCTGGGTGGCCTCTGGTGCTGGAGCTCGTGCAGTGCGCTCAAGCGACGTGCACCCTATACTGCTGGGGCTGGTGGCATCGGTGGACCAACGGGTAGTAGTACCGCTGGTGCCTCAACTGGGATAGGGCCCTGTACTGAGGCCATGTCGCTCGGCGGGCTGTCAGTACGTACAACTCTCGGGGCTCTAGTTGGTCGTCCATAGGGAGGCATCCTGAAAGAAACAAACGTGACACGACCAACAATTTATACCTGGTGAGTTGACCTGGTTTGAGCTGTTTTAAGGAAAAACCTTTGAAAACACACACGCAATCAGTATTTTCATGCAAAAAGTCAGAAATATGTTGTTAGGGTCCTGGTGTATGGATATGTCGGCCGCCCGCACCAACACTGGATTCCATGAACTGAAAACCACACTCGGTACCCTTAACACTATTAGTTCACAGAAAAGGAATATCAGAGTTACAAGTTTTGTGGTAGAACCGACTCCTCTGATACCAATTTGTCACGACCCATCCTCAGGGCCCGTGCCGTGACTACCCCAAGCCCGCCTTCCATAGGACAGGGGATGGCGACTAGCACCAAAGGCATAAATCCCGATAAACTGGGAAGGCATTGCCTTTATAAAGGTAAAAAAACCATAGAGTACAAGAAGAAGTAAAACACTAAGTACAAAAAGGAAGTGCAGAAAAGTAAGTGGGCCTGAATACAAACCCATCTGAAAAGTGCAGCTACAACTGAAAGGAAGTACAATAGAAAAGACAAACAGCTGGAAGAAAAGAAGCAGCTCCTGGGTCGTCCACCTCAAATCCTACCTGAAGGGTAGGTACAGATAGCGCAGCTCCTGGATCGTCCACCACGGATCCTACCTGAAGGGTAGGTACAGATAGCATCCACAATACTCTCGCCTGTCAACCTCCTCCGATTGTCATCTCGTTGTGAGGTCCACCTCCGGTTACTGACTCGTCGTGAGGTCCACCTCCGGGTACCGTCCAGTCCTCGAACACTCGGTCGCCGTTAGTACTTCCCGTTATCTGCAACCAACACAACGAGTGCAGGCATAGCTCGTGCATGGGTGAGTATAACGATACTCAGTAGGGATCTCGAGACCCTCAATGTCTCTCTAAATCCAACAAGGATAACCACAAAGCAGAATCAAAACAGATAACCCTTACTTAGGTATAAGCCCATACTTATACCTAAGTCATCAAGTAACCCATCTCAATCATAATGAAACATGAAGTTCATGAAATCAACGGAGAACCACTACCTAGGTATATGCCCATACATATACCTAAGTTATCAAGTGACCAATCTCAACCATGAGGTTAACACAAAGATCATAGTCTCAGCTTAAACCAAGATTTTATTCACGATATCGAAACTATGGCTGCTGGAGAACTCCGCCTCTGTCGAGTACAGTGGGCCTGCCGCTACAACTAAGCACGTCCCACTAACCTTGTATGGATGAAGTACTCCACTTTTCGAGTACTGTGGGTCTGCCACTGCAACCAAGTGCATCCCACCATGGGTCTGCCGCTACAACCAAGCGCACCCCCTCATACCCTATAGAGGTACTTCTTCTGTCGATTACCACGGGTATGCCGCTACAACCAAGCGCACCTCCACCGTGGGTCTGCCGCTACAACCAAGCGCACCCCACTGGGCTATCCGAATCACTCTGAGTCGATCGATCAGCAGTCGTCAAGCCTCAGTATGCTACTAGGTCTCTGTACTCTGCTAGCTCATCTCCGGTAGGGTCCGCTCCACGAGCTAATGGTCGATAATCCAAGTATCACAAGTCCCATGATGAAGTATCTCAAGGGACCTCCTCTTCATAGGGGTCTCAACGCAACAAACAACGCGTCAATCGGACGCCCGGTCTGTGAGTTATTAGCCTTTTCGTCCTAGGGGCCCGATTGGTTTCGTGTGCGAACCAACCCGGCCATATCTCAACCGTACCCCGAACTCTCATAGGGAATAATCAAAGGGACAGTTTCTCAACGTGATCACCAACGCCGCTGACGGTTCGTCAAACGGACGTCCGGTCTGAAAGATATCGGCTTTTCCCTTCCAGGGTCCCGGTTGGATTTCGGGTACAATCCAACCTAGCAATACTCCAACTGCATCCAAATCTCAGGTGAAGTATGCCAAAATTTCAGTATCATCAAGAGGAATCCAAAAAAGTTGACGACACATCAATCGGACGTCCAGAGCTAGAGATATAAGCGTTTCCGCTCCGAGGGCTCGGTTGGTTTCGTGATCGAACCAACCCCGCCGTACGCAAATATCTCTGAAACTCTAAGTGTAATATACCGAAACGACCGTCTCGATCCAAGGATCGCATCGCAACTGACAGTGCATCTATCGGAGGTCCGCAGCCCAAGATATGGGCAAAAGACCCGAAGTGATCCGAAAATGGGGGTTTCGGGCCCGGACCGACCCGGCCCGAGACCCCCTGGGTCGGCCCGAACCGGATCGATCCGAACAGGGTCTGGTTCCAGCTCGGCTGGCGCGGCGCGGCCCGGCCTGCGCAGCACGGCCCAGCCTGCGCGGCCGGCACGGCCAGGTGGCTCGACCGAAACGGTCGTGCGGTTTGGGTGGGGTGGGGGGGGGGGGGCTGCCCCCCTGTTGCGTAACTGCGGCCCCCATGTGGGGGGCCGCTGCTGTCCGGCCAGCCGAGGGTTAAGAACCCTCGGCTTCCCCTCTGACCGGCCAGCCCGCTCCGACCGGCCGGCTACTACCGCCACGGGACCGGCTGGTCCCGTCCCCCAGCTCTGTCACCGGCGGCCGGAAACCGGCCCCCGCTCCCTGCTCCGCCGCGGCCTTGGTCCGACCGACGCGGCGCGACGGCGCCGCGCCCCTCCGCCGTGGCCCCACTCTGGATGCGGTGCCTTCAGGGTTCTTCGGCGCGGCATGACGGCACCACCCCTTTGTTCGATTTCAACGGCGCGGTGCGACGGTGCCACACATCCTTGCCGCATGTTCCCGCGCAGTGCGACGACACTTTTCCATCCCCATTTCAAACCACTACAAGGATTATAACAGAATTAAGGGAGGAGGGTCGGTCGTGTTTGTGCGGCCCGGCCCCCTCCCGTTAATCGATAGTAAACGGCTAAGATTAACGAAGAACGTTGGAATATTCACGAACAAAACAATAAAACCCATACCTCAACAATGGTTGACGATCAGAGAGCGTCGTGGAAACGGCGTCGCGAGGTAAAACTCGGTATAAGCTTGATGGAGATCGTCTGAGGTGGAGCAGCATCTCACACCGGCTGTGGAGAGTAGAAGAAAGGCACGACGATCACTCCTTGCGGTGATGGCGTTCTTCGTCGGGGTCTTGACGTTCTTCGCGTTCTCCAACGAAGAAGATAAAGTTTCCTCTAGCTTTTGAGTATTCTCTCCCAAACCATAACACCACAAAACTAACCCAATAATAAAATAAGCTCCACTTATTTTATTAAGTCATGAAAAGAGTTTAAAATTTAAAAACTCAATTCAATAAATTGAATTAAGGACTTGGCACATTAAATGAAGGGGTGTCAAAAGGGGGGTTGGAGAGAGTTATGGAAGATAAGAGGTCACCCACATAATGGGGGAGTTAGAGGAGGTTTAAGGAATGTGAAGGGGTGGGGTTCATGTGGGCCTCACCTCACTTTTCACCTCACATAGTTAGTTAGGTTTACCCAACCTCCATCCTTAGTATTTAACCATTTTAAAGAAATAAAATTAGCTGCACAAATTTTATTTCTCAGAAGTCTTTATCCACAAAACTAAAAAACTCTTCCCGAGAAAACACAACTCTGGAAAAGGTCTTCTTAAGAAATTACCGGCACTGCGGTTCCATCGGTGCCCTCAAATTTCAATTCGGAGCACCGGCTCAAAAGATAGAAAAACCCACTCATTCGTTCACTGAACGTACCAAAGCTAAACTTCGGAAAATGATTCCGGGCACACCGGGCCTCGGAATCAAGCGCTGTCAGAAAATGCGTTCTTGTAAAATCACAAAGAAAATTAAGAAAAAAATTTCCTTGAAATTTACGGGTCTTTACAGGTTCAATACAATCAATGGTATATATATTTCATGAAATTAAGGGCCTTCGTGGGTCATATAACTTAATAAAATAGGTCTAGTGGGTGCATGTTGATCATTGTAGAATAAGGATGGATACACTAGAGACCTGGGTGTGTATGTTGTTTTTTGTTTCTAATTCCCTATAAATAATATATATATATATATGTTATATATTTATAAATTATGAAATGTTATTTTACATGCATATATATATATAGTACCAAAAATCTTTTTTTGTTATCACATACAGGGTTTGGGGGACTGGTAAAATCTTTTCTGAAAAACAGAGGAGAAAGATATCCAAATATCACACTATATATAAATGTTTAATTTTCTAGTAATAAATATTGAATGTATAAATAATTTATAAATAAATAATAAATAAGTAAAATGGAATAAATAAACAATTAAAAGTAAATGAATTATGTTTTTAAAAATAATATAAAGTAAAAAGAACCATAAAATAATTAGCGTGTTTTTTAAATCCTTCTCTATTTTTTAAACTGTTCATAAAAAAATAACCACTAAACATTTAAAAACATCATGAAATGATTCATAACGTATTTCTAAAAGTATGACTGAAATAATCCTCGACATAGGTACCTTTGAAAATGTCAACAGAATTTTATGGATAATTTCATGGCGTTTTAAAAAAACCGTGAAAATCTACAAAATCCACCACTGAATAGAGTTTTTGTAATAGTGTATGAGAAACTGACCTAAAAATATTTTTTTTCATAGAATACATGGTTATATTTACCAAAAGATCATGTGAAGGATATGTCGGTTTTGCACTAAAATACCCATGAATATGTTGAATGTGCATTGAATACATGTATATGATACATGTATTATTAGTATATATATATATATATAGGTATATATATATAATTCACATATTATACATGAATATGTTGCAGGAAAAGTACAAGAATTTGAGGCATGTACTCATTCAGATAATATCATGCAGTATACATGCATATTATGCTTGTATACAAGCAATGAAACATAAAAGGTAGGTTTATTACAGTAAATTAACAAATAGTAATAACAAAAACCATGTACAAGAGTTCCATTATTTTAATACATTATGAATATATTAAATACTATATTACAATAGTTGAACACATTTAGAGTAAAGGGTATTATTTCATAATGAATGAATTGTTCCTCATTCATAGAGGAATGTCAGAATTTTCCAATAAAAGGAGAAGTGGTTCTCCTTGTTTTTGAGTTTCTTTTATGAGTCTGTTTGATGCTTTTAGAGATCATCAGTTTCATGTAAGGATTTTGAAAATATCTACTCTTCTTGAATCCTCGATTGTATCTCATTTGTAGGCACTAACACACATTTGAGTTTTTCCAATTTCATCTAATAGAGATCAGGATCCAATTCTCATTGTACACAACTCAAAGTCAGTATTAATAAACTAACTACTTCTTGAGATCTTCCCCAAGAATTCTACTAACATAAAGGAAGAAATGGACCACTCAAACATCTAACCAGGTATGCTATGTTTTATGCTTTTTTCAAATATGTTACTTGTTTCTTTTATTGAAGGATATATTCTACTTGTTTTAGGATTATTGCGCTAAGAAAGGATCATATAATGTTACATAAAAATCATACAGTTATATTAGAGCTAGTATCCTCATCATATCAACATGCATTCTTTGTTTTTTTTAAAAACATGATATATGCAATGTTATTTAATAAATTTTGTTCCAAAATGATTCATATTATAACATTAAGAAATATATTTTTTAATCCATAATATATAATCATGTGAATTTGTTAACATTATTGAAAGAGATAGGTATCAAATAATTATTGGAAAATTCTTCTGTTTGTGAGTAATAAAAAAACAAAACATCGTTTTACCGATACGTGGACTCGCATGAAACTCACATATAGGTAACCATGTTTTACCTTCATGCAGACAGTACTAACTAATGGCCATTCTAAAATAAAGTTATGTACAGGGGTCTACATAAAGGTAACTAATGTTTACCTTTATGAAAAATATTTACATAAAGGTAACACCATTAAGCAAAATGTTTTGTAAATTTAATCGAGTTTTACCTTTAAGAAAATGGTATTTCATAAGGGTTATTTTCCATATACATTTTCAAAAAATATCTACATAATGTTGAGCACAAAATACCTTTATGAATCAGTCTGTATAAATATAACCACAAATAACCTTTACACGAGAAATGGATCCCGTGAAAGGGTATTGTAAGAATTAATAAAAATTAAATCTATATTAAAATTTTCATATTATTTATAAAAATTTAGACATTATAAAATGATAACTTTTGAACATATTAAATATTAAAAGGTTCATATTTGTTTCATAAGTTTTAATAAAAATATTTATTGTTTATTTATTAAAATAATTCAATTATGAGTTTAACAAGATAATTTAAAAATTGTTAATAAATGATGGAAATAATACTTTAGGAATGTTAATAAAATTTATAAAATGATTTTCATAAATAACTCTAAAATTTTAATAGCTAGATGATTTTAAAATTATAATTAACATTCCAATAATATTAGAAGTGTTAATATTAAATCTTTTCATATCAATATGATTTATAAAATGTTTATAAATCATATTAAAAGGTATGTTATATTGATTTTTTATTAACTTTAAATAATTTTTTAATTTAAATGTTATTATGATCATAAATGTGATTTATAAATATTAAAAAAATTACATAACTAAAAGAAACATTTAAAATAGATTATATATATAATTATGAGTTATTTCTAAATATTTAATATATAATATTTTTTATTAATAAAGGTCCTTACATAAGAAATGATCATAGGATTTGAAAATATTAAGTATATGATATTTAAATGTGTAAAAAATCATAATAAATATTTAATTAAAAAACTATTAATAATTATTTTAAAAATATCCATTGTTTATTTGAATATCATATAATAATAATATGAATGAGTTCATATTGTGGGTGGTTATAAATTTTTTATATTCAATATCATGAATTATCTATAATGTTTATCTTATTTATAAATTTTTTATATTAATACCTTATTTATGAATAGTTTATGAAATGTTTATCTCATTTTTAAATTTGTAAAGTATTATTTTATTTTATATTTATTGCTTTATTTATTCATGTATATTAAATTGTGTATACTTTGAATATCGTGTATGAAAAAATTAGGTTATTAATAGATTCTAGGCTATTGATCCTTACCTTACTTGTGAGGTATGACTCCACAAAATTTAGTTTTCATCTACATAGACCACAGGGTAAAATTAATGTTATCATCTTGAATTTAGTTTTTGGAAATATTTTTATCATTTTAGGTTTTCAAATTATCATGAAACAGATTCTCTTTTGAGTATTGTCTTCCCAGGGAGAGGGACTTGGGGCAAGACTACCGATCCATATTGAGTCTTATGCCTTAATATTGAAAGGATAGGGTTCGAATATATATGTTATCATGATTACTCATGTAGAGATTATATGTCTCGTATAGTTCTAAACATTTACATGAAGAGTTCATATACCTTATGCATATGATTTATTTGGATATGTATAAAGATGTTTGGATTCTATTTTTGTTTGGGTGAAACAAATTCTTGGTGGTTTAAATGGTTACACATTAATGTGGTGTGAACACATTAATTTTATGGATGGAATAGGGATTCCAAAACAAAATTATTTGAATAATGAATACCAAAAAGTCATAAAAAATGTGAAAATAAATAATAAATATGATGTAATAATTATTAACTTAATATGTATTTGATATATATTAAGTTAGCGATACTTTAAAAGAAAACCCCTAAAATACTAAGTGTGATATTCCTCCAAACTATAACTTATCATGGACTTGATCATCTAACTGGGTAGTTTAATGCCAAATTAGGGTGACACTAGATTATCATGTGTATGTAAATAAAGTGATTGGAAACATTGAAACATATTAGAGTACTTTAATTCCAAATATGGGATCCCCTAGATTTTCTTTTGTTATCATATTATTCGTGTTTTATTTGGGTTTCAATATCTAGGAAACCATAAGGGTTGAGATACTAGAGAAATAGATCTGGGCTTTACCTATACGATGTATATAAAAAAATGATTTTTCCACTCTACTACCTATGAATCACAAATTTTGTGATTGGGATGAATCCCAACCCAAATAACTAAAGTAATGAGTTTCACACCAAAGAAGGGTCATTTATTATTGAAATATAGATTTTCAAACACCAAATAGATACAATGTTTAAGGTTATAACTTTTAGTGGGATAACTATCATTAAAATTCCTTGATGAAAATATGTAAAACATGATACTCCTTTGGTAAAATATTATATAATTGATAAAGGGTATCGTCATCATCATACTTATCATTGACTCAATAAAAAAGAAACTTAATTTAAGAAACTCTTGAGGCTGGTAGCTTAATAAAACCCCTTAAGTAAAATATATTCTATATTTAAAAGCAATACATTCATGGGTAACCCAACTATTTTAGATGTTCAACATCTGAATCTAATATGCTTATGTAAAGCATATAATTATTCTCTTGAGTATTATTTAAGGGTTTTATTAGTTATGAATTTATCCAATTATTAATAATGATGTGGACTAATTGAAGAAATAATTACCATATTATTCACAAGTGTTGAGAATAAATTATATGGAAATTTTATGTATTGGTTTTAGTGGTGTATAGACATTACATGTTGGTGAAAGTTCGAACCATAAAATCTAGAGATTCCAACAATTTTTATTCAAATATATAATTGAGGTAATTTGAAACAAGTGGGTATTATCAATAATAAGTGATGATTCTATAATATTTAATTATTAGGATATGTAAATAATTTTTAGGAATCTTCATGGAATTTCAATGTCAGGTATCAGTGTTATAGAAAATGTTCCTTTGATTTTGAAGGGTATGTGATACCAAATGTATATTTTAAAAGTGTTATTAATATATAGGAGTTCAAAATCATGAGAATAATTGATAGATATTATAGTTTTAATTCATGTGATTAAGGAAATCGGTTCCAAATCATAGTTTTGAATGTAAAGATGTATGTTAAGATTATATGAATAAAAAATGAATGACGTGTATCTTCATATTTTTTATCGTATGTGATAAGGGATATTATTTGTTAATTAATAGTTATTATAAAAAATATATGATCAATTGTATACACATGATTTATTCTTCATTTGATTTTATATCCTATTTAAAAATGAGACGAGGATAAAAAATTTTATCTGGATATTTTTAAAATATGAGGAATGCTTTTACCATTATTTTTCAATGACATATTTTAATGAAATATCTTCTTTTCCTGAAAATTCTCTAATCACATAAAATATTATATGTGATATATAAAAAAATATTATTTATTAAATATTCCTACTTAACGAAATTAATTTTAATTTCTTAACACAATGAAGTATATTTTTAATCCTATAAAAATATTTTGAGAAGGAATTCAATATCTAAGAGAATAGTGGAAGAGTTTTCCACATAATTAATGAGAATATTTGAGATGCCCTTACTTTGTTAGATGTTATTTTTATTGGTTTTATAGATTACCAAAAATATTTATCATGTTTTTATAGAACTTATTTATCATGGAATAATCAATAAGGGTAGTATATATACCAATTAAAATTGGCACATAATTGAGTAAATATGATGGAAGAAAATATGTTAATGACAAAGAATTCAGAAAAATGATTGGTAGTATCTTGTATTTAACATACACAAGGATTATTATTTTTTCTATCACAATCTATGAAAGAAATAAATATTACATAAATTAGTCATAATTAATAGTGACCAAGAGGACTTTCAGGTATATTAGGAATCTATAAATTTACGGATTTTTTTGTTAGGCTCACTCAAGATGAAGTAAACATTTGGGGGATCATTATTTAATTTTTATTCCAAATTTCAATAACTCTATTTATTATTTAGTATGAACCCCCAAAATTTCACAATGATATATGAATAAAATATAGTATAAAAAGTTTGTTAATGAAGTTCACCTCGGTGATAGATGAATGTATCCTTAGTGTGTAGTGGTTTTTATCCCATACACAAATAGTTCTTCATTTATTTTTTTGAAAGAACCAAATAAGGGGTATAACCTTAAAAATATATAAATTTTTTTGTCCAAACCTAACTATGGATCACCAACAATATAAATATAAGTGTTAATTTGAAATAATAACCACCATCTAGAACAGAATCTTCAAAAATCGGCTGAATAGATTCAATGTTATTAATCTTAATTTGATATATGAATATTATCATCTATTCTTAAAATAATTCTTAGAATAAAAATAATTCGAATTTTATCATTTAAAGTCTACAAAAATATCCAAAATTCTACGAAAATGCAAAATATTAATGTAATGCCCCGAACCCAGTTACCTAGAGTCGGTGCATTATTTTAATACATTTGCATGATTAGAATGAATCAAGTCCTGACGGATCGATCGGTTTAGTAGTCTTGGAAAATGTATTACATACATGAATGTTACATTACACTTTATAACATACAACACAATATAAATAAACCTTTTTTAACTCCATTATTCCCTTAGCTTAACCTTGCATATCAATCACAATACACTTCTTGGAATCCTGGAAAAAATAAAACATAGAAAGGGGTGAGCTCAGACGCTGAGTAAGGGTAAGAAATACAACGAAAGATAACATAAATATTAAGCATGGTGAATATCTTAAAATACATTCCTTTAAAAATAATAAACATGAATACTTTTAGGTCAGGAATATGAGATTAGTAAATAATGCCATCATAAAACAAAATCATGGGTATTCTACTAGTCGAATGAATACATAAACTATCAATATTATTTTCATAATGAGGGAATGTATAATGCTAGACATTCTGAAACATTTTTTCATGGCCTCAACCAAGACATATAAAAATGATTTAGGCCTTGGCCAAAACCATTTTTCAAATTGGGAATGTCCTCATCCAATTACACATCTAGTTGTCTCATGATACCTACCGATGCACCGAGGAGCTATAGTGGGCTCCACCCATCACTTACTAAGTCTAATACATTCCTTATATGAAAGGGTTTAAATATAACATAAAAATTTGTATTGAAACTAGCATATTAAATGTAAATACTTTAACTATAAACCATAAATGGTATAGCAATAACACATCCACAGTCAATATAATGCCCCATCCTTAAACCTTACTTAATCTTGAGTTATTACAAGATTACACCTCGAGGATCTTTTCAGGTTTAGAGTTTTAGAGAATTAGAACATAAAACTTGCATTACATTCCACATTTAAACAAAGTGGTTACATAAAATATGGTATTAATTTTTCCCATCAATGGAATCATATTTAAAATAAAACATGAATTCTTTCTTAACACTTCCTTGACACTATCATCATATCATATACCTTTCCCTTGACCTGTGAAAAACATTTCAAAAACTTGGGATGAGCATAAAAAGCTCAGTAAGGGATATAAAAATATGGAAAGGAAACATGGGTACATATATACATAAGAATGAAATCATACTTAACCCATAAAACATAAGCACTTTAACATACCTCATAAAATCATGAATAAATCATAGAAATCATAAGACATAAAGGTAACTTGAGGCATTCATAACATTCTTACATAGGGAGTAACCCTCTTGGTTACATTTGGAATAACCATCACAGTATATTCCCTAAATCTATTCGTAGAAACCTTAATGTTTCACTCCTTCACGTTACCCAATGCATTGGAGAGCTATATCGGGCTCACCCGCCATTAGTTTATCATGGAACCACCCGTCTTCATAATAATGCCCAAGAACCTCAACATAATCGAATCACATAAAACATGCATAAAGGAAACATAACATTTCCACCTTTCAATCACAAGATATAAATACAACACATTGATATAAAAACATTATGAAAACCATTTTCAATACCAAAATAAAATAAAAGTAAAACATGGTATTTGTTTTTCTTTTAAAAAAAAGTATGGCTTGTAGAGGAAGCCGAAACTCAAATAATGGTCATGGTGGCGGAGAAGTCGTTGTCACCGCATACGTACAACAAAAACATTCTCTTTTGTCGTTTAGTAAATTCTTCGTATAAAAAAGATTCATTTTGAATAAACGTAAGAGTCAAAGGGGTTTATACACCGTATAAAATAATGTTGTGTGTAAAACAAAATATGCCTCAATGAAAGGATATTGAGACGAAGTCCCATACCTCGGGTCCGACTTGAATCGATCGTTCTTTAATCTCCTGAATAATAAACTTGAGTTAATTTATACTTGTTTAAGAACCTTTTTCAAGTTAATTATTCCTTTTATATCACTTATTGCCATGTCATGAACACTATCTAATTATTTAAGTTAATAACGGTCGTTTTAACGATCATTGGTACTTGAGTAAAAAATAAACCCTTTATAATTACAAGTTGTTCATGTATCCATTATATCTAGAATGGTATTCATGATGTAGATATCATATATTTCATATATATACAGTACATTCATGCATTTATAATATTACATAATCATTTAGATGTAAGAAATGAAATGCACCGTTCATGGAGACGGTAAGCCGTACGTACGCATGAACGCTACTTTCATTTCTATTTTGTATTTTATAGAATGGAATCATAATGATATAAAGGTATATTATAATTACAGTGTAATATCTTATATAATATCATAACTTCATCCTTTATACGTCCCACATATGGTATTAATGAATCAAATCACTTTGAGGGGGCGGTAGTCCTCACTTCCTTAAATGAAGATATCGCGTTTACCCATAATGGAAACCATAAAGGTATGCCCAAAATGAAAAATACAGAAGCTTAAGGAAAACATAAACATATTATATATCATATATAAATATAGTGTCATCTTAATGTCCACCTTTGAAGGTGTTAAAAGAATGTTGAACAATCATCATTTTGGGAGGCATAAATTCACCATCCACGGAAACAGTATGTTATTTAACCATTAGATGTAGGTGTGTATAAGTGTAGCTCGAATAATTATTATAAAATAATCCTAGTATATTGAATATACTGGATTTGTTACAAAATAAATGAATAAAAAGAGTTTAGGGGGTTGGAGAAGCAAAATAAAACAAAAGGACTCAAGTGAAGACATTACGTTAAAATCGGGTAACTCTCTTTGGTTTGAGCTCAAAGGCTTCCTTGGGAAGACTTCTACCCAAAGTGAAGCTTCAAGGAGTAAGAGAGGGAAGTGGAGAGACAAAATGGGAAGGTTTTGGCCGAGCCAAAGGCTTTGGAAGTGTGGGTAAAGAGGTAGAGGTGGGGGACTTTTATAAGAGGAGAGGAGGGGCACTCTTGGAAAGTAAAGAAATGTTACTTTATTTTAAAATGAGATTCGGATTTAAGAAGTCCCAAATTGATATAATTATAGTATAAGGTGATAAGGGTTCGAAATATACCCATCCAATAGGTTTTTGACATGTTTAGGTCATAGATTTTACATTATCTTTTCATTTTATTTAAATCCTTTATTAATGAGGTAATCGCTGCATCATCATGATGTCATAAATAATTTAATATATTTAAATTCTAAAAATTATGAAAAAAATACTATGATGTAGGAAATAGTTTTAGATTTCCAATTAATATTTATAGTCTAAAATATAATCTATTTAGACTAAATTAAAAATGTTTTAATCAGGTGATACATTCTTGTTATATTTACTTTCTTTAAAAAAAATAAAAAGATAACAAGTCACTTTCCACAAAAGTGATTCCATGGGGTCCCCAAGATTGGCACAAGGAATCCCATGTTCGGCCAGGAGATAACCAGTAGAATTAGGACACATGTTGGTGTCATTTTTTATTATCATGATATTATTTTATTATCCTTAACTACCCGATTACTCATTAATCAAGATAATTAAAGATAATTACCGTCGTTACTATTCATAATGTCCAAAAACAAAAGAGTCTTGATTAAATAATTTGGAACTTATGATTCCAAATATTTAATCCATTTTACCAAATTCCAAACACAGAAATTGCTATAATTTATTTATGAATAATTCCCGTTGTCAAAATAAATAAAGGGTTTTTTGAAACAATATCTATGAAAAGTTTGGCATTAGTTTATGCCCAATTACAAAGTGAAATTAATACTAATGACCACCATTGGATTAAATGGTAAAAATATATTCAAATTAAGCTTTGAGACCAATTAAAAATATAATATGTCCATATAATTAAATTAGATGAAAAAGCAGTTTTGATGTAAAATGCAGTATTTTTCACTATTCATAAAAAATTGAACATTGTCAGAAAAATTCCAAAAATTTACCCAAAGTAAATTTAAATGTCCCAATAATAAAGAATAAGTTTATTTTGAAAAAATAGATCTTATAAAATTGTCAAAAGTTTGATTTAAAATGTTTTTCCATCAAAAGGTAGTAAAACAATATTAGTGTATTCTCTGCTTAAGATTGGATTTATTTTCATTTTAAGCCTATAAAACACTATCTAATTCATTAATATACATATATAAAAATATCTATTATTCATTACTTACTTGGGATGTTACATCCTTCCCCCCTTTAAAAAATTGTGTCCCTGTAATTTATTTACTTATCGAATAAGTGGGGGTATTTATCCCTCATTGCATTTTCAGATTCCCATGTTGCCTCTTCAATCATGTGGTTTTTCCAAAAAACCTTTACCTGATAAATCAACTTATTCCGTAACACTTGCTCCCTGTGGTCAATAATATGGACTGGTTTTTCCTCATAAGATAGGTTCTCTTCCAGCTGAACTATCTCTGGACTCAAAACATGAGATGGATCTGGCATATACTTTCTCAGCATCAAAACATGAAAAACATTGTGTACCTGAGATAAAATCGGAGGTAATTCCACTCTGTATGAAACTGATCCAACTCTCTCCAGAATTTAATATGGTCCAATGAACCTTGGACTCAGATTTCCTTTCTTACCAAATCGCATCACACTTTTCCATGGAGAAACCTTGAGAAAAACATGATCACCTACTTCAAAAGAGAGATCCTTCCTCCTATTGTCCGCATAACTCTTCTTCCTGCTCTGAGCTGTTCTCATGTGTTTCTGTATCAGTTGAACTTTTTCTGCCAACTCTTCTACCAATTCTGGTCCCATCAGCTTTCTTTCACCCACTTCATCCCAAAAAGATGGAGTTCCACACCGTTTCCCATATAACGCCTCAAATGGTGACATCTGTATACTAGAATGAGAAATTTTATTACAAGAAAACTCAACCAAAGAAAGATTTTGGTCCCAAATTCCCTGATAATCCATCAAAAAAGCACGTAGCATATCCTCCAATGTCTGAATTGTTCGTTCTGACTGCCCATCTGATTGAGGATGAAAAGTTGTATTAAAATTTAATTCAGTACCCAATGACTTTTGATGGCCCTTCCAAAAGTTAGAAGTAAACCTAGGATCACGGTCAGATACAATGGAGAGGGGAACTCCATGTAACCTGACTACCTCTTTAAGATACAAACGGGAAAGTTGATCTACGGAAAAATTATCTCGAATAGGAAGGAAATGAGCAGATTTAGTCAATCGATCAACAATAACCTAGATTTCATTATTACCTCGAGATATATTCGGTAATCCCACAACAAAGTCCATGGATATATTCTCCCATTTCCACTCTGGTACTGGTAGTGGCTGAAGAATCCCTTTAGGTAACTGCCGCTCTGCTTTAACCTGCTGACAAGTCAAACACTTCACAGTAAATCAGAAATATGTCTTTTCATTCCATCCCACCAGTAATACTCCCGCAGATCTCTGTACATCTTAGTACTGCCAGGATGAACTGAAAAAAAAGAACTATGAGCTTCACATAACAACTCTCTCTTCAACTGTGAATCATAAGGCACACATAATCTCTTACCAAACCTCAAAACACAATCATTATCAATGTTGAATTCAGGAAACTTACCCTTCTGAACCATCTCTACCTTTTTCTGCAACTCACTGTCTTGCTTCTGTGCTTTCTTGATTCTGTCTGATAGAGAATATTTCACTGATACCTGAAACAAAACAGAAGAACATCCTGCACCAAAAACTTCTATTCCAAAGTTCATCAAATCCTTAACCAAAGGATCACATTCCAAACACAACATTGTTAATGAAGCATTACTTTTTCGACTCAAAGCATCACCCACTTTATTTGATTTTCCCGGATGGTAATGAATTATACAATCATAATCCTTGATTAATTCTATCCATCTCCTCTGTCTCATGTTCAATTCATTCTGAGTGAATATATACTTTAAACTTTCTTGATCAGTATATACTTCACACTTTACTCCATACAAATGATGCCTCCAAATTTTTAAAGCGAAAACAACAGCAGCTAATTCCAAATCATGTGTAGGGTAATTTACCTCATGAGTTTTCAACTGTCGTGAAGCATAAGAAATTACCTGATCATTCTGCATTAGGACACAACCAAGTCTTTTCAATGAAGCATCACTTTAGATAACAAACTCACCATTCCTGGAAGGAAGTGCCAAAACTGGAGCATTCACCAATCTTCTTTTCAATTCCTGAAAACAATCATCACATTATTTTGTCCAGATAAACATAACACCCTTCCAAGTTAGCTTAGTCATTGGACTAGATAACCGTGAAAAATTTCTAAAAAACCTTCGGTAATAGCCTGCCAAACCAAGGAAGCTATGAATCTCAGTTACATTTGTGGGTCTTGTCCATTCTTCAACAACATTTGTTTTCGCAGGATCAACAGTTATCCCATATTTAGAAACAATATGACCAAGGAAAGAAATTTTTTGCAACCAAAACTCACACTTTCTGAATTTCCCATACAATTTCTTTTCTTTTAAGGTTTCCAAAATTACCCTTAAATTTCTTTCATGATCCTCTTTACTTTTAGAAAACACCAAAATATCATTAATGAAAACCACCACAAACTTATCCAAGAACTCATGGAAAATTCTATTCATTAAGTCCATGAATACAGCAGGTGCATTGGTTAGCCCAAAAGGCATTACTACAAATTCATAATGGCCATATCTTGTACGAAACGCAGTCTTTAGAACGTCTGCTTCCTTTACCTTCAGCTGATGGTACCCCGATCTCAGGTCAATCATTGAAAAAATCTTGAGCTCCCTAGAGCTGATCAAAAAAATCATCGATATGAGGCAAAGGATATTTGTTCTTAACAGTGATGTTATTCAAGGCTCTATAATCAATTCAAAGTCTCATAGAACCATCTTTCTTTTTAACAAATAAAACAGGAGCACCCCATGGTGATGTACTAGGTCAAATGAAACCTTTCACTAATAAATCTTGCAATTGATCCTTCAACTCTAAAAGTTCAATTTGAGCCATTTGATAAGGGGTTTTGAAATTGGCTTAGCATCAGGAACTAAGTCGACAGTGAATTCAACTTCATGATCTGGTATTATTCCAAGAAACTCATCAGGAAAAACATTAGGATACTCATTTACCACTAGCACATCATTAATCAGAACAGTTCCTTTATTTTCAACGATGTGTGCAAGGTAACATTCATTTCCATCTTTTACAAGTCTCTCAGCCTCTTGATATGTTATCAATTGTAAGGGTTCATTTTTGTACACAAACCAAATTTATTTCTGAAAAGAAACTTCTTTAGATCTACAGTCAATCTTATCATGGTAAATAGAGAGCCAATCCATACCTAGGAAAACATCAAACTCTGTTAGAGGTAGAAAAATAAGGTTTCCAAGTAGGTTCTTTCCACAGATAAGGATAGGAAGATTCTTATAAATTATTTTTGCCTCAACATTTCCCCCAGGTGTTTTTACCACAAGTTCAGGAGTCATTTCTTGAGATGGTATTCCCATTTTACTAGAAAAAGTTTCAGAGATGAAAGAATGTGTAGACCCTGAATCAAACAACACACTGGAATACTCTGAAAAAATAAACAAAGTACCTGATACAACTTCATTTGATGGCCTGACATCTGCTAAAGTAGTAGCAAAGGATTTCACCACCCCTTTCTGTTTGTAGTCTAACTGCTTCCCATCACTCAAGCTCTTTGTTGGACACTCATTTGCATAGTGACCCATCTCATTGCACTTAAAACATTTCACTAACTGTAAATCAAATTTGGTCTTACCTTCACCTTGATCTTTTTTAGTGCAATCACGAGCCTTATGTCCCATCTTACAACATCGGTAGCTCTTTCCAGAATTCAAAAGACTTTCCCCAGCATTCCTTTTACCACATTTATCACAAACTGGAAGCTTAGTTTTCTTACCATCAGATTTTTTTGAAGAATTCCTTCCTTTCTCCTGCTACCTCGGTCTCTTCTTCTGTTGGTTGTTATAGAACACTTGATCATCGACAAACTCCATTTCCACCTTATCAGCACATCGAACAAGATTTTCATAACTTTTGAACTCAGAAGAAGCCAATGCCCTTCAATATTTTGGCTTTAACCTTGAGTAAAAATGATTGATTTTACTATCAAGGTCTCAGATAAAATATGGAGCATACCTTGCCAATCGAGTGAACCTTTCTACATAGGCAGCCACTAAGTCTTCCTCTTGCCTCAATTACAAGAATTGTTCTTCCATCCTTAGTCGAACAGCCTTAGGAAAATACTTCTCAAGAAACATACCTTTGAATTCATCCCAGTTAAGAGCATCAATCTCATCAGCGTCCCTGCTATTTTTAACCATCGACCACCACTGATCTGCTTCACCCTCCAAACGGTAAATAACAAGACTAACCTTTTGATTGTCTGAACACCCCATGACATTGAAAATATTCTCCAGTGCTTTAATCTACCCTTCAGCTAGCACAGGGTCAGATGATCCTCTGAATGATGGGGGATGTTGCCTCATGAAATGTTAAACCACTGACATGTTCCTCTGCGATTGATCTGGCTGATCTCATGCATGGATACCACCACCATTTATCGCTTGAGTCAAATGCGCCATTACTGCAACAAAATGTTCAGTTCCAATTCCGACCATCTCAGGATGCTGATTCGGAAGGTTATTTCCTTCTGTATGCCTTCCTAGCACTGCTTCCCTATTTCCTCCGCGGAAAACCATTCTGAACAAACATGTCTTAGATGAAGCAACATGGTAATCTTCAAATGCTATATCATTTCAAAAAAAAATATTTTTGGATAATCATTTAATATAATTCTAACTCCTAAAGTTATCTAAACCGACCTCTAATACCAACTATAAGGCCCCAGCCTTAAACCTTACTTAATATTGAGTTATTACAAGATTACACATCGAGGATCTTTTTAGGTTTAGAGTTTTAGAGAATTAGAACATAAAACTTGCACTACATTCCACATTTAAACAAAGTTGTTACATAAAAGATATTATTCATTTTTCCCATCAATGGAAACATATTTAAAATAAAACATGGATTCTTTATTGACACTTCCTTGACACTATCATCATATCATGTACCTTTCCCTTAACCCGTGAAAAACATTTCAAAAACTTGGGATGACCATAAAAAGATCAGTAAGGGATATAAAAATATGGAAAGGAAACATGGGTACATATATACATAAGAATGAAATCATACTTTACCCATAAAACATAAGCACTTTAACATACCTCATAAAATCATGAATAAATCATAGAAAACATAAGACATAAAGGTAACTTGAGGCATTCATAACATTCTTACGTAGGGAGTAACCCTCTTGGTTACGTTTGGAATATCCATCACAGTATATTCCCTAAATCTCTTCAGATAAACCTTAACGTTTCACTCCTTTGCGTTACCCAATGCATTGGAGAGATATATTGGGCTCACCCACCCTTAGTTTATCACAGAACCACCCGTCTTCATAATAATGCCCAAGAGCCTCAACATAATCGTATCACATAAAACATGCATAAAGGAAAACATAACATTTCCACCTTTCAATCACAAGATATCAATACAACACATTGATATAAAAAAATTATGAAAACCATTTTAAATAAAAAAATAAAATAAAAGTAAAACATGGTATTTTTTTTAAAAGTATGGCTTGTAGAGGAAGCCGAAACACAAATAATGGTCACTGTGGCAGAGAAGTCGTTGTCACCGCATACGTACGACAAAAACATTCCCTTTTGTTGTTTAGTAAACGATTCGTATAAAAATGATTCCTTTTGAATAAACATAAAAGTCAAAGGGGTTTATACACCGTATAAAATAAGGTTGTGTATAAAACAAAATATGCCTCAATGAAAGGAGATTGAGACGAAGTCCCATACCTCGAGTCCGACTTGACTCGGTCGTTATTTAATCTCCTGAATAATAAACTTGAGTTAATTTCTACTTGTTTAAGATCCTTTTTCAAGTTCATTATTCCTTTTATATCACTTATTTCCATGTCATGAACACTATGTAATTATTTAAGTTAATAACGGTCATTTTAACAATCATTGGTACTTGAGTCAATAATAAAACCTTTATAATTACATGTTGTTCATGTATCCATTATATCCAGAATGGTATTCATGATGTAGATATCATATATGTCATATATATCCAATACTTGCATGCATTTATAGTATTACATAATCATTTAGAGGTAATAAATGAAATGCACCGTTCATGGAGACGGTAAGCCGTACGTACGCATGAATGCTAATTTCATTTCTATTTCATATTTTATATAATAGAATCATAATGATATAAAGGTATATTATAATTCCAGTGTAATAAAATATATAATATCATAACTTAATCCTTTATAGGTACCACATATGGTATTAACGAATCAAATCACTTTGAGGGGGCGGTAGTCCGCACTTCCTTAAATGAAGATATCGCATTTACCCATAATGGAAACCATAAAGGTATGCCTAAAATGAAAAATACAGAATCTTAAGGAAAAAATAAACATATTATATATCATATATAAATATAGTGTCATCTTAATGGCCACCTTTGAAGGTGTTAAAATAATGTTGAACAATCATCGTTTCGAGAGTCATAAATTCACCATCCACGGAAACAATATGTTCTTTAACCATTAGATGTTGGTGTGTGTAAGTGTAGCTATAATCCTTCTTATAACAACATCCTAGTATATTTAAGATACTGGAGTTGTTACAAAATAAATAAATAAAAAGATTTTAGGGGGTTGGAGAAGAAAAATAAAACAAAAGGACTCAAGTGAAGACATTACCTTAAAATCAGGTAACTCCCTTTTGTTTGAGGTCAAAGGCTTCCTTGGTAAGACTTCTGCCCAACGTGAGGCTTCAAGGAGTAAGAGAGGGATGTTTAGAGACAAAATGGTCAGGGTTTGTCCGAGCCAAAGTCTTTGTAAGTGTGGGTAAAGAGGTAGAGGTGGGGGACCTTTTATAAGAGGAGAGGAGGGGCACTCCTGGAAAGTAAAGAAATGTTACTTTATTTTAAAATGAGATTCGGATTTAAGAGGTCTCACACAGATATAATTAGAGGATAAGGTGATAAGGGTTCTAAATATACCCATCCAATAGGTTTTGGACATTTTTAGGTCATAGATTTTACATTATCTTTTCATTTTATTTAAATCCTTTATTAATGTGGTAATAGCTGCATCATCATGATGTCATAATTAATTTAATTTATTTAATGTCTAAAAATTATGAAACAAATACTATGATGTAGTAAATATTGTTATCTTTCCAATGAATATTTATAGTCTAAAATATCATCTATGTATAAAAAATTAAAAATGTTTTTATCAGGTGATACATTCTTGTTATATTTACTTTCTTTAAAAAAAATAAACATATAACAAGTCACTTCCACAAAAGTGATTCCATGGTGTCCCTAAGTTTGGCACAAGGCATCCCATGGTCGTCCATGAGACAAAAAGTAGAATTAGGACACATGTTAGTGTCATTTTTTATTATTATGATATTATATTATTATCCTTAACTACCCGATTACTCATTAATCAAGATAATTAAAGATAATTACCGTCGTTACTATTCATAATGTCCAAAAACAAAAGAGTCTTGATTACATAATTTGGACCCTCTGATTCCAAATATTTAATCCATTTTACCAAATTCCAAACACAGAAATTTCTATAATTGATTTAAAAATAATTCCTGTTGTCAAAAAAAATAGCGGGTTTTTTGAAACAATATCTATGAAAAGTTTGGCATTAGTTTATGCCCAATTCCAAAGTAAAATTAATCCTAATGACCACCATTGGATTAAATGGTAAAAATATATTCAAATTAAACTTTAAGACCAATTACGAAGATAATATGACCATATAATTAAATTAGATGAAAAAGAAGTTTTGATGTAAAATGCAGTATTTTTCACTATTCATAAAAAAATGAACATTGTCAGAAAAATACCAAAAATTTACCCAAAGTAAATTTCAATGTCCCAATCATAAAGAATAATTTTATTTTGACAAATAGATCTTATAAAATTTTCAAAAGTTTCATTTAAAATGTTTTTCCATCAAAAGGTAGTAAAACAATATTAGTGTATTCCATGCTTAAGATTGGATTTATTTTCATTTTAAGCCTCTAAAACACTATCTAATTCATTAATAGACATAGTTAAAAATATCTATTATTCATTACTTACTTGGGATGTTACATTAAAACATATCATAACTTATTCAATACAATATGGAAGATTGTATTTATAATAAATCATCCTCAATCAATAATAATATTCAAAAAATATGTTCACATAGTTGAAAATGATTTGTAAAACTCTTTGAGAGAAATATCTATTTTTCATGAAATTTTTTTAAAGGCACACATTTTAGAAAATAATACATTTAAATAAATATTTTAATAAAAGTGTACCATACCACTTTGATCTGTTTTAAAGGTGTTAAAATTTTAAAAAACATTCATGTCCATATAAATAAATCCTTAAAAACCATTTTGAAATCATGGGCATTAATGAGAATGGTTTAGAAGAATAAATCTATAAAACGTTTAAATTGATTTTTTAGTAAAATTTTCTCTTAAAATGATATCTTTGAAAACTCTTTGATGAAACATGGAATGGATAATAAATATTTCCCAGTAAAAACTTACCCATTAACAATCTAGAATAATAATGAGATTGAGGAATTAACCCTTACCTGGATCATTCCTTTGGTCAAGGGTATGTTTAACCTTCTTTATAATGACCATATAATGTTATTAAATTATAACAAAACAATATTAATATTTATTATATCATAAATGATTCATTTATGAATTTATAACACCCATTTAATAATGATTTCCATGTTAAATTAATATGTTGGGTAATAATTGTTTTCTTTATCGTACGTGTTTTAACTTTTTATTATTGATTGTATCATTTAGATCATGATTTAAATACTTCCATAATATAAAACATGATGTATATATCATATATATTTATAATATAAATATGTCTAATAGATGTATATATGAAATGTAAAACACCGTTTATTGAGACGGAAGGACATACGTACGCATAAACACTGTTTCCGTTATCATATCGTATTGAACGAAACTATCTGAATAAGATATATGTAAGTAAACATATATATATATATATATATCCAGTAGAATTATAATTTCATATATTACATACATATTAATGATATATATATTTTTATATTCATCATTGAATGGTGAGCGTGGAAATGAATCCTATCGCGTCGTGGAGACGGTAATCCATACGTACTCACGAGCGAAAATATCATTATATTGATGGTGGAATCGTATGTAATTTGGTGTTATATCATATATAAAGAATTAGTAACATGTTATATTTATTATTTACATCAGTTATACTCATTATTATACCCATCCAAATAATGAAGTGTTGGAATAACAAACTACACCACGACGTAGAGACGGTAATCTGTACGTACACACGTTTGGTGACTTGGTCATTTATAGGATGGATAGAATAATGAATATAGTGGTAAAATTTTTATAATAACATCACATTATATATAATATACTTGATTTATTATTTCATAATTGAAACAATAAATAAATAGGAATTGGAATAAGAAAAGAATATGAAAGAGGTGATGAAATATTTACCACTTGTTCGGGTTCATCCTTTTGATTTGATCAAAAGGCCTCCATAGGTTGAATTTATGACTAAAGGAAGGCCGCTTGGATGAAATTACGATAGTTGGGAGGAAATCTGGGCAGGTGTTGGCTGAGACAAATGGATTTGGAGGTGTTAATTTGAGAGAAGGGGAAGTGCCCTTTTATAAGAGAGGTGAGGGTCACTTAAGGAAAAGATTAAAGTATTAATTTATAATAAAATCATTTTGGGTTTATAATTGCTCAAAAATGAATTATTTAAAGTATAATGTGGTTATTGGTCTAAAAAAACTAAACCAATAGGTTTTAGACAGGTTTGGGTCACTATATTAACCTTATCTTTTAGATTTAACACTTAGTAAAATAGTTTTACATTTACCATGTCTCTCTGTTTTTTTATATTATATGGTTAATAAACTTACTATAAACTTTTAAAATAACCCAAAGTGGTTCATTAATGATAAAAATATAATTATATAAGTATTTTGGATGATCCTTAAATTATTAGGATTATTATATCAACCAATAATATTGTATTTGTTTTAAAAACTCATTTAAGTCAATTTTGACATTATATAGTAATTTATTTTTTTTAAACTCCAAAAAACATTATTAATTCGAAATAAATACATTTAATCAACCCTAAAATGTCGTAGTATACTATAAAATTTTTATATGGAATCAAAACATTCAAATAATATTTATTTTAGTATTTATAATATCATTTATTTGATTATTTTATTCATAAGAAAAATACTACATCATTATTGTGTCATATATAAATATATTAATTTTATAGATAAAAATTATAAATAAAATATCCTGAGATATTAAATCTTTTTATATTTATAATTACTATTTATAGTCAAATAGATAAATTATATATCCTCATATAAAAATTGTTTTACTAAAAGATATTTTCTTTGGTTATTTTTTCCTTTATTTTAGATTATTTAATATAAAATGTTATTATCACTCCCAAGTGGCTTCATGGGATCCAAAAATCGACCCAAGGATGAAGATGTTCGGAAATTTATAATCCAACATGGTTATGACATGTTTTAGGGTAATTTAATATTATTACAATATTATTTTTTAACCTTATTTACTGGATTTACCCCTTTAGCCATGGTAAATAAAATATTTACTGAAGTAAATATTCCAAATGTATAAAAATAAAAGTTACCTATTTACACAATTTGGAAAACATTATTCTAAATATGGAATCTATTTTTTCAAATTCAAAACACATAAGTGGCAGAAATTAATTTAAAATTAATTCTCGTTGTCAAAACAAAAAGCGTGTTTTTATGAAATAATAACTATCAAAAGATTGACACTTGTTTATGTCAAATTACAATTTTAAATTACTTATAATGGCCTACATTTTATGAAATGATAAAAATATTATCTAATTATAATTAAAAACCATTCAAATTCATAATTTATCACTATTAATTATTTCGATTGAAAAAGTTGTTTTTAATTAAAATTTAGTAATTTTCACTATTCATCAAAATATGAAAGTTATCAGAAAAGTACCAAAAAATTATCCAAACTAAATTTATATGTCCATATTCTAAATAATAATTTAATTTCATTAAATATAATATATAAAATTGTCAAATATTTGTTTTAAAAAGGGATTGATATTAAAAGGCTGTAAAATTGCATTTTTTGAAAAATACTTATTTTATCCAAAAAAGCAATTTTTCTTATATTATGTCTAAGAAACACATAATATGGATGTTAAAATTATATAGAGTATATAAGATTCAAAATTAAGTTAATACTATTCATAACCTCTTTTTGAACGATTAGTTTAGTAATTTGTAGTGCACTCAAACTCGGTGTTGCCTGTTGTGCAAGCTATTGAATTACTTTAATGAGATAACGTACTATGAAATCCTGGGGTGTTACATTCTCTCCTCCTTCAATAAATTGTTTCCTCAAATTTTTTTATTGTTTTTCAAAAATAAAAGGTTAAAAATTGAAAAATACCTTTGTGGAAGACCCACATCAGAAATTCTTTAAATAAAATCTAGTCTCAATAAAACGGAAAGGGAAATATAAAAGTCACCACAAAATTATGATATCTATTAGGAAAAAATTGGTGGAAAGTAAAGAAACATAAATTCAGGAAAAACATAAATATTTATAGGGAGATATTGAGGTTATCAATCACAAACAAGTGTAATATTGAGGGCATTAAACCCATCAATCTACGATGATGTAAAATATCATCAGTCCAAAAAAACATATGGTATTAGGATAACACATTTGTGGTTTTAAGATCCCTTTAATAAAGTTTAAGAATCAATTTATTCATAGAATAAGTGTGTGTATATATATATATATACTTGACATGTAGTGCTTCATCCTTGAACTAATTCCTACCACAAACTCATCTTTTACTCTAAAAGATAATAGAATTAAAAATTAGTCTATTTATCCCAATCGTATAGGGTTTAAAAAAATGAATTTATAATTTATCTAATATTCCATTTAAAAAAACTACATTATACAAGTTAGGACATCATGTAGGCTAGTGGTAGGTGATGCACCCTTGTCACCCTTCAGTTGCGGGTTCAAGTATCACAGCCTTGTCGGAGGCGACAGTTTGTCACCCGACCTCTGGGTTGTCCTTTTTATGACAATACAAAATAATCTCTAGAAATGATTTAACCTTAACTATAGTATTCAATTTCAAACTTAATCGATTCCAACCTTTATACTTATGCAAAATACTTCTGTCTAAACTCACAGTCCAAAATTTATATGGAAGGTAAACACAATTAAGATCCTTTTTGTCACATAATAACATGTGAATTCCTTCATCATTTATTCTATTAAAATATGGTAATACACTAAATTATCATATAACCGTACTGATTACATTCATACTCACCTATTCCTTATAGAATACTGGATATACTCCTTATATCCAAAAATGGTGTAAAATCCAATAACGATGGAATATACAAATCATTAATTAGTTTCAAGGTAGTCAATAATATCCAATATAATTTATCCAAATCAATCACATCTTAGAAGTTAAATACATGATTATTATTGAACTCAAGTATGGGGAATGAAGAATATGAGTTATATTATGCTATCATAAAAAAACTTTTTTTTAACTATAGTTGAAATTACTATCTATTTTTCATCTAATTTTGAGAAGAAATAAATTAATATTGAATGATGGATGGAATCCTAAAGTTTCCTAAAAATGGGATAACAGTTCAAAAATTTTAATAACAAAATCAACTCTCTTCCATCAAAAATAAAATTTGAGTTGAGAATCAAAATATGAAATAAAATATACAAAGCTAATGAAATTAGGATAAAGGTATGAAAATTAATTTTTATGTCGAAATGATAAAGTGTAAACTACATAAGGGGATAAATATGTGTTTCGAGGTGATTATTTATTGATCCAATTGAGGAGAACATCATTCTTGAGAAAAATTGTTTTCATAAATTTACTACTCTTCAGAGCCTAACCCTCCTCTTTATGCCTATGATTTTTTATATTTAAAACCTTCCAAACCTCAAACACAAAAAAACCAATGTAAAAAATGTAATTATTGACATTTTTAAGACTCTCTAATGTGGTGATAGTAGGAGGAAAACAAGACAATATTGACCAGACATGCTATTAAGAATAAGAAAAACGACATATTTAAAATCCATGAGTGAGAGAGAAATACTTTTTTGGGGAGGTAGGTATGGAAGGAACATGGTGATTAATATGATATTGAATAGAATTTAATAATTTGGGAGTAAAAGAGGAATTTTTATCCATGTATGAGTTATGAATTTTTCCTTCGATGTGATAATTTAGTGATGTAGCTAATTATACATTAAATTTTTTTTGACGTTAGTATAACTTATTTACTAGGAGTAAAATGTTTAAGTGTAAGAGATTGAAAAATCTCAATATTTCACACATTTTATACTATAATTAAATGTCTTGTATCTCTTTAATATTATAGTTTAACATTAATTATCACATGTTTATGTTTTTGGAATGTTTTCAACTCATTTATGAACGTGACGTAATTATTGTTTTCAAATATTTTTAATCACTTATGTATTTTATCCACACATTTTTTATAGTAACAAAATTAAGAAATTACTTTATTATAGTTAAATACTTGATTATTTAAATTTCATTTAACTGAAACCAAATCTGATTCCAATCATAAGAGTCCAAAAACATAGCTCGTAATTCTAGCCTTGGAATATATTAAAATTTCTAGTTACTTTAAAATATAGGGCCATATCTCCCAAAGTACCAAACCAATGGAGTTAAAATTATACCTAGCGATAGGAAAAACACCTATAAATAATTAATTAAACATTTGAACACTTGATATAATGGATCCTTCATGGTTATAATTGATTGAAAAAATAAAACATTAGAATTTTAACAGTATGCAGGAAAGAATTATTTTCTTGAGTAAACTGGTCATAAAATTTCCTAAATTGTTCCAAAAAATATTATGTTTTTTCAGAAAATGTGTGATATGTAATGGAACAACATTCAAGGATAAAAAATTCAAAAATTCTACCATTTAAATGGTTTGACATGGAAAAACCTTCATTGGAAAATTCTAAAGAGAAGATGAATCATTCTATTGGATATAAATTTTTATCCCTATTTCCTTTGAAGGGGATTAGCTACTTCACTCAATATCAAGATAAAGTTTTACTATATTTTAGTTTTTTGTTTTATTTTATTTTCATTCTATAATAATATTTAATATTTTAATAAAAGTGAATTTTGTGTCTCTCCTATTATATCTCTATCTCTATCTCTCATCTTCTCTCCATGTTCTTCATCACGATGATCTTATATTCTCATGATCGTGAGTAAATAACTTGAGGAATTTAGTGGGGGCATGATTTAGTTATAAAAAAAATCCATTCATCTTCATGCTCAAGGTTTTATATTTTCATAGAGTTAGGTTGAGTGGTATCTTAGTGGGAAATGCGCCATTGTGTCACCACCTTCCACCTATGGTTTAGTATTTTCATCACCATTTTTCTCCATCAATAAAGGAGGTGGATGTACGGTGAAATTTATGATCATAAAGTGAACAACATATTCATAATCTAGCAAGAAGAAGATGTTCACATATATGAAAAAGTGTGTTAATTGTGTAAATATAAATCTAATTTTAATGTGATGATGGTTCACTCTTGGTGTTATCCTTGGAGAATATTCTTTATCTCTAACCTACATTATTTTTATTTTCATATAAATTTTTTATTTTGTTTTAGTATTCCATTCCATAAAAAACCCAAATTTATACTACAATCATAAGTAAAATTGCCAAAAAATATAATAATTGAATTTGGAATTGTAAGTGTTTACACTACAATAGCTCCTCAAGTGAGATGACCATATCCAACTACTATTCTATAATATAAAAAATACACTATATCTTTATCACTTATCTTTGATAGGTACATCAATACCAATTTTACTTTGTTTGATAATGAATATTGAAGATTATTTTATCCCTTATTTTCATTTTATTGTGTGTGATACCATAATGGTTAATGATTTATGGACCTATTAATTAACCCATTTCCTTATCATGGGATTATTTCTTTTTTATGTTTTATGATTGTTTATTTCTATATTTTACTCATATGAATGATGTTTTATATTTATTTCTAGGAATGGAATTATATATCAATTTAATCGACTAATTAATACTTATATCTTATGAGATCATTTTGCACAGGCCATGTGAAATTGTCTTCATCCATAATTTTATTCATGGGACATGTGTAATTTCCATCATCCATAATGTTATTCATTATAAAAAGTTATATATCCTCATCCATAATGTTATATTGGGGCTAGGTGCATTTATTTTTATAATGTTGTGATCTCTTGTATGTTAACATTCATGTATTTTTTAGATGAAATTTCTTATGTTTGTGTCATATTTTATGATTCTTATGTTTACAATTATTGAATGATATTAGAGTACTATTAATTGTTTCTTTATTATGCTCTATTATCATTTATTATTCCATTATATGATTATTTACTCTCATGATATGTCACTCCATGTTTACCTTGGATACACCCTTGGTTTTATGGCTAACCTCTTATTTTATGAATGTCTGCAGATTGTCCCTTATATTTATTAGAATATAGTGAGATCATAAAAAATGTTATGATGATGGAAATAAAGGGTTATTTTATAGATTTAGATATCTTTCATAATGTACATAATTTCTTAATGATTATGTAAATCTAGATTTCTAGGATTATTTCATAGATATTAATGCTAAAAATGAGATATACATGTCATTATAACGTTTTTTATATATTTATCCAAAATAGGGGATAGATGGACTCTAAGGTTGGTATGGTTTACATAGATTTTACCCTAGTTGGATGATTGTTTCTGTGTGTTTGTGGGTTTACTACCTCTCATAGGTGATTTATTGGGTTTTACATCATTGAAAAATGGGCCCTTGTGGTGGAATGGTAACCTATCTATATTACGATCATGGATTAAATAAGGTATTGCTGATGTGGTTAAAATTTATTAAAGTATCATCAAAACATTACCTTTAATGTGTGTTAATTTGAATAACATATCTACTTTTCTCTCATGATTACTTATTTTCTAGTACCCTGTTTGATAGAATATTTATGATTTCATGTCATATACCTACTTTGTATTCCCTAATTTTAAAATTGGATTTATAATACACCAGTTGAGGTTGAGTGATGGCTACCATCTGGTACGATGTAATCACACCCTATATGTGTTCATTTAGAGTATTTTTAGTCCATGTTTTTAATGACCAAAGTAAAGGTAAAGAACATGCACATGAGGGGTTACAGTACCAAAGCATGGGTGTTCACTATTACATGTGTGAGGTATTAGGATAGAACCTTTTATATTTTTTGGTAGACTCATAGATATGGTGTAATAGTGTTATCCTATATGTTATCCATGATATCACACACACTTGGAGAATGCATTTTAGTCCTTTAGTCGAGGTTTGATTTTTTATTTATGTTTTATTTGTTTTTTGTCAAGTTTTTCTCTTTTGATAGACAATGTGGATATTATAAAACTTGGTATATCGTGTATTCATATATATATATATATATAGTTGTGGTATCATGAAGTAACTATGTTCTAATAGAATAGGTGTTCCACTCTTGGATAAATGAAATTTAATCTTTCAAGGTCTGAAATCCACTAGGGTAATTCCAAAATTAGGACTGAAAATCATTTTCATTATTCATTAGTTAACTTGTTCTCTAAACATGGTAAATCATATCCAATGAATATATCATTTATCCATCAATGTTTTTAAAACATTTGGTAATTGTTAGGTATATTTTTTGTCATGTAGCTATCTGTACTGTGACCATTTGTATTTTTAAGTCCAGTTATTACAAAATGGTATCCAAGAAACTGAAGGTATATTGCATATGGGATTGAGATTTTTAAATAGATAGGATTGTTAGGGATCATGATGTAACATATAAATATGATTAGAGAAAATGATTATGGTTTAATATTGAGCTATTGGGGGTATTATAGGTCACATTTTGATTGTCTTCTATAGATATACTACTTCTACGATACTTATGAATCATGAATAGTCAAGTATAGGTAGGCACTTGTAGGGTGGAAAGGAATATATTGTGCTTCTGTATGTTTTTTTCCTTTATTGTCGGAATCAATTGAATTATTTTATTAACAAAATTCTCACAAATAAATAAATGGTCTTTTCCTATATATTTCTTAATGAATAGTAGATTAGTATAACTCATTTTATTGTTTGAAATAGTTTTTAAAAAAAATATTATACTAGTTATTGTTAGTATATCATATTCACAGTTTTATAATATAGTTTTTAGTTGTTTTTATTTTATTTTATTGTTTTAATATTTTAAATTACTGGTAAATAATTTCATATTAGAGTGGTCATTGTGGTATAATCTAGTTAAAAATGCATACACATAAATGATAAATTTCACATTTTGTGAATGGGGATCTGATGTGATTTTTTCATTAATATAGATTATTATACCATATCAATCCTCTACAGAATTTTAAAAGGGATATGTTGAACATGATCCACCCACAATTCCTTGAATCTGTCCTTATATTTTTTGGGTCAATCCTATCTTCTTCAAAAGGCACATCTAGAATCCTCATGACAAGGACCCTAAAATTATAATTACATACTACATTTATAGTTTCATCGCCTAACAACTTTTTAGGGTGATTTCCCCCCTCAATTAGTAGAGTAGTGGATTGAAAACATTTACTACAACTTTGAGTGTATTGAGAATCCATAGCTTCTTCAGGTTTTCCAGCTAGTTTTATTGTGGAAGGTGATAGATGTTAATTGTGGAATGTTATGGTTAATGAAAAAAATATAGGAAATGATTTAATAGGTATCTAGGAGTTATTATTTCAGTATTTTAATCTAAATACCCTCTTGAAAGTGAAATATTAGGTGTTTATAGAGCTTAATCTATGACAGATGTCTATGAAATAATATATTTCTAGATTCCCTGACTTACTTTACTTCACTACTTAAATGAGCGTGGGTAATGAGTTATAAGATAGATGTTTTTGATATGGTATTATACAAAACATTTCATACCCAAGTGTTGATGTTCAATATCTTGACCTCATATAAGGTGGTCAAAAATGTAGTATTATCTCAGACTGGTTCCCCTGAGGGTATATGGGATAATGGTTTTTCCAGTATCTTGATGCAATATTAAAAAGAAGTGAGTAGATGTGGATACGAGAAGGGTATTAAATTTAGGTGTCATTTGTCCTCTTGTTCTAGAGGATCCAAGATTTGATACTTTTAGTGAATACCTGACAGTAATAATAGACCTAATATTACATCTATTTGAATTACCCACTGACTACATTGCCCAATTAGTGAGGACATAAAAAGTTCATCCAAGAGACCTGAGATCAAATATGTCTAGAGACATATTTTTATGTACTATAGCAGGTACTGTAGTGGGCATTATAGAATGTACTATTTGGTAAAATAGTAGCCAGAAATATTCATCAATTTAGAATTTTGGGCCACCAGTTTGGTCCTTCTGTCCTTCAAGAACATTGTGACCCCCATGGCCTTCAGGCAAGTAAGGCATATGAGCCACCTCAAGGACTTCGGGTCACTTCAAGTCCTTTGGGCTACCTCAAGGCCTTCGGTCCACCTCAAGGACAGCTGGACACATAAAAAAATTATTCTTTAATGGACCAGACCAACTCTATAAAGAACATGATCGAGATGAGGATTCAAAACATTTTAATTCACAAGAGTTGGGTTAAATGATTTGGATGAATGAGAGTGTATGGGAATTTCCATCGGTACTAGTCTATGCATGCATGGGTAGCCTAGCCGAACAACCATGTGAAGGTGGAGAGATGACATCATGATGTAGACATAGAGGAGGGGTATTCTCAAGGTGTTATAGTCTGGATGAATTCCTCTAAGACCATTGAGTCATCTAATGTCACAAATCCTACGGGCCATGTAAGGGATTCCAATAAAACATTAAAAGGTGTATTATCAAAAAAGAATAAAAAATAAGCCCTTTGTGACATTAAAAATAAACTTACTATGACCTGATTTCCCAAATTGGGATTTGATTCCCAAAGTCCTGAGTTGAGGGTCATGTTCACACATTACTCAGGGATCACTAATTTTATCTAGGATGGTTTTTCACAAAGTGGTATGAATGGTGCAGGTTTTGTGAAACTTCTATTGATATCAATGTGATGTTTGGTTACACTAGTAAAATAGAGGTAGGATAGATGGGAATAAGGAGGTATTTTCGAGTGAGTTTCTAGAATATCACATCATAGAGATCCTTAAGTCACCATGGGTGTTTTTAAAAATTATGTTTGGGGAATAATTTGATTTGGTTTCTAAACATTCCCTTACTTTTGATCTGAGTATGTTGAAATCCCCATATTGAATTCCACCCGATGGAATTTATATTCTTATATCTCTTGTTTGAGTTTATGATCTATGTATCCTTACTAATTATTTTATTGTTTGTAGTTGATATTGTGTAGCATCATTCCTCTCAAGATATATTTTAATAGGCCATAAGAGGAAGCAACTAGTGAACCACAAAAAGAAAATCCTATAGTGGACCATAATCTTGTTGAGATAGTTGTGCATGATTTCTAAGATCTGTGATAGGTAGTGACACACATTCATGTTTTATATCTAGTTGTGTATCCTTGAAGGGATTAATGTAGAGATCATAATCATGAGTTTCTTTATCAAAAATCACTAGCACTCAAAGGCTCCAATTACACTCAACAGTCAGAGGAGTAGTCGAAAAAGGTAGAGATGTTTTTTGAGTTCATGGAAATGCCTAATTTGATCAAACTGAAATGTACTACCTTAATGATTTAGGGGAATAATAGAAGATGGATTCATTTTATAGTGATGGTGTGAAATCACTAGTGATTATAGTAGAAGGACCTTAACATTTTATTCATTGATCAGTTCTATCCAGATCTAATGGTCTTATCGATGTCCTTAGAATTTCTTAACCTCTCACTGGGTGACAAGACCTTCACGCAATATTGGAACTGTTTTACTAATCTTGTTCAGTTTTGAGTTGAAATGATCTTGATTTTGAGATTGATATATCTATGACTGAGAATCCAGTCATGAATATCGATTCTGGGACAATTTTTCTTCATCGGAAGATGATACCTTTGGTCTATGTGCTATAGAATCATGGTTCTGATTCGCATGAGATATGGCAGTATGAGGTATTGATGAGATAGCAATGTACTTATCTCTTTGATATTAAATATTCTTGAAAGGATTTCTGGGGACATAAAGTTTGTCTGGTGTAAAGGTTGTAACACTGAGTTACCTTTTTCATGTACACCTTGAATCTTATTTTTATTCCATTTTTTGGGATAATTTCAATACTTTCATGGTTGGAGATATTTTGTTTGATAAAATGATGAAAAGTGAAGTGATATACGTTTTTTTTGATTAATGGGATATGAATAAAATTGTGTTAAAGGATTTAGAGGGTGAACTTTGGGTTCAATTTGAATTAGAAGCTTTATGGGTGATTCTGTAGGGAATACTACTGAGAACTCACTATAGAGGGAATTTAAATTGTAAATCATTTGTTTATTATAAAAACATTTCACTGGACACAAGTCATGAGAATGAGTTTCAACATAAAGTGATTTATTCCACAAATATCAATTTATTTCATAAGAGTAGATTACACTATCAAAACCAGATTTACACCATAAATTCATTGCTCTATGGGTTTTAAACTAAGGGTACACAGACTTAAGAATATGAGAAACATGATGCATTTACCCTATAAAATAAGGATTTATGATTTAAAAGCCTCATTACAAGATATTTTATTTAAAATCATCATCTGATTATCATTTTCATTCAACAGGATCTCCTCTCGAGAAACCTAGGCTTCCTCCCGCATATAGTGAGTGACTTTATGCCTTCCAAATGTCTCGTTTTGACATTTTATCCCTAGTGAGTTTCCTTACCTTGGGTTTCTCATTCTCTAGGGTATACTTATTTTAAATTTATGTGAAATCACGATTTCTAGTTGAATTGGAGTTTGATATTAATTAATAGTGATATTTTAATTACTTTTTGATCTCCTTCACCTTCATTATTTGTTGTAGTTTCCCATTTTGAGTGTTGTTTTGATCATTGATAAATGATAGGTGGTTCTATATCCTTTTCCCCTACAATTGAAACCCCAATTTTATTGATTGATTTGAAATGAGTTTTTAAATGAATTTAAAACTTGGATTTGTGATGATGGATGTTTGATTTTGAAAAAGGCATGGAAATTGTGAAAACTCACAATTTAAATGCAATTATAATTGTTTGGTGGATTTGAAAAAATTGATATATTTATTTTGAAATTTATTTGATTTTGAACCTAGAGATAAATAGATTAAATTGAAATATTATATGAAAATATATGGATTTATGAAAACCTATGATTTGGTTTTGCAATGAGAAACTCATGTTGAAAATTGAAATTAGGTAATTATATTATTAATTGACTTGAAATTATTGATTTTTCCATTATTGATTGATTGATTAGAAAAATCACATGTGATCCTAGTAAATTTGAGTGTTACTAGGATAATAACACTTGGATATGAACCCATAGTAATGGATTGAAGATGAAAACATAGAATTAATCATACTGTGGTATGATGGCCCTAATGGGAAGTTGAGTTCGGATAAAATGAGGCAAGGGGCTTATGCATACATTGAGATTAGATCATAGATTGAACAGTGTGAGGATCCTATTACAGGAAACAAATATATAATAGGGATTATTGGATGGTCTTAAGAGATGTTTGATTTGATTATTACATGCCATTGATTATTGAACTATATTATTCATGATAATTATTTTCTAACACGACACTATTTTTTGAATATTTTTTCAAATAAATTCAATGATTTTGATATTTTTCATTACTCATAACACTAATTTTATATTTTATTATACACCAGACCATGTTTAAATGAAACATGAAATAATATTAAAATATTATTATTTAATATGATAATTATAACCTAGCCATTAGAATAGAGGGTATAAATAAGATTAACTAAATTATAATAGTATATGGTTTACAAATTCATATAAAATGAATTATTTTCTGACCAATTCATTAAAAATAAAAATACAAACAATATAAAAATTAATAAAACGTTTTTCTGAAAATATATTTTTATGTGTAGAAATTTGTTTGACCCCAAAAAATTAAAAAAATAACTTTTGATAAATTATTTTAATAAAATTTATCTATTATATATTCAATAAAAATTTTCAAATTAATTTTATTTGTTTTCTAGATAATATATAAGAATAAATCCAATTTTATACTTACAACCCACATTTTTCAAAAAATCTAGTTTTAACACTTCTTAATGTATTATTTTATAAATAATATTTTTTACATTTCATAAATTTATTTGAAAAAATAATTTTATTTTTGAAATTATAATTTCAAAATTATCTTGGAGTTATTTTATGAGAATTTTCTGAATAAGAAATGTTTTGGATAAATAGTGAAAAATTCTAGTTTTTATGAAGAATTTTCTGTTATTTTAAAGCATTTAAAAACATAAAAAAAATATTTTAATATGGTTTTAAACGTAAAATTATTTCAATTATATATCTATTTTTTCCAATTTATTCCATCTTAATCAATTTCATATTTAATTTTGACATAAAAACTTCTTAAACTTTTGAAACTTTTCTCTTTTGAAAACTGATTTTTCTTCACATCTATTAGATTAATTTTAATTTAAAATTTTCCAATTATGTGAATATAATTTTGGAAAATGGATTATTTATTTTTAATATTCATATATTATATTTTATATAATGTTAAACATAATATTTTTATCATTATTAATAGTAATATAAATAAAAATTAATTTCTGCAGTTATGGTGAAAATCGGTTTACTAGGGGATAACCTATAAAGATAAGTGTAAAAAAGACTTAAAAACTTGTCTAAAAACATTTTTATGGAAATATTTCAACCATATAACCTATAATGTTCTATAATTACATATTTATGATCATTTTTCTGTTTAAAACATGGTCAAAACTTTTTTTATTTTAAACAATTACAAGTGTGGCACCCACCTCACTTATAAAAGGCTAACCTCTCTCATACAAAACCATTTTTTTAAGAAAATACCTACCAAAATTACTTAATTAATTCTATTATCCCATCATAAAAGCCTTATTTGGGTTATAAATCCAAACTATGAAGGATTTTAGTGCAAACCCAAAGAAGTTATCTGAAAAGATGTAATGTCTCTAACCAAGAATTTCATTTTATTTCTCCCTCAAACTCATTCAATTATCATTAATCCATGATTATATAATAACAAAAGTATTTTCCATATATTTATATATTTTTATTTTAATTGAAATAACTGAAACCCTATCCGCATCCATCAAATGGGATATGAAATCTTTATTTGTGTGTACGACAGAATACCACCTTGCAAACCGATGTTATTCATTTTCCATCACCACCTCTCAAGAAATATATACCTTCTTAACTCCCAACCCATTAGAAAACAATAACGTTGCTTGTGTGTACTACAGACTACGACCTTGCAAACCGATCAGATGTGATTTTCATTTACAATTCACATGCATAGAAATAAGGACAGATTAAATGAATATATATGATATTTTTATTATAATTACAGTTATTTAATTATAATATCACAAATACCTACTTACTTTCCATTCTATGGGGGATATGATAACGTCGTTCGTTTGTACGATAGACCACCATCTCACAAAGAAATATGATTCATTTTTCACTAACACTTTTAATGGATACAAATAAGGTTTAATTTTAATTAATATATGTGATATATATGAAATAATAATTATTTTGGAATGGTAATATATTATAGAACTTGTTTTCATTTCATCCTCCAATAAAATGGAAACAATGTTCATGCGTACATATGACCTGCCATCTCCAAGAATGATGTATTTCATTTACCATCTCTAAATTTTATGGATTCATCTAAATTAATATATAATAAATATATATGATATTTATATTTTGTTTAAAATTATTTAAATTATGGAACCATGATCAAATAATGTGGACCAAAAATAAAAAATCAAAACAGACGCAAAAAAAGGGTTATTACCCAGAACATGATTTTAAGAAAGAATTGTTAATAAATGGGTAATAAAATGTCATAAGTAAATCAATTATTTTATGATATATATTATTATATTTATGTAATATATTTATAATAAAATAAATTTTTTTTATACATGTGATTTGAATGTATACGAAATTAGTCCTAACTTATGGTATGGGATTTTCGTTTCACCTTTTACTTATATTAGACATAGGCCATATTCACCACCTATTTATTTTATGTGGTGTATATACTGACCGTGAATTTATTTTATGATTATTACCCTGAATATAATTTGTATTTACATATAAATTTTAAGATCTTTCTTTCATGGGGTTTACAGATCAAAATTTACCAATGTGGTAAGGTATTTTTGATTCAATTTTTCTTCTTTGAGATATATGTTGTGTTATGAAACTATATTATTTTATATAGTGTATATAATACCCAAGAACTTAATTTATGATCATTATCATGAAAATTATTTTTATAAAAATATCAATTTTAGGATATCTCTCTCATGGGGTTTAAAGATTCATTGCTATTAATGCGGTAAGATATTTTTGTCTCAATTTTCCTTTTTGAAGTATATATCATTCCATGAACCTATCTTCTTTTATGAAGTGTATATAATTTCCATTTTTCATGTTATATCATGAATACAAATTTATTAGTGATATTTTAAAAATCATTTATCATTATTCTTTCATGGATCTTATGATTCAATGTCACCGAAGTGGTAAGGGTTTTATGTTACAATATTATCATTTATCAGGATAATTTATGCTTTAGATGATGAAATATTATGATCAACGTCTCAATAAAATCATTAAGTTTCTTCTAATATGCATATTTTATGAAAATATATGTTTTTATTTCATTTTCGTCTTCTTATATACTGATGAGTTTAAATGAAATTTTTTAATAAAAATCATCTTTATTTCTCTTTTCGGTCAAAAAACTGATTTTCATCCAAAAACCAGGTTCTATAAAAATATTCCCAAATTTATTTAACATTATTAAAATTATTTATTAATGGAATTTTTCCCATTTTTAGTTCATTTAAAATAGAATCATCATGTCATTTCCCAAATAAGACCTCTTTGGATTTTACTAAAAATTTCAATGTAATCTTTATTTTAACATGAATAGAATGTACGGATCATTCCACCATCATGATCAATCAATGTTTTAAATATTACATTATATGTTTAAAATGAAATTTTCAAGTAAAATGTTTTTGAAAATGTATTATGTTTTAAAAAAAGTTTTTTAAGTAGAAATATTATTTTCCTCAAGAAATGTTTTAAATTATTTTTATATCTTAATTTATAATTTATTAATGTATATTTTCAAAGTAAATTATTTAAAAATATTAAGTAATGGTTTAGTTTTAAAAAATAATTTTAAAACAATGTTTATTTTCCATAATAAATACTCCAAGGTATATTTCAAAATTATTTTCCCTCTAATATTACATGCTATGATGTTACTTATGTTTTACTGGGGATATGATCCAATGTTGAAACTCTTATTCTCTTTGGATGGTTTATTTTAGTGATGTAAAATATATATGAAACATATTTCTTTTCCATGGGTTATACCATAATAAAATGATTATGAAACCCATTTTTTCCTTGGGTTATTTTATGAAGAAATTATGAAATAATTATGAAATATTTTTCGTTTATATCAGTTTTTTATGATAAAATTTTTATGAAACCAATTATTTTCATGGGTTTCTAATATTATGAATGTTTTATGATACTGTGGATGACTTATATATAGTTTTCATTATATGAAGGTGGTTACATTATAACAACATATCAGTGGGACCTATATCTTCTTCCAATTAATTGGTTAAGGATTGATATCTCATGAGATAAACAAGACAAGAATGGTGAGTGAACATAGTTTAGTAAGAGATGTTTTAAGCTAAAATAGTCTTATGAGTGAAACTTGAAAAATATTATGGTTTGGGGAGTGAAAACATTCCACTATGATATTCTTATAAATGATCCTTGAATTACTATGTAAACGATTTTCTCTCCTTATGTGTATGCCACAAATCTATGAATTATTCCAATGTTATGTTTTAATGGTTTGTGTCATTTGATTCCATTATAATTAATGTATTATGAACTACCAAGATTTATACCTTGATTCATGTTTATAATATTTGATATGTAGTGTATTTTCTTTCAAATATTATTCTCAAGTTCTCATACCCTTAGGCTCATGAAATGTTTATATCTCCCTTGTTTACCCTTATTTAAAATATGATCTCAACATTTCTTATTTTGTTTTTCCCATGTTATGATGAAATTCATTCTATATGATATGTTTAATAAGGTTTCTACTTATAAATAAAATAGTAGGGGATGTTGTAGCTCACTTATGGATTAATTATTTAGTTGTCCAAGTTTCCAATGAATCTAGACCTAATTTATTCTGAAATGGATAGTTATGTTTTCTAATGAATATTCATATATTAAGATGCAATATTTATATATGGTAATTTTTGGTCTCTATAGTTGTTATCATATAAAGGTTTAGTTAACCTTTGGAAACTAGTATATGTAAAAATTTGTGAGATCCCTCAGAAAATTTCTGAGGATATGCCAAGGTATACATCTTAGGATAAGGCTAAGGATGATTAGAAGTGTAGGAATATTTCTTGTAATTTTGGTAAAGGATAGTTTTAATGGATTCCAAGTAATTACATCCATATCAAGATATTATATGTTTTTGTGGATCTATATAGAGGTTCTTAGGAGTAATAAACCTGAACAAGGTACGTTGAGCTAGATTTGATCATCACCTGGTACACAAAAATAGGCCTTTCTTCATATCTAGTCTGAAATTATTGAGTGATAAACTTTATAAATTCAAAATCTCTTTAAAAACCATCCTAATTTTTTTTAATAATGACCATGAATGAACTATGTTATGCCTAAGGTTCCATAGATTTAAAATAAGGTGTCACGACCTAGACATATAAGTTTTTTTTCATGATTATATGGTTTCACACATTGATTATTGTCAGTCATACTATTATTTGTAGTTTTAGTCAATGACTAGAACTATGAGGAATCATGTTAACACTGAATGTGATTGAATATTCTGTGATTATGAAAAACAATTGTATGATGACTTGAGAAAATGTTGTTGTGATTATTTCTAGTCATCTATCCTGATATATGACAAACAACATAATCTTAGGTGGGATTCCTAATGTGTCACATAAGTGTAACATGGAATTATATAATGGTTTGTCTGGTAAAAAATATAGAAAAAATAATAATCAGGTTTTAAAATGTCAAGAAGGGGGGAAGAATAACCTAGGAGAATAATTATAATGGTGGGAAATATTTTTTCAATGTGGAACTGAAGGTCATAGAGAAACGAGAAGCCAAGGAATTCAATGTATTATATGTAGGTAACTTAGGAATTATCCATGTCAATGATTAAAACTAAGGGTTAACCCCTATAATATAGAAATAAATATATTATTCCAACCAATGAAGTGAGTGTATTAAAATGTTTATATATTTGGATTGATGAATTATGTCATGGAAGTGTTTCACTAATAGTATTTTCATTATAAGAATTAAGAAAAATCTAAGGATTTTTTTAATCATGGAAACATATATGTCTAAATATATGATTAACATAAGAGTTAGGGATACCATCAAGGGTTCATGAGTTTTACGTTAATCATAATTTCAATATATTGGACCCCAATTTTGAGGATGTATGTGATGATATTATATAAATATTAAGGATATATTGTGAAAAAATATACGGAAATAAAATCATTTGGTTTTGTGGGGGCATTTATTTTTATGGAGACATGATTAAAGATATTGTTAAACTTTTGGATTTATCTTCTCATTTATGTTTAGGAAATTGTTGGTTATTTAAATTTTGGATTGTTTTAATTAATATAGTATTTAAAAAAGGATAAATTTCTCAGAGGGAAACAACATGTTTCATCATGTATGGTTGTGAGGTCTTAACACACAATTGTAGAGGACGAGGGTATAGTGCCTACCACTAACCTATATGAAATATTATTTCTAGTAGGAAAACATAAAGAGATATATTTATGATTATATATCTCAATGATTAGTATTTCCATAATTCAAGGCCGAAATTAAAATATCAAAAAGGTTTTTATTACTATTATCCATGATAGAAAGGATATAGGAATACATCACCATGGTTTTTTTATCTGACCAAAATTTATAAATAGAATAATGACACATAGGTTATAATTTATTACCTTTTGAATTCAACTAAATTTATCTTTATTAGATATGATTTATATTTATATAATTCTTATAGGATAAAAATTAAAGAAGTATTAATGATTTCAGGGAGTACAACATTCTGTTGTATCTAATTAGGGAATTAGGCACACCTCAATGTTTTGTAGAAGTATTTAGTCCGTCCTTGATACAGAGATAAGTTCCAATACTATGTATCATCCCCATATATATGGTAATTTTACAAAAACAGTTCAAACCCTAGAGGATATTCTCGGATATTTTTATATTTATTTATAAGTTGTTTTGGATAAACACCTTCCAGTATTTGAATTTTAATTAAAAAATTTCTTTCACTCAAGTATTTTTATGGATTCTTATGATGACCTATATGGAAATAAGTATATAATTAAAACATACTGGTATACATTTAAAGAAATAATGAAATTGGGACTTGAGATAGATTACTAAATGAGAGATAAGGCTATATCCATTCAGAAACACATAAGGGTAACATATAGTTGACATAAAGGTTATGCTAATAATCATCGATGTAATCCAGAATATTAATTTGGTGAGAATGTGTTTCTAAAAATTTATTCATGGAAGAAAGAATGGTAAACTATTACCTAGGTACATCAGTCCCTTTGAAATACATGATCATATTATGATATTATATTATCATTTGGTGGTGCCAAAGAACCTCTCTCAGGTTCACAATGTGTACCATGCATCTCTCTTAATGATGTACATACCTGATCCATCGCATGTATTGAACTCAAATTTTGTTCCAATGGAGGGGAAGTTCCTTGTATATAGTCTGGTTGAATTCCCTAAGACCTTCGAGTCATGCAACCTTCTAAGCCTTTGGGCTTGTAATCTCCGATCCTACGATCCTTGTAAGGGTTCCCCCTCATCCCTTTAAAGGGGGGTTATAAAAAATCTATAAAAAATATGGCCTCCGGGCCATTCGGGAAATAAAAACAGAAGATTTTTTCAACAGTCTTCAGAATTCATTTGTTGAATGTTGAAGCATGACATCCAATGTCATTCCATTACTCCATAATGATTATCCAAGTAAAATGATCTTTCAAATAACTTCAACATATTGATAGAAATGGGATATTCCTATCTCATTGACCACCCTTTCCACCCTCTAATTATTGACAGTGCTTTAAATCCATAATCAATGAGGGATTTTCATTTGTTCAATAACATTGCTTGAATCACAATCACTTCTATCATTTATTTACCATACACAATTTGACACATTATTAAAAAAATGAAACATTATGACTAATAATTGTTTTAATGGAGTTTTTTAATACCATTAATGATGCATTAATAGTTACTCTATGTGTTCCAGATATATAATTTGGTAGCGAATCCTATTGTGTCCACAATCAATATTTCCTTGTGGATTTATATATTATTTTTTCTATGATGAATAATTTTGTGTTTGAATTTTTTTCATGGTTTTTGGATTTCCAATAGGTGAAAAAATAGAATCATGATATAAATTTATTGTTCTTTCCCTTGGATATACCAAAGTGGTAGTGTGAAGATTTCTATAGTATTTTATCATCAATTTTCCTCTGGATCAAGGAGGTATTGATTCTATTTGTGTCATCATGGACAAGTTAATAAATATGGATCATTTACAATAAATCTAGGAGGCAAGAGCTGTGGATATTTTGGAAAGGTTCTTTATGGATGAGATTATGAAACTTTACAAGTTTTCAAGGAATATTGCTTCTGATAAAGATCCTAAAATTACCTCAAGAGTTTATGGAGGTCTTAGAAAAAGTTTTTCTCTCATATCATCCTAAAATATCATTCCATAATCAGATGAAAATATATATAGTGTGAATCATTTATATTAGCATGGTTATTTTTTTGTATGTGTCTTGGATTTACGTGGATCATGGGTGAAGCAAAATCCTTTAATTTACTTTTATTATAACAAAAAATACCACACATACATTATAATTTCTCTGTTGGAGGTATTTTATGGGTGGAAATTAAAATATATGATTTACTATGTTACGATTAGAGAGATGGCAGTTATTGGACCCAATATGGTGTAGAGAGAAGTAGAGAGGTTTTGGATATTTTGGGAACAAAAAATGTGGAAAATAAACATAAGAATTTATATGGGGATTAACGGAGGAAACCAATAGAGTTGATGTTTAGAGATCATTTGTTCTATATAGTTAACCTTCTCAATAAGAAGTATATTTTTTTCACAGCTGACTAAGATCTCTCCTTGGTTCATCAGTCCTTTTGACATGTTGTATCATGTTAGTAATGTGAAATATATGTTTGGAGATTTTATGACTTTTTGATAGGGACCATAATGTCATTCACGTGTCATTGGTTCAAAAATATATTCTGAAATATTTATATGCAACACATCGGGGGAGTTTTACATCGTGCATGTGATTAAATCTATGGAGCATCTAGTCGAGATTAGAAATAAATGAAGTAAGTTTATGCATGGGTGAGTTATCCCTTTATTTATTGTTTTTTGATGTTATAGTGGATTTTTGGAATGTACATATGAGCTTGAGTAAAAGATGTATTATAAGATTCCAAATCTATTTTGAGCCTTGTTTTTTGAATGATATGTTTAATAATTTATCATTGAATTAAGTGAGAATATTTTTTATAGATATTTTTTTTGATTTAATTATTATAGTGATGTTTTTTATATTAGTGGTGTAACTTTAACTAATTGATAGGTATATCTCATGGGATTTTTTGGTTTGGGTATTTTACATCTATATTTATCTCTAGGTTTAGATTATTCATGATTATTATCAATTGAGTGGTATCAGAGTTAATGACTATGATTTTTATATCCTTTAAAATTATGAGATTTGGTTGTTGGATGTATCATGGGGAAGATGTTAGGAAGATAAGTAGAGGAAGAGTTGGAATAATGGATTGGAGAGGCATGTCATGGTGTGGGTATCAGATTCACAATGGGAGGGGATGAATATATTATAAGGGTGTTTATATAAAAGTAGTTTCATGGCATGAATGAAGTATATTGGTCTTGTTGCATCAGGAATGAGAGTTGGAACCTATATTATTTAGGGGATGATGCTGGTTCATAATGTGGTAGAATTTTATCATGATACAAAGAATTTAAATGGGGGCTTTCTTTGAAATGTGATAAGTTTATTGTTCTTCTAACTTGATCCTCATAAATATTTAAGGAATATCATATAAATTTTGATGATTTGTATGATTTTAAACTTTTTCAATTTTCTAGTCATAGAATAATGTTATGAGACATAGTGATAAGAACCTCGGGATATTTGTGAGGTTTTCTAGAGAGTGAGATTTGTATCATTGAAACGATTGTCGCAACATGGAGACTTGATTGTTGAAATTCGATGTTTTTATTTTGGGTAATGTCATTTCATTATTACAAGGTCATGGTGTGACGCTTCCACATTCATATAAAATCATTGAAATAACTAATCCATGACTAAGGGTAAGTGGAGTATATCATAGAAACTATTTCATAGGGTAGTTCATTTTCTCCCAATAATGGCACAACCATGATCTTTCACACCAAGATACCTTTATTTAGTGTGTTTTATACATTCAAAAATACATATGAATTCATTATAATTATATCTACTTCTTCCAAACCTCAAGTGATTTTATATGTGTCTTTGGGGGATTTTCATTCCCTTTTGTTTTAATTTCTCCCTTGGTTTTAGAGTTTGAATGATTGTGATATGATGTCAATTAATCTTAACTTCCATTTTGTTATTCTCCATATCCACACACTAGAATCATATGAAAGTGGGTTTATAATGTTTTTTTCAATCCAAAAGATGGGTTTTAGTTGGATTTTTGTGTTCTCATTTGTAGGGTATATATCTTGTGTGATTTCAACCTAATGATCATATCTTCCACATCTTATTTTTACATAGTGGCTATAAACCATCTATTACAATATGGTATTTATTTATTTACTTATTATAAATGTGAATCTATAGAATTCACATGTTTTTATTTAATTGTGTGGATAATATAGATTGGATTAAATAGATAATGTATTTAACTAAAGAAATTGAAGGAAGAAGTGTGATGTTCAGTTATTTACATGTAATTGGGATTATTATAATATTATTATAATCATCCAATTATTATTACTGAAAAAAATTTCCATCTATATTTTATATATGTGGTGTTCCTATAATAGAAATTATGGAATCAAATTTTATAAAACTATAAATAATTAATGATGGTAATGAACTATTTTTGAAAAAAAAAGTATTATTTTGTTATCATAAATTATATAGAATTTGGCATTATTGTAAATTCATATTTTAAATGGGGGAATGTTGATGAAGATGTTGCTTGATTTGAGTATTTTTAAATGTTGGTATGCATGTAGTTTTAATTATAACATGTGCAGTTTTGGTCTATGTTCATTGTAGCTAGTTTGGTCTATCAGTATGTGTTGTATAGTAGGTGTTGTGGTTGGAATATTACAGTTGTCAAGAGGGGATGTGGTTATTGATGAGTAATGATGGGATAGATGATTTTATGATAAAAGTATGGTAGGTTCCTAGCTGTGGAGGCTGTTGGACTTTGATTTTGGATGTTTTTTTTTGTGATTAATTGTGTGATGTGGGTTATAATAATTATTTTTTTTGAAATGAACTTATTCCAATTATAATTGTAGTCGTAATGGGTGTTTTATAAAATGGAATGATATATGGGACATGAATGGAAGGATATTAAGTTAAATTGCGGGGTGATATCTAAATTTAACATATAAAGTGGATAAATAATGATTCTTTAGTAAATATTTAATTGAATAGATAATAAAATATAATGTGGTTACTGAATTCTAAATCTAAATATGATTAAATGATGTTATTAAAAGGGAAACTCTGAATGGTTTTAAGTGGTTTTTTGTGGTATGTGTTGATAGTTTTTGTAATAGTAATTGGTAGAGATGGTTGTAACAATACATACATTTATATATGAAATTTTATTTTTAATAAATTTTTTATTGAGTAATGTTGTCCTAGAAAACCCCTTCCTGATATGTCATTTGTTATTTTAGAACATAATAAACTATAACCAATTTTGTTTTGTTATTATTAAAGGAATTTTAGGAACCATGTCTATTTAATATATATCCATTATATATTAAACATTATGATTATTATAAATTATGGGTTTTGATAATTTATAATTGACTGATAAAGGAGGATTGATGAACTCAATGAGTTGTTTCATTCTCTATGAAGCTGATTTATCAGAGAATCTAAGGGAGATAAAATTACTAGTATTCACCCATTACTAATCCCATTCAGTGAATAAAGGACTAAAACTTGAGTGAAATCAGTTATATTACACGTTCATGATTATAGAGATCACCAGTTTAACCATGTGCATTTAACCACACCTCGAAAGGATTATCAACACACACCATACCCTTAGGGCGTATACTAATAAAATATGGGGCTATGTATCTAGAACCTAGTAATATGAATTTCAATACTTTCTTTTGAAAAAATAATGATTATATTTATACATTTTAATTATGAAATTATATATATATATATATATATTAAATTTATATAATATGTTTTATTAATATATATTTTTAATTGAAGGAAACAAAATTGTATTTTTAAGTAATATACAATTTCAATTTAAACAAAATTTTTAAAAAATTTATGAATTTTAAAATATTTTTTATAAGATATTCTATGTAAATAATGTTTATTTATATATTAATTATAATATAACTTAATCAAGTATAATGGGTCATTTATAAGGGTCAAAATGCTGTTTATGTCCTGAAAACTCATATTTTTCAATAAATAAGTATATTTATTTTAATGTGGAAATTACTATATTTATAAATATATTTTATTAAAATAAATATATTATTTGAAATCAGCATTTTGAAATTATCCAATATTGATTTTTTATTATTTTTCTATAAAAAACAAATTTTACGTAAAATTTAAATTTCGTAAAAACATACATTATGTATTATGACTTGATAAAATTTCAAAAGATCTTATATAAATGTGATCAAATAAATCCAATAAAAAATAAATAATTTCACCCTAAACACAATGTTTTTTCTTTTTATTTATTTATTTTAGAATCCAATATTGAATTATTTTACAGTAATATAATATTGTAGGGTTTTAAATACAATGATTTTTAAAAATTACTCACTTTCACATAATGAATGATTTTATTTTAAGGATTTAAATTCTTAACCAAATAATATATTGATATCTAACCCTATTTTTTATAATCCATGGGTTAAAATCATTATATGGATTTTTTTCTTTAGATTTTATCACATATAATAAATAATATATTTTTAAAAATTAATATATAATTCTCTTTCTTATTTTAATAAATACCCAACAAACATCCCATTGAACTTCCCTGAAAACCAATTGAGAGCTATTTTACTATTTATATCCATCTCTAGATTCCTAAGAATGTGCTCTCATGATATTAAGAATCTCTTACCATGATTTTAGAAGTTCCATCTCATGGTAACATATTATATTACTCTTCCATTTTATCTTGTAACTTATTTATATTGTTCCATTTTATTTTAAAATTTTCATGTCGTAATTTGTTTTTACACATAACTATAATGTACTTATGATTCCCATGTAATTAGTGAACACAATTTATTTCCATTAAACCCATACCTGAACCTTTATGTAAACCTGTTATATAGCCAAAATTATCCCATGATCTTCCATTCCCTACATTTTTATTATGAAAACCCATCAAAAATTCCACTCATGGGTATTGAAACAGGTGTAACTATCATTCATTGGCAAGGTTGATCTATTTATGAAACCCACAATCTCCAATCTTGTAGTAAAAGTGATGAAATATGTTATAATGTTTTATAAACTATGTGGAACACACATTCATGCACATGATATAAATGTGACTGGTAGGACAGTAATTATATATCCTTATAAAGAAATCGGTAATTATTTTATCAAATGAGATATCACATAAGGTTCATTGGAAAATATAATAAGCACACAATTGCATGATTTTTCAATGATTTAACTTGAATTATGTTTATGTTTTATCGTTTTATGTTATTCAACATTCCGATGACGCATTAATATTATCATTTTATATCATGATTTTATGATCATGATTGTGATTCTCACCATTCTATATCATCATTTTTCTTTTATTGAATCGCATGTTAGAATTTACATTATTTTATGCCTAATTTTCTCTATTATGGGGGATTATAGCTCACCCATTTCTTATGTATGTCCCTATTTTCTCTAGTTTATTATTAGAAGATAAATGTAATTTTAATAAAATGTTAATGAGTTTTAAATTATGTAATTTTATCCTAGTTTCATGCTATCGTGATTTGTATCTAATTACAGAAATATAATGGATTTCTCGATATTTTGGGATTTTATTAAGTGTATCATTATGTGATACATCTTGAAATAATGTTTATAAAAAATATAGGTTCTCATAGTGTATCACCCCAATATTTTTCCATATTTTCCTTTTTGAATAAATTATGCTATTTTTGATAGCTTTACGATACACACAACACCCAATTCAAATAAAACACTATTTAGCCTTTTTCTCATAATAAAACAATTCTAACACTTTGAGTGATATTATTCACTAAATCTACACAATATATATTCATTGAAATTTTTTGACATTCATTCAACATATATTATAATAATAAGATAAGAACATACCCAATAATACACATTAAATAAATAATTTTTTAAAAAACAATTTTATCGCATTTTAATTCGGAAAGTACTTTAAATACAAATTTTATAAAAATTATATATTATATATGTTATAATAAAAATAATATTTTAAATATAAAAAATCATCTAATGGTTTTTTTTTGGAATTTTCTAGTGAAGTTTCATTTTTTATGAATAGTGAAGAATACTGAAATTTATCTCAAAACATCATTTTCATATAAATTATTTATAATGAGAAATTATATTTTCATTTTTTTAAATTATAATTACATTGTATTATTATTAATGAATCCAATTTAGGTCATTTTAGTCAATTTCAGATTTAATTTGATTACAAAAACATAGAAATGTTTTGGATATTTTTAACTTAAAAATTGGCATTGTCGTCCCATCTGCATGATTAAATTTAAATTAATTTCTGGCCCAAATGCAATTGGAATTTTGAAAAATAGATTCCATTTTTATATATATCCTAATTTATAAGGTCTAATATGGTCAAATTAGTTTATGACCGATAATATTGTTGAATATAATTAAAAATATTTTCAATGAATAAGGTAAAATTAAACTAAGAAATAAACCACAATCTTAAGTTACCAAATGAAATATAACCTCTTCCAATAGGAATTGGTTGGATTTATTTAGACCCCATACTCCATTTTATCAAAATTGTACTATTATGGGACCCACATTCCATGGATAATTTTTTTGTGGAATTCCCATTCCAAAAATTTACTAGAGTGCCACTCCTCCTCCACTATAAAAAGACATCCTCTACTCCCACATCCTCACACCTCTAAATCAACTTTGGTTTGACCAATATCTTCCAAAATAGCTTCTAAAAATTCCTACACTATTCCCATAATCCACCCCTTGAAAAAAAATCATCCAAGGAATCCTTGTGGTGAAAATCAAAAAAAGTAACATGATTAAGAGGTAACATCTTTTCTCAAGATCCTTAGTATTATTTCCATTATCTAATCCTTCAAATATCCTTATTCTGTGATTATATTAAAATTATACTCAATATTATTATATTTTGATATTAAATTAATTATTCCAACACTATTCCGCACTTCCATATAATGGGTAATGAACATACTGTATACGTGTACAATGAACTATCGCCCCATGAAGTGATGATTATTTATTTTTCATTTTCTACCTATCATGGTGGAAATTATGATGTAAAATTAGTTTATATATGATAAATATGATATTTATTATGTATATAAGCTTATTTGTTTTAAAAAATAAAATACCATTATACGTTACTTTTTTTTGTAAATATGATAACATCATTTATGGAAATGTGGACTACCACATCCTCAATGTGATGTGACTCATTCATGATATACATGGTGTGCATACTAGTTTCGTTTCATAAAAATGTGTAATTTATATAACATAAATATGATAATATAATTTTTATATAATTAGTGATCATTTAATATTCATTATTTTAATAAAACATGGAAAAGGAAGTAGCGTTCATTCGTACATATAACATACTGTCTTAATGAATGGTGCACTTCATTTTTTATCTCAAAATATTAGGGAAAATTATAAATACATTATAATGAATATATATGATAAATAAATCATGATATAAAATATTGATATTACAAAATCATGATTAATTTAACAAAAAAACAAATAACAAGTAAAACATGCATAAGAAAACTAGGTAACTAACACCCGAAAGGTGAAAATAATGAGTGATATTTAAGAAAAGGGTAATAATATATTACAATAAGATTATATATGATATTATAAACATTATTATAGTTCTATATTAAGTTATTAAAATATTTTAAACTACTATTTATGCTGATAAATATTACATAATTAAAGGTAGGTTATGGTAATGTATTCTTGCACACATTCATTCTCTGAGGCATATGCCATTAACACCACTTAATTATTTTATGTGGTATACCTACTAGACCGTCTGATATAATATATCATTAATTATTTTACCTTCATGTTATTTAATGGTTTAATGTTATGATAATTAATTTTCATTCTTTCAATTAATACGTTACCACACTGGTAATGGATTTCATCTCAATTTATATTCCATTTAGACTTATTTTTTATACACAAATTCACTTTTATATAGTGCATGTACATCCCATTGATAAGTAATATCACGAATTTACATTTTCTATGCATATTATATGTTTAATTTAATTTATGGGGGTTATTATTTAAATTTTTCAAAGTGGTATTAGACACTTCGTAATGTTTATAGATTATTTTTTCTTCATGAATGTTTTAATGTCAACGAGACTTGTTGATACTTATTCTCCTATGAGGTTTTATTGATAAATCATTTTTCTTTATGAAATAGAGATATTTGATAAGTAAAATTATTTATTTGATATGTAATAAATGCTTTGTATATGTTATACATGGTATGGGGACCATTTAAGTCATTCCCTACGAGTTGGGGACTGTTCAATACAAGCCCCTCAACACATGAGCATTATCATGAGACGAATTAGTTAACCAAATGAGAATAGTTTATAATTTATATTGATGTTAAAGGTATCATGTGTCTGGAGACATGATTCCCTATAATTAATCTTTGTTGTTATTTAAAATTTATTTACTATTATTTATCAATGTTATTTTTCATCGACATATATATGGTTGCATTTCTTTTCCAATTCATTGATTTAATAGAATGTGTATTCTGTTTTATAACATTTCACATTGATATTTCCTAATATAGTAATTTGAATTCAATTTGTTATTAGTTATTTACATTTCCATATTTATTATTCTCACTAATTTATTTTTCATTATTTTGTATGTACCCCTAGTGAGTAGTTGACCTCAATGTTATTATGATTCCTTTTCACAAGTTATGAAGAATAAATATTGGAATAAGTGTTCAATGGAGTTATTTATTTGTTTTTATATTCTATCATATTTGTATATCATATTTCTTATTGTATTGAGGTTATCATGTATATAATATGGAATTCCAAAACTGCTAATCATATCGGTCCATTTTGATTTAATTCTTTGTAGTCATGCCCACGTACTAAAATTATACACCGACTCCAAGATTCTAGGGTAAAGGTGTTAAATATTATATCAAAGAAAGTATAGAATAATCCTTGTAAACTAGATTTAGAATATTTAGATTATGTAACATAACCTTAAGATAGACTTTCTGGAGATGTAAAGAAGAACGTCCTATAATTTTGATATTGTAAAATTTATAGTGGTATATATATATATATATCATGATTTAAATAATATAAGGGGATGTGGTTCTGGAAAATATCTACTATGGAGTATCAAATCTGATAAGGTGTGTCAGGCCTATTTCAATATATCCTGGTACATGACAATGAGCCTTAATACAAATTTGGTTTGATACTCTTAGGGGATAATCTTAGGATAATTCACATTTAGTTACCTACCATTATGATGGACTTTAATGTGATGGTTTACCCAAATTAACCTATGTTCATGATTATTGAATCCATAATGCATGATTTTTTTTTGTTTTATACCAAAATTGGAATTATCCATTTTTATTTATGAGATAATCTTGTATGTTAATTCATTTAGAAATGGTTCATAGAAGGAATAATGGTTTCAATACTCATAGAAAAGGTATAGATTTTCTTATTGAAGAAACCAATATAGATGGTATTAGAATTAATATAATCATTGTAATATTTTGGAAACATAATTAGGTTATGAAAAATAACCTTTCTCGAATGGAGAAACATATTCCATGGTAGAATTTCTTATACAAGATCTATTTATGTAGTAGATGCCCCCATTATTTAGTGGGACTACAAAATAATTTATATTTGAGAAATTGATGAAGTAAATGGTAAAGATATTTATGACCATCCAATATATCAAAAATAAAAAGGATACCCTCTCTCTCTATCATTTCCAAGGTGATGAAAATATCTTGGGGTATTTGATTTAGAATATACGGCAGGAATCAGAAATTGATGTAATGGAATGGAAAAAGATTAAGGAGACATTATTCGATAAAAATATCACTCATCGTTAAAAAAATTCAGATGAATTGATAGTTCCTTATATTAATGTAGAAGGAAGAATAAAATGACTCATTTTATAAATATACCTTTTCAAGGCTATCCAAGTATTCTATATATTGTATATGAAACAATGAATGTGATATTGGCCCCTTCATTGAAGGGATTAAGAAAAATTCTTGAAGGGTACTAGTTTCTCAGACATTTGCATCCTATAAAGAAACAGTTTTATGTGCCATCAACATAGAGAAGAAATTATTAGGATGATATGTATTCAAAGGAAACCAAGATATGAATATGTATTATAAAACTCATGGTAAATGTAATGTTTCAATAAATAATTAGGCAATGAAGAAATTCCCACCTTGTGAGAACTGTGGGAAAATCACTCAAAGAAATGCTTGAAGAGATTGGAAGTTTTTTCAAGGAGTGAATGTTCATCGTATTAATGATTTAAAAGTGATGTAGTAAAATGATGATATATATTCAGGGTTTATCCTATAGGGATATGGGGATGTACACAAACTAATTCTCCAATAATGAAGGTAATTTACCATAGAAGAGGTCAAGGGGAGATGAAAAAGGTTATAAGATCACTATAGTAGAGGTTGAGTTTCCAAATGATGAGGTGGAAGGTATATTAATTTTACCATAAAATTTACCCTATTCCTTATTTAATTCTGGATCATTGAACATTTCTATACCTACCCAGTTTTCAAATAAAATATGAAATTTCCCATTTGATCTAATAAGAGATTTTTTAGTCAGAACTTTTAAAGCAAGTATAATTTCAATAATTATGTGGAGTGCATTTCCCAACGTGTCACTTAAATGTGATTAACATAGTGACCTTGTTACCATACCTATGGTTGAAATTTATATAATCCTAATTATTTAATGGCTCTCAAAATATGATGTAAAAACATTTTTTGTAAGAGGTAGGAAATTATTATTTTTGAGGAGGATATTTTTTCCGTCATATTTTGATAAAGAAGATTCCCCTCCAAATTCTTATCTAGAACCACCCACAGTAACTGAAATGAATTAAATTATTATGGAATAAGTGAAAATGACATATAGTGATAAAGGATGTACTCTTCAAATTGAATGTTTACCTATTATATAGGAATAAATTGATTTATTTTCTATGGAATTACTTTTGTATCCCCCAAATTGTGAAGTTGAATATTCTTATGATTTAATCCTTAATGGAAAGTCAATATCAATGAATCCATATACAATAGCCTATGTGTAATTAATGGAATTAAATAAAAAACTAGAGGGTTTGGGTAAAAAAGGATTTATTAACCCTAGTGTTTCACAAAGGGGATTCCATGTCCTCTTTGTTAAAAATATATATAGATGCATGAGTTTGTGGACTTATTATAGGGTTATAAAAGACATTAAAATTAACAACATGTATACTATACCTCTCATTGATTACTTGTTTGATCAATTCTATGGGGCATAATATTTTAAATAGTTAGTTTTTATTGTGGATATCATCAACTTTGACTGAGGAAGGAAGACATTCTGAAGACTAGTTTTTTGGATGTGGTATGGAAATTATGAGTTTCAAGTAATTATATTTTTATTGTATAATGAAGCCTCTATTTTTATGAAATTAATGATTAGATTATACAATGAAATTCTTTATGCTTTTTATATGGTATTCATTAATTTTATTATTCTGTATTTTAATAGATACAAGGACGATGAAAACTATTATTTGGACATTCATAAGACTCTTAGAATTGATGAGTTATATGGAAGATTTATTAAGATTTCTTTATGGATTCAAGAAGTTTATTTTTATATCCATATAGACACCATGGATGAAATATCAAATGATCCAGCAATGAAAATGGTAGTCAAAGAGAGGCCTACCCCAAAATCATAACAGATGTATGTATTTTAATTGGTTTTGGTTGTTAATATCAATGATTCTTTCAGAATTTTTCATGATTCGATAAAACATTAACCAATATTACATGTAAAAGGGTTATGTTTTTCTAGATGAAGGAATGCGAAGAATGCTTTGATGAGATAAATAAATGATTAATCAATGAATTGATTTTTTATCTAACATTAGGGTGTGATAGTATTGTAATATATATTGGTGAATCAAATAAGGGACTTGGTTTTATCCTAATATAGAATGAAAAATTCATTTCATATTGTTCATAAAAATTGAAGAATCACGAATAGAACTATCTGACCCATTTTCTTGAGTTATTGGTTTTAATATTCTCTTTGAAAATATAGAGACAATATCTAAATGGTGAAATATGTGAGATATACGTGGATCATAAGAGCCTAAAATACATCTTCTCTAAAAAATAGATCAATATGAGACAAAGGTGATGCCTCGAGAAACTAAAATATTATGATGGCTAAACACACTACCACCTAGGGTCCGTGAATAAGGTAGAAGATTATTTGAATATAAATTATCATGGAGTTCTAACCCAAATATGGATTTAGAGGGATCCTATGTTCATGGATATATTAAATATGGATAGGTTAATTTTGAAGGAAGGTGAGGCATCAATCATTTTTTAAATTTTACCAATACCATCTTTGTTAGAGAGGACAAAGAGTTATCAATCTGAAGGTGTGGACTTTGATAACAATATTCTAGGTGTTAATGATGGAAAATTAGTTGACAATGTTTGCGAATATAGTTTTATAAAATTTGTAAAGTGATTCTATGTTCCAGCTATACCTGAGCTAAAAAATGAATTATTGAATGACACCCATAGCTCAAATTCTTTTATTAACAATGGGAGAAAAAATATGTATTGTTACATGAAGGGATATTTTTTTATGATAACATAAAGTAGTAAATTGTTGATTATGTGTCCATATACTTGGTTTTACGAAAAATTAAAGTTATAATGATAAATCCTAAAGGTGTCCTATAACCTCTTCATATTCCAATGTGAAAATTTGTTGAAATTACTATGGACTTTTTCGAAGGACTACCAAATAATCCAATATAGAATGTTGCAATATGAGTTTATCATTGATCGACTAACCAAATATGTACACATGATTACAATAATTAAAGGCATGCCTACTGAGTGTCTCATAAGGATCTATATTGGTGATGTTGTTAGACTTCATGGAACACCTCTATCAATATATTCTGATCAAGATGTCTACATTACCACGAATTTATGGAAAAATCTTCAGGGGGGATCTCAATAGTGATATCTATTTGAGTACTACCTTCTATCCCAAAAATAATGGATATTATAGAAGAATAATTCAATCAATGGATGGAATATTGATATCTTACTCACTCAAATTTCTAGGTATGCGAGATTAGTATTTACCTTTAGTAAAATTTTCTGATAATAATAGATTCCATTCAAGTATTCAAATGGCTCCATATGAAGAAATATCTGTAAATAGATTCTTTAATACAACTTCTTGGGATGAATTTGGAGAAAGGAAACTCATAGGCTCATATTTTATTAAAGAGTTAAAAACAAAGGGAAATACTATTCAATCTCATACTAAAGCATCTCAATGTTTGAAAAACAGTTATGTTGATAACCAGAGAAATGACTTGGAATTCCATGTCAGAGATCACATGTTCCTAAAGGTGTCTCCAAGTAAGGTATTTATAAGGTTCTATAAGAAAATTAAACTGACTCCTAGTAACATCAGACTCTTCAAAATCCATGATATAGATAGGGTTCATAGTTATATTTTGTAAATTCCACTAAATCTCTCAAAGGTACATGATGTTTTCCATATATCACTATTGAGGAAGTACATCCCTAAACTAGAACATGTGCTCACAGATAATGAACTTGAGTTGGAACATTAACTATCATACTGTGTATAACCCATCCATATTCTTGATACTACTATGAAAGTACTAAGAAATCAAACAACTAATCTGGTATAAGTACTTTGGAAAAATAAAAAAAATAGAGGAAACAACAAGGGAACTAGAAGATTATTTGAAAGAGAAATGCCCACATCATTTTCAAGGTAATACCCTATAAATTATAAGGAATTTTTTTTAAAGGATGGAATTATGTAAAACTCCAATACATTACAATGTTTTCATTTTAAAATAAATTTATCTTTGTTGATTTCTTTACAATACACAGAATACCAAATTTAAACAAAACACTATTTAGTCACATTTTTCATAATTAATTAAATTATAAAATTTTAGAGAGTTTATATATTACATATATAAATTGTATATTAAATTATATATTTTTACATTCATTAGATATATTTTACAATCATAAGATATGAACAAACCCAATATTTCACATAAAATACCATATTATAATAAATGAATTTTTTATACATTTTAATAAAGATCATTTTTAAATTAAATTTTCTCAACTTAATATATTAAATATGTAAAAATAAACATCATCTTTGAAAGGGAAACATAAAAATTATCTTATGGTAAATTATTTTTATTTTTCTGTGACGTATCATTTTTTAATGCACGGAGAAATATACTAAATTTTATTCAAAACTAATTTTACAACATATTTATTTATAATTATAAATTATATTTAAATTTATTATAATATTTAATTTGATCATATTTTTTTAAATTATTCAAATTTAGGTCATTGGAATCAATTTCACTTCGAAAATGACTATAAAAATATAGATATATTTTTGGTTTTTTTAAATTTAAAACCCACTTTTTTTCTCTTCCACATGATTACATTTTAAATATATTTTACCAATTCTTGGATTTTAATTTAGAAAAAATGACTCAATATTATGAATAATAATGATTTCTAATTTCTAATAATTTCAACATAGTTTTTGACTCAAATTATTTGTGAATGTAGTTAAATTTAGTAGCAGTTATTATGGTAAAATTAAGTTTTATAAGGGGCTAAATCATAATCTTAAGGGACCAAATGAACTAAAAACATTTAAAAGATACATTATAAGGCCATATTTGGACCATAAATTCAATTAGATAAAACATGGACCATTATAGGAGCCACTGTCTATGAAAAAATGTGGGTGGAATTCCCAGTCCCAAAATTTTCAAGAGTGCCACTCATCCTCCAATATAAATAACCCCCTCTCCTCCCACATCCTCACACCTCTAAAGATGATTTATCTAAACCAGGATCTTCCCAAATATCTCATTAAAAACCTACAATCATTTGAGATTCCTATCCATGGGGAAAAATTTATCCTAGGAATTCCTTTGGTGAAAACCCAAAGTAGTTATCAAATTAAGATGTTATTTCTTTCCTCGAGCTCTTTATTTCTATTGTAATTCTCCACTAATTCAATTATCATTATTCCATGATTATAAAAAAAGTATCTTAAATACAATTAAAAGTTTTTATTAAAAAGTTTCAACCTAAACCTACACATAATTCACTCTATTGGGTAAAAAATATACTATGTATTTGTACGATGAACTACCTTGTCTTGAAATGATTATTGTTCATTTTTTCATTACTGCCTTTAATGGTAGTATTTATGGTGGAATATATATTTATATATGATACATAGTATATTTATTATTTACATATTCTTCTTTTAATTCATTTATATCACATACCATTATAATTTCCATTTCTTATAAATTTGATAACATCGTTTGTGGAAGTGTGGACTACTGCCTCCTCAAAGTGATGTGACTCATTCAGGCTATACATGGAATGTATATAGGATTGATTTTATAAACCTTTGTAACATATATAACATAGATATGATAAATTAACTATAATATACATATCTATCATTTAATTTTCTTTCCTTTAATACAAAAATGAAATGAATGTACCGCTAATGAGTACGTACAACTTATTATCTCCATGAGTGGTGCACTTCATTTAGTATCTCCAAATATTATGAAAAATTATAAATATATATGTACTGAATTTATTTATTATAATTAAATCATATTTCACATTATTTATGTTATTTAATAATTATCTATATAATTGGAACAACAAATAATATGTCAATACATAATCAAGAAAACTAGGCAATTAACACCCAAAATAAATAAAAGAATGAATGATTATTAACAAATAGGTAATAAGATATTATAATAGGATGTTTTATGAAATTGTAAAACTAAGAATAGTTCTATTATATTAGTAACATATATTAAACACTATAAAAGAGGATAAATACCACACAATAAAATAAAGGTTAAGGTAAAATATTATTGTCCCACTTTTCTATCTGTGAGGCTTATGCCATTAACCCCAACTAATTATTTTGTGTGGTGTACCTAATTCACATTTTTATATAATGTATCATTAATTATTTTATATTCATTGTATTTAATTTTCTAATTCTATGATAATTATTTTTGTGTATTCCAATTCTTATGTTACCACAATGGTAATGCATTTCATCCTAATTTATATTCCATTGATACTTATTTTTGATATGAACAAACTCATATTTATATGGTGTATGTATAAGAATTTTACAACTTATATCATGAATCTACTTATTATAATGATATTATATGATTCATTTAATTAATGAGGAATTATTATTTACATGTCTTAAACAGGGATGGGATACTTTGGAATGATTAATGATTATTTTTCATGAAGAATATTTTAATGTCAACAAACCCAACTGTCATTTATCCCCCTTTAAGGAATTATTGGCAAATATATTTTTATTAAATATGGATACTTGATAATGAAAATTTTTATTCAATATATGAGTAATTATTTGGACATTAAATATATGTGTTGGGGACTATTTATGGGAAGACCATAGAGTCAAGGATTGGTTAACTCAAGCCCCTCGATGCCTCAGTAGTGTCATAAGATGAATTAGTTAGCCAAATATAAATAGTTGTAATTGTCTATTAACATTAAAGGTATCATGTCATAGGAATACATGGTGTCCTATAATTAATAATTTTATTTATTAATAATTCATGTATTATTATTTATATAATTTTTCGACATATCTATGGATGAATTTTATTTTATATTTGTCGATTCAATGGAAAATGTATTCAGTTTCACAACATTACATGTTGATATTTCCATATCTAATTATTTGAATTAAATGTGTTATTATCTATTTACCTTGAAATTTCTATTTTTATAATCAATTTATTGTTTCTTCTACTTTACTTAACCTTATTGAGCATTTTAGCTTAACCTTATTATGTTTCTGTTCCCCATTTTGTTAAGAATAAACATTTGAATTAGATTTCAAGAATAGTGTTTATTTATTTTTATAATGTATCATTATTCTATATCATATTTCCAAATTTATTATAGGTATCATGTATGTAATATATTAAACCAATACTACTAAATTGATCATTACTTTGGGATTTTATTCTATGTAATAATAAAAATGTAATAAAATAATGCACCAGGTGTAGGTTTCTTCTATCAGGGCATTACACATAATTTGTATTAATGAAATGTCTAGTTATTTTTTGGATTAGTATTATAAAACCATTGTGAAAAATATATGGATAACAATGAAAATATGAAAATATACATTATTTTATTAAAAGTTTATATTGATAAATTTCTTATAAAACACATCATTTTTTGTATACTGGAATGTGGTTGTGGTTGAAGAAGAAAACAATGTAGTGGTAATAACTCTAAGATATGTCATTTTGTATTAACCCATACTCTACCAAGTGAATAAAAAAGATCCTTGTGACTATGCACTGAGAAGTACACCCCAAGGGTATATGATTTGATTAATAGTACAATTTTTAGAAACCATCATTAAGGTAACAATAATTCATAATAAATTTTATTTTAGGGAATAGACCATGGATAACATTGATAGAAACCATGAAATAAATATGTTATTTAATATATTTAATAGACTTAATATATGGGTTTTCCCTTCAATACTAATTATTTCTATTTATTGGTTTAATATTATTGAAATCCTCATCCACAATTTCTTTTAATTTTAATCAATGCTTTGATATAGAATTAAACTAGTCAACAACTAATGTAATGCGCAATGTGATGGCTATCCAAATTAGATTCCCAGCCCGATGGGGGAAGGATTCATGATGATTTTTATAATTAATTATTAATAAACTCATATCTTTTAATAAAAAATTAATAATATATAACAAAATAATCCCCATAAGATATAGTATGTTACAATTGAGGCATTTATACGACAAAGGATTCCATCATATAGGGGATAATGTGATCCCCTAATAACCAAAAAATAGTTATACTCCATTGAAAATTTTTCCTCTGTTCTTTAATGATCTTAAAAATATATATTCATTTATTCAATTTATCTCTTGGACGGATAAGATGATTAATGGTGGATATTGATCAAGAATAAAAACACCAAGGCCAAAATCAAAGATATGTAGTGGAATGAATTAAAAAAAATGTTTTTTGAAAAATATTTTTATTAATCTCTCTACATTAAAATGTATAGGGAGTTTCTTGGCATTAGAAATTGGGGTAAATAAATAATTGAGGTGTATGATGAAAAATTCAAAATGCATGCATGATATGCCTCAATATATTTTTTTTACCCAAAAAGAAATGTTGGATGAATTTTAGTGGGATAATGTACAATCTATAAAAATATTTGGTAATATGACATTTTCATAGCTATAATGAAATTGTCTAATTTTCCTTAAATGTCTATATATATGTTGGGGTATCTCAATGGTCTAACTTTTCTAATGATTGGTAGTATACAATTGAGTTTAATTCATGTTGTGTGGTTGATAAATCTAGTTGTGATATGAAATTTCAACATTCCACTTATCAGTAGTGAGGGAAAAAGAATCCAAAATATTGGTTTAAGGGGAGAAGGAAATTATCTAGGTATGGTATGAAATAACACCTAGCTTGGGAATTCCGATTGGAGAAACACAACAATTTGGTGGAAGAAATTAATACTCTATTTAAACCTAGACCTATGTTTCAACGTTTCAATAACAATTAATAATGAAACTATGACATACCAAAAAATAATATAATTTTGGTTAATAATAACTAAGGATAACAGAAACCTAGGGCTTGAGGGAAGGTGTAAGGATATACCATCACAACTGCAATATTTGATCGCGATAAAGAAATGGTGATTGGTATAATAATTATTTCTTCAATTATAGTGAATGTACTATATTATTGTTTTTCTATAGATTCGATCATATCATATTATTTTTGTAGAACTATTCAATCACAAACTCAAAACATATAAATCTTTTTATATATGAAAATCTTAAATAGGGAAATTATTTCATCAAATTATATAACTTATCCCATATCCATATTTTTGGAATAATTTTCCCAGTGAACCTTGGGATACCCCCTTTAATTTAATTTAATTTTTCTATGTGTCTGGAATGTCATTCCTTGTGTATATCCACTATAAATTGATTAGAGAAGAAAATATCTCTTTATTTCAAAAATTCCCTCTGATTCCATATATTTTAAAGGAGGATACTATATCTACATTGTAACCATCATCTAAAGAATACATATTATTTTTTTATGAGTTATGGTATCTACCTAATATGTTTCAGAATAATTAAAAATAATTACTCACTATAATCCCATTTTAAGTAAATAAACTAATGTATCACTTGAAGAACATCTTAGACTTCCTCCAAACTGAGACGTTAAGTTCTCAGTCAAACATATACCTATAGATTTTAAATTTTAAATTATAAATAGTTAATGGACACTTTTTAATGTTAAGATAAAATGGATAAATTTTAAAAGAATATGGATAATGGTATAACACACCAAAGTGCTTCAATGTGGGGTGTGATGGTCCTCTTCCTCCAAAATAGGAATGGTTCAATGCACTTCATTGTTCATTATTATGTTCATAACAAGATCATGATAAAAAACAAGTATCCTATTTCATGGTTTGATAACATGTTCTATAAACATTTTATAGGTCAATACTTCTCTATAGAGGAACATTGGTAGTGATATTATCATGTTATGGTGAAGAAGGAAGTTTTCCCTATGACTACTTCTCGTTAAATGTAGAATCACTATGAGTTAATAGTGATTCCATTTACCTCAAAAATTACCAATATATCATTATATAATTAATGAATATAGTATTTAGTCATTACCCATAAAAATTAGGGGTTTTATTTATAGAAAATATTCTTACATAATCCAAAATAATGGATGAATATCAATATTAGTGATAATGATATGTAGTTTACTTGTATTAGTATGGAATTATAGTTTAATTATATGGAACATATTATGATTTTAAATGTCATTAACCAATAAAAGATATAAGTGAGTGATTTTTTCACGATCTATGAATGTTAGGAGATAATTTAATTGTTAAATAATATTATAATCACTACACCCTTTCAAACATTACCCACATATGGGGAACGATTTGAGATTGAAAATAATGATTCCTAGAGGTTATTATCTAGTATAATTTTAAAAAATGGCAATTTGATAGGACATGTCTCTTAATAATTCATATTCCACTTAAATAAATACCTGATGAAGGATCTATAATTTCATGTAGTGATAATCTCATTGATGATTTTATGATATAATCTCTATGGTTGGAAATGTAAAATATATACAAATATTATCACTACTACAAATTTAGGCTATAGCCACGGACCTATAGCCACGATTTTATAGGTCCGTGGCTATAGGTTTCATACTACTGCAGATGTTTTTCCAATTCGTGGCTAAATCGCATGATTCCGTTTTTCCCCCAATCCATCAGGCTTCCTCTATGCCTCGCGTTTCCTCCTCCCTGAGCCCTCCTCCTCGCCGCGCCCTCCTCCTTCACGAAGCCTCCACGCCGCACCCTCCTCCTCCCCGACTCCTCCTCGCCGCACCCTCCTCGCCACGCCCTCCTCCCCGACACCTCCTCGTCGTGACCCTCCTTCCCGACGCTACCCTCACCAGCAGCACCTCTCCGGCGATTCCCCATGGCGGACGACCTCCCCCCCCTTGTGCTCCCTCGCCAGCCGTGGCCTCCCCTCCCTGCGCGCATGCCTCCGGTGCCCCACCTCCCTGCACGCACTCCTTCGGCGCACCTCCTTGTTGGCCAGTCCACCTCCGGTGACCGGACCCCTCCTGGTCGAGCCCTCTTAGCACTGCCAAGATTATGTAAATGGTACATAGTATTCATGGATTTCTAGGGTACTATAAGTGATTTTTGGCACACATCTCAAGGATTTTAATTCATTTGACCTCCCATATGTGGAATAGGAAGAAGTTATCCTAGACTAAACAGTACCAAAGATCCATCAAGGGATTGAAGTTCAGGCTAATGAGTGATCATATTTTTAGACTATCTAATGAGACCATGGAGTACTTAGTTTATGGTTCTGACTTTAGAAAAGAGATTGGTTGGATGTTGATGCAGATATATAATTTTATTACATATGGGTCAAGGAAATTAATACCCCATGAGTAGAAAAACATGAATTGTGATCTAGATCTAGTATTATTAGTCCTAACTTAGACGATTTGGAAGAATTGTCTTATTGGTGATCAAATTGATATTTAATTAGACCATCAGAGTCCCAGGGATGTATTCACATATAGGGACATGAACATGAGGAACTATTTCATGTTGTAATTCTTATAGATCAATGAATTTGAGATATTATATACTCATTGAATTTAAAAAATTGTATTAGATTCCATTAGAAGGAAGTCCCATGCTCATTTTACTTAGGAGGCATTTGAGCGATTTTCTACCATGACATGAACACTTGTTGGGATTGTGGGTGAATATTTTATTCAGTTGAGGGTGATGACTCCTTTAATTATCCATCATGTGAGATATTCCATTTTAGGTTACACCTACTATGAGTTATTATGTGACTAGATATCCTTCGCAGATTCACCCAAAAGATTTTTTGAATAAGGGAATGGTATCTTAATTTTATAGGGATGGATTGTGTTCCTAGTAATGATGTTAGAGTATGTGATTATAGATCTTCACACAACCCATTTTCTATACATCCTTAGGTGTGGAATATGTACATAATACTTCATTGGAAATTTTTGTGGGCTATTATGACACAAAACAAGGATGATTTCATCTCTTGATGTTTCACATGTCAGTAGGTGAAGACTATGATCCAGGTTCAAGTTGATTTTTAACAACCCCTAGTGATCCTAGAGTGGAAATGGAATTGAATTTCCATTTACATTAGTACATGGTGTTAATGTACATCAAGAGCCCATGACCCCATCTATTTTATAATTGACCAGCTTCTAGAGATCGTGAAATTCCTTTATATCCTGGAGTAATGTCTAGAGGAGTGTTTGGGAAAGTCGTAAAATAGTAGATTTTTTTCCATTATGGGTTACCCTCATATATTCAATAAAACCCTGATATATGGTTCACATTATGGCTTTGGAGGGGCCTATATGTGATAACTATGAGCTAGATAAATATGAGTACAACCTTCCAACCCTAGACAAATGGGAACACCGAGCTCACTATAGAGGTACTTGATTATATGCTAAGGGCTTGTGTAGTAGACTTCATCTACAGCTATGAAAATTTCATTCCCCTGATAGACTTTTTTTTAAATAATAGCTTCCATTCTACTATCACTATTTATCATCTTGAGGCCATCTATGAAATTACCTTCAGTCCACCATTGTTCCCCAAATAGACTGTAATGAAATCTCTTTTTGGGCCATATATTGTATAGAAAATGATAGAGAAGTACAAGTTCATCCACGAGTTCATGAAGACATCCCAGAATAAGTTGAAATATAATATATATCTATAGAAAAGGCCATTGGATTTTGAGTAGAGAGACCAAACATTCCTTTATGTCTCCCCAAAATGTGGATTGGGGAGATTTTTCCAGGGTTCATGATATCTCTACCGCCACGATTCACATCCCTCTCCGTGGCTAAATCATAACCTGTTTTTTTCTCCCAATTATCATCGGTCGCCTCCTCTGCCCTCTCGCCGCGCCCTCCTCCTCCCCGACACCTCCTCGCCGCGCCCTCCTCCTTCCTGATGACTCCTCGCCGCTCCCTCCTTCTCCCAGATGCCTCCTCGCCGCACCCTCCTCCCCGACGGCTCCTCGCCGCGACCCTCCCCCCCGACGCCTCCTTGCAGTGACCCTCCTCCTCGACTCAGCTCTTCTGACGGCTCCTCACCGTGACCCCCCTCCTCACCGTGACCCTCCTCCCGGATGCCTCCTCCCCGACGCCTCCTCCCCGACTCCTCTCTTCCGACGTCGAGGCAAGTTTTTATGTATGTAAGCAAATGAATTATATAATATTCTCCCTAGTTCACGGAGTTGCAGAAATTTTCTCTAACCTTGGGAGGTGATGAGCATTCTATGTATCATCGGTTTGAGTATGGGTTGATAATTCCAAATAAAAAAAGTTGAGGGAGGATCCCCCTATCTCACCAATTAGGTATGACCGAAGTATCTTTTGTGAGACCCATTAATAATGAAAGAGAGTCTTGATTTGTAGATAAGTTATTGAATAAGCTTAATAAATATGGTTGAGAAACCAAAACTGTCAAGTACTTAAAAAGTGAAATCCTAGCTAAGAGTGTCAAAATATTTAGAGATGTCAATATTTAAATCAATATTTCTAGGTTTGGATCTCCTCTATAATATATTCACACATTCAGAGTTAATATATAAATAATATGTCACTTCCATGTATAAGCACCAACTAATACTTCTTCTATATTCAATTATCTAAGAGTTGAATGAGTTTTGCATGTTATTTTTAAACCATACATTGGAAATCGTAGCCATGTAGCTTCTCATATATTACAACCAATCACTAGTTGAAAACTCATGTAACATGAGTGGCCTTTTTTGGGAGATCATATTTCTTCTCTTCCTTGTCTAATTCTTATGCAAAGTTAGATGATTCTGTTGTTGCTGATGCATACATTGATCTCTTGACAATTTCATTATCCAATTCCTTGCTTGGTATGTATGCCAATGATCCTCCTAAAACATTGGCAACCATGAAATTTATTGGTTCCATATTTTCCAATGTAAGAACTAGCTTTCATAAAAAAACACCATATATGTGCTTTTACATGGAGAAGAAAACTTCTGTTTCATTTGAGCATTATTACAGATAGCTGCCCGGAAGATGATAATGATGGTTTATCATTCATGCCAATGATCCAAATTTCTGAATGGCTAGATGAGTTCTCGTGTCATCTATTTTCTTTACTTCTACACTTGGAACCATACAGTTTTATGTAAGTGTTTATGCCTTTTTTTTTCTGTCCCTTTCTCCAATCATTCATGTATTATTCTAATATTTAGTTATGAATTGTCTAGTTATTAAGTAGTTTATGGTATTGCAGAATTTAAGGGCTACACTCTTCATCGGTTTTAGGAATGATCATGATTGAGGATGGTCCCTATTATTTTTTCATGCTGAAATCATGCTTGGGAAGCTCTCTCAAAGTCTCTATAGTCAGGTATGTCCTGTAATTGAAGGTTGTTCAATCTAGTAGCTTCAAGAATCAATTTTTCTTCATTTTTTAAGATGATTTAATCTTTGGAAAATTTGTATAATTACCTAAATCGTGTAAAATGTGTCCTTTTTTCTGTCTATAGTTGATACACTGATCACATATATATAAGAAGTTGTTATATCTCATTTCTTTTCCCACTATTTTCTAATTGGTGGTTTCTTATGATAAGACCAGTTCTATCCACCACCATCGAAGACAATGAGTTCAAGATTTGGGTATGGTTTATTCCATTTTTATTCTTTCAGCCACCTATGTTCAATATATGAGTAGTCATTCAATTTGACATTACCGTTTATCTGCTTATAGGGTGCTTCTTCTGGTGAAAGATCCCAAACAACTGACTCAAGTACTATATCAATGTCATCATTGTACCTAATGGTATGTAATAACTTATTCCATAATGCTTTTTTTATGTACTCTGAATTCATTATCCAAATTACAAAATTGTAAATGTGCTTTTCAAAATATTCTCTTAATGAAAAATGTAATTTTATCATATGCAATTTAATTTCTCCATGCATCCAAATCTAACATATCATTCTTTATACATTGAGCATCAACTATTATCTATACTTTCAAGGGAGTTATATGATTATTAGCTTCTTTATTGTATTTATTACTTAGCTCGATTGTATTATTATCACATGATCATTAGTAGTTTCATTTTTTTGGTGCTCCAACTCTTGTGTATGTATATTCATATCATAGTCTTTCAACTTTTCTACTATCGGGTATGTTATACCTGAATCGTCTGATCATAGGGTGTCTACTTAGCGTAAAATTTTATTGGACCATCCGATGATCCTCCATTGCATATTGTATTCTCACAGCGCATATTCTTTCCTCTGATTGCAGTGTACTCCATCCGATGATCAATCCGATATTCTCACTCTGCTCATTCGTGTCATTGCACAATCCCTTCATTTGGTTGTTTTACATTAAAATTCTCATACTGTGGCTGGTTATCTTGAACCATTTCATCTATGATTATAACCTTCTGATAGTTACTGCATGCAGAAGTATTGCTAGATCGCCTCTATCCGAGCAATGGAGTCTTGGTTTATCCGAGCATCTCGGTCGGTGTATTTATGTCTGAACATCCCCCCTGCCCGCAACACCCACCCTGCCGCCTTCGAATCAGCCTGCACCATCCCCCCAACACCTGCAACCAGCCCCTTTCAACCAGCATTCCAGCCTCCTCTGGCTCCCTTCGCTCCTGGTCTGAATATGTTGCCCCGCGGATGTCGCTGTATTGGGCCAACACGCTGCGGTCATGCCGCGGTCACGCCACGGCCACGCCGCGGTCACGCCGCGGTCACTCCGCGGTCATGCCGCGGTCACGCCGCGGTCACGCCGCGGTCACGCCGCGGTCACGCCGTGGTCACGCCGTGATTTTTCCCTGCTCCAGCCACATCCAGCCCACACCAGCCCCCTTCCACCTTCATTTCAGCCCGTTGCCACCAGCATTCCAGCCCACAATAGCCCCCCCACCACCTTCGAATCAGCCCGCACCATCCCCCGAACACCTGCAACCAGCCCCCTTCCACCCGCATTCCATCCTCCTCCCACTCCCTTCGCTCCTGGCCAGAAGATGCTGCCCTGCGGATGTCGCTGGATCGGGCCAACACGCTGCGGTCACGCCGCGGTCACGCCGCGGTCACTCCGCGGTCACGCCGCGGTCACTCTGTGGTCACGCCGCGGTCACGCCGTGATTTTGCCCTGCTCTAGCCACATCTAGCCCACACCAGCCCCCTTCCACCTTCATTTCAGCCCGCTGCCACCAGCTTTCCAGCCCGCAACAGCCCCCCCCCCACCTTCAAATCAGCCTGCACCATCCCCCCAACACCTGCAACCATCCCCCTTCCACCCGAATTCTAGCCTCCTCCCACTCCATTCGCTCCTGGCCAGAAGATGCTACCCTGCGGATGTCGATGGATCGGGCCAACACGCTGCGGTCACGCCGCGGTCACGCAGCGGTCACGCCGCGGTCACGCCGCGGTCACGCCGCAGTCACGCCGCAGTCACGCCGTGATTTGTCCCTGCTCCAGCCACATCCAGCCCACACCGGCCCCCTTCCACCTTCATTTCAGCCCGCTGCTATCGGCATTCCAGCCCGCAACAGCCCCCCTGCCACCTTCGAATCTGCATGCACCATCCCCCCAACACCTGCAACCAGCCCCCTTCCACACGCATTCCAGCCTCCTCCCGCTCCCTTCGCTCCCGGCCGGAAGATGTTGCCCCGCGGATGTCGCTGGATCAGGCCAACACGCTGCGGTCACGCCGCGGTCACGCCGCGGTCACGCCGCGGTCACGCCGCGGTCACGCCGCGGTCACGCCGCGGTCACGCCGCAGTCACACCGTAGCCATGCCATGATTTGGCCCTTCTCCAGCCACATCCAGCCCACACCAGCCCCCTTCCACCTTCATTTCAGCCTGCTGCCATCGGCATTCCAGCCCGCAACAGCCCCCCTGTCACTGGATCGGGTCAACATGCTGTGGTCACGCCGTGGTATTAATATTTTTCCCTTTCATAGCATCTTTCAATGAAGTATTAATAGAGGATGGCTTGCAGAATTTCTGTACAATTCTACACTTATCAGTGGCATGGCCTATCATCCTGCAATGCTCATTGTACTTTGGTAAGTTTTCTAATACAGAACATACCTCAATAAGATGATCATTTATATCAATAGAAACACATTCCAGGGGGTGTAGAGGGCCAGGGGGAGGGGTATTCGGCAGGGGGGTGTCCAGGGGGTGTCCAGTGGGGCTGTCCAGTTGGGGCATGGGGGTTGTCCAGTGGGGTGCAGTGGGCAGGGTGCAAGAGGAAGGGGTGTCCAGTAGGGGTAGGGGTGTCCAGCAGGGGGAGGGGCTGTCCAAGCAGGGGGGAGGGGTGTCCGGCAAGGGGGGGAGGGCTGTCCAGGGGGTGCAGGGGGTGTCCAGTGGGGCTGTCCAGTGGGGCTGTCTAGTTGGGGCATGGGGGCTGTCCAGTGGGGTACAGGGGGGAGCATGGGGGACTAAGGGGGGCATGGGGGTGCAGGGGGGGTTTTCAAGGGGGCTGTCCAGGGGGTTGCAAGGGGGTGCAAGAGGGCTGTCCAGGAACCTAAGCCCATGCAGGTTATGAATGTCTCTATAGAGAAAATGCAGTGTTGTCCAGATCTGGAAAATATCATAAAACATCCCACAGATACTTCACAGGCACCAGGTATAACTATTTCACCACCTATAGATAGTGAGCACGGTGCTATAAAATCTGGTTACTCTATTTCAAATCATAATTCCAATGTTTTGTTTAATGTAGTAGTACATGAAATCTGATGATTTATGTTGATGACATGATTACAATTTGTAAGAACATGAGCCTCATAATTATTGTAAAATCACAAAATAATGGTAAGTTTGAAGTGAAAGATTTAGGCATAGCTAATAAAACCTTAGGCATTGAAATTGTTAGATATAGACCAAATAAATTTTCTTACTTATCTCAAAATGGTTAAATATTAAATATTAAAAATAGACACATGTTTGAATCTCTCAAAATTTCCAATTGAAATTGTTAGATATAGACCAAATAAATTTTCTTACTTATCTCAAAATGGTTAAATATTAAATATTAAAAATAGACACATGTTTGAATCTCTCAAAATTTCCAATGTACTCCTAGTAAAACACTTTAAATTTTCTTCAACACAAAAACTCATTCCTGATGATGATATTCAATTTAGGTGTAAAATCCATTATGATAATATTTTTAGTAGCATTATGTACTCTGATTTCCATGGGACATGATATTGCCTATGAAATCTACAGTCATAACAGATTTATGACCACACCTGGTGCAGGTGGGCTGCGGGGGGGGGGGGGGGTGGAGGTGGGCTGGGGGGTGGGGGGTGGCTGGTGCAGGGGGCTGGGGTTGGGGGCTGGTGCAGGTGGGCTGCGAGGGGTGGGGGCTGGTGCAGGTGTGCTGGGGTTGCAGGGGGGCTGGGGAGGGGTGGGATGGGGGGTGGCAGGGGGCTGGGGGTAGCAGGTGGCTGGGGGGTGGCTGGTGCAGGGGGCTAGAGTTGGGGGCTAGTGCAGGTGGGCTGTGAGGGGTGGGGGGCTGGTGCAGGTGGGCTGGGGTTGCAGGGGGCTGGTGCAGGGGGCTGGGGTTGGGGGCTGGTGCAGGTGGGCTGCGAGGGGTGGGGGGATGGTGCAGGTGGGCTGGGGTTGCAGGGGGGCTGGGGAGGGGTGGGCTGGGGGGTGGCAGGGGGGCTGGGGGTAGCAGGTGGCTGGGGGGTGGCTGGTGCAGGGGGCTGGGGTTGGGGGCTGGTGCAGGTGGGCTGCGAGGGGTGGGGGGATGGTGCAGGTGGGGTGGGGTTGCAGGGGGCTGGGGTTGGGGGCTGGTGCAGGTGGGCTGCGAGGGGTGGGGGGCTGGTGCAGGTGGGCTGGGGTTGTAGGGGGGCTGGGGAGGGGTGGGCTGGGTGGTGGCAGGGGGGCTGGGGGTAGTAGGTGGCTGGGGGGTGGCTGGTGCAGGGGGCTGGGGTTGGGGGCTGGTGCAGGTGGGCTGTGAGGGGTGGGGGGATGGTGCAAGTGGGCTGGGGTTGCAGGGGGCTGGGGTTGGGGGCTGGTGCAGGTGGGCTGCGAGGGGTGTGGGGCTGGTGCAGGTGGGCTGGGGTTGCAGGGGGGTTGGTGCAGGTTTTTTTCCTTATCTTTCTCTTTACACTGCTCTATATACTTTGTTGGGGAATTTGCAGAAAGGTGCGAAAACTGGAGCTGAGTTTGTTCATGACCCTCACCAGCAACAAATGACTGAAACGTTTCTCCATGAGCTAAACCAAGAGCTGGGTTTCTTCTTCGTCTATTTTCCCTAATGACCAGTTTTTTCTTCTCTATAATTACTGAAATTTCCACTCTCACACCACGAATTCTTGGAACTGGTTCAATCGGAGAAGATAAGGAAAAAAACCTGTACTGATTATTTAACTTTTAGTAATTATTGCTGTCGGCTCGACGAGGAAGAAATAAAGTAGTTTGGGATGAATGCTTCATCGGAATCCAATGCCCCCAAGGTGCTCCTGCTGGCCTTTACATGACATTTGAGTACTTAATCCACCAGACGACTGATTTTGGCTTTCAATTTCATCTGGTTTTGCTACCTGAGATTCAAGAAATGAATTTTAATTCTAGGAGATATGATCGGAGACAAAAAAAAATCTAGAGATATTGTGTTTAATAAATGTTATAATGTTTAATTCTAGGAGATATTATTTTATCACATTGATGGACTTTGAGGCCTAATTAAAAACCACTTATAAAAACTATTTTATTCCTATTTATCCTTCTCAATTAAGTCGCAATAATTATTCTGGTACACTTCATAAAAAATCACAGTAGAAGAGAGAGTATACAAAATGACAACGGGATAAAATTAAAGAGATTCAAATAAAGAAGACTGATCCAAATATGTCTTATTTTATATTTTATTTACCTAGATATGTGATAAATACAGGTTTCAGAGATCCTAAAATAAATGAAAATAATTTACATGTCGTATCAAAGATAGGTTGTGAAATCTGTGTTTGTCCGTATTTTTTTCCACTCTCACTAAAAAATCCAAACTCAAGCCCTACTACAATTCCAATCTCCCACTTCAATTTATCCACTATGAACTCTTTTCCAGTCCCCCACCATTTTTCAATCCACCTAGGCAACCCATCCACAACTTGACCACCAATCAGGCCTACCCACCTCTCAACTTCTAAGACACCAACCCCACATTTTCCACCAGGCATCCCACTTTAAAACCATTCCAAACCTCACCCAATCAGGCCTACCCACTGACTTAAGGGGGGCGGGCTGTCCAGCATGGGGGCGGGGCTGTCCAGCAGGGGGGGCTGTCTAGCAGGGGGGAGGGCTGTCCAGCAGGGGGGAGGGGTGTCCAGCAGGGGGGAGGGTTGTCCAGCATGGACTTAACTGGTTTTTTGGCACCCAAAAATACTGAATGATATTGTCTCATTCATAGTAACCGCTCTTAAAATTGATCAAAGGACCTTACATGCTAACTTGGATCTATTCGACAGAGTAATGGTTGAAATAAACCTTGACTCAAAACTTCCCAGCTCAATTAACTTCAATGCCAATGAATACAAAACTGAAGATATTGTGTAATATGAGCGAAAACCCCCATTTTGGGATCACTATAAAATCATAGGGCATACTATCTTCAACTGTAGGGTGATTAGGAAGCAGGTAATACAACCATCTGAGAATGAATGGATGGAAATGAGGAGACCTAAAAAAGAAAAATCCCCCATGATAGACATGCCTGAAATATCCAAAAAGAAATATGAAGTTTGGGTCAAAAAAACTCACACTTTGACTCACATAAGATATAGTTCAGGAACCAAATGGGTGGATGAAGCGGAGGAAGAATAAAACTCTATTAATGATCAAAACCTCTCAATTGAAATTACAAACCTTTTAATAGACACTATTAGTGTATCAACCGAGCATGAAAAGATTTCTAGCTATCAACATGACCTAGAAAAGCATAATCTCTAGCACCCAATCTTTGATGGAGGGAATTTTTCTACTAATGAACTGAAGAAACTAACCTGTACTCCTAGTACTTCAATCCACAATAATGATGTTTGCACTAAAGAAAATGATGTTGCTGACACTCCATACTTAAGCGCCAAGCAGACCCATATTACTTCCACACCTAAATTAGGTATGCAAAAGGAAAATCAAGAAACCCCCTAGTCTTCTAGCTCCATGGTGAAACCTGCCTCCATAGACCTAGAAGCTCGAGTAGGCATGAAAAAGATTCCAGCACCTGTTTTATATGACAATTCAGTTTCGGTTATCATACCCTAACATATGTAGGTTTTTAATGTTCCCCCAGAGCAGAAGTAGAATCTCTCTCAGAACTCTATCGAACAACAATCTGCTCTAGATCCTGTTATTCCAGGTACTTCTCCTCCTCTTTCTTATGCTACTAATAACTATTCCATTCTGTCTAAAAAACTGTGTTATGATCAAAATGAATCTTCCTCTGATTTTTTCTCTAAGAATTCTGCTTCTCTACACTGATGCAACCTGACCACTACTATCCCATCCCATATTGCTAAAAAAAAACAATGCCTCTTTTATGAACAGTAGCTTGGTTTTAACTACAGGTGACTCCACAATGGGAAAGTAGCATGAGGCCAAATAACATGTCCATAATCCTGGGTCTAGGGGGGGGGGGGGGTCTGTCCTGGGGTGTCCAGAGTCTGGGGGGGGGGAAGGACTGGCAGGGGTGTCCAGGGTCTGGGGGGTCTTTCCTGGGGGGGGGGGGGGTCTGTCCTGGGGTGTCCAGGGTCAGGGGGCATGGGGCAGGGGTGTCCAGCAGGGGGAGGGGTGTCCAGTAGGGGGAGGGGATGTCCAGGCAGGGGGAGGGGTGTCCGGCATGGGGGAGGGGTGTCTAGGGGGGTGGTCCAGGGGTGTCCAGGGTCTGGGGGGGGGGGGGGGTCTGTCCTGGGGTGTCTAGGGGCAGGGGGCAGGGGTGTCCAGCAGGGGGAGGGGCTGTCCAGGCAGGGGGAGGGGTGTCCAGGCGGTGGTCCAGGGGTGTCCAGGGTCTGAGGGGGGTATTTCCTGGGGTGGAGTCTGTCCTGGGGTGTCCAGGGTCAGGGGGCAAGGGGCAGGGGTGTCCAATAGGGGGAGGGGTGTCCAGCAGGGGGAGGGGTGTCCAGCATGGGGGAGGGGTGTCCAGGGGGGTGGTCCAGGGATGTCCAGGGTCTGGGGGGGGGGGTCTTTCCTGGGGTGGCGTCTGTCCTGGGGTGTCCAGGGTCAGGGGGCAGGGGGGCAGGGGGGCAGGGGGCAGGGGTGTCCAGCAGGGGGAGGGGTGTCCAGCATGGGGATCTAATATAACTATTTAAATCTCATTCATGTGTTTCCAATGAGTTCTTTGACTGATGTAACAATAGAAAGCATAAACCATTTAACAAAAAGAGATCTGACCCTCATTAAGGAAGGTGCAAGTGATAAGCTTGCAAGTCGGGTTTCATGTCCTCAAAGCACACAAAATTTAAAAAAGTTCTTGAACCGTCCCTACTGTTTTGTTTACATCCACATTGCCCAAAAAATAATTCCTAGCTCACCATAAGCCTGACAAGGATAAGATCTCTCTTTTATCCAGTTTCGATACCGCCATCACTAGCTGGTCCATTATGGACACTTAATGAGTAGGTTTTCACTGAAGGTAACCTTACACCCTATGCTACAACTCTATTCTGCTATGAAAATAATGAGGAAATTTCATTTGGCCAACAGGGGGGGTTGTCCAGCAGGGGGGCTGTCTAGTAGGGGGGGTTGTCCAGCAGGGGGGGCTGTCCAGCAGGGGGGGCTGTCCAGCAGGGTGAGGGGGTCCAGGGGTGGTGTCCAGGGGGAGTCCCGGGGTTTAGGGGGTCCAGGTGTGGTGTCTAAGGGTGTCCAGTGGGGGTCCAGGTGGTGGTGTCCCAGGGTGTCCAGTGGGTGGTGTCCAGGGGTGTCTAGTTGGGGAATGGGGGGTGTTGTAACGCCCCGACCCTAGTTACCCAGAGTCGGTGCATTATTACATAACAATGGCATGATCACAAGAAAGATCAAATCTCGAAAGACCGATTGGTTTAGTAGCCTTGGAAACACTAGATATATTCATAAGTCTTATATTACATCATAAAATGAAAAACTACTACAACAACATAATGTCTCCACAGTCCACACTATTAACCCCTCATAATATCCCTACAGGTCATTCATAACTTACTTCTTCACATCCTGGGAAAAATAAAACATAGAAAAGGGGTGATCTCAAATGCCCAGTAATGATAACAATATAGCGGAAACTTTCATAAATAAGAATAAACATTTAAGGCAATGTATAACTAAAACAAAAGCCTTTCAAACTTGAACTTTCAACATAGTATGTCATAAATAAAATGAAATAATGCCATTTACTTATTCACATGGATATTCTACTAATCGAATAATCACATGAAAAATCAATAACCACTTTCATAATGTTGGAATGCATAATGCCAGACTATCATAACCACATAGCCAAGGCCTCGTGCCAAGACTACAAATAAGATTTTTCCAAGGCCTTGTGCCGAGACACTAGTTTGTCTCATGAGACCTACCGATGCATCTAGGAGCTATAGCGGGCTCCACCCGTCACATATTAAGTCCAATGCATTCCCATATGAAAAGGTTTAAACATAACATAAACATTCTTATTAAAAATAGAATACGAAATGTTAATACTTTCACCATAAACAATGAATGGTATAAAAAAAGAACATCCACAGTCAAACAAATCACAAAACCTTCAATATAATATAGAATTTTTGTATCATAACAAATCAACTTTAAATAAGCGTAAAATCCATCAAAGGATGTTGACATAGATGAAATCAAAATTTTTTTATAGAATATCTCTTTTTATTTTGAAATCATTTATGATCCATATAAAATAAAACATTTTCTTTGAAAATATTCTTATAATATTGTAAGGGAACCTTTGAAGACTTTATAATGGCGGAAAATAGCCGCACCCACCGTATAAGTTAAAAAAACATTCTTAGCTTAATTCTGTCGAAAAGGTTAAAAATGACCTTGTTTTGAAAACGATGGAAAGATTCCTTTATAAACCTCTTATAAAAAGTCAAAAAGGGTATAAATGACTTTAACTCATATTATAGTAAATAGTAAAAATGTTTTGATATACATTTCAAAGAAACATGGATGTGGATGATAAAGAGATCCCAGTAGATAATTACGTATAAACAACCTCGGATAATGAAGAGATTGTGAAATAAACCCTTACCAATTTGGTAAATTATGAAACATACAACCCATTAAAGAGGTATCATACAATTAATATGTAAATACACATAAATTAAAGTGTATTACACAAAGAATATAATTATGGGCAGTACATACACCACACAAAAGGTAATGGTGGCAATATGGCATGAATCTCACGGGAATAAGGAGTGAGATGAAAACCCCTTACCTTGTAATTTTCCTTGGTTGGGGTAGGTTAACCTCCTTTATAATGGTGAAATAGTTGTTATTAAATTATAAAAGAATCATATACATTAATATGATATCATATATGATCTTTTAATATTGATTTGGTAATAATATCTTAGTATTATCGTTGTTTCGGGTGTTAACTTACTTGTTTTATTTTATATGTTTTGTTACGTAAGACATGTTTGTAATGGATAGGTTGTATATTATTCATATCCAAGATGATATCAAGTCCTTAAACATCATTATTAAATCATCAAATGATAATTATACTTGAATGGATACGATGGAGAATGAATCTCATCGCGTTCGTGGAGACGGTAGTCCGTACGTACGCACGAGCGACAATATCATTCTTTTGATATTAAAATAATATATAAATGGATGGTATATCATATATACAGAATCATTAACATGTTATATTTATTATTTACATGAGTTACACATCATTATTATACCCATCCAAATAATAATATATTGAATAACAATTACACCACGACGTGGAGACGATAAGCCGTACGTACGCACGTATGGTGACATGTTATTCAAAGGGTGGTTAGAATACTGAATGTGGTTGTAAAATATTTATAATAACATCACAATATATGTGAGATACTGGAGTTATTATTTTAGAATGGTAAGAACAAATAAAGATGAAGTGGAAGAAGAAAGGAACTTGAAAAGGGGTGGTGAAAACATTACCTCTACTTCGGGTTCTTCCTTTTGATTTGATCAAAATGGCTCCTTAGGTTGGATTTATGATCAAACTAAGGCCTCTAGTTTGTATTGAGGGAAGTTGGGAGAGTATTTGGGCAGAGTTTGGACGAACCAAAAGGCTTTTAAGGTGTGAAGAAATGAGAAGGAGGAGTGCCCTTTTATAAGAGGGGTGAGGGGCACCTTTGGAAAAGCTAGAAATATTAATTTATAATAAATTCATATTCAGTTTCTAATGGCTCCAAAGTTGATTATTCAAAGGTTAAGGTGGGGATAGGTCGAAAACCACTCAACCAATATAATTTAGACAGGTTTGGGTACTTATATTAACCTTATCTTTAAGTATTAACTCTAAGTTAATTAGTTTCACTTTTACAATGTCTCTTTGTATTTTTATATAATATGGTTAATAAACTTACTATATACATCCAAGCTACACCCAAGTGGTCCATTAATGATGAACCTATCATGATATAAGTCTCTTGGCCGAACCTTAGATTTTTAGGAATTTAATATCAATTAATAATATAATATTTGTTTTAAGAACTCTTTTATGTCAATTTTGACACTATTCAATAGTTGATTTTTGTGAAACTCATAACAGATTGATTACTTCAAAAAAAGTCAATTAAATCAATCCTAATATATCATATTATCCTATAAAATTAGTTTAATTCATTAAAAGTTTCATATTATATTTATTTGGGTATTTATAATATCAATTATATTAATTTTTCACTATTATAGTAATTAATTCATCATCATTGTGTCATAAATAAATTAAATTATTTAATGTCTAAAAATTATAAATAAAATATCATTATGTAGGAAAGCTTTATATCTTTCTAATGAATATTTATAATCTAAAATCCAACATATATAACCCTATGTAAATATTGTTTTGCTAAAAGATATATGCTTGTGTCATTTTTGTATTCATTTTAACTTAATTAAAATAAAGTGTCCCTATCACCTACAAGTGGCACCATGGGGTTCCAAAATAGACCCAAAGATGCCTATGGTCGAACCTGTATCAACCAATAAGTCTAGGACACGTTTTAGGGTAATTTAGTATTATTATAATATTATTTTTTAACCCTTATTTACCGGATTTACCCTTAACCATGGTAAATAAAATATTTACCGCAGTAATTATTCAAAATGTCTACAAATAAAAGTTACCTATTTACACAATTTTAACATCCTGATTCCAAATATGGAATCCATTTTTATAAATTCAAAACACAAAAGTGGCAGAAATTAATTTAAAATTAATTCCCGCTGTCAAAACAAAAAGCGTGTTTTTAAGAGATAATAACTATCAAAAGATTGACACTTGTTTATGTTCGGTTTAATTGTAAAATTATGTCCAATGACCAAAATTATATTAAATGGTAAAAATATATTCTAAATATACTTTAAAACCACTCAAATTCATAATTTATCACTATTAATTATTTTGATTAAAAAAGTTGTTTTTAATTAAAATTTAGTAATTTTCACTATTCATCAAAATATGAAAGTTATCCGAAATGTACCAAAATTTCACCTTAGGCTAAATTCGATATTCCGAATCCAATGAATGAAGTCCATTTTAAAATATAAAATATATATAATTTCAAAAAGTAGGTATTACTATTCATAACGGCTAGTTTGATTGGTTATGGTGTGTTAGAACTCGGTGTTGCGTACAACACACGCTCTCACATTATTCAAAGAGAAGCGTACCGTAGAAGCTTGGGGTGTTACATTCTCCCCTCCTTCAAATAATTTTGTCCTCGAAATTTCTAGAATACTTATCACATTAAAAGACTTGGGTGGTTCTTCATCATAAGTTCCTCGGGTTCCCACGTTGCCTCCTCCATCTTATGGTTTCTCCACAAAACTTTTACCAGACGTGTCGTCCAGTTTCTCAGTACTTGTTCTATCGTATCAAAAATCCTGACGGGATCTTCGCAATAAGACAGATCGGGTTCCTGTTCTAATTCTTCATAGGTGAGTACATGCGTTGGGTCAGGCATGTATTTCCTCAACAGAGATACGTGGAACACATCGTGAACTTTAGAGAGACTTGGCGGCATTTCCAATCGGTAAGCTACAACCCCAATTCGTTCTAGAATTTCGAAGGGTCCGATGTACCTTGGACTCAATTTACCTTTCTTACCAAAACGTATGACTCCCTTCCATGGAGATACCTTCATAAAAACATGATCACCGACTTGAAATTCCAAATCCTTCCTTCGATTATCAGCATAGCTCTTCTGCCTACTTTGAGCTGCTCTGATGTGATTTTGGATTACCTTCACCTTTTCCATCGTTTCCTCCACCAGTTCTGGGCCTACAAGTTTTCTTTCACCAACGACATCCCAAAAGGTTGGTGTACAACATCTCTTTCCGTATAACGCTTCATATGGTGCCATCTGAATACTCGAATGGAAGCTATTGTTATAGGAAAATTCTACCAGAGGTAAATATTGATCCCACATACCCTGAAAGTCAAGTGAGCAAGATCTCAACATGTCTTCTAATGTTTGAATAGTTCGTTCTGATTGTCTGTCTGTCTGAGGATGGTAAGAAGTGCTCAAATGAAGTTCAGTATCCAAGGATTTCTGAAGACTTTTCCAAAATCTTGAAGTAAAACGGGGATCACGATCAGAAACAATCGATAGGGGTACTCCATGAAGTCTCACAACTTCATTAATATATAGTCTTGCTAGACGTTCCAGGGGTAGATCTACTCTTATAGCAAGAAAATGTGGTGACTTGGTAAGACGATCAACAATAACCCATATTGCATCGTTCCATCTAGGAGTCTTTGGTAGCCCCATGAAAAAGTCCATCGTAATATTGTCCCATTTCCACTCCGGTATGGGAAGATGTTGCATGACTCCTCCAGGCTGTTGCCTTCTAGCTTTCACTTGTTGACAAACCATACATCTTGACACAAAATCAGTAATCTCCCTCTTCATGTTGTCCCACCAAAAATGTTCCTTAAAATCTCTATACATTTTGGTGCTCCCAGGGTGTATAGAGAAATTGGAACTATGAGCATCATCCAGCAATTCCCTTTTTAGATCAGGTATATCGGGAACACAATGTCTCTTCCCAAATTTCAAAATTCCATCTTCATACACAAAGTCTCTCAATGTCCCATCATTCACAGCTTTAATCTTCTTTTGAAATTCTTCATCATCGGTCTGAGTACTCTTAATCCTTTCTATTAAAGATGGTTTGGCAACCATTTGAAAAAGAAATGATGTTTCGCCTTCCCTGGTTATTCCCATGTCCATCTTCACTAGATCCATGAAAATTGGATCCCTTTAAATTCTCATATTGTTCAAAACTCCATGGTCTTTTCTACTCAAAGCATCTGCCAACTTGTTTTCTTTCCCCGGGTGGTAGTGTATCGTGCAATAATAATCCATGAGTAATTCAAGCCATCTCCTTTGCCTCATGTTGAGTTCTTTTTGTGAGAAAATATACTTCAAACTCTTGTGATTAGTATAAATCTCACATTTTCACCATAGAGGTAGTGACTCCATATATTCAAAGCAAAGATCACAGCTGCTAACTCGAGATCATGAGTAGGATAGTTTTGTTCATGAATTTTCAACTGTCGTGACGCATAGGCAATAACTCTATCATTCTGCATAAGGACACAACCAAGACCTTTCTTCGATGCATCACTATAAATAACGAACCCATAATTCCCCGATGATAGAGTTAATATAAGAGCATTGACTAATCTTTTATTCAGTTCTTCGAAACATTCTTCACACTCTTTGGTCCAAACAAATTTAACCCCTTTACGTGTGAGCTTCGTTAATGGGTTAGCCAATCGGGCAAAATTATGGACGAAACGTCGATAATAACCTGCCAAACCAATAAAACTACGTACCTCAGTTATACTCGTAGGTGCTGGCCATTCTTGGATTGCCTTGGTCTTAGAAGGATCAACAGAGATTCTATCTTTAGAGAAAATATGGCCAAGAAAAGAAATCTCCTGAATCCAGAATTCACACTTCCTAAACTTCCCATATAATTCATGTCTTCTCAGAGTCTTCAAGATAATGCGCAAGTGATTTTCATGATCTTCGTAGCTTTTAGAGTATACCAAGATAACATCAATAAATACCACCACAAATTCATCGAGATACTCCTTGAAAACTCTATTCATCAGATCCATGAATACAGAGGGTGCATTATTCAATCCAAAAGGCATTACAGTAAACTCGTAATGCCTGTACCTGGTTCGAAATGCTGTCTTAGGAATTTCTTCCTTCTTTACACACAACTGATGGTATCCAGATCGAAGGTCAATCTTTGAAAAGTATTGAGCTCCATGAAGTTGGTCAAATAAATCATCAATGAGAGGTGGGGGATACTTGTTCTTTATCGTTATAGCATTGATCTCCCTGTAGTCGATACATAACCTCATAGATCCATCTTTCTTTTTAACAAAAAGAACAGGGGATCCCCATGGAGAAACACTAGGGGAATAAATCCTTTATTACTCAACTCCTCTAGTTGTTTCTTTAGTTCGACTAACTCTACAGTGGCCATTCTATAAGGGGTCTTCGATATAGGCCTTGATCCAGGAATTAAATCAATGGAAAACTCAACTTCTCGTTCTGGAGGATGCCCAGGTAAATCTTCCGGAAATACATCTACAAATTCTTTCACAATAGGTACATCCTCTATTTGAACATTCCTTTCCTCACCCACAGTTATTTCATTCTCTTCCTCCCCAATAATTGAATTAAGTTGAGCTACTGAGGGTGGATCTAAATAAGAATTAGGTGGTGACAATTCTGCTCTAAAGATAAGGTGTTCCTTATCATTATCATCAAGAATCGTAACCTCTTTCTTCTTACAATAAATCTTCGCATCATAGTCCGAAAGCCAGTCCATACCGAGGATTATATCAAACTCAATCATAGGTATGACGATGAGATCAGCCAATAAAGAACATTTATGTTCTCTAATGGGGACTGATTCGCAAAACTTTGTTGCAATGATACTTCCCTTAGGAGTTTTAACTGACAACTCCCTTGTTAAATCAAATTGGAAATATCTAATTTTCTTAGAAAACTGGGAAGATATGAAACAATGCGATGATCCAGAATCAAATAATGCATTTTCTAAACTTGATGAAACCATTAAATTACCTGCCACCACGTCTTTCGGAGCTTCTACCTCAGCAGTAGTGATAGCATAAGCTTGGCCTTGATCCCTAGGAATTTTCTAAGGTAAGTTCCCTTGACGCTTAGGAAATTCATTTGCATAATGTCCCATCTCCCTACAATTGTAGCACTGAACGTTGACAGCTTCCTTCTTTCCCTTACAATCACGAGCTTGGTGGCCTTTTTCACCACATTTGTAACAGACGCCCATTACCTTCAAGCAAGTACCGGGGTGTTTCTTCCCACATTTACCACTGGATGGATATTAAACCTTTCCCTTATTCCCCTTATTTCCATTAGCAGATTGATCAGCAGGTCTCTTCTTCTCTTTCTTTGCTTTAAAGTCATAAGACTTAGAGAATTCCTTTTCGGTCTTGATAGCACATGAGACAATGTCTTCGTATGACGAGAAGGATTGTGAGACTAATGCTCGATGGAGAAATGGTTTTAACCCATCAAAGAAACGACCAATCTTACTTCTTTGGTTACGTATATAATCACCAGCGTACCTTGCTAACCTTGTAAAGTTAGCCTCATACTTTGTGACATTCTCATCCTCCTTCTGTCTCAGACTTAGAAATTGCCTTTCCATATCTGCTCGATGGTCGCGAGGAAAGTATTTTTATAAAAACAGATCTTTGAACTCCCTCCATTCCATATTTGATACTTCATCATCTTTCTTAATATTTTGAATCAATGACCACCATTGATCAGCATCTCTAGTGAGGCGGTAAACTGCCATGATAACTTTTTCCCTTTCACTGCTCCCCAAAGCCTGAAATATTTTCTCTATGGAAAATATACATTGCTCAGCTACTAAGGGATTTGTACTCCCATTGAACGTTGGTGGTTGTTGCCTCATGAATCGATCTAATATTGATCCTCCACGCTGCGGATCAGGGTGCTCCATACGGGAAAGGTTATTATTCATAACCTGAGTATGTTTTCTCAGTATGGTGATTAGCTGATCGACACCAGTTGCATCACCAGCTCCACTATAATTATCTTGAGCAGGAGGGCAATCCCTATATGGATTGCGTGCATTGATACGGTTTCCATTTCTTCCACTAGACGTCATTTCTAAACAATGGCATAAACTAGATCAGTTTATGAATCAAAATACATAATCCCATACTTATAAAACACTTAACATAAATTGAACTATTTATGGATATAATCCATAATCATAAGAATGTTTTCTTTTAGGAAGTATATACTCATAATCCCTTCAAAATTATTTGTAAAGAAAATGAGAGTTATCCTAAGCATATCCCCCGGGAGTGTCGTAACCAAGAGTGCAGCAAGGCCCGTTGTCGTGCACCAGTTCCCGTTCGAGTCTAGCTCAAAGCGGTGTTTTCGGGTTTTACCCCTAGGTACATCTGTGCCAGAGCCGCCTCTACCTGCTCGTATCCAGACAGGTATGTATTGCTCGGAAAACTCACAAAATCTCTACAATACCAAAATTCTAGGAAGTTCTTCTATACTAATCCTCAAAGTTCATCTTAGGTCTACGTGCTCTAATCAGAGTTTATCTAAATCTACATTCCAAGGTTTGTACTAAACTTCCTCTGATACCAACTGTAACGCCCTGACCCTAGTTACCCAGAGTCGGTGCATTATTACATAACATTGGCATGATCACAAGAAAGATCAAATCTTGAAAGACCGATTGGTTTAGTAGCCTTGGAAACACTAGATATATTCATAAGTCTTATATTACATCATAAAATGAAAAACTAGTACAACAACATAATGTCTCCACAGTCCACACTATTAACCCCTCATAATATCCCTGCAGGTCATTCATAACTTACTTCTTCACATCCTGGGAAAAATAAAACATAGAAAAGGGGTGAGCTCAAATGCCCAGTAAGGATAACAATATAGCGGAAACTTTTATAAATAAGAATAAACATTTAAGGCAATGTATAACTAAAACAAAAGCCTTTCAAACTTGAACTTTCAACATAGTATGTCATAAATAAAATGAAATAATTCCATTTACTTATTCACATGGATATTCTACTAATCTAATAATCACATGAAAAATCAATAACCACTTTCATAATGTTGGAATTCATAATGCCAGACTATCATAACCACATAGCCAAGGCCTCGTGCCAAGACTACAAATAAGATTTTTCCAAGGCCTTGTGCCAAGACACTAGTTTGTCTCATGAGACCTACCGATGCATTGAGGAGCTATAGCGGGCTCCACCCATCACATATTAAGTCCAATGTATTCCCATATGAAAAGGTTTAAACATAACATAAACATTCGTATTAAAACTAGCATACGAAATGTTAATACTTTCACCGTAAACCATGAATGGTATAAAAATAGAACATCCACAGTCAAAAAAATCCCAAAACCTTCAATATAATATAGAATTTTTGTATCATAACAAATCAACTTTAAATAAGCGTAAAATCCATCAAAGGATGTTGACATAGATGAAATCAAAATTTTTTTTTAAGAAATATCTCTTTTTATTTTGAAATCATTTAAGATCCATATAAAATAAAACATTTTCTTTGAAAATATTTTTATAATCTTGTAAGGGAAGCTTTTAAGATTTTATAACGGCGGAAAATAGCCGCACCCACCATATAAGTTAAAAAAACATTCTTACCTTAATTCTGTCGAAAAGGTTAAAAAGGACCTTGTTTTGAAAACGACAGAAAGATTCCTTTATAAATAACTTATAAAAAGTCAAAAAGGGTATAAATGACTTTAACTCATATTCTAGTAAATAGTAAAAATGTTTTGAAATACATTTCGAAGAAACATGGATGTGGATGATAAAGAGATCCCAGTAGATAATTACGTATAAACAACCTCGGATAATGAAGAGATTGTGAAATAAACCCTTACCAATTTGGTAACTTATGAAACATACAACACATGAAAGAGGTATCATACAATGAATTTGTAAATACAGATAAATTAAAGTGTATTACACAAAGAATATAATTATGGGCAGTGCATACACCACACAAAAGGTAATGGTGGCAATATGGCATGAATCTCACGGGAATAAGGAGTGAGATGAAAACCCCATACTTTGTATTTTTCCTTGGTTGGGGTAGGTTAACCTCCTGTATAATGGTTAAATAATTGTTATTAAATTATACAAGAATCATATACATTAATATGATATCATATATGATCTTTTAATATTGATTTGGTAATAATATCTTAGTATTATCGTTGTTTCGGGTGTTAACTTACTTGTTTTCTTTTATATGTTTTGTTACGTAAGACATTTTTGTAATGGATAGGTTGTATATTATTCATATCCAAAATGATATCAAGTCCTTAAACATCATTTTTAAATCATCAAATGATAATTATACTTGAATGGATACGATGGAGAATGAATCTCATCGCGTTCGTGGAGACGGTAGTCCGTACGTACGCACGAGCGACAATATCATTCTTTTGATATTAAAATAATATATAAATGGATGGTATATCATATATACAGAATAATTAACATGTTATATTTATTATTTACATGAGTTACACATCATTATTATACCCATCCAAATAATAATATATTGAATAACAATTACACCACGACGTGGAGACGGTAAGCCGTACGTACGCACGTATGGTGACATGTTATTCAAAGGGTGGATAGAATACTGAATATGGTTGTACCATATTTATAATAACATCACATTATATATGAGATACTGGAGTTATTATTTTATAATGGTAAGAACAAAGAAAGAAGAAGTGGAAGAAGAAAGGAACTTGAAAAGGGGTGGTGAAAACATTACCTCTTCTTCGGGTTCTTCCTTTTGATTTGATCAAAAGGGCTCCTTAGGTTGGCTTTATGATCAAAATAAGGCCTCTAGGTTGTATTGAGGGAAGTTTGGAGAGTATTTGTGCAGATTTTGGCTGAACCAAAAGGCTTTGAAGGTGTGAAGAAATGAGAAGGAGGAGTGCCCTTTTATAAGAGGGGTGAGGGGCACCTTTGGAAAAGCTAGAAATATTAATTTATAATAAATTCATATTCGGTTTCTAATGGCTCCAAAGTTGATTATTCAAAGGTTAAGGTGGGGATAGGTCGAAAACCACTCAGAAATAGAATTTAGACTGGTTTGGGTACTTATATTAACCTTATCTTTAAGTATTAACTCTATGTTAATTAGTTTCACTTTTACAATGTCTCTTTGTATTTTTATATAATATGGTTAATAAACTTACTATATACATCCAAGAGACCCCCAAGTGGTCTATTAATGATGAACCTATCATGATATAAGTCTCTTGGCCGAACCTTAGATTTTTTAGAATTTAATATCAATTAATAATATAATATTTGTTTTAAGAACTCTTTTATGTCAATTTTTACACTATTCAATAGTTGATTTTTGTGAAACTCATAACAGATTGATTACTTCGAAAAAATTCAATTAAATAAATCCTAATATATCATATTATCCTATAAAATTAGTTTAATTCATTAAAAGTTTCATATTATATTTATTTGTTTATTTATAATATCAATTATTTTAATTTTTCACTATTATAGTAATTAATTCATCATCATTGTGTCATATATAAATTAAATTATTTAATGTCTAAAAATTATAAATAAAATATCATTATGTAGGAAATCTTTTTATCTTTCTAATAAATATTTATAATCTAAAATCCAACATATATAACCTTATGTAAATATTTTTTTTCTAAAAGATATATGCTTGTGTCATTTTTGTATTCATTTTAACTTAATTAAAATAAAGTGTCCCTATCACCTACAAGTGGCACCATGGGGTCCCAAAATCGACCCAAAGATGCCTATGGTCGAACATGTTTCAACCAATAAGGCTAGGACACGTTTTAGGGTAATTTAGTATTATTATAATATTATTTTTTAACCCTTATTTACCGGATTTACCCTTAACCATGGTAAATAAAATATTTACCGCAGTAATTATTCAAAATGTCTAAAAATAAAAGTTACCTATTTACACAATTTGAACATCCTGATTACAAATATGGAATCCATTTTTCTAAATTCAAAACACAGAAGTGGCAGAAATTAATTTAAATTTAATTCCCGTTGTCAAAACAAAAAGCGTGTTTTTAAGAGATAATAACTATAAAAAGATTGACACTTGTTTATGTTCGGTTTAATTGTAAAATAATGTCCAATGACCAAAATTATATTAAATGGTAAAAATATATTCTAAATATACTTTAAAACCACTCAAATTTATAATTTATCACTATTAATTATTTTGATTAAAAAAGTTGTTTTTAATTAAAATTTAGAAATTTTCACTATTCATCAAAATATGAAAGTTATCCGAAATGTACCAAAATTTCACCTTAGGCTAAATTCGATATTCTGAATCCAAAAATTAAGTCCATTTTAAAATATGAAATATATATAATTTCAAAAATTAGGTATTACTATTCATAACGGCTAGTTTGATTGGTTATGGTGTGTTAGAACTCGGTGTTGTGTACAACACACGCTATCACATTATTCAAAGAGAAGCGTACCGTAGAATCTTGGGGTGTTACAGCTGTCCAATGGGGTGCAGGGGGAAGGGAGAAGGGGGTAGGGGAAAGGGTGTCTAGCAGGGGGAGGGGTGTCCTGCAGGGGGAGGGGCTGTCCAAGCAGGGGGGAGGGGTGTCCGGCAGGGTGGGGAGGGCTGTCCAGGGGGTGCAGGGGGTGTCCGGTGGGGCTGTCCAGTTAGGGAATGGGGCTATCCAGTGAGGTGCATGGGGGGAATGGGGGACTAAGGGGGGCATAAGGGGTGCAGGGGGGTGTTTTGTTTCATGTGGATTTGTGGCCTCACCAGATTGGTTGTTCCATTTTGAGGTATTGTAGTGTAAGGGTAGTGATAAACCCTATGATACAAGTATCTTCAAGATCTTGATCATTTGTATTTCTCATCCTCTAAGATATTTCTATAGGTCTCCTCTGGTGAAAACCTTGATCGCCATTGCTGCTTTGCTTCATCAGAGCTCTTTCTATACCTATCTCTCCTTGAACTCATATCTTTTCTTGTTTTATAGTGGAGATGACGTCCTTCCTTTAAGGAAGAAGTGAAGACCCTTCTTGGTGATAGTTCCACAAGTGCAGAAATGGGAATATGAACTTTTGGATCCTTATGCAGATGGGCTGCGAGGGGGGGGGGGGGCTGGTGCAGGTGGGCTGGGGGGTTGTAGGGGGAAGGGGGGACTGGCAGGGGTGGCAGGGGGGACTAGCAGGGGGCTGGGGGGGGGGGTGGTGCAGGTGGGCTGGGGGGTTGCAGGGGGCAGGGGGGACTGGCAGGGGTGGCAGGGGGGACTAGCAGGGGGCTGGGGGGGGGGGCTGGGGGGGACTGGCAGGGGGGAGGGGGTGGGCTGGTAGGGGGACAAGTAGGGGAGTGGCAGGGGGGACTAGCAGGGGGCAGGGGGCAGGGGGGCTGGCAGGGGGTGGCAGGGGGGGACTAGCAAGGGGTAGGGGGGACTAGCAAGGGGAATGTGGGCTTGTAGGGGGACAAGCAGGTGGGTGGCAGGGGGCAAGGGGGGACTGGCAGGGGGTGGCAGAGGGGGACTAGCAGGGGGCAGGGGGGACTGGCAGGGCACAGGGGGACAAGCAGGGGGGCTGGCAGGGGGTGGCAGGGGGTAGGGGGCAGGGGGGACAAGCAGGGGAGTGGCATGGGGGACTAGCAGGGGGCAGGGGGGCTGGAAGGGGGACAAGCAGGGGGACAAGAAGGTGGGTGGCAGGGGGCAGGGGGGACTGACAGGGGGTGGCAGAGGGGGACTAGCAGGGGGTGTGGTAGGGGGCAGGGGGGACTGGTAGGGGGCAGGGGGACAAGCAAGGGGGCTGGCAGGGGGGTGGCAGGGGGCAGGGGGGACTGGCAGGGGGGTGTCTCCAAGGCATAGGGGAGGGGTGCAGGAGGTGTTCAGGGGGGTGTCCAGGGGGTGTACAGGGGGTGTCCAGGGGGGTGTCCAGGGGGTGTCCAGGGGGTGTCAGGGGGGTGTCAAGGGGGGTTTCCCGGGGGGTGTACAAGGGGTTGGGGGGGGGGGGGTATTTTTTTATGTATGTGCACACCCTATAGCCACAGTTTTAAACCGTGGCTATTAGTTTATTGCCATGGTTTTTAACCGTGGCTATAGACCTAACTCCGCGGTTTCCAACCATGGCTATAAATCCTGTCCAGCGTCTAATATATCCACGGTTGAAACCGTGACATTAAGTATACAGCCACGGTTTGGAACCGTGGCTATAGGTCTGGGCCTATAGCCATGCCAAACATAGCCACAGTTCCTCAAACCGTGTCTATTACCTATAGCCACGGTTTGAGGGCCTATAGTTACGGTTTAGAACCGTGGGTATAGCCCGAATTTCCAGTAGTGTATAATAAAAAATTCTATATTCAAATCCTGTGATCGTAATAAGTATGGAAGAATGTTGTTAGATATGACCCATGATTATGAATGTTAAATATATTACTATCCTATAAAGGATAACAATGTGTAATATTCTCATAGTAATAAGTACGCTGCAATCTTATCCCTAATAAGGATAACATGGGATCTAATATTCTAGGACATGAAATGGATGGAAATTTGAATCCTATGTTCAAAATTATCATTCCATGCTAAAAGAGTATCTTATCAATCAATTATTTAGGAGATTAATGAGTCCTAGAGAGGATGATGATGTGCTACTGGAAAGGGTAGAGGATATTTGAAAGATCGTCTGTGTTATAATGTTTATAAGCTATATATGTATACCATAAAAACTATAAAAAAATATAGAACATCTGGATGATATGAATTTCAAATTCATATTTATTAAAATATGATGAACTACAATATATAGAGATGTGAAGAAAAACTTCTAGAGGGATAACATGAAGATATAGATTATATAATTTTTTACTCAATGCATGGTCTGGAAATAATTAATGGATAAACACTATAAAATTTATAAGATGATGAATCCATTTCCCATACTATTATGAAAATTTGAAAATACTAGATATCATTATAAGACCTCACAAGAAATCTATAGGAAATAACTCTTTTTGAGTGGAAGTTTATCACCTGAAAAGGTTTTTTTCATTTCTTTTCTCTCAATAAATATTTTTCACTTAACCAACATGATAATATATATATAATAGAATATGTAATACTCCATGATGTTCCACTATCTATTGTATAAAATCTATATCCAAGATTTACCTCTAGTTTTAGGAGAGGTCATCAGTAAGTGTTGGTTACATAGATATTTTACAATAATTATTATCTCCCTTAGATGGATAATATATATAAGAGAACCATTTATACTCTATTAAATACTTTTAGACCATTTTCAATGTATTTTCAAGGATGATGAGATCAAATCCTTCTCCTAGTATACATCTCATATAGAAATAGTATTTACTCTAGTATTCGAATAAAACCTTTTGAAGATTTTTATGTGAAGAGGTGTCAGACTCCATGATGTTGGTATGTTCTTAGATAGTATAATATTATTGGAGGATTTCATATCCAAGATATTATAGAGAAGTTATAAACTATTCTGTTTCATCTGAAATCCTCAGATATTTGAAATAAATCATTGTAGAAAATCATCAATGAGGCCAAGACTTTGATATCAGAGATAACGAGTTTTCCGATATATACCTGTGTAATAATTTTATGAGGATTGTGAATAATGAAATCTCTAAATTTTTATAAATAAACATGTTTTAGATCCCTGATCACATTGGAGTTTTGTCTACTCAACTAGAACTCCAACATAACCTATCTCATGTATATGATGCGTTCCATGTGTCCCTTTTAAGTAAGTATATACAAGACACCTCAAATTTACTAATTCAATGGGTTGAACCATTGGAGAATGATATTTTATAGGATAATCATACCCTCATGATAATAGACCATAGAGAAAAGGTGTTATGAAATAAGAAAAATCATCTGGTCAATGTAAGATGGTGAAATCACAAGTCTGATCTGGTAATATGGGATCCCAAAAAGGTGAGGAAATAGAATAACCATATTCTATTATAGCGTGTGAAATGATTATTTGAGTGTGAAATTTATGAAATGGGGAGAATGTAATGTCCATAAATTTTATAAATTTAATTACCTTTTTTAAAAAATCAACCTGAGTAATTTAGTTACATAAATCAAATGCGCTATATTTCCTTTCATATTTTGGACCATTACAAACTATGGCCATAATTTCAATATCTAGATTATGATCCTATTAATAATTTTAACATTTTATAATATAGTCATTCTCAAGGTACTATTAAAATTAGTATATATGAATAGGAATCATATGGTCTAACTGACATAAAAGGATGTTGTAATTTACTTGAAAATTATGATCATACCCTATGAATCTCATTTATCAGAGCATACAAGTAGATATCATCACTGGGATTTTCACATGAATAATTATAAGCAGATATAAAACAACTAAATCTTGTTTGAAACTGTTTATGGGAGATGTTAAAGCTTCTAGTGATCTCCACCCAATACATGTTCATTGACCCAACACTAAAATATAATAATATCATAGAGAATAACCTTAAGTTATAAACTAGTTTTATAAGGGGTTATGTATCAAGACCATGGTATTATGAGTGTTAATGTTTTATTATTAGAAAAATAATATATATATATATATATATATCATTCATTTATTTCATTATATATATATATATGATTATATAATGAGTTTTTTAAAATTTGATTTTGATATGGAGAAACTAAAATTTTATTTTTATGAAATACATAGATTCAAATACACCACACTTTTTTTATAAAATATATTTTTTTAATATATTTTTTTCAAAATAATAATATTATTTATTAATATTAAATTTTTTAACGAAAACATAAATTCAATTAGTTGAATATAATTTTTATAAGCATCTTAAGGTTATTTTTGACATGAAAACTATTATTTTTACTAACTAATAATTTTTATATTGAATATAGAATTCAAATATTTAAACAAATGAACCGATAACATAAATAAAAATTTTCAAACTAGAATGTTGAAATTATCAAATGGTTTATTTTTTAAAATATTCATTGAAACATAAATATTTTGGTAAATAAAAAATATGGTATAAATATATGGTATACATTATAACATCGTAATAGACAAAAATTGATGTAGTAAATACTATAAAAGGAATCCATGGACAAAATTATATTTCTCCTTGATTATATTTTTGATGATATTTGAATAATTTCACAGATATATAATGAGTCTACAAAACATGTATTATATTTTACAGTTTTGATCATAATTAGTTATAACGATTATTAAATTTTACATAATGAATTTTATTATTTAAATTATTTTGGTTATAAACCAAATAAAAAATTAAAAAATATTCCTCTTTGCAATAAACCATTGGAAAAACATGGTATGGTTTATGATTTTGATTATTTTATGACATAAATTCCTAAACATATTTTTGAGAAATCTATAACAAATTCCCCTAAATTTTTCTATAAATACCCACCCAAACATCCATTAAAATTTACAAAAAATCCATTTTTTATAAAGATACTCTCCCTATTCATCTCCAAATCTCAACCAAGTTATTTTCTAAGAACATAATAAGATTCTCAAATGTTTCTTGATTTACCCTATCAAGATAATGGATTCTATTTTCCTTATTTATTATTTATGTAATTTATTTTTAAAAAGCCTTTTTATTTCAATCTTTCCATGTAACAATGTGTTTTGACAAATCTCATTACTTACCTTATAATTCAATATTACTTATAGACTACCTTTCACAAACATTAATCCCTTTCATAAACATTTATTTACACCTGTTATTCTCCCAATAATTATCCTATGGTTGTATATTCCCAACATTTTCATTGTAAATATCCATCCAGATTTTAACTCAATTTTATTAACATATATCATTCAAACCATAAATGTTTGTGGAAATCTATGGATGAAACCCATAGTACATTATCATGGAATTGAAAGTGATGAATGTTGTTCTTATGTTATATAATATTGTTGCACACAAATTATTTAAATGGAATGAATTTGTTGCTAGACCTAAAATTATAAATCTATCAAATGAATTTAGTATTTTTTTATCTCATTGGAGTCCATGTTAGTTTAATGCAACACCCTTGTTTTTATTATCTTAATATTTACATTTGAAACAATAAAACAGTACATGTTATTTTATGAAAGAATTGGATAATAACCAAAATCATCAAATTTTATAAATTTAATTTTCTTAAATTCATTGAATTTTTGAAATTAGCCTATAGATATTAAATTATGGTATAAGTGTGGAATTTTATTGCAATTACAGTTTTTCTGTGAATAGAATAAAATAATTATTTATTAAAGGCTATCATTTCTTTTCATTAAATCATGAAATTAAAAGAGTCCAATTATATTTTAGATTTAATATAAATATGTAATATGATATATTTAATTTATTTTAATCAAATTTTAATAATAAATTTTAATTTCTTTTAATATAAGTTAATTTTTTTCATAAACCTCATTTTTCTATTTTTTCTGTTCTAGTTTATAAATTTGTACTAAAGTGGATTTCAAATTTCTCTTTAAAATGAATATTGAAATTTTGATAAACTATATTGTTATAAGGGGGTTTAAATTTGGTAAATATTTACACTACATTGTATGTAATCATTAATAATAACTGTGGTAAAATTTATCACCCTATTAATGGGTAAATCAGATAATTAAGGTTAAAAATAACATGATAAGTCATTAGAAATCATCCCTAAAAATGAATTAATTTTATTATATGAGTATATTTTTTATATAATCATATAAATATTGATAATTTGGCCTTTTATATATTTTTAAATGTTTTTTACCATTATAATATTAATATATGTTATATCTAGAAAATATCATCTTCATTTAATATATATAATATTTTGTGATAAGGATTAAAAAAATTATGTATGTTTACAAATCATTAATTGAAATATTAATGTGTTTTTATAATCATGTTATTTATTGATAATATAAATACTTTAATTTCTTTTGAAACACTAACACATTTCCTATGCATGGTGTAAAAAGATCATGTAAATGAATTTAACAACTATAAAAGTAATGTTTTTTGGTGAGTTAAAGATACCTATGATTTGAAGAAATATATAAATTTTTATAAATTAAAAAAAACATATTTGAATTAATTTAATGTCTTGTTGTTTTTAGTTTCAAATTTAATGAATAATTCCAAAAATGACATTAATGTTATTTTATAATAATTAATATTTTAATAAAATGATTTAATAATCCTAAAAATATTATCCACATCTATATGAAATCTATATGGTATAAAACATCAAACAACGTCAATATGTTGGTCATTTAAAATTTTACTATATAATTATTGACTCATATGGGCTATAAACCTTTTATTGTGTGGGAATTGTGAAGAGGCTTAATGGGTGTTAAAACAAAGAGATAAGGGGGGAACCAAACAAAAACAATTTCAAATTATATATTATGAGAGTATTTTGGTGAATAATCATCATTTATTATAGTTATCTCATTATGAATCCATTTTTAAATAGATAATAGCTTCTATTAATTTAAAACATTATGAAATTCAATGAATTCCCATATCCTCAAAAATAAAATTACACCCTTTCTCTCTTTTATTTACACCACATTGGGAAACATATGTCAACCAAACCATTGTTATTTATATTGAAACAATACATATACATATTATAGAGGAATTATTACTTCCAAAAAACCATCCCTATGTATCCAAAATGGGAGATATGAAATAATTCTACAGAAAAAGTAGTAATTGTCTTTACCAACACTCTCAAAATTCGTTGTTCTTAAAAATACTATAAATATGTATTACAAAATATAAAATAATAAATTCATTATAATAAATATACTATTATTAATTTATTATTATTTTACAATGATGTTAAAATATTTTCTGACCATAGGAAATAGAAAATATCACTTGTGCATACAAACGGCGTTTTGTCTCCATGTAGAGGTTAAATTCCTTTTTCATCCAAAAATAACATTGATGGTTATGAATATGGAACTAATTAATATAAATATTTATATATGATATTTTGTAAATAATAAGTTTCATATAATTATAATATCATATATACATTCTTAACTCAAAATGTATCGGAAAACAATAACTTTGTTTGCGTATATGTGTAGACTACCACCTCCATGAAGCAATGTGACCCATTTATCATTTCATCTTTTAATGGATGGAAATAATGTTAGGTTTGTAGAATATATATGACATATCTAACATGAAAATTAATTTTTAAAGGTTAAATATCGTTTTCCATTCTTTTTCTTCCATCCATTATAATTTGAAAAGATCATTTAGGTGTACACACAACCTACTATCTCAATGAATGATATAGTTAATTTTTCTATATATATATTTTATAGATGAATAACAATATTTTTATTTTTATATATAAATAATTTATATTAAATTTATATAATTATTAAAAATTTTGTGATTATGGGACCACAATCAATGTACAAGTACTAGAAAATCTGCAATAAATCGTGGGTAAAAAAACATAATTAACACCCAAAGTAATGATAATAATGAATGGTTGTAAATCAATGAGTTACAATATGTAATAATAAGATCATATATGATATTAAAAATATTTATACGGTTCTATTTTAAAATAATAATTCATTTAATACCATTACATTTTATAGTAAATCATGTTCAATTAAGGGGAAGTGTGAGATAAGATATATTTTCTCGATTTCCACTCTATTGATATATATTTAAAATTATGCACCTGTTTATTTTTATGTGGTATATATACTAAACTTTAATCAATTTTATATGAATATCTATTTATTTAGGATGATTAATTATTCAATTCATGTTATTATTTTAATAGTTATTTTAAAAATAATATTTTATCTTATTTCTCTTTATGAATGAGTATATTTTTGTTCCACGTGATTACTTTTTTAAAAAATAATTTTTTAATAAAGTCCTTTTTTATTTCACAAAATATTAATTATTGAAAATTTATGATATCCTAGTATTATTATAAGGTTTTAAAAGAAAATTTCTATTCTATTTGAATGGGTTGTTTTTTATATTCATTATAAAATCCATAATGAATTTTTTCTATCTAACATTTTTGACATTAATGAACATTCTCATAACCATAAAATGTTTTATGTTCATTAGACTTTAAAAAATGATTTAAATGACTTTACAATGTTAAATATTTACGAAAACATATTTTAAAATTTTCTCATCCATTTTATTCTATTCATTAAAATATTTTATTTTACTACATATCTACATTTCTAATGGTAATCTCTCACCCCTTAATTGATATTTTTGGTCAGTAAATTTATACTAAAATATAACTTTATTTTTATCATAATTCATTGAACATTACATTTATCTTAAAAATCAATAATCATTGTATCATGCATTTTATTATTTCCAATATAATATACCATTTTATTCTATGGTGTATTGCTAGAAAATTTATTTATTCTTAATGGGGAAATACTGATATTTCTTATTATTTATTCAAAATATATATTTTTAAAAGGTATAGTGTTCATGAATTAAAATTTTCATGTATTAGATGATGAATGTATTGGTAATACAATGCATTTTGGTTACTAAAAATATATATAAGCTTGATACATCGATATGTGTCATGAGAAATACAAGTTGGATTTCCTTATTTAAGGTTTTTGGGTTTATTCCTATTAATAGTTTAAACTAACTGGGAAACCACCATGGTGGGAAAGAAATCATGATTTATAAGATCATAATATCCCTCATTATAAATCAACATCATTGAGAAATGTGTTATTATTATCCATGGGATAACTCCATTTATATTATCAATGGGTTCATTTTGTGATCATTTATTGATTAAATGAGACGTATTTCTAGTTATTTACCTTTCTATATTAATTATACCTTATTTAATAATAATTTATTTCATTATAAATATCATATAATGATAATTTGATATCACTTTTATATATTTCATTTCCCTAGGATATAAATATGAAATGACAATATTTGTTTCAAGGATGAAGAATATATTCCTCTGTTATGTTTTATATTTTATTTTGAATTTATAATGGTAAGAATGTATGTATCTAGTTTATCTCAACCACTAAACTAGTCATTTCCTCAGGATGAGATATTTTTTATCTTATTTCAATGTGCTAAGTTAGACATTAAATCTACATTACTGGAGTTGGGTTTCTTACTCTTATTAGTAGATTATTTTTATTACAATCATCGTACCATGATTGTGAATGAATGTAGATAAAATCATGATTATGATAATAAAATATAATATTTGACAAAAATTACCACTACAAGGATTTTTATTATATAACTAAATATTCGTGATGATTATGATATAACTCTCTATATAAAAACAAAAGTCAAGGTGAAAAGTGGAATAAAAAGAATCAATACCTATAGTAAATATAGTTATTACCCTACTAAGAAAACCAATACAACATGTGTCTGAGATGTTAGGTTATGTCCATTTTATAGTAGATGACCAAGGTTATGACTAATAATCTTGCATTTTCAGTGAAACATGATGTTCCATGGAACGATAAAACTATATTGTCTCATTTCATGCAGTAAAATCTTCTATATATTAGTGATAGTACTAATATTATGGTAGCTAGGTTGTGGATTAAGTCTATTGAAAAGATATTTTTAGAATTGGGAAGCAATAATAGTGAAATGATCATGCTAATAATTTATTGTATTAATCAAGATTCTGGTCAATGGTGTTCATTGATCCATCATACAATGTATGAAGAAGATGTATAACATATTGAATAGAGTATTATGAATTTAATATTCTTAGAAAAATATTTCCCTTATAGTAAACATTCAAAAATGAAGTGAAATTTCCTTAGTGAGAGGAAAAATAAAGAAGAAAGTAATTTAGAGTTTGGATCTATATTTTATTGCTTATATTTGTAATCTATAGAATAAATATATGATATAAAGTGCATGATTAACCACTTATAATAAGTCCTTATGAATACACTTCAATGGGAACTACTTTCTTAAAACTTTTCGGTATATTATGAAATTTTATTATGTGCCATCAAAATAGAATTTATTTTTATAGATCATATATTTTCATGGGAGATCCAGAGAAAAATAGGTTGATTGAGAACCAAGAAAAAGGATGAGTAAATAAAGAATTGGAGAATGAATAAATATAAATCAAGTGATAATTATGGAAAGAAACATAATGGAAAATGATTTAATGAAATCAAATTATGATTCATGTTTGGATATAAGGATCATCTAGATAATTAATGAAAGGGGAAGAATGAAAGAAATGTTTTCCAATGAATTAACCATCAAAAGATGTACGATTATTCACACCATTGTTCCAAAAATCAAGGGAACATACTATATAAGATGGTGAGGAAGGAATTCTATGATTATTGGATCACTAAAATTAAGTTCAATGTTATAAATTATGTGGTTCTAGGTACATTAATCAAAACCTTAAATTTAGATAAATCATTATTTGAATCTTTTTCTTTTCACTCTTCTATAGATTTTATATTTCTATATGAAACTGGATATTTTATTAGCACCATAATAAGGAAGATTTTAGTTTTTATTCCTTTTGGAAATATCGCCACAATAAGTATGTGATTTTTATTTACAATTTTGAAACATAAATGATCCCTCTTTGTAGAATTGATTTTTGAAACTATGGTTGAATTTGATATAAATATTAATATGGATTGAATTATAAAATATAAAAAAGTTAATTCCCTAAAAATGAAAATAAAATTTGTGATGATGGTTTTTATTTCCCTATATTTAAATATGAGAATTCATCATCTATTTTGTGAATATATTGGCATCCAATAGATCTTCACAGTAGAATTATTAGGGAAGAAGTGCAGAAAAAATATAATTATGGGAATTATAATCTTTAGATTGAGTACGAACATATTATATAGGAATACAACGATGTAATTCCAATTGTAGTACTTGTATGTCTACTAGAACTAATCTGGACATTTTAATTGATTTAATCCATGATGTGAGACCAATATCTAGGACACCCAATAGATTGACCATAATGAAATTAGTGGAGGTAAAGAAACGACTGCAGGATTAATGTGATAAGGGATGGATGCACTATAGTGTTTCACTTTGGTGAGCCACAATTCATTTCATTAACAATAAATATTTTTAAAGATGAATTTTAATTTATTATAGAAAAATCAATGTTATTTATCTAAATAAAGACAATCATTTTCCTCACATTGATGACATGCTTGATCATCTTCATATATAAAAATATTTTTCAAAATATTATACATTGTTCTAGGTATCATCAATTTCAAGTAAGGAAGGAAGATATTATGAAGAATTTTATTATGAGGTATGGACAATATGATTTTTTGATAACTTCTAATTAACTTGACTAATGAACCCTATTTTTAGGAAACATTTGAATAGAGTATTCAAGGAATATTTTGAATTTTCTTTGTGGTATTTATTTATGCTATATTGGTTTACTCTATAAGCTATGTGGAAAAATGGATTACATTTGGATCATTCTTGGGCCACAAAGAGAAAAATAATTATATATAAAATTTTTAATGTGTGAAATATATCTTCCTAAGGATTATTCAATTGGACATATTATATCAAAGAATGAAACATCACTTGATCATGCGAAGACAAATGTTGCCAAAAAATATATCACCCCAATGAACATAACTGAGGTAAATAGTTTCATTAGGTAGAGAATTTACTATCAATGATTATTTAAAAAAAGTTCCATATTATAAAACACATAATGAAAATTTATATGTAATGAGATTCAAGTTTACACGGATAAATAAATTTTTTGAATGTTTTACAGAATTGTAAATTATATTATTGAATTCTCTGATTTTGACTCTAGAATCAAGAAATAATTTTATTGAAAATTATTCAAATTCAGGTCATTGGAATCTATTTCACTTGGAAAATGACTATAAAAATATAGAAATATTTAGGTAGTTTTTACTTTTAAACCCGCAAAGTTTTCCCATCCAAATTATTAAATTTAAATTATATTTTACCAATTCAAGGATTTTAATTTGAAAAAAAAATGACTCAATATTTGGAATAAAAATAATTTATAATTTCTATGAATTTAAAATTTGTTTTTGACCCAAGATATTTATGAATTTAGATAAAATTAATAACAATGATTAAGGTCAAATTAAGTTTAATAAGGAGAAAAACCATAATCTTAAGGGCCCAAATGAACTAGAAACTTATAAAAGATACATTATCAGGACATATTTCGACTATATCTTATATTGGATCAAAACTAGACCATTATAAGAGACAATATCCATGGAAAAATGTGTATAGAATTCCCATTCACAAAATTTACTAGAGTGGAACTCATCCTCCAATATAAATAACCCCCTCTCCTACCACATACTCACGCCTCTAAAGACAAATTTGAAAAACCATGATCTCCCCAAATATCCCATGAAAATACCTCCAGTCATTCTGGAATCCTCCCTATAGGTAAAATTTTATTCTAGGAATCCCTTTGGTGAAAAGCCAAAGTAGTTATCTGGTTAGGATGTAACATTTTTCCTCAAGTTCTTTATTTATATTGGAATTATCCACTAATTCAATTATCATTATTGCATGATTATAAAAAATCATATCCTAAATAAAATTATATTTTGTTATTAAAAAGTTTATACCTAAACCTTCACCTAATTATCTCTAATTGGTAAAAATATACTATTTATCTATACGATGAACTCCAACCTCTTAAAATGATGATTGCTCATTTTTCCCTTACCACCTATCATAGTGGTAATTATGATGGAAACTATGTTTATATGTGATACATATTATATTTTGTATTTATATATACTTAATTTTATTAATTTATATCACATACCATTATAATTTCCTTTTTCTATAAATATGATGACACGATTTGTTGAAGTGTGGACTGCAGACTCTTTAAAGTGATGTGACACATTCACGCAATACATGGAATGTATAAAATATAGATTTTATAAAGAAATGTAACATATATAACATTCATATGATCATATAACTATAATATACATATTTATCATTTATTTTATTTTCTTCTAATACAATAATGAAATGAACGTAGCATTCATTCGGACGTACAACTTACCATCTCCATGAACGATGCACTTTATTTGGTATCTCCAAATATTATGAAAACTTATAAGTATATATGTACTAAATTTATTTATGATAATTAAATCATGTGTCACATTATTCATATTATTTAATAATCATCTATATAATAGGAACAACAAATAATAGGTCAAAAAAATCAAGAAAACTAGGAAATTAACAACCAAAATAGTGGAAAGAATGAATGATTGTTAACAGACATGTAATAAGATATTATAAGACAATGATGTATGAAATTATAAACCTGAGAATAGTTATATTATATTAGTAACATAAATGAAACACTATAAAATAGGATAAATACCACACAATAAAATAACGTTTAAGGTAAAATATTATTGTCCCACTTTTATATCAGCGAGGCATGTTACATTAACACCACCTAATTATTTTGTGTGGTGTACCTAAATCCCATTTTTATATAATGTATCATTAATTATATTATATTCATGGTATTTAATTCAATAATTTTATGATAATTACCTTTGGGTATTCCAATTCATTTGTTACCATAGTGGTAATGCATATCATCCCAATTTATATTCCATTGAGATAATTTTTGATACACACAAACTCACATTTATATGGTGTATGTACAAGACTTTTACAAGTTATATCATGAATCTAATTATTCTATTGATATTCTATGATTCATTTTATTAATTAGGAAATATTATTTACATTTCATAAATAGGTATGGGATACTTTGGAAGGATTATTGATTATTTTTCATGAAGAATGTTTTAATGTCAAAAATCTCAAATTTCACTTATCCCCCATTGAGGTATTATTGACAAATATATTTTTATTAAAAATGGATAATTGATAAGGAAAATTTTTATTCAATATGTGAGTAATTATTTGGACATTAATTACATGTGTTGGGACTGTTTATGGAAAGACCATGGGGTTAGATATTGGTTAATTCAAGCCCCTCAATGCATCAGTAGTCTCGTAACATGAATTAGTTAGCCAAATACAAATAGATTAAACTATCTTTTAACATTAAAAGTATCATGTTATAGGAATACATGGTGTACGATAATTAATAATTTATTTTAATAATAATTTATGTATTATTATTTTCTGATTAAATTTGTGTCGAAATATCTATGGAAGCATTTTATTTTCTATTCGTTGATTCAATGGCACGTGTATTCAGTTTCTTACCATTCCATGTTGGTATTTCCTTATATAGTTATTTGAATAGAATGTGTTATTAGCTATTTACCTTTACATTATTATTATTATAATCAATTTATTTTCTCTTCCGCTTTACTTACCATTATTAATCATTTTAGCTCACCATTATTATGTTTCCCTTCCACATTTTATTAAGAATTAATCTTTGAATTAGAGTTCAAGGATAGTGTTTATTTATTTTTATAATGTATCATTATTCTATATCATATTTCCAAATTTTTTATAGGTATCAAGTATTTAATATATCATTTGAAGAGTAATAAATTGATCATTCCTTTAGGATTTTATTCCTTGTAACAATGAAAATGTAATAAAATAATGCACCAGCTCTAGGCTTATTCTATTAGTGCATTACACATAAATTGTATTTAAGATAGGTGTTTTTATTTTTGGGATTTTTATTATAAAACCATTATGAAAAATATTTTTATAATAAGGAAAATATAAAAACAATACATTATTTTATTAAATGTTTAGATGGATTTATTTTCTTAAAAACATCATTTTTTTGATATTGGAATGTGGATGTGGTTGTAGAAAAAACTAGATAGTGGTATTAACTCTAAGATATGTCATTTTGTATTAAATCGTCCTCTACCAAGTTAATAAAAAAGATCATTGAGACTATGCACCAAGAAGGACACCCAAAGGGTATATGCTTTGGTTAATAGTATAATTTTTAGAAACCATTATTAAGGTAACAAAAATTTATATTAATTTTTTTAGTGAATAGACCATGGATAGCATTGATGGAAACCTAGAAATAAATATGCTATATAATAAATTTAATATATGGTTTATCCCTTCAATGCTCATTATTTATATTTATAGGTTTAATATTTTTAAAATCATCATCTATAATTTCTATTTATTTTAGTCAATGATTTGATATAGGAGTAAAAAAGTCAATAACTAATGTGATGTGCAATGTGATGGCTATCGAAATTATTATCCCAACCTGATGGGGGGGGGGGGAGGATTCATGGTGAATGTAATAATAAATTAATAATTAAATCATATTTTTTTAACAAAACATTAATAATATGTAACAAAAAAATCCCTAAAAGATATAATACATTAGAATAGAGGCATTTATATGACAAATGATTCCATCATTTAGTGTATAATATGTTCCCTTAATAACCAAAAAATATATGTAATCCATTGAAAATTTATCCTCTATTCTTTAATGATATTATAAAAATAAGTTCATTTATTCTACTTATCTTTTGGAAGGATAAGCTGATTAATGGTGGATATGGGTCAAGAATAAAAATACCTAATCCAAAATCAAAGATATATTGTGGAATGAATTATGGATAATGTTTTTTGAAAAATATTTTCCTTCATCTCTCTATATTAAAATGGAGAGAGACTTTCTTGGGATTAATAATAGTGGTAAATAGTTATTTGAGGTGTATGATGAAAAAATAATAATACATGCATGATACGCCTCTATATTTGTTATTGACATGAAATGAAATGGTGTATTATTCTTTAGTGGGATAATTTACAATCTATGAAAATATTTGGTGATATGACAATTTAATAGCTATAATGAAATTATCTTATTTTCATTAAATGTCTTTATATATATATTGGTGAATTTCAAGGGTCTCATTGTTATGATGATTGTTAGTAGATAATAGAGTTTAATTCATGTGCGGTGGTTGCTAAATCTAATCGGGATAAGAAATTACAACATCACACCTATTAATAGCGTGGGAATAAGAATCCAAAATATTAGTTTATGGGGAGATGTAAATTATCTTGGTATGGTATGAAATGACACATATCTTGGGAATTTAGATTGGAGAAACACATCAATGGGATAGAGTAAATTAATACTACAGTTAACCCTCAAACTACCTTTCAATTTTTTAAATACAATTAATATTGAAACAATGAAATACAAAAAAATATTATAATTTTGGTTAATAATAACTAATTATCACAGAAACCAAGGGCTTGAGGGAATGTGTAAGCATATACTATCACAACTGCAATATTGGATCTTGATAAAGAAATGGTTATTAGTATAATAATTATTTATTTAAGGATACTAAATGTACTATTTTATTGGGGTTCTATAAATTCTTTCATATCACATGATTTCTGTAGAACTATTCAAAAACAAACTCAAAACTTATAAATCTTTTTATATATGAAAATGCTAAATAGGGAAATTATATCACCAAATTATAAAACGTATCCCCTTTCAATATTTTCTAAATAAATTTCAAAGGGAACCTTAGGATACGCCTTTAATATATTTTAATTACATTATGTGTGTGGATTATCTGTCCTTGTGTATATCCATTATAAATTTTTGGGAGAATAAAATCTCTCTTCATTTCAAAAATTTCCTCTGATTCACTATATTTTAAAAGAGGAGACTATATCTACATTGTAACCATCATCTAATGAATACATATTATTTATTTATGTGTTCTGGTATCTACTTAAAATTTATGAGAATAATTAATAATCATCATTGACTATATGCCCATTTTAAGTAAATAAACTGACGTATCTTTCAAAGATCATCCTGGACTTCCTCTAAACTATGAGGTTAAGTTCCCATTCAAACATATACATGAAGATTCTACATTCACAATTTTATATATATAATTGGAACTTATTAATTTTATGAGATGATGAATAAATTTTAAAAGAATATGGATAAAGGTTTAATACACCTAAGTGCTTCATTATGGGGTGTGATGGTCCTCTTTCTCAAAAAGATGGATTGATCAATGCACTTCTTAATTCATTATTATGTTCATAAAATGATCATGATAAAAATCAAGTATCATCTGTCATGGTTTTATATCATATTCTATTAACTTTTTATAGGCCAATACTTCTCTAAGGTTGGACTTTGGTAGAGATTTTATCATGTTATGGCAAAGAAAGAGGTTATCCCTATGACTACTTCTCATTAAATATATGATCATTATGAGTTAATAGTGATTCCATTTACCTCAATAATAACTAATATATCTTTATATAATTAATTAATAAAGTCTTTAGTCATCACCATGTTAAATTTGTTGTTGTCTTTATAGAAAATATTCTTACCTAATCCAAAATAATGGAGGAATATGAGGAGAATTTCGATATTCTACAGAATACCTTGTGAATTGAAACCAAATACGTGATATATAAAAAATGTGTGTTCAATATTGAGAAGGTAACATTATTGGGGAATGTTATTACTAGTAAAGGGATATTTATATATACTAAAAATACATAGGTAATTTAGGGATGTACCATACCAATATTAGTGACAAAGATAAGTAGTTTACTTGAATTAGTATGGTATTATTGATTAATTATATGGAACTTCTTATGATTTTAAATGTCATTAACCAATATAAGTTATAAGTGAGTGATTTTTTTCATGATATATAAATGTTAGGAGATAATTTATGTGTTAAATAAGATTATAATTACTACAGCTTTTCAAACATTACCCACCAGTGGGGAAGGATTTGAGATTGAAAATGATGATTCCTAGAGGTTATTGGATTATATACTTATAAAAAATGACAATGTGATAGGACAAGTCTCCTAATAATTCCTAGTTCATTAAAATAAATACCTAATGAATGATTTGTAATTTTTTGTACTGATAAACTCATTGATGATTTTATGAAATTATCTCTATGGTGGGAAGTGTGAAATATATTCAAATATAATAATAAAAAATTATATATTCAAAACTCAAGATCATAATACGTATGGAATAATGTAGTTATATATGATCAAGGATTATTAATTTTAAATATATTAATATCCTATATGGGAGAACGAAGTGTAATATTCTCATAGTAAAAACTATGATGCAATCTTATCCCTAATAAGGCACACAAGGGATATAATATTCTAGTACATGAAATGGATGGATATTAGAATCTTATTTTTAAAATCATCATTAAATTATAAAATAGTATCTGATCAATTTATTATTTAGGAGATCAAAGAGGCCTAGAGAAGATGATGATGTGATATAGGGAACTGTAGAGGATATTCTGAAGCTCAACTTTTCTAAATTTGGATATATAAAGTTTATACCTAGATATTTCTCCCATCAAAAATATAAAAAAAATATGGAACATCTAGTTGATATGAATTTAAAATTTATATTTATTAAAATAATATGAACTACAATATATAGAGATATGAAGAAAAACATCTAATGGTATAACATGAAGATGTTGATTCTATAATTTGTTATTCAACACTTGGTCTGGAAACAATTCAAGGCTAAACACTAGACCATTAAGTGGATGATGCAACAATTTCCCATACTAGTATGAAATTTCAAAAAATACATGATATAATCATTGTAATTCACAAGACCTCTATAAGAAATCACTCCTTTTGGGTGGAAGTTTATAACCTTAATTTGTTTTTTAATTTCATTTCTATCAATAAATTTTTGTCTCTTAACCAACATGATAATAAATATACACTAGAAGAGGTATTACTTCATGATGTTCCACTTTGTATTTTATCAAATAAATATCCAAGATTTACCTCTAGTTTTAGGAGAGGCCATCCATAAGTGTTGGATACATAGATATTTTTACAACAATTATTATCTCTCACAGATGGAAAGTCTATCTGAGAGAACCTTTTAAACTCTATTAGATACTTTGAGAACATGTTCATTGTATTTTAAAGGATGATGAGATCAACACCTTCTCCTAGTATATATCTCATATAAAAATAGTATTTACTCTAGTATTCAAATACAACCTTTTGAGGATTTTTATAGAAAGATGTTTCAGACTCCATGATGTTTGTATGATCTTTGAGAGTATAAGAATATTCGATCATTTCATATCCAAGATATTATAGATAAGTTTTCACCTATTCAGTTTCATATGCAATCCTCAGATATTCGAAATAAATCATTACAGAAAATCATCAATGTGACCAGGACATTGGGATCAGAGATTATGAGTATCTGATATATCACATTGTAATGATTGTATGATGATTGTGAATAATTAAATATCTAAATCTTGATAAATAAAACCCTTTTAGATACCTAATTACATTGGAGTTTTTTCAAGTCAACCTGAACTCCAACACAACCTATCTCAAGTACATGATGTGTTCTATGTGTCCCTTTTAAGTAACTACATTCAGGACCCCTCAAATGTACTAATTCATGAGGTTGCACCTTTAGAGAATGATATTTTATAGGATACTCATACCTTGAAGATCTTAGATCATGGATAAAAGGTTTTTTGATATAAGAAATATAACTTGGTCAATGTATGATGGTGAAACCACAAGTCTGACATGGTAATATGGGAGCCCGAATAAGGGATAAAATAGAATAACCCTCTTCTATTTTAGTGTGTGAAATGATTATTTTACTGTGAAATTTATGAAGGGGGAGAATGTAATGTCTATAAATTTTATAAATTTAATTAAATTTATAAAAAAATCAACCTGAGTAATGTAGTGATATAAATCACATGCACAATATTTCATTTCATATTTTGGACCATTACAAACTATGAACATAATTTCTATATCATGATTAAAATCCTATGAATCATTTTAACATTGTATAATATAGTTGTTCTAAAGGGACCCTTAAAATTAGTGTATATTAAGAGGTATGATATGGTATAAATGGCACAAAAGGATTTTTTAATTTCCTCGACTAGTAGGATCATACCATATGAATCCCATTTATCTGAGCATACAAGTAGATATCATCACTGGGATATTCACATGATTAATTACAAACTGATATACAACAAAAAAATCTTGTTTGAACCCGTTTATGGGAGATGTTGAAGCTTATAGTGATCTCCACCCAAAACATGTTCAGTGAACCAACACTAAAATATAATAATATCGAATATAATAACCTTATGTTATACACAAGTGTTATAAGGGGTTATGTATCTAGACCATAATATTATGAGTGTTAATGTTTTATTTTATGTTAAATTATTGTTATATATATATATAAGATTATATAATTAGTTTTATAAAATATAATTTTGATATAGTGAAACTATAATTTTATTTTTAGAAAACACATAGATTCAAATACAGTACACTTTTTGATAAAATATATAATTAAATAATTTTTTTTCAAATTAATATTAATTATTTTCTTAATGATAACATAAATTCAATAAGATGAATATAATTTTTATAAGTATCCTAATGTTATTTTTAACATGAAAACTATTACATTATGTTACTATTAATTTTACTATTGAATATAGAATTCAAATATTTAGACAAATCATGTGATAACATAAGTAACATTTTTCTAATTAGAAAGTTGAAATTATCCAATGGTTAATTTTTTAAAATATTCATTTAAAATTAATTTTTTTGTTAAAAAGAAAAATATGGTATATATATATGATATGCATTACGACATCATAATGGATGAAAAGTAATGTAATAAATATTATAAAAAAATAAATGACCAAAATTATATTTCTCCCTGATTATTATTTTGATGGTATTTAAATAATTTTACAGACATATAATGAGTCCTCAAAACATATATTATATTTTATGGTTTTTATCATAATTAGTTATAAACAATATTCACTTTTACATAATGAATTGTATTGTTTTAATTATTTTGGTTATAAAACAATTAAAAAATTAGAAACAACTCTTATTTGGAAGAAAACATTGGAAAAAACATGTTATGTTTTTTGATTTTGATTATTATATCCCATAGAGTCTTAAACCTATTTTGAGAAATCATTAATGAATTCCCCTAACTTTTTCTGTAAATACCCACCCAACCTTCCATTAAAATTTAAAAAAATCTATTTTTATATCGATACTATGCATATCAACCTTTATATCTTAACCAAGGTGTTCCAAAGAACTTAATAAGCTCCTCTCATGCTTCTTGATTCTCCCAATCAAGATAATGGATTATCTTTTCCATCCTAATTATTTATGTAATTTCTACTTAAAAGCCTTTTGATTTCAATCTTTTCTTGTGATAATGTGTTTTGACAAATAAAATTACTTTCCTTAAAATTCCATAGTACTTATTAACCACCTTTCACACACATTAATCCATTCCATGAACATTTATTTACACCTATTATTCTCCCAACAATTATCTTCTGGTCTTAAATTCCGAAAATTTTCATTGTAAATATCCATCCACATTTTAACTCAATGTTATTAACCTACATCATTCAAACCATAAATGTTTAGTGAAATCTATGGATGAAACCCACACTACCTAATCAAGAGATTGAATTTGATGAAATCTATTCTTATGTAATATAATCTATATTGCACACAAATGCATTAAAATGAAATGAATTTTTTGGATAGAAATTAAATTATAAATCTAAAAAATGTATTTGGTATTTTTTATCTCATTAGAGACCATGTTAGTTTAATGCCACACCCTAGGTTTGATTATCATAATCTTTAAATTAAAAACAATAAAACACTAAACATTGTTTTATGAAAGAATTTGATAAAAACAAAAATCATCAAATTTTATAAATTTAATTTTCTTAAAGTCATTTAATTTTTGAAATAATCACATGGATATTAAATTGTGGTCAAATTGTGGAATTTAATAGAGAATACTTATTTTTCGGTGAATAGAGAAATATGATTATTTATTAAAGGCTATAATTACTTTTCATTAAATCATGAGATTAAAAGAGTCCAATTATATTTTATATTTAATATAAATATGTAATATGATCCATTTAATTTCTATTAATCTAATTTGAATTATAAATTTTAATTTTTTTAATATAAGTTAATTTTTTCCTAAATCACATTATTCTACTTTTTATGTTCTTTTTTATAAATTTATATTATAAGTTGATTAGAACTACTTCTTTAAAATTAATATTGACATTTTGATAACCTATATTATTATAAGGGGGTTTAAATTTGGTGAATATTTATACTACATAGTTTATAATCATTAATAAAAATCATGGAAAATTTTATCACCCTATTAATGGGTAAATCATATAATTAAGGTTAAAAATAACCTGATAAGTCATTAACAAACATCCCTAAAAATGGATTAATATTATTATATGAGTATATTTTTTCTACAATCATGAAAATATTGAAAATATGGCCTTGTTTATTTGGATATGTTTTTTACCATTATAATATTAATATATGTAATTATATAGAAATTTTCATGTTCATTTAATATATATAATATTTTGCAATAAGGGTTAAAAAAATTATGTATTTGTACAAATCATTAATTAAAATATTAATGAGTTTTTATTATCATGTTACTTTTTTATTATATAAATACATTAAATTCTTTTGAAACACTAACACATTGCTTATGCATGGTATAAAAATATCATGTAAATGAATTTAACCACTATAAAAATAATACTTTTTGGGGAGTTAAAGCTACCTAATATTTTAATAATCATATAACATTTTATAAATTTTTTAAATGAATATATTTGAATTACATTTATGTTATGTTGTATATAGTTTCAAATTTAATGAATAATTCAAAAAATGGAATTGATGTTATATTATAATAAATAATATTTTTAAATAATAATTTAATAACACTAAAAATATTATCCACATCTATATGCAATCTATATGGTATAAAACATAATACTTGGTCAATTTATTGGACATTTAAAATTTTATGGTAGAATTGTTTACTCATAGAGGCAATAATCCTTTTATATTGTGGGAATTGGGAAGAGTCTTAATGGGTGTTAAAACTAGGAGATAAGGGTGTAATATTATCAAAAAGAATTTCTAATTTTATTTTATGAGAGTATTTTGATTAATAATCATCTTTTATACTCATTATCTCATTATTAATCCATTTTTAAATGGAATATAATTTTTGATGTTCCCAATCAGGATCTATGTATCATTGAGAGGGGGTGGGGTGAATCAGTGATGTATTTTTCTTTTTATGTTTCCTTCTTTTTTATACAACTTTCACCTCTTATTAAAGAGTTACTTATCTGCTGAACACACAAAACCACATGAACACAAGATTTATAGGGTTCAATACTAAATAAGAGTAGCTACGTCCTTGTTATGGTAGGAAAATAATACAGTACCACACAATCCAATAGAAAACTATCCTTTGATGTGGGATACAACGAGTAGGATATACCCTTAAACTTGTGGGACACTTGGAAAACAACATGAAAATTTTTGTGCACTCTCTTAGAAAAAATACGGAATTACATTATTTTAGGGCTTCTTTAAAATTGAGAAGGTGTATTCTATGAAGTACAAATCATCACTTTCTTAACCAAATTCCAGTAAGAACTGTCTTACACACAACCGAATATGCGCGAAGACCCCAAATCTTTCACGAACTCTTTTAAGATTCTTGGATGCAAATTTTATGCCAGGTCCGTAAGATTTTAATTTTCTCACGAAACACCTCTTGTGTACAACTTTTCTTTCTTTCACGCAACTGTCTTCTTGTGCACAACTTTTCCTTCTTACACGCAACTCAATTTCTTTCACGCACTCTACTATTCTTAATATTTTTCTACACCTCAGAGCTCCAGATTTCTCTATGTGTCGAGCATATCGAATGTGAGGGGGTCACCTCTTATTTATATACCCCATTGACCCATGCGCACAAAAACCCCAATGGGTCGCGCAAGATCCTAATGTGTCGCGCAAAAGCCCGATTGGCATCGCCTTTGGCATGGAAGTTTCTTTTGCTCCCACCTCATCTTTCATGCACTTTTGATATATTTTGCATTCTTCCTTTTCCATTTTACAAAGATCAGACCGCGAATTGTGCATGGTGCACAAAACCCCGTTTTACATCACCTTTGGATCACAAGATTCTTTCGCGCCAACCTCATCTTTCGTTCCAATTCTTCAATATTTCGTGCAACCTTCTCTTTCGTGCCAATTCTACAATCTTTCACGCAACCTCCTCTTTGGAATCAATTCTACAATCTTTCTTGTAGGCCTCTCCTTATCCAAATTTTGATGTTCAGGTCATGGAACTCCTATTGCGCACATCATACCAAGCCATCAACAAACTTGTCTGCAACATCCTTGTGCCGCATCCAATTTGTATGTTCCTTTGTCATTTCTCTCTACACTGCATCCCATAACCATTCTTCAGCATTCATCACAAAATCCACCATTGTGATATGTATACTTTGATAGTCTAGCTTTTGCATCGTTAGAGATTCAATGGGAAGTACTAAAACTTCATTATTTTCCAACAAAATCATTATTTCCAGTCAAAACATCATATGACTGGCATCACCTTTACTCCCCCTTTCTTCATAAGGCTTGTATCACAAGTTCTAAAATCGTATGAAATTTTTGAAATACAAATCAGCAAAGCATCATCTGATTTTCAAGTCCTTTACAAAGTGAAATGATTTATCTTCTTTGACAACAAAAAAACAACACTCTGAAACATAAAACTATTCTTACTTCATTATCCATCTAACATGGTCCCAAAAACTTCTATTAATTTAAAACCTAATGATATTACAATAATTTTCATATCCTTAAAAATAAAATGACACCCCTTAACTCTTGTATTTACACCACATTGAGAAACATATCTCAACAAAACCATTCTAATTTATATTAGAAAAATAAATATACATATTCTAGATGAATTATTACTTTCAAAAAACTATCCATATGAATCCGAAATGGGAGATATAAAGGAATGATACAGGAAAAGTTATAATTGTCTTTACCAACACTCTCAAAATAATTTGTTCTTAAAAATCCTATAAATATATATTAAAAAATATAAAATAATAAATTCATTATAAAAAATATACTATTATTAATTTATTATTATTTTAAAACTATTTTAAAATCATTTCATTCCATAGGAAATAGAAAATATCACTTGTGTATTCAAATAACATATTATCTCCATGTAGCGGGGATATTCCTTTTTCATCCATAGAAAACATGGATGGTTATAAATATAGAACTAATTCATATAAATATTTATAAATGATATTTTTTAAATAATAATTTTCTTATAATTATAATATTATATATACATTCTTAACTAAAAATTTATCGAAAAAAAATAACATCGTTTGTGCATAAGTGTAGACTACCACCTCAATGAAGCAATGCAATCCATTTATCATTTAATATTTTCATGGATCGAAATAATGTTAGGTTTGAAGAGTATATACGATATATATGACATAAAAATTAATTTTTTAATATTAATTATTGTTTACCATTCTTTTTGTTCAATCCATTGAAAATTGAAAAGATAATTTAGGTGTACCCATAACATACTATCTCAATGAATGATATAATTCATTTTTCTAAATGTTCCTTTTATAGATGAATATGAATGTGTTTATTTTAATATATAAATAATATATATTAAATATATATAATTATTAAAAAATTTGAGATTATGGAAACAAAATCAATATAAAGGTACTAGAACATCCGTAATAAATCATGTGTATGAGAAAATAATTAACACTCTAAATAATGAAAATAATGAATGGTTGTTAGTCAATGAGTCACAAGATGTAATAATAAGTTCATATATGATATTAAAAATATTAATATGGTTATTTTTTAAAATAATAATACATTTAAGAGAATTAAATTTTATGGTAAATCAGGTTCGACTAAGGGAAAGTGTGAGATAAGATATATTTTCTCAATTTCCACTCGATTGAGATACATTTATAATTATGCTCCTGTTTATTTTTATATGGTGTATATACTACCCTTTAATAAATATTACATGAATTAATATTTATTCATATTGATTAATTATTATATTCATGTCATTATTTTAATTGGAATTTTACAAATAAAATCTTATCTTATTTCTCTTTATGAATGGTTATATTTGTCTTCCACATGATTAATTTTCAAAAAAAATATTTTACTAAATTCCTTTTTATTTCACAAAATATTAGTTATGAAAAATTTATGTTATCCTTGTATTATTACATGGTCTTAAAAATATTTCTATTATTTTTTAATGGGATTTTTTTTATATACATTATTAAATACATAATGACTTTTTTATTTCTAATATTTATGAAATTAATGGACATTCTCACAACCATAAATGTTTAATGTTTATTAGTCTTTTCTAAATTGTTTTATTTATTTTACAATGTTAAATATTTATGAACACATATTTTAAATTTTTTTATCCATTTTATTCTTTTAATTAAGTTATTTTATTTTACTTCAAGATCTACATTTCAGATAGTAATCTCTCACCCCTTAATTAATTTTTTGGGTCACTAAATTTATCCTAAAACATAACATTATTGATATCATATTTCATTGAACATGACTTTTAGATTAAAACTAAATAATCATTGTATCATGAATTTTCTTATATCTAAGATCATGTAAAATTTATACATATGGTATATTGCACAGAAATTTATTTTATTATATGGGGAGATACTAATATTTCATAATAACTATTCAATATAGAAATTTTTTATAAGGTAAAGTATTCATGAATTAAAATTTTATTGTATTATATGAGGAATATATTGGTAATAAAGTGCTTTATATTTACCCAAAATATATATAACCTTAATACATTAGTAGATTTCATGGGAAATACAAGTTGGCTAGCCTTATTAAGGGGTTTTTGGTTTATTCATACTGATAGTTTAAACAAACCGAGGAACCACCATGGTTGGAATGAAATCATGATTTATAAGATCAAAACATCCCTCATTATGAATCTACATCATTGAGAATTATGTAATTATTATCCATGGGACTACTACATTTATATTTTCAACGGGATCATTTTGTGATCATTTATTGATTAAATGAGACATGGTTCTAATTATTTACCTTTCTATATTTATTATACCTTATTTAATAATAACTTATTTCATTTTTCATAACATTTAATGGTAATTAGAGATCACCATTATTCATTTCATTTCCCTAGTATATAAAAATGAAATCACTAAATTTGTTTCAAGGATGAAGAATATATTCATTTGTTATGGTTTATATTTTATTTTGAATGTAAAATGGTAAGAATGTATGTATCTGGTTTATCTAGACCACTAAACTAGTCATTTCATCTGGATGAGATATTTTCTGTCTTATTTCAATGTGATAAGTTAGAAATTGGATCTACATTACTGGAGTTGGGTTTGTTACCCTTATTATCAGATGATGTTTATTATAATCCGCGTACCGTGATTTTGGAAGAAGGTTGATGACATGAGGATTATGAAAATAACTTATAATATTTGACAAAAATTACCACAATAGGGATTTTTTTATATAGATAAATATTAATGATGATTATTATATAATTCACTATATGAAAACAAAATTCATGGTGCAAAATAGAATAAATAGAATAAATACTTATAGTCAATATATGGATTACCCTAGTAAGAAATACAATACAACATGTGTTCGAGCTAAGTAAGTCTTGTCCATTTTATATTAGATGACCATGGATATGAATAATAATCATGAATTTGTGGTGAAACATGATGTTCCATGGAACGATACAACTATATTGGATCATTTCATGGAAGAAAATACTCCATATTTTAGTAACAGTACAAATATAATGGTACTTTGGTAATGGATTAAGTCTATTGAAAAGATATTTTTAGAATTGGAAAGCAATTATAGTGAAATTATTATGCTAATAGTGTATTGTATTAAAAAAGATTATGCTCAATGGTGGTAATTGATACATAATACAATGTATGAAGAAGATGTATAACTTATTGAATAAAGTTCTATAAATGTAACATTCTTAGAAAAATATTTCCCTCATAGTAAACATTGAAAATGATGTGAATGTTATTTAGTGAAAATAAAATAAAAAAGAAAGTAATTTCTAGTTTGGGTCTATTTTTTTTTCTTATATAGGTACTCTATACAATAAATACACGATCTAATGTCCGTGACTGACCACTTATCATATGTCTTTATAGAAATCCTATAGTGGGAACTACTTTCTTAAAGAGGTTCTTTATATTATGAAATTTTATTATGTTCCATAAAATAGATTTTTAATTTTATAAATCATAGCTCTTCATGGGAAATATTGAGAAGAAGAGGATGACTCATAAATAAGAAAAAGGATGAGTCAATGAAGAATTGGAGAATGAATAAATTTCCATGAAGTGAAAATTATGGAATGAAACATAATTGAAAATGATTTAATCAAATCATAGTATTATACCTGTGTAGAGATAATGATCATATAGACAATGAATGAAAGGTGAAGAATAAAACCAACGTTTTCACTGAACCATCCATCAAGAGATGTGAGATTATTCACACCAATGTTTCAAACATCAAGGGAACCTACTATAGAAGATGGTAAGGGGGAAGGCCATGATTAGGTGATCACTAAAATTAAGGCCATAGTTATTAATTATGTAGTTCTAGGTACATTAATCATATACTTAAATTTAGCTAAATCATTATTTGATTCTTTATCTTTTCACTATTTTATAACTTTTATTTTTCTCGATGAAATTACATATTTTATTAGCACCTGAATAAGTGAGTTTTTAGTTATTATTCCTTGTGTAAATCTCAAAATAATAACCATTTGATTGTTAATTACTATTATGAAACATAAATTCTCCCTCTTTGTAGGATAGATTATTGAAACTACGGTTAAATTTGATATAAATCTTAATTTGGATTAGATTATAAAATATAAAAAATTATTTCCCTGAAAAGGAAACATCAATTTATGATGAGGGTTTCTATTTTCCTATATTTAAATATGAGAATCTATCATCTATGTATTGACTATATCAAACTACAATAGATCTTCATAATTGAATTATTAAGGAAGAAGTGCAGAAAAAAATCTAATGATGGAAAATGTAATATTCAGATTGAGTATAAACCAATTATATTGGAATACAATGATGTAATTACAATAGAATTACATGGATATATACTAGAACTAATTTGGACTTTTCAATTGATTTAATCCATGACGTGAGACCAATATCGAAGACTCCAAATAGAATGAAAATAATGAAATTAATGGAGGTGAAGAAAAAACTACTAGATAAGTGAGATAAGGGATGGATGCACCATAGTGTTTCAACTTAGGGAGCCAAAATTCATTTCATTAACAATAAATATTATTATATAAGACTATTAAATGATTATAGTAAAATTAATGATATTAATATAAATAAACACTATCATTTTCCTCACATAGATGACATGCTTGATCTTCTTCACATATCGCATTATTTTTAAAATATTATACATTATTCTTGGTATCATCAATTTCAAGTAAGGAGGGAAGATATTATATTTAATTTTTTTTATGAGGTATGAGAAATATGAATTTTAAAAACATCTAATTGACTTGACTAATGATCCTTATTTATATGGAACATTAGAATAGAGTATTCATGGAATATTTTGATACTTTTTTGTGGTATTTATTTATGCTATGTTGGTTTACTCTATAAGCTATGAGGAAAAAAGGATTACATTAGGATCATTCTTTGGTCACTTAGAGAAATAGAATTATATATGAAATTTGTAATTTGTGAAATATAGCTTCTAAAGGTTTATTTTATTGGACATACTATTTCAAATAATGAAATTTTAGTTGATCATGCAAAGTCAAATGCTACCAAAGAATGTATCACATCAATGAACATAACTGAGGTAAATAGTTTCCTAGAGTTGACAAGTTAATATCAATGATTATTTCAAAAAAAGTTCCCTATTAGAAAATCCATAATAAAAATTTATATTTCATGTGATTCAAGTTCACATGGATAAATAAATTTCATGATTTTTTTACAGAATTGTTAATTATATTATTGAATTCATTGATTTTGACTCTATCATAAGGAAATAAAATTTTATTGTTATTTGGTGATGAATTTAATATGGGACTTTGTTTCATCCTTATGCATAATGATAATGTTTTTACCTCTATATCGGGGCGGTTAAAGCTATATGAAAAATCTACCAACCCATGATCCTGACATGGAAGCAATAATATTTCCATTAATGTTTGGGAGAAATTATCTATTTAGTGAATATTTTGAGATATACGCAAACCATAATATATTAAAATAAATATTATCACATAAATATCTTAGTATGAGGAAAATAAGATGGATTCATCTACTAATTGATTATGATATCTCAATACAATACCACCCATTGAAGGAAAATGAACTAACATGTGTGTTGATCCCGGATGATCTTGGAGAACTAAGAAAAAAAAGAAGACTAAAAACGATCCAATAATCATGGATTTATTAAAAAATACATGGGAATCTATATACCTACCAAAGGAAGGGTTTTTACCCCCATGTGTCGCTCTCTCCATCAGCCACACCACCAGAAACCCTATTTCCCTCTTTCATACACCCTCACATGCCCGATATTTTCCCCACGCCTCTATCCCGTGAATTCTATTCCCTCCATAGCTCGGGTTTCTCCCAAATTCCCCTACCTCCTTCCCTCCAATTCCCACCAGCTTCCGGCGATACCTCTCCCATTAGCTCCCATATACCCGACGATCTCCCCACACCCTGCTCGTGTTTCCAATCGTCATTGTCTGCTTCGCTTAAATCCTCTTCGCCTTCTCCGCCTACTGAGCCTGCTCCGCCACCGGCTCCTCCACCTCGCGCTACATCAGGCTTTGACCACTCACCTCTTGCTCCCATGTTGTACTATGAAGGATTCAATCAACAGAGACCAGTCTTCCCGCCCAGAAGATGTTATGATCTGATTTTCTATTTCAAGGTAGTGGCCTGCTTCGACAAATAACTTTGACACACTGCCTCTTTTCTACCGCAACTTTCACGATGCCATTCGGTGAGCGGTGCACTGTGTACTCTTATCTACATATCACAGTTTCGACATACCGGCTGGCTTCGATGAAGGTCAACGAAACAAAACTCATCCTCTTCGCTACGCCTTCCGTATTACTTCATCGAGGTATATATTCTCTATATGCGAGCTCCTGTCGTTGAATAGATGTTCAGATTACTCCATTCTACAATACGATGTCCGAATGAAATCTTCCAGTAGTTATTTTCACGTGTATATTGGTCTCATTTCGCACATCAGTATGCAAATTCAACCCATTTATGGGTACCTTTTACTACATTACATTATATTCAGATTGCATATTTGCTTGTATATTTTCAGTCTAATTTATAACTGTTTCTTTGATGGTGCTGTGACTGTGGTTCATTGTAATAACAGGACAGTGCTTCGTGAGGTTTACAGAATATTTACTCCCATTCTTGCTTCCATCTACACTGTATAAATATTCCTCGATAACCATCTGAGGTATTCATTGCAACTTTTTTGGATATTTGTGTCTTTGGTTCTTTATTTTTAATGTAATTAACTTTCCACTGCTTTTTTAAGGGTACCTTTTAGTGGATAATTTGACATTCAATTTGTAGATTTGATTTTCTATTTTCTGTGAAATATTTATATGTTTCTTTGATGTTGGTATAAGTGTGGTTCATTGCAATCAAAGTACAGTTGTTATTCAGTTTTATATAATATTTAGTAGCAATTCCATCTGATGTCACTGCATATATATTCGTCAATATACTTTGTAGGTATTCATTCAAACAGATTTGCAGATGTGTTCCCATATAGCATTGTTTTTACTTGAATATTCTATTTTTAAATGATTCATTTATGTATACTATATACATTCGTTAATGTAGGTATAAGTGTCATTTAGTAAAATTACAGGACATTTCATATCAATGGGTACCTCATACTACATTATGTGACATTCAATAATGAGATTTCATTGTATTTTTTTGTGTGTAATGTATATATGTTTCTTTGATGTTGGTATAACTGTGGTTCATTGCAATCACAGTACAATGCTTATTCAGGTTTAGAGTTTACTTAGTTGCAATTCCATCCATCTTCACTGCATAAATTTTCCTCAATATCCATCCAAGTTATTCATTCAAACCGTTTTGCAGATGTGTTCCCATACTGCATTCTATTTATTTGAATATGCTTCCTTTTGAATATGCTGTTTTAAAATGTTTCATTTCTGGGAAATCCATGTTTTCATGCTGCACAATTTTCTTTATGCTGGACGTCACTCATGCTGGAGGAGGATAATGCCTCACATTTTTTATTACACTATAGGTTTCTGATACTGACAGTTTATGCTGGAAGTGTTGAATGTTTTTATTCAGAATGATGATCTTGGGCGTTTTGTTGTATTTGATGATATCATGTTGCTAGAATGATAAGAATTTTATTTAAAGGGCCATGTTTTGATATGTTTACATGAGTTTTATGAACCTTGAGCTCTTTGTATGCACCTTCTGCTGTCTATTTGAAGCAGTTTTTTCCCAGAAGTTGCATGGTGGGTTGAACCATTGTATAAAAAGTGGTGATAAGGGTCTGCAATTTATTTATGAAATTAATATTTCTTATGTTACTACTGATTTTATCATCCTGTTGTTTGAAAAGGCGGGGGTGGCTGGTAAAGGGGTAGGATGTGCATATACACATTGTGCATTATTCCTGTATCTGATGCAAATATTTATGCGGTCTTCCAATGTTCCTGGGCTGTCTACTGGTAAATGTTTTTTATGATATTCTTTTATTTTTACCATATAATGTTTAATATCAATACTTTTTTTGATGGTACAGGAGTTGCGGATACGATATTGATATTGGGAAGATGGAGGGGGGTTGTCACATCCATGCATGTGGGTATATCTGTTTATTTTGAGGTAGAATTAGTAGCAGGTATTCTTACTACCTCTAAAATTTTGAATATTTAAACGATTTTTTTTTTCTGAATATACATTCCAATTAACATATTCAATGATAAATAGAACATGCTAAAAATGTTTGGGAAGCCCAGGTTTTCCATTTTTTAATCAGTTTCAGGAAATTTTATTTCTTTATAAATTGATAACTACACATTTTTTCTTTATTCATTTTTTAGATTTGAAAGGTGTTCACTAATTAATGTTGTGTGTTTTCCCCATTCATGAAATTTCATTGAAGTGAAGTCCTATTTTTTTACAAATGGATCATTTCAATATATTATATTTCAGTATTTTTGTTTGATAGGCCATCATAAAAGGTATTCATAGACTAAATTGTTTCCAAATTACTGGCCTTACAAGTAACTTTTTCAGACTGACTTTTTTCACTTACAACATCTTTCTTCATAAGTAAACATAACACCATCTCTTTTTGTTGAAAAATTAGTTCACTTTATGTATTATAATTAATCTTCTGCACATCTCATACTTATTATAAGAACAACTCTTCATGTTCGTTATTAACATTGAAATATAGTAATGTCTTCATAAAAACAATCATTGAACCATTTTGTCTTACAAACATATAAAAAATTAAGTTTGAAATAGTTCTCATTTTCTAAATAACCTCCTCTCATGATACTACTGCTCCCTTTATGCAGTTTGTCATGTATTATCTGTGTAGTTATATGTTTAGAGAATTCATAGAAGCAAACATTCCACTAGCTGAGTTTTGATTGGTTAGTGTAATTCCTCAGGTTTTCTTACTTGTTTATTTCTCATTAGTTTAAAATTGATGCCATGGAGTGAGAAGTCATGGTGGTTGATTCATGTTTGTATCTATCCAGAAGAACTTCACATATCCACATGTATCGGTTCATTTTTTTCATTTCCTACTTAGTTTTTACTTCTGACATGTTGTGTGTTGAATGTTATATTACGTTTTGTTGCATGAAAGGGAATAAAAAAAGTATAGCAGCTGCTATGGAGATACAGATTCAATTGCGGGAGAAAATTTTGAAGATATACCAAAAAGTATTGGAGTTGATACTTTTTATGTAGTCATTATTTCTTCTTTCTATTGGTGTTTTTTTACCTATGTAACTCTATGTTTGCTGAACTATTTTATGCTTATTTATTATTCGAGCTTTGAATGTGTTTTACTGTCATCACTGAATGATGTTGGGTTGCAATTATGGGATTCTAAGGATGTTTGTCTCCCTAAAGGTATGTCTCACTACTTCAAATGTCATTGGACCCATATAATAATGGAAAATTTGTTTTGGTTTCTACTTTAAGGGGTTATGTTTACTTGATCCATGTATTTTCAAAATTCATTCATTTATTTATTTCTGTTGGATCATTCAACCACAATTTGGATCATCCACATTATTTTCTTGAATGTATGTTTAATTAATCTGAAAAGATATATGACAACTGTTATGGGGAAAGATTATATTAATTCTTGAGTACCATATTGATTTCCCATATTCTTATTTATGTATTTATCTTAATGTGTGTCTATTTGATGTAACAAATTTCAATGTTTCAAACCATCATCGTTAAACTAAACATAACAACTATAATGTGGTTTTTGTCGTTGATAATAGAAATTAAATCAGTATCTTTATTGACATCTTAGAACACACTTATGTAACTATCTATTTATTACTGATTTTCATTGTAAGAAAAAAGTAACAAAACATTACAGTTTCATTCATTACTATACATGAATTCAGTTGTTTATTTCTCATTTGTTTAAAATTGATGCCATGGAGTGAGAAGTCATGGTTGTTGATTCAGGTTTGTATCTATCCAGAAAAACTTCACATATCCACATGTATCGGTTCATTTTTTTTCATTTCCTACTTAGTTTTTACTTCTGACATGTTGTGTGTTGAATGTTATATTAATTTTTGTTGCATAGCAGCTGCTATGGAGATTCAGATTCAATTGCGGGAGCAAATTTTGAAGATATACCAATAAGTATTGGAGTTGATACTTTTTATGTAGTCATTATTTCTTCTTTCTATTGGTGTTTTTTACCTATGTAACTCTACGTTCGCTGAAATTTTTTATTCTTATTTATAACTCGAGCTTTAAATGTGTTTTACTGTCATCACTGAACGATACTGGGTTGCAGTTATGGGATTCTAAGGATGTTTGTCTCCCTAAAGGTATGTCTCACTACTTCAAATTTCATGGGACCCATATCATAATGGAAAATTTGTTTTGGTTTCTATTTTCAGGGGTTATGTTTACTTGATCCATGTATTTTCAAAATTCATTCATTTATTTATTTCTGTTGGATCATTCTACCACAATTTGGATCATCCACGATATTTTCTTGAATGTATGTTTCATTAATCTAAAAAGATGTATGACAACTGATATGTGGAAAGATTATATTAATGCTTGAGTAACATATTGATTTCCCATATGCTTATTTATGTATTTATCTTATTGTGTGTCTAATTGATGTAACAAATTTCAATGTTTCAAACCATCTTCGTTCAACTGAACATAACAGCTATAAAGTGGTTTTTTTCATTGATAATGACAATTAAATCAGTATCTTTAATGACATCTTAGAACACACTTATGTAACTATCTATTTATTACTGATTTTCATTGTAAGAAAAAAGTAACAAAACATTACAGTTTCATTCATTACTATACATGAACATTAAATCGGTGGGTCTTCATAGTGACTTATCATAACCCGAAATTTCTCTCTCACCTTATACAGGTCTGCACATATATAATTATACAGAGTGATTAAATTAATTTGTAATTTTTTAACATTTTTTTGCAATAGTATGTACCACACATTTATGTTTACAATATATTCAGTATATTCAATATTCATGCCGGGTTTCGATCCTTCTTACAAGGTGACATGGTGTACTTAAACTCAATTTTGGAGAAGAACAACGTTATGGAACACTGGAGCAAGGGTACATTTTCAAGCATTGGGTCATTTTATTTTGTTTCAGTTAATAGATCCTTTTAATTGTATTAAATATGATAAGTGATCCATTTTTAGACTACATATACTATCATTGAGCATTGTATGTATTTAATTGGATCAGTGAATAGTTTTTTAAACCTTTAAAACATGTATTGAATTTGAGCAGTGAATTATGATTTTTTATTGAGTAGATGGTCATTTATTAGAGCATTAACTAAATATGTTAATTTCTATTTCCCACATGCTTATTTAGGAAATCATTGGTGATAATTTAGTATTTCTTATGTGGCAAGATGGTGTTGATGCTACCATCCAGATTCTAACTAAAGATACTCAAAATAGTGGAAGAACATCTTCTGGTGCGTTTTTCATCTAATTTACAGAATTCTAAAAATATTGTGATAGTTCAGTTTCTGAAATATACTATCTTACTTTGAGCATAGTATTGTTTCAACTCAGAATTTTTGGTAATTATGCTGGACATGTTTTAGTAATGATAGGAAAATTTTCATATTTTAAGGCATATATGATGTCATGCATCATTGTACAGATATTGTACAAAATAGGTTCAATAGTTCAATAAAGTCGAGTTATACACCATAAATTAGCTATATCATTGCATTGTTATCTCATGATATATTTCTTGAATAGTGATGGATTGTTCTCTTATAGATTGAAGTTTTTGAAAAATTATGAATGTTGATGTCTACATGGTTTGAGTTTCTATTATTAGAGCTGGGTGAGAAGTAATGGTGCTGGAGATTTGTGCCATTTTTTAGCGTAGTGTTTTGAATAAATAACATTGGATCTTGATAGATCTTTTATTATTTTCTTAAATAATGTGTTACCTGTTAGAGCATCAATCCCCACTATTGGATTTTGAAAATGTTGAAATTTTGGGTATATGGGGAAGACAGATGGGCTGAGTTGCAGCATGTGTAAAACACACCTCTAATTTCTCCTGGACATTATCATCTGTAGACACGGTATTATACTGAATACACCACAGAAGAAAAAATAATTTTACTGGAAACTCTTTTCACCCTAAGAACTCTCCCCATCGGTCATGAGAATTAGTCACATCCTAGATAATATGAACTTCCCTGCAATTGAAAATACCAGAAGCAAAACCAGTGAAAATAGAACAATCTATATCATTATTCAGAACAATATTTTCAAATATGCTCTGATTCTTATCTAGAGTTTTCTAAATAAATGTGGGATAGGTTTAGGCATCCCTAAAACAGAATCTATGGGTGTTAATATGGGGGAATCCGATATAAATCCTTTACCAGTTGTAGAACCAATAGCTTATATCACCCTGACCAACTAAAGATCTTGCATAATGTATTTTTTTGATTAATTTGTTCTCATATGTCAACTTAATGGGATTTGATCATTCGTCCGGATTCCTTTGTTTGGATTTAGTTGATGTGAGGATATGGGTTTGAATCAAATAACATTTTTAGGAATGGTAAAGTGATGGTTCAAAAAAAGTTGCATCTTGGAAATCCCAAACTGCATTCTATTGAAAAACATGTTTATGATTTCTGCAATCTATAAGTTGTAGATTCTTAACATTTTATCATTTTATGACAAATAGATTTGTGGAATCATCTCCTTAATATTTTAATTTTTTACAATCACGTGTATCATGTAATCTGTACATTTTTTGAACAAATTTTATCTCATAGTTTATTGAAGACTACAGTTCATGTAATCCATATAAATTTTAAATCTGTATTTTTCAGTTGGATGATCATATATTTGCAATACTTGTAACAAAAAATTATGACATAAAGCATCAACTGTTTAAGTTTTTTTGCAGGGTACTCTATAGCTTGGTGGAATCGATTATGGTTGAACATGTTTCTGGGGTTGTGTTTGGTGACCTTTTATTTTTCAACTGTCGATGAATTAGTTAGAGGCCTTGATTATACTATTCACCGAATCATTTTTTGAAGCAATATTCAGATCTTTAAGATTGAGCTTTCAGTTCCACAACTTGCGGCCATGGATGGTGGACCTAAAACATTTTGTGGAATGATTATTCAAGCCCCCTCCGTTCTTAATGTTAGTCTTGAAGTTGTAATACTTTATAAAATGGATGTTGAATCAAACAAATTGTTGGCTTCCAATTGTTCCAAATAATTCCACAAGGTACCCACTTCTCTCTTTCTATAACTGAACTCTTTAACCTGAAATTTACTTATATTTGATTGAACCACCAGTAGTTACTATTCTATTGATATGAAATAGTCCGTTAAAACACTACTTATCATTGAAGTTGATTTTGTGGAAATTAGTTCATGAATTCATGGAGGTATATTAATTTTTATTGACAATACCATTGTCATAAATTGTAGACATTGTTGTCGGGAGAAAGAATTGGCGGCATACTCATAGAGAGTCCATACCTTTGCACATAGAGCCTATGAAGTATCGACAGGGAGGTCTCACTACAATTTATTTCTCCTATGATGAGGTTTATTCCCTTATCCCTTATCTCGACCCTATGAGAGAACTAACATTTACATGTATTATATTTTTAGTTAGAATTGTTACAGTTATCCAAACTTAACTTTGTTTGGAATCTCTTGCTATGGAATAATTTATTTCTCACAATGGTTTCCAAATTAGAAGAATTTATTTTTTTTGTTGTTTGTTGGATTTAGCATGTTCATGGGGGAATTCGAGCAGATGTTTGCGACCATGAAATCCATTGTATGAGTGCTACGTTCAGGAGAAATATTCCATATGTATGAACCATTCATCAATTTTATTTCTTATTAGATATATATTTTATATGATTCTAGGATAGATAGAATTGATCAAAATAATCTATAATTTCCACCATCATAGGTTCGAAATACACCAAAGGCTCATAAATAATCATGGAGAAGAACTCATGAGTTATTCTTATTATTTATTTATTCTACTGTATAGATTTGTTTTCATGTATGATACCATGATTCCAGTACCAACTAATAATCTTATAATTGTAATATTTTGGTATTCTTCTAGACATAACAACATATATATATATATATATATATATATATTACTAATGTTAAAATATCCTATGAAATTAAATCAAGGGAGTGTGATAATATTTTGTATCATAAAGTGAAATTTATTTATGATGATTAGGTTAAAAAGATGAACTATCAATTATATTATCTTTTAAAGAAACCACACTGAATGAAACCAGGTTTCCTACTAATCCTCATCCCAACATCTTCACAAGCCCATCCAATCCAGTCAAAATCTAGATACCTTAAAACTCTCTACGTTTCCTTCCATCATTTATCACAATCTCACCTCTTGCCTCCACCTCCGCCCTCACCTCCACCTTCAGTTTCTTCCATGTCTCTTATCTCTACCTCTTCCATTCCATCATGTCTTATCTCCATCACAATTAGTCTTTACTTCATTTCCATCAATCACGGGTAACCAAATAACTTCATTATCATTGTTTTATTCTCAACTTTTTATGAAATACAACAACAATGCAATTTATTTTAATGACACTAAACCATATGATTTGAATGAAAATTGAATAGGCCCGTGCATTTGCATGGGCAAAGTACTAGTTATTAATAAAGTGGATGAATTTTACGTTACTTCCATCCGATGTCTATTAATAATAATTGAAATGTTCTCAATCTGAAGGTGAAATTTTCAAAAGTAAATTATTGGTAGAAATGATGGATTTTTTTAGAATTTATATATTAAAATGGGATTCTGAAATTTTCTAATAGGATATATCTTACATCTTTACTAGAGCTAAAAAGGTAGTTATTAGATGATTTTCATTTCTCAAATTTTACCATACACCCTGGTAGAACCATGACGTATAGTGATCCGAAGGAAGATTTTTAGTGGGATGATATTAAGTGAGGAATTTTGTATTATATATCTAGATGATTTGTTTTTCCAAAAATTAAGTTATAGAGGTAAATCCCGAAGGACTCATGTATCCTCTACCCATTTCTATTTGAAAATTGGATGCAATCAGTATATAGTTTTTCACTATCATATAAAGGGATACAAGGGTGAATGATTAAATATAATTGTTCTTAATTAAATTACTAAATTTTTACATTTACTCTTTATAAGATAATATTTAACTCTTTTATGCATTGAAGAATATAAGAGTAAATAATTTTTATAATTTATGGTGAACACCTTCCAATTGTGTTTAATCGAGATCCACTATTTAAAATAAAATTGTGGAAGAAATTCAGAATTCTCTATAAATAGAATTTATTTAAGAACATTTTATCACCATGAAACCATTGTTTATTCTAAAAAGACTATTCAATCAATAGAGAATTGTTTAGGTCATTATCAATTAACTTTAATGGAATGTTGTAGTACTTTTTACATATTATGGTGTTTTCTTTCCTAAATAGTTTCTATTAATGTATTCAAACTGCAACGTATAATGAATTATATAGAATTATATTTCATAATCAAACATGATGGGATGATAATAGTGAAAGAATTCTTATGGTACTATAAATGTTTTATGATATAGAAGTAAATATAAATGATAGTAAACCCAATATTAAAGAAACAAAAATGTATGAAAAAATTGTTAGGATAATAACTGAATGAATGATTTGGAATATGATATTTGAGATCATGGTTTATTTAATGTATCTCTATTTAAAGGTGTTATATGGTTTAGTATGAAAGGAAAACTTATCCCCAAGTATATCGGGCATTTTAATATTATTAAAAGAATCGTTTCTCTTGAATAATGTTTGGAAAGGCCACCAAGACTATCTAAAGTACCTCATGTATTCTATATCATTTTATTGAGTAAGTGAATTTCATATCCAAATAATGTTCTTACCTATGAAGAAATATAACTAGAACTGGATTTATCCTACTATGAAGAGCATATATATATTATGGACACCATAAGATAGGTGTCAAGGAATTGGGTGACTCTATTGAAAATTGTACACTTACCAATGATAAGATAGAAGAGGCGGTGTGGGAACATGAATACATTATGGAGAAATCAATCCAAATTTATAAATGAGGTAAATTAAAAAAAACCTTGGATGTGAAATTTTCATGGATGGAAGAATAAATCAGCCAAGCATCACATAGAATAATGTTTCCTTTTTCATGAAGTAGTAAAACAATACACACTATTTTATTCAAGAAGGTAATTGAAACTGAAATTATATAATCATATAAATTTAATTTTTTAAAATTATTTTCAAATTTATTATTTTAATATTAAAATTATAATATGGTGAAATTTTTGAATTTCTATAAAATGATTTCTTTTTCTATGAATATAGAAAAATTCTGATTTTTCAAATATTACAATTTATTTTCATTAAATTGCTATACATAAAAGTAGAATTATATGTTTAAATTAAAAATTAAATTTTCATAGGATACATTTTATGTAGAATAATTTAATTTTAACAAATAATTTTCATGATTTTAATATAGGATAGTATTTATAATAAAAAATCATTTTTCTGAAAAATATATGTATTTTTTGGATTTATATTAAAATTAATATTTACCACTTCTATAAAATGAATTAATAAAAATGGATTCGATATTTGGAATCATGATATTAAAAATGGATAAATAGTTCTATTATTTTTTCATTATAAATAGTAACAAAGGTAAAAATTATCACCTCCGTAAAAGGGAAAATGGGTATTAATTGTTTAAAATTTTGAGATAAGGCATTGAAAATCAACCCAAAACATGAATTAATTTCATTTTATGAGTATATTTCATCCATTACCATCCATAATTCAATATTATAATTTTTTTACATTTGGATATGATCATGAAAATTTTAATATTTAATTAATAGATAAAGTTAAAAATGTTAATTTTTTATATTAATATCATTAATATATTGCGACAGAAGAAAATTCATTGAATTTAATTTATAAATTTATATTTGAAATGTGATTGAATTTTTATTACAATGATACTTTATATTTTAATTTTTAGTGTGGAAATAATTAGCTTAAATACTTATGAAACACTGACACAATGCTTGTGAAAGGAGAAAAAATCTAGAAAATGAATTAAAAAACTACAAAAGTAATATTTTTTGATTGAGTAAAAAAGCCCCAAAAATTTGAAGATATATTTATAATTTTTTTATAAGATAACATTCTATTTTTTTCATCAATTTTGTTTTAAAATTAAAATAAAATGAATATTTCAAAAATGATTTTAAGTATATTTTATAAAAAAAATATTTCATTAAAATATTTAAAAATTACAAAATGAATAAATTCATCAGTAAGAGTGGAATGTGGCTTAAAAAATAAGCCACATTCCTTTTATGGGATATTTTTCGTTTTATTGAAACACTCATGACCATAAAATATTGAATTTTTTTTTGTTGTGGTAATTGTTAAAGGGTATATGGGGGATAAAATAATAGATAAGGATGAAAAAATATTCCAAAAAATATCCATATTCCATTATTTGAGATTAATTAAAAAAATCATATTATAATAAAATTATGACATCTTTTAGTAATTTGGGTCTGAAAAATAATTTATATTAATTTAATACTTTTCTAAAATTCCAGGAAATCCCTTCCCCTCAATTATGAAAGGAATCACCTTCCTTGTTTTCTTTAAACCACATTTAGAAACAAATATTGGCAAAATTCTACTAATTTATCTTATCAATGTCATTATCAATCTTATAGAGTTGATATTACTTCAAAAATACCAACCCTAGGTCCCTTAAGAAGAGATCTAAATGAGCATTACTAAAGAAGATGTAGTCATCCTTACCGAATCTCTCAAGTTTATTTATTATCTTATTTATAAAAATATATTGTACACATTATCAAATAATAAATAATGTATCATAAATATAAGGAATATTATTATGATAGTTTTAAAACCATTTTCCATCTCTTTTCATTTAAAAGAAAATAGAAAATCTCACTTATACGTACATACGACTTACAATCTACAAATAGTGGCATAATTGGTTTTTTGACAATATCATATATAGATGGTTATAATAGTGGAAAAAATTAATACACATATAATATTTAGGAAAAAATAATGTTTCTAGAATTATTGTATCATTTTTCTTCTTACCATCGAATCTGTTAGAAAATGATAACATCACTCAGGCATTAAAAAGGATATCCCCCTTAACAAAGAGTTGTAATCGATTTTACATTTAATATTTACATGGATAGTAATAAAGATAAATTTAATAAATATTTATTTTATATATGAGATAAAAATAATTCATTAAGGTTGAATTTATACTTACATATATTTTGATCCATCTATTGGAAAGATAAAATAGTATTCATGCATATGTACAACCTATTGTCTCCATAATCGGTGAAATTCATTTTCACCCTCTTCCTATTATGGATGAATATATATATATTTATAATAAATATCTCCTTAGTAATATTATATAAAATATTGAACCATAATAAAATTATGTGGATCAAAACATCTATGATAAAACATGCATGAGAAAATAAAGTAGTTGAAACCAAAATCATTGATCGTAATTCTATCTTGTTATCGAACTGGTGATATAATGCTATAACAGGATATTATATAATGTTATAAATATAAATATAATTCAACTACACATTAGAAACTTGTTCCAACCCATTTTACTACATTTTAATGCACGTTCAATTTATAATGCTATCTTATTTCCACTCTATTGAGATTTTTTATTACTTTGAATCATTTTATATTTATTGATGTATATAAAAGCCCATTGATGAATTTAAAATGAATATATATTTATTCATAATGATTAATGATTCTATTAAATATAAATAATCAAAAAAATAAATAAAATAAAATATTATCATATTTCTATTTTTAATCAGGTAAATATTTCATGCATGTCGTTATTTTTAAAAATAATTTTACAAAAGTTATTTTTATTATTTAATTGATATATTATAGAAATTTTGACTTATTATTTACTTTTTACTAGGCCTAAAATAAATAATTTTAATGTTTTTAAAGTTTCTTTTTGGAATTTCATTATAAATGTCTAATACTGTTTCTTATTTTACACATATATTTCCTTGAAAAACATTCTTGAAGCCACAACCATTTTTTGATCATTAGCTTCTTCTAACATATTTCAACGATTTTAAAAAGAACAATATATATACAAATTTATTTTTTATGGTTTTATTCATTATTAATCTGTTATTTATTAGAATGTTTTTAAATATATAATATATTTTTTGGATGGTCAACTCTTAACTCGTGATTATTTTTTTGGTCATTATCTTTATATTGAAACATTCACATTGTTTTGATCATATTTCATATAAAAATAAAATTATCTTAATTATCCAAATTCCTTATATCATGGATATTCTTATTTCCTAAACAATATATTGTTTTTATATTAGGTGTTTTACTATAAATGTTATTTAATTGACTAGGGATATATAGATATTTGGATATACTTAATATATAAGGTTATTTATAGGTGAGAAATATTCTACACGAATTAAACTGATCATTTAATAAATGATGAAGTCAATGGGAATAAAACAAAGTTTAGGGCTTGAAATTATATATCCTAGTAATGTATAAATAGTTCAAAAGAGACAAAATAGTTGGATAGCCTTATTAAATGGCTTATTTACGAATATATACACATTGATTAAAAGGTATTCAGAGAATTTATTGATGGTAATGAGTTCCTGATATCTAAGATTAGGAAATCCAACACTATGCATGTCTATCTATTAGAATATAGTTATTATTATCTATAAGATTAATTAATTAACACTACCTACTAATACATTTTATACTCATGATTTTGATTAAATCCCATGTGTTTTTAGTTTTTTAAAATTACATATTGATTATTCCTTATGTAATCAAAAGATCATCCATCATACTAAAACATTACTGGTCATTTGAGATCACCCTTATTTACCCCCCATTCCCTGAGAAATGAATAATAAATTCTTGAATTAGTTTCAATGATACAAATCATTTTCTTTTGTAATGTTTTATATTTAACATGAAGTGTAAATTGGGAAGAATGTTTGTATCTGTTTCATTAATACTATAAACCCGATCAATCATTATGGATTATATCCCATATATCTTATACAAATTTAATAAATTAGGCATTAGATCTATGTAACTACATTAGGGGATGTAATAGTGAATAGGAGGTTACCAAAGTACACTATGTATTGATGTATAATTATTTAGCATTGAATTATTTTTATGATGTCATGTTTTATGTTATTTACATATTATTATGATTGTTTGATGGTGTCATTTTAAATCATGAATCAATATTCCTGATTATGTTTCATTTCATTTTATATCATCTTGTTATGACTCTTGACTCACATGTTATTCATTTAATTATTCTAGGGGTTTTTATTCCCTTATAGGGCTTTATAGCCCACCAATTTTATGTGTAAATCCCCTTGTTATCCAGTGTAGTTTTATAAATGAAATTTCATTTTAAGGGAACATTAATGTTTTTTAAATAAATTCCTTATATCCTAGATTCATGTTATTATGATATTATTTTCATTACCCATATTCACTAGGAATCTCAATATTTTTGTATTTTATTATGTGTATCTTTTTGTTATAAATATTGAAATATAGAGTATAAAAAATATGGGTTGTCATAATGGTAACATGTTGTGGTGATAGTATTGTGGATGGTTTAGTGTGGTAGTGTTATTTTTGTGGGAACCTTATTTTTTGGGATTCCGCGTTGATTTATTATAAAATTATAATATTTTTGTATTTCAAATGCATGGCAACCATGTCAGATAACCTCATTGGGACCAAAATGTTTTTAGTTCTATGTGTTTCCAAAAAACATCTAGGTTAGAAAAGTGATAGATGTGTGACTATGTAACAATTTTAATTCAAATAACATAGAGTTTTTGTCTACATTATTACATAAGTAAATGAAAAAATAGATTTCATCCCAATGGATTAAGTAGATTAATATAGAACATTGACAATATTCATATATTATTTCTATAAAACAACTGAAGAATAATACATTACATGACAATAATTCTTTGTAACACCCAAAGATATAATATAACAGTTTTTTATTTTTAAAAAAATTAATATTATAAACAATAACATTATTATAAAAATAAAATATTAAAAAATATTAAATTATAAACTATGTAAATGCTGAAATGACGAAATTCTACTAACACTCTTAAAATTAAATTTTTTTTAAAACAAATTTTATGTAGTTAATTTTATAAATTGATTACAATAAAAATGTTATATATATATATATATATATATCAAATAATAAGTAATATTTGAATAATTAAAATATGTATTAATATAATAAAAAAATAACAAATAAAATAATCTATAGTAATCAATGTTTGTTAACATATAATTTTATAAATTTTTATATTAAATTATTAAATAATTATATGGTATTTTGATTTAATGAAAATAAAAAAAATATATAATTTAAAAATTTTAATATAAAACTATTTTTATTTTAAAAATATATAAACACGGATAACATAATTGTAACATTGAATTTTATAAACATTCGTATTTAAAATTCTATAATTTTGAATTTACTATTATGTAGTTAACTAGATAAATAAATGTAATATATTTTGAATATAAATTAAAATATGAAATTATTATTATTAAGGAGTATTATTATTAATATTATCATTTATAACAATTTATTAAAAATTGTTTCATAAAATTTTAAAATTATAAATACATTAATACCTAGAAATAAAGTAATTATATTATAAAAAAGTGAATTTTAGTTATGTATACAAAAGATGAAATAAAAAAATAAAGGAAATTATAAAATCCGAAATGGGTTGGGAGGGGGTAAAATTGAGGTTCATTTAAGGAGAAAGTTATGTGTGGATTTATAGGTAATAAACCAAGCATATAATTGAAATATGTGTTGTCTGTGAAGTCAGGGATTTGAGAGGGTCAAATTCGGGTTAGAGGGATAGACTGTTGGAGAAATATTTGACCATGAAGGTAGGTTCATACTCAGATGGGGAAAATTAGGCTCAAGGAGCTCATGATGAATATAATTTATATTCCTCGTCTTGTTTCTTTTATTTGAAGATATCAGAGGTATGTATTTTGTTTCTAGTGTTCCAATCTTCTTGAATATCCTATTTTGGGGATCGTTTAGGTAGATTAGAGAGATATTTGTCTTTTCCTCCGTCAATCATAATTAGTTATCCCCCACTGATCAATTTTCTATATATTTAGGGTTCATTTAAATGGATATACACAATTTTATAATGGATTAAGATCAATATCATTTCTTTTCATGTAGTTGATTCTTCGCTCACACTAATTTTATTTTTTGTTTTAATCTGAACTTTCATGAAGAAGAACCCACCCAATTGATCAACAAAGATTGTAATATATATCTATATAAATATATATTTACACTTATAAACATTATTTATCCAATTTTGAATAATCCTTAATCATTTTTATTATTCCAATAAAATTGGTAAACATCATTGAAATATAAAAATATATATCTATATTCTAGATCAATAGGAATTTTATTTGATCCACGTATTTTGAATAAATAGTATATATCTATCTATATTTGTTTGTGTCATTAAATTAATATGAAGAAACACACACACAGACACACACATATATATTATAGTAGAATCAATTATATATATAAGGTACCATTAATTTGATGTTCAGTGATGAATACTATTCATAAATCATATAGTGAGAGGGGATTCCTTTGTATTAAAGAAGAAGAAGATGCCTCTTTAAAATATGTATGGTAAGGGAAAAAATTAAAATTTTAAGAAATTAATTAATTTAATATGATGATGTTTTTATATACATATTGTCTAAATTGATGATTTCATTGTCACAACAGTGAAGAATTCTTAATCTAATTGAAAATATAGTTGTTTGAATTTATGAAAAGGAATTTCATTATTACTATTACTATTAGTATTGTTAGTATTATTTTTCCAAACATATATATTTTCATAATTAAAATTCAAGATATATAATAGAATTTATAACAATAATAAAATATTATTCAATTATTTTTAGACTATAATTTTCAAAGATTCATTGTTTTTATTAAAGTAATTTTTTAAATAATTTTAATTAGAAATGTTAAAATTAGAAATATATTTTTGGGTGATAAAATTTAAAAAACTATGGTCATATATTCTGTGAATACTGACATTAATATATATTTCATACATGAAATGAACTAATTTCCAAATATTTATAATTATGAATATTGATTAGAAGTATTTCTTCTAGAGAGAGAGATTTGTCCTAAAATTAATTTTTTTTATATAAATAATTATATAATATTTTGACATTTTTTTAATGAGATATGAATGATAATAGAAGACCTATTAAAAATGTTTCATAAATTTTTTACACTTGGGCATTGAATGTGATGATTTGGTTAGGGGAGTGAACTCATTAAATCCAAGGGAAACTATTATGTAAGTGATACTGTTATGTGGCCACCTAGATTATTCTTATGGTCTACTACATATCATAATTAACACATAAAAATTATTATCATCAAAAAATTAAAAAGGGGAAATCCATGGAATGTTTTTAAGAAAATACTATTTTTGAATGTAAATAGTTTTCTAAAGAGTATGTAAATTTTAATGTTGTATATGAATTGCTTCATTATTTAAGCCTTTTTATGTTTCTTTATATATTTTTTATTTGATTAAATTTTTACAATTGAGATTTATATACATCAATGAAAATTAATTGAAAATTGATAAATACCCCCTTGGTTCCTATTTTTATGTTCATCCCGTGTTTTAAAATATATTTCAAATGGTTTTTTTGAATTTCTAAATGTTGTTTTTTCTTTTAAGGAGTTTGATCATGAAAATATAGTTACTTAAATTTTTTACAACTCTAATAATCTGAATTTTTTTCCCTAAATCTCTAAAACCTAGATCGTAAATGATCTTATAATGTATAATTTTTAGTATATTTTTTAGATGTATTTTTACAAAAATACTTAGATTTTTTATTACATAATTAGGACGTGATGGTTTTGTAATTTATTTTTATTATTATTTAAACGCCCTAGAAAATATTGCGGAATAGAAATTTTCTTTTGATGAAAATATAATAGATATAATTTATTTTAAACATTTAGATAATTAGATACCTTTAGAACATAGAAGTACCAATATTATATTTTTCCTAATTCTCATGCTTGAAATTTAGAATATTATGAATCCCAATTAACAAATTTCAAGGAAGCAATTCATATAAGGGGGGAATAATGTAACATACAATGATTTAATAAGATAATTATTTATGTAAATAATTATTCAATATTAGAAATATTATTATTATTATCTGAACAAAATTGTAAAACGTATTAAATTATTCACTGAGTAAATGATTAAATGAAGAAACTATAATGGCACTCTTAAAATGAAATATTTTTTAAATGATATATTAACTATATAATTTTATTGATTAATATCATAAATAGTTGTATATATTAATCAAATTACATGTTATATTAAAAAAACTAAAATATGTTATATTATAATAAATTATTTTTAAAAATAAAAAGGTGTTAATTAATAAATGTTAGTTATCATATAATTTTATTATTTTTTTCAAAATTATTAAATTATTATCTAATACATTATTTTAAAAAAATAATTAATTAATTATTTAACATTATAAAAAAATATTTATATTCTGAAAATATGTATATTCAGATAAATTTACGGTAAAAAGTAATTTTATATAAAATTATATTTATAATTATATAATAATGAAACAATTATTATGTAGTTAATTTAAAATTTAAAAGTAATATAGTATAAATATATATAAAAATATGAAATTGTTATAATATATGAGTTTTATTATTATTATTTTACATAAAATTTTGGTTATAAATTATTTTATAAAATTTTAATATCATAAATATATTAATTAATAGAATAATGATAATTATATTATTATAAAAAGTTAATTTCATATATGTATAAAAAATGAAACGATGAAATAAAAAGTAAATCATTATATTATAGGGCATGAATTTGAGATTCATTTCAGGATATAGATAAGCAAGGATTTATAGGGATAAAACCAATTGAAGAATGGGGAACATGTCCATATTTAAACCGAGGGAGTTGTGAGGATTGAACTTAGATGGAAGGAATCGACTACCAGAGAATGACTAGATTATGAAGGGAGATTCATACACTGATGGGGGAAATCAAGTGTGAACGGTTCTAGATGAAGATCATTGGCCTTACTCTATTTTATCAATTTGAAATCATCAGAGGTATGTGTTTTTTATACGTGTTTAATAATGCAAATGTTCATCTTCTAATGATCATCTTTGAATATCATATAGATGTCCATATTTTTCTTCCTCTCTAGTATTTTGTTATCCACAATTCATCATTTTTCAATATAATTTTTGTTCTATTCAATGTATATCCTAGATTTGGAAATGGTTTGGCTCAATATCATTTATTATCTTGGAGTTAAAAATTCTCTTATAGTGATTATATATTTTTTTAATCCAATGCTTTGTGAAGAAGCTTCCACAAATTTATTGAAAAAAGTCTATAAAATATATCTTTATAAATGTATAACCACATGATTAAAAAAATCCTCAAATTTTAAATTATCCAATAATTTCTTACATCATAATATTAGAACTATAAACATCATTAAAATAATAAAATGTATGTATAAATATTTTGTCAACCTGAATTTTGTTTGGAACTAATTTGTTGAAAGAATTATTAAGATCTCTCTCGATGAGGTCGTGTCAAGTGTGGTGTTCGGACGAGGACGATGATGGTGGTGTTAAGCCGACGATGTCGCCGCTGGTAGTCTGGTGTGGGGAATCGGCTAAAGCAGTTGATGATGTTTCTTGTTTTGAGTATGGTGGAGATGATGAATCTTCTTTCAATAGTGATGGAGATGGAAGATGATGGTGAAGCTCGCCGACGATTTGGTTTGATGTGGAAATGGGTCCGTCTTCGGGACAGGGTGGTTGTCGTGATGGGAGTGAGAATCGAGGCAGTATGAGAATCGAGATGTCTCGTTTACCGAGATGGGCGATGATGACTTGAAATTTGAATTTTAAATTTTGAATTTTGAAGTTTTCTTTGAAGTTAGTATGGCATTTTTTGGTCCGAGGAAAAGCTGGATTTTAATTTTTGATGTTAGTGTGTTGTATGTTGACGTCGAAGTGGGTTTGTGCGGGTGGTTTTTTGAAGGTTTTTTTGTATGGTTACCACTTTTCCATAACGTGGTTTCCTAAAACGAAAAAAATGGATTGAGGATTGAAAATCCCTTACAAGGAAATTTTATACTCACCTGATGTTTTGAAATAATTTTTAAATGTTATGTCCATTTTCCAGAGGGGGTTCTTTTGTATATGGATGCAGCATACATGAACTAAATTAGTTTAATTTTGTTAAAATATTTTAATTTCAATAGTTTTGTCTAGTTATATAAACCCTATACCCAAAAAGGTCATGGAATGTATAATGTTATTTTTTTTCTTTTTTCATTTATAAAAAAATACACATCATATATTTATATAATTCGAAAGGGATGGTATTGGAATTTACAATCTCACATACTTGAAAATTTCCCAATTATTTCTTATTCCTGTCACGGGGAAAGGAAAATATATTATTTTTTGAGATCATATTCATAGTAAGTGAAGTTTTACAATGGATGGAATATGGAAAAAATGAGGAATAATAATTATGGTAGAGTAAATAATCAATATATTTTAATTTGGTCAATAAAACATGCTTAAAAAAGTATCCATGGAAAAAAGAATAAAAATAATAACATGTTTTATAATTATTGTAATTTTAATGAAGGAATTCATATTGCCTGAATTCATGATCATACCACCAAGGATCCATGATAATACATCTTGAACCATTCCATTTGAGCTTTGGTTAAAGTTATTTCATTTAATGGGAATATTTACATCAAATACCAAAATAATTTATCCCATGGTGTTTCACATATGACATAATATAAAATTAAGGGCTATCTATAATTAAGCCCCACCCATTACTCATGTTTTTTCAATACATTCCTTATATACTAAATCAAAAATATAATACCTAAACAATATTACTTATAAAAAATAAATATATGTAATGAATAAAGAATAAAAAATGTCAATATTCATGTAATAAAGGATATGACATTGTCACTAAGAATCATATCACTACCAATATTTATTGAAATGGTATATGGTTAAGTCAATAATTAAGTAGTATAAATGATATTTTATATATCAGCGATATTAAAAATGTGAACCTTAAAGAGAAACTAAAATTATCATTAATAATGGACAATGGTAAAGAAAAAGGTTATAATAATGTGAATGAGCACAAAATAAGGGCTAATACAAAAAATATATAATTGATTATAGAATACCATCACTTGATTCAAAATGAATGTTTAAAGTAAAATCAATCCTTTTCGAAAATAGTGAGAAAAAATGAATATAAGCTTGTAAAAATAATATCCTAAAATCACTAATATTTATATTATAAATAAGTTAAAAATTAATTCAAAAATTCATTTTCACTTTTTTGAAATAATAATTTAGAATAAAAAGTTCATATAGTAATGAAAAAAATTCTTTGAGTAAACCATAAAACTTATACTCGAATATAAAAAGTGAATAATGGACAAGGTTGTGGGGAATACCATTATGACTTATACATCGAAAATAATATTCCTTTTATGATTCTATATGATGTGAAAAATTATGTGTTTGTAAAACATTTAAAAAAATCATTTTAATCCCTTGTAATGAAACTAAAAGGTAGTAAAAGTAAAACATTACAAATGATTTAAATGTATATAATTTTTTTTATTACTATTGATATGGAGGAGAAATGTAACAACCCATTATTTCATATTAAGTTATATATTTAATGAAATTCAATATATTATATTGCATGAAACACTAACTTGGCTTGCATTATATGCAAGATTGAGTTTCTACCAAACAACACATTAGTATTATAATTATTTAAAATATATATTTATTTATCAATTAAATATTGTGATATATATTGTAACAAAAAAAATTAATATTATTTATAATGTTTTCACATATATAAAACATAATTATAAAGAAATGTATTTGTTTTGTTAAAATAGTTACATATTTAAAAAAACCATTTTCTTAAAATATATACTTTATATGTCCTTTTGTGAAAAATCAATAAAATTAATATTAGAAACTCCTAAAAATTTAATTTTTTAAAATATAATTAATATTTGGATTCGGAATATCAAAATTATCATAGCGTAATTTTTTTTTTATTTTTCAAAAAACTTTCAATTTTTAAAGAATAGTGAAAAATACTGCATAGTACATAAAAACCAAATTTTATTTAAATAGATATTATATTTATTGAATTTTTTTAAAATTCATAATAGATTCATAATACCTATATTAGTATAATGTAATTCATTAGATTCATTTTATATTAAGATTAGATATATATAATATTATTGAACTTTTTAACGTCTTTTACCCACCTTCTAGGCACATTTCCAAATTTGAATAAAACATAATTTTAAAGCTTTTGTGAATTGATTTTCCAAAATCCTAGAGACAAGGTTGATATCAGTAAATAAAATGTGGTTCAATAGGATGAAAATAATTATTGGTGAATAGTATCTTTTGAATTTTATTTACCATGTTTAAAAGAAAATATATCTATTGACGGTAAAAATGATATTATAATTACCCTAAAACATGTCCTAATTCTATTTGATATGTGTATTTCGACCAAAAAACAATAGGAATAAAATATGTTCTTTTTTTATACACTTGGATTAGATTAATACATTTATTATATTTTATTTAAAGAATTGTTAAAAGTGTTAAATTCAAATTTTATTAAAAAATCATTGTTTATATAGGTTTACACATAATATAAACTCGTCTATAAATATTCCTTGGAAATATAAAAAATTTACTAAATTAGGGTATTTTATTTTAAATTTTTAGACATTAAAAAATAAAATATATTTATGACACAATGATGATGCAGTAATTACCTTAATAATGAAAGATTAAAATAATTGATATTATAAATATCCAAATAATTATAAATTGAGACTTTTGATGCATTACATGAATTTTATAGGTTAATATGACATGTTAGGGTTGATTAAATAATTTTTTTCGAAGTTAAAAAGTTGTTAGGACTTTCACAAAAACCAAATACAAAATGGTGTCAAAATTGACATAAATGAGTTCTTAAAACTAATACTATTTTATTAAAATATATAATAGTAATAAAAAACTATGGATCAACCAAAGGATTTATATAATGATATAAATTTCATTATTTAAAAACTATAGTTTCCTTTATATTTTTATAAATAGTTTTTTAACCATATAAAATAAAAATACAAGAAGATATATAAAAAGTTAACCTACTTATATAAGAGTTAAATAAAAAATATAAGGATAATATGGTGACAAAAACTTGTCTAAAAACTAATGGTTTAGATTATTTCGATCCATCCTCACCTAAGACTTGAAATAAATCTATTAGGAGTCATTATAAACCAAAAATGATTTTATAATAAAATAATATTACATGATTTTCCTAAAGTGACCCTTACATCTCTTATAAAAGGGTACATGCCCGTCTCTTAATTTAACACCTACAAATCCATTTGAATATACCAACCACTACACAAATATCCTCCCAAAAAAACCTCATTTAAGCCTAGTGGAATTAAAATTATCATAATTATATCCTAGGGAGCCCTTTGATTCAAATCAAATGGAAGAACCAGAGGAAGAGGTAATTACTTCATCACCTCTTTCAAAGTTCATTACATTTTCCACATCCTCTTTCTCGGTTGTTTCCATTCTAAAATAATAACTCTATTACATTATAACTAATAATATGTTATTATAAATAATTTACATCCATATTCATTATTCTATCCGTTCTATGAATGTTAAAGACAGAATATGTGCGTATGTACGGCTTATTGGCTTCAAGTCATGGTGTAGTTTGGTGTTAAACACTTCATTATTTGAATGGGTATAATAATGAGTATAAATTATGTAATTAATAAATATAAAATTTTAATTACTCTATATATATAATATAACCTCCAATTACATACGATTTATCCACTAATAGAATGATATTGTCACTCGTGCGTACGTACGGCTTACCGTCTCCACGACATGATGAGATTTCATTCCCCATCATAACCATTCAACAATAATTTTCATTTAATGATTAAGAATAATGTTTAAAGGACACAATATCATTCTGTAAATGAATCAAATACATAATATCCGTAAAAAACATTACTTAAGTAAAACATATATAAAGGAAAATGTATCATTTTACACCCAAAACAATGATACTACTGAAATATCAATTGATTATATATGATATAATATTTATATATTTGGTTTTTGTATAAATTAATAACAATTATTTCTCCATTATAGAGGAATGTAACATATATTTGAATAAGGAAAAGTACAAGGTAAGGGTTATTTTTTCAATATTTTTATTATTCGGTGTCGTTTTTACGAAAGTATCTACTAGGACCTCTATATCATTCACATCAATGTTTCTTAAAAATTTATTTCAAAACATTATTACTATTTACTAGAATATGGCTTAATGTCATTTATACCCTTGTTTGAATTTTTATAAAACGTTTTTAAAGAATCCTTTCCATCATTTTTCAAACCAGGAACCTTATGAAATTTTTGAAAAATTAAAGTAAGAATGTTTTTTTAACTTATAATGTGGTTGTGACTATTTTCCACCATTATAACACCTTTGAAGCTTCCCTTAGAAGCTTATAAGAATAATTTAAAAATAAATTTTTTCTTTTATAATTATGTATGTTTTAAATGATTTTATAATATAAAGAGATATTTGTCTCAAATATTTTTGATTTCATCTATGTCAGCATCCTTGGATGGATTTTACACTTTTTTAAGTTGATTTATTATGATAAAATCTTCTATACTGTATTGAAGGTTTTGAGATATGTTTGAATGTGTATGTGTTATTTTCATACCTTTCAGGGTTTATGGTTAAAGTATTAACATTTATTATGCAAGTTTTAATATGAATGTTTTTGTTATGTCTTTACCTTTACATATGAGGAATTCATTGGACATAGTAAGTGATGTCTAGATACTACTATAGCTCCTCAATGAATCGGTTGGTCTAATGAGACAAACTAGTTTATTCTCACAAGGCCTTGAATTTTTTTTTCTGTATTCTAGGCCTGAGGCCTTTACTATGTGGTTATGATTTCTAACAAAATTCATTCCATCATTATAAAATTACCTATTGATATTACATGTGATTATTCAACTAGTAGAATATCGATTTGAATAAGTAAATTGCATTATTTGATTTATTTTTTCATATTATGTTGAAGTGTATGTTTTAAAGTATTATATTTTAGTCTTATAGATTACATTAAAATTTTATGTTTTATTATGTTATTTTACACTATATTGTTATCCTTACTAAGCATCTGAGCTCACCCCTTTCTGATGTTTTATTCTTCCTAGGATGTGAAGAAGTATATTATGATTGACAGGTAGGATAGTCTATAGGATATGAGTGTGTTCTATGGAGACACAATGTTGTTCTTTTCATTTATTAATGTAATGTAAATCTTATGTACATATCAAGTACTTATAAGGCTACTAAACTAATCGGTCTTTCGATACATGATCTCTTCTAATCATGCCAATGTTATGTAATAATGCACAGACTCTGGGTAATAGGGGTCGGTGCATTAGACTCGGTATCAAAATAATTTTATTACAAATCTTGGAATCTAGATTTAGATAAAATTTAAATTAGAGAACATTACCGTAATATAGACTTTGAGGATTAGTATAGAAGAACATCCAACAATTTTTGTAGTGTAAATATTTTGTGTGTTTTCCATGAAAATACATACCTATATGGATACAGACAGGTAGAGGTTTATTTGTAAGAGAAGTACCTAGGTGTGGAAACACTAAAAAGGAGTTTCAGGTTTGACTCGTGGTATCCCGGTACACGATAATGGGTCTTGCTACAATCATGATATTGACACTCCTGAGGACATTCTTAAGATAATTCACATTTTTTTTAAAAGCCATTATGAAGGATTTATGAGTAAATACTTCATCAAGAAAACATTTTCATGATTGTGAATTGTACGCATAAATCTTTCAATTTATGTTAGGTATTTTACAATTTTTTTATTATGCATTATGATTCATAATCTAACCTAGTGTAATCCATTGTTTATAAATAGTTCCTAGTATAAGGAATGAGAACTTCAACAATACGCATAATCCAAAGGGTAATAAGAATAATATCCTTCAAGGTCTTAATCCCACCATTATAAAATGAATAGTCTCTCAAATATTCACATCATATGAAAAAATATTATCATGTGTTAATAAGATAAGTAAAGAATTCTCTGAGTATTGTGGCTTTGAAGGGACGCTAGAGAAGAAAAGGATGGTAGAGAGAAAGATGAAAAAATGGTAGAAAGGAAAGAAGGATTTTCTTATATGTGATAAGTGTGGAAAGAATCACCATGGTAAATTCTTGAAGGTAATGTGGGTTTGTTATAAGTGAGGAGAAAACAGACACCATGTACGCGATTTCACGGGTGAGAAAAATGTATAAAATGTACAATGATTTATCTTCAAGGAGTGGGGACACTTCCTGAATCAATGTCCCAATGATGAGAGTATACTCTAAATGATTCTATTGGATAATAATAAAGTTATGATACTACTGAAATGAAGATGAATATTTAGTGTTATTATATTTTTATTAATGAATTATGTCATTTGAATGTTGTATCAATGTTGTCCTGGTAATATTAATTATGGAAATAATTACGGATTGTACTACAATACTATTTCATTGAGGATTTGAGATTATATGGTACTCTGTAAAGTGACCCAACAACAAGTTTATCTTTTTAGAAAATATATGCTTAAAGGAATGATAAACATTAATATGGTCCTGATACCGAGGTAGTGATTTTTCAAGTAGATTTGTTTGGTTTGGATAAGTTATATTGGATATTTTTTACTACCTTAAATCTAATTAATGGTTTCTTTATTCCATATTTGTTGGAGTATTCAAAATTTTTGAATATAACGAATATATCTACTATTCTGTAGGGAACTTGGGAGCATGAATGTTATCAATAAGGTTTTATGGTAATTCAGGCTGTTTCTATTTTTTTGAGAATACGTGATGAATGTACTCACAGGTTATTATGTGGGAAAAAGAGATCTTCTTATGTAATGTTAACCTTCCTTATAAATTTTGGGACAATGAGTTTGCAGCTAATAATTTTTGATAATTCTAATAGATGGAATGGATTAAGTTGGACATTGGATACTATGGTTTAAGGTTAAAACATTTCTTAAGACTATTTTTGGATTTTTTATAAAAAGTACAACCTTAAGGTTGGTCGAAAACCAGTAACGTCGGGCAAGGCCGTGAGACTTGAACCCACAACCAAAGGGAGAAAAATGTGCATCACCTACCACTGGGTAATGTGATTTCCTTATTTGTATAATGTAGTTTTTAAATGATATGATAGATGAATTATAAATTCATTTTTTTTAACCCTATAAAATTTGTATAAATAGAATATTTTTGAGTTCTACAATCTTTTGGAGTGAACGATGAGTTTGTGGTAGAAGGTAATTAAAGGATATAACACTATATATCAAATATTGTTTTTTATTCTATGATGAAATTAATTATTTATATTTTGGGAAAAGTTCTTAAAACCAAAAATGTTTTATCCTAATACCTTATGATTTGATAAACCAATGATATTTTAAGTCATCATATATTTACGTCTTCGAGTACCTCTATTTCTTATTTATTGTGCACTTTTTTGTGATTGATTACCTCAATCACTCCCTATAAATATTTATGTTTTTTGTCCAACTGTGTTTCTCAAATTTCCATCATTGTTCTCCTATTAAAAATCCTAAGTTGGTGGTGACTTTTTCATTTTCCTTTCCCTATTATTGAGACTAAATTTTATTAACCCTATTTCCGATGTGGCTTTTCCACAAAGATATTTTATATTTCTAACCTTTTATTTTCAAAGAATAATTTCAATTTTAGAGGAAAAAATTTATTGATGGAGGGGAGAATGTAACACCCCATCATTTCATAGTAAGTTATATCTTTAAAGTAAGTTAATAGCTTATACAGCACGTAACACCAATTTGGATTACATTATACACAAGATTGAGTTTATGTGAAACAACACATTAGTATTATAATTATTTAAATAATATATTTATTTATTAATTACATATTGTGATATAAATAGTAAAAAATAATTTTTTATTGTTATTTATATTGTTTACACATAAATAAAACATATTTATAATGAAATGTGTATGTTTTGTTAAAATAGTTATATATTTAGAAAAACTATTTTCTTAAAAAATCTACTTTTTATGACCTTTTTTGAAAAATAAAAAAATTAATATCAAACACTACTAAAACTTTAATTTGGTAAAATTAACTTTATTAATTCATTCATAATATCAAAATTAGCTTAGGGTGAATTTTTGGTATTTTTCTGAAAACATTAATTTTTTTATGAATAATGAAGAATACTGCATAGTACATAAAAATAACTTTTATTTAAATAATATTAATTATTATTTTAATTTGTTTTAAAGTCCAAATAGATAAAAAATTATTATATTAGTACAATTTAATTCATTGGAGTCGTTTTATAATAAGATTATATATATATATAATTTTATTGAACTTTTTAACGTCTTTTAACCACCTTCTAGGCACATTTGCAAATTTTCATAAAATATAATTTTACCACTTTTGTGAATTGAATTATGAAAATCCAATAGACACAGTTGATGCTAGTAAGTAAAATTTGGTTCAATAGGATGAAAATAATTTTTGGTGAATATTAACTTTTTAATTTTATTTACCACGTTTAAAAATAAATAGGATAATTAAAGGTAGAAATGATATTATAATTACCCTAACAAATGTCCTAATTCAATTTAATAATTTTATTTAGAAAAAAATAGAACATAGATGCAAAATATCATCCTTTTTGATCCACTTGGATTAGATTTGTACATTTATGATATTTTATTTATAGAAGAGTTAAAAGTGTCAAATTAAAATTTTAATATCTAAAACATTTTCAATATAGGGTTATACTTAGGATAAATTAGTCTATAAATAATCATTAGAAAGATAAAAATATTTCCTACGTCAGGGAATTTTATTTATAATTTTTCTAAATTAAATAACTAAATATTCTTTTTGACACAATGACTATGTAGTAAATCTTTTATGAATGAATGATTAAAATAATTAATATTATAAATATCAAAATAAATGTAAATTGAGAATTTTGATGCATTACAAGAATTTTATAGCATAATATTACATGTTTGGGTTGATTAAATGATTTTTTTCTAAGTGATAAAGTTGATATGACTTTCACAAAAACCAAATACCAAATAGTGTTAAAATTGAAATAAATGAATTCTTAAAACAAATACTATTTTATTAAATTATATAAAAGTAATAAAAATAGATGGTTCGGCCAAAAGAATTATATAATGATATATATGATATTAATGAACCACTATAGGTTCTATTGGGAGTTTATAGTATGATTATTAAAAATTTAATATAAAAATACAAGAAGATATGGTAAATGTTAAACTATTTTACTAAGAGTTAAATCTAAATTATAAAGTTTATATGGTAACCTAAACATGTCTAAAACATAAGGGTTGAGAATATTTTGACCCATTATCACCTTATCCTTAAAATAAATCTATTTTGAGCCATTAGAAATCGAAAATGTTTTTATAATAAAATAATATTTCAAGCTTTTCCTAAAGTGACCCTCAACTCTCTTATATAAGGGTACTTCCCCTTCTCTTAATTTGACACCTCCAAAAACCATTTGGATCAGACAAACCCTTATCAAATATCCTCCAAACAACCCACAATTCATCCTAGAGGCTGTACATTGATCATAAATCCATCTTATGAAGCCATTTTGTTCAAATCAAAAAATAATTACCTGAAGAAAAGTTAATTACTTCATCACCTATTTCAAAGTTCTTTTCTTTTTACAAATCCTCTATCCTTTTTGTTTCCAAACTAAAATAATAAATCCAGTATTATATACATAGTGAGACGTTATTATAAAAATGGTACGACCATATTCATTTTTCTATCCATCCTATGACTGATAAAGTCACCATACATGTGTACGTATGGGATAACGTCTCCACATCGTGGTGTAGTATTCTATTCAACATTTAATTATATAAGTGGGTATAATAATGAGTATAACAGATGTTAATAATAAATATAAAATTTTAATTATTCTTTATATATAATATACCATCCAATTAAATACTATTTCACCAAAAATGGAATGATATTTTCGCTCATGCATACTTACGGCTTACCGTTTCAATGACGTGATGAGATTTCATTCCCCATCATAACCAATCCAGAAAAATTCTCATTTTATGATTAAAAATAATCTTTAATAGACTTAATATCATTATATATAATAATAAAATAAATCCTATCCATAACAAACAAGACTTTTGTAACAAAACATATAATGGAAAACGAATCAGTTAACACTCAAAACAATGATGCCACTGAAATATCATTAGATCAAATATGATATCATATTTATGCATGTGGATATTGTATAAATTAATAACAATGATTTCACCATTATATAGGTTGTTAATGTACCCTCGAATAATGAAAAGTACAAGGTAAGGGTTAGTTTTACAGTCTCTTTGTTATCTGAGGATGTTTTTATGAAAGTATCTATTGGGACTTCATTATTAACTATATTTGTGTTTATAAAAAATGTATTTAAATACCTTTGTACTATTTCTTAGAATATGGGTTAAAGAAATTTATACCCTTGTTTGAAATTTTATAATATTTTTTGGAAGAAATATTTCTGTCATTTTCCAAACAGGCTACATTATGACTTTTTCGACAAATTAAGATAAAAATGTTTTTTTAACTTATCCGGTGGGTGAAACTATTTTCCATCATTATAACACCATTTAAGTTCCAATAAAATTTATAATAATATTTTAAAAATAAATTAATTATTTTATAATTATGTGAAATTTAAATGATTTCAAAATAGAAAGAGATATTTCTCTCAAATAGTTTTGATTTCATCTATGTCAACATCCTTCGATGGATTTTACACTTGTTTGAAGTTGATTTATTATAATACAATCTTCCATATTGTATTAATAGTTTTATGATATTTTTGACTGTGGAAGTGCTATTTTTATACCATTCATGGTTTATGGTTAATATATTGACAATTTATATGATTGTTTTAATATGAATTATTTTGTTACGTTTCAACCTTTTCATATGAGGAATGAATTGGACTTAGTAAGTGACGGCTGGATCCTGTTATAGCTCGTTGATGCATCGGTAGGTATAATTATACAAACTAATGTCTTTGTAGAAGGCCTCGAAAAAATCTTATTTGTAGTTTATTCACATGTCTTTGATTCTGTGGTTATGATGTCTGATATTATGTATTCCATCATTATGAAGTTTGCAATTGATATTACATGTGATTATTCGACTTGTAGAATATCCATATGAATAAGTAACTGAAATTATTTTATTTATATTTTCAATATAATGCTGATGTTTATGTTTCACAGTATTGTGTTTTAGTCATACACATTGCCTTAAATTTTTATGATTTCTTATTATTATTTTGGCTATATTTTTATCCTTATAGAGAATCTGAGCTCAACCATTTCGTATGTTTTATTTTTCCTAGGATGTGAAGAAAAATATATGATTGAACTACAGGATATGCTATGGGATATGAGTGTGTTCTAAGGAGACACAATGTTGTTGTTTTCACTTCATAATGTAATGAAAAACTTTTTTATGTATCTAGTACATCCAAGGCTAATAAAAAATCATTTATTCGAGATATAACCTCATTCGACCATGCCAATGTTATATAATAATGCACCAAATCTGGGTAATTGGGGTATGGCCATCACATGAAAATATCCCGGATAAAATAAAAGAAAATATTGATTTTTCTTATTAATATTTGTTCAATTGTTTCGTGTGTTGGAGAGGTGAAATGCTATAATAAGACATGGGAAAACATTAAATATTCTTATTAGAATAAAATATATGGGTTTTATGGGATAAATAACACTCAATTATTCTCACTTTAATTTAAACACAAACAACCTAATTTAGACTGAGATTGTAAAAAAACCCATACAATATTAATAACATCCATATAATAACCCCTTTAAATTTTAAACATGAATAAAAAATTAATTACAATTAATAATGAATTCATGATTTTATAATATCTAAAAATATAATTATATACACCAAGTAACATTATTTACTTTCATAATATAAATTATATCTCAATAGATTTGAATTGAGATAGAAATCCCATACCTTGGATTTATTATAGGTCAGATGCATTATTTACTCCTGAATACCCAATTTATATTGATGAGATACTTTATTGGGAAACTTCACCATATAAATCAATTTTTATAGCCCTTCTAAATTTTTTTATATCCACTCATTGTGTAGTTCTTTCTTATACCGCCCACTAATCGATGTTCTCTAAAATTCCCTAAAACTATTTTGGTATATTAACCATAGTCAAAGGTGTTATAAAAATATTCCATCATCTCCAAAATTGTAACCATTTAAGGAATATAATTGTTTTACTCATATAAAATTGTATAAACATTCATTCATTTCCTTAATTGGAAAATTAATTACATCATTCATGGAGGTGGTAATCTACTCACAAGCTTAATGACATTTTTGTTTTCCTAATGATTGTAATAGAAAGAAAACATATAAAGATTAATCATTATTTATTAATATTTATATTATAAATATTATATATATTCATTTACAAATTACTTATGATTATCCCTGTAAATAAAAAATTAAAAGTGAATCCATCAATTCATGGAGGTGGAAGTCCATATATATGCATGAGAAATAATATCATTTTCTAACAGACGGGTAGGTAGGTATGTAGATAATATTATATAAATTTAGAATCATAAATATATCCTAAATATTTTATATGTTTATTAATTCATAATATAACCATCCTTATGATGCAGTGATGAAAAATGATACACATATTTTCATGTAGGAAGAAGTTCTCAAGTAGACAGAAGCGATGATTTCATTTTCAACGGGCTGAAGAAGAATAATATACTCATTTTAAAAAAAATAGATTTAAAGTATAAATTATATTATTATGTCACTATATTAGTATGTATAAAATATATTTCAATGGTTTTTAGGAACTAATAAATTGAAATGGTTTAGTTATGATGATTACCTATTCATTGAGAAACCACCTTTGCAAAACACCATATGCCATATTAAATATGTATTTTCTCAATAAGTTATCCTATAGGACTTCACAATGATTTTGGTGTGTTTTTTGGGGTTTTTCATGGTTGATCTATGTGATTCAATATGTTTTGAGTTGTGAGAGGAGGAGATGTCGTTACATAATTATTGTGGGTGGAATTCATGTAGATTGATTGAACATTTTTATATCATATATTCCATTCTCAAGTATAATGGAGCGAAACTTTTATATTTTTAAATATAATGATTTTAATATCTAAATAAAACAATACAATGTGATTAAAGAAGGATTTATGTGAAATAATTAATAGTTATCTCATTATTTATGCCCTTTTAAAACATTACACTTATAATGTTGGTGTTTTTTTACCACATATATTTTTTATTAGGAATAAAAGAATTTACCTTTTTGGAAAATTTATTTTTGGAATAAAATTATGAGAAAAAATTACCAAATTAATTAATAATTTTTTAAATATTGTTATCATATAAATGCGTTAAACTGGGAGAAAATTTTTTTTTAAGACTAATGAAATTTTCATTTATAAATACTATTTATTTTTAAAAATTTATTAGTAAAAATAAATAAAAATATTTATTATTTATTTAATATTTATGCAATCAATAAATTCAAATAAATTTATTTAATATTATAGATTATTTTAATTTGTTAAAAATAAATATACATTTATCCAATAAAAATAGTTCTTTGAAAAATTTATATTTACCATCAAATGGTTTTTTCTTCATTTTTGAAAATTTATAATTAATATATAAATTTATTATAATTACTTACATCATTATTAAAAATTATAGGACATCAACTAAATTATAATTAAATAATTTAAAAAAATTATTTTTAGTCAATTTTTTTAAAAAATAATCTTAAGATATTTCAAATGTTTTGAAATCAAAAGTGATGTTCATTTTTATTAAATTAGATATGTTTTGATACGAAATAATAATATTTTAATTGAACATTATTTTCTATAAAATAAGGTTAATACATCATAAAATTGAAGCTCAAGGGTTACATTTTTTCCTCCATAAAACATTTTACACTTGAAAATTGAAGAATTCTATGCCATAAAAAATATGGGATGTTTTTAATCATAAAATCCCTAGGTTCCCATGTTTCTTCATTTATATTACGATTAGTCAGTTTTAATATTATCATATAAGTCATCATATTCTATAAAAACTTGTTCCATATTTTTAAAAATCTAGACAGTCCCTTTGGAAAAAGATAGATATGGCTCCACTTATATTTCATTAGAGGTGATTATGTGCATTTGGTCTGACATATACGTCCTTAATAATGAGATATAGAACACATCAGGAACATTATGGATGTTGGGTCACATTTTTATATTGTAAAAAAAACTCAAATTCCTTCTAAAAAACTCAAAAGGCATGGTGTACCTTGTAAATAGTTTCCCTCTCTTATTAATTCTTATAACAACATTACATATTGATACATTAAAGAAAGCATGATCTCATACATGATATTATTGATCTTTCCTTATGTTTTTGACATAAATCTTTTTCATGGTTTCTTCTTCCTTGATATTAATCTAAATAGTTCCCACTTTCCCCATTATCTCCTCCAAAAATTTGGGGCATAAAAATTCTTTCCTCAAACTTCATGCCAAAAAGTTTTCATACAACATCCATTCTAATAAAATTTATCTTACAGTTCAAGTTGAATTATTGAATGAAATATATTATTATATTTAAATTTTACTAATAAAAAATAGTAATCCTATATGCCTATAAATTAAATTTAATATAACCTAAATATGTCTTTAGATTTTTGAATAACCCTTTCAAACTATCCATCTATTTAAGGACGAAAATAATTTCTCAAATAATTCTATATGTCAATATCCATGTAATGAATTTTCTATAATTTCAAGGTAAAATATGGGTTATGATCACATTGTTGAGTCAATAAGGTTTTCCTTATTACTTTTCCGTTCCTTCATACTTGGGGGAGATTGTTGAGTAAATAAGGTTTCTTTATGACTTTACCATTACTTATTGTTTTAAAATAAAAAACACCTTATCTCAAGAAAAATATCATTTTACCCTGTGTTTCACTTATTTAAGGAAAATTTTCCTTCCCCCAGGAAATTTAACCCCAACATGTTTCCCATTGTTTATTATCTTATCTAAGTAGAAAATTCTGTATCATATCTAAAACATCGGAATCAGATAATACTTAGATAAATAGCATTCTGTTATTAGACTGTGAATTCTGACTCTGAGTTCTCTAAATTTAGAATCCAAACTCTTCTGGGTTCTGACTCGGAATTCTCATGAATTCTGACTCCGAACATTCTAAGTTCACACACATAATTCTAATTAATTCAGACTCCAAACATTATAAATTCAAACTCTGAATTCCCATGAATTATGACTCTGAATTTTGTAGGGTCTGACTCCAAGTTCACATGAATTATGACTCCAAACATTGTAAATTCAGACGTCGATTTCAAATGAATTCAGACTCCAAACATTGTAAGTTCAGACCTTGAATTCCCATGAATTCTGACTCCGAATATTGAAGGGTCTGACTCCGAATTGTCATGAAATCTGACTCTTAACTCTATAAGTTCAGGTTTTGAATTCTTGTGAATCAAGATTCTGAATTTCCTTGAAATTCAGACTCGGTAAATTCTATAGAGTTCAGGTTCCAAATTCCTTGGAAAATAGAATCCTAATATCCTTGTATTATAGACTCCGAATTCATTTTTGGTTACACTGCAAAATTTTATTTACTTACATTCCGAATATTTGATTTTGTTTATGTCACCATATTTTTTTCTTCCACTTGATTTTTTTATAAAAGGATGTTGTGCATTCAGTTACTAACTAACCATTGTTTGAGTGACACGTGTCAAGGTCCCTCTAAAATTCAAGGAAAAATATGACCGTTGGACGAGGGAGCCGACTGTTGTTGATGTGCCTATAAATATGAAATCATTTGAAAGAGCACGATATTATTCTATGACTCTAGATATGACATGATGTTGAAGTCATTTCTAAAGAGAGACTCTCATGCTTAGTGCGTACTGAATGCCTTGTTCATATTTTCTTCGTGAGACTCTGAATGTTGCTGTAATGCCCTGACCCTAGTTACCCAGATTCGGTGCATTGTTTTAATACATTTTCATGATTACAAGAAATCAAGTCCCGAAGGACCGATCAGTTTAGCAATCTTGGGAAATAGATTATATACATGAATGTTACATTTCACTGTAATACATAGAAAACGACATAAATAATCTTTATGTACGCCATTATTCCCTTGGCTTATCCATGCATATCAATCACAACACACTTCTTGGAATCTTGGGAAAAAAATAAAACATAGAAAGGGGTGAACTAAAATGCTCAGTAAGGGTAAGAAATACAGCGGAAACTTTCATAAATAAGCATAAACATTTAAGTCAATGTATAACTAAAACAAAATCCTTTTAAACATGTACTTCAGTATAATATGGTAGAAATAAAATGAAATAATTCATTTACTCATTCTCATGGATATTATACTAGTTCAATAATCACATGCAATATCAATATGCACTTTTATAATGATGGAATGCATAATTCCGAAAATTAATTTCTGTGTCAAGGCCTCATGCCAAGACCTAAGGGATAACTGTAACCAGAACCCAACCCGGAGAGCCTCTGTAACCGGGCTCCATCCCGGAGAGCCTCTATAACTGGACTCCAACCCAAAGTGCCTCTAATAACCGGACACCAACCCGGAGTGCCTCTAATAACCGGACACCAACTCGGAGGGTCTGATGTAACCGGACCCCAACCCAGAGGGCTTACTTTTACTAGTCCCCAACCCAGAACATACTAGTCCAACACATTAATCTTAAGAAGAGGATGAAATATAACATAAACATTCGTACTAAAAATAGCATATAGAATGCCAGAACATTAATCATAAACCATTAATGGAATAAAAATAACTCATCCATAGTCAAACATATGAAAAAACCATAAATACAATATGGATGATTTGTATCATATTAACTCAACTTCAAATAAGCTTAAAATCCATCAAAGGATGTTGACATAGATGAAATCAAAACTATTTGAGAGAAATATCTATTTTTTTGAAATAATTTAAAATTCATATAATTATAAAAGAAAACATTTACTTTAAAAATATTTTTATAAGCTTGTAAAGGAAGCTTTGAAGATCTTATAACGGCATAAAATAGCTGCACCCGCCGTATAAGTTAAAAAAGACATTCTTGCCTTAATTCTTTAAAAAATGTTAAAAAGGACCTTGTTTGGAAAATGATGGAAAGATTCCTTTATAAACTTCTTATAAAAAGTAAAAAAGGGTAAAAATGACTTTAAACCATATTCTGTAAAAGAGTAAGAATTTTTTGAAATACATTTTTAAGGAACATGTATGTGTATGATAAAGAGGTCCCAGTAGATAATTACGTATAAACAACCTCAGATAATGAAGAGATTGGGAAATAAACCCTTACCAATTTGGTAAATTACGAAACATACACCCCATAAAAGAGGTAACATACAATTAATATGTAAATAAACATAAATTAAAGTGTATTGCACAAAGAATACAATTATGGGAAGTACATACACCACACAAAAGTTAATAGTGGCAATATGGAATGGATCTCACGGGAATAAGGAGTGAGATGAAAACCCCTTACCTTGTACTTTTCCTTGGTCGATCATAGGTTAAACTCTTGTATAATAGTTAAATAATTGTTATTAAATTATATAAGAATAATATACATAAATATTATATCATATATTTTCTTTTCATATTGCCTTGTTAATAATATTTTAGTATTATCGTCGTTTCAAGTGTTAACTTACTCATTTTCTTTTATATATTTTGTTACATAAGACATATTTGTCATGGATAGGTTGTATATTAATCATATAAATAATGGTATCAAGTCCTTAAACATTATTTTTAATCATCAAATGAGAATTATACTTTAATGGATACGTTGGCGAACGAATATCATCGCGTTCGTGGAGACGGTAGTCCGTATGTACGCACGAGTGACAATATAACTTTTTTTATGTTAAAATAATATATAATTGGATGGTATATCATACATACAGAATCATTTTCATGTTATATTTATTATTTACATGAATTACACATCATTATTATACCCATCCAAATAATAATGTATTGAATAACAATTACAGCATGGCGTGGAGACGGTAAGCCGTACGTACGCACGTATGGTGACATGTCATTCACGGGATGGATAGAATAATGAATATGGTTGTACCATATTTATAATAACATAACATTATATAGGAGATACTAGATTTTTTATTTTAGAATTGATGTAATAAAGACAGAAGAAGTTGAAGAAGAAAGGAACTTGAAAGAGGGTGGTGAAAATATTACCTCTTCTTCGGGTTCTTACTTTTGATTTGATCAAAAGGGATCCATAGGTTGGATTTCTGATCAAACTAAGGCATCTAGGTTGAATTGAGGGAAGTTGGGAGAATATTTGGGCAGGGTTTGGTCGATCCAAATGGCTTTTAAGGTATGAATTAGTTAGAAGGGGGAGTGCCCTTTTATAAGAGGGGTGAGGAGATCCTTTGGAAAATCTAGAAATATTATTTTATAATAAATTAATATTCGGTTTCTAATGGCTCAAAAGTGGATTATTTAAAGGGTATGGTGGGGATAGGTCAAAAACAACTCAACCAATAAGTTTTATACATGTTTGGGTCACATTATTAACCTTATCTTTTAGTTTTAACTCTTAGTTAATTAGTTTGACATTTACCATGTCTCTTTGTATTTTTATATTATATAGTTAATAAACTTACTATATACCTCCGAGAGACCACCAAGTGGTCCATTAATGATACACCTATCATGATACTTGTCCTTTGGCCGATCCGTAGATTTTTAGGAACAGAATATGAATTAATAATATAATATTTGTTTTAAAAACTCTTTTTTGTCAATTTTGACACTATTTGGAATTTAATTTTTGTGAAAATTATAAAAGCATTATTACTTCAAAAAAAGTTAATTAAATCAATCATAACAAGTCATATTATCATATAAAATTAGTTTAATTCATAAAATGTCTCAAATTACATTTATTGGGATATTTATAATATCAATTATTTTGATATTTCATTAATTTGGTAATTACTGCATCACCATTGTGTCATAAGTAAATTAAATTATTTAATGTCTAAAAATTATAAATAAATTACCATTATGTATGAAATAATTTTAGCTTTCTAATGAATATTTAAAATCGAATTTATCTTATGTATAACCCTATGTTAAATATTTTATAGTAATTAAACATTGATTTTAAATCTTTTAACTCTTCTTTGAATTAAATAATAATAAATGTACTAATCTAATCCAAGTGGACCTAAATGAAAATATATTATTCCTAAGGTTATTTTTGGTCGAGATACACTTGTCCAGTAGAATTAGGACATGTGTTAGGGTAATATTAATATCATTTTTACCCTTAATTACCCTATTTATTTTTAACCGTGGTAAATAAAATTAAAAAAGTTACTATTCACCAAAAAATATTTTTATCTTATTGAACCATATTATACTCCTTGATATTAATTGTGTCTCTCAGATTTTTGAAATTCCACTCACAGAAGCGGTAAAATTATATTTTACTTGAATTTCCAAATTGTTTTAGGAGGTGGGTAACAGACGGTGAAAAGTTCTATTTTTTTTATATATCTAAAATTATTCTAAACTAACTTCAATGAATTACATTGAACTTATATAGATATTATGTATCTATTTTGACCTAAATTAAATTTAAATAAAATAAATAATTATTTAAATAAAAATTCGTTTTTAAACTATAACTCTGTGTTTTTTCACTATTCATCAAAAATTGAAAGTTTTCAGAAAAATACCAAAAATTCACCCTAGGATAATTTCGATATTCCGAACCCAAATATGAAGTCCATTTTGAAAGATAAAATTTATAAAATTTTAAAAAGTGGGTATTATTATTCATAACGGCTGCTTTGATTAGTCGCGGTGTGTTAGAGTCTCAAAGTTGCGTACAATGCAAGCAATTGCTTTATTCAAAGAGAAATGTACCATGGAAGTTTGGGGTGTTATAGTTGCTGATTACATTCGAGGGCTTCCGGGGATAGGAAGACAAAGGTGTCGACTACCTTGACGTTGAGGGCTTCCTTTCTATGGAAGACAAGGGTGCTGACTACCTTAAAGTTGAGGGCTTGTGGGGATATCAAGACAGACTATGATCTTAATATCAGGGACTTACCCTGGTGTGGGTAAGATAGACTTTCTTTAAAGTATAAATAAAGGGACCTTTGTCCAAGGTTGTTGGATTCCCTTCTCTTTGGGTAAAAATAATTATTACTTGGGACTTGTTTGTTTCAATTTTTCCTCTGTATTTTGTTTTTTGAGGAAAGTATAACTATCTTATACTTCCTTATAATTGTATACTCTGGTTTAGTGAGATTCTATACAATTTAAGGTAAAATCTTTCTCTTTTTAAACTTTCATTATGTTTCATTTTCTGGAACCATATTTTCGGAATCACTTTCTCAGAATCATATTTCCGGAATCCAGTAAGTGTGTAGAACTAGAGGTTTTGTTAATTACCTTGTTTAACCATGTTAAACATAATCATATTTAAATGTTCCAAAGGAATTTTTTAAAGAATACAATTCACCCCCCTCTTATATTTTGAGCATCCTTAGATACTTAATTCAGTATGTGTATTATTTGGATCCTACATTGGGTATTATAGAGTATATCATACTCCATACCATCTTAACAGTTGGTATCATATGAGGTCTCTAAAATACTTATATTCACATATAAGTTTTCTTTGTTCAGTTTTCATTGTTCTATCTTTTTTCATACTTAGGAATCTACTCCTTGAATCTGAATTTTTTCTATTAACAAGTTTTTGTGGAAATATTTTTCTTACAGATGGTAGGAATCAATTTTGGTTCCATAAACAATCTCAATCCAAAAAGACCACCTATTTTTGATGGGATTGATTATAAATATTAGAGAGATCTCATGAAGACTTTTATTATCAATACTGGCATTGATAATTTTGTTTTGCTTACTGGAGGATGTTAAATCCCTAACAAGGATGTTAGTACCTTCAATAATCAACAAAAGCATGAGTATCAAGAGAATTATAAGTTATGAAATAAATCTATTTGTTCTATGACTAGAAAAATTTATATCCAAATTTCATTATGTGAAAAAGAAATTTGAATTTGGAAGAAACCTGAAGTTACTCACTTTGGATCTTCCAAAGTTATTGAAACTAGAAGAGCCATGATCAGAGCTGAATATCATGGTTTTTTCTTTCCTTTTGGAGAAACTATATGTAAGGTGAAACAAAGATTCATGACTACTGTGAATAGTTTACAATCCATGGCTGAGAAAAGATTAGATAATGAAGCTCTTGTTGATAAGATCATAGACATTATGCTCAATGAATGGGAATCCAAGAGAACTTCTTTTGTTGAAAATAGAAAGGATACTCAGATTTCTCTTGATGATCTTTTTGGAACTCTTCTTCAACATAAGACCAGAATAAAGATAGATGTTGATAATGTAAAGAAGAAGAACAGGAATGGCAGTGTTGCTTTTACTAAAACGTAAAATCATATAAAATCCAATACTCCCGAGAGAGTTACTAGATCCAAATCTAAGAAGGTAGTTATTCAATCCGAATCTAGTGGAAGTGAATTTTCAGAAAATGAGTTAGCAAATCTTGCTCGAAGGATGAAAAAGATTATTAGATAGATGAAATTTCAGTACAGATATAAGAAGACCGAAAGGAAAGATAAGAAAGATTTAAAAGTTACATGTCATGAATTTAAGAGTGCTGGACACATAAAACCTGATTGTCCTATGCTTAGGAGAAAAGAAAGAAAGGAAATAAATTCTGAGAGAAACAGATAGAAGCACTATAAAGATAAATCTAAGAAATTATTTAAATCTAATGACACCTAGAGTGCCAGTGGTGGAGACTCTTCAGATGAATCATCATATTACGAATCTTCTGAACAGAAGAATATTGTTCTAATAGCCAGACTACCTATTGAAAATAATTTTTTTATGGATAAGGTACAAAATGTCGAATCTATGACCAATGTATCCTTGAATGCTAATTATAGTGATAGTAAATACTATAACTCTTCTAATGATGAATCTTCTTCGGATGAAGATAATACTTTACCTACCTATGAAGAAGTTTCTAGGTTTTCCACGCTCCTAGAGATTGAGAACTCAAAACTCATGAAAAATTTTGATAAAGAAAATTCTAGGAATAATATTCTCACTGAGGAAATATCAGATCTTTCTAAAGATCTTGATATGAAATTTTTTGATTTTTAAGGTATTTCAAAAAATCTTGTGGAAGTAAATTATGAGAAGGATAAACTTTCTAAAGATATAGAAAACATAATTTCTAAGAAAAATGTTTTCAATCCTAACTCTAGTTCTAAATCAAATGTTTTAGAAGACAAGAACTTAGTTATCAAACAGAAATCTGAATTTTTTTCTTTGAGGAAGTGTTTTTCAAAATTTACCTTAGGTAAGGAAATTATTGATAAAATGTATTCTCAAATATGACCTCTAAGGAATAGTTCTGGTATTGCTTATACTAGTCCTAAACCGGTTTTTAGTAACAATTATTTTGTTCCTCAAAGTGCTCCATTATTTACTACATGTTAGTGTTGTGTGCATTGGGGAAAAAATTATTCCTTAAATAAAACTCAATCATTAGGATTTCATAAAGCCTATTTCTCTACGAAAATGCGGGTGCCTATGATTTTTCTTTCTAAAGTTTCTAGATCTAAGAAAGTTTGGGTTCCAAAATTCTAACTCATTTATTTTCAGGAAAATAGAGAAAGTATCAACAACAATACTTGGTATATAGATATTGGATGTTCCCAGCATATGATTGGTAACAAAATATACTTAGAAAATATTATCAAGAAGAATGGAAGAAAAGTAACTTTCAGAGATAATTCTATGGGAGAAATTATTGGTATATGTAACCTCATTTTTCTTGGAAAAACATTGATTTAAAATTTCTTATTTGTTAAGGGTCTTAAGAAAAATCTCATTAGCATAAGCCAATTATGTAAGGAAGGTTACCTTGTGAATTTTAGGAATCATAAGTGTTTAGTAGACAATTCCAGGGAAGAGTTTATTCTTTCTGCCAGTATGCAAGAGAATGTATACACACTTAACATAGAAGGCCTGAAGAGCCAAGAATTACCTTGCCTTAGTGTAATGGAAGATCATTCTTGGTTGTGGCATAGAAGGTTAGGTCATTGTAACCTCAAGAACCTATGAAAAAATTCAAAGAAAATTTTAGTTAAAGATCTACCGATTCTTATATTTGATTCTTCAAAAGTTTGTGACCCTTGTCAATATAGAAAGAAACATAAATCATGTTTTAAATCAGTCAGTGAAGTCTCAACTTTTGATGCATTAGAGTTAGTGCATATGGATCATTTTGGTCCTACACAAACTGGAATAATTGGAGGAAAGTATTATGTATTTGTGTTAGTTTATGATTTCACTAGGTTTATGTGGGTATATTTTCTAGAAAATAAGTCTGAAGCCTTCTCGTATTTTAAAAGTTTTAGGGCCCAAGATAAAAATGAGAAAAACATTCCAATGAAAACTATTCATAATGATCATGGAGGAGAATTTCAAAATTCTGATTTTGAAACACTTTGTAGTAGAAAAGGAATTACTCATAACTTCTCACCACCAAGAACTCTTCAATAGAATGGTGTTGTTGAAAGAAGAAATATAATTCTTCAGGAGATAACAAGAACCATGTTTAGTGAATATTCTATAGCAATACATATTTGGGCTAAAGTTGTAAGTACTTCTTGTTATAACATAAATCGAGTTTTAATTAAACCTTTTCTTAATAAAACACATTATGAGTTATGGAATGGTAGAAAACCTAGACATTCATACTTCAACATTTTTGGTTTCAAGGTATTCATACAGAATACTAAAGATAATCTACATAAATTCACACCAAATCTGATGAATAAATTTTCTTAGGCTACTCCACAACTTCTCAGGTTTATAGAGTTTTTAATAAAAACACTTGTACTGTGGAAGAAACAGTACATGTGAAATTTGATGAAACTGATCCCTTTATTTTTAAACAACACCAACCTACATCGTCAGATGTGTTTTCAAAAACTGATTATCAACCTTTGTTAGAAGATCCTTCTGATTAGGAAAATTTCTAAGAAGGTAATTCTGAAACATTTACCCCATAAGATTTCCTACCCTATGTTGATGAACATGTTTTACAAAACAAAAATCAGTGGTTTCTAAAGAATCATCTTAGTGATAGTATCATTGGTTATGTGAATCAACCTATAAGGACTAGAAGATCCTTATTAAATGAAGTAAAACATCTTGAATTCTTTTCCCAATAAAAACTAAAAGGCACTAATGAATATTTAGGTGATGATGAATGGATAAAAGATATTCATGATGAACTAAATGAATTTGAAAGGAATAATGTCTAGACCTTGGTTGAAAGAACTAATGAAACATTTGTTATTGGTGTAAAATGGGTTTTCATAAATAAGTGTGATGAAAATGGAATCATAGTAAGAAATAAATCCAGATTGGTTGTTGAAGGATATAATCAACAAGAAGGAATAGACTATGAAGAAACCAATTCTCTAGTAGCTATACTTTAATCTATTTGTATTTTACTTTCCTTTGCAGCGTTATTAAATTTCAAACTTTTTTAAATGGATGCGAAATGTGATTTCATTAATGGTTTTGTACAAGAGGATGTTTTTTCTGAATATCCTCCTAGTTTTGAAGATACAAAACATCCTTAACATTTTTATAAACATACCAAAGCTTTGTAAGGAATTAAGCAAGCCCCTCGAGCTTGATATGATAGGCTTACATGTTTTTTTCTTCCAAATAATTATGTTAAGGGAAATGCAGATCCAAACCTTTTTATAAAGAAATATAAGAAAAATAATTTTATTGTTCAAATTTATGCTGATGACATTATATTTGGTTCAATTCAGAAATCATTAACTGATTCCTTTGCAGATCTAATAAAATCTGAGTTTGAAATGAGTATGATGGGTGAGTTAACATTTTTCCTTGGTTTTCACATTTCTCAAAAACCAGATGGAATATATGTATCCCGATATAATTATATTAAATATATTATTCAAAAGTATGGATATAAAAACACTACGAGTATTAGTACCCCCATTGGTACCTCAAACACACTTGATCTTGATAAAGCTGGGAAACCATTAGATCAAACTTCTTTTAGAGGTATGATAGGAATTTTACTTTACTTGACAGTTAGTCATCCAGACTTAATGTTTTTTGTATGCTTATGTACAAGATATCAATCCGATCCTACGGAATCTCATTTAAAGGTAGTGAAAACAATTTTTCGCTACATAAAGGGAACCATGGATTTATGACTCTTTTATAATTTTGGAAGGGATTTTGTTCTAAAGAGTTTTTTTGATGCTGACATTTCTGGATATAGAATGGATAGAAAATGTACATCCCAAACTTGTCATTTCTTTGGAGAATATTTAGTTTCTTAGTCTTTCAAGATGCATCACAAAGAAGCACCTTCCACTACTGAAGATGAATATGTAGCAGTTGAAAGTTATTGTGCTCAGGTGTTGTGGATGCAACACACACCCACAGACTATGGTATGAGTTTTACCAAAACAAAAATTTTGTGTGATAATACTAGTGCCATTGCATTAAAAAAAACCTTGCACATCACACTCGTTCAAAACACATAGATATTAGGAATCACTTTCTTAGGGATCACACTCAGAAATGAGATATAATTCTTCAATTTATCAGAACACAAGATCAACTTACTGATGTTTTCACAAAAACTTAACCCTCCGATAGATTTGAATACATTAAACAAAATTTAGGAATGATAACCATAAGGTAATATTCCTTGTTAACTTTCTATTAAACTAATCTCCTTACAATAATAAATTCTTTTTCATAGAGGTAGTGCATTTTCTTGTTAGTTTTAATTTTTTTTGTAATGTAGTTTTTCATATTTTTCGTAATGAAGTTTTTCATATTTTTCGTAATGAATTTTTTCATATTTTTCATAATGTAGTTTTTCATATTTTTTGTAATGAAGTTTTTCATATCTTTTGTATTGTAGTTTTTCATATTTTTCATAATGAAGGTTTTCATATTTTTCTTAATGAAGTTTTTCATGTTTTTCATAATGATGTTTTTCATATTTATCGTAATGAATATCTTCATATATTTCATAGTGTAATTTTTCATACATGAAATTTCTCGTAATGAAGATTTTCATACTTGAAATTTTTTGTAATGAAGATTTCCGTACTTGAAATTTTCGTAATGAATATTTTTGTACTTGAAATTTTTCATAATGAAGATTTTCGTACTTGAAATTTTCGTAAAGAAGTTTTTCGTACTTAAGTTTTTCATAATGGATATTTTTTCTTTATTTTTTTCAAAATTTTCGTAATCAAAATTTATTCAAGAATAATTCTTCCTCAATACAAATAATCTTCCTGTAAATATGAAAGGTATGTTATATTTCATAAGTTTTCGTAATCATTATTTACTTGATGGTATTTTCAGTTGTTTTTAAAAAAATTCAGATTTTATTTTCCTTAAATCCGAATGTTTTTCTTGGAAAAAACTCAACAGATCGGATTCTATCAAGTTCTCCATACGACTATCATATCAACCATAAGATCTGATTTGAAGGATTTTCATCCATTGGATTGAGATTCGAAGATGAATCGTCGCTTTCAACACTGATATAAAGGAACTCTGAAGGGTTGTCCCACATCGATATCAAGCTCTCGCGTGATGAAGTTCTGACCCTCTACTTAAGCCCGTTCTGAACTTCTAAATGTTTTCTCAATTCTGAATGTCTATTGAAGAATCATCTCAGAAAGATATTTATAATGTCAAGACAATTCTGGAATGGAAGGTATATAGAGAAAGGATGGTGCATCCTAATTTCTTCAACATGTATGATTCTATTATTTCAATGAATATCAAGATGAATGGATGGAAGAGCGTCTGCATATCAAAGCTTGGTGCTCAAGATTTGGTGTATTCGGATCTTCTTATTGATTTTATTTGAATTGATTAGGTTCTTCAAGGAAGAATGTAGAGAGAAGTTTTCTTTTAAAAGCTATTGTAAGACTTATGCTCTTTCGTATACATAGGAAGCTAGTTTGATTGGAGTTCCATATGAAGGGGAAACGGAGTTCTGTTCCCACATGTTTCAGGATGTTCAAGGAAGTTTTTTCAAGGTGAAGGCTATGGAGTGTCTCGGTCTTACCGATGTGAAGACTCTAAAATTTTCTCACCTCTCTGAAAATAACCAAATCCTTGAATTTTGGGTTCATGGTTTTATCATTCCGAGAAAAGGGGATAATCACACCTTGAAGAAGAGCGACATGTATATCCTAGATTTTTTGGCGAATCTGAGGAAGATAAATTTGGTCAAGCATATTCTCGTTACGATTTAGAATATTAATAATGGGAACTTGAAAGATCAGATTATCATGTACCCGACTATTCCTTCCAAGCTAATTGTTTGGTTCTTAGAGTCTTTCAAAACCCCTTGCAGTTCAATGCTGAGAAATTGAAAAGTCATACTGATTAGTGATGATACTCTCAAAAGGATGAAAGTTGGTTTTTCTAAGGAATCAGGATAATTCTATGATCTACTAGTAGAAGAGGATTAAGCTATTATGAAAGAACAAGATGTGGATGAACCATCGAAAAAGTCTAGAAATAAGAGAAAGTTGAAAGATGTAATAGTTGAAGGTAAAACCTCAGAGGCTAAAGGAACCCTATCCACACCTCCAGAGCCCAAGAAGGAGAAAGATTATCCAGATGAGGTTGTAGTTAAATGGATGGAAGACAAAAAGAATATGAATGCAGGGGAGGCAAGTTTAGATTTGGATACTTCTGAGGCCAAGGCTTTAAAAGAGAAGATAGTAGATGAGATTGAGAAGCAATCTAAGGAAAAGAAGTTAAAGGAGAAGATGTCTGCGACTAAAATTGTGCAATACCTTCTGAGGGGTACTGAAATAGCATCCAAGAATATTCTGGTACCAGAATACTTCCTGGTAGAACCCTTACCTGTGACTCTGGGGGAAAAATTCATGACTTTGGGAAAATCCCCGGAGAATTTTGTTGAATAGAAAGAAGCTGCAGAAGAAGTGAAAAAAATAAGAAAGCAGCAGTGATACTGAAGATTTGATTAAGAAAGTGGAGGACTTTCATGAGAAGGAAATCCCATCCGAGAAAATTTCAATCTGAACATCAAAAGACAAATCTTCAAAGCTTGCTACTCCTAGGATAGATGGCAATCCTGAATATGAAGTAAAAAAATTATATGAGGAAGAAATTTATAATCAACATTTCATCCATCCTGAAGATGCTGAGGAAGGATATGAGAAGGAGAAAATAGATGAAGATATAATTGTTCAGCTGTCTGACAGTGAACATGAGACTCCGGATGATGAAGATGTTTCGAGAACTGATAAGGGGAAACAGGTGGTTGAGGATACACCTAAAAAAGTTGTTTTAAGGAAGAAGGAAGCTGGTGGATCTTCAAAGAGGAAGCTTATGGAGATAGATAAAGATCCATCACCATGAAAAGTCTCATATTCGGAATCATCATCCCTAGAACAAGATTTCGACATTTAATCACTGAAGAAGCTTGTTGACACTATTCTGATCTTTCCAAGCATTGACTCAAGATGTCAGATGCTCCAACACAACTTGAATCAAAAATTGGATTCAGTATCCATGGTGATAGATAAGTGTGTAAAACATGAGGCTGATTTAGAGAAATTCTTCATTAACTAAGATTCCCATAAAAAATATTGTATGAAAGTGATTAGCTGGTCAAAGAAAAATAGTTTATGATTTGAGAGAGCTTGATGAGTTTCAACATGAAGTTAAGGAATCTTTTGATATTGAAGATAGTAAAGTCAAGGATCTCACAACTATCTTTGAGGAAAAGCTAACCCTTGAGAATAATACACGGATTCAAGAGGTAAAGGATTTGAATGGAATGTTTTATTCTCTTTGCCAAAGTTGGAATAGGGAAAGGGATCTTTGGATTTAGATTGAAGAGAAGCTAGTTAAGCAAGATGAGTTGTTGAAGGCTTAGGTAGAGGCTCTAAAGGCTCAAGAAGAAAAGATCAAAGCTTTAGAGAAGAAATCAGAGGATCGGGGTTAGATCCTAAAGCAAGCAGAGGAATACCACAAGGAACTCAAAATACTGAAAACCATAGGGAAGAGATTGATACCCAAGGATAAGGAATAAAAATATATCCAATATGATCTTTTTTTGTATTCTTTCCTTGTAGAAATTCTTCCTATCTTAATGAAATTTTGGTTGCTCATTTTTTTTTGCATGATTTGTACTAATATTTAAGGTAGTATAATTTCTTTTCCATTCCATCAAATTCTTTTTTAAAATCACAAAGGGGGAGAAAGGAAATAGAATACTAAGAAAAGAAGAACTATCCCTAAGTAAGGGGGAGTTTATCTAAGGGGGTGTTTTCATTATAGGTATTTCCATACATAAGATAATGAAAAATATCATTTTAGAAATCTAGAATATGATCCTTAGTGTTCCAAAGCCTAAGGGGGAGTTAGTCGTATTCATCATTGACCATGTGAAAAAAGAGATATGTTTTATTTCAAAGTCTAGCAAAATATTTCGAAGTACTTATATTCTTTTTCGTAAGGATATTTGTGATTTCCAAAATGGGGGATATTGTTGAGTCAATAAGGTTTTCATTATGACTTTTACATTCCTTTATACTTGGGGGTGATTATTGAGTCAATAAGGTTTCCTTATGACTTTAACATTCCTTATTTTTTGGAAAATCACAAACACCTTATCTCAAGAAAAATCTCATTTTACCCTCTGTTTAACTTCTTTAAAGAAAATGTTCCCACCCCATGGAAATTTATCCTTACCATTTTTTCCATTGTTCATTATCTTATCAAAGTATAAAATTTGGTTTCAGTTGTAAAACCTCAGAATAATATAATACATAGATAAAGAGCATTCTGTCTTCAGACTCCGGATTCTGACTCCAAGTTCTATGAATTCAGACTCCGAACTCTTCTGGGTTCTGACCCTGAATTATCATGAATTCTGACTCCAAACATTGTAAGTTCGGATTCCGAAATCTAATGAATTCCGTCTCCAAAAATTGTAAGTTCAGACTCCAAATTCCTATGAATTCTGACTCAAAATTTGTAGTGTTTGACTTTGAATTCTCATGATTATGAATCTGAACTTTGTAAGTTCAGACACCGAATTATAATGAATTCGAACTCCGAACTTTGTAAGTTTAGACTCAAAATTCCCATGATTTCTGACTCCAAACCTTGAAGGGTCTGACTCCAAATTCTTATGAACTCGAACTAAAAACTTTTTAAGTTCAGTTTATGAATTCTTGTGAATCTAGATTCCGAATTTCCTTGAAATTCAGACTCCATAAATTCTATAGAGATCATGTTTCGAATTCCATAGAAAACAGAATCCGAATATCCTTGTATTATAGACTCTAAATTCATTTTTGATTAGACTCTGAACTTTTATTTGTTTACATTCCGATTATTTGATTTTGGTTATGTAACCATATTTTTTGCTTAAACTTGTTTTTGTTATAAAAGGATGTCATACATTCAGTTACTAACTAACCATTTTTTGAGTGGCACGTGTCAAGGTCCCTCTAAAATTCAAGGAAAAATAAGACCGTTTGAAGAGGGATCCGACCGTTGGTGTTGTGCCTATAAATAGGAGATCATTTGAAAGATCTCGATACTGTTCTATGACTCTAGAGATGACAAGTTGTTGAAGTGATTTCTAGAGAGAGACTCTCATGCTTAGTGTGTACTGAACGTCTTGTTCAGATTTTCTTTGTGAGACTCTGAATGTTGCTGATTACATTCGAGGGCTTCCGGGGATAGGAAGATAGAGGTGCCGACTACCTTGACATTGAGGGTTTCCTTGATGTGGAAGACAGAGGTGCGGACTACCTTAATGTTGAGGGATTGCTGGGATAGCATGACAGACTACGATCTTCGTATTGAGGACTTACCCTGGTGTGGGTAAGATATACTTTCTTTAAAGTATAAATCAAGGGACCTTTATCCAAGGTTGTTGGATAACCATCTATTTGGGTTAAAAGACTTATTACTTGTTACTTGTTTTTTTCAATTTTACCCTCTGAATTTTCTTTTTTGAGGAAGGTATAACTATCTTATAGTTCTTTATACTTGTATTATCTGATTTAGTGATATTCTATATGCTTTAAGGTAGAATCTTTATCTTTGTAAACATTCATTAAGTTTCATTTTCCGGAACCAATTTTTCAGAATCACTTTATCAAGATCATACTACCAGAATCTAGAAAGTGTACAGAACTAGAGGTTTTGTAAATTACCTTGTTTAACCTTGTTAAACATAAACATCATTAAAAGTTCCAAATTAATTTTTTAAATAATACAATTCACCCCCTCTTTTATTTTGAGCATCATTAGATACTTAATTTAGTATCTATACTATTTTGATCCTACATTAGGTATAATAGAGTATATCATACTCCATACCATCTTAACAAACATAAATTCATAATTATTTCACTATTAAGTGTAAAAACATTATTGATATTGAGTATTGTGGGGTTCTTATGACTTAGATCATCTATTATGTGATGTAAATATAAGAACATGTTAAAAAATCAATAAAAAATCTGGGAGAATATATTTTAGGCTTATTTTTTGTAAAACAGAGAGAAGTTCCCTATAAATATCATCCCCCACACTGATTGGAATAGAGAGATGTTTTCGGATCCTATTAGGTTTTTTCTCCATAACATTACATATTGAGAAACCATGAATATTGATACAAAGCTATAAATTTAACGATTTATATTATCCCCCCAAAAATGTTCTTTTAAAATCGTTACAATCATTATACTACCTTGGTCTATAATGAATTTTATAGTTGTATTATTCATCATTTAATTACTTATTTATCTATGGGATGGATAAAACTGAAATCCTATTTCTGAATTTTTGCACACCATCATCATAAATTAAGTCTTTTAGATTCCCATTTTTTAGGAAACTATTTTTATTTTGTGAACACATATAATTAACATAAGAACCCTTCATATCCTCTTGTGAATTTTATTTGGAAATAATTTAGAAGAGGAGTCTTGTTTTACAATCCTTATTTATTCCAACACATAACTACAATAAATGTATAAATATTATATCTTTTTTAATCCCTATTTTATTCATAACTCTATGATCATCCCTACTAAATTCACATTCTACCTTATTTACCCTCCCATGGTAGTATGATATTGATAAATAAATATTCATGGATATCTGTAGTCTTCTACATTGTATCATGTTGAGTGTTTTATGAAAGAAGTAATTTTCAAATTTTTGATCTATATATATCTTACCAGTTTCACGATAGAGGTAATGCCTCCATATATTTTATGAAAATATTACCACATCAAACATATGATCATTGTTTGGATATTTCTATTCATGGATATTTACTTTTATTTATGAATAATCAATAACTATTTTATGTTTCATATGTAAACATCTAATTCCATACTTTGATGCATCAATATATATAAGAAATTCATATCTTATAGATTGTAAATTCAATATCAGTTCCATGATGAATCTATAATTTATTATTTAAAATATTCTTTAAATTCATCTTACCATATAAACATGACCAATTTATATTTCAATTTAGAAAATGGGTTAAATAATCCCAAAATATTTTAACAATTCACAAAAATAAACCTGTTAATAAAATGAAAATACATATCTCAAGTATATATTTCATTATAGGAAATTACTTAACTACCTATTCCTTTGATGGACTAATTTTTATTCCATCCATGATGATAATACGGTTTGAAAAATAATCTTTTTGGTGATTATATTTACACATACTAAATTTATCATGTAACTTATTTCCTATGAGGGTTCCAAGGTTGTATTTCAAATAGATTTTATAACCATCATATATTATATATTACAACATTATATCATAATTAAATACCATAATGAGATTATAAATATATTATTTTAATACTTTGTTCCTCATATCCATAAAATATATGGTGAATTAATCAAACAAAATGGAATTACAATAAAGTCATAATGTACATCTCTCCTATGAAATCTTTTCATTAAAACATATTCTTTTCATATTTTAATTTTATGATATCCATAATAGATATAAATTTATAAAAAAAATTGAGATCCTTTATATTGGTCAAATAATTCATTAATGAGAGATAAATGATACAAGTTCTTTATAGTAGTGGGATCAATGTCTAATGTAACACTTTGATAAATAAAGTGTTGAAATAATTTTTGATAATATATATAAAACTACACAATGATATAAAATTATATTTTAAAAACCCATTACCATAAAACGTATTTCTTTTAATATAAAGTCAAACACATCAATAGCTTACAGAATATGCACCACCAAGACTAAATAAACAGTAATATAGTACTCTATTAAAACAAAACCATTAAATTGGTTAGTATTAATATGTTTAACTAAACTATTAAAATATATAGTTTCAATTTATATACAATAAATTTAAGGGTTATCTATTAACTATAAATTAAATAAAAATCATTTGAAAGAAAAATAAATATATTCTGAAACATTATATTTTCTTAAAAGGTGGATTAATCACATTTTCTCAAATTTGTTAAAAATATGTTTTTTTACCAATTTTATAAAATAAATTTTATAAAATAAATAAATTTAAAAAACAATAATTTCCTAATTATCATAGAGTTTTTTTTGGGAATTTTCTGTAAAAATTAATTTTTTGATTAATAATAAAATAGTGGTTCTAGTTAAAGACAATATTTTTATTTAATGCATATGAAAGAACTATTTGATTTTAATTTTTTTAAAAGTAATATTAGTAATATTAAATATTGATTAATTAAATTCAGTTCATTAAAAATAATTATCACATATAATTATGAAATAAAAACGTTCTATACTTTTGATAATTTTCTCTTTGGAAACTGTTTCAACATCACGTCCATGGGGATTTATTTTAAAAATAAAATTTTACAATTCAACGAATTGAAATTTGAAAAAAAAAGTTTCCATATTTGGAATCATAATAATTAACATTATCTTATATGTTCACCTTAATTTGTAACCATAATGAATAGTAATAGTAGTAAAAATAAATTATCATGGTTACGGTAAAAACATGTTTACATGGGGGGTTAAACTAAAAATATATGGGTTATAATGACCTGAAATATTGTATAAAATATATTATATTGTTATATTTTGACCAAATAAATTATATATTTCATGAATGATCCATTATGGATCCTTTTTTCATTTAAAAAAAGGGTATCACTTTTTCTTTTCAAAATTTCTAAGCATGTCATCACCCCTCTTATAAATGGACACAAACTCTTATCTTTATATCACCCTCCAAAATATTTTTGGATCTGAAAATAACATCCCAATTATCATAACTAAATCATGACCCACATCAAAGTGGAATACAATTTTCATAAATCAAATTTAGGATGTCTTTAGATATAAACCCAAAGAGATTGTCTAAAGAACAGGTAAGGTTCTTAACGATGCAATTTCATTATACAAATTCATGTAACTCCATAAAATCTTATCAAGAAATGAAAATATAAAAAAAAGTGTCTAATAAAAACTTATATTTTGTTTAAATATTTTAATAACCAATATCAAAATGTAAATCTACTAAATGGGAAACAAATCATTCAATTCTCTCTATGGAAGAACACAACATCAGAAAGAGATGTAATTCATTTTTCATCACCACTGACCAAAAATTTATTTAATGATGTATTTTACATATTTATATTAAAATTAAGACATAAATATTATATTGTAATTGTAATATTACATATATATTCAAACTTTATCTTCCACCAGAATACGATAACATCACAAATGTGTACGTTAGACAACTACCTCACAATGTGATATTATTCATTATTCACTTACTCATTACATGGAAGGTAAATAAGTTAGTCTTAAAGAAAAAATGTGAAATATATGACATAAATTTTTTTGATGGGTAATATTTTATTTATCATTTTTTTGTTTCTTCGATTGAATAAATTGAAATAACCTTAATATGTATGCATGACCTAAAATCTTCATGAGAAGAGTAACTCATTTTCTATATCTAACAATAATTTATGAAAAAAAATTAATATAAGATGAATATATATGATCTTTATATCAATATTAATTTTATAAATATTAAAGAACCATAATCAATTTACATGGAACAAAATTTCCAAACAAAAACACATATGAAAAAAGAAGCAATTATCAACCGAAACAGTTATTTTTAAAAGGAATTGTTTATAAATAAATCATCAAATAATATATTTAAATAAATAATAGTATAAAATATATTTTTATGATTATAGAATATTTTTATAATAAATATATTTTTTATATATGACTTTTTGAAACACAAAATGGAAATCAAACCACAGAAAAGGGTTTCTTGTCTCACTTTAACATCAATGAGATATTTTCCATATTCCGCAATTATTCATTTTTAATAGTGTATATAAATCACCTTTGACTTGTCATATGATGTATATATTTTTACTCAAGGTATTTAAATATTAATTGTAGGTTATTTCTTTCATGGGACTTGTGATTCAAATGTTACCAAAATGGTGAGGTTCTATTTTAAAATCTCTTCACTATTCAAGATTGTTTATTCCTATGTATCACTTGATATAATTATCATAAATTTATATATTTAATAAAATACATTTATTATCCTCTATTTATTCATTATATTTTAAAATAATAGTAACATTTTTCTAATCTTTTTCTATTAAATTACATGATTTTATTAATGGAAAATCCCCATAATTTATCTATATGGTCAAAAACCCACTCTTCCATTGACATATTTTATATAAAAAAGTAAAAATATTTTAAATATTATCTTATTATTATTAAAATAAATTTTTAATAATGTTTTAATTTTTTTAAAGTGTACTTATAATTAATCTCCTTGTATTTTTTCCAATTAAAATTGTTCTCCTTTAAAAAATGTGAATGGAATATTTATTTTAATGTGTACGAAATGAAAACATTTATCTCCATCATAATCACGTAATGATTAAAATATTACTTTATAATCAATAGTTCATATTTCCAAAGAATGTTTTTTCAAAATACATTTTAAAATTGTATATTTAAATGATTGTTTTCAAAATGAAACGATTATTTTTCTAAAGAATATTTTAATAATATCCTTATGTAATTTTAATCCATCAAAATAAACAAAAAATATTCTACTTATGATCTAAGAAAATGATGTTTAGAAAATCTCAGCCTTATTATATCCCCAGATATATTAGGATTTGTTTTAATAGGTATGTACTATGTTTATACCATTTTTCACTTTGGATGGTTTAGGTATATGATTATTTGTTTGAGAACGTATTAACATTTTTATGATAGTTTTAAATAATAATGTGTATGCTAATTATGTTTCAACACAATCATATGAGGAATGAAATATGTTGAGATGGTATGTGAGTATGATATACTATATAATACCAAGTGTAGTATCTAAATAATAGAGATACTGTATGGAGTATCAAATGATGCTAAAAATACAAGAGGGGGTGAATTGTACACTTTTAAAAAATCCTTTGGAACTTTTATAGATGGTTATGTTTAACAAGGTTAAACAAGATAATTCACAAAACCTCTAGTTCTACACACTTTCTTGATTCCAGAAATATGATTCCGAGAATGTGAATCTGGAAAGATGGTTTCGGAAAATGAAACTAAATGAAAGTTTACAAAGATGTAGATTCTACCTTAAAGCATATAGAATCTAACTAAGTCAGAGTACAAGTATAAGAAAGTATAAGATAGTTATACTTTCACCATCAATACAAATGCAGCGGAAAAACATGTAAAAAAACAAGTTAAAGTAGTAAGTATTTTAACCCAATGAGAAGGGAATCCAAAAACCTTAGATAAAGGTACCTTGATTTATACTTTCAAGAGAGTATGTCTTACCCACACAAGGGTAATCCCTCAATACGAATATCAGAGTCTGTCTTGTTGTTCCCGCAAGCCCTCAACTTCAAGGTAGTCGACATCTATGTCTTCCTCATCAAGGAAGCCCTCAAAATCAAGGTAGTCAGCACCTCTATCTTCCTATCCCCAGAAGCCCTTAAATGTTCACAGCAACAATCGGAGTCGCACAATGAAAATATGAACAAGTAGTTCACTACGCACAAAGCAATGAAAGTATCTCTCTAGAAATCACTTCAACAACATGTAATCTCTAGAGTCATCGAACAATTTTGAGCTCTTTTCAAATGAACTTCTATTTATCAGCATGAATTCAAAGACCATCTCCCTCCTCCAATAGTCATATTTTTCCTTGAATTTCTGAGGGACATGTACACGTGTAACTCAAACAGCAGTTAGTTAGTAACTGAAAGCATGACATTGTTTTATAACAAAACAAGTGTAAGAAAAAATATGGTTACATATCTAAAATCCAATATTCGGAATGTAAGAAAATGAAAGTTTAGAGTCTAAAAAAATTAAATTCGGAGTCTATATTAACAGATATTCGGATTCTGTTTTTCTCGGAATTCGGAACCTGAACTCAATAGAATTCCAGAGTCTAGTTTTCAAGGAAATTCAGAATCTGGATTCTCAAGAATTCATAACCTGAAATCACAATGTTCGGAGTCAGAGTTTATGAGAAATTAGAGTCATAACTCATAAGAGTTCGGAGTCTGAATTCAGAGAACTCAGAGTCAGAACTCAGAGAAGTTCATAACCAGAATTTTTAATCGAAATTCGGAGTCAGATCTCAGAAGACTTCATATCTAGAATTCATAATCATAATTCCGAGTCAAAACATAGAAGAGTTCGTATCCAGGATTCGTAATCAGAATTCAGAGTCAAAAGTTAGAAGTTTTTGTATCTAGAATTCGTAATCAGAATTCAGAGGCACAACTCAGAAGAGTTTGTATCCAGAATTCGTAATCAGAATTCAAAGTCAAAACTGAGAAGAGTTCGTATCCAGAATTCGTAATTAGAATTCGAAGTCAAAAAACAAAATTCTTTATATCTAGGTAATTATAGGATTTCGAGGCTTTGGTTTCAAACCTAATTTTACAATTAGAAAAATTATGATTTGAACAATAAAAATATGGTAAGGATAAATTTCCTTGGGGATGGTAATTCTCGTTATAGAAGAAAAACATAGGGTAAATATTTATTTTCCTTGAGATAAGGTGTTTGTGATTTTCAAAACCAGAAGGAATGGTAAGGTCATAAGGAAACCTTATTGACATAAAAATCTCCCCCAAGTATGATGGAATGAAAAAGTCATAAGGAAAACTTTATTGACTCAAAAATCTCCCCCCTTTTGGAAAGCAGAAACATCCTTACCAAAAAGAATATAAAGACTTAGAATTTTTTTTCTAGGCTTGGAAAATAAAACATATCTCCATTTATTCATGGTTAATGGTGAATACGATTAACTCCCCCTTAGGCTTTGGAACACTAAAGATCTTATTATAGATTTCTAGAATGATAATTTTCATTATCTTCTGTATGGAAATCTTCGTAATGGAAAACTCCCCCTTACTTAGGGATATTTATTCTTTACTAAGAATTCTTTTTTCTTTCCCCCCCCCCCCCCCTTTGTGATTTTGAAAAATAATTTGAGGGAATGGAAAAAAATAGAGTACCTGAAATATTAGTACAAACATGAAAAAAAAATAAACGAGCAATCCCAATTTCATTAAGATATGAAGAATTTATTCATGGGAAAGAATAAAACAAAAGACGAGATAGAGCTATTTTCCTTCCTTCTCCTTAGGTATCAACTTCTTTACTGTGTTTTTCAGCTTCTTTAGCTCCTTGTGGTCTTCCACTGCTTGTTTCTCTAAGGCTTTGATCATATCATCCAAATCCATTAGAGCCTCTGCTTGAACTTTCAACAGGTGATATTGCTTCTCCAGTTTTTCTTCAATCTTTATATGGATATCTCTTTCTGTTTTCCAACATTGGAATACATAATTCAAATTCCCATTTAGATCATTGACATCCTGAATCCAGGTATTCTGCTCAAGAGTAAGCTTTTTCTCAAAGATATTTTTGAGATGTTTGATTTTTCTGTCTTGAGTATCAAAATTTTCCTTAACATCATTTTGAAAGTCATCAAGCTCTATCAAATCTTCAAAAATATTCTTTGACCAGCTAACCATTTTCTTGCAAGATTTTATATGGTCTTCATAGTTGATAAGGAAATTCTTGTAATCAGCCTCAATCTTTATTCACCTATCCAATACCATGGATACCGAATCTGATTTTTGATTCATGCTATATTAAATCATTTGACATCCGGAGTCAATGGTTGGAATGATTGGAATTGTGTCAACAAGCATCTTCAGAGATTGAATGACAAAATAATGACCCAAAGCTGATGATTCTGAATCTGACACTATTCTCGGTGAAGGTTCTTCCTCTAGCTCGACCAACTTCTTCTTAGAAGATTCACCAGATTCCTTCTTTATTAAAATTACTTTGGTTGGTGTATCAACAACCACTTGTTTCCCCTTGTGGGTTTTCGGAACAGCTTCTTCATCTAAAGACTCATGCCCACTTTCAGACAAATGAACAATCTTATCTTAATCAATTTTTTCTTTCTTGGCTCCTCCCTCAATTTCTTTAGGATGAATGAAGTCATTATTATGACTCTCTTCATCAGAAAACTGGTTCACTTCCTCTTCAACCTTTTCTTCTTCACCTTCTTCATCATTCCGGGGAGTTGGGAGCTTTGAAGACTCTGCTTCAGAATTACACATAGATAACCTCTCGGATGGGGTTTAATTTTCATGAAAGTCCTCCACTTTCTTAATCAAGTCATCTATATTATCACTAATTTCAACTTCTTGTACTTATTCCATAGATTCCTTTTCTTCATCTACTTTTTCAAGTACTCTTTACAAAGTCATGAACTTCTTCCCTAGTGTCTCAGGTAATGGTTCTACTAAGAAAGATTTCGGAACAGGAATGTTCTTGGATGCTACTTCTGTAGCCTTCAAAAGATATTGTAAAATTTTGGCCTCACACATTTTTTTCTTAAGCTTCTTCTCTTGGGCTTGTTTCTAAATCTCTTCGGCAGTCTTCTCTTTTAGAGCTTTGGCCTCAGCAGGATCTAGACCAAATTGTGTTTCTCCTTCCTTCCGATTATTTTTATCCTCCCTCCATTTGGATATGACCTCATCCAGATAGGCTTTATATTTCTTGGGTTTTGGAGGTGCGTATTAAGCTTCCTTAGCTTTAGGGGTTTCACCTTCAAATACTACTTCCTTCAATTTTCTTTTCATTCCAGCCTTCTTTGACAGTTCAACCTCTTCTGTATTCTTCAAAACAACTTCTGCTTCATCCTCTAGTAGATCATAAAATTCTACTGAATCTAAAGAGAAACCAACTTTCATCCTCTTGAGGGTATCATCACTGATTAGAATTACTTTTCAATTCCTCGGCTTGGAACTTCAAGAGATCTTGAAAGATTCAGGGAGCCAAACAATCAACTTATAGAGTAGGTCATGATACATAATTATCTATGCTCTCAAATTCCCATTCTTGATATTATCTATCATAATGAGAATGTGCTTCATCAGATTAATCTTCTGTATATTTACATAAAAACCCAAGAAATACATATCAATTTTCTTCAGGGGGTCCTTATCACCCTTTCTCGGTATGATAAAGTCATGAACCCATAACTCAAGGATTAGATTGTTGGTAGACAGGTGAGTAATATTTCATGTATTGACATTTGTAAGTCCAAGACATTTCATAGCCTTCACTTTTACAAAACTCCCTTGAATATATGGAAGCTTGTGAGAACAAAATTCTGCCTCTCCTCCATAGTATAACCCTACCAAGCTCGCGTCCTTGGTGTAATAGAGTGCTTGTCTTTTTCCATAACTTTTGAAGAGAAATTTTTCTCTAACATCTTCCTCAAGGAAACAAGCAGTCTCATAAAACTCTATCAGCAAATCCTGATACACTACATCATGAGCTCCTGAATTTGATATGGATACACTCTCCCATCCATTAATCTTGATATTATTTTAAATAATAGAGTCAAACTTGTTAAAGATGTTTGGATGTACCAACCTCTACCTGTATATCTGATACCCCGCAATCTGCTTGATAGTACATATATCTTGAGAAGGAACATCACCAGACATTTGGAATTGAGAATCTTGGAAAATATAGAATGAGATTTTGAAGTGGGGCAGAGATTCGGCACACAAAAGATTGAAAACCGATGTGGGACAACCATCAGGGGTCCCCTATTATAGGAGTTGAAGCAACGGTTGAACTTCCCATCTGAATCCAATGGATAAGAATTATACTGATCAGATCTGACGGTTGAAAAGATAGCCACAAGGAAAATTTGGTAGGATCCGATCTTTTGAGGTTTTTAAAGGAAAACATTTGGATTTAAGAAAACTAAAATCTGAGATTTTTTTTTAAAAACACAAAACAAAAAATCATCAAGTAAAAGGTGATTACGAAAACCTAAGAAAGAATCATATCTTTAGGATTTCTAGGAAGATTATTTGTATTGGGAAAAATTATTCTTTAAGAACATTAGATTCTAAAAAAACATGAATACAGAAAAAAAATATTACAAAAAGAAATTGAGTATGAAAATCTTCATTAATAAAATTTTCATTAAGAAAATATTCATCACAAAAATCATCTTTATGAAAACTTTTAGTACGCAAATTTTATTATGAAAATTTTCAGTACGAAAAACCATCATTACCAAAAAAAATCATGAAAAAATTCATCACAAAAATCATGAAAAAAATTATTATGAAAAATATGAAAAAATTCATTACAAAAAATATGAAAAACTACATTACGAAAAACATGAAAAACATCATTATGAAAAATAAAAAACTACATTACAAAAAATATGAAAAACTACAAAAAAATGTTCCCCCCTATGAAAAGAATTTTAATACTTTAAGGAGATTGATCCAAAAGATAGTTAACAAGGAAGATCACCTTATGGTTATCATTCATAAATTCTATTTAATGTATTCAAATCTATCGTAGGGTAATGATTTTGTGAAAATATCATCAAGTTGACCTTTTGTTCTGATAAATTGAAGAATGAGATCTCTCTATTGTGTGTGATCCTTAAGAAAGTGATAGCTAATATCTTTTTTTATTGAAAAATAGTGATGTAAAAGGGTTTTTACTAAGTTCAATGGCAGATGTATTATCACACAAAATTTTTGTTTTGGTAAAACTCATACCATAGTCTGTGAGTGTGTGTTGCATCCACAACAGTTGAGCAAAACAACTTACAACTACTATATATTCAACTTCACCAGTGTAAAGTGATATTGAGTGCTTCTTCTTGCATTACCAAGATACAAAAGAATCTCATAAGAAATGACAAGTTCAGGATGTACTCTTTTTATCAATTCTACATCCACCAAAGTCATCATCTGAATTTTTTTTAAAAAAAAATCATTTCTAGAAGTATAAAAGAGTCATATATCCATGGATCCCTTTAAGTAGAGAAAAATTCTTTTCACTTCCTTTAAATGATATTCCGTAGGATTGGAATGATATCGTGCACATAATCATACTGAAAACATTATGTCTGGATGACTAGATGTCTAGTAAAGTAAACATCCTATCATACCTCTAAAAGATGTTTGATATACTGGTTTCCGAGATTCATCAAGATCAAGTGTGTTTGAAGTACCAATGAGAGTAATTATATCTTAGAGTTGTCATATCCATACTTTTTAATAATATCTTTAATATAATTATGTTGGGATATATAGATTCCTTCAGGTTTTTGGGAAATTTGAAAACCAAGGAAAAATCTTAACTCACCCATCATACTCATTTCAAACTCAAATTTCATTAGATCTGCAAAGGAATCAGTTAAAGACTACTAAATTGAACTAAATATAATGTCATTAACATAAATTTGAACAATAAAAACATTTTTCTTATATTTCATTATAAAAAGGGTTGGATCTGCATTTCCCTTAACATAATTATTTTGAAGAAAAAATCACGTAAGTCTATCATACCAAGCTCTAGGTGCTTGTTTAAGGCCACATAAAGCTTTGGTAAGTCTAAAAACATGATCCAGATGTCTTTTATCTTCAAAATCATGAGGTTGTTAAACAAATATCCTCTTGGTCATAACTATTAATGAATGAACATTTCACATCCATTTGAAAAAGTTTGAAATTGAAGAATGCAGCAAAGGCAAGTAAAATACGAATAGATTCAAGTCTATCTACTGGAGTATAGGTTTCTTCATAGTCTATTCCTTATTTTTGATTATTTCCTTTAGCAACTAATCTAGCTTTATTTCTAACAGTGATTTCATTTTCACCACACTTATTTTTGAAGACCCATTTCACTCCAATAATAGAAATTTCCTTAGGTATTTCAACCAAGGTCCAGACATTATTCCTTTCGAATTCATTTAGTTCATCTTGCATAGCTTTTATCCAATCATCATCACCTAAAGCTTCATCAGTGATTTTGGGTTCTAATTGGGAAAGAAATGCTAGATGTTATAATTTTTTTCTTAAGGAACTTCTAGTCCATACAGGTTGATTCACATCACCAATGATGCTATCACTAGGATGATTCTTAAGAAACAACTGATTTCGGTTTTGTCAAACCGGTTCATCAACATATGGTAGGAAATATTTTGGGGTAAATGTTTCAGAAGTATCTTCTTGAACATTTTCCTTACCAGAAAGATCTTCTATCAAATGTTGATAATCAGTTATTGAAAACACATCCGAAGATGTAGGATGGGGTTGTTTAAAATCAAAAGGTTCAGTCTCATCAAATTTTACATGTAATGTCTCTACAACAGTACAAGTGTTTGTATTGAAAACACTATAAGCCTTAGAAGTTGTGGAGTAGCCTAAAAAATTCCATCATCAGATTTTGGTTTGAATTTATGAAGATTATCTTTAGTATTCAGAATGAATACTTTGCAACCAAAAACCTTAAAGTAGGAAAGTCTAGGTTTTCTACCATTCCATAATTCATAAGGAGTTTCATTAAGAAAAGGTCGAATCAAAACTTGATTTATAGTATAACAAGAAGTACTTAAACCTTCATCCCAAAAATGTTTGGCTACAGAATACTCACTCAATATGGTTTTAGATATCTCTTGATGAATTCTATTTATTCTTTCAACAACACCAATTTTTTGAGGTGTTCTGGGTGTTGAGAAGTTATGAGTAATGCCTTTTCTACAACAACATGTTTCAAAATAAGAATTTTGAGATTCTCCACCATAATTACTATGAATAGTATTCAATGGAAGGTTTATCTCATTTTTAACTTGGGCTCTAAAACTTTTGAAATAATAAAAATCATCATACTTCTTTGCTAGAAAATAGACCCACGTAAATCTAGTGTAATCATCAACCAAGACAAATACATAATAATTGCCTTCAATGCTTCCAGTTTGTGTAGGACCAAAAAGATCCATATGCACTAACTATAATGCATCAGTAGTTATGACTTCACCGAGAGATTTAAAACATGATTTATGTTGCTTTCCATATTGACAAGAGTCACAAACTTTTGAAGAATCAAATATTAGATCCGGTATATCCTTAACATTATATTTTCTTAGAAAGATTGCATAAATTCCTAAGGATATAGTGTCCTAACCTTCTATGCCACAACCAAGAATGATCCTCCACTACAATGAGGCAAGGTAGATCTTGGATCCTAAGGTCTTCTAAGTTTAGTGTGTAAACATTTTATTGCCTATGGATAGAAAGAATAAACTCTTCCTTGGAATTGTGTACTAGACACTTGTCATTCCTAAAATTCACAAGGTAACCTTCATCACATAATTGTCTTATGCTAATGAGGTTGTTCTTAAGACCTTTAAAAAATAAAACATTTGAAATCAATGTTTTACCAAGAAGAACAATGTTACCTATACCAATAATTTCCCCCTCAGCATTATCTCTGAGAGTTACTTTTCCTCCTTTCATCTTAGTAATCTTTTGAAAATATTTTTTGCTAACAGTCGTATGTCAAAAACATCCACTATCCAGGTACCATGCATTGCAGTTGGTACTTCCACTATTTTCATGAAAATAAGAAAAAGTTGGGTTTTCAAAATCCAAACTTTATTGGATCCAGAAATTTCAGAAAGAAAAATTTTAGGCACCCACATCTTTTTAGAAAAATAGGCTTTATGAAATCCTAAAGACTGAGTTTTGTTTAGGGAACAATTTTTTTCCTAGTATCCACCACACTTACACTTAGTGCATAATGGAGCAATTTGAGGAACAAAATAATTATTACTAAAAATAAGTTTATAACAAGTATAACCAAAACTAGAACTATCCCTTAGAGGTCGGATTTGAGAATACATATTATCAAAATTTTCCATACCTATGATAAAGTTTGACAAAAAATTCCTCAAGGAAAATATTTTGGATTTCAGTTTGATAACTAGGTTCTTGTCTTCCGAAACATTAGCTTTAAAAAAGTTTTATTAGAAATTACATATTCAAGATCTTTAGAAAGTTTATTCTTCTCAGAATTTACTTCCTAAAGATTTTTTGAAAAACTTTAAAAATCAACATTTTTCTTATCATGATCTTTAGAAAGATCTGATATTTCCTTTTTAATAATAGTATTCCTAGAATTTGTCCTATCAAATTTTTTATGAGTTTTGATTCTCAATCTCAAAAAGTTTAGAAAACCTAGAAACCTCTTTCATAGGAAGGTAAAGTATTATCTTCACTAGAAGAAGATTCTTCATCATAAGTGTTATAATATTTATCATTACTATAATTTGAATTTAAAGAAACATTGTACATTGATTCAGCATTGTGTACCTTAGCTAGTAAACAATGATTTTCAATAGGTAGTCTGGATATTAGACCAAGATTCTTCTATCAAGAAGATTCATAATCTAAAGATTCATTTGAAGTGTCACAACCACTGGCACTCTAGGTGTAATTAGCTTTCAATAATTTCTTAGATTTAGACTTATAGTACTTATTTCTATTTCTCTCAGAATTATTTTCATTTCATTATTTTCTCTTAAGCAAAGGACAATCGGGTCTTATGTGTCTAGCTCTCTTGAATTCATAACATGTAACTTCTGAGTCTTTCTTATCTTTCCTTTCCTTCTTCTTATATCTGGACTAAAATTTCATCTGTCCAATTATCATGTTAATCCTTTGAGCAAGATTTTATAACTCATTTTCCGAAGATTAACTTCCTCTAGATTAGGATTGAATAACAACATTCTTAGATTTGGATCTGGTAAATCTCTTATGAGTGTTAACTTTTATATGATTTGATGTTATAGTAAAAGAAACACTTCCATTCCCACTCTTCTTCTTTATGTTGTCAGCATCTCTCTTCATTCTAGTCTCATGTTTAAGTAGATTTCGAAACAGCTCATCTAAAGAAATCTGAGTAACCTTTCAATTCTCATTTATAGCTGTCCTCTTGGATTCCAACTCATTCGGCATGATGTCTATGATCTTATCAACAAGAGCTTACTCATATAATCCTTTCTCGCCCATGGGTTTTAAACTATTCACAATAGTCTTGAATCTTTGTTGCACCTTACATATGGGTTCTCCATAAGGAAAGAAAAAACCATGATATTTATCTCTAAGCATGGTTCTTATTGTTTCAATAACTTTGGAAGTTACAAAGTGAGTAACTTCAAGTTTCTTTTGAATATAATTTGCGACTTCACAAGATGAAATTTGGCTATATATATTTATAGTCATGGAGCAAAGAAAATTATTGTGTACCTTATAATTCAGTTGATATTCATTATTTTCTTCATTAGTAGGGGTATTAACTTCCTTGTCAGGGATTTTATATCCTCTAGTGAGAATAACCAAATTATCTAAACCAGTGTTGATAATGAAATTCTTCATACGATCTCTCCAATATGCATAGTCGGTTCCATCAAAGATAGGTGGTCTAGTTGGATTGAGACTGTATATGGAACCAACATTGATTCCTAACATCTTTAAGAAAAATTTCATTCCAAACAAAACTTGTTAATAGACAAATTTTGTAAATAAGGAAAATATTCCTAAGGAAAATATAGAACAAGATTTATCTCTAAGAAAAAATGAATCTGAACTTTATGAATCTGAAAAACTGATTCTGGAAAAGAATGAGATGAATTCTCTTCTGAGCCTAATCGTGAGATTAATTCAAATTGAACCAATCCTATGATACCAATTGTTGAGATGGTATATGAGTATGATATACTCTATAATTCCAAATGTTGGATCGAAATAACAAAGATACTGTATGGAGTATCTAATTATGCTTAAAATACAAGAGGGGGGGGGGATTGAATATGTTTAAAAATTCCTTTGGAAATTTTAAAGATGGTTATGTTTAACAAGGTAAACATGATAATTCATAAAACCTCTAGTTCTACACACTTTCTTGATTCCGGAAATATGATTCCGAGAATGTGAATATGGAAAGATGGTTCCGAAAAATGAAACTAAATGAAAGTTTACAAAGATGAAGATTCTACCTTAAAGCGTATAAAATCTATCTAAGTCAAATTACAAGTATAAGAATGTATAAGATAGTTATACTTTCCTTATCAATACAAATGCAGTGGAAAAACATGTAACAAAGCAAGTAATAGTAGTAAGTCTTTTAACCCAAAGAGAAGGGTATCCAACAACCTTATATAAAGGTCCCTTGATTTATAAGTTCAAGAAAGTCTGTCTTACCCACACTAGGGTAATCCCTCGATACGAATATCAGAGTATATCTTGATATCCTTGCAAGCCCTCAACTTCAAGGTAGTCAGAACCTCTGTATTCCTCAGCAAGAAAGCCCTCATCTTCAAGGTACTCAACACCTCTGTCTTCATATCCCTGGAAGCCCTCGATTGTACACAACAACAATTAGAGTCGCACAAAGAAAATCTGAACAAGTAGTTCAGTACGCACAAAGAAATGGAAGTATCTCTCTAGAAATCTCTTCAAAATCATGTAATCTCTAGAGTCATCGAATAGTGTTGAGCTCTTTTCAAATGAACTCTTATTTATAGGCACAGCTTCAATAGTCATCTCCCTCCTCCATTAGTCATATTTTTCATCAAATTTCAGAGTGACATATACATGTGTCACTCAAACAATGGTTAGTTAGTAATTGAAATCATGACATCATTTTATAACAAAACAAGTGTAAGAAAAAATATGGTTACATATCTAAAATACAATATTCGGAATGTATGAAAATGAAAGTTCGGAGTCTAACCAAATTGGAATTCAGAGTATATAATAATAGATATTCGGATTCTGTTTTTCTCGGAATTTGAAACCTGAACTGAATAGAATTCTAGACTCTGATTTACAAGGAAATTCGGAATTTGGATTCTCAAGAATTTGGAACCAGAACTCACAAAGTTCAGAGTCAGAGTTTATGAGAATTAGGAATCAGAACTCATAAGAGTTCAGAGTCTGAATTCAGAGAACATGGAGTCAGAACTCAAAGATGTTCATAACTAGAATTTGTAATCAGAATTCTGAGTCAGAACTCAGAAGAGTTCATATCCAGAATTCGTAATCAGAATTCTGAGTAGAACTTTTAAGAGTCCGTATCTAGGATTCGTAATCTAAATTCGCAGTCAAAACTTAGAAGAGTTCGTATCAAGAATTCGAAATCGGAATTTAGAGTCAAAACTCAGAAGAGTTTGTATCTAGAAATCATAATCAGAATTCATAGTCAAAACTCAGAACAGTTCATATGCAGAATTCATAATTAGAATTTGGAATCAAAAAAAGAATGCTTCATATTTAGTTAATTATAGGATTCCGAGGTTTTGGTTTCAAACCAAATTTTATACTTAGAAAAATTATGATATAAAAACAAAAACATGGTAAGGATAAATTTCCTTGGGGAAGGAAATTTTCATTATAGAAGAAAAACATAGGGTAAAAAGATATTTCCTTGAAATAAGGTGTTTGTGATTTTCAATACCAGAAGGAATGGTAAAATCATAAGGAAACCTTATTGAATTAACAATCTCCCCCATGTATGAAGGAATGGAAAAGTTATAAGGAAAACCATATTGACTCAACAAAATAATGATATATTTTTTGGGTGGGGATATCTCTATTGCCTTTATGAGAAGATTTATCATGATAAAAACTAGATTGGTTTTTTGCAGAGGACTTAATCATTTTTATAGATGTATTGGCACAATTATGTGAATTTTTTTTGTATTTTTTGGTATAAATCATCAACTATATGATTCATATGTTAGTAATTGTTAATTAAATAATTATTAATTTATTTGTTATTATATCAATGGATATGTTTCTAGCTCATGAAATTTTTGATATGGGATAAATTGATCGTAATGTAATCCTATCAAAATATTCTCAAGTTATTGATTAAATACCATGTGTTTATATTATATTCTATTCATGGTGATTCTTCATTATTTCAACATGATTTATTCCACTATAGATTTCCCTTACTGAGCATTTGAGCCCACACCATTCATATATTTCATTCGAAAGGATTCCATGATTGTATTCTTATTGATATGAAGGGTTATCATGGGGGAGATAATTATTTATCCACAAATAATAATATATTCTATTTTATGTGTTCAATTGTAATAATAGATTCTTTTTTTTCTAGTTTACCAATACTAATAAAATATCAAGTCCTCTAGGATTTTATTTTTAATATATAGTTACAATGAAATAAATTTACCACACCCTCTAGGCTATTATGATTGGGGTCATTATAGTTGGTATCAGATAAGTATTAGTAGAAAACACGGGAACTAGATAGAGGGAAACACAGATTTGGAAATATAACCCCATAAATAACTTTGATAATAGGTTAAATTATAGAATTAGTTCATAATTTTTTCTTTAAGGTAGATATAGTTTGGATTACTTAGAAATTCATCACTTTCTAGATTTTATAAGTGGATGTGATTTTGGAATAGATATACTGAGGGGTAATAACTCTAAAAAAGTGTATGGGGAAAGGCATGACTATTACCTGGTACTCTATAATCATCCTTCCTCTTCACCTGGTCTAACACTACTAGTTGATATGATTTGGTAAATTTAAATTTTCTTTCAAAACCATAATAAAATATTTGATAATATTTTTCTGATTTGAAAATTTTTTCAATGAAAGCTATTTTGAATAATGATATTACTTGTGAATTCATTTTTCAAAATATATTAACCGTATCCCGAATTTGGGGATTATATAATATAATAAAATATTTTAAGATCTAATATAGTGTATTCTGTTTTTCAGATCTACTGCAATTCGGAAGGAATGGGAACTATATGAATTCATTTTATCCATATAGAGAATTACCTCATTAAAATGGTAATGAAACATAATATGGAGCAACATCTAGAACAGACCAAATAATAACCATATTGGGGTATCTGGATCATGTTATAAATATAATCATTTATTGTATGGAGAATATGTCTAATCCACAACAAAATTTAATAGTGTAAGAGAATATCATATGTCGACAACGTTGATCATTTAATGAGAATATAAATATCTACCTTTCTTGGGAAATAGATACATTCCATATAGAATATATTTCCCACAAATGAATGTATTGAAATATATAAGGTTTTCATAACGATTAATAATCTATTTAGTAATTCCTATCAATGGTGTTCCTTTACTGAAAACACTTATGATGAAAACGAAATAATAAACATGATGTGGATGTATTTTAAGGTAATGTTATTGTAATAATTTTTCCTCATGAGAAATTAGTAAACATGGATGGGAAATTCTGAGTATGAGAAAAATTAAATAGGAAAATTTCTCAATATATGAAGAATACATTACATGGTTAATGATGCATTCTATGATCTATATACATAATCCAAAGAGTAAGATTGATCATTTTATACATGGATTAATGAAAATTAATTGAGGTTGTCTAGTATCCAACAATGTTTTATCATATGAGGATATAAAATATTTTTCTATATATATGCATAATGAATATTCATTGTCTTATATCCTCTAAGGGATTAAATAGAAATGGGGGTACAATGAGAATAAAACATATAATGAGAAGAAGGTAAATAATGATTCCCAAAATATAATAATTGGGGGAAAATAACCCTGGCACTTTCATTAAGGTAATGTTAGTTTTCTACATTTTTAAAGTCAAATTACCCCATGATCGTGATTGTTAGGGAAATAATGAATATCCCAATGTTCAATGTTTGATTTGTATAAATATGGGCCACTACATAAATGAATCTTCCAAGTATCAAGGGAATATACATCAGGAGTATATAATAAAATAAGGTTAACCTTATGCTATTAGTAATAACAATGTTGAATGTTTAATGTTATTAAGTATTTAGATTATTGAATGTTTTGTGGAATTATATTATCAATAATTGTCTCATTAAATGAATTAGGAAATGTATAAGGATTATATTACTATGGTATTCCATTATAGATTTCATATCCTATATTAAATAGTACCAATAAAAGTTATTCATTAGAAAGTTTACATTTTTAGGAACACACAAGATTGATAGAAGACAATCATTGATATGTTCATGATGTTTAGATAATAATGATAATGTGAAGTTTGTAGAAGTTATTGTTATCCATTAAGAATTATCTTATCATGTTTGTTGAGTAATTATGGGTAATTAAAATTTTGGAAAGTCATATCAATTATATAATTTTTTAAAATGTACAACTAGCATACTTGGTGACAATACATCACAGCTAGAAATGTTGCAGGGATGAACCCACAACTGATGGGTGATATGGTGTGTCACCTACCACTGGCCAATGTGAGGTTTAAAATAGTATGGTATTCATTTTACAAAAAAATCTTAATAAAAACATATTTAATGGATTTATTTGGTCATTTTGTGTTACTATTTAGGTTTCATGGATTAATGTACTATATTTGATAACTCATCAAAACCATTTTGGTTTCGAAAAAAATATATAGAGACAGATAGAATCAAATTTCATCCTTATATTAATCTTAGGATTTATTTAAAGAAAATTTTATTTCTTTAGGCAAGAAAAAATCAACCTGGATACTCATTATTATAGAAAAAGATGATACCATAGTGTAAATTTATTAAATGATGAAATTTTACTTTTCAAGTAAGTCTATTTCTTTATGTTATTAGTTTAAAATGGAATGGAATTCCCCAAACCTAGGTAAATGATCCTAAAATGAAAATATTATCCTAGTAACTTCATTTATAATGAACTGATAGTATTTAAATCCTTCATAATTTCATGGAATTGGTGTTTTTTACATTCTCAGGATCATTCACTTTATTATGATTAATCATATCTATCTCCCTCTATATTTATTTACACTTTTTTTGTCCATATTTTCACATACGACCATTATTCTTAAATTTAGTTAATTAGATATCTATTACGAAACTTTACCTTTTAATTTTCACCATCTATTGTGAATGGGAGTTTTATTAACACTTTACTATTTTTGGATATCGGGAAGGGTATTTTCAAATATCAAACTCGTGATTTCTGATAGATAATTCAAATTGCACGGATGCATTTTATCAAATATGAGAAGAATGTTTCCCCCTGAAATATTATAACACGAACACCATGTTTGATATTTTATATGAAATGAAACAAAAAGATTGGATGAGAATAAAACACCCTGATACATTATGATATAGTTATTTTTAAGTAAATTTTAACTCATCAATAACTTGGGGAACACACAACCCTCAGTATGAAGAAATAATAATGTAGCACCTTATTATACCATTATTGTTAAATGGGGGTATGAATAAGATTAAATAAATTATGAAAATTATATCTCTTTCACGTTTATCAAATAAATTCGACGGTAATCTATTTATTACATATAAAATATAAATCATTTAAAATAATAAATCTTTTCTAAGAAACAATATTTTTCTAAAAGGTTATTTCCTCACACTTTTTAAACAAATGTTTAAAGTAAAATTCACACATTTCTACTATTAAATGTGAAAATTTAAATTAATTTTTGAAATAATAATTTCCAAATTATCATAGAATGAATATTTTAAAATATTCTAAAAAATATTAAATGTTCGATGAATAGTTAAAATTAAATACTTTTTATTAAAAATATCTTTCATTAAATCATTTAGAAAACACATTTTATTTTAAAATGTTTTTAAAAGTAAAAATAGTGAAAATAAATATTTATTAATTAAATTTTATTCCTTTAAATAATTTTTATATTGAATTATGACATAAAAAATTTCTATACATATATCATTCTAGTCTTCCGATTTTTTTTCTTCCTCTTGTATTTTGGATTATTTTTAAATTAAAATGATTCACTATTTTTATTGAAATGTGAAAAAATAGATTCTATATGAGGAATTAGAAATAGTTACATTATATAATATGTTAAACTCAATTTTTATCCGTAATAAATAACTAATATAGTAATAACAATTTATTGTGGTTAAGGATAAAAATGGTTTATAGGGTTGTTAACCTATACTCATTAGGGTTAAATTGACCAAACACTTTTCAATGAAATAAATTATTGATCCATATTTCAACATTATCGCTTAAATGGTTCAATAATATTTGATTTTGGAGCCTAGTTTCATTTGAAAAAATAGGGCTATCACTATTTCATTTCAAAAATTTTGTGTGTCCACTACCTCACTTATTAAAGGTCACCCCTATACCCTCTTCTACACAACACAAACTCATTTGGGTGGGCCAATACATACCCAAATATATTCCATAAATCCCTACTTAAAACCATGTGACCATTATTTTATTATAATGGAAATTTATAATGGATTGGGAAAAAACATAATGAGGTTGTCTAAAGAATATTTAAGGTTCTTATCATTGAATTTTCATTTTTTTTCTTCTAAAATCTAATGAAAATCATATACAACCATGACCAAATAATGAAAATAGTATCTAATATATATTTAGATGTTATTATGTTAACATAATTACCTATATTATTCAAAAATTCCATCAAATGGAAATATAATCATCCAATCATTTGTACAACTTACTACCACCTCAGAAACCAATGTAATTCATTTTCCATCCCCAACACTGATGGATGTATAAAATTTTGTATTTAACATATTAATATTTTATCTATGAATTAATCATACATCTAGAATTTTTTTATCACATATACCTTCTTATATTCTATTCTAGGAGAATTTGATAATGTTACTCATGTGTACACCGTACTACAGCGTCACAAAGTGATGTGATTCATTATTCATTTAGGACATATATAGTTGGTAACTATGAAAGGTTTAATGAAAATATGTGATACATATTAAATAATAATAATAATTTTTTAAAGGTAATTTATTATTTAAAATTATTTTATTTCATCTTTTTTGAATATGGAAATAACGTTCATGCATACAAACGGCCAACAATCTACTGGAACAGTGTTACTCATTTTATATATAAATATTCATTGAATTTATATAAAACATATATAATGAGTATATATGAAATTTATATCTATTTTATCAATTTTTAAAGTAAGTATACATGATAAAAGTGAATGAAAAAATTCAGTGAGACAAATCATACCTGAAAAATGAAGCAACTATCACTTGAAAAAGTTACTTTCCAATGAATTGTTAATAAACATGTCATAATAGACTATAATTAAATAATGAATGGTATGAAGTTTATAAGTATGGTTCTACAATATATTAATAACAACTCTATATTTAATATAAATTATGTTCAAACATGTATGAATGAAATCAGAAATGAGGTAAGGGTTTCTCATCCCCCTTTTACTTCCGTGAGACATATTATATATTCACCACTTAAGTATTTTTTATGGTGTATATATTTCTAAATTGACATGTTATTTTATGAATATCTCTATATTAATTTTATTTAATGTATCATTTGGAGTTATTTATTTTATAGATCTAATGATTAAAATGTTACCAAAATGTTAACGAACTATTTCAAAATTTCATTAATATAAAAAAATGTTTATGCTTAAGACACATTTTTGGGAATTATTTTAAATTTATATATTAAACCCTATATATTTTGTTCTCCAATATTTATTCATGTAATATTCATGTAAAAGTATAATCTTTCCTCTTATTGGTTCATAAATTATTTAAATTATTTTAATGGAAAATATTTATTACCTCTTTTTTTAGTTGAAAACCCAATCTCTTACATGTTTATATCCACTAAAAAATATTTAATAAATAGTATTACTATTATATTACAATTTCTAAAACATAGTGTTACCTATTTTTTAATTTTTTCAAAATGGTTTCAAATGGAATTTTCATGTTGTTTTCTAAAAAAGGCTTGTTAGGATTTTACCAAGAATTTGAATGGATTTTTTATTTTTATCTGTACAAAATGAACCAAATTAACCATTTTTATAACCAATATATGCTTCAAAGAACCATTTATATGTAAAAATGTTATTTTCAATGAAAATGAATTTTAAACAGAATTGTGAATATTATTTTTAATAAGTGATTTTAAAAAATGATAAGCTTATTTTACTGATGAATGTTTTATTGATCTATATATGTATTTTTTATTCATCAATCTCAAAAGCCCTTATTTTACATATGATACACTGGTAATATGTTGTAATGATACCATGCTTATTATTTTTATAGACTGTTTATGATCATTTTGACTAGGGATGTACAATTTTGATACCATTAATTATTATCTGGATGATTTAGGATTAATTTTTTTTGATTTGGGAAAATATTTACATTTCATATTCTAGTTTTCAATATGAATTTTTAGGTATATTATTTTTGACTTCATTCATATTGGAAATTAATTTGTGATAGGAAGGTCTCATTATTTCACCATGATGTATCAGTAGATCTCATGAGACAAACATGACTGGGTTTTGGATGGGCGTTGTAGATTAATATATATTTCTCGAAACAGGTCGTTGAAATTGTTTTAGATGTATTAGAACAAGTAATAGGTAGTATCTTTCAACTGTCCTACAATACTCAATAAATTATTTTGAATTTAGTTATTGATTTCAATGTAACTATTTTATGTTGTATGATATCCATGGTTGGGTTTCTACCTCAAGGGATTATTTTTATGGAATTATTTAATCATCATACATTATGAACATATTAATGTTTTGTAATTGATTACATGGAATAAATTTTAGTAATTTACCATAAATTGTTTATTATTCCTTAGTTATTCATGATAGCCTCCATTTTAAACATACCCTTTCTGAGAATTTTTTGCCACCCCATTCTTATGTTTCATTCCACATTATTCCATGATGTGTACTATGATTTATATTATGGGTTTTATTATAGAAAATAATGATGCATCTTAAGGAAATAATATCTTGTATTTTTTTTGAATTCAACTGTAATGTGAGTTTTAATTATAAAACTAATTTATGAGGACTATATGATTATTCATTTAATTGGGATGTGATTTTTTATATGTAGTTACAATTATGAAAACTAACAACTGAATTTGGCCTGTTAGGGTCAAGGTATTTCAACAAAACCACATAGTCCAGTATTTCTTTTTAACTAAAATATCATTGATTCCCTAGGGTGAATCAATAGGGAGACTAGATCCCTTATTACACAATATATTCAGTTGTATCATTAGTTCCAATAATTATACTATGATCATTATATTGTGAGTCAAAGATATATGTTTTTCATTATAGATGATCTCAATAGAATAGAAAAATATATTTTTACGTATATATCTATGTAACCCTACTAGAATACAATAATATATTCTTAAACAATAGGTGAATCTTAAATTTTGAGGCTACCTTTCCCATCCATAGGTCACGTAATCTAATTTTCTCCAAGAAATTTATTATGGTGATCTACATGAGGTGGATAAAAACATGATTCAAATGATAATGTACCCTTTCTGGAGATAATTTATTCCATAAATCCTTTAGTAATCATAATATCCAACTCATATATATAAATTTCCACGTAATTGTTTAAAATCCAATCCATATAATATATTATTTCAAATTAAACTACATGAATAATAACCAATACTTCAATTAAGTATGTAAATTATTAATAAAATCTATATTATGATATATCATTATTGTAATAAGATTTCAATTTTTTCCTGATTGAAATCCTATTTATTCTTGTCCTTGGGGATGATTTAACGTTATTTGAAAACATAATAGATAAAAAATATTATGATGATTAGAAAATAAAATAATACATTTCCAAATTATTAATTTATGATCAATGTATCTACCACTATATCTTCAAGGACTCAACATAATCTATATTAATTTCATAATCCTGGCCTTCCTCTTGTTCTCTTCTATAAATAGTTTACTTGAAATGTTGGGAATTGTTTTGAGAAATTACCCATATCCCTACATATGAAGCACATGATAACATTTTATTCTTTATTTAGATTATATAAATGATTCATAGAGAAATTATCTATTCACCTATAAAATCCAACATTCTCTTTTAGAATTTTCTTTAATGATTCCTTCAGGAATTATCGTATTGTGGAAATCCAATCATTACTTTCTTATTCATTGACACATTTCTTTTACCTTTTATCATTCGTATGCATCTTATTTTTATAACTTCCCTTCATGATATTCGGACAGGAAAATTATTTCTCTATCTTGATGGATTATAATACTATATAATCATTTAATGAAATCTTTTTGGGATTCAAGTTCCATTTTGGGGTTTAGATTAATACCATTAATGAAATGGAAAATCACGATTTATTGATTACAAATAAAATTTATACCTTTCCTAGATAATCTTATGAAACTAACCCGTATTATGTTACACATTTCAATTATTTTTAGATTAGGTTGAGAAAATTTCTATCCATTTTTTCTTGTTTATCTCAAAAAAAATTCTCAAAGAATATCATAATAAAAATTATTCAATCCCTATTTTCAATTATATATCTTCTTTAGTGTTATAGATCAAATACCACCATTAATCATTATTTTATTCTATTAAATTCAATACAAGATTAAATGTTTCCCTTTAATTACTTATCAATTATATGAATATATTTTTGATGGACTCGATCTACTACTCGGTACCAATTGATTATTTTTTCCATTAATGGATGAAGGAATCTACCATATAAACTGATCTAATATATGTTAATTATTTTGTGAAACAAAAGTTTTCTCCATATATAAAAGAAATATTTTTCATAACATGGGCCAATTTACCCAATATATTTGTTATCTACCGAACTCCAACAACCACTTTATTTAAATTTTCATAAGTTGAATCCCAATATTGACTATACATGTTGATAATATTAACTATTTTATTTTATAATCCATCTATAGAAACATAAACACACATAATTATAAATAACATCATAAATATGGAGATAAAAACTAAAACACATAATTTTTATTGAACATTCTATAGGAATATATTAATGGTCATGAGAACTATGTTCATTTAAAATCTAGTACCTTTGGGTCCTACTAAACATTATTTGGTAGAAACGATTAAAACCCTTACTCTAGAAACCTAGAGAGGGTTTTTATCTTATAAGGAAATCAAATTACAAATGATTGATGAGTTTAACAATCTTGGGTGAATAGATACATTCAATATTTCCCCACTATATTGGAAAAAGAAATCATGACATGAAAACTTTCTTACATCCTTAAAAATTAATCATATTGTCAATATACGTATATAAAAGAAAGAAAATCAAAATAAAGTGTGATCTTATGTTCCCATTAAGGGGAAAATTATAGTTAATGTAGTTATGAATACATGGAGAATACATAATATGATACAATAATTAATCTATACATGTACCATTTGATAAATAATTTGAGATATAAAATATATCCTTGGAAATTTTTTGAAAAAAAATAAAATTGAAAATACCTTTTGAAATTTGAATGATGGAAATTAATTAGGATAGACATCATGAACTTTCTATCAATGAATAATTATATTTATGCTAAGAAATTTCAATTAATGGGTAGTTATACACTAAAAAACAACAAACCATTATATGTATATAGAATGTTTATTTATAAACATTCCCAACTAATCACATACACGAGGAAAATATATTACTCATATATAATATAATATATAATCCATATTAAAAACCAAAAAACTAAAAATATGTATTGGATCAATAAAAAATAATGTCAAAATATTCCTAGAAAATAAAATAACTTTCTTAATAATCCCCCATAAACTAAATTAATTTATTTAAATGGCATATAGTAAGATAATATAAATGTTTTAGAAAGGATACTAAATACATCTGTGATACTAAACATATGTAATTACAGGGGAAATATAAGTTCTAGTAAATAATGTAGAGTGATTGAGAATATGATCACAAGAATGTGAATAAACAAAATAAGGTATAATCCATAATTTAGGCAATGATGAAAAATGAAGATCAATTCCTCTAAAATGAAACTTTTAAGTCAAAGTATTTTAGAAAATTAAGTGTAAAATTAAATGGAAACATTTATGTGAATAATTATTGAAAACTATATAACATTTTAGAATAAAAAATTTGTAGACTACATCCAAAATTCATTTCATCCATTAAGAAAATAATTCTTTTCCAAAAATCATAGAATAATATAAATCTATTTCCATAGGAAAACCATAAAAAATTACAAAAGAAACAAAATAAATATTAATAATCAAGGGAATGGGAATATCTATTTATGCACTCAAAATAAAAAATACATTCCTTTCAAACATTCTAAAACATTTAAAAAAAAAAATTTTTCAAAACAAATTAAATTTTTCATGTTTAATCCTTTTAAATGAAAGTAAAAGGTGTTAAAAAATTCCTTATAAAATTTTTTTACTATATAAAAAAGCGTAAAAAATTAATTTGAGGAATATTAATTTAAAAAATAAATTTCTAAATATAAATATATAATAATATTATTTTTTCCTATAAATAATCAATTGATTTTATCTAGTGTAAAAGAGATAAAAATAGAGAACTTTATTTTGAAAACTTATAAATAACCATTCGATAAATAAATATATGTGGTCTAGTATTGAAATAGAATGTAATTCTTTAGTACTTATTTTAATCATGAGTAATTTGAATATGAGTGGGATTTTATAATAAATTCATACTAATTTAATCAATAATGAATCAAAAACACACAAATAAGAAAAATTGAATTGAATCCTCAAATTACCTTAATACATGGTAAATAATGATTTCATATTTCAAAGGGGTAGTATATACACCATATAAATGAAATTATGGGGAAATTTTAAATTAATTCTCAAGGTAAGGGAATTGAGATGAAAACCTCATACCTTGGATTCATGCATGGTTCGATGAATTATATACTTTTTAATTATCAATGGAAATTTATTAAATACCTTATTAATATTAATTTTAATCTATATTCAATTTGTAGAGCCATTTTCCAATCATTTTACATCAATTCATTATATAGATCTTATTTACATTGACGACATAATTTTGTTCGGTCAATTTATCCAAAACAAATTATGCATATTGACGATGTCCAATGGAATAATGAAATGGTTCCATAATATCCGAAATCATATTAATTTTTGATCAACTTTTTTATTCATTATATTTAATTTCTGAATTTCGTATCCAATGAATTAATAGTAAAATTGAATATATCGTTCATGAAGGAGGTAGTCCAAAGATACACATCACAACGATATGAGACATTAGATCCTTTAAAATATATTATATGTTAAATAACATATAATATAACCAAAAAATTATTTTTAGCAAGAAAAATACTGGAAGATTATTATTATTATCACTATAATAAATCTCTATGATAGTCAAAAATTAAAATATATCAACTTTATAAGATAAATGGATAATATTATTTAATATTGAAAATAAAAATTCTCAATAAAAGATGTATGAGTTAAATTTAGTGTTTTATTTAAGACTATAAAATTTAAAAAAATTTGATTTGTAATTTTTTATTACAAAAATAAATTTTTAAATTACTCATGTCAATGTTGGATGATTATTATTGTTCAGTTTTTTTAGAATTTTTTTACTTGAAAACTACAGTTTTCATGAAAATAGGAATTCATATTGTTTTATAATCATATAAGAATTATATAGAGGACTAAAACCCATATAGGTTTCCAAGTATGAATTCAAGGAACAATACTATATATCTTAAAATACTCTTTGAACATGTAAAACCCATATCAATTATTTTTATAAATGAAGTAATATGTCACTTTAAAAAATATGAATTTTTAGATTTCCTTGAATCTTGTATACTGATGGTGATATTTTATTTCTTATTTATATTAATGAATTAACTTTTATATTTTCTTATAATAAAACAATTAAATTATTGGGAATTTAAAATTTTAATATCTATGGATTATACATAAATTATAATAACAAATGCACAATTTTCTATAAAATATTTTTACACATTATATACACTAATCTGAAAATTAAATTTTTCACCGTATAAAACAATTTCATTTCTAAAAATATTGAAAAATTATAGAAATATATTTTAAATATTTATTAAAAGGTTCAACATTAATTTTTTCATTAAAAATAGTTATTAAGGATAAAAGATAATTACCATGGAAAAACATTTCAAAATAAATTAAAAGTTAAAAGAGAGAGACATAAAACCATCATGGTTTAATCCAAAATGACTGGTTCATGATATTTTCCATAATAACATACATTAAATTCTTCTTTTCTCAATATTGGGGCCATAGAATCTTGAAAAATATCCTTATATTATTGAAAATATATAGGTTACTTCCAAAACTACCCATCTCTTTGCATATTAAAATAAAAAACCTTCACCACTTCATGATTCCACATGACATTGTATTTTTAATTCAAACATTAAGAAAATGTAAATTATATAACATTGTACCTCTTATAAAATTCTATAATAACTTTTATTTTTGAAAAATCCTTTATTTCAATGTATAATTCCAATATAAAATTCAATACCCATATATGAGTATCAACTTCTTCTTAGGACATACCTATTAATTTTTTCTATCGTGTCAATTCAAAACCCTAATAAATATAATATATTATTTTTAATTATTATAAATAAAAATAATTATATTAATGAATGAAAAATTATTTGTTCCAATCCATAAACTATGAAGAAATCGAACATCAATCATTTGTACGTGCAAACTATCATCTCTACAAAGCGATGCTATTCGTTTTTCATCACATCTACCGAAGGATGGTATCAAATATTTATTAAATTATTAAACATTTTTACATGTAAAAATACTATTATAAAATTTTCACTAACCATATTCCATATTTCTATATATTATTTGAGAAATCGGTTCACTAATTTTGTGTATGTGTAGACTACCACCTCCACAAATAATGAAATTCTTTTTTCCATCATCATTCATCATAGATGATTATTATAAATTATTTAATGATGTTATATAATAATTATAAATTTTTTTATCATCGTAATATTTAATATTCTCATTATATAAATACATTCTATTACTCATTAACACTTTATAATATGTTACTGTTTGTGTCTGTTTTACTGCATATATAAATGATGTTATACCAATTATGTAATACATAATTATGGGTTCTAAAATCATTTTAATATAATTTAATAATTATATATATATATATATTTAATACTTATTTATTTTTTTGTTAATATTCAAAATGTATACTAATATATCATGATTCAATCAATAAACACTTCGAAAACTTCTTCACCATGATTTACATTTCTACAATCCATGTTCATGTCTTTCAACTAATGACAATGAGACATAAATAATAATTGAAAAAAATGATTGTTATATAATGAATTATATGGTAATTATTAACTTGAATCATCTTATATAGAATTAATCTCCAATTTGTGATGTTTATATGAAATAACAAATTGAATGTTCTTACACCAAATAATGAAAGTAAAATAGAATTGATTAAGAGATTTGTAATATTTAGTTGTAAATTAATTAAAAAATGGTAATAATTTTACATTATGTTTTTGTTATATATTATTAATATATTTTTTTCATCATACAGGTGGTTAGAGAACTGTCATGTTAGTGGGAATACAATGTAAGGGTTTTCATTTGAAATTACTCTCACTAAGAAATTTTTGTTATTATGAACCAAATTTAATTTATGTGGTGTATATAAATCCTATTATTGACATAATATAATTATTTTTATTTAAAAAATGTTATTTTATGTTCAATTACAATACCTCTCTATCAAGGGGAGTTTATTAAAATGTAATTGAACCCATAAGGGTTCGTTGTCTAAATTTTTTATTCTAAGAGACATGTTTATGCTATGAAACATGTTTTCCATTTAATGGTGGATTAATTTCCCATTAATATATATATATATATATATATATATATATATTAATTTTTTATTCATTGAAAAAAAATTCAAATCATTTCCTTCTAATTAAATGGAATTTGAATTTTTTTTACCTCTATTGTAATGATTTTTTGTAACACAATTTTTATTAATTGAGTTATGATCATTTCTATTGTGCTAATTTCAAATAGTTTGGTTACATTAATCCAATTTAATATATTATTTGTTATTTTACATATTCAAATTCCTAACACTAAAAACCCCTTGTTAAATTATTTCTTACTTAAAGGAGTTTTTTCTGCTAAGTGATTTTGATAACTCAAGAATCATTTCCATGAGTTATATTTTTTTTGGCATAAAAATATTTATTTAAGGCATGGGTTCATCCATGAAAATATTTTATTATATATTAATTTAATTACGTATATGGAGATAAGCTATATTTTTATAAAAATTATTGTTTTTGTACCCTTCCAATAATGTTATTTTTATCAAATGTATTTTGGAAATAATAGAAAAATAGATTTTCCTTTCACTATAATAGGTATATTTTTCTATCATAATTTTCCCTTGAGAAATAATATGTCTATTAAAGGATACACTATTTAGTTTTTTTAAAAAAATAATGGTTGTAAAATTATTTCACATCACCTTTTAAAAATTTTCCATTGAATGAATCGTGTAAATTTATAATTTATGTAAATGTTAGTAAAATTTTCTAAAAGAAAATAAATTTTTACGCCCTATATCTTATCATTTTTAAAAATGTTTACACTATTGGGGTTTATGTTTCATTATTTTTTCTGTAATATATAAATTATTCATATTGGGTATTGACCATTTTGTATCAAATTATTTGAATCTCAATCTATTTTGTGTGATATCATTCAATGAATTATTTTTTATACTGTGTTTTTTATAATATCTACAACCTTCTATACTTCCTTTGTTTCACTAGAATTTTTTTTGAAACAATGCACCTTATTTCTCTAGATGGATTAATCTCATGTTATTAAAATATTGGATCAAGCATATAATTGTTACCCTATACAATGTGAGAAAATTAATTTTACAAAATTTGGATCAGATAAGATTCACCTAGAAAGAATGATTATTTACTATGCCAGGATGAAATATTTTTATATGGCTGATTTTCTATATATCAATACCATTATATGTTTTATTAATTTCACTATGAATATTTTTTTCATGAACTGTTTACCTTCATTCACTAGATTGATATAAATGATATTATTCCAATATCAAATTAACCTATACATGTTAGTAATATCCAATATTTTATAATGAGTTATGAATCTTTTAAATTTCAATATAAATATCAGTTTTCTCTAATGGATGTTTTTTATGTGTTAAGGAAGGATTCAAAATAATCCATGGATTTCTTTAGAGCCTGAAGCTTTGGTTAGTGAAAAAATAGCATGAGGTGAAAGCTTGGTAAATGGTTATTAGAGTTTCTGTGGTTCAACAGTGTGGCCTAGTAAGAGGAGTTTAATTGTTATTTTAACTATTTACAAGATACCCCACACATGTGTGAGGAGATATATAGTGAAATTATTTAGGGGTTTTGTATGCCCTACACACATTTTGTCAAACTATGAACCTAGCCTGCATGGGTAGGGAATCATGGGATGAGGAGAAACATGGTTAGTGCATGGTTTGGCTAAAATGTGTGTAAAATTTGTGATTATATTTAATTGGGTGAAAATTATGCTTTTCCCTTAGGTATTTTACCATTACTCAATATTTTTCTTTCCAGAAACCACACAATAGCCTCTACGACATGTTGTATAATTCATTTAGCATCCAAGGTTTGGATTTGAGCTACCTTTTTCTTTCAGTTTTCTTATTCACACACTATCTATCTCATTTGACAACTACTAATAAACATTTATTTCATGTTTTCCATCCTTTTATTATCACAATGTAGTAAATACTAAATCCATGTGTGCTATTATTCACTATTTATTTGGTATTCTTCTATTTCTATGATTTCCCCCATTCTAACCAAGTTTATAGGCCAATAAAAATGAGGAGTATAACAGATGAAATAGGTTTGTGGTTAAATACTACTAAATATAAGTATAGTGTTTAAATAGGTCACTGAGATTCAACACACCAGAATTCTCAAGTGAAACATCCTAACTGAATTAATCCTTATATTAGATGTATAGGCCCATGTTATATAACATAAAACCATTATTGAGGGTTTATAATTCAATATATATCCTCCATTTTTGGTTCATTTATAAACTATCCTAAACAATGATGGGTTGCTAATAAATTTGGTTAAAAAATATTTTCAGGTCCTTTCCCCTTATTATTGGGAGGTTGTGATTGTATAACTCAAATGACATAATTAAGGATAATGGCTATTTTTATACATTTATAGGCCTTCTAATGTTGTGCTATGTATTTGAACCAAATTCTAAGGTATGTTGTTTTCCATTGAATTAAATGTACATTATGAATTAAATGTATTCTTAAAGAATAAGATTTGACTAAAAAATGCGACCATTCAATCTGATATGTTGTGGGTAATACGAGGGTCCTCATATGAATGCCATATATGGAAATACATGGATGGTGGATTTTTATTTTGTGATGAGTGACACTTGGGTTCCCTACATTGAAGAAAAAGAAAGGGATCAGTGGTAAATTTGTTATGCTACACTATCAGTGACACTTGGGTTCCCTATGTTAAATTCCTAGGAAAAACTCAGAGGGTAATGACTTTATACCATTCCTAGAGTGATAAATGGATTAATATGAGATATTATAATGATGTTATTGAGGTTTGATTCATCATAGTACACCAGGAGTGATTCCTGGGTTCCACATATATAACTCCTTAGCCTGGCTCAGGCTTCCAAATAGTTAATTAGTTAACTAATTTAATTGATGTTTCTATAATGTTAATGAAAATATATGGATTATTTTACTACTTTATCTACATGATGGCGTTCATTTTCTCTTTTTCCATATTTTAAATGTTATGGGGCATGTTCATCAACTATACTGAAATGATCCAAGAGGGACTCATTGTTTGTGATTCAAGTTTTGAACCCATTTTATTAACTAATTCATAATTTGTAATCATTAAAAATATTATAGTATAGGCTAAACTAGGAGGTCCTAGATGAATTTCAGGTTTGGAACTTTGTCGAACATGTCATTTATGTATTTTATTCACAATTGATATTAATACCTTTACACTACTTAATTATATATTCGTTGACCGGATGTAATTAGGCACCATTCTGGGTGGCTTACTGAATATATCTCATAGGCCTTTGGGCTGCTGATTGGTACCAATACATACTTTATGGATGCAATTTGGTACAATGGAATGCTGCATGTTATGGGTTATTCACTATTCATTAATAGGATAGTGTAATAGAGAATTGGAATGATCTTATTATCATAACTATATTAGATATTTATTGTGACCTTTTGTTCATTTTTTACAACTTATTGTATATTCATACTTCTATGTATCCTCAGAATTTACCATTTTCTATCAATCACGGACATGACATCATTTTTTATATGAAATTGGATGTAGATGTATTTATTGATTATTATACTACCATTGGGAGTGGGTATTTATACTTCTCTGATTGTTTGTTTCCACTATTACTCATTATTATATTGGCCTATAACATTATTTATCAGTTAATAAAATGTCATCCAATATGATCATGAGGGTATTGTATCCCTAACGTTCGATTATAAACTGTCTCTACTATTGAGAATAAAGTTTTTAATAGTGTTTAGTTCTTAATTCCATGTGGATGACCAAGTTTAGTTATATATTAGGGAATTAGGTCTCATAAGTAAGAATGTGGAATAAAATCCAATTTACCATTTACCTTATTATTTCAGGATGATATTTATGAGAAATGGAATGTATCTAAATTTGGTATTGATCTTTCCCCTGGGATTATCCAACCCACATATAGGGGAAATACAAATTACCATTGAGGTAATTATAGTTCTTCATTGTTCCGTTTATAGTTTAATTGATTTTACCTTTAAGAGAGGCATATGATTATTGGTATTTATTATCATTAAGGGTTATTTTTATATTGGACTAATGTAGGAAGGATGTGTTTTCTCATGAATCATAGCAGGAACATGAGGAATAACATGTCATGCATATGTCATGTTATATCGATTTTACCACATTCAATTCTTGAAGAAAGTTTTAGAACCTTTATTTTAATATATTTTATCAAAAAAATATTCATCGGAAAAAATGAGAATCATATTGGGATAATTGAATTTTCTCCAATAACCTAAATTTTATTTTCTTATATAAATTAATGGTAGAACATTAGTTAATGAATTATGATATGTTGATCCAACGAAGATTAGTCATGTGATATGAAATGTAAATGGGTGTAATTAGATTAGTGCCAATTGTAATTTAAATAGTGATTGTGCGTCTATAAATTGGAATGGTGATCCATATAATTGAACCATCATAAATGACTGGTTATAGTTATATGAATTCTCAAAATTAACTTATAATGCATTGGAATTTATATCTTATGAATATTACTCATATAGATAGAACATGGTTCATATATATATAAATTTTAGTGTTGATATTATCATAATGACATGTATCTAGTAAAATTGGGGTGATACGTAAATCATTAAGGGTGTTTTCCTTTTTAGAATTAAATTGAAACTCCATATACTGGAACATCTAGAATATAAGAAATAAATAACATTTTACCGAACCATTGTAGTGGGAATTTGGTTGTATATTTCTAAATCAGTTATGACTTTCCAAATCACCTAAACCTTTATTAAAGAGTAGGTATAGTGGTGTTAATATTTAAAAAGTTTGGATCCTACCATTCCTATTCAGTATTTGTGATCGTTTGGGTTATCAAATCTGTTTTAAGGCATCTTCTTGGCATTTATTGGGACATTCCACCATTAATAACTCTATTGGTGAATAAGGAAGGCTATAAGGATCATGCTGCATAGGTGATGGGCTCAGAGATACCCATTATACCATATTTAGTCCCACTTCTAGGACCCCCTTCCATTTCAGATATGGGAATTGATGTTATTTTTTGAGATGGATATTTATATCTCATGAGGATAATATATAGAGGCAAGGATCATTCCCCTATTATATTTGAGTTGAAGTGTGAGTTTTAGAAACAACATCCACCTATTTTTTTAGGAGATTATGGTCCTCCAGATATTGATTCATGGATGTAGGCCATGTTTTCCCTATTCAGGGATCTAGAGACACCTCCTAAGAGATGAGTGAATCTCACTATATATATTTCTCATGATTCTCCAAAGTGTTGTTGGGACATTTTTACCTCGTATATCATTATTGGGATATTTTTTTTTGAGATATTTCAAAACATAATTCTATGAATTTTAATATACCAACATGTTGAGGGATGATAGAGATAGAGTGTATATTCACCTAAAGTAGGGTTCTTTATCTATTATTGACTACTCCATTTGTTTTATGGAGATTTATTGCACTAAAACAATTCTTCTAAGTTATAATAAGTACATATCTATGTTATTCGTGGATATAATCATGTATGATATATGATTATAGGTTAATGGTTTCTAGTTAGTTACTATATCTAGAATAGTGAATGATGTGTTATTTTTGAGTGAAATCAGATAGAGGCTGAAGGTGTGGGCTAGAGTACCTCAACATCTACTACTAGGATTACTCTATCTTGTGGTTGGAAGTTCATTTTGAAGTCTTCTAATGAGATTATTATCTAAAGTTTTCCCCATGTTATCTTGGAGGTATTCCATATGTGCAATAGTCTAGGACACATTAAGGCCTAATGTATCAGTTTTCATGTTTAATTTTATGCTTTTAGAAATATGGTCTGTCATCAACAATTTTCTTGAACATTTATTTTAATGTATATTGAGAGAGGGTATTTACCAACTCCACCTTTTGAATTAGGTTCAATAACTCCACATCTAGATGCGAGCTGGAGTACTACCATCCCTTCATGTAGAAGGGGTGGTCAGGGATGAGGGATTTTGATACCAGACACACAAAACCTGAATATTAGTGCTACCTTGGGTAGTTGAAAAATTTATCAGGGACATAGTTCAAACTAGAAATATATAGGGAAGTTGATACTAGATTATCTGTGTACTGAACCTACTATATTTCATGGTACATTTTTAGTATTTCCAAATTTAGTGCCATTTTTATTTGACCAAATATCTTCCCAATACATTATATATATATATATATATATATTTGAGATCCTTGGTCTTGAAATTTTGTATTTATTTTGGCTTGTGAAACTTGTTACTTAGTTGATAGTCCAATAAATAAATTAATGCAAGTGAAATGAATTCCCCCTTTAGAAATGAAGCTTTCATTTCATGTGGAACCTATTTATTGATAAGATTACAAGATTTGACATCATCGTCATGATGTAATGGTTGGTTCCTTATCATTCCATTATTTATTTTTATCACCTAAGTGTATTGATTACATGTCAATAATGGAATATTAATTTTTATAAGGGTTAATAGGAAATCTAAGTGATTTGATCTGAACCTGATCATCATATTGTAATAGGAGTGACATACCATATTTCTAACCATCATTTGGAAGATCATAGAATGTGGTGTAAAAAAGTTCCCTCCTGTAATGGATCATTTTAAGGATGTATTCCCTAAAAACATGCCTTGGGTACCTCGTGATTGATATATAGAGTTTACTGTTAATATTTTTCTAGGATTAGTACCGATATCCATACTACCATTCAATATTACTAATACTAAGTTACTGGACCTCAAGAGGTAACTAGAGGATTACAACCATAAGGGTTATATATGAACTAATACACCACCTCATGGTTCACCCATTAATTTTCACAATAATTTGGATGGAACCCTTAGACTATGTGTTGATTACATGATATTTAATAATCTCACCATGATTTATCTGAATCCATTTCCATATATAGAAGTCCTCTTTCACCATATCCATTAAGTAACAGTTTTCTCCAAGATCAATATAAGGTTGGGAATGTTGAAAACACGACTAATAATATTAATAGAGTATGGTTTGTGTTTCTTTTTTAATTGTAATTATAATATTTTAATGATATATAGGAAATGGATTATACATTTCAAGAAAAAAATAGTAATTAATGTGGCACTATTTTCAATTGTTTTCAAAATTTTCGGCCAGAAAAATCAGTAAATGCAGAGCTGTGTTTTTGAAAAAGGAAGGTGTGCGAAATATTGTAGTGGTGTGGAAAAAACATGGAATGTGAACTAAATTAGTTTTGAATGAAATTGTAAATGTAGGATTTAATTTTAACATAAGAGGTGATTCAGGATCAGAACAATGAAAAATGGAAATGTCATGAGGTGCGTGAAAAATATGGAGATGTGTGTGGAAAATGGTTCTTGCCCAAAAAACATTGGATGTAAAATGGGATTTCTTGTATGACATGGTGGGTTTGGCATACTGGGTTTGGTAATTCCTATAAATAAGATGTGACTCCACATCATTTAGGATGATTGAAGACTAATAGAATATTTGAGCCATAAATGCATAAACATGTCACGAAAAGGGAGGTGCGTGAAAACGTAAACGTTGCATAGAAAAGTTACGGTTGTGCGTAAAATTTGAGGTTCAGTGTAATGGTTATAGTGGAGCAAAATATTTCAATGTGAAAGGAAGATCATGCACTTAAAATAAAATCATGCACGCCAATAGTGGATCTTATTTTAAAAGGAAGATATTGTGGAAAAAAGTAAGATCTAGTGTGTACAGGGTAGGTATTACATGCAATTGTCAGTGTGAGCTGATTACAAGTTTTGAATATCCGATTTGTGTTTTTAGTGCCTTCATGTGCATCAAATTAGGAATTTTATGAAAGCATTGTCTTGTGCTAGTCTAACACACACAAAAATCAATTCAAATCTATTGAAGAAAACATTATGTCGATAAATTGAGTTTGAATTCTCTTAAGGTAGTGAGCTATGGGTAGTCAACCGAAGTGATCAGAGGTATGAAGTGACCTATCCTTGAACCTTTGTAAATGCATTGTGCCTGGAACAGAGTGACTATGTTTGAACCTTGTAATCCCCAAACTAGTTAAGATAATTTTATTTAGGTATGACCGACACACTGTCAGTGTGTACTCCTTTGATGTAGGCCTTTGTGGTTAACCAAATAAAAGTGTTGTGTCATCTCCTTACATTCATTTGATAGATAGATTTATCATGTTTCTAGAAATGTGGGAAAAATATTGACATCTTAAAAAAGAGAAAAATATTACACTCTGATTCACCCCTCCCTTCTCTAGGTGTTTTGGGTCCTTTAAGTGGTATGAGAGGCAGGATAATAGTGTTTGATCTGTCTTATACTGTTATAAAGAATTCAGAAAATGATAGGGGATTCCCCCTCTTCGATTGAAGTAATTTTCATATCTGGAATAATATAATGAGATCTCATCAATGATCCATTGTAATGGAAGTTCTATTTTATATTATTCAAGGAATACAACTCACTTATTCAATAGGGTTGTCTATGACTGACACCGACATGAAAATTCTTGATGCAGATGCAAAATCATATAATGCTCTAAACGTAGACCTTTCTGATCATATATATCTAAAAGTGATGAGTTTCACCTCAGAAATATCCATGTGGGATAAACATGAAAACATTTATGAAGAATATATAAATTTTAAGGAGGATAAACTAAAAGTCCTTCACAATAGGTTGGACGATCTGAAGATGCATCCAGATAAGAATTTAGACTCCTTATTCAATTGAATTACTGAAGTTGTTAGAGAAATACAAGGTCTAGGATAAGAAATAAAAGACGTTTATATTGTCAAGATAATATTGAAAATTATTCCACCCCATTATAATGAAAATTTGTCATCTCTTGAAAAAATAGATATCTCAAATCTTTATTTGGATTATCTATTGAGTAATATAGTGGCGTATGAAATGATTGTCAATACAAAAGATTCTTTGACTCGGGTGAGAAAGGAAATGGAATTCAATGCCATGTAAAAATTAAAAATTTAAAAATATTTTAGTGGTGAATATTATCTGAAAAATGAAATTCTTTCTCTCATTTACAAGAAGTTCCAAAAAGGAAAAGGGAAATATATAGGGAAGATACTTGTAGCTTACTTTCAATTTGGAAATTTTGGGCACATTGACTCCTAGTGCTCAAGAATGTTTGATGATGATGAATGTCAAGGTGAACACATTGAGAAGCCCCAGAAGAGGTTTTTCAAAATGGGAGACTTGAAATATAGAATGAATATATAGAATAAGAATTTTTTGTGAAGTGGAAGATCATGGTAATGAATTTTGTGAAGAAGAAGAACAAGAATTTTAAACTAGAAATGATGCTTCCATGATTGATACCATTGAAAAGTCAGAACCATCAACAGATTAAGATAGAGAAAAAAAGTTGACATATAATACTGATCAAAATTTATAACCTATGGAATATTTTTTGTATACTTGAGAATAAGTGTATGTAACGCCCCGACCCCAGCTACCCAGAGTCGGTGCATTACTTCGTAACATTGGCATGATCACAAGAAAGATCAAATCCCGAAAGACCGATTGGTTTAGTAGCCTTGGAAACACTAGGTATAATCATAAAGTTTTACATTACATTTCAAAGTAAAAAAAACTACTACAACAACAAAGTCTTCATATCCACACTATTAACCCCTCATAATATCCCTGCAAGTCATTCATAACATACTTCTTCACATCCTGGGAAAAATAAAACATAGAAAAGGGGTGAGCTCAAATGCCCAGTAAGGATAACAATAAAGCGGAACATTCAAAATAAGCATAAACATTTAAGGCAATGAATTACTAAAACAAAAGCCTTTTAAAATTGAACTTCAACATAGTATGGCATAAATAAAATGAAATAATGCCATTTACTTGTTCACATGGATATTCTACTAATCGAATAATCACATGCAAAAATCAATAACCACTTTCATAATGTTGGAATGCATAATGCTAAACGTTAATTTCTTTGTCTAGGCCTCATCCCAAGACCTAGGGGTTACTTCTAACCGGAACCCAACCCGGAGTGCCTCTAATAACCGGACACCAACCCGGAGTGCCTCTAATAACCGGACACCAACCCGGAGTGCCTCTAATAACCGGACACCAACCCGGAGGGCATACTTTTACCAGTCCCTAACCTGGAGGGCTTACTTTAACCAGTCCCCAACCTGGAGGGCTTACTTTTACCAGTCCCCAACCTGGAGGGCTTACTTTTACCGGTCCCCAACCCGGAACATACTTGTTTAGCACATTCATCTGAAGAAAAGTTTGAAATATAACATAAACATTCAGATTAAAACTAGCATACGAAATGTCAATAGTTTCACCATAAACTATGAATGGTATAAAATAGCACATCCACAGTCAAACATATCACAAAACCTTCAATACAATATAGAAGTTTGGTATTATAATAAATCCACTTCAAATAAGCGTAAAATCTATTAAAGGATGTTGACATAGATGAAATCAAAACACTTTTTAGAGAAATATCTCTTTCTATTTTTGAAATCATTTAAGAGCCATATAAAATAAAACATTTTCTTGAAAATATTCTTGTAAGCTTGTAAGGAAATATTTGACGATTTTATAACGGCGGAAAATAACCGCACCCGCCGTATAAGTTAAAAAAAACATTCTTACCTCAATTCTGTCGAAAAGGTTAAAAAGGACCTTGTTTTGAAAACGACGGAAAGATTCCTTTATAAACCTCTTATAAAAAGTTAAACAAGGGTATAAATGACTTTAACCCATATTCTTGTAAATAGTAAAAAAAATTTGAAATACATTTCGAAGAAACATGGATGTGGATGATAAAGAGATCCCAGTAGATTATTACGTATAATACAACCTCGGATAATGAAGAGATTGTGAAATAACCCTTACCTTGTACTTTTCCTTTGTTGGGGTAGGTTAACCTCCTGTATAATGGTGAAATAATTGTTATTAAATTATACAAGAATCATATACATTAATATGATATCATATATGATCTTTTAACATTGCTTTATTAATAATATCTTAGTATTATCGTCATTTCGGGTGATAATCGATTCGTTCTTCTTAAATGTTTGGTTACGTAAGACATGTTTTAATGGATAGATTATATCTTATTCATAATAATAATGATATTAACATTATTTTTAACCCTAAAATGAGAATAATACTTGAATGGATATGATGGAGAATGAATCTTATCGCGTTCGTGGAGACGGTAGTCCGTACGTATGCACGAACGCTACTTCCATTTAATTTTCATTTTAAAAGAATCAAATCCAAATGATACATAGGTATATTACTATTCCAGTATAATATAATATTTTATATATGTTACTTAAGTTCATTATCACCATCCTTTATACGTTCCATGTGTGGTATGAACGAGTCATATCATTTTAAGGGGGCGGTAGTCCGCACTTCCTCAAATGAAATTATCGTATGTATATACAACATGAAACGAATAATGGTATAAAATAAAATGGAATTACAGAAGCTTATATATAAAATATATATAATTAATATCATATTTAATCACAGTTCCATCATAATGGCCACCATGAGAGGCGGTAAGATGTATTTGAACAATCATCGTTTCGTGAGGCGTTAGTTTGCCATCCACAGAAACATTATGTTCATCATCCATTAGATGGAGTTGTGTGTATGTGTAGTTTTAATCCTTCTTATAACAACATCCTAGTATATTGAGGATACTGGTGTTGTTACAAAAGAAAGGAAATAAAAAGAGTTTGGGGGTTGGAGAAGCAAAATAAATGAAAATAATTTAAGAGAAATCGTTACCTTTAATCTAGGTAACTCACTTTGGTTGGAACCAAAGGACTCCTTGAAATGCTTTTTGCCTAAGGGGAAGCTTCAAGGAGGAGGAGAGGGATGTGGAGAGCTTATTTGGGCAGAGTTTGGACGAGCCAAGTGGCTTGAGAGGTGTGAGGAAAAGAGAAGGAGGAGTGCCCTTTTATAAGAGGGGTGAGGGGCACCTTTGGAAAAGCTAGAAATATTAATTTATAATAAATTCATATTCGGTTTCTAAAGGCTCCAAAGTTGACTATTCAAAGGATGAGGTGGGGATAGGTCGAAAACAACTCATCCAATAGAATTTAGACAGGTTTGGGTACTTATATTAACCTTATCTTTAAGTATTAACTCTAAGTTAATTAGTTTCACTTTTACAATGTCTCTTTTTATTTTATATATTATGGTTAATAAACTTACTATATACATCCAAGCGACCTCCAAGTGGTCCATTAATGATTAACCTATCATAATATAAGTCTCTTGGCCGAACCTTAGATTTTTAGGAATTTAATATCAATTAATAATATAATATTTGTTTTAAGAACTCTTTTATGTCAATTTTGACACTATTCAATAGTTGATTTTTGTGAAACTCCTAACAGATTGATTACTTCGAACAAAGTCAATTAAATCAATCCTAATATATCATATTATCATAGAAAATTAGTTTAATTCATTAAAAGTTTCATATTATAATTATTTGGGTATTTATAAGATCAATTATTTTTATTTTTCACTATTTTAGTAATTACTGCATCATAATTGTGTCATAAATAAAATAAATTATATAATGTCTAAAAATTATAAATAAAATATCATTATGTAGGAAATCGTTTTAGATTTCTAATGAATATTTATAATCGAAAATCCAACATGTATAACCCTATGTAAAAATTGTTCTTCTAAAAGATGTAAGCTTATGCCATTTTTATTTTTATTTTAACTTTATTAATATAAAGTGTCCCTACCACATACAAGTGGCTCCAAGGGGTCCCCAAATTGACCAAAGGATGCCCATGGTCGGGTATGTGTCCACCAATAGGGTTAAGACACGTTTTAGGGTAATTTAGTTTTATTATAATATTATTTTTTTTACCCTTATTTACCGGATTTACCCTTAACCATGGTAAATAAAATATTTACCGCAGTAATTATTCAAAATGTCTAAAAATAAAAGTTACCTATTTACACAATTTGAACATCCTGATTCCAAATATGGAATCCATTTTCCTAAATTCAAAACACAGAAGTGGCAGAAATTAATTTAATATTAATTCCCGCTGTCAAAACAAAAAGCGTGTTTTTAAGAAGTAATAACTATCAAAAGATTGACACTTGTTTATGTTTGGTTTAATTGTAAAATTATGTCCAATGACCAACATTATATTAAATGGTAAAAATATATTCTAAATATACTTTAAAACCACTCAAATTCACAATTTATCACTATTAATTATTTTGATTAAAAAAGTTGTTTTTAATTAAAATTTAGTAATTTTCACTATTCATCAAAATATGAAAGTTATCCGAAAAGTACCAAAATTTCACCTTAGGCTAAATTCGATATTCCGAATCCAAAAATGAAGTCCATTTTAAAATATAAAATATATATAATTTCAAAAATTAGGTATTACTATTCATAACGGCAAGTTTGATCGGTTGTGGCACGTGTTAAAACACGAAGTTGCGTACAACACACGCTACTGTTTTATTCAAAGGAAAGCGTACCGTGGAAGCTTGGGATGTTTCATTTTAATTTTTTTTTTGATGTCCCCATTTAGTCAAAAAGTTTAAAATATTGTATTTTAAAAAGGTTTCACTATTAAATGTTGATAAAAGTGCAATACTGAAAATGAATCTGTTCTTGCATTATGACTAAGAAACTCATAATGTGGATTCTAAAATTATAAGGATTATATAAAGTTTAAAATTTAGTTAATACTATTCATGACCTCTTTTAATGGCCTTTTTTTGTAAGTCAAGGTGTGATTGAACTCGGTGTTGCGTGTAGTACAAGTTATTGAATTATTTTGAAGAAATAACACATTATGAATTCTTGGGGTGTTACATTCTCCCCTCCTTCAATAAATTGCGTCCTCGCAATTTGAAATTGTTCTTAGAAAATAAAAGGTTGAAAGTAGAAAATATATTTGTGGGAAAACCAACATTGGAAATTGGGTTACTAAAATTTAGTCTTAATATGAGGAAAAGAGAAATTAAAGGGTCACCACCAAATTATGATCTCGATTAGGAGAACATTGGTGGCATTTAGAGACATATAATTGGAGGAAAAACGTAAATATTTATAGGTAGTGATTGAGGTCATCAATCACAAACAAGTATAAAATTGAGGTCCTTAAATTCATCAATCTATGATGATTTGAAATACCATCGGTTCAACAAAACATAGGGTATTAGGATAACACATTTTTGATGTTTCAAAATATCCTAGTTGAAATCCCACATTGAAAAATGAATTAATGAGGCCTCTATTTAAAATAAAGAGTGGAAAGTATGAAGATTACCGAAAGTAACACATATTAGGGTTCCATGTAGGGAAATATGGATATGGAAGAGAAATATAACCATCAATTATCTAATGGAGAGTGGTAGAGAACATGGCTATGAAAAGGCCAACAATCCCAAAGCCATAAATTTGTGATGATTTAAGGTACCATCTACGACAACATTTTTGTTCTAAGTTTCTATTATTAATGTTGAGGAATTTATTTATGAGATTGGATAAGATAATAAGGAGATATACTTACTTTATAATTAGAATTTTACCCATTAATAAATTTCTACCATAAACTCATTTTTCACTCTAAAAGATAACAGAATGTAATATTTTTTTTTTCTATTTATACTATTCGTACAGGGTTCCAAAATAAATGAATTTATAATTCATCTACCAGATCTAAAAAAAACTACATTATTTAATCCAGGACATCTCGTGGGCCAGTGGTAGGTGTTACACCCTTGTCGCCCTTCGGTTGCGGGTTCAAGTCTCGCAGCCTTGCCGGACGCGACGGGTTGCCGCCCGACCTCCGGGTTGCCCTTTTATGGCAATCCAAAATAATCCAAACTAGAACTATCCAAAATACTTCTGTCCAAACTCACAGTCCAACATTTATAAGGAAGGTAAGCATAATGTAGATCCTTTTTACCCCGTAATAGCATATGAATACCTTCATCATGTATTCTTTAAATACACTGAAACATCCTGAATTACCATATTCTTTATTGATTACATTCATGCTCCCTTATTCCATATAGAATGCTGGATATACTTCATTAATCCAAAAATGTTTTAAACCCCAACAATGATGGAATATACAAATCATTAATCAGTTCCAAGGTAGTCAAGAATATCCAATATAATTTATCCAAAACAATCATGTATTATTCCAAAATCACTACCACGGTGTCAGAACTATATTATGGTTTATCATTCTCTCAACCATATATTTTCCAAAAATTTATCCTACTATTGAGTCACTTTTCATTGTTCCACACCATCTCAAGTCCTTAATGAAATAGTACTGCAGTACAATCCTTATATGCTCCATAATTATTATAACAAGTACATTGTTGATACAACACTCAATTGACATAATCAACATAAGAACTCTAATCATTCCTCTTCATCTGTGGTAGTATCATAACTTGATTATTATCCAATAACATCATTTGCGGCATAGTTTGATGACTGGGACATAGGTTCGCGTAGTGTCCAAACTCCTTGAAAATGAAGCATTGTACATTTGAAACCATTTTCTTACCCTTACAGTCACGTACTTTGTGCCCTTTTCCTCCACACTTATAACAAACTTCCATTCCTTTCAGGCAAGTTCCAGGGTGTTTCTTTCCACAGTTACCACATATGGGAAAATTCTTCTTTTCCCTCTTCCCTTCATCCATCTTTCTCTCTTCCATCCATTTCTTCTCTTGCTTCCCTTCAAAGTCATAGGACTCAGTAAACTCTTTACTTATCTTATCAACACATGATATTATTTCTTCATATGATGATAATAAATGGGAGACTATTTCTATTATAAATTCTAGCTTAAGACCATGAAAGATATGATCCTTCCTTCTCTTTGGATCATGTGCATTTCTGGAGTTCTCATTCCTTCTACTGGGCGCCATTTCTAAACAATGGCATACACTAGATCAGTTTATGAATCAAAATACATAATCCCATACTTATAAAACACTTAACATAAATTTAACTATTTATGGATATAATCCATAATCATAAAAATGTTTTCTTTGAGGAAGTATATACTCATAAACCCTTCATAATGATTTGTAACGAAAATGAGAGTTATCCTAAGCATATCCCCCGGGAGTGTCGTAACCAAGAGTGCAGCAAGGCCCGTTGTCGTGCACCAGTTCCCGTTCGAGTCTAGCTCAAAGCGGTGTTTTCGGGTTTTACCCCTAGGTACATCTGTGCCAGAGCCGCCTCTACCTGCTCGTATCCAGACAGGGATGTATTGCTCGGAAAACTCACAAAATCTCTACAGTACTAAAATTCTAGGAAGTTCTTCTATACTAATCCTCAAAGTTCATCTTAGGTCTACGTTCTCTAATCAGAGTTTATCTAAATCTAGCTTCCAAGGTTTGTACTAAACTTCCTCTGATACCAACTGTAACGCCCCGACCCCAGATACCCAGAGTCGGTGCATTACTTCGTAACATTGGCATGATCACAAGAAAGATCAAATCCCGAAAGACCGATTGGTTTAGTAGCATTGGAAACACTAGATATAATCATAAAGTTTTACATTACATTTCAAAGTAAAAAAAAACTACTACAACAACAAAGTCTTCATATCCACACTATTAACCCCTCATAATATCCCTGCAAGTCATTCATAACATACTTCTTCACATCCTGGGAAAAATAAAACATAGAAAAGGGGTGAGCTCAAATGCCCAGTAAGGATAACAATAAAGCGGAACATTCAAAATAAGCATAAACATTTAAGGCAATGAATTACTAAAACAAAAGCCTTTTAAAATTGAACTTCAACATAGTATGGCATAAATAAAATGAAATAATGCCATTTACTTGTTCACATGGATATTCTACTAATCGAATAATCACATGCAAAAATCAATAACCACTTTCATAATGTTGGAATGCATAATGCTAAACGTTAATTTCTTTGTCTAGGCCTCATCCCAAGTCCTAGGGGTTACTTCTAACCGGAACCCAACCCGGAGTGCCTCTAATAACCGGACACCAACCCGGAGTGCCTCTAATAACCGGACACCAACCCGGAGTGCCTCTAATAACCGGACACCAACCCGGAGGGCATACTTTTACCAGTCCCTAACCTGGAGGGCTTACTTTAACCAGTCCCCAACCTGGAGGGCTTACTTTTACCAGTCCCCAACCTGGAGGGCTTACTTTTACCGGTCCCCAACCCGGAACATACTTGTTTAGCACATTCATCTGAAGAAAAGTTTGAAATATAACATAAACATTCAGATTAAAACTAGCATACGAAATGTCAATAGTTTCACCATAAACTATGAATGGTATAAAATAGCACATCCACAGTCAAACATATCACAAAACCTTCAATACAATATAGAAGTTTTGTATTATAATAAATCAACTTCAAATAAGCGTAAAATCTATTAAAGGATGTTGACATAGATGAAATCAAAACACTTTTTAGAGAAATATCTCTTTCTATTTTTGAAATCATTTAAGAGCCATATAAAATAAAACATTTTCTTGAAAATATTCTTGTAAGCTTGTAAGGAAAGCTTTGACGATTTTATAACGGCGGAAAATAACCGCACCCGCCGTATAAGTTAAAAAAAACATTCTTACCTCAATTCTGTCGAAAAGGTTAAAAAGGACCTTGTTTTGAAAACGACGGAAAGATTCCTTTATAAACCTCTTATAAAAAGTTAAACAAGGGTATAAATGACTTTAACCCATATTCTTGTAAATAGTAAAAAAAATTTGAAATACATTTCGAAGAAACATGGATGTGGATGATAAAGAGATCCCAGTAGATTATTACGTATAATACAACCTCGGATAATGAAGAGATTGTGAAATAACCCTTACCTTGTACTTTTCCTTTGTTGGGGTAGGTTAACCTCCTGTATAATGGTGAAATAATTGTTATTAAATTATACAAGAATCATATACATTAATATGATATCATATATGATCTTTTAACATTGCTTTATTAATAATATCTTAGTATTATCGTCATTTCGGGTGATAATCGATTCGTTCTTCTTAAATGTTTGGTTACGTAAGACATGTTTTAATGGATAGATTATATCTTATTCATAATCATAATGATATTAACATTATTTTTAACCCTAAAATGAGAATAATACTTGAATGGATATGATGGAGAATGAATCTTATCGCGTTCGTGGAGACGGTAGTCCGTACGTATGCACGAACGCTACTTCCATTTAATTTTCATTTTAAAAGAATCAAATCCAAATGATACATAGGTATATTACTATTCCAGTATAATATAATATTTTATATATGTTACTTAAGTTCATTATCACCATCCTTTATACGTTCCATGTGTGGTATGAACGAGTCATATCATTTTAAGGGGGCGGTAGTCCGCACTTCCTCAAATGAAATTATCGTATGTATATACAACATGAAACGAATAATGGTATAAAATAAAATGGAATTACAGAAGCTTATATATAAAATATATATAATTAATATCATATTTAATCACAGTTCCATCATAATGGCCACCATGAGAGGCGGTAAGATGTATTTGAACAATCATCGTTTCGTGAGGCGTTAGTTTGCCATCCACAGAAACATTATGTTCATCATCCATTAGATGGAGTTGTGTGTATGTGTAGTTTTAATCCTTATTATAACAACATCCTAGTATATTGAGGATACTGGTGTTGTTACAAAAGAAAGGAAATAAAAAGAGTTTGGGGGTTGGAGAAGCAAAATAAATGAAAATAATTTAAGAGAAATCGTTACCTTTAATCTAGGTAACTCACTTTGGTTGGAACCAAAGGACTCCTTGAAATGCTTTTTGCCTAAGGGGAAGCTTCAAGGAGGAGGAGAGGGATGTGGGGAGCTTATTTGGGCAGAGTTTGGACGAGCCAAGTGGCTTGAGAGGTGTGAGGAAAAGAGAAGGAGGAGTGCCCTTTTATAAGAGGGGTGAGGGGCACCTTTGGAAAAGCTAGAAATATTAATTTATAATAAATTCATATTCGGTTTCTAAAGGCTCCAAAGTTGACTATTCAAAGGATGAGGTGGGGATAGGTCGAAAACAACTCATCCAATAGAATTTAGACAGGTTTGGGTACTTATATTAACCTTATCTTTAAGTATTAACTCTAAGTTAATTAGTTTCACTTTTACAATGTCTCTTTTTATTTTATATATTATGGTTAATAAACTTACTATATACATCCAAGCGACCCCCAAGTGGTCCATTAATGATTAACCTATCATAATATAAGTCTCTTGGCCGAACCTTAGATTTTTAGGAATTTAATATCAATTAATAATATAATATTTGTTTTAAGAACTCTTTTATGTCAATTTTGACACTATTCAATAGTTGATTTTTGTGAAACTCCTAACAGATTGATTACTTCGAACAAAGTCACTTAAATCAATCCTAATATATCATATTATCATAGAAAATTAGTTTAATTCATTAAAAGTTTCATATTATAATTATTTGGGTATTTATAAGATCAATTATTTTTATTTTTCACTATTTTAGTAATTACTGCATCATAATTGTGTCATAAATAAAATAAATTATATAATGTCTAAAAATTATAAATAAAATATCATTATGTAGGAAATCGTTTTAGCTTTCTAATGAATATTTATAATCGAAAATCCAACATGTATAACCCTATGTAAAAATAGTTCTTCTAAAAGATGTAAGCTTATGCCATTTTTATTTTTATTTTAACTTTATTAATATAAAGTGTCCCTACCACATACAAGTGGCTCCAAGGGGTCCCCAAATTGACCAAAGGATGACCATGGTCGGGTATGTGTCCACCAATAGGGTTAAGACACGTTTTAGGGTAATTTAGTATTATTATAATATTATTTTTTTTACCCTTATTTACCGGATTTACCCTTAACCATGGTAAATAAAATATTTACCGCAGTAATTATTCAAAATGTCTAAAAATAAAAGTTACCTATTTACACAATTTGAACATCCTGATTCCAAATATGGAATCCATTTTCCTAAATTCAAAACACAGAATTGGCAGAAATTAATTTAATATTAATTCCCGCTGTCAAAACAAAAAGCGTGTTTTTAAGAAGTAATAACTATCAAAAGATTGACACTTGTTTATGTTTGGTTTAATTGTAAAATTATGTCCAATGACCAACATTATATTAAATGGTAAAAATATATTCTAAATATACTTTAAAACCACTCAAATTCACAATTTATCACTATTAATTATTTTGATTAAAAAAAGTTGTTTTTAATTAAAATTTAGTAATTTTCACTATTCATCAAAATATGAAAGTTATCCGAAAAGTACCAAAATTTCACCTTAGGCTAAATTCGATATTCCGAATCCAAAAATGAAGTCCATTTTAAAATATAAAATATATATAATTTCAAAAATTAGGTATTACTATTCATAACGGCAAGTTTGATCGGTTGTGGCACGTGTTAAAACACGAAGTTGCGTACAACACACGCTACTGTTTTATTCAAAGGAAAGCGTACCGTGGAAGCTTGGGATGTTTCATTTTAAATTTTTTTTTTGATGTCCCCATTTAGTAAAAAAGTTTAAAATATTGTATTTTAAAAAGGTTTCACTATTAAATGTTGATAAAAGTGCAATACTGAAAATGAATCTGTTCTTGCATTATGACTAAGAAACTCATAATGTGGATTCTAAAATTATAAGGATTATATAAAGTTTAAAATTTAGTTAATACTATTCATGACCTCTTTTAATGGCCTTTTTTTGTAAGTCAAGGTGTGATTGAACTCGGTGTTGCGTGTAGTACAAGTTATTGAATTATTTTGAAGAAATAACACATTATGAATTCTTGGGGTGTTACAGTGTAACAGTTGAAATAAGTGGAGAGAAATTTTAGAAGAATCATTAGAATATATTGATCAGCTTAAAGATGAAATTGAACGACTGAAGGTGAATGTAAAGTCATCAATCCATGAAAGTAAATATGATGTATTGTAATTAAGTTTAGAATCAAATAACAAGAAAATGTCATCAATGACATTATTTTGAGATTAGAGGAGAAGTTAGAAACTATTGGGGGACTCGAAGAAGAATTTTTTACTATTAAGAGTATTATAAAAATTGAATCATGTTCAAAAGAATAAAAGAATAAAATAAAATTTGGTAGGTTCTCAGATGCTGAGCTTCTGGAGAGAGAAAAAAGCAGGTATGATGGAGTTGAAAATATTTTAAATGATCAATGACTAGAACACATCAGAAACAGTGGAATCCGTTTTGATATCGAAACATCAAATGCTGGAAATAAAGTGGACTAGAATAAAGGAAATCTGATAGTTAATAATGTTTTAAATTCACAAAAAATCTGAAAAGGAGACCCATAAATTATACTAAAAGAAGAACTGAAGAAGATCTTCAATCCTCTATAAATTACAAAAAGTCAAACTATTTTCCCACGAAAGAAGGAATGAAGATAAAAAGAAGTGAGAAGAAATTTCCTCTCATAAACTGTCAATTATGTGGATATACGGGCCATACCTTGTATTATTGCGAAGATAAAAATATCTTTTTAATAGAGAAGAGAATGAAGTTTTAGAAATGAGAACAAATTCATATTCTAATTATTTTAGAAGAAAAATGTTCTAGGTATATTTTTTTCATTGTTCTGACATTGGATATACATATATTTATTACAGGTAGAAGAGTGAAATGGAAACCTTATATCAATGTCAAATAAAAGTCAATGTTCATCAACAAGACTGTTTTCCTCTTTCAAATAGGTTTTCCCCTCTATAAAAGATCTTTAATATGGATAACCCATGTACAGAGAATAATATTTGAGGTGCCATCAATGTACTACACTCAACATAATAACTTGTGGAAACTAAAGAGGAAAATTAGAAAATCTAATCTCGCAGAAGTATCCCTCAAGGATAAAAATAATAACAACAACTAGATTCTTAATAGCGAATGTTTATCCAACATTATGGGTAATGCATAACTATTAATGGATGTCAAGATAAAGGTTAATGAAACAGTGAGTTTTGGTAATGATGGTGCTTTGAAGAAAAAAGGATGTGGAAGTACTGAGCTAGCAAATGGGGAGCTGAAGAAAACTGGTGTCCTTTATGTGTATAGTCTACGTCATAATCTTATAAGTGTAGGGTAGCTTTTTGAATCAGGTATTATTGTGAAATTTAATCAGAATGGATGTACTATGAGAGGAAAGTCAGGGAATCCTCCCATGAAAGGATATAGAAATGATGGAAACTTATATATAGTCGATAGCAAAGAGAACATTTGCAACCTAATAGTTGAAAAGGAAAACAATATATGGCATTTAAGATTAGTGAAAATCAATTATTAGGACATAGAAAACATATATAAGGTAAATATAGTCATGGACATCCAAAATTTAAAGCATGAACTGGAAAAGATCTTTGATGCCTGTATGCGTGGGAAGCTGGTCTACAGTTCCTACCATCGAAAGAAGAAAAGAGCATCTAATCTCCTTGATCACATTCATAACAACATTTGTGGGCTGATAAATGTTTCTTGAATACATAGAGAATGGTAATTTGTTTTTTCATAGATGATTAAAAAAAGGGAATGTGTGATTATTATACACAATAAGTTAAAAGTTCTTTATTTCATGAAAACCAATCGACGAATTGCTGATAATGATATTGGATGGAATATCAAAGTCCCCCCATCTGACAATAGAGGGGAATACACATCAATTGAATTTGACTATTACATGGAAAGAATGGGATACAACACGAGGTAGTTGCTGTGAGAACTCCATAGAATAATGGATTTATTGAGCGTAGGAATCGGCAAGTGAACAATATTGAAAGAAATATGCTGATTGAGAGTCATATTCATCGACATTATAGGAAAGAGGTCGTTCAAGCCACAGTGTATATTAAATATCATATATCGATTAATATGGGTGATATAAAAACACCATATGAATTGTGTCATGGAAGGAATACCACTTTGAAATATTTTTGTGTTTTTGGAAGAAAATTTTCATCCAAAAGAAGAAGGAAATCAAGGGAAGTATGGAGAAAATGAAGACGACAGAATATTTCATGGATAATCAATGAATAAAAAAAAGTTTTTCAATAAGCTCCTAGGAAGAATTTTGTAAAGTAGCGATGTTAATATCCTTCAAGAGAAAAACAAGAATGCATCAAGGAATTCTTATGCCGACGTGATAGAGTATGAGGAAGAATGTATACATGGAAAAAATGATAATATAGAGGAAGAGTATGGTGTACAAAACTCTCATGAGACACATCATGATGTTGAATAATAATTATATTTAGAAGAAGAATCCATAGCTATAGAGAATTTGATCAAATCCCAAATGATAAATTGAATAGAAGAGATTGACTAGTCCAATATTATCAGGGATCATAATTCACCTACCCAGGAAAGGAGAATAAGGAATAGTACACAATCTGTATTTATATAAGTTGTGGAACCATCCTCATTTGAAGAAGCTATAATGTATGAGTCTTGGGTGAATGAAATTAATGAAGAGTTAGATCATAATAAAAAATCAGACTTGGGATCTTTTTAAGAGACCTGAAGGTCACTATGTGATTGGTATCAAGTGGTTTTCTGAGAAAAAATTTGAAAATCATGGAAATTTGAATATAAATAAGGCACTTTTGGTATTTAAATGATATTCACATTTTTAAGGAGTTGATATTGAATAGACATTAGGTCCAGTAATGAGATTGAAGTCAATAAGGTTTTTTTATTCCATGTAAATCTAAAGAGAATATAAATTGTTTCACATTGACGTTAAGAAAAAATTCTTAAATGATGTCTTGGAAGAATAAGAATTAATTGAACAACCAATGGGGTACTTTCTCAGTAATAATGAAATGAAGGTTTTCAAACTAAATAAGTCCCTCTATAGAATTTCATGAAGATGGAATTCAAAAAAGGATGATTATATCAAAATAACTATGTGAATAATTCATAAGAATATCAGTTCATATGCATGTTTATTTGGATGATATTATCTTTTTTGGTAGTTTGAAAGGATCAGTTGAAGAATTTTCTAATCACATGAAGTCATAATTTTGAAATGTCTATGATTGGTGAACCACATACATTTTAGGGATATATGTGATTTATATGAATAATTACACTTTAATTTCACAAGATAATTATGGATGAAATTAAATACGAAGGATTCAAAAAAAATGTGGATAACAATTGCGGTTGAAAAAAACATGGAAATATTAAAAATGGGATGTTTGTGGATCCCAAAATGTATAAAATAATCATTGGAATCATATTGTACCTAATAACGCAATGAACTGATATTGTCTTTACGACATGTTTAACGGCCTGCTTTCAATGTAATCCAAAGGATGAACATATGGAGCCAGTGAAACAAATCATGTGGTACATTCAAGGTACCAAAAATTATATCTTATTATTTGATAAAGGAAAATATAATTAATTATCTTCATATTCGGATGGTAACTGGGTTGGGGATGTAGTCGATAGAAAATCCACCAGTGGTGGTGCATTCTATATTTGGAAGAAATGTGTGAGATGATTGAGAAAGAAATATGAATGTTTTTCTCTTAGTACCACTAAAGCTGAAAATATATCTGCTACCAAGGAATGCACTCAGTTACTTTTGATGAAGCATCAAATGACTAACATAGGTGATGAGGTGAAACAACCAATGGTGATTGAAAATGATAACAACAGTGTGATTGATCTTACAAAGAATCATGTTCAGCATTCTCATACCAAATATATTGAGATCTGATATTAATTCTTCTATGAAAAAATTGAACAAGGAGTGACTGAAATTGGCCACGATGGAATAGATGGTAAAGAGGCTAACATCATGACCAAGCAACTATCAACGGTAGTGTTTGAGAAACATCGGTTGAACCTCAGTGTTTAGCCCCCTCCCAATGCATAAGGAGGTTACGATATTCCCCTCTCCCCAGTTATGTTTACTTTATTAATTTGTTAGTGGATGTGATGTAGGTTTATAGTTGAGATACTATACAGGGGGTTTTGGGTTTTATAATAGACAAATACCGATCTTTGGGTTTATCTTCAATAAGAAAGAAGGAGTAAATTCAGGACATGCAATGGTCATGTACTGATTCTATGACATGATGATAATTCGGTGTTAAGAGGATAAATAACACATTCGGGACATGTATTTCTTCTATAACACAATAAATGAATATCTTGGGTGCCATTATGAATTCCAAAACACAGAAACCAAATTCATACTTCCCCTATTGTTTTCTACACTAAGCACTACTCACATAGAATTAGAGTGTCAGCTGAGTTCACTTTTGTATATAATGTTTCGATAGGGGATGGTTCTCTGTTTAATTTATCTAGAGATTGCCAACAAACCCAAAGGAAGATATTTTTGGAACCATGACTGATGATGGAAATGTATTATGGTTAGTGTTTTTTTCAATCCTCATTATAATATTAGTATGATTTCTATGAAATGGATTATACAGTTCAAGTGTTAAAGAGAACTGAAGGTGGCACTGTTTTCCAGTGTTTTCCAAATTTTTGGCCCTGAAAATCAATAAATGGAGAGATATGATTTTGGAAAAGGAAGTTTCACTAAATATTATAGTGGTGTGTGAAAAACATAGAATTTTAACTGTATTTTTTTTAATGAAATACTAAAAGTAGGATAGAATTTTCACATAAATGGTGATTTAGTATTGAAATAAATAAAAATGGAAAAGGCATGATGTGCACAAAAAATATTTAGATGTACGTAGAAAATGGTTCTTCTGGGAAAATAATTGCACGTAGAATGGGAGTTTTTTGGGACATAGTGGGTTTTGCATGTAGTGGTTGGAGATTTCTATTAATAAGAGGTGACCCCCAAAAATTTGGTACAACTACAGACATAGAGATGATCTAAGCTCTAATACGCATAACCATTGTGGGAAAAGGGTGGTGCGCGAAAACATAAACGCTACACGGAAAAGATAAGGATGCGTGTAAAAGTTGAGGTTATGTATAAAGGTTGTGGTTTCACGAATTATTTCCTCGTGAAAGGTGGATCTTGTGAACCAAATAAAATCTAGTATGCCAATAGTGGATCTAGAATGCAAAATAATATATTTCGTGCCAAAGTAAGGTCTTGTGTGCACAGGGTAGGTGTTGTGCGCAATTTTTAGTTGGATATGATTACATGTTTTTAGTATCTAGTTTTTGTGTTCAGTGCCTTCAATTACATCAACTCAGGAATTCGATGCAAGCTCTATCTCGTGCTGGTCTGAGACAAAAACATCAATATAAATCTAAATAAGCGACCTTCAAGTCAATAAACTGATTTACACTTCTCTCAAGGCAGTGTGCTAGGGGGAGTCAATGGAAGTGTTCCAAGGTATACAGTGAGATATCCTTGAACCATTTTAATGTCAAATTTCTTTGCAAAGAGTGACTCTTACTGAACATTGTAATCCAAAAACATGTGAATATTATTGGATTTCAGTACGACTGACACACTGTCAGCGTAGACTCCTTGGATGTAAACCTTTTTAGTGAACCTATTAAAAGTGATGTGTCATCTCATTACATTCATTTGAAAGACATATTTAACAAGTTTCAACCAACATGGTAATAAGATCCACGACGTTAAATAGAAAAAAAATGTTGACACCCTGATTCACCCCTCCCCTCTCATTATGCTCGGGGTCCTTCTGGGAATCCATCATGTACATGATAGACCATTATATATCCCTCATAAAACATTACATTGTTGATTTGGATTGTATGTGTATTTGGTAATGGCATTTGGTATCACAAACAATCCCTCTATTTACATGGCTGTGATGAATCTGGTATTCCGCATATATCTAGATTCATTTTTTCTAGTCTTTATGAATGAAATCATGGTGTTCTATCATACATGACATGAACATGCAAAAATACAATGATATAATTTTGAGTACACTAAGAGTTAACTAGATATAAGATAACATCACAAAATTACAATTTTTATCGATAATGTTCACTTCTAAGGTTATATCATATCAAAAACAAGATTATCTATGGACCAAAATAAGGTGACATTCATGGTTTTGTGGGCATATCCGAAGAACATAATTGAAATATGGAGTTTAATGGGGATGAATTTATATTACATGAACATTATTCAGGATATATCAAATCTTGTAGCATCACTCATAGGAATGACCAAAAAAGGATTAATGTTTACATTAATTTAAATGTGTGAGAAATCCATTCAAGATCGTAATGAGAGATTTAATTCTGCACAATACTGATTATACCTCGACCTAGAATAGGATAAAAGGTTTATTTTTATTAATCATGCATCATGTTGGGATCTTTTTTGATACAAGTAGATTAATTCATGGAATATTATCCTTTTTTTGTGTTCTCAAAAGCGTAATTGTCCCATGTACGATCTCAATCTTGTAAATATAGTTCATGACATGCGTTGATGGTGTCAGTAGACGTTGGGAGAGTATTTTTTGGTTCTTCTGAAGAACAAAGGGCTCAAATAATAAATATCATATCATGAATTTACCACTAAAATTATAATGTGGATTGAATAACTATATTCCTTCAACATTGACCTTACTTATTCTCTGGGAAATGAAAATATTGCTGATGATTCTCTTAGACGAAATACTGAGACACATAAAATATGAGTGTTCGATAGCAAATGGATGTTGATTGACTAATTATATAAGATATTTCAAGAGGTGATTGATCATTAGGCACATAATTTTCAAGATTCATTATTAGTAGACTCAATAGAAGTTGTGAGGACAATGTAGATTTCATATCCAAATGTATTTATCTTATATGTGAGCATTTATGGTGAGGATCTTCTGCCTTTTTGGCATGTTGATATGGATAATATGCACATTCATGGGTGTGTTAGGGTTCCATTAAAAATTTATGATGAATTGATTTGTGATTCTCATGCCTCATATTATGAATTATATCATAGTATTACAAATATATAAAATGATTTATGCATCCACTATTGGTCATGTATAAAAAGTTAGATCACAAGTTTTGTTACCTAGGGCTCTACTAGATTGCAGGTGGTGGAAGCACACCAGTAGCCTCTGGGAATATTGTATCCTTTTCTCATTACTTAGTGGGAATGGGATGATGTCACCATAGATTTGTTAATGGTTTTACCTAGGTAACCCTGAGGTTGTGATGTTTTATGGGTGATCAAAGATAAGTTAAAAATGTTTCTAATTTATTACCTATCAAAGAGACATTTTCAATGGAAGATCTTAATTGGATATACGTGAGTGAGATCAAATGACTTCATCAAAATCGATGTACCATCACATCACATAGATATTATGGGTTAATATCATAGTTGTGGATGGTTTTGAAGATGTAAATAGATTCAAATGTACTCTTGTGTACAACCGTTCACCCATATGCTGAAGGGAATTATGAGAACAAGATAAAGGTTTTAGAGTGAATACTTATAGAATTTATCATTGATTCTAGAGGTTCTGGGGGAAACACATACCACTCAATGATTTAGATTGTAACAATAGCTTCCAAGAAACTATATAGATGGATTCCAATGAGGCCCTATGTGGTAGGGCATGTCGTTCACCCATATGCCGGTTAGAGGACTAAGAGTAGTGATTCAAGGACCTTTTCTCATTCTGGATAATTCAAATAATGTACAAAATATCAGGAAGGTTATGAATATAAATCATTATAGGAAGGATTATTATCCCTAATTACATCAGAAACATCATGTGTTTGTGGTAGGAGATTGGGTCTCCTTATGTGCTTTTCCTAGACTTGGGCATCGACTGATTGAAATATAAGGGATACCAACCAATACACTTTATTGAATATTCTGACCGCATAGAGAGATTAATGCTAATATCCTATCAGTTGGAGTTACCTCTGAGGTACCATGCCCTAAATTCTGGCTTCATTGTTTACCAGCTTTACCAATATCATTCAGATACATCTCATGTACTTGAACTATATGAGGATTAGTTGGACGTTGATACTTCCATTATATAGAATCCTATATGTATTGTTGATTGGATCATAAGAGATCTATAGGATAATTTAGTTCATTTACAAATGGTGAAATGGAAACACATCCATGTGTTGGAAAAATACATAGAGTGAGAGGATGATGTACATTCTCAGTGGATGGAAATATCCTCAGATGATGCTTTACCAGCCTAAAAATGGGTTACTTATTGTGCTTTATAGAGATTTTAGAGGGGATCCAAAGGGGTTGTGCATAGTTTGATAAACCATTCTTCTAGTTTGCATGAGTAGTTCCACATTGGAAGAGTATTGCCATGGTTTCTACAAGGTTTCACCAAACTATGTGGTCGGACCTTGTAACTCATTATATGAGAGGAAATGTAGGGTTTTACCCCTATTACATTAACCATTCCTCCCCATTCGTTTTCCCCAAAATCATAAAATAGACACTTTAAGAAGTTGGTAGTATCATTTTTCATATGTGGTTGGATTTGAGATATAACCCATAATCATTAAATGGTTGTCTCACATATTATCAAATTGGATATTATCTGATATGCTCTTCGATCCTCTACCTTCCTTATTTTTTGTTACCATATTTATTGAATAATCGATGATAGATGATATGCCCTATTTTTTGGGTATTCGTCTATTTATTTGATTTATCACATTCCATCCTTGATTGGAGGCCAATAAAAAATGACTATTCTACTACTTGTCAAATGTATTTTGTTTCATTATTTTTCTTTAATAGTATAGTGTTTATATATTTCATTCTTGTTTCCTCTGTAAAACATCCCTACCATTGCCTCCTATGTGATTTTTTCCTTTAATTAATTGTGTTGATCACTTTTCTATGAAATTTATTCATTGATCAGGGTTGAAAACCCCAGGTAGAAACCCACATTTGGGTGTTTTTATGAATTTTATTAAACAACCCTCAGTTTCATGAAAATTTGGACATCCTCTAGTGGTGTTTTACACCTTGAAATTAATTAAATTAAATTGAATAATTAATGATAATGGATTTATTGAAACCATTTTAGGCATTCTAATCCAATTCTATTTATTTGAATAATCTTTTAAGGGGATTTTGTTTCCTTTAAATGAAATATCAATTATGAATTAAATTTATTATTATGTGTTATGGTAATATTTTATCTCATGAACATTAATTATGATATGATGTGAGTGATACATGGGTTCTTATATGAACACCATGGATGGCCACACATGTAGGGTTTATTTATATTATTCTTTAAGTGATACTTTGGTACGATACAATGTTTTCTAAAGAAGGGCCCGATGTAACGCCCCGACCCTAGACACCTAGAGTCGGTGCATTATTACATAATATTGGCATGATCACAAGAAAGATCAAATCTCGAAAGACCGATTGGTTTAGTAGCCTTGGAAACACTAGATATAATCACAAGTCTTACATTACATCATAAAATGAAAAACTACTACACCAACATATTGTCTCCATAATCCACACTCATAACCCCACATAATATCCCTGCAGGTCATTCATAATTTACTTCTTCACATCCTGGGAAAAATAAAACATAGAAAAGGGGTGAGCTCAAATGCCCAGTAAGGATAACAATATAGCGAAACATTCAAAATAAGCATAAACATTTAAGGCAATGCATTACTAAAACAAAAACCTTTTAAACTTGAACTTCAACATAGTATGGCAAAAGTAAAATGAAATAATTCCATTTACTTATTCACATGGATATTCTACTAATCGAATAATCACATTCAAAATCAATAACCACTTTCATAATGATGGAATGCATAATGCTGAACTTTAATTTCATTGTCAAGGCCTCGTCCCAAGACCTTGGGCCTAACTGTAACCGGAACCCAACCCGGAGTGCCTCTAATAACCGGACACCAACCCGGAGTGCCTATAATAAACGGACACCAACCCGGAGTTCCTCTAATTACCGGAGACCAAACCGGAGTTCCTCTAATAACCGGAGACCAAACCGGAGGGCTTACTTTTACCGGTCCCCAACCCTGAACATACTTGTCTAACACATTCATCTGAATGAAAGATTGAAATATAACATAAACATTTGGATTAAAAATAACTTATAAAATGTCAATACTTTAAACAAAAACCATGAGTGACATAAGAATAACTTATCCACAGTCAAAAATATCACAAAACCTTCAATAAAATAGGGATGTTTTGTATCATAATAAATAAACTTCAAATAAGCTTAAAATCCATCAAAGGATGTTGACATAGATGAAATCAAAACTATTTTAGAGAAATATATCTTTTTTTTAAATCATCTTAAAAGTAACATAATTATAATATAATACATTCAATTTGAAAATATTCTTATAATCGTGTAAGGGATGCTTCGACGATTTTATAACGGTGGAAAATAGCCGCACCCGTCGTATAAGTTTTTAAAAAAACATTCTTACCTTAATTTTGTCGAAAAGGTTAAAAAGAACCTTGTTTGGAAAACGACGGAAAGATTCCTTTATAAACCTCTTATAAAAAGTCAAAAAAGTTTATAAATGACTTTAACCCATATTCTTGTAAATAGTCAAAAATGTTTTGAAATATATTTTTAAGAAACATGGATGTGGATGATAAAGAGATCCCAGTAGATTATTACGTATAAACATCCTCGGATAATGAAGAGATTGTGAAATAACCCTTACAAATTTGGTAACTTATGAAACATACAACCCATGAAAGAGGTATCATAAAATGAATATGTAAATACACATAAATTATAGTGTATTACACAAATAATATAATTATGGGCAGTACATACACCACACAAAAGGTAATGGTGGCAATATGACATGAATCTCACGGGAATCCGGAGTGAGATGAAAACCCCTTACCTTGTACTTTTACTTGGTTGGGGTATGTTAACCTCCTGTATAATAGTGAAATAATTGTTATTAAATTATACAAGAATCATATATATTAATATGATATCATATATGATCTTTTAACTTTGCTTTGTTAATAATATCTTAGTATTATCGTTGTTTCTGGTGTTAACTTACTCGTTTTCTTTTATATGTTTTATTACGTAAGCCATGTTTGTAATGGATAGGTTGTATATTATTCATATCCATAATGATATCAAGTCCTTAAACTTCATTTTTAAATCAGAAAATGATAATTATACTTGATTGGATATGATGGAGAATGAATCTCATCGCGTTCGTGGAGACGGTAGTCCGTACGTACGCACGAGCGACAATATCATTCTTTTGATATTAAAATAATATATAAATGAATGGTATATCATATATACAGAATCATTAACATGTTATATTTACTATTTACATGAGTTACACATCATTATTATACCCATCCAAATAATAATATATTGAATAACAATTACACCACGACGTGGAGACGGTAAGCCATACGTACGCACGTATGGTGACATGTTATTCAAAGGGTGGATAGAATACTGAATATGGTTGTACCATATTTATAATAACATCACATTATATTTGAGATACTGGATTTATTATTTTAGAATGGTAAGAACAAAGAAAGAAGAAGTGGAAGAAGAAAGGAATTTGAAAAGGGGTGGTGAAAACATTACCTCTTCTTCGGGTTCTTCCTTTTGATTTGATCAAACGGGCTCCTTAGGTTAGCTTTCTGATCAAAATAAGGATTCTAGGTTGTAGTGAGGGAAGTTGGGAGAGTATTTGGGCAGAGTTTGGCCGAACCAAAAGGCTTTCAAGGTGTGAATAAATGAGAAGGAGGAGTGCCCTTTTATAAGAGGGGTGAGGGGCACCTTTGGAAAAGCTAGAAATATTAATTTATAATAAATTCATATTCGGTTTATAATGGCTCCAAAGTTGATTATTTAAATGTTAAGGTGGGTATGGGTCTAAAACAACTCAACCAATATAATTTAGATAGGTGTGGGAACTTATATTAACCTTATCTTTAAGTATTAACTCTAAGTTAATTAGTTTCACTTTTACAATGTCTCTTTGTATTTTTATATTATATGGTTAATAAACTTACCATATACATCCAAGAGACCCCCAAGTGGTCCATTAATGATGAACCTATCATTATATAAGTCTCTTGGCCGAACCTTAGATTTTTAGAAATTTAATATCAATTAATAATATAATATTTGTGTTAAGAACTCTTTTATGTCAATTTTGACACTATTCAATAGTTGATTTTTGTGAAACTCATAACAGATTGATTACTTCGAACAAAGTCAATTAAATTAATCCTAATATATCATATTATCCTATAAAATTAGTTTAATTTATTAAAAGTTTCATATTATATTTATTTGGGTATTTATAATGTCAATTAGTTTAATTTTTTACTATTATAATAATTAATTCATCATCATTATGTCACAAATAAATTAAATTATTTAATGTCTAAAAATTATAAATAAAATATCAATATGTATGAAATATTTTTATCTTTATAATTAATATTTATAATCTAAAATCCAACATATATAACCATATGTAAAAAAAAAATTCTAAAAGATATATGCTTGTGTCATTTTTGTATTAATTTTAACTTAATTAAAATAAAGTGTCCCTATCACCTACAAGTGGCACCATGGGGTCCCAAAATCGACCCAAAGATGCCTATGGTCGAACATGTATCAACCAATAATTCTAGGACACGTTTTAGGGTAATTTAGTATTATTATAATATTATTTTTAACCCTTATTTACCAGATTTACCCTTAACCATGGTAAATAAAATATTTACCGCAGTAATTATTCAAAATGTCTAAAAATAAAAGTTACCTATTTACACAATTTGAACATCCTGATTCCAAATATCGAATCCATTTTTCTAACTTCAAAACACAAAAGTGGCAGAAATTAATTTAAAATTAATTTCCGCTGTCAAAACAAAAAGCGTGTTTTTAAGAGATAATAACTATCAAAAGATTGACACTTGTTTATGTTCGGTTTAATTGTAAAATTATGTCCAATGACCAAAATTATATTAAATGGTAAAAATATATTCTAAATATACTTTAAAACCACTCAAATTCATAATTTATCACTATTAATTATTTTGATTAAAAATGTTGTTTTTAATTAAAATTTAGTAATTTTCACTATTCATCAAAATATGAAAGTTATCCGAAATGTACTAAAATTTCACCTTAGGCTAAATTCGATATTCAGAATCGAAAAATGAAGTCCATTTTGAAATATAAAATATATATAATTTTCAAAAAGTAGGTACTACTATTCATAATGGCTAGTTTGATTGGTTGTGGTGTGTGTTAGAACTCGAAGTTGCGTACAACACAAGCTACTGTATTATTCAAATGAAAGCGTACCGTGGAAGCTTGGGATGTTTCATTTTAAATTTTTTAATGTCCCCCTTTACTCAAAAAGTTTAAAATATTGTATTTAAAATGGGTTCACTATTAAAAGTTGGTAAAAGTGCAATACTGAAAATGAATTTGTTCTTACATTATGTCTAAGAAACTCATAATATGGATTCTAAAATTATAAGGATTATATAAAGTTTAAAATTTATTTAATACTATTCATAACCTCTTTTGAACGGCTTGTTTGGTAAGTCATGGTGTGCTTGAACTCGGTGTTGCGTGTAGTGGAAGTTATTGTATTATTTTAAAGAAATAACACACTATGAAATCTTGGGGTGTTACATTATCCCCTCCTTCAATAAATTGCGTCCTCGCAATTTGAAATTGTTCTTCGAAAATAAAAGGTTGAAAATAAAAAAATATCTTTGTGGGAAAACCCACATCGGTAATTGGGTTACTAAAATTTAGTCTTAATATGAGGAAAAAAGAAATGAAAGGGTCACCACCAAATTATGATCTCGATTAGGAGAACATTGGTGGCAATTAGAGACATATAATTGGAGGAAAAACGTAAATATTTATATGTAGTGATTGAGGTCATCAATCACAAACAAGTTTAAAATTGAGGTCCTTAAATTCATTAATCTATGATGATTTAAAATACCATCGATTCAACAAAACATAAGGTATTAGGATAACACATTTTTGACGTTTGAAAATATCTTAGTTGAAATCCCACATCGAAAAATGAATTAATGAGGCCTCTATTTAAAATAAAGAGTGGAAAGTATGAAGATTACCGAAAATAACACATACTAGGGTTCCATGTAGGAAAATATGGATATGGAAGAGAAATATAACCATCAATTATCTGATGGAGAGTGGTAGAGAACATGGCTATGAAAAGGCCAACAATCCCAAAGCCATAAATTAGTGATGATTTAAGGTACCATCTAGGACAATAGTTTTGTTCTAAGTTCCTTTTATTAATATTGAGGAATTTATTTATGAGATTGGCTAAGATCATAAGGATATATACTTACTTTATAATTAGAGTTTTATCCATTAATAAATTTCTACCGCAAACTCATCTTTCACTCGTAAAAAAAAATTCTATTTATACTATTCGTACAGGGTTCCAAAATAAACGAATTTATAATTCATCTACCAGATCATTAAAAAAAACTACATTATTTAATCCAGGACATCGTGTGGGCCAGTGGTAGGTGATACACCCTTGTCGCCCTTCGGTTGCGGGTTCAAGTCTCGCGGCCTTGCCGGTCGCGACGGGTTGCCGCCCGACCTCTGGGTTTTCCTTTTATGGAAATCCAAAATAAAACAAACTAGAACTATCCAAAATACTTCTGTCCAAACTCACAGTCCAACATTTATAAGGAATGTAAACATAATGTAGATCCTTTTTACCCCGTAATAGCATATGAATACCTTCATCATGTATTCTTTTAATACACTGAAACATCCTGAATTAACATATTCCTTATTGATTACATTCATGCTCCCTTATTCCATATAGAATGATGGATATACTTCATCAATCCAAAAAAATTTTAAACCCCAACAATGATGGAATATACAAATCATTAATCAGTTTCAAGGTAGTCAAGAATATCCAATATAATTTATCCAAAACAATCATGTATTATTCCAAAATCACTACCTCGGTATCAGAACTATATTATGGTTTATCATTCTCTCAACCATATATTTTCCAAAAATGTATCCTGCTATTGAGTCACTTTTCTTTGTTCCACACAATCTCAAGTCCTAAATGAAATAGTACTGCAGTACAATCCTTATATACTCCATAATTATTATAACATGTACATTGTTGATACAACACTCAAATGACATAATCAACATAAGAACTCTAATCATTCCTCTTCATCTATGGTAGTATCATAACTTGATTATTATCCAATAGCATCATTTGCGGCATAGTCTGATGACTGGGACATAGGTTCATGTAGTGTCCAAACTCCTTGCAAATGAAGCATTGTACATTTGAAACCATTTTCTTACCCTTGCAGTCGCGTAGTTTGTGCCCTTTTCCTCCACACTAATAACAAACTCCCATTCCTTTTAGGCAAGTTCCAGGTTGTTTCTTCCCACAGTTATCACATATGGGGAAATTCTTCTTTTCCCTCTTTCCTTTATCCAACTTTCTCTCTTCCATCCTTTTCTTCTCTGGCTTCCCTTCAAATCCATAGGACTCAGTAAAATCTTTACTTATCTTATAAACACATGATATTATTTCTTCATATGATGATAATACATGGTAGACTATTTATCTTATAAATTCTGTCGTAAGGCCATGAAAGATATGATCCTTCTTTCTCTTTGGATCATTTGCATTGCTGTAGTTCTCATTCCTTCTACTGAGCGCCATTTCTAAACAATAGCATACACTAGATTAGTTTATGAATAACAATACCTAATCCCAAACTTGTAAGACACATAACATAAATTAAATAGTTTATGGATATAATCCATAATCATATAAATTTCTCCTTTGAGGAAGTAAATCCACATAAACCCTTCATAATGGTTTGTAAAGAAAATGATAATTATCCTAAGCATATCCCCCGGGAGTGTCGTAACCAAGAGTGAAGCAAGGCCCGTTGTCGTGCACCAGTTCCTGTTCGAGTCTAGCTCAAAGCGGTGTTTTCGTGTTTTACCCCTAGGTACATCTGTGCCAGAGCCGCCTCTACCTGCTCGTATCCAGACAGGGATGTATTGCTTAGAAAACTCACAAAACCTCTACAATACCAAAATTCTAGGAAGTTCTTCTATACTAATCCTCAAAGTCCATCTTAAATCTATGTGCTCTAATCAGAGTTTATCTAAATCTAGCTTCCAAGGTTTGTACTAAACTTCCTCTGATATCAACTGTAACGCCCCGACTATAGATACCCAGAGTCGGTGCATTATTACATAATATTGGCATGATCACAAGAAAGATCAAATCTCGAAAGACCGATTGGTTTAGTAGCCTTGGAAACACTAGATATATTCATAAGTCTTACATTACATCATTAAATGAAAAACTACTACAACAACATATTGTCTCCATAATCCACACTCATAACCCCACATAATATCCCTGCAGGTCATTCATAATTTACTTCTTCACTTCCTGGGAAAAATAAAACATAGAAAAGGGGTGAGCTCAAATGCCCAGTAAGGATAAGAATATAGCGGAACATTCAAAATAAGCATAAACATTTAAGGTAATGCATTACTAAAACAAAAGCCTTTTAAACTTTAACTTCAACATAGTATGGTAAAAGTAAAATGAAATAATTCCATTTACTTATTCACATGGATATTCTACTAATCGAATAATCAAATGAAAAATCAATAACCACTTTCATAATGATGGAATGCATAATGCTGAACTTTAATTTCTTTGTCAAGGCCTCGTCCCAAGACCTTGGGGCTAACTGTAACCGGAACCCAACCTGGAGTGCCTCTAATAACCGGACACCAACCCGGAGTGCCTCTAATAACTGGACACCAACACGGAGTTCCTCTAATTACCGGAGACCAAACCGGAGTTCCTTTAATAACAGGAGACCAAACCGGAGGGCTTACTTTTACCGGTCCCCAACCCGGAACATACTTGTCTAACACATTCATCTGAATGAAAGATTGAAATATAACATAAACATTTAGATTAAAAATAACTTATAAAATGTCAATACTTTAAACAAAAACCATGAGTGACATAAGAATAACTTATCCACAGTCAAAAATATCACAAAACCTTCAATAAAATAGGGATGTTTTGTATCATAACAAATCAACATCAAATAAGCTTAAAATCTATCAAAGGATGTTGACATAGATGAAATCAAAACTATTTTATAGAAATATCTCTTTTTTTTAAATCATTTTAAAAGTAACATAATTATAAAATAATACATTCAATTTGAAAATATTCTTATAAGCTTGTAAGGGAAGCTTCGACGATTTTATAACGGCAGAAAATAGCCGCACCCGCCGTATAAGTTAAAAAAAACATTCTTACCTTAATTTTGTCGAAAAGTTTAAAAAGAACCTTGTTTGGAAAATGACGGAAAGATTCCTTTATAAACCTCTTATAAAAATTCAAACAAGGGTATAAATGACTTTAACCCATATTCTTGTAAATATTCAAAAATGTTTTGAAATACATTTTTAAGAAACATGGATGTGGATGATAAAGAGATCCCAGTAGATTATTAGGTATAAACAGCCTCGGATAATGAAGAGATTGTAAAATAACCCTTACCAATTTGGTAACTTATGAAACATACAACCCATGAAAGAGGTATCATACAATTAATATGCAAATACAGATAAATTAGAGTGTATTACACAAAGAATATAATTATGGGCAGTACATACACCACACAAAAGGTAATGGTGGGAATATGGCATGAATCTCACGGGAATAAGGAGTGAGATGAAAACCCCTTACCTTGTACTTTTACATGGTTGGGGTAGGTTAACCTCATGTACAATAGTGAAATAATTTTTATTAAATTATACAAGAATCATATATATTAATATGATATCATATATGATCTTTTAACTTTGCTTTGTTAATAATATCTTAGTATTATCGTTGTTTCGGGTGTTAACTTACTCGTTTTCTTTTATATGTTTTATTACGTAAGACATGTTTGTAATGGATAGGTTGTATATTATTCATATTCAGAATGATATCAAGTCCTTAAACATCATTTTTAAATCAGAAAATGATAATTATACTTGATTGGATATGATGGAGAATGAATCTCATCGCTTTCGTGGAGACGGTAGTCCGTACGTACGCACGAGCGACAATAGCATTCTTTTGATATTAAAATAATATATAAATGGATGGTATATCATATATAGAGAATCATTAACATGTTATATTTATTATTTACATGAGTTACACATCATTATTATACCAATCCAAATAATAATATATTGAATAACAATTACACCACGACGTGAGACGGTAAGCCGTACGTACGCACGTATGGTGACATGTCATTCAAAGGGTGGATAGAATACTGAATATGGTTGTACCATATTTATAATAACATCACAGTATATGTGAGATACTGGAGTTATTATTTTAGAATGGTAAGAACAAAGAAAGAAGAAGTGGAAGAAGAAAGGAACTTGAAAAGGGGTGGTGAAAACATTACCTCTTCTTCGAGTTCTTCCTTTTGATTTGATCAAAAGGGCTCCTTAGGTTGGTATTCTGATCAAACTAAGGCTTCTAGGTTGTAGTGAGGGATGTTGGGAGAGTATTTGGGCAGAGTTTGGCCGAACCAAAAGGCTTTGAAGGTGTGAAGAAATGAGAAGGAGGAGTGCCCTTTTATAAGAGGGGTGAGGGGCACCTTTGGAAAAGCTAGAAATATTAATTTATAATAAATTCATATTCGGTTTATAATGGCTCCAAAGTTGATTATTTAAATGTTAAGGTGGGGATGGGTCGAAAAAAACTCAACCAATAGAATTTAGATAGGTTTGGGAACTTATATTAACCTTATCTTTAAGTATTAACTCTAAGTTAATTAGTTTCACTTTTACAATGTCTCTTTGTATTTTTATATTATATGGTTAATAAACTTACCATATAGATACAAGAGACCCCCAAGTGGTCCATTAATTATGAACCTATCATGATATAAGTCTCTTGGCCGAACCTTAGATTTTTAGAAATTTAATATCAATTAATAATATAATATTTGTTTTAAGAACTCTTTTATGTCAATTTTGACACTATTCAATAGTTGATTTTTGTGAAACTCATAACAGATTTATTACTTCTAACAAAGTCAATTAAATTAATCCTAATATATCATATTATCTTAGAAAATTAGTTTAATTCATTAAAAGTTTCATATTATATTTATTTGGTTATTTATAATATCAATTATTTTAATTTTTTTTACTATTATAGTAATTAATTCATCATCATTGTGTCCCAAATAAATTAAAGTATTTAATGTCTAAAAATTATAAATAAAATATCAATATGTATGAAATATTTTTATATTTCTAATGAATATTTATAATCTAAAATCCAACATATATAACCCTATGTAAAAATTGTTTTTCTAAAAGATATATGCTTGTGTCATTTTTGTATTCATTTTAACTTAATTAAAATAAAGTGTCCCTATCACCTACAAGTAGCACCATGGGGTCCCAAAATCGACCCAAAGATGCCTATGGTCGAACATGTATCAACCAATAAGGCTAGGACACGTTTTAGGGTAATTTAGTATTATTATAATATTATTTTTAACCCTTATTTACCGGATTTACCCTTAACCATGGTAAATAAAATATTTACCGCAGTAATTATTCAAAATGTCTAAAAATAAAAGTTACCTATTTACACAATTTGAACACCCTGATTCCAAATATCGAATCCATTTTTCTAAATTCAAAACATAGAAGTGGCAGAAATTAATTTAAAATTAATTCCCGCTGTCAAAACAAAAAGAGTGTTTTTAAGAGATAATAACTATCAAAAGATTGACACTTGTTTATGTTCGGTTTAATTGTAAAATTATGTCCAATGACAAAAATTATATTAAATGGTAAAAATATATTCTAAATATACTTTAAAACCACTCAAATTCATAATTTATCACTATTAATTATTTTGATTAAAAAAGATGTTTTTAATTAAAATTTAGTAATTTTCACTATTCATCAAAATATGAAAGTTATCCGAAATGTACCAAAATTTCACCTTAGGCTAAATTCGATATTCCGAATCCAAAACGAAGTCCATTTTGAAATATAAAATATATATAATTTTAAAAAGTAGGTATTACTATTCATAATGGCTAGTTTGATTGGTTGTGGTGTGTGTTAGAACTCGAAGTTGCGTACAACACACGCTACTGTATTATTCAAATGAAAGCGTACCGTGGAAGCTTGGGATGTTTCATTTTAAATATTTTGATGTCCCCCTTTACTCAAAAAGTTTAAAATATTTTATTTAAAATGGGTTCACTATTAAAAGTTGGTAAAAGTGCAATACTGAAAATGAATTTGTTCTTACATTATGTCTAAGAAACTCATAATATGGATTCTAAAATTATAAGGATTATATAAAGTTTAAAATTTAGTTAATACTATTCCTAAAATCTTTTGAACGGCTTGTTTGGTAACTCATGGTGTGCTTGAACTCGGTGTTGCGTGTAGTGCAAGTTATTGTACTATTTTAAAGAAATCACACACTATGAAATCTTGGGGTGTTACACCCGAAAGGGGATTCATTATTTTATTCTAGGAGTGACACTTGGGTTATTATGTGGAACAATATGGAATGAATCAGATAGTAATTAAATTATACCATCCCAAGATTGATACCTTGATTCCTATGAAAAATTATAAGTATGGGAATTTTGGGGGTTGATTTCCAAGTAAAATTATATAAATACATGTGTTACTCATAAAAAAACTCCTTTGATAGAATCTGGTTTCAAATTAATTAATTTGTTAAATAATTTCTATTATGTTCTTTCCATTTAAATGAACATACATTGATTTTTAAGTGATTTTCATTTGTGATGACCATCTTTTATTCATATTCCAAGTTTAAATACTATTGGACTTGTTCAACCCCTATAATAAAATGATCAGTGGTGGAATCATTTGATATGAGGTAGGTTTTATCCATTTCAGTTATTTAATTCTTAGTTGGTAATCATTAAAATATTTTATTTCATAGGATGATGGAAGTTGTATCCAATGGGTATCTTGATTCGAACATGGCCCAACATGTTATTTTATTATTTCATTCATAGTTTATATTATTTTAGGAACAATACATATTTTTATATTTTTATGATGGATGTAATTAGACAGCATTGATAGTGGCATATTGAATATATCTTACACCCTATTTGGGCTTCTGATTGGTATCCAGGAATACTTCATATGTAGGCATGGACAATTGAATGTTACTCGCTATGGGTGCTTGTATTTTATATACTAGTATATAGAATAAGATTAAAGGACTTCTGACAAATCATATGTTGTTAATTCAATTGGAAATAAATTTTTATCTTTTGTAAAAATTTTAATACATGTTTATATTCTTTATACATTACATCATTTGTATTTCCAATTTTCTATAGAATAAAAACATGACATCATCTTGTATATGATGGTGGATGTGTATATGTTTATTTTTTATGCTACTAACTATGGTATTGTTTATTTTTTCTCTCATATATGTTTTTTTATTTTTACTCAATATTATGTTTATTTAATTCATTATTACTCACTTTTTCTCTTTTTGGAACCACTCATATCATAAGGATATAGTATCCCCACCATACCATCATAAACACTCATAACTAGTCGGTATTCTTTAGTGAACGGGGGGTGGGGAGGTGGGGGGGGGGGGGGTTGCTTAGGGCCATGTGCCAAACTAGGGTAGGTTACTTTTGAGTGAATCTAGTCCTGGATGTCACATGTTTCCCTATATAGTGTGATCATATCATTTTACCAAATTCATATTGGAGTGTATTCACCTAGAAAGAACAATTTTTTTATTATATGGTAAATATTAAATTTCTTGATTACTATTGAATTATATCATAGTGTGATTATGTATTAAAATTATATATTTTGAATTATAAGGATGTCCTTATTTTTATTTAGCCCGAGGATCCTTAGGTAATGGTATGAAATATCACATTGAAACTTATAGTGAATTCATTAGACATAATAATGTAATGAATAGTTTTGAAATTATATAGCTCTTCGATGAATCCAAAGGTCTCATGAGACAAAAAAGTCCAGGTTTTCCAGTATTCCACTCCTTCTGTCTATATAGAATCTCCACACAGGGAACTGATGGGGTGTTTCTGATGTCCAAATTTATTTATTTCATAAGTATCAGATCATTAACAATTGTTATCCATGTTTTTTTATTGATATTATGTGTCTAAAATTGTATAATTTTAATTACATTATGAAATTATTGATATTATTTATTCCTTCTATATTATGTTTTTAGAATTATGATTTTGAAATCTTCTGTTATATGTTTCAATTGCTGAGTATTTGATCTCAACCCTTTCTTATATTTATAACAATGTTTTGAAGAATAATATTACACATTATATTTCAAAACTGATAGATTCTTTAGATAATTATTCGGATATATTAAAGACTAAATATGAATTAATTAGTTTTATATATAATGAAACTAATAAACATCAATTAAAAAAGGGTTGAGTTTTGTTATTTCATGATTATTTTGTTATTTTATAAATATATAATCCTAAAATATCATGATAATGTATGTAATGTATTATTATCATTATTTCATAAAATTATGGTATAATTAGTTCTGATAATCTATAGTTGGTATCAAAGATAGTATGTAAAGTAGGTGTTTATGTCACCATATCATGGAACACAGGTTTGTGGCATCATATTTGGTATTATTTAAGCGTTTAGATAACATTGGATATGAGCATGGCTATTGAAGACAATTTATGGGTTGATAATTTCTGGTTAAAAATAATCTAAAATGTATATATAACCCTTTGGGATAGTATATAATTTATAATTATGGTAATAATGGACCATATATTTGATGATTAGTATATGAGAACATTAGTGATTCCCATAGTGATAAGGCTTTTGGTTGAGTGTAATATAGGATGATGTCCGGAAATTTTGGAAAAATAGAAATTTTTTAGTTTTCCAAGAAATCACAACCCTAACAAGATAATTCTTGTTGATAATGTGTCCAGGAAATATCTATATAGGGGTAATAAGCTTGAATAGTGTGTATTGGGTATTATCTCAATCATAAACAATTTAACAAAAAAAGGTTAATTGGAGATATAATTTTACTCTCATGGGTGATATTATTTTGTCAATCACAATCTATTATAAAAACATTATAATTGTTTTATTTTCTAATTCTATTCAATGATTTGGTATTGTAGTATGATATAAGAAAAATTAATGTATCATTTGATAAACTAAATATATTATTTGATTAAAAATGTTTCATTAGAGTATAAATATTTTGTTTGATGTTTTCATATTCATATTTTTGATATTATCAAAACCATTATGGTTTTACTATTTCGTTGAAACAGGAGGACACAAATTATTATGAGAAACATTCCTATCTAGAATCTGACATGTCTTATAAGAAAAAAAGGGAGAAATTTTATATGTATTAATCTTAGTATATGCCTGATAAGATGGGAAAGTGAGTTTTCTAGATATATATAAGTTAATTATGATTATATTCTCATATAAATTAAATTGTCATACTCTTATATATTTTTTTTAGTGAATTAATATTTATCAATTCCATTTGTTATATTAGAGATTATGAGAATCATTTATTGACTATTATTTAGTTATTTTGAGTTAATGGTTTCATATCTAACATTAGATTGTATTAATAACGTTTAGAAATCATTTAATGAAAATATTTTATCCTAAATGATTACTATTGAAGATCACATGTTTGAGGAATATACAGTTTTATATTTAGTATACTTATTATTTATAGTTAATAAATGTTTAGATTATTTATAAAATCAATGATATGTTTTACCAATATCCCTAGGATTGAAGAAAATCCATCCTATTTTGGGTAAATTTTATAATTTTTTTAAAATATTGTTAAATATTTTCACCTATTTTATTGATGGCCTGGTGGAAAATATAATTTTTAAAAACAATTTTAGTGACACTTTTGTAATGAATATGTAATTTCATTGTGATCTAATAACTTGGATACTTAGTTAGGTTTGGAAAAGGTATAAAATGGAGAATATATTATAAGGGTATAAAATATCAATATTTTTTAGGAAATATATCTATGTTGATAAAAATAAAGATAGTTGGGCAGATATCACGTTGAATATTATATATTAAATAATTAATAGGTTGAAGAAAAACCTATAAAAATTTAATAAGTGAGTAATAATTAAAATTTTGGGAAATAAATAAATTTATGAGGTAGAGTGTTATATAAACTAAGATTTTTTATCATTTAAAATTTATTCTATTTTATATTACATGTGTTATACACAACACAAGATATAAACATGCCACAACATATTGGATTATTATTATTAATAATAAAATGATTAAACAACTATGATATTAAAAATTAAAAAATATTACCTTTAGAGGATAAATGATTGGTATGATTTAATATTGAAAATTTTATATTCAAGAAAAATGGTTTTAGTTATATTTTATGTTTTGTTTTAAAAGTTATAATTTTAAAATGATCAAAATTTTATTTAACAGTGTAAAAATTAAGTTTTTCACTCAGGTATGGACACTTTATTTTTTCAGTATTAATCTATAATTTGGACCTAGTATGGATTCATAATAAGTTAGTAAAGTTTATGAGGTTGTTTGGGTCTTGTTCGGAGCCCAGAACCCATCTTTTTAGAGAAAACAAAATCTGCGCATGATTTCAAGTAAACCTTGCGGGATTTCTGCATGGTTTGGCAAACCATGTGGATGGTGTTTTTTTGGATAGTAAAACCTTGGCCAGTTAGTGCACAATGATGCAGGATAATCATGTGAATTCCCCTTTTTCCCAGGTAACCATGCATGGATGGCACACATTTTGATCAAACCGTCCAGAGGAAGACTTTTCGGGCAGAAATGTCTCACACGGTTTGCACATGGTTTGAAAAACCATGCAGAAAAATCGTGCATAGGCTAAAAGCATATGTAAATTTTACAAAACGCCATTAATGATCTATTAATCCAACCCCTTCATCCCTAATCCGAGTTTATATGGGATTTTATTATTTCTCTCGAAATTTGGGTTTTTTTGAAGATCAAAGCTTGTAATTAAGAGATGTTATTCATCCGACTTCTGATCATGCTTCTGTTCATCACATTGGATGTGAAACAATATGTACTTAAGTCCCCTTTAACAATTATTATTCTCTTTCTTTCTCTACCTAGTTATCTTACTATGAACATTTTTCACCTATTCTTAGATCTACTTTGATCTGAGGTAAATCATGGGCTTATATTGGAGGATAAGGATCATACAACACTAAGGTGGGTGTTTTATAACTCATCCCTAAGGTTCATTGATTTTGGAGTGTTTTTGTGGGGCCCTCCAATCCCATAATGGACTATATCTTAAATTTACCTACCATTTTTACACTTTGTATAATCATATAGTTAGTCTCTTTCAAAATATGTGATTACTTTTTTGTGGTTACACCCACAACTCAATTTGCCTCATGCCGAAGGTTATGCCATAATTTGGTTTTTAGTGTTCTGACACATTTGAGCCACCGTTTGGGTATGCCCTTGCTTGAACTTCCTAACGGTCAGCCTTCCTATAATAAATGGTTTGTTGTTAAATGAGGATTTAAAAATATCATACACCATGTATGCTTACAAGATAACACACCTAATGTAAGTTCTTTAAATGATTATCAAATGTGAAATGTTCAATGGCATGTATAATAAGTATATAACTCATCCTTATTAAAAGAGATTGAATATTGGTTACATGTATGTATCACCCCTTCCATGTTGATGGAAGGTAGCAGAGTCAACCTCAATAGTTGAACATGTCTTAATGGTTAACTAATACGTAATTAAATGGTAACAACGCTACAAGGATTATATACACTAATAGAGGACAAGGATTGGACCTATAAATAAATGGTTCAAACTATACTTGACCTATCCACACTAATGGAAGGAAAGACATGAACCAAAGGAATTATTACATGATTACAACATCAACTATGAATGGTCTGACTCGAGTTCACCATGGATTCTGAAGGGAGAATACCTTGGGTCTTGGGTACCCCATTCTGATTCAAGGATGTGGTTTTTTAGGTTGATACCCACCTAGATTCTGGTTCTATTTTATACCTTGGATGCCTGGTATACTGTTGTAGCGTCTCCTTTCATTATTCTCGGATACCTCAAATACACTCCTTGGATCCCGCATTGACAAGTAGGTTCTCGGGATACACTCCTTTGACCCAGTCCTTGCTTTGCCATGTATTACATTAGATGCAATCTATGGAATAAGAGGGCTTATTATTGTGTAATTCCATGGATTACATTCCTTGGATTTCACTCTTACACCATAGCTAGATTCAGATACTATTGATTTAGTATTCTGTGATTTTACATTACCTTGGGTTTTACCCTAGAACTCCCTCACTGGATATCAGTTTTAGGTTTCCTTGTTACATATTGGGACCTTAACTATGTATACTATCATGAGGTGATGTTAGTGACGACTATGCATCATGTGACCTATTATCATTAAATTGTAATTAAATAACAAAATGAACTGGTTACATGTTTGTATGCCATCCAAGTGGTGAACCAGGTTCATGGGTATTCAGTTATTTTATACTCCTTGCTTTATTTTATATATGCATGCCTACATACTACTATATTCGATTACACAGGCTGGAAGTTATAGACACCGTTGTTGTTGGACAACTAAGATTTATCTCACACCCTCTTCAGTCACCTTTTGGTACACAAAGTAGATTATATGACTGTAGGTGTGGACATAGGGAATCATATAACTTCTAACACTTGATTACATGTTGAATGGTTAGAGCTTGATAGCGGATGACCAAGTTAGATCTCAAGATTCTTGGAGTAGTCTTGGTTTAACTTTACTTTGTGGAACATGTTATGAATATAGTCTTGTAACCATGCTTTTCTAGTTTTCTAGGGACATGACAATACATTATCATTGTTCAGTTGACACAGTTATAGGTGTTCTCATTAACCTATATCATCAGTTTTCTTCTATTGGTTCATTATATTTTTTCTACTGTTTACTATTAAATTATATTCCTTATATTGTGCTATTCTCTTCTAATGAATACATAGTCTTTCCACCGACACACCCTAGGCCCTCGCTGCTAGTCGGCCGCCTCTAGCATTCGAGAAGATGCGCTTGAGGCCATGTGGCCCCCTAGGCTCATGGAACCTTCTAATTGGCATATAGGTATGGGTCGTCACAATTTTGTATCAAAGGTGGTTTATTTTCTTACAATACTATTTAGAGACACTAGATTGGATAATTTTAATGCTTGAGAGTTAGTCAAAAGGCATTCTTGGGCATTAGGAACCCATGTTTGAGGTAAAACCGAAGTTACCCAAAATGGAATTGTTGTTCTATTTTTCTGTTATAGTTGATGTTATTTCACTACTGGGTGACACACATGTGGTGTGGTGTTTTTGATTATTACTCTATTTGAGAATTTATTTCATCCCTGCCCTGATGATATGAGGGAAAGGAGCATTATTACATGCATCATTATAGGCAACTAGAATTCACATGACATGAATATTGTCATGCCATATAGGCTCATATCACTTCATATCATTTCTTGAAATGCCTATAATTGTTGAGTGATTAAGTGATAGTTTGATTATAATTGTATTAATTTGGATGTGATTGAGTGATTTCATGTCTCAATTCATTCGGTGTATGGGCCCTCATGGGTTGGGATGAGTAATTTACTGAGTCCAGCCATTATACTATAAGGAAATGGATTTCCTTTCTAGTGAAAGGTGTATGGGCACTGAGTTATTGGGAATGGATATCCATTATAATGTAAATCTGGAAATCTAAAATTAATTGGTTGCATATTCTTATCCCTCCATGTCATGTTTATGAAAGGAAAAGGAGTGAGCCTAGAAATTAATTACAAAATGACATGAATCTTATACTTGAGAGAATTTTGATACTTGGATATCTATGTGGTTAGTTTTGGTAGTATGACTTGGGTAATGTGTTTTCTTACATTCATATTTGATTAGCGATGCCTTTTCCATAATCCTATTCATGTTCTAACATGTCTTCTTGACATTTCTATACCATTTCTGCTACATCATCCTCATGTCATTATCCGGGAGAGTGGTGACGACCATGCTCCAGGCGTGGTGGGACCTGAGATTCCAGTCTCACTTCTAGGAGTGCCAATTTAGGAACTTGTTGTTGTACCTAATCCAACCATGTATGCTCATGTCTATGATAGTTTTCTACATCTGTTTCAGTACATGGAAGGTTTTCCACAAGTTTAACATGTGATGACTGATCTAACCTGCAAGTTCCAGTAGCAGTATCCACCTACTTTTTCAAGGTATGGTGGTTCTTAAGGTGATGAGTCTTGGATAGAGGCCATTCTATCTATATTTCAACATCTGGAAATTTATCCCAAGTGGAGATTCAAGATTTATGCATACATGCTTTAGGATTTGGCCAAGCATTGGTGGGATGTAGTTACCCAGGCTGTTCATCATCATGGTATGTTATGGGTTGACTTCCAGACAGCCTTCTTGGATTAGTTCTTTCCTCAAGAACTAATGACTAACAAAGACAAAGATTTCATGCATCTCAAGAAGGGTTCTTTGTTAGTTATAGAATATTCAGCATGTTTCACTGATTTACAACACTTTTCACCACTTCTAGATAGTGATGAGATTTCTCTGGATAGAAGTTTTTAGGATGGGATCCATTACACCATCCATACATAGGTGATTGTCTTTTTCCTTCCTTACTTTTCACTAATAGTTGATCAGGACCTTATCAATGAATGTAAACTAAAGGACGGTGCAATTTCCATATTTAATGGATAAATACCACATCATGCCAACATTTATTCCAGTGGAAGGAAACGTTACCTATAGGTTTTTTGTTAAGGAAGTGGTAGCCAAATTATTTAGTATGATAGCTCTATGGGGTGTCATCAGTGTGTAATACTAGGGAATAAGAAGACCCATTGTGATAGAGACCTTATAGTGTGTTGATCTTTTGGTCGTATGGGTCATCTTCAGTGTTTCTATAGGGCCTTTCCACGATCATCAAGTGGAAAAATGTTTTTGCAGTCTCTACCTTCAGGATAATGTTCTTTTACTCCACGTCAGGTGGGGTGTTAGAATAGCATGGGCAGGTTTGTCTGAGGGGGAGGTCGTGGCCATGTTAGTCCTGTCCATGCTCACCAATAGTTCTAGAAGAGTAGACATGATTGTGGTAATCCATCTATTGCACATGGTTGTAGATCAGGTCAGTTTCTTTCCTTATAGACAATAGCCAAGGATCGGGCTATGAGACCATTTATAGTACAAGGTACTATTCTATTAGCCTCTACTATCATCTCTACATTTTTTGATATAGGTGATTCTAAATATTTCATTTCTATATCAATTATAGAATGTCTTGAACTAGAGATATTGTATCAATATGGTGTAATGAACCTCGATACCCCATTGGGAATATGGAAGGAGGTCATACAGCAGTACAAGGATAGTCCCCTTGAGGTAGGGAGTTACCCATTCTTTTGGAATCTATTTCTTCTAGAGATGATAGAATTTAATGTCATTCTCAGAATTAACTGGTTAGTCCATTATCATGCCTTTGTATACTGCTATCTCCAAAGGGGTTTTTACATCTCCAGAAACCATCAGTTATCTTTTCAAAAATGAGTGGGATGTCTATGATAGGAGAGCTAGACTGAATCATCCTAGGCTAGGTCTAGTGACCGCTCATATTTCAAATCTTTTCATGGAGGATCAATTTATTCTTAAAATTGATTTCCCTCTACTAGTTGATCATTTTTGGGAAGTTATTATTGATGACTTTTATGGATTACCACCTTATAGATAGGTATATTTTACACTAGATATTTTTCTAGGAGAAGATCTAGTGTTTATTCATTTATAAAGGGTGGCACCTACTAAGCTTTGGAAGCTAAAGTAGTAGATAGAGGACCTAGAGGCCAGAGGCTTTCTACATCTTAGAACATTATCATGGGGTTCCACCATGTTTTTTTGCAAATAATGTGGATTGAGATCTTCATCTATGTGTGGAAAATAGAAGGTTCAACCAGCTAACTGTCTAGAACTAGTGCCCACTTCCTTGAATAGATGATATCTTAGACTAACTCTTTGGAGAAATGGTGTTCTCTAAGATTGATCAAACATTAGGATATCAGCAGGTGTAAGGTAGACCCTCATACATACTACGTACAACAATCCACGTCAAGTATGATATATATGAGTTCCTTGTTATGTTTTTTGGTCTTACGAATGATCTTTTTTTCATGGCCTTGTTAAATACGTATTTCGACCCCTATTTGTACTTTTTTGTCATGGTCTTTGTGGGTGAAATCTTGGTGTATTCTCACACTCATAAAGGACATGAAAAACACCTTGATATCATTCTGAGTACATTGATAGAGCATTATATTTATTCCAAGCTTTCTAAATGTGACATTTGGATCAACAAAGTCCCTTTAATGGGTCATATTATTTTAGAATTAAGAGTATTTGTTGACCCTGAAAAGGTTAGTGATGCAGTTTCCTGGGTTGATCCCAAGAACCTGTTTGATATTTGGAGTTCTTGGGGACGGATTGATATTAAATAAGTTTCATATAGGACTTATGACATTTTTCTTCATCTCTTACTGGACTTACAAATATGGTTGTTATTTTCTTGTGGTCAAAAGCATGCGAGAAAGCCTTTCAGTAGCATAAAGGGAGGCTTATCTCGACACTGAATTGTATTCTTCCAGAACCTTGAAATGGTTATATCTTCTTCTGTGATGTATAAAGAATTGGCCTAAAAGTAGTGTTGATTCATGGAGACAAATTCATTTCGTACGAATCTTGATTGATGAGGCCTCATAAGAGAACTTACTCGACGCACGACCACGAGCTAGTAGCATTTGTCCACGCCTTACGTAGCTAGAGACAGTATATGTTGGGAGAGCTCTTTATGATGTATAAAAATCCAAAAATACTCATGTATATCTTTTCTCTGTGTGATTTGAACATCAGACATCAGAGATGAGTCAAATATCTACAATCCTTTGAATTTGGTCTTTCTTATATGCTTGGAAAGATAAATGGGGTCACTGATGAATTGAGTTGGAAAACTCCTACACAGGTTGTACATAAATCCAGTGATGAATGGATGTTAATGTCCCTCTTTTCTGAACTTCACCAAGAGTTTCATGACAGTCATGAGCAGTCTTACAGCTCTACCTTAAAAGATACCACTTTCCTCCATGAAAAGGTAAAGAGTAGGTAGTTTTCAAATCATTATGTTTTAGTTCTCTGTGAGTGTATATCAGGAGATAACCTACCTCCGGATTGGTCTGTGGATAGATATGACATCATGTGTCTATGTGGATGTATCTAGGTTACTTCTAATTTTAGAGAGGATTTTATGGAAGAGTCCCACACTTCTTAGTAGGCAGTTCATCCAGGCATTTCAATGATGTATTGAGATATGCGACGCTAGTATTGTTTCCCTAGAATTAAATACTGAATTGCCTACTTCATCACTAGTTTTTCCACCTATCAGCAGGTGAAGGAGAATCACTAGAGACCTACAGGCTTGTTACAGCCACATATAGTATCGAAATAGAAATGTGAAACGTTTATATGGATTTCTTAGTCAGCTTACCTAGGTTGCGAAGGAGTAGAGATGCTATCTGGGTAGTCATTGACCGACTAACAAAATCATCCCACTTCATTAGTATATGTAATTCTATCTCATTTGATGATTTGAGAAGACTATATGTCCATGAGATCATAATAATACATAGGGTTCCACATAGTATCATGTCAGATAGGGATTATTGTTTCACTTCACAGTTCTGAGAAAGTTTATTGAAAGATTTGGGTTCTTAGCTTCTTTTAAGCCCAAATTTCCACCCTCAAACCGATCATAAATTTTAATAGGCCATATAGGGTCTATAGTATATACTCTAAGCATGTGTCCTTTATTTTGGTGGTTCTTATGATATGTATATTCCTCTTCTCAAGTTCACTTATAATAATAGTTTTCAGGTTATGATCTAGACGTATCCTTTTGAGGACTTATATGGTAGGACATGCCATTCACCCTTGTGCTAGATAGAGGCAAGTGAGGTAGCCTTACTAGGTCCTCGTCTTTTTCAGTAGGCTTCAGAATAGGCTAGGACATTGATGGTTAAGGATATAGGGAATATTGTTTCTTCATTATGTTAAGCTGTTGGAAATTCTAGATAGATTCGGGATGAATCATGTTGGTTTCTACTACCTCAGAGGTACCATTCCATGCATGAGGTCTTTCAAGCCTCATAGCTTCACCAATATCATGTTGACCCATATCTTTCCATTAATGCTGAGGAAGTTGAGTTAGATGTTGATTCTACCTATGAGGAGTATCCAAGACACATCGTTGACCGAAGCTTCAAGGTTATCTGGGGGAATTTGTGTCCCTTTGGTACAGGTGCTATGGATGCACATCCATGTACAAGAAGAGACATGGAAGATGAAAGCTGATGTATATGATCAGTGGTTAGAGTTATTCTTAGGCATAGTTTCCTTAACCTTGGAAGGAGAACATGTGGGCATGTTATTTTTAGGGGTGATGACTATAAGAACCTGGATTTTCACTCTAGTATGGATCCTTTATTTTTCAGTCTAAATATGTACTTTGGACCTAGCATGTATTTCTATTGATTTTTTAAATGTTTTGAGGGTGTCTGGGGCTTGTTCGATGCTCAGAACCTGTCTTTTTAGAGAAAAAAGACTCTACACATGGTTTAGAGTATACTGTGTGGGATTTCCTCACGGTTTTCCAAACCCTACGGATGTTGATTTTTTCAAACAGTGCCACCTCGCACGGCTGGCACACGGCCATGCAGCCCAACCATGTAAATGCCCCCTTTTCCCATGTAATCGTGCATGGATGGCATACAGTTTGATCAAACCGCATGGAGGAAGACTTTTCGGGCAGAACCATCTCACACAGTTTGCACGCAGTTTAAAAAACTGTGCAGACCAATTGGGCGCAGGCTAAAAGCCTGTGTAAAATTTCCAAAAAACCTTTAATGTTATTTTAATCCAAACTCTTCTTCTATAATACTAGTTTATGATGGATCAAACAATGTCTCTCTCAATTTGGTATTTTTTAAGATCAAATCATCCAATCAGGTGACCGTCTTCGTCCAACTACCGATCGAGCTTCTGTTTATTACATTGGATACACAACGGTATGTACTCCTGTCCTCTTTATCTATTCTTCTTATCTTTATCCCTCAACCTAGTTATATCCATGTGAGTGTATTTCACCTTTTCATAGATCTACTCTGATCTGAGGGAAATCAAGGGATGATACCATATGAGAAGGATCATACAACCCTATATTCGATGGTCTATAACTCATCCCTAAGGTTCGTTGAATTTGGATCATTTTTATGGGTTGGACGATCCCATCGAGGATCGTCTCTAAAATTTACCTTCCATGGTTATACTTGTTAGAATCTTATTGTTATTCTATTTCAAAATATTTGATTAGTTGTTAGTTGTTACACCCATAACATAATCCTTCACATGTCTAAGGTTATGGCAAAATTGGGTTTTTAGTGTTTTGACACACTGGAGCCACTATTTCGGTGTTCCCTTGCTTGACCTTCCTAAAGGAGAGCCTTCCAATAATAAATGAATTATTTATAAATGATAATTTCATAATGGGATGAACCATGTATACTCACCACTTGACCCTCTTATAGTAAGTTCTCCAAATGATTATTAAATGTGAAATGTGGAATGACATGTTTACTTAGAATAAAACATGGCCTTATTAAAAGAGATTGAATAAAGGTTACAAGTCCTTGTCACCCCTTCCAGGTTGAAAAAAGTTAGTGGAGTGACCGTCAATAATTGAACATGCATTAATCGTTAACTAAGACATAATTAAATGGTTGCAATGCTATATGGACTATCCACACTAATGGAAGACAAGGCTTGTACCAATAAATAAATGGTTTTTACTCTACTTTACCTTTCCACACTAATGGAAGGAGAGACATGAACCATATAAATTATAACATTATTAAAATATAAATTAGGAATGCACTGACTTATGTTCTCCATGGATTCAGAGAAGAGAATACCATTGGTTTTGGGATCCTCAGTCAGATTCAAGGATATGGTTTTCTTAGGTTGATACCCACCTATATTTTTGTTCATATCTATTCCCTGGATGACTAGTATACTATCATAGGTTCCCATTTCATTATTCTAGGTTACCTTGGATACACTCATTTGATCCATTGTTGACATGTAGGTTCCATGGATACACTCCTTGGACCCAGTCCTTGATTAGCCATTTTCTACTTTGGATTCACCCCTTGGACTCAGTTGGCACCTTATTGTGGAATGCCATGGATTACACTCCTTGGATTAAACTATTACCCCTTAGCTAGAATCAGATACTACTGAGTTAGATTTCTGTGAGTTTACGTTACCTTGGTTTTTACCCTAGGAATCCCTCACTGAATATAATTTTCTAGTTTCCTTGTTACATCTTGGGACATTCACTACATATACTATCACACAATGATTTCATTGTTGGCTATGATTCACGTGACCTATTATCATTTAATGGTAATTAATTAACAAAATGAAATGGTTTCATGTTCCGAAACTAGCCAAGGGATGAAGCAGGTACTTGGGTATATAGTTATTTCATACTTCTTACATTATTTAATATGTGAATGCCTACATAGTTAAATATTCTGTTATACGATTCAGAAGGTATATACACTATTGGTGGTGGACCACAGGGATTTATCTCACACCCTCTCTAGGAACCTTTTGGTACCCGTAGTAGATTATATGACTGCAGGTGTGGACAAAGGGAAGCATATAGCTTCAAACAATTGATTGTATGATGATAAGATGGAGCTTTATAGAAGATAACTGAGTTGGATCTCAGGATTCTTGGAGTAGTATTTGTTTTCCTTTACTTCTTGGAACATGTTTTTCATATTGTCTTGTGTCTATGATTTTATTGTTTTCTAGTGACATGACATTACATTACCATTGTTCAGTTGATACAAAAAGGGTTGTTTTCATTTACCTATTACATCAGCTAACTTTTGGTGTTTCATTATATTTATTTGTTGTTTAGTGATACATTATATTCATTCTACTGTTCTATGCTCTGCTAATGAGGGAATAGTCTTCCCACACACACAACTAAGGCCCTCACTACTAGTCAGTAGCCTCTAGAAATTGGGAAGATGCGATTGAGGACATGTCGCTCACCGACCATGGGGAACTCGTTATTTGGAATTTGGGTCTAGTTCGTCACAGATAGAATAGAACACATTTTTTAATTTATCAAACAAAATTTACTTAGTATGAATTATTTTTTTTTATGAAAAAGTTTGTTTCTAGTAAAAAAATATAGTTTTATAGGAAATATCTAATTTTTAAGATTTATCATTATATAAGAATGATATAGAAGATTAAAAAATTGGTATTTAAATATGAATATAAGGAATATTAATATTTGTTTAAAAATAAAAAATAATATTTTAAAACATGTTCCAATCATTTTTTAAAATAAATTAAACTTTTGATTTAATAAAAATTAATTTTTACCTTTCTCTGAACCATGTGTTTCAAAGGTGACATTTGATTTTTTCTTGTCATGAAAGCCTTATATATTTTATTTTTTTAATAATGAAATAATTTTCTCCTTGGAAATTTAAATTTGTAAAAATTATTTTTTTCACATAATTTAATATCATAAAAACACAGTTTAAAAAATTGGTTATTATTGTAAATCATAAAATTAAATTTTGAAACCATTATATATTTTATTTATGGAAATTATTTACAAATTTTAAAACATAAGGTTCAATTTTAATTATTTTAATTTAAATTAATTTCTTTTTGTTGGACTCTTCATGTGTTAATCATGTTTTAATGATCACAAATCTAATTACTGTTAATTAATCTCGATCTTCATTGCACATCTTGCTAATGATCTTCAATCTCTATAATAACTAATCATCAAGTTTTAATTATAACAAATCTTATGATGTTAATTACTCTCTTTATTATTTACAAGTCTAATGCCTGATCACAAATCTCACATATATTATCAAGCCTTTATGTTTATGATTCATGTTCTCTTACTCTCTAATAGTTAAACTCAATCCATATTCTGCATATTACTATCTATGTCCAAAAACAGATATTTGTCTAAGTATGGACTCACCATGAAGGATTCCCCGTGACCCACTCAACGTGAAGGACTCACCGTGACCCAGACACTGTGAAGGACTCACCGTGACCCAGTCACCGTGAAGGACTCACCCTGACCCACTCACCGTGAAGGACTCACCGTGACCTAGACACCGTGAAGGACTCACCGTGACCCAGACACCATGAAGGAAAAACCGTGACCTAGACACCGTGAAGGACAAACTGTGATCCAGACACTGTGACATGGTCATACCGTGAAGCTCATACCGTGAAGAAGACGCTGTTTACTTAATCACTGTGACATCGTTTCTTAACATTTTGTCAATATAATTTAAATAATACTAACGGTCATATTTGATGTTTTTAATGTAATCAATGTTATTTAACGATAGTTGTTGGAATTCTAGGAAACCGTATCTCGTACATATTAAAGGGGAATCATTCCAACCGCCAGAACTCGTGGAATATAAAAAAGAATAGAGAACAGTAGTGTGGCATGAAAGTGTGGATATACAACGAGAAGAACTTACATACACCCGAGAGCACAGTGCTGAACAAGAAGAACAATCCTGAGCAAGAAAGATATTTCCATACTTTCGAAGAATTCTCATGAATACAATCCAACACCACTGAAGAACACACAATGAATCAAGAGATCATTTTCATTCCTGTAGAAGACAATCTGACTACGCCACTTTGTTTTTCAACAGAAAAACCATAGAAGGACTCAGAAGCATTCCTGCTGAATCCAACGAGTCCAGAGCTGCATTGATAATCACTAGAGCTTTGTAAACTCTTATCTTCTATCTCTAAGTGATTTTATTATTAACTTTCGAGCAGTGTGGTGTACTCTGTATTCTTATACACACACTGTCTCGTGCACTGAACTGGAGGATATCAAAATCCTCACTCCAAATCTCTCATCTCTTGTTTACCCACGTCAACTATGGAAGAGGTCCTTGTGTGGCCTAGTATTTGTTTTGTTTCCCATGAAGAACGGTGGTAGAGGTCCCTGCGTGGCCTGGACAGTTTTGTAAACTATTGTTAACCCCAATCCAGGGTGTGGATCAAATTTTATATAAATTTGAGAGGACTAAGTCTCAGCTTGAGACTGAACCTCTTGTTATATTTGTTGTGCACTCTTAGTTTAAGTTCAATGTTTACTACATATATCTTATTTATTCCGCTGCTGTTATTTTGAAATACAAAACTATTTTAAAGCTACTTTGATAGTTAAACTAGAAAGTGTTTACACTTATTGTAATTTAGTTGGTTCGTTTTAAAAGTTAGTTTAATATTGTGATTAAATTAACTGAGACCTAATAAATCTTTGAGAAGCTAAGTGAACATTTACAATCTGTATAAATTCACTATAGTTTAACTTGTTTTATAAATTGGGGGATTTTAAATAGACAATATTTTAACAGAAACTTTAATTGGAACTCAATTCACCCCCCTCTTGAGTATCCACTCCAACCAACATTTGGTATCAAAGGGATTTGTTTTTGTTTAAGGATTTTTTAAATACTCTGTTTTTCAACTATTAATTTAGTTGCATCTGTAAAGATCTCAAATTTCTGTTAGTTCTAAATTTTATCTATTTAAATTATCTTTATAGAATCTAGCTATGGACAATAGACTAGAGGGTGCTGCTACTAACATGCCACCTTTCTTCAATGGTACAAACTATGCTCAGTGGAAACTAAAAATGAAAATTCATTTAGAAATCATGGGTTTTGATATCTGGACTGCTATAGAAGCTCAATATAAAATTCTAGAAACTGAAAGAATAACTTGGGATGAACCTACAAAGACTTCCTACAATAATAATTTTAGACATATGAATTCCATGTACTGTGCTCTAGGAGATGAAGAGTTTAATAGAATTAATGTTTGAAAAATTTCTTTTGAAATTTGGGATACTTTGGGTGTTTCTCATGAAGGAAAAACCAATGTTAAAGAAATGTGATTGAATACTTACACTATTAAATATGATAATTTTAAAATGAAGACTGATGAACCTATTTCTGATATGTATCTGAGGTTTAATGAGATAGTCAATACAATGAATTCACTCGGAAAGGCTGTTCCAACAAAGGAACAAATTATGAAAATCTTGAGATGTTTACCAGACCGATGGAGAGTCACATCTATTTCAATCAGAGAGTCATGTGACATTGCTGCTCTGCCTGTCAAAGAACTAATTGGTAAGCTTATGATGTGTGAGGAAGAAATCAAGGTGAATAAAGAGGATGATGATGAACCTAAGAGAAAATATGTGGCTTTTAAGACTACTGCTTCAAAGAGTAAGGACAAAGATAAAGCTCAAATACAAACTGATTGTTCAACTAGTGAAAATTCAGACTCTGATAGTGATGCTGAAATGGCTCAAATAGCCAGAAGGTTTAAGAAATTTTATAGGAGGAAGAAGTTTTTCAGAAAATATAACTACAAAGGAAAGTATGACAACAAGGTACACTGGAAAAAAGATTGGAAGAAATCTGACAAATCTGATGAAGTTGTCTGCTATGAATGAAAAAGAAAAGGACATATAAAAGCAGACTGTCCAAAGATGAAATACAGGAAGAAATATGAGTATAAGGATAATAAGTATAAGAAATCTATGAAGTCTACGTGGAGTGCTTCTGAGGATAGCTACAGTGAATCTGAAGCTTATGAGACTGAAAACAGAAATAATGCAAACATGTGTTTTATGACAAAAAATTCTGAGGTAACATCTGAAACTCCTGCTTTAAATTCATATTATTCAGGAGATGATTCTGATTATGAAAATATGTCAAAAACTGAAATGTTTGAATACTGTGATATGTTGGAAGAAACCAGTAATGACCTGAAAGACAAATACAAAGGATTAAAGAAATAGTATGCTTTAACTCTTAAACATAAATCTAATCTTGACATAGAAATAGAAAAGAATGCTCAGTTTCTTAAAGAAAAAACTGAACTGAAAATGTCTAATGAGCAACTTAGACATGACTTAGAGAAACTCACAAATGGAAAAGATACACTAACTCAAATTCTAGGAAAGCAAGTTACACCAAAATATACTATTGGAATAGGCTACAAACCTAGACAGAGATAGATTACCAAGAATAGATTTATTCCAAAATCTGGACAGAATACTGGTAGTTCTGGTTTTGGACATTTATATGCTTCAACTAGTTATTCACTTAGTTATAAATCAAATAGAGTTTATCTTTAAAAATCTTTTGATTCTGTAAATTATATGAGACCCATAAGACAAATGTGGGTACCGAAAGCTTTGATTGCTAACCTGTCTGGCCCCAAGAAGATTTGGGTACCAAAATCAGTTCCTATTTAAATCTGTTTTGTAGGAAACCTGTTTGAAGAGTTCCCACAAGAATACATGGTGAATGGACAGTGGATGTTCAAGACATATGTCTGGGGATTACTCGTGTTTCAAAATTTTAATAATGGTTGATGGAGGTCATGTCACTTTTGGTGATAATTCTAAAGGAAAGATCATCGGCCTAGGTCAAATTGGTAACACTGATTCAGTTTTAATTTCTAAAGTTTTATTTGTTGATGTAATTAAATATAATCTATTATGTATTTCTCAATTATGTGACGATGGTTTTAATTTTAAATTTGAAAATTATTCTTGTAATGTTTTTAATTCTAAAAATGTTTTAGTCTTTTCTGCTCTATGAAATGAAAATGTTTATGTTGTTGATTTAAATTCCTTAGCTAAGAAAAATGTTACCTATTTAAAGGCTTTTCATAAAGTGTCCTGGTTATGGCATAAAAGATTAGGACACTGCAATTTACACTCACTTAGAAAACTAACTCGGAAGAACTTAGTTAGAGACCTACCTAAACTTGAGTTTCCAAATGAACAAGTTTGTAATCCCTATCAAAAGAAAAAGCAACATAAGGTCTCTTTTAAATCAAAGAAAGATGTTTCAACTTCTCAACCTCTCGAGTTGGTTCACATGGATTTGTTTGGACCATCTAGAGTTTCTAGCTTAAATGGTAAGCACTATGTCTATGTCCTAGTAGATATCTTTTCTAGATATACCTGGGTATACTTCTTAGCTCACAAAATTGAAGCTTGTTCTTACTTTGTTAAATACTCCAAATATGTAGAAAATCGTAGTGGAGTTAAGATTAAAACCCTAAGAAGTGATCATGGCTGTGAGTTTGAGAATCATGAGTTTGAATCCTACTGCTCACACAATGGCTATAGTCACAATTTCTCTACCCCTAGGACACCTCAGAAAAACGGTGTAGTAGAAAGGAGGAATAGAACCCTACAAGAAATTGCTAGAACTATGCTTAATGAATATGACATGCCTGTTTATTTTTGGGCTGAAGCTGTCAATACAACTTGTTATATTATTAATAGAGTCTTAATTAGACCTGTTCTTAAGAAAATCCCATATGAGTTGTGGAACAATAGAAAACCTAAAGTTAATTACTTTAGAGTCTTTGGCTGCAAAGTTTTTGTTCTCAATACAAAATAAAATCTTGATAAGTTTTCTTCTTATAGTGATGAAGGAATTTTTTTAGGATATTCATTAACCAGTAAAGCCTATAGAGTCTTTAATAAGAGAACCAAGTTTGTGGAAGAATCTGTTCACATCAAGTTTGATGAAACTGATCCACATGAGCCTAAAACCTCTCTTGAAAATCTTGAAGAAGATTTATCTATTCTGGACCTTAATGACAAATCTAATGAACCTTCTATAAAGACAACAAGTTCTAGATGTATTCCATAATCTATTCCCAATGAACCTGAACCCAGAGAATAACCTGAAATTTCTAGTCCTACCTTTAATAGATCAACTAGAATTCGAAAGAATCATCCTTTAGATGTTGTTATAGGAAATCTTGATAGAGAGACATAGACTAGAGCTTCTCTTAGAAATCAGGTTGAACATCAAGCCTTCTTGTCACTGCATGAACATAAAAACATTGATGATTCTATTAATGTTGACTTTTGGGTAATTGCTATACAAGTAGAACTCAATAAATTTGAAAGAAATAAAGTTTGGAATCTTGTTGAAAGGCCTAAAGACACTTTCACAATAGTCACTAAATGGGTGTTTAGAAATAAAGTAGATGAATCTGGAAACATAGTTAGAAATAAAGCTAGGCTAGTTGCACAGGGCTATAGTCAAGAAGAAGGTATTGACTATGAAGAGACTTTTTCTCTAGTAACCAGATTAGAAGCAATTAGGATTTTACTTGCTTATGCTGGTCATCTAAATTTCAAACAATATCAAATGGATGTCAAGAGTGCATTCTTGAATGGATACATTGCTGAGGATGTTTGTCTTGAACAACCACCTAGATTTTCAAACCCTCATTTTCCAAATCATATTTTCAAATTATCAAAATCTTTATATGGTTTAAAGTATGCTCCAAGAGCTTGGTATGATAGATTAATTACATTTCTAATTTCTAAAAGTTTTACGAAAGGAATAGCCGACCCTACTCTGTTTATAAAACGAATTTCTAAAGATGTTTTAGTTGTACAAATTTATGTAGATGATATTATTTTTGGATATTCAAAAACTACATTATGTACTAATTTTTCTAAAATGATGCAAAATGAATTTGAATTGAGTTTAATGGGTGAACTTAAATTCATTATTGGATTTCAAATCTTTCAAAATGATGATGGAATTACTTTAAATCAAAGTAAATATACTAGAGATCTTTTAAAACGTTTTGGATTGGATAGCACAAAAAGTAGTGACACTCCCATGAGTACCACCTATAAGATGGATCTTTATGAAAATGGTAAATCTGTTGATCAAACCACTTATAGAGGAATGATTGGAAGTCTACTCTACCTAACTACTAGTCATCCTAACATTATGTTTAGTGAGTGTATGTGAGCTTGTTTTCAATAAAACCCTAAAGAGTCACATTTAAATGTTGTAAAGAGAATTTTCAAATACCTCAAGAATACTCACAATTTAGGACTGTTCTATCCCAAAGGACAATCATTTGAATTAGTTAGTTATTCTGATGATGATTTTACTGGATGTAAGCTAGATAAGAAAAGCACCTCTGGAACATGTCACCTTTTAGGCAAGTCACTAGTATCATGGGGTAGTAAGAAACAAAATTTTGTTGCATTATCCACTACAGAAGCTGAATACATAGCTGCTGGCAGTTATTGTGCATAATTTTTTTGGATGAAACACACATTACTGGACTATGGATATCAATTCAGGAATGTCCCAATAAATTGTGACAACACAAGTGCTACTAACATTTATAAGAATCATGTTTCTCATTCTAGGACAAAACATATTGATGTAAGACATCACTTTTTGAGGGATCATTATCAGAAAGGTGATATCACTTTGGAATTCATTGGTACTGAATATCAACTTGCTGATATATTCACTAAACCATTAAATTCTAAAATATTAGACTACATCATAAATGATCTTGGTATGATTAATCATAAGTAAAAATCCTACTGATATTAATGTTTAATACTTTTCTATATTTTACTTTACGGTTTCATAGTCACTGTTTCTAAGCTACTGTTTTATGTTCACGGTCTCACCGTAAAGAAATTATGCTAACGGTCTGTCAACTTACTGTCTCACCGTGACTACACAGAATGCTTACTGTCTCACCGTGACGACTACCAACTGTCTCACCGTGATGACTAATTTTCCTCACACCGTAACGGCTACTCACGGTCTCACAGTGAAGATTATTTATATTCTTATTTTAACCCGTATCCAGTATTTTTTTTTACTTTACCTCTATTTGATTTCCCGCATTTTTGTTTTTATGATGTTTGAAATTCCCAAATGATAAAACATCAGGGTTTCATTCGATTACTTACCCGAACTCTCTCCTGAAACTTCTCTTCCCTCTCGCCCGAACCTTTAGTAGATGCCATAGATGAAGTGTCCATCTTCACCATCATCTGAGAAGCGCCGCACTAAGAAACAGAAGAGGATACCGAGGATAGCTCCTGAAGGACCTCTAAACCCAAACCTGGTAAGCCGTACATTGGTACCTGAAAAAGAGGTTTGTGCAGAGTGGTTGTTGTCTAGAAGATCTTTAGTTTTGAAAGTTTTATGAGAACAAGGATGGCTTGGATGGTTCACTGGACAGAACAGACCGATTTACCCGATATTGGTATCTCAATTATATCAGTATGTAAAGTTTTCTTTTGATTTTGGAGAATGCTTTATGGTGACAAGCTGGATAAATGGTCAAAAGTGCTCCTTCTCTTTGAGGTTGTGGGCTGTATGCCTAGGGATTCCCCATGAAATAGTTTGTGAGGATTACCAGAGAGACCCTCCTCCAACAACCGTCATCATTGACCTGGAGACTGCTTTGGAAAACCTAACTAGAAATGGCACCAAGTGAAGGGCCATAGCTGCTGAATTAGATGGGGAGACTATACTTCTGTTCAAGTTTGTTCAAAATTTGATTATCCCAAGAAAAGGATATTTTTCTATAATGAAGTATTAGGATGTGTTCCTGATTCATCTGTTGGAGAATGGCCATAGGATCAACCTATGCAAGTATGTTATCAACCATATATGTGAGCTGATCAAAGTCACTTCCAAATCCACCTCCTTGTTTTACTCAAGGATGATTTCAGCTATGTTAGTTTCCAAAGGGATGGTTGGACCGAATGAAGAAAAGTTAGAGGACCTTGATTTCTGCCGATCCATGTCTATCATCAGAAGGATGAAGATTAGATGTAACCCCTAGAAGAAGCAGTGGGTTGAGGATAATGATCAAGTTTATAAAAGGATTGATCCTGTTGACCACCCAAGAAGGCCTAAGAATCTATCTGATCCTGGTTTGGAGCCAGATGAAGTGGATGAGTTTTTAGAAGAAGAAGAAGAGGAAGTAACTATTGAAGTATCTCCAAGAGAAAAATCTAGAGGACCTCAAATGGAAACAACTCCTGTTGAAAAATAAAGGACTGTTGTCCCTGTTGTTATCCCTGCTGAAACACCTCAATAGGATGAAGTTGGCGTTAGTTTGAGAGAAGAGGAAGCTCCGGCTTATAGTGCGGATGTCAATCCAGAAGCTCATTCTAATGCTGCAAGGAAGCTGGTTTTTCTTGATTCAGAATAGAAAGAAACGTTAGAGGCGGATGCTATTGAAGAGGATATTTCTGTTGAGAAAGAAGCAAGTCTGGATGCTCAACCAGTGGAACAATCGGTTCCTGAGATTATTCCCTCTGCTGAAGAGAGGATGGAAATTGCCTTTCAGCTGGCAAGGCAAGAGTTTGCTGAAGAGATCAGGGATGATCCTGTGGATCTTGTCCATCTTCTTGAGCCTCAAGACTCTTAAAGGGAAGCACAATTTGAGTTGGAGGAACCTCAAAACCTTGAGATTATAGCAACTAGATCTGCTGAAGCTTCTCAACCTTCTGTCTCATACTCTGTGCACACCCGATTTTTTTCCCCAAGAGTTTATGATGTGGATGATTCAGAGCAAGTATCTACAATTGGAATGGATCTTTCTTCTCTATTTCAACTAAAGTATGTAGCTCATCCAGAACCAGAACCAGAGCCCCAACCTCAATCTGAATCAGAATCTGAGTCTGAAGATGACTATGAACCTCAACCAGAATCTGAACCACTACCTTTACCTGCACCCTTACCCGAGCATCACTCCTTTGTGACTAAAGATGATCTGAAAGTTTTTGGAGAAACTTTGTTAGCTGGAGTTGAGAAAATTGTCTCCACTCAACCTCGTCCAGTGACTCAGTTAAGTTAAGAAGATGCATCAGTTCTATTGGAAAATATTATCTTTCATATTCAACCAAGGATTATCCGAGAAATTCAAGAAGTTAGAGTTGAGAATAAGATTCTGAGTGATAATGTTGAAAATCTGAAAAATATGATAGCAAATTTATAGAATGAGTTATCTTTGAGATCAGAGCCTGCTCCTGTTTCTGCTCCTGCACCTATTACTGCTTCTCCTGAGACATATGATTCCCTCCTTGCTAGGGATATTGTGTCTCAAGTTCATCCATACCTGCTTTATTTTTATTAAAAGATTGGAAAAAGACACACCAAGATGCTGGAACGCATGAGAGATCTTGTGGAAAATATGAATAAGCTTACAGATGAATACATTGGATGCCTGCAAAAAGTGTTGAAATAGCTCAAAGTTCTAATCGAAGCTGTCAAGGCTTCACCTGCTTCTGGTCAGATCTCCACATCTTTTTTGGATGATTCTATGCTGAGATCCATAATCAAGGAAGAACTTCAGAGTGCCTTTAATGGCTAGGATCTATCTTCTTTGTCAGAAGTGGTTAAGAACAGTGATAAAGCATTGGACTTGGTTAGTATTCATTCTAAGATAGACAATAATGCTCAACAAGAGATCACTAAGAAAATAGATCTTTATCTCTCCCGGATTTTATCTAAAACTGATATGAAATATCACTTTAGATATCTTTTTGAAAATTTGAGAATCCCTCCGGTGACTCAAGCTTTTAAAGCCCAAGTTCTGAAACTTACAGAGTTCACTAGATTGATGGACAAGTTTATGGAGAATAAGGATGATTTTGAAAAGTCTATGCGATATGGTGGTGAAATCATTACTAATTTAACCAATATTTTGAAGCTGTATCTTCATGTACAGAGTACTGCTATAGTTTCTCCAGCTGCTGCACCCCTTACACCTTGTCTACCTGCCTTAGCCTTAACTTCCATGACAGTCAGTCAAGCTCTTTTTTAGATCCGGCCAGTCATTTTTGACCAACCTAAGCCTAGATCTTCTACTACTCCCACTTTGGCTCCATCTGTTTTTGAAGGTCTACCCTTACCCTCTTTGTCTACTGCATCTATGCCTTCTTCTAATTCATCACCAGCTCCTGGTGCTGATAAAGGAAAGGAAAAGATGGATCCCTGAAGCGTATAGAGACTGTTTTCTTTTTGATGGGCTGTCATTTCTTGTTTTCTGTCTGTACTTCTCTTATATGTTCTATTCTGAACCCTTTGTTTAATGAAAAATGCAGAGTTTCATTTCATTTGCTCTACTTTTTGATAATCCCAAAAGGGGGAGAAAAATATACAAGTATAAAAGGGGGAGAAATCTCTACAAGTATAAATGGGAGAGAAAAACTACAAGTGTCAGTTCTATAATGTTTTTTGCTATGCTAGTATCTTTAATATTAAATTTCATTTATATTCTCCCTATATCTGATTTGTGATCATCAAAAAGGGGGAGATTGTTGGACTCCTCATGTGTTAATCATGTTTTAATGATCACAAATCTTATTACTGTTAATTAATCTCGATCTTCATTGCACATCTTTCTAATCCTCTTCAATCTCTATAATAACTACTCATCATGTTTTAATGATAACAAATATTATGATGTTAATTACTCTCTTTATTATTTATAAGTCTCATGCATGATCACAAATCTCACATATATTATCAAGACTTTATGTTTATGATTCAGGTTCTCTTACACTCTAACGGTTAAACATAATCTATAATCTGCATATTACTGTCTAAGTCCAAATACAGATATTCGTCTAAGTATGGGCTCACTGTGAAGGACTCACCGTGACCCACTAACCATGAAGGACTCACCGTGACCCAGACACTGTGAAGGACTCACCGTGACCTAGACATCGTGAAGGACAAACAGTGACCCAGACACCGTGAAGGACTCGTCATCACCCAGTCACCGTGAAGGACTCACTGTGACCCACTCACCATGACCCAGACACCGTTAAGGACTCACCATGACCCAGACATTGTGAAGGAAAAAACGTGACCCAGACACCGTGAAGGAAAAACTGTGATCCAGACACCATGACATGGTCATACCGTGAAGCTCATACCATGACGAAGACACCGTTTACTTAATCATTGTTACACCATTTCTTAAATTTTTGTCAATATTATTTAAATAATACTAATGGTCATATTTTATGTTTTTAATGTAATTAATGTTATTTAATGATAGTTGTTGGCATGTCAGGAAACCGTATCTCGTACCTATGAAAAGGGAATCATTTCTACCGCCAGAATTCATGGAATATAAAAAATAATAGAGAACAGTAGTGTGGAATGCAAGTGTGAATATACAATGAGAAGAACTTACATACACCCGAGAGCACTGTGCTGATCAAGAAGAACAATCCTGAGCAAGAAAGAGATTGCCAGACTTCCAAATAATTCTCATGAATGCAATCCAACACCACTAAAGAACACACGACGAATCAAGAGATCATTTTCATTTCTATAGAAGACAAGCTGACTACGACACTCTATTTTTCAACAGAAAACCTAGAGAAGGACTCAGAAGCATTCCTGCTGAATCCAACGAGTCCATAGTTGCATTGATAATCACTATAGCTTTCGAAACTCTTATATGATATCTCTAAGTAATTTTAATATTAACTTTAGAACAGTGTGGTTTACTCTCTATTATTATACACACACTGTATCCTGCACTGAACTGGAAGATATCAAAATCCTCACTCCAAATCTCTCATCTCTTGTTTACCCACGTCAACTGTGTAAGAGGTCCTTGTGTGGCCTGGTCTTTGTTTTGTTTCCCATGAAGAACAGTGGTAGAGGTCCTTACGTGGCCTGGACAGTTTTGTAAACTGTTTTTAACCCCGATCCAGGGTGTCAATCAAATTTTATATAAATTTGAGAGGACTAAGTCTCAGCTTGAGACCGAACCTCTTGTTATATTGGGTGTGCACTTTTAGTTTAAGTTCAAAGTTTATTACATATATCTTATTTATTCCTCTGCTGTTACTTTGAAATAAAAAACTATTTTAAAGCTACTTTGATAGTTAAACTAGCCAGTGTTTATACTTATTGTAATTCAGTAGGTTAGTTTCAAAAGTTAGTTTAATCTTGTGATTAAATTAACTGAGATCTAATCAATCTTTGAGAAGCTAAGTGAACATTTACAATATGTATAAATTCACTACAGTTTAACTTGTTTTTATAAATTGGGGGATTTTAAATAGACAATATTTTAACAGAAATTTTAATTGGAACTCAATTCACCCCCCTCTTGAGTATCCACTCCGACCAACACTTTTGTTAAAAAATTGATTTCCAAGGAAAGAGTAAATTATGTTAACATACCAAATATTAAAATATAAATCCCTAAAACACTCAAAGTTTTCTAAAAAATGAGTGGTTGTGGTTAGTTTCATAACACACTCACTTTCCCATTATTAATTTTTCAAAAAATTTCCACTAACTCTTGAATAGTCACTTTAAATTGTTAAAAATTTAACCGTTACATCAGAAACTACACTTAGCATTATATATTAAAATGTAAGACTTCCACCTCATAAGGACACGCATTAAAAATTAATATTTTATTCAAAATTTATACCTTTTATCCTCATAAAACTGTATCCAACATACAGAATCATTAGTTCACTATTAGTTTACATATGTAAATTATTTCGAGTGAGAGTTCCATTTGAAAATTCATATCCCTCATGCGAGTATCCACATCATCATAATGCCTAAATCTTAATTTCAGAAATCCTAAAAATATGTAAAAATATGAATATAATGATTTAACTACATTATAAAAAAATTTCATTTTATATATTAAAAAATAATTATTCTTGCCATTCCATCCACTATGAAAACCGAAAATATCTATTGTGTGTACATAAAAACTACTGCCTCTATGATGGAATGTCGATATTTTTTAATAAATGCCTCTAAAAGATGATATAAATGATGAATTCAATGAATAAATTTTTTTTCCATGTAAAAAATAATGTTCTTAAGTTATCACATACCATATGATGTCTTTCAATTAATTCATGTATAAATGAGATTGTTAATTGTGTGTATATGTGGACAACCACCTCCATGAATAGAGAATTATTTTTCATAACCACCCATATTTTATGGCTCTAATAATGAACATAAATTGGTGATATGATAAATTTCAATTCTCATCATTTCTTATTATGGCATATTATCACTATCTAAATATATTCCCTTACTCTGGAAAACGTCATAATCTATTACTCTTTTGGTCAGTTTCACCACATTTGTAAATGATGTTATGATAATTTTGTCATAAATAATTATTTCATATCATATAATGTTAAAATAATTTAATAATTATAAATATTTTTTTAATGGTTTAGGTAAAATTTGAAATAGTTATTAACAAATATCATTTTTATCATTAATAATATACAAACCAGGTTTATTAGGATTTCAGTTTTCAAAAAACATATTCACGTCTTTCACCTAATGAAAATGTAACATATTTAATAATTTTTTAAAAAATATTATTCTATATTGAATTATCAGGGAATGATTAACTTGAATCATCGTAGGGGGGAATCAATATCATTAATGATAATTTAATATGAACCATGTAACTAGATGTTCTAACAATAGATAATGAAAATAAAAAAATCATATAATATATTTTTAATATAACGTTATAAAATAATCAAAAACGGTTGTATATATAAATATATAATAATCTTATGGAAAATTTTATTAACATAGTAATTTCCATCATACATGATGTTAGATCATGTTAATGTTTGTAGTATTATAGGGTTAGGGTTTTCATTTCAAATTCACCTTTTTGTGACATGTTTTGTATTATAAAAATTATTTAATTTATATGGTTTATATATTATCAATTTCATATATCATATAAATAATTTTCATTTAATCTTTGTTTTTTATGATCAATTTCAATAGATCTATTTCAAGGGGTATTGATTAAAATTCTACAGAAGACACATACGTTCATTATCTCAAACATTAATTCTTTGATACGTGTGTATATTATGGACCATTATTTCCATTGAATCATTTATTCACATACCATGTATATGTATTTATCATATTTTTTCTCAAACCTAAATAATTATCCAAATTAGTTCCTCTTCGTAAAATATGTTTGGACTCAGTTGTTACCCTTGTTTCAAGGCTTTTTGGTTACATTATTTTCTTTAATTAAGTTATGATGCTTTATATTATATTTATTTCACATAATTTGGGTAAATTCAACCCATTGATAATATTATGTGGAATTTTAGTTATTTACATTTATACCATGTAAATCCCCTTCTTGAAACATTTCTTACTTCAAGGGTTATGTTGTTTTTAATGAAAATTGATAACCCAATTCTCTTTTTGATGAGTTATATTTATTATTGATTTACATTTTTCATCAATTCTTATGTTATTCAAGAATAATATTTTATTATATTTTAATTTCTCTTCATCTATTTGGAATGAATACATTTAGTAAAAAAAGTTATCACTCTTCTTATAAGGATTGTTTTGAACAAAGGTAGTTTTAAAATAATTAAAATGGATTTTACTTTAATATTTATAGGTTTTCTCATCCTATCCTCATTTATAAAAGGAAAATGTTGTATCCTTTTAAGGATCCATTTTTTATAATTCTTTTTAATATTAACAGATTCCAAAATATTTCATGTCACCATTTAAAAAGTTACCTTTGGAATAAATAAGTAAATTTGTATTTTGGATCATTGTTAAAATTGTTTGATTATTGATATTTCATCTTTTAGTTTTATTTTACCATACCATTTCCTAAAATATATACCCTAATGGGGTTTATGTTACATGATTTATCCTTAATTTCTTATATTTATAATTCAAGAGAGAGAACTAAATGAATAAAATAGGTGGATTCTTCCTCATCTGTTTTTGTGATATCATTCAAATCATTCTTTTTGATAGGTTATTTCATTATGTGAAAACCCTTATATATATCCTTTATTTTATTAGGGATATTTTATTTCAAAACCATATACCTTTTTCCTCTTTATGGATTATAATCATTTTATTTATTCATTGAATTTACTATATACCCAATTTCATTTATGGTGTGAAAATCTCGCATTAAAAAATTCATATTTGAGGATGTTCTCATAGAAAGATAATTTATTAAATAGTTAGGGTATAATTGAAAATTTTTATTATTATTGAATGATAACTCTGGTTAATTATGTATTGAAATTCTGTATTAATCATTATGTTGATATCCATGATTTAATTGACAGATCTCATGGGGTAAAATAGATTGGGATTAGGTACAAAACTCCCCCCATATTAGTATACTATCTTGGAACATGGCCTTTACCTACTATTTATGATGTCTATATTTTTCATTACATCATTATAAGATTACTAATTATTGATGATAATTTTTTCATTTATTTTCACAGATATATCATTATATCAGTTTTAGTGGATTATGGAATTCTTCAGAATATCTCCTCCTATCATATTACACATTCCAAGATAATGTTTTTACATCGTCAGTTATATGGTTCCCTTACTGAGAATTTGAGATAATATTTTATTAGGTATCGATTTCTCCCAGATTTGTAAAAAATCAATTACATATGAGATGTTAAACATGATATCTTTTATAGATAATTTTTTAAGGATGTTAATGAATTACTATGGAATAATTATTTTTTTATAAAGTAAAAAATTATTAATTAGATGATAAATATATTGGTTTTTACAGTTTATGTTGTTTCCTAATTCTACGAACCTCAAAACTACAATATATCAAAGAAATTTATGTAAATAAATATTTTCTTTATTCCATGTAAATTTCAGGATATTAATATCGGAGAATCTAAAGTTTGTATCGAAGATAGTATATAACGTATGTGTTTATGGAATATGAACTAGGACTATGGGATTGTGGATTCAATGTTAGTATCATAAAAGAGATTAAATAAATTTAGAGATGAGGATGTCAATTAAAGATGATTTAATAGTTGATAAGGTAGGGTTCATCATAATTTCAAAGGTATTGATAACCCTTTGGGAAAGTATATGATTTACTGTTAATGTGATAATGAACATTTGTTTGGGGAATATAGTAAGAGAATTTTATTGAAAACCCCATGGATAAGTATAAGGGGTGATTCTAATTATAGGATCACAACTATAAATTTAGTTAAAGTAAATATATTATGGTTTTCCTATAAATCACATCTCATTGTATATACTAAAAATGGATGACCGCTCTAGAATAGATGTATATAGTGATAAAATCCATGAGAAGTGTATATTGGGTATTAACTCAATTTTTACCTAATGTAAGAAAATTATGCATATCTATAAACCAAGTTTGAAAATATTTGGGGATATTAATTAGTTAATCAAATTACATTTTCATTCATTTATAATGGATTTATCATAATATTACATTAATGATTTTTTATAATAATTATGAGAGAATTCATCTTAAAGAAACCTTGGTTGAATCGAATTTATTATATTATCAAACAAATGTTCCATTGTAGATGAAATGTTATGATTGAGGTTTTCATATTCATATTTTTGATATTTTTTCACCATTCTATTTTCAAGGTTTTTTTGCAATAAACCTATTGAAATGAATCTGAAAAAGGTACATATCAAGAAATCCAAATGACTTATAACCATGTAATGGTAAATATTCAAACTATATGAATCATACTATATGCATGATATGATGAAAAATTGAATTTCCTTGTCTAACCTAAGGTAATGAGGATGATATCCAAATAAATATTAAATCTTGTTGAGTATATCTATTTTAAATAGTAATGTAATATTTATTGATGATATTTTTGTATATTTAGGATGATATGAAACATCTAATCATAGTTATTCTATAATTTTTTATTAATGGTTTTAAATAAAATATTAAATTGTGTCCATAACATTAAAAATGAATTTTTGGAAGGATTATGATTTTTTAGATAACTTCTGAAGAAATAATGTTTGAGGGATGGATATGTTTTACGTTTAGTATATGTTTGATGTTGAGATAATAATGGTTTGGAAAATTTTTAAACTGTAGGTTATTAAGTATCAATATCTTTGGGATTTGTGATAAGTAATAAATTTTTAGTGATGTTTTTCATATATTTGATATTATAGAGTATATTTTCTAGTGTGTAGTTTGATGAAATATTGGCTAATACTGTTTAAGTACTGAAGATAGAGTTAATTTTGGGAATAAAATTTTGTTTAACTATAGTATTATAATATATATACGTAGACATCCTTGTGAATGGTATAATATAGAGAAATGTGTTTAGGGTATAAAGAATCAATGTTGTTGGGTAAAAGATAAATATAATTATATAAATTATGATTGTAAGATAGGTGTCACATTGGATGAAATATATAGAATTGTGATTATGTTTAGAATACTAACGCCTAATTTATATTTTGAGTAATAATTACAATTTTGAGGAAGAAATTTATTTAATGGGTGTTGAATGTAGTGATCCAAGATTTTAGATCATTTAAAATATATTCTATGTTTAATAACATGCATCACAAGAAACTCAAAACATAAACATGCAACAAAATATTACATGATGTTTATAAGAAAAAATTATATAACCAATATGATAGTAAAAAATTAAAAAACACATGTAGAGGGAAAATATTTAATATAACATAACTGAGAAAAATTGATTTTTAAAATTTTTTCAATTTTTTATATAAATAATTGTTTTTATTTAAAAAATAGTGTTTTCAAAATATTATCAAATATAGAAATATTATAATTATATAAGAATTAACTTGCAGTTTATAAATCATTTTAGGAGATAAAATTTATATTTAGAGAATAAAATTATTAAATTTGAAAATTTCTTTTTACTTTTAAACACAACGACAAACCATTTTGTAAAACTAAAATGTTAATCTAGAAAAAATTATTTTCTATCAGTATTTGAATAAATTATTTTCAAAGTGTGATCAAGGTTTGGATTTCAATTAAATCCTAATTCATTTATATTTTTTAATAATAAAATGAAATTTTACATCAGAATTGTTAATTTCAAAATCTACGGCATACACTTAAATTTGAAACATAAAGAAAAAGTTTTATAAATACAATTTTTATTATTTATGTTTTCAAATTATAAAATTATCTTTTAATATAATAAAATGTTTATTTAATTATAAAATTCCTTAATTTGAAATCATAAGGTTAAAATTAGTTAAAATTTATAATATTAATGTTTTCATTAAAATTCATTATTAATGTTAAAAATTAATTATCAAGGTGAAAAAATATTATGGTAATAGTAAAAATAATTAAAAAGCCCTAAAACACTAATTTTTTATCTAAAATTTGTTTTTTATTTGTGTTCTAAGCCACACTCACCTTAAAATACTCATTTTATTTATACTATCCGAAATAACTCCTAAATTTAAACATTAATTTTTTTGAAATGTAAGGTTTACATTCAAAACTATCGTTTTCTTCAATTTTATAATGATAAAACTTTCACCACTTCAATATTCACCTCTTGATATATTTTTTACATTACAATCTACAACATTTAGCCTTTTTAAATGATCAAATAAATAAAAAATATACCGACACTATTATTTATCGTTTTTCTTTCATATCACAAGATAATTCCCCGCATAAATTCAGGTCACCGATGTGAGTATCGACTTCATCATAGTGTTTTCTTCTTGATTTTTACAATCATAAAATTATAAATCATTTTGAATATAATTGATTAATTATATTTTTTTATAAATAAATATCTTTATATTAATTTAAATATAATTATTAATTCTATTCTATCCACTAATAATAACAAAAACATTGATTGGACATACGTGAAGATTACTGCCTATATGAAGGGATGTTGTTTATTTTCCATGCGTTATTTTCAAGGATGATATCATGAATGTATTTTATAAATACATTTTTTACATATAAAAAACACAATTATGAAATGAACACATTCCATACAATATCTTTCTATCTATTTTTTAAAAAATTGGGTTATTTTTTGTGCGTCCATGTAGATTTCCACCTATACAATAAATGAATTTATTTTTGAATCACTATCCAACGTGGAGGGTTATAATAATGTTTTTAATGTGGAATATCAAAATTATGACAAATTTTACCTTCTTAATATTTCTGATTATCATTATCTAATTACATTCCCTTATAAATGAGAATATTATAATACCTTGACATTTGGGTCAGCAATACCACATATTTAAATATTGTTATAAATATTATTTCATAAATAAAAATGGGATTCCATAAATTGGTAATAAAATTTAATAATTAAATATTCATATATTTTTTAATGACTCTATAAATGTGTAGTTAATATTTAATATATGTATTATTACATCACCTTTTGATTCTTAAACATGTTACAAACTAGTTCATCGCAATTTCCATTTTCAAAATCTATATTCATGTATTCCAATTAATAATATTATACATAAGAAATAATTGAAAAATTAAAATTATATCATGATTTATCTATGAATTATATAATTGAAACCATTAAGCTATAATTTAACCCGCTTCATGAATTTTCTAGGAAATAAAGTACTAGATGTTCTAACGCATGAAAATTAATATAAACTATAATCATTTTATATATTTGAAATATATAAATAATAATTTATTATAAATAATTTATTATGTTTATGTTAATATAATTTGATTATCAGTTTTTGTAGTTATGTTTTTTATATAGGAGGTTAGAGAAATGTTCTGTCAATAGAGATACAAGGTAAGTATTTTAATCTCAAATTATTATCTTTGAAGCATGTCTCATATTATAAACATAATTTAACTTTTTTTGTATAGAAAAACTATTTTAGACATATTATTAAAAATAATTATTAAATAATTTTATTTTAGATAAATATAAATTCTTATATTTCAATGGGATTTGATTAAAATGTTACAGGAGTAATAGTAGTTCTTTGTCTCAATCATTAATTTCTTGTGATATGTTTATGTTATGCACTATGTTTATATTTGTAATGTGTATTCACATAAAATGGATACATATTACTTGTTTATATTCATTTCTCTTGTTAAATAAAATACCAAATCATATTTTTTGAAATAAAATGTATTTTTAATCCATTGTTACACCCTTTATATGAATTTCTGTTAACTCAAATTTCATTCAAAGTGTTCTGAACATTTCTCTCATATTTATTTCACTTAATTTGGGTACATTAAACCCATTTATTATATGTAGTTATGTTTTATTTATTCACATTGATACCACATAAAATCCTTTCTTTAAATATTTCTTACTTTAATTATTTTTTTCTCGTAAGGGATTTCTATAACTCAAGTCACTTTAATTCAGATATATATTTTTGTTATGAAATTATTTCTTCAATATTGGGTTCCACCAAAAACTTTTATTATATGAAAACTTATATACCTATATAAGGAAATATTCTATTTTGATGAAAATTAAAATTTTCATACTCATCTAACAATGATTGTTTTTTAAAAATATAATTTTCGAAATAATAAACAAGAATTTTCCATTCACATACAAATGTTTTATCATCATTTAAACATTTATAAAAGGTCAAAATTATGATTCTTTTTGGATCCAATATTAAATATTAATTTTAAAAATATTGTTTTTAAAAATCATTCATTTTGACTTTGCAAAGTTTACCTTCAAACAAAACATGAAAATAGTTATTTTATAATTGATTTACCATAATAGGGTATATTTTTTCATTTTTTATCCTCTAAAATATAATTTTATCATTTGAGGGATTGAACTTTCTCTATCAAACAATTTGATTCAAGATACCTTTTTATGGCATTCAAAGAATTGTTTTTCCAATTATGTTTTCCATTATTTAATGGGCCTTTAAAGATTCAATTGTTGTACTAGGGATATAATTTTTTTATACATTGAAATTCATTCTATGTATGTATCATTATCATGTTAATATAGTATTGACCTAACTGTATATGTGTTACCCTATGTGTAGTGAACATATCATTTTAAAAAATTCATACTGGAGGATGCTGACATAATAATATTGATTATTTATTGGTTACATGGGTATTGAAATTAATAATTATTATTTAGGTCTAGAATAAGTTTATTATGTATTGATATTCTATATTTTTCAATGTATGTATAGACTTATTTTAATTCAACTAGATGTTATTCCAGAAATTGTATGAGATGAATTGTTTACTCTAATGGGGGATGTATTGGACTAAATTAAGTGATGATCTTGGCCTGATTTATATTTCCCCTTGATGTATCTGAAGGTCTCATGATTCCAAATTTTTTGGGGTTTTTTATAACTCTCCTCATATTACGATAGTGTGTTAAAACAAGGCCTTAATATGATGTTTTTGGTGTCCAACCATAGGTGTTACTTCAATATAAGGTAATTAAATATTCTAATCCATGTTTTCATTTATTTTTATAGATATAAAGTTATTTTAATTTAAGATCATTATGTAAATATTTAGATTATTTATTCTATTCATCTGATGTATGAGTTTATTTGGTTTTTGAAATCTTCATCTATTTGTCTCTCTTACTTATTTCTTGAGATCAACCCTTTTGATTTTTATATTTCCCCATTATTTGAATAAAATTATTTCACATGATATGTATAACATGAATCCTATGTTGATAATTTATTGGACATGTTTAATACATATTATGGATTACATATTTTATCATATAGTGATAAAATATCAATTAAATAAGAAATATGTCAGTTTTATTAGTTATGTTTTTTAATAAATCAAAATATCTCTAAACCAAAATTATTATTAGAATATATTTAGTGACATATCACATTTTGGTTATTTAATTACTGTATATTTATTTCCATGAATCAATATTTTGTTTTGAATATAGTATGTATTGTATGCGTTTACGACACCGAATTCTAGAGTGTGGGTTTGGGGAATCATAAGCATGATGATGTTTTCATTTTCCCAATTATTAGAATGGAATGAAATTATATAATAATTAATCATTATGGAATAAAATTAGTATCATTAATGTGATATATATTAATTAAATATATCCCCATGATGATCCATTTAATGTATACAAAAAATGAATAACATCACTTTGAGGTGGTGGTAGTCCAAAATTAGCCATTAGTGATGTTTCCATTTTACAATAGATGTGAGGGTAATAAAAAAGATATTATTTTATTTTTATAAAATAACAATCATTTCATAAATATAAAAATTATTCACATCATTATAACCATATATATGAGTCGATGATAATAAATGATACATGTAACTTTGTCGAGGCGGTAGTCCATATATATGCACATGGAAAGCATTCATTTTCCAATAGATAAAAATTATATAGATAACCATTATTCAATAGAAATTATAAAATTTAATTTTATTATTGATTTTTATTTCAATATATTATTATGTTTTTAACAAATTTTATAGAGTTATAAGAAAAAATAGATTGAAGGGATTCAGTTATGATTATTACCTATTCTTTAAAAAACCTTATTACGAGTTAACATTAGGCAGTACAGAAATGGTCTTTTGGGAAGAAAAGTCTATATAAGAAATGAAAAATTATTTTTAGATGTAATTTTTTTTGGGATTTATTGAGAAATTTGGATAAATAATTCTTGTTTAATTATGTGGAGGAGCTTCTCTTTTATAAGTGAGGTTCATGGAAAACTTGTAAATACATCAAATATATATAGATAAAATATTTCCTGTTCTTGTAATGTTGAAAAACAATTGATAGAGATATATTTATAATAAGGTTAAACTCAGTATCCTACAAAACACTGAAATTTAATCATGGGATTAGGGTTGTCTTGATGAATTATACATTTATTTTAACTCTTTTAACCCATCTACCCCTTAACAATTGTAATAAGTTTCATCCATGGATACCATTATTTATGACCAAAAATTAAATTAATCAAATATAAAAATTAAGGAAAGAAGATTATAATATGAAATAAATTGTATTAAATTAAATTCCTAAAAGTGAAATAAATTAATTTTTATGTAAACTTGAAAAAGGTGAAAAGGGTATATTTTTTAGAAAATATATTTTTTAATCATTAAATGAATTATTGTTATACTATTCATAATAAATACAAATAGATTAATTTTATATTTTATTTTTATTTTTATTATAATTAAATTTTGTAAAAATAATTTATATGTAAAGATTACAATAATATATTAATTTTATAAATGCAGTTATCCCATAAATATTTTAAAAATATATCTATTTTTACCATCAAATTGTTTTCTATTCATTTTTATCCAATCAAAAATATATATATGAATAGTGATCATTCTTTTACAATGTTATTAAAAATTTATTAGAATTTAATTAAATAAATCATTTTCATTATTAAAAAATATTTTTTAAGAAAAAATTATAAAAAATTCATCTTAAAAATATCCCAAAATTTTAATACCAAAAGTGATGATCATTTTTATTAAATCTTGATTTTTATTCTATGAAATTTTAAAAAATATATATTTAATTATAGTTTCTTTAGAATAATTTATTACATAATATAATTAAATATTTGGTGTTATATATTAATATATTTTCCCCACTATCCCATTTAGGTATGACACAAGTTATAATGGATTGAGGATGGTGTGAGAATAAAGGCTATAAAAACATAAATATATAGTATGTCAAATATTGGACGACTTGATTATGTGGTTGAGATGATTGGATATGTTGGAGATCATGTATGGTAAAAGAAAGGAATGAGGTATATGTACATTATGTTTATTAAAACATATAACAATGGAAATTTGGTGACTATGAAGTGGTGGTGATATAAGACATGAATATGACATGGGATTCGGTGTGTAATGGAATGGCAATAGAACTAATAGGGATAACCTAGATGTCTCTTATTTTGGAGTGGGAGAGGTAAAAAAGTGTGGAAGTGGGTTTGACACACCTATTTTATATATTATTATACAAATTTGTTTTTATAAATGTATGATATATTTTGTGAGAGATTCTTTGTGAGGTTGGGTGTTAGCTGACCAAGTAGATTCTTGATCATTCAGTGGTTTATTCATTAAGCCATCATTATAACTCATTCACCTTTTCTTGAGAGGTATTGAGGAGGATCCTACCATGATTACATACATGTTAATCTCTATGTATATAAAGATAGATTTTTAGTATTCCAGTGCGAGTATAGATATTAGGATGCACATTACTATCTCAAAGATAGGAGTAGTGGTTAGTGTTTCATCGTATGAGTTAAATTTGGATTTTATTTTTGAGGGGATATATTTTCATATGAGATTCATGTATTATGAAATATCATATTAATTTTTGTTTTAGATATAATTGGTGTCTTCCTTGTTATATATATCTTAAGGATTTATAATGGTAAGGCCTCCCATTTTCATGTTTTATACACAAAGTGATAGCAGGTAACCCATAGCTGATTAGAGGTGGGTATTTGGTGTTACTCACATCTTCAATGAACACCAAGGAGGGTTTCTTAGTGAGGATTTGTCATGAACTAATACAAAGGCCTTATTTTTGATGATCTAGATTTTTTATTTAACCCCATTGAGTAATTTTCTATATTGTTTATATAGGGGGTCAAATGTTATGTTCATTTTAAGAAGTGTCACGAATCATAGAATATATATCATATTTATAAAAATTAATTATAAAAAAATTCATTTGAATAACATTAATATATTCTAAATTGACACTTATATAAGAATTCACATACTATAGCTCTGTCAGGAATGAAATAATTTACCTAGAAGTGGTATAAATTTATTTTCTATGCATCAGTCCACATATTGAGAATTTTATATGTTTTAAATTAAAAATACCATTAACATAAATAAAACTATAACTATAATTTTTTTATATAAATTATTGTGTTTAGTATCCTGGTTCAAACATAATGTAAGATGATATCTATTGTATTATCATGTTCATCAGTGTTGTACCAATGATTATAAAATAAAATTTCATGGAATACTAATTAAAGTGTTAGTAAATTATCTATGAGTTAGACCGAATTTCACTATTCTTTTATAACTATTAACTGTGTAATTTGGTTTAAAATTATTAAATATGAATAATTAATGATATGTACAATATCATTAGTTTTATCTTGGAATATTTATGCATATTCTTGGATTGTTTTTTCAATTAAAATTTTGATGAATTCATGTTAACATTTTCTTCATGATTATTTTTAATATGAAAATTTGGAATTGTTCATCATTTTAAATAGTGAATATTCCAAAAAAATCAAGACTATATGTTTTGGTTGAAAAAAAATTGAATTGATATTTTGGTCTATAGATTTTCACCAATAAAATTCTCTACCTAAACCATAGATTTCATTTGTATAATAGATAAAAATAACTAAAAACTATCATTATGGATGAATGTTTGACTATGATGATCACTAATGGTTTAATGTTGACAATGGAGTCATTTCAATTATGAGTGAATGAGTTTTTTCTATGAGTGTTGTCCTTGGTGCATCATATTGATGAGTGGTGTGATGAGAAAACACAATAATATCTTAGGTAGAGGTTTAATGCGATAAAGTGTTACTAAGGTGTGGAAATGTTTATTAGGATAGAATATTTTAATGAATGTTTGGTAGGGATGTCCACAAAGGGAATGTTTTGAGTTCTAGAAGGAAGATATTGGCATCTCATTTGTATATAGTGGTGAAAAAACTAGTGGAGGATAAACATATGGTGAGAAAATTTGATCAAATTATACAAATAAAACTACAATTAATCTAGTGATAGAGAAAATATTCTGTGTCATGCTCATCCATGACTACAGTTTCTAGGATTTTTTTTAAAATCACACAATTTTCACTTCATATAACATGATATGTTCTATAATAATTTAGTGGTTAGGGATTATTTATTGAAATAAAAAATTACAAGGGTTGTGATTATTTATAAAATTCCATGATTAGCCATCCAAATGACATGAGGTGTATTGGAATACATTCCTTCCAACCTATTATCCCCACAAACCATGTTTTAATGTGAAATTCTCATTGAGAGACTCTATATAAATTTTATATGTACATATATTAACCCATAAATTCCATTCTCCATGTCACATATTGAGAAGAGCACATTGGATGGCCATATAAGATAGGTTAAAGGTATAATATACCCATATAGTGAGCATGGTTCATATTACATGTCTCGAAGAATACATTTGATTTAATATATAACCATTGTTGTTTTTAGTTTCTTCTACCCTAGGTTTTTGTATCGTAGTTATAATTAGTATATTCGGAGCAGTTGTATAGATATAACATGATGAATCAAATATATTCATAAATAAATATTTTTTTCCATAGGTGGTCATGGTTGATATAGATTGTTTAATTTATAGATACTGTGATGATATCTAGAATATAAATTCAAAGAATGTATATGTTTATTACTCACCTAGTGACATCCCAATGACATAGTATGGTTCCTCTACGTGTTTATTGGGTACAATACTCTCTTCACTCCCATAAGAAAATGGTTCTCTATTTGATATATTGATTTATAACTATATCAAAATACAATGTGTGGGTCCTCAAACCATATTTTCAACAATCTCAATTGAGAATTTTCCAGTGTCAATGTGATAGTCCCCCCTTGGGCTCATTTGTTCCTTATCCGAACAATGTTGTTCAAAAAATTATGAGACACTAATTATTCACTAGATAAGTGATGTTGAAGAAATATTGTATATGTGATTTAAGAAATGTAATACCATGAGGGTACCAGATTCCCTAAGTTATATTGTCTCCATAGAGTTATATTATGAGGATTGGGGACTTGTATTTTACATGAATGTATCCAAACTTAATGAATATCTATGTTTTTAATATCAATAATATAACTTTTTTATATTTTCCCTTTTTAATGTCTTACTGGGTTTGTTAATATTCAATCATGCATATGATTCTTGATCAATCATTTTGTGTATATATATAGACAGAATGGTTAGAGTTGACTTCATTGGGTGGGGTGTCTATATATCTGAATTATAGTTGTTCTTAATGGGGACATTTTCTTATGGTTTATGTGTAATTAATTTTTGTGATGTGGAGTTCTACCTTCTAGTTCAATGAGGAATTTTTTTATAATGTTAGGCTTTTTTTGGAGCTCTTTCACTTTTTTATTTTGTATTGAAATGTGTTTATTTATTATGGGTCATAAGAATTATTATATTATAGTTTATTAATGGTAATAAGTATATATTATTATTTATTTTTCTAGTGGAATGTGTTAATTTGTATGTTTTATTAGGATATTTCCTCTAATAAAAAATATGTCTTTTCAGTACATTTTTTCCCCCGGACAATTATAAATTTGATTAGGATGGAACACTCATCATACGACCTACCATGGAAGGCTCATTGTCTCTTATGTTTTGTCGGAATGCAATTAAACTATCCTAGGGAATGATATTTGACCATATATTATTATGATCATTGGGTTGGAAACCTATAGAAAATTTGTCTATATGTTTTATGATTACATAACAAAATAATGACATAATATAGATTTGGTGACTAATGAATCCTTTCTCCTTGAGTCTGATAACACTATAGTAGAATCATAAATTTAATGAATAAATATTAGGGTACAATGGTATAGTCTATTCATTATAGAAAATACCATTTTAATTTTTATCTAATTTAATGATACGTTAACTAGACAAGATATGAGTTATTTTTTAGGTGTTAATCTTTTCCAAATAACATTTAACACAGAATAGGCAATATACTACTTTAAAGATATAGGGAAATAATGAGCCAATTTTTTTTAATTAAAATCATATAACATGATAAGTTATTGAAAAGATGTTGGTACCCAAACAAAATAGGGGTACTAAATTACCTCTTCAACAGTGGATATATCTTATACCTTTTAACTAGAAAACAGAACCACTGGATTAGTAGACATTAATCCCAACTATGTGGGATGATTCTATTAATAAATTTATAATGTTTTATGATTTCTAGTGTGTCATGATGCCCTCCCACCAAAGGCACCTGTATTAGGATTACAATGACATAAGATAGATTATATCTCTCGAATTCCATCTCCAATAGGGCATGGGTTGGTGACATGAACAGTGGGTATAACATACACATAAATGGGAGGAATTACAGTAAAATATAGGATAAATGAGGGATATAATTTAGAAAAAACAATAAAACAACTCATTATCATAAGAAATAAGAATAAATCCCATTGATCTATATGAATTTTGTGACATACAACTAAAACAATTGAATACAATAGAACAAATCCTTGATAGAGACCACATAGGTGAAATAGTACTAAAAAAACTAATCCAACAAGAAATTTCCAAATCAATCACTTAACAGGCCTTGTTGATATAGAAAATATTTTATAGATACATAGGGTGGTCATAACATTTATACGATGTAAGATCATCCTTATAACCTTTCATGAAAAATGTGAAAGATGCATACTAAATCCTAGTATGTAAACAAATGAGACCAAATCATCCCCTGAATAGGTTTATTATTCCTTTCCAATCCTTACAACGGTTATCTATCATCATGTATCATATACAAGAGATGGTATAATATAATAAAAAAAGTGTACAATGATACCACATCCCCAATGGTTTTCCACCATGCTCCAACATCACTTGTCTTAATCTATATTTTTGAAAAACTACACCAAAGACACATGGGTGAATATATCATGCACCCCATCCAGCATATCCTTCCATCATTTGAAATAATATATAGTATAATAACTGAGTTGTTTTTGGGTTCCACCATTGCACATACCTCATTTATTATACCAAAATCTATTACAACCCATACCTAACATACATATAATAATAATTATGATAATATTAATAGATAAATTTGTGTGTGAAATAACCAAAATCCATTAAGTCCTTCGACACACACATATTTGAAAAGACTAGAACCATTCTTACCATCATATAAGACTACTAGGAGAACAGATAAAGGTTATATGTGGTTGTTTCCAACTATTCTTCGACAACCTAGATGTTAGTAAAAACACCATCCTTGAGTACTATAGGATTTAATCTATATACCAAAATTGGTAGGTTAGTGTATGAATTAATAAAACATAGAAGATATATATAAGGATTCTAAAACATTGTAGGAAACTAGCTTTCCATATAATAATTTTTCACTATAGATGAAAAAAACTAATATTTCCTCACCGGTAGGTCATTGGTCCCTAAGTAATTCAAGAATCAATCATCAAAAAAATTAATTAATTATACATGAATTAATATTATTAAATTTACAATTATAATATTAAAAATAAAATCCTACGAACCATGTTCCATTTGTATAGCTAATTATTTTATTATACTCTCATGTGTGTCATCAATATAATGAAAACATCATGAACCTAACCAATTAATTAATAATTTCATAAAAATCCTACTGATCTGGGACTCATCACACGCTACCATATAAAAGATTCTCTCAGTGTACATAACATAAATTTTTTGACCATAGTTTGTTTCTGATTATATTAAAACATCTTTACACGATTCCATTAAACAAGAAAACATTTATCAAGAAATCATTCATCTATCCCACAAAATAACAGGAAATACTAGATTAAACACATTGTACCATTGCAGATTCATCACCAAGACCACTTCACATATTATTAAATCTAAAAACAAATGCCAATATATTCTTCATTACCAATACACCATTCCACTATCATAGCCTCTTTCATCCTTGTCCATCATTGTCATCATAACTGACACTTTGTGCCACTATCACATTATCAGACATCCCCACCATTTTTCGAACCACACATGGATAATATTCACACACATCATGTTTCTTAATCAATTAATCACAAATACACATTCAATGTATTATTACATTAATAATTTAAAAGAAACTATTACCAAAACAAATAAGGCCTCAAATCATGTATCAATAATTGTGGGCTCACTCATTCCCAAATAAATGTTTCAAGTAATCATTAAAATATCATTACTACCTTTAATTATTTTATTCATTTAACAATTTATCTCAGTATCTCTACCCTTATAAATTTACATGTCTAAATATTATTTATTTAATCTTGAAATATACATTAATCATCCTTTTTATTTATTAATAATATCATGTATTATTATTTCCAAATTCCTCATTAATTATGAAAATGCATTACCAAATTTATGTTATGATTTAATATCCAAACATAGGAACTATTATTAGTATCCATAGAAATATATAAAATAATTTTTAGTAAATATTAACTAAAAAATACCAATCATAAAATCAAACATACAACATATTTCAAACATTAAAAATAATATTCCGTCAGTGATGATACGTAAGGTTCCTAAATATAATTAAATTTTATCAAGTGATAATATAATTTATATAATTGTTTTTAACAAATTGATTTATTGAGTAGTTATCATCAATATTATTTAATAATTGAAATATCACAGCATGGTCTTATTTTGATTTTCTCCATGTTTTATTAGACAAAGGCATGCAATTATTTATCTCTCTCTCTATTTGATAAATTCAATTGATATTAGCAGTATTAAGAAAATATAAATAACTTTATTCCATTTCTTATAAATATAAAAATATTAATAAATATTTATATCATTCGTTTGAAATAAATAATAAATTTCTATTATTAAAATTATTATTCATAATATTTTTTATACAAACATTTCAAAATGAATTTCCTAGATTCTTAGATAGCATTATTTATTTAGGAAATGTAATATTATCATTAATTCCATTATAGATATTAAGAAAAATAGGTTATCCAAATTCATTAAATAGTAAATTCTTTTCCATTACATGGGAAAAAATTAAGACCTTAATTCTATTTTTGGAAATAAAATTATTATTAAAATAATACATTCTACTGCATATATTTACCATCCATTTAAATTGTTTTTGGAATTATTAATATTTCACTATCTTTAAAATAATTTAAAAACCCTTAATTTTATCCTTATCTTTCCATAAGGCCATATATTCATCCATAATGTGAATATCTCCACAAATTATAATTTTCATTCTGTTAATCACATAAACTCTAAATAAGAGACATAAAAATAATAATTTCCCACAATATATGTATGAAATATATATATGTAATATATCCCCAATGATAAAGAAATATGTTTCCCTAATGAAGAAAATATATCATAGGGGAATATGTTAGCATCATGGGAAATTTTAGACAATCTTCAGGTGGGTTTGTCATAGGCTTTCATATCATATAAACTAAGGTTTAGAACACACAAACTCGAGAATAAAGAAGAGTGACTAAAATGAGGGGAATAAACTAATTATCCTAATTCACATATATCTCTATTTTCTGACAACATAACAATCAATAATTCCATGTATTATTTCACATAACTCATATTAAATTGGATTCCTTATAATTTACATCACAACATCATTTATGATCAATTAATATCTAGAGAAGTTAGAATTTTTTTTAAAACTCTTTAGCATATTCAAAAACAATAATTTTATCATGTTATATCCCATTAAAATCACTGAAATCATGTTACACAATGAAGTGAATAAAATATATAAATTTAGGTAATTATAGTTTCCTTTATAGTGGTACATATCGATGCTTGATGGTAACATTGTGTACCCTTACACAACATCAAGATTTTCTAGTTACCCTTACCATTTTATTATGTGACGCTAAACAGTAATATAATTTTACCATTATACAGATGGATTCCATTGCGCACCTTAAAAATACAATATTTACCTTTATGTTTTGATAGGATTTACCTATACATGTTATGGTGAAGATCATTATAAAGCATCTAAATCTCATAGTTTACTCTTATATGGGCTTCATATACTTGGTACTCTCTTCACATGATATTAGAGAACTTGACTATACCATTAGAAAACACATGACAGTTCTTACATTAGATTTTTGGTCTCACTATTACCATTACAAAACATGGACATTACCCTTACACATATTTTTTAAAACCCATACTAGACTTACCGAGAATGTATTGTAATCTTCTTACCTTCATGAATCCTTAAAAAAAGGATACCCTTATATAGCGATATGATCCTTCGTAAGTGTAATAATAATTTAATAAATTTATATTCCAATATATAAAACATATAAATAATCAATAAAAGGTTTTAAAATTACATCCAAAATCCAAAATACAAATCTATATTATTTAAATCACTTTTAAAAACATCCAGAATTAAATTTTAATTAAAAAAATTAAACATTAAAATTACATCCATATGTTTTAAAACTATTTTAAATCCTCATAATCAATTAAAACATTAGTACTAAATATCTTAAAAGATTATAAAATTGATCCTAAATCATTATAAAATTTAGAACAAAAATGGAAGGGCCCAGGTGAATCTGGACCGTTAAATTATATATCTCTCAGTCAATTCTCATCCTCAATAATTAAAATCAAAATTGGAAGCACATGGATATTATTGGGAATAACTCAACCACACCGTGAGATACCTCTCAAGGTTCTTTCTATATTTGAAACACAACAACCAATATTGAAATAATGTTTACATCTAAACAAAACATAAAAAAATATACAAGGGAGATAAATCTTAGAAAATAGTATGTCTATTAATAAAACATGGTATTATGGTCAGAAAACCTTCTAACATATCAACGTGATATCATGCATATTATGGAAATCAAATAATATGTAATCAACTTTTTATAGTTATCAAACATCTATGACATTGAGTAATAATAAATGTCATATCAACATCCACAAAGATAAGAAAAACAAAAATAGGATTCCATTTATATCTAATAAAAAAACATAGTTATATTTTCAAAAAATAAATATACCTTTCCTGCAATGCATCAAATCATTTCACATTAAAAATCATTAAATTTCAAAACATGTTGATAAAATCATTTCATCATGATTATTGTGTTTATAATATAAAATTTTATGTAATATTCAAATGAAAAACAAATTAATCCTTATTCATAAATTTATTTATAAAAATATTTATTGAGAAAACACTTTAAATACATCATCAAAACAACTTTAAAAATAAATTCATGTTTTATAGAATAATTTCAATTGATTATTTAATAATACTTGTGGTCACAAAAGAAATTTTTCCAAGATTGTCTCACTTAATATAATTATATAGCATAATGATAACATATAAGGATAACATAATCAATGTATATATTTCTATCAATAACAAAATCATATTTATCTTGAGTTTCATGATAACTCACATACAAAGGATATAGTGTCCCAAATTACATTTAACTCAATCTTAAGACATTAAATATATATTTTACATAATATTTCTCAATCATCACTTTCACTGATATCAAAAAATATTCTATAATCATACAAATCAAAAGAACCAATCAAACACATGATGATATTATCTTCTTTGTGTGTAACTGACTCCCCCGCATAGTTTTAAAATGTTTTATAATATAACAGATTATGATACAAGAGGTTTATAGACTATTAATATACTAAATCTATAAAATATGTAAACACTATGATAAAAATTCCTTCTATGTATGTAAAAACCCCAAAACACATCCATGTCATTAAAAATGTCTGAGGCACAACCCCAAACATATATGTATTTAAATTCAAAATAGAGAGAGTACATAATATGAAATTGTGAAGAAAAAAATTAATAGAAAACAAAAAAAAATATTATCATTTCCATATAATAAGGTCAATACCACCTGGAACAAGAAAAGAGTATATTGATTTTAAAAAAAAAATATTACAAATAAGAACCTCTCCCACAAAACCAATTCTCCACCACACCAGGCCTAATATTAGAATATATGATAAACATGTTGATTGAAATAGTCCCCCAAACAAAAAAAAAGTTGTAGAGCAGTGTGTGAATAGTGACCCTTACCATAGAAAAAATAGTCCCACGAAGAGCGATTAATAGAATAATATGTGAAATATTAATGGAAATCCTTTCCCTATATCACATCTCTATTTCAACACAAGGCCCTAAGAACGAGTTATACATATCATATATTTAGGAAATTTTGTGGGGTTGTAAACCCAATGATTGAAGTAATATAATTGATCATGATCAAGGATCGATTATGTGGGTTACAATCATGTGTTGGAGTATTTTTTTCCTATAATCAATATGAAGGGGATAGGAAAAAAATGATGATAGTAAACCTAGTCATTCACCTCAATGGTCTCACAATTAAAGGGTTTCATGATCAATTTTGCAATTTAGAAGTCCCACCACATAATTGTAATGGATATCATAAATCCTATAATGGATATAAAACATCACATGCCAAAAATACCACCCTCTTTAATTTAATGAATATACTTATCCTAGAAAGAGTTCATCATAAGATATACAATTAAATAAAAAACTCCTCAAACCACTATGAAAAAATAATCACTACATTCAAGCTTATCAGCACAAAATTTCCATTAACAAAAATGCTTAGTGATCTCTTCGTGCATGATTCAACCAAAAGGATATCATGACCACCTTCAACCAAACCTATTTATGATGATTTAACATAGATCTATCATACTTCTGTATAATCTAGTACACGAACTATAAATGTACCCTCCTCCTATTCTTAATGATGCCATCCTCTCTTATATGGTGATTTTCTAATAGATATTTATAAACATCTCCTTCATGAACCTGACTTGGTTATTGACTTTGAGACTCTCTTTCAAAATAATAATTGTTAGAACACTTACGCAATGACACATATTGTTAATGTAAAATAGTTACATTATCCTTTAACCATTTTCCATTTTTACCCCAATATATCATAGATGAATACTTGTATTAGGAATTATATTTTACTAGGTATCCACACTAAAAACAAAATCACATAGATCATAAAATAATATAATAATGAATATCCTTGAATTATATCATAGGGGTACCTACATTCACATGTCCCAACCGTTCTCTATTGTTTATAACATGTTTTAATCATAGATGACATTGTTTCCCCACCAACCCATGCATACTCACTAGTACCTAACTCCAGAATCCATCTTATCTCTCAACCATCACATCTGATAGCACTCTTCTATAAACCCATCCCCCTAAAGGTACCCCTCATAATGCCAATAATCATATAAGATATATAATTACTCTTTAAGATCTACTAAAATAGGCCATTGATTGGTGTTATGAATTGTTGGTATAACATACCCCAAAATAGGAGGCATTGAACTCTAATATATGAATATGCATAGAGTTAAGATAAAAAGAATCCCAAAAAAATGATCAGAAAAAGGGAGAAGAAATAGACAAATGACAAATGAATGAGATAACTGGAAAGTAAAACAACTAAAAACACAATAAAAAATCGTTAGTAATGACCACTATGCTCTAATAGAGATTCAAAATATCCTCAAACAAGAAATGACATGTTGTATCACTAACCTACCTTTATTTACATGAAAAGAAGTTTATATATATATATAGGGTTAGCATAATATATATACACATTTGAATAACCCTTCAACCTCTCATGATAAATTTTCAAGAAACACACAAAATCAAAATGATTAAAAATGAAACCAAATCATCAAATAAACAATTTAACAATTCATTTTCCATCCTCACTATGCCTATCTATCACCATGTATTGGAAACATGAAATCATATAATACAATAAAAAATTACAATCCCCCCCTGAGTTTTCCACTTTAACCCAACAGCACACGCCCATATCCATCTCTCTCCCAAAGAAACCCCAATGATATCAAGGATAATATATCATGCACCTTATGCACCGCATCATCCCATCATCACAACCACATTTCCGTATAGTAACCAAATATTTTCTAGTATCCACTGGTCCTAAAATCATTTATTTTACCTCAGCTCATTACATTCCATTCACAACATACCAATAATAACAATTAGGATATTATAGCTAGTGATGTGTGTGTGTGAAATAACAAAGATACATTACATCCCTCTACACAAAAATATTGGGAATGCTAACCACCTAGAATAATATCACATAACACAACCAAAAGAATAGAGTAGGCCTAGGGGGTGTAGTTATCTATCCCCCCTCCAACCTAGATGTTGGGTAAAACACCATTATAGAGTACATTTTGTGTCAGTCAACCTATCGACATAAGTGTGGTATTGTAAGAAATGTCAACAAATGCATGTTATATATTTGTATCACAACAACACATTGGAATGATATCTAGTAATATACTTTTCTGCCGATATTGTTTTAGGAGGCTCCCAACTACTAATACTAAGTAATCGATTTCAAAAGAATACAATCATAAACCTTAAATATTAATTAATTAATTATCTATTAATTAATTTTTTTACTTTATCTTTTCTAGTATTAGAATTTTAATCCATTGATCCATGTGCTCATGAAAAAAATAATCATTTTTATATACATTCAGGTATGTTATCATCTTAAATCATGAATCATGAACTAACCCCATTATTTTATTAATTCATTTATCATTTCATGAACATTAAAGAACTCTCGTACTCAGCCCAATACAGCACATAAAATATGCACTCAATGTGAATACCATCAAATTTATTCCTATAGTTTGTAGTTGATTATATAAAAAATTCATTCATCAAGCCATTGAACAAGATTTTTCATTATCAAGGAGGCGTCCAAGCTTCCAACAAAAAAAATAGGAAATCCCAACATCAATCAATTCTATCTATCATGTTTCCATCATTGAAATCAATACACAGAACATCATATCTATAATCCAAATCCAATATCATCACCAAAACCATAGTTCCATGCCATTATCTTAGCCTCAAAAATTGAAACCCACCACCATCATTATAACCAGTAATTTGTAACACTATCATATCATCGAGCATCCTCTTGCTTTATTATAATTAGAAGCAGTTAATATTTGACGACACCAATGCTATAAATCAATAGGGTATAAATTAAAATTCAATTTATTATTCCAAAAATAATTTTAAAATAATCTATAGAAAAAACAATGTATTTCAACCTTTATCATTGATGTTAGGTACTCTATGCCACAATAATATTATTTAATAAATCATTACATTCTCATTATGGAATTTAATTATCTGATATATTTTTCAAATATTGTTAAAATATCTAGAATTGTACATTTCTATGTGTAAATATTATTAATTTAATATTTTAATCAACCATAATTTAATTTTTTATTTATCAGTAATATTGATGATCATTATTTCAATATGCCGCTTTCATTATAATAATGAATTTATTGGTTTAAGTTGTTATTTAATATCCATGAACATCGAAAATGATTTAAAATATTAAAATATATAACACATTATCTATTAAATATCAGACAACAAAATATATCATATAAATGTGATCACACATCCAAAAAATTTCAAACATGAATTGTCATTAACCGACCTAGATCAAACCCAAACCACTCGCTTAATCTGGCCAGCGGTAAGGCCCGAGAAGGGTTCCAGATCGTCCCTGTATAGAAACTAGTGTTCAAAATAAAAAATAATACAATTTTTAATGATTTATAAATTATAAAACAATTATAAATAATTTATGGTAGAGTACACACTATAAACAAGAGAAAAATCTAACCACATGAAAAAATAAATACAAAAACAATCTAGATACAACTGCAGCCATATAAGACAATTAACTAAAAACCCAATGTTTAAACCAAACTGGATCATAATTATCTTCATGCGAACCAATCATCACCAATATCTAAAAAATTATCCAACTCTGTAGGAAACCATGGACATGGTTTGAACCTAAAAAAACTTGGTTCTACCGATGCCGAGTGGAACAAGTAACATATGAGCATAAATATCCTAGTATGTAAGAACCAAAAAAATAAAAAAAAACATTTTCCAAAATATTCCATTAATTATAGTTTGAAATACATTTAAATGAATGGTGATTTGATCCTTAAAATAGTCCAATCTATTCTGTGGAAATTCCACATTGAAAAGTAACCAAGGTGTTCAATTTTAAAACAATTTATCATTTTTATCCTAGTTTGGAAGCCATATAAGAAAAACAAATTTATTAAACACGATATTAATGAGAAGATGAACTAGGTATAATTGTAGGTAATGAAAAAGATTGTAATATTTAAATGAAAATAATATAAGTACAATTATGGAAATAATAAACAACAAAAATTAAAATGATTCAAAAATAAATACGAGAATACATATATTTAGTCAAGTGAATTTCTTAAATATCACTAGAAGAAACCCCGGGATATACTCAGCTCAGACCCACCTTCTGGTCTAAGGTGTAAATCCATAATTGATTACTAACATGTCTAATATAAATAATACTCTCTAGTTGTAATTCCCACTAGATTTATCCTCTATCTAGGGAGTTCAATTCTGTCTATTAGAGACAATAGAGTAACCATCACATGACCCTCTATATGACATCTTGGAATCCCATGATAAATGTATAAAGGGAAGGTATGATTTCATCATGATCCTAATGAACACTCAGTTTCCATTATGCATTCCTTTCCCACCCCCGAAAACTAAATTCTGAATGCCCTCTCAATAGATGGTAAACTATTGGGGTACCCATCTCACATAGAACCTTTCACAGTGTCAATCGAGCCTACACATCATATGAATTTGAAACCAAATGTTATGATGAAATAATGTTCCACTAATAACATGACATTTACAAATAGAAAAAAAATTCAAATATAAATATTATTCTTCTCAAAACCATCTTCAAATCAAGGTGAAAATATAACTCATATTCAAAAAGATCCAAATAGACCTTTAAAAACATTGTGTTACCAATCTTGTTTCAAGTATTCAAATGTTAGATGTTTTAAATAACACAATAATGAACTAGAATTGAGTTTATTTTGGAAATTATGTTTCCATTAAGATAACATTGGGGTTCTTAGAGATTCATTAGTAAAAGGTAGTGGAGGAAAAAAACAAAATTGTGGAAGGGTGTTTTGAAAACCGGGTTCAAGATGATCATTTTAATGATATACCATTTATATTCATGTTTTTCATTCCACGTTTGAATCTTTTGAACACACTTACAAGACCATATTTCATGATATATATAAATATTAAATATATATACACCCAGTGTTCCAATTTATTGAATCATAATAAGATTCACAAAAAAACAAAAGGATCCACACATAAGTACCAAATAAAAATGTAAATAAAACCCCCCAAAAACCACAATTATGAATTTCACCAAACTAACATTACTCAAATAGATCAAAAAATATCAAATTACTCAAATTAATCTTAAATTTCATGTTGAAATTTTAGCGAACACCTTACATGCATATCAATATTGATATAATTTTTAATGTCCATTAAAACCCAATTCTCATCAATTTTACCCAATGTAATCACCATAATAAAATATACTATCATGATAATAAATGGTTAAAAATTAAAATTTAATTAAGAATGATCGAGAAAAAAATCGATTTCTTCGGAAGGGAAATGGACGAAAACACTTACCTCCAGTGGAAGAACCTTATCACCGTAAATGAAATCCACTATAAAGGTATAAAAGGGTGAATCAAAATTATTACAAACCCAAAATGCTAATTATAACTGAGCCTAACCATTAAAAATATTCCACATGGTGGTTAGGGTTAGAGGAAAATATGGAACAAGTAATGACACCAATAGGCGATGAGAGGATAGAAGTAAAGGGAAACACTTTAATGATGAAATCATAGAGAACCACTATCTTTTAGTGATAAATTTTACAACAAGTACCATGATATGATGGAGAATAATTTGGGGCATCTGTTTATTCAATACCCACTAGATAGGTGTAAAATTAGAGGAGGAATCACATAAACTGGGGTTTTAAAATAAAATTTATTTAATGTAATAATGGTCTATATTGGTTTTCTACCTAGTTTTTTAAATAGTATGTAAACCATGAGAATATTAATGATTTTTTTAAGCCTTCATATTCATTTTCCATGGTTTGGAAAAACCATGATCAAATTGTGTGACTAGAAAAAATTCCCAAAAACATTCAAATGGGACCCGAAACACTTGGGAAGGCTATCCAATGACCATTTAATGAATTAAACATAATCTAGAGACATTTTTGGTGTCCCAAACTCCCCACCATGCCAAATTCTTCTCATACCATTCGCAGTACCCATTTATAGGTCCAAAACCACCCCAACACCCCCAAAAAATTTAATTATCACTAGAACCATGAACCAAACCTCAACTAAAAATATAATGCATCCAAAAGTGAAAGAAATTAAAATAAAAAAAGAAAAAAGGTTCGGGGACTAATAATTCACCGCACCACAAGATCTTTATACACCCATAAATTCACCAAACAAAGGAACAAGGCTCGATCCCATAACCAAATGAGGAAAAACTAAAACATTATCCTTAGTGTGACCATTTAAACAAATTAACACACAACTAGCTTTAGAGGAATCCATAGGATGATCCATGCTGGGTATAACCATAATTTAGAACACGACTAGTATAGAAACACCTATACATGAACTATCAACATGATGGGAACCCATCGAAAGGATATCATACTAGACATAAATCCACACCATAGTTCATCATTTTCATAAGACTAGAGAATTTACAAAGTGAGAACAACCCAAAACAAAAACCAATTTATGAAAAAGAAAACAATTTTCTGTTTCACATCCATAAATCACCACTAGAGATATTCCAAAAATACAATTATATCAAAATCCTTAAAAAATAAGTCTTTTAAAAAACAAGTAAAACTACAACGGTGAAATTAAGAGAATTATAAATCCAACATTGGTGGAAAGATATTGGCTAACATAACCTCACCCAAAAATTTATGACAATGTGAAGAGCATCACTTTAAGTAATTTGTGGGGAGCCATGGGTCCTTGAATAATCTTTTACCCCATAGTCATGAGATGGTATCCTCCGATGGAGACATCTAATTATATAAATTCTTCTCAAAAAACATCAAAAAGTGCCCCAAATGGAAAAACTATCAATTTATATTGGTATCAATACAACAATACAGAGTTGAATGCATGAAACGACCACACTCAGAGCATATGATTGAGTGGTTTGATTGATGAGAAGTAGAAACTAACAAGGGATACTTTTCAAGAACATGTTCCTATAACTTCAGTTCTTGCTATAGGGAGAAACTTCATGAGTTCCAAGAGACATTGTTTGTTCAACTGCTATAGAATGTTCTCAAGGAACTAATACAATAAAAAATTCCTCATCCCCAAGATTCTTGAATAGAACAACCTATGATGAGAGAACTCACCCATTAATATCTGTATAAATATTCTAGATGAAGAGAGGATCATTCAGCTGATCCTTTGATGTTATCACCAGATTAAAAGAAAATAGATCCATAATGTGATCAACATAGTACATCATCATCTATTGACCATACGAAATACCCAATAGCACTTTTATGTTCTTAGACATTTCCTCCTTATGTATGAAACATCAGATAAAATCAGACTAAATAAATTCCCAAGAAATACCAAAATATAATGATGATGGGATGATAACCTTCCATTGATCCAACCCCATCCCCTCAAATGAACCCAAAACACCTCCAACCCTCACAGTTTTGGGAGTCCCCAAAGAGATTAAAGCATCAAAAACTTCCTCAAGACACTCTACAACCTCTTAATGAACTATATCAACATATAAAATGGGAAAAATCAAATAAAAACATGATCCTAACCCTCCAATAGAAGTTAGGGTAGGGCCATCAACCCAAATAGAGTCACTATGAACCTTTAGGATCTTTTAAGGATGAATACCCTATATAATAGATAAACACAAACCAAAATTAATATGAAACAAAAAATTAAACCAACAAAACATTCCATTCCAAAAAACGAATCTCTTGAATCAAAAAACTCAAAACAAAACCATTTCATTCTTTTAACTCACAATTTCAATTCCAATTTCAAAACCATTTCACTCAATGTTCATTTTATCAAATTAAAAAAACTTATTTTTAAATCAGGCACAAACACCAAATTCCAAATATAATGGATACCAATTTTTGTTAATCATTTTCCTTTTTTACACCAATTTTTTTCAAAATAACCAATTTTTTATCCAAAGACCATACATTCCAACCTAAATCAATCCATAACATAAATCAATCTGAAACACTAGAAATAGGGAACTAGTTCCCATGCATAACCCCACCACATAGTTTAGAAGATCATCCCCTAAAAAAGCACCAAACACTTACAATGTATTCAACTATTCTCTCAGTCTCCACTTGGGTTGCTACTATACAAAAGAAGTCAATGTAACAAAAATTAACTTCCACTATCATTCCACAATCCACAAAGGTAAAAAATCACCAACTAACTAAACCCATATTTCAAAATAAAATAATCAAGCCATTGATTCCCTAGTAACTCAGGGATCAGAATGAGAATGATTTTAGGACTCTCTTCTCGTACTTCCTCCAATGTCCCGACAGTCCTATCTCAAAACTACCAGACACCCCAAAAAACAATGGATTCCCTGATATCATTTTTCCTGAACCATCCTACATCTACCTCGAACTAGTCACCCGAAAAGACCTACTATAATGATATAGAGGCATTCTCTCTCTTCCCATGTAATAAACTAGTGAGGTTAATCAATAATCATATAGATGTGAATGATTATAACCCATAATAAATTGTTATTAATAATAAAATATAGACTACATAACATACAAAGGGAAAATAATAACGAATTATTATAATAAATGGATAAAAAAATACGGTTACAACTACTAAAACAAATCTATGTATCATAAAAACTAGAAAAAAAATATCAGCATGTTACCACTTGGTCACCACCATCCACAAACCCATCCCACTCTATAGGAAACCCTAGATAATAGCTCAACATACAAAATCGGTCAGTTCTAACGATTATTAATGGAACAAGTAGAGAGTGAGAATAAATAGATAAGTAGGTAAGAACCTCAGATTATATAGAAGTCCATTTCTAAAATATTTCATGAAATTTACTATCAAATATATTTAAATGAAAGGGTTTTTACCTTCTAAACAATCCCCTCCAGTTTTTGGAAATTATACATTAAAAAGAAAACAAAATTTTCCATTTTAAAAGAATATCTTATTATTAACTGAGTTTGGGAACCACAACCAAACTCAAAATTAATTAGAAATGTGAGTAAAGATAATTATAACTAATAATAATAGTGGGGAACAATAAGTAGAGCCAGAAGTAAAGGAATCACTACATGTACAAGAAAGAAAATAATTAAAAAAACAACAACCAGCTTTCCATAAAAAGAAATATGATCATATAGATATGTACTCATTGGAATTTACTAAACATACCTAAAATAAATCCATAGACACACTCTTTTTAGACCCACCTATCAGAATTTGGTACCACACTATTGTCATTGACCAACATGGTTTCTCGAAACCATCCTCGCCAACTGTAAATCCCACATGGACTATCCTCTATCAATAGGATTCTAATCCATATAATTAGGCCTAGAACATAACCATCACTCTACCCTTAAGATGAATTCCATGTATGACATGATATTATGATAATGGAAAAGGCGGAGGGCATCATAGGATAAGAGAACCCATGGTTTCCACCATGAATTCATTGACCATCTTTGACACCAACTATAAGATAGACCTACCAATGGAAAGATGGCCATTGGGATGCCCATATCAAATCAAACCTTTTAATGTTACTACTGGGTACATAAGTCATCTGAATTTAATAACAATTTTCTAGATGAAACAATTTACCAACCAAGAATTAGAATTTTCAATTTTAGAACCATTTCCAATAAAAATATGCTTCTTCTCAAAAACAATTTCCCATCAGGGTGATAACATAACTCATATTCGGATGGTGACAAATATGCCTTTATTATCATTGGTTTTCTTATCATGTTTCATGGTTGAAGATTTGAAATTTAAAATAATACAATAAGGAACCACATTAGAGGTTATTTATGAAATTATTTACCCATTTAGATAACTTTGGTGTTTTTATAGAATTTTTGAGAAGAGGGAGTGTAAGAGTGAAAGTAAAATGGGGGATAATTATTGAAAACCATGATAAAGTTGAACATTTTTATGAAATTGAATTTATATATGTGTCTAGGACTATTTATATGTAAACCTCATGCACAAATTTATATTCCCACATCCCATGATATACATATATTAAACAATAAAAATATCGAAGGTTCTAATTTAAATAATCATAAGAAACTTTAAAACCATGAACAATGATCCACAATTTATCACCAAACCAAAATAAATATTCTAAAACCACACACAATTATCAAATCCACATGTCACCAAACTACCAAAATAAAACTAGGTCAAAAAATCACAATTTACTCATATATATATTAAAATACTAATTGGAATTTTTTCAAACACCATGCATGGATATCCATAAAGGCATAGTTATTAAAGTCCTTTAAACCCCATTTTCATTAATTTGACCTCATGATATCAAAAAAATAATTCAAAATATCATGTCACAAAAATAAATAAAAAAATTAGAATTTATTTAAGATATCTCATGAAACAGATGTTATGCATTTAAAATGAAATATATGGAACCACCTAGCCCATGTGGAGGAACCTTGTTGCCTTAAATGAAATCCACCGAAAATGGACTAGAAGGATGGATTAGAACCATCAAAAACCAAAATCCCCAATTATAACTGACCCTAACCATCAAAATCAGACCACATGGACATTATGGTTATGGGAAAAGAGAGAAGAATGAATGAAACCAAAATAGGAAGAGAGGAGAAGTGGAAAGGGAAATATTTCATGAAGAAATCCTACAGAATCAATAAATATTTTTGAGAAATAATACAGAATGAGGAACATGATTATGGATAAAGAAGGCTGGGGGTTCCAATTTTCAATACACAATTATGGTGGGGAAAAATGGGAATTAGAATTACCTAAATATCATTTTAAATTATATTTTATTAATGTTTTAATGGACCATATAGTTCTGCATCAGGGTTTTTAAAATATTTGAATCATATTGGAAACATATTTAATCATGTAAATTTGTGTTGTAATGTTTTGGGAGCCATTCTCAAAAATGTGTGACCTATTAATTTTCTTAATCCCCCTTAAATTAAACCCTAAATCTATATTAGTATTAACGATGATATTTCAATGATTTTAAAACAATGTAGTGACATTCTGGGTGTCACAAACTCCACACCATTACATTTTATCCCTCTATCTTTCACAATAACTATATACCTAAAAGAAACCACCAAAAACCTTCAAAACTAAAAATAATTCCCACTAAAACATTTACCTATTCCAAAAAAAATATTGGGCATCCAAAATTTAATAAAAAAATAAAAAATAAATGAACTGGTGTCAGGGTGTGACATGAATGGTTATATACCCCATGTGTTCATACTTATGGTTCCATAATTTAGTTTAATTATAACAAGTGGTCATCATCTACATTTTAAAAATAAAATAAATAAAATTATTAATTAGTTATCATCCATATTTTTTCATTTATATATCATTTTATTTTATAATTTCAATTTTGACAAATATTTATTAGATAAAAGAATGAAATTAACTATTTCTATATAATGGAAAACTTATTGAATAATTATAATTACTCATTGACATGAAAACTAGTTTGTTCTATTCATTATTTTAAAGATGTTTATTATCAAATATTTTTATCTACTAAATGAAATAAATCATTAATTTTATTTTTTATATCATTGTAAAAAATTCTCATAGTACATACATATGACAATGAAATTTCCAAATTCTATGATACCTTTATTTATACATGACATAAATTATTATCTTTTATTCAATTCTTGAAATTATACAAAATATGAGAACTAATTTCATCTAGATGTAAACTTCAACTTCCATTCTTGAGTTAATATTAAAAAATTAAATATATTTCATGAAATTTTAGAACTATTTAATGATAACATTCTATTTCATAATTCAAACTTCCATTTAAAATTTCTAGAATTTGTAATATTTCATTATCATTACCAAAATGACACAAAATGAATTTTACCCTCCTTTTTCCACTTTATAACATATTCATCCATAATGAAATTATTTTTACTTATATTTATCATATAATAGTTAATAACATTTATTTTAAATAATGGGTGTTAATAATGATAATTTCACACATTCATAGCATAAAATATAGAGAAGCCCTAGATCCCATTTTAGGAAGAAGGAAGTGTCCATGATACAAAAAATATAGTTGAGGGGAAGATGATATAATATCGGTAAATATAATAGAAGCCTTGGGTGAATTTATAATAGGCTTATAGATACTGGAAGGTGATTCTTGGAACTCCCAATCATGAGTGGAATTATGTGATGATCAAATGAGTAGAAGAAACTAATTTTTATGATTTATTAATATCCCTATGTGAGTACTGAAAAATATCCATAACATATATTTTTTTAAATTTGGTTTCCATTTAACATTAATTTGAAATTTTTATAATCTCTTAATATTCAGGGATGTCAAAAATTTCCTTAAAAACATTTAATAGAATAAAAAACTAGTTTAAAATCATTAAAACCTATTAATTTCACTAAAAACTTGTTAATGATTAACAAAGTAGAGAAACTATAAGTCTGGGTAATTATCATTCTACATAGAAGTTGCAAAGAGCTATGTAAGGGTAAAAAAATTTACCTTTACACAATGTCCACATTTCATGGTTACCCTTACAAAAATAATATGCACTGCATAAGGGTAATATAATTACACCCTTATATGGGCGGATATCATTACATGAGATTCAAAATCTATAATGTACCATTACTTAGTGATAGGATTTACCTATTCATGATCTACTGAATTCCATTAATCAGAATTTAAAACTCACATATGATCATCATGTTTGATTCAGACATTTGGGACTACCTTTAAAGGAGATGGGGAATCTTAGTTGCACACTTTTGTAAGAACTGGATAATGTATTGGATGCTTTAGGATATCAAGTTTACCCCTATGAAACTTAGACCTTAAACATACATAGCCTATGTATAATCTAGACTACCATTATATAGTCAATAATGAAATTATATTACCTTCACACAACCTTTTATAAAAAGGGTTTCTAATATGAAGTGTTATGATTTGGAATAAGGGTATTTTGTTTAATAAATATTGTATTTTCACAAATTAAACATATATATATTTATGAAGAGGGTATATCATTACCTAAAAATTCACAAAAAAACATCTAAAATAATAGAATAACTTATGAAAAAACTAAAATAACAGTCTAAATAAACTTTTAAAACATTGAAATTATATCCATAATTTTTAAATCCATTTTAAACCCTATTTTTCTATTATATTATCATTCTAAAATAAATTCCAAATTTAATAATGTTCTCATAAACCATTGATCCATAATAAAAAAAATGGATGGGATCGGAAAAATATATACCCTATTATAGTGTGAGAGGTCTCATTGGTTTCCTGGTGATATCAATTCCCATGAATCAATACATTGAACAGATTTGAAAAAATCATGTTTTTTATATGATTCCAAAACACACCTAACACATGGTAGGTTTTTATTCCTGTTTTATCCATTGGGCATCTTCCTATTAGTGGTAACTAACCAATCAATCACATGATAAGGCCACACTACCCTATTTATATATTAAAATGTTTTTAGATATGAGTAATTTCTATCAATGCTAAGGATGATATGGGTTCAAATCATCAGTAAGAAAGAATGACCATGTCTCAGTACTTGTTGTGGTTTAAAAACCTCAGGAGATAATTCATGGATATGAATTATAATAAATATAGGCTATTATAACAATTTTTTACTAGACGTATAGGTTAGGACACCATTGTAATAGTCTATAATAATGTTTTACCAAACTACAATTAAAATATTTTTTAGGGGTAAGGCTATGTGAATGGTTTCCAAGAACCATATTCATAGAGCCATTGGTACAATATTATACTGATGGTTATAAGGAACCACTGGTATAAATTTATACAAATTATTATTTGAATCATTTTTATAGGACTACATTAATGGATTAAAGAACCACTTGTACACCCCTTTAACAATGTAATGGATTCCATCCAGCATGAAATCCCAACAAACAACCTAAAATGAAAACATATACATAACAATTCACAATAAAAATTGAAAACAAGGAACATATTATATACTTTACAGTCAATAGTTAATAACTTAATAACAAAATGTTAAAATTATATAAAATTAGTTTTAGTGATAATTCACTATATACATGGTTAGATGTCTTTTAGATATGATGTCATAAATGCATAGGATAAATATCTTGGTCAAAATATGAATCTTTATGATTAACACTATAGTCTTGGTCATCATTATCATCACCCCCATTTCAAATGGTATCACTAGAATTATAATATTCAAAACATTCATCACAATAACCATGAAGAGATTTGTTCAATTATCCACACTTTGAACCATAATAATTATCTCTTGGATTAGAATACAATAATCACATAATCAATATGAATGTATCAAAAAAATGAAAAATAATTTTTGGTGATGATGGATATAATGTATTCATTTCTCTTATAAACTTATAGGTGACCTTTTGACTTATTTCACTCTCCTGAATATAATTTTTTTAACCTTTACAACTTTAACATGATCCTTTTGGAACATGATGATTTTTAACTATGTAGACGTTATTATGTTTGACTCATAATCTTACCATATAAGCAAAAAACTCTACCGTTGTGATAATCACCTAATACTTGTCATAAATAATCAATTTCCAACAGTTTTTCAGCTTCATTATCCTAAAGGGCCTATAAAGCACAATTTTTGTATTATAAATTAGCTATTATGTTATGAAATTTATTTTAAAATTTATATTTAGTTTAATAATATTTAAAATATTTTATATCATATATTCATTGACAATAGTCATGTATTTCTTCTTTTTTTATATGAGGAATATAATTTTTCACGTTGTACATAACCTTCGATGTACAATGAAACTTGAAATAAATGTTAATGAATATATGCATGAAATAATCAATAATACTACACTATAAAACATGAATTTAAAAAAAAGTATCTAAAAATAATATTTATTATATTTTATTATTTTTTATTTAACTCTATATAAATATAATTATATTTATTTTATATGAAAAATACATTGTTTCTATCCTTTTCATTTTTAGATGTTCATCTAAAAGTGTTCACATATTTTATATCATCCACAATTTTTAATTTCATTCTAATGAATCCAAAGAAAGAAATTTAAATATTACATAAAAATGTACTAATATAATAAAAAATAATTTTTATCAAATACCAAAAAAATTGAGTAACACCATAAAATTAACACCCCTCAGATTGGAAGTTATTATCTGTTTTTTGTGTAATTTTTCAAAATTATAGGTTTGGTATAACCCCTAATTTCACTCTAATTATACTAATATCTCTAATATATGATTCATTTTCATATTCTAGGAAATATTACACTAATTATATCATATTTTCATGCCCCATAGATTGACCATTAGGAAATATAAAGAAAATATACTAGAAATATACTAATTTATATAAATAAAATAATAAAGTGAATTTTTATTTAATTTTTTTACCCATATCTTGAACTATACATTATCCATTTTTAATCCATGATATTTCTCCATGATATTTGTTTCAGTTGAATTATTTCACTAATGACCATAAAATTTCCTCACCCTCTACAATATTTACTAATCAATCGGATTTATTATAATTTTTTCCTTTATTTTTTGTTTCGAGGTTCTTTACATCATATAGACTAATACACAAAAACATACCATTAAATTATCCAGAAGAAAAAGGAAAATACAATATAGAAATATTTCCCATTATAATTGAAATAAAATTAATCTGACAAATATATAATTCTCTAGAAAAAATGTACCATAACTATGCTCATCAAGGGGATCTAATGGATCTATATGATATTGAGGAATATTAAACCAAGAATTATTTTTATTCACTAATTCATGATCATAATAATCATAATGTTGTAAAGCTTATGTCTAAGGAGAATGAGAAAAAAAATCTTTGAGTGATATGAGAAGTGGGAAAAGGAGACAGCATAAAGGTGAATGGGAATAGATAAATGGATGAGGATCAATCAAGGGATATAGAAATAAAATCTGAGTGGTGAGTTAGTATAGAATTATGAATAACAATTAGGCGGTAATAGAGTTTTCCCTAAGGAAATCCCCACATGCCCTTGGTCTAGGGAAACAAATAAGAAAGTAACAAAACTACACACTAAAAGGGGGAAAATCCCCCCGTTTATTGTAGCTACCTATGCAATCAAGGACAATATTTCTAGTGTTTTTATTAGGTAATAAAATTATACAGGCTAGTAATCAGTGGTAACATCCATGGTTCCTCCCAAGAAATATTAGGATAAAAAATTGAAGTAGATGGTACATGTGATTGTAGGTTGGGGTGTTACCATGAATGGAATGAGATCCAGGAACCTCTAGTACCACCCCCAATAGATTGAACCTACATCACACCATTGTTTATTTTTGGATACAAAATAGTTGTCTCCAATATGATCAATCATGAAACAAATTTATAATTAAATACATCACTGAAATTTAATTTATTTTAATCAATATATATTTAAATTAAAATACACTCTATGGGAACCAGATCATGTGTTCCCATGACTCTCATTAATTTTTCAAATATCATATAATCACTTTGTGTGTATTTATTTAATATTTTTCATATTTTTAAAGGTATTAAAATTAATGTTTTTTTGAAATCCATTACTAATGGGATAGAAAAATACTTCATAAGAGGGGGAATGAAATAATTTAGTAATAATTTGAAAGATATATAATGAAAAGATGGTAAAATGCCATATATAAAATATATTAATTGAAAATATAAAAAATTCCTAAAAAATAAAGGAATACAAGTTACCATGTTTACTATATCATAATATTCTTTATAAAATAATTATGAACTAAAATATAGTATGTAGTTCTTAATGAATTTATACTTTTCTAATACCAAGTTATAACAAAAAACATTTTTTAAAACATTAATATATTGTGTATTTATAATTAAATTTTTTTATGTAAATATTTTCAAACTACAATAATAATTGAATTCATATTATTTGTATTTATTTTAGATGATATATAATTTCGACATAATGTTATGTAATAGGATCCAATGTTTTATCAATATATAATGTCAAATACAAAAACATTATGTTGTTGTATAATCATATATAGATTCTAGAGTGTGTTAACTTCATTTTATAGGTTATATCTGTTATTATATCATATTTAATTTAGGGATTCTTTTTCAATAAAATATAATGAAATTATGTAAAAAAAATTAACGACACTGAAACCTAGATTCAATATTTTTATATTAATAATCCGAACAATACTTAATACAAATTTTGGATCAAAAATGTTGTTTTCTATTTTGGTTTACTTAATGTTTTTAATGATATATGTAGTTATATCTATCAAAATTTAGTTATGGTCATCTCATTGAAATAAAGAAAAACTATATAAAAATCATTACACTGCACGTAGACCAACTTTGACAATTTAAATATAAAATAATTGAACAAGCCACATTGCAACTAATAGGTCAAAATAGAAGTTCTCCATTAAATACTATTTCATTTAATTCTAGTTTCTTCTAATTGAATGTTTCTATTTTATTTGTAATTATATTTAACTATATTAGTTCCTTTTGGTTTATTTTTTATTAGATTATCTTTGGTGTAATCGATTTGGGATTGTTTTGTTTAGTTTAGTGGGGTATGATTTCGTCATATATATGCTTTAGTTTTATTAATTTAATTATATGTATGATTTATTTTAGTTTTGTACAGTTTAGATATGGTCCAATTAATTACGGTTTTTTAAATAGTTTGGTGGTTATTTCTTCATTTCAGTTCTATTATTGTTAAATCATGTCAAATAAAATTAGTTGTTTTATATTATTAGTTGAGTAAGGTTTATTATTTTTATTATTTAAAGTAGTGTAACTTATTTTTATATTAAAATTTGGGCCATGTGAATTAGGTAAAATATAATTTTATTGTGTCTATTTGACATATTTTAGGTTCATTCTGTTATATTTAGTTATTTTAAATTTATTTGAGGGAAATCATTTTACATTCACCAAGGTAATATTTGGTTATTCTTCATTCTACTGGATTTATATAAGTTTGATATGGGATATTTATATTTGGGTTGAGTAATAATATAATATTAATTCACTATGGTTATGATAGTTTTCCTAAGGTATGGTCAGAGTTGTTCAATTACCATTTTCCTCATATGCAAGAGTCCTTACATCACCCATTAATTTTTCCCTCCCTCAAAATCATCATTTTATTTTTGTTTTCATAATGTGTATACATACCATTATCTTTTTAAATCAAAATACATTATTTTTCATTATAATGATTAAATATAAATCGATAAAATATCAGATTCACTATTGTAGACAGTTCATTTTGATCATGAATATTGTGGAATTTCTTTTAAGATATATTTTGACACCATATAAAATATTTTTTTTTGGAAAAAAACCTTTTTGATGATGTAGCTTACTTTTCCCTCAACAACATTCATTGTTCCAAAAAAATATAATAATGAAAACATAAAATTTTTCAATATTATGCATTACTAAGTAATCATAGTTCATCATAAAAAATTATTAAAAAAGAAACTTATAAATCCTCAATATGAAAAATTTTAAAAGAAAAATATAAAATGTAATAATATACTTTGAAACTAGTTTGAGATTTATTCAGTTTCATAAATCCAAATTATGTCTATTTTAATAAAAAGAATAATAAATTGTTATTAACATCTACATAGTAGACCATAATTATAAAATTCATGACAATAGTGAATATTTTGTATGCATATTAATAAAATTAAATTATCCCAAAACTAATAATATATATTTGGTTTTAAAATATATATATATATATCTTGGAAACATTATGAATTAGAGACACGCTCAAGTGGTGTGAGTGTTATACCACATATAAAATTGATATATAGGCTCTAATTTGATTATAGATGGAAATATAAAAGAAAAATTGATAATTAGAGTTCTTATGTGGGGGTTTATGTGAAAGGAATCATTTATATCATCATTAAAAAGAAAAAAAATACAAATCAGATGTTTAAGACCATATACCTATAAATATCCTTAATGTGGTCTCATAAATTGTAGTTTTTAATAAGAAAAAAATTTATTAAAGAAGAACAATTTTCGATACAACATGAAAATTATCCTCTTTCATAGTATGTTCACTATCATAAAATTAGTTCTCGTGATTGAAATTTCAAAAAAGTAATTAAATAATTGATAAACAGTACGAACAACATTATAAAGAAACTTGTTATTTTAATATAAATACATCTTCTAATTATTCAAAATCAATTTAGTGTTTATAAAATCACACAAATAAATCATGATATTTGACAAAAATTAATAAAATTTATTAGAATCCATAAAATTTTTGAAAGACCCAAATTACAATAATGTTAATAAAAAATAGGTAACAAATCATTATATTAGTGAACACCCACGACATTGATACTAAATTAAAAATTCATTATATATTGGAAAAACAATCAAAAGCATGAAATTAATTGCTTATAACACACCTAAAATAATTCATTATGGTAATATAAATAATTTCATTACAAAATTAAATTTTTTAATAACCTACTATATACTATTATTTTTAAATTTGAATTATTTAATTTTTATAAAAAACTCACAATTTATTACATTAAACTGAATTAAATTCAAGATATTAATACCACTATTTCATCAACTATAACAACTAAAATTTATCCAATATTAAATACATAATTATTTTTATAAAATGACTCTTGGTTTTGTAAATCATTATAGTTATGATGAACCACCTACCAAAAATTATGAATCCATGTTCAACAAGTTCTTTTTCCCCAATAAAAACAAGAAAATTCCTCCGTTTATGTTTAAAAAACCTAAAAAATATAAATTCATACATCATCAAACCTTATTTCAAAATTACTATTTTTGTACTAGAAATTAAAAACATAGAAATAATGTGATTCAAAATAATATGTTATTGCGAATTTTCCCAAAAATTGATAAAAAATGATCAATTATATATGTGTTGTAACACCTAGATATTTTATAATGTATTCTATTTAATAAATTTTATCTGTTTGATAGCTCATGGTGCTTGAAACACCAAAATTAATGAATAATTATTAATTATAATATAAAATAATATTCTTTATTTGATAGTTAATTGAAATTTATAAGACAAATGGATTTTTAAAAAGGCTCATATTCACTTATGCAGATATAATTAATTATTTATAAACTATTTAAAACTATTTTGTTGAATTATTCATTTTTATAAAAATTATTAATTTTGAGTAATTATATAATTTTTTGATAATGTTAAAAAATAATTAATACAATCAATTTATTACAACCTTGGAAAGGTAAATTAATGATAAGGAATACTAGTAATATAATTATTAGGTCAAAATAAATGTTTTTTTAAACATTTTTTTATATGCTTTATGACATAGATGTTGTTGTTGGGGTCCCTTTACACATGGACAAGGAGACTCAGACAATGAGGTCTATGAACTATTCTATGATTTTTTTCAAGGTTGGTCTTAGTTAAACTCTCATAGATATGTTTTTTCATTATACTGAATCGGTTGATTTTAATTTTATAATTCTATACAAAAAAATAAACACCTTTTTGGTTAAGTTAATGATATTGGTGACTTAGTGGAATAAGGTCGAAGGAATCAAATTTTTGTGGATTGTTCCTCAAAGGAACATCTTGATAGTGACTATTTCAATAAAAATTACAATACATTTTAGTTAATAAAGGAAAAAAGGATTTAAATGTTATTATAAGTAATGATAAAGGTTAACTTGATATAGGTATGGGCTCTTCTTCTATCGATGAACATCATCAAGTGGAATTGGTATTGAATTTGGATTTAGATTAGCATATTAAAGTGGATGTCTTTCTGTAGACTGATAATTATGGTGATCATGTTCTATCTTAATAGGTTGTGGTTTCTCTTTCTACTCCTCCTTCTATTGGAGAGTGAAAAGAACCGGTCTCCTTGGGAATTTATTATCCCCAAGATATTAAAGAATAAATGGAAATATCTAAAATATATACGAAATGAATTGAGGTTTCAGAACTTGATAAAACTAAGGATGTTCCTTTTGAACATTACATCTTGACCAAGAATTTATTATATAAATTCATTTCAAAATATGATATGTGTATTTAAAATTTTTTACCTAAAATTTCTCATCCAAGGAAGGATAATTCCCATCTCAGGCATAGTATAAACACCAGATCAACTTCTATAAAGTGGATTCCATAGAAAAATTAATTCATCTCTATAAAATCTGACTCTGATTAGTGTAAATATTATTAGGATTTAAATATATTGGATTATGTTTTTTGATCCCTTATTTAATTTTCTCGATTTCTCTTTTTAGATGGAGGTATGTTTCATTATTCACCCCATTCTCCTCTCGCATGTATTAAAAATTTTAATTTTTTAATAAATTAGTGGTGTCACCCAAATATATTCCTAAAATTTATATTATTTTTAGTATTTTTATTGATAATATATTAATTGAAAATATTTATCAACCATATAATGTTTTGAAATGTAATTTAATGCAAATATATTCATTTTATTTTTTGAAAAAAAAATTCCAAAAATGGTTATTACACAATTTTTGCTCGGATATGAAAATTAACAATATCTCATTGTTAAATTTTATATTATGTAAAAATAATAATTTCTAAATTAATAATATTACAATTATCTTAGGATGAAATTTTTATATTTTTTTAAAGGGGTTGAGCTTTTGGGTAATAGTGAAAATACCATTTTTAGGACTTTAGTAAATTTTTTGAAATAATTTTTATATAATCATGACATAAAAATATCTAAAATATTTGGATCAACTAATTTTATCTTTAGGGTGTAAAATAAAATATTTAAAACTATTATTTTAAATTTTGGATCACATACATCTCTTTTGAAACCGATGTCACATTTTATTCTAGTAAAAAGAATTTTTTATTATTTAAAATTGGTGTGGTGGTTATGTGATATCATTTGTTTTTTCAATATATATATATATATATTAAATTTAATTTATTTAATTATATAAAAAATAATTTTTTATACGAACCAGTACTCAATAATCATTGACCTAAATAATATGTATTTATTTTTAGACATAATTTGTTTTCTTATAAAAATATATTTTTGGGATTATATTTGAATTAATCTCTCCAAGATATAAAAAATCAACCATGAAAATGGATTCTATAATTGGAATCAATAAATTAAATTTTTTTGTAGGTTTGATATCTTTTTTATAAATATTACCTTTGTAAAATGCTTTCATCATGGTTAAGGATAAAATGGGTTAAAATGTATAAAATAAAGGGGTTAGGCATCATGATGAGCCTAAAGAAGAAAATTAAACATAATTGGATGTGTTTATTTATACCTACCTCTCCTTAAAACTAACAATATTTTATTTTGGAGCCGCTTACATAATAAATTTATTTGATTATATTTTAATGTTCTTAAAATTTTCTGGTTTGTCACTCCCCGATCTTATAAAAGGGAACATAATATTATAACTTATTTGAAACATTTTATCACCTGATCTCCAACACTATATACCCAAATACCTTCCAAAATCATGTTAATATGTTCTACAGGTCTATTAACAACAAAATTCCTACCCATGATGGCCTATGGTGTAATGAAAAGGATGATACCTAAGGAAGATGTAATGGTATTAATCACGGATTTTCAAGTTTATTTCTTTTTCCACATATTGTATATCCTCTATAACTATCTTCTAATAATTAAATCATTACCTTTCATATAATGAAATTTTTTATATGTTAAGGATTAAACAATTTTGTACCACCTTTCCAACCTATGAAAAATAAAAACATTGATCGTGTGTACGTGCGGAATACCACCTCAACAAAGCCATGTATTCTATTTTTCATCACAACATCATACAATTTTTATGGAATTTGGATATATTAAATATATATAGTGTTTATGAAATAATAATTATATTTTAAATATAAAATATTGTCCAACTTCTTACCCTCTCATCTATTGGAAAATGATAACATTGTTCGTAAGTACGTATTGACTACAACCTCCATGAAGTGATGTGATTTTATTCATATCCCACATAAATCAATGTTCATACAATAGGATTTAATATATATATATATATATATATATTAAATTTATAATATAATTATGATTATGGAAATATAAATTGTCTTCCACAATCCTTTATTTAAATTCATTGTAAAATGAAAACACCCCTCATTTGTGTATATTCTTTACAATTTCTATGAAGTTATATGTTAAATTTTTCATATCAACATACATCGCTGGTTATAAAAATGTATATAATGAATAATTATGATATTTATTAAATATTAATGATTCTATTAGCATGAAAATTTTTTATATACAATATTCAGTGAATCAAAACATACATGGAAACACATTAGTTAACACCTAGAAAGTTTTTTAATGAAAAAATTGTTAATAAATGATTAATTGAAAACTATAATGGATGGATATATAGTAACATAATTATGAATATTGTTCTGTTTTAAATTTGTAATAAATTTAAATTTTATACGAATCGGGTTTGTACACATGAAGATTATGTGATGACAGGTGGTAATGGTTTATGTATCATTTTTATTTCTTTGAGACATATGTCATATTCACCACATGTTTTATTTTGTGGGTCTATATTTTTTCCAATGTATTTTTCTTATCATAAATAGAGAAATTTTATATATTTAAAAATATATCTAAATTTCTATCCTACATGGCCTTTGGATTAAAGAGATATCAATGTTGTAAGGGTTTTTTCATCTCAAATTACCTTCGGTGAGTTATTTTAAATATTCCCCACCTGTTTAATTTTTTGTGTATATACTACCCCTAAAATTATTTTATTTTAATTTTCATGAAACTAATTTGGATTTATGAATTCATATAATTTTCACCCCTTCATGATGTTTTTATTCAACTATTTTCAATGTTGCATGTCCATATGTTGTAATGTCATTTTTAATTGGGATTATTCATTTTTAAATATCTTTTATGGAAATTATATTATCCATATATCTAATTAACCGAATATATTTTATTTTTATATTTTTTTTAGATAATTCTATTCCATTTTTTATCTCATTGGTAATAAAAATACAAAAAATATATTTTTATTTAAAATCGATCTTATTTCTCTTTTTTGGTTCGGAATCATTAACTTCCATATGAATGGTCTATGATTTTTTTGAAATATAATTAACATACACAAATTATAGTTAAAATTAATTCTCATGTATATTTTATTTTATTTACAAATGATTAAAATTTATACTATTTTTTGTCTTCTATACATGCGAATTTTAGTTGTCTAAATTATATATAATAGAAATTTTATTATCCCTATCTCTATCCAACTGAATATATTTTATTATTATATAGTTATTTTTTTGGTTTTTTATTTCCAATCCATTTTTTATCCCATTGGTAAAAAAATTTAGAAATATTATTTTTAATTAAATTCGACCTTATTTCTCATTTTTGTTCATAAATCATTCACTTCCATATCAATTATCTATATTTTTTATAAAATATCATTGTCATAGACAAATAATGTTTAAAAATAATTATCAAGTATGTTTTTGTTTATTTAAAAATGATTAAAATTTATTTTATTAAATATCTTCTATGCATGTGAATTTTATTTATTTTAGGAAATTGTGAAATGATTTTTTCTTAATTTTTAACAAATGTCCTCATTTTAGCTCTATCATATTCATTTTTGATTGTCAATATTCCATTAAATTTGTCTGTTGGTTTTTAAAGATAATTATATTTCCATTATCCAACTAATTATTATATTTACGAGTTACCAATGAAGAAATAATATTGTTTATTATTTTTCAAAGATTATTTCTATGTCTATAATATTATAGTTTTATATTTATATGAGTATCATTTAATATATTCTTATGAATCACTTGAAATATAATCTAATTGTACCATCCTATTTATTTCTATATATGGATTATGATGATGTTTTTTATTTAGTTTTTATGAGACCAATATCTTTTCCATAGAGTAATTAAAATTTGAATAAATGATGAATGTTCTTATGTATTATGATGTATATATGAATGGATTATGATTATGTAACATGTGGGTATTTTATATATCTCCAATTCATTGGGTAAATATTTATATATTATGATCTCTAATGGTATATGATTAGTTAGGGTAACCTAAGAGAGTACGTAGTTGGTTAACCCAAGTCAAATAATGTACATGGGTGGTTATCACAATCCAATTATTTGATGAGGTTACTTGTGGGATTATATGGTTATTTATGCCATATTATTTAGTCTTGGTGGATTTATATGGTTATTGTTATGCCACAATTTTATGCATTGTTAGTTAGAAATGTTCTGAGGGTTGTGATATGATCTCATGGATCATGATTGATTATTGATGATTCTGCACAATTATGGATAATTTATTTTGTTATGACAACACTTTGTTTCAAGAATCATTATTTATGATAAATTATTGATTGGTTATGAATTGTGTATGTTTTGATCATTTTATCATACAATATGATATTATTTTTCTCACATATGATCATAGATTGATATCTCCCATGTTTACACTTATGGATAATTTTAAATTAAAATTTCATAGGTTTTAATTGTTGTACCTCTCGTTCCCCTTGTTGTTTGATTTTCATGATCACAATCACCTTATTATTTGTCTAATATTGTTTGAAGTGTTGTGGATGATAGGCAAAATATTGCCAAAGGATTGGCCCAAGAAAGCTGGCAAAAATGGACTGAATTGCAGTCCACCGGCCAACCGGTGTGATAGCACCGGCCAGCAGGTGGACCTGGCAGAGGCATTGCCCACTTCCAGGTTCCACCAGTCAGCCGGTGGCTCTGTCACCGGCCAGCCGGTGGCACCCAGACCAAACCGGTGGAGCTGTACCGGCCAGCCGGTGGAGCTGTACCGGCCAGCCGGTAGCCCAGTCAAACTAGCCGTTGGCTTTGACCAGTCAACTCCCTTTTGGCCTCCAACGGCTCCGAGACCCTTTACAACGGCTCCGAAGACTCCCCAAGGGTTCCATGCCTATAAATAAAGGCCAAGGAAGCCCCGGACACCAACCGGATCATATACAAAGCCACCGTACACATTTTCCACCTTTGGCGTACCTCCGGCGGACTTCCTCAAAGGAACCCTCTTTGCTCCAACAACTTCCACATCCAAGGAGCTCCATCAAAGAAGCTTGGAAGCGGCCTTTAACATCTCCAATCAATCAAAGGTGCCCAAGGCTTCTCCCATTACGGTTTTTATTGTATATTTATTTTGAGCTTTAAATTTGGGTTTGTGCCTACAAACCCCAACACCATTTCTCATCCCCTCTTTCTTTTGGGTTTCACATCACCATTAAGGTGTGAAAAGGTTGTCAAGCTTTCCTTTAAATAGCTTGAGACATAGGTGAGATATCCTTCACCTGTAAGAAGGATAGTGGGTTCTTGCTAAACCATTAAAAGCAAGTGGGTTCTTGCTCAACCATCAAAAGCAAGCTGTAATAGGTCCTAGTGCTAACTCAAAGCCTAGTGGGTTTCTTGCTAAAACCATTGAAAATCAAGCGGTAGGAATCTCTCAACGGTTTAGTTGGGAGCGGAGACGTAGGCCGGGTTTTGGCCGAACTCCGTTATCAATTCTTGTGTCTTGCCTCTTTTACTTTCAACTGCACTTTCACTTTGATTTTAATTTGTTAATCTTTTTTTAAAAGGCAATTCACCCCCCCTCTTGCCATCACTTCCCTTTTTCTCCGCCCAACATTTGGTATCAAAGGAAGTATTTGAATAATTCCCTAAACAGTTTCAAATTAAAGATCCTTTTTTATGGCATCTACCTCTTTCGCCCCCGAGGGATACTCATTGGGTCGGGCTCCATTTTTTGATGGGACCGACTATAATTATTGGAAAACCCGCATGACTACCTTTTTTAGAAGCATTGGTTATCCTATTTACAAAATTGTCATGCAAGGTTATTCTTTGTCTTCCCCTGACGAATCCAAATGGACCCCCGCCGATATTAAGAATTTTGAGCTTGATGGCAAAGCCATGAATGCTCTTCATTGCGGGTTAGATAGAAATGAATTTAATCGTGTTTCTACTTGCTCTTCTTCACATGAAATTTGGAAGATTTTAGAAGTGACCCCTGAAGGCACTAATAAAGTCAAAGATACTAGATTAGATATGTATAGACAAGACTTTGAATCTTTTTCAATGCATCCAAATGAGTCTATTTCTGAAATGTTTACACGCTTCACTGACGTTTTCAATGGTAGAAAATCTCTTGGTGAGGATGTTTCAGCTGAAGCAATGGTCAAGAAGATTCTATGGGTCCTTCCGAGCTCATGGGAACCTAAAGTGATGGAAATCCAAGAAGCTAAGGATGTTAAAAACATGCCGGTCGAAGAGCTCATCGGATCCCTAATGACCTACGAGATCACGATGAGGAGGCAAGCTCAAAAGGAGGGCACACCAATCAAGACACCAAAGAACATTGACCTCAAGGTACAAAAAGAAGTAAGCTCCTCCTCATCATCCTCATCTTCCTCATCTTCTTACTCTTCAAGCGGAGATTCCGAAATGGAGAATCTCGCCCGCCAAATGCACAAGTTTATGAAGAAGCACAAGAAGAAGAAATACCGCAAGCATCGAAAGCAAGAACCCGACAAAAGATCGGATCCCAAGGTAAAATGCTACGAGTGCGGCGAAAAGGGCCATTACAAGCCCGATTGCCCACTCAACAAGAAACGGGCCACGCAAAAGGAAAAAGGAAAGAAAAAGGTCCTCAAGGCGACATGGAGTGACACCTCCTCATCCTCCTCCTCCTCCTCCTCGAGCGACCAAGGTACAAAATGCCTAATGGCATTTCACGAGGTAACTTCTTCCGATTCCTCATCCTCGTCCTCATCTTCAAATTCTTTTAATCATTTATCATATGAAGAACTTCAACATGTGCGAGACCAATTAGAAAATGGTTTTCATGAGCTTTCTTCAAAATTCATTACTTTGAAAAAGAATTTCAAAAAACTCTCTTCCGAAAAGGAACAACTTCTCAAAGAGAAGGAGGAGTTGTCCCTCAAATTACAAAACATTCCCAATGTTGATTCCCTGGAATCAATAATCAAAGATCTAAGGGAATCTCTTGCTAAATTCACCAACGGAGAACAAAACCTTTCAAAACTCCTTGGTTCTCAACGTGTTTCTAGAACCACACATGGACTTGGCTACACCAACCAAGCTTCCTCCTCCCATGCTCCAACTGTTTTTGTAAGGGGGAGCTCTAGTTATAAATTTTGCAATTATTGTAAAAAACCTGGGCACCTAATTTATGAATGCGATTGCAAAAATGCCCATTATGGTATGCCTAAATCTATTTACTTTTCGGACGAATTTTATAGGAGAAGACCCGCTATGAGACAAGTTTGGATTGAAAAATCCCTTCTGGCAAGTCTCTCCGGGCCAAAATTAGTTTCGGTTCCAAAACCCTTTCCCCGATGATTTTTTGTTTTATTTAGGGGGAGAAAGTTTCTTTATTTGTTTTCAAACTTTCAATTCAAACTGTTATTCAATCTTTTAATTTCAAAAATTTCATTTGGTTTCAAATTTCAAAATTCAATTGGTTTTTGATTCAAAACATTCAATTCAAACTGTTATTCAAATTTTCATTTCAATTTCAAAAATCTCAATTGATTTTTCAATTCTCATATCTAGTTTTTCAAACCCTTTCCCTCAATCAAGTTTTATGCCCCGTGCTATTTTGATAATCACAAAGGGGGAGAAATTCTTGATTGATTGGGGGAGAATCCTTTTGATCATGCTTAGTATTTACTTTCTTTATCCTTTAAGCATGTCTTTCTTTTATGTATTTTACATTTATTGTTTTGGTGATTGTGATCATCAAAATAGGGGGAGATTGTTGTACCTCTCGTTCCCCTCGTTGTTTGATTTTCATGATCACAATCACCTTATTATTTGTCTAATATTGTTTGAAGTGTTGTGGATGATAGGCAAAATATTGCCAAAGGATTGGCCCAAGAAAGCTGGCAAAAATGGACTGAATTGCAGTCCACCGGCCAACCGGTGTGATAGCACCGGCCAGCCGGTGGACCTGGCAGAGGCATTGCCCACTGCCAGGTTCCACCGGTCAGCCGGTGGCTCTGTCACCGGCCAGCCGGTGGCACCCAGACCAATGGGCCAGCTACTGTCTCCCCACCGGCCAGCCGGTGGCTCCTCCACCGGTCAGCCGGTGGAGCCTGGACCAAATTTCTTCTCCTCTGCCAAGGCACCGGCCAGCCGGTGGAGCTGTACCGGCCAGCCGGTAGCCCAGTCAAACTAGCCGTTGGCTTTGACCAGTCAACTCCCTTTTGGCCTCCAACGGCTCCGAGGCCCTTTACAACGGCTCCGAAGACTCCCCAAGGGTTCCATGCCTATAAATAAAGGCCAAGGAAGCCTCGGACACCAACCGGATCATATACAAAGCCACCGTACACATTTTCCACCATTGGCGTACCTCCGGCGGACTTCCTCAAAGGAACCCTCTTTGCTCCAACAACTTCCACATCCAAGGAGCTCCATCAAAGAAGATTGGAAGCGGCCTTCAACATCTCCAATCAATCAAAGGCGCCCAAGGCTTCTCCCATTACGGTTTTTATTGTATATTTATTTTGAGCTTTAAATTTGGGTTTGTGCCTACAAACCCCAACACCTTTTCTCATCCCCTCTTTCTTTTGGGTTTCACATCACCATTAAGGTGTGAAAAGGTTGTCAAGCTTTCCTTTAAATAGCTTGAGACATAGGTGAGCTATCCTTCACCTGTAAGAAGGATAGTGGGTTCTTGCTAAACCATTAAAAGCATGTGGGTTCTTGCTCAACCATCAAAAGCAAGCTGTAATAGGTCCTAGTGCTACCTCAAAGCCTAGTGGGTTTCTTGCTAAAACCATTGAAAAGAAAGCGGTAGGAATCTCTCAACGGTTTAGTTGGGAGCGGAGACGTAGGCCGGGTTTTGGCCGAACTCCGTTATCAATTCTTGTGTCTTGCCTCTTTTACTTTCCGCTGCACTTTCACTTTGATTTTAATTTGTTAATCTTTTTTTAAAAGGCAATTCACCCCCCCTCTTGCCATCACTTCCCTTTTTCTCCGCCCAACATTAATTTCCCTAAGTTATTATGATTCTTTATTAATAAGCAATTTCTAATAGGATAAGAATATGAGAAAAAATTTGTTGGAGATGTTAATGATATATAATGAAATATGTTGATTTATATCTAGTATATAAAGACACTATTACTTTATGTTTTTCTCTTATAAAATATTTTTAAATGTATTATTTTTTAAATCTAATTAATGTATAATTTATGTATTTACTTTATAAGATTCCTCTATTGGTTTTACAGTTGTATTTACTAATTTTTTAACATTATTATTATAAAACCATAATTAGAACTCTATGGATAAATAAATATAAATTTCAATTTAATGAAATATTGGTACCAAATATTTTTTGAGGTTTCATATAAAATAAATCCCACTATGAAAAACAATATTCATGATTTAGCACATATGTTCCTATGGGTTGTAACCCTGAAAAGGATGGCTGAGTATTAACTTGAACTTCACATGGTGCATTGTAAAATAGTTTTAACCAAACACCTATTTTGAAACTCCAATTATAATTTCTCTGGTTAATTATTTTCCCTATGAAGCATTATAAAGGATTTTAATATATATTAGATTTAATAATAAAATGTAATGAATTTATAAAAATGCTTCTTAATTTAAGAAGTATTTGTAATGATCTTAATTAAAATATTATTTGTCACATTAATGTTTGATACTCACACTATGAATTATGGTATTATTAAATTTATAGAACTAGAAAGAACTCTGTTAATAATAGGTTGAAAGTAAAATGCCTTTGTTTTCTGATCAGGAAACCGAATGGAAAAGGTTATTGAGTAAAAAACAATTGGTTATGAAAAACCTGATGTATATGGTTATGATTAAAAAAATGAAACTCATTGAGTTTTATTAGGATCTAAAAAAGATTAAATATATTTTCCTTAAAGATCATGTAATGATATTAAAAAAGTAGTACATATTATTTTTCTACATGTTGAGAATGTTGGAAGAATCACTCAGGTAAATTTATTGAGGGAAGAACAAGTTTTTGTGATTATAAAAGTTAAGAATAAACCAATAAAATTTTGAGAAAAAATTAAGAGTAATGTTAAAATGATTGATGGAATTAAAGTAATTTTTAAAATATAACTAATAGTTCAGTGGATTAATTTTAGAGAACTTCAAAATAATCCAAATCAATACCCTAATACATGAATATAATGGATAATAATCATAAAAAACTTCATGGAATGGGGAATAAGGGAATATCAATGACTTCCTACGAAGAGTATCATGTTTATTAATTTATACTTATGATCATGTTGATATTTTGTAGTGTCTTTATGGAATATCATAATATCCACTCAACTATATATTGTACATTTTCTAGGAGAATAAAATCACCACCCTAATGACATTAAATTGAGTTTTTGATGAATATATATCATATTATATGAATATTGTACCCATGATGTTGTTTTTTGTAATATGGTCTATGGGAAAAATTATTATTAAGCATTTAGAAAAAAATTACATAATATAATGAATGATTTTGATTTCACAACAAAGGTACCTAACAAATTATTGAGGAACTGTATCACCCCACCCCTAATTCCACATAATGATTCTCAAAGATAGTGTCCAGAAGAACTCCAGTACATATCCATGAGCATGAGAGGTTTCCCACTAGTATTGAGGTCTTAGGGTGTGATTATGGGGTGACTAATCTTTCACCTATTAGAGTGAATAAAATGGTAAATAACGATAATAAATATCAAAAGATGAATTCAAAAATTATTTGAAGAAGATTAATAATTTAAAATAATCCAAGTTAAGTAAACAATATGTAGAATATGAATAATAATAATAATAGATATAGAAATTTATAAAATGGAATGAAATTTACTATAAAAAAGTACATTTGTAGGGGGAAAGGGGATACATTCATATACCACATGCTAAGAAAATAAAAAAGGATGAAAACTACGAAGAATAAAATCTCAACAATAGGATCTTTATTCTTCCCCCATACTTTATCTAAGAGATACAAGTAAAACATTGGAAACTAGGCATGGCCATTTATCAATACCTAAAATCATAAAGTGTAATCAGGTACCAAATAAGACATGGGTATGTTCTGAAATACAATCTTAGATGGCCTCCACCAATGGTGTATTGATCCTTCAAATATGAAATATAAAATTATCATTGTTCCATAATAAAGAGATGGAAAATAGAAATAAATAATTAAATACAATAGAATATGATCCACTTGGACACCTGTGAAATTTATCTACTTGGTCTTAAGGCAGTGACTCTAAACCAAGGGAACCTACAAAGGTAAAGTGAGAGTTAAAAAGTGCAATATGGTGTTTTATCCCCAAGATTTTTCTTGGGATTAGAGAACTCATCCAAACATTTTTAAAACCAATGGTGTGATTCATATTTGAAAACATTCATTTGCCTTTTTAATTTAGTTCAACAGCTATTTATAAAATATGATGAGTCACATTGAGCCCATCCATAGACATTAAATTGAAACAACCAAGTATCGCACAAGAGGATCAACATATGTCCATTACCTAAGGAATATATCCATGGTGACCCATGAAAGAATAATGTGGTATCACTCTAGGGAAGCTGTGATAATGTGGAGAATTAAAAACCGAGTCTGTAATTTTTATCGCATGTAGGGGCCCGAGTCTCTCTCATGGAATGATGCAACCATTTCTCCTCTAATTAATTTTATGGTGTATCTCTTTGTAAAAGTGTGTCACTCGTCTAGTAGAAAAATATAAAATTCATAGTGATACCATCCTTGGAAATTATAGTGACCTTTCTAACATTTTTACAAAGAAATACCAATTATAACAAGATAGAACAAGAGTCCATCATAGGGTTCTATAAGTCCAAAACCCTTGTATCAGCCTCGGTACTAATGTAAATGAATTTAAAATAGTAAATAACTTGTAATGGGAATTAATGTGAAATACATCATTTAATATGAGAATTCAATTCATATTAGTCGTAATGTCAATGGAGTGTCAATTAAACATCCATAATATCAAAAAGGGTAAGTATGATCAAATATAAAATTCACAATTCCTAGCTTATTAATTTGAGGCATGGGGTGTAAGGTCTTCATTCATGGTTCATTTCCCTCAATAATTTAATTTAATCATCCAAGCATACCAAATATAAAGAAAAACTTTCCAATTTATGTTTAAACTCTCTAATGAAATATAAATAAAGATTCAAAGGTAGATCACACTTGTTGGTTGGCATAAATTCCCCACGTTCAACCCATGGGATTTATTCTAGGAATTAAACTAAGAATGGTCCAACTCGCGAAGGAAAGACACTTTTTATAAAAGGAAACATAGTGAAGGGAGAGATCCAAGCCCACCAACTTTAGCATTGTAGAGGTTCCCTTGTCTAGCATCGACCATTGATTCATGATAGGGTGTAAAAAATTGTAGAAACCATCAAATTCTAGAAAAATGGGGAAAATGATCTTCCATTAAGATATTGTAACATATGGAAATTGATACTTAAAAAAATATTTTTATTGGGGATGTTATGAAGATATTTGTTATGGATCCAATGTTTAGAAAAACTAATAGGAAACATAAGATATTGCTTGATTCCTAGATTTAGAAGGATAGTAGCTCATGAATGGAGAGGAAGAAGTGAAAAAAGTGTAAAAGTGGGGGAGAAGTTTAAAATTATTGAATAGGGATAACACCATAAATTCACCCTCATTTAGAGGTGCACGTTTCTCCCTTGCGATTTTCCAGACCGCATATAAATCATACACCCTAATTTTCTTAAAAGGGGAACTCTGAACGATTAGGTCCATTGTTAACCTAACTGTGTACAAACCCTGAGAAATTTCTCTATCCCGAGGGTATGAAATCATACATGGACATGTGCATTGGGTCACATAATTTCAAGCAATCCATGCATCCCCTAGTTCTAAATTATTGTTTACCATAAGGTTTAAGGAAACCATTAAGACGATGTTCCATTGTTTCTACTAACTGTGAGACCTAAATTACATATTCCAATTTAAATTCTATGGGATATGAACATTCCATAGACACACCTGAGACCCCCTTGATATTACCAGAAAACAATATGTCCAGAAAAATAATTAAAACATAAAAAATGGTTCATAACTATGGAAAAAGTTTGAATATTTCAACTACCCCTCTTTAAGACAAATCAACCCTGATATTTCTTTTTGAGGGTTGGATAAAATCATCGGAGAAATGTTCCTACAAAAAAGTATATACATCATCCTCCTGCTCCTAGGTCCTTTATTGTAAAATGTGTACTTCCATATTACCTAGACTAGAGGAACTAAGCTTCCTCAGAGAGCCTTCATGTGTTGATCAGTGATTAGTGTTGGATGCTACTAGAATGACATACCATCTTTGAGGTCAATATCTTCATTGTCAAGAAAAAATTTTGGTTACAAATATACATAAAAAGATACATTATTTGGATGAAATCATACATAGTATGGTACCTCTGAGGTAAGAACAACTGATAATCCATCAGCCCGACTCTCTCCACTATCTCGGAAGGCACAACATATCGAGGTGATAAATTTTATTGTTATTTTATTTGTCTGTGACTCGACATAGGAGATACACATATAAATAGTGGATGTCCCCAAAAAACACTATAGGTTGATTGATATGACTAGAATAAGACTTAATTTTAGACTAATATATTGATACACACTTTCGAATCAGCTAGACTTGACCTGATGTCTATTGATCAAGATGAGGACCTAATTGAGCTCCCTTGCCTACCTCTATCCCTAACAAATGTGAAAAACATGGTCTACCCTAGAGGTCCTCATACATACCCATATTAATTGTTTCTTGAAGGGTTTTATGTATGAAAAATCAATAAGTGGGATATTTTATTTCGAAGAACCTCCAAAATTAAAAATGAAGGCCTAAAGAATACCAATAAAACAAAAATCAACTACTCAAACTGCCTATTGGTCTGAGGAAGATATGATGTACTCAATATCACCTATAATCACGTTTATTTTTTCAACCCCCAATAAAACTAAGACATAAATTGGGCCACTTTTTTGAAATGATATAATCGGGAACATCATGAAGGCAGACAATCTTATGAATATAGAGCCTTCCTAGATCATTAATAGAGAATTTTTCATGAAATAGTATGAATTTTGCATCCTTTGTTAGCATTTCGATTAAAAAAAATATTGAATAGATTCATTGAGGGGATATCAATAATACTATCATGAAATAAATGGTGACATCATTCCATTTCCACTCAGTAATGATGATAGGTTATTGAAGTCATGAAATTCACAAGTGCTCTGCCACCACCTACAAACAAGTGGAGGATCATTTGATAAATATTTTCCTTTTATTATTCATTTCTGGACACCAACATTGATGAATAATGTATTGGTAGTTCTTTCTAATACCTAGTTTAACATTACATACAATGTTGGGAGATTCATTCTTACGCTCTTCACGTTTTTCTAAAGTTACCCAACTTCTACCGCAAAAGAGAAGGGTATCTACCACATTTACAACCCAAATAAGAGACGATATCTCTCCTATAATACTCTCCATAATAATAATGCTTTATGAATATGATAACTATTACACCCAGACCCACTCTAGAAGATAGGATGTCACTATTAGAGTTACTATAATGGGTTTCTGATTTTGTTCATGAACATCTAAATGAAATGTAGAAATTAGATCCATCATCTTCCACTCATTGTAGGCCTCATTGAAACCATGTGTCAATTCAACTTGATCATGTAATCAGGTACAACATTACCCTTCTCAAGTGTGTAAGCTAACACAAAATGAAAATATTGCATACATTCCACTAACTTGATCTAACTAATATTCATGTACCACATAGAAGATATTTATTGGAGCCTTTTATGATATGTACAAATAATGAACCAATCTCCTACAAAGTAGTACCTACGATAGAGTAGATCATGAACCACGACTACTATCTTGTGGTCATGTATAGGTTAATTCCGCATATGAGGACTCAGCAGGCGGGACCTATACACTACTTCCCAATCACCTGGAATCAACATTTCCCCCACCCTAGTTCCTATAGAATATCAGTAAACTATATAACATCTACCCAACTCAGTATGATTCAAGATCAGTGATGAAGTTATTCTTCCATTTAAGAACTAAATAACTATCTCAAAATCTACTGGCCGATCAAATTTCACACCCTTCTTCATTAATCCCATATTCAATTCTTCTCTGCATGAGAAGTACTATATGAAATTCATATAATATCCAAAAATCCCTATGAATATATGCATCTCAAAAACATTCTTATGTTTCTCCCTAGAGTCTATGATGCTCACCTTATCTGTGTGAACTAATACATGTACTTCTGAATTGATTTGACCTATGACATGGACGTTGATGATAAAAAAGTGTCATTTATTGAGATTCATATATAGATAGGTCCCTCTATGTGTATTAAACACAATCAAAAGATGAATAAAATGGTTGTGTCTGATTCATGAATACACTAAGATAGCATCTATCAAGAATACCAAAAAGAAATAATGATTCGGGTGAAAACCCACAAATCCATAAAGTCTTATAGATCATTTTTCAGGAAAAACAACATGGATAGATAATCATACAAGTCTTAACTACTTCATAACACTATACTTGTTATGTCACTTTTTCTCACACTCACCTGATGGTTTCCCACCCTCAAATCGATCATAGACAAAATAGCTTCTCCTCAGAGCTGGTCAAAGAGGTCATCTATTAGAAGAAGTTCATACCAGTTTTTCAATATAATATTGTTCGGTTGGTGTTAATCCCCAAACAATCTAAGGGTACCATAAGACTTTTTATAAAAGTGGAGAAGTAAAAACCATGTTGATGTGCTATGTCAGATAAAACTATTAGAGTCTAGGACTTATGGTTGCATCATGAATTCCTAGTTATCTTTTGGTGTAATCCTACAACAAGAAATGGAAATTGGTGTCTCACTTAGAAAAAAGAATTATGGTGAATTCAACCTCCCTCTTAAGAGGTAATCTGGGGAAATTTTTGTAGAATACATCCATGAAATAATGCACAACTGGTGGGAATTGCACATGCTGTATTTCTTGATCACTAATAATTATACTGGACATCTAGGATATCACCTCACGTAGCCTAGTACATTTGTTTCAAGATTGATTTTGTTATATCCCATTAAACATTACGGATATACCTGCTTCTCTTAGGTGACATAAAGGCTACCATATATAGTTATCAATCCACCTAGTTTATATAAGGCATAATCTAGTACATGCTGATATTATCATTAATGAAGGTCATTTCGAGGATGAGGAAATTCTATAGGAAATTGTACCCACATATTTCATGGGGCTCTCCTTACATTAGCATATACCCTCATCCTGAACTCCAAACGGTGTGTCAATATTCATAACACAACTAAAGTACTCTATCACTAGACCTAGACCTCCCATGGTTACAATATATTTAAGGGACTGAGATGAACAATTATAAAACAAAGAATATAGTAATGTGGGGGATACCAGAATATTATATCTAACTATAGAGTGAAATAGACTCTACTCCTCTAGAATAGGATGAGTAGAATCGATATATCTTCATATGCAACCATAATTTGCATCTAGAGTATCCTTATTAGATCTACTCTAATGATTCATGAACACTAAGGTATGACTGCATCAACCACAACAACACGCTCTACCCGAATAGGATGTAGAATACAAACTCTCTACCTAATGAGGAATTGGTGATCCTCCATCGGATGGTGGTGATGGAATGGAACCCCATCCTAATATTACTAGAGGAAATGAGCTACATAATCGGTGTAGGTGACCAATCTTATTGCAATATTGTCACTCAATTGGGTTCTTCATACACTATGGCCTTTTTGGCATGGCCAACCACACTGGTGACACACATAATTGATGGTAGTGTGTTTCCCATGGTTTGGTACTTCCACTATGTGTACCCTCAATATGTAACTTTTTGCCTCTAGATAATATACATATTATCATTGAAACAGAACATCCTTTCTTCATTATGCCTGATTCCAATGTCCCCACTCATTGCTGAGGGCCTTGTTCAATATATCGGAAATAGTTTTCAGTCGATAGACATTAACTGGTGAGTCAATGGAGTAAGAATACTCGTACTTAAATCACCATAAAATTGTGGGATCATATCTGGAAATGGTCCGGGCAAGGAACTATAATTCATTTATGTGATCTGAGTATTCCCTCACTGACATGTCACCTTTTTTAAGATGTGTTAATTCCTAGATGCAATCAACTCTCAGAGTCTGTGGGATGATGTAGTCAAATAAGGTTGTAAGGATGTCTATCCATACCATACCCTGATTTCAACTAGTCTGGGTTAGAACATGCCAACAATGCTTAATGTAGTAATGTACCATATAGGTTGTGATGATGACCATACACATTGGAGGCGTCTCGATATTCTCAAATATTGACAACAAGACCTCTATCCATTATTCAGCAGTCTGAGTTCCTCCATACTCTATGAAAGTGGGAAGATGAATCTACTAGAACATGCAGGTCAACTCTTCCATGGTAGGGGCATGATGGGGAGTACCATACATTGATTTCATGAAAAAATGGATGATATCATGAAACTGTTCATCATCACCCATTGGACTATCTACAGGAGGTTACTAAAGGGGAACAACATGAGGTGTTATGGGTACCCCAGGGCCTACCACCTCTAGAGTATGCTCATCAGCACATTCAGAGAATACAATATGAGTTTTCCGTGGTGGAATAGATCTATAATTACAAGAGAATTCCTAATCTATTATTTATAATAGATAGGTAATTTGATAAAGAAGGGCAGGTACATCACCTGTTTAGAAACATAACACACCTCTTTGATAACTCCAAGATTAAGTTATTGGTTATAAGAAATTTCATTGAAAGACATCTTAAGACAGAAACCACTACCCTCTACTATGATCGGGTCACATTAAGGTTCTATGATACATTCATAAGGGTCCTTTTCATTTTATGGATCATGATCAATTTAATTTAGTTATGTATTTATATTTCATTTAGGTGGATTTGTTATATGAATCCCCATATCCAATTTATAAGGGCGCATACACCTTTTAAATTGGATAGTGGTGTCTATTTGATCCTAACCACAACATGTTCTATCCCATTCGAATGATAGTCCGTGGAGAAACATGCCCCAAATAGCTTCTCAAGGCATATGTTTTAACCTATATAGGAATGAAATATGATGTTAAGGAATATGGTTTTAGTAACAATCATGTTTTCTCAGAAATATCCAGAAATAGATTCACAAACACAAAAACTAACAGATATATATATATATATATAACAATCTATCACTGTCTGGTAAAAAAGTCATATCCATCAATCACATGGAAAAAGGAAATTCGCATAGAAAAGAACATATGGTATGTGATAATGCTTGAAATAAAAAACCTAGAGTTCCAACAATGATTTGTAGCCTTATAATCTCTTATATCATATGCGTGAAATAATATATATCCCATTGAGAAAATAATAATGTAGGTAATGTGCATCACCCGATGATGAACTCCATGAAATGGTAACAATATAAGAAATAACATCATTTAACCATCCAAAGCAATTTGGGTTTCCCTAGTATGTGGGCTAGCCACTCCTGGTAATAGGCTCAGGAAAAAATTCCTATATCAATGTCTCCTTTAAAAACCCAAACCCTATTATAAAAGGAAAACATCTTTTGGTACCACTTTATAGCAGCACCCCCAAATGCCACATAGTAGTGCCTTGAAGGTAGTGTCCATCCGACCTCAAGTGCACCTCCATGAATGCCAGAGGCTACCAACTAGAAGCAATGACATAGTGAGTGTCTATTGGGATGATATCCCCTCATTTACTATAGTGAGAACATATATAAATAATGATATTAATTAGAAGAATGATTATTATGAAATATATAGTAGTGGATCAACAATACTAAAACATGAATGATATGTAAACAATAATTGGAAGATGGATAATAACAATTAATGATGTTAGAAATGATGATTATTTCATGAATAGATGTATAAAAAACTAAGAATGTACAAGATATGGGATACATTCATATTCCACATGCTACAAGAAATAAACAACAAGCTGAAACTGCAACAAATAGCATCTTGAGTGGCTTGGTATTTTTCCCAATACTCCATCCTAGAGAACCAAATCAATCTTACATATATGTATGATTTATTTTATTCATACCTGCTATCATAGAGTCTACTTGAATTCCCTAGGCTACACGAGTAGGTTGTGAGATACAATATCAGTTAGCCACCACCAATGATGCCCAAAAAATCCAATTGTTTAATATGAAATGAACTATATTCGATAATAAATTAATTTAAAACTAAAATAAATAATAAAATACATTAGACTGGGTTCCACATAGACACCCATCCTATTTAAAAAATTCATCCTAAGACAATAAGTCTAAACCATTGGAACCTGTGAAGGTAATGTGAGTGGTGTAATGTTAAAGAAGGAGGATTGTCACCACGATGTTCTTGGGAATGGATAAATCATCCCCACATTTCCTAAACCAATGGCTAGTTTCTTATTTTAAAATATTATTTTTCCATTTTAATTAAATTTAAATACTATTTATAAAATATATCAATTCACCTTGATCTCATTCGTAGAAAATCAATGGTAACTATGATGTATCTCTTGAGGGGCACAACATATATCTAATTCCTATCGAGTCCATCCAAAGTGACCCTAGAATTAATTACCCAGTGTCAAACCTAAAATGGTGTGATAATGTTAATAAAAAACCTCAGATTCCATACATAGTATCACACTTAGGGGCCTGAGTCTTCCTCATTGAATAGTACAATCGTCTTTTGATCAAGCTTATCTAAGGGTTCACCCATATGGATCTTGTTTCAATCATTTAGAAGAAAAATATAAAATTCTTGGTGATCTAATCCAATGAAACTATAGTATCACCCCCTTCATGTTTACAAATAATCAATAATTGTAAAAAGAATGCATAAGTGATCATCCATGTTCTCCTTGTGTTGGAACACATTTTATCACCCTGATCAGTAACATGAAATCTTTTAAACTAGAAAAGAATTTATAATAATAATAAATGTAAATTTCATTTCATTTTATATAGGAATTTATATCATATTGGGAATAGAGACCAAGTCATATTAGTTAAACATCTCTATGATGACAGAGGGGTAAGTATAAGAACCTATCCAATTCACTTTTTCTAGCCAGTTAATTTATATAATTGGGTGTAAGGACATAATTCAGGGGTAATCACCATTATAAATTTTATTTAATCAGCTCAGGGTACTAATTATAATGAAATTTAAATAAATAGATGTTTAAACTATATTATAAAAAAAATTAATGTTCAATGGTATATAACACTCGATGGTTGGGATAAATTCATGTTGATCAACCCATGGGATTGGTCTTACACTATTCCGGGTCGCATTTGCCAATGTATGGATTCAAATTTATCTTTATTAATAATATTAGCATAACAAGAATGGTCCAACTAGATGCATGACATCACATTTAATTGAAAGAAAAAAATTGATGGGGAAGATAATAGACCAACTACATTAGTCGTGTAGCGCATACCTTATCTAGTGTTGGCCTTTAATTCTAGCTGGGTTGATATAATTCAAAGAAACCATAAAATTCTCTAAAATGGTAAAAATGAGCATGAACTGATATAAGAAACATATGGAAAGTGAATCATGAAATAGAAGGGAGAGGATTATGTTCTTACCAAGAGATTTTGAATGGATCTAGTGGTGAGGGAAATGGACGATAAATGATGGGGGAACGTTGTTTTGTTGATCTTAAAGGAGAAGTTTATTATGTGTGGGGATAAAAACGTTTCTACAGAAAAAAAGTGTGGGAGAATAAGAAATATGAAAAAATCCTCTAAGAGGGGAGAAACTATAAATTCACCCTCAACATATGGGTGCATGGTTTGGTTGTATGATTTTCCAAACCATGCGCTAACCATGCATTATAATATTTTTCAAAGGGGAACTCTACATGCTTAGGTTTAACATTTACCTAACATTGTGAAAACCATGTAGAAAAATACAATCTAGAGTGTCTTTAATAATGCGCATTCATTCACTCAAAGTCTCACGGTTGCAGAAAAACAATGTTTCCCCATGACCGCACTGTCTACAACCACACGGTTTAAAGTAAACCTCGCGGGCTAGGTAGTACTGTTTCTACAAATGGGGTGACCTATTTTACCTTTTCCAATTTTAGTGGTATGGGATCCAAATGATCCATAGACACACCTAATATTTTTAATGCATCATTATACATTAATATTTGTGTAAAAAAGTAATTTAACCCCAAAAATGGAATATAACTTTAGAAAACTCCAGGACATTATAAGTAGGGAAGTCCCACTTTATATCCAAATTCTTCATTTGATTGTTTTGTGAAAATATGACTTTAACCACTTAATGGAAACTATATCAATTATATGTGAATTTATAACTCTTTATACGATTTGTTTATATAAAATTATTTGGGGTAAAAATATTATATGGTAAATTTCAATTATCAGGGTAAAATATAGGTTTCCAATAGTTACTAAAGATAGTGAGGTTCATATCCCATCATAGGTATTAACTAAAAATGGGAAACCCGTAGAATTATTTTCAAAAATTTATAATTAAAAATTCAATGAAATTATTTATTAAAGGTTGAATAATGTTACACCCTAAAATTTTAGAATATAATCACTTTTATAAATTTGATTTTCTCAATAGCATTTGATGCATGGAATATCAAACAAAAGTGAATAATTCATGAAAAATAAAAATTCATTATTTGAAAGTTAAATGAAATTGAAAATATAAAGGACATTCTAAAAAAGGTTCAAATTCACTTAAAGAAATACAAATAAATCTTTAGAAACTATATGGATTTTTTAATTATTGTTTTTCATAAAATTTATTATTTTTTAGGAATGATATGAATAAATATTATTGGATTTGTTTTGATAATTATGAAAATATACTAATTAAATCTATGAAAAGGTTATGTATTGATAAGGAATAACAGTATGATAACTATATATTCAATGGAAATTTTTAATTTTCAAAAAAAATTTATATTTTTTAAAATGTAAATTTATTATGAACCAAGATAAACATGAATAAATAATGAATTGATGCCAAGTTTTAATTAATACATGTCACAAATAGTCTCACAACCCATGGACCTAATGGTTTTTTATATTGGAAACTTTATATATTAAAATCCTATTTTACAACACTTATAAATATTTCTCCATTACTATGATCTTATAGTCCCTCTTATGGATATCTCATATGATATAATCATCATCATATCTCAAGTAATTGAAACATAATAAAGGTTTGAGCTTGAATGATTAGTATGGGTAACTTATCAGTTAGTCAATACTGTTAAATCATAAACATGATGGAAAACATGAGGATGGATAAATACAAATGAAAAACACTGTGGAAAAAATATTGATCATAAAACAATTATTTTAATTGTGTAAAATTGTATATAAAGACAATACCAAATAAAGGGTATTAACATATGGCTTAGTAATATGAAACATAAATAAAAAATTAAATCAAAACATTAGAAAGAGAAACAACATTAGAACATGTAATACAATAAACATTTGGAATAGTTTTTAAATAATGAACATTTTATATAAGTGTAAAGAACATCATCATAAGAAAATATCTTAATATAATCCATATATGTACACACTTTATCATTTTAATCAAATCCAATTACAACCAATCTTTAATTTTATGTGTAAATCCAAGTATGTCTACCTTTATTTTGTGTAAAAATCAAAGTGTTTCCATGCATTATTATTGTAACACCCTGAGATTCCACGATACGCTTCTCTTTCAATAATACAGTAGCGTGTGTTGTACGCAACTTCGAGTTCTAACACACACCACAACCAATCAAAGTAGCCATTGTGAATAGTAATACCTAATTTTTTAAATTTTTTAAATTTTATTTTTCCAAATGGACTTCGTTTTTGTATTAGTAATATCAAAATTATCCTAAGTTGAATTTTTTGTAATTTTCTGAGAACTTCCAATTTTTTATGAATAGTGAAAAATACTTAAAACAACATTTTTAATCAAAATAATTTATAGTGATAAGTTATACTATTGAGTGGTTTTAAAGTATAATTAGAATATATTTTTACCATTTTATCCAATGGTGGTCATTAGAATTAATTTAACATTGAAATTGGGCATGAACAATTGTCAATCTTTTGATATAAATTGTTTCTTAAAAACACGCTATTTGTTGTGACAGCGGAAATTATTTATAAAATTAATTAATGCAACTTATATGTTTGAAATTTTTTAAAATAGAGATCATTTTTGAAATCGTAATATCAAATGTAGCTTAGGGTGAAATTTTGGGATTTTTCTGAAAAACTTTAATTTCTGATGAATAGTGAAACCACTAAGTAGTACTTATAAAAAATGATTTTTCGTTTAAATGAAATTTTACCACTTCTGTGTTTTGAATTTAAAAAATCCGACATACATGGTTGTCATTAAGAATTAAAATGTTGTTCAATGAGATTAAAATAGTTTTTGGTGAATAGTAACTTTTAAGTTCTTAATCGCGATTAGAGGTAATTAGTGTAGTTTAAGGTAAAAATAATGTTTTAATAATATGAGATGAGCTTGAAACATGTCCTACCCTCATTGGATGTTCCATGAACGACCAAGAAAATCAATGGGTCAACTTGGGGACCCCATGGAGCCACTTTAGTTGGAAAATGACATAAATACCTTTTATTTAATGTTAAAGTAAAAAAATGACACAAACATGAAATTTTTTACTAAAACAATTTTTACATGGGGTTATAAAGGTCATATTTTTTACTATAAATAGTAATTGGAATTATAAAAATATTTCCTACATCATAGTATTTTTTTTATAATTTTTAGATATTAAATAAATTAAATTATTTATGACACCATGATGATCCAGCGATGACCTCATTATTTAACGATTTAAATAAAATGGAATGATAATGTAATATATAAGACCTAAACATGCCCAAAACCTATTTTATGGGTGTATTTAAAACCCTTATCACCTTATCCTCGATTTATATCAATGTGGGACCTCTTAAATCTGAATACCATTTTATAATAAAGTGACTTTTCTTTACTTTCCAAGAGTGCCCCTCCTCTCCACTTATAAAAGGCCCCCACCTCTACCACCTCATTCACACATTCAAGCCATTTGTCTCGGCCAACCTCTGCCCAAATACTCTCCCAAATTCCCCCTATTACTTCTAGAAGCCTCACTTTGGGAAGAACTCTTCCCAAGGAAGCCTTTTGCTCAAATCAAAAAGAGTTACCCGATTTTAAGGTAATGTCTTCTCTTTTGTTATTTTGTTTTATTTTTCTTCTCCAACCCCATAAACTCTTTTTATTAATTTCTTTTGTAACAAAAACAGTATCCTCAATATACTAGGATGTTTTTATAATAACAATTCGAGATACACTTACACACACCTACATCTAATGGTTAAAGAACATACTGTTTCTGTGGATGGCGAATTTCTGCCTCACGAAACGATGATTGTTCAACAATCATACAACACCTTCAAAGGTGGCCATTAAGATGTCACTATATTTATATATGATATGTAATATGTTTATTTCTTCCTTATGCTTCTGTATTTCTCATTTATGTCATACTTTATGATTTCCATTATGGGTAAACGCGATAATTTCATTTTAGGAAGTGCGGACTACCGCCCCCTCAAAGTGATGTGAATCGTTAATGCCATATGTGGGATGTATAAAGGATGGAGTAAATGATATTATATATGATATTATACTGGAACTATATTATACCGTTATATAATTATGATTTCATTCCATTAAATACGAAATATAAATGAAAGTAGTGTTCATGCGTACGTACGGCTTACCGTCTCCATGAACGGTGCATTTCATTTCTTACCTCTTAAATGTTACGTAATGTTATGAATGAATATATATACTGGATATATATGATATAAATGAAATATAAATCATGAATATAATTATAGAGATAATGGATATTCTACCACATAAACAACTTGTAATTATAAGAAGTTTATTATTGACTCAAGTACCAAAAATCTACAAAACGACCGTTATTAACTTAAATAATTACATGATGTTCATAACATTGTAATAAGTGATATAAAAAGGTTAATGAAATTGAAAATGGTATATATTAACTCTAGTTTATTATTCAGGAGGTTAAAGAATGATCGAATCAAGTCGGACACAAGGTAAGAGAACTTCTTAACCCAATTTCCATTCTTTGGGTTAATCTCCTACTTTCAAATTATGTCATGATATTATTATGTCCTATCTTTTATTTGTACTTTATTTATGTGTAATTATAGTGAATACACATAATAGATATATTTTATTTAAAAAAATTATCTTTGTGAGGGACCTTGTCTCAATCTCCTTTCATTGAGGCATATTTGGTTTTATACACAACTTTCCTTTATATGGTGTATAAACCCCTTTGACTTTTACTTTTATTCAAAAGGAATCTTTTTATACAAAGTGTTTTACTAAATGACAAAAATGAATGTTTTTCTTGTCGTATGTATGCGGTAACAACGACTTCTCCGCCACCATGGCCATTATTTGGGTTTCGGCTTCCTCTACAAGCCATAACTTTTTTTAAAATGAAAAATAAATTCCATGTTTTAATTTTATTTTATTTTGGTATTGAAAATGGTATTGAAAGTGTTTTTATTATATCAATGTGTTGTATTGAAATCTTGTGATTGAAATGTGGAAATGTTGTGTTTCCTTTATGCATATTTTATGTGATATGATTATGTTATGGTTTATGATATGTTTAAACCTGTTCATATGAGGAATCCATTGGACTTAATAAGTGATGGGTGGAGCCTGCTATAGCTCCTCGATGCATCGGCAGGTCTCATGAGACAAACTAGTGTCTTGGCACGAGGCCTTGACAAAATCTTATTTGTGGTCTTGGCATGAGGCCTTGACTACGTGGTTATGATAGTCTGGCATTATGTATTCCATCATTATGAAAGTGGTTATTGATATTGCATGTGATTATTCGACCAGTAGAATATCCATGTGAATAAGTAAATGGCATTATCTAATTTTACTTTTTCCATATTATGTTGAAGTTCATGTTTAAAAGGCTTTTGTTTTAGTTATACATTGCCTTAAATGTTAATGTTTATTTATAAAATCTTCCACAATATTGTTATCCTTATTGAGCATCTGAGCTCACCCCTTTCAATGTTTTAATATTTTCCAGGATGTGAAGAAGTATTTTATGAATGACCTGCAGGGATAGTCAGAAGAGGATATGAGTGTGGACTATGAAGACTTTGTTATTAGTTTTTCACTTTATGATGTAATGTAACATTTATGAATATATCTAGTGCTTCCAAGGCTACTAAACTAATCGTCTTTCGAGACTTGATCCTTTGTGATCATGCCAATGTTACGAAGTAATGCACCGACTCTGGGTAGCTGGGGTCGGGGCATTACAGTTGGTATCGGAGGTAGTTTAGTACTAACCTTGGAAGCTAGATTTAGATAAACTCTGATTAGAGAACATAGACCAAAGATAGACTTTGAGTATTAGTATATAAGAACTTCCTAGAATTTTGTTGTTGTAGAGATTTTGTGAGTTTTCCGAGTAATACATCCCTGTCTGGATACGAGCAGGTAGAGGCGACTCTGGAACATATGTACCTAGGGGTAAAACCTGAAAACACCGCTTTGAGCTAGACTCAAACGGAAACTGGTGCACGACAACGGGCCTTGTTGTACTCTTGGTTACGACACTCCCGGGGGATATGCTTAGGATAATTCTCGTTTTCTTTACAAACCACTATGAAGGGTTATGAGTATATACTTCCTCAAGGAAAACATTTTTATGATTATGGATTATATCCATAAGCTATTCAATTTCCATTAAGTATGTTACAAGTTTGGAATTATTCATTGCAATTCATAAACTAACCTAGTTTATGCCATTGTATAGAAATGGTGCCCAGTGGAAGGAATGTGAACTCCAGCAATACATATGATCCAAAGCGTAAGAATGATCATATCTTTCACGGTATTAAGCCAACATTTATAAGTTAAATAATCTCCCATGTGTTCTCAACATATGAAGAAATAGTATCATGTGTTAATAAGATAAGTAAAGAATTCTCTGAGTCTTATGGCTTTGAAGGGAAGAAAGTGAAGAAAAGGATTGAAGAGAAAATGATGGGAAAAGGGACGTGGGAAAAGAAGAATTTTCCAATATGTGATAACTGTGGGAAGAAACACCTTGGAACTTGCCTGAAGGGAATGAGAGTTTGTTATAATTGTGGAGAAAAAGGACACAAAGTGCGTGACTGCAAGGGTAAGAAAAACGTTTCAAATGTACAATGCTTCATCTACAAGGAGTGGGGACACTACGAAAACCAATGTCTAAATCATCAAAGTATGCCCCAAATGATGTTATTGGATAATAATCAAGTTATGATACTACCACAGATGAGGAGGAATGATTAGAGTTCTTATGTTGTTATTAAATAATTTTGTCATTTGAGTGTTGTATCAATGATGTACTGGTTATAATAATTATGGAGTATATAAGGATTGTATTGTAGTACTATTTCATCAAGGACTTGAGATTGTGTGGAACCAAAAAAAGTGACTCCACAGCAGGTTAACGTTTTGGAAAATATATGGTTGAGAGAAAGATAAACCATAATATGGTTCTGATACCGAGATAGTGATTTTGGAATAATACATGATTGATTTGGATAAATTATATTGGATATTCTTAACTTCCTTGAAACTGATTAATGATTTGTATACATTTTTGGATAGAAGGAGTATATCTAGTATTCTATAAATAATAAGGGATCATTGGTAATTGCAGTGTTTTAAAAGAATACATGATGAAGGTGTTCACATGTTGTTACGCAGAAAAAAGGATCTTCATTATGTTTACCTTCCTTATAAAATTTGGACTATGAGTTGGACAAAAGTATTTTGGATAACTATAAAGGTTGGAATGGATTAAGTTGATATTTGGATAGTATTGTTTAAGGTTAAAATATTTCTGAAGATTATTTTTGAAATATTATAATACTATATTTTTAGGAAAAGGACAACATGCAGGGCAAAGCATAACCCGTCACGTCGGACAAAGCTGTAGGAATCAAACCCACAACCATAGTGTGACAGGCCTTTATTACCTACCACTATCCTACAAGAAGTCCCTGGTTATTAAAAAATATTTTTTCCTAATCTAAATGGTATGCGGTAATATTTAGAACCTTATACAATTAGGATAAATATAATATTTTTGAGTTCTATTATCTTTATTGAGTGAAAGATGAGTTTGTGGTAGAAATTAGTTGAAGGATAAAACTCTACTTGTCAAGCATAAATATATATATACCTATCTCTTATTCTATGAATAAATTAATTCTTAAACTTTATTAAAGGGATATTAAAACAAAAAAATGTGTTATCCTAATACCTTATGTCTTGTTGAACAGATAATATTTTAAATCAACATAGATTGAAGGCTTTGAGGCCCTCAATTTTACACTTGTTTGTGATTGATGACCACAACCACACCCTACAAATATTTACGTTTTTTCCTCCAATTATATGTATCTAATTGCCACCAATGTTCTCCTAATCGAGATCATAATTGTGTGGTGACTTTTTCATTTCCTTTTCCCTCTTATTAAGGCTAAATTTTATTAACCTTATTTCCGATGTGGGTTTTCCACAAAGGTATTTTCTATTTTCAACCTTTTATTTTCAAAGAAAAATTTCAAATTGCGAGGACGCAATTTATTGAAGGAGGGGAGAATGTAACACCCCGAGCATCTACGATACGCTTCTCTTTCAATAATACAGTAGCGTGTGTTGTACGAAACTTCGAGTTCTAACACACACTACAACCAATCAAAGTAGCCGTTATGAATAGTAATACCTAATATTTGAAATTTTATAAATTCTATTTTTCCAAATGGACTTCGTTTTTGTATTCATAATATCAAAATTATCCTAAGTTGAGCTTTTTGTAATTTTCTGAGAACTTCCAATTTTTTATGAATAGTGAAAAATACTTAAAACAACTTTTTTAATCAAAATAATTTATAGTGATAAGCTATACTATTGAGTGGTTTTAAAGTATAATTACAATATATTTTTACCATTTTATCCAATGGTGTTCATTAGAATTAATTTAACATTGAAATTGGGCATAAACAATTGTCAATCTTTTGATATAAATTGTTTCTCAAAAACACGCTATTTGTTGTGACTGCGGGAATTAATTATAAAATTAATTAATTCAACTTATATGTTTGGAATTTTTTAAAATATACATCATTTTTGAAATCGGAATATCAAATGTAGCTTAGGGTGAATTTTTGGGATTTTTCTAAAAAACTTCAATTTTTGATGAATAGTGAAACCACTAAGTGGTACTTATAAAAACTGATTTTTCGTTTAAATGAAATTTTACCACTTCTGTGTTTTGAATTTCAAAAATCCGACATACATGTTTGTCATTAACAAGTAAAATGTGGTTCAATGAGATTAAAATAATTTTTGGTGAATAGTAACTTTTAAGTTCTTAATAGCGATTAGAGGTAATTAGTGTAGTTTAAGGTAAAAATAATGTTTTAATAATATGAGATGAGCTTGACACATGTCCTACCCTCATTGTATGTTCCATGTCCGACCAAGACAATCCATGGGTCAACTTGGGGACCCCATGGAGCCATTTTAGTTGGAAAATGACATAAATACCTTTTATTTAATGTTAAAGTAAAAAAATGACACAAACATGAAATGTTTTACTAAAACAATTTTTACATGGGGTTATACAAGTCATATTTTTTACTATAAATAGTCATTGGAAATATAAAAATATTTCCTACATCATAGTAATTTTTTATAATTTTTAGATATTAAATAAATTAAATTATTTATGACACCATGATGATGCAGCGATGACCTCATTATTTAACGATTTAAAAAAAATTGAAAGATAATGTAATATATAAGACCTACACATGTCCAAAACCTATTGGATGGGTGGATTTCGAACCCTTATCACCTTTTCCTCGAATTATATCAATGTGGGACCTCTTAAATCCGAATACCATTTTATAATAAAGTGACTTTTCATTACTTTCCAAGAGTGCCCCTCCTCTCCACTTATAAAAGGCCCCCACCTCTACCACCTCATTCACACTTTCAAGCAATTTGGATCGGCCAAACTCTGCCCAAATACTCTCCCAACTTCCCCCTCTTACTCTTAGAAGCCTCACTTTGGGCAGAACTCTTCCCAAGGAATCCTTTTTCTCAAATCAAAAAGAGTTACCCGATTTTAAGGCAATGTCTTCTCTTATGTTATTTTGTTTTATTTTTCTACTCCAACCCCATAAACTCTTTTTATTCATTTATTTTGTAACAAAACCAGTATCCTCAATATACTAGGATGTTCTTATAAGAAGGATTCGAGATACACTTACACACACCTACATCTAATAGTTAAAGAACATACTGTTTCTGTGGATGGCGAATTTCTGCCTCACGAAACGATGATTGTTCAACACTCATATAACACCTTCAAAGGTGGCCATTAAGATGTCACTATATTTATATATGATATATAATATGTTTATGTTTTCCTTATTCTTCTGTATTTATCATTTATGGCATACTTTATGATTTCCATTATGGGTAAACGCGATAATTTCATTTTAGGAAGTGCGGACTACCGCCCCCTCAAAGTGATGTGAATCGTTAATGCCATATGTGGGATGTATAAAGAATGGAGTAAATGATATTATATATGATATTATATTGGAACTATATTATACATTTATATAATTATGATTTCATTCCATTAAATACGAAATAGAAATGAAAGTAGCATTCATGCGTACGTACGGCTTACCGTCTCCATGAACGGTGCATTTCATTTCTTACCTCTTAAATGTTAAGTAATGTTATGAATGAATGTATATAATGGATATATATGATATATATGACATCTAAATCATGAATATAATTCTGTAGAAAATGGATATTCTACCACATAAACAACTTGTAATTATAAGAAGTTTATTGTTGACTCAAGTACCAAAAATCGACAAAACGACCGTTATTAACTTAAATAATTACATGATGTTCATAACATTGTAATAAGTGATTTAAAAAGGATAATGAAATTGAAAATGGTAGATATTAACTCTAGTTTATTATTCAAGAGGTTAAAGAATGGTCGAATCAAGTCGGACACAAGGTAAGAGAACTTCTTAACCCAATTTCCATTCTTTGGGTTAATCTCCAACTTTAAAATTATGTCATGATATTATTATGTCCTATCTTGTATTTGTACTTTATTTATGTGTAATTATAGTGAATACACATAATATATATATTTTATTTAAAAAAATGATCTTTGTGAGGGACTTTGTCTCAATCTCCTTTCATTGAGGCATATTTGGTTTTATACACAACTTTCCTTTATACGGTGTATAAACCCCTTTGACTTTTACGTTTATTCAAAATGAATCTTTTTATACGAAGTGTTTTACTAAACGAAAAAAATGAATGTTTTTCTTGTCGTACTTATGTGGTGACAATGAATTCTCTGCCACCATGGCCATTATTTGGGTTTTGGCTTCCTCTACAAGCCATAACTTTTTTTAAAATGAAAAATAAATTCCATGTTTTAATTTTCTTTTATTTTGGTATTGAAAATGGTTTTGAAAGTGTTTTTTTATATCAATGTGTTGTATTGATATCTTGTGATTGAAATGTGGAAATGTTATCTTTCCTTTATTCATATTTTATGTGATATGATTATGTTATAGTTTATGATATGTTTAAACCTGTTCATATGAGGAATGCATTGGACTTAATAAGTGACGGGTGGAGCCCGCTATAGCTCCTCGATGCATCGGCAGGTCTCATGAGACAAACTAGTGTCTTGGCATGAGGCCTTGAAAAAATCTTATTTGTGGTCTTGGAACGAGGCCTTGACTACATGGTTATGATAGTCTGGCATTATGCATTCCATCATTATGAATGTGGTTATTGATATTGCATGTGATTATTCGACCAGTAGAATATCCATGTGAATAAGTAAATGGCATTATCTCATTTTACTTTTTCCATATTAGGTTGAAGTTCATGTTTAAAGGCTTTTTTTAGTTATACATTGCCTTCAATGTTAATGTTTATTTATGAAAGCTTCCGCAATATTTTTATCCGTACTGAGCATCTGATCTCACCCCTTTCAATTTTTTAATATTTTTCAGGATGTGAAAAGTATTTTATGAATGACCTGCAGTGATAGTCAGAAGAGGATATGAGTGTGGAATATGAAGACTTTGTTATTAGTTTTACACTTTATGATGTAATGTAACATTTATGAATATATCTAGTGCTTCCAAGGCTACTAAACTAATCAGTCTTTCGAGACATGATCCTTTGTGATCATGCCAATGTTACGAAGTAATGCACCGACTCTGGGTAGCTGGGGTCGGGGCGTTACAATTATGTAAGGAGATTTAAAACCTTTACCAATGAATTTGATGGTGACATAGGACAATAACCTTAATTTTACATGAATATGTGTTCAATATAATATAGAATCATTTTTTTATCATAAATAAACCAGGAGAATACATTTTTTTAATAAAATTTCAAAATGATAGCATATCAAAAAACGAACAAGATCACTTGATTAAAAATATAATATCATTAAATATATAACTAAAATGATAATATATAGGTTATTTTATAAAATATTAATATATTGGAGGATATTCCTTTTAAAAGTTAAGAGAAATCCCAAAAAATATTTTTCTTACAAATATTTCGTAATATTAAATTAAAACAACATGATTTTTTAATCACCTATTAAAAATGATTTGTGGAAGTTGAAGACATAATATCTAAAAAAATTATTTCAAAACAAATTCAAATAATGAAGCCTTTATAAAAATTAATCATATTTCTAAAATTTAATGAAAAAGAGTGAATATAAGGTCATGGAACGAAAAATCCTTTAATTATATTAAAATCCCTTTATTGAAAACCAATAACATAAAAAGAAAAATGAAACCAATTATTTAAAATCAATAAATGGGAATAAAATTACCTATTTATATAAAATAAAATTATTTTTTCACTAGGGTATCAAATTGATTTTGAGAATTAAGAAACAATGGTATAGAGGAAAATCCCATTAAATAAAATGGGTATTTCAATTGAAAAACATTTCATTTCAAAAAACAAATATATTCCTCAAGTAAGAATACTTTAGTTTGAAACATTATTTTACTAGAAAAAAGGATGAATTACAACATAATATCACCATTGGTTAAAATATAAAAACAATGAAAGATAACATTCAATGATCAGTGACTATGATATTATAAAAAGACATGAGTTATAAAGACACCTTACTTGGATTCTTTTTTAGTCAAATGTTCTCTAACTTCCTAAAAAAAATATATTTTTATAAATGTACAATTTTATAACCATATTCATACATATGAAAATTTATAAATTTATTTTATAATCATTATCTATATTTCTTTTTGTTTTCATTATTTTACTACATTGTTTGTTTATAGTTTTTATTATTTGTACAAGCTTCAGAGAAGTGTTTTTAATATTAATTATTCATAACAATTATATAATTCCATGTTCATTAATGTTTATATTGTTTATCTATTATAATGTTATATGAATATTAAATTTACATTTATTGGTGTTCCACTCTTTTTCATTTATGATTAAATTGATAAAAACAATTTTTATTTATTTTCATAACCGAGAAATGATATTTTATTATTTATAGTGTTAATAATTGATGAATCCACTACAAAACCAAAAAAAATTCATAAATTTTTATATCATATTATATAATTAATTATGTTTTCATAGTGATTCATTAAAATTTTTAATCGCATTGTTCATGTATGTGGTCAAACAAACCAAAACATAAACATTCCATTATTAGTGAAGATTACGAGGTGATTATGTTTTAATATAATCACATGATTAACCAAATGTTATAGTTTATTATTTATAATTTTTATATATATTAATTATAAAGTGTTAATAATAAAATTTAATAGATGTAAAATTATTAAATATTTTTGATAAAAAGTTTTCCTTGTTGTATAATTTTTTTAAACTAAAGAATTAATGAAGGTCATTTGTTTCTCATATAAATTATTTGTTTTCTGATTTATAGTAATATAAAATTAATAAATTCATTACCATTGTAATTATCTATTAAAACCATTCCAATGAACATCAATATATGGATGAATTGAAAATAAAAAAGGAAATCAATACTTCCATGAAGGTAGTACTCCACACGTATAGATGGTTGATTATTTTATATTCCATTAAATTGAGGAAATGTATGATTTTTTTTATAGTTTAAGATTATAAAATATATTATAAATATAATTAATATTTTTTAATTCGGAATTTTTATTATTCATTAAATGTTATTAAGGGGATAAAATAAGTATCATTGTGAAAGTGATTATCCACCCAAAAGCATGAATCCCATTTTTAATTTTCTTAAGTGAAAAGGTTAAGGGTGGATAATTATTGTAAAATAATTATAATAACATATAATAATAATATTTATTCTGTTTTATCATTTTAATAATTTTTATTTTATTATTAAAAATATGAAGTGAACAAAAAGAAAATTAAAGAGAAAGAGTGGTTAGAAACTTTTTATTCACTTCTTAGATTATCTCTTTTAAAAAGCGTGTGATGACCTTGAGTTATGGACTTGTAAGAGAGAGAAAGCCCCATTTTAGGTCTAAAATAGTATTTAGGATAGTATTATGGATTGATCTTAGGGGTTGGTGGTGAGATGGGAAGTGAGGACATAATAACCTCCTTTATTAATGAAAGGGGATGACCTTTTTTGTAAATACACATAACATATCAATATTGGGAAATCACTCTCAAGGAAATATGGTCCATAATTTGATAAATAATGATGATATTAATAGATAAGGTTGATATAGACTAAAACATTTTACCCTTAAATGTTTAAAGTATGTTTGAATCCATTTACCCCTTGAATTATTATTATTTTTTCCTTTTTTATTTTACCATGCTTACAAGTTTTACATAATTCACCATAATATATGTACATAAAAATAAATCTGAAATTATTACATTATTTGTACTTACTAATTGTAAATTTTTATTCCATTTTTTAAAGTTTAATTTCTAAATGTTTTAAAAATTATTTAAAAATTTATAATGGAAAAACATAGGAAAAATTGATAAAATTTTTATATGAGTACTAATGTAAATAGATTAAAAAATATAAAAACTATTTTATAATGTATAATTTTAATTTTACAGAATACTTTAATAAATAAAAATGTTTAATAAATTTAAAATTTGTACTTCTATATTAACAATGGAATAAAAAGTCATCATTTTCGTAATAACGGTATATTACACTATTCAACTAAAAACAATTTTTTAAAAAAACGTAAATAAATTATCTTAAATTGATAGTGAAATGATAAATAAAAAATAAATAATTTTTTTTATAAAATCATATACTCAAATTGTTTTTCTTTAATTTAATGAATTATATATAGAAAACAATTTATAGAAAAACAAATTTTTTAATACTAACTATAATTGTTCCTAAAATTAATATTTCATATAATTTTAAATTATTATTCATAAAATAAATATATTTGGTTATTAAAAATTAATTATACAATTAGTTCCTTGAGATAAAATTATAATTTCAAGAAAATATATTTTTTATATTAAAGTAAATTGAGGAAAAAAGAGCATTAAAAGGGAATAAAAATTCATGACATTATTATATGTATCAATATTTTATTATATATTCATATAATCATAATTTATACTTATATAACACACTTTCATATATGTGTAAGACCCAATAAATATAAATGATTTGGTTGAAGTAGAGGTTGGTGATTCTTATAGAACGGATCTCATAGAAATATTTATAAGGATGAAATTATACCATATATTGTTTAGTGAAACAATATTTTCTAAAGTTAACATTGGTATTGCTCATGGGAAACCACTAGTGAAGCTCACACATTACTAAATGAAAACAAATGGTCTTAATAAGGGTTAAATCCCCTAATCAATGTGGTTTTTTCTTCCATATATTTCATAATATTCTTACATCCTTTTATACCCACGAATTTAATGACTATATTATAATGGTAACTTTTTTTAACATATCGATATGGTTTTTTTTATTTTTTTTCATTTAAAAAAGTCTGTTTGCATAATATTGATTTATGTAAAATATATTGTGAAATCTTATATCATTGAAAAATTCATATTATTTAGATTATTAAACACAATTAAATGTAATTTTTATACATGTGAAAAATTAATTCTCTTTCATACATATATTATATAATGGTTAGAAAGGAAAAAAAATCATTTGAATGTAATATGAGATATTTTTTATAAAACTAGTGTGCTATGAATTTTTATTTTAATAAATAAAATTAATCACTACTAATTAATAATTTTAATGAAATAAAATGATTATATATTTAATCAAAGAAAATAATAATAATTTAAAGGTTCTTATGAGGTATGGAATGTGAATAGAATATTCCATGCATAAAAAATTACTTTAAAAATGGTTTCTAAGAAATTGGTTTGTGGGTATTATAATTAATTTATAGTCATTTTTATATTAAATTTATTTTTTCAATAATTATGTTAAATTTACCTTACAAATTTTATTCGATATTTTTATGGAAATGTTGAAATTTTTATGATGAGTGAAAAATAACGTTTTTTAATATCATATATTCTCTAACATAAATATGATATAATATTAACTTAAAAATATGTGAAAACATTGGATTGAATAAATATATTTTAAAAATTCAAGTATATTACTTATAACATTAATTTTTAAATTTCTAAACCAATAAATTCTTTTCTTGAATATAATTTATAAATTTATTTTTACCCATAAAAATACTTTTTCACTAAAATATTTATTTTATGTAGTTTGAATAGAATATTTTTCTCTAAATTCATAGAATTAAATAGAGAAAAATGGATTAAATATTTGAAATAATAATATCCATAGAAGATATATAAGGAAAATTTTATATTTATCCACAATGAATATTTACCGTGGTAAAAAGTTGTCACCACATTTTAAGATAAATTGGGATAAAATTGTACTAATAAAGGAATTATGATTAAATATAACATTAAAAAAATCTCAAATATCATTATATTGCTTAATTTTAAAATTACTATCATTATCATGTGAAAAATTATTTTTTGGATCTACTTTCCTCATATAGAGACTATTATATTTTAATGGTCTTAATATTTACAAGGGTTCCACTCCCCTCACATATAAAATGGAACATACTCTTATAAATTATACATGTCACTTGATCCCAATATGTTGACCAAAATATTCCAAAATAGCTTAATAACTCTCATTTATATGTCTTAAAGGGTCTTCTCTCACCAAAATACCCCCCATGAATGAGTATGGTTCAAGCTAAATTTTGATACATGAGTAGGATGTAATTATCATAATGAATATATTCATGAATAATTATTATTAATAACTCACCATGTATTCAATAAAAATATTAAATTAAGTAGAAAAGTATATTGATAATCAATAAATATTATTATGTTTATGGGTTTTCAATTTTATACCACTTATCCATCCAATAAGAAATAACGAATGTGCCTATATGTATGGGTCGAATACCACCACTACAATATGATGTTTTAAATTTGACATTATCATCTAACATATTTGACTATAAAGATGGATAAAATTGATATATATGATTTTTATGAAATGATTAATAATCTATAATGGGAAAATATTACTTACCTTCTTACCCTCACAACTGCTGGAAAATTATAACATTGATTGTGTGTAGGTGAGGACTACCAAATCTATGAAGCAATATGATTTTTTTTCAAATAATCCATAAATTCATGGTTATATTGAATAATTTATTGTAAATATATATGTTATATTTATCTATAATTATGAATCTTTAATGAGAAATTATTTTCAACCTTCTCATTCTTCATTTCATTTGAAAATGAAAACATCACACTTGTATATGTATGGACAACCATCTCTATGAAGTGACATACTCACTTTTTTATTTTATCCTATAATATATGATTATAAAAGTATTTATAAAGAAGTAATATTATATTCATAACAATATTATGATTCAAAAATCAAGACTAATGTACAATGGACCTGAATCATTGAACTAAAACATATATGAGAATCAGAATTGTTTACACCATAAATGTTGATTTTAATGGATAATTATAAATAAATGGGTAGTGGGAAATTATAAGCAAATAACATATTAAAAAATAAGTATCAATATGGTGGTTTAATAGTTGCATAAAAATATTGATTTATTATATTGGAGTTTTGAATGCATATGATGAAATTCTAGACATTACTTAAGGGTTTGACGCCTCACTTTTTTTCTGAGACATATGTTAGATTCACCACTTATTTTATATCATGTGGTAAGTATTTTTCTCTATGGATGTTTTTATTATAATATTATAATTTTTTTAATGATCTATCTTAATATCTATCTTATAGAGTATTTTTATTCAAGGGAAACCAATATTGCGAGAGTTTCTTCATGAAATTTTTATATCTTTTAAAAAAATTCTATGTTTCTCTATTTCATGAGGTTTTAATTCAAAAGTAACCCAATTCAGAAATAGTAATGCTAAAATATCAACTTCTATCAATAATTATCATGTTAAAATTTTCATTAGGGAAATTTTTTGATGTATATATCTCTTAAACCACATGTATTTTAGTTAAATCTATTTTCTTATGAGCCTTTTTTGTTTTCCTTTAATTTTCATCACTATGGTATTTAAAAGACAAAAGAAAATAAATTTTATGAAAACCTAACAATATTTTTCCTTTTTGTACATGAATCCATCCATTTCATATCCATGTTATAAAAAAAACATTTAATTGTCACATTAAAATTTCTGTTTATGTCAAATTTCAACATTATTTAACTTTCTAAAAAAATTAAAACAGAATCTTTTTACCATTTTCCCTAAGTGTCAATTTTAACTACTTTATACAAGTGTGAAAAGAATTATTTTTGAAAATTGACCACATGACCTCACATTCGAACTATAAAATTCAATATTAATTATCACGATTCACTAAAAAAGATCCAAAATGTCCTTGATATGAATGAGCAAGAAAATTAATATTGTGTGACTTCAACTTATTATATTATGAATTCATGAGAATTGATGATTTGAGTATATATTTTTGGATATATTTTCTCTATTTATATAAAAATAATAGAATAAAATTTATATCAATCTAAAAATGAAGAATAGAAAAAAAAATTATCGAAACATAATTGTATCATTATTTTTCAGTCAAAAATTTTAATTCTAACTTATTAATATATAAATCACATATATGTCTAATGATTAAAAATTCTAATACACATGTTCTGAAAATAGATTCATCACTTATATATGATCACCCCCAAAATCAATTAAGTCATTATTTTTTGACTAAAAATATACAACAATAATTTTCAAATTATAAAACATAATTCAAAAAGGAATCAATGAAAAAAATTGACTGATTTCAATATAAATGTTAAAAAAAATTATTAAATGTATAAGATCAAAAGGAAAATAAGGACGAGAATTTTCAAGAATAAAAAAAATATTTAACAGTAACTAATGAATATATAAATTAATACTAATATTTTAGAAAATAACAAAAAATATATATTTAAATAAAATTTTTAAAAACTATTATTAACTATTTATGTTTCAAAAAAAATATTAATTAAGTTATTCATTGAAAAATGTTTAACTAAAAATGATAATATTAAATATATTTAAAAAATTATATAAGTTATAAACATATTTATGTTTAAATATTTATGTTAAAAACATAGTTTTTTACACATGTATGTTTCCAAAAGATATATTTTACTAAATAATTATGATTGTAATAAGGTGTTTTCACATATACCTTATACATGGTCATTTCATATAACATAAACATAGTCTATATCTCAATCAATATTATCCTATTCTACCATGTAATAAATAAATAAAACCATCATAGGTCAATGACATCTCAACATCATTTTCTCCCAAACAATTTGTTACCTTAAAAATGTTTGGCCACTAATCATGTGATAGGCCCAAAACATAAAATATCTTTATTGAATTTGTTTCCATGAAAAATGTTTTCTAAATAAAAATACTCCATTCAATTCAATATGTGTAAAAAATAATATTTATTTTTCAAACCATTATTAATGTCATCCCAGTAATATATAAACACTGGTACTTAAAATTTATTATAATAAATTTCTCATTCGTTCTCAATAACTCCAAAATTTTATGTTTATAAATAGATTAAGATTTTATATTTTACCCATGGAAGATGAATATCTATAGAAAAAAACATTAATTCCACATTAATGAAGGGTGATTTTTTTATTGATCTTTAATGTAAAATTTTAAATCATAAATTACAAAAAAAACAATATGATTACATTTACACATGGTCCCATAACTAAAAATTATATAGTTTATGATGTAGATGAATCAGTGATGAATTTATCTTTATAACATGAAACAAATGTATTCTAATAAACATTGACCAACCACTTTTAATTTCATTTATTATATTATACCATTAATTTATAAATATGTAATTATATAAATGGTTAAACCTGAATTTTGTTGTTAAAAATTTATACACTTTTTTTCATCAGTATACCACCTAAAATAATCATTACATTTAAGAAAAGGTTCCATATACCTCCACTATTTACTTGATGATGCCAACATATATGGAAACCAATGAAATGAAATCCATAAAATTTTTCAATATATAATTCAATAACATATTTTGAAATATATTTATGATAAATTGAGTCCTATGGTAAATGAGTATTTTTAATATATCTCATTAGAAATTATATATATCATTGAAAATGATTTATCTATTTTCAATATATGGGACCACATATCGTTATCTCTCACTCCACATGAATATTTATATGAATCACTATTCCAAAAAAATATAGGGGTAAAATAAATTTTAACATGAAAATTATAAGGAGATCTTCATAACCTTTTTAATTTGAAAAATATGGGTCCACGACGTCGATGTAAGAAAATTTGAAAAAAGTTATACAAATTGATGGTAAAATCCCAAACATGTATAAAAAAATTACATAAAGTGAAACTGGTATTATTTGTTTCATAAATACATGACAATAATTATATTTAATTGGTATTAACTACAAATCCTTCAATGAAACCAAGTTTTTTAGATTTTAAGAATAACCACTAGGTACATAAATTAAATGAAATAATTGATTTAAATTCATCTTTTCACTCTTAAATATAATTCGAAATTATAGTGGTAAATAGGTTATTATATCCTTTCATAGTGGGAGGTATCTAAAAACATATTCTCATAGGTAAAAAAGTCTAATATATTATGAATTGAATTTTTTTATTTCAATTTATGTCTAAAACATTTCTGATAAAATAATCACAAATTATTTTCCCAATCAAAAAACCATTAATGTTTTGTTTTAACTCAAAAAAAATAGTTATGTATATCCAATAAGATGGATTTTTTCTTTCATGTATTATGGTAGTGAACCAAACATTCTTTATTCTGAACTCTGACATTGAATTTTTTCCCCTTATTGTAATATTCATTGATTTAAAAATTTTGGCATGGAAAATAAATCTCTTGTAAAACATTAAATTCCTTTTTAAAATAATTTTTAGGGTAATGTATTTTATGAAATATCTATTGATCCATTTAAACTATCATTCTCCCATTATAAAATTGGTAAAATAAATCCCCCTCGTCATAAATAGGGAATTCATTATACCTTTTAATGCTATAACCATATAAGTTTTCATTTTCATGAAATTTTTTTGTAGTGGAAATTATCATATAGAATAAAATAAAAAACTCATTATGGTTTGAATAAAAATCTATAACAACTAAATCCCATTAATATTCCATGTTATCAATCAAGGTTAGCGTATAATCATCAATATCCTTTCCATGTTATTTTGGTCTATACATAATCTAGCTCAATATAACATATTTTTAAGAATATATATCTATAGGGACAGGTTGTAAACTACCTATATAATAGTTTATAACATGTAAGGGATATGAGGCTATTATTTGGATTCATTCAACCTATGCACAGTTCCCATTCTGATATTTTGAAATCTATTTTCATAATTTGAATTTTTGTATGAAAATTATTCTATTTTTCTGAATTAGTAGGTTTATGTAGTATTCCATCAAACAAATATACGTCAGTATGCATTCTATGTCCTTATGAATAATTTTAATTTTTAAATAATATCTTCAATTGAGGAAATATGATAAGATACAATATTTACATTGAAGTAAGTGTTATTTACATATTTGATAATAAATAACTGTTAGATATTAGATATATTTTATATCACGTAGTCTCACATTTTGGGGATTATGATAAACATTTATATTCTTTATTAGAGAGAACACATTCAATGGGATAAGTATTTAATTTATTATATCCTAGAAACATTTTAAGAAATATTGTCAGTCGTAGAATCATAATTGTAATCAATTGGCTTGTTTTCCTCTATTTGTAAATTATTCAAATTCTTAGTCAATTTTGTTAAAATTTTCATTTCCCCCATAATTTTATTACACTTAACATAACTAGAATCATCACTCTAAATAATAGTGTAAAGTTGATACATCTAGGAAAAACTGGTTTTAGAATATCTATCAAATAGGTCATTGATTTTTACTTACTTAAAGGTTTCAATCCCTATATCCTAAATGATTTCATCAAGAAAACCTTTTTTATCATACATAATATCATCATAAATGTATGGTATTGGGTTTTCTTTTATTTTTAATTTCTGATATACTATGTCTAAAAATAATTAAAATTACTAAAAATTATATAGTTATTGATTTCTTTTGAATATAACATTCATGTATATATCTAAAAATAAGTCATTGTTTTCAAGATTTAATTTAGAAAATTATAATAAATCATCAAACCATTTTTATTATTCCTCAGCCATTATTCGTGCATCTAACCATTTTTTATCCATTAATTCCCTAAAGTAAAAAATATAAGTCATAAATATATTTAAGAATGTAAATATTTAAATGTATAAATAAATAGATATATTTAAAATATATGAACATATAAATTTAAAAATAAAAAATAAAAAATTGAAAGAATGAATGATTATGAATCATTAGATTATCAAAACAAACAAACAAAATAATTAATATGTGAGTAGTAGATCACTAAAAAATAGAAGTTTACAACAAATTTAAAACATAAACATAGACAACAATGTTAACTGTTGATTTTAATGATAAATAAAATATAAATTTATAAACATATAAATATAAATAAATTTATAGAATACAAACAATTGATTACTAGATAACACAATGTACATATAATATGGATGATATATGTATATTAAAAAATTTAAAATTAAAAAATTAATGATATTTCAGTAGTATATATGTGATTGAAATAGGTAAATGACAGAAAATGTTGGAAATAAAAAGAGGATGGTGGAACTCAGCCAAGGAAGATGAAACATTATAGAGATAAATGAAACTCATAATAAAAATAATGAACATGTCTAAGGATAATATATCATGTTTTAGGATAATGTAATATAGTAATATATTATGGAGGATTGTGGGTAAAGTGACAAAGTAGCGCTCAGTCATGAGTCAAAAATATTAGGATTTTAGAGATATATTTGTTGAATGGGTTAGAAAAAAATTTAGACAAACCTATTTCACATTTTATAAACGTTTTTCAATTATATATTACATAACACAGATTAAAAATGAGTCATAATATTGGGTATCGAATAACCAAAGTTAATATTAACATTTTACATTATCTATTTGACAATTGATGTTAAAAAATATATTCAATGGTTTTTTAATTTAGGTTATCTAATCATTTCTGTTAAAATAATGTTTTAAAATTATGTATACAATAATTTTCAATAAAAATTTACCAATTTATTATTAAAATTTTGTTAATAGAAAAAGAGAATTAAAACCACGATGAAAAATATAAATTTTCTAGTACTATCTTCTATATTTTATAATTATGGAAATATTCCTATGATGAATCTTATATGATTGGGAGGTATCATCATGAATATGATAACATCAAAACCTTCATGGAGAAATCTATCAAGATCGGGGATAACAATGTGAGTTTCCTGGTATATTTTTAAGTATATTAGATTCAGTATGAGGGATACACATTTATGTAGCGAAGATAATCTAGGAGCCATATCCATAAATGATGGTGAAGTTCCCAATATTATACAATTTATTCTAGTTTACTTTATTTTTTAATTTTATTTTTTAGTTTTTTATAGATATTTGAATAAGATAAAAATCTTGATTCATATTTTTTATTTTGTCCCATTTATATTCTTTATTTCTACATTTTTTGTGTAATATTTGATGATGGAATAATTTTAGGGACATGTTCATTAAAAGATTAAAATTTTCATGTGGTTAAAAAATGATGTTTGAGATTATGTAATTTCAGTTTGTTCTATTAAAGGATGAAAATAACTTTGTGTGGATCTAGTATAGAGGTTCAAAAAATAATGGTTTGGTGTTTGTGATTATTTTAGAGTAATTTTTATTAATGTTTTTACAAAGTAGAAAAAAATAATTTATTTGAAAATTTATGTAAATGTTGACAATGGATATTTTTTTAAACGTACAATACTTATTAAAGAGATTATATTTGTTTACCATGTAATTATTAAAGTTGAAATATGAAACATCTTTGATAAATCGTCACTATAATTGTGAAGAATAAATTATTCATGGGTAGTTTAATATTAGAATTAATATGGTAGGTAAATTTGTACAATATGAAATTTAAATAAAGAAAATTTAATGTGTATGGATTATTTGAATCTATAAAAGGGATTTATAGTGCCAAAATTCCTTATAGTCAAATTATGCTCTCTTATACACTGTTTAATTGTTTCTTACCTAAATTCGTTGGAATCAAATCCTTAGAATATGGTGGATGTAGAATGTTTTAGTAAAATAATAGGGATAAATTTAAATAGTATTTTAATGATTTTAGTAAAAACAATAACTCATTTATTTATCCATTATAATTAAATATTGTATTTATGTAATGTGTAGTGTTAAAATATAATGGATTGAATAGTTTTCCATAGATTTATTGTATGATTACTAATGGTATTATAATTAAACATGAAATAATATTATTGGGATGTTAATATAAAAGCTATTTTTTAACAAGAATGAAATTATTATTATATAGGAATGTTAAATTATTTTTTATTCATGGAATCATGAACTCTAAGAGATATATCATAATATAATATTGATTGAAATAGTTTGTTCTATTTTTTTGTAAACAATTTCCCATGGATTTGATTGAGAAAATATTTTTTTTATTAGATATGATAATTAAATTATTTAAAACCTTTTGCATGTTCATTCCATTTGGGAATGAAAATTATTCCAATAATTAAATATAAATTCAATTATATCGAGGGAAAAACACGAGTAGATCATGTAATGATCTCATTGGGTTAAAAAATTAACAACATAATCATCATGCTTTTCACTATTATTCATCATCCATCTTTCTTAGAACAATAGAGGTTCATAATATGATATTTTTAATAATTTATATTAAAAAAATAAATTAATGTTATAAATAGTCTCTAAATAGTGTTTCATATTTGGGGGAGTAATTATAACGACCCATACTTTACATATATTGTTATTACTTCAGAATTGAACTATACTTATTACAACATTTAAAAACCCATGATAGGACCATATAGGTATAGTGTCTTTATAAATTGGGAAATATAAACAACTGGTTCATAAAGCATCTACATTGTCTCCCATTTATTTCATCATATCTAGAGTCTCTTTTGGAATATCCTACTTAATACCCTTCTTCCTGACCTGGGGAAAAGAAAACATTGAAAAGGGTGAGCTCAAGTGTCCATTAAGGGTAATCAATGTTAATATCAATCGTATCGTATTCATAAGAACATAACATTTTGAAAATCACAACCTGTAAAAGAGATCATAATATCATAACATGGGATAAATCATAGTAGTGAAATGTAATCCAAATAATCATAACATAAAACATGAAACATTGTGGCATACACACATAATCATAGAAAATCATTTCTTAATAGTCAAGACTCATTTCCAAGACTATCATAGTGGACAAAGTCCATTTTTGAACCGAGTTCACTCCACATTCTAGTCATCTATCACTGAAACAGATTAACTTGTCGTTCCAGCCTTGTCTATCTCATGATATATAAATCTTTACCCAATGCATTGGAGGTAGATATTGGTCTCACCCATCTCATAATGAACCCATTCTTATTTGTGCCACAGAACCATATATCATATATCATAGCATAACTCATTTAATAAAAATGGGATTCTTGAACCTCATGCCATCATAACATAAACCATATAAGATAAAAAGAATTCATAAAAATAATGCCATCATAACATAATCAAATGATTTTAAAAATAGGGACAGAAATAGAACCCTATATTATATTATATGGGAAATAATTTTGATAAAACACTTGAACTCCATTCTTGAGGAAAATATCCTTTCTACTTCAAAACCATTTTTCCTTTCTTAACATGTCATACAATTTTAAACAAAACGAAGTTAATTAAAAATAAACTTGAAAAAATGTAAATGAAGCTTCATGTAAATAATGTTCTATGAAATCATAAAAATGCATTCATGTCGTATAAGTTAAAAAAAACATTCTTCACGTACTTTGGCCGGAAAAGTCAAAAATTATCTCGTACTGAAAACGACAAAAGATTCCTTTCATATCTTTTACTAAAAATTCACCAATAGGTAAAATTGTATTTACAAAATTGTAGGAGGATATAAATAATATTACATATTTAGGAAACATGTATGTAGATGATAAAAATTACCCAATAAATTATGAAGTATAAACAATCTAGGATAAAAATGAGATTGTGAGATTTTCTCTTACCTTATGTCTTATATGCTTGGTACGTATCTAAAACTGTTGTATAATGATTTAAATAATGTCATTGACTTATTAATTAATCATATTCATTGTTATGATATCATATATGGTCATATTCTTATCTTCCAATTAGTAATATTTCATTGCTACTTGTTATTCGGGTTTTCATTTCTTTATGTTCTTATGCATGTTTTGTTGAATAAATTCGTATTCCTCGTTTTATGTTATAGATAACTCATTTAAAGAACAGTATTAGTGTAATATATATCATATTTATTTATTCAATTCATTTATATAATCATTATTCCATGAAGATCATATAGAATGAGTCGCATCACATCGTGGAGACGGTAGGCCGTACATACGCACGATTGACAGTATTATTCTTTTGATATTTATATCGTATATAATTGGATGGTATATAATATATAAATAATCATAATAGTTTTATATTTATTATTTATATCATTTATACTCATTATCATACCCATCCAAATGATGAAATGTTTGAATAACTAACTACACCACGACGTAGAGACGGTAAGCCGTACGTACGCACGTGTGGTGACTTTTTCATTCATATGATGGATAAAATAACTAATATGGTTTTACCATTTATAATAATTGCATAGTATATAGAATATACTAGATTTATTATATTATAAGGGAAACAACAAAAAGGAGGAAGTGGAAGAAGAAAAGAACTTGAAATAGGTGGTGAGATATTTACCTCTTCTTCAAGTTCTTACTTTCGATTTGATCAAAAGGGCTTCTTAGGTTGGATTTATGACTAAATGATGGCCTCTATAATAAAGGGAGTACATTTGAGAGGGTATTTGGGCAGGGTTTGGCCGATACAAATGGCTTTGTAGGTGTGAATTAGAGATAAGGTGGAGTTCCCTTTTATAAGAGAGGTGAGGGGCACCTTAGAAAAGACATAACATATTATTTTATAATAAATTCATATTTAGTTTATAATGGATCCAAAGTGACTTATTTAGAGGATAGGGTGGGGATGAGTCTAAATTATTTCAAAAAATAGGTTTTAGACAATTTTAATTTACCATTTTAACCTTATCATTTAGATTTAACTCTAATTTAAATAATTTAACTTTTACCGTACATTCTTGTATTCTTACACTGTATGGTTAATAAACATACTATACACTACTAATCGAACCCCAATTTTTTCATTAATGTCATAAATATTATTATTTAAGTATTTTTTCCAGACATTATATTTTTAGGACCATTATATAAATTAATAATATAATATTTGTTTAAAAACTCTTTTATGTCAATTCTGACACAATTTGGAATTTTGTTTTTTATAAATTCATAACAGAATTATTACTTAGAAAAAAATTCATCTAAACAACACTAATGTGTTATATTATCCTATAAAATTAGTGTAATTCATAAAAAGTCTCAAATTACATTTATTTGGGTATTTATAAAAACAATTATGTTAATATTTTATTAATAAGGTAATTACGGAATCATCATTTTGTCATAAATAAATTAAATTATTTAATGTCTACAAATTATAAATAAACTAAAATTATGTATGAAATCATTATATCCTTCTGATGAATATTTATAGTCTAATTTATCTTATTTATAACCCTATATTAAAAACATTTTACTTATTAAAATTTGATTTTAATTCTTGTAACTCTTCTTTGAATTAAATAATAATAAATTTCCTAATCTAATCCAAGTGGACCTATACAGTCATATATTATTCCTAAGGTTTTTTTTGGTCGAATTATACTTATAAAATAGAATTAAGACATGTGTTAGAGTAATAAATATATCATTTTTACCCTTAATTGCCCTTTATACTTTTAACCGTGGTAAATAAAAGTAAAAAGTTACTATTCAACAAAAATGATTTTTATATTATTGAACCACATTTTACTCCTTGATATTAACCATTTCTCTTGGGTTTTTTAAATTAATCTCATAGAATCGATAAAATTAAGTATTATGTAAATTCGCAAATTCTTATAGGAGGTGGGTAAAAGACGGTAAAAAGTTCAATATAATTTTTATATATCTAAAATTAATATATAATGACTCTAATGAATTAAATTTAACTTATATTGATTTTATGTATCAATTTTTACCTAAAATAAATTTAAATAAAATATATAATTATTTAAATAAAAATTCAGTTTTAAACTATAACTCCGTATTTTTCACTATTCATCAAAAAATTTAAGTTTTCAGAAAATTACCAAAACATCACCCTAAGCTAATTTCGATATTCCGAATCCAAAAATGAAGTCCATTTTGAAAGATAAAAATTTATAAAATTTCAAAAAGTGGGTATTACTATTCAAAATGGGTAGTTTATATAATATTTTAAAAACATATCGTTGTTTACTGAAACTCGGTATTGCGTACAACGCAAGATATCAAGGAAGGTTTCTCTTGCGTGTAAAACAAGCCAAGATAGTGTTGTGTCTAGTGAAAGATTCCTTTGGTGTTGCATATAACATAATACATAAAAACAAAATATTTTTCATAAAATCTTAGGGTGTAACATTCTACCCCCCTTAAAAATAATTTTTCCCTCGAAATTCTTCACTTTGTAACAAACAGATGAGGATACCTCTCCCTAATCATATCTTCAAGTTCCCATGTAACTTCTCTTAATTGGTGGTTCCTCCATAAAACTTTAACCAAGCGAGTGGTCTTGTTTCGTAGAAATTTTTTTCTACGATCGAGAATCTCTATTGGCTGTTCTTCAAAAGAAATATCTTACTCTAGCAGTACAACTTCTGAGCTTTGTACATGTGAAGGATCAGGTATGTACTTTCTCTGGAGAGATACATGGAACACATCATGAACTTCAGAGAGACTCGGTGGAAGCGCCAATCAGTAATCTACCTTCCCAACACGATCCAGTATCTCAAAAGAACCAATATACCTAGGTCTTAGCTTTCCCTTCGTTCCAAATCTCATTACTCTCTTCCAAGGAGATATTCGTAAGAAAACTTTATCACCCACTTCAAACTCTAGGTATTTTCTTCGGTTGTCGGCATAATTTTTTTGTCGACTCTGAGCTGCTCTTATGTATAGTTGAATAGATCTTAACTTTTCTTCCATCTCATCAACACGATCATGTCCTAATAGCTTTCATTCCCCAACTTCATCCCAGAAAGTTGGAGTTCTGAATTTCTTTCCATAGATAGCTTCATAAAGAGCCATCTGAATACTGGAGTGAAAGCTATTATTATAAAAAAATTCCACCAAAGGTAGGTTTTTATCCCAACCACCTTTTAAATCCATAGAGAAAGCTCTCAAAATGTCTTCTAGAGTTTGAATTGTCCTCTTAGACTGAACGCCAGTCTGTGGATGATAAGTAGTGCTGAAACTCAACTCTGTATCTATAGTATGCTGAAGACTTCACCAAAACTTCGAGGTAAACCTCAGATCCAAATCAGATATAATGTAAAGTGGTACTCCATGAAATTTTACCAGTTCCTTCACATATATCCTAGCAATATGATCAATAGAGAAATATTATTTAATAGAAATGAAGTGTGCTGACATCGTAAGACGATCAACTATAACCAAGATAGCATTATTTCCTTTGGATGTTTTAGGAAGTCCAGTGACAAATTCCATAGTGATGTTTTCCCATTTCTATTTTGGTATGGCTAATGGTTGTAACATTCCCTTATACTTCTATCACTCAGCTTCAACTTACTGAAAAACCGAGCATCAAGAGATATATTCAGCAACATCTCTTTTCATGACATCCCACTAGCAGTACTCCTTCAGGTCCCTATACATCATCGTTCTTTCAGGGTGAATAGAGAATGAAGAACTATGAGCTTCATCCAATATTTCCTTCTTTAATTCTGGGATGGGAGGAACACAAACTCGATTCCTGAACCTTATTATTTCATCACAATCAATGTGGAATTCATGAACATTTCTCACCTTTTTTGTAACTCTACATATTCTTTATGTGCCTATTTAATCATTACATGTATAGATGGTTGAAAATTCATTTGAGAAGGATAAGATTTTTCCCCTTCAATTATAATTCTAAGATCCATCCTTTGTAAATTTATAAATATTGGATCTTTTGTGAGCCTCATCATGGATAAGCTAGCATGGTCATGTCGACTTAATGTGTCTTCCACCTTGTTTACTTTCCCAGGGTGGTAATGAATTGAGCAGTCGTAATACTTAATCAGATCCAACCATATTCTTTGGCGTATATTAAACTCCTTTTGTGTGAAAATATACTTTATACTTTTAGGATCAGTATAAATATCACACCTTTCACCATAAAGATAATACCTCCAAATCTGTAATGAAAATATTACTGCAGCTATTTCCAAATCATGAGTTTGGTAATTTTGCTCATGGATTTTCAACTGCCGTGAGGAATAACCTATCACCATATCATTTTTCATGAGAACAGACCCCAATCCCTTCTTGGATGCATCACTATAGATCACAAACCTTTCTCCACTACAAGGCAGTGTGAGCACAGGTGCACTGAATAACCTTCTTTTTAACTCCTTGAAATTCTCTTCACACTCCTCCTTCCACACGAACTTAACTCGTTGTCGAGTCAACCTAGTGAGTGGATTAAATAATACTGAAAAATCTTTGACAAAATGTCGATAATAGCCAGCCAAACCAAGAAACTTCGGATCTTAGTTACTATTGTTGGTCTCAACCATCTTTCAATAAACTCTGTTTTTGCTGGATCCTCAGATATCCCCTCTTTTGAGATTATGTGACCCAAAAATGAAAATTTTTTATGCCAAAATTCACACTTGGTAAATTTGGCATAAATATTCTCTTGTCTTAAGGTCATTAATAAAATTGTCAAGTGATATTCTTGTTCTTCCTTACTCGTTGAATAGACAATAATATCGTCTATAAAGTCTACCACAAACTGATCAATATTGTCTCTAAAGTCTCTATTCAATAGATCCATGAAGATAGCAGGGGCATTAGTAAGACCAAATGGAATCACTATAAATTCATAGTTTCCATACCTTGTACGGAAATCCATCTTTGTTATATCCTCCCTTTTGACCCTTAATTGATGATACCCTGAACGAAGATCAATCTTGGAAAACTATTGAGCTCCGCATAGTTAGTCAAATAAGTCATCAATGCATGGGAGAAGATATTTGTTCATGATATTCATCTTGTTAAGTTCTCAATAATCAATGAAGAGTCTCATTGATCCATCTTTATTCTAAACAAATAGAATAGGTGCTCCCCAAGGTGATGCACTAGGGCATATGAATCCCCTATCAACTTTCTCATGGAGTTGCTTCTTCAATTCCTACAACTCAATTGGGGCCATTCTATAAGGTGTCTTTGAAATGGGCATTGCAACTGGTATGAGTTCTATTGAAAACTCAACTTCACAATTTGGTGTACGACCTGGAAATTCCTCTGGAAAGACATTATCAAACTCCCATACAATGGGAATATTCTTAATCGTGAGTTTCTCTCCAACCATTATAGATAAATAGCCTTCATTTATTATAATCAAGACCCATAAGGTGGAAGAAATTTCCATTGGGAGGTTATATTCATCCTTTCATCGATAGATGGTCATAGATTGATCGGGAATATTAAATGTGACTTCCCTTCTTTGGAAATCGATATGAGCTTTATATAAGGAACGCCAATCCATGCCAAGAATCACATCAAATTACACTATAGGAAGGATCACAAGATTTTCAGGAAGCACTTTCCCACAGATGTCAATTGGAGAAGAATTATAAACTTTTCATGAAACTGTTGTGCCATTAGGAGTTTTCATATCTAACTCAACAGCTAATTATTGAGGTAGTATGACAATAACCTTGGAAAATTCTTCATAAATAAAAGAGTGGGGGATCCAGAATCATATAAAACATTTTCTACTTTAGAGTGGATGATAAGTGTACCTTTCACCCCTTCGTTATCTTACTCCACATCGCTGATAGAAATTGCATGTGACTTTCCTTTGTCTTTGTCCTTAAGAGTTTGTTGATGTAGATCATCATCAACAACCCTTGGATTATGGCATTGATTAGCATAATGACCAATTTCCTTGCACTTGTAACATTGAAGTGTAGGAGGTGCTTCATGTTTAGCATTTTCTTTGTTCACATCACTCGACATATTTTCCCCATCATTGCGGAATTCAAATGCCTGATGACCTTATTTTCCACATTGGAATCAAATACTTGTCCCTTTAATACAATTCCCTCAATGTTTCTTTCCACACTTTGAGCATAAGGGAAAACTCATCTTCTTTTTAGTGTGGTATTTAGATTTCCCTTTGAATTCCATTTTCCTCTTCTTATCAAACCCATATGACTGATGGGTTACTCCAATCTCCATCTAAACCATGAGAGCACATCGAACAATTTCCTCGTAGCTATTGAAGTCCCTTACAGATAATTCCCTTCAAAGACTTGGTTTTAAGACACTAAAGAATCGATCGATTATACTCTCGGGTTGGATAATAATTTCGGAATCATACCTTGCAATTATAGTAAAATTTGCTTCGTAGGTACCAACATATTCATCATCCTTTTTCTTTAGTTCAAGAAACTCCTTCTCCATCTTTTTTCAAAGAATACGAGGGAAGTACTTGTTGAAATATATGTTCTTGAACTCTTCCCATTCCATGGACTCAATTTCGTCTCTTTGCCTCGTATTCTTAATACGATTCCACCATTGATCAGCTTCACCTTCCAAATGATATACTGATAAGATGACTTTATCATATTCATAACATTGAAGAACTGAAAATATATTTTCCGAGGTACGGATCCATTGTTTAGCCACTAATGGATTAGTAGACCCGCTCAATGAGGGTGGACGCTGCCTCATGAAGGATTCAACAGAATGTTGCTCCTTCCTTTGCTCGTTTGGAAGTCCAGCATGATTCATAGCTTGAGAAAGTTGTGTGAGCATGGCTACAATATTTTTCATTCCAGCTCCCATAACATTTGGTTGCTCATAGGGACAATCATTGCATTTCCCGTCACATTCATCATTAACACGAGTCCTTTGGGTTCCAACCATTGATTAAAACAAATAAGCATAGTGTGAGAAACACTAATCATAATAGGAAAACCACATAATCAAGAATAAAATTTCACACTAAATGTCATATCATAGGTTATTCAAGGCAATTTATAAGACACTAATATTGTGTTTTGTGCTTATACATATCTTTAGGGACCTTACTAAGGCTTTCACATCCCAATTTCCAAAGGTTGACTATACCTTTCCTCTGATACCAACTATAATGACCCATAATTTACATACATTATTATTACATCATATTTAAAGCATACTTATTACAACATATAAAAAACCATGATAGGATCATATATGTATAGTGTCTTTATGAACTAGGAAACATAAATAATAGGTTCATAAGGAATCTACATTGTCTCTCGTTTATTTCATCATATCTAGAGTCCCTTTGGGAATATCCTACATAATACCCTTCTTCCGGACCTGGGGAAAAAACATTCGAAAGGGTGGGATCAAATGATCAGTAAGGGTAAACAAAGAAAATATAAATCATAAAATATTCATGATAACATAATATTTTGAAAATCAGAACCCATAAAAGAGATCATAATATCATAACATTGGATAAATAATAGTAGTGAAATGCAATCCCAATAATCATAACATAAAACCTGAAACTTGGTCGAATACACACATAATCATCGAAAATCATTTCTTATTATTCAAGACTCATTGCCAAGACTATTATAGTAGACAAAGTCCATTTCTGAACCAAGTTCACTCCTCATTCCAGTCATGTATCACAGAACTGTATTAACATTTCGTTCTAGCCATGTTTATCTCATGAGATATAAATCTTTAACCAATGCATTGGAGGGAGATATATGTCTCACCCATCTCATAATGAAAACATTCTTATTTGTTCCACAAAATCATAAATCATATATCATAGCATAACCCATGTAATAAAAATGGGATTCTTAAACATCATGCAATCATAACATAAACCATATAAGATCAAAGGACTTCATAAAAATAATTCAATCATAACATAATAAAATCATTGTAAATATATGGATGTAAACATAACCCTATATTATCTTAGATGAAAAATAATTTTTATAAAACACTTGAACTCCATTCTTGAGGAAAATAACCTTTCTATTTCAAAAACATTTTTCCTTTCTTAACATGTCATTCAATTTTAAAGTAAAAGATTTTAATTGAAAATAAACATGAAAACTTGTAAAGGAAGCTTTATTGAAATAATGTTCTATGAAATCATAAAAATCCATTCATGCTGTATAAGTTAAAAAAACATTCTCCTCGTAGTTTGGCCGGAAAAGTTAAAAAGTATCTCGTACTGAAAATGACAAAAGATTCCTTTCACATATTTTACTAAAAATTCACCAATACGTAAAATTGGATTTAAAAAATTATAGGAGGAATGAAATATAATGACATATTGAGGAAACATGTATGTGTATGACAAATATGCCCCAGTAAATTCTGGATTATAAACAATCTCGGATGAAAATGAAATTGTGAGATTTTCCCCTACCTTTGGTCTGATATGCTTCATACATAGCTGATCCTCTTGTATAATGATTTAAATAATGTCATTGACTTATTACAGAAACATATTCATTGTTATGATATCATATATGGTCATATTCTTATGTACTTATTAGTAATATTTCATTGCTACTTGTTATTCGGGTGTTGATTGCTTTATGTTCTTATGCATGTTTTGTCGAATAAATTATTATTCATCTTTTTAGGTTATACATACCTCATTTAAAGAATGGTATTAGTGTAATATATATAATATTTATTCATTAAATTCACTTATATAATCATTATTCAATGAATATCATGTAGAACGAGTCGCATCACATAGTGGAGATGGTAGGTCGTACGTACACATGAGCGATGATATCATTCTTTTGATATTAAAATCATATATAATTGGATGGTATATCATATATAAATAATCATAATAATGTTAAATTTATTATTTATATCATTTATACTCATTATCATACCCATCCAAATGATGAAATGTTAGAATAACAAACTACACCATGACGTGGAGACGGTAAGCCGTACGTACGCACGTGTGGTGACTTTTTCATTCATTGGATGGATAAAATAACTAATATGGTTGTTCCATTTATATTAACATCAAATTATATAGAAGATACTTCATATATTATTTTATAATGTATACAAAAAAGGAGGAAGTGGAAAAATAAAGGAACTTGAAATAGGTGGTGAGATATTTACCTCTTCTTCGAGTTCTTCCTTTTGATTTGGACAAAAGGGCTCCTTAGGATGGATTTCTGACTAAAGGAAGGCCACTAGGATGAAGGTAGGACATTTGAGATGTTATTTGGGCAGGGTTTGTCCGAGCCAAATGGCTTTGGAGGTATCAATTAGAGAGAAGGGGGAGTGCACTTTTATAAGAGAGGTGAGGGGCACCTTAGGAAAAACATCAAATATTATTTTATAATAAATTCATATTCAGTTTATAATGGATCCAAAGTGACTTATTTCGAGGATAGGGTGGGTATGGGTCTATATATTCTCAACTAATACGTTTATGACAAGTTTAGGTTACCATTTTAACCTTATCATTTTGATTTAACTCTAAGTTAAATAATTTAACTTTTACTGTGACTTCTTGTATTCTTTCACTGTATGGTAAATAAACATACTATAAACTTTCAATCGAACACCAATTAGTTATTAATGTCATAAATATTATTATATAAGTCTTTTGGCCAAACATTATATTTTTAGGACCATTATATAAATTAATAATATAATATATTTTTTAAAAAACACTTTTATGTAAATTTTGACACTATTTCATATTTTGTTTTTTCTAAATCCATAACAGCATTATTATTTCGAAAAAAATTCATATAAACAACACTAATATGTTATATTAACCTTTAATGTTATTTTAGTTCATAAATAGTCTCAAATTACATATATTTGGGCTTTTATAATATCAATAATGTTAATATTTCATTAATAAGGTGATTACTGCATCATCATTGTGTCATAAATAAATAAATTATTTAATGTATAAAATTTATAAATATAATACCATTAGGTAGGAAATATTTTTCAGCTTTATAATTAATATTTATAGTCTAATTTATCTTATTTATAACCCTATATTATAAACATTTTACTTATTAAACTTTGATTTTAATTCTATTAACTCTTGTTTGAATTAAATAATAATAAATGTCCTAATCTAATAAAAGTGGACTTAAATGGTAATATTTTATTCCTAAGGTTGTTTTTGGTCGAATTATACTTATCCAATAGAATCAGTTCATGTGTTAGGGTAATAATAATATCATTTTTACCCTTAATTACCCAATTTACTTTTAACCATGGTAAATAAAAGTAAAAAGTCACTATTCACCAAAAATTATTTTTATCTTATTGAACCACATTTTACTCCTTGATATTAACCGTGTCTCTAGGATTTTAGAAATTCAACTCACAGAAGCGGTAAAATAAGGTTTTATGTAAATTTGTAAATTCTCCAAGGAGGTGGGTAAAAGACGGTATAAAGTTCATTAAAATTTTTATATATCTAAAATTATTATAAAATGACTCCAATGAATTACATTGAACTTATATAGGTATTATTTATCTATTTTGACCTAAAATAGATTTAAATAAAATAAATAATTAGTTAAATAAAAATTCGGTTTTAAACTATAACTCAGTATTTTTCACTATTCATCAAAAATTGAAAGTTTTCAGAAAAATACCAAAAATTCACCCTAAGATAATTTTGATATTCCGAATCCAAAAATGATGTCTATTTTGAAAGATAAAATTTATAAAATTTCAAAAAAATGGGTATTACAATTCATAATGGCTAGTTTATATAATATTTTAATAACATATCATTGTTTAGTGAAACTCACTATTGCGTACAACACAAGCTATCAAGGAAGGTTTATCTTGCGTGTAATGCAAGCCAAGACAGTGTTTTGTGTAGTGAAAGATTCCTTTGGTGTTTCGTATAACATAATACGTAAAACAAAATATTTCTCATAAAATCTCAGGGTGTTATAGTAATAGAAAAAAATTGATGGACGATATTCAATATAAAAAAATAATATCAAATTTGATTTATTATTTTTTAAATACCATGGTATTGGATATATGGTTATTTTGTATAGATATGACTTTACTGACATTTTATATTAATTTTTGGGAATTACAATTATATTACTAGGACATCTATATATATGGACTCACATGAATAGAGAAACCATAATACATTATGTTGAATGATTACCATATTTATCTTCTCTTATGTGATAGTAGATAATATTTGAAATATAATGAGTGTACTATTTATATTTTGATTATATACTATGGGATTTTCTCACGCTGATATTTTGTGAATTATTTTACATCAAATTAATTTATTCTTTTTTGATATTTTTTATTTCCCGAAACACTGAAAAAAGTTTAATTTATATTGAAGCACTATTTTTTCATTAAATGCACTAAAAACATGAATTTGATATTTCTAATAATGAAATATTGAGGATAGGTTTCATTACATGCAACTATGTCTTTCCTTGATAGCTTGTTTAACATGCATGACCATGGTTTACCAAACATTAATATATTATGAAAAGATATAACTAAGACGTTAAAGTAGATGTTATTAATAGTATTAAATAACGTATAAAATATATATGGTTTTATAAATTATATGATCAATTAATAGGTTAAAAATTAATTAGAAAAAATAAAAGAACTAATTTAATACAAATAGTATATATTTATTTTTATACTCCCAAAGGTGTTTTATCATAATAAATTAAATTAAAAACAATTATTAAGTGATATTATAGTAATATAAATTTTATATATTAAATAAAATATTATTTATATTCATCCAATATGTTCTATGGACATAATATAAGAAAAAAACCCAATTTTAAGCATAAAAACCAATATTTTTTAATGGTAGTTTCAGCTCCCTTTAATGAAGAACCCATTTTAAATGAATATTTTGGAAATTTTATTGATTTAATTTGTGAAAAAAAAATTCTATTTTTATGTGAAACATAAAAATTATAATAGGATTGATTTTTTTGTATAGTTAAATTTTATAATAAATAATTAAAAATATTGAATTTTAATTCCAAAATGATTTTTTATTTAATTATGATATAATTATAAATTATATTTTAAATTGGATTCAATGATTAATTATATCATATTGTTATAAATTAATCCAATTTAGGTTATTGTAATGAATTTTAATTTGAAATTTAGTATAAAAACATATTAAATATCTGGATGCCTTTTACTTTAGAAAATCATTGTGTCCTCCCTTTAGTGGGATTAATTTTAAATAGATTTTTCGAATTTTTTTATTTTTATTTCGGAAAAAATGACTCCATATTTGGAATTAAAATAATTTATAACTTCTAATACGGTCAACATAGTTTTTCACCACAAATATTAGTGAAACTGTTTAATATTAATTACAATAGTTAAGAGAAAAATAAGGTTAATAAAGTACTAAACATAAATTTAAGACACAAAATGACTTACAAACATGTCCAAAACCCATTGCATGGATATTAATAAAAAATTATCCTTTTATTATTTAGTTGGGTTGGTTAGGTATGAATTTCGTTTTGTAAAAACATGGGTGCACCTATCTTGTTTTAAAAAAATTTCTTGTTTTTCCTTTCCATTTCCCATAATGGCCACCACATATACCTCTTCTTCACACCACTTAAATAACATAGGTTCATCCAAGATCTACCCAGTATACTTCCCAACATCCTTTACATCATTAATTTATCCACCCTTTTGGAAAAAATCAATCCAAAGAATCCATTAGTAAAAATACAATAGGAGTTTCCAAATTAAGGGATAATGTTTTCACTCAATATCCTTTATTTTATTTTCTTTCTGCACCCCCCCCCCCCACTCTATTTATTATATGCTTTTAAAAGAAAAAAATTATCCTAAATATACTTGTAGTTTCTTATGATAAGGTTTTTAACTACACTTACACACACCTCTATCTAATTCCTAACTAACATAATATTTATGTGTACGGTGAACTACCACCTCACTAAAAGGTGATTGTTAATTTTCCCCTTTACCACCTCTCATAGTGGAAATTATGATGGACACAATATTTATATATTTCATATATTATATTTATTATATTTATTTTTTCCTTCAGTCTTCTATATTCATGTTATAGCACATATCATTTTACTTTCCATTTGGTGTAAATATGGTAATTATGTTTGATTAAGTGTGAAATACACCACCTTAAAGTGATGTAATTCATTCACACACTACATGGAATATATTAATGATGGGTTTAGTGAACTTTGGGAAAAACCCTCAAGGTAAAATTATAGTATTTTTGGGATGATTTTATTTGTTGAAAAATAGGATTTCCATGGTATGTTGTGGAGTCTTAATAGATTTTTGACATAGTATGTTGACAAATATCAAATATAAAGGAATGGATTCTTTAGAATAAGAATAAGAAATTATGTACATAAGGTGACACCGTTTCTTAGTGTTTTCCAATTTTTTGGGGTCCAAAATTTGGAGTTTTTATATAATCCTAAAATATTGATTTCCTTGAATTTATTAAAAAAAATATGGACAAGGCATGAGTTTCAAAAATATTGGATTCAAGAAGAGTTTTTCACGAAGGATAAAACAATGTTTCCAGTTAGCTACATGAATAATGATGCAAATCATAAATGGAAAAGGTGAGGAGCATCAAAAGTGAAGAATTATGGCACTATGAAGGATTGATGGATGGCTCCATGATTATGAAATGAATTTCTAACAAGAAATATATGGGGATCATTGTAGAAAAGAGAGTATAGAGGTAGAAATTTGGGATCTCCATGAAATGGAGCAGATGTGGTCCAGAAGGTTCTGGAATCAATATAATGTCTATAAATATGCCTCTTCCCCCTTTAGATAATGTAGCGAGACATAAAAAGTCATAAGTATCTTGAATCGTGAAGGAGGTCCATAAAGGGTGGTTAACAAAGGGTGGTTTTTGAAGGTGATATGCAAATAATTTTTCGAAGTCTTTAAATTCCAACTGAATGTTATGAGCATCATAAAAGTAAAGGAATTCACGAAGGTTATGATGTTATTGTGAAAGGAAGGATATTCACAAAGGCTAGTTGAGTTTTGTGAAAGTTGTGTTCTTTATTACATCTATGTGAGATTAATGAAATTGTAGGATCATTGTGAATCCTATTTGAGCATCACTAAATAGGAGCTTCACGAAGGCAGTGAGCATCATCAAATTTGTTCAGAAGGAATTTCCCAATACATCTATGGAATAGTGGTATTCATCTATTATATGAAAGTGGAACTTCAACAGAGAATCCAAATAAAACTAATTATTTATTCACTATATATAATAAAGGTATTTACATTCCCATAAACTATTTTCAACCTAAAAGTTCATAAACTGTGAGTGGATCCCCTCTAAGAGCAATGCGCAAAGGAAGAGGAAGATGGTGATTCATCCCAATGGCAGTGGATCATATAAAGAGACATAGGGAGTGACCCTTTGGAATATATTGAGAAAACCCTAAACCCTGTAAGTATAGTGAGCCTTGTAATAGAATATTTATAGCCTAACCATCACTATTGGTAGTAAGCCTTAGTGAATTTGGTTCAATCAGCACATTATTGTTGTATGCTCCTTTGATATAGCCCAGTGTGGGTGATCCAAAAAATTCATTATTTCCTTGTAATTGATTTGATACATCACATTCAAATATTAATAATCAGATAAACATATAATTAATAATATCATAATTAAAATTTAATTTCCCAAAACATTACCCTTATAATAAATAGGTCAATATCTATTGGGGAAGGATTTATTTAGAAAAGAATATGCATAACCTTATTCCCGCCCCCCTCTTATGGTGTCATGCAAGTTATTATTTTTTGATAACCACGTCCTTGTTTTATTTAGCATGCAAATGATCTTTTTTGGCCTTTTTTTTAATTTTTGGTTGAATATTCTTATTACCTACAAGTGAAGTTATATGATATATGTGATATAATAACTCTAATATAATAATGATTTATATACATATAATGATTCATATATTTCATTTTCATTGTTTCTTTCAATACGATAATAAAAATTGAAACAGTGTTCATGCGTACATATGACTTTCGGTCTCCATTAATAGTGTATTCCATTTCATACTTTTATATTATATAGATAATTATATTACCCATATAATTTATATAAATTAAACTTATTTCATCATATACATTATGAAAATCATTTAATATGTATAAGGACCAATGATATAACAAATCAAGACACATTAAAAAAACAGAATATTACCTGATGTGAGGCATTAACATAGGATTGTTTATAAGAATGTAATATAAGGTCCCAATAAAACCATATATGGTATTATATATAATAATATTATTAATTCAAAGATTTATAATAAATGTGTATTTATTATACTGGAAGCTTTTGTGTGTATGAAGAGAGTCAAGACACAACGTAATGGGATTGCGTCTCATTTTTTATTTATGTGAGATACATGCTTTATTAACCAACAATTCCTTTAGTGTGACGTGTATAATCACCATGGATGTATTATATTATTTTTATAATTTATCTTATGGGTATTTACATATCTATTTTCTTCACTTTATTTCCTGGGGTCTATGTTTCAAAAGTTACCAAATTGGTAAAAAAGTTTTGTCTCAAATTTCTTTATTTGAGACGCATATTTTCTTATGCACCTAAATTATTTTTTGAGGTCTATATAATTCCATTTTATATGTTATATCATGAATATAATTATTTTCAGGATATTTTAATCTTCATATAATTTCCATTTTATTCATGGATAGTATGATCTGAAGTTACTAAGTGATAATATTTTATTGAAACAATCTCATCGGTTTTCAATATTGTTAATGATTTTTATTCATTGATGAAATATAATGACCCAAATATCAAAACCCTCATGATATTCATTATAATATTTTTATTCCAGATATATACATATATTAGTACCATTTTTTCCACTCTTTGGTACTTAATATAATTCAGAAATATTTTTAGGAAAATTTGATTGTTTCTCTCTCTTCGGTCAAAATTTCATTTTATTTCAAAAACCATATTTTCAAAAACGTTTTCAAATATGTTTAAAATTTATATTTAAAATAAAATTTTCATGGAAAAAAGATTGGGAAAATTATATATTGTTTTCAAATATAAATTTTAAATATTTCAAATCAATTTTCAAATAAAACATTTTTTAAGAATGATTTATGTTTAAGAAATGTTTTAAACCTTTTCATTCCTTATTTTTATGTTTTAAAATTCAAATGTTTCCAAAATGATTTATATTCATTCCATATAAGTTATCATGTAAATTTTCATGAAAATGGTTTTCAAATAATTTTTTGTTTTAAAAAGGAATTTTTTTCAAGGAAGAAAGGGTATTTTTCTCAAGAAATATTTTCAAAATATATTTCAAAGTTATTTAAATTTTAAGATAACATGTTGTGATGTTACTCATTACCTTCAATGAAATGATCCTATATTTCAATTAATATTACTTAATGAGAGGTTTATGTTTTCATGGAATGATTTTTATGAAACTCATTTCTCTTCTACATGTTATATGATTTTGAAACCTTCTTCATTTTCACGGTTATGATTTTGATGAAATGATTATGAAAATCATTGGTTTACGTAAGACATGAAATGATTACATTTTTATGGAACCGATTTCATTTATTAGATTATGATATGATTTATTATGATTTTGTGGCACATGTATGTAATATTTCATTATCAGATAGTTATGACCTATAACTCATTCCAATGCATGGGGTAATGATAAATGTTTTATAACCTCAAAGGGTAAATGGTTGGAAATCCCATGATTGAAAAAGTGGGCACACAAGAGGACATCCCAAACCCAAAACATGTGGGTACACGAGTGGACATCCGAATCCCAAAACAACATGGTACATGAGGGGACATACCATGCCCAAAAAAAGATGGTATACAAGAGGTCTTCTTAAGCCAGAAACAATATGGTACATGAGAGGACATTCCAAGCCCAAAGTAGGTACACTGGTGATGAACCCAAGCCTAATGTATTACAAATCCCTTGGTAGGATTCCTTGACAAAGGGTTTATATATGTTTATGGTTCAACCATAATTCCATGTTTTATTTCTATATTATTCGTTTATGGCTTAGGATTTTAATTATCCTATGAACCATGTCTTTTGAACTACATATCATTATTATGATATCTAATATATAGGGAATGATCATCAAATTTTATGATCAAGTTACATATCCTTTGTTCATGTGATGATTACACATTTCCTTTATTCACCCTTACTGAGACTATATGATCACCCCTTCTTATGTTTCCTTTCCCCAGGTTATGAAGAAATGTTTTAGGTAGAATTAATAAAGATGGATATCATTATGGGATATGTTGATGATCCTTCACTAGAATAAAACATTTTATTTCCATTCTTCCTGTAAAAATAAACTATTATTTCCCTCAGGCATAAATTTTTATAATGTACTGAGTATTCATCTAAAATGATGTAATATCCATTTATGTTAAGCATGGGTCAATATAGTTGGTATAAAATGAAAGAATCTGTAAAACATTGGAAACTATGGGGAGAAAAACTTTGTAATATCTATAGGTATATTTCTAAGGATATTTCTAAATATTTCTAAAAGGAAAATTACAAGGAAGTGTTAAAGTTTAGGAAAATTTCCTAGAATTTTGGTAAGGGTTAGAGTAAATAGTTTCCTATAAATACATCTATATATGGATTATAAAAGTTTAGGTTGCTCTAGAACATATGTACCTAGAGGTAAAAACTCTGACATGATTTCATAGTCTTTATTATGGGTAATCTAATACATGACATTGAGAATTGCTTCACACCAAGCTAGACACTACAGGGGATATTCTTTTTGAATTCAAAAAATATTCATGAACCATCATGATGGATTTAAATAGTAGTTCGATATGATTATATTATGATAAAACTATGCTTTCATAGTATTTGAAAATGTGTCATAATTCAGACAACATATGAGTGGTTTTAATTATTATAGTGTTCTAAACTATGATAATTGTTTCTTACTCTATGCTTTTGATTTTTTTACAATGTTTGGAACCATATGGAACTGTGTTAATGGTGATTGTAATAAAAAATATATTAATTGTCATACTGAGCAACCAAATTCTATAGGATTATTAATGAAATGTATAGTTTCTATTATAACCTAAATTTCTCATGCAATGAACCATTCTGGACGCCAAAATGAGTAATGGATGGAAAAAATTATATTGAGTCCTTCATGAGGCAATGCCCGCCTTCTTTCAAAGGGTCTTTTAATCCATATGTTGATGAACAATGGATCAGTTCCACTGATAATATATTTTTCATTCTACAATGTTTGGAACATGAAAAATTCATTTAGTTTTTTTATCCATTTGATTATGAAGAAGACCAATGGTGGACTCTAGTCAAGAATATTAGTTAGTTAGATGAAATTGACTCAATGGATTAGGATGTGTTCAGGAATTTTTTTTAATTAGTACGTCCCGTAAATTCATCCTATGATGAAGGGAAATAGATGCTTAGAGAATAAGTAGAAGTATTATGAATCTTTTTATGCTTTTAAATAAAAATTTACAAGGCTCCCTAAGTTTTATTCTCGTATTATCATTCATCCAAAAATAAAAATTGATCTATTCATTGGTGGTTTAAAACCTAGACATTGAAAAGACTTCGATATAAGAGATTTTATCGATTACGATTAAGTAGTTAGATGTGATATAAATTTTGATATGGAGGTTGTAATATTTTATCATTCTCATGGTTTTGATAAGAAAAAGAATATCATGTTCAAAGGTAAATCTAATAACAATGAAAAAAATAAAATGATCCTTCAATTATGCACAAATTTATTGATGAAACATAGAGGGAATTGTCTTAAGGGAACTACTAAATGTTTTATGTGTGTAAGGGAAGGTCATCGAGAAGCTGAATGTTGATGTGATTGGAGGAAGTTAGATAATGAGTCCTATAATGAGATATCACCCTAGAATTCACCTCCCATACATTAGTGTTTGAATTTCATGATTTTTGTCCATTAATCCAACAAATTCCCCAATATAAGGAATAATGTGAATTATAATCCACAAAAACCTATAGATCCAAAGGATAACTGGAAAAAATATTCAATCATAATGTTTTAATTGAAACATGATAATTATGAAATACTTTTCTTTCCCTTATTAGTTTATAATTATATATTTTATTTTGAATGAATAATCCCTATGTATGTATTATTGTTCATCCTTTGGTGATAAATCATGTCATTATCCTTCCACAGATGGATAATGGAAAAATAAAATCACATTTTATTTTTTATTAGTAAAAGGATGAACCAAGTTTCTAACGAAAATGTTTTTAGTTAAATATATGACATTATTTAGTAAATAAAGGGTAGATTGTAATTTGAAAGGGTTACATGGTTAACCATTTATGGAAAATTTAGTTTAAACATCAGATGAATGTTGTGAGATTAAATTATCATCTCACTACATGATGATTTGTTCATATTGGTTAACCTTTTTTAAAAACATGGTGTTGTGGATAACTGATAGTAGATGAGATTGAATATCGTGGATCTCATTATTATAATGTTCTTCAGAAAAGAAAAATTCATCTTCCTTTATAGAGAAGGAGGTTATGGGGATAAAAGAACAAAAAAGGCTGAGGATATCCTGAAATCATCCAAGTATATCATTTTATAAAAATTATATGACTTTTAAATATATGATCATGAAACCAAAACTGTAATCCTAGTACATTATTTTTGAATGAATCAAATGGTCACTTATATAAGAATTGATTTATTGAATTTTGATTGCTAAATTTATCCTAACCTTGTTCTATATAACTCTCCATAAAAATCTGATAGGTAAATTTTTGTTCCATGCATATGCATCTACTTCCCAACTATGTACCCCTTTGTGTTTTCCTAGTTATATGTTACTTCGAGTAACCGATATGATTAAAAATCACCCTTTTTAATGGTTGTTTTAGTATTGATATTTTTATGTTTTTTTTAATGAATAAAACATTCAATTATGAAAATATGGATAAAAAAGATGTGTTTCTAGGGAAAAATTCATTTTAAGGGGGGTAGAATGTAACTCCCTGAGATTCTATGAATTATTAATTTTTTTTGAATTTATTTATTCTTTTTAAAAATATTAATTTTTTAAAAAACTAAAATTTAAATATTTTATATTAAATAAGTATTTTGGATTACATGAAATACAAAAAACATAAATTTTAGATTTATCTACACTGATCAACGATGTCAGATTTCATTATATTCAATAATGAATTTCCTAGATGACTTATGTTAGATGCATAATCTTGGTTTACTAAACAATAATATATTAGGATTACCAATAACCTAGATTTAGATTTATAGGTTAATAATATACCTAAATAACATATAAATAAATATGGTTTAAGCAATTATATTATTATCTAATAGGTTAACAATTAATTATAAATTAAATTATAATAAGAAATTTAATATAAATTGTGTATTTTTATTTTTATGCTCTCAAAGGTGTTTTGTCTTAATAAATTAAATTAATCACCATTATTATGTGATATTATTATAATATATATCTTATATATTAAATCAAATATTTTTTATCTTCATCCAATCGATTTGATAAACACAAGATTAGAACAAACACCATTATATTCTTAGAACCTATATTTTTTTTAAAGAAGTTTTACTAACTTTTCATGGTTAACCCATTTTAAATATAATTTTCAAAATTTTATAGATTTAATATATCAAAAAAATTAATCTTTGTATTTTAAAAATAAATATTATGTTATGATAACTTAATAGTATTATTATGTAAGGTTGCATTTTTAATAAATAGTTAAAAATGCAAAATTTTAATTCAAAACTGCTTTTTCATTTAATTCATTTATAAGGATAAGTTATATTTTAAATTGTTCTAAATGATTAATTGGATCCAATATTTACCAATTAATCCAATTTAGGTAATTGTAGTCAACTTCACAATAAATATTAGTATAAAAATTTTTCAAAACATTAGGCTATTTTTACATTAAAAACCAGGTGTGTAATCTCATCAGTAGGATTAATTGTAAATTAGTTTTTAGGACTTATGCGATTATAAATTGAAAAAATTGATTCCATATTTTTAATAATCATAATTTAAAATGTGTAATAAGTTCAACTTAGTTTATGACACAAAATCTTAATAAAACAATTTCAAATTAATTACAACGATTAAAAGAAAAATTAGGATAATAAAGTACTAATCATTAAATTTAAGACCCAAAATGTCACATATGTGTCTTTATTTTATGGTATTTTTTCTTTTTAATTTTGGTCTATCTTTTATTCCAATTATTCCTTTTGAAATTTGTAGAAAATGGATGTTTTTTGGTAGAAAGACCAAGGAACGTGGTTAGTTGTAATTGTTCACCCAACCCAAGTAACCATGCGGTATGAGATAGAACCTACTGCACGACCACTGCAAGGCCCTGAACCCCAACCTAAGAGTGCATGCGGTCTATATAGAACATGTTCACAGTCACCACATGGCTAATTAAACTGTGCAGACAAACCAGCCACGTATACCATGTCATGAAAAAAAAGGTTATTTACCATTTTTTCCATCCAGAATTAAACTAAGTCCTCCCCTTCACATCCCCACTCATTATTTTCATCCATACAAGTCCTCAAAGCTCCCTAAATCTCTAATATCACCCATTTTCCTAAGGGTATTTCAGTGGGATGCAGTTTAAGAATCATCATGTAAGTGGATTTCCCCCTTCTTTCTTCCTTCTCATTTGGGTTTCATCCCTCTTTCATGGGTTTCATCCCTAAAGATAAAATTGAGATTTTGGGTTCGATCTATTGTATTATGGTTTTTTTACTTTCTTGTGGGGGGTTGAAGTACAATTTAATTTTCAAAACAATTTTTTGGGGTTTTGACATCGAAGTAGGTGGTTCCATCTATAAATATTATTTGGTGAATTATATTACTTTCTTATAATGATCTTTGATTAATATAATCTGTGTAAAATAGTTTTTTAAATTATTTGACATGTATTTTATTTTTACGTGTCACGTTTATGGGAGATGAGGTGTGTTTTTGGTGTTATTGCATGTGGTATCACCTCATAATGCTTTATGAATTGTGAAATAATTTTATTAAATTATGCAAGGGCTACAAATTGATTTTTCATATGATATTGAAGTATGGTTGGTATTGAAAGAGGATCATGAGGGGGTTTTCTTATGTAAAACCATGTGAAACTTTTTGGAATTGTTCTATATAATTTTTAAACAGATTATTAAATGATATAAAGGGTGAGAAACTTGTTTGTGAACTGTTTTGGTGTATGTGTGATCTTTTAATTGGGATATTGATGTGAAAGTGGTATTATGTGACATGTGGAATATGATTAAGCTAAAAATTGAAGCCTATGTATCTTGGTGGGTAAACTAGGACTAGTATTTGGGTGATTCAGAGGTGGATGTAACCTGATTTCAATTTGTGGGATTGATGATGAAAAGACTAACTATATATGGAAAAAAATTTAAGACCACTAGAACGTTGGATATTTCTTATCTATAGTGCCTTGTTCATGAGAAAGTTGTTGGTGTGGTTCTTATACAATATTTCACCAAGATATAAGGTACCTAGGGTCCCAATACGATCTAGTGCCAAGGGGTAGTTCATGTGATCAATGATCATTGGCTATATTGAACTCACTGTCAATATACAGTAGTATTTGGTTATAAATTTTCAGAAACAAGTGTGTCCTCTTTGAAAATTGGTTCAGTTAATATTGACTTCCATATAAATGTTGTTTTTTGAAGAAAAATATTACTTGCATTTCATTTGTCTAAAATCTTTCAATTTATTTAACACATAATGTTAGTGCAGGGAATCTTTTCATGGGAGACATACTACTAGGATTAGACTCAGACTCTACATATTTCGTTGGGTGCACATAGACTTGGTAATGTTAGACACGTGTAAGAGAAAGACTTTTGGTAATAGCTGATCAGGTTCCTTTCAATATTCTTGTTGCGGTGTAGTAGAGGTGGATTGAAGGAAATTCCCCTGTATATATAGTGTTTTTAAGATAAAATTGTTTCTATTTTTTATTATAACCCATTTGGGTGTTGGTTTAAACTATGTATCTCAATTCTGATAAATTGTTTAATGCTTGTTTTGTTTAATTTTTATATTTGTTTTATTAATTTTTTCAGGTTGTTCTATGCATATGATTTTAGATATGTCATTAACAAGAATGTTTTATTATACCCGGACACTAGTTCTAGTCCATGGGGTATGGAAATGATGTTTGGACCCTTCCACAGATTGGGTCAGGCATAGGTTTGGATGAAGACCATCTTGGAATGTGAAAAAATTATATCACAGTATGATAGCTCATTGGATCAATCTATTTTATGATGATTCATGTTTGATAAGAGTTTATAATATTGGGGAACATATTGTTGGCTATGAGTATGGGGCATGGCTAGAACACCTCATGATAGACCTCAAGTCACCATGGGATGTTGAGAATTTTGATTGAAATGTCATATAGGTGGGATGTGTAGTCTATAGACTACATGTGGACACTGGGTGTGGGTGAAGTGGTTTTGTCATTTTGTTTTAATTTCATGTTTAATTTATTTATATTTATATTTGATGGTATTTTTTTTCTTCAGAACTATTGTATTAATGTTTTCTCATGTAATTATTTCTTTTTATAGAAAAATGCTTCCCTGAAAAAGTCACCACAACCCACATGAGATATCCAGAGAAAGTTCTCAAGAAATGCTCAATAAAATGAATGTGGAAGCTATTGTCCGGGTTATTCATGATTTGGGATAGGGATCATCTCTTTATACTGATCCAGTTAGAGGGAATGAATCTAGTCAAGAAATGAAAAATGTCATGAGTTTCTCATGAACATTCCCCATACATTTTGGGGAATTTTTGTGCCATAAGAAGTAGTGGAGTGTCTTCAGATGATCGAGAATATTTTTTAATTTCTTGACACACATGAGGATGTTAGGGTGAAATGTGCTTCATTCTTATTAAAGGGTCCTAGACGAAGGCGGTGGAAATCTGTGCTTCAGGGTTGGAAGCAAGAAAAGATGAGCTAAAAGGATTTCATTACCATCTTCAATGACTAGTATTTTCATGACTCCTGCCCTATTCTAAAACCTAGGACTTCCTGGAAATTTTCCATGGAGATTGTTTAGTGATGGAATATTATAATATTATTGTTGAGCTAGTGTTGTAAGAAAATGGAATTTTCTCTATGGAATATATGATTGGTGTGAAGTTTGAGAAGGGGCTACGACCAGAAATTTACTCTTAGGTATTATTTATCGAGTAGGGAACCTATGTTGGGGTAGTTTATCATGATTTAAAGTTTAATATTGATCAAAAGGAAATGACTAGGTTTTCAAGAGTTATGATAGCTAAGGGAATTTGTAGACCATTAGTGAAAAAGTGGAACTGAGATGAGAAAGGAAATAATTGAGGTGATAATTCAGGCTATCCCTCTAGGAAGTATACTCATGTAGTTTATGTTGTGATATCTATTGTGTGTCATGAGTGTGGGAGGGCAGGTCACACTAGACCTGATTTAACATCTCCTCTAAGGCCTTATCATCAGCATGGAATTTTGGGTCACTTTTAGCGTTTCTATAGGGTAATACACCCATACTAGAGTTGGACAAGATCTATGGCTTCTATGTGAGTGTCTGTTCAGTTGGAGCTGACCTAGATGGTGGGGTATCAGTTTGGTTATCATGGAAAAATACCAAATTGTCATCAAGGATTTTATAGTTCATGGTAGAGCCATAAGCGAGCAGTCATTCTCAAGAAGAGACTTGATATCTACATGTAGTGGATCGGGCACCAGTGGGACAGGATACATGGCCCTTGATAGTTGGAGGTGCCATACTAATTTCATCTACAATAGTAGTTTTTTTTATATTGGTGCATCTATTTCTTTTATCTCTGTCTATATTTTGGATCTGTTGAAATTTGAAACCGAGAGGCATCTTTTGAAATTGATTAAGTAACGTCGTTGGTTTGGAAGAAGGATTAGGGCCTTAGGTGTTCATCTTGTGCGCTCTCAATGTTAGGGGTTGGAATGGAGTGGGATTTCATAGTTCTAGACATGCACCAATTTTATTTGATACCTTCCACGGATTTTCTAGGGTTCTTTCAAGAAAATATCGATTTTTGTTGGTGGTGGGTGGGTTTCAATAAACCTGATGTGAGTCCTTATATTTTTTCTAGAGAATGGGATACTTATTTGGGTTGCATAGGACCTGCAACTCCAGATTTGCGAAGCCTTATATATTTGAGTTATCTTTTCTTGTACTAGAGGATGATTGTGGTGATGTTGAAGGTAGAGTAGCTCGAATAGTGGATGAGTTCCACAAGGTATTTCAAGATTAATTTTCAGGCATACCTCTAGAGGGTTACGTGGAGTTATCGATAGGTTTTGTACTCAGAACATAACTCATATCTCTTCCCTCATATCGTATGGGACACAATGAATTGATGGAATTAAAGATGAAACTATGAAATTTGGAATCAAAAGCATTCATTCACCTAATCTTCTATCCTTAGGACACTTCTATCTAATTATGGAAGATAGCTAATGGATCCCTCGAGTTGTGTATTGATTACCAGAAGCTGAATAAGGTAGCTATTATAAATAAATAAATTTCCCCCAAATCGACGCCTTTTTTGATCAACTGAAGGGGGGAAGTGTTTTTCTATAATATATTTTTTGTCAGATTATCACCAGGTCAGGGTGAGATAGGCGGAAATCACGATGATGTATTTACGAATCATGTGTGAAAATATTAAATATTTGTCTGTGGATTTCACGAAGAACAATTATCTAGATGTTTTTATGGAACTCATGAATGGGGAATTATACCAATATAAGGACTCTTTATTTATGGTATTTTTGGATGATATCCAGGTTTATTCTGGATCTGAGGAGGATCATGATCATCACTTCAAGATGTTTTTGATAACCCATCATGATTACCACCTATATTCTATGATTTCAAAGTGCACCTTCTAAATTAGGTTGGTTATGTATTTGGTTCATGTGATTTAGGAGTAGGGTATTTCAGAGGGCTCTGAGAAGATCAAAAAAGTTATGTCATGGGAGCAACAGAATAATGTGTTTGAAATCACAAGTTTTCACATAATGGTAGATTATTATAGATTGTGTGTCCATGATTTCTTTCATATTTCCTCATCCATGATCACACTCACTTGGAAAGGGTTGGAGTTTGAGTGGATCCCAATGTTCTAGGCATCCTATGAGGAGCTAAAGTGGCAGTTTACTACTGCACTTATTTTTTTATTTCAAGAATTTTGGAAGTTCTTTGTGGTTTATTGTGATTCTTTAGTTGTGGGTATCGAGTGTGTGCATATGGAGGGGGATCACTTGGTGGTGTATGGATCCTATCAACTCTAACCACATGAAAATAATTACCCGAACCATGACTTGAATTTGCATTGGTTATGCAGGACCGGAAGAATTGGATCCATTTTCTTTTGGGGGATAAATTTTTGGCCTACACTGGCCAAAAAATTATAGCCTACATTTTCTCCCAAAAAGACCTAAACTTTAGATATCTCCATTGGATCAAGATTTTTTATGGATTCGACATTAATATTATCTATACAGTGGGTAAGGGTATTGTGGTGGATGATCCCTTGAGAAGAAAAGTTCCAGTGCTGCGTTTGAGGAAGTCCAGTGACTAGTGGAATCTGATGGGGATCTTTTCTTAGATACACATGGAAACCAAGGATCACAACAGAGAAGCATTCTTGGAAAGTGTTTATTTTATTCATTACCTTTTAGAGATTATCCAGCAAGATCAACCTAGTGATGAGTTGTTTCAATGGTCTATGTAGTTTCTTCATGGTGAGGAGACATCCTTTTAATGGTCCTTTTCTCTGGAGGGACTCATTGGATTTAACGGATGTTCAATGGTGTTGTTGTATATTAAGAAGGTGGTGATTCAAGATAGCCCTCAACCTCAATGGGTTGTTCATCCCGGGGTGACGAATATGTATTATGATTTTCGTCGGTGGCTTTTGGGTCTAGTCATGAGAAGATACATATATTTTGTTTTATCATGGGTTATATATGCCCGTAGGAAAATGCAAAGAATCAAAGGCCCTCCAGTTTTCTTTACCTATTAACCATTTCTACCTAAAATTGGGACCAAGTTGCCAAGGGATTTTATCGTTTTATTTCCATTCAAACCATGGGGAAGGAATTCTATTTGTGTGGTCATTTATCATATGAAATATCATCCCATTTTATTCTAATCAGATATACAGATACATTGGATGAGATATGCTGACTATATATTTAAGAGGATGTAAGGCTTCATGGGGTTTTTTCAGCTTTTGATTCAGATAGAGATCCATATTTTACCTCTTGACTATGGGACGACCTTAAGAAGGCATTGGGGTCAATGATTAAGATGAGTACGACATTCCATACTCAAACAGTTGGTCTGAAAGAGCAGGAAAATTAAATTTTGGAGTATATGAATTGCTCATGTGTTTTCAATTTTGGAAAATCATGGGATAGCCATTTGGGGTTGGTTGAATTTTTTTATAATAACAGTTACCAATCTTCAATTAAAATGGCTCAATTTGAGACGCTTTATGGATGGCCTTTTCGATCTTCACTATCTTGGGATGAGGTGGGTGTGACCTCACTTTTGGGAATCATCCTTATATAAGAGACATCTTAGAAATTCAAGATGATCAGGAAATGGTTTTTGAAAGTTCAGAGTCTCCAAAAATCATAAGATGAAAATAAGAGTTTTGATCTTGTGTTTTCTATGGGTGATTGGGTATTTATGAAGGTGCCCCCCAACCTGTGTCATCCTAGTTTGGAAAAGTGGGGAAATCTAACCCCAAGATATATCGGTAATTTTAAAATCAACGAGAAGATTGGAAATGTAAAATATACATTAGATTTTATTTCTCAGTTGACATCAATTCACAATTTGTTTCATGTCTCCCAATTGAAGAAGTATAATCATGATTTGTCTCATGTGTAGAATTAGGAAGAGTTGGAGAGAGATCCGAATTTATCAATTTTTGAATGGTCCTTGGGAATAGAGGATTCCCGATAGAGGGTTACTCATAGAAAGTCTATTTCATTAGTTCATCTCCTTTGGAAGCATGGAAATGATATGCATGAAACATGGGAGATGAATACATGGGTTCAGAAAGATTATTCGTTCTTGTTTCCTAGTCATGATTCATCATGACTTCTCGAGGGTGGAATGCTTTCATAGTGGTGATAATTGTCACAAATATTTCATTATTTTCAGGTATTTTCTCTTTTTATTCTTGGTCTATCTTTTCCCCTAGGTTTCCTTTACAAAATTGGATAAAAATAGAGGCTTTGAGTGGATGGAACATGGTGCACTGTTGGTGAATGTTTTTTTGTAATCATGTTCCGAACCTATGTAACCATGCATTAGGAGACAATACCTATTACCCAGACACTTCACAAATGTGATCCTCTACCTAGGTGTATGTGTGGTCTTGACAGACCATGTGCACGGTCACTGCATAGTTTATTAAACCATGCAGATAAACTGTGCACATAGTCTAGGTCATAAAAAATAATAATAACCATTTTTCCTTTCTAGAATTAAACCTAATATACCCATTTTTTTCCCCACTAAGTATTTTCAGTCATAGAAAACCTCCAAGTTCCCTCAAGCTCCCTTAGAACATATTTTTGAAGGTGTTTTGCTGGGAGAAACTTGATGAATCATCAGGTACATGGATTTCCCCCTTCTTTCATCCTTCTCTTGAGGGTTTCTTCCCTCTTTCTTGAGGTTCCATTTTTTCCAAGAGATAGGGATTCGTCCTTAGGGTTTAATCTTGGGGTTTTGGGTTCGATCTCTTATAGTAGGGTTTTTTATTTTCATACTCGTGGTTCAGTTGAAGTGATGTTCAAGATTCACAAAAAATTTTGGGGTTTTAGATATCAAAGGTGGGTAGTTCTTTCTATAAACATAATTTTGTTAATTATTTTTTTCACTTAATTTATCATGATCATTGGTTAATTTATGTGATACAAAACTATTTTTCGAAAGCGTTTAACATGTCCTTTATTTTTAAGTGGCATGTTTGTGTTAAATTGGGTGTATCTTTTCTGGTTATCCCATATTTTATCACTTGATAGTGTTTTATGAATTGTGAAATAAGATTAATAAATTATTTAAGGTCTAAAAATTGTGTTTTGATATGGTATTGGTTTAAATTTTGTGTAGAAAAAGGATTTTGAGTGGGTTTTCTTGTGTAAAACCATCTGATATGTTTTTCAAATGTTTTATAAAATTTTAAAATTGTTTATTAAATGTTATAAAAGGTGTGAAACATGTTTCAAACAATTTTGGTGTGAGTATGATCTTTTAGGTGGGACTTGATGCGAAAGTGTTATTACCTATCATGTGGAACATGATTGAGCAAAAAATGGAAGCCTGAGTTTCTAGGTGGGGAAACTAGGACAAGTATGATTGTGATTTAGAGGTGGTTTCGGCCAGTTTCACTTAACAGGATTGATGGTGAAAACACTAACCATATATAAAAAAGTTCTTTAGGCCAATAGAACTTTGGATATTACTCATCTCTGGTGGCTTGTGCATGAGAAATGTTTTTGTTGTGGTTCCAATACAAAATTTCACAATGATACGATGTACCTAGGGTCCCACTATGAGTTAGTTCATAGGGGTACTTACTATTATTAGTTATTATTGGATATATTTCACTTATCATTTTCATACAATATATTTTGAAGGTATATTTTTACAAACAAGTGTTTCCTCTTTTAAAATATTATTATTTAAAATGGAAATTCATATTAATGATTATTTAAAAAAACTACTACTAGCATTTCCTTTGGGTAAAATAATGAATGTCATTTACCGTATAATATTTAGTTCATAGAATATTTTCATGGATGGAATCCTACTAGTCTTCGGCTCCCAAACTTCTTACACATTTGGATGTAAGTAGACATGGAAATGTTTGACTTAAGTAAGGGACAAACTTTTGATGACAACAGATTGGGTTGCTAGCTGTTTTATTAGTGCAGTGTTGTGGAGGGGGGTTGAGGGTGATTCCCCATTTCTATTTTCTGTTTTTTTGAGATAAAATTACTATTCCTTTTTTATGGTATCCCTTTTGGGTGTTAGTTGAAACGATGTATCTCAATTATGAAAAAACATTTATGGCTTGTTTTGATGAATTTTAATATTTGGTTTATGAAATTAATCAGGTTTTCATATGCATATAAATTCATTTAAATAATTTCAAATCTTTTTTTGTGATAATCGGGAACTTGTTCAAGACTTTGGGGATCAAGAACACTCTTCGGTCAATGCCACTGACTAGTTCGGGCACTGGTTCAAAAGATGCCATGTCTTGGATTGTGACACAAAAAGACCTAGAAACTTGTCCAACACCCATTGGATGGACATTAAATGGAAATTAAGTTTCTATTAATTGGTTAATTTTTTGGGTTTTATGATTTTTTAAGGTAAATACGTGGGTGCACCAAACATGTTTTAAAAAATTCATAGTGTGTCTTTTCCTTTCCCAAAAAAGGCCACTACATATCCACCTTTTTAACACCTCAAAAACTACTTATGTTCAACCAAGATCTTCCCAATACACTTATAAAAATCCCAACATGCCTTTTATAATACACCCATAGTGAATAAATCTATCCAATGAATCATTTTGGCACAAACCAAAAGGAGTTACCTGATTAAGAGGAAATGTATTCTATCATGCTTCTTTATTTTCTTTTTGTTCCCCACCCCTTCGCTCTCTTTATTCTATAATCATGTAACAACACCAGTATATTTAATATACTTGTATGATTATATTCTATGGTTTTTACCAACACTTACACACACCTCTTTATAATGGGTAACGAACATTCTATTTTTGTGTATAGTGAACTACCGACTCACTAAATAATGATTGTTCACTGTTACCTATACTACCTCTCATGGGGGATATTATATTGTCCACTATATTTATATTTTTCATATATTATATTTATTATATATTTATTAATATTTATTACTTTTACAACACATAAATTTTTTATTTTTCATTAGGTGTAAATATGGTAATTTCATTTGAGGAAGTGCGGGATACCACCCCTTCAAAACGATGTGATTCATTCACACACTACATTGAATATATTAATTATTGGATTAGTAATGTCATATGATATATATAATTCTTTATAAAAGTTAGTATAAATATTTATTTTTTATATAGGATTCTTTTACAAGTTTGAAGTGTGTCAAGACACATGGTAAGGGTTTTTTAACTCACTTTTTATTTCCCTAAGATACATGATTAATTAATAACCCATTCATTTTTTGTGGTTTTTATACTACCCAATAGTGTATCATATGATTATTATGATAAAATATATGGGTATTTACAAATACATTTTATGAACATTATTTCATGGGTATTATGTTTCCAAAGTTACCAAATTGGTAAAATAGTTTTGTCTCAATTTTACTTCATGGAGACTCATGTTTGGTTACACACATAGAATAATTTTAGAGGTGTATATAATTATATTTTACATGTTATATCATCTATATAATTATTTCAATTATATTTTAATATTTATGTAATTTAATTTTATTAAAAGGATAGTATGACCCCATGTTACCAAGTAATAATGTCTTATTGAAACAATCTCAGCACTCTTTGATATTGTTAATTATTATGCTTATTTGATGAAATATTATGGTCCATCTCTCAAGGAAACTCATGAGTTTCAGTATCATATGTTTATTTAAGATATATCCATTTATTAGTACCATTTTCCAATATTTTTTACTTCTAATAATTAAGAAAATATTTTTATGTAATTTTGAATGTATCTCTCTCCAGGTCAGAAATCTATTTATTTCGAAAAAAAATATTTTCTAAAATATTATCAAAATATTTTTAAATGTTCCATGAAGACCATTTTCAATGAAAAGGTATTTTAAAAATGTTTTCTTATTTTTTATGCTTCCATTAAACTTTTTCAAATCTATTATCAAAGAAAACCGATTTCACGATTTTATCTATGTTTATGAATTTTTTAAGACATTTTTAAGAATTATTTATATGTTTTCAAATAGAAAAGATTAAAAAAATATTTCAATGATTTATTTATAAGTTTCCATGTTTATTTTAAATGATTTGGTTTTCAACTGGTTTTAAATTTTAAAAATATTTTATTACAAAGATGAATGTATATTTTCCTAAATAAATGTTTCCAAAATATATTTCTATATTATTTTCCATCTATAGTGACATTTGTTGTTGATACTCATGAAATTAAAAGAGATAATACAATACTTCTATTCATATTAAATTGTTAATGGATTATGTTTCAATGGAATGATTTTTAAGACACCATTTTCACTTCCATGGGTTATATGCATTTGAAGCCTGCCTCTTTTCATGGGTTATGATAATGATTAAATAAAAATGAAACATATCTTTTTTCCATAGGTAAATATATGATTACATTTTTCTGAACAACATTTCATTCCATTGATTATGATAGGATCTTGTATGATTTTTTGTAACATGTATGTATGATTTCATTATGAGATATATGGGACCTATATCTCCCTCCAATGCATTGGGAAATGATAAATATTTTATGAGTTCAAAGAGAACATGAGAGGATATCCCATTCCCAAAAAAAATATGGTGCATTAGAGGACATCCCAATCCGGAGATAGAAGGGTACACCAGAGTACATCCCATGCCCAAAACAAGAGGGTACATGGGGGGACATCCCATTCCCAAAATTAGAGGGTACCTGGGGGGGCTTCCTATACCCGAAATAATACAGTACACGAGATGAAATTCAAATCCCATGGAAGGAAAAAGGGTGATTAATACAAGCCTATCATGTTAAAATGGCCTTAGTAGGCCACCTTGACATACATATTTTATATGCTTATATTCCTACAAAAAATCCATGTTTTATTCCAATGTAATTCTTTCATGACTTGTGCTCTTAATTCTCTTGTGTTCTATATATTATGAACTGTCAATCTTTATTATGATCTCTAATATACAAGGTATTATCTTGAAATGTTATGCTCATGTTCCATATGGTTTGTTCATGTTAGGCTTAAGCATTCCTTTTATTTACCCATACTGAGCATCTTAGCTCACCCCTTCTTATATTTCATTTCCCTTGGTTACGAATATAGTTTTTTTTGTAGATGAAATAAAGGTGGGATTTTTATGGGAGATTTTTATGAACTCTCACTAGGATATAAGATTTTGTTTCCATGTTTCTGAATAGATTAAACAATTATGGTCCTCAGGAATGCATTTTTGTAATGTACTGAATATTCAAATAAAATGATCTAATATCCATGTTTGATAATTATATGTATTTATAGGGAGTAATAGTGAAACTAATGGTAGCAGTACTATCAATTATAAATGTCATATTAGGATCCCAACATAGAAAATGATCTTACGAGTACAACTAAGAATATAATCCATATATATGTGAGTACCATAGGGGATAATGGTCAGACTGGTTTTATTGTATTTCCATAAACTAGTGATTTTTTATGTAGTAATTATGAGTTATTTATATTATAATTTAGTATATTTAATGTTTGGAGGTATTAATTATGCTACATAACCAATACCGGAGAATTTGTTTTTTAGGTTTGATTCAATATCATGATAGTGATCGGGATAACTAAATAGCAAAATAATAGGCCTAGTCCCCACCCTAATTAGATATGGTGGTACTTATAAAATTTATTTTTTTATTTGAAATTATCATATTATTTTTATTATATATATATGTATTTAAATAGCGGGCTGTGACTTTTTGAAAAAAGTGATGAATAGTATTTTACAGGAGTTGGTTCATATTGAGCCATAATATTAATTCATTTGAGTTTTATTATATATATTTATTTATATAGAAATCACTTTTGGGTGTGTTATTATGCTTAACATTAGTTAGTACTAATAGATATGGATCTTACCTTGGGATAGGATTTATTTCCATATTTTAGCTACTACACATGATTGCATTAGTATTATCTCTTCACATTACCATAATTTAGAATTTTAGGGAGGAACCATCTATGAATGTAGCTATACTCTCCCCAAGATGTATGATCTATATATATATATTCAAGAGAAATTTTTTAAGATGTTTCAGGAATCATTAGACCTAGAGGTTGTTGGGGATTTGTGTTGTGGAATATATTCCTTATACAATTGAGGTATATTCTAATTATGTTTTTTATATTTTTTGGATTGAATTTTGTGGGTACTCTACCAATTATTGTATAAAATTAATTTATATTCATTCAGGACATTCATATTTTTTATGATATTACTATATCAATGATTCCATTAATAAAAATTATTTGTATCTGAAAAATTATTTAATCTTCTATTATAAATTAGTAAAATGTATTTTAGGTTAGGCCTCCATTACACTCAATTTTATTTATCATCCATATGTATATTTAATTTTGTCATGGGGGTATAACTATCATTATCGTCACTAATCCATGTAGGGGTCTGAGTGGTGGTATATTGTAACACCCTAAGGATTTATAAATAAATTTAATATAAAATGTATTTTCTATGACACTAAGTCTCTACGAAAAAAACATTATTATTATATTTTCTAAAAAAATAGGGTTATAATCAAACCATAAAAATTATTTTTTCTGCTCTAGTGAATGAAATCTCAAAAAAACATACAATTTTTCAATTTTTAAGATATTTACAGTCTGATAGGATCAACATAATTTTTGGTGAATAGTAACATCTCCCTTTTGAATAGTAATGTTATGCTTATGAATAATTATATAACCCTTATGAATATTCAATTGGAAAAAAGAATAGTATCCTCACCCAAGAATATATAAATAAAATTTATGCATCTTATAAATGAATTTTCAATATAATCATATCATAGTAAATAAATAAGTTTCAAAATATTAATTATGTGTTAGAATTTTGATAAAATATAAATATTTTTTTACAAATTTATATTTAATATATATATACTAAAAAGAAAATTATTTTTTTTAAAATAGAATAATATTTCAATATATTGATTCCTTTTGATTATAATATAAATTTATGAGGTCATTCATTATTTTTCAATGTTTCATAAAATTGGTTATAATTTTATAACTCGTATATTCTAGTAAATGAAAATTTTAATAAAAAATATAATTCTTCATATTTATAAAATTATTTTCAAATAATGGAGTTTATTTTGGATTTCTACATGTCAAAAAATGGATTGGGTGAAATTTTGGGTTTTTTTAATACATAAATCTTTGTTGAATTGTAAAATAAAATAAACTACAATAAATGATAAAGACATGATTTATTGAGTCATAAGTGATTATCGGTATAGGTAATCATAGTTTGTTAGAAATAAAATGTACTTATTATTATATATTTTTACAATAATCACCACTATTACATATCTTGAGAAGAATAATAAGATAATGAATAAAATAATGAGAAATCTCCCTTGTCATCCGCTATAAATACCCCCTGTCACCACCCATTCACTTCACACCTTACAAGATTTGAGACTTGTAAAATTTATACCCTATATTGTTTCCAAGACTCTATCCCACATCCAAAATATATTGGTCTCATGAAAATTCCAAAACCAATCCCCTTAAGTAGGCTCTCCTCGAGGGGTACTCAAGAGGTAAAGTCCTCTTCATTTTCTTTTTAATTTAATTTCAAGTTCTTTTATTTTGTTATTATCTCATCACATACTCTATAAAAATGATAATGACAAATCCAGTATCATCTATATAATTGAATGATATCATGTTAATGGAATATGAGTAATCAAACTCCTTTCTCTCTCTCTCTAATTTTATTAATCAAGATCATAGTCCGTGAGGTGCCACTTTACAGCCTTCATGGATAACATATTTTCATTCTTCATAATCTCCACAAAGGATGGTAATGAAAAAAAAATTTAGTTAGAAAATAATATAATATATTATTAAGACCATTCATATATTCTGTTGGTATCATATTTACAAAACACTAAATTATTAAACAAAATGAGTTCGTTATGATCAATAGCCCCCATAATAATTTTAATGATTATCACTAAATGTCTTATCTGATGATTCATCCTCACGCCATATAAATATAATATAAATAACCATTTACATTTATTTATTCTAATTAATATCATATAAACTTAATTCTATATAATTATACACATTCCATAAGAACATCAACAATAATTTACAACTATATCGATCATGAAAACCAAGGAAACAGTTTCTCCTGAGCAATAAAATTATATTTCAAAACTCATAAAAAGGCCATATATGAACTTAATAAAATTATAATAAATAAAATAAATTTTAAAAAGTTTATGAATTAACTAATTAAGATATTTAATTGTATTATCTATGATGTTAAGTTCAAGTGCAGAAAATGTTTGGACATAAGGTAAGGGTTTTCTAATCTCACTTTTATTTCAGTGAGATATGATTTATTCACCACTATTTATTATTCTTGATCTATGTATAAAACCCTTGATTTATAATGTCATTAATTTATTTATCTTCTTTTTATTAAATATCCTATTTTATTATAATTTATTTTATGGGGCATGTGGTTCTACTATTTGAAAAATTATAAGGGTTTTCTCCCTTAACCTCCATTTCTTTACTTTAGGATTACGCTTTCTCTCTATTTACTGCAATGAAATTATTAATTAATTTTATATACTCATCCTAAATTATGATTTAATTTTCTATATATGTGTACAAATCAGAATCCTTCTTTCTCTGATTGGTAGTTACATGTTTTATAATGATCTTTCTCAATTATTTATGTTAATCTAGCTGGAGTCAAGGGAACTTCTCGATTACTTAGCTATTTTCAAGTGCACTATATAATCTATTTTAATGAATAATTATTTTTATAAAATAAAATATTTTAACATGAAAAATAATATTGGTTTATTTCTGGGTTTATTTAAGAAAACATTTCTTTCTTCTTTACCATCACATTAATATTTTCCTTAAATTACAATAAAATATTTTATTTCTAAATATTACAAAAAAAAATTACATGATTTCAATTCAATGAGAAATAATTTTTTCCTCAAATATAATTACAATGAACATAACTTTTATTTTCTAAGATATAAATTTTTAAAATCATATTTTATGAAAAATAAAAATGATTATTCAACAGAATTCTTTTTTCCAAAGTAAAAAAATGGGTTTTCTTGTCTCACTATTACTTATGTGAGATATATTCCTTGTTCCCAAATACTCCTTGTGAATGGTGTATGTTATTACCTTGGATATATCATATAAATATTCTCATTATTCTTGTTATATTCTAATGGATTATTATTTGATGGTTTCAAAGTGGCTTGGGACACATTGGAATTTTTAGTGATTATTTCCTGAAGAATTTACCAATGGTATCCTTTAAAATCATATTCATCTATGTAAAAATTATTTATTGAGTCTTCTAATTCATTGAGTATTATCTTATAAGACCCAATCAACCATAATTTTTTGAATTTTTTATGATCATATTGATTGTGGATGTTTTTTTATACCATTCATGGCTTATGGATTTAGTATTCATATTATTATGTTTGTTTTTAAATAAAAATGTTTTTGTTGTTTATGTTTCATCCTTATCATATGAGAAATATATTTTACATATAAATTAATTATTGAGGCCTACTATATCCCATCTAGGAATTGGTAGGTCTCATGTGACAAACATGATATGGTTTTGACCGAGGCCTTACCCATTTATTTTATACTTGGCATGAAGCCATGATAATAATAGATTTTGGAATGATAACTTTACAGTATTATATTCATGGAATGAATCCTTGATAATAATATATTTTTTGAATGAAGCCTCACCAATAATATTTTCTCATAACTAATTCTTTGAGGTATGTTTTATATATCCATCGTTATTCATTTCCCTCACTGTGAAACTAGTAATTGATAGTCCATGTGATTATTAGACTAGTATAATATCCATGGTTATGTTTTATTATGGAATTATTGAATTAGCTTTTATTCATGCTAAATTATGCTCAAAATTATGTTTTAATGTAATTTGTTTTTTGTTATTCAAAATTCCTTTCTGTTTGTGTTTTTTATAACATCCAATGTATTACATACCGTTACTAAGAATCTGAGATCACCCATTTATTATTCCTTATTTTTTCCAGGATACAAAGACAAATATTATTATGATTGATTTTCAGGAATAACAAAATTGTTTTTCGGTGTGGCCTATAGAGTTTCTTTGTTTTTTTTAATTTGTAATAAAATGTTCATTTATGAAATCCAGTTTCCAAAAATCGTAAACTATTAACTCCTTCAGGATAAAAATTCCTTATAATATTACTAATGTAAAAAATTAAGGCTATGGATTTGAGAAACTGGGTTCAGGTTCCTTAAAGTTGGTATTATATGATATTTATTAGAAAACATGGAAACTAGATTAAAATAAATAAATTTGGGAACATAACCTTAATATAGACATTAAAAATCAGAATAGAATAATTTCCTATAATTTTGGTAAGTTAGTGATTATATGGATCTTACTAGAAATACATCCCTATATGGATACAACAAATAGATTTGGTTCTGTAATAGATGTACCTATGAGTAACAACTTTGAAAAACTATCTTATTACTTACCCGGAGTCACCTAGTACATGACAACGGGACTTTCTGTGCACCTGTTTTGACACTCCCAGAGTATTTTCATATGATAACTCACATTTTAATTACAAACCAACATAAAGGATTTTAAAGTAAATATTTACACAAAGAAAACAAGAATATAATTATGAGATTCTCTACACATAAAACATTAAATTACATTATGTACTTTTCTAATATGAGAATATAAATTATAATTCATAACCTAATATATTGTATGACATTATTTAGAAATAGTGGCTAGTGGAAGGAATGGAAATAGTATAAACAAACATATACCATGTGTGAATTTCCCTCCTATGCAAAATAATGATGTCAGTAATGGATCTATAACTAGTGCTAAGAAACTTATAACTATTCTATAACAACTAAGTCAAGTTATGAACAATAACCTTACCCATATAGAGCATCCTGATATACAACATGGAGGATCAATGTTATAAAAATTTATTCAACAAAAACTTCCATCCTTCAATGGGACTACTAACCCATTTGTTAGTGAGTGGTTCATAAGTTCATTAGAGAAATTATTTCTCACCTTAGGAAGTAATGAATGGGATAAGGTTTTCATGTTAGTTTTTCTTATATTGGGACATACAGATAAATTTTGGTCACTAATCCAAAACCAAAAGGTGGAGGATGAAATTTTAAACATGGAATGGATGTATTATAAAGAAATTTTCATAGATAAATATTTCACTCACTAACATCAAGCTGATATGGAGAGAAAATTTTTTACCATGAGAAAAAAAAGGATGGGAATTTTTATAAGTATGAATCCATCTTTACCGGGGTAGAAAGGAATATTTCGGAATATATATGTAATCCTTCATGAAATATTTATGATTTCACTGATGGTCTTAATACATTTCAAGAAACCTCATTAGTCTCCCAAATATTCTCATCATATTAGGATATAGTATCTTGTGCTATCAAGATATAAAAATAATTCTCGATGACTTATGGTACAGAAGGTAAACAAGAGAAAAAGAAGATGGAAGAGAAAAATATAGATAAAGGGAAGAAGGGAAATATATATTTTCCCACATGTGATATATGTGTAACAAACCACCTTGGTACATGATTAGAAGGAAAAATAGGTTGCTTCATGTGTGGAAAAAAGGCCACCATTCTCAGGATTCCAAGAAAAATATTGAATTTTCAAATATTCAATGGTTTAACTGACTAGAGATAGGGATATATCAAAATTTATTCCCAAAGAGCAAAGGGAATATAACCCAAAAGAAGAAAAGGAGTACATGCCAATCTTATGTTGTTTCTATCGTTGATGTGGAATAATTAATGTATTTGTTTTTTTTATTCATGAATTATGTTGTACTTCCTTACATCTGTAAGGAATTGTAAGCATGCATGTATTAAAATGGTTTAATGGTCATCAAGGTATTAATATGTTTGGTATGTTATAAAAAGAGATACATTATGTCGTTTTGTGTAAAATCTGATGTTAAGTGACAATTATTCTAAGTATTTTGTCTTTAACTTTTGGAAAATCATTATTTGGATGAGTCTTAAGGTTAAGTACATAGGGAAAAGATTATTTCTACATTATGCTTTTGGATAAAATTATCCAACATTTTTTCTTTCAGTGAACATTTAAAGCCTAAAGTAATGAATTATGGTATTAAAATTCCTCTTGAATATCCATCTTTTGGTATAATAAATTAATTGAACATAGATCAAAGAATAATCAAAGAATGAGATTATAACATTAAGTAAGTTTATTTTATGATGTGCATTTGTGGATAGTAAAATAAAGCCTAAACAGTAGGAAAATTATTTTGGAACAAAAACATCATCCCATTATTTTTTCTTCTAAGAAATGAATGATATTTTAATAAATAATAGAATTATGGTTTTATAATGATTAAATTTCTAATTACCATGTTCTATATCACTCTCCATCAAAACATGATGGTTATATTTCTCTTTCATGGATATGTTTTTACATGTTACTAATGTTATCATATTCAAAATTCTAATTTTGTGGTGACCATTACATGTCCCCTTTCCCTCTTTTTAATACATTGTACTATAAATATATTTTTTATGTTGGTTTCCCACAAAATAATTTTCAAAACCTCAACCTGTTTTTTTGAAATTGCAATATCAATTTGTGAGGATGAAATTTATTAAAGGAGGGGAAAATATAACAACTCATGGATTTATAAATAAATTTTTTAAATACTGTAATGAACATGACACTGATTCTCTCTGAAACATCACTTTGTTATTATAATTATTAAATAAGATCTTTATAATCATGAAATTAAATATAAAAATTTGGTACATGTGAATTGAATATCAAAAAATGGACATACACAGTTATGATTAGTAAGATATAGAAATTCTGATAGGATCAACATAATTTTTGTTGAATAGTAACTAGAAACTTTTGAATAGTAATGTTACCCTATGAATAGTAATATAACCCTTACAAATAGTAAATCAGCCAAATAAATAGTAAACATGCCCATGAATGTATAAATAAATTGTATGAATCTTATAAATGAATGTACGATATAATATATAATAGTAAATAAATATTTTATAAATTATTGATTAAGTATTTGTATTTTTATAAAAACATAAATATTTATTTACAATTTTTTAATTAACATAATGATTTAAAAGAAAATTTATTTTCATAAAATATAATATTAAGTTAAAATTTTGATGTCTTAGGATTAGAATGTTATTTTTTGAGACCAGAGTTAATTTTTCAATGTGTCAAAAAAGGGGTTATAATTATAAAATTAGTATTTTTGAGTAAATGATGATTTTAATTAAAAATATAATTTTTCATATTTAAAAAATTATTTTTATAAATTGGAGTTCATTTGTTATTTCTACACATCAGAAAGCAGTCAGGGTGAAATTTTAGGTTTTTTCTAAAATAATTAAATTTTTGGTGAATAGTAAATTATGATAATTTATAATAAATGATCGATAAATGATTAATTTAGTCATATGTGATGTTTTTTTGGTTTAAGAACCCTTGGTTCAAAATCGTATTCAATTATTAAACTATTTTGTTATAATAATCATTTCTATTACTTGTCTTGAGAAAAATAAAAAAATAACGAATGAAATAATGAGAAATAAACTCTATCCTCCACTATAAATACCACCATGACCACCCATTATTCTCACACCTTACAAGCTTTGAGCCTTGATAAAATTCTATCTAATATTCTCCAAAAGACTCTTCCAGCGTGTAGGAGCTATTGGTCTCATAAAAACACCAAAACCATTGTAAAGACCCGGAATTTCCATGTAATTTTTTCTTTAATTAAATGGGAATTTTACGAGTATACGAAATTTGACAGCGCATGATTCTGAGGTCTAGAGTTCCCAGAATTAATTTTTGATCATTTTTTCGAGTATGTTCTTTAAATGAATGAGTGTGTTTTTGAAACTTTTGAACCGGTGCTCGGAATTGAAATCCAAGGAAACCGTTGAACTGACAGCGCTGATATTCACTTAAGGAGACTTTTACCTCGATTAAAGTTGGTTGAGGGTGAAAATTAGTTTTTGCATTTTTCATGAAAGAATAAAATAAAATAAAAATGTTTAACATATTTATTTGTTGAAACCTCCCACTTGTGTGTTATGGAGGTGGGGACCACCTGAACTAAAACCTCCCACATGGGTTATAGTGGGGGGGACCACCTGAGCCTAACCCCCCCCCCCATTTGAATTCCTAAAGGTGGGGACCACCCGAACCCTCATAATGGGAGAAACTCTTAAACTCCCTCTTTAATGTGGAGAAGTCCCTTAAACTTCCTCCACATTAATTATGACAACAACTCTTGATTAATGGTTCCAATTCAAATAAAATTAATAAAACATAATTTAATTTATATTGGCCATTCTTTTTTTCGGAGAAGTGTTGGAAAAGCACTAGAAGAAACTTTTTCCCTCTCTAAAGAAGAACACCTACCAATAAAGAATGACCACCAGATATCGAAGAATGAGGAAACTGACCCTGAGCTGGATTTAAATCACCTTGTGAAGGCAACCAACATAGGACTTCTTCGACAACAACGAACCAACAATCGGGGAAACGCCGACCTCACGAACTTCACCCCTTCCAACATCAATGAGCAATCAAGTAGGGTTTTAATTCTATGTGATTAATATTTCCAATGTTATTCCTTTATAAACAAAGAACGTAGATCAACTCTCTCTAACAGGTTGATCCAATGATTCTTTCTTTTGCGAGTTTTGGAATAGTGATTGATGGAGGTTGTAGGGTGGTTTCTTGAATTTATTCCCCTACCCATTCTTGATAATTCATTGTAAAATCAGGAAGAGATTATAGCATCTTGCTACCTCTCTAACACAGAGAGTGTGGACCAAAAAAACATGGTCTCACCTCTCTGCAAATCTCGTGTATAATTCTTGTGTTTTTCCTGATGGAGGAGGATGGAAACCAACCTTGGTGGGGTAAGAGAATGGAGGCCAGAACCACCACCGGCTGTGACGAAGACGACGACGCAACGACACCACACTACGGCCACTGCGCCTCCCCCGGCCTCCACTACCCTGCGGCCACCGCGCCGCCCATGGCCTCTGCCGCCCGTAGCCTCCACCGCCCCACGGCCTCTCGCTACCAATGGCCTCCTCCACCCCGGGGCCTCACCGCCACATGGCCCTCCACGGCCCCCGTGGCCTCGCCGCCCCATGGCCTCGCTTTCTCGAATCCTCATAGCCTCACCGCCCAACGGTCATCTGTGGCCCCTACTGCCTCACCACCTCATGGCCCTTCGCGGCCCCTGCGACATCGTCGCCAATTGGCCCTCCACGGCCTCATGGTCCTTGCGGTTTCTCTGCCCTCGAGGCCTCTACGCCTCTCTCGCGGCCTCCGCGCTGCCCGTGCAGCCTCCGCCCCACCCTCGCGGCCTCTGTGCCGCTCCGCGGTCCCCGCACCACCCAACGCAGGCCGGGACAGACCTAGCACGGGTCAGGCCAGACCCAGCAGACCAGGATGGACCCAGAATTTCGAACCGACCCAAACTGGGTTGGGTCAGCCCGGCCGGGTCGGGCCGGGTCGGACGGGACCTAGACCGGCTACGAGCTTTTCTCTCTATCAGTCATAACTTTGGCACTAGGTGCGAATTTGAAAAACCGTCAATAGTTATTTAAATATTAGAGCGAGATAGTCCATTTGGTATACTCCACTTGAGATTTGGATAAAGTTAGGATACGGTCGGGTTATATCGAGCACGTATCCAACCGCGACCTTAGGGATAAAAGGCTAATAACATACAGAACGGGTGTCTGATTGATGCACCTTCTGTTGCGTTGAGACCAGTATGACGTGGCAGTCATTTGGGTTACTACTTCATGGGACTTCATGGTAGTTGTAGTATCGACCAGTGGCTTGAGGAGAGGACCCTCCCGGAGATGATCAAGCTTTGTGTGGGAACCCAGTAGCTGGCTATGATGTGAAGAATGAATAGCGATGTTGTGTGGGTCCACATCGAGTGATCATGTGTGGTTTATCACCTACTGATCCTGTGTGGGTCAGCATCGAGCGATCCTGTGAGGGTCAGCACCGAGTGATCCTGTGTGGGGTAGCACCTAGCGATCTTTTGTGGGTTAACACCGAGAAATCCTGTGAGGGTCATCACCGAGTGATCTTGTGTGTGGAAGCACCTAGCGATCCTGTGTGGGTCAACACCGAGCGATCCTGTGTGGGTCAGCACCGAGCGATCATGTGTGGGTCTGCACCGAGAAATCTTGTGTGGGTGAGCACCTAGAGATCCTATGTGTGTCTGAAGATGTACTGGCGATGTACAAGGATTCTTTCTGGGTATGCCTCATAACATAGTAAGATGATTCAGTAGTTACATCTAATCATCTCTACTAGTGTACCTAAGAAATACCTAGTGTGAGCTGAGTCAGTACCTTTGGGGTATTCTTTTATGTGGCGTACCTGTGTGGTACTTACCTTCATGTTATTTCTCCCATTATAGAATAGTTGATCTTTGGGCTTTGAGTTGTACTTTGTGTTACCTCTTGATTGAGATGGGTATAATTTTTAACTTAGGTATATATATATAGGCATATACCTAAGTAGGGTTGTTAGTTGATTTCATGCTTTTTGGTTTGTCCTTTGTGGATTTTTGTGAGACCTTGAGGGTCTTGGGGTCCCTACTGAGTATTGTTATACTCACCCCTGCATGGGATATTCCCACACTTCGGTGTGTTTGGTGTAGACGATGGACAACACTAACTAAGGACAAGAGTACTAGGACTGGAGGTAGCTCAGAGGTGGAACTTAGATGAGGCATACCGCAGAGACGACCGATCGAGAGTTGTACCTACCCCTCAGGTTGGATCCTTGGTAGGTGTTCACAAGAGTTGTTCCAGTTTACTTGTACTTTCTGTTTCTTGTACTTTTCAGTTGGTCTTGTATTCTTGACCCTTTTACTTACTGCACTCACTCTATTTACTATTCACTTTACTTGAGTTCTTATCATGTTGTGTGCTTGTTTGAATTTTCATACAGGTTATAAAGGAAATGCCTTCCCAGATTTAATGAATACTCCTTTGGTGATAGTCGCCAGCCCCTAGCCTATGGAAGGCGGGATTGGGGTAGCCAAGCCATGATCCCTGAGAGACGGGTCATGACAAATTTGTATCAGAGGAGTAAGTTCTACCATAGAAAATAGGACTCTGATTATTCTTTTTAATGTAAATAGTGTTAAGTGTAGTGAGTATGGTTATCAGTTCAGGGAATCCAGTGTCGGTTCGGCAATCGACGTATCCATACACCCTAACCCTGACTTCTGATTTCTGACTCAGTGCATGAAAACACAGATTGAGTGTGTGTTTTGAAGAGTTTTATTTGTCAAATCTTTGCGCCAGTCGTTCCAGGAGGAGGCAGTGTTACACATGCGGTGGACAAGGTCACATTGCTCATGACTATCCGACCTGCCATACGGATGATCAGCAGACGGTCGAAGGACCTCCCAGGTAGAGATAGAGGTTCGACCGAGGAGGTCCGCAGGGAGTAGGCGGACATGGTAGAGGAGTCGGTGATGCAGCTGGCATTGGGTGATGATTCGAGATGTTACCACGACCACCACCAGGTTGTCCACCCCGACCACAGGGAGTATGTGGAAAAGGGTGATCTCACCTTCAGGAAGCCGAATCCTATGACCGTGGAAATCCGGAGATGATATGAGGTATGATCTGTGTCTACTACACCTTAGCTGCAGTACTTATAGACACAGGTTCCAGTCATTATTTTATTTCCATTGCCTTCATTCAAAGCTTGGAGATTCTGATGAAGTCGTTGGCTCGATCCTTACAGCCAGAGACTCCTACTGTAGTGGATTCAACGATTATGCACTGGTTCCAGTAGTGCGAGCCTGCTTTAGGAGGCGAGAGATTCTGCTGGGATCTCCTAGTAGTGGCGTCGAGGCCTTACGGTGTCATCTTGGGTGTGAACTAGATATCTACATTCCATGCTCAGATTGAATGTAGTAGGTCCATGGTGTGGTGTTTCTGCACTGATGGGACCAAGTTTACCTTTACCGGTGAGAAGGGAGCCTTTACAGCGCAGGATGGACTTACCGAGAGGAGAGTGGTGCAGATCACTCATCAGTTGGCTAGCCTTACCCTCGGAGCAGTTGATGTGGAGAGTCCGAGTTATCCTGTAGTGGTAGATCAGTACGTGGATGTCTTCCCTGATGATGTTCCAGGTCTACCTCTTTGCAGACAGGTGGACTTTTACATTGACTTGTACCCCAGGACGACATTGATATCTAGACCGGCATATCAGATGATTCTCGCAGAGCTTCGTGAGCGGCAGGTATTGTTGGAGGAATTACTTGGGAAAGGGTTCATTCGACCTAGTATTTCTCCATGGGAAGCCCCTATTTTTTCGCCAAGAATGAAGATGGGGGCTTGAGACATCGTGATGACAATCAACACCAGAACCAGGTGACCGTGAAGAACAAGTAACCACTTCTTAGGATTGACGGCCTCTTTGATCAGCTAAAAGGAGCACGGTGGTTCTCGAAGATACAACTCAGATCAGGATATCACCAGCTGAGAGTAAGAGACAAGGATGTGTAGAAGACGGATTTCAGATGTCGGTATGGCCATTACGAGTTATTGGTTATTCTATTCAGTGCAACAAATGCTCCAGCAATGTTCATGGGACTCATGAACATGATCATTCAGTCATACCTAGATTTCTTTGTAGTAGTCTTCATCAACGACATTCTGATCTACTCTGCTACTGAGGAGGAGCATGCCTATCATTTACAGATAGTTCTGGACACACTCCTAGAGCACCAGTTTTATGGTAAGCTCTCTAAGTGTCAGTTCTGGATCTGATAGGTTCAATTTTTGGGACACATCATCTCGGGGGTTGGAGTTGCAGTGGATCCAGTAAATATTGAGGTGATACTTTCATGGGAGCCACCCAGGGATGTGATGGAGATACAGAGTTTCAGGGGTTTGGCCAGATACTACCAGAGATGTGTGTCAGATTACTCTAGAGTTGAAGCACCTTTATCAGTGTTGACGAAGAAGGGGCGACCCTTCGTGTGGTCGGAGAGATGCCAGCGTAGTTTTAAGTAGTTGAGTTATAGGCTGACTAGTTCCCCCATCATGAGGCTTCCAAAAAAGGGCGTAGGGTATTTAGTCTACTGCAATGCCTCAAGTACAAGACTCGGACGTGACCTGATGCAGGAGCGAGCCGTGATCGCATATGGTTCTCAACAGCTGATACAGCATGAGAAGAACTATGCTACCCATGACCTGGAGTTAGCAGCAGTGGTATTCGCCTTGAATATGTGGCGACATTACTTGACGGGTGAGTGTTTTATAATGTACTCTAATCAAAAGAGTCTCAGTTATATCTTCTCTCAGAAAGACATGAACCTCAGACAGTGACGTTGGCTTGAGTTCGTCCAGGACTATGACTTTGAGATAGTCTATACTCCTGGGAAGGGGAACGTTGTTGCAGATGCACTCAGCCTGAGATTTGGTATACAGCTACTAGGAGAAGCGACAGAGCAGTTGGACGCTTTGAAGATATCCTTTGTGGATCAGGATGGATCAGTTTTTCTTCAGTCTCTTACAGTCACTCCCCCACTTCTTCAGTGAGTCAGGGAGGCACAGTGTGTGGACGCTGACTTCGAGGCTCGACATGCTCATATATCGACAGGGCAGGAACCTGATGGATTTTCTGAAGGCTGGGATCACGTCATCCTCTTCATAGGAACTACCATGGTACCAATGTCGCTTTGGGAAGATGTGATGAAGTAGTTCCACACATCCCCTCTAGTGGTAAATCTAGAAGTGACTAATATGTACCAAGATCTGAGATGACAGCATTGGTGGCCGCAAATGAAGAAAGCAGTAGCAGAGTTTGTCTCTCGGTGCCTCACTTGTCAGCAAGTGAAGGCAGAGTATCAGGTACCAGCAGGATTGGTTTAGCCTTTAGAGGTCCCAGAGTGGAAGTGGGATGAGATATCCATAGACTTCGTGAAAAAACTTCCACATACATCCAGAGGTCATGACTCTATCTGGGTGATCGTCAACAAACTCACCATGTTGGCCCACTTCCCACTGATCAGAGAGTATGGTTTCAAGATATTATGTGGCTACATGGATTTACCTAGACAATTGTCTTCGATTGTGATGCACGTTTTACTTCCCAGCTATGGAAGGGTATGCAGGAGGATTTTGGGATGCAACTTTGTTTGAATATTGTCTTCTATCTGCAGAAGGATGGCCAGAATGAGTGGACCATCCTAACCCTCGAGGACATGATTCGTGCTAGTTTATTTGACTATGGTCATAGCTGGGAGGATCACTTGCCTTTGGTATAGTTTTCATTCAACAATATCTATCACTCCACTATTGGGATGGAACCTTTTGAGGCGTTGTAGGGGTGACCTTGCAGATCACCTTTGTGCTAGACTGACCCATGGGAGTTAGCACTTGTGGGACTAGAGATGGTATGAGCTACCATAGAGAAAGTGCAGATCATCCAGGAGCAGATGAAGTCTGCACAGAGAAGGCAGAAGTCATATGCCGAAAGGATACAGAGACCTCTGGAGTTCGAGGATGGCGACCATGTCTTTCTACGGGTCTCACCCCGACGAGGTTTCTGGAGATTTGGCCGAGGCGGTAAGTCATCTCCAAGGTTCATCAGACCCTTTCAGGCCCTTAGTAGAGTTGGTGATGTGGCTTACCACTTATCTCTTCCACCTCAGTTGCACTGGGTGCACGACGTCTTCCTTGTATCCTAGTTGAGGAGAGACATACACGACCCTTCTCACATCATTGACAACAGAAAGATAGATGCCGATGATGGGGAAAATTTTACAGAGGTTCCAGTAGATATCGAGGATTGAAAGCAGCAGGTCCTTCCTAGGTGATCAATACATCTGGTGCGCATTCGCTGGTAGCACGGGAACCTCCTGGAGAGAACATCAGAGTGGGAGTCTCAGATTTGTGCTCAGTACCCCCACTTGTTTTCCTAGTTTTGTGATGTGTATTTTGGGGATGAAAAACCCTGAGGTGGGGAGAATGTAAAGACCCATAATTTCTAGGTAATTTTTTTTAATTAAATGGGAATTTTATGGGTCTGCGAAATTTTATGGCGCGTGATTCTGAGGCCTGGAGTGCCTGAAATGAATTTATGAGCCTTTTTTGGGTACGTTCAGTAAACGTGCAAAAGGGTTTCTGTAACTTTTGAACCGGTGCTTGAAATTGATATCTGAGGACACCGTTGAACTTCCAGTGCCGGTATTCACTTAAGGATACTTTCACCTCGATGACAGTTAGTTGAGGGTGAAAATTATTTTCTGTGTTTTTCGTGAAAGAATAAAGTAAAATAAAAATGTTTAACATTTTTATTTGTTGAAACCTCCCACATGTGTGTTATGGAGGTGGGGACCACCTGAACTAAAACCTCCCACATTGGTTATGGTTGTGGGGACCACCTAAGCCTAAATCCCCCAATTTGAATTCATAATAGTGGGGATCACCCCAACCCTCATAATTGTAGAAACTTTTAAACTCCCACTTTAATGTGGAGAATTCTCTTGAACATCCTACACATAAATTATGCCAACACATCTTGATTAATGGTTCCAATTAAAAATAAATTAATAAAACATAATTTAATTTATATTGGCTATTCTTTTGTTGCGAGAAGTGTTCGAAAAGAACTTGGAGAAACTTTTACCCTCTCCAAATAAGAACAACTCCCAACGAAGAATGACCACAGGAGATTGAAGAATGAGGAATCCAACCCTGAGCCGGATCGGAAGCACCTTGCGGAGGCAACCAATGTAGGACGTCTTCGACGAAAATGAACCAAAGATCGGGGAAATGCCGACGTCGCCGACTTCACCCCTTCCAACTTCAATGAGCAATCAAGTAGGGGTTTTATTCTATGTGATTAATATTTCCCATGTTCTTCCCTTATAAACAAAGAATGTGGTTCAAATCTCTCTAACTAGTTGATCCGCAAATGTTTTCTTTTGCAGGTTTGGGAATAGTGATTTACAGAGGTTTTAGTGTGGTTGTTAGAATTTATTCCTCTCCTATTCTTGATAATTTATCATAAAATCATGAAGATATTATAGCCACTTGCTACCACTCTAACACGGAGAGTGCGGGAAAAACAAACATGGCCTGACCTCTCTATAAATCTTGGGTTTAATTGTTAGGTTATTCGCGATGGAGGAGGAAGGAAGCCATACTTGGTGGGGCACACGAATGGGGGCCGACACCACCGTTGGCCACGACGAAGGCGGCGACGCAAAGGTGTCGCCCCACGGCCTCTACACCTCCCGCAACCTCCACCGCCCCGCAGTCACTGTGCTTCCCGCAGCCTCCGCCACCCGCCGCCTCTGCCGCCCCGTGGACTCACGCCTCCCAGGGCCTCCGCTGCCACGCGACCTCGCACTACTCGCGGCCTCCGCCACCCCGCGGCCTAGCTGCCTCGTGGCCCTCTACAGCCCCCATGGGTTCGTTGTGATCAATAACCACCGTAATAATGAAAACGATTATCACTACATGTCTTATTTAATTATTCAACCTCATAACATAAAACAAAATTAATTATATAACCATTTAAAATTATTTATTATCATTATTATAATATAAATTTAATTATGGATAATCATACCCACTTGACTGGAACTTCCCTAATCGTATACAAGTACACAGATCTTAAAAACACAGCAAATGAATGCTCATTGGTAATTAAATTGTATCTTATAACTCAAAAAAGGCTATAATTGAACACAAAAAAGTTATAATAAATAAAATACATTTATATATTATTATTAATTAATTAATAAATGGATTTTATATGATCATCCAAGATGTTAAGGTCATGTGAAAGTGACATTCAGACATAAGGTAAGCATTTTCTCATCTCACATTTAATTCCAGGAGATTTGCCTTATTCACCACTATTTATTGTGTGTGGTGTATGTATAGTAAAAATTAATTATCATATCATGAATATCTTTATGTTAATGGTATTAAAATGTATTTTTTTATTATTTTTAATGTTATGGAGTATATGGTTCGAATGTTTTCAAAATTTTAATGGTTTTCATCACAAACATCCATTTTTCCTTCAGGGTTACACTTTCTCTTCCTTTAACAAAATTAAATTCTTAATTATTCTAATATACTCAACATAAATTTTTTATAATGTTATATATGTGTGTAACAATCATAATCATTCTATATTTTAGGATGAGTTACATGTTTTATAATGATCATTCTCAATTCTTCATGAGAAGCCAGGCTGATAAAAGGGAACATCCAAATTTCTTACCTATATTAAAGTGCCCCTGTATAATATATTATGTGACATAATCATTTCTATAAAATAAAATATTTTTTCATTAAAATATTTCTAGGTTCATTTATGGTTTTATTACAACAAAACTGACTTTCCTCTTTAAAATCAATTTAATATTTCCTTAAATCGCACTAAAATGTTTTTTCTAATGTTTCCTAAAAACTCTATTTAAATTAAATGACTTCTATGGGACCTCATTTATGCCTTAAAATATAATTATATTTCTCTTAACGTTTATTTTCCAGGACATACATGTTTATAATCATATTTTATGAAAAATAAGAATGATTTTCCAAAAGAACTCTTCCTTCCAAAGAAAAAAGTGTATTTCTCATCTCACTTTTACATATTTGAGATATATGCCTTATTCACCACATATTACTTATTTGTGGTGTTTTTACTTCCCATTGATATATCATATATATACTATCCTTATTCTCATGATATACTAAGGTATTTTGATTCGATTTTTCAAAGTGGTTTGTAACATTTTTTTGGATATTTAAGGATTATTTCCTCATGAATTGTTCATTAGTCTCATTTAAAAGTATCATCATCTATGTCAACATCCTTCATTGTTTCGGGTAATACATTAAGTTTTTTCTTATATGATTCTATATACTATAAGTATTATCTGTTCTTATGAGCAATTAGACTCCAAAAATTGTATTTTATACCCTTCATGGTTTATGGTCAAAGTATTCATGATTCATATTCTAGTTTTTCAATAAAAATGTTTATGTTTTTTATGTGTCACCATTTTCATAAAAAGAATGTATCAGAATAAGTTAGTGATGGGTGTTTCTGGATATATCCCATCGATGCATCGGTAGGTATCATGTGACAAACTAGATTTGGTTTTAGCTAAGGCCTTACCCATTTATTTTATTTTTGGGCATGAATCCTTAAAAATAATAGATTTTTGGCATGAATCCTTGACAATTATAGATTTGTGCCATAAAGCCTTGATAATATTATATTGTTTGAAATAATCCTCGATAATAAAATATTCTTGGAATAATCCTTGAACGTATGTCTTAGATATCCATAGTTATGAATTTCCCTCATTATGAGACAAGTAATTGATAGTCTATATGATTAATCAACTAGTATAATTTCAATGGTTGTGTTTTATTATGGTATTATTCAACAAACATCTATTCCTAGAATTTTATGCTCAAAATTATTTTTTAATGGAATTTGTTTTTAGTTATTTAACATGCCTTGTTTTTTGTATTTATGAAAACTTCCACTATATTACATACCCTTATTGAGAATCTGAGCTCTCCCATTTCTTATGTTTTATTTTCCCAAGGATGTAAAGATGAATATTATCATGAATGATTTGAAGGAATAATAAAAGTTTTTTGGGTGTTACCAATGAATTTTATTTGTTTTTTTACATTCAACTTGTAATAAAAAGTACATGTATGTAATGTTGTTCCCAAAACTACTAAACTATTCGGTCCTTTGAGACATGACTTCCTTGTAATCGTACCTATGTAAAAAAGTAAGTCAACTACTCTAGGATATTGAGGTTGGGGTATTTATAGTTGGTATTAGAGGATGTTTAGTAGAAATTGTGGAAACTAGATTTTCAAAATATATATTACATAACATAGCCCTATGATACAATTTTATGATAATAAAATAAGAACATCATATAATTTTTTTAAGGTGGAAATTATGTGAAATTTCATAGAAATACATCATTGTCTAGATACTAAAACTGTACATGGTTCTAGAACATATGTACCTAGGGGTGAAAACACAAAAAATGGGTCCTAAGACTGACTGAGGGAAACCCCGTACATGACAATTGGCCTCACTGATCACCTAGTTTGACACTCCTGGGGGATATTCATAGCATAAGTCATGTTTTTATTACAAACCATTATGAAGGATTTAAAAGTAAATATATCACCTAATGAAACAATTTTTATAATTATGAGATAAGATTTTCATAGACATTAAATTTATGTTTTCATAGTATTAGATTATACATTATAATTCATAACCTAATCTAGTGGATTACATTATTTAGAAATGGTTCATAGTGTAAGTAATGGAAACTATATCAACATATGTATCCAATGTAGGGACTTCCATCCTTTGAAAGATAATGATGTCAGTATGGGATCTGCGACTGGTTCTGAGAAACTTTTAACTAAATTGGGATAGAAGACTTAGTTTATGAACAACAACCTTACCCATATAGAGTATCCCAGTCCACAACTTAGAGGAGCAATTTTAAGATTCTTTACAAAATAACATCCTCTGTCCTTTAATGGGACTACAAATCATTTTTAGTTGAATGGTGGATAAGTTCTTTATAGAAGATATTTATCTCTTTAGGAAGTAACAAATGGGACAAGGTTGTCATTGAAGTTTATCGTCTATCGGGATATGTGGATCAATGGTTGTCACTAATCAAAAACACAAAGGACGAGGAAGAAATTGAAAACATGGAATGGATGGATTTATTGTAAATATTCTTGGATAAATATTCCCTCAAGAAAAATGAGAAAACTTCTATTGAAAATTATTGATCTTAATATATAAAGATGATTAAAATATTGATATGTATGAATCTAAATTTACAAGGTTATCAAGGCATGCTCCAGACTACATACATAATCCATGGTGCAATATCAACCATTTATTTGATGGTATTAAGACAACTGTATGAAGGGAATTAGTGTCCCAAAATTTCTCATCATATACGGATATAGTATCTTGTTCCATCAAGATAATGAAATAATTATCCATGTATTATGGTTCTGAGGGTTTACCAGAGAAAAAGACGACAAAAATAAAGATAAAGGGAAGAATGGAAATTTTTAATTTACAACATGTAATACTTGTTGAAGGAAACACCTTGGTACATGCTAAAATGGAAAATGACTTGCTTCAAGTGTGACGAAAAAGGCCACCATGCTCAGGATTTCATTCGCATGAAAAGATTTTCGAATTTTTAATTCATTAACATTAAGGATATAAGGCACTATGAAAATAAATTCCCTAAGTGCCAAGAGAATATATCCCAATAAAAGAAAAGGGATCAAGGACAGGCTTATGCTGTTACTACAGTCGAAATGGAAAAATTAATGTATTTGATTTCTTAGATTCATAAATTATTCTTTATTGTAGTAATTCTTTATATAATTTAAAGCATGCCTATTTTATAATGGTTTAAAGTTAATCAAGGTATTCATATGGTTACTATGTGATAAGAATAGATATATTACGTTGTTTTGATTAAAATATGATGTTAAGTGATCTTTCTTCTAAATATATGGACTTTATATTTTAGACGAATATAATATGGTCAAGTATTATGGTTAAATACTTATAGAATGGGTTAAGACCAATGATTGATTTTGGATAACTTATTACAACATTTTTTCTTTTAGTAAACATTTAATGGATAAAGGAATAAATTATGGTATATAAATTCATCTTGAATATCCATATTTTGGTATTATAAATGATGTGGGGATAGATCAAAGAACAAAAAAGGGTGATATTATAAGATCAAGTATGTTTATTTTCTAATTTTCTCTATTGATAGTAAATGAAACCCTATAATCCAAGAAAAGTATTATAGAACAAAAACATCATCTGATTACTTTTCCATCTAATAAATCAATGTTATTTTAATAGTTCATAGATTTATGGCATTATGATGATTAACATTCTAATGACCATTTCATATATCACTCTCCATGAAAACTTGATGGTTATATTTCTCTTCCTTGGATATGATTTAAATTTATGTTAACGTTATCATATTCAAAAGCTAAATTTTGTGGTGAAGTTTTCATTTCTACTTTCCCTCTTATTAATAGAACGTTATACAAACCTATTTCTGATGTGGGTTTCCAACACATGATATTTCAAAAACACAACCGTTTTTTTAAATTTCAATGATGCAATTTATTGATGGGGGAGAGTGAAACACCCCAAGGATAGCCAAATAAATTTAATATAGAATGCATTAAAAATGAAACTAAGTCTCAGCGAAAAACTACGTTCTTTTTATAATTATTTAAACAATATAGTCATTGTATAAATATTAATGTTAATTTCCCATCCTGTGTATTGAATATCCTAACATGGATATACACTATTTTGATCAGTAAGATATTTATAGTTTGATAGGATCAATAGAATTTTTTTGAATAGTAACTTGACCTTTATGAATATTTATGTAACCCTTATGAATAGTAATATGAAGTTAATGAAGATTATATCAGCCAAATGAATTTTATCCTCACCCATTAATGTATAAATAAAATTTTGGAATCTTACAAATTAAAGTATGATATAATTATATCCTATTTAATTAATGTTTTCAGAATTGTTAAATAGGTATTAGTATTATCATAAAACCTAAATGTTTATTTAAAATTTTATAAATAATATAGTAATTCAAAATAAAATTTATTTTAATTAAATAGAATTATATGTCAACATTTTTGATGTATTATGATTGTAAGATAATTTTATTATACCTTATTTAATTTTTCAATGTGTCATAAAACTGGTTATAATTTTAAAATTTGTAATTTTGAGTAAATGCTGATTTTAATTAAATTTATAATTTCTTATATTTATAAAATTATTTTCGGAAAATGGATTTCATTTTTAAATTCTTCATTTTGACAAATATTTAGGGTTAATTTGGGGTTTTTTCTAAAATACATGAATTTTTGTTGAATATTAACAAATAATAATTTACAAAAAAAATGATAAATGAATGATTTATTGACTTAGATGTGATGTTTGGATAATTTAATAACCCTTGTATAGAACACACATGCACTTATTACTATATTTTTTCATAATAATCATCATTGTTACTTATCTTGAGAAAAATAAAAAAAACAATGAATAAAATATTGGGAAATCACTCCTCTCCACCATTATAAATCCCACCCCTCACCACCCATACTCCTCACACCTTCCAAGGATCGACCCATATCAAATTGCTACCCAATATTTTTTCCAAGGCTCTCCCCCATGTCTACGAGATCTTGTTCCCAATAAAATACCAACAAGGCCCCATTAAGGAGGTTCTCAAGGAGGAGTATTCAAGTGGTAAAATCCATTTTCTTTTCCTTTTAATTTCCTTTTAAAGTTATTTCTTTTATTATTCTCTCCTAAACTCCTTTGTCAAATTGATAATGATAACTATATAATAATATATATATATATATATATTTTAATTATATTATGTTAATATAATATCCTTCATCAAACTCATTTCTCTCTATTTTATTTTAAAAAACATAATCATTATTCGTGAGGTGCCAATTTAAAACCTTCATGGACAACTGATTGTCATTCATCAATTTCTTCTTAATTGATGGTAATGAAACCATTTTTATGGCTATAATATACTATAACATAAGTATTTAAACCTTTATTATGTTTTTTAGGTATCATATTTACATAATAATAAACTATAAAAGATAGTCAGCTCGTTATGATCAATAACCACCGTAAAAATAAAAATGATTATCACTTAATGTATTATCTAATGATTAATCCTAACACCATATAACCAAATGATGTATATAACCATTAATATTTTTTATTTTCATTAATATTATATAAAATTAGTTCTGTATAATTATAACCATTCCACATGAACTTCCATAATCATTTACAAGTATACCCATCATGAAAACCAAGGAAACGAACACTCCCAAGAAATAAAATTGTTTATTGTAACTATTAATAACTTACATAAATAAACATAATAAAATTATAGTAAATAAAATTGATTTAGATAAGTTTTTGAGTTAATTTATGAAAATATTTAATTTCATTATTCAATAAATTAAGGTCATGTGAAGAATACATTCGTACATAAGGTATGGGTTTTCTGATCTCGCTTTTATTTTTGTGAGATATGCCTAATTCACAACTATTTATTATGTATGGGGTATGTATAATTCCATTGATTTATCATATCATTTATCTATTTGTATTCATGTTATTAAATGACTTATTTGTTATCATTAATTTTTTGTAGCATATGGTTTGACAATTTGTAATGTTTAATGTATTTTCTTCCTCAAACTCTATTTTTAAATCGGGATTATGATTTCTCTCCCTTTACCCTAATTAAATTATTAATTATTATTATTTACTCATACAAAATTATGTTTTAATTTTTTATATGTGTCTACCAATCTGAATAATTCTTTATTTTATGGGGATTTACATGTTTTATAAGGATCTTTCTCAATTCTTCATGACTATCAAGTCTGATTAAAGGAAACATCCCAATTTCTTACCTATATTCAAGTGAACTATATAATATATTATATGAAATAATTATTTTTATAAAATCACATATTTTACCATGAAAAAATATTTTGTTTCATTTTTTGTTTTATTAAAACAAACATACCTTTCATATTTAAAATCTCTTTAATATTTTCCTAAGATCACACTAAAATATTTTATTTCTAATGTTTTCTAAATACGCTTTTTACATGATTTCACATCAGTGGATCATCATTTATGACTAAAATATAATTCAAAGTTCTTGGATTTTATATTCTATTATATAAATTTTTACAATAACATTTCATGACATATACAAATGATTTTCCAAAATAACTCTACTATCTAAAGTAAAAAAGGGGTTTTCTCATCTCACATTTACTTCGGTGATATTTGTTCCTTGTTCACCACTTATCCCTTGTGTGTGGTGTATGTACTACCCTTTCACATATCATATAAATAGTGTATCTATTCTACTAATATACTAAGGGATTATGATTTGAATGTTTCAAAGCATTATGCGACACTTCAGTATATTTAAATATTATTTCATCGATAATTTTTAAATGGTCTCAAATAAAAATATCTCCATATATGTAAACATCTTTGATGAATATTGTACAAAACTTAGTTTTATCAAATTTTATACCATATACCATATGTTTTTGAAGGGTTTATTATCATTTTGTTTGAGGATGTTCTATTTTATAATGTTAATGGTTTATGGTTAAAGTATTCACATTCCATATGCATTTTTTTCAATATGAATGTTTACATTGTGTTAATCTCACCATTTTATATGAGAAATGTATTGGACATAGTATTTGATATGTGGGGAATACTATATCCCATCGATGCATCAGTAGGTATCATGAGACAAACTACATATGTTTTATTTCAATTCCTTACACATTTAATAGATTCATTGCTTGAAGCCTTGACAAAAATAGATTATTGGAATGAAGGATTCCCAATAATAGATTTGTGGCATGAATGCTTGACAATAATAGATGCAAGGCATGAATCCTCAACAATAACAGGTTCTTAGCATGAATCCTTAAATGTAGGTTTTAGATATCTATCATTATGCATTTACCTAATTTTGAAACTAGTAATTGATAGTTCATGCGAAAACATTGAGGAGGAACTGATTTTGTCTGTGAAAAATAGAAAAAATGAGTTAGATTGGGTTCATCATGGAAGATTTTGATCCTGATATGGGATTAATCTTTCAATGGTCATGAATTTAAAGTGCACAATATCAAAACCCTAATGATTAAAATACCTAAAGGGATCTATTTCCAGAAAGCACTAAGAGGCACAAACTTGTTCAAATCTACCTTGATGAAATATTCTTTATGAAAAAAACTAGAAGATGGATGATTTGTAGTCGAAGTTGATCCAGAATCACTCTAACAACGTACTCAAATTAGTATTTTCTAAATTATAGGCCACATTATATGTATTAATGTTGATAAACCCTGACCACATTCTGATATTAAGGATTGGATTGAAAAATTTTGGGGCTTCTCTAATTAGGATCTTGTTCCAATAGGTAGGGGTTATTTTCATATGATTTCAAGATCCCAAGAGGACCGTGATCAAGTCTGGAAATTATGAAACTCACCACTCACACTTAGTGATCTTAAAACCTCTTAATGGGATTATCCATTTAATCTATATACATATAGGAACACCATGTCCCAAATATGGGTTACATTGCATGGCCTTATTAGGTTCTTCTAGCATCCCAAGATCCCAAACAACATAGTCTCTTGCATAGGTACTCCCCACAAAATCGACCAACCATCCTAAAATTCTGGGATTGTTTTATGTGCTAGTGTTAAGGTGGATGTTGATCAGGACACGAAACTCCCAGAGGTTGTTAATTTTAATGTAAAAGACTACAAAACAGAGGTCTATAATGAATTCATGCATACAACACCATTTTGTGAACTATGTAAAATTGTAGGACACTCCTTGTTGAACTGTAGAGTTTTGAAAATCAAAGTTGCACATCTATGGTATGATGGATGGAATGAAGTTATAATGAACAATATGGATAAAGGAACTACATTTGAGAATCATGAACCCTTCAATAATAAATATTATGTTTGGGTGAAGAAAGATACTCTTTTGGGAGAGAGTTCGGGTTCTGGGTTGATCTAGGTGACGAAGTGGAGAATGACACTACTAAACAAGTCACTATATAAGAATTTATAAAACATGTTCCGGTTGATTGTGAACATCCCCAAGATGAAATTATGTTAGAAGATTCATATAGACTAAACTCTACAAACCTTTGAAAGCTCATTGGAGTGACTGTGAACCCATCCTGTGGAGTGATAGAACCTTGGAACATAAGGATGACCCGCCCACTAATATGCAGCAGGTTTCACCTCTCTCTAACCCTAAAGGTAATGGTCATAAATCTATTGGATGAATTATTTCTGGTACTACAATTTCTCATGAGGAGGTCCGCCCTGAGGTCTTGGTAAATAAGAATGAAATTGGACATCCCTTTGAGGATCCTGTAGGATTTTCTTCCACAGAAACTACTTCAGATATATTTTTAGAGCCCAATATTGTCTGAACTAGTAATAAATCAGTTACAATGGGCACTCCTCTAGCTCCTACGAAGAACACTATCACTCCTGCTAAAAATCCATCAATGGCCTCAAAGGACATCCTTATGGCCACCCCATTGGATGAAAAAACACCTAAAATAAATCATATTTTGTTTAATACTGGTATTTCCAACAAATATTCGATTTCTCCTATGAGGAAACATGGAAAACCCCCTAGTCTGGCCTCTTCTCAAAATGTTAGTATATAAAATATGAAGAATGTCTCGAGTGGATAAAAAAAGGGGGTTCTAATCCCGAATCCAGGTTTTAATGAATCTTTTGTTTTGCAATTGTCAGGGTATTACTAACCCTAACACCATTATCATTCTTAAAAGATTTTTTATGAATTACATACCCAAAATATATTCTCTGGATAAACTGAAAATAAACATTTCTTTGAAATTTATTCATTTATGTTCTTATGGTTATAATTTATTAGGTGCATGTAAAGATGGTCTTGGTGTTGAATCTCCTTGGATTATTTGTCCTTCATCTTTTATTAATGTAAATTCCGTCAAATTTTCTGAATAGTTTTTCACTTTTCATATTTCCCTTGACGTCTTACATATTTTTTGTACCATGATTTATGCTAAGAATTGATACCATGATCGAAGAACAATTTTACTTGATCTTTATACTTTAGCTAACAACATTCATAACCCATGATTATTGATTGGGGACTTTAATGTAATCCCTTACTCCAGTGAGAAAATTTTATCTCCCCACTATTCTATCTCCTCAAGAGAATTTAAAACATCTATTGAAGATAAAAACCTTATTTAAATTAACCTCACTGGTTCCATGTTCACATGGTATAGAATACACTACAACTGGGTAGTTTCTAGCAAATTAGATAGGGATTTCACGAATATCCCCTCTCTAAAATATTGTGACTCCATATCTTATATTAACTTTCATAAGCTTAACTCGGATCATCTTCCCATTCTTGTCAGCCTTTTCACTAAAAAGTCTTAAACATGTTATTCCTTTCAGATTTAACAAAGCATGGTCTATTGAACCCGAATGTTCAAACCTCATAATTTTTTTGGGATTCCTTGAATAATCATAGTGAAGATTTTTCCTATATCAGTAAGTTAAAAAACCTCATGCAATGTATTCAGGTTTGTTGTAGTTCTAAATCTAAACAAATTGAAAAGGAAATCTCTACCCTTGATAATGAACATATCCAAATTCAAAACATAACTACTAACTCTTATTTCTCTCTAGATCCTCAACCTGAAATCAACACCTCAATGAAACCTAACCCCTTATCTTCCTTAAATACAAATTTAGTTGATAAATTTTAAAAACTGGATTTCAGATGGTGATAGAAACACTATATTCGACAAATCTTTTGAAAGAATCAGAAAATTTAGTAGACCTATTTCATACATTAGATACTAAGACAACCTCCTTGATTCGTAAGAGGCCATTTCTAATCAGGTTTTCTATTATTTTTATAATATTTTCAATGGTATGAATGTCAATAAGGACCTCCTGCCAGATGTTATTCATGCTATAGTGAATGAGAAAGGAAATTCTTATCTTTTAAGCACCACCCTTGATCATGAAATTAGATACACTATTTTTAGACTTAATCCTAATTATGCCCTAGGTACTGATGTATTTAACAGTTTTTTTCCAGCATTATTGGGAGGTTATTCTCATAGATGTTTGTAAACTTGTTAAATATATTTTTTCTAATGGTGTTCTCCCCCATGGACTAAATTCTCAATTTATTACTTTAATTTCTATAGTGTAAAATGCTTCTGAGATTCACCTCTTCCATTCTATTTCTCTTGTTAACTCTCTTTAAAAAATTATTACAAAAAATATTTCTAATTGACTTTTATCCATATGAAATTAAATGGTTTCTTGGAATCAATTTGGTTTTATCGATGGTTGGTCTAGACAATATTGCATTTGCCTTGCCTCAGAAAGCACCACAATGTTAAACAAAGCTACCAGAGCATGAAATATTTCCATTAAACATGATATTAGAATATCATTTGATACCATTGGTCGGAGAATCATTTTAAAAGTTCTTCAGTGCTTTTTTTTAAGGATACTTTCTTTACTATAATAAACTTTTTATATAAATCGTCCCCAATCTCCATCCTTGTCAAAGGTTCCCCAAAGGGTTATTTTAAATGCACCCAGAATGTTAGGCATGGTGATCCTTTATCTTCAATTCTATTTTATATAGTGTAAGATTACTTATCTAGACTACTCACTTTCCATGTTGATCAAAATATTGTTAAACCTATTCAGGCTACTTGAAACTTAAATGTGCCCACTCATTTTTATATGTTACTGAAATTATATTTTTTTTACAAGGTGATAAAATGAATATTCAAAATTAAAAAACCTATATGTCTCATTTTGAAGAAATATCTTTTCAATAAATATGCTGGACTAAATTAATTTTTTTCTTTTGGAAAAAAAATCTAATAGAAAAAACACCATTATCAACAATTTAGGCATTAAGGAAGGTTCCTTCCCATTCACATATCTTGTTGTTCCCATTTTTTGGGAAAGCCTAAATCCACATATGTTTCCAAAATTATTGACCAAGTCATCAATCAATTGTCCTCCTCAAAGGGAAAATCCCTCTCCATGGCTGGAAGGATCTGTCTTGTGAAATCTACAATTTTCACAAAAATGGTTTACTCGTCGATGGTCTAAAAATTTCCTACTGGTCTCCTTAAGAAAATATATGTATACATAAAAAAATTAGACAATAATAATTATTTAAAGGATTCTCTTGACCATTCCCTGGGAAACTTGTTGTAATCGTTTAGTTAAGGGTGGTCTTGGCATAAAAAATCTAAAACTCTTTAATGATTTGATTCAGGATAGACTCACTTAGAGGCTGATTTTCAAAAACTATGATTACATTTCTTTTCCAAAAAAAGATTATTAATATTAACATAAATAATGGTAATTTTAACTATATTTACTCTTACATTTGGCCATCCATTAGAAAATAGTTTTCTAACATCATGAATAATTCTATATGGATGGCTAGCTCTGATTCTTCTAGGAATGTTTTGTTGGAAAACTAGACTGGAGCCTCTATAATCTTTATGTTGACCCCATGTCCCCTTACAAAAAACAACAAATTCACTATAATTGATGTTATTCATTCTCATAAATTTATTCATTTTATAGAAAATTATTCCTACTCAAATTATGATGATTTTATTATTGGGGATCCTGCTCACAACAGTCTCCTTGATTCCAAAAGATATTATAATCACAACTATTCTAATATGGATTTCAACTTTTTTTTAGTTGAAATCCATTGACAAACCATGGATTAGACCCTCAAGACTTACACTTGTTAGGGAAATTTCTCACAACAGAGTCCCCACTGAGGTTTTTCTTCAGTCTTTTGGGATTCAAAATTTCTCTAAATGCCATTTTTGTAACCAACATAGAGAAAATGTTAACCATATGTTTTTTCCTGTTCTAAGGATTTATATCTTTGGAACTATATTACGGTCATCTTTGATTGCAGAAGGATACTACTTGATTCAATTAGATCCTAAATAAAATTTTGTGTGGAATTTGAATTGTCATAGAAAATCAAGAATCACTTATTTACTGTAGTTGTTGAGATCCTCCATGGGATATGGTATTATAGAAATTCTATTCTCCACAATAATTTCTCATTAAGTTTTAATGCAAGTCAGAAACAAATTCTCATTTCTATAAGGGATTCCGCCTCAATTCAAGAAAACTTTTTGTGAAAACACTATTGTAGAATTTGAGATCCTCCATCAACTAAGGATTGATCGTCTCTAAAGACAAGTGAGGAAAACTATTGAGATTTTTTGCATTCTCCACTTTCAGTATGGATCAAAGTGAACGTATATGGTGCTACTAAAGGAAAACTGGGACCTGCAGAATGTGGTGCTGTTTTAAGAGACTACCTTGGGCAGTTTCACGGATGCTTCTTTAGAAGTTGCGGTATTTCCTCATTTATGGAAGCAGAAATGATGTATTTAATCCATTCCATTGAATTTTCCAAGAAAAAGGGATAGAATATTTTTTGGATTGAAAGTGATTCGACCACTATTTTCCATGCTATTTAGAATGGTGAGGTTCATCTTACCTGGCCACTAACTACCCATTGGATGAGCTTCCTTGCTCCAATTTTGGAGACCAGCAACATTGTCATGAAAGCCTTTCATGAAGCGAACATGGTTCTAGATGGTCTTGCTAACAAGGGAGTCAACCAGGGAATAACATGGAGGTATGACCTTCCTGTTGATATACTCCCTCTTTATGATAAATATGGTAATAAGATACCGTATTTGTAGATACCCATAGCTTGATGTACATGGAAATTACATTACTTTTTTTGAATAATTAATACATAAAAAAACAGACACCCAAGGACCATAATATTTTAGTGTCTTTGGAAACTCGGAACATAATCTTCTAATCATGGTGAAAGATCTTCAATATGTCCCATAAAGATATTCCCCTTTTTGTATTCTTACCTAAAACCATTATTTATATCCTGGGGAAAAGAAAACAAAAAAAGGGTGAGCTCAAATGCTCAGTAAGGGTAATCATGGAGAAACTAAATCAAACCATATACATTTGAACATAAAAACATGAACATAATTTTTAAACATCAAAATCTTGAGTTGTGAAATAAATCATGGTAGTGCGTAAGGAATAGATCATAAAGAAACATTAATAACGATAAAATATCATGGTAATAAAACAAGTAATTATGGAATCCATTAATCACATGTTATGGTTTCCATAGTATCCAAGGCATTGCTTCCAAGACCATCATAGTGGACAAATTCCATTACTGAACTAGGTTTACTTGTCGTTCGAGCCCTGTTTTACTGAACCAGATTCACTTTCCATTTCATCCATGCCTATATCATGAGATATAAATATTTACCCAATACATTGGATGTGGATATAGGTCTCGCCCATCTCGTAATGGAATCTTTCTTTCGTGTCCCACAAAATTAACATAATTCATTCATCAAAACCCAAAGAATAATATGGGTTTCATAAACATCATCCCATCAAAGTATAATCCATATAAAACAAATGGATATCATTTCATCCAAAGAAAAATCAAACCATGTAAATAATAGAGACATTATACTTGAAACATTATAAATAATGTCATCTTATATAGAAAATAGTTTTGATAAAACACTTGAAATGAATTCTTGAGGAAAATATCCTTTCTTCTTCAAAAACATTTTCTTTTTAAAAAATGCCATATAATTTTAAAATAAAATAATTTTTTTTAAATAATCATGAAATATTGTATAGTAATATTCATGAAAATAATGCATTATGAAACCGTAAAAATACTTGCATGCCGTATAAGTTAAAAAACATTCTTTTTGTACTTTTGTAGGAAAAATTAAAAATTACCTCGAATGGTAATCAAAAGAAACATTCCTTCCATACCATGTGGTAAAAAAAGGTTAAAAATGACTTTAAACATACATAGAATAATATTAAACATTTAATGAAAAGATTTTGAGAAATCATGGATATGGATGATAAACATGCCCCCAGTAAATACTTACGAATAAACAATCTCGGATAAGAACGAGATTGGAATAATTATCCCTTACCTTATGTCAAATTTCTTCCATATGAGTCTGAGACACTTGTATAGTGGGTTTAAACATTAACTTGTAACATAACCATAATAATATTTATGATATCATATATGATTCACTTACGACTTTATATTACCCGTTTATTTGTCAATTCCATGTTAAAGCAGCATTTTGGGTAAACATGTTTCATTTATCTTACATGTTTTGACTTGTAACTATTCATATGATTACATAGATCATGATTACATACTTCAAAAATGTAAAACATGATTTATATATAAATTATATTCATCATATAAATATATATAATAGATCGATAAATGGAATGAATTACACCGTTCATGGAGACAGTAGGTCATACATACGCATGAACGTTGTTTTCGTTTCCTTTTTAAATTGAATGGAAGTAAATGTCATATATATATTCATAAATCCATTAGAATTATTATTTCATATATTTCAGGATTACTTGTTATATATACTTTATAATCATTCTTGAATGTTTAACAAGGAGAATAAATCTCATCTCATCATGCAGACAGTAAACCGTACGTACGCACGAGCAATGACATCATTCCCATAATTATTGAATGGAATATGAGTGGATGATATAATATTTCATAATTATAATAATGTTATAATAAGAATATATAGTAATTATTTCCACCATTATACCCATCCAAGTAATGTGGTGGTTGAAAAACAGATTACACCACAGTGTGGAGACGGTATTCCGTACGTACGCACGTGCAGTGATTTCATTTTTCGTATGATGGATAGAAGGTGAAATAGGGTTGTTTCAAATATATAATAACATATCCATATATGAGTGATACTTATTTTATTACTTTATAATGAAACAAATAAAATAAGAGGAAGTGGAAGAAGAAATAAATCTGAAAGAATTAGTAAAGGATATTACCTCTTCTTTGACACACCTCTTCTAAACGTCCTCTTAGGGCACTAAAGTTGGTCTTTGAAGAAGATAAGGAAATATAGTATGTTGATATGGAAGTGGAGAAAATAAATGGATAGGGTTTTTCCAAGCATGAAGGCTCAAAATGTTGTGAAGAGAAGAGGGAGGAGGTGCCCTTTTATAAGAGATAAGAGGGGCACTTTTAGAAACCTCTAAAATATTAATTTATAATAAACCCAAAACCCACTTAAAAACTTAACAAATGACTCAAATTAGAATACTAGATGATATACAGTTGTAATTTCATCAGAAAATAAAATTTATACATGTTGGGAATTTATTTTAAACCTTATTAGCTTGATTTATCCTTATTTAATCTATTCAATATTATTTGTGGTAATAATATTATAAATTTTAAATTGTTATAAATACTTACATATGTGTTGTGAATTGTCTATAATTGGATAATTTATGAAATTTCTGACCATATAAATTTTAATTAATATTTTTTAAATATTTTTGTGATTTTTAAACAATTTAAAAATATGTAATTTTTATAAAATAACAATAGTGTCAATTTTGACACTATTCATTTATTTGAATTTAAATAAAATCCACACATAGGATATATTCGAATTTTTATAATAGATTCATATCATGTCATATGTTTCTAGAAAATTCATGGAGCATATTAATTTTTGAATATAACATTTATTTTAATATTTTTAAAACCATTTATTTGATATTTCCCTTAATGAATTAATTACTACAACATTTTTGTATAATTATTTAATATACTTATTTTTTGCATAAAAATTTAAATTAAATTACTATGATGAATATAAATATAATATATTTCATATGAATACTTTTAGTAGAATTTATCTTCTAAAACACCAAACGTTTAAAATGATATGTTTATTAAATTATGAAGGTGACCACTTTGACATCATTTAAAATAAAATAATATAAATGTCATAATCTGTTTTATGGGGATAAAAATGGTCCAAAAGTAGACCATTATATTATTACGGTATAGATATACTCTACCAATAAGGTTTGGTGAAGTTTCTTGTCCATTTGTTGGGTATTATTATTTAAAAAAACTATATTATTGATTTTTTCACTAAATAAATAGTTTCTGTATTATTAATGTATAAGCTATTAAGGTAATTATATTTTTCTTAAAAATCACAAATAAATTACAATGATGACTAAAAACATTTTATATTTCAAATTAGTATTTAAAATCTAATTTATATTATGTATAACCATATATTAAAAATACTTTGATAATTAAAGTTTGAGTGAGACATATTTCACTTTATTTAAATAAAATAAATTAAAGGTCTTAATCACATCCAAGTGGGTTATAAAATAGAGCCTTTAGACACAAGTATATTTTATGACGAAATATAATCATCCAATTATAATAATACAAGTGGTAGGGTAATTTTATAATATTACTATTACCCTTAATTACATGATTTACCTTTAACTGTTGTAAATAAAATTTACCGTAGTTACTATTAATAATGCCTTAAATTAAAAAGTAGACTACTAACCTAATTTGGACCTAATAATTCCTCATATGGAATCAATTTTTCTTAATTAAAAACATAGAAGTTGCAGTATTCAATTTAAAACTAATCCAGTTGTTTAGATAACGAGTTTTAAAAGTTAAAACATTGCAAAAAAATTGAAATGTTTTTACCTATGAATTCAGTGTAAAATTAATGATAATGACATAAATTATATTAAATAGTAAAAATATATTATATTTATACTTTAAAACCATTAAATAATATATTTTAACCATATAAAATATTTTGATGAAAAAAGTTGTTTTCAATTAAAATTTAGAGTATTTTTACTATTCATCAAAATAAAAAACATATCAGAAAAATATCAAAAATATATCCAAAGTAAATTTTTAAATCTTTATTCCAAAGAAGAAGTTTAATTTGTAAAATTGAACATATAAACAAGTCAAAAACTAGATTAAATGTGGGTGTGCCATCAAAAGGCAGCGAAACTGCATTTTTTGAAAAATACTTATTTTACCCGAAACATTTTTATTGTTTTCATACCATGTGATAGAATATGTGTAAGATGAATGATATTGTTAGAAAATTAAAAATTGGTTAATACTATTCATAACGGCTGGTTCATAATAATAATATATCATTGTTTAATAAAACTCGGTATTGTGTAAAACACACGCTATTGAGGAAGGTCTCTCTTGTGTGCAACACAAGCCAAGAATAGTGTTTGCATATACTACAAGCTAATACGGTGTTTTATATAGCGCAAGAGAATATTGGTGTAGCGTACAACACAAGACATCAAGGAAATTAAAAAATTGTTTCTAATAATATCTCGGGGTGTTACATTCTACCCCCCTTAAAATGAATTTCACCCTCAAAATTCATCAGGGTTATAAATCGTTTACTAATTGAAAGTTTCATTCATAGAACCCACATCGTAAAAAGGAATACTAAAACATAATTTTAAAAAGGAAATTTAGAAAAATTATGGTCACTAAAAGTAACTCAACATTGGGTTTCCACATAGGATAATATAGGTGAAAACACAGATATGGAAGAGAAATCTAACTATCATATTCTGATAGAGAGTGGTAGAGAACATGGCTATGAAAAATCCAATAATCTCAAATCCATAAACATTTGATGATCTAAGGTACCATCTAATTTATCAGATATGAGGGTACTAGGACAAAATTTTTGTTTTTCAAGACCATTTCCCAAAAGTTGATGAATTTTTTCATAAGGATAAATACTTACTTGATTTCAGTGTAATATCATCATTGGTCATTCCATGAACAATTTTTACATCATCTCATATTTAAAGAAATGAAGTTGAATTTTTCATTCTTGAAGTATTAGAAGATCATGCGATAGAATGATAGTTCATTCCATCTGTCTCTATCACAAAAAAAGTTAGCACAAGATATTAAATATACATAAGTCCATCTATGGTGAGGTTAATCGTATATGATTCCAAATATGGACTTATACTTCATATATCATACCACTTAATAAAATAAAACAAATTTCTACTAACCAGGGACTTATTGTAGGCCAGTGGTATGCGATAAAGGCCTGTCGCACTTCGGTTGTGGGTTTGATTTCTGCATCCTTGTCCGACACGACGAGTTGTCGCACGTCCTACAGGTTGTCATTTTTCTGAAACTATATTATTATAAAATTTCAGAAATAATATCATAAAGGTCTAGCCTTAAAAAATACTATCTGATGTCTAACATAATCCATTCGAATCTTTAGTCTTATCAAAAATTCTTTTGTCTAATCTCATAGTATAAAAATGAGATTACTAGAGAGGTTATCTACCAAGAATATAAATACCATCATTTATCCCCCATATATCTTAAGATATATCTTCTTGGTCACATTCCAAACATGTGAATACCCTAGTCATGTATTCTCATGAAAGTTGAGTTACCATGAAGCCTTAGTGAAAACATGAATGAGGTCAAAGGTTAACTCTTTCCACTTACCAAAATCCCAAAATTTCTATATACTCAAACCATGATGTCACTTTGTTCATATGTCATTCATGAGCTCATTAGTACTATCGAACTTTTTATTTTCTCCTTATCCCTTCATTATGCGCATATCATCTGCTTTCCAAAAACATTTCCATCACTTTTCATGGTTACTGGTACTATATTCTTAAGGGAAACCACAATGGACCAATACATAGATATTTCAATATACCATAAAAGTTCCTCAACAACATTATTATTGAATTCCAATACATAATCCCTTCAATCCATCCTCTTCAATGATTGGAATGGAATTGGTCCTTCCTTGATTTAGAAGTAACCTCTCTGGTCAAGGCACTGAGTTGGGTAATGCCCATGTTCTCCACTGATATGACATTGAACTCGATAACAGTTTATCACTCTATGTCCATTTTCCCCACTCAAATTACATCTTCTCTTCCATTTGAGGTATTCCTAAAGGTTATTCTTCCCTTATTCTTGGTATATAGAAAGCTTAATCTTCTTTCCTCTGTGTTCCTCACCATTCGAACATGCATAAAATTCCATCTTCCTCTTATTTGATGACTTAGGAATACAACTAAAGTTCACATTTTTAATCATAAATTATGGTGACTGATTCAGCATAATCATAATATCATTCTCTCTAGGCATTACACAATTTTTTTGATCATATCCACCAACTTTTCCATTGGAATCAATGTTAACCAAATTCATTCTTGTTCCCTCCATTTACTAAAACCAGAAACCATAGTGTAAGAAACATTTAAAATAATGAGGAAACACATAATCATAAAAAGTCACTTATGGGATGACTAACTTATCACACATTCATTAATCCATGAAACCTTAGGTTCACCCTAGGTTATTCATGATCGTCAAAATAATTCTAGGACTGTAACCTAGAGTTATACTTAACCTTAGGGACATCTCTGAAAATACCTTAGAAATATCACTGGGGATCTCACTAAAGTATTTTCATCCTAGTTTCAACGGTTAATTAAACCTTTACTCTGATACCAAATGTAGAGACCCATAGGTTAACGTAGATGGACATTACATTACTTTTGCGGAATAATTAATACATAACAAAAAAAGAAACCCTAGGGTCGTAATAGTTTAGTGCTTTTGGAAACTCGGAACATAATCTTCTAATCATGGTGAAAGATCATTAACATCTCCCATAAAGATCTTCCCCTTTTTGTTTTCTTACATAAAACCATTGTTTATATCCTGGGGAAAAGAAAACATAAAATGGGTGAGCTCAAATGTTTATTAAGGGTAATCATGGAGAAAATAAAACAAACCATATTCATTTGAACATAAAAACATGAACATAATGTTTAAACATCAAAATATTGAGTTGTGAAATAAATAACGGTAGTACGTAAGGCATAGATAATAAAGGAACATTAATCATGATAAAATAGCATGGGAATAAAACATGTAATTGTGGAAACCATTAATCACATGTTATGATTTCTATAGTAGCCAAGGCATTGCTGCCAAGACCATCAGAGTGGACAAATCCCATTATTGAACTGGGTTAACCTGTCATTCCAGCCATGTATTACTAAATCCGATTCACTTGTTGTTCTATCCATACCTATCTCATGAGATATAAATCCTTGACCAATGCAATGGAGGGAGATATAGGTCCCACCCAACTCGTAATGGAATCATTCTTTCGTGTTCCACAAAAAAAACATATATCATTCATCATAACCCAATGATTAATATGGGTTCCATAAACATCATCCCATAAAAGCATAATCCATATAAATAATGGATATCATTTCATCATAAGAAAACTCAAACCATGTAATTAATAGAGATATTATACTTTAAACATACAAAATAATGTCATCTTATATAGAAAATTGTTTTGATAAAACACTTGAAATGAATTCTTAAGGAAAATATCGTTTATTCTTAAAAATCATTTTCCTGTCAAAAAATTCCATGTTATTTTAAAAGAAGAGAATTTTTTTTGAGAATAATCATGAAATCTCGTAGAGGGAGATTCATGAAAATAAGGCATTATGAAACCGTGAAAATCAGTTCTTTCCGTATAAGTTAAAAAACATTATTCTTGTACTTTTTCCGGACAAGTTATAAAGTACCTCATATGGTAAACAAAAGAATGATTACTTCCATAACATGTGGTAAAAAAAGAGTAAAAATGACTTTAAAAATACATGGAAGAATAGTAAACATTTTATGAAAACATTTTTGAGAAATCATGGACATGGATGATAAACATACCCCCAGTAAATACTTACGAATAAACAATCTCGGATAAGAACGAGATTGAAATAATTATCCCTTACCTTATGTCCAATTTCTTTCATATGTGTCTGAGACTCCTATATAGTGGGTTTAAATATTAAATTGTAACAGAACAATAATAATATTTATGATATCATATATTATTCACTTACGACTTTATATTACCCATTCTTTTTTCAATTCCATGTTAAAGCAACATTTTGGGTAAAATTATTTCATTTATCATACATGTTTTGACTTTTAAGTATTCATATGATTACTTAAATCATGATTAAATATTTAAAGAATGTAAAACATGATTTATATATAATATATATTCATAATATAAATATATATAATAGATTGATAAATGGAATGAAATACATCGTTCATGGAGACGGTAGGTCGTACGTACGCATGAACGTTGTTTTCTTTTCCTTATTAAATTGAATGGATGTAAATGACACATATATATATACATAAATACCGTAGCATTATTATGTCATATTTTTCATGATTACTTATTATATATACTTTATAATCATTCTTGAATGGTTAACATGGATAATGAATCTCATCGCATCATGGAGACGGTAATCCATACGTACGCACGAGCGATGATATCATTCCCATAATTATTGAATGGAATTGGAGTGGATGATATAATATTTAATAATTATAATCATGTTATAAAAATCATATATATTTATTATTTCCACTATTATACCCATCCATGTAAGGTGGTGGTGGAAAAAAAGATTACCTCATGGCATGGAGACGGTATTCCGTATGTACGCACATGCGGTGATTTTTTTCATAGGATATATAGAGGGTGAAATAGGGTTGTTTCATATTTATAATATCACATCAGTATATTAGTGATACTGATGTTATTACTTTATAATGAAAAAAAATAAAGAAGAGGAAGTAGAATAAGAAATAAATTTGAAAGAATCGGTAAAGGATATTACTTCTTCTTTGACGTGCCTCTTCTAAACATCCTCTGAGGGCACTAAAGTTGGTCTTTGAAGAAGATCCAGACCTCTACTATGTTTCTATAGAAGTGTATAAAAGAAATGGATAGGGTTTTTTCGAGATTTAAGGCTCAAAATTTTGTGAATTGGATAGGTAGGAGGTACCATTTTATAAGAGAAGAGAGGGGCACTTTTGGAAACCTCTAAAATATTAATTTATAATAAACCCAAACCCCACATAAATTTTTTATAAATGACTCAAATTCAAATACAAGATGATATAGGGTAGTAATATCATCATCCAATAAAATTTATACATGTTAGGAATTTAGTTTAAACCTTATCAACTTGATTTATACTTATTTAATCTATTTAATCTTATTTGTGGTAATAATATTCTAAATTTAAATTGTTATAAATAATTACATATGTGTTTTTAATTTTCCATAATTCGATAATTTATTAACTTTTTGACCATATAAATTTCAATTTATAATTTTTTAATATTTATGTGATTTTTAAACAATTTAATAATATGTTATTTTTATAAAATAACAATAGTGTCAAATTTGAAACTATTCATTTATTTAAATGTAAATAAAATCCCTACAGAAAATATATTCGAAAAAAAAAATTAATAGATTCATAAAATGTCATAGTTATCTATAAAATTCATGGAGCACATTAATTTGTTCATATGACATTTATTTTAATATTTTTAAAACAATTTATTTGATATTTCCCTTAATAAAATAATTACAACAACATTTTTGTATAATTATTTAATATACTTATTTGTTGCATAAAAATTAAATATAAAATACTATGATAAATATAAAAATAATATATTTCATATGAATACTTTGAGTAGAATTTATATTAAGACACCCAAATTTTAAAATTATATTTTTATTAAATTATGAAGGTGACCACTTTGACATCATTTAAAATAAAATAATATAAATGTCATAATATGTTTTATAAGAATCCAAATGGTCCACTAGTCTTCCCTTTTATGCTTATGGTATATATATACTCGACCAATAAGTTTTGGTAAAGTTTATGGTCCTTTTGATGGGTATAATTATTTTAATAAAAACTATATTATTGATTTTTTCACTACAAAAATAATTTCTGCCTCATTAATGTATAAGCTATTAAGGTAATTATATATTTTTTAAAAATCACAAATAAATTACCATGATGAAGAAAAAAAATTTATATTTAAATTGAGTATTTATAATCGAATTTATATTATGTATAACCTTATATTAAAAAAACATTAATTATTAAAGTTTGAGTGAGACATATTTCACTTTCTTTAAATAAAATAACGTAAAGGTCTTAATCACATACAAGTGGGTTCTAAAATATACCATTTATACCTAGGTATATTTTTGGACGAAATATAATCATCTAATTATATTAATACAAGTGTTAGTGTAATTTTTTAATATTATTTTTACCCTCAATTACCTGATTTACCTTTTACTGTTGTAAATAAAATTTACCATAGTTACTATTCATAATGCCTTTAAATGAAAATTAGCCTATTAACATAATTTTAACCTACTGATTCCAAATATGCAATAAATTTTTCGAAATTAAAAAAAGAGAAGTTGTAGTGTTTAATTTAACATTAATCTCGATGTTCTGAAAATGGGTTTTAAAAGTTAAAAGATTGCAAAAGATTGAAATGTTTTTACCTATGAATTCAATGTAAAATTAATGATAATGACATGAATTATATTAAATAGTTAAAATATATTCTATTTATACTTTAAAACCATTCAATAATATATTTTAACCATATAAATTATTTTTATGAAAAAAATTTGTCTTCAACAAAAATTTAGCGTATTTTTACTTTTCATCAAAATGAGAAACTTATCAGAAAAATATAAAAAATATATCCAAAGTAAATTTTTATATCCTGATTCCGAAGAGGAAGTTTAATTTGTTAAATTTAGCTTATAAACATGTCAAAAACTAGATTTAATGTTGGTGCACCATCAATAGGAGGCAAAACTATGTTTTTTGAAAAATACTTATTTTACCCAAAAAAATTATTTTGTTCTCATACCATGTTCTATAATACGTCTAAGATGAATTATATTGTTAAAAAATTAAAAATGTGGTTAACACTATTCATAAAGGCTAGTTCATAATAACAATATATCGTTGTTTAGTGAAACTCGGTATTGCGTACAACACACGCCATTGAGTAAGGATGCTCTTGCGTGCAACACAAGCCAAGAATAGTGTTTGCATACTACAAGCTAATACGTTTTTGCGTATAGTGCAATATAATCATTGTGTAGTGTATAACACAAGACATCAAATAAATTAAAAAAATTATTTCTCATAATATCTTGGGGTGTTACAGTATTTTTGACTCATACAACTTCCTTATTTATATTTAATAAATTATTCCTTGGTCTTTGATCGAGTCACTACCTTCTTAAAAAAATTTATAGTCGTTGTGATTATTAGACTGGTAGAATATCCATGGTTATGATTTATTATGTAATTATTCTATCATATTATATTCCAACCATTTTATTCTCAAAATTATATTTTAATGACATGTGTTTTATGTTATTCAATCGGCCTTATTTTTTATGTTTATGATAACTTATGATGTATTACATACCCTTACTGAGCATATGAGCTCACCCCATTCTTATGTTTTATTTTTCCAATGGATTCAAAGATGAATATTTTTATAAATGACTTACAGGAATAATAAAATAGTTTTTGGGCGTTACCAAGGGAGTTTCATTGTTGTTTTCCTTTCATGTTGCAATAAAAAGATCATGTACGTAATTTTGGTTCTAAAACTACTAAAATATTTGGTCCTTTAGGATACTACTTCCATGTATTTATACCAATGTAATAATGTAAGGAATAAACTCCAAATGACTGGAGGTAGGGTCCTTATATAGGTTGTTTCATCTTCAATCATATTTTACATTACAGTTTTATATGGTACTGAGGATTCATAATCTGTGATTGACTATTTCCATCCTTTTTAAGGATGGTTGAGATACTTCTATGTGAATATATAAATTAGGAAATAATGATATATATATATATATAATTCCTCACTTATAAAGAAAATCCATCTAAACAAGCCATTAAAATATCATCACTACTAACTCCACATTATGTTTTCTATGTTTTTTCATTGATTTTTAACTCGTATAAGGTATAGGCTACCACCATATTATTTTCTACTAGTTTCAATACCAATAATTTTCCTAAATTATTACATTATATCACAAATCCATATATACATAAGGGTAGTGTGATTATATCATAATTGATCAACCTCTTAATAAGATCCAGGATATATTATGTTTAATTTTTTATAGAAAAAAAATACTCCCTTCTACATTAACGTGGATATTATGTTAGTCAATCATGAAAAAAATGAAAATTAATCATCATAAATTCCCTTATAATACTTGAAAACATTATATATTTCAATCATGTTTTTAAATGGATCATTATTTAATCACCATTCTCATTGACATATCGCTAAATATACACATTTCTATAACAAAATTTCCCAAAATACCGCATAAATTAACCATAAGTATTGTTTTAGTGAGATTATTAATGAATTATTCTTCTATAGATTATTAATCATAATCATAAAACAATTTTATGTTCATATTAGATTATAGATTATATTATAATATCATATCTATATATGTATTACAAAAATTACATCGAGGTACTCATTAACAACTCCATTTATGATATTCATAATGATATATAAGGATTTTGAGAGTAAAAAATTAATCATTGTAAACTCATTTTTGGGGTATCATGTGTGAGAGGTTGCATTTATAATATACTACTTTTAGTAGATGACAACATCATCATAGATCAAACATTGATAATTACTGATCAATGAAAAGTTGACAATATAAACCATATTATCTAAGATAAAGTATATCTATCCATTATAGTGATCTTTTTAGGCTTGTAATATTCAATTAAAAGTCACAATGAGATATCCATTTTTTTTAAAAATTGGATCATCACACCTTAGGGTGACACACTAGGTCATATATTCCCTTTATCTAAATGATAATGTTATTGTTTTTTGTCACCCATACTTGATTCACCTAATCATTAAATGTGTTGGGTTGTCACGTGACCTTAAAACATATACATATATACTTGAGTATTAGTCAAGTGGATAGAGAATAATCCATAATAAATGAATATTATAAACTTATTATCATCACCATAAACACAAAATTTATAACTAAAATATAAAATATACATCAATTCACAACATGGATTTGTTGTGTAATGAAAACCATAAAAATAAATTAATACATGTTGGGTCAAAATGGAATGAATATTATATATAAATGCTTCATAAAACACTTAATTTCACTCAGAAGTTCAATCATACACATGGAAGTATATAAAAATAAATAACTAAAACTAAAAACAGCATATCCACCCATATCCTTATCTTCAACATAGAACCTACTCCGATTAGTATCAATTCTATATCAGCAATACCTATTATCCAAGCCTTTACATAATCAAACAATCATACATAGGGGATAAATTCCCACCTAGGAACACATGAAGAATGTGAGTTATAAAATTAGTATTCCATCACCAACATTTACCCTAAAATATAAAATCATATATATATATATATATTAATCAATATATAACTTAATATAAAAAATCATTACACTTATTATGAAACACATGTGTCAGACAATCATGTCATAAATTGACCACTATAATTCTTGTCGGCACCTACTTTTTCATAATGCATGTGCATGTCATCAAATGTAAATGAATAACTTTATATTGTGTTATAGATATAATAAAAATGGACATCAATGGTATAGAATAATAGTAGATGGTTTCCCAGTGCAACTGATAACTATATTTTTTATAATTTTGAAAGGAAAATATATGATTTAAAGACATTAAAACAATTTGTTGGTAAAGTTCCTAAACTGAATAAAATATTAAACTAAACTACATGGTCACCTTTTAGAGGCCTAAGATCCATATCTTTTTCCATCTAAATAGGTATATTAGATTTATACCCTCAATGAAAGCATACATCAAAATTATCTACTGGTGAATGAGATAATCCAATGTATCTGGTGGTGGACTAAGATGGAGTGGACAAGATTGGGTGAGTTAGTATTCACAATGGATAAAGAATATTTTTTTGAACAATAATGTTTGATATACGAGTGCATAGATTTTTCTTCCACATGGAATGATTTTCCATGTCAATATATGGTTGAGAAAGACCTGACAACTAAGCCATTAGTATTCTAAAACATGCCTCCTACACAAATATTAAATTTTTTGTAGGATATAATGATGTTTAGTTGAAACACCTTTCTGGGGGACTTCTATGAATCCCAAGATCATAATTTACATAAATCATGTATTTTCTAGAATCAATATTGGTGGGAATAATTTTGTTGACATTACTTGTTTGAATTTCCTCTTTATACGGGTTTCTAAAGGAATTGGCCCATTCAATGATCCTAGTCTTGAGATAACCACTTATAATAGATGTGTTTTGATGGTTAATGGAATTTTGAGTGCCCAATAACACCTAAAACCTACCAAAAATATGGAACTTAAACCATGATCATTAAAACTAACCCTCTATGATCTCTAAAATGATAAAATAATAAGTTTTCTATATATCAAAATCCAACATTCATCCCCTTAAGGGAAACCTAAATAATGATGGAATAATGCCCTTACATTAATATATAGCACTCTATTTAAAAGCATTAATTCATGAATTATAGGAATTTAGAGGTGAGTTTACTACCAATAATTTTGTAATTTATATCCGTAGAGAGAAAAAAAACTGAGGCTATATAAAAAAAATAAAAATTATTCGGGATATTCTCACACCAAAGGTTTAGGGATAAGGGAAAATACTTTTTTGATTATCAATCAACACCCAATTGGAAGAAAAGTTGAATGATGATAATGGGGATGTATTAAATATGTAGTGGTTAGGTTTATTAAAAAAATAATTCAATTATATTTGTTTTCTAGTCATCAATGAAAAGAAATTACAATAGATGAAAGAAAATTGTGGCATGAATAAAGAATAGGTATAAAGTATGGAATCTGACTAAGTGAAGAAGAACGTTGGTACACTTATCCATCCAGAAGGTTACATAACCCCTTCAAATAATCCAATGATTATGTTTATAAACAAATCTAATATTATAGTGCATGCGTCACCTAATATGATATCCTAAGGACCCCTCAATCAAAAAAACAATATATGTACCATGTTTTTTTCCAGATAAACATATCCCAAGGAGAGTGTCCTAATATTAACTTCTATGAAAAATTATCATGCAAAAATGTAATTTTAATGAATATACTATTGGGATTAATTCGACCTCATTAAATGGTTTTCTAGCCTAGCCCAGCTGGTCCAATTATGACACCCTATTAATTAGAGTCCCAAATTAAAGAGTTGATGAAATATTCAATATTGTTAATAAATGTATTTTAATTCTTTCGAACAGAGATGGAATTCATTGGGATATAATTTTTCCTGCAATTAAATATAGTAATGCACCTTCTAAAAAAATAAATTCTCTATTACTATTAAAATTCCATCAAATGTTTTTTTAATTCCTTCAAGATAAAGTATTTTAATCATTATTTTGTTATATGGGACCCATAAATATTTTATAGTGATTTTATTGGTGATTTCTATTTTCTCCTCCAATATAAATGATTTATTTCTAGTATATATTTTAGATATGATGAAATTACTTTGGCTAGTGTTCATGAGCTGAGAACTCAAGAAATATAAGGAATTTATAAATCATATGATGTTTTGATAGAGTTACTCCTTTCATATATAATGAAGATAATGAATCAAATAAAGAGACATAATATTTTCTTGAACCCATTCCATCCAAAATAAAGTTGTACAAGGCCATGAGAGATATAAAATTTCATATTTCTACTAATAATATCATGATTAATGATTATGTGACTTGGTGAACTGGGATTTCCATACTATAGTGCCCTAAACTAGAATGAATTTCTTTTATTAAATCAAAATTTTAACCAATGAGAAATGGTGTCTAATAATAAATTTTAGTTCGACCATACCAAATCTAAAAATTTGATTTAAAACTATTTGATTGTAAGACAAATCCATGAACTATTTATGCCATCTCAGTCTATAATATTTTATAAAAACACAATAAAATAATAATAGAATATTAATCTATAATATTTTTTGATCATGCTATAATCTCATGAGTTAAATTGAAAAATTATCACACTATAACAATCAGGTCTTCAGAATATAACACTCATCCAGACAAGACACATTCTCTTATGCATCACACTCACAAATACTAGAAAATTGATATAACTCAACCTTATCCACACATCTTCCTAGACCATTGATGTTATACATCCTACTCAGACCCAGAAGTTTCAATTTTTTGTTATATTAGCGAAGAAGGAAATAAACAATAAGTATTAATTCTTATGGTTTTACCTTTCATTGTTGACACATAAATTATTTTTCACTTGATAACTTCTAAATATGATTGTGAAAAGTGATTTCCACTTATAAGGATTAAATTTCATGATAATCGTTTTCTTTATTCTTTCAAAGAATATTTTAGATGAATGAAGAAGGAATAATATCGAAGACAATGATTTCTAGATGCTGATAAAATGAGTATGAAACCAGTTATAAGAATATGCATACCTATGTATAATTTATTTGATGTTGGTGAGTATACATTTACAAAATAACTACTTAGTATCAAAATGTTTGTGGAGGAAGATATCTATGTTAGAAAATTTGACATGTGATTGGTTATGTAGTTGAATATATGAACCTAAATGGTCTTCTATGCATGGTAATATGATATGTAAGAATACATGTCACATGGTTGTATTGGTTATGTAATTGAATGGATAAAAAACTGCATACATCAATGATTCATGGATTATAAACTAGTTATATAAAAATGAAAGGATTTATGTATATAACAAGAGTTTGATTTTTTCAATCAATTTATGTGTTTGTCACTAAAAAATATGGAAAGAAATATAAAAACCAATGAATATAAAAAAATTATATATGAGGACACATATATTTTAATATATGAGTTTTTTATTGTTGATAGTGGTGTAGATCCAATTGAATGAATTGAATGGAAGGGTGCATGATATTCCCCCAAATATTGAATGAAGGGAAATGAAGGTGTCTAAGTCTCTGAAAAATTATCTATATACTATAATATTATCCTCCTGTAAGTATTTAAGAATGGAATATCTAAATATATAAAATAAAATCTATATGAGATGTTTTTTTGATAGTGGAATTGTTGAATTCGATTGTAATTCACAATGATTTAGTCACATGGTTTTGTGAACATAAATGAAATAGATAAAGATTAATAAAATAAATCATGTATTATTTTTTATATAATTTTTTTCCCAATCATGTATTATATTCAAAAAAAAGAGAGCTCTCAATTTGGGGGAAATATGAGAAATAAGAAGAATAAATATGAGTTTATTTCTCACTCTTATGAAAGAAAATGAACAAAAAAATAACTAACTTGAAAAGTCACATGTGTGAGGAAATACATGTAGAACAATGATGATGTACCATAGAATATTGTTGAAAATATATTCATTATTATAGATTCTATATTAGCATATCATCGACTATATAAGTACACGCACTATCAAAGTACTATAGTGAAATGAAATTGATGGATATACCCTTATTTTTGTAAATCGCAATGTTTTTTTACAATTGGATTTGTGATCATGGATTATTTCTGGATCAATCAATAGAATGTATAATCTTATTAAAAAGTAAACATTGTAAAGAAATTCCAATTGGAGTTGTTTAATATTTTATTTAATCAAATTCAATTCTCACTAACGATATGTGAAGTAAATTTTAATATACTAAATCATAAAAAGAAATAGCTATTGATTCCCCCCCACACACATCCTAATGGTCACAAATATCCAAAGTGGACTATAAAATTAGTATAAAAATAAGGATATGTTGTTGACTCTAGGTTTTTTTGATGTTTTTAGAAGAGTGATGATTCAATATATTTTTAGATCATATAAAATTTGTAAGAACCAATTTTTTATTTTTGAGGTAAGGGTTTCTTCTTTTCTCTTTTCCTTAAGTGTTTTTGATAAAATAAGGAAAATGGGGAAAAATTCTAGAATTTTGGAAGTACACGCCGTGTACGTTTCCACACGTCGTGTACTTCTGGCCGTGTGGGATGAGTACACGGGGCGTGTGGCCATGACGACGACGAAGGGTGTAAAGACCAACTACATGCCATGTAGTGGTCCTTTATACGTCATGTAGTCAGTCAGCAGGTGAATAGTAAGGTGGTGGCCAGCTGTGGGGTAGCACATGCCGTGTACTCATGAAGACATGTTATGTAGTCATGTCGGTAGGTGAACAGTGTCGTGTTGGCGGGAAGCCGTCAGAGGAACAATTTAAAAATTGGAAGCACACACGCCGTGTACTTGGAAATACATGTCGATTACTTTGTTTTTTTCGCTTAAAATGGGAAATTTCCTCCCCTGTTCATAGGGTTGGCTTAGAACCGGATGGGAGCTCAGGAGGGGATAACCAGAGCTTAAGAGATCCATCGATCGTGAACCAGGAATCTGATTCTGCCTTTGTCGATCTCGTTGGAACCATGGGGGTAATCCGTCCCTTCTCTTAAGGCAGTTCTTTCCAATTCTTCTTCTAAGGGGAGTTATTTACGTTTGAATGGGTTTTCTTCTAACCTAGATCTACGTCCTCTTTGGGCGTTTCTGGAATCGACGTTTGCGTATATCGTTTGTTGGTGTTAAAGGTAGGTGGATTGGTGTTTATTTTCCAACTGTCGTGCGTTTTTGTGTGTTTTTGAGCTACAGACCCATATTGGGGTGTCGTGTGGCTGAGTCCGTGGCTATTTTAAATACCTAGAATTATATATGTCATTAAATAAAGTTGTAAAACTGTTGTTTGGGATCAGTGCTTGGATCCAGGACCACCTCGGGGGTGCGTTCCTCTCTTTAGCCATTTGGCCAGGATACCCGAGGGTATGCCATGTTTAAATTCTTCATTACTTTTTCCTCGAGAGGAATTGTATGTAAATTTCATGTTTATATGTTGGGCATGACCCCATTACTTTCTCCTGAGAGAAGTGTTTTACTTAGCCCGTGGGCGTTGTTTTGCTTAGCCCGAGGGAAGTTGTTATATTAGCCTGAGGGAAACTTCTTCTGTGCCTGTGGGCAATAGACTCTATGCCTGAGGGCGACACTACCTATGCCTAAGGGAAAAATCTCTTATGCCTGTAGACAATTACCTGCGGGTTGGATTCTGATTACCTGAGGGTAAAGTATTGCGTGTCTGAGGACACTGAATGTTTACTTATAAATGCATTATGGTGTTTTATTATATTAAATGGATTAAATGAATAATTTAATGGAAATATAATTGTTAAGTTAGTTACTTTTGTGTACTGCTTAGTTTATTTCATTCACTATTGCACACTGTTGTTGCATTTTTACACCCAGTTGGGAATGTGCCTTTGGTGGGTGCCCACTGAGATATATTTCTCACACCCTGTTTGGGCCATGATTTTCGGCACAAACAGATTACGTTTCTGCAGGTCTATATAAGGGAAAGGGTCCCAATACAGGTACCAGATTGCTGTTGGGGTGTAGGAGAACATGGGACTGAGCATTGGATCGTGATGCCACGGGTTGTTCTATTTTGATTTTCTATACCTGTACTTCAGTTGTATTGTATTGATCATGTAACATGTTCTGGCTGTTTTATAGAATAATGACATGTTGTATCTTCATATATATATGACTGCTGGTTTCCCTTTTTGTTATCAGTTATCCATTTTAGTTATATATACTTTTTCTGCTTCCGCTGTTGTTGTATGTTTATATTATATTCTGCTGCACTACACTTAATGAGGTCATAGTTTACCTACTATCAGACTTGGGCCCTCGCTGCTAGTTGGCAGCCTCTGGTGTTTAGGGAAATGAACTTGAGGTCACGCGGCGAACCGGGTTCAGGGTACCCGTTGAGTGGCACCCGGAACCGGGACGTTACAAAGTAGTATCAGAGGGGTTCTTTTATTTGAATTACTATTTGGAGCCTTAGTCAGGGATAGGACGGATACGATAGGTGGTAATAAGCTATGCTCGGGCGTAGCTAACCCGTGTATAGGGAAAAGCCAGTCTACCTCGTATTTCTGCATATCTTTTGATTTTGAAAATTTTATAGTTGATTTGATTTCACTACTGGGTGACACACTAGAGATTGTGTTGTTTATATATTATTTATGGGTTCTATTTAGTTGTAACCTGATGAGATGAGGGTATTCCATCTCATGCATCATATAGGCACATGCAAGAAATCACATGCCATACATAGTTTCCATGCCATGTAGGTGCATTAGAAATTGCATGTTGTTGTGATAGTTGTTGTGCTAGTAAAGAATGCTGTTGTGATAGCTGCTTTGATAAAATACATGTTGCATGATAGGGTAATTTTATTTGAGCCTGTTGATAGAATGGATTCAAAATATTGGTTTTTGGGGAGTATGGTCCCCCACTGACCGGAATTTGGCGGATCATTAACTGTTTATTAGTTATAACACAGATAAGATGTCAAACATTGATTCGTGGGGAGTATGGGCCCTCACTGGTCGGAATTTTACACTCATCTGTTGTTTTTGGTATTTTCTTTGTTCCGGGGGAGTTTCTAAGGTATACTATCCGGAAACCCAATATACACGCCATGTAGTACCTTCAACATGTCGTGTATGGTCTTCTGTTCGGGAAGAAAACTAAACTTTTTGAGTACACGCCGTGTACCCAGAGTACACACCATGTAGTCTCTTCCCGTGTCACAAACCGTGTGGGTGGCGACACAGGGTAGGGAATGTTTGGGGGAAAACACGCCCTGTACCGAATGTACATGCCGTATAGTGTTGACCTGGAGTCCGCCCATGTAACTAACAACACGGAAGAAAGAGACCTTAAGACATACACGTCATGTCCACTATGGAACACGTCGTGTAGTCTGACATGGGAACCCAGCCGTGTAGCTAACAATACGGGCTGGTGTAGTCCTTTCGGATAAATGTCGTGTGTCTATAGAAGACACCGTGTAGTGTGAGCCGTGTGTTTGGCCATGTAACTAACAAACACGGGTCAGCGAAGCTCGTCTGGTACACGCCTTGTACCTGTGGGACACGTCGTGTAGTCTTGTCCAAGGACAGACCTTGTGGACTTAGCCGTGTGGCTGGGAGACGGGGTAGTGTACACGTCGTGTGCGGGTGTAACACGCCGTGTAGTTTCAAGCCAAGTAGTCGGCCGTGTCACAAACGACACAGGTAGTTTGAAAATAACACCGTACACGCCGTGTAGATATTATAACACGTCATGTAGTTTTTGTTCAATGGGAGCTGTGTGGCTTAGTTGTATAGAAGGAACCGGGCATGGGAAGAGAGGTCAAGTACACGCCCTGTAGTCATTGTACACGTCGTGTAGTCTTGTTTTGAAAACTTGAAATGCCATCTTTCTCTTATTCTCTTTGTGGTTCCTTCAATTTCAGTCTTGATAAATCTTGATCTAAGGCGTGTTTTTGAACATATAGTGTCATGCCACCTAGACGACCGCACGTTGTTCACCAGGAGAGTGGCAATGATTATACTCTAGAGATGGTGGTCCGTGGGCTACTAGTGGATCCTCCAGCAGAGCCAGATGCGGCACCAACTGTTATACTGGACACAAGCACAGAGGCACAATTCTGTGAAGGCTTTATACGGTTCATACAGACCTTTCAGGGAGCACCACAGGCTGCTACATCTATGGCCGAGCAGACACGTATCTTCCAGCAGTAGCATCCGCCTAAATTTTCAGGGGATAGCGGACCACAGGCTGCGGAGTCTTGTCTAGGGTCAATGCATACTATTTTCTAGCATCTTGAGACACCTCTAGGGCGGAGGGTCAAGATCGTGAGTTATTTTCTGTGTGATTCCGCCAAGAGGTGGTGGGATGTTACCACCCAGTCAAAGCATCACAGGGGCATGGCGTGGGAAGATTTTCAGGCAGTCTTCTCTAACTTCTTTTTCCTAGAGACGTTGATGGTATATAGAGCTCGGGATTTCATGAATCTGCAGTAGGGCGCTATGTCCGTGATGGACTATTCTGCTCACTTTACCAAGCATCAGCGTTTTTCACCCGTTCTGGTGGGTGATGAGACATTGAGAGCCCGAAGTTTTGAGGATAGTCTTTGTTATGACATCCGAGCACTAGTAAATGTATTCAGGTTGCCTTCAGTACACGATATTGTGAACCAGGCGCTGATTATAGAGAGAAACCTTCGGGAATCTAGTGGTGTGGGCCAGGGCGGTTCAGCACCAGTTTCTGGTACTATTGCTACTTACAAGAGGAAGAGACAGATGGACTTCTCTCAATGTGGAAGTACCAGCCAGAAGAATGCTTCATGTTGCCAGGTCAAGTGCTACCATTGTGGTAGAGAGGGGCACAAGGGGCCACAGTGTCCACATGATCCAGTGGTGTGTCGAGCTTGTGGAAAGATGGGTCATCTGCAACGATTTTGCAGGGCATTTCAACCAGTGGCTAGTGAGAGGGGTTTTGTGCAGACTCCGTGCGCGAGAGCAGGACCAGTGGCTTCTTACCAGTCAGGGAACTGGAATACATCAGGGCGTGCAGGCAGAGATGGTTGTCGTGGTCGTGGTATCCAGACACCAGGATCTCAGATCCAGCAGGGTGGGACAGCTCAGGGTAGCTAGGTTGTGTCGCAAGGCCGCGACACTGGGCATGCATATGTAGTGCAACAGACCCAGTAGGAGTAGGATCTCGAACCTTCTACAGTCAGAGGTACTATTCTAGTAGCTTCTGTCTTATCATCAGTACTTTTCGATATGGGTGTTACACATAGTTTCATCTATGTGCGTGTTTTGGAAGGCCTCGGGCTATGTGTTTCTTCTTCTTCTGATATCATGATGCTAGACACTCCATTGGAGACTAGAACGGCTGGTGTACGTCAGTGCATAGAGTGTCTCCTTGAGATTGGTGGGTGTCACTTTCTTTAGGACCTCTATGTCTTAGAGATGACAACTTATGATGTCATTCTTGGTATGGACTGGTTAGTTCCCTTTCAAGCCTTTGTAGACTACTTTCGTCGCAGGGTGAGCTTCACGTCACCAGAGGGTGAAGAGTTTCTATACAAGGGAGAATGGGACGTTCAGGCGAGTCAAGCTGGACCAGAGCATCATGGGCGAGGTGGAGTCACAACCCAAATTGTGAGCTTATATCTGGACGATCAGGGAACTTGTCAGATGGATTTCCCTCCAGTGGTTGATCGTTTCAGGGATATCTTCCCAGATGACTTTTCAGGTCTACCTCTGCAATGAGAGGTGAATTTCTCAATTGAGCTTGTTCCAGGGGCAGCACCGGTGTCCATTACTCCTTTAGGATGGCTACACCAGAACTTCAAGAGCTCAAGAGGTAGTTAGAAAATTTACAGGCAAATGGTTTTATCCGAACCAGTACTTCTTTGTGGGGTTCTTCGATCCTCTTTGCGAAGAAGGCAGACAGTACCCTCAGGCTCTGTGTGGATTATCGGAAGCTGAACCAGTTGACAGTTAAGAACCGATATCCCTTTCCAAGGATATATGATCTTTTTGATAAACTTCGTGGAGCACGAGTGTTCTCGAAGATTGAATTGAGATTAGGATATCACCAGCTACGTGTGAGACCATTGGATATACCACTTACAGATTTTCGAAGTAGATATGGTCCGTCCGAGTACTTGGTTATGCCGTTCGGACTCACGAACACGCCAGCAGTATTCATTGCTCGGATGAATCGTGTGTTCCATCCTTATCTGTATTCTTTTCTGGTAGTATTCGTGGACGACATCTTGGTGTACTCTCACACACGACATGACCATGCCACCCATCTTGAGATCCTATTGAATACACTGAGAGAGCATAGGCTATATGCTAAGCTCTCAAAGTGCCACTTTTGGATGGACTAGATTCACTTCCTGGGTCATATCATCTCAGAGGCAGGAGTTGTCATGGACCCAGAGAAGGGAAGAGTAGTAGTTTCCTGAGAGCAGCCTAAGAACGTGTTTGAGATATGGAGTTTCATAGGGCTGGCCAGTTACTACGGATGCTTCATATAGGACTTATCCCGCTTAGTATCACTGTTGATAGGTCTGACTAAGAAGGGTGTGAAGTTCGTTTGGTAAGAGGCTTGTGAGACAGCCTTTCAAGACCTAAAAGGAGGGTTGACATCAGTACCAGTCCTGATACTCCAAGAGTAGGGGAAGAGATATACAGTTTACTATGATGCATTAGGTATTGGGATGGGAGCATTGTTGATGTAGGGTGATCGAGTAGTTGCGTACGGGTCTCAGTCGTTGAGGCCACATGAGAGGAATTACCCGATGCATGATCTCAAGTTGGATGCAGTTGTTCATGCGTTGCGTTGCTGGAGACATTATCTATTGGGAGATCATTTTGTGGTTTTCAACGACCACAAAATACTCAAGTATATAATTACTCAGCGTGACATCAATCTGAGGCAGAGGAGGTGGGTCGAATACTTACAGTCCTTTGATTTTGAGCTTGGATATACACCTGGTAAAGTTAATGCAGTAGCTGATGCACTGAGCAGGAAGACTCAGATATAGGCAGTGCATGAGGCCAATAGTGAGTCGCACCTTCTGGCTTTGTTCTCTGAGATGCATTTGGAGGTGCACGACAGTCCGGGGCAGCCCTATATTTCATCTTTAGCTATGACTTCTACCCTCCTTGATAGAGTGAGGATGAGACAACTATCTGATTCATAAGGCCTAGTTTTATGGGAGTCGGTGGAATGTGAGGACCCTCCTTCGGGTTGGACGATAGGAGGTGAAGAAATTCTACGTTTCCATGGATGAGTATGGGTTCCAGGGGATATATGCGAGGAGCTGATGCAGGAGTTTCATGCTTCAGCTTGGGAAGTTCATCCCAGAGTTACCAAGATGTACCATGACTTGAGACGTCAGTACTGGTGGCCGGGTATGAAGAGAGTCATAGCTGGTTTTGTTACGAGGTGTTCCACCTATCAACAGGTGAAGCCGGAGCATCAGAGAATAACTGGAATGTTACAACAGTTACCCATCCCGGAGTGGAAATGGGATGATCTCGCGATGTACTTCATGACCGGGTTGTCGAGGTCACCTCGATGCGATGATGATGTGTGGGTTGTTGTGGACAGACTCACGAAGGTATCTCTGTAACACCCCAAGCTTCCACGATACGCCTCTCTTTCAATAATGCAATAGCTTGCAGTGTACACAAGTTCGAGTTCTAACACACCGTGACTAATCAAAGTAGCCGTTATGAATAGTAATACCCACTTTTTAAAATTATAGAAATTTTATATTTCAAAATGGACTTCATTTTTGTATTCATAATATCGAAATTATCCTAAGTTGAATTTTTTGGCATTGTTTTGAAAAACTTCAATTTTTGATGAATAGTGAAACCACTAAGTGAGTTAAAAAACTGATTTTTCGTTTAAATGAAACATTACCACTTCTGTGTTTTGATTTTCAAAAATCCAACATACATGGTTGTCATTAGGAATTAAAATGTGGTTCAATGGGATAAAAATAAGTTTTGGTGAATTGTAACTTTTATGTTTAATTAATCGCGATTAAAGGTAATTAGTGAAATTTAAGGTAAAAATGGTACTATAAAAATATGAAAATACCCTTACACTTGTCCTACCCCTATTGGATGAGTCATGGCCGACCAAGACAATCCATGGGTCAACTTGGGGACCCCATGGAGCAACTTTGGTAGGAAAATGACATTAAAAACATTTTATTTAATGTTAAAATAAAAATGTCACAAACATGAGTTGTTTTACTAAAACAATTTTTAAATGGGGTTATACAAGTCATATTTTTGACTATAAATATTAAATAGAAATCTAAAAATATTTCCTACATCATGATATTTGTTTTATAATTTTTAGACATTAAATAAATTAAATTTTGTATGACACAATGATGATGCAGCGATTACCTCATTAATTAACGATTTAAATAAAATGAAAAGATAATGTAAATTCTAAGACCTACACCTGTCAAAAACATATTGGATGGGTGGATTTAGAACTCTTATCACCTTATCCTAGAAATATATAATTTTGGGACCTTTTAAATCCGAAAAGAATTTTATAATAAAGTATCCTTTTATAACTTTCCAAGAGTGCCCCTCCTCTCCTCTTATAAAAGGCCCCCACCACTACCACCCTACCCACACCTATCAAGCCTTTTAGCTCAGCCAACCTCTTCCCAAATACTCTCTCAACTACCCTATATTACTCCTAGAAGCCTCAAATTGGGCAGAATTCTTCCCAAGGAATCCTTGGCTCAAATTAAAAAGAGCTACCTGATTTTAAGGTAATGTCTTCTCTTATGTTATTTTGTTTTATTTTGCTTCTTCAACCCCATAAACTCTTTATATTCCTTTATTTTATAACAAAACCAGTATCTTCAATATAATAGGATTTTGTTATGGGAATTATTTGATTTAAACTTACACACACCTTCATCTAATGGTTAAAGAACATACTATTTCTGTGGTTGGTGAATTTCTGCCTCACGAAACGATGATTGTTCAATCTTCTTTTAACACCTCTCATGGTGGCCATTATGATGAAAATATTTTTATATATGATATATATTATGTTTTTTTTTCTTATGATTCTGTATTTTTTATTTATGGCATACCTTTATGATTTCCATTTTGGGTAAACGTGATAATTTCATTTTAGGAAGTGCGGACTACCGCCCCCTCAAAGTGATTTGAATCGTTAATGTCATATGTGGGATGTATAAAGGATGGAGTAAATGTTATTATACATTATATTATACTGGAATTATATTATACCTTAATATAATTATAACTTCACTCCATTAAATACGAAATAGAAATAAAAGTAGCGTTCATGCGTACGTACGGCTTACCGTCTCCATGAACGGTGCATTTCATTTCTTACCTCTAAATGTTATGTAATATTATAAATGCATGTATATAATGGATATATAGGATATATATGATATCTAAATCATGAATATAATTCTGGAGATAATGGATATTCTACCACATAAACAACTTGTAATTATAAGAAGTTTATTTTTAACTCAAGTACCAAAGATCGACAAAATGACCATTATTAACTTAAACAAATACATAATGTTCATAACATGGTAAAAAGTGATATAAAAGGAATAATGAACTTGAAAAACGTTCTTAAGAAAATATAAATTAACTCTAGATTATTATTCAAGAGGTTAAAGAGCGATCGAGTCAAGTTGGACACGAGGTAAGGGAACTTCTTAACCCAATTTCCATTCTTTGGGTTAATCTCATACTTTCAAATCATTTCATGATATTATTATATCCTATCTTGTATTTGTAATTTCATTATGTGTACTTATAGTGAATACACATAATAGATCTATTTTATTTAAAAAATGATCTTTGTAAGGTACTTTGTCTCAATCTCCATTCATTGAGGCATATTTTGTTTTATACACAAATTTCTTATATACGGTGTATAAACCCCTTTGACTTTTACATTTATTCAAAAGGAATATTTTTATATGAATTGTTTTACTAAACTAAAAAAAAGAATGTTTTTATTGTTGTACATATGTGGCGACAACGACTTCTCCGCCGCCATGATCATTATTTGAGTTTCGGCTTCCTCTACAAGCCATAACTTTTTTTAAATGAAAAATAAATATCAAGTCTTAATTTTATTTTATTTTGGTATTGAAAATGGTTTTGAAAGTGTTTCTATTATAACAATGTGTTGTATTGATATATTGTGATTGAAATGTGGATATGTTATGTTTCCTTTATTCATGTTTTATGTGATACTATTATGTTATGGTTTACGATAAGTTTAAACCTGTTCATATGAGGAATGCATTGGACTTAATAAGTGATGGGCAGAGCCCGCTATAGCTCCTCGATGCATCGGTAGGTCTCATGAGACAAACTAGTGTCTTGGAAGAAGGCCTTGGAAAAATATTATTTGTGGTCTTGGCACGAGGCCTTGGCTATGTGGTTATGATAGTTTGGAATTATGCATTCCATCATTATGAAAGTGGTTATTGATATTGCATGTGATTATTCGACCAGTAGAATATCCATGTGAATAAGTAAATGGAATTATTTCATTTTACTTTTGCCATATTATGTTTAAGTTCAAATTTAAAAGGCTTTTGTTTTAGTTATACATTGCCTTAAATTTTTATGTTTACTTATGAAAGCTTCCGCTATATTGTTATCATTACTGAGTATCTGAGCTCACCCCTTTCAATGTTTTAATTTTTTTCCACGATGTAAAAAAGTATATTAGGAATGATCTGCAGGGATAGTCTGAAGGGGATATGAGTGTGGAAAATGGAGACTTTGTTATTGTATTTTTTCACTTTAAAATGTAATGTAACATTTATGAATGTATCTAGTGTTTCCAAGGCTACTAAACTAATCGGTCTTTCGAGACTTGATCTTTTGTGATCATGCAAATGTTATGAAATAATGCACCGACTCTGGGTAACTGGGGTCGGGGCATTACAAGCTCACTTTTTGCCGATCAAGGAGACCTTTGGTGTCAACGAGCTCGAAAGGTTGTATGTACGAGAGATCGTACGTGTTCATGGGGTCCCCAGTTCTATCATTTCAGATAGGGATGACTGCTTTACGTCTTGTTTCTGGCAGAGTTTTCATAGGGCACTAGGTACACAGGTGCTTTTGAGCACAGCATACCACCCTCAGAATGATGGCCAGTCAGAGCGTATGATACAGGTGCTTGAGGACATGTTGCGTGCATGCATCCTATACTTTGGGGGCTCTTGGGAGAAGCATATACCCCTAGTCGAGTTTTCCTATAATAATAGTTTTCATGCAACTATTAAGATGGAACCATGGGTGGCTTTATATGGTAGGCCATGCCGATCAACTTTGTGGTGGTCAAAAGTAGGTGAGGCAGCTTTACTGGGACCACGTCTCGTATAGGAGACTTATGAGCTAGTCCTGTTGATTCCAAAGCGGATGGCTACTGCACAGTCTCTTCAAAAATCTTATGTTGATCGCTGCAGACGACCTTTGGAGTTTGTGGTCAGGGATCAGGTTTTCTTGTGTGTTTCGCCGAGGCTGGGACAGAGGCGGATCAGAAGACATGGTAAACTTTCACCGAGGTATGTAGGGCCATTTCAGATTCTGGGGAGAGTCGGGCCGGTTTCCTATCTGTTGCAGTTACCACGGAGGTACCGGGCCATGCACGCCGTCTTCCATGTATCTCAGTTGTGCTGCTACCATTCAGACTCGTCTCACACCTTTCAGCCATAGGAGGTTGAGCTTCATATGGATGCGTCCTTTGAGGAGAATCTGATTCGTATCATGGACACAAGCATGAAGGTTCTCCGAGGATGGTCAGTTCCTCTCATACGGGTGCTATTGCAGCATGGCCGAGTGTAGGATGAAACGTGGGAGCGAGAGACAGACGTACGTGCTCAGTGGCCAGAGGTGTTCTGAGCTTTATCTTCTCCACCCTTATAAGGGAAATTCGGGGATGAATTGATTTAAGGGGGGAAGTTTGTAAGAACCCGGTTTTTATTTTTGAGGTACGGGTTTCTTCTTTTCACTTTTCCTTAAGTGTTTTTGAGAAAATAAAGAAAATGGGGAAATATTCTAGAATTTTGGAAGTACACACCATGTACTTTTCCACACGCCGTGTACTTCTGGCCGTGTGGGATTAGTACACAGGGCGTGTGGCCATGACGACTGCAAAGGGTGTAAAGACTGACTACACGCCGTGTAGTGGTCCGTTACACACTGTGTAGTCAGTCAGCAGGCGAATAGTACGGTGGTGGCCAGTTGTGGGGTAGCACACACCGTGTACTCATGAAGACATGTCGTGTAGTCATGTCGGCAGGTGAACAGTGTCGCGCTGGCGGGAATCCGTCAGAGGTACTGTTTAAAAATGGAAATTACACACCGTGTACTTTGTTTTTTTCGCTTAAAATGGGAAGTAGCCTCCCCTATTCATAGGGAAGGATTAGAACCGGACGAGATTTCAGGAGGGGATGACCGGAGCTTAAGAGATCTGTCGATCGCGAACCGTGAATCTGATTATACCTCTGTCGATCTCGTTGGAACCGCGCGGGTAAGCCCTACCTTCTCCTTAGGAACTTCTTCAAAATTCATCCTCTATGGGAAGTTATTTACATTTGAATGAGTTTTCTTCTAACTCGGATCTACATCGTCTTTGGGAATTTCTAGAATCAACGTTCACATATATCGTTCGTTGGTGTTAAAGGTAGGTGGCTTGGTGTTTATTTTCCAACTGTCGGGCGTTTTGTGTGTTTTTGAGCTACAAACCCATATTGGGGTGTCATGTGGCTGAGTCCGTGGATATTTTAAATACCTATAATTATATAGGTGATTAAATAAAGTTGTAAAACTATTTTTTGGGATCAGTGCTTGGATCCAGGACCACCCCGGGGGTGCGTTCCACTGTTTAGCCATTTGTCCAGGATACCCGAGGGTATGCCATGTTTAAATTTTGCATTACTTTTGCCTCGAGAGGAACTTTATGTAAATTACATGTTTATATATTGGGAAGGGCCTGGTTACTTGCGCCTGAGTGTAGTGTTTTACTTAGCCTATGGGCGTTGTTTTGCTTAGCCTGAGGGAAGTTGTTATCTAAGCCTGAGGGAAACTTATTCCGTGCCTGTGGGCAATAGACTCTGTGCCTGCGGGCGACAGTGCCTACGCCTAAGAGAAAAATCTATTATGCTTGTGGGAAATGACCTACGGGTTGGATTCTAATTACCTTAGGGTAAAGGTTTTCATGTCTGAGGACACTGACTGTTTACTTAGAAATGTGCTATGGTGTTTTCTTATATTAAATCGATTAAATAAATAATTAAATGCCAATCTAACTATTATGTTAGTTACTTTTGAGTACTGCTTATTTTATTGCATTCACTACTGCACACTATTGTTGCATTTTTACACCCTGTTGGGCACGAGCCTTTGGTGGGTGTCTACTAAGATATATTTCTCACACCTTGTTTGGGCCATGCTTTTCGGCCCAAACAGATTACGTTTCTGCAGGTGTAGATAAGGGAAAGGGTCCTTATACAGGTACCTGATTGGTGCTGTGGTGTAGGAGATCATGGGACCAAACATTGGCTCACAAGGCCATGATTTGTTCTATTTTCCTTTTCTGTACCTATACTTCAGTTGTATTGTATTGATCATGTAACAAGTTCTGGCTGTTTTATAGAATAATGACATGTTGTATCTTCAAATATATATGACTGCTGGTTTCCCTTTTATTATCAGTTATCCATTTCAGTTATATATATTGTTCATGCTTCCACTTTTTTTGTATGTTTATATTATATTCCGCTGCACTACACTTTGACAAATGAGGACATAGTTTCCCCACTATCAGACCTAGGCCCTCACTACTAGTCGGAAGCCTCTGGTGTTTGGGGAAATGCGCTTGTGGTCACATGGCGAACAAGGTTCGGGGCCCCCATTGAGTGGCACCCAGAACCGGGGTGTTACATAATTATAAGTGGATTCCTATCATTGTTGGGATGAACTTTCATATATGGATGGATGTAATTCTACCCAATATATTATGCATTAGCTATGAATTTTTGTACCATGTTTCAAATGGTTTTATTCCACATGTAGAATATTATAACTTATGATCTACAATTATGTTGTATCTAAATAATTAATTTTGTTATAAAAATTTAATACTTTACTATCTCTCAAAATGCGAATTTATATGGGATAAAAGAATATCAACTCGTAAAATCATTTGGGATAATCTAAAAATATTTATGAATATAAATTGAAAGTGGGGAAATATAGGATATAAATATTTGGTATAGATATAAAGAAATATAAATAGTATATGATGAATCTATGGGTGATTTTGACACATAGTTTAATTATTAAGAATGTACCATAAAAATATTTTGAGAAAAATTAGAATAATTTATAGTTTTAGAGAAGATCGTGTGAATTCTTTCTGAAACAACAGATGAAAAATAATCATAATCATAATATAGAGATATTGAAATTATCTATTTGGATTATTTTTATAGTATTATCTTTACAAATGAGATTAATATATAGAATTCTATAAAAATAATGGGAAAGGATGATCATGAAAAATCTATCAATGAAGCTAATAATGAAAAGTCAAATAAACTAATTATTATTAATGAAACAAGTTATTTTGATTTCGAATATCATATAAGTAATAATTTCAATGAAAATTTATATTTATTTTCTAGATAAGTTAAAATAGGAATAAGAATTTTAAAATGAATGTGTTTATTAATATTCATTAACTATGGTGAAATCGAATATTTGAGTGAAAAATACCCAAGACTACTGGAAGATAAAGATAGTAGGGATAAAGATAAAAATTCATCAAGATATCAGAATAATAGTAATGAAAAATGAATTACGTGGTGAATGATAAGTTCTCTAATTATAAAATTTCTATTTTTTAAACATGAGTGGTGTGATAATAGTTAAGAATAAGATGAAGCCAAAAATTATAGTTATGAATGTAATGAAGAGTTACTTATCGAAATGGTGAGTGATGAGAGTTTTACTAGTGATGAAATTAGAAACTCTAAATAGTAAGAGTTTGAAACTCAAAAAAAGAGTTCATTCTTAAATTATTATTCAACGAATTATTTCTAAGAAATAAAGTGTAAGAAAATAAAAAAAAAAGTTGAAGAAATATGATCAAAATAAAAATAAAGAGAAATCATTGGTTGAATGAAAATACTAGATATTATAGGAGTCTAACTATCTAATGAAATTTCTTATGTTAAGAAATTAATTAACAAAATTATGTAAGAAAAAATTGATTTTCAAGGATAAATAATTTTATATTTTTTAAAAAAAATGTGTTGAAGTTGAATGAGAAAAATATTTCTTCTATAATTCAAAATAGGAATCTGAAAAATTCCTTATGATATGATAAAATAATGATGAATAGTAAATAATAACATTATAAAAATTATGATAACATTTCAGATAATCCTATGAAGAAAAATCAAACCAATGAGACCACGTTTGTATCTAAAAAATAAAAATTCCTAAATTTATAGTTCTGTAAGAAAAAACCCATGATGGAAAAATGCTAAAATAGGGATTTTATTATGTCTGATAAAATTTTATAATATAAATTATAATATGTCACATTTGTAAAAAAATCACCAGATTGAACCATTATTTACTATAAAAACTTTATTGGAAGGCTGGTTCTTAATTCAAGACTGCATGTTTTTTGATGGTGTATTTTATTTTTGTGGATATTTCTATAAATAAAAGAATTAAGGAACATAAAATAAAATTTAGTTAAATAAAAAACACTAAATAAAATATATAAGAAATTATATGATACTTTTATGTATATTCAATTTTTTCAAAAAAAAATATAGGTCAAAAGACGACATGTAAAATCTAGTTTGAAAACTAAATATTAATTTTAACCATTGGAAATAGTTTTTAAATGTTTTGAAGATTCACAAAATCTATATAAATGGTGTCTTTTTAGGATACCAAATCAATGAATCATTAATTAATAATATCAAAATCATCAAAATAAGGAGAAAAGGGTAAATAAAATGCTATTTATATTGAAATATCCCTCAAGTCCATAAGACAATAATGACTTTTGATTTAGGATAGTTGATGTTATTAACACATGAATATAAATTTTTGTCCGTTGAAGAATGTGAAAGAATAAAAATAAGGGATATTAACTTTTTCAAGTGATGATTCTCTAATAATTAAGGGAATTAGATCTACTATAATTTGAATGAAAAAGGTGAAATGCTAAAGTGCCATATTTTTTGATGGACTAGAAAAATTGTGTGTCTCATAGTTTTATGATGTTATAAATGAATGTATATTCTGCATAGATGTATTTTTTGTTGAAATTCTATAATATGGATAAATTTTTAAAATAGTACAATGATCCGAGGTAAAACTATTTTGGATAAGAGATGGAGACAAATCATGTTATTTGAGTGTTAAATAGGAAAATAAATTATTTCATAGAAAGATTTGATATTTGCGGTAGAGAAATATAAAAAATATGAAACATATAATATGTGTTGATGATATATTTAATGTGATAGGAAACCGATATTGGTATTATTCCATTTATAAGAAAGGGATATTTTTAAATTCATCACAGGATATGTTGGGATACATATATCTCATCAATTGAAGCTTATTAATTTCGATATATGTGGAAAAATTAGAAATAAATTTACAAATATAGATAATTATATTATTTACTTAATTAATCAATCCACTAAATTTATATGTATTATATTTTTAAAACAAAAATCATATGCTCCAACGATGCTCAAACATTTTAGGATATGTTTTGAAACGAATTTTAGGTACTTTATAAATAAGATATGAACTAAAAATGGTATTGAATGAACACTTGTAATGTTTAAATATTATCATCAGAATCCTTGTATTTGACACGAGTTAAGTATAACACATAAAATAAAACAATTTATATTCCCAAAATAAATAATATAATCTTGGTTTATATGTCCAAACCATATTAATTGAACAAGGTACTTCTTGGTAAATTTGGAGATAATAAATTTGTATAAAATTTTATAATCAAAACCATTTCTTCTATAGGATAAATTTATAAATGTATTAATATGATATGGTTAATAATATAACCCCACGATTGAATAACTAAAGGGTTTTTGGTATCCACTAAATTATCAATGTTAAATGTGAAAATGTTGGGATGTTTTATGAAAGAGTAATTGATGGTATCTTCTTTGGATATCCTCAAAATGGTAAAGGTTACAAATAATAAAAAAACAAAAAGAATAATTTATTTAGTTCGTGTGAATTTTTATAAAAATAAAAAAAATGATATTTGATGAGAGAATGTATATTTAGCGGAATGAAATGATTATATATTCCTATTATTTTGAATGATGACATCATTGTAATAGATGAAAGTGATGATGTTGTGTGAGGAGGAGAGGTATACACAGCTGTTAAAAGTAATGAAGAACATCATCAGTTATCAATGATAAGAATGGTAAAGTAGGTAGATATTAAAAAATCATTGGTTATCATGAATAATATTATAAAACTATAGGAACACTAACTATAGTTCAAAAACTTCATTGTTTTTCCATGTTGATCAAAGATACTTTCAAGAAGAATAGTATCATTATGAGTGCATTCATGCCATCAATTTAGAATTGGATAAAATTGATAAATATGAGACATGGGATTTGGTAACTATACCTAATGACAAAAACATGATTAGAACAAAATTGATTTTATAAAAAAATATAAGTTTAAAATGTGAAGTGGTATGAAATAGGATATGCCTCATTTTTAAGAAAAATTCACAAGTTGAATTAATTAACACTGATGAGAAATTTTCCCCACTTACTGAAATTAAAAACATTATAGTAACTCATATAATTTGTGCACAAAAGAAAGATAATATTTCTGAAATATAATTTCTTTTTTCCATTCTTAATGTAGAATTTGATGAAAAATTATATATTTACAAACCATGTGGTTTATATCTAGGAAAATAAGAGAACTATGTGATTTAGTTGAAAAAAGATGTATATGGGATGAATAAATAAAAAAGATATATGAATTAAAACCATGATTCCAATAAAATAAATATTAACATAATTAAAATAATAGTTATAAACAATATATACATAAAATAGATTAAATAGGTTAGTGACTTTGGGATTATTTATGCTGATGACAACATATTTGTTTAGGAATATTGAAGTTTCTTTTGAACAATTTTCTAATGATATGAAGATGTTGTTTAAAATAATTATGTAGGGATAAATGAGGTACTTTCATTGATTATAAATATCTCAAATTAAGAATAACATTTTCCTATCACGATAATAATATTATAGTGATGTACATAAATGATTTGGCATAGAATATTTGAAACCAATTTCAATACCTATATCAATAAGAACAAATATTTTTAAGGATGGTGTTATAAGGGACAATAATCCTGAAGAATATTTTATATTAATTGGATGTTTGTTGTGTTTAGAATTCTCTAGAATAGACTAGGGTAATGTTGTTACCACTTCTGACACATTTCAATGTACCCAAAAAATGTCACAATTTTTCAGGATTATTAATCATCACGAACATTAAGGGAACTACATATTTTGGGAATAAGTATAAAATAATGAGAATTTTTAATATATTTGGTTATAAACATATAGAGTCTAAATGTTTTATTAATAATTGAAGGTCAACATATTGTTAATTATTCCTTCTAAAAGAGAGATATGTGAATTTTAATAAAAATAAATAATTTTCAGTGACTCTCATTACTGTAGAAGATGAGTATATAGCTTCCACACAGGCTATAACACAATTGATATTGATGAAGACATAGTTGGACTATTTTTTAGTTGATTTGAAACTTAAACTTCTATTGGATTGTGATAATCAATGTTCAATGAATATTAAAATAACTTGGTTCAACATTCACTTTCATATCACATTTTTGTTAATTGTCATATCATCAAGGATCATGTGAAATGAAAGAATCTAAACCAGGATTTTATTCCTATAATGGATAAGGTGTACAATATTTTCTCTAAAACTATTCTAAATGATATATTTCCTAAGAAATGGTTGATTATGGCTGTTCAACCACAACCTCTTCATGGATAACATGTGTGACTACTATACCCAATCTCTCTTTTTTTGGATATTTTAGTCAATGTGTGGAAATTATGACCACACAAATCTACCAATAAATAATTCCTCATGAAATAATAAATAGAATGTAATCTATTTACATTTATATCCATTTATATTTTCACAACCAATCTATGGATAGTATATATTTTGGGTGATTTTCTAAAAGGGGTAATCTATGATGCTATATTACATTTTATGACCTCTTTGTACCATTTTACTATTTTTTATGTGAGTGTGGGAACTGTTTTTTACTAGTTACATACAAGTTTTGTTGTGAAGATACAAAGATGATGTTTTGAGTAAAAAATAATTTTGGAATGATTATTTTGATAAATATTACATTGGAATAATGGTATAATTGATCAGATATTATTATTTTATACAACGAGTGACATCATATAGTCTTATAATTATTATAAAGTGATCTATAACTGGTGTTTTAGAGCATCAATGATTAATATTACATTTGTGAAAAATTATAATGGGGGATACTGTTGAGACCCAAAGGTCTCGAGTCGTTTTTATTATATTGGTGAAAGAGTAGAGATACAATAATTGGGAATGGTTATTGTGTCATCCTTTGTCTCCTATAAATAAATATTTTTTTTACAGAAAGGCTTCAATATTTTGACGATGAAAACCGGAGTTCAGTTATATTGATTTAATATCATTGTAATGTGTGGGGATTCTTCCAAATAATCATTTGGATGAAGTTTGAAATAAAAAAATTGAAGAAGATAAATTATTGATAATGATGGAAGGGGTGAATAACCATGCATGTGAATCTATATATTTACTTGTAGTATTCAATATGATGAAATCCCTATATATCTGAATGCACTGCTACTTATGTGAATGTTCATCAAGGTATATCTCCACATATATAAATTTGATATTTGATAGGATATGTAGGTGAATAGGCATACATGAATTTTACGCTACACATAAAAACTGGTCACACAAGAGAACAACACACATAGAATAATTTTTTATATTCCTGACTGGATCAGGTAGTAAAATAGTCCATGTATGATAATGGGTCATATAAGATAAATTGGATAATTCTGAAAAAAAAATATCTACATAATTAATTGGATATGGACAAATATATTTTCAGAATGAGTTGTGCACCACAAGATAAGGCATATTTTAGTATAACATCTTGATAAAAAATACAAACATGGTCACATATATATTTTATTATATTCTATATTGGGAGTTGATAGTGGTGTAGATTTTATGGAAATATTTCTATTGAAGGGTGGATGATAATTCCACATATCATGAAAGAATATAAAGTAATTTTTTTGAGACATTATGAATGTTTTTAAAGACTGCACAGTGATAATCATTGATGTTTTTTATAAATTCACATTTGATGTATTAAATAGATAGTCTATTATAGATATTTTCTAGGCCATTGAAATATTGAAAATCTTATAAATTCAAAATAATGGATTCCAAGGATTTTTTGTTATTAAATAGATAGAATAAATGGTTAAGAACCGTAATCATATTTTTTTTATACAATGGAATGAAATCAGGGATTATGAATGGAAAATGATATTTCTCAAAGGGACGAAACATAAGAATAAAGAATAAGTACATATTGGTTTTTATCACTCTTGTAAAATAAATCATAGAAGAATAATGACGTGACTTACAGTATTATACAATTGAGGAAATCCAAGAAGAACAATTATGATGTATTAAATCCCATTATGGAATTATTATGTTTTATTTGATATCTTTTATTATGATATAATCTATATAAGATTCATATGCACTGTTAAATGAATAAATTGAAACATAAGTGAGGAATATTCACAACATGATGTAATCCAAGAGGACTATTTTCAAGTTGATTGTGTAATATTATATTATTTTAATGTCATGTAACGGACTAGATACCCATATTGGGTTGTGAAACATTTATATTCTAGTTCTTTTATGGGTATGATTCTATGTTGTGTTTCATCATTGTTATTTCTCTATAGTATGAGGAGTAGGATGTTTTATAAGAGGATAAAATAAAAAATTAACTCTGGGAAACCCCTAATTAGTTGTCACACAGATTATATATAGAACATAAAAATCTCTCCCCAATAATTGTATAATCTTATCCCATCCACATAAGGCATTTCTCATCTGACATCATCTAAGAGAAAATATTTTCACCTAACACAAAACCACAACCATCTTCAAATTAACTAAATTCAAAGATAATCCACCCTAAGTCATTATATTTCTAGTATACATATTGAAATTTTATCTCACATATTCAAGAGACCTTATTGGGTCCATTTATTTTCTTTTTCACATAGATTTAAAATTTTTATCCCATATGTCTTCTTTACATACATAACATCTACTAGACATCCTTGAAAACCATTCACTAACATAAACTCCCTGGTTTGATAAATATAGACTCCATGTTCTGGTAATGTCACATTCTAGTTCATGTGATTAACTATTTTATAATCTCACATACATCCATACATGTATTTTTAATATTTGGTAATGACCCTGACATGGATTCCCAAATATTTCTATATATAATACAATAATGACCATAGGATAATTTTATGATATTAATGGACTAGAGACTAGAATCATAGGTCCTTGTTTATCATTGGGTAATTCCTTCCTTTTTATGAATAAAATATACTTGATTATTGGTTTACTCTAAAAACTAGCATGAATCACTCATATATTGGATATTTTAAGAAAATAATCATAAAATATATTCCCCGTATATAGTAAATTTAAAACTCAAATGAACAGATGATATAGTGTCATAACATTAAGACTGAAAAAATCCATCTCAATATGTACACATTCAATACCAATGAAGATATATTTCAAAATATCTTAAATAGTCCATAACAATTTGATGCACAAAAACAAATTCAAACATAATTAATGTATAAATAATAAAGAGATATGATATGAACATCTTCCACTCAACATAAAAATAAATTCAACAATGAATTGGAGTCCAAAACCTCTCATATTAAATAAAAAGATAAAAACCCAATAGAGTCCAATATAAATCTATGTGCTTGTTCTTAACTATAATGAATTAATTGAAATTTCTTTCTACTAAGGATTCCATGATGGGCATGACCATAAAAACTTATTATTATACCATTAATTGTATTTGAACTGATATAGAGAATTAATAGGTGAGTGAATGAACATTTATACCCAGTCACATAAATATATAATAAAACTATTTTAAAATAAGTAATCTGGACATAAAAACAAAGAGAACATAAACAAAAAACAAATATTTGTAATGATTATGACATATAACTATCTATATCATAAGGATACATACCTGAACAAACCATCCTCGAGCATGGAATGGAATCTGATATGGAAAAAATTAATGATTTAAGCTACAACACATATTATATATGGAAGGGTAATCATGTATAATGATTCATGGTTAATTAACCCTATGATGGGGAATGAGTATTGTATAATAAGTTAGGGAAATAATATACCCCATCCCATGGGATATGAAAAATTGTATAATGGTTCATAGAATTTTGAGCCCATGTCAACCCATCAAACTATTCATCAATATTCTATGTACCTAAAAATAATTATATATAAAATTAAATTAGTCTATCTTTTTTTTTGAATCATTAATTTATGATTTAAACATATTAAAAACATGATATAAAAAATTAAAATTATTATTCACTACACTACAACAATGTGAATTTAGTATAATCTAAAAAATTAAATAATATTTAGATAACCAACACCTATTAATTATGAATACTAAAATTTTGAAAAAAAATAAACATGTAAAATTATTATGGAACATATATAAATCTATGGAACACAAGTTTCTAGTCTTTTATGGAGTTTTTTAAGGTGTAATTAATAACTATAACATACCAGTATTAAACTATGTAAAGGGATTAATACATATTAGTCCATAATAAATGCACACTCATAAAAAACCAAACATGGAATAAGTTTTGGCATAAAAAATTGATGGAAAACCCCAAGATATATTCTTAACTCAATTTATTCAAGATAAATACATACTGAAAAAGAAAATTATTTAATAAAAAATAGTTACACAAGGATATCGACTATAACATTATTGAAAGCAATAATGGATATAACCATTACCTACATATATATAAAATCCATGTTGAACATAAATAACATGTTTTGTAAAAATATCATTGAAAATTATACTTTCATTATTAAAAACATAGAAATTCAACTTTATTATCAGTAGTTTATAAACATGTGGTGAGCATATTCCAGCAATAAAAATAAAATTCATCAGACGGGTTCAGTCAACATTTGAAAACACATTGGTGGGCATAAATACTCTATAAATTATCATGAAACACATATCATATATTATATAATATTAGATAACAAAATAAATTCGATGATTCAATTATCATTACATAAAAATAATAATCCCCATAGAAAACATAAGCTGATAATTCCAAAAATTACCTATCATTATGACCACAATAAAAACATAATGAATTAAACCTAGAAATCCTTTGATTTTATCTCAAACTCAATAAATACATAAGATAAAACACATCTCAATTTCTTTATATAACATTATCAATTTCTGGAAATCAAACATCTCATTTATGCTTCCATTGTATTAGATATGATAAATACCAAATACACAATGGGATTTCACCATTCCCTGTAAAAATATGAAAATTAAAATCTTAAAAAAGGTTTAAATAATTATTTAATAGGTAATAAAAGGATAATATGAGGTGGTATAAGAGTGTTTCATTACTTTATGATGAATAATCATGTTTAGAATCCATGTTCTGAATAGGGATAAATGTTGTGATGAAGATTTTCATGAAGATCCATGAATGAGACTCTAGGATCGATATGGGAGAATGAGGGAAATGAATCCAATTGGGGGGGGGGGGTAAAAACAAGAATGGAATCTAGAATTTTTTTCATTATTTTATATAAAATTGGGAAATACCCTATCGAGTTCCTATTTCAAGGACACCTCAAACTCAGTGGTCCCTCCAAAATCATCCCCTCACTACCATGACACACTGGATACCCAGTACCCACTACAGGTTATCCTACTGCATAAAATATTAAAGTGTAGTTGAAACCTACATTACACAATAATCAAACCCTGAAACATCTAATGAAACATCAAATTATATACAAAACACCAATTATTCTAACTATCAACTCATCAATTCGTGATAGAATCCGAAAATTAAAAATAAACATCTAATTTTTAAATGAAATTTAAAACAATCCCTATTTTCACCAATAAACATAGATAATTAATCATAAATTTTTAATATAGTAAATTCACCAAGACACTAGTCATTATAGTGTGGTCCAGGTTCCTCAGACTATGGCACTCCCTAATATAAGTCACATATGGTATATAAATATATTCTCCAACTCGAGGATAATACAACAAAAATATATTTTAACACTCTTTATACATCCACAAGAGACAGACATAAAATAATATAACTAACATATCCATCAGACACATATTTTTTTCATTTAATATAATAAATTTTATCCTTACATGTCGGCATAATTGATAATAGAATATAAGACCATTTATCAATGAGAGAATGATTTGTTTCAATCATCATTGATTCTATTATTATTTTTTATAAACATGAGCTCTCACAATTTCCCATTAAGTATCCATAAATAAAATACCTAGACCTTTATATAAAATTGCACATGAAACACACATAATGCATGGATTTATCATTTTAGGACCACCTGTCACTTTTAGTAGTTAAATACGTATATTATTTCTCAAGAAAGTACGACTCAGTCTACATCCGTTATTCTCAAGAACATGTGTTCATATCTAAAACCACAAGTCTCACAGAATTATTTTAAACATTTATTATTAATTTCTCACAATTATAAAATAAATATTACATCATCAAAACTTATAAAGTTCCATGATAACTCTGAAATTTAAACCAATAGTGTATGAATGATCCATTTCTTTTCGTCAACAATTATATGAGTAAAACCCTTATGATTTAAAACTCAAACCATATTCTTTTACAAAAAATATGAATGAGTACATAATCATATAAAAAATTTTACCATCATCATAAAATGATAATATTCTAACATCCCTCATCTTAAAATATTTATTGTAAATGAAATAAAAATTATTGTGGTGTGATTTAACCATGATCCATACAACCATGATTCAAATACCCACTCTGACGCTATACAGTTATAGTGAAAATGAGGTGGATAGAAATGTTAAAAAACCTAACATATTACCTTCATTTAGTATATCAAAAAAACTAAAATTCCTAGTTCAAATAAAGAATAAAAATTGAAAGAATATATGAATTTCCGTATGCCACATCCCTTTGAGATTTTGTAAGAGGGTCCCCAATGTATGGGTTCTAAATTTAAAATGAGAATAGCCTATTTTCCCATTTATTTTTAAAAATTATTTTGGTGGCCTTCCATGTATCCAATACATGTCTCTTGGGTACTATTAGCTATATAAAACATTTTTCCACTCATTAAACCTCTCTATGTGCCAGATATACATCCAATACAATAGAAGATACTACCCTTTCCATTATATAAACCAAACCCTTGTGTTTTCTCTTAAACCATTTAACATGTCTAAAATAATAACATAGTTGATACCCAATGTCTCAATATACCATCCAAACACTAAATAACAATATTCTGATAACTTTATTTCCACTTGAGTATAGTCTATATCTCACTTCAAAGGCATGTAATAATGTGGTTAATTACAATTTAAATGGCCTCTGAAAAATAAGAATTCACATAAAAGTGGGTAAATCGGTGAATCAATTTATTCCATTTATATACCAACTTGGAAAAACCTTTATAATTTATTATTTTCAGTAACTAGATGATGTACAAAATTCTCCAATCTATTAAATAAATATAGACAGAATTTTATAGTTAATTTAAATGTATTTCCATTAAAATATAATTGATATATCCTTTGAATTATTTGATAAAACATGTGATCACAATATAAATTGGATTCAACATGATAGATAAAATGAGTATAGTTTATCCTTATTCTCTAGTTATTAAAAGTTTCTTCATGATTTTATTATCTATAACATAATCATTGATAAAAAATATAAAATATAATTAAAAATACATATTCAACTAGAGTATAATTGTTTAAATTTACTATCATGATCATTACTCTTCAATTTTAACACACACAATAAATTTTAACTAATACAGTAACATGACCCTTATTTTTCATATAATCTAAATATTCTATATCAATACTTTTTATCTATTATTGATCTATACTTATACTATATTCATTAATTTTAAGAGCTATATTATTTTCCATTCATTGGAATGATTTAACATAAAATTCAAATTTTATGGAATAACAACCACTTAAAATACCCTAATTTTCCATTCAAATATTATATAGTATATCTTCTATGATATTTGAATTACATTTAGATTTGATTAATAGATGTTTAAATTAATTTAATGTAGTTTCATGATAAATTTATCAATACATGTGATCAAATAACTAGACTTATGGAAGATATTACATGATCACAACATGTATGAGTTGACCACAACTTATATCATATATGAACTTATTGATCTCATCTAAAACATCCATAAAAATTGAATGATTAAAAATAGCATAGTGCAATTCAATGTCAGTTTAATCTTCATTGAATCATGCCTTCTTCTTTATCATAGTTTACATTGATGTTGTGGATGGGAATTATATGTGCAGAACATAAATTCTATATATTTATCCATAACATTGTTTAAGTCGTTATGATATCCCAAAAAAATCACCATATTATAAATATGTTTCACTATCATAGGTACAAGTAGTCTCAAAAATTTTAATACTCTGAATATGGAATCCTGAAAGGATCCATGACATTATAGATCCCATTTTTTCCTTATAGAATAGTAACTTTCAAAAAATGGGTTTCACTACTTTTGAGTAGGTATCCTTGATATTTTGAGTCTTTTCAAAGAGGATTCATTAGATAATATATAGAAGGATAAATATTATTTTAGTTTCCCATAAATCACCTAATTTTTTTTCCATTTTCCAGAATGTTTTACGAAACCCGTTCCATTTTGAATTTGGGTTTTCGTAAACCTCAATTATTTTATCTTAAGAATGTACATGGTTATATTTGACATTAGTGTTCCCTTCTTATAAAGAGTGAATTATGGATAATTTAATCCCATTTATAATTCATTTTTTCTATAACAACCAAGTCCTTTTTCTTTGCAACACGCACTAAGCCTTCATTTCAAGTAGTCACAATATTGTAAATAACATCTTCAACTCAACAGTCTCTGAACTGATGAAAAAAATTTGCAAATATTTCCAAGAACACTAATATATTACATTTAGCTTAAAAATGTAAAAAAATCACAAAATTATTGGGTTTCAATATGATTCATATACTCACTCATTCATTAAAAATAAAATCAAAAATGAAACTTTTAAAATATTTCCACATAAACTTTTTCTTCCATTAAAAACTCTAAATTTAAGAAACAATTTTTCTATAGAGTTAATCTTCATCATCTCAACAACACATTATCTCCAAAATTTCCTTTAACATTCTAGTCTAAAAAATATTCAAATATTGACATTCTTTTCTATCAATAGATTATTTCATCCATTAAACATAAATCCCACTTTTAATATAGAATTCAATATCAATTTAGTTATTAAAAACTTATATGAGTATACTAGGTGCTGAAAGAAAGAGATGTAGTTTATACGACAAAATATTTTAGTTATAATGTATTAAATTAACTTATAATAGATTTTTCACATTTCACATCTCATTCTGCATCAACACAATGATACTTTTATTACAAGCATCGAACAAAACCATTATAAACATATGGAAAAAAAAGGGTAAAATAGTTTAAAAAAAAATTATTTACCCTATGAAAAAAATACTCTTTAATAATATATTTATATTCCATTAATAATTTCATATATCTATGGATTTATACTGATAATTCTTCCTTGAGATTCATTGCCTCTTGAGGGCATGGGATAGAGATGAAAACTTTAAATGAATGAAACCCCAATAACATTAACAATAAAAAAGTGTTATAATAATTGAATAATTAATGATATACTTAAGTTGAGTGAAAAAATAAGGTAGATTTTGGAGAGGAAATGGGATATAAAATGATAGCATAAAAATAATGGACACGGGTTTTTAAAAAAATCATGATTAACAGAGTTGCTGGATTTATTTCTAGGGATGAGGTTTTAAAAAGTAGGATTTACCAATATTGTGTATTATCATGATTGATTTAAATTTAGACATATGGTAGTAATTAATCCCAAAAGATCAATAAAAATTACAACTACATAAATATATTCAACTTTCATGTTCAAAGTAATCTAATGAGATCTAAATTCATTTTTTGACTTATATCAAAATAATAGGAGAATTATGTTCTCCTCTCATGATATCATTAACCTCAATTGTAGTGGGGTTTATCCCTTAGTCACAATCACTCTATCTATAGAACTAAGGGATTTTTATTGAATTTGATTTAATTTTTTATTAATCTGACACATTAAATTCCATTAAAATATAATAATTTATATTGAAACATCCTCATATTACTCTTGATCCACCATTCCATAATAAAATAATCACACATAATAGAATGGTTAACCATCATTAATGATATAATGTTCTTATTGGATAAAAGAAACGCACAAACTTAAAAGAATATAAATACATGCATAAATGTAAATAAAGAAAAGGTAAATACCATATACACTTATCCTAAATCCAAAATTGTGAAATAAAGTTTTCAAATTTGGCTAAAAAGTTTTGATGTAACTATAAGATAGAATCCCCTGTTATGAACTGAACTACTAGGGAATGCGTGGTAGGAGGAAAGCTAAGAGAAATACCCCCAAACCCTCCTCCAAAATGATGGGGGTTGTTACTAGCACCATGTATGAATATAACCCTAATGGGAGGCCATAACCCTAGTTACTTATACACATGAACATATCTCCATACACTAATAAAATGATTAATGATAATGAACAACATATATCATTATTCATTCTTGTTTCTAATTCTCCATTAGAGTATAACATAATTTTAGAAATCAATAAGGGACAAATACAAGCCTAGTAAAACTAAAAAAATTCCCACCCTACTAGTTGGATGGGAACTATCTTCAAGATTCAACTATGATCCACCTACACCTATTTCACATAAGAATCAATTAAAATTATTTTTATATGTACAAGACATGAAATGTGTTGGTAGAGCCCATGTGGGTGTTTATATTAACATATGTAGTAGAACACCCCAAAATATATAGGCATAATGAAATAAGTGAGAGAAATAGTCACATCTATATAAAAAACAAGAAAATTACAAAAAAACCCATATTTTCTCAAAGAAAGAAACTATTTATCAAATTATTTGTATGTCCTCACTACTAGTCTAGGATTCCGCTAAAGGCCCCATGATAATTCTTGTCTGCAAGAACTCACTCATAAAGTATTATTAACAATGATGGATCTCATCCAAGAGGTCATGATAATTATGAATCTCCAAGATTTTTATACGGTGGAAATCAAAATATGTTTCCATACTAATAGATGATCATAGAGAAGGCCTACGTAGGATACCTAATCATATTTATAATATCCTTCTATGATGAGGATTACATGCCCTACGATTTGGTAATGGGATATAAGAACTGACCTAGGGATGGGTGATAGAGGATCAAAAACTAGTACACATATACAGATACCTAACTCTTCCTAGAACTAACCTAGAGAGGCGATCACTTGTCCTACAATTAGGCTAGGATACCTCACTGTATCCTTGTATGTATGGATTAATAGAATAGACCCTACTAATTTGGAATATATTAAAGGAAAAGATGAATACAACCTACACTAAAAGGAGTGAATTATTTTTGTATGAAATTTATGTAATTTTTCATTAATCATTGATTTATTTTTTTACTTCAACCCATGATTATGTACACCAGTACTTCTCGTGTATAATGGTAGTTCTGGTGTACCTGTATCATGCTTGTGCACACTACATTGTCATGCTTACCAAAGTCATGTATGGGACCATGTACCATGGGGTATACACCAGGTAACCATATTCATGTAAAAAAATGTGAACAGATCAAATTTAATGTGATATTTATCGATTTGCATAACCCTAGTAGTAGAAGAAAAGGGTCTACATGGTATTTAGACATTAAAACTGCTTAACGTTTATACAAGGTCTTCATAGTAAGTCCATACTGTTTTAATCTTATCAATCACACTGATTTTATCACAAATTACACTTTTTTATTCACCAAAAATCTTTTATCTAGGTTGAATGAACCCACAATGATGTTGGTGGATGAATTTCAACCACCCTTTTCTCATAAAATGCTTGCACTCTAATCTACTAAGGCATTATACTTCAAAACTAGAATAGTCATATGAAATTGATCAGTCATGAGCATCCATTATAGTATTATATAATCCACTATCTCCAAAATCAAAATTTTTAATGTCACAACAATGATCCATAGATCTAGAGAGATGCGCATTGAATCGAGTACCTTGATAAAGTCAAATCAATGTCTAAATGAATTTATCGATGATGATAAATAATTGAAGGATAAAACCTCAAAAGAGTGTGAAAGAATGTTGGTAATTTTATATTTGATCATAATAAAATGAAACCGATGAATAAGGTTGTATTATCAAACATCAAATATAAAAATTATAACTCAAATTACATATTAAAGATGATAAATCATCTACTGTAACTCATTAATCAATCCGAAAATTAATTCTATAATGTAACTAATTCAAAATTGATATAAGAGAGTCAATAAATTAGTATTAGTTCAAAAAACTAAAACATTAATGTTTTATTGATATATTATGATTAAATATTCCATATAAATGTCATTATTGAGATCCAAATACATTTTTTAAGATGATAAAATTTTTGGAATAACTATTGTTCATCCAAAAATTTTTCTATCATCCACAAAATATATCCTCTATAGAATAATAAAATCTCTAGGGAAATGTGGATAACTCTATAATTTATCCATATCTATGATCAAATAAGAAACCTTTGTGGTACTAAAATTTAAAAGGAAATAAATTCTTTAATTAAACTATTCCAATATTATTTGACCCTTGATTTCACTTAATCAAAACTCATAGCACACACAATGATTATATTGATCCTAGGGTAAAACCCACATGCCAAATTTAATAGTGGTATTAGTTTCATATTCCAAGACTCCATTTGGGATATTTTAATTTTTTTTCAATGAATTTAGACCACTAATATAATATATTTAATATTTTAAATATATCATCATTAAGGATCCACATCCCTATAACCCAACAATGACTCTACACCTAACTCTGAAAATATTTAATTAAATGTTCCCAAGTATTACAAGGTAGAAGTAGGGTCAATAAAATGTACTCACATTATGGATATTCATTCCAAAAAGACCTATAATATATAGAAAAAATTAAAGGCACTACACTCGCATATGTCATTCCTAATCCTATATTCTCTCATGAAGATTCAAATGCTTCCAATAAAAACATAGCTTGTAAATATCTCTTCCATGATTGATCTTATCCTACCAATAAATTATCTATAAATAGTATTTTAAAGGGTATATCCAACCTCTATTTCCATACCACCCTAGTAGATTACATTTAACGTGTCATGCATGTACCTCCATATCAGTGAAACAATGACGAAAGTGTTCACCCAATCTAACTACGGCAATAGGGATATATAGTACACCACATTTTAAACCATACATAGTATCAGGAAAGGGAAAATTAATCATATAGATATCATTACACCACCAAAAATCCTTTGTAGTCCTAATTTATGTGAGACCTTTGGGAAAACATGGCCTCCCTCATCAAACACCAAAGGCCTCTGGTGTCATTCCCCATACGAATTTTGATGGATTTGGGAAGTCATCATCATCTCATCGATGATATTCACCTTCTCTATTGTTTCTTTCACAAACCCCAGGACCATGAGTGATTACTCTAATAAATTAGTCCAATACAATAGTGTCATGAAGGGTCACCCATTGAAGGCATCTACTAGTGTTGTATTGATGGTGTAGAGGTAGATGTTTTTGTACAAAAACTTCACCAAGGGTAGGTGATCCTCCCAGAAACTTCCAAAGTCTAAAATAAAATTCATAATCATGTTGTATAAAATATAAATAGTCAAATCTATCTAGATTTCTTTCTGGATATGATTCATCATTCAAGAAAAATAGAACCCCAAAGGCCTTTTTTAGTCATATACCTAATATTTATTTCAAGTGACCATAATAGTCTGATATTATAATAGAGGTAACTCCATATAGGTTGAAAATATTCTACACATAACAGTGTCTGATAATCCTTATTGAACTCATCTCTCATATAGAAATTAAGTGAGAACAGTTTGTGATTTGATCTACAATATCTTAGATGGAATATGGACCATTATCTTATTATGGAAGACCTATAATGAAGTATATAAAGATACCATATCATTTGCAATCCATAACCTCAAGGTTTTGATCCAACCCAAGTAGAAATGGGTGCTCTCCCTTCACTAGATATTATTTACGGAATCTGCATATAAAATCAGTTATAAAACTCTTTATCCTTGGCCACGAAAAGTAACACTGGATATCCTCGTTCTTATTTTTCCCTCATAGATGTATTGTTAATGGAAATATATATAAAATTACTATAGTGCATCATTATATATTGAAACTGAAACCACTACCATTTATGGGAAAATTTAATTCTCCCCACCTTTAGAAAATCCATTTGGACAACATATAGTGGATATATGATCATGGAAGTCCTTTCAATTAATATCTCTAAGATGAGCCTCCCTAATACCCACAAAATTTTTAAGAGTAACAACCATCTCATAGAGGTAATATGGACAATCATTTTCCACCAAGGAAAACATCAATGAGGCTTATTTTTCTATCACCTCATTCAAAAACTTTAAATATGACCTCTTACTAAGAGTATCCACTACCATATTCCCCTGTCTAAGAGTACAGACTATATAAAAGTTATAATCACATTGAAACTATAGCCACCAACTCATCCTTATGTTATGATCGTTATTGAAAATTATGTACCTGGTATTGGGAAAAAATGTTTTATGTTTTTTAAAGAAGCATAATGATATTGAGAATAATTTGGGATGGCTTGAATTAGGTTAACTCATAAGGGTTTTATTTTTTTTAACAGAAATCACATTTATTCGGTTTTATTTCTATAAAAGAAATAAGATGAATCTGATCACAGTAAGGCTATTATAATAACTTTTTATCTTTATTATTTATGATAAATGTTTTTATAAACATGTTTTGATGTTCTATAAAACATAATGTTTGATAAAATAATATGGAGATACATTATTATTATTAATTATTATCTCATCAAGATTATAAGAAACCAACATAATAAAATTTTAATATAAAGGAGGATAAAATAAATTTTACTCACAATTTCCAAACAATGATGTTATTCACCACATGAGGGTAAATGTAGTTCACTTCAGAAGATTCAAAATTTTATTGTATGGTCTCTATAAAGGTATTATAACATGATATGTAAAGTTAAAACATATTTCTATTCACAATGTTTATGCGTACACACAAATATATGATGTTTGTGTTTGATGCTTATGTTGTTTAAAATGATTTCTAGTTAGAGTAACGTTATTGGCATTTAAAGGGAGTCCATTTTAGAATATCATCTGATAAAGAATTATAGATCAAGACTATCATTAGATTTCAACTAATGACATCAGTATGATTCCTTTATATGAACCATTTCCAATGTTTTTATAAAAATAGTTTTCTTCATATGTAACATGTCTATATATGGACATGTTTGAAGTCATGATGAGAAGTTTTCAGTTAATGGTTAGAGAGAAGATTATGAGTCTTCGTACATATGACATTGTTTGAATTCATCATTCATATGATTCTATATACAATTAATAATATAATGGTTGGCGTATAAATCCAATGGACCAAGTGTTCTATTGAAAGTCATTATATGGTGGAAGTATCTTGTGAAATATTTGAATGATGTTCTTAATAAGATGTGTTGGAGCACTGAATGTAGGCGCATCCGATAAAAGTGCATCTGCGAAGTCCTTCTAGACACATTGAGTGTTTTATTGATGTACCAACTAGAAAGAATTTATGAATCATTAATAATTATTTCAAATGTTATTATAATAACTAAATCATTAAAAATTCCAAAATTTCATATAGGAATGATACAATTATCACAAAGTTATAAGGATGATTAAAGAAACTCATTGATATGAAAGAACTCATGTATTTTTGGGGAAATAATTATTTTCAACAAGAATAAGTGACTGAAAATGTTATTTGAAATATTAACAAGTATTTTTTTAAATAATTCAATATGTTTCACTAAAATATCATTGGTGATATTAAAATATAAAGGGGATCTATGGTCTGATGACGTTTTTTGCATAAGTTTTTTTCGAATATTGGTGAAGAGATAATGAATATTAAATTCAATTGGATAAAGGTAGAAGAATCATTAGTTAAATAATATATGAAATGAATTTTCAAATGATGTGTTATTGGAAGGATATAGTTTAATAGTTATTAGAAAAAAGTGTTATACCTTTTTTATAGTCTACAAGAAGGAATCATATGGAAAAAAACCATACAAAATCTAGATACCGTATAACAAATGAATCTATTGGATAAACAACTATGTTATTGATAGTAGTTCCTACCTTATTATATAAAATAAGGTGATGAATAAGAATTAATATCATCAAAAACAATTATGATGAATTTTCACGGAACATGGTTAAATCATACTAAATCCTATTGGTCATGGTTCATATAGTTTTTATAAAAAATTATTACATATTTTATTTATGTGAGTATCACATGTAAGGGTAATGATATTCCCTTCTTTTTGTAACCAAATTCAAATCATTTCATTCTAGGGGTTTGTGTGGTCCTATATTATATCCAAACCCAGTTGAGGACTAGATACTCTAATATAGTAGTGAAACATGTAAATACCTAGGTTTATATTTTTTCATATTTTACTATTTTTTATTAATGGAATATCTCTATAATAGGAGGAAAAGGTTGTTTAATAAAAACAATTCAATGAAAATGAACACTAACTCAACCCCTATAAATATAAGTGATCACACAAATCTTGATTAGTACTTTAAATTTATATCATAGGAATGTTCCCTTCATTTATACATTATGGAGGTTGGAATAAATGAGAAGATTTCAGGAATGTTTTAAAATATATTAATAGAAAATGGATTATTTTTTATATTAAATAACTATTGTATCTTGAAATAAATTAGGTTACCTCATATTATCTCCATTGTTTATAATGTCATAAATACTATTATATATGGATTCCATCTCTATGTTATGGATGTACCCTATACAGCTAAGGATAATATGAATTTTTAAAATGATAGGTGAGCTAGAAGTATAACACTTTCCTCACCCTATGATAGATATTCTATCATAGTTAGAGGAATTGGAACTACTAGTGGTTTCTGGGGTATGTTGAATACGATCTTTGAAGAAAATATGAATTTGAAGAAAGAGAATATACAAATCATGATATTGAAGTTCAACTTTCTCAATAATGGTGATAAGGAATATTTTGGTGACCTATTTACAAGAGTGAATGATATTTTATCCACCATAGTATGTATTTCTATGAATATGGATTATTCAAACATTTATTTAAAGATATTATGAATTCTTACAGATAAATTTATGTCTGTTTTTCATCCTAAGAATAAAATGATCCTAAAATTATTGCATTGGATTATTTAAATATTAATCTCATCACTTATGAAATTAAAATAGAAAAGGCCGTTCTATTGAAGAACAAGGATGATCAATTAATTTTTTTCAATGAAAAAAACAAAACAAGATCTATAAAATTATGGAGGTGAGGATAATTCTATTTAATCATAATCAAAATATTAGGTTACAAAAAAACTATTATTTCTTATCTTTATTAATAAAAATATTAAATGGGTAAAAATAAATGAAATCTACCTCTCAAGTTTTTTAGATATGAAAAAATTGGATATTTTTAAGAAAGTTGTACAATAATTAAGGAAGATGATGAAGATGAAATAAATTCAAGAATATAATTCTGGAAGAGGGAAAAATCTAAATAATACACTAATGGAAAATATAATAATCTCTCTATAAACAAAAAACAAAATAACATTTAGTTAATGAAATAGGAAGATGATGATATTGAAGAATTAGACGATAACCCTACTAATGAACTTATGATAAAAAAATTCTTGTTTAAAAGTGTATATGAATAATTTCAATGGAAAAGAAAGTAGTAGATATAAATAATTATAAGAGACTCAGTTGTAGTTTATACTCCTAGGGGAGTTGAAATAAGGTCTTTAAAATATTGTATGACTTGTTAAAGATAACAATAATTTGAAGAAAGAAAATATTTAAGGAAGAATGAAAGAATATTTTATTGAATAATATCCTATTTGAGTAATATAAATTTATTCTCTAAATATGTTTCTTGACTAAAATGAAATCCCTGATATCAATCATGAAGAAAAAATGAAGGTAATGTAGAAAAATTAAGAGTTTCTCAATAAAATAATATTAAAGATGTAAAATAAATTAGTACAATACAAAATACAATTACTATGTTTAGTGATATTTAAAATAAGTGTAAAAATTATAAGGATCAATAAATAGTATCCTCAATGATGAAAAATGATTTTAAATATGTTTGGAAGAAAATCAATTTAATAAGATCTTGTTTGTATCCAAAACAAGATATGTTAAAAAACCTGAGGTTTTAGAGAATTTAAATTCTGAACATAAAGTTTTTACTACTATATATTATTTTATGCAAAGAATAAAATCATAGGATAGAAAAAAAACTATTATGTGAAATAAAGTTCTAAATTGTATGGTATGAATGTCTATGGAAATCAGATACACTACTCGATACATTATTTGAGACGCAATGGGAAATATTATTTTTATTGTAATATATGGTAATGTGGAGGCCTTATTTGTGCAATGAAAATGTTTTTTCTATTTATAAAACCATGAAAAGACTGAATAATAAAATTGTGGTAGAATTTGAGCGGTATTCAACACATTCAATGAAGGAAATATGAGAAATATGGTCTGAATATTGAATAAATGTCAAAATCCTTTGAATTTATTTGTGAAAATTATTATCAGCCGGATATTTATTTTAAAATAATGAATCACCATATTATTTACACAAAAAAATTCTAATTGAAAAATACAAAAATCTACCTGACGTGGAAGGTACTGGAAATGAAAAGGACATTGTTGTTGAAACATTTCTCAAATCTATAAAAGGTGAATTACCTTGGACATTATATAATGCGTGTTCTTCACATATGATATAAGATTTTATGTTTCTCGATAAATTGAAATATTATAAATAATTAACATTGAAATTTTACAATAAAAATTAACATATAATCAACATCATTTGATATTCTATAATTAGTGAAGAGAAGATAAAATAAAAAAGTACTTTTATTATTGATGGAATGAAACACAGTTTTCAGTGTTCCACAAAATTTAGATAAAGGTAATAATGTTGATTCTAGATGAAATGGTTTTATTGTTAAAAAAACATAAATATTGGAATGATATTACAGGAGGGAAATGATCCAATGAGAAGTTTATTCGCATTAGTTATGAATAGATATCATTTTATCTAAACGAGATGGAATAAAATCAGTAATGGAATAAAATGTTGCGAGATAAGTTTCAAAGTAATATGAGTAATCTATCATGTAGAGAATGAATTTTTGATATTTTTGACATGAATATAAGAAAATATTTGTGTTATTAAAGGGTCCAGAAAAGGATTATAACAAACACAGAACATGTGAAATTTGAGATACATTCAACTCCTACAATAATTTTGCTAAATTTTTATATTTTCTGTACCATGAGAAATAAATTAACAAACAGAGATAAGTAATTTGTTTTTTTATTGAAAATGTTACATTAATCACAAGTATTATGTCATTGAAAAAAATCAAAGTCTCCCAAAATGTTAGAGAGCCTCAGGGGAAGTGCAAAAAAAACATGGATATTCTATGAAGAGAATTCTAAAAGATAATGGTGTTGTGTATGAAAATAGGATGTTTAGAGACTATAATGAAAAACATGTCGTCTATAATGAATACATTGAACCATTTACACCACAATAAAATGGTTCTTTTAAAAGAATTAGTATATGTTTGATTGATATGGCATGGACAGTATTGATCAAACATAATACTTCAAAAATACATTCGGAGGAAATATATCAGAATATAATTTAATATTAATTATTGATACTTTTAAATGATTAAATATGATATGAGACCTTATTTTATATTTTACAAAAAGAAACCCATGTTTTAATTACCTAAGGGTTTATATAAGTCCTTTAATTCTAAATGTAGTGGGTCAGAATCAAGGGATGTTGGATGAAGGGGAAGATGATAAAATATTTATTGGATACCATCTTAATGATAGAGGATATAGATTATATAATAAATAAAGAAAAATTATTGTTGACTCTATAGATGTGAGAGTCTATTTATATTATAATCAGGAAGATTCATAGTCCATTATAGATTTGAGAGTATGTTAATATGGAATTATAATGATGCAAATGTTTATAAAAAAAATCACGTTTTAGTTAAATTAAATAACATATAAAGTAATGAAGTTGAAGAATACACATGAACATATTTGTTTTTTTGGAATATTATATCCTATCGGTTTTAAAAGGGCATTAATCCTCATAACAATTTATAATATATCCATTGAAAAATTATTATAATATTAGTATATATAAAGGTTCACGATGAAGGCAATTGACAAAGATAATGGAATTTATGGCCTCGATAGTTAGGATTCTACCTTATGAATCCATTTTCTTGTAGTTTTAGATGGAATATGAATATAGGATATTTAGACTTCAATATAAAAAGTTGATATATAAAAACAAAATTATTATTGAATCCATTTGTGGGTTATCTTCAAGCTCATCACGTTTACTTCAAAACCATATTCCTCATACAATAGTAAAAAATCTTCATTTCAAAATAGTTTTTTGTTAGGAAATCCACTAGTTTAATAAATAGATGTGTATCTCAAATTTAATAACATTAATATTTATATTTTATTTTATATTAATTTATAATTTAATTTTTCCTTATTAATTTTACATGGTAAATTATTAAATTATTTTGATAAAAATTATATTTCAATATTTAGAAAATATAATAGTATTTTTTTTGTAATAAGAAACATTAATTCAGAATCCCTATTTAAAGAAATAATTAATCTTTAAAATATAGTAGATTTTAATAAATTTTAATTATTAAATATTTATTATTAATTTTTTTGATATTAAAATTTTTCTATGTAATAAATAATTTCTGTAATGGTCAGAAAACTATTATTGTCAAAAAACTGAAATTCTCCAATAATGATGGATTTTTTTAAATATAAATTCTAATATTTATAGATTTACTAAGTTAATATAAATATTATTTTTGGATTCATAATTTTAAAATTTTCCAATGGTTAATTGTTCATAATTTTCTAATGTAGTTGAAATTTTCAAGTAAAAAATTAAATATGATATAAATATATAATATGTATTGTGGCATCATAATAACCCAATGGTGATGTAATGTATTCCATAAATAGTTTACATGAAATTATATATATTCCAATTAAAATAATTTGTTTTGATTTTATTTTAATAATTTTTACTTGGCCTTTATGAATCCTTTAAAACATATACAATAAGTTATCGTTTTAAAATCAATTAAATATGAACATGACCCACATCATCATAATTGAGGGTAAAAGTTTAACAAGTTAAGTTAATAGCCATATAATGTATTTAAAAACACTTCTATTTGATAAAATATTGAGTAAAAACTATGGTAAGGTCTTTGTTATTGATTACATTGATTAATATAGTCCAAAACCTAATTTTTGTGAAGAATAAAGAACTCCCCACTCTTTTCCCATAAACCCTACCCTAGTCCCAATTTCTATACACTAAAAAATAATATAACATGTTTTCATAGTACCTATACATCTTTATATACCTCCAAATGTGACTCTAAACTCTAAAGAAGCCCCTCCCAAGAATTTGGGTCACCCTCTCAGGGTTAGGGATTCTCTCTTTCTCTTTATTATAAAAACACCTTATTTATGTAATGCATTTTTTCTACCAATTCTTTTGGATGGGAAACTATTTTCAACATCCCTATTAAATCTCTTTTTTATAAATTTTATTAGATACCCATTTAAATCTCATTAAACCCTCACATGATTTATTATTTTCCACTGTTATACTGCTAAAAATTGTAATTATATTTTCTATTCTTAGATTTTATTCATGAAACCATTTTCTCTTATAACAATAAATTCATGATTATTCATTTTTTATTACATTAATAAATAACCCTATATATTACCTTATTATTTCCAATTGATTTGATACCCACTATAACTCTAATTAATCCCCATAATAACCCTTTATGTTCCCTCATTACACTGTTGAAATTATCATGTGATTTCCCATGAAAAACATTTATGATGTGTATACATGTACCCATTTCTCTTAGAGGCTCTTCAACTAGTTTTACCTATAAATAATTTATTTGGGAGTTACATGTATTGAACATAGAATCCTTAATCATTAGATTAAATGTGATGAAATATATTCTTATGTTATTGGATCTATGTTTAACACTTGTACATGTACATGATATGATTATAATGGGTTCATCATGATAGTGATCCAAACATTAGATAATTTTATAATATTGGGAGAATCCATATAAGTGGAATACGCGGTTCTCCATAGAGTACCATTTTATTATATATATTGTGGCTAACCTTGAATTTTGATTATGATTTCTTGTTTGATGTTATTCCCATATTTTTATATTTCATTTATGTTATCATAATATACCTTGCCTCATTGTTCATGATTATGATTCTCACCTCTTATATTAAATTTTTATTCATATCGGATTACATGTATTACATTAACCTATTCCATTATTTGTTTTTACCTTACTAGGATTCATATATAACCCAATTATTATGTATGTATTTGTGTTATCATGTGAAATTTAGAATAGTGATGTAAATTTAAGTGCACGTTAAATATATTTTAAATAATTTTTTTGTATAATAGTTTTATTATCTTATGTGATTTACCTAATATACTATAGACACCATACATCGTGATCATATGGGTTTTATTAAGTGTTTTAGGAAAAACTCATGAATTAATGTGTAATAAAGGGATGGGTTTTCATTGATTCTATCAATGATGGGTATACATATATTCCATATTATGTTTATAAAACTCTATAAAATTTTATTTTCATGATGATAAACATACGAAAACATCCCTAAAATATTTGTAACGTATAATTTTAGTGGTTTCTATAATAATTCATCAATTTCTAGATATGAGAAGTTGATATGGATCTAAAATAGATGTACATAGTTTTCAATACACCAAAATAAACATATTTATCTAGATTTTATTGAGAACTAGTGAATTACAATTGTCCATGATTCATGCCTATTTTGACACCACCACAGGAAATGATTTGGTTTGTTTTCAAGATAATGAGGAACCATTATTTAGGTAGAAAAACTCATAAACTATTTTATGTTAGGAAATATATTATGGATAACCTATATTTAATCCTATAAATTTGTCGGTTATGGATCAAATGTGATTTATGATTTATCTCATCAATGTTCATGGTTTACATTTTATGTGTTTAATATTCTAAAAAAAGTTATCCTTAATTCAATTTTAGTGGAAGTAAATGATTAGAATAAAAAATTAATTGTGAAAGGTGGTCTTCTCATGTATAGTTATTTTTATTCATTATTATCAATAAATATTTGTAAAAATATTCAAACCCTACTATAATTTATAGAAGTTTGAATGTGAGTGAAAATAGAAAATAGGGAAATATTACATCCCATTTATATAACTTCTCCCATTTCCACATATGTATGATAAACATTATATAAAACCTTGTTAAACTCTCATAAGATGAATTAAATGCTATTTTGTGTATGGATTGTCTTTCATTGTATAGATCCTACATAAATTTTCAGGAGGAGGAAACCACCATCCTTATTTCAAATCGAACTCTAATTTAATAAATGGGTAAGGAGGAAGATAAACCTTATTTAGTATCAAATTTTCATAAATGGATATTATTACAATTTGGGTAGGATTATTTTTCGCAAATTATTTATTATAAAGAAAATATCATCCTTGAAGTATTTCTAATTGTGAGGGAATAATATTATTTTTTTCCCAAAATATTTCATTATCTTCCTTATATCCAAGTGGTTCAATTATCAACCGAGATTATAACTAGATATTTTACAATATCCAAAAATCTATATATAGTGGTTTTTTTTAACATGAGGAATTGACGATATAACTATATGAAAATATAGATATATGGTTTATACACCATGAGTGTTTCATTGTGGGGTGAACTGGTACTCTTCATCCAAAATAAGAATCGGTCAATGCACTTTTGAATTGATAGTTGTGAGCTCAAAATGATAATGAAAAAGAAAAAGTATCATCTTCCATAGATTGATGATTTATTTGATTACATTCATGGATGATATTATTTATCTATGATAGATAGGTGAATGGGATATTATCAAGTAAAGGTGAAGTAGTGGGATCTCCTCAATACAAATTTTTGTACAATATATGGTAACTATGAGTTCACTGTGATTACATATAGATTAACAAATTCAGTAGTAGTATTCTTGGACTTGATGAATATATTTTTAGATATTACCTTGAAAAATTTGTGGTATTTATTATAGATGATATTCTAAAATACTCCAATTATAAGGAGGAAAATGAGGCACATTTGAATACAATACTGAGGTGCATATGTAATGAAATGAAATATGAAAAGTGTAGTAAATAAGATTTTCATTTAGAGTATATAACTTTAGTAGGGAATGTCATCACCGGAAAAAGAGTGTATATCTATATTTAAAAAACATTAACAATTGATGGGTGACCAAGGCCAACCTCTACGATATAAATCAATAGTTTCCTTAGATTATATGGTTATTATCATCGATATATGAGAAATTTATCATGATTTTCAATTGAACTAACCACGAAAACTTATTATTGATTCAATTGTTACTGGAATGATGAATGTGAAGAATGCATTAAAGATCCTAATAAGTGGCTGATAACTACACTTGTGCTCACATTAACCACTAGTGGGGAAGGATTTGTGATCTACAGTGACACATATAAAAAGGTGTTGGGTTATTCACTCATGGAAAATGATAAAATTATTCCCTATGACTCATGAAAACTAATGATCCTTTAGAATAACTACCCAGCACATGATCTATAATTGGCTATATTGATCTTAATGTTAAACATTTGGAGACATTGTGTCTATGAGGAGAAGTTTGATATATATATATATGACTGTGTGTACCATAAAATAATGAATTATATATTAACATAAAAGGAAAATAATATAAAATAGTGGTGGTTGTTAGATGTGATCACAAATTGCTTTTTTTTAATGCATTACCATCATAGGAAATAAAAAAAGTTACAGATTCTCTACGAAGAAAGGATCCTACAACAAAATCTATAAATAGGATTACAATGGATCCACTCTTTTAGGACACATAATGGAAGGATATGGGAATAATAAAAGAATGGTCATCCTACCATGATTAGGTAACTTTTAAAGCATATATTATTTGGAGGAACAAGGAGGATTATAAATATTATAAGTTTCTACAAAATAATGTAGCATATATTTCAGAGTTTAACTTTTTAGAAGATGTATTTATAAGGTTTTCAACCTATATTTGTGTCCCATAAAAACTAGTACTAAATATAGAAACACTAGATGATTCACTTAGTTTATACTTCTATATTCATATAAGAATCACTAATATGTATATATATTTGATGAAATGTTTATTCTTGGATAACATGAAGATAGAGATACTATTTATATTGTATATCAGTATTTTGTATACCAAAAAGTCTAGGAAAAATGTTATAAGTCTGGTGGTGAGATGAAAACACAACCCAAACCAATATATATATATATATATATTTGTAAATGTATCCATGTATTGCATTATAAGACTCTACCAGACACATAATGTTAATAACTTCTTCTGGGTGGTAGTCGATATCCTTCCAAATTCAGCACTTTCTTGATACCAAGGAATATTTCTCTCTTGACCAAATCATCTATATATATATAAGATTTGTGTTAAGAAATCATGGAGTTATAATACCAATTATATATAATCATCATCAGTGGTTTACATCAATGTTTTGGGGAAGCGTTCAATAAGAATTGAATGAAGAACTAAGCTCTTGTCCTGCAAACCACCATAAGATGGATGGTCATTCTGAATGAACTATCCAATCCCTAGAAGATATGTAGAGATAATTATCAATGTATTTACAAATTCTTTTGGATCAATAACTTTGACTATTGGAGTTCTCATATATTGAATGATTCTTATAGATAATTCCAATGGAACCTTATGAGGATTTATATGGAAAGATGTGTTCAAGTCTAACATGTTTGGAAGAAGTTTGAGATGGAATGATGATGACACATGTTATTATCCAAGACCTGATAGAAAATGTTCAATGCATTCTGTATCATATGAAATCATCAAAAGTTAGATGTGAAACAATATATTCAATCATATATGAGATATAGAATTTTATGTTAGAGACAAATTGTTACCCTGAATATTATCATGGATGAATGTCATGGTGTTTTTGAATAATGGAAAGATGTGTCCAAGAAACAATATCCCCTTTTAATTCCTTAATCACATTAGAGTTGTGTCGTATCAACTATCACTCCCAACATAAGTACATTATTAGTTCTATGTATCCCTCTACAGAATGTACAAACCATACCCCTCATATGTACTAAATATAGGGAAGAAACCATTAGAGGGAGAAATTTCAAATGAGGAGAAATTGGTTAAAATATTAGATCATAGAGATAGAGTTTGATAAAACAAGGAAACATTGATGGTTAAAGAGTTATGGTGGAAAAAAAGTTTAGGGAATCAACATAGGAGCAAGAAGAGGAAACAAAGCATAAGTACCTTCATCTATTCTAGTTTATGAAATAAAAATTTTTAGGGATAAAATTTTTAATGGGGGAATAATGGAATTACTCCAAAATTTATAAATAACATTGCCTATATTGTTAAATTAAATGACTTATTAAATATTTATGTTATAATAAACAAAAAAAGTACATTGTTTTTTTAGGAATATTATATCCAATTTGAATAAAAAGACCATTAAGAATCAAATCGATTGATAATATAACCATTGAAAAAATATATTATGATTATTATACATTAAAGGTTATGAAAAATCCAATTGACCCAAAAAAAAGGATGTGATAGCCTCCAAAAATAATATCGTACCCCTGAAGCCCATTTATCAGAGAATCCAAGGGAGATATAAACTATGGGATTTCCCCTTTCACTAGGGAAATTTTTGATTCAACAACCAATGAATTATAGAAAATTTTTATGATAAAATTTTAAGCTCATCAATATCAAATGCCACACCATGTTTGTCAATCCAACATAAGAAAACCTCACCATCGCACACCTTACCCTTAGTAGATTTGATAGTATAATAAAGGGTTGTTTATATCAACACAAAAATCAGGAATATATATAATTTTTATATTATCTTTTATAATTATAAAATATATTATTTAATTTATAAATGTTTAAATAATGAGTGTGAAAAATATTGTATTTCCATTTGAACCATCTTGAATTGCGTATTTGGGTAATAAGATATTTTATTTTATAAATTACATTTTAAAAATTCATAACTATTCAAATTAAATGATATATCAATAAAATATTATAATTAAATTTAATTCATTAATTATATTTGATCATATAATTTTATGTAGTCAACAATAATTTTTATAAGGCATAGAAACTTGTTATTATTAAATGACCAATATTTTCCAATAAAAGGATATTTTGAGTTTAAAATATAAATTCTCTTATATAGTGATGTATTGGGATAAAATAAATATTATTATTTAATTCATTGTGTCATAATTAGAAAACATTGAATGTTTCATAATTTTCTAAGACAATTTCAATTGCGTGTAAAATTTAAATATGGTTTAAATATATGCTATGTTTTATGACATCATCATGTACAAAAAGTTATGAAATATAAGAAATAAAAGTGTTCTGATACAAAATATATATTTATCATTTAATATATTATGATTTTTTGGTTATTTGGTTAATTTGATAATTTTTTCAGAATCCTCAATAAGATACATTATATATTAATCATTTAAAATGAATTCTTAATGAACACGACTCACCTATACATCACTAAGGGTGATATTTAAGTCAGATCAGATCTTTTCCTTTTTAAAAAACTAAAAAACCCTATTTTGTATAAATAATGGATGAAACCCATGAAAATGTTTGTGTTTTTTATTACATTGTTTTATAGAGTCTGAAACCTAGTTTTTAGATGTTAAAAAGATCTCCCCTGTATTTTCCTATACAAACCCACCAAACTCATATTTAAATTAAAGAAACAAAAAATCATATCCTTTATATACCCATAACACTCTATATCCCTCTCCTCTAATCTCTCAATAAGATCCATAAATTCTTTTAGTAAACACCCTCTCAAGGAAAGGGATCCTCTCATTCTTCTTTTTATTCAAGAACCTTCTTAATTTAATGACTTTTGAATTGAAATTAATATATATATGATATAATTTTACATATTCACCTTACTTAAATAATATTTACATGTTATGATATACCTTGGTTATTATCATTAAGGCCTCTCATAATTATTTATATACCATCATTATGCTGTTAAAATTGTCCAGATATTTTTTCATGCCAAACATTTATTCAAGAACCATTTTTTATTCCATTAAATTACTAATATATCATGTTGGATTATTTTATTACATAATCATATTTCTAAACATATTATTTATATGTCATGATATACCCCTTTCACTCTCATTAATCCTTTTAATGATCTTCAATGTTCTACCATTATGCTGCCAAAATTTTCCAGCAATTTTCCATGCCAAACATTTTTGATGTGTATACCTATACCCATTTCCACAAAGGGTATTCCACTAGTTATACCTACACATAATTTATTGTGTATTTTCATGTATGTAACCCACAATACATAATCATGGTAATAATATTTTTGAAATAATATCTTTTTTTATATGATCTATGTGCATCACTTATGCATGTACATGATATGATTAAGATGGGTGAGCCTAGGTAGCTTGAAAATGAACTAGGTAATGGTTTAATATCCTGAGATTACATGTAAGATGTTTGAGAGGTTATCCTAATAACAATATATTATTATGTATTTTTGGTTAACCTTGACTTATATATATGATTCCATGTTTTATATTGTTTCCACATTCTCATTTTTCTGTTATGGTATCATGATATACAATGCCTCATTATTCATGACAATAAATCTCACCTATTATGTTAAGATTTTATACCTCTTATAAAGCATGTATTGATTTAACATATTTCATTCTTTTTTATTCCAATACTGGGATATATAGATCACCCCATTCTAAGATATTTCCCCAGGTTATCCTGGGTAGTTTAAGATGAGTGGTGTAAATTTAATATCATGTTATGGAAGTCTTAATTAAAGTCATTATATCCCAATTATATGATTTTTTTAATGTACCCAACCTCAAAAATAAACTAGGAAACTTAATTTATGGTATTTACTTTGTTTTTTATGTAATAAATCATGAAATAATTTTTAATGAATACATCAGTTGTCCTATGAAGTGTTTTAGTTGAACAATATGATAAGTTTTTTAATGAAAATAAAAATCTAGTAGCTAATCTAGATGAACATTTTCACTCAACTATCTCCAGAGTGGAGGAACCAAAACATCAATTCTATCCTAGTTTTTTGGAAACAATTTATTGTCTAGAAAAACATTGGTGATCTACAAAAGAAGTTAGAAATCATAAGAAATTAATGGTTAGTTTTACATAATTCATTATATTCATAGTTTGAGCCTAAATATTTCTATGATTATTTCAAGATTGGAGAATGGATGTATTCTATAGATAATGAGATATATCATTTTTAAAAATAATACGTGGTAAATTTTACCAAAACAAAAATATAAAAAATCTGTTTATGCAAAATGGGTGTCCTGAAACAAGTTGATTGAGAAAGGTGAAGTTGTATGAAATAGTGAAAACTACTTTGTACAGGGAACTCAGAAATTTAATGCATTTACATTTATGAGACATTTTTTCCATTAAGAAATTTAGAAACTATTAGAATATTTAATACTATCACATAACAATAAAAATATATTATTTTATAAGGGGACATCTAGTTAATATTTACTAATAGAGAGCTTAATGAAAACATTAATAATGAACAACTAGGTGTCATCAAGAATGGGAAAAATAAAATCCTTGGGATCATGTTAATGGAGGATTTTTATATATCAAAGAAATAACTATGGGATAAGATTAAATATTTGATACTTTATTAAAGAGTTTAGACTTTATGAAATGAAGAGTTCATAGAAACCTCTACATATAATGTTATCAAGAGGTTTCCCTCATTATGATTTATTATATTGATGATATTGTATTCCTAGGGAATTATGATGATTAATGTGAGACATTTTCTGAGGAGAAGAATAAGATTTTTATGATGTCCATGCTATGAGAACTGGAATAATTTCATTCCTTATATATCTTTCAACAAAATTACATTTGTCTAAAACAATAATTTTATACCAAGGAAATTCTGTAAAAAAAAATATCATGGAAGATTCAAATCTAGTTTCTAGAGCTATTTTATTGGAAACTATGTTATAAAATGAAATATAAGGAAAGGAGGTTTATTATAAAATGTTTATAAAGTTGGTAGACAGTTTAATATATCTAATTGATTCTATGATAGATATTAAGTATATAGATACACTATATTTTATATTTCAAACAACTCAAAAGTAATGTCAACTCACTGTTTTAAATTAAATTCACAAGTATAAAAAATCATAACTGATTTTTGATTGATATGTGATAGTGCTGAAATGATTGATATGTTTGGTTATATAGAAATAGAATGGGAAAGAACATTGGATGATTTAAAATACTCACAGAGTGGAGTGTTTTCTAGGGAGAAACATTTGTGAGGTTGTACAAATATAATAAATATTTTTTTATTATTAGTATATAAAATGTTATATATATAGCTACCACATAAGCTTAAAAAATTGGATGAATACATATTTGTAATATTTGTTTGTTAATGTCAATTTTTTCATTCCCTTGGGTTTTGATAGAAAAAATTATACATATTAGTAATAATATATTGAATCTTTCTTGATCTAAGAACATTTATATTAAATATCACTTCATCAATGAGAATTTGGAAAATAATAAACTAATTTTAGAGTTTTATCCTATAATAGAGAAAGTTTCTGATATATTAACTAAACCACTACTAAGAGAAACATATATTAAGTTGAGAAATGTCACAGGTGTTCAATATACCTTTCATAATTTCCATGTTTTGTGGAATCATATCCTTGTCTTTGGATGGTGTTATCATAAGGGGGAAAATGATTTCACATAAATATGTCTATTTGTTTGAGTTTGATCTTTTGAAGTATAAAATTTAATTATGGGGAGTTTCTTAAAATGGGTAATATGTTTTTTAGTAGGTGTGAAATCAATTTATAGTTTATTGAATTGTATTCTAGAAAAATTTATTATGCAATAAGAAAGTGTCTTTGTTGATAAAAGTATCCTTACATGTGTTAGTAAATGTCTAAGACGAAAAGTTCATAGAGTTTTTAAGAGGTAAATTTTAAATCACTACTTGTGGATGTCATAGTATTTTTGTTCAATTATTCTTCTTTCCAAAACTTTTATTGTTCACATACGGCTAATATTATTTGGTATGAAATCCCTTTCAATTATTATAATGTTTTAGAGATTTTTATTCCTTGGTTGATGAAAAAATACAAAGGGGAGATTTTAGGGACCAAGATGATTTTAGGAGCTCCCAATAATGTGGAATATATTGAGAATATGTTTGTATTTCCTATAAAGGATTTTTTATAAAGGGTTACCTTTTATTGTTGTACTAAAACAAAATTTCATTTATTTTATTTCCAATAGAGGAAATCACATGAAGGTGATTAGACTAAGGTTATTTGACGGAGTTTTTTTGCCTGAGTATTTGGGATAAATGTTTGTTTTCTCTTTTATAGAAGCTCCATCATATAAAATTTTTAGTGAAATATTTTAGCTATAATTTTGGTTTCTTAAAGATTTAAAAAACATGATAAGAAAAAACCACATGATCCATGCTGAATTGAAAGTTGTAGAAGATAATTTATATCTACAATGATTATATTAAGATGTTATATGCCACATATGGGTAAAACATAGAACATTGTATGAGTCAATATAAAGTTTTATTGGCTATGTAATCGTGTAAATAAATTTTTTGTAATTTTAAAACATATTTTTGTTCAGATAATGTAATGGTATATAAAATAATAGGATTTTAGTGTTTGAATATTATTACGTTTTTTATGATTATTAGTGAGAAGAAAGTAGTTGAATGTGTAAGGGAAGTTACTAAGGAAATTCATGAGATGAAGACATGAGGAAATAAGCTACTGTATAAATAAAATAAGATGATCTATTCTAATTAAATAAGAGTCATTAAATCATATTACTCAATTTCAATGATCTTATAAAGAATTCTATCTACAAATGTATAATTTCTATTGGATGGAAATGTATGAAATTGTGATGTGAGGTTTTTATAGGATGATAAAAGATAACTCAATGAGTCTTCATATATATTAATTTGGTTGATGTCATCAAAAAAATCAGTATATACAAAGATCATCATATGGTGTTTAAGGTGAAAATACAGTAGAATAATAATTTTAATGCAAGGTATCAGAAGATGAATATTTATGGTAAAATATTTCCATGTAATTCATAAAAATTAGTGTGGAAATAGTGTTTTGAGTTTAATTTGATGGAAATGATGATAAAGAGTCCTATGGGATGGATGATTAGTTTATAGATTACCAATTAGAATGAAATTATGAAAAATTCATAATGATTTAAAATGTGGTGATTTTATATTGATCATTTATGCTCTTAATATCATGGAGAAAAGATATGTGATTATAATTCTGGTGTAAGGATGATTGATCATGGTAAATGATGATAAAGAACTCATATATTTTTGGATAATTAATTATTTTCAACAAGAGGATATTTCATAGTGGGATTTTGGGAATATTAAGTGGTAGAATCTGAATCAAGTCACTATATTTCCATTAAATCTCATAGGATAACTGAGTTTATAAAGACGGTGTGAATGCTAAGAATTGTTTTTAATATTTGTTGAAGACAGGTGAGTAAATACTAAAATGGTGTGTTTGTTTGAAATTTTTTGAAGATACATCAAGAAGAAATGATACCATATGAAGTTTCATAAAAAGTTGTATTAGATTGAAAAAATATTGAGGTCCTCAGGTGAACATCGCATTAGAATTTGATAATTTATATAAGAAGCCATCATCCAGAGGATAGAAGAGAAATACTTTAAATATTATTATATAATAACCCATCGGAGAATTTACATCAAACTGGATTATATTATTTAATGTCACATTATATGAAAGTGAATAAGAAGTAGTTTTTTGTAGTAAAAACTCATGTGAAAAAATATCAAGATTCCCTATTACATAAAAATGAATCATATAGGTAAGTGTACAAAAAAATTATACAAAAACATTGTTACATATATTATTTGTTCAAGTAGAACATGTAGTTTTAAGGATACATCAAACTTGTAATAACCACATAAAATAAATTCTAGTGGTTTTGTGGCCTTAGATTATTTTCAAACTATACTATGTAAAATATAATCTTATTGAGTGGTAATCATTATAAATAAATATGCTCCAATGGTTATTCTCATCTCATTGTTTTTTAGAAAATTCCCATCTTTCTAATAGAAGGAAATGGTTTTTTAAATTGAACATACAAATACTATGATAATTGATTAACCTCATCCCACACTCGATGATAACAAAGATCCTAATTAGTTCATCCACTCAAGACACTTTTTGTTATAATATATGGTAAATCTCCATCCAATAAGGTAGTGTCACCCCATTATTGGGTCAAAAACCACTCCCACAATATCAAAATGATGCGTCATGTCGTTTTGATCGTGGGGTATCAGCTATTGGGATCCATATGCAATTATCACCTACTTCTACATCAGAATGCACCCAGGCCCATTCTTTGAGTTAAAGTAGAACACTACATATTCAACACCCTCCCTTACTAGTCTTAAGATGGAGGATATCATCTACCTCTACCAAAACTCATGATAATAGTAATGGATATATCTATCCACAAGAAGGTATATTCCATTTGGATGGAATTAGTCACATGTACCATGATCCAAGATAAATAGGGAATTAATCTCTCATAACAGCTTGACACCCCAAAAAATATATTCAACTTAGTAACATTGTGGGATACATCCTAAGATACAATATCCTATATCCTGGTAAAGTCCACTACTAATCTGTATTATAATATGGAATATCCAATGAAGTGGACCTCTTTAATTCTAAAATGAAACTTTTATAATTATTTATAAATTCTATTATTTGAGAGTGCATCTAGAACCATGCTCAAATGTGTGGTGTTTTCCTCCTATAACACTAATAAATAATGATTTCATTGATTAATTCTACCATGAATAATCATTAAAAGGGATAAATGAACTGGTTCTCGAGTCCTATGAAAAATACTATAGCGTTAACCATGCATAGTGGAATCACCAAGTACACTTAGTTGCCCTAGAAACATTAAAATTCCATATTGCATGCATTTCCATCTCAAATTCAGAGCTGATGATAGAAAAAATAGAGAAAATTCATCAACGCCCACCTCACCCCTTTCAACTGGTGAAACATTTCAATTATTCCTTGGAATAGATACTCTTTATTGATTTTCATTGTATTTCTAAAGTGATAATCAACCGATAAACACATGATACTATCCACCTTCATATATAAAAACATTGATCCACCTATGGAGAAACACTAGGAATTACAAATACCTTCCACTGTAAATCCTCTAACATAAAAATTATATATCGAAGATCTATGTGGGTTATTTGATATTTATGTGAATATATCAATGTAGTTCCTAGGTTATGGTGTATATGGAAATATCTCTCTCAATATATAGTTATTTTATGAACATAATCAAGGAATATGTCCTCATACTCCTCCACTACTATAGGAAATGGATATCTCATAACATAAACATCTAAAAGTTTAATACTAGAAAATTGAGAAGTAATTGGTTGCATCCGATTTTTTATGAGGTTGTCCTACAATTCCTAGATTTCAATCATGTCAATGAAGGAAAAACATATCTCATCAACACGGGTGCACCAGATCTTAATCCGAAAATTGTAAATATATTTATATACCAAGTTATCATGAATGTACCTAGACTTATATTGTATGTTCTCATTGTTTCAATTAAAACACCCCATGATAATATATCTCCCCAAATAGTTTGGTCAAACATCAATAAATGTTTCTATTCAAGGTATCTCTTCTACTAAGACTGTCAAAATACAAGGGTTGAGCTGAAGACTCTACTAGAATCTCCATATCATGAATAAGGGGTCTGGAAGGTGAATAGTTTATTGTGAATATGTATATAAATAATATATATAATGTATAGAAGACATAGATCATACCACAAATCAATTATAGAGCCTCTTGGTCATAATCCTCCAATGCTTACAGTTGCATATATTCCTAACCACCAACTCTATAAACATGGTGTGGAATACCTGGGGTTGGTTGTGAAAATAAATAAAAACATTGTCCATCTCCGGCTACTCTCCCAACTCTTCTTCCAAATCTTCCATCATATGGAAATCCCTACTCCATAAAATTCTTTCGTCTTGGTGGAATGTTGACCATATCTCTATATGTTACATGGTGGGATGTGTAATCCATCATTACATGTCATCACCCATCAAAATATAAGCATCACTAATCCCTATGATGACTAGAACTATCATGATAACCCTAGGAGGTAGACCCACAATATTCTAACATCCTCTAGAATTTCCTTGTGCTCCAAGAACAATGTATCTATTGTGGACTAAAAGATACCAAAGTATCTTCTCCATGGTTCCCACTACAAGAACCAATTGTTGGTGTCTACAGAGTTATAAACCTCTCTACAAAAAATTTCCAATATAACAACCTAGTGTATGTAGAAATATAAATAGATATCAGTCCATCACATATATATCAAACAAATTATTACACAATATTCCATTCTTGAAAGTATACATTTTGATCCATGTCCATGGTGTTCCTCAATAGGCTATTTAAACTCAATGAATAATTTGTGACTAATATACTACCCTGATAGACCTCCAAAAGCTCCTAGATTTGTAAAACCAACAACGTCCCTGTATATAATTCTTCACTAAATAGGCAGAAAAACTCTATCCAAGTGAGTGTCGCCTCATCATGCATTAGTTCCAATAAGATACAGTAGTTCCCTATTGGAAAAAGGATAAGGTTCCTTGATTTGAATTCCATATAATTGCAAGGGGACCTAAAAAGGTTGAAAACATTACCAACTATCTCAAGATAGTCCACTACTACCTGGGGATCTAGATCATAATGAAACTAGAGGTGTCTCTTTTGTAACATCTCCTTCCCTAGACACAAATAGAACAATACCTATTAATTACCATACCTTGTATACAGTCAGTCATACACGATGTTCAATTACCATTATAGTATTGACAATCTACATCCACTATTTTAATGTTAATTTCCAATAGATTATCTATATTCTCAAAATGAGATAGTAGTTCTCATGTTATAATGAGAAATTCAAGATTCTACAAAATTAATATTGAACTTTTATCATATGGTATACATACATCATACTTATCAAATATAGTTGATGTCAAACTAGCATGTTCCAAGGGCTCATAAGTAATGAAAATAGTTCTCATAAAGGTTTCACTTAGTAATCTCTATGATGTGAGATCATGAAAACAAACCAAACGACTAGAAAACTATATGATTTAGGTGTCCTTGGTTATTCCTATCTATGAAACATGTGTTTTGGTATCCTGACATGAGTTCATAATCAATGCATTCCATCTGGTCTCATACTTTTATGGAAGAAAAAACATAAAATTGAAGTTGATGTTTTGTATCTTTTGTTGGGTGCACCATTGGTTTTAAGAAATTAGATTAATGTTCAAGAAATAATTTTTCACTTCTAAGTTGAGGAGGTGATATATAATTCCTAGTAGATAAATATGGTAGTACATTCATAAACATCATTTTTGTAGTAATAATAGGTGAGTCTGTCCAGTTAGATAAACAAAAAATTAAGAAAAAATGAATGATGATATATGTTGTGCATCCCTCTTTATGAGATATAATAAGATAGAAAAACTATATTACATTGGGTGTATTCGTAGTATAGTTATCATTTCAATGAGAATTGAATATCTCTTAAGGGGACTATATGGGTTTGATAACATTCATTTGGACTATGAATAACATTTAATATAATAGAAATATGGGTCTAGTGGGTTACACACAATAGAATATTCAACAGTCTTCCCTATTTTGGTGAGTATGTGTATAGGACAAGGTTTTCCCCACCATGGGGTCCGATAGTTGTCCATGTATTTACAATCATCGATGAGTAAATAAACTCATAATTATTAACATATAAATTAATTTATTTAAGGTTATATATTAAAATTATTTACAATATTTTATGAAAATACGTTGAAAAATATTATCTAAATGAATATTATTTAAATATTCAAGTTTCATATAGTATCGAGGGAATTAAGAGTCAACATAATGACTGAGTTTTATCATGTAAGATATTTAATAAATATATTAAAATTATTTGAATAAAATAGAAAATATATAATGATGTACTCAGTTATTTTTAATATTTCTTTTATTACTTTTTTAGTGGGTGCTACATATATAGGGGTCGGTGATGCCTTTTTGGGTAATTACCTTTCAATATAGAAGAAGGAGATGACTCTTTTCATGTGAAGTATTAAAAAAATTAATTTAAGTGATCCTACCTATTCTTTCCCTCATCCATGATATAAGATGATATCATCTATGCATCAGATATTTGATCTTCTTCACCGATTGAAATAATGGGATCATGGTGATCATCGTGACGGTGAATGAATTTTTGGAGATCCATGCGAAAACCCAAAATTTGATTTTTATCATCCATATAGATTATTGATGTGTGTAGATAATATAGATTTTTTCAATCTCAGATCCTTCAAGAAATAATTTTTTACGATGTTCCATAGATAAAGATATCATTGATACAAATGAGATCCACTTTGTTTTAATTTTTGTAAATATTAAATTCACATGAGATTATACGACCACTATCGGGGCTCGGATTTCTTGATACAACAATGTAACATCACATTGGTGATGAAAATATTAAATTCATTGGTAAACAAGCTTCTACTTCAGGCGTCTATACCTTCAATTGTTATTATATCTGTAGGATAATTTTTCTGAAAAAATAAAAAAAATAATTTTCATTAAATTAAGAGGAGGGATTTGATTCATTCACAACAAAATAGACCATGCATCGATCTGATTTCATATTTTCATGTTATGGTAATCCAAAATTTTACACATGGATAGAAAAACATTTTTCATGGGTTATAAATTGAATAACAATAAAAATGTATATTTATCCATGGTTTTATGTTCTAATGATCCCATACTCTCTAGAAAAATTAACATTAGAATAAAATGGTAAAAATATCACCAGATGGATGTTTTCATCCCATGTAAGTATTTTAATAAAAAAGTGAAAATAGTGGCAGAGGTAGAGTTAAATCACACGGATGGAATCTTCATAAAAACAAATATAAAGGCATACATGATAATATTTATGAAAATTTATATAAACCAAAAAGATTAAAAAATTCTTTATGGGGGCACAACTCTCTTGGGATTTCTTCTCCAAAATGAGCTGCTATCATAACTCCTCCCTCATCGTGTGAACCTCCTGTAGACTACAACACAACCTCCATATTCAGATTCACCCTAGGATCACATTGTTACCCATCCCTTCTCACCGCATACCGATTTACATGCCCACTTTTGGATAGTCCTAGATCATTGGCTTCTTATACCACGATGGTCTCCCCACCAAATTTGGTCCCATATTTATCCAATTCCATTATGTTGTTCCCTTTTTCCACAAACCACCTCTCTGAATAATTACTTCCCCATCATGAAAAAATATAACTTCCATGCTTCCCCTAATATCTAGTCACCCTTCCATCCATAGACACTAGTAATGTGACCTCCATTACACAATGCTTGACCCCTCTCTTGGAAGATCATGTAGACTTGAACTCTTCTGAAAGTGGGGATCCCTTTTTGTCCACTCCATCTCCACCTCAATTGGATTCCCCTCATACATAGGTAACCCATGACCTAAGGCCTCTTTCTAACTTCACCAAGGGCTTCCCGATGCCCTGTTGTGGGGTCTTCCAGACCTGAATCGAGTCATGGGAGTCTCTTCTCATCCCAAAACAGGTCAGGGCAGATCAACATAACCTCATACAACCCTACATAGGTTAAGAATCACCCACAGTAGTCCTACATGAGGTTATGGGCCATGAGATAATTTTAATATGACTAAAATTATTTTAGAAATTTATTGGTTAAATAAAAAAATAATTTCAATAATTCAAATAATTAAATTAATTTTGTTATAAATTTAAATTAATTGACTAATTTAATTTTTAGAATAAAATTAAAAATGATTTTTGAACCAAAGAAAATAAATTATTTGAATTGTATAATTGATTTAATATGTATATACTCCATAAACTTAAAAATCATTTATTTTATGTTTATTAACTATTTATTTATTAAACTAGATGCACATTAACAATGAAAAACCTCTTTCATACCTTGTTTTATTTATTAAATTATTCATTACAACCACAGGATATGTATGAAGCAATTACTCATTTATTTCTGGTTTGGACATATATGTTTTTTATCAAATATGTATAAGGTAATGTGAATATATTCATATTAGTATGTATATTGTGCATCTTGAGACCCCCTCTGATATGAATGATAGAACTTGTATTATTTAACAGTGATGATATAAGTTGTAGACCAAGCCATGATGACGTAAAATCCAAGATGAGACATGGAAACACTAAACTGAGGGTGTGTTATGATTCTATTCAAGATTCGACATAGCCATGATACCCCAAGGTCACCGTTGATCCATTAAGTTTGAAAGGATCATCCATTATTACATTTATAAGAACAATGAGGTAATTTATTTTCATTACGAATTTTTTATTATTTTATGCATTTGTGTGTTTGTGTGAACATATAAATTAATAAACAAAGAAAATTCATGAACATGAGATTAATGTATTCAATAATATGCATGTTTAGTTGTGAGAGTTAAAAGATAGTTTAAACATAATGTATAGAAAATAATTACCTTTATCAAAAAAAGGGCCCTCATTGTAATATTAAGTCAATAAAGCCTTCATTCACTCAAGTTTTAACAAAACCGGGGGTACAAGGTGCTCTTTTTCCATAGTTGATGGTGTCTCTTAATACCATGGAGTTCCAACAATATTATTGGGTTGACAAAACAGAAGATGGTTGAAACAAATTAGCCATTTATAGCCTATCATAACATTATATTAATTTGTTTTGTAGTCAAGTTTATGACTTTAGAGGATGGTACTTCACTTAGTAGATAAAAGAACCATGAGTTAATTTGGTTGGACAATAAAACACTTACCTAGAACTATCCATTTACAGTTGTATGCATTGATTTTAGACTATGAGGGGAGGTTTCAATGATCTGCCCCACTAGAACAGTTATGGCATAGAGTATTGTTATTCTAGGAAATATGATTTCTAAAGACCGATAAAATATGTGGATACATTTTATGACTAAATTAATTAGTTTTATATAATCAATAATCAAGATAAAATTACTAATCGTGAGGATTTTGTATTTTTAGAAAATGGTATGTAATACATCAAGTACACTGTGATAATTATTGGGAAAATAACAAGTCAAACCCAGCACAAGTTTCCCATATTAGTATAAGAACTTTCGCACAATAGAACTATGTATGAAAATAAAGGTATTGGAGTCACAACTACCCATTGAGCTGCATAACGAAGCAAGGGTGAGAAAAATGATTTCGAGAAAACAATAGAAGACACATATGATGGTTATTTTATAATGTTATCATCAAATCTAAATGTGAGTTTTGTATACTACATACTGATATATTTATTTCCCATGTTCTCTCATATCTAAGAATCTTGTGTGGGGAATTTGATGTGAGATATGATTTGGTGATGATTACGCAAGAGTGGAGTAAGTGTAAATATTGGATCACTATTTTTTCAATACATACAATTATTATATCATTATATCCCATATTATTTTGTTTATTTTTATATTACAAACCATGAAATACAGATAAAATGATTAATTACCTTTTAGGTAATGGTTTTCTATTTATATGGGAACCTAAAAGGGTATAATCTTTAGCAATTATGATGAATAATTTAAAATACAAGGTAGAAAATAAAATAGACATTTGATGTAAAAGGATCATCTGCAATGTACATGAATAAAAATAGGTGGGTTTTCATACTTGATGAAACTTTCTTCTTATGTCATGGAATAAATCCAATAAATGTTTAATGGAAGGAATTGAATTGAAGAATCCAATAATTGCTTCTTCTTTAGGTATATTCATTAATTGTAAGTAATTTTTTATTTTAATTCTTCTGTATTGAAAACAATATTATAAAAAAAATATGTACATTAATTATGATAAACATTTAAGTATATAAATATTATAACAAGTAAGTTGAATTTCCTAAGCATCTGAGAAAGGATTGTTCATATATTAGTGGTGAGGGGAACACTATTTCAAATTTCCAATTCAAATAATTCTTGTTGGACTTTTATTTAGTATTACCAAAAAATTAATCTGACATGTCAAATTCACAGAAAGATAAATTATTTAATGTTTGAATGAATTTTTTTATAGTGTGTTACTCTCCACTAATGGTCTAGGAATGCCTGAATCGTTGGAAATAAAAAAGGAACATTAAATATAACACTATTATTCCTAGTTGAGGAAAGATAATAAATTTTCAATCAAAACTATGTTGTTTTCAAGGATATAACTTGTATTGTATTAGAATATTTATAGTTAAAGACCATAGAAATTTTTGACAATCATATGAAGTAAGTTTTTGACAAATAAAACTATAGAAATTAAAGAATGTCACAAAGAATATAAAGCTAGTTCATTAAGAGAATATGAACTACTACAATGTTAAGAAAGTAGAAAATATAATTTATAATATTCATTTTCATTTCAATGATGAATTGAGAATGTTAATTATGTTATATGAATGGTTATTAGAAACGAGTTTCATTAGGATTTTATGCCAAAGAACATCTTGAACAATCATTCATTGGTCACTATAATATAGAATTGAGTAATTTCAAAACACATTTTCCCATATTCCCATCATGTTTTTGATATTACTAATGAATATTGATATTGAGGTTTAAATGTTGATATTTATCAATGAAATATATAGTATTGATTGATTCCTATATTCACATTTACTTGTACACATTAATTTCATGATTTATGTAAAAAATATATCAATTTTGGAGCATATATTATTTATAAATACATTCACTATATTTCAAGATATGCATCACAAATAACAAAGTTTTCGTATTACAACATGACAACTACAAAGAAAAATTGATATCGTAAGAGTCATAATATGGAATAAATCTATTATATCATTATAACATGTGTTAGATGTGATGATTTTGTTAGAAAATAAACAAAGTTACACCAAGAAAAAATTGTGCATCTATAGTAATTGTCCTAATGGTTCATAAGGATATTATTGAAATTCTTATGATAGATATAAGATAATCAAGTTATATATAATATATGTATAAAAGCGTGAAAATATATATTTGATATAGTTGGATGAAGAATGAGTTTTATTTAGTTAATGGAAAAGATGAAAAAATAGTTCACATGGGAACAAGTTCAACATAATATTGTGGAAATGGATTATTCCTGAAACACAATATGTGTTGGAAGGATTAGAAAATGGTAGTGGTTTATTATTCACCATGGTTCGTGATACATTATTATTCAAGAATAAATATTAATATTTGTATGTAATAAATAGAAAAAATATAATATTAAAAAGTTATATTAAAATTAAATAATAGATTCTATGTATCAAAGTACAAGGGCGTATTATTTTGAATACTCGAGTGAGTATTCAAGTAAAACTCTACATGGATGGTATAAGAATGGTAACAATAAGGCACCATTTTTTATTCATAGTCATTATACATAAATAAAATGTAATTTTACTTATCATATATTTTTTCTAGAATCATTAAATTATGAATTGGATGTCAAGACCACAAATCCTGGAAGGGGTCTATACAACACAACCAAAAAGGGTTAATAAAACCATAAAATGACATTAAGGGATGATAGTTTCTAAAATCCATTTTAGGATTAATGTAATAAATCATATAATAGAATATTTTATTTTAATGAGTCATTACCATGTTTCTACAATATATATTTATGATCTTCATTGTTTTCTAAGAAAATATGTTATATAATAAATGGAAAACAATTATTGGTCTCAGAATTAGTTAAGACCAAGATAAAATTAACCCTAATAAAATTTAATTGAAGTAGAAACCTAACTTCTATTGAATAATATATAATAATATAGATTTAATGGTGTAATAGACCTATTTAAGGGTTCATATACTGATATGATTTTGAAAAATACAAGTTAGATAAATTATAGAGATAATTGATATAAATGTCACATTTAATACGTCTCTCCAAAAGGACATATTAGTGACATATTGGAGATTAATTTTTTTAGACAAATTTTATATGATTCTATGATGGATCAATCACATGTTCTATGATATGTACAAGAAATGATATTTCCTACATTAATTTTTTGGTAAAAAGATATCATTTATATTTATGATAACTTCATGTAAAGAAGTTAGAATTATCCAATGGGACTAGGGCATGTAGAAAGGATACATACCTGGTATATATAGAGGAAGGGATACTAGTTATAAGGTGACAAAACTATTCTTCCTATAGATCAATATAATCTACTTTCACATATAGGAAAACATAATGGCTATGACATTATAATTCCAGCTAGTGGTATCCATGTCTAAAAAACCGAGTTTGTTGAAGATTCATCTATATATATATATAAGTACTATATAATATGAAATGATTTATTCCATTTATTTTAATTTAACCTAGTAAGTAAATTTTTATCAAAATATGAATTATTATTCCAATACTAATATTATAAGGGTTGAAATGTTCTGACTGTGAGAAAACATGAAATACCCAGAGATATCACATATTGGGAAGTTTTACTCGAGGGAAAAAAATCCATAGATAATAGAATTTACATGAAAATGAAATTAGGTTGTCCAATGGCTAAATTTATAACTTATAATAAATATGATATGATCATTTGAGATATAACAAGGTTGTTTAGAAATTTTTTTATAGTGCAAGTCGGAGTGTTGTAATAGTGGGTTCACGAAACCCAACATGAATAGTAATTTTCATTTACCCTACCATATATATATAGTGAGTTATTCATGATTTTAAATTACCATTATTGTTTTTATATTTTATTCCACATATCAAATGTTAATTTCCATAGATTATTTCTCATATTGAAAGGTTTTTGTTGTTCCTATGCTATAATGAGAACCACAAGATAATATGAAATTAATCTTAAACATTTGTCACATGTTCTAGATTCACCATAATAACTATAAATATTTGATTTCATATAATCAGTTTCTGGAGCCTCATGTGAATTGAGACTAATTCTCAAGTAGTTTACACATAGTGATCTCTAGTATGTGGTATAATGAGGACACATCGGTTCATAAGAACACAACATGTTGCTGGTGTAATTGATGTTTTCTATATACAAACATGTACAATTGTCTGAAGAATTTTGTTCATCATCAATGTGTTCCATTTGATCACAAACAATAATTCAAGAAAAAAACAATGAAAATATTGTTCGAGAAAGGTAGCTTATTTTTTGTGTGTCTTTGACAGAATGACAATTTTTGAATCATCAATATAGAATTTGTCACTTCTGAGTTGAGGAAGTGATATCTTAGACCTAGTTGATCGAGATCGTAGAACCATAATTTAGTAAATGTCCATGATAATAAAATTTAATTCATTATAGTTATATGAACATGTAATAATGAATGAATGGATGATAAAACATGTTAGGAAACTCACTTTACAAGATACCTTATGACAATGAGATTATATAACAAAATTAGTGTTTGGAGGATTGTTTTCATTCATATAACATGTCATGACCCGTCCCTTCAGGCTCGAGCCGCGACTCCCCAAGACCACAAACATTGGATAGGGGTTGGCATCTAGTTTGAAGTAGTCAATCCCACACATGGGATGCCTTAGCCTATTTTACATGTATGCACTCACCCACATGCACCTCCATGAAATAGTATATAGAAATATAACCTGAAGATAAATGCATGAATTCATCTATACTAATCTAGAGTATAGTAAAATGTAAAAAATAGGGTGCATCAAACAAAATCTGAAAAATTAGGCCAACCTACTCAGATTGAGGGGATCACTCTCAAATGCACATTATGAAAAGTTCATTGGCTTAGATCTAGTAAACACCCCAGATGGTCTATATTGCTAAGATCCTGCTATTATGAGTCCTACACAGACTCTATAGAAAGGCATGTGAACTGAAAAAGACACAAAAATTTTGGTAAAATCTCATATAGGGTTCAGTATAAAAATAATCTGTAGGAAATGCAAAACCCCCAAAAAAAAGTGATCACCTAAAAGGAAATAGTCTGCTCGAACCAACCATAGAGAACCCAAATGATAGAAAACTACATCTTGAGGCCATCCATCTCGATAAATGACTATTCTACTCATACCACATGTCATGACAACGAAAATGTGACAAAACCATAAGGACTCCCAAAAAACACTTTTATACTAATCTCAAGCTCCAAATCTCGTGAGGTTTTGACCTCATAAAAAGAGACATCTTTCTACTCAATGATATAAGGAAACAATTGACTAGGATCACATAATTCATGAGACCATTCATCCTAGATGAATCTTTTTAGAGATATAACACTCAATTAGGTACAAATTTACCATCCCTAGTTGGACCCTTAAGATATACCTTTCAATCAGTATCACAAGCCGAAGGGACAACCCTATAATGATAATGGGAATGCATCCGAGAGAACACACTCATATGATATTTCCACCAAGAACATCATAATGAACCTTAGTGGATCTCGATACTCAAATATTTGATCTCACCCATCCCTGACGGGGGACTCAACAAACCCTACTGAACCACAAAAAGTATCATCACCTGGAAAGAAGATTCCTCAAATGATCCACTATGGGACACTATGATCCCAATTAGGAAAACCATAAAAAATCTCCTCATATGGGGGATAATTACTAGGATCTTATAGGGGAAATCACAAACCCAATATGGTATCCAAAGGATCTCTCTCAGAAAGGGGACCACTCACCAGATTGGGTGGGAGAAACCAAAACCAAATCTGATATCCTCGTGATCATACCAATTAGATAGAAAATCATCACCTAGATAGGGTCGGTAATAATGATTTCAGAAACCCCATTTAGTTTAACTCAAATTGGAGGGTATCGTATACATGATGATACCAAAAACCCTATATAATATATCATCAACTTAGGGGATCCTATACCCAATGATTCTAGAACCACACTGTCACTAACCACTGTGTATGTGATTTTATACCCAATGATTCCACACCCCTACTATCACCCCCCACAATGTAGGGGATCATATACCCAATGATTCCAAATAATGTACTTGGATTTCCTACTATGTAGGGATTACCTCCCATGTAGTTTTGGTCATGATGATACCATCATTCCGATCTTGGGAAATGATATTCTAGAGGGCCCCACTCCGGAATCTACAGAGGGATGAAAACAACTCTAACAATATGATAGAAGATCCCACCCTGACCTATCTGAGGGGATTTAACAAATCTATCCAAGATCATCCTATTGATGGGATCAAAATCTTATATCGAGGATGTACTTACACATGTACCATCATTGGGATATAACAAGCAATTTCACTCAACCGTTGTGGGACAAAACATTACTAACCTAGGAGACCCACAAAGTCGCCTCATCCTTAGTCTCATTGTCCCAAACAGTGGAAACCATAATGTTATAAAAGGAAATAGGTTAATGATCGGCTAGTCTCACGCTTGAAACGGATCCCTGATGGTGATGAAATACAGGCCTGAAACTACTCTTACCAGAGACTACATGGAATGTAAGGTGGTCTACACATCATGTAACCCTACCTAAACACCTATAATTGTCATCTGAGTTCATATATTAGCTGGTCATTTTCGGCCACATGGAATGTATTGAAGTAACACATCATGGTTCACCTCATGCAAGCCTTGACTGAGTATTCCCTTCACACAACTCATTTATCCATGTTCACCATATTTCATATTCCCCCTGATATACGACGTGTCCCTCCTACACGCACCATGGACATGTAATCGTACCTTGTCCGTGTAGGGAACCCCATGACCATGAGTTATGGATTTTTACTTTTCACGGTCATGTACATTCACATGGCTTCCTTGGCCATATCCTTAAGTCAGATGACATGGGGTCACCACATGATTTCTAACCCACAATACATGGTGTGTAGTCCCCAAAACTAATATTTCCCAAATAGTAAGAAAAAATGACATGTTACCATGGTCAACATGCCTTTCAGCTGGTAAATCCATTGGGATTTCAGAAGTGAGAATCCTAGAACACCCACATTCACCCTAAAACACATTGATCGACTCGCAAGTTGTACCTAACAAACGTCTAAGGGCTCTACATCCATAAATATATTCATAAACAAGTTTATCAAGACATAAAACATAAAATTTCCTACCTCTTCTCCATAAGTATAATATTATTGGTCGAATCAACTCTCGAAACCTACTACTGTATGACCTGGGTGCAGTCATTGTCATGATCGGAGATCGGAAGTGCTTTATTTCCTCGATTCGCTCCTTGGGTCGTCTATTAAACAAGAGGGGGATAGGGTAGGGGGAATATTTTGAGCACACCATGGTGGGAGGGGTTGATTTAATTTTAATTTTGTAAATCCTTACATTTTACTTCACTCTATTACATGCCCCACCAACATGCCTCCAACCTGGCACCTGGTGCCAAAAAATTCTTGTCACCCCTATGGTAAACATGAGGTTCGAAACTAATCTGTAGCCTCAGAAATCCAATCTGATACTCCTAACAAAATTTATTCACGTTTTCAAATGAAATGTTTCATTCCTATAATAAAATATATAATATTTTTAATAACAATGTGTCGTGGATCTCAGAATCCCGGAATACCGTACAGACTCACCGCCTGGCTATAGATATATTCATGGAAATATTCCAAAGTATTATAGGTAAAAACTAGTGTTTCTATATAACTATTTTTTATCTATTTAGTTGAATTAATGGGTTATTATAATATAATCATTTTTATGACTAGTATTAAATTTTATGATGAATAGGTCCTAGTGGGTTACCCACTATAGCATATTTAGTAATCTTCCCTATTCTGGTGAATGTGTGTATAGTATATGGTGGGTCCCACTATAGAGTTTAGCTATTGTCAAAATATTAATGATCTCAAATTAATAAAAAAATAATTATTATGTGAGTACATAATAATTGTATATAATTTATTTATTAAAATTATTTTTAATAATTTAAGTAAATAAATGGATAAATATTATTCGAACGAATATTATTTTAATATTCATGGTTAGTTTATTATTATAAGAAATATATATCAAGTTAATGAACTGGTTTTATCACATAATTTATTTAATATGAATGTTAAAATTATATTATAAAAATAAAAATGTTATTTTGTCACATTTAGTTTATCATTACATTTTTTGTTTCTTATTTAGTGGGAGTTACATATATAGGGGCTTCAGAACGCATTCTAGATAATTTATATTCACTATATAAGTAAGAGTGAACTTTTTACATGGGAAATATTCATACCCTCAAATTTCATATATCCTCTATCTTCATTATTTTATGAAATGTAGAGAAATATCCTATCTAATATTCCAATCTTCCATCCTCTTCACAAAACGAAAGGATCAGATTGTGGTGATCACTATGATGTTGATGCAGTCATCAGAGCTCTATTCTGGAACCTAGAATTCAATGATCGATATTGATAATGATTCATAATTCATGGTTGGGTGGACATGAGGAGTTTTCATACATCCTTAATGAAGTTTATATTGCTAAAATGCTATAGAAAATGGATCATAAATCCCAATGTGGTACTCATTATTTTAGTTTTTTAATCGTATTTAATTAAAATGAGATCTTGAGACCTCCATAAGGGAACATATCACCAGAGAAGATTATGTTATGTCACTCTAGTGGTTAAAATTTTAAAATCCCCTACCCACCATCTTCTGTTGATAGACCTAGTACCTTTTGTCTCTTCCTGTGGAACTCATAATGTGCACTCACCCAATGAATATCATCTTTCAGTACTGTCGGGACAAACAGTAGCCTAACGAGTTGAGGAAGATCAAAATCCCTCCTAATGGTAACACCTCCTTTATAATAACCTAAACTGAAGACTTATCTCTAGGTGGGTCATCTTCATGATCGGGTTGAGGAATCATAGTAGGCTATCATCATGTAGGAATCCTAAAAATGTCAGTACACACCATGATGAAATAGAATATACTCGAAGCTAGCTCAAGAAGGACACAGAAACCACAACCCATTCTTATATGATTCATGGACCAATGTTTTTTTAGAAACCAGTGCATATATGCATCGATTCAAAAAGTAGGATATCAATTTCATGGTGAAGGGATATGTTATTCAACAAAACAATAATGTGTTACACTACCTAAGATCCAAACCTGAGACACTTTACTACAAGTTTCCCAATAAGTAAACCAAACCTCAATACTTTAATACCTCTATGTTTTTTACATATGAAAACATATCCTACGATAAAATCTTTCACATTCTGACCCACCAGTTTCTGCTAGGTGTGTGCCATGCTAAGCATAACACCCTAGTCTCTCCAAGAATTGGCTATGGATTGGAGACCATTTATGAGTAGTCATATCACACCCATGGGAGTCTATAATATATGGAACCAATACCCATGTAAACATCTATAAACATCATATTAATATATAAATAAAAGAAACAACTGGTAAAAAATATTTATGTATAAAATTAATCCCTTGTCAGAGTATTAAATTTCTATGAAAAAGAAATTGGCCCTAATATAAGTGCATAAAAACTAAAAAGGATTCCAACCCATTAGTGGAAATGGGACTTCATCCAAGATACAACAATTATACACATTGTCTATTCCTCCTAGGAATCTATCAAATTCCTTTTCATCTACATCAGACTTGACATGTGTGGTAAGATCCAATGTAGGGTTGAGTATAAACATACCAACTAGGGAACCCCAAAATCACCAATCACAAAGCATCATGATGATAAATGATTCATAGATATATCATATATCCAAGGGAATAAACAAGATGACCCATTTATTCTCAAAATAGGAACCAAGTCTCATTGTATGGTCACATCCTCACTTTTAGACTATGATTCCTCATGAGGAACTTTGGTAACAATCATATGGGAGAACTCGCTCCTTGGTACTCATTAACACTAGAGGTGATCATCTAAGAGTTCACTCTATTTGAGCCTCTCTATAAAGTGGAATACACTGGAACATATATAATGCAAATACATATGTAGGGGATCAAACCTAAACTCTATTGGGGACATATAACCCAGTTTCTAATAACCTACTAGGATAGGTATCCAACGCCTAGTAAGTTGGTAATGAGATACCAAAACTAACCTGCAAATTTTTGATATAGGATCAAACTCTCGACCATAATAAGGGATAATTGACACTCCCAAAAACTGACCTATAGTGAGGAAAACACTTCCTCTAATCCATACATGGTTCCTCACCATACCCTCATAGGTATGGACTATGGGAATGTACCATACTGATTTTGACTAGACTAAAGAGAAGGGGATCCAACATAACCTATAATGTGTATAGGGTGTGTATAAGAAAGACATGTTGTGTCTCACTAATCACAAATCATGTTTCCATGTACATCATCCCATTATTGAGTACCCTAATAATGAAAACATACTTTTTCTGAGCATGTATACAATGGTCGTGTCAGTGTACATCATCCATTCTCATATACCATGATTATATTAGTGTCCATGTATTCATGGGTGAATTTTTAGAATATAAGATCATAATCCTTTCATATATAAATAATAGTTCTTTTTATATGAATATTCAATTCATATCGTTTTTATTCTTTCCAGATCTATAAATGTTTAGACTCTTTGTAGTCATGATATAAAATCATCTTACATCATGAAAGATCTTCAATAATACCCGTAAATATCTTCCCACATGGTACTCTTCATAACTCATGAAAAGAAAACATTAGGAATATTGAGCTCAGATGCTTAGTAAGGGTAAGCATGGAAGATATCAATAGATAAACATAGGAATGAATAAGATAATCCTAGGGGTTTAAGTTCATGACCATAACATAAATTTTTTATAAACAATATCATAAAATGTATTTTTGGATTAAAACATTAGCATTTCAAAAGACATTAATCCTAATAATGGGAAATAATCATAACTAAATCATCAACCATAAGTTCCTGTCATAAAAGAGTATGGAAACATCATAAGTATAGATTCCATTTCATATTTCATGGTTTACTACCAAGACCATCAGATCATGCTTGAACACATCCATTCCATAGTGTTACAAGAAAAATAACTTCTTTCCTAAAAATAATAAAGGACATCAACTTGTCTCCCCTAATATGGAAAGTATTGAGGCTTGTTTCCCATAAAAATCTCATGATATTGAACACATTACACAAAACATTTTAGTGGGATATAGATCCCACCCAAAAAATAATAAAACTATAAATATTCATGCTAAAATATTATAAAACATACACCATATCATCATATCATAACCTATACATAGAATATAGGTTATATATTTCATCAATTAACATCATAACACATAATAATGGGTTTTAAAAACATATCATCATCATAAGAATACACCATAAAGAGTAATAATAGAGATATTATCATTGGTTATCATCCTCAATAAAATTTAATAATTTCTTTATTTTTGATGATGAATATGAATAATATTAAGATATTGTTAAAAATAAACCAACAGAAAATACACTTTTTATTTGAAAATAAAATTTTAGGAACTAAAAGGTTCCAAAATATTATAGAAAAAATATTATATTAAAATAGTATTATATAAATTAAATTTAATCACCAATTATTTAGCCGATCGTGAAAGTGGAATATATCATTCAGGTAGTATAAGAAATAATAAAACATTCATATCATTTTTTAAAAGTACCATGTTCTAAAAATGAACAGAATATTTCCAATAGAATTTTTTTAAAAAAATTATATTTTTTTAAAAAAATCATTAATAATCCAAGGATATTAGAAAAATAATTCTTGATAAAAAATTTAGAAAATATGGTCATTTATGAAAATATATTTTTGGTCGATGATATATGTAAATTCATTTTTCTTTAATAGAACACTTTTGAACTCTTAAATAATTAAAGGGAGAATAATGAAAGGAAAAAATATATTCTCAAGATATAACAAGTAGAGAATAAAATTAAATCTAATAATTAGATATGAATCATATAATTTCATCAATTTAAATTCAAGAATAAAAAATCCCAATTAAAATACGATTGAAACATAAATCACATACCTCAAGTATATGGTTTCCTTATTCATCTTAAAACCTACTGAATAATAAAGATGGATTTATTATAATGGAATTCCATAATAATATTCATTTATATAATTCCATTTATGATTTATTTATGACATATTATCGCCCATTTATCAATAATTAGTTATTAAAATATGTACTTTGGGTGATAACTGATTCTTTTTCGAAGAATCGTTCGGTTTAGTAGTCTCAGTCCTTATTGTTTTATCATGATTTCATCATATAATGACTATAAATAATTGTATAAACACCATATAGATTAATTATAAAAAAATTATAATAATTCACATAATTTTGAGATTGAAAAATAAATTACACAATTCATAGAGATGGTAGTTCATACAAACGCATGAACATAGTTTTAATTTTTAAATAGATGGAATGAACGAAAGGTAAATAATAATTCACCTATTTAGGAACATTATTTTATCATATATTTATATATCCAACTAATTAATCAAAAATATCTTTATTATCATCCATTTATAATTGAAATGAAAAACAAATCACATCGACTCTGAGAGGTGGTTCCCCACACATACATATGAGCTACATTATCATTTTCTAGTGGTTTGGAAGGTAAAAATGTAGATATGATATTATTATTAAATAATTTTAATTAGTTAATAAATATCATATATAATAATTAAAACCATCATAATAACATTCCATGAAGTATTATAATGGAAAATGAATTGTATCCCTACGTGGAGTCGGTATGTCGTATGTAGGCACGAGGGATACATTCACATCCCATTTGATGGAAAAGATAGTGGATAATGGTAACTTTATAATAATATCAAAATTTATGTATATTTACTGTACTAAATTCATATTTTTATTATAATCCCTTTATTTTTTTAGAAGGTAACGAAGAATAAAAATGTGATCGGTTTAGGCAATTACCTCTTCTATGAAAGAACTTCGTTATACATCCTATTAAGGATCATATAGTCAGTCATTTGGGAAGAGATGAACCTATAAAATGTGGATAAAGAAGAATAATGTTTATTTTGTAAAGTTATGGTCAATCTATAATGATCAATGTGGTGTAAAGAAGTTATAGTGCATGTGGGATTTTATAATTGAGGCAAGGGGATCATTTGGAATTTCATAAAAGATTAAATTATAATAAATTAATTATCAATCGAAAATTACAATAAATGGAAAGGGATTTAAAATTAAATAGAATATGTTTTCAATCCCACCACAAAATAATATTGGTAAAGGCTTTAGTTTCATTTTAAAGCTTATATTTATTTATTGACCACATGATTAACCGATTTTAACTATAATCACGGTAACAAGTTTTTCACAATTAATGTGTTACAATTTAGAATATAAGCAGAAAATTTGTTCATAAATGGACTGAGGATGGAATTTTTTTTACTATATATTTTACTCATTTTCCTCATTAATGATTTTAAAAATATTTCTGTAAAAAAATATTATTTTGAAAAATATTATTAAATTCCATTTTGACACTATTCGTCTAATTTGATATAAATGACAAAAATACTCTGATTTAATTCGAATATAATTAATCACACCAATACTAATATGACCTATAAATCTATAAAATTCATGGAATGAATCAAATCAGCAAAATTGAATTACATTAATAATTTTTAATATCATTTATTTTATTTTATTTCCATTAATTTAATAAATAATGTTTCGACGTTGTGGAGGAATTTAATTTAAATAAATAATACCTAAAAATTATAAATATATAACCATAATAAAACTATGTATATTACTCTAACAATAGAAAATTTATTCTTTTAAAACATCGTTTTAACACTTTGTGGAAAAATAATATATATTTAAAACTATGATAGTGACATTTTTTAACATTCATTGATTTATTAAATATCATTGTAATTTTCAGGTAAATGTGTTCATTAAGGAATTAAAATTAAATAATAAGGAGATATTTGTGATATTACATAAATCTAACAAGGATAATGTTCAATAATTATTTCTTTATAAATTATTTTTAACCAAAATTAAACAGATTTACCCATTACTAAGTTGATTAATTTTACCACTGTTACTATTCATATTGACTAAAAATAAAAGGGCCATTATAGAGCCCCAATCCAGATTGAAAATTGAGAGGGGTTTGTGAATAAGTTACCTCATTTTGTGAATTCCTTTTATTTCTTTTAACAAACTATAGTGAATCTAGATTTTATAGACATATATCACTTATGATATCGGAGTTATAGCAATTAGTCATTAATTATTAATTAATATTTATATTGATCTTATAAATTAATGGTGAGTTTTGGTTGATGTAAATATGATAAAAAAGAGGGAGTTATTTCACTATACAATAGATTTTTTATATTTTTAATGAATTCTGTGTTAGATTTTTAATTTCGTTAAAATCTTTTTTTTTTGAAACCCCTTAAATTAGAATTAATAATTATTGAACATGATTTCACATACATGGTATTTTATGTAAAAAATAAAAATAATCAGTTATAGCTCTACTATTTTATACACTGTGATTTCCCATTAAAACATATAGTTGATAAACTATTGGATCTTTACTAACAGAACCATGTTATATAAGTCCCCTATTAGAACATTGAGAATAAAATTATAAAACCCCCATTTTTTCCTTTTATTTTATTGTCAGGGGTGAATGTTTGAGAACCCATTTTGAAATTAAAATATGTGAGAGGGGAAGTGTGAATAAGTTACATCTTATTATGAATTACTTCATAAAAAAGTGGTTGTGAGTTCTCTTCTTCCACATACAAACACCTCATTCTTGAAACAATATAATCATAAGTTTTCTTATTTATGTAATTCTCACACAACCTTCACACACCTTTTATTTTATAGTAAACAGGTGATTTTTCTTTATCATGAAACAATGTGTTTGTGATAGTACCACGTTTTTTCTGAGATCAATCACAAACCCAAAAGATTTATTATTCTCTATTTTGTTATGAGTGCCTTGAGTGTGAGATTAAAATATCATGAATATCATGGGATATTCTTCACAGTAGAATATGAATCATAGAAAAATTCTATGTGAACCAAATGGTTGTTTTGATTTAGGGTTTCTTTAATATACTCTACAGTTTAGGGTGTGTTTTTGGATTATGCGAGTTCATAAATAACTCTTCACATAAACATGATAAAGATTTGGTGCCTCGTATTTGGAAGCTCAAACACATCCTTGTATAAAGGATACATGAAAATACCACAACAATATCATTTTCATTTGGAATTTTTATAATTCTTCATCGGCCAATGTCATGCATAGCATCACCCTCATGCATTGAGATTCATTATCTCATCATATCGAATGCTCAGCCACGGTATTTCTATAAAGGCATTAGGATTGATCGTTTGTGGTTTGTACTAAACTTTAGTGCACTTTTAATGCTTATATGGGGAAAAGGGTGAAGAAAAATTTGATGTCTTAATCAAACAGCTTAAAAAACAGATCGAACAATGATTCCTCTATCAAAATTTCTGTAATAACAGATGAATAGTATGGGGATCCCACATCCCACATTGAATAATTCTCCATTATTTACATCTTTTATTAATCAATCACTCACATCACTACATAGCGCTATTTGTGGGGGATCTTCACCCACATTCACATGCACATAATTCCACACATGCTATTTCACACCAGCTCTATCCAACAAGCATTATGTCCCTAGCTATGTGTTCTTCTATGGATCTTATACATAGGCCGACTCTCATCATCCACCACATAGGTTGTGTGGACCTCCTATCCCAAAAGTTTCAGGCCCTCCTCGCACTTTTTTTTGGATCAAATTAGGCCATGTGGGATCCATTTTTAGACCCATTATCTATTTAAGGCTCTAATAATATATATAATGTATTCTAAGTATAAATTTTATAATTCAATTCCTTACTTGATCATATTCTTCAAATATAATTTACGTAACATATAATATGAATTTATATATTTTTAAGGAATCATCTTAAATTCTTCTTCAAAATAATATTCATGGAATAATATTTATATTTCATGAACATAAATAATGAACTTCATGAAATAATAATGGATTTCATGATCATATTCAATTTTTCTTCAAAAAAATAATGCACGAATACTAGTTAGAAACATTGTGAACTCCAAATGTTTTTACACTTTATAACATTTTATTAAACATTGAATATAATTTCAACTTTCACTAGTGTTTTTATCTGGAAAATGTTTCATGGATGATATCAAATTCCATCAACTAAATCAATAAAGTTTTTCTAATAATTGCTACATTAACAACTGACTCACCAAAAAAATATTGAAAAATTATTAACAATGAATGAATCACTAGTCCTAACAAGCTCTCCCTTTGTATTTTTTAATTAATATCTTTTCACATATTTGAAATTCAATATCTGTTCTCAAACATTCACCCCACCCCACTCATAATAAAATAAAAATGAAAAATTGGGGTTTTTCACGTGATTATCATGGTTCATATATGGGAATTATGTCACATGGTTCTTTAAGTAACGATCATAGAGTTTATAAACTATATGTATTTATAGGAATGGTCATTGTAGAAAATAAGAGAAGTATAACTAAGTATTTTTAATTTTTACATAAAATTCCATCCATGTTAAATAATGAGAAAATTTTATTATGTCTCATTTAAGGGGTTTTCAAAAAAATAATGATTTTAACGAAATAAAAAATCCAAAACCCATTTCGTTAAAAATATTAGAAATCAATTGTTTAGTTAAATAACTCCCTATTTGTATCATAGTTCTGTCAACCAATATACCTCCATTAATTTACAAGATTAATATAATTAATAATTAATAATTAATGATTAATTGTCATAACTCATCAATCATATTTTAAATATTTCTATAAAATCTAGATTCACTGGTGTTTAGTATAATAATTGGTTATTTTTTATTTTTATCCCGCTTAAGTGATGATTATTATCATCTTATTTCATGGTTGTCATTAGACTCCATGAAGTATAATATGTTAATGATGTATATATGTGGTAGCCAGAAAAAAATCATTTATTTCCATTAAATGTTAGTTCAAAACACATAAAATAAGTAGGAATGATAAGGGATTTATTGGTTTTTTAAAAACAATATTTAGACATAGAGCTTCCACTAAATCTTGTTCATTGTTTTATACCAATGTATGTATGGGAATAAAATTTTGGAATCTTTCATTTTTTTAGCTTCATTAATTTTACTATCACCATTAATCCATTCTTCTTCTTTTTTTAATTACTTTTTCAACCTCAGTCTTCTAGTTCTCCAGGATTCCTCATGGGAATAACATATTATCAACTTTTAAATCATTTTCTTCGAACAATTTATTTCATTTAGATTTATAATGTTTATCTTCATCATTAAATTTTTTTATTAAATTTCAAATAATGATTCCAAATATCTAGAAAATCATTTTTGACATTCTCTATATCCCAAAAATCATCACATCAATTTTAATTGGTTTTTTTCTAAAATATCTTCCCATTAACAACATAGGGAAATTACACATTCTATCTAATCATGGAAACCACATCCATGTGACATTCAATAATATATATACCATATTATTATTTTAAATTATGAGTTTTTATAGATTTGGTACAAATCTAGCCTCATTTGTTTTTCTATAATATTTTCCCCTCATATTCTTATTGACCCCCTCCCCCCCCCATTGGGATTCTTGACTCTGTCATGTTAAAGACATGCTGAACTGGAATATATATTCATTTTGGCCATTACTACCACAATAACAAAAAAATTATTTGAAACATTATTCTCTCATATTGGCTCTAGATGAATCTAGATCTGTGTGGTTATTTTCCTCTTGTAAAGCGAGGGACACTTTTCTTAAGGAGTTAAGAAATTCTTGTAATGTTATTTTCTTTCTTAATTTGGAATATCGGCTCTAATTATGAATGGTTCATATATTCTTATTATTAATATTTATAGATACAATTTTTGAAATATTGTATCTATCATTTTTTTGATATTCACTTTTACCATTATTATATCTAGATTAAGAAGATTATCCCTTAAACTCAATAGATTTTTAGAAATATTCGCTAGCCTTATTCAGCTTATACTGAACTATTAAACATATGGATTCTATCTCAATCAAATCATAATGTCTAGAAGTAAATTTTTATTCAATATCACATATCATATTATCTTTTATATCATTTAATATATTGTTTTCTTTATCAATATTATTCTTTTATTTTTAGGCATATTCAACAAATACCGTATAGAATTTCTATTTCTCTTTTACCATCCACTCAATTTTTGTTCATTCATATTCATCATCGATACATTTTGAGGAATTAGTTATTTTATTTTAATTATCATTTAAACCAACTTCATTTTTGGAATAAAAACTTAATGATGAATATTTATTGTTGTTTCACATATCATTTTAGTTGATGCAATTTTAGTTCTTGTTTTTCTTCATTACTCATTTTTTATGATAATTCTCATCATCTTATTCTAATTTTGATTCTGATTCTTCAACATTATTCATTACAGACTTCTTTTATGAATTACCCATTTAATATTGTTTATTAATTTTGATAATTAATTTTTCATTCCATTCATCTAATCCTTTGTGAATAATTTTGATAAAAGAGAAAAATTAGGATTTAAGGAATCATCATCCCCATCACTATCTGAATCGCCTAATTTTGAATTCTCTTTATCTTTATCTTCCCTTTTATTATTTCTTCAAATCCATTTTCAATTGTTTCATTCTTATTTATGGTTGGAATATTACACATATCATAAGGTATGAGAATGATGTGAAGTTAATCAATGATCATCACTTACATCCAAGGATAAAATATTTGAAACAAAATGTTCTAGGAAATTTCTGATCAATTTATTGAAAACATATTGTGTCATACATCTTCATATAAACCCCCCAAAAATGGATAATTGTCTCATTCAATATGGTACAAAATTCATTAATTTTTTCTTCATCAATCATATTGATATCCACAAACATACTCCTACAAACTTTTATTTGTCTAACTTTATATTATAATTCACTTTATGTATACTTCTTAGTTTTTCCCATATCTCTTTGGTGTTTTGGATACCAATGAAAATTGTGTATAAAATTTCATATGAAAACAAAAAGATGTATTTTTTATCCTTTCTATCTCAAATCATGTTTCTCTTATCAAATTATTTCATTACAACAAAATTGGAAATGGGTGGGAAACCCATTAGTTTAGCATATATCACATCTTCTATGAGTGGTGAGAGATATGGTGAATCATACTCATATTTTTTTGATAATTCCTCCCATAAAATATGGGAACACCAGGAATTTTGATAGAATTAAGATTATCAATATTCCATAATGATTCATGGATTCATATAAGGAACCCTATCTCTGATGCAACTTGTAGGGAACCAAACCAGATTGACCACTGAGATGGAATGGGAGAATCAATGGTTTATTTTTATAAATTCTGTTTATTTCTTGTTTATCATATTTATCTAGTAAATTTTCTCTTTCTACTCAATATTTTCTCTCAATCTCATCTCATGTTCACTTGTACTATTGGAAAGAACATCACACATGATTTACAATGTTTGGTAAAAAAATACTCTTTGTTGTATCTTTTTATTCACCTTGTTTTTATATTCTACATTATCAAAAAAGTTATTAAAATGATATAACTCTTACCTCGAGACTCTATTTTCTTACTTCCCCAACAAAAAGACATCATATCCTTTCGGCTCTAACTAAAAAACTTTCATTGCTCAAGCATCAGTTGGGAGACTCCTTGTGATTATTTTCCAATGATAATACTTCAACTACTCTCATAAAAAATTAGAATACATCACATTTATTCAACTCTTAATCACTGATTGGATGATCTTTGTTCATCCTCTACAAGTTTGTAGGATATGATGTTCTTGTGTACATGTTCATAAATATTCAACAACCTATAATCATGTATGTTGGTGTCTTTCAATAAATTATGATAACTTATATTGGTCATTTGATAAATTGTAACCATGGTCTAGTATTTATACCCTATACTAAAGTCCCTACCTCTCTAATTTGGGTCCATGTTGTGCACACAAATTCAAACAAGGTATTTTATGCCAGAATAACTTGAAAAATCTAAAAATCAATTAGACATCATGCATGATTTTCATTTCATTAATAATTCAACAACACTAATTTATAATCTTTATTATTATAATGTGTTTATCAATTAATTTTTAGGCATCATCTCCACATTCACTGTCATGTTTTCCTGAGCATGAATTTCTTTTTATCACATTTGTCATTATTTCCATGAATAGACAAACTATCTTTTATAATTCTATAATTTCACTTCAAATTAATCCTCATGCATGAAATTTATCTTATAAATGTGGATTCATGAAAATAATTCATAAAAACATGGTTGTGAGTGAAGTTATACCTCATGTGAGAACCTTATTTTTGAAATTATCTAATAACACAATGTATTTTTCATGTATGTCACACAAAGCCTTCACACAACTATTTTTTTGAAGTGCATAGGCTATTTTTTATACTTCATGAAACCATGTGTTAGTGGAAATATGTTGAGGTTCTCCAATAAATCCAATAAACCTAAAGCCATCACTATTCCAAATTTTATAATGAGATCATTTACTATGATATTTAGATATCAAGAAGCCCATGGGATCATTTTCATGAAAGTAGATGTTTCATGAACACCTTCTTCATGAACTTCTAGTCTGTGTGAATGCTCTTTTTTCTATGAAAAAAATTTGTCCTCAAAAAATTTAGTGGCACTTCCTTTATCCCTTCCAATGATTATATATGAATCCTCTAACACATTATCTTTGTTTTTATACATTTTTTGAGGAATATTTTAATTCACTTAAATAATTCATGGTTACTCAAATATACACTTAGTTCCATGGTGTAAATTTTTATGTGAGTTCAAGTTTAACTCTTCATGTGAAAATGACAATGTTTATGTGTCTCATCTTTTCAAGATAGAATGCATTAATGTAAGGAAGATGCACGATCAACAAACTAAAATAATTCATTTAGAATTTTTATTAATATAAATTTTCTTATTGCAATAAAGAATATAATCAATGAATGAAAAATCATCATCTCATCATCTCCAAAGCTTCTTAACAAAATTATAAGAAAATATTCAAGTTAGATCATTTATGGTTTTTCCAAAACATCTACAAACATTGAACACTCGGATGAGGCCAAGGATGAATATGAGGGATATAACTCAATCAATATCTTAATAAAATATAAAATATCTAGGCTTATATTTACATAATATTTTTGACAGATGACCAGTGAAAAGAAAACTATTTCTAATATAACAAAGTTCTTTGATCTAAAACACCAATAATAATCAATTTTTCTCATCAATAAATTGACCCAACTGTGATGGATTAAAAAAATGCATGCACCTCATGCCGCAAAGGGTGCACCACACTAATGTTGACCCACCAACATCATGGCCTAAGCTATGTTTTCTCCTTTGGGCCTTATACATGGGCCTTCTCCCATGTTACATCAGGTTTAATTTGTATATATCCTCTCCCATGTGGTCGAGGTCCTCCTCCCACACATTTGGGATCATGTTGGGATATTTAGACTCCATGTTTGTAACCATATTTATATAGAATTGAGTATATAGTTTGAATCCATCTTTAAGACTCTTCATCAAATATACATCATGAAAAATATAATATGAATTTTTATTTTTCATTGCATCTAATTAAATTCTTCATACTAAAAATATTTATGAAATGATATTTTTGTTTCATAGTCTTCAAAAATACTCCTAAATAAATAATGAATTATTTCATGGTCTTCTTCAATGACTCTTCACCCAAATAACGGATATAACTTATTGAAAGAATTGTGCACTCCTACACTGTGATCTTTTTTAGACATTATATTAATAAGTTAAGATCAATTTAAAAAATCAATGTCTTTAGAATACAAATTAAAAAATCATTTATTTTGATCCCTTAAAGTGAATCCATAAAAATTTTCCAAGGAACACTACTTCATCCACCAACTCACTAAATAAATATTTACACAACATTGAAAGCTAATGAAATATTGGTGCTAGTTGGACTATTTAAAACTTTTAATCCTCATGGTTGTAAATATGGAATCCATTTATCATATTCAAAAACTATATGTTGTATAAATTTATTTAAAAATTATTTTCCAAAACATTAATGATATTTATTTATAGAAAAAGTCGGTTTTTAATTATCAAACAATTTTAATTATTATCCAATGCCTAGATTAAAATTAATTTAATATTAAAAAAATTATTTAATATATATTATATAAATTTAATCAAAATAATTCATCAATAGTGATTAAGTTATTTTATTAATATAAAAAATATATTTCATGCATTAAAAACAATGTTTTGGAAAAAATATCAAATTTAATTTAAGATAATTAATTTTCTAAATTCTAATAATTTTATAGCCAAAAAATTAATTTTATAACTTTGTAGAGAATATATTGTTCATAAAGTATTTAGTATTATTCATAAACACTAATCTAGTAGGTAAGAACCAATCATCACATAATAATGTTTTAATATAATATCACGATTTTTTTAAACTAAGTGTTGCGTGTAACAAAAGTTATTGTTGAACATAAATTACATAAAAGATATATTTTTGAAATACATCAAAGAGGTAAATTATACCACCCTTGAAATTATTTTTTCTACTAAAAATCAAGAATTAGATATAAAAATTTAAGATATCTCTATTTTATTATATCCTCAAGCCCCCATGTAGCTTCCTTTCAAATTGTGGGTTTCCAAAGAACATTAATCAGGTGATTAGTATTCTACCAAAACACATAATATCTATGATAAAATATTTTTATTAGTTGATCCTTATAGGAAAGATCATGCTCCAGTGGTACGACCACTATATTCAGTACATATGAATGATCAGGTATGTACATCCTCAGTAGTGATACATAAAACACATTATGATCTTTAAATATGTTTATTGAAAGTGATAAGTGTTAATTTAAAATCCATTATAGACATGGAATCTCTAATGTTCCAATATACCTATGTCTCTAATTTCATTTCTTTATAAATATAATAACATTCATTCATGAAAAATTCCTTTTGAAACCTTATCACCAACATCAAATTCTAGATCTCATCGATGATTTTCAATGTAATTGTTTTTATCAAAATTGATATTACTTTATGTTCTTATAAAATTTTTATATGTCATTACTATTCTCTCCATTAGAATAGGTCTTAATTTATTTTCTTTTCTAACTTTATCTTAGCACATTGGAGTTCTACACCCCTTGTAATAGAGGTATTTATATAGATCCATCTGATTGCTGGAGTGAAATATATTTTTAAAAGAAAAAAAAACTATAGGAAGGTGTTCATTCAATCCACTATTAAAATTCATTTAACAATATATAGACATACCCACAAGGGATTCATTGGTTCTCTCAGACTAATCATCATTCTGGGGATGATACACCATATGAAAACTCCACTACATTTTCTAGAGCCTATAAAGGGAATCACTAAATGTTTTTAGTAAACCATTGATCACTATTAGATGTGATGGAAAGTGGTATGGTATGAAATCATGCCACTTATTTAGTTTATATTATTCTAAGATAATCAAGTGATAAATATTTTCTATAAGCATTGTTGTTTTCTACCTTGTTAAGGAGATTGACTATGACCCATATAACAACACAAACATTAGAATATTTTGGTATTATAATGATTAAAGACATATTGATTTTTTCCATTTCCATTATAGTAATGGTAATGGGTTTGAAATCCACTTATAATTCTATCTATCATTCTTAACTTGATGAAATACCTTGCATTGGGATACAAATTTTGTAATATCCATCTTCATGTTGTCCTATAAAAAATACTCATTTAGGTATTTGTAAATATTCTTAAATCTATGACGAATATAGAATTATGAACTAAGAGTATAATCCAAAAGTTCCTTTTTCAAATATGGTATTTATAGGAAAATTAAACAGTTCTTGAACATTATCATTCCCACTCAATAGTTGTTGAAATCAGGGAAATTTTGCCTATTTTTTGCAGGTCGAAATCTCCCTTTTTCACCACTATAATCCTCACATAGTTAGATAGTTAAACATTTATTATAGAATGATAATATTTATTACATTATGTGAATATCTAAAGGACCATACTTTTTAAATACAAAGGTTTTGGATATTTTTTGGTCCCAATAGTAGATAGTCTATAATGGTAAGTTGATGTTAAAGCATTTTCTATCTTTTCACCTGAAAAGGGTGAAAATGTATTGAGTAGTCTTAATATATAATTTAGTCCAAAAATACTCTCTTGAACATAATCAAAACTTTATATGGGAATACATAATTTATAATTTTGTGATCATAATATATTTTACACATTTCTCTATAAAGATATTGCCTCTATATCATTAATGAAAATAATTCCACACCTCACTCCGAGTCATGAGTTGTGAAAATTTTCTCATAATCCTTCAATTGAATTAAGGAATAAACTATCAGCGTATCATTTTTCATGAGAAAAAATCCTAGTCTGATCTTCAATGGATCACTATAGATCACAATCCTTTCATCGTTGTAGGGTACAATAAATATAGGTTCACTGAAAAACCATCAATTCAAATCCTTGATATTTTCATCAAAATATTCCCCAACATGATCATAACCCATATCTGAGTCAACATAATTATTGAATTAGATAATCGTGATAAATATCTCAAAAAATGATGATAATATACAACCAATCCATTAGAACTGTGGATTTTGGTTACTATGGTTTTTTCTCAATTTCCCAATAACTTCTTTCGTTGAGGTATAATCTATTATTTTTTTAAATTGATATTATATGACAGATGTATAAATCATTCTGATTCCAAAATTCACACAAGGTTAATTTATGTTAATAATTATCCTTACTCAAGGACATTATCACAATACTCATGTGATATTTATGCACTTACATACACTTGGAATATATAAGAGTATCATTTATAATGACTACCTTAAAATGATCTAGGTAATATTCAAATACCCTATTAATTAAATCCATGAACCTACCATGGGAATTTTTAATACCAAAATGTATCACTATAAATTCATATTTTCAATACCTTGTATAGAAATCCATATTCAGTTTATCCTCTTTCATGACCCTCAATTATGGGTATCCAAAATAATTTTCAATATTTGAAATGTTTTATGTTTCATGTAGTTGATAAAATTATTCATCGTAACAAGGGATAAGATGAAAGTTCTTGAAATTGATATTGTTATGCCCTAGATAATTAATACAATGACGCATTTACACATCATTATTATTTTCAAATAGAACTTGTTTAACCTATGGTAATGCGCTAGGATATATGGATTAGTTTTCACGATTCTCCTAGATTTATTCTTCAGTTCATAAAAATCTATTGTGGATATTCTAAAGAGAATTTTAAATAAAAAATTTATAACGTATGAGTTTAATGGAAAATTAAAATTAATGATTCGGAGGAAGACCAGTTAAATCTTCAAAAAATACATCAACAAGTTCCTAAACAATAATTGTATCCTTAATGTTAGGTTTATCCCCAGTAATGTAAGATAGATAAACTTCATAGATTATATTGTGTGTTTATATTCATCCTCACATCATTAAATGATAATAATATTAGTTTGAATAGGAAATTTGACTTCCCATCCTTATAAATAGATATAAAAATATTTTAAGTAAAGGTAACCCATGCATAAAATCACATAAAATTCAATTAAAGGGAGAATAAACTAATTTATAGGACCCACTTCCCTAAACATGTTAATCAGAGAGGTGCTATATAATTATGATACAACCATCATACCATTAGGATTCTTCACTACCAGATAAATATCTCATCATTCAGTTTATACTATGATACCCATGTAAAATTACATTGATATAATTGTGTGGGAAGATCGATAACCAAATAAGACATTATATATTCTATATTTTATGATATGTGGAAATTTAACCATGTTATTCTCATAAACCACATTGGTTATTGGGACCACTATAGATTTCCCTTTGTCATTGGACTTAAGAGGTTGTTGATTTTGATTACGAAAATTCTTCAGATTCGTGCACTTACAGGCAGAATATTCCATATATTTGAAGTCTTTTAGTGTGAGGGGTGTATCAGTTATAATTTTATTTTCTTCCATTACATTAACCATAATATTAATAAATTTTCAACAATCATAGACATTATGACCCTATTTTCCACATTTATAGAATCTAATTGTTCCACGAAATTATTTTTCTTCATTCTTCTTCTCACATTTCAAGCATTTATATAGATGTAAAGCTTTTTCTACAATATGATTTATTTATGTTTTTATGGGACCCAATCATCCTTTTCTTATAGAAACCATGATAATAGTAATAATCTCTAATTTCTAATTCTATTTTTAGATCACATATAATGATTTATTCCCGGATAATTATTTATTTTATATTTAAGTAACTTTATATACTTTATTAAGGAAGAAAATAATTGTTAAATTTTACATTGAAGGATAAAAATTAATCCAGGGGAATACCCTGTAAATATGGACAATTTTTCTTTATAGTTTCTGATGGATTCATCATCGATTTACTTAAACTAAAATTAATTCTCAATTTTTGTATGTATAATATTAGGAATGAACTTAATTAACAATATCCCCATAAATTTATCCCATTGTATAGATTAAATTTCATCCTATTTCCCAATATATTAAATAAGATTACATCATTGATATTATTTTCCTTCTGGATGATAAAAAATGATGAATAATTTTTCATGTCACGTGCATTAAATAACATAAAATATTTACTCAATGGTGATAATCCATAACTCATCCACTAGTGGATAAATGGATCCACTAAAAATGGAGTATTTTCTCCTGATTGATTAAATACTACATTGTTCCATCCTTTTACCATTTGGGAACTCACCATGATTCATATCCTAAGTATGTTACATGAGAATAGAATCATGATTCCGATTCATATCTCCCATAACATTTGGTTTCTCATGTGGACAATCATTTCATTGCCCATCAAATTCATCATTAATCAGATCCCTCCAATTTTTATTTATTGACTATTCCTGAAAAGTAGTTTTTAAATCAATAATCATATTTCCTAAAAAATAATAACGAAAAAACATTTATATAATATCAAAATCTTGAAAAATATTCTATAAAACCATAGTTCTAATATTGATAACTCATTATCATTAAAAAAATTATTTTACCCCATAAATATACCAATACCCATGGGTTTTCCAAATCATTTTCTAACCATAATTTCCAAATATTGACTAATCGCAAATATGATACCAACTATAGAGGCCTGGGATTTTCATATATAAATATTACATGTTTTTAGATAAATATTAAATTCATAAAATTACGATCCACATAATAACCATGGAGGTTTAGAGTATTTAAAGACTAGTTTTACAGTCTTCTTATTTCATGAATGATCTTATCATCTCCCATAAAAATATCTTGACGTAATAATATTCATAAAGATATCATACTTAAATATTTTCTTATAACATGGGTAAAGGAAGCATTAAAAATTGTTGATATTAGATTCTCGATAAGGGTAATATTGTAAGATAATATTCAACCATAATATGAAAAAATACTTACATCATAAGGGTATAAAATCATGACCCATTTCTTATTTTGTATTAGGAACATCAACTTGTTTACCATAACATATCAAGCACATCTACTTGTTTCCCATAAGGTATCAAGCACTTCAACTTTTTTTTTATAACTATCTCATAATAAATAGATAATTACTCAATGAATTATATGGAAATATAGGTTCCACCCATCACTTAATGAAAACCGTACATATGTGTGCCAAAAGATTATAAACCATCTATCATATCATTTTATCATAACCAGTTAAAATAATATGTGTTCCATATTTCATGTAATTATATCATAACCTATAAAATTGGTTTTACAAACATCTCATAATCATAAACATAAATCGTCTTGAGAAACAAAAATGATGGTATCATTGAATTAAATACTCAGTAAAACATAAGAAACACTAATTTTTTTTGTTATTAATGAATATAAATACTATTAAATGATCATTAATAACATTCCTGAGGAAAATACAATATTCATTATAAAATAACTTTTCAAAAATAAAAAAATAAATAAAAAATAATAAAAAATACTTATATTCAAAATCATTTTGGAAACTCATGAACGCTAATTCTAATTATTGGGTGGTAATGATGGTGGAAAATTCAATTGATTAAATATAAGTTAAAATAAAACATTTCCATTATATATTTTTTTCAAAAAAGTACCTTGTATGAAAAATGACAAGATTATTCCATGGAAAAGACTTTTAAAAAAGTAGTCCAAGGATAATATTTCACTAAAAATACATAGTATAATCTTAAAATAATTTTTGAAAGAATTTTTAAAATATATGGTTATGGGGAAATGGGATTTTTTTACAAAATATAGAAATGAAGACTAGTTTCATTAAAAAGACTTTTTTGATCACTTAGATAATTAAATAATGAAATTGAAAAAAAAAATTATATTCTCAATATATAAATATAGGAGAATAAAATGAAATGGATTCATCATATATGGATCATATAATATCCTTATTGGGAATTTTAATATAAATAATAAATATTAAAATTGTATTGAAACATATATCCATTACCTCAAGTCATGCCTTTCCTCATTCATGTTCAAACCTCCTGTGTAATAAATATAATTTTATTATATATTTTTTCCATAAAAATTTCAATATATATATCATACCATTTATGATTTATTTATGAAATCATATATCTTTCTAATTAATAATGTTTTATTAAAATCATTATTTCATGTGATAACTACTCCATTTTCAAAGAATGTTTTGGTTCTGCAATCCCAGTCCTTATAGTTTGATCATGGTTCCATTATTTAATTAATTTTAATAACTTTATAAAAATCATATATATATATATAAATTGTATTAAAATTTAGAATAATTAATAAAAATAAGAAATAAAAAATGGATTACACTCTTTATGAAGATTATATGATGTATGTACGCATAAACACTATTTTCCTTTTATAAATAAAGGAATGAAAGATAGGTAAATAATAATTCACCTTCATTGGATAAATACTGAATCATATATATCATATAAATTCATAAAAAATATCTTTGTATACCTAAAACTACAATTGAAATGAAAAACAATTCACATCGCTTCAAGGAGGTGGTAATACACACATACTCACGAGCGACATTATCATTTTTCAAAAGTTTGGAATGGAAGAAGTAGAAAGTTATATTATGATTCAATAAGTATAATTATAAAATAAATATCTTATATAAATTTTAAACACAATATAATAATCATCAATGTATTATAGTAATGTAATATTAATTATTTTCAATTTGGAGATGGTAAGTCGTACTTACGAATGCCCAATACATTCACTTCCTATTTTATAATAATGATGATGGATAATAGTGAATTCATAATCATAATTACATTTAAGTATATTTAGTATACTGAAATATTTATTTATTTTTTGATAAATACGATTTTCATGTTGGAGTACAAGAAGATGTAAAAAAATAAATCGATCAACTAAAGTGATTACTTTTTATTTGAAGAAACTCTTTTATATATCAAAGATCCTAGCGTTAGTGTTTTGGGAAGATCAGAACCTATATAATGTGTATACGGAATTTTAGAATGTATTTTTTATGTTAATATTAACGCTATAAGGCTCCTTGTGGTGGATAGAAGTGGGGGAATAATACCCCTTTTATAGTTGAGGTGAGGGGAACATTTCATGATTTTTAAAGTGATTAAGTTATTATAAAGTCATCATCTATCCCGAATTCCTCAAAATGAGATTTATTAAATGTTACGATCATATAAAATTTTAATACCATCATAAAATTAAATTTGGATAGGGTTTAGTGATATTATAATCCTTGTCACTTTTGTTAACTACATTGATAATAAATTTGAACCTTAAACTTTGTAACATATTTATCATGCATAGACTGTTATAATTTTTCATATAAGTTAAAAATTGGATCATAAATTTTGAATGGATGAAATTTTGGACTATATTTTATAATATTTTCCACTTTAAATATCTTTATGATTTTAAAGTAATTTAATAAATTATTATTTTGATAAAATAATATTAAAGACCGTTTTTAAACTATTCCATTAATTTGAATAAAATAAATAAAGAAATAATTTGGAATTAAAATGAAATTAATCAACATAACACTAATATGACATATTAATCTAGGAAATTAGTGGAAAAAAATAAATTAGTCTAATTATATCACATTAAATATTTATATCATCATTTATTACATTATTCTCTTAATTGAATAAATACTTTTTATTCATTGTTTAAGAATTTAATTTAGTTATTTAACACCTAAAAATGATAAATAAATTATCATAATTTAAAAAAGTGGTTTTTATTCATTAAATAAATATTTTTATTCATTCATAACTTACTTTTACCTTATGTTGACACATAATAGATATTTTAAACTAAAAGAGTTATATTCAATAACACTCTTTATTGTAAATAATATATTAGTTATTTTCATGGATAAATGTCCATTAAAAATAAAATTATATCCTAAGGTGATAAGGGTCGAATTTCCTTCAACTAGTAAGAATTATTATGAATAATTACAGCCTTATCACTATGTTTAACCAATATTATCCAAATTTTCCCCTAACATAGATGATAAATTTATCAACGATTAATATCCATATTGACCAAAACTAAAATGGGTATATTTAAAAATCTTGAAATTCTCGATTATAAATATTAAATCCATTTTATCAAATTCAACACCTTTATGTAGAATAAATTATTTTCAAAATATGTTCATTACACGTTGGGAAAACTACTTTAAAAAATGCATTTTTAACCAGTAAACATTGTTTCCTCTTATCCAATTATTAGAGAATATTACATGAAATTTAAAATATTTTATTGAATATTGGATATCTATATTTCAATAATATCATTCAAGAATTATTATTAATTTAATTTATTAATATAAAAAATAAATTTCATGCAATAAAAATAATTTGTCAGAAAAAAGACATCACTTTTATTTTCATATAATTTTTATTTTCAATGCTATTATTTTCGTAACTGGTTAATAAATTTTAAATATCCATGGTCCATATATCATTAAAAATTATTTAGTAAAATTAAAACCCACCAATGTAATGGTAAGTAAATAACCACCCCATAATAATATTTTAAAGGTATATCATGGTCTATTTAAATTGAGTGTTGCATATAATGCATGAAATCGAAGAAAAAAAGTTTTTTAAATGAAAATATTTTTTTAAAATTTAATGTGTGTTACAAGAATTATATCTTTGGGTCATAATGAATGTGGATATATCACATGGTGCGTGATATTTATCTCTAAATTTAACACTAGTCACCACAGAAAAGTGTCCCCAAAAAGTGTATTCTTTTGATCTGTGCACCGTATATATCGGGTTATCATTGAATGTCCATCCTGTTTTTTGCATCTCTCCAATGAAACTACTACATTATATTCTACCTTATTCATTTCCCAAAATCCTATATCTAGGATGACTGATCTCACAATCACACTTGTGAACAGATTCCATCCATCCTTTTCTTGTAAAATACCCCCACACATTACCACCATAGTCGTGTACATAAATAGTGTTGTATTAGGTGGGTGTTTATTATTATTTTGAATCCTTTATCTACATCTTCAATGAATTATTTCCAAAAAACAAATGTTTTATTCCACAAAATTGATCCATGTAGCTTGATAACTATACATCAACTCATGTTCATAGATAAATTTGAATCACCATTCAAATTAAATTGAAGGTGTTGAATGATGAATGGAGAGAGAAAAAAACACAAGAGTGAAAATGATCATTTTTCATTATTCATTCAACCATGATTGAACTAAAATGAAAAACAAAGAGGTATTATCAAACATAAAATGTATAAAATAATGTTCAAATTATTTATTCATGGAAGACAAATAATCAACAATCTATCAAAGAATTTATTTCAAAAAATAACAAATTCACATTCAATATCAGAGAATATAAAAATAGGGATTAATCAAACAAAACAATTTCCAATCTAGAAATTGTATTGATGGTTTATAAGTAATTGTTTCACATTAATTTCATTTGTGATATCCAAGAACACTACTAATGCAGAAAAAATCATGGGAATTTTCGTCATTAATTCATAATTCTTTTATCATCCGCCAAATATTCCATTTATTATCCACTCAAAGTATTAGGGTTATTCGATTAAGCCTAGTACATAACCAAAGTAGGGATTACATAGGTTAGTTTTTTTCAATGACCAATTAAAATGAAATAATTTATATAGTAATTTATTTTCCATTTATTTCTCTCATGAATGCTCATAAGGATTTTGTTACACCTTGGGTAACAACGACATTATGAATTTAATAGTTTTGTCATTATTCCCATCGATGACACCATTTAAGAGGTATTCAATTTTATTATAAATACTATGTGTGTTACATATAGTATATTCCTTATTTATAATATATCAACACTGAGTCTTTATGGCACCAGAACCGCACGCTAACTCCATTCCCAACTAAGATTATATTCAGAAAAATATTTTAAGGTGTTACTTGAAGAAAAAAAATGGTTGCTTGCCTCCAACTATGACTATAACTCATGTTTCATCTCATTAAAAATGAATTCTAATTATTTTTTTATGAATATGTTGAATCATGTGTGATATATAGATACATACATTTCTATGAGGTGTGCATAGGGGTTACAACATGAAGTATTAAAATTTCAAAATTATCAATATGTGTTGACTAAATTCATGACTAAAAGAGATGGGTTTTATAATGGATGAAAATAAATTCCCTTAAAAATATGAAGTATATTGAGGGTCATAGTGTTATCATCCTAAATTTTTAACAACCACATGACTCTCTTTAATACTCCTCTATGTATGTTGTGGTATAGAATAAGTGATGATGTATAAACCTCACATATCTTAAATATTGTGATTCAAAAATCATCAACCCTCTACATCATGGAGGGTGTATTGAGTTAAAATCATCACACTCCTCCATTAATTTATTGTATTATATATTCATTTTGATGTATTTCTCAACAAAATGGTGTATCATATTAACATCATCTATCAAAAGTATTCCTATATATAGATAAATGTGACATGGTATCTTCCTTTATTGTACATACAGACATGCAGTGTCCATTTTGTTGAAAATTATTGAACATGACATGTCATTAATACACCATGGACTGAATCATATGTAATCAAAAATAAATTTATATATATCTTCTATATAATTATAAATTTACATTGTCTTCTTTTGTAATTATTTATTGAAGTGGAGCCCCTTAGTCTAAAGTGTAGTGGTTTTGAATCTCTATAAACAATTCTTTTTTAGGTTCACTCAAATTTATGGATAATTATATGTAGATTAGGTTTAATAATATTTATCCTTATTCATCTAAAAACTTCTCCCTTTATGGCATTTTATATCACTTAATTTGCTCAATTAATCTGACACATCTAAAAATTGAATCTTTTGATGGAGGATTGTTGTATGGTTTCTCATATTGTTATATGGTTTCTGAAATTTCCCCCCTAAAATATTAAAAACCTCATAAATATATATTTAATTTGTTTTTTTTTCTAAAAATGTTTGAAAAATAGAAACATGAGACAATATTTGATCAGTAAAAATGAAAAAATGTAAGAAAAATTATATTCATGTTTTTGTCTTTTTAGTTTTCTTATTCTACCACATTGATCACAATATCCATATAACAAGTGAAAGAGGTGACGAAATCACTATACCTTATCCAAGAGTAGAAATAGGATTAACTCCCATAATCATACCCAATTAAAAAATCATTTGGAGGTTGTTTAGTGATCACATGTAATATTTTTTCCTTGTTTGGAATAAACATTAGGTTAAACATTCATTGGTCCACCATTATAATTAACTTTTCCATTCTAGGTGTGTTATACCTTTATTTAAAAGTGTTTGGTGTTTTGAATTTATTTTTTAAGACTTATATATCTAATAGGTTATTTTGGATTTTTTGACACTTTTAATAAGAATAATAGTTTTAGCATTGTTAGGGAAATCCTTGTAGTCTTCACACGGTAACTATGTCACCTTAAATAAATAGTTGTGGGTGGTTCACAATTGTTACATGATTATAGATAACTATTAGAGATTTCCATAATATCCATGTGGTATTATACCTTGGGGAAATTTCCATTCACTTAGACATAATATACTTTACCAAACCATGTGGCCCAACCATTGAACCTAACAAGTTTTTCTGTAGTGGATCCCACATGGTTGGTGCATGGTTTTGAATGCAATGAGGCCAACCCATCCATTTGGGACCGATTAATATATAATTAGAATTTTTATCCAAAAAATTTATATTAATACTCCTACAAAATGGGCCTCCAAACATAGGGACTCCAATAGCTGTTCAATATAAAATTATTCCCAATAGGGAGTAATGATATTTGATCTACAGACATCAACCCAAGGTATTTCATGGTATGTGATTGTTTGTCCTATGTTCATCTTGTTCATTCAAGATATTCTAACATCTATTATATGTGTACCCTTTTAAAGGATATATATATAAATTCTAATATGATATAATGTGAATCCTTTATTATTTTTAAGGAAATTGAATTTTGAAAGATTTTTTTATCATTCTATAATTCATACATATTTTCTTGTTATATTGGATCTTTTTTTGCATGTATAAACTCATTATAACCATTAACTTGTAATTGTTCTTTGATCGTTACACATGAATCCTCATGTGGTGATTTGTTTTTGGATGTAGGGATCATTGATGTGATACATAATTTAGGTAGTTAATCATGGAATTAGGCTTTGATATGATTGAGATAAGAAAAATTATTATTTTATGGAATTTATAATTTTTTTAGTGTCATAATTTTTCTTGTGTGTGTCGTCCAAGAAACCTCTCCTGATATTAAATTCATATGTCTATGGGAGTCCTGTGAGAGATATCTTAATATGCCATTTGTGTGTGTGAGTATGCTCTATTATAACTCCCTCGATATTATATGATAGTGTCTGTATGGACCATGAGACCTCTATTGGAATGTCATGATTGTATGTGTGTTTGTGTCCCATTAGACCTCTCTTGATAGGACATGTTAGTGTGTCAATATATCAGAATACTTTCCTTATTATGGTTTGTGTATGTATATAAATGTATGACACATTGAATTATGTTATCTTGAATTAATTTGACACATGGACCTTTCATGGACTAGTTAATCACTTAGAAGGGTAAACATGAGCTTTGATGTGTTGTAATTGTAGTGGGGTATTGAATGAGATAGTTGGTGGGGGCATGGTGGCATTGTGCCTTGACCTGAGATAGTTGGTGGGGAATTATGGCTTTGTGGACTGCACATGAGATTGTTTTTGTGTTATAAAACCCATGTGTCTTAACCCGAGGAATGATGAACATGTGTTATATTTCAAAAAATTCGTTTCCCAAGTGCCTTGTTTTTAGATTTATGAAAACTAGATACAACTTTTCCTCCAATATGAAGCATAAGTAGGTAGGGTGAGTGGAATACTAGTTAGCACATTATTACAAAACATATAATTTTTTACTAATTAATTTACTTTCATGCCATCACATACAAAGATAATACAATTCTAGTACACATGGATATTTCACTATGAATATTTTTTTTTTGTTTTTTATGAAATATATTTATAGAATGGGTTGATGTTATTATTATTAGTATTCCTTCCACATTATCTTTATCTATTAATCTTATTATTATTTTTAAGTTGTGGTATATATTGGTTTTTATCTATTACTAAGGTAATAGTATTCCCACAATTCCACGTTGGGTCTTGTCGATAGTTGGAATCATCATGGGTATGTGATAGCATGCATGAGGTCTTGTGACCCTCTATCCCAAACTATGTTTTTAACACCCCAAGATTTCATAGTAAGTTATCTAATTAAAGTAATTTAACATCTTGCGCTACACACAACACCGAGTTCGAGCACACCAAAACTTACAAAACTAGCGGTTCAAAAATTGGTTATGAATAGTATTAACTTCATTTTGAATCTTTTGTATAGTATATAATTTTATCACCCATATTTTGTGTTTCTTAGACACAATATAAGAACAAGTTCAATTTTTCACATAAAGGATTTATTTTTCAAAAATGAAATCTTACCACCTAGTAATGATGAATTTTTTTAAATGAAATATCTGACATTTTTATATTAACTATGAAACAATAAAATTCTTATTTAGAAGTGGGACATAAATATTTAGTTTGTAAATTTTTTTAGTGTTTTTCTGATAACTTTAATATTTTGATGAATAGTGAAAGATGCGAAATTTTAATTGAAAACAACTTTTTTAATCAAAATAATGTATTATGTTAGATTATATATTTGAATGGAATTTATGTATAATTATATTATATTTTTATCATTTAATACAATCTAGGTCATTATAAGTAATTTTACATTTGAATTTGACAAAAACACATGTCAATCTTTTGATAGAATTAACTTTTTGAAAACTTGCTTTTTGGTTTCGACAACGGGAATTAATTCTAAATTAATTAATGCAAATTATATGATTTTAATTTGGTAAAATAGAATTCATTTATGAATTTGGAATATCAAAATTATCTTTGGGTGAACTTTTGGTAGTTTCGGGAAAACAATCAATTGTTTATGAATAGTGAAAAACATTGTGTCATTGTTTAAAATAGACCTTTTATTTAAATAATTATTTATTTTATTTGAATTTATTTAAAATCAAAATAGATATGTAATACCTATATAAGTTCAATGTAATTCATTGGAGTCATTTTATTATAAAATTAGATGTATAAATTTTTATTGAACTTTTTACCGTCTTTTACCCACCTTCTAGGAGCATTTGAAAATTTTCATAAATCATATTTTTACCACTTCTGTGAGTTGAATTTAAAAAATCCATGAGATAAGGTTGACATCAGTATGTAAAATTTGGTTTAATAAGATGAAAATAAGTTTTAGTGAATAGTAACTTTTGACTTTTATTTACCATGGTTAAAAGTAAATAAGGTAATTAAAGGTAAAAATGATTTTATAACTACCATAACACATGTATTAATTCTATTGTATAAGTTTAATTCCACAAAAAAAACCTTAGGAATAAAATATTTTCCTTTAGGTCCACTTGGATTAGATTAGGACATTTATTATTATTTTATTTAAAGTAGAGTTAAAAGTGTAAAATTCAATGTTTAATGACTAAACTATTTTTAATATAGGGTTATACATATGATGTATTCAACTATTAATATTCATTATAAATATAAAACTATTTTCTACACAATGGTATTTTATTTATAATTTTTAGACACTAAATAATTAAATTTATTTATGACACAATGATGGTGCAGTAATTACCTTTTTGATGAAATAATCAAATAAATGGAATTATAAATATAAAAATAAATATTATTTCAAATTTTTTATGACATCAAATAATTTTCTAGGTTAATATGAAATTTTAGGTCTGATTAAATTTATTTGGTTTTAAGTAATCAACTATTTATGACTTTCACAAAAACAAAATACTAAATAGTGTCCAAATTGACAAAAATGAGTTTTTAAAACAAATATTATATTATTAAATTATATATTAGTCCTAAAAATATAAGGCTATGAAAAAGAACTTATATAATGATAGGTATATAATTAATGAACCACTTTAGGTATTCTTGTCTTTTTATAGTATGTTTATTTACCATTTATTATAATAATAATAATAATAATAATAATAGAATATATGGTAAAAGTTAAACTATTTAACAAAGGGTTAAATCTAAAAGATAAGGTTAATATGGTGACCTAAACCTTTATAAAACCTATTGGTTGAGATTTTTTCCACCCATCCCCACCTTAACCTAGAAATAAATAATTTCGGAGCCATTATAAAACGAAAAATTTATTTTATTATAGAATAATATTTCAAGATTTTCCTAAAGTGACCATCACCTCTCTTATAAAAGGGAACATCACATTCTCTCTAAATCACAACTCTAAATCCATTAAACTCTGACAAACCCTACCCAAATATCATCCCAACTTCCATCACATCATCCTAGGGTCCTTACTTTGATTAGAAATCCAACCTAAGGATCCCTTTTGAACAACTCAAAAGGAAACACCCGAAGAAGAGGTAATAATTTCACCACCCTCTTTCAAGTTCTTTTCTTCTTCAACTTCCTCTTTCATTGTTTATTCCATACCTAAATAATAAATACAGTACCTCTTACATAATTTGATGTTATTATGAATTTTTTGCAGCCATATTCTTTATTTTATCCATCCTATAAATTACAGAGTCATCATACATGTGTACGTATGAATTACCATCTCCACATCGTGGTGTAGTTTGTTATTCAAACATTTCATCATTTAGATGGGTATAATAATGAGTATAACAGATATAAATAATAAATTTAACATTTAAATGATTCTATATATATAATATACCACCCAATTACATATGAGTTTACCATCAATATAATGATTTCGTCACTCGTGCATACGTACGGATTATCGTCTCCATGAACACGATGAGATTCATTCCCCATCGTAATCGTTCAAGAATAATTTTTATTTTAGGATTAAAAATAATTATTAAGAACATAATATCTTCTGGATATGAATCTAATACAACCTATCCATAACAAACATGGCTTACGTAACCAAGAATATAAAAAACAAATCAGTTAACACCTAAAATGATGATACTACTAAAATATAATTAACAAAGAAATATTAGAAGATCATATATGATATCATATTTACATATATGGTTCTTATGTAATTTAATAACAATTATTTAATGATTATACAAAAGGTTAACTTAATCCCAACCAAGGAAAAGTACAAGGTAAGGGTTAATTCCTCAATCTCATTATTATTCGAGATTGTTTATGGGTAAGTTTTTATAGGGACATATTTATTATAAATGTCCATATTTCATAAAAGTTTTTTCAAATGGATTATTTCTAAGGGAAGATTTTATTAAAAAATCATTTTAAATGTTTTAAGGATTTTTTATTCTAAACCTTTCTCATTAATGTCTATTTTTTCAAAGTGTTTTTAAGGATTTATTTATATGGACATTAATATTTTAAAATGTTAATTCCTTTCAAAAGTTTCAAAGTGGTATGAGACACTTTGATTAAAAATATCTTTTAAATTACCTCTTTTATAAATTTTGTGACTTTTAAATTATTTCATGAAAAAAGGATATTTCTCTAAAATATTTTTACTAATAATTTTTAACCATGTCAACATACTTTATGGGATATTATTCTTGATCGAGATTGATTTATTAAAATAAAATCTTCCATATTGTATTGAATGATTTATGATATGATTTATTATGGATGTTCTATTTTTATACCATTAATGGTTTATGGTTAACATATTAACATTTCATATGCTAGTTTTAATTCTAATATTTATATTATGTTTCAACCTTTTCATTTGAGGGATGCATTGGACTTAGTAAGTGACGGGTGGAGCCCGGTATAGATCCTCGATGCATCGGTAGATCTCATTAGACAAACTAGTGTCTTGGAACAAAGCCTTGACAAAATCTTATTAGTAGTCTTGGCACAAGTACTTGAATATGTGGTTAAGAATTCTGGCATTATGCATTTCATCATTATGAAATTGGCTACTGATATTGCATTCAATTATTCGACTAGTAAAATATCCATGTGAATAAGTAAATGGAATTATTTGATCTATCATTGCCATATTATTCTTAGGTTTATGTTTAAAAGGCTTATGTTTTAGTCCTATACATTTCCTTAAATGTTTATGTTTATTTATAAAAGTTTCTTCAATATTTATATCCTTAATGAGAATCTAAGCTCACCCCTTTATATGTTTTATTTTCCATAGGATGCGAAGAAGTATATTATGACTGACCTATAGGGATAGTCTAAGGGATATGAATGTGGTCAATAAATACAATTTTGTTGTTGTTTTTCATTTTATAATGTAATGTAAAAGTAAGGAATGTATCTAATACTTCCAAGGCTACTAAAGTGATCGGTATTTCGGGATTTGATCCCTTGTGATCATGCCAATGTTATTTAATAATGTACCGACTTTGGGTAACTAGGGTCGGGGCATTACAGTTGGTATCAAAGAATGTTTAGTACAAACCTTGGAAGCTAGATTTTGAAAAACTATAATTAGAGGAAAATAACCTAAGATAGACTTTGAGGATTAGTATATAATAACTTCCTTAAATTAAGGTAATGTAGAGATTTTTGTATTTTCCAAGAAATACATCCATGTCTAGATACGAGCAGGTAGAGGCGACTATGGCATAGATGTACCTAGGAGTGAAAACTCTGACAAGGAGTTTCGGACTTGACCTGGGGAATCCTGGTACACGATAACGGGCCTTACTGCACTCTTGGTTACGAAACTCTTGGGGGATATGCTTAGGATAATTCACATTTTCATTACAAACCATTTTAAAGGATTTAAGAGTGAATACTTCCTCAAAGAAAACATTTTCTGATTATAGATTATATATATAATATTTTTAATTTATGTTAGGTATATTACATTTTTGGAATTATGCATTTTGATTCATAAACTAACCTAGTGTATTCCATTGTTTAGAAATGGCACCTAGTTAAAGGAATGATAATTACGACAATACGCATGATCAAAAGATTAAGAAGGATCATATCTTTCATGGTATTAAGCCATCATTTAACAAAGAAATAGTCTCCCACATATTCTCATAATATGAAGAAATCATATCATGTGTTAATAAGATAAGTAATGAATTCTATGAGTCTTATGTATTTGAAGGGAAGCAAGAGAATAAAAGGATGGAAGAGTGAAAGATAGATAAAGGGAAGAGGGGAAAGAAGGATTTTCCCATATGTGATAACTGTAGAAAGAATCACCTTGGTAAATGCTTGAAGGGGATTAGTGTTTGTTATATGTGTGAGAAAAAGAACACCAAGTATGTGATTGAAATGGTAAGAAAAAGGTTTCACATGTACAATGCTTCATCTTCAAGGAGTTGGGAAACTATGAAAATCAGTGTCCGAATCATTAGAGTATTCCCCAACTGCTGTTATAGGATAATAATCAAGTTATGATACTACCAAAGATGAAGAGGAATGATTAGAGTTATAATTTTGTTATTAAATTATTGTGTCCTTTTACTATTGTATTAATGATGTACATGTATTAATAATTATATAGTATATATTGTATTGCAGTACTATTTCATTAAGGACGTGAGATAGTGTAGAACCCAGAAAAGTGACTCAATAGCAGGTAAATTTTTTTTGGAAAATATATGGCTATGAAAAAGATTAGACTTAATATTGTTCTGATACTGTGGTAGTTATTTGAGAATAATATATTTTTTATTTGGATAAATTATATTGGATATTCTTGACTACCTCAAAACTAATTAAGGATTTTTATATTCCATCATTGTTGGAGTTTAAAAAAAATTGATAGAAAGAATATATCTCGTATTATATAAGGAATATGTGAGTATGAATGTAATCAATGAGGTTTTATGGTAATTCAGGGTGTTATCGTGTTTTATGAGAATACATGATGAAGGTATTAAAATGTTATTACATGGGAAAAAAGATTATCATTATGTTTACCTTCCTTATAAATTTTGGATTGTGAGTTTGGACAGAAGTATTTTGGATAAGACTAAAAGTTGGAATGGATTATGTTTCACATTGGATATTATTTTTAAGGTTAAAAAATTTCTTAATATTATTTTTGGACTGTTATAAAAAGAACAACCCGGAGATCGGGAAAAAACCCATCGTGTCTGGCAAGGCTGCGAGACTTGAACCTGCGACCCAAGGGCGACAACGGTGCATCGCTTGCCACTGGCCTATGTGATATCATGGTTTGTATGATGTAGTTTTTTAAATAGTATGTCAAATGAATTATAAATTCATTATTTTTGGAACTCTATACGATTAAGATCAATATAATATTTTTGAATTCAATAATCTTTTGGAATAAAAGATGAGTTTGTGGTAGGAATTAGTTGAAGGATGAAACTCTACTTGTAAATTATATATATATATATATATACTCTTATTCTATGAATAAATTAATTCTTAAACTTTATAAAAGGGATCTTAAAACCAAAAATGTGTTATCATAATACCGTATGTTTTTTTGAACCGGTGATATTTTAAATAATCATAGATTGATGGCTTTGAGGCCCTCAATTTTACACTTAATTTGTTATTGATGACCTCAATCACTCCCTATAAATATTTATGTTTTACCTCCAATTATGTGGCTCTAATTTCCACCAATTTTCTCCTAATTGAGATCATAATTTGGTAGTGACTTTTTAATTTCCCTTTCCCTCTTATTAAGATTAAATTTTATTAACCCATTTTCAGATGTGGGTTTTCCACAAAGGTATTTTACTATTTTTAACCATTTTTTTTAAACAACAATTTCAAATTGAGAGGATTCAATTTATTGATGGAGGGGAGAATGTAACACCCTGAGATTTCATTGTACGTTATCTCGTTAAAGTAATTTAATAGCTTGTGTTATACGCAACACTGAGTTCAAGCACACAAATACTTACCAAACTAGCTGTTCAAAAATATGTTATGAATAGTATCAACTGCATTTTGAATCTTATGTACTCTATAAAATTTTAATGACAACATTTTTTGTTTCTTAGACATAATATAAGAACAAATTCAATTTTTCAGATGAAGAATGTATTTTTCAGAAATGCAATATTACCGCCTACTAATGGTGATTTTTTTTTAAATGAAATATCAGAAATTTTTATATGATGTTTGAAAAAGTGAACTTATTATGTATAAGCGGGACATAAAAATTTAGTTTGGATAAATATTTGGTGTTTTTCTGATAACATTATCATTTTGATGAATAGTGAAAGATTGTAATTTTTAATTGAAAACAACTTTTTTAATCAAAATTATTTATAGTGTCACATTATAAAATTGAATGGTTTTTATATATAATTAGATTATATTTTTATCATTTAATATAACTTAGGTCATTATACATAATTTTACATTTAAATTTGACATAATCACATGTCAATCTTTTGATAGTTTTTACATTTTAGAAACCCGATTTTTTGTTTTAACAACCCGAATTAATTTTAAATTAATTAATGTAACTTATATATTTTTTATTTCTCAAAATAGAATTCATTTTTGAATTCAAAATATCAAAATTAGCTTAGGGTGATTTTTTGGTATTTTTCTAAAAACATTCAATTTTTTATTAATATTGAAAAACACTACGTTATTGTTTAAAACTGACTTTTTATTTCAATAATTATTTAATTATTTTTTAATTTATTTTAAGTAAAAATAGATATATAATACCTATATAATTTCAATTTAATTCATTGGAGTCATTTTATAATAAAATTAGATGTAAAAATTTTTATTGAACTTTTTACCGTATTTTACCCACCTTCTAGGAGCATTTTAAAATTTGCATAAAACATAATTTTACCACTTGTGTTAGTTGAATTTCAAAAAATCGAGACACATGGTTGAAATCAGTGAGTAAAATTTTTTTTAATAAGATGAAAATAATTTTTGGTGAATAGTAACTTTGGACTTTTATTTACCACAGTTAAAAGAAAATTGGGTAATTAAATGTAAAAATAATATTATAATTACCATAAAACTGGTCCTAATTCTATTGGATAAGTTTAATTCAACCAAAAAAAATCTCAGAAAGAAAATATTATCCTTTAGGTCCTCTTGGATTAGATTAGGACATTTATTATTATTTTATCTAAAGAAAAGTTAAAAGTGTTAAATTCAAAGTTAAAAAACTAAACCATTTTTAATATAGGGTTATAAAAAAGATAAATTCAACTAAAAAATTAATTAGAAATATAAAATGATTTCCTACACAATGGTATTTTATTTATAATTTTTAGACGTTAAATAATTAAATTTATTCTTGACCCAATGATGATGCAGTATTTACCTTATTAATGAAGGAATCTAATAAATGGTATTATAAATATTAAATAAATATAATTACAAAATTTTTATGACATTCACGAATTTTATAGGTGAATATGACATTTTAGGGTTGATTCAATGTATTTGGTTTGAAGTAAGAAAGTTTTTATGACTTTTACCAAAACCAAATACTAAATAGTGTCAAAATTGACATAAATGAGTTTTTAAAACAAATATTATATTATTAAATTATATAATAGTCCTAAAAATATATGTTTCTTCCAAAGAACTTATATAATGATAGTTGTATCATTAATGAACCACATTAGGTTATATTGGCTTTTTATTGTATGTTTATTAACAATTTATTATAATAATAATAGAATACATGTTAGCAGTTAAACTATTTAACTAAGGGTTAAATCTAAACAATAAGGTTAATATGGTGACCTAAACCTAGATAAAACCTATATTTTGAGTGTTTTTAGACCTATAAACACCTTTTCCTTGTAATAAATCATTTTGGATCCATTAGAAACTTAAAATTATTTTATTATAAAATAATATTTCATGTTTTTTCTAAAGTGACCATCACCTCTCTTATAAAAGGGAACTTCCCCTTCTCTCAAAATAACACCTCCATAGCCATTTTTATCGGCCAACCCCTACTCAAATATCCTCCCAACTTCCCTCACATCAACCTAGATTCTATAATTTTATCTGAAAGCCATCCTAATAGCCCTTTTGATCAACTCAATTTGAAACACCCGAAGAAGAGGTAATAATTTCACCACCCTCTTTCAAGTTCATTTCTTCTTTCACTTCCTCTTTCGTTGTTGTTTCTACAAAAAAATAATAACTCTAGTTCCTCCTACATAATGTAATGTCATTATAAATATGGTATACCCATATTATTTAATCTATCCATCCTATAAATGACAAAGTCACCAAACGTGCATACGTACGACTTACTGTCTCGACGTCGTGGTGTAGTTTATTATTCAAACATTTCCTTATTTGGATGGGTATAATAATGAGTATAAATGATTTAAATAATAAATATAACATGTTAATTATTCTTTATATATGATATACCATCCAATGAAATATGATTTTACCATCAATATAATGATATTGTCGCTCGTGCGTACATACGGATTACCGTCTCCACGAATTCGATGAGATTCAATCCCCATCATAATAGTTCAAGAATAATTTTCATTTTATGATTAAAAATAATTATTAAGAACATAATATATTCGTGATATGGATCAAACACATCCTATCCATAACAAACATGGCTTACTTAACCCATCATATAAAGGAAAATGGATCAGTTAACACCTGAAACGAGGATACTACTAAAATATTATTAACAAAGAAATATTAAAAGATCATATATGAAATCATATTTATGTATGTGGTTCTTGTGTAATTTAATAACAATGATTTAACTATTATACTAGAGGTTAACTTACTCTCGACCAAGAAAAAGTACATGGTAAGGGTTAACTCTTCAATCTCATTATTAATCGAGATTGTTTATGGGTAAGTTTTTACTGGGAAATATGTACTATCCATGCCCACATTTCATAAAAGAGTTTTCAAAGGGATTATTTTTAATCGACTCTTTTATTAAAACATAATTTTAAATGTTTTAAAGAATCATTCTTCTAAACCTTTCTCATTAATGTCTATGTTATCAAAATGGTTTTAAGGATTTATTTCTATGGACACAAATGTTTAAAAATGTTAATTACTTTCAGGAGTTTCAAAGTGGTATGGGACACTTTGATTCAGAAATATCTTTGAAATGTCTTCCTTTATAAATTGTGTGACTTTTAAATGATTAAATCAAAAAGGGATATTTCTCTCAAATATTTTTACTCATCATTTTCGACTATGTCAACATCTTTTACGAGATATTATTCTAGATCGAGGTAGATTTATTATAATAAAATAATTCTTATTGTATTGAATGAGTTATGATTTGTTTTTCTGTGGATGTGTTATTTTTATACCATTCATCGATTATGGTTAACATATTAACATATCATATGCTAGTTTCAATATGAATTTTTATGTTATGTTTCGACCTTTTTATATGAGGAATGCATTGGACATAGTAAGTGACGAGTGGAGCCCACTAAAGCTCCTCGATGCATCGGTGGGTCTCATGAGAGAAACTAGTGTCTTGGCACAATGCCTTGACAAAATCATATTTTTAGTCTTGGCACAAGGCCTTGAATATGTGGATATGAAGTTTGGCATTATTAATTTCATCATTATGCAATTGGCTATTTATATTGCATGTGATTATTCGACTAGTAGAATGTACATGTTAATAAGTAAATGACATTATTTGATCTATTATTTCAATATTATCATGAAGTTTATGTTTAAAAGGATTATGTTTTAGTCTTATTAATTTCCTTAATTTTTTATGTTTATTTATGAAAGTTTCTTCTATATTGTTATCCTTACTGAGCAACTGAGCTCACCCCTTTCTATGTTTTATTTTTTCCAGGATGCGATAAGTTTATTATTATTAACCTATAGGGATAGTCTAAGGGATATGAATTTATTCAATGAAGAAAATGTTGTTGTTGTTTTTCATTTTTTAATGTAATGTAAATGTTATGAATGTATCTAGTACTTCCATGGCTACTAAACTGGTCGGTCTTTTGGGATTTGATCCCTTGTGATCATGCCAATGTTATGTAATAATGCACCAACTCTGGGTAACTGTGGTCAGGGCGTTAAAAAGTGATTCATGATGGGGTTCTACATAATATAATTAGAGTTATTTATTTTAATTTTATATAATAATTATGTTAATGTAGATAGGATATTGAATATTGGAAAAAAATAGTAAGGAACTTGTTGCTGAGAGTAGCTAACCAACATATGAGTGAAAGGATAGGTTTTTAGGATGGAATTTCTCTTTTTTCACTTTTTAATGATTTCTTTCGCCTCTAGTGATTCAAAAAAAATTTGTGTTATGATTTTTATAATTTTATCTAGTCCTAATTGGAATGAGTGGGTGAGTTCATGAATAATGTATTGGAATATATGTTCATATTTAGGAGTTGGTTTCCAGAATCTAACTTCATTTACATTGGATTACATTTATATTCATATAATATAATATTAATAAAAATAAATTCTTAAATATCATTGATAATTCATTATTGATTTAATGTCATAATTTCCAAGAGTGTCTATCAAATCGGAAAAGGTAAAAATAGTTTCCTATAATGATTAGAACCATGAAATTTTATGACAACATTAATAAAAAAAATTCTATATTTAGATAACATTCTATTATAGGACACATAGTATGTTGGTTTTCATATTCTATTACATATAAGAAGATGATAGTTCATCTAAACAAGTATTCACTTGGTAATCTCCATGATTGTATATTATGATAACATAATCTCCTTCAAGAATTAAACATGTTTCTATGTTATTGGATAATCTTTTACATTCTTATGTATAATTAACCATATATTGTAATATTATTATTAATGTGTTTCATAAAAATTTTAGTTTGATTTATTAACGTAAAATGTGATGATGTATAATCATAGAAAATTGTGGTATGTTGGGTGTTTCATGAATGATATATTAAAAATGAACATGTTTAGGAAGTATTTATCCCTTTCATATTATTGGAAGTTGAAGTATTATTATATTGACTAAAATTAAACCATTGTATTAAATTCAACGACAACGATGTATCGATGAGTTCATTTCAAGTAGTCCAGGAATGACATATTAGGTATACAAGATGAAGGCATCTGCGGTAAATATTCTTGGGGGATATTTTAAAATTAGGGGTCATATTACACATTTAGTTTTCATATTTGGTTGTTGTCATTGTGACATATCTTCTTTCTATATGGGTTCTTTAGCTTACTGATAGAAAGTAGGCTTTGAATTTAGTCATTTCTGTATAATACCATAGTGGAGGAGGACTAGATACTCGCAGAAAAAGTGTTTCCATTGATCATAGTTCAATAGTATTTTTATTTAACAACTGTAATTAATATTATTATCTATAATGATAGTAATATTTATTCAATATTTATAAAATGTGTGGAAATGTTAAATAAATATCTATTTTCAAAAGAAAATTAATTACATGAATATGTGTGATTATTTGTTGTTGTTATTATCATGGTATCACTACTAAAGTTTTATGTTATTTTGATGGATTATTAGTGATGGAATAAATTTTAAAAATGTAATTTTTGATGGGAGTCCATCACTAATAAGCTATCATAGAAAACGACATGATAATTATGTTTTTTGTAATAGCCTATCGAAAAGATGAATTATTTTTTATGGTAAATTCATCCATCTGAAATAATTCCAATTTTTATAAATATTCAATTGTGATGGATCCATCAGAAAAACAACTTTTATGGATATCATGATCTATCGTAATTAAAAAATTCAAATAAATATAAAATAATGCAAAAAATAATAAAAGTTTTTAAAAAAATTAAAAAATAAAAATAATAAAAAATAAAAAAATAGACATAACGTTAATTTATCATTTGAAACATAATATTTCTATTAAAAAAATACAGAATAGTCATAGAAAACACAAAATCATCATGTATCAGGTGGAGGATTATAGATCAAAGGATCAGGAGGAGGAAACTCTATACCAATACCACATGCAAGCTATCTCGTTTACTCCAAAAACTGATTATCTCTTCAATGCTACTTTTCATAGTCCTCCTACCCCTCTCTATGTATCTATAGTATCATTTCATCATGATCTATCAACCTCTCTATATACTGTGTATCATATGATGACAATATCTCTGCATGATCTCCCATCAGTCTAACCGATGACATTGCAGATGTACCATAATAACTCATATGTTTTTGTCGAAAACCAATGTTGATCACTCTACAATTCCCAACACAAGGAAAAGTATCTATTATACAATCCCTCTCATTAAAATCCGAAAAAACATTGGAATATTATTCACTAACATCTTGAATCTATCATAAACGAGAAGTCACATACTCATAGGTTCCCTTCATATATAACTTGAATTTAGAATGAAAATAAAATTTAAATTAGTGATACTTATTAAAAAAATTCTAACCAAAATATGCAACTTTTGTTTAACTAAAAGTTATCTTATATGGGGATTAGTGTACATCTTCTTATAAACATTGGACTCCAAAATATATAGGTTACTGGTGGACAATATAATATAAAAAACATTTTTTAAATAAATAATATAAAAATAAATAAATAATATGATATACCATATGTTATCGATTTATGTAATAGGGTCATACCTATATGGTCTTTTACATTGTCAAAATCCAGTGATTGGGGTTTTTCTGGGAGGCAGTGGTGGCACATTTCAAGAGTTTTCCAAATTTCTAGTTTTATGTTGGTATGTAAGGGCATCGGTAGGTCAAGGAATATATATTTAGAAGCCATTGGTAGGTCAAGGTGTCGTTAGGTCGAGGGTTTTGGTCGGTTGAGGGAATCGGTAGGTCAAGGTCTTCGGTAGATTGAGGTCGTCATTGGGTCGAGGCACCAGAAGCTTGAGGGCATCGATAGGTCGAGGGCATCGATAGGTCAAGGAATTAGTGACTTAGGGAATCAGTATGTTGAGGTGTCAGTATGAAAGGACATCGCTATGTTAGGAATTTTTAGGTTGCGTCGGTGATTCAGCATCACTTTCTCAGTGTTGATATCTCAATGTCTACAGCCCAACATTAGTATCTCATCATCAGTGAATCATTGTCATTGTTGGTGGCTTGTTGTCGGTGATTCACCCATCGGTGACTCGATTCCAATTTTTCCAATCTATTTCAGTTTCACCCCTCTTACATTTTTTTTACAAAAATCTAGTTTAATGCTTTATTTGGATATTTCTAAAGGAATTACAAAGTATAATAATTATATCATTAATATCATAATGCTTTTGGTACACTGATATAGTTAAACCATGTGGTCTTGTCAACGATTCGACTTTAATAACCTTAAAAATTATTTCCTTCTATTGATATAGGATCCTGATTTATCTAAATCTGATGTCCTATCTTATCTTTTCACATGGTGTGTGGAGAACTTTTCTTTCCATATGAGTTATGCGCCTATGCTGTAGCCCCCTGTTCAATATTCCTTAGATTCTTCTACTCATGCGACCCTTCTGTTTTGGCATAAGGGGGAGTTTTATTCGCCTGTTGTTACATGTAGGGATTCTACCATCTCAATTTAATTATGTATCAGGAGGGGTTGTCTTATTAAGGTTCTATTTTGAAAAAACCGCCAAATCAGCCATTTAACATAGATAAATGGTAATGTCGAAACACTGACTTGAGAATGGGATGGGAGGGTATTGGTGTTGATCACATGTTTTATTTATTATCTTTTTTTATGATGTGATCTATTGTGGCTATGTGGCCTTTTGAAATCAAGACTTTTGTGGTCTTTGCCTATGCATGGATGATTTTTTATAATTGATGTTGTTTCCTTGTGAATAATTTATGTAAATATAAATTTGATTATTCAAAAAAACATGGTTAAATAAATAAATGTTTAGGATAAAAACCCTTGTGTGGTCACCCCTTAATATCATACTGTAATTTAATTAAAAATGTTATCCAAATATGAATACACTATGTTTGATATGTGTGGTTGTGTTCTATATTATATTGGTTTTTTTCCTTGTGTGGGTTTGGGTAGTAGTAGCTATGTTATTGTGTGTATGGGGCGGTACAGGCGGTGTGATGGTATCTCAGGTTGACAGATTGATTAATAGTGGAATGTGTGGACATGTTATGGAGTGGGACTATATATAAGAATTGGTTGAGAAGCGGGTCTCCAGAACTGGGTTGTGTCATGATTTTATGTTTACGTGTGTTCTAGGTGTGGTATTGTTGTGTAGTAGGGCTTCTAGGTTTTGTTGTGAGAGGATTAATGGGTCGGAATAACATTGAATAATGTTGTGGGTAGTTTCCCCCTTTGTTTGACTTGGTAATGGTTGGTATGTTTACATCAACTTATAATTTTTTCATCATTTGTTATTTTCCCTAGTAGGAATAGACTGTATAAATAAATAAATGAATTTACAATATAGAATGAAAATTGTATAAATGAAGTGTTTGGGGTTATGTTTGGAGTCATGGCTCATAGTGAAGTGGTGCTAATTTATCGACTTAAGGAAGTGATTTTCATTCGTGGGGGTATGTGCTTGTGGGGGTCGTAGAAATGGTGGTCTTAAGTGGTCCAGTTTTTTGTTTGGAATCCCAAAGGATAAGATGAGTGTTTATTACCTATATGTATAAACATATAGTTCCTTATGTTTTCTATATGCACCCCACCTGTGTTGAGCACTATTTTTTGAACACCCCAATTTTTATGGAGCACGGTGTCTATCCCCACATACCGGTGGGAGGATGGATGGTTTTTTAATCATATTACCCAGCTCCCTCTTCTAGAAATTTATCACCCAAGACTTTTTGGGCCGGCTATAATGGCATGAGGTTTAATACCAAAAATATAGTATTGGTTATATGAGAGTTGTTTTGTTTTTCATATGCCTTTGGGAATATTCATAGGTGTTTTTGAGAGAGACGTGACGGGGTTGTGGCCTAGGTGTATTCGGAAAGGATGGGATGTGGTGTGCGGCGCAGGTGTGTGAGGGAAGGTTGTGATAGTGGGGCTTGTGGAAGAGTGTGGTAACATTTGGATGTTCGCCATTAGTGATGAGCAGTTATCCTGTTAAAAGTGGTGTGGGGTACCCAAATATTGATGTTCTTACGAATTTAATTTAAATTACTTAAGTTATTTAATAAGTGTGCCTTGGTGTGGTTGGGATGGATAGTATACCGTGTTAAAGGATTTTGTGTTTCTATTGTTTTCTCAAAGGGTCATTAGTATGATTCTCAAACTTGTGCATGAGTAACTTTGGTTTTCCCTACTGAGTATACTTTTAAAGGAATTATCTTGAGTATGTTGTTACTCCCTTCACCATACCTACATCAGTAATGGTCCATAAGATGGTAAAGTTAGTGGAAAAAATAAATTCACGATGTGGTATAATGCAAGTGGGAAGTTACCCAAGTTCGTTAAAGGGTACAACTGTCAACAGAAAGTCTCTGCCATCAAGACTTTCTAGGTTCTGTCCCGCGAGGAGCTGACCCAACCAGTTCTCGATCTGACCCACTAGTTCTCACACTTTTCCCATGGTCTTGGGGGATAGGGTGTTTTATTTTTTGGGGTTATACGAACCTATAGAGTTAGTTCCCAGTTCGATCTTAGTATGGTAGAGGTGGGAAGGTTCAGTGCCTACCTCAGTAATATTTTCCAGCCAAGCCCATCCAATTTCAGGGATAGCAACCCCCTCCCCCTTACCATGGGAGGACGGTGCAGGTGGAGGAAGACCTCAGGCTGCCCTTCAGGGACCTCGACCAAGGCGTTTTCTTGGAGGTGTCTGATAGCTTATTATAGAGGAGCTGTGTGTGGTATGTTTCACACCACAGAGCCAGTATTTCCAACCTGATCGAGGATCATTTGAGGTACGATTAGCTTGATTAGTATTCTTGCTTGTTCCTTTTTTTATTCTACAGCTTAACACTCCTTTTTTGAACCCAATCTAGACCATGCTCTAGGAATAGACATAGAGAGACATTTCGTTCCCCTGGTGTTGAGTACACTAGTCGGAGGTCAGACCAGCTTGTTTGATGTTTTTTAAAGATGTAGGATGCTTTTTAGGACACATCAGTCCTGTGGGGTTCTCTATATCCTAGAGATGTAGTCATATGGTTTTATCCTTAGAATCAAATGGTTGTACTATGTTCATGCATTTATCGACTACATCTAGAAGATATTAATTCAGTTAAACATGAATGGTTAGTTTGTATCTTTCATTGGCGAGTGGAACTGATAGGTTGGTAGCTGGTGTGTCAAGCCTCTTCTTTATTTGTTAGCTGATCTGCCAGTGGGATCAAAGGATGCTGAGATCTTGGATGATTCAAAAAATTTCAATGAGTCAATGGATGTTTTCCCTAAGAAGTTTCTCACTCTACCCCCCCCCCCCCACGACAAGACATTGAGTTTCAGATAGACATACAACCTAGTGCTCATCTGATATCGATGTCTCCTAATCATATGATGCCATATATGTTACGAGAGTTGAAAATTCATGTTGATGATCAGATGAAGATGGGTTTTGTCCAATCCAATATGTCTTTGTGGGGTTCTCCAGTTCTTATTATGGGGATGGAAGACGATGTTATGATGCTCTGCATGGACTATTGGATACTGATTCAGGTAACAATCAAGAACCACTAATCTCTCATAAGAATATACAATATTTTCTACTAGTAGAGAGGGGAATGTTGGTTCTTTAAGATCAATATGTGGTCTAGGTATCACCAGTTAAGGGTGAAATATTTTGACATTTGGAAGATTGCATTCAGGTTCAGGTATTGAGATGTAATGTTCATGGTTATATCATTCGGTGTTACGAGCACACCAACCTTGTTCAAAGGGATTATGAAATTCTTATTTCAGAAGTTCATTGACCTATTTATCATCATATTCATCAATGACATCCTAATCTACTTGATGTCTGAGTAGGGGCATACTGATCATATCAGGACTTTCATAGAGTTTCTTTGGTTACACCAGCTCTTTGGAAAGCTATCTCAGTGCATGTTTTAGACACGGGAGGTGCACTACCTTGTACATGTGGTGTCTCAACATGTAGTAGTTGTGGACCTATCTATGGTTGAGTTACTCATTTTATGGGCATTAATCAAGAATATGGAATATGATATCAATTTTCTGAGTTTGGCAGGCTACTACTACCGATTCGTACCTGATTTCTCTCATGTAGCAGCTCTGTTGATGGATCATACCAAAAAAGGACAAGATTTTGTGTAGATAATGTAGTTTTATGCTTCATTTGGATATCTATAGGGGAATCTAGTTAGTGATCCAGTGATTAGTTTGTCAGGGGACATGTTCATATCCAAGTATTTTTATGATTTTTCTCATTTAGGCATTGGTTGTGTGATGATTCGGTAACATGGCGTGATCTCCTATGGGTCTAGTAAGTTACACCCCCATGAACATAGCTATACAAACCATGATCTAGAACTAATTGCACTCATTTTTCATACAATAGTTGAGGCGACATTACCTCATTAGGGAATGGTTTGTGGTCTTCACGGATCACAAGAGCATGAGGTACATCTTTTCCCATTGAGACTTAAACTTTTATTAGTAGAGGTGGATGAAGGTTCTTCAGGATTATGATTTTTTTATCACCTAAACCATAGGAAACGAGAATGTTGTGACTGATGCTTTTAGTAGGAAGTTGTAGAAGGAAGTGTTTTAAGAATCTACATAGGCTGAGAGGGCGATGGTGGAGTTGGATTCCATTTACATAGATGTGGGAATGTTTGGAGGAAAAGGCTACCTATTTAAGATGAAGGTAAAATCATCTCTAAGGAAGTAGGTGGAGGATCCTTAGTGGGGAAACTCATAGGTGGAGGTGATGTATGATCGCATTGTTTAGGGTAATGCTCCTAGGGATAGTCAGAGGATGGTCAGAATTGGATGTTGCTCCATGAAAAGATATATGTTTCAGTGTTAATATGATAGAAAGTTCTGTTTTAGTTTCATATCTCACTCCTAGTGGTACATCTTTCAGCTTCCAAGAAGTACTGGGGATTGAGGGAAATGTTCTGGTGGCCCTGGATGAAGTGAGAAGTGGTAGAGTTTGCGGGAAAGTGCTTAGTGTTCCTATAAATGAAGGATTGGCACCATGTTCTCAGTAGATTTGGCATCCCATAGATCTCTCCTATAAGAAGTGGGATGAAATCGTGATGGATTTCATCATTGTATTACCCAGGGCTTAGGGAGGACGTGATGCTATTTTCTTTGTAGTGGATCTATTGACAAAATCGGCTCACTTATAATCAATCAAGGAGTTGAGAGTAGTGGATTCCTTATCATAGAGGTATGTGTATAAAGTGGTGTGGTTGGATGAGGTTCAATGAACAATTACCTTGGATCGAGATACTGGTTTTATGTTGTGATTCTGGATGGGATTACAACATGCCTTTGGCACTCAATTGTGCCTTAGCACTTCTTTCCACCATCAGATGAATGGACAAATAGAGAGGACCATCTAGACATTGGAGGACATTTTAAAGGAATGTGATCTGAACTTTATTGGGTCTGGAGTACAACATTTTCATTAGGTAGAGTATTTTTATAATAATAGATATCACTCTTCCATTTACATGAATTTGTTGGAAGATTTTTTATAGAAGACAGTGTCGTTCACACTTGTGTTGGATGGAAGTTGGGGAGGTAGTTATTCTTGGTCTGAACATGGTGAAGAGTAGTCCAGAGAAGGTGTAGAATGTCCATGAGAGGATAAATGTAGAACATGACTGGAATAATTCATATGATGTTCATAGGACAAGGCCTTTGGTGTTCAATGTTTGGGAACCCATATTCGTGGAGGTTTATCCTTGACATGGGAAGCAGAGGTTCAATAGAGGGAGTAAGATTTATCTCAGATTCATCTATCCTTTCGAGGTTTTGCAAAATTTTTGTGAGGATTAAAATCATCTGGGGTTGCCACCATAGTTGGGGAGGGTCCACAAAGTCTTTACCCTCTTCCAGCTTCGTTGGTATCTTCACAATGACTCTCATGTCATTTATTGGGGAGAGTTGGATATCCAGGATGACACAACATTCGTTGAGCGACCGGTGGAGATCTAGGATCATTGGGAGAATGTGCTACGTGGATAGAACATTCCCTTGGTCTGGATGTTGTGGAGGCATGGAGTCCCATCGTAGAGTACTTTGGATTATGATACACAGATGCATGCCTAGTACATGATATTGTTTTGATATTTCCTAGTGTGTTTTTCATTAGGATGTAATGATTGATCCTTATTATATATTATATGAGTTTTTTTTCATATTATGTGGCATATTATAATGTCCTGACATATGAAAATGGGATTACAGATCCTTAATAAGGATTCATTAATGCGAAGGTGATTAAAATCATCCGGGAGAGTCAGTGCCACCCCATGCAGATAGTATCTTGACATAGGGGGAGAAATTCCTAGTTTCATATGTTTAGGTGGTGTGACTTTTGGTGCTTGTGTGGTACGTCTTGTAGTTGTTTGGGTTGAAAAATCTCAAGGTTTGTGTTATTGGATGTTGAGGATTCACTCAAATGAGGTTGTTTATCCTTGATAGGTATCTTATAGGGCAGTTTTTTAGACCCCTCTTTCTTCTGGGTTTTGTTTTGAAATCTCAAGGATGATAATAGTTTGAGAGGTATCTGATGTAATTTACTGGACCTCCATGGATCATTAAATTGTAAAAATCCAGTGCTTGTGGTGATCTGGGAGGCAACGGTAGCTCATTCCAAGAGTTCAAAATTTCCAGTTTTTCATTGGCGGGTCAGCGCATCAGTAGGATGAGGCGTCAATTGGTTGAGGGAGTTAGTAGGTTGAGTTTTCATTAGGTCGTGGGAATCTATAGGTCGAGGTGTCGATAGGCCGAGGTGTCGATAGGTTGAGTGCATTTGTTGGTCAAGGGAGTAATTAGGTCATGTGTGTCATTAGGTCGAGGCATCGGTAGGTTGAGGGCATCGACAGGATGAGGGTATCGGTAGGTCAAGGCTTTGACGACTCAGGGCACTGATATTTTGAGGCATTGGTATGTTGAGGCATCGGTAGGTCAAGGCATTGGTTTATTAGAGAGTTGGTAGGTTAGGAATCTTTAGGCCATGTCGTTGGATCTGGGCCATTAGCACAGTGTTGGTAGCTCTACATCAGTACCTCAAGGTCGGTGACTCATTGTCGGTGTTAGTGGATTGATGTCAGTTAGTCAATCATTGTTGAACCATTCCCATTTTTTCCCAGCAGTTTCAATTTCATCCCTCTTATGTTTTATTTCATTTAAATTGAGTTTAAATCCTTGTTTGGGAATTTCTAAAAAAGTTTCAAACCATATTAATTATATCTTTAGTATTCTAACACTTGAAAGACTTTCAAATAGTCAAACTGCCTTGTCTTTTCCATGATCCAATTTTAATGAACTTTTGAATCATTTCCCTCTATTCATATAGGATCATAATTTTTATAAATCCAAGGTCCTCTCTTCTCTTTTCTCATGGTGCATGGAGATCTTTTATTCCTAGATGAGTCGTGCGCCAGTGATGTATCCCCCTCTTCAATTTTCATTATAGTCTCCGACTCACACGACCCCTCAGTTTTGTTGTAAGGAGGAGTGTTGGCCACAGGTTCTTACAAATAGAGATTCTACAATATCCCTCTAATTCTAGACCACGTAGGGAGGTCATAGTATAGTTCTTATGTTAAAAACTTCTAAATACATATTTTATCAAAGATAAATGCTGATGATTATAAACGAACTTAATAAGGGACTTGGATTGGATTAGTGTTTTTCTCTTTTTTTATTTGTTATCTTTGTTTATGATGTGAACTATTGTGGTCGTGTGGCCTCTGTAAATCATATTCATTGGTGTTATTTTCCTATTAAGGGGTGATTCTTTAAAATTGTTGGTGTTTCCTTGTAAACAATTGTTGTAAATATAAATCTGATTAATCACGTAAACTTTGTTAAATAAATGGATTCCCAATGATGGAAACCATTTTATGATCACCCCTACTTATTGAAGTGGTATTTAGAGAACAGTGATGGTCAAACATGAATAAACCCTGTTTGGTATGTGTGTTTGTGTGTTGTGTTCTATTGGGTTTTGTCCCTTGTGTGGGTATTGGCGGGGGGTAGCTGTGTGATTATTTGTATGGGGCGATCCGGGTGATGTCAGTGTATCTCAAGTTTAGATATTTATTGATTGAGGAATGGATGTAATTTTTATGAATTGGGACTAAAACTGGGAAATGGTGGTCAGTATGGCTTCAAGACTAGGTTGTGTCATGGTTTTGTGTTAATGGGTGTGTTGGGTGTGGTGTTGTTGCGCAGTAGGGCTATATGACTGGGTTGTATCATGATTTCATGTTTATCGGTGTGGTGGTGTTATGCAGCGGTGCTGTCGGGATTGGTTTTATGAGAATGAATTAGATGGGATAACATTGAAGAATGTTGTGGGTAGTTTCCCTCTTTGTTTGAATTGGAAGTGGTCAGTATGTTGGGTTCACCTTATAATCATTACATTTTTAGTGGATTCATGAGTAGGAATGGAATATATAAATAAATAAATGAATTTATAATATAGAATTACAACTGGTTAAATGAATTGTATGGGGTATGTTTTTAGTTTTGTCTTATAGTGAAGATATATTTATTTATTTACTTAATGAAGTGACCATCGTTCGTAGTGGTATGTGCATGTGGGGGTAGCTAAGAAGGTGATACTATGTATACCGATTATAGGTTTAGAATCCCATATCATGGTCCGATTTTTTTTACCTATATATATAAGCTTTTAGTTCATTATGTTTTTCACATGCACCCCACCTACCTTAAGAACAATGTGTCGAACACTCCCCATTATTATTGGGGGGTGTATTTCCAAACATCCAGGTGGGAGGATGGATGGCGGGTTACTAAATTTACTCTTCTCCCTCTTCTAGTCATTTATCACCCAAGACGTTTTGGGTAGGCTGTAATTGCTAGAGGAATGACATCATACTTAAGGAATTGGTTCTGTAAGAAGTGGTTTTATTCCCATGTGTCTTTGGGATGAGGCTCATGTGTTTTAAAGTGATACTTGTGGTGGTTGTGGCCATGGTGTCTGAGGTAAGGATGTGATGTGGTGTTTGGCTCTACTATATACGGGTAGGTTGAGAGAGTGGGGCATGCGGAAGAGTGTGGTAGCATTAGGATGTTCACCATTAGGGATGTGTAGTTAACCAGTGGGAAGTGGTGTGGGGTACACAGATATTGATTTGATTACTACTTTACATTAGTAGCATTATTTGTTGATCATGTCGTTGTGAGGTTAGGGTGGATAGTATAACTTGTTATGTGATTTTACGTTTATGATGTATTATCATAGGGAAATTAGTATGCTTCTCCAACTTCTGCATGGGTATGTTTGGTTTTCCCTACTGTGTATACTTTTATGCTCACCCTACATATATAAACCTTTTGGGGGTTTACATGGAGATTACATGGACCATGTTGGACCTTACTAGCTAGGATGTTGTGGATGGTTATTGAGTTAATGCATAGTTTTATCTCATTACATACTATGGAGTTTTCTTTGTATTTCTAGTTGTTTTCTTTAAACATGCATATGGGGTGGATTTTGGTTTCTTTATATATATTTATCTTCGAGTTGATTCAAGATTATACATTTTATCCCTCAATCTTGGTTACTGTAAAAAACAGTAACGCCTCCCATTTTTTGTGATATTCCTATACCATTGGTGTTGGTCCCCCCCCCCCCATCGGTGCCTATTGAAGGTGGGACTCAGGGGTCATTGTCTCTCCATCATCATGAAGAAGGTGGGTCATGATAATTTATAAAAAAATGTATGACTTCTAGCCCTATGAGTTAACTTCTTCCTCCCCAGCACTGATATCCATATGATAACCTATTCAAAAATGTGTTTCCTAGCTAGTAAGACAACAATCCATCCCATACCCAAGCTATGATATGTCTAGGTGGATGAAAGATGCTATACTGTATGAAAATATTAGCAGAATATCCATGCATATTATGCTTCCTAAATTTGTCTGAAAATTTATGAAATCATTCCCATAAAAAATATCACATTCCTCATGGAAAGGGTCTATCAGACTATAAATATATAGAAACCATAAACACTAGAATACAATATAAAAAATATATGTCAGTAATTAAATAAATTCTAAAAAATATAGACTATTTAATAACATACAATCTAGTGGTCAAACATTTTAGGATGAACAATAATTGAAACCGGATCCCATGAAACCCATGGATTAGAAAAATAATTTCTTATAATCACACCATCCTACCCAAAAAATAAATATGGAAAAAATTAATTAAAAACATTTAAAATATTATAAACAAAACCAATACAAAAACATAATATAAAATTAATATCTTAAATATTTAAACATACCTCCATAAACAGGGATCAAAATGAAGATATGAAAATACTTCAGGAATAGGGTCTCGAATCATCAACTAAGGAAGACTTTAACTACTTCTAATAGGTGCATCATCATATGGATTAGATGAATCAGTATCATCATTAGGATGTTTGGCATTAGTAAGATAATGAAATATATTATTTAGTGAATCTTTGGAAATCTGAAACAATTAATATTACCTGTACACAATTTTTAATGCATAAATCAAATAGAAAATATAATAAATACGAAAAAATATAATAATAATAAATTTAAATAATATCTAATACATATTTGAAATAAAAAATAATAAAAAATAATATAATACAATAATTACTTCAAAAAAAAACATAAAAAATTTAACCATTAAATACTTGTTAATATAAATATAAAATATAAAAATCTAATAAATACATTATAGAATATAGTCTTATTACCTACCATTAACTGTAAATATAGATATCACATATAAAAAAACTAATAATTACTCGCATCAATGAAGGAACAGAATAGATCATCTGGTCCAACCATCTGAAATAAGAAATCTTACCTATAAATAATTGTTGATAAATATATCAAATACAAAAAATAATAAAAATAATAAATCAATCATCATCTTTATCCTCATATTAATTGAGGAAACATTATTCATTCTCATCATTGACATCATTCAATTCCATATGACTTTTAGTTTCATAATTCTTGATGACTTTATATACATTATCAATATAATTGGCCCATAACTGGTGGGTTTCATTATAGATACTTATATCTCAATAGTTAAGTGGTATATTATTTTATGTTTCTTAAAAAAATTTATTATGTTTCACATCCAAAAAATGATTTTCATTTTCAATAAATTGATTATATTGACCATTCAAATTTATTACACTACACTAGTAAATAAAATCTCTCAAAATATCATAGTAATTTTCAAAATAAATTTGAGGTTGTTGATGTGACAACCTAATTGGTTCATTTCATTGAAGAAAACTGCTATATTAAATTTCATCACCTCCATGTAATGGAAGAACTCCCAACCATTGATCAGTATCAATCCGATGAAAAATAAACATTGTTTCATAATATTTCCCTAGATAACATAACTCAATTATTTCATACAATATTCCTTAAATGACATCTTCATTTTTTAGGATGATATCCATTCTAACAAACACATCTATTCCTTGATTTCATTGATTCACCATATATGTGTATATGGATGAAAATTTATTATCCACATACTAATTATAAGATATAAATAATATTGTTTGAGGGTTTTTATCAAACATAATAGAATGTTAATTTTAATTTTTATGTTGTGTTTCCTGCACATAATAATAATTGTTGACAATAGATATTATTACAATTCTAATTTAATTTTCCATAGAAAGAAACCTAACATACTAGTATTCCAAACTAATACGAAATTTTTTTTAGTGACATTCTTTAAGGGAATATGACATAATTTATAAAAATATATTTTTTATATATGAATCAAATAGTGTAAAAACAAAGTAATGTAAAAAAGTTATATATTCTAAAATTTTATACAAATTAATAAAAATTTGTACTTACAGCAAAAATTGATTCGTTTCATCAGAATTCAAAATAACATATGAATGAGCTCTGTGTAGTTCTTCATTTAAAGTCCATCATTCATGATAACAACCAACACCAATATCATGCTAATTAAGAACTAGTAATTTTTGGTCTATGATATCATTAAAAAATTTCTTATTTAAACCCATTTGGTTTTGTTTCAATGAGTTTTTCAAATGAATATTATATGTGTAGAAATTTCGTGTTTGATCCTTCAAGTGTTCTTATACATGTGACCCTTGAAGTGGTGATCTCTTACATATTTTCTTATTTAATTTTTTCATACATCCTTCAAATGGGTATATCCTTTTTAATTGTTCAACACTCCACATTTAACTTCATATGGAAAATTCAATATTAAAAAGTTCAATTTAGTATAAGAAACTTGATAAGAATATTTTCTAAAATATACATAAAATTAAATCACTATCATTTTTGAGCATATGAAATGAATCATTATCTATTGTTTCCACACAAATATATTGGGATAAATATGATATTTTGATCAACATATCCCTTTATAATGAATTCAATAGATTTATATTACCAATTGGTAGTAATATTTCAATTATCAAATTGTAGTCATGACTTTTAAACCAGATAATATTCCAATATCTGATTCAATGAGACAAATTAGATGCACAACAATCTATAAAGCATAAATCCTGAATATATTGGTAGAATATTAATAGAATTTATTTAGTCGTTTTTTATGCTGCTTTTGGATGATTTAAATTGTATTACCTTTCATCTTCAAATAATTCACTTTCCTAACATATAAAAATTTCTCCAATATATATTCATACGTTTACATTAACATTGGTATTACTGAGTGTGTCGAACAAGTTATAAAATATGTTTTAATTTTTTTTATTAATATGAATTATATATAACATTGATGGAAACAAATCATACCAATATGGAAGGTCCTAAAAATTAATCCTCATTATTTAATAATAATATTTCCCAAAACCATTTAACTTTTTTTCTTTATGGTTGTCCCAACAGTAAAATGAGGTAATGTAGAGATGATATATTTTATCTAAATACCAATGAGAACTATTGATTTTTTTATTTCAATACAACCATTTTAAAAAAATATTCATTCGAAAAGGGTGATCCCCAAGATGAAATCTTCTATGAGATACAAAATAACTTGTCATTATCCCAATAATAAGATTAAATTATTTTTTATCATCGAGTAAGTATGAAAATAATTTTAGACCATGTTCACTCTATCTAGATAACATAAAATTTTCATAATTGTCACTTATCATCTACATTAATGAAACAGTCATTGTAAAATTATTAATTGAGCTTATATCAAATGTAGTTGCACAATTATTCCATAATGAAGTTAACTAATCATGTATTATCTTAAAATAAACATTTATATTTGTCTTCATATTTCATAGAATTAAAAATTCAATATGTATTTGTATATATGTTTCATTTATTAACATCTATGGTGGTATGTAAAACAATTTAACGAAAATAGGACAATAAGAATATTGATTGCTATAAGCCCCAAATAGAAAAAAACCAACATTAGAATGACCAAAACATATGTTATGAGGTTATAAAGAAAATTATGTATGTATCTGGTCAATGTGTTTCCATGAATCACCACCACATATCATATTTATTCTTTTACTAATAGACATATTGGATTTATTCCATTTCAACAATACATCATTGTTTTGAGACATAAATTAATGTTTTAAATGAGGTGTAAATAGAAAATACCTCAACTATTTCACAATGAATACGAAAATTCATTATTATGTCTCTTTATACGTCAGTTGTCCCTATATATCACTATTAACTAATGATTCATAATCACCATAATATATAATATAGTAATTTGAATGCAAAAAGATCGTCTGATAATTACATCCCAAATTATGTATAATCTTATAACTTTAAAATAATTATATAAGTAATGTATTTACATCAGGGAAAAAATTAAAAAACATAATATTTTATCAAAAAAAATATATAACTTTACAAAATATTATTTTGTAGCAACAAATATTGTAAGAACATCTTGTTTACTCATCTAAAATCTCCAATATAAGGCCTCTTTAGTAGATTTCAACAAATTGTAAAATTGAGAAGGTTCATATTCCAAATTGGGAATGTCATTTTTGTTTTTGTTTCCAAAATATATAGGAAAGTAGCCGTGTATACTAAATTATGAAATAGTGTATTCAGAAAAAAAAGTATAGTCTACTCAAATCATTTCACCATGTTGATATAAAAAAATATAATCTTTCTGAATACAAAAATGAAATAGATGAAGTCCAAAATTGTTAAATGATTTTAATATCCTAATATATGATTTCATAAATGGAATTTAAATTATTTCTTTTGAAACAAATCTTAAATTTGATAATGGTGAGGACAAAAATGTTTCAATACCCTCAATATAAACGTAATTTAAACCATATCCATTTGGATTTTTTGATGACTTATCCAATCATGGTCACATAATAGAAACTGATTCCTAATTTATTAGTCCATAATTATCTATAAAAAACAAGAGAAATAAGAATAAATATTACTCATTATGACTAATTACCAATTATTGTTGTATTTTAAAACCATAGAATGGTGTGTGGAATATTTTCAGTGTGAGGTGTTGAGTTAGCATAGGATTATAGGACTTGTAAAGGTTTAGAAAAGATCATATAAAAATATTAAATATATTACATCATGATATAACTATTTTCAAATAATAATGGAATATATCTCTAACAATATCTCATTAGAGAAATCTGGGACCCCCATTTGGTCCAGGATACTAGTTTCACCATAAGTGTGGCATAACATTTGTGTCCATAGATTGTATTATAACAATTCATGCGAGTGTAATTCAATTATTATTTTTATTATTTTTTTTTTCGAAAAAATTGATATATTTCCATACTGGTGTATTGTATGATAAATCTATAACCACTTTTTGGTCTGAGATGTTGGGTTTACAAAAGGAGCAATATGACTTTTTTACTCGTCGGTTGTTTTTTAAAATTGCATGCTATAGTAATTTATTTAATATTTTTATAATAATATTTTGTAAAATAATCAAATATATCCTTAGCTGATGTGTCATATATGAATTATGAGATCACTATTATTTCTAGGATTTAGGGTTTTCCATAGGCATGGTGTAAGTTGTGTGTGCATTGTGTCTTCTGTAACATCGCATGTGATAGAAAATTATTTAATATTATTATTATATTTTTTTTCAATAAATTAATGTATCTCCCAAGTGGTGCATCATATGAGAAATATTAGTTGAATTTTAGGTATATGATGTAGGATTTTCCATAGTTGGAACATAAATGTTTTACATGTTTGGTGTTTGATAACAACATATGCGAGTGTAATTTAATTTAATATTTTATTCGAATCATATTACAAAACAAATTAAAATGTCTCCCAAATGGTGAATCATATAAGAAATATGAGACCACCGTTAGGTCCATGATGTAGGTTTTACCCAAGGCATGAAAAAAAATTGTGCGCATAGGGTGTTTGGTAAAATGGCATGCAAGGGAATCCGTTTAAAATTTTTATTAATATTATATATGAATTAAAAATTATAATAATTTACTAATATTTACTAATTAGTTATAATTTCAACTAATTAATTAATAATTACTCATAAATATTCTTTATTAAAAATATTTTTTAATTATTACTTCATTTTTAATATTAGATGGGATCCCTTAAAATTTATTGGTATTTTTTATATTTTTTGCAAGTAATTATAAACTTTTCACTGATTGTTTCATATATATGAAATATAACACTAATTATTTATTAATTATAAATATAATTTATCAAAACATTTTTATTATTACTATTATTTTTTTATTTTATTTTATTCAAAAGAATAGTATATAATAAGAAAAAATACTCAAAAAAACTAGGAACCTCCATAAATTATTTTCATGAAAAAATGGTTCATATATTTACTAGTATTAATTATAGCTACATATTTTATTATATACTATTTATTTAGTTAAAATAATTTTTTGTAAATATTTAGAATTTTTTTTATAAAATTTAATTTTGGTAATACATTTTATTTAAATTGATTTTCTCGTCTTTTTTATAAAAGTATCACTTTCTATTTTATTTCATAGGTTATATATATATATATATATTGTATGTTTTCAATAACATAAATATATACATATATATATAATATATTTTTACATGTTTTTAAAACAATTATACTTATAAATTCTACATATACATACATACATATTTATATATATATCCAAAACAATGCGCATTTTTAAAACATTTATATATGTATATTCACCTTTTAATATATATATACATAAATTTACAAAATAATTCAACAGTTTTAAATAAATAAAAACAACCATAATATAACTATCAAATATGGTTGGACATCACACCGCAATCCGAGCACTATAATAATTAATAAAAAGCTAAATAATTATAAGCATGCAATACAATTAACAAATTAAATAGATTAATAATATATTTTTCAAAATTAGATATCTCTAAATAATATCCATAATAATCATATATCTAAAAAAACATAATATAATAAATATTTTCTAATACTAAATATCGAAAAATTATTAAATCTTGAGGTTAAAAAATGTAAAAAACATCAAAGAAACTGCATCAAAATGTGAAGACCTAGAGGATCCCAAAATAGGGATTATTAAAATTAATGTTTCCCTAAATACATAATAAATCAAAAAATTGGATGTATTTTGAAACCTAGGGTTTGGAAAACTAATTTAACAAATAATATAGGATAATCACAACAAGAATGAATGATTGTAGTATGAGAATCCATACCTGGAGGATTTTTAATAAGATATACAAGAAAATTATTTATCGATGTAAATTTTTGGGAATGAGGGTTTGATCAGACATTTCTGTGTGTTGTGAGATCAATATTATTGGGATAAGTGGGAAGGTTTAGGAAGAAGGAAGGGTTCATGTGTTTTGAATTTTTTATTAATTGCGATTGGTTATTAGCGATGGAATTTATTCCATCACATAAGATAATTTTATTAAAAAAATCAACGTTTAATAATTTATATCACAAAATATTTATCCTAGATGGATAATATAGATATTTTTTTATATCCATCACTTTTATCCCGTTGAAACTATGTTTTCAACGTGATGGCAAGTAGCTACGCCAAATTTATTTATAAAGGAATTTAATTTTCATCATGGATACCTCTTTTTTCCGAACAAATATCTATGAAAATCATCCCCATCACATTTAACCATTCTCAAATAATCGTTTTTATACTATTGTATAAAATATTACTTAATAAATAAATAATTTATTTAGTTATGATAATTTTAAATATACATTTATTAATTTTATTGTGAATAGAAAATTTATTTATTAAAGTAATACAAAATATTAATTTAAATATTTATTCAAGAATTAAATATATTTTGAGTAGGTTGAGTGGGAATGATTTTCCCTGGTAATAAATATTTATCTACCAAAATATAAAATAGATATTTATTAGTGTATAGGTTTTGGATAGTCCAAAGTAATATAATAATATTATTTTTATTTACATATAATGGAGTTTATTATGTATTAATTCATAGTTGAGGGCATTTGGTGAATTAATTGTAATGAAACCTTAAGACTATGTCTATTTGTATATTAATGTTTCAATCAGAGAAAGGTAAATAATTGGTCACAAAATTTCTTCTCATGATCTCTTTTCTTCTATCTTTCACTCTAGATCAAGAAGGACAGGAAAAATATAATGCATCTTGATGGAATGTGAAGAGATCAATGTGAACAAAACAAAGATATCAATTGGTTGTAAAAGAACCTAACATGTTGTCAGTGTTGTTGGAATATTATAGGAGCATGCGTGTATCATCGCTAGAGGGGATATTCTTTGTATCCTCACTTCAAAACAATGATCCCCCGATGATTTTTGAATGATCAACACCATCATTGATGATATATCTCATTACTGAGGTAGTCATTCATGTTATATTTTAGATTAATTATAAAAACTATATTTAAATATCCTATCTCTTGGTTCGGGAAATTTTATTTCCAATGTTCGTTGGAAAAAATCAAATTTTCATGGGATTCACATCATTTACAATGTTAATGATAAATTTAATCTAACAAAATATCTATTAAATATAGGCCAAATAGGCATCTATACTATTTCTTTGAAAAATAATTTATATTAGAGTGGTCAAGTTCAATTAATATTTTTTAATTTTTATTAATTTTTTTTGTTTTTGAATGATATTTACCATTTCATAAAATCCTTTCATATAATCTAGTCATTGAGAGATCATATTTATACCTTCAATATTTCTCGTTTAATATATAGATTCATAATTATCAAGGAAGAACGCATGAAAAAATACATATAGAGGTGTTGTCTATTCACGCTTGATAATATAATCGTACAGAGCGTGAAGAATGATAGTACGTGTTGTTTAGCCTAATGCTACACTCTATATAGCCCAAAGGTATGGGTCATGTACCCATTCTTAATTAACTTGGACAACTATTGAATTAATTCATAGTTTTATGAATTAAAAAGTTCAATTCATTAAATTCACAACATGTGTTTACTCAGCTAGGCTGGAACATAGATCTCCAGACTACAGGCTATTTAACTCACTAAAGCACCATGTATTCCACATGTTTTCAAGGATGAAAACATGAGGTCCATGTGTTGTCCTAGATTTATTACATAACATAGGGGCTAGAAAACATTAAAAAGTATGCCACATGGAATGTACCAGATTTATTCTCTTTGTACCTCTAAAACGAACTAGTTGAGATACACATCTCTTCCACATGCGTGCATCGTAGACATATGACGCGTGATAGACACTCTATGTAGCTGGATATACATGTCATGTACCCAACCTGTTTATGAACAAAATTAAAATTAATTTACTAATCCAGACACCCCGTCATTATGTTTTATATGTGTCTTTTTCTCACTCCTAAATTTTAAATAAATGGGTTTATAATAAGTTAAATTCCTAATTAATTTATTCATAAAATCAAAACTACCTGTCATGTAGTCTCAATACGTCAACTACTCCACTCACATTAATATAATTACATTAAATTTTAATTATCATTTAGTCCATATTTTATTTAATTGAATCATATACAAAATTTAATTCTATGATAAAATATGTATTCTAATTTTCTCAATAAAATATTTTATACGATCATAATAAATACTAAGTGGTTCAAATAGTAACCTTCTGAGTTGCTCTTATGTATATTTTGTGTTCATACTATTTCAAAATTCTAATATAATTTATTTGTTAAATTAATGTAACATTAAAAAATAGTGGTATCACATGGTCATTTTTTATGGAAAATATGATAAATTGAATTAATTTTTTATTCAAAAAATTAATCAAATTGATTCCATCATGTTTACCTTAACAAAAGAATGAAATAGAAAAGAATTATAGAAATTTATTTTAAATGTGTATTTCTTAAACTATTAGAGAATTATATTCTTATACAGAAGTATATATGTGTATATTTACATTTAATTTATTTATTTTATTGGGTTTTATAATTTTTTTGTGGAATTAATTTGATGGACTATGAATCTACCCTCCCACATTATTAAGTATGATCTAGTGTTATCTAGGATTCTATTCTGAACAAACCCCTTATCTAGTTCCCTTTACCATTATTTGAAATAAAAATATTATATTTATATAGTTCACATGTGTATGGAGTTGGTTCAATGTGGATTTTAGGAGAATCAAAACAATGTATATACACCTGACAGAGGTTGAATGGTGAAAAATTGAGCCCAGACTAGCTCGAGGAGATTTCCACTATGGCCATTGGTTTATTTGTAATCTTATCCATATATAAAAATCTATTTAAAATTCAGGATGAAGCCATTATTTATTTTTTTCATTCGGATGAATGATTTTTTATGGTTGCATGAATTTAATCACATGAATAAGTAAATTAATATAAAAAATATGGAATTAAAATAAAATAATTATATGTAAATATTTTATCGATAAATGATTATTCACATAAGTAAAATAAACTTATTGTTAAAATTAAATGTAAATGATAAGATAATGAAAATTTATACATAATAAACATAATCCCAAAATATTATATTATGTTATTATGCCTTTAATTATATGAGTTGGTCCCATAGTTAATGTGTTGGTTCATCCATTTGTTGAGTGCACATTTTATTATTAGAAATATATAAAAAATATGGTTACTCCAAAAAAATATTTAACACCCTTTTATGCACAATAATAACTTTCTAGGAAAATGTTTAGTAAATCATACATGGTACATTAGGATTTGGGATATCACTCAACCGAACAATGAGCTGAAAGTTCGTAGTAGGTAAGAACTCCTACCTAAAAACCTTCTTAAAATTTTCATGGACTTATCAAGGATTATAATAAGGGAAATCTATATCCTTACCAATAGAATATATAATGTAATAGAACATTATGATTTAATTGATGAGGTCCATTGAGTTGTGATAAAATTGTAGGATACATAATTAAATTAAAATTATTATGTATCACATAACTTTTAATCATATAACATACTAATAATTTGATATCATGTTATTATAAAAGAATAAAAATTTTATAAATTACATCATCCATTTGATCAATTATGGAGAAAGACCATCTTATAATTGGATACGTCTTCTATGAACGGTTAAAATATCTATTGTTAGTGTTGCTAAATGAATGGAAGTATTACATTCTAGAATCATCAATCCTCGATATTCTAGAAAATGAGTTGAGTGAAGTGGATCTCACTATCTTTGAAAAATGCATGAATAATGAGATATATGTTAACTATTTTTTATTTTATCCAAGTATAGTGAACTCATTAAGTCTCATTATAACATGAATGCGCATAATATTCTCTAGCATCATAATGATCATTACAAATTGAGAATGAGACCAGAACAGCTTAAAATATCCATGGTTTCATCACAATAAATCATAGAAAATTAGTTCATGATAGCTCCTACATAGTCAAATTTATTGGATACATTAAGTGTCTATATGTTATATGTATTAATCTTCATGAATAACTACTCATTGATCTCATTTTTTGATGATTCATTCAATGTTTTTCTTGTTTTATTTTAAATTTAATATGAAGAACATAGATGAGTATCCTCTAGATATTTTTAATCTACACCCCCAAGTATATCTGGATATAAAGGAATAAATTCCTTAGGTTGATAGGGTAAATAAATATAAAAGACATTCTAAGAGCACCAAAACCAACTCCAAGTCTAATGATTCATTACAATATCCTTATAAGAAGGGGTAGATCAATAGGAATGTAAGGGAACATGACATTGTCTATTATTCATCCAGTAAGAAGGGTCACTAGAATAAAAAATTCATCCTGACAAGAAAAAATCTAGAAACATAAAAATTGTTAATTATCGAGTGTAATATTACTATTTCGACAAGTTTATCATTATATATAGCATATTGTGCTACATATGTATTAAAATATATGATCCAAGTATATTTTTGAGGAATTCCCAGGTTGTGGTGGATCTATGAGAATACAATGGGGCTAGAATTGTTGTTTTGGTTAATGGTGGTTAGCTAATCACATTACTTACAACAACAATCGTGGTTTTGAATGATTTTTATTTTGTTTCATTGGACTCAAAAAGCATTATTTCTATGTCCATACATGATAAAAATATTTTTATTTTCAAATTTTAAAATAAGTGTTGTTTATTTCGAAAATAATTGGTTTTTGTATGGTAATGTATATTTAAATAATTACCCTTTTTTATTAGAAGACACAAACCATATAATAGAAATTGATAATGAAAATAGATCATATTACTCATACCAAATCCAACTATAGAATCACCATGTAAGTCATGTAAAAAATCCTCTACTAGATTCCACCAATATTAAAATTTGGGTTAATTTGAACTAAAACAACTTAGTTTATGTCACACATGCTTAAAATGAAAAATAACCAAATCCCCATAAGTTGAGAGGTCAATAGATCTTCATTATGTGGTCTATAATAACATTTTTGTAAAATTTATTGTTGAAGCTAGGGTTGTGTAATCACACTTTATAACTTTTAATGATGAATTTAGTAGATATGAATATTTATAGTTAATGAATTATAAGTTAAATCCCATTGAAAGATTCGTTGAATATATTAACGAAGTCGTAAACCATCCTGGTATGAATAATAAAAAACTCTGTGTGCGCCATGGGATAGAGTATCTTAATCAATATTTTATTGATTATTTAAAAGAGTTTGAAATTTTATCTTAACCGAAACATCAGTAGACATAACAATGGAATGGTGTAAGTGAAATGAAGTACCACACCTCTTTATTCCTAGTGAGATCAATGATGATTCCTGAATGTTATCCATTATGAATTTTGGGATATGCATTAACAACACCAAAAAAACATACTAAACTCGGTTCCAAAAAAAGAGATTCTATATGATAACTATTGTGAAAATAAACTCTCAATGTTAGATTTATGAGTGTGCAGTTTCAAAGAGTTTCATAAGGCTATATATGAAAACAATATCACATAATGGGGATCTAAGTGTATAATTATTAGTTAACCTATGGAAACTATTAGATATTATCTACATTATACTTAAAATAATAATTTTTTTTAACTGATGTCCTATATTTTTTTATGTTGATCACATATCTGAAGGATATAGTGGGATAAAGATAAAAATTTATAAATCCTCTGATCGTGATAAACATGTGTTTTAAAATGAATAAAGTACACAAATCCCAATGGAAAATAAAATTTCATAGACCTAAGTATTTTTTTTGGAGTATGAGAGAGGTTGGAGAACTAAACCGATATGGTTTTCTTATCACTGATAACGGTTAATTATTATTAGATGATAATAATGATCTTTTAACCTAAAAATAAAATGTAACTATCATATAAGCATCTAAATATAAAAAAACCCAATATTTATGAAATGAATTGTGTATACCAATACCAATCCTTAGTTTGTGTAGATCCTCCAATGTATGTAAATATCATTTGAGAAAAATTGTTATTAAAGAAGAAAATAGATGTGGATGGACATTTCACTACCTAAAAAGAATTATTGGTTTCAACTATGATTGAAAAACATTTAGTAATAATCTTATAAGAACCATTTTCAATGGTTTCTACGATAATATCCATTATAATCCTACTTTATATAATGACTGGACATAACTATGTGATTTGGAAGATAAATATTAAAACAACATTTGAAAACATGGACCTTTAAAGAGGTTTCTATATGTCATAACTAGAATGGTTTGTGACTCCCTAGGATATCAAAAATAATAAATTTATAGAGATCCATTAATAGATTCTTGTAATCATCCATGTAATAGAATTATTAGTTTGATGAATCCAACATTGAATTTTCCTTCACAAATAATTAATGTGATCCCCATATCTAGAAGTGTTTTTTTGGGAGTGTTTTCATTTTCATAATTGTTTGTATTAAAGTCATACAACATAATTAAAATTAAATAAAAGTATTATAGTATTTTTTGGTCTAGTTAGACACATTATTTTCCATGAAGTACCTTGGTGAAGCATTATATATTCTTAGTATCAAGATCTGTCGTGATAGATCCAAGAGTCTTATCAGAATAGGTCAAATTATATACATTAAATAATTATCAAAGATATTATTTATAAAATAATAAAAGAGGATATTGTTTCTTTTTGAAATTATAATTCCTCATTCATTGAAATTTTTTCCTTTGATACGTGAGGAAATGAAGAGTATGAAAAATATTACACATATGTTAGAGATTAGGACAGTCATGTGTGTCTTTCTTTGTATAAGGATATATGTCTCTTATTCCTTAAGCATAGTAGGTAGATATCTATCTGACCTAGGTGAACACCATTGGATGGTAGTGAATACTGTCCTTATGTATCTATGACCTACAAAGGATATGTTCATCATCCCTGTAGGATATAAGGAACTAGTAATCAGGGTATATATAGATTCTAGTTTTCAAATAGATCCAATGGATCTGAAATCATAGTCAGGATACATCTTCAATCTCAATGTATTTGATTTGTTATGGAAGATATCAATGATTTTCATGGTTATTTAATATATTATAACTCCCCATTATTTAACATATTTTCTCTCTTTCAATTTGTCCTCTTCAATTTCTTATGTTGCATGCAACACCCTTCTTATACGAACAATGATATATTATTATGTCATCATTATAAAAAACTTTTTCAATCGAAGGTAATTATTATTATTAACCATATATGTAATATATAATTATCCACTTCATTTTGAATATATAAATTAATTCTTTGGGAATAAGCACTTCATTTTGGGTAAAGTAAATTCAATATTCAAAAAATATATTTTCATCACAAATGGTTTCCTTGATTTCTATGAGTAAATATTATAATAAAAATATTAACTTATTTAAAAAAATTTATAAAACTAATGTAATTTTTTATATCATAATAAAAAAAATTGTGGTTATTTTTGTTGTAATTTTTTGAAATGATTGATTTTCCAATCAATAGTAAAAAATACCAATTTTTATAAAACTGTTATTTTCAATATATTAAAAATATAATTTATTATTTGAATTTTATATCAAATAAATTTATATAATATATATCTATATAAAATCTAATTAGATTAATTTTAATCTACATTGTTACTTATTTTGGAATAAGTACATTTTGTTTTGTGTGAAAATGCATTTCTAATGAAAATTATTTTTCCTTTTGTTTCACTTGAATAATATTAAATTAAATTCTTCATCATCTATGTTTTGATTATTAAAAAATGGTATCTATATGTTATTACATAGGTTTATAATTTAGTAAATTTTAACATTTAATTTTTTGACCAATAGTAATAGTAATCGTCTTTATTTTTATTACCATGGTAAAGTGTAAAATCAAAAATTTAGATCATAAATAAAATTATAAGGTTATGAAAATTACCCTAAAACGTTATAAAATTTTATTGAATGATTATACATCATCAATATAAAAGTTATGTTATGTTATATGACCTTTTATGTCTATTTTTTGAGATTATAATTTTTATAATATTTTATTTAATGAAAAGTAAAAGTTTCCACATTTATTTTTTTAATAACTATAAAATTTTTAATAAGGTCTTATTTAGAGTTTATATTAATAATTAAATTTTATATTAAAATATAATGGAATTATATTCACCAAAATAATGTATTTTTTTATTCAACAAACACGTACCATAAATAATTACACCATGTTGATGTAATGATTATTCAATTAATTATAATATTAAATAAATGAAATGAAAATATTTAAATAAATATAATATGAGGTAATTGAGGTGCTTAACGAATTTTATAAAAGATTGTGACATATAATGGTTGTATTAAATGATTTTTTTCTAATTTTTCTTATTAAACTGTGTTTATTAAAGTTAAATTTATGAACACTATATAAAATAATATTAATGATATTTTTAAAAAAAAGTAGTATCTTATTAAATGATATAAAAATCCTAAAAATAAAAAATTCTTAAAATTTATTTCTATAAGGTTTATGATATTTCAAAATATCTATATATAGGTATTTTTTAATTTTATATAAACTATATTTACCCTCAAAGGGTAAAAAATCATGTTGTTATGGAAGAAGTTAAAGAAATTAATTATGCTTTAGGACAAAATATAAGTGTAAAAAACGTGAAGTAAACATTTATAAAAATTATTTTATGAGATTATATCGACCAATCCTCATAATTTTTCCAGAATAACATAATTTCAATCCATTTTTGTTTAAAAATTTCTTTATAAAAATTAATATTTTGAGAATTTCCGAAATCACCCCCACTTCAGTTATAAAAGCGCACCCATGATATTACTTATTTAAACCACATTGAGCTTCATATATCAACAAAAACATACCCATTAAACATATAAACAGCCTTATCCATGTTCTATAGGTTCTTTTTCATTCAAAATTCCAACCCTTTGTCGATTAGGAGAAGTTATAAAGGAAGTCCTCCGAAAAAGGGGTAATCATTTATTCCAAATCCTTCATGTATATTTCTTATTCAACTTTCACATAATTTGTTGTATCCAAGATAAAGTAATAAATCATGTGTGATATATATTATGAGGTCTTATTATGATTATTTTACAACTATATTACCCATTTTATCCATCATAAAAAATGAAAGCACCACACGTGCGTATGTATAACTTACGATCTCCATGATATAGTGTAAATAGTTTTTACCACCATTTTAATTGGATATTTATAATGATGGAAATAAGGGATATATAGGGTAATTATGAATTTTTATATCATCTTATTAAAATTAATATAACATCCCTTTATTTACCCAATCCCAATTAATTTAACGATATTATCGCTCGTGTATACGTACGACATATCATCATCCCAATGTGATGTAATTCATTTTCCACATCCACCTGTCAAGAATGATTATATATATATATATATATTGAGTTAATATGATATATATAATATTAATATCATTCTGAATATTATCATACTATATAATAGGGAAAGGTACATGAATTTTGGTGATATTACACGTAATAGAAACAAGCCAATTAACACCTGAAAGACTGAAAGGAATAAAATGTTATCAATAAATGGGTGGAAAAATGTAATAAGTTTATTATTTATGATATTATAAATATTAATATGGTGATTTTATAATATAATAACATGTTTGAAATCACTATAGAGTGATTTAAAGCACATACGACCAAATGGATTCTTGTGGTAACAATTTCTCATCTCACATTTACTTTCAGGAGACATATATCATATTCAGAACCTATTTATTTTTTGTGGTTGACATATTGACCATTTGATATATTATATCTTGAATATATTTTTATCCCTGGTATCTATAGATTCAATTTATGTTATTTATTTCATGGTGAATATGATTCAATTGATTACAATGTGGTAATGGTTTAATTTTAAATCTCATCATTCTTCATGATTGTTTATGTTTAAGTCTATACTGCAGAATATTTATTTTACATACCAATTTGTTTAAATGTTTTTTAATTTTTTTACTATTATCAAGAATAATTTTTAATTTCATTTTTACCCATTTTTTAGTTTACTGAAAATATTTTAAATAGAATCTCCATGAGATCTTCAAAAAATATATTTCAAGATTTTTCATAAGAAAATTTCAATGAAATGTTTTTTTAACTTAAATGACCAGAGAATAATATTACAATAGCATGACACCTTAATTATTTAGATATTCCTTTAATATTTTATATGTTTATTTTCAATGAAAATAAATTATTTATTTTGTGAGAATTTATTTATATTGTAAGAATTATTTTCAAAGTAAAATGGGAATTTTTCTTATAAAATATTCTAGTAATCTCTTTTTAGTATCTTCTCCTATAGAAACAAACATTATTGAATATAATGATGATGTTGTGCTTTAATTATAAAATTAATTATATCTATATGGATAGTTTATGATTATTTTTCCTATACCACAATTAATTAATCTAAATCATTTACTCGATACGAATACTTGATGATAGTGCACGTTGTTTTTAAATTAAATCAACTATTAGATATATTAGTATTATTTAGACGTGCAAGAAAGGGTGGGGAATGTATGTTCAAAATACCATCGATGCATCGGTTGGTCTCAAGAGACAAACCTAGTGGCTGAGCCTAATTTGTGTTTTCCCATTGGTTTTAAACTATCTTGTGAAATTTCATGGCACTAAAGATGAAGTTCACCAAACCTAATTGTTTTATACCTATTCATTTTAAACCGGATTGTGAATGGTATTAAAGATAGAGGTACTATTATGTCTGAGGATATGGATTAAAATAAATAATAATTTCCACCATTAATATTTAATTTATTATTATCCATGATATTTTCACTATGATGTTATTTGTGGATTAATAGTGTTCTCAATTTATTGATTAAGTTGTATTTATTTTAAATCATTGACCCTTACATATTGAATATCTTTATCTTATCTTGATAAAGAATTTTTTTTATTAAATAAAATATGTTTTCAGTTATTTTCCATGCCTTATTTATTATGTTTCATTTATTATTGATTCATGAAAGCTTCAACAATAATTAAACCTTATTGAGAATTTGATCTCACCCCTTTATTATTTTTTATATTCCATAGAAATACATGATTTGTGGTAATATTTTTATCAAAGGATTTTCTAGACAGAATAATGTTATTGTTGAAAAAAATCATATTGTAATTTTTTATTTCAAATATATGTAGAAATAAAGTATGTATCTAGTAAACAAAGACTAATAAACTATTCAGACTTTTGGGATGTTAATTCTTGTATATATTTATAATTTTAAAAAGCAACCTCCAACTTAATGCTACCCGGGTTGTGTTCATTATAGCTAGTATCTTATCATGTTTAGTAGAGTCATTGGGAACTAGATTTAGGAAATAAATTATTAGAATACATATCCCAATGACTAACTTTATGTATATATTCAACTATAGGATAACATCCAATAGATTTCATAATGACCATGGATAAATTAAGTTAAACCTATGGACTCATTGATTTAGAAGAATATTTCCTGATTCATGCATCCTATAAATGATTATCCATGTCTATATCAATTTGATTAGTGTTTATCACACTCTTATTTAGTTTTTAGTCAATGTTGAGAATGAGAAGATATCGAGTTAACATTCAATGTGATATATATTGTGTTGATGAAAACCCAACATGAATTATGAAAAGTGTAAAGGATTTTTTGATTATTCTTAATCAGTTTTCATGATTTGTGATTAACAACATGCATATTTACCAACTCTTGGACTCACAAAATATGTTAAGGATTTAGTTCATTGAGAGCATGGCTTGAGGGAACCGTAGAGGAAAGATTATTAAATTTATTATATGTTGATAAATAGGGAAGAAATAATTAAGTGAATATCTTAGAGGAATGAAACTATTTTTTGGGTGTAGAAAACAAGGATGTAAAGAATGTAATTTAGAATGGAAAATGGAAATATTGGAATAATGGTCTCCATACGATATTATCTATGGTTAAATGTTTTATCTATAGAAAATAAAAGTATTACTTAAACCTATTTCTTTGGGGGGAAACTAATGTTGTGAATCAGAAGGGTTATATATGCAATGGTTATACTGGTGATGATGAAGAAAAAAAATATAAAAAATTAAAGGGAGGGAGTATTAAAGAATGAGATGATGAAACATAGTTCATGGTGTAAGAATGAAGTGTAGTGATTATTGTGCTTATGAATTTGGATTCAAGAAATATTATATCAATTATTCTATAGTTATAAGAATCATGAGGTATAAAAAGACTATACTAGTGTACTTATTTTTAAGGAATTAGAAGCATGTGATAAATAATACTAGCAACCTATAGTAGTGATTATATTAAATTTTGATCTTTTATAAAACACATTATTTGGGGAATATAACCCTTATTTTTTTCCAAATCATAACGTAATTATAATGGGATATTATGGGTGACAATATAATTGGATAATAATTAGATGCTTTATTGATTTTGTATATTTTTTTGGATTTAAATAAAAAAATTCAACTACCGATGAATTTATTTTTGGAGGAATTTATGTTTTATTTAATGATTTAATATGATCAAGGAATTCATTCCGCTTTTAATTTTTTATTAAAAGAAAAATGGTTAACACATGTTATTAGTAAAAAAAATATAAAAACATAAACATAAACCATTAAATTTTTAGTTAATCTTATGACTCATAGAAAATATTAATGTCCAAATTAAAATTGGGAGAATGAAATATAATAATGTTTGGAAGAAATTAATACCCTAACATTTTACAATTTGTTTCGTTTTAAATTTATCTATTTCAATGGATTATGTTTCATGAAACACCCAACTTTAATGAACAATGAAATATTATTATGTGGTCACTATTACATAGTAGTAATATAGGTGGAAATGAATATTATTAAAAACACTGTGAAATAAATAATAATCTAATTCATTGATAATATATTGATTAATTCTTTGTGAATATGAACTTGATTTTTAGTAATGTCAATTTGATCACCCAAAATACTCTTTCTTCCAAAATGGTTTTCTAGGTTTTTATTAGTAAATATAGTATTCAATTTATGGAAATTTTATGAAATTTATTTTAAAAAATAATATCATTTTCGAGATAATAATATTAAAATCATATTATAGTAATGTTTTAGTAATTTTCTAAAAATATTCATTCTCTAGTGAATAAGCAAAAAAATTTGTTTTTTACAAAATAGTCTTTTATTTATATTAAAAAGTAAATTTATGATTTTAATTTGATCTTAATGTAAAATAAGTACTAATTAGTTATATATAATCTGATTAAGTCCAATTTAATCATCCTTATATCTTATTTTGGTATAATTACACTTTCATGCTTAAAATGTATTCTTCAAGAAAATGGGATTTCATTGAGTTTCATTGGATTAATATTAAATTAATTCTTGAATGTTATATTTTTTTTAAATTTAAAAATGGATTCCATATTTTTATTTATATGGTCCAAATATATTAAATATTTCCATTTTATTTTCTACCCGTATTAATAGTTTCCTTGGTAATTTGTATTACCACAGTAATGGTAAACTATGTAATTTTGGTTAAAAATAAAATGATAAGGATTATAAAATAACCATAAACCATGATAATTTTTTGGATGATTTCATTTAATCTATAATAAATTAATTTTATGTTATATGACCTTTTATAGAAATTTAAATTAGATTATTTTATTTATATTATTTTATTTAACAAAATGTCATTGATGTCACATACATATTTTTAATAAATATAAAACTTATAATATTTATTTATCTAGATTTTATCTTTTACTATAAATAATATTTTTAAAGCTAATATAATTATATTAATAATTGTATTTTTTTAATTTTTAGAAATAATTATATTAAATAATTCCACAACAATAATGTAATATTTATTCAATTAAAAAATTATAAAATAAATGATATTAAAAAACAAAACAAATATAATATAAAGAAATTATTGTGGTACAGTAATTTTAAGATTATTATTTCATATTATCATTATATAAAATGATTTATTTTTAATTATCCATAATTTATTGGTTTTCATAAAGTCAAAATAATGAATTGTGTCAAAAAAAATTATGATATTTGAAAATAAATAATATTTTATTAAAGGATATAAAATTATTCAAAACATGAAATGCATAAAAATGGTTTGTATAAGGTTTAACATGTCATACATGATCCATTTATGTTCCATTTGGCATTTTATATTAAATATATTAACCCTCAAAGAGAAAAAATACATATTGTCACGGTATGTGTTCAAGAATTAACAAAAGGATTAAAACCAAAAGAAAAGGATAAAAATGTGAACTGAACTATTATAATTTTTTTTGGATGAGAATATATCAACCCATGATCATATTGTATTTGAAAAAAAAATATCCATTTTAAATTGAAATTTAATTTATATTATTTTATTATTTTGATAATTTTCAAGAGTACCTATAACTTCAATTATAAAAGGGAACACATTCTGTCTCTTCTTAACACCACATTGAGAATTTTAGTTGGACCAAACCCTACCTATTTTTCTTATAATAATAATTTTTATTGTTGTATAGGTTTAGATACTTCTAAAAGGCCTACACTAAGACCCATAATTGAAGTTATAATAGAAGTCCTACGAATAAGAGGTAATCATATTTCTCAACTCTTTCAAGTTCATTTCTTCTTCTACTTATTCTACATTGTTTTATTCCTTTATAAAGTAATAAATATAGAATCCTATATATTATAATATGTTATTATGATTATTGGAAAACTATATTCCTCTTTTTATCCATCCTTCAAAAAATTAAATCATTGAGTGTGTGTACGCATGCCTTACCGTCTCCACATCGGGGTGTAAATTGTTTTTCACCACTATTTTAATTGGATTGTTAAAATGTTTGAAATAATGGATATATATGATAATTATAATATTTTATTTATTTTGGAATAAATTAATATAAAATACATTTCCCTACCCATTCACAATTTATGGAATGATATTGTCTCTCATTCGTACATATGGCCTACCGTCTCTACGACATGACGTGATTTAATTTCTACATACAACCTTAAAGAGTGAATATAGGAAATGTATAAAATGGTTAAATTTTATATTTATAAAATTAATGTAATTATGGATATTATTTAATATATAATATATTAAATTACCATAAATTTCAAGATAGAACACGTATGTGAAAACAATACAGTTAACACCCGAAAATAGTGAAACAAATATAATATTATTATTAAATTGGTGATAAATGTTCTATAAATGTAATATTTTATATTATAAATATTAATATGGTTCTATTATATGTTAATAACAAGTTTAAAACCACAATACAAGAGGTTAATTAACCTATAACCAAAATTAATCGTGAGGAATGGGTTTCCCATCTCACTTTAACTTCCATTAGACATATGTCATATTCACCAATTATTTATTTTGTGTGGTGAATATACTATCCTTTATTATATTATATCATAAATATATTTTTCGTCATGTTATCAAAATTTTTTATTTTATGTTAAATATTTTTCTGAAATATGATTCATCTGAATATATAGTGTTTATGGTTTATTTTATTATGTCATTATTATTAAAGATTTTTTATGTTTATGTATATACTGAGGATTATTTATTTTCCATACCATTTTTTTAAAAGGTTCTGAATTTTTTTAATATTCTCCAAATATTGTTTAAATACATTTTTACCACGTTTTAAATTTTTACATAATCATTTTAATGGAATATTTTTTTCTTTTTCCAAAATACGTATATCATGATTTTTCTAAAAAACACATGAAAGGAATGTTTTATTGATTTATATGAAATGAATAGAATTCCCCACCTTCATGACACATTATTGGTATAAATACTCCCCACAAATTTTAGATATTTGTATTCAATGAAAATTATTTATTTACCTCTTTCTTAATTTTTAGATTTTATAAATTATATTCAATGTAAATTGGTTAGATTCCTAAAAAATTATTGTTGTAATCTCATTGAAGCATTTTCTTATATGGAAAAATATTTTGTTGATTTCTTTAAAGGATGTACTATAGTGATACCGTTCATCATATCAGTATTTATTATTTATGATGAGTTTCACTCTTGAACTATTGATAAATCCGTATCTTCGAATCAATACAGATAATTGATGATATGTAGAATTATTTTTAAATTATATTCATTATTTGATATATGATAAATTCATTGGAAATTCAAGAATAGGTAAGGAATATATGTAGATAGTCCCCTCAATTCATGGGTTGGGCTGATTAGACAAATCAGTTGTCCAAACCTAATCGGTTTGTACCGAGTAGTTTTAAACTATATTGTGAATGGTCATGATAGTAGAGACGATATTGAAAAAATCTAATAATGTATTACCTTATAGTGTTAAACCGTCTTGTGAACGGTCATGATCATAGAGGTACCGTAACACCTGATATCATGGAGTCCAATAATTAATCATTTCCTTTATTAATATTGTTGTTATTATTATGCATGATATTTTCAATATGATATTATCTATGGATTCATATTGTGCTCATGCAATTGATTAATTAGAATTCATTCCAATCATTTACCTTTCCTAGTTGACAATACATTATCTTCTCATAATAAGAATGTTATTAATAAAATTACATGTGTATTATTTATTTAAACTTCTATATTTATTATGTGTCATTAGTATTCATTTATGAAAGATTCTGATATACTTAACTCGTATTGAGCAATTGATCTCACTGTTTTATTATGTTTTATTTTCCCTAGGAATCCATGAAATGTACAATGATATCATGAAAGTATATTATGTTTTATTCTCTAAAAAAATTATGTTGTAATTTGAGTATTCAAATGTATATGAAAAGTTTGTATGTATCTAGTTTCCCAAGACTACTAAACTATTTCTTCCATTGAGATTTGATTTTATTGCCTCTTATTCTAATGTAATAAAGTAACCACAGACTCAGGGATACTAGGTTAAGGGGTATATAATCTATAGTGGAGTCGGAGCATATTAGAACTACTAAGGAAGTTAATGAAGGTGTTTGGATTTTTAACTGTTTCTAAGAGCTTCACATACTGAATAATATTAAAAATCTTATCACACACTATAGTATTAATAATGAAGTGGCGGATCTTGTAAAAAATCCTATATCAAATTACTAGAAGAAATATATTATTTATAAATATCATTTATTGAGGTCCTTTTAACATAGATGTTTCATCACAGTGATGAGAGTTTCCATGGAAGATAGCATTGTGTACAAATTAACTAAATTCCTATCTCAACATAAACATGATCATAATGTGAGAGATAGAATAATACCATTCAATCGTAGTTGGATTTATTCCAAGGGAGGGGATTCTGGAATTTTTTTCCTAGAGATGACTATTTATACTTTGTATAGAATATATATTCAAATAAGTTAATATTAATGAAAATATATTATTACATATCTATCATTGTTTACCATGAAATTAATTTAATAACTCATTAGAGTGTTTATTTCAATGAAAAGAGTATAATAGATCCCTTATAAGATAAAAACCCTTAAATGACGAGAATATATTTCTAAAACTTCTTCTATACTCAGATGAAATTCTATAATACGGAACATATTTTTTTAACATTAAAGTGAGAGTACTGGTAAAAAGAAGAGGCTTTATATCATGATGTTTTGAATTTGTAATATATAACATTTATGAGTATAAGAACATATCTACCTTCATAAATTCAACATGATTGTGTGTCATTGGATATTTTTATCTACAGGTGTGGGTAATGATCCTTAGACCTTAAGATTATTATTAATGCATATCATGTATCTCACATATTGTTGTATTTCCATAGTCTGTGGTGAAATATGATTGCGAGAATGTTTGGTAAGTTGGGTTCATAATGAATGATATGATATTAATGAAAACGTACAAGGAAGTATTTCTCTCTTCCATATTTACAGAAGTAGAGGTCTCCACTCATTGATTGAATAATAACAATCACATTAAATTCTATATCCATGGTGTATATAATAGTTCATTCTTGGTAGTTAAATTAATATGTCTCTAGAAAATGGGTTGATGAAATGGGTGTGAGACATGATTAATGTGATATCATTTCCAAGGGATTATATAACACAACATGTGTTTTCTATGTGGTTTTTATCATTATCACATATCAATTTTCTTTGTGGGTATCCTTTCCTTCTTCTAGATAGTTTGCTTTGAATTTATTAAATCCCACCAAATTACACTATAGAAGTGTCCAATAGGGTCACACCCAATGAGTTTTTTTATCTTAGTAACATATTATATATATTTATCAATTAGAATAAATATTACTCTCTATATCAAGACGTGATATTTATTTAGGATTTATTAAATGATCAATGATTCTAAATAAATAATTATTCACTGGGTAATTATTTAATTACATGAATATATAATATTATATTATATATCTTAATTCATTTAATAATAAATTATTATTAATTAAATATATATATAAATTCTCAGATACATTAATAAAAAATAAATTTCTCTTCTCTAGACTATGGATAAAATATTTATTTATTTATTGAATGTATAATATTTATTTAATGATATCATGGAGAATTCAATGAATATTGAAGAGGTTGATAGGACTAGATTTTTCCTATGATAAATTTTTATTTAACTAACTTTAAAGTATATATTTATTATTCTGACGGTTTCCACACGTCACATGTATGATAATAATAATAATTTCATGTCATGGGGTTTATTAGGGATTAATTCATAGTTGAGTGCCTTTGATAAATTAATTGTAATTAAACCGATATATTATGTATATTTATATGATGTTATATCAAATGGTGAAAGGATAATCCATGTGAAAAAAATCCACTCAAGATCTCCAACATGTCAGTCATATGTTAATGAAAAATATATAATTATATTCCCATTGCAGCATAGTAGCTGACAATGGTCATATTACTTTATGAGAATTATAGTCAAGAACTCACCATTTCTAATTCATCTACTATTTTTTAAAATAAAAACTGAAAAGTGAATTTGAGTGAAAAAAATAAAACTAAATGTGTAGAAGTATATGATCAAAATCAATTTGGTTAGAGAATAATGGAAATTTTCCCAATAGATTCATCAATGGAGAACCTTATTCATCATGTTTAGTATCAACTTAATTAATACACACTATCATATCAATGAATAAAATATTATACCATATTTTTAAATATATAGTGCACTCGAAAATCACCAATAACACCATACATAAACCTCATCAGTTGGGGGATAATATTTTTAGAATATAATTTTAATAATTAGATAATTTCACTTAGTATTACACACAATGGAACTCATCCTCAGAATAAGAAAAAGAAAATAAAATCCTTAGACATGGGTTCAACACTGGATTAATCACATGGTATATTCCTCAATCCAATAACTTATAATCATGGGTATTATATTTCATTGTGGAGAAATGGATAAAGTGATAGAGAATTTTTTTAAAGAATACACTTAAATTTAAAAATACATTTGTTTTTATAATAGAAATGATAAAAATATTATAGCATATAAGAACTAAAAAATAGAGCAACATCCTCAACCACTAGGTCAAGATCCTCAGCCAATTGATTAAAGCTATCTAAATCCCCAATGGGATTTTATATATAAGAATAAATATTACCCATGTAAGCATTAGTCATCCATAAATGGATCCTTTAATTCCTCCCTAGAAAATCATGGGGGTTCAAATAGATTTCAGGTCACTAAGAATGGGATTTGGTCAATTTTTTATGTTTGATGACACATATTTTTTTCAACAAAATTCACAACATGATTTGGTCTTTCATAATGTGAAAACCATGATCCACCCCTAATAATTGTTTTCTCAATTATTGTTACATATGTTATCCTAGTAAAATAAATCTCTCAACATTCTTGTGGTGAATTGGAATCCATTCCTTTAATATTCATGTTCTGTGATGTTTCTCTCATTTTTACCTCCTACCACCTCTTCAGTCCATGGAATCTTGTCTTATATTAATCACGATGTTAATCATAGTATTATCAGCTACATTTTCTGATTTTTAATAACACTTTTTATTTTTATATAATATAATTAGAAAATAATATATCAGTTATAATATTCATTTATATTACAAAACAATTTATTTTATATTTAAATAAGTTTGAATGAAATAGTCATATAAATTCCCCCAAACATAAAACATTGTTATCCTCAAGAATGTAATATTAATAATAATAAAAATTTTAACATAACTCAACTAATCTTTAAATTCTAAAGTAATAAAATCAAATAATGTTCAATGAAACAAAATCATATTCCATATAAAATATTAATTAAACTTCACACTCTTAAAATAATACAAGTAAATTATGAGTTTTTCATTCCCCCATTGGGTGTTTTTGAATAACATCATTTAATTTATTGAGATATCATATAATTCTAGATATCAATAATTCAATTTAGTGATCTACCTCATGTTAAATTCTATTCTCTCATCACTGATGTTGAAGATTCAAGTTTATTTTTTCTAATACAATGAGTATATTTCCTTTTCTATAATCTTACAAAGGACCATCATTCTCCAATTTTTAAAGACATAAATTACATTAAAGCATGAGGACATTTCAATTAATGTACTAGTGATTCTGATTATTTATTTTTGTTGGTAATGAAGATTAAAACGTTATTTCTAAAAGAGGTGGGTAACTCTATAGCATAATGAATCCTATCAAAAGAAATTTTTAATAAAAATATCCCCATAAAAAGTGACATCAAACACATCCCAAGATCAATGTAAAGGCCTTAAAAATTTAATTAATAATAAATTACTTACAACATCTTAAAAAAATTTCTAGTTTTTATCTTTTATTTTCCACTTCAAAAAAATTTTTCATAATTTTTTTTAAATTTATTGGATCTTATTGTTTTAAATAATAGCACATCCACCACCTAACATTATATAATAAAATCATTTTTTTAGTAATGGTGATTTTTTACTCTCCCAAGTCACATAAATGTTTTTTATGTCATCTTATATTTTTAGATGGTTATAATTCAAATAAAATGAATTGATAATCATAAAACACTTCAAATAACCAAAATACAACAAAAAATATTATTAAATTCAATGTAATGAATACCTTCAACCATGATATCCCCCACCCCTACACTTAAACATTGAATTTTCATTAAAAATACAATGAGTAGGGAAGGAATGGGAAATATTGGCTTGTAAGGTTGCCCATTACTAAAGAGGCCATTAATGGATTCTAGGTGATAAACAAAGATTAATGTAAAATTTGGTCTCATGTATAGATTCTAAATCAATAAAAAAATTCAATACTATTAAATCTGACTTCATTCAATCATATATATGAAAAGTTCTAACACAAGTTTTATTAGGTGATATGTCCCATGATATCAGAAGTTATATTCTCATGATAGAATTAAAGTATTTTTTTAGAATAAATCATGGGAATAGAAAATAGAATTTGGTATTTTTTTTAATATGTTTGATTTCAATCCCCTGTATTGAATAAATAAACAAGAATACCTCTTTTGATAATGGAAATTGAGGAATCACATTACAATCACGGTGGAAAAGTGACTAAAAACATGATCACGAGGTCTTAAGTTTTCCTAGAGTGTCCAATGGGAAGAAAACGTCGAAATGAGAAAAATAAAGAGTCTCATACCCCCCCCCCCCAATGATAGTGTGATTGTGGAATCAGTTAATGATGATGTGTCGCCCCACCCCGCCCCATTCTTAAGAACCTGTGTCATGTTATTCCCACACAACATGGAAGAGCACCCCTACCACTCACAAAAATATGTGGTGGATGGAAAGGATTATCAATAACAATAATCTTATTCATCTATCAATACTCCGATCTAATTATTATTATATGGAACTCACCATACTATCAACTTAATGAAAAACAATTCTAGAACAAGAACACTGTGGAGAATCAAATCAGGGTGCTCGTCCATACTAAGAGAATAGAGGGATGAATTATGGGTGTCAGCACACCCATTCCACTTTTGAGTCCTCTCACCTAGTAGTTCCTTTAATTATATTAATCACCAACAAAATGCAATCGAAAAAACCCATATTAGAAAAAAGTACATATTTGACCCAATAAAATGAAAACTCCCAATTAATAGGACATATTCCTATCAAACCAAACTTGATTCCACCACAGAAGCTTGATTATCTCCTCCTTTTAACTTTTTATAAGTATAAAGACAAATATATCTTTCACACAACCATCTATGTGATCCATCCACTATCATGAATGATTTATTCCTTGCACGACCCTCAGATGATGCTCGAAAATAAAAACTAGTGTCGAACCATTAATATTGGAATTTTTCAACTAATATTAATAAACTACCACCTAGGAGATACTAAGATAGTTTCCACAAATCTTAATATCCCCACATCTTGAAATATCCTTGAAAAATGGACCCCCAAATGATCACTGATCAACACTTGGAATCCCAAATATGAGTCCATATCCAGTCAAGTGGGAAGACAATAATATCATAAGAGGAATGATACTGATAAATATGATGAATAAACCAAGTCAAGATGAATATGGGAGATGATATTCAATGAATATGTTTTTTTGGAACATCATCTATATCTAAAATCAAATATCTATAGAAATCATCTCCCACTAAACCTAAACTAATGATGTTAAATGGAAGTGGTCAATGCAGAAAGAGATCTCAAAAAACCCTTGGAGTAGGCGAAGACGCATAAACAAATATAAAGATTCATAATTTATAAAATTTATGTTAATGAATAATAGAATTTATAATAGTAGTAAATTAATCCACATAAATATTATAAATTCAATGTTTGAAAAATGGTAAGAAAATTTAATTTATATGAATCAAAAAATTACATAGAATCATGATTCATCTAATTTACATATATTATTAACTCTAATCAATCAATTATAGAATTAATCATTAATTCTCATAATGTTATAAATCTATAATTGTGACTCATAGTATTCTTAATAAAATCATATTCCACTGATTAGTCACGTAAAGAACAAATTCTATATGGGGGCATGGAAATTATATTTTAATGTAAAAAAATAAAATTTCAAACAATGATATAGGATGTTAAAAGATAATTCATGTAAAATTTAACTCCCTTGGGAATGAAGGTCTACTAGTATTCCTTTTTACAACTTCAGTGGATGATTTATTCCATCGCCATGGACCTACAAAATAAGACCCCTCATAAAAGTGTATGGACCATGTCATTAAAGCTCATGAATATATTGTATTTGGGAAAAATCATAATATATTCCTAAAACTACTTCCTAATAATTAAATTAAATAGTAAATTTGATAAAAAAATAAAAAAATAAGTTAAATCTTGTTTTGATCCCCACAGTGGGCATTAAGTTTTCACAGCTCTGTGAAAGGTAGTAACTCTTATTTTCTGAAATCCAACGGTCAATGGAGTTTCTTTATTTTAAACCTATAACACTTATTCCTTCCCTAATTCATTCATTCTTCATTTACACAAATCATACCATGGATAGTGTACATAAAATTCACACCTATATAATTTATATAAAACTTGTATAGTGGGGGTATGATGGAAAATTGGTCATCCTCTTTCTTTGGATGAGACTTATGAAACATCTTCTTAATTCTCTAGTGCATATCTATAGTATGATTCATTAAAATTATAATAAAATGTTAATTAAAAGTGAATATTTATTTGAACCAAACATGACTATTAAAAATCAAAATTTTCTCCTTTAATATGGTCATCATGTGTCTCAGTTTCAGCTAGAAAATCCCCTTGAATCTCCTCAGGTACTCCCTCCAATATATAATTAACATTTTTAGTGAGTATTATGTATTCATAATATGTTGAAACTAATTTTCCATAAACATCCTCCAAATAATTCTATTTGTTTAATAATCTAATGAATTTAAAGAAGTAGTAGAAGTGCTCAATTCATCTTCAATGATGTTAAATGAAATTTAGTTTAAGATAATATTTTCTCCCTTAACTGGTTTGTCTTTAATTGATTGTTAAATTTAATGTTCAACTTGGAGTAGAGTGGTAGTGGATGATGTTAGCATTTTAGGATCCTCTAATATTTCTTCAAACTCCACCAATTTTGGGGTATATTCTTCTAATAAAACAATAGAGAGTTACAAAAGGAATTATTTATACATCTTAATAATGGGTAGATCTTGTTGTATCTCATAAAATTTATATTAACATTAAAATTCATCCAAAACTTATTTAGTTTCCATATGTACATTAGAACGAACACCCTATACAGGTATAAACTCCAAAAATAATTGATATAGGTTGAATGGATGTTCAATTATTTTTTTCTTGGCCTCCACTAGTTCATCGATTTGAAAGATGAGTGAGGGTACATCTTCCAATACAAGATCATTTTTAGGTTTCTATTATAATCATGAGAAATTTTACCCATTTGGATCTTAATCTCTTGTATCTTCTCCTCAATCCATTTTAATATGTATTTTATATCATTTTAAACTAAATGTTCTTGATGTTGTAATAGTGGAATTTATTTTGAAAAATTTGGGATAATTAAAGAAGATGTATTTTTGGCCATGACCATTTTATGAAAAAATAATAAGAAGTACTCCTGCTATTCAATAACTTATAAGTAAATTTCCTCAAATATGAGGTATTTGTGGATATCATTATAATACTGGATGATTTACATAAATTTTTCTTCTATTAAAATTCAACTTCAAGCACCCCTGATCATTTTAGGAAATAAATAAAAACCATATTCTTTATACCTAGTTGAGTCAAACATTCATTATTTTAAGAAGAATGGCAGTTATTTATAAAATGATAAAACAAATAGTGATATGAATATCTTTTGGCTCCCTGGTAATGGAACTTAGTTTGGCATGCCTATTATATGGTGGAAAATAAAATGCAATTACTTTCCCAGTGTTGCAAAGTGTTTATCTAGAGTCATATAATTTTAGGATCTTTATAGTCGATTATCCAAAATTTCAAATTCCCCTTATATATATATATAATTTATAAAGACAAAGAAAAATGAAAAATATAATGTGAATAAAAAACTAAAACTATACATGAATATGAAAATGGGATAAATATGATTTTTTGAAACAAAAAAGGAGTTATCAAAAGAGATTCATCTGTGGGGAAACTTTTTCCACAATATCTTTGTCTTTTTAATTAATTCTATCCATCGTATGTGTGATCACCTTTTTATACCCTGGTTTTCTGAACATAGTGCACTCAATAAGAACTAAAAACACAATTAATCCACCACCTAAATTTTGGGAGATTGTTTTATAATAAGAATTTAATACTTTTATAACCATAATGAGTATTATTCCCACTAAAAATCATCCTCTTATTTACCTAAATAAAATACTAACCATAGACTTGGGTTCAACATCAGATTACTCCAGTGGTATATTCCATAGTTAAGTTACTCAAAATCATTCGTATTGTAGTCTGGGGGGTAATGGGAGAGATAGATAGAGGTAATGAATGAAAAATATTTAATTAAAATATGCATGTATAGTATTAAAGGAAATCATAAAATACTATAGTATGACAGAACTAAAAAAATTGGGCAACAGACACCTCCCCTGTGTCATTATCATTTCGTAACTGATGAAATCTTTCGGAATACCCTGTGGAATTATATTTCTATGCATCACTTTTTCTCTAGTAAGATTTAATAATCAATTAATATAGACATTAATTCCTCCCGAATCAATATCAGGGTGAATAGAGGTCTTTAGTCAATAGACTCAGGATTTGGAAAAGATTTTATGTTTAGTGCAATATATTTTTTCCATCATACATATTCAATACTTTATTTAGAAATTTACAACATGAAAAATCATGATTCATCACTAGAGATCTATCTTCTCATGAATGTTTTATTGGGATTCATGGGGAAGAAAATATCTCAACATTCATAGAATAAATTTTGTTTTAGAGTGTGAATATTCTTGTTCAACTCTATTTAATTTGTTTTCACCTTTGACCTCATTTTTATGCCATGAAATATTATAACGTACATTTCACCGAATGAATCACAGAAATTAAAACTCTATTTTATCATTTTCAATCATTAACGTGATCAATAAATTAATTTATAAAATAATAAAATATTAGAAATAATAATCAATTAAATTAAAAAAACAATGTATAGTAAATTTAAATAAGCATGAATTCAATTGTAATAACATAGGTATTTATAAAATAATACTTCTTCATTCATATTAATATTTATAAATAAGATGTTAATTTTACGTTAAAGGGGACACTTTTTCCTATAGTGTACTCAACATGCAACAATGGGTTTCTCCAAAATCTTATGTTTCACACAACATTGTGTTATACCGAAAAATAATAAAATATTATAATCATTATTATTTTAAAAGGTAGTTAACGCCTAGCTGTTGGAATGGAGTGAATGATTAATATCAACGAAATTTATAAATATTCATTACACAAGTTTAAATAATGTTTTATTGGTTACCGAATTTATTATAAATGGAAATAAAAACCAATTGTAGAAAAAGCATGTGATTTTCTGATAAACTATTTAAAAGATATGAATTGTGTTTATAAAATAATATCACTCTCTATGGATTATTATTTAATGAAAAATAATTTTTATATATTCAATGTATTGTTCTATATTCATCTTATAGTTTTCTAGATATAATATGAGAACAAATTAAATTTTTTGAATAAAAGAATATTTTTTTTAAAAATGATGTTTTACCACCTTTTGATAGAGAACCAGTTTTAAATATATTTTTTAACTCTTTTATATGTTATATTTGAAAATACAAACATCTTATATAGAATTGGGAAATAAAAATTTACTTTGGATTAATTTTTTATTTTTTTATGATAACTATCATGTATGATGAATAGTTAAAATATACTATATTTTAATTGAAAACAAATTTTTTACACCAAGAAAATTTATATTGTTAAATCATATTAATTATTGGTTTTAAATTATATATGGGTATTATTTTCATCATTTAATCCAATTATGGTCATTGGATGTAATTTCAATATGAAATTTGACATAAAAAATGTCAATATTTTGATAGTTATTACTTCTTAAAAACCCAATTTTTTGTTTTGACAACGTGGTTTAATTTTAAATTAATTACTAAAACTTCTGTGTTTTAAATTTTCAAAGAATGGATTCTATATTTGGAATTAAAAGATGCAAATTGTGTGAATTTGTACCTTTCATTTTTTGAACATTATGAATAGTAACTTTAGTAATTATTTCATTTACCATTGTTAAAGAATAAATCTGGTAAATAAGGGTAAAAACAATATTATAATAATATAAAACTACCATAAAACATGTCTTAATCGTATTTTATGATATATGTCCAACCATGGGAATCCTGGGGTCTATTGTTTCACCCTATAGACTCACTTTGGGTGTGATAGTGACCTTTTATAATTTTTAATTTATTGAAAATATAAAATTAACATAAATATGTATATTATTACTAAAATAGTTTTTATATGGGGTTATATAAGTGATCTATTCAACTATAAATATTCCCAAAAAATATAAAAATATTTTTCATATCATGTTATTTTATTTATAACTTTTAAACATTAAATAGATAAATTTAATTATAAAACAATGATGATGCAGTGATTGCTTCATTAATAAAGGATTATAACAAATGATATTATAAATATTAAATTAAATCTAATTTGATTATTTTTATTCAATCCAAGAATTTTATGGATGATGTAAAATCATATAAATTTTGTTTAATTTTCTTTAACTATATGGAATTATTGTGAGACCACACGCTCTGAACGCACCTGATTCCAAGGCCCAGAGAGCCCGAAATGGATTTTTGAACTTTTTTTACGGTACGTTTAGTAAAAATGTGGGAGAGTTTATCTATCTATTGAACTAGTTCTTGGATCAAAAATCTGAGGTCACTATTGAACTCAAAAAGTCAAGATTCACCTATAAATGACTTAACTTCGACCGGCAAGGGTTGAGTTGAAAAGTAATTTTTCATAAATTTCAAGAAAAATAATAAAATAATTTTTAAAAAATATTTTATTTCTTTTATCAATGTTGAGTGGAGAATAGCGACGCTATAGTGCAGCGATGAGGCAACAACGAGGTGCATTAATGATGGATCAATAATGGATTGTTTGAAACCGCAACACTATTATTTTAAGGGATCATTAAATATGGATCATTAAATGTTTCTCATTTAATGAGCATCATTTATGGGAGCAACGTCGATGCACTTTTTATTTTTTTTAGTAAACCAAAATGTCGGAGTTTGGGAATTTACAAACACAGAGAAATATATGATAAACCCCTAGAGGAATCCCTCTCCAACGAACAACAAAAAACAAATAGACGAATGTTGGAGGATCAGATCAAGAGGTTGGAAAGTGACGACGAATGCCATCGACTATAGATCGACGATGACACAAATCACATCTTTCATCATCAGTTGATCTAATGAATCCGTGTATGGGTTTCTGCATTCTATGTATTTGTTGATTTCTTCCTCATTTTGAAAATTTGTGATGAACGTGGATCAACAAACCAACGAGTTGATATGTGAATCACTCATTCATGCTAGTTGATATTGTGCGGGGGTTGGATTGGTGGTTTTCAAGCTATGTGGTCATAATCATGTTTATCCACATAATTAAACTCTAATGGAGAGAGTGCGGGCCAACCCGAACATGGATCAACCCCTCTGTCATAGCTGTTATTGTTTCATTATTCGAAGTCGACCAGTCAACTTGTCAGAAAAGAGTATTCGAAAACTTCGCTATGTTGGTGGTGCTATAGAGAGATCGTAGGCATAGATGGCTCCAAAAATAGACCACCGGAGTGACTTCGGTGGAAAATCGAAGGAACGTCTGGTGGATGCCTGCAGCGGCAGCTATGAAGGGAGGGTGGTAGTGTTCCCTTCAGTGTGAAGTGGTGGCCATAAGCCGCAGATAGACGATTGAAGTGGTGAGGAGATGCGGCATTGGGTGCCGTATGGAGGGACGATCCAGGTCCAGGATATCTGGGGCCTGAAGAGCCATAGACCATCGACTGTAGCTAGAGGAGGACCCACTTCCGCGTGGACAGTAGGGGCCGTACACATCCTGTCTCGACGATGTACCACCATCCTCCCTTACGGACAGGCCTCGGGCAGGCGGGTCGCACCCCCAGCCAGTAGGATGATTCAGCACCCAAGGGGCCGGACCCACGCCGGCTGGCCAGACATGCACCCAGTGGGTCGGATCCCTACCGGTATGCAAAACCTGTTCCATTTTGGCCAGGTCAGATTAAACTAGGTCGTTGGGCGACCTGGGTGGATGGACCCTCAGCCAAACAAGGTCGGGTCCAGTGAGGCCCATTGGGCTTGGCCCACTGGCCAGGCCGGACCCGATTGACCCTGACCCGAAACGGGTCACGTTGAGTTCATCTAATTGAACCGAGGAATTTGGGGACCCCCGAGCCAAGTTGGTCGGTTCGGACCATACCGAGACACAACTGACCACCTGTTTACTAAAACGCTTATATCTTGCAAACCATGAGTATTATTGACACGCCATAAGTGGTGTTGGATCCCTTGAGATAGAGTTGTTCATCTGATATATTCCACTTCAGTTTTGGTATGGTTTGGAGTACGTCCAGTTTCGATTAGACTCGAATCCAACTGGTCCCTTTCTACTAAAAAGACTATAACCTGCAGACCGAGCATTCAATCGATGCACCGTCTGTTGCATTGAAACACTTATGAAAATATGGTCCTTTGGGTTACCTCTAGGTCAGAATTAGTTGAAGTTGAAATATGACTAATGTATTGCAGATAAGACCCTTCAATACTTATAAGTTCAAGTTGTGGGAATCTAGTGGATGACTGTCATGTGAAGAGCAACCCTCCATGGATTGGAAGGAGATCTACCATCCGTGGGTTGAAAATGGGGAGACCCTCCATGGATCAGAAAGAGAGATACCCTCCGTGGATCAGCAATGGAACGACCCTCTGTGGATCGGCAAGAGAGAGACTCTCCGTGGATTGGTTCAAACACGACACTCTACGGATCAGCAATTGCACGGCCCTCCTTGGATCAACATGAGAGCGAACCTCGTTGGAATAGTAGTAGCGTGACCCTTTGTGGATCAACCGTAGAGTGACCCTTCATGGATCAGCATCCATGCGACCTTTTGTGGATCAGTAGTGGAGAACCCCTTCAAAGATTTGCAGTCGAGCCTCTCAATAGAGTAAGATGATCCAGTTTATGACTAATCATCTTTATTCCTATTCATTAAGTTGTATACCAGATATGAGATGACTTTTACATTGTCCCATGTGTTTGAGATTTTACTGGGTGGTATTACCTCTGTGGTATTTTCATTGTTGTGTTTTTCATTGTAAAATACTGAGAGGCCTTCGGGGATCCCGGGGTCCTTATAGTGTATTTTTATACTCACCCCTTCGCGGTCTTCACCCACAGTTATTATGTCAAGTTCAGACGATATACAGCTTTGACTGGGACTTTGGGGAGCTAGGACTAGACGATGCTCAAAGGTGGATTGATAGATGTGGTGTGTTGTAGTGGCATCCAACGGAGAGCTATACCTACCCTTCACGTAGGATCTTGGATGATGACCTTTGGAGCTTGTACTTCTTTTTTTGTACTTTCCTACCAATTGGCCTTGTATTTTGGCCACTTTACATTTAGTTTACACACTTTATACTAAGTGGTGGTACTTTTTGGTTTTTGTATTAATTTTCTTTCCTTTTATGGTTATAATTATGTAGTTTTTCCTGTCTATGTGTTTACATGTTTAATGAAAATTCCATCCCTTTTGGGGATATTTTTTTCGGTGCTAGTCGCCAGCCCTAGGCCTGTAGAATGTGGGCTTGGGGTAGTCACGGTAGATCCCTCAGGGGACGGGTCATGAAAATGTGGTATTATAGGGCGGTCGGTTGTACCAGAAGAACTAATAGTCTGTATTTTCACTATGGGGAAATAGTTCCAAGTGTCTTGAGTTTAGTTTTTAGCATAGGGAGTCCAGTGTGGGTGTGGTATCTGATGTATCCATACACCAAGTCCCTAAATTCTGTTTTCTAACACTGTACACGAAAACTGTGGTTGCCTGTGTTTAAAAAAATATTCTTCTTGATATATTTTGATTTAGTTCACCAGTTGTAACTTATTAACCATAGCACATCTTTTTCCATACAGGATGCCTCCATGAAGACATCTAGCTATTATTTTTGTTAGATATCACAATGATGGCCAAACAAAGTTATGAGGCATTGTTATAGGGACCAATTACGGTGGTAGAACCTATGGGTGTTGTATAGGCAATAACACCACCTGTAGAGAATCAGATGTTACAGGCCCAACCATCAGATAGTGGACATTGACTGTACGTGCTTCATGAGTTCTAGATATAGAGGCTTTCTATGATTTGAGGAATGACAGATCCTAAGGTAGCTGAGGACTGGCAGGAGGCTATGGCCTGAGTTTTTTTCTTGTTAGAGGCCTGATCTAATCAGATGGTGATCCTAGACGCTTTCCTTTTTCAGGTCATAGAAGGGAGATGGTGGAGCATGATGCTCCAGGAACACGAGGAGGTGTCCCTTTCCGGGTTGGACATCGAGAGCTTCTTCAGTGTGATGTTTTTACCAGCGACACTACAATCTATGTGTATTTAGAAGTTATTTCACCTACAGTAGGGCAGTTTGACTATGGCCTAGTACGCAGCGAGGTTTATTGACCTCTCCTGCTACTCTACGGACATGGTGCGGGACCCTTTTATCAGGTCCTGGGCCCTTGTATAGGGACTCTAATAGGAGATCAGGGTGTCTATGATTCTTCTCAACATCCTGACACAGGCTGGTGTGCTAGAGAGAGAAATACAGGTGGAGAGTTTCTTTAACGAGCAGTTACCAACAGTGAGAGAAACTACTGAACGACAGGTAGTTGAGTCATCTACAGCAGGTAGTAGGTAGATAAAACAAAGGCCCAAACAGGCCAGACCTTTTGATAAACAACCCTAGGACGTATGGTTGGTGGTCCAAAACTCACAAAGAAGAGGAGGTTAGTGGATGAGAACATTGTTCTACTCATACAGCAGGCAGGGTCACATGGCTCATGAATGTCCGACCAGCTATACTGATGATCAGATGACAATCGATGGAATGATAAGGCAGAGGTTCGACCGAGGAGGCATGAAGACCGGCAGACATGGCAGGGGAGTAAGCTGAGCAGCAGGAGGTAGGAGACGATTTGAGTTATTATCCCCACTACTCCCTAGTGGTCCACCCCAACCGTAGGGAGAAGGTGGATAGGGGCAAGCACAGCTTCAGTCAGTGGAGGCTTATGACCACGACACTCCAGAGATGAACCGATGTATGATCTGTGTATTCCCCACCCTAACTATAGTTCTTATAGAAATCATTTCTATCCACACTTACACTTCTATGACTCTCATTCGGAGATCAAATATTCTGATGGAGTTGTTTGATTGATCCTTAAAGCTATAGAATCATACCCAATGGGATTCGATGATTACAAACTGGTGTTGGTACTGTGAGATTACTCTAGGAGGTGAGAGCTTCAGCTAGGATCTTCTAGTAGAATCAACATGGCCTTTTGATGCCATCTTGGTTATAGACTGTTTATTCATAGTTCATGCTTATATCAACTGTTTTAGGCATACAATGTGGTGTTCCCATAGAGTAGAGACCAGGTTTTCCTTCACCAGAAAAAGGAAAACCCTTGCAACATAGGAAAAACATTCTCGGAAAAGGGTGCAGTCGATCACTCGCCAGTTGGCTAGCATCAACCTCAGTGTGGTGGATGACATGAGTCCAAGCATTCTTGTAGAGGTGGATGAGTATGATGATGTTTTTCCTAAGGATGTTCTTAGAATACCTCCTTGCAAGGAGGTAGACTTATGAATTGAACTGTACCTCGGGGTGACACCGATATCCACACTAGCATATCAGATGGCTCCTGCGGAGCTTCATGAACCGAGGGTATAGATAGAGGACTGGTAGGAGAAGGGTTTCTGAAGGCCTAGCATTCACAATGGGAAGCCATAGTTTTTTATAAAGTCATATGGGAGTTTGAGGTTGTGTGTGGACTTCCAACACCTGAACTAGGTGACCGTGAAGAATAGGTACCCACTTCTGAGGACCGATGACCACTTTAACCAGCTGAAGGGGGTGAGGTGTTTCTCGAAGATAGACCTCAGATCATGTCATCTCCATATTTGGCTGTGTTATGAGGATGCGGTGAAGACAACCTTCTGTTTATGATACGATCACTAAGATTTACTGGTGATTTCTTTCCGCATAACCAACAACCTAGTAGTATTCATGGGACTCATGAACAGGATCTTCCATCCTTACATTGACTAGTTTGTTGTGGTAATCATTAATGACATCATGGTGAACTCAGCTTCAGTGGAGAATAACGTTAGACACCTACATATAGTCCTAGATACACTTCTAGAGCACCAAAATTATAGAAATCTCTCGAAGTGTCAGTTATGGATTCAAGTAGTCCACTTTCTAGGACACATCACCTTTGAGGATGGAGTTCTAGTGGATCCAATGAAGATAGAGTTTGTTCTTTCTTGGGATCCATCCAGTAGTGTGACTAAGGTGTGGAGCTTATTTGGGTTTTCTGGTTATTATCGAAGGGTTGTTCTCAACTTCTCCAGAGTAGTAGCGCCCTTATCAGCATTGACACTGAAGGGAAATCCCTTCATGTGGATGAATAAATGTTTGTATAGCTTCTAGGAACTGAGGTTGAGATTGACTAGTGCCCCCATCATGAGAAAACCAGAGGAGGGAGTTGGGTATGTAGTTTACTATGATGCATCATGGACCTGACTGGGATGTGTCCTGATGTAGGAGCAAGCAGTGATCGCCTAAGGCTCACAACTTTTGATACATCATGAGCAGAACTACGTGAACCATGACCTGGAGTTTTCAGCAGTGGTCTTTTCCATTAAGATGTGGTAACACTACTTGATGGGTGAACTATTTACGGTTTACTCATAAAACAAGAGTCTTAGTTATATCTTCTTCTAAAAGGACCTGAAACTAAGACAAAAAATATGGCTAGAGTTCCCTCAAGACTATGAATTTGATATTGTCTAAACTCTTGGAATGGGGAAGGTGTTGGTAGACGCGCTTAGTAGGAGGACTGGTTTTTAGCTACTAAGTGAAGCAACTAAGCTGTTGGCTGCGATGTAGGTATCCTTCATGGATTAGGGAGAAGATGGTTACCTTTAGTTGATGATTGTTACTTACCTACTCTTGCAACAAGTCTAGGAGGCACAACCGGTGGATGTTTAATTAGAGGCCTGATGTGCTCAGTTATCCTCAGGATGGGCTTCTGAGGGATATTAGATAGGTGGGGAGCACATTATCCTTTTTTGAGGGTGCAACTTAGTTCCAATGATATTGCGAGAGGATGTGTTGAGGGAGTTCCATACATCCCGTTTGGCAGTACATCCTATAGTGGAGAAGATGTATCAGGACCTCCAATGTTAGTATTGGTGGACATGAATGAAGAATGTGGTGGCCGAGTTAATTTCATGATGGTTCACTCATCATAAAGTGATGTCCAAGCATCATGTTTCAACAGGATTTCCCAACCACTTGAGGTACTAGAGTGGAAATGGGAAGTTATCACTAGGGACTTTGTGACAGGGTTTCCATGTACATCCAAGAGACACGACTCTATCTGGGTGATCATTGACTGACTCACCAAGTCAGCTCACTTAATAAAAATATATGATAAGGGACCAATATGGGTCTTGGGATGCCTCTACATCCAACAGATTGTGTGACTTCATAGAATTCATTCGATGATTGTCTCAGATCATGACACTCGCTTTACATCCTGGCTATAGAGGGGATTATAGGAGGTGTTCGGGATGCATTTGTGCTTGAGAACATCTTTTCATCCATAAATTCATGGTATGACGGAGTAGACAATATAGTCCATGGAGGAAATTCTACGTTCTTGCAACCTGGAATTTGGTCATAGTTAGGAGGACCACCTGCCATTGGTGGGGTTTTCATACAACAAAATCTATCACTCCACCATCACCATGGAACCATTCGAGGCCTTTTACATGTGCCCTTACAGATCACCCCTATGCTGGATAGACCAAATGGAGTCAACACTCATGGGTCCAGAGATAGAATGGGATACCACTAAGAAGGTGAAGATCATCCAAGAGAGGATGAGAACTACACAGAGTAGGCATAAGTCTTATGCCAATTGGATATGGTGACCCTTGGAGTTTGTGGAGGGTGATCATGTGTTCTTTCGGGTCTCATCTCAATGAGGATTGGAAATATCTTTCCTGGGAAGAAAGCTATTTTTGGGTTTCATCGTGACATTTAAGATCCTAAGTAGAGTTGGTGAGGTGGAATACTGCATAGATCTTCCACCATATATTCTCTAGGTGAATGAATTTTTCCATGTGTCATAGCTGAGGAGGTATGGGAATAATCCATTACATGTCATCAACTGGGGAGAGCTGGATATTGACAATGGGGCAATGCTTACGGAGTTCCCAGTGGAGATAGTGGATTGATAGGAGTGGGTATTACGTGAATAGTTGATTCCTCTGGTGCACGTTCGGTGACAACATGAGAATCTGCCTAAGAACACATGGGAGTGGGCGGCTCAGATTAATGCTCAGTTCCCCCATCAATTTGATTTGTTTTTTTAGAATTCAAGAACGTAAATCCTTATGGTGGGGAGAATTTAGTATCACCAAATTTCCATGTATTTTTTTTAACTATATGAAATTATTCCGAGACCACATGATCTGAAGACACGTGATTCTAAGGCCTCGAGAACCCAAAACGATATATTGAACTTTTTTAAGGTGTGTTTAGTAAACGTGTGGGTGTTTTTTTTAACATTTGAACCATTTCTCTGATAAAAAATATGAGGGCACTGTTAAACTCGGAATGCTGAGATTCACCTAGAAATGAATTAACTTGGGCCAACAAGGGTTGATCCATAAATTTATTTTTTTGGACATTTTGAGAAAAATAATAAAATAATTTAGATGAATTGTTTTATTTCTTTTCTCACCTTTGAGTGGAGGACGACGATGCTATGGTGCAGTGAAAAGGCGACGATGAGGTGTATCAATGGAGGGTCAATAATGGACCATTTGAAACAACAATGATATTATATTAATGGCTCATTAAATGGGTCTCCTTTAATGTGGATCATTTAATGAGAATCATTAATGGGCACAACATCACGATGAATTTTTATTTCTTTTAATAAACCAATGTGTTGGATTTTGGGAATTAACCCATGTGGAGAAATCTATGATGAACCGCTGGTGGAATCTCTCTAAAACGAAAAATGAAGAATGATGTGACGAAAATTGGAGGATCAGATTCAAAGAATGGAAATCAGAGAAGAATGCCCACAACCCTAGATCAATGATGATGCGAGTTTCATCCTTCATCAGCAGTAAATCCAATAAATCTAGTTTGGGGTTTTTTTGTTCTATGTATTTGATAGTTTCTTTCTCATTCATGAAAATTTATGATGAATGCAGATCAACCCACTTATGGGTTGATCCATGAATCGATTTTTATGTGGGTGGATATTGTGTGGGGGTTTTATTAGGGTTTTTCCTAGAAAAGTGGTTATCATAATGTTTATCCCCATGATTAAAATCTAATGTGGAGGGCACGGGCCGACCCAAACAAGTCTCGGTCCTTCCGTCGTAGTTGTTCTTGTTACGTTCTACGAATTATATAGTTCAACTTGTTAGAAATTAAAATAAAAAGGCTCTGCGGTGTTTGGGGTGCCCTAAAAATACCATAGGCATAGACGGATCCAAAAAATACCATTGGAGTGACTCTGATGGCCTGTCGAAAGCACCACCGGAGGCGATCGACAACAGACCGCGATGGCGGTCGTGCGTGGAGGGTGGCGGCGTGCCAGTCGGTGCACAGCGGCGGCAAGAAGCCATAGCCATATGGATGTGGAGGTGATATGTGGTCCATTGACTAAGGCTGGAGGTGGATTCGCATCCACATGGCAAACATGTTCCTGACGCGGTGTGGCTGTTACGTCCCGACTGGATGGTGCACCCCCGACCATCCTTGCGGATGGGCCTCGGGCTGGCGGGCCAGACCCACAATGGCAGGCTAGACCCATGTCGGCAAGATGGACCAGAACCTAGTGGGACAGACCACCAACTGTAGTTTAGAACCGCACCCTTTGGGCCAGGCCAGATGAGACGGGGTTGCCAAGTGACTCGGCAGGTTGGACCCTCGGCCAAACTGGGCCAGGTCCAGTGAGGCCCATTGGGCATGTCCAACTTTCTAGGTCGGATAAGACCGAGCCCGAACAAAACTGGGTTAGGTCAAGTCCATCTAATTTATTCATGGAATTTGAGTAACCCCAGGCCGGGATGGGCAGGCCGGTCTGATCGGGTTGGACAGGGCCCATAGACAATCGGAACCTTAATTACAAAAACGCTTGTATCATGCAAACTGCATGTCCATTTGACACGCTGTCAGTGGAATTAATACCATTACAAAAGAGAGGTCCTTCTGATATACTCCACTAAAGTTTTAGTATAAGTTTTTGTACGTCCAGGTTGGATTAGACTCGAATCCAAATGCGCCCTTTTTAATAAATAAACCTATAACTTACTGACCAAGAATATGATCGATGTGTAGTCTATTTCATTGGAACACTTACGACAATACGGTCTTCTAGTTAACTCCAGGTGAGACTTCAGGGTTGTTTAAATATGATTGATTACTTAAGGATCAGAACCTTTGGTACTTATATGTACAAGGTTTGGGAATCTAGTGGTTGGATCTCATGTGAAGAGCAACCCTATGTGGATCGGAAAGGGAGTGGCCCTCCGAAGATCTTCAAGGGTCCGACCCTCAGTGGATCAGAAAGAGATAGACCCTATTTGGATCAGCAATAAAGAAACCCTCTGTGGATCATCATTACAGCAACCCTCAATGGATCTGCAGTTACACAAACCTTCATGGATCGGCAATAGCATGACCCTTTGTGGATTAGTAAGAGAGAGAACCTCAGTGGATCAGTAGCAGCGCGACCAATCATGGACCTGCCAAAGAGAGACATGTCATGGATCAGCAGAAGATCAACCCTTTGTAGATCGGCAGTGGAGAAAAACTTCTAATATTTACAACCTATCCTCTCAACAGAATAAGATGATGTGACATATGACTAATCATCTTTATTCATGTTCATTAAGTTGAATACATGGTTTTTTGTTGACTTTTACTTTGTGCTATGTGATTGAGACTTTTCTTTTTGTTATTACCTCCAGTGTATTTCCTTTTTTGTTTTTCAAACGTGGATTACTGAGAGGCCTTCGGGGATCTTTGTGTCCCTACTGAGTAATGTTATACTCACCCCTGCACGGGCTTCACCCACACCTATTGTGTCTGGTGAAGATGACAGAAATTTTTGACCAGGACATTGGGGATCCAGAACTAGACAGTTCTTATAGGTGGATCGATATACATGGTCTGATGCAGTGACATCTGATATAGAGAGGTACCTACCCTTCTGGTAGGATCCTTGGCAGACGACCTCCAGAGCTTGTACTTCATTTTTTGTACTTTGCTTTCAATTTGTCTTGTATTCTAGCCCATTTACTATCATTTTCCACACATTACACTCAATTTTGGATCATTGTGTTTTTTTATTACATTCCTTTTCCTTGGTGGTTATATTTGTGTATTTCTCACTATCTAAGTGTGCGTAGTTTTAATGGAAATGCCTTACCTTTTTGGGATATGTCTTTCTGGTGCTAGTCACTAGCTCTTGGCCTATAGAAGGTGGGCTTGGGGTAGTCATGGAACAGGCCCCGGGGGACGAGTCATGACATATGATAGTGAAATATTATATTTGAGTTAATTATTTTGGTTTGAAGTAACCATGTTTTAATGAATTTAACAAAAATCAATTACTTAATAGTGTCAAAATTGACATAAATTGGTTTTTAAAACAAATATTATTTTATTAAATGATATAATAGTCCTAAAAAATTTAATATTCATCCAACTGACTTATATAATGTTATAATTTTCATTAATGATCCATTTATGGTTCACTTGGAATTTTATAGTAAATATAGTTACAAAATATTATGAAAATGCAAGAAGGCATGGTAAAAGTTAATCTTTTTAACTAAGGGTTAAATCATAAAATATAAGGATAATTTTGTGAAATAAAAATGTCTAAAACATATTGTTTGGAAGGACTTCAACCCAAAAACATCTTATCTTTAAAATAAATGAATTTGGGACCATTTGATACCGAAATTCATTTTATAATAAAATAATATATCAATACCATCCTAAAGTACCCCTCCTCCCTCTTATAAAATTTCATCACCCTTACCCACTTACTAACACCTCTCAAGCCTCTTGGATCATCCAAATTCTACTAAAATAATCTCACAACATACCTCCCATACTCCTATATTCCATACCTTGGGCAGAAGTCAATTCCATAATGCATTTTGCCCAAATCAAAAGAAGTTACCCGATTTAGAGGTAACATCTCCTCTCAAGATCTTTTCATTCAATTTCCTTTTACACACCCTATGGGATCCTTTTTCATTGATTACTTAACAAAACTAGTATCCTAAATATTCCATGATTTTTTATGAGAATGATTCTAACTACACTTACACACACCACCATTTAATGGATATGAACATATTTCTTCTGTGTGCGGTGAACTACTGCCTCACGAAATGATGATTGTTCAATTTTACCATACCACATATCCTGGTAAAAATTATGATAGAACTATATTTATATATGATATATATTATATTTATATGGTCTCTATGCTTCTGTATTTTATATTTGCAACATAACTTTATGCTTTCCAAAATATGTAAATACAATAATTTCATTTGAGGAATTGTGGACTCCCTCCCCCTCAATGTGATATGACCTTTTCATGCTATACATGAAACTTATAAAGGATGGAATTAATTAGAATATGTAACATATATGATATATGATATTATATTTTAATTATAATATACCTATGTATCATTTAGTTCTCATATGACTAATAAATTAAATTAGCGTTCATGCATACGTACAACCTATCGTCTCCATGAACGGTGAATTTAATTTCTTATCATAAAATATTATAGAATATTATAAATACATATATACTAGATATATGATATTTAAATAATGAATAATATTCTAGATATTATGGAATTTTGAATACAAGGAAAATTTACACCAAAACAAATTCATTTTTTACTCAAGTACCAAATATTGACAACACGTCCAATATGAACTCAAATAATTAACTGACTGTTATAACAAGTTAATAAGTGATAAAAAGGAATAATAAAATTTAAAAATGTTCTAAAGAAAGTATAAATTATCATAGTTTTATTATTCAAGGAGATAAAGAATGAATAAGTCAAGTCGGACTCGTGTTAAGGGAACCTTTTACCATTCTCTTTTAGTTAAATACTTCATTAATGTAATTTATTTTTATTTCCATTTTATTATGTTGGGTTATTTGATTCTATATCCTTATTTATGTCCATTTTATTTCTAAATGATGAGTTACTATTTTCTCTCTCATAAACTCATCTTTGAATCTTTAAGTGAAGTTGTTAGGCTACCAAATTTTCATAATGGATTTTCTAAACTCGATTTCATGTAATTGTATTTTGCGTATATTTAGTTGATTATATAATTCCATGATTATGTATGGAACCACTATTTATTTATTTATTTTACACTTTCAACTTCCCTTTGTGTTTAAATATTATTTCAACACATAATCACCTAATTGAAAAATTATTATGTCATTTATATAAACATTGTAAGTGAAATCTTAACTCAATCACATTTCATTTAGTTAAATATCCATGTCACTGGATTTTTTTACAAGAATATATGTGAATGACATATGATTTTTTTACACTAAATATCTGGTAATATTAGGTGTATTTAAATTTTTCACACATAATTATGTCATTGATTTATCTTTAATCTATGGGTACAATCATTTTAAGGGATTTCGTCTCAATTTACATTCCATTGAGACTTATTTTTTGTTATGCACTAATGATCTTTTATGGTGTATATACTGAACTTTGAAATATTATATCATGATTATCCTTATTCTCATGATATTATATGTTTTTTAATTTCATTCTTTAATTATTCTTATTTAAATATTTTCTCATGTGGTAAGGGACTCTTCAACTAAAATATCATTTTAAATGTTTTAAAAATTTATTATTCTAAATATTTATCATTAATATAAATGTTATAAAAACTATTTTAAGGATTTATTATATGTAAATTAAAGTTTTAAAATGAAAATTATTTTAAAACTTCCAAATTGGTATGGGACACTTTGATTGAAAATTATCTTTTTAAATGTTTAAATGGTTTTGGAAATGTATTGAATATTTCAATATTTTGAATTGATTTATTGTGATTGATAAGTGAACTATAGATAATTTAAATATTTTTTGTGTTAGGATTATGTAATGATACATGGAAGTTTGATGGGTGGTTATGTGATAAACCAAATACAAGTAGTTCCGTGATAAACCTAAGGAATTTGAGCTCGTGATAGCTCTTCAATGCATTGGATAATGTTACAGACGTAAACATTAACGTTTCTCCTAAAATATTTTGGTAATATATAAGGATATGTATTCCAAATGTGAATCCTTATGTAGTTGTGAAATCTACAATGTAAGTATGTTATGGATGCCAAAATTTACCTTTATGGTTTATGTTTTCTACATGTTATTCATAAATCTTATGATTTCATGAGGTATGTTAAAGAGAATATGTTTTATGATTGAAAAGTATGGATTATTTGATTTGTATGTATTCATGGACTAATGTTTTCTTTTTTTTATATCCTTTACTGAGCTTTTTCTGCCCATTCCCTATTTTTGAAATATTTTTCACAGGGTATAACTAAGGGTAAATAAAAGGAAGAATTCAAGAATATTTTTAACAAGAAAATAATTCATGTTTTACTTAAAGAGTTTTATTATTGTGAAATAATTAAATGGATTATAAGTTTCTACTTTGTAATATTTGAGATGTAATGTAATAGTTATGGCCTAATTATCTAAAACTCTAAACTTAAAAAATCACCAATGTGAATGCTTGATTTAACTTAATAATATGTAATGTTTTAGGCTCTAGACTTATAGTTGGTGTAACAGGAATGGTTTGGACAACTTTAGGGATTAAGAGTTTTTGTTAAACACGTGGTTATTCCTTATGTCTAATTCCTTCATATTAATCCTTGTTTTATAACTTTTTAAGATCAAGGAAAGTTGGTTACAAATAAAAGGGGGGTGATCTCAAAAAACATTCTTATCTCTTCTTGATGACTTTCTTTTAATAATTATTATAATGCCATGTTTAGATGATTGTGAAAAATTTTATAACATAAAACTCACTTGAAATAAGCTTTTTGAGATATCAAACACCTCTTCTATACCTCGATACCATCGTGGTTCATGGGTTGTATTTAATCAAATCATATTTTCTCAATATTCTCATATTTTCCTGAAAAGTAAATATTATCATGGACTTTTCAAATATTTTACCTTATCATAAGTTTTTAAATCATATTATGATTTTGAAAAAGGTGTTGAAGAATAATAGCCTTAAACAACCTATTTGTATTTTCTTTCAAAATATAGTATTTAAGCACATAGTTATTGTATTTTAAAAGGACCTCTATTTCAAATTTTTCAACCCAAAATCATTCAGAATATTTTATAAAAATTTTGTTTTATCAGATGTTTTGAAATGATATTTCATACAGGATTATTTTCAGAAATTATTTTTTCGGAACACCCATATGACCCAAGTTGTACAATGTGTATTTGGATAAAGGAAGCAAATTATTTTGAAAGATCTATAACTCACTTTCGCAATGTCGGGACCTTCTATCTTCGGGAATAAGACAAAGATGAAACCATGTGGACACCATGATCAAGGTATGATGTTCTGTCTATTAGGAATAGTTTTATTTTATCATAAGGAGGTGAAATAAAAAAATCAATATATATAAGACTTCATGAATTAAGATGTTTAGTTCGTTATGAGGTGGGATCAAAATGTCAGGTACAATACAACCATTCATGTTAAAACATGTTAGGGTTATTTTTTGTTTTATAAAAATGGACAACCCGCAAAATTGGTGAAAACCTGTCATGTCTGGAAATTCCATGGGAATAAAACCAAGAACCGAAGGTCGAAAAGGGTTCATTGCCTACCACTGGCCTATTTGAATTCCCTTGTATGTAAGAATTATTCATTTTACTTAATTGATTTTATAGATAAAATTAAGTTGATTTTTTTAAATTAAGTTTTATCAAATGGATTCCTTAGTATAGGAAAATAATTTGGTTATTGATTGATAAATGTTACATTGGAAGACATTTTATCTTTTGGGAACACAATATGCCTAAGGAAAAAAGAATAATTTGGGATTTTATTTGAGAATTAAGGGTTGAATTTCATTGTGGTAGAAACTATGTTTTTATTATGAAAAAATGGAAATTTGGGTTGTTTTTGGAAATGATTAATCTATCATGGAGAACAAGTGATTTGGTTAATTACTTTTAATTTAGAGAGTTTAAGAGTAGTCGATGTTATTTCGAGATAGATGTTAAGATTTATTGTGGAAGTCTATGTGATAAAATTCTTATGAATATTGGGTTTCAATATTAGTTTGGATTATTTTGAATAATTTTAAGGAAAATTGTATATTGAATTGTTTTTTTTTTGAACTTTGGTAATTATTTGTTGAATTTTGGAGATTAGGAGTAGTATTTATTTTCTTAAAAGATTATTCTTTTGAAGGATTATATGATCTTGTACTAACCATTTTGGTTTTGGTTAAAGTTTCTAGAAAGGATGAATATACAGTTAATCTATTTAGGATAATGTAATTTTTTTTATAAGTTGATTCTAGTGCTTCATTGTGACCAAGTCATCTTTAATACTCATCATTTGGAGAAAAGAAGAGTGTGTGGTTGATATTTATTAATGAATTAAACTCTAATTGAAAAGTTTTTATGTTTCCTTATGATATTAGTCTAGGTATTAATAATGTTATTCAACTTTATAAAAAGGGTCTTGAAGCCAAAAATGTTATATGCTTTCTTTTATCAGTATATTTTTACCCAACCAAAAATTTATGGTAATGTGGTGGTTAACATTCTATGATCATGTTCTCTATCACCCTCTATTAGTCTATGAGAGTCATTAATTTTCTATATCCATGTTTTCATACACGGAATCCTATTATGTGTTATCTCAGGTGACCTTTGTAATTCTCTTTTTTTCTTTTAATGTGATAGTTTATTTGACTCTTTTTCCGATGTGGTATTTTCAATGGATGATTCCAAGCTCAATTTTAAAATTGCTAGGACACAATTTAAAAACGGGGTAATGATGTGACAAACTAAGTAATTATAAAATAATATATTTTAATTTCTATTAATATTTATCAATTTGATGATAATTTTTTTAAAGGGATTCTTTTTCTGATAGCATACTCGACACGCAACTACAATTTTCTCTAAAATCTTACATTGCACACAATATTGAGTTATTCTAAAAATAGTGCTATACTTTTATTATTATTTTAAATTGTATTTAACTTCTAGCCATTGGAATAGTGGAAATTAATAGTATAAATTGAATTTTGAAATATGGTTTACACATGTTTAAATAATGATTTACTGGTTACCAAATTTATTAGAAATGGAAATAAAATCCAATTGAATATAAAGGATGTATTTTTATGAAAACATATTTAAAAGAGAATATTTCTGCGTATAAAATCATATCAATCATTATAGATTTTTATTTAATGAAAAATATATGTTATATATTCAATGTAATTTTTTAAATTCATCTTCTATTTTTTATTGATATGATATTATAACAAATTCAATTTTTGAGATAAAATATGTATTTTTCTAAAAATGCAGATTTACCACTTTTTGTTGGAGAAAAGTTTTTAAAGATATTTTTTAAAACATTTATATGTTCTACATGAAAAAAAAATCTTATTATATATAATAGTTACATAAAAATTTACTTTGGGTGAATTTTTGATATTTTTCTTATCACTATCATGTTTTGATAAATAGTAAAAATATACTAAATCTTAATTGAAAAAAACTTTTTCCATCAAGATAATTTATATAGTTAAATAATATAATTTAATGGTTTAAAGTTTAAATGGAACATATTTTTATCATTTAATTCAATTATGGTCATTGGAAATAATTTAAATTTTAAATTGGACATAAACACATGTCAATCTTTTGACATTTATTACTTCTTAAAAACCTGGTTTTTGGTTTTGACAATAGTAATTAATTTTAAATTAATTACTGAAACTTCTATGTTTTGAATTTGGAAAAATGGATCCCATATTTTTAATCATAAGGTACAAATTGTGTGAATTGATAACTTTTATTTTTGGACATTATTAATATTAACTTTAGTAATTATTTTACTTACTGTGGTTAAAGTGTAAATCTGGTAAATAAGGGTAAATAATAATATTATAATAATATAATGCAACCCTAAAACGTGTCATAATTATATTGGATGATATATTTCGGATAATGGGAACCCTTGGGTCTATTTTTGGATCCCCTGGATTTACATTGGTGTGATAGTGACCTTTTATTATTTTTTATTTAATGAAAAGTGAAAAATAATGTAAACATGTATCTTCTTACAAAAACAATTCTTATATGGTGTAATATAAGTGATATCATAGACTATAAATAGTAATTAGAAAGATAATAATATTTCCTACATCATTATATTTCATTTATAATTTTTTTACATTAAATAAAAAAATTAATTATAGCACAATGATGACGTAGTGATTGCTTCATTAATAAAGGATTTAAATAAATGATATTATAAATATTAAAATAAATGTAAGTTGATTATTTTTATTCCATAAACTAACTTTATGTATGATATTTATATATTTTATTTTATTTAATGATTTTTTTTAATTATCTAGGTTCTTATGATTTTAACCAAAATCAATTTCTTAATAGTGTCAAAATATACTAAAATAAGTGTTTAAAATAAATAAACTTTTATTAAAAGATATAATAGACCTAAAAATCTAATATTCGTCCAATATGCTTATATAATGTTAAAAATTTAATTAATTATCCACTTATGGTTCTTTTGACATTTTATTGAAAATATAGTTTCCATATATTATGAAAATGACGGAAGATGTGGTAAGAGTTAATGTTATTAAATAAAGGTTAAAGCTAACAGATAAGGTTATTTTTGTGACATAAACATTCCTAAAACATATATTTTTAGATTATTTTGACCCAAAATCATCTTATATTTTAAATAAATTAGTTTGGGAGCATTTGAAACTGAAAATCATTTTGTAATAAAATAATATTTCAATGCCTTCCTAAAGTGCCCCTCCCTCTTATAAAAGGACATAACCTCTACCTACATAATCACACCTCTTAAGCCTCTTGGATAGTAAAGATTCAGCTCAAATAAATTCCCAAAATCCCTCCCTTCCTAATATAATCCTTACCTTGAGTATAAGGCAATTCAAAAAATCCTTTTGGCTCAAATCAAAAGAAGTCACCTGATTTAGAGGTAACGTCTTCTCTCAAGTTGTTTTCTTTTATTTTCCTTCTCCACTAACTATGATATTATTTTTCAATAATTACATAAAAATAGTAGTATCATAAATTTACTTGGATGTTTTTATGATAATAATTTTAACTACACATACACACACCTCCATATAATTAATATGAACATATTGTTTCTGTGTACGACGAACTACTGCCTCATGGAACTATGACTGTTCAATTTTATCCTACCACGTATCATGGTGGCCAATATGATGGAACTATACTTATATATGATATATGATATATTTATATTGTATCTATTCTTCTCTATTTTTTATTTACCATATACCTTTACTCTTTCTATAATATGTAAATATGATAATTTCATTTGAGGAAGTGCAGAATTCCACCCCCTCAAAGTGATATGACACATTCCGGACATACAAGGAAAATATAAAGGATGTAGATAATGAACCTATGTAAAATATATTACATATGATATTATACTATAATTATAATATATGTGTGTATCATTTATTTTTTATATGAAAAATAAATGAAAGTATCGTTCATGCGTACGTAGGGCATATCGGCTCCATGAACAGTGCATTTAATTTCTTATCTCCAAATGTCATGGACTATTATAAATACATATATATTAGATATATATGATATTTAAATCATGAATAATATTATAGAGATGAATTAATTTTTACTACATGGACAATTTACATCAAAACAAATGTATTTGCGACTCAGGTACCAAATATTGAAAAAACATCCAATATGAATCAAATAATTAACTAATTGTTATAATAAGTTAATAAGTGATATTAAAGGAATAAAAAACCTTAAAATATTATAAATAATTTATAAATTACCATATTTTTATTATTCATGGAGATAAATAATGAACCAGACAAGTCAGACTCAAGGTAAGGAAACCTTTCACCCTCCTCTTTTAGTCAAAGACTTCATTTATGTTATATATTTTAATTTCCATTTTCTTATGTTGGGGTATGTGATTCTAAAGCCTTATTTATGTCCATTTTCAAAAAAATGATGATATATCTATTTCTCTGTCATCGACTCATTTTTTTTTAATTTTTATGTGATGTTGTTAGGCTGCTGAATTTTCGTAAGGGAATTTTAGAATTCAATTTCTTCTCATTGGATTTTTTGCATACTTCATTGATTATATTATAACAATATTATGTATGGAATCAATTTTTATTTATTAATTTCATAATTTCTACTTCCATTTGAGTTTATATAATATTGTTACACAGAATCACCCCATTTATAAATTGTTACGTCAATTATAAGAACCTTGTAAGTCAAATCCTCACTAATATCATTTCATTGAGTCAAATTTCAATGTCATTGGTTTTGTTTTTACAAGAATATGTTTGAATGAGGTATGATTTTTTTACACTAAATATAAACTTATATTGGGTGAATTTATATTTTCCACACATAATAATGTCATTTATTTATTTTTAATCTAAGGATACATCTTTGTAAGCGATTTTGTCTCAATTTACATTCCATTGAGACTTATTTGTTGTTATGAATCAATTCTCTTTTACAGTGTATATAAAAACTTTTTGGTATATTATATCATTAATATCCATATTCTGATGATATTATACTTTTTGTTTAATTTAATTCTTTACTTATTATTATTCATGTATTTTCTCAAGTGGTAAGGGACTCTTTAACTAAAACATCATTTTTAATATTTTAATGATATATTATTATTAATATTTCTCATTAATCTCCATGATTTCCAAATAGGTTTAAGGATTTTTTTATATTGAAATTAATATTTTAAAATTTATATTCCGTTTAAATTTTCAGAGTGGTATGGGACACATTGATTAGAAAATATTCTTTTTAAATGATTTAATGGTTTTGGAAATGTATTGAATATTTCAATGTTTTGAATTTATTTCTTGTGATTGACAAGTGAAATGATGATAATTTCAATATTTTAGCTATTATTATTATGTAATGGTACTTGGATATTTGATCATTGGTTAGGTAGTAAACAAACTGCGGGTAGTTCCATGATTAACCTATTGTGGGTGAGCTCGTGAAATCTCTCCAATGCATTGGGTAGTGTGACGAAGTTAAACATTAATGATTATCCTAAGGGATTTAGGGAATATACTATGATTTGTAATCCAAACATAAATCCCTATGTAGCTATGAAAGCTATAATGTATTTGTTTTATGGATGCCAAAAGTTACCTTTTTGATTTAGGATTTTGATATGTTATTCATAAATCTTATTATTTCATGAGGTATGTTAAAGAGCTTATGTTTTATGATTTAAAAGTATGATTTTTTTGATTTTTTTTTATTCATTGAATAATGTTTTCATTCCTTATTTTATATCCCTTACTGAGATTTTTATGCTCATCCCAGGTTTTGGAAATGTTTTTCACCTGGTATAAAGAATTGTATGAGAAATTAAGAATTCAAGAAAATTTAACCAAGAAAAAAATTATTGTTTTACATAAGAAGTGTTATTATTCTAAATTTTTTTGATATAGTAGAAGTGTATAAATTTTAATATTTGAGTGTAATGTAACAGTTATGGCCTAATTCTCTACAACTCTAAAACAGAAATAACACTAAATATAAATTCTTGACTTAACTCATGATTATGTAATGTTTAAGGCTAGGGACTTATATAAGTTGTACTATAAATATTCATCATCCTCTCTTTATCTTGTGTATGATATTAATAAGGAAAATTACATCAAGAAAAATATAATTTGAATAGATTAAAGAGAAAAACACAAGAATGTCAATCTTTCATTCTAGCACCCTATGTTTCATAATATATGTCCATAGATTGAAGGAGAACATGTGTGTTACCACAAAAGGGTATCTATTTTGGGTCCTTATTATGGAATGATGATATAATGATCAGGTTAAAATTGTTGAGTCAATAAGGGTTCCTCATGACTTTTCCATTTTCTTATGTTTTGAAAATCACAAACACTCTATCTTAAGGGAAAATTTATTTCCCCGAAGATTTATCTTAATAAGAAAAATTTCCCTTCCCCAAGTAAGTTTTCTCCATACCTTTGTTTTCATTGTTCATGTTATATTTTCACTAAATTTAAATCATTTTATTTCTATGTTTAAAATTTGGTTTCACATCTAAAAACCTAAGAATCCAATAAATACTTAGATATAGAGTATTTTGTTTTTAGGTTATGAATTCAGTGTTTGAATTATCTGAATTCATACTCTGAATTCATTTAATGTTCAGATTCAAAATTCTCTGAATTCATATTCTGAATTCTCTAAATTCAGACTCCGAATACCTCTGAAGATCATATTCCAAATTCTCTGAAATTCAGATTCTGAATTCTCTGAAATTCATATTTCGAATTCTCTGAATTCAGATTCCAAATTCTTTGAAATTCATATTCTGAATTTTCTGAATTTAGATTCCAAATTCTACAAATTCAAATTCCAAATTATCATAAATTCTGACTCTGAATTCCTCAGAATTATGATTCTGAATTCTTTATAATTCTTACTCTGAATACCACAGAATTTAGACTCTAAATTCATTAGAACTCATACTCTAAATTTATTTAAATTCAGACTCTGAAATCTATAGAATTCAAATTCTAAATTCCTTGAAAAACAATGTTTGAATATCCATGTAATATAGACTCCGAATATTTATTTTCATACACTCCAAACATTATTTTTCCTTAGACTTTGAAAAATAAATTTGGTTATGAAACCTTTTTTTCTTACTCATGTTATAGTAATGAAACGATGTCATGCATTCTGTTTCTAATTAACCATTCTTTAAGTGACACGTGTATATGTCCATTTGAGATTCAAGGAAAAATATGACCATTGGAGGATGGAGTTGACCATTGGAGAAGTGGCTATAAATAAAAGCTTATTTGAATGAGCCTAAAACAAATAACTGATCTATCAATATAGAGATTATAAGCTTCTGAATTAATTTCTAGAGAAAGAGACTCTCATGCCTAGTACATACTAAACATCTTATTCATCTTGCTTCTTGCTACTCTGATTGTTGCTATGTACAATTGAGGACTTCTAGGGATAGGATGGAATATGTGTCAAGTACCTTAAAGTTAGAGGAATTCCTTTATATGGAAGACAGAGGTGTCAAATACCTTGAAGTTCAAGGTCTTGAGGGGATAGCAAGACAAACTCTGATATTCTTATCGAGGGCTTACCCTAGTGTGGGTAAGACAGACTTTATTGAAAGTATAAACCAAGGGTCCTTTATCCAAGGTTGTTGGATACCATAATATTTGGGTTAAAAGATTTCATACTTGTTACTTGTATTGTTTGAAGTTTATTTTCTGCTTCATTTTGATTAATAAGGAAAGTATAACTATCTTATACTTTCTTGTAATTTTATACTCTGATTAGTAAGATCTATACGCTTTAAGGTAGAATATTTTTCCTTTTAAACTTTTCTTAAGTTTCATTTTCAGAACCATATTTCCGGAACCAAGCAAGTTTGTAGAACTAAGAGGTCCTGTGAATTTACCTTGTTTAAATTTGTTAAACATAGTTTTCCTCAAGGTAAAAATTGAATGTTTTATATGAACTTTAAAGGTTCCAAAAGAATATTAAAGGATACAATCCCCCCCTCTTATATATTGAACATATACATTCTTTTTTGATCCTACAATTGGTATCAAAGCAGATCTTTGAAATACTTATATTCACATATAAATTTTTTTTCTTAACTTTTCATTGTTATATATTTTCCATACATAGGATTTTTATCCTTGTTTTCAAACTATTATTATTAACAATTTTATGTGGAAAGATATTTTTTTAGATGGAAGGAATGAATGTTGGTTCGATTGAACATCTTATTCATACAAGACTTTCTATATTTGATGGGAATGATTATGAATATTGTAGAGATCATATAAAGACTTTTGATATTAATACTAGATTGGACAACTTCGTTATGTTTACTGGAGATTACAAGATTCTTGATAAGGAAGTTAGAACTTTTACTAATCAAGAAGAGCTGGAATATCAACTAAACTACAAGGTACGCAATAGTTTGTTGTGTTCCATGACCTGGAATATATATAGTCAGATTTCTTCTTGTGAAGTTAAAAATTGTATTTGTAAGAAATTGGAGGATACTCATTTTGGTACATCCAATTTTATAGAAACTAGAAGAGCCATTCTTAGAGTAGAATATCATGGATTTCTATTTCCTTATGGAGAACCATTGTTCGAGGTACAACAAAGGTATATGACTATTGTTAATAGTTTACAATCCATGGGTGAGAAAGGTCTATATGATGAGGAACTTGTGGACAAGATTATAGATATCATGCATAATGAGTGGGAAACTAAGAGAACAGGTATTGATGAGAATATGAAAGTATCTCAGATTACTCTTGATAATATTTTTGGAACTCTTCTTTAACATGAGATAAGAATGAAAAGAGATGATGATTTGAATAAAAAGATGAATAGTTGTGGAAGTGCATCCTTTACTATTTCTAAAGCAAAGACTCTTGAAAGGGTTACAAGATCCAACTCAAAGAAAGTCACTATTTTGTCTGAATCAGTTGGAAGTGATCATTCAGAGAATGAACTATCTAATTTTTCTCTAAGGATGAACTAGATAGTTGTGAAGAAATAAATTCAGTATCGATTTAATAATAAAGAATGAAAAGAATAGAATGACTCTAAAGTCACTTGTTATAAATGAAAAAGAGCAGGGCATATAAGGCTAGATTATCCTATGCTTAAGAGAAAGGATCGAAAGGAAAATTATAAAGATAATAATAGAAAGAAGTAATATGAAGCTAAATCTAAGAATGGTTTAAAAGATAATGACACCAGGAGTCCCAGTGGTGGAGACTCTTCTGATGAATCCTCAGAGTATGAATCTTCTTGTTAGAAGAATCTTGGTTTAATTTCCAAGTTACCCATTGAGAATCATTTTTTAATGGCCAAGGTACACAATGCTAAATCTATAACCAATTTATCCTTGAATGCTAACTATAGTGATAATAAATATTATGAATCTTCAAATGAATAATCATCTTCTGATAAAGATAATACTCCACCTACTTATGAAGAAGTGTCTAGGTTTTCTAAGCTTCTTGAGAATGAAAATTCTAAAGTCATGAAAAATCTTAATAAGGAAAATTCTAGGATTTATATTCTTAGTAAAAAAGTATCATATATTTCTAAAGATCTTGATAATAAAGTTTATGATTTTAAAAGTATTTCCAAAACCCTTGAGGAAGTTAATTCTGAGAAGGATAAACTTTCAAAGGATCTAGAAAAAGTAATTTCTAAGAAAAATATTTTAGAGACTAACTCTAGTTCTAAAACTAATGTTTTCTAGGATAAAAACATAGTTATTAAATTAAAGTCAAAAATATTTTCCTTGAGGAAGTGTTTGTAAAACTTTACATTAGGTAAGGGAAACTTTGATAAGATGTATTCCAAAATTTGACCTCTAAGGAATAATTTTAGATTTGCTTATACTCACTCAAATCCAGTTTTTTGTAAAAATTATTTTTCTCCTCAAAGTGCTCTATTCTACGCTAAGTGTCTATGTGGCGGGAATGGGGAAAAAATTATTCCTTAAACAAAACTCAATATTTATGTTGTCATAAAGCTTATTTTTCTAAGTGAATGAGGATTCCTAAAATATTACTTAATGAAGATTCCATATCCAATAAAGTCTGGGTTCCGATAGTCTAACACTCTTATTTTCAGGAATTTAAATATAGTACCAACAGTATTACATGGTACATGGATAGTGGATGATCCCGGAAAATTTGTAGTAACAAAAAATTCTTTGAAAATATTATCAAGACGAAAGGAGGAAAAGTAACTTTCCGAGATAATGCTCAGGGAGAAATTATTGGTGTAGGTAACATTGTTCTTCTTGGAAAAACATTGATTTCGAATTGTTTATTTGTTAAGAGTCCTAAGAACAACTTTATTAGAATAATTCAATTATGTGATGATGGTTACCTTGTGAATTTAAGGAATGATAAATTTTTAGTACACAATTCCAAGGAAGAGTTTGTTCTTTCTACCAATAGGCAAGAGAATGTATACACACTAAATATAGAAGACATTAGGAGCCATGATCTACCTTGTCTTATAGAAATGGAAGATCAATAATGGTTATGGAATAGAAGATTAGAAAACATCATCCTTAGGAACCTATAAAAAACCCCTATGAATATACTATGTAGGATCTACCAGAGCATAGATTTGATTCTTCGAATGTTTGTGATCCTTATCAATATGGAAAGAAACATAAATCAAGTTTTTAATCAGTCAGTGAAGTATCAACTATTGATGCATTAAAAATGGTTCATATGGGTCTTTTTGGTCCAACACAAACTAGAAGCATTGGAGGAATGTAATATGTATTTGTCTTAGTTGATGATTACACTAGATTTCCATGGGTCTATTTTCTAGCAAATAAATCTGAAGATTTTTCTTATTTCAAAATTTTTAGAGCCTAAGTAAAAAATGAGAAAAAAACATCCTTTGATAAAAATTCATTGTGATCATGGAGGAGAATTTAAAAATTCTAAATTTGAAACTTTTTGAAATAGGAGAGGTATCACTCATAACTTCTCAGCACCAAGAACTCCTCAACAGAATGGTGTTGTTGAAAGAAGAAATTGAATTATTCAAAAGATAACCAGAACAATATTGAGTGCATATTCGATAGAGAAACATTTTTGGGTTAAAGATATAAATACTACTTGTTATAATATAAATTGATTTTTGATTAGACCTTTATTTAACAGAACCCCTTATGAGTTATGGAATGGTTGAAAACCTATACTTTCCTACTTCAATGTATTAGGTTGCAAAGTATTCACTTTGAATACTAAAGATAATTTACAAAAATTCTCACCCAAATTTGATGAAGGAATTTTCTTAGGCTACTCCAAAACTTTTAAGGAATATAGAGTATTTAATAAAAATACTTGTATTGTTGAAGAAATAGTACATGTTAAATTTTATGAAACTGATCCTTTTGTTTTTAAACAAAATTTACCTACATCTTCAGATGTGTTTTTAAAAACGGATTATCAACCCTTCATTAAAGATCCTTTTGATAAGGAAAATGTCCATGAAAATATTTCTGAAGCATTTACCCCAGAATATTTCCTACTATGTGTTAATGAACAGGTTTTACAAAACCCAAATCAGTTGTTTCTTAAGAATCATCCCAGTGATCGCATCATTGGTGATGTAAATAAACTGTTAAGGACTTAAAGTTCCTTAAGAAATGAAGTATAACATCTAGCATTCCTTTCCCAATTAGAACCAAAAAGCACTGATAAATCTTTATGTGATGATGATTGGATAAAATCCATGCAAGATGAGCTACATGAATTCGAAAGAAATAAAGTCTAGACCTTGGTTGAAAGACCTAAGGAAACTTCTACTATTGGAGTAAAATGAGTCTTCAGAAATATGTGTGATGAAAATGGAATCATAGTAAGAAATTAAGTAATATTGGTTGCTAAATGATATAATAAACAAGAAGGAATGGACTATGAAGAAACATATGCCCCGGTATCTAGACTTGAATTTATTCTTATTTTACTTGACTTTCCAGCATTCTTTAACTTCAAACTTTTTAAAATGGATGTTCAATGTGCTTTCCTCAATGTTTATGTTCAAGAGGATGTTTTTGTTGAACAAACTTATGGTTTTGAAGATACAAAACATCCTGAAAATTTTTCAAACTTACTAATGCTTTATATAGACTTAAAAAATCCCCTAGAGCCTAGTAGGATAGACTTACAAGATTTTTGTTAAAAAACAAATATGTTAAGGGAAATGATTATCCAACCCTTTTTATAAAAAAATATAATATAAATGTTTTGATTGTTCAAATTTATGTTGATGACATTATATTTTGTTCAACTCAACAATCTATAACAGATTCCTTTGCGGATCTAATGAAAACTATGTTTGAATTGAATATGATGGGTGAGTTATCATTTTTCCATGGTTTTAAAATTTCTAAAAAACCTGAAGGAATTAATATATCCCAACATAATTATATTAAAGATATTCTTAAAAATTATGGATATGAAAACACTAAGATCATAAGTACTCCCATTGGTACCTCAAATTCACTTGTTCTTGATGAAGTTGGGAAACCAGTAGATCAACCATATTTTAGAGGTATGATAGAAATTGTTCTATTCTTGACATATAGTCATCCAGACTTAATGTTTTCAGTATTCTTATGTTCAAGATATCAATCCAATCCTAAGGAATCTCATTTAATGGTAGTGAAAATGATTTTTTGCTACTTAATGGGAACCATGGATTTAGGTCTCTTTTGTACTTCTAGAAGTGATTTTTTTTAAAAGTTTTTCAGATGCTAACTTTGGGGGATGTAGAATGGATAGGAAATGTACATTCGGAACATTTCATTTCTTAGGAGATTCATCAGTTTTTTGGTCATGCAAAAAACAAAACTCAGTAAAACTTTCCACTACTGAAGCTGAATATGTAGTTGTTGGAAGTTGTTGTGCTCAAGTCTTATGGATGCAACACACACTCACAGACTATGGTATGAGTTTTACCAAAACACAAATAATGTGTGATAATACTAGTGCCATTTCCTTAAGTAAAAAACATTGCACAACACTCTCATGAAAAACACATAGACATTAGGCATCACTTTCTTAGAGATCACACACAAAAAGGCGATACCATGTTTCAATTTATCAGAATGAAATATTAACTCGCTGATATATTCACAAAATATTTACCCTCTAATAGATTTAAATATATAAAATAGAATTTAGGAATGATAAACATAAGGTAATATTCTATATTAACTTTTTGTTAAAACCCATCTCCTTACAGTAAAAACTCTTTTTCATAGGGGGAGTACATTTTCCTGTGAGTCAAAATTTTTTGTTGTGAAAATTTTTCGTAGTGGAAATTTCTTCATAGTCAAAATTGTTTCATAGTCAAAATTTTTTATAGTCAAGATGTTTTTGTAATCTAATTTTTTTTCTTAGTTTGAATTATTTGTAGTCATTTTATAGAATATAATGTTCTTCAAGAAGAATTTTTCATATTACGAATAATTTTCTTAGCTATTTGGAAGGAATGTTTTATTTTCTATGTTTTCTAATCAACATTTACTTGCTGGCATTTTCATTCTATTTTAAAATTTTTGGATTAGCTTTTCCTTAAATCTGAATGTTCATTTTGAAAACCTCAAAATATCGGAACCTATCCAAATTCTTTCTCCAGTTATCATCTCAACTGTTAGATTTGATTAGAAGTTTTTTAATTGTTGGATCAACCAAGGATGTTGAATCAGTGCCTCATTTTCCTATATAAATCCCCTCTGATTGTTTTCCCACATCGGTTTTTCAAGATTTCACATGCTAAAGATCTTCCTCTGTACTTAAGGTCGTTCCAAATCTCCAAAGTTACCTTAGTTCCGAATTTCTGCTGAAGCTTCTCCTTAGAACAATATGTCAATTGTTAAGGAAATCACTGAATGGAAGACTTACGGAGAAAGGATAGTTGATCCGAAATTCTTCTACAAATATGATTCTATCACTTCTAATAACATTAAGATGAATGGATGGGAGAGCCTTTTTATTTCAAAACCAAAGGCACAAGATCTGGTGTATCCAGAGTTGATGGAAGAGTTCTATGAAACATTTATCTTTTTTAAAGAAGAAGGGAGAGATAAATTCTCTTTCAAGATCTATGGGAAGACTTATTCTCTTTCTTATAGTAAGGTAGCTAGTTTGATCAGAATTCCTTATGAAAGAGAAGCAGAATATTGTACTCACAAATTACCAGATTCTTTAGGATCTTTTGATAAGGAGAAGGCTCTAGCTTGTCTTTGTTTGAATGAAGTGAAGTCTCCAGAAATTATTCATCTCTCCACAAACCTTTCGATTCTTGAGTTATGGTTCCAATGTTTTGTTATTCGTAGAAAAGGGGATAAAGATACCATGAAGAAAAGAGATATCTATATTCTAGACTTCTTGGTAAACCACACGAAAATTAACCTGGTCAAGTACATCTTGGTTATAGTTGAGAATATCAAGAATGAAAATTGGAAGTCGCGGATTATCATGTATCCAGCTATTCTCTTATTGATTATAGTTTTTTTCCTTCACTCATTCAAAATTACTTGTATTTCTAAGACAAGAAATTTTAAAGTGATGTTTGAGAGTGATGACACTCTAAGGAGAATGAAAGTTGGTTTTTCCAGTGATTCAGTAGATTTTTCTGATTTTTCGGAAGCTGAAATTCAAGATCTTTCAAAGAAACAATAAGTGGTCGAGTCTTCCAAAAAGGGTGGAAGGAAGGGAAAAGAAAAAGAGACATAAAAGAAAGAAAAAATTCTTCTGAATAAGGAAACTTAGTCAGCACCACTGAATCCAAATAATCCAAAAGATTATTCTCATGAAGTAGTGGTTAGGGGGATTGAAGATAGGAAGAACATGAGGGAAGGGAAGCCTATGTTTGGTTTGGACTATGCTGAGAAAAATCTTTAAGAATAAAGTTTGTTAAAGATATTGAGAAGAAATATAAAGAGAAGAAGCAAAAGAAGAAGATGTATGAGGTTGAGATAGTACAATCACTTCTCAAGGATGCTGAGAAAGCATCTGAACAAATCACAGTGCCAGAATCGTTTTTGATAGAATCACTTCCTGAGACACCGAGAAAAGGTGGGGATTCTAGATCCAGAACAAGAAGAATAAATTGTTTAGGAAGAGGAAGAGTAAATAGAAGAATAAGAGTAGGAGGAATGAAATGGGAATTAAACTGATGATATCATAAATCAAGTTGATAATTACCCTGGGAAGGAAATACCCTTTATAAAATTATCAATCCAAACTTCCCAATCCAAATCCTCAAAACATGCTACACCAGGGAATGAAGTTAAGTGTCGGAAAGAAGTGAATAAGCAAACGGATGATGAAATCACTAATCATGACTTCATTCATTTAGAATATAATGTTACTGATGCAAAGAAAGAGGAAATTGAGGAAAAAAATGGTCTCTTATCTGACAGTGAGCATGAATCACCCAAGGAAGAATAGATAACTATGATAGTATGTAAGAGAAATCCAGTGGAAGTAGATACACCTTGTAAATCTGTGGTGAAGAAGAAAGATGTTGGTGATTCATCAAATAGGAAAGATGAGGGCATAGAAAAAGAATCATCACCAACCAAACACTCGGATTCAGAATCATATTCCCTTTGACATGATTTTGTTGTTTAGTCATTGAAAATTCTGGTTGGTACTATTCCCTGATTCCCAAGTAAAGACTCAAGATGCCAGATGCATCAACAAGAAATAAATCAGAAATCAAATTTAGTTTCCATTGTTAAGGAAAAATGTGTTGGACTAGAGGTAGATTTCCAAACCATCCTCATTTGTTATGAGGCTCACAAAAGATATTGAAAGTAGATTACAAGCTGGTCAAAGAAGATAATTTAAGAAATGATAATCTTCAATGAATTTTATGATAATTTCAAGGATTCTTTTGACATAAAAGATAGGAAGATCAAGGATCTTTCATATAGTTTTGTGGAAAAGTTAAGCCGAGAACAGATTACTCGGAAGCAAAAAGTTAAGGATCTGAATGGAAAGCGTAACATTTTGTCCATGAATTGGAAGAGGGAAAGGGATATTAGAATTGAGATTGATTAGAATCTTGTTAAGTAAAAATAGGTGTTGAAATCTCAAGGAGAATGACTTAAGGCTCAAAAAAAAATTAATGCCCTGGAGAAGAAGAATGAAGATCAAGATTAGCTGCTCAAGCGATGGAAGAAGATCACAAGGACCTAAAAAGGCTAAAAACCATTATGAAGAAGGTGATTCTAAAAGAGAAAGAAGGATAATTTCTTTCCATTATGATATTTGGTTTTACTTTTCCGTGTACAAATTCTTTCAACATTAATGAAATTTTGGTTTTTCTTTATATATTTAGTTTGTGGTTTTATAGTAATAATTTTTCAGGTACCATTTTTTCCATACCATTTATTTCATTTTGAAAATCACAAATGGGGATAAAGGGATGATAAAATGAATACATAGTAAAGAAGATATTTCCCTAAGGGGGAGTTCATCTAGAGGAAAGTTCTTAAGTTTTTCGAATTCATGAAATGAAAAATCTTATTCAATAAATCAGGAATACAATTCATAATTATTTAAAAGCCTAAGAGGGGGTTAGTCATATTCACTATAATCTATAAGTAAAGGGAGATAAGTGTTTATTTTCAAGTCCATAAAATTTCTATGTCCTTAGATTCTTTTTCATTAGGATGTTTGTGCATTCCAAAATGGGGATATTGTTGTATCAATAAGGGTTCCTTATGAATATTTTATTCCTTTATTTTTTGAAAATCACAAACACAATATCTCAAGGAAAATTTTATTTTCCCAAAGATTTATCTTAATAAGAAAAATTTTCCTTCCCCAAGGAAATTTTCTCCTTACCTTTGTTTTTATTGTTCATGTTATAGTTTCTCTAAATATAAAACTTTTTATTTCTAAGTGTAAAATTCAATTTCACATCTAAAAACCTAAGAATCCTATAAATACATAGATATAGAGTATTCTATTTTCATGTTCTGAATTTAGATTCTGAATTCCCTGAATTTAGACTCTGAATTCCTCTGATGTTCAGATTCCAAATTCTCTAAAATTTAGATTCTGAATTCTCTGAATTTAGATTCCGAATTCTCTGAAATTTTGATTCCAATTTCTCTAAAATTCAGATTCCTAATTCTATGAATTTAGATTCTGAATTCTCTAAATTCAGATTCTAAATTCTCTAAAATTTAGACTCTGAATTCTTCATAATTCTGATTCCGAATTCTTCCGAATTCTGACTCATAATTCCCTATAATTTAGACACTAAATTCATTAGAACTCATAATTATAATTTATTGAAATTATTACTCTGAAATCTATAGAATTCAGATTCTGAATTCCATGAAAAACAGAATCCGAATATCCATTTCATATAGACTCATAAAGTTTATTTTCTTAGACTCCAAATTTTATTTTTCCTTCGACTCTAAAAATGAATTTTGTTAAGCAACCTTTTATGCTCACTCTTTTTATAATAATGAAATGATGTCATACATTCTATTTAGAATTAACCGGTGTTTGAGTGACATGTGTATAGGTCCCTCTGAGATTCAAGGAAAAATATGACTGTTGGAGGAGGGATCCAACTATTGGATAAGTGCCTATAAATAAGAGCTCATTTGAATGAGATCAAAACAAATAACTTATCTATAAATCTAGAGATTACATGTTGTTGAAGTAATTTTTAGAGAGAGAGACTCTCATGCCTAGTTCATAAAGAACATCTTGATTAGCTTACTTCATGCGACCTTGGTTGTTGGTGTGTACAATCGAGGACATCAGGGGATAGGAAGACAGATGTGCGGACTACCTTAAAGTTTGAGGAATTCCTTGATAAGGAAGAAAGAGGTACTGACTACCTTGAAGTGTGAGGGCTTACGGGGATAGAAATATAGACTTTGATATTCTTATTGAGGGCTTACCCTGGTGTGGGTAAGATAGACTTTCTTGAAATTATAAATCAAGGGACCTTTATCCAAGGTTATTGGATACCCTACTCTTTGGGTTAAAAGATTTCATACAAGTTACTTGTTTTGTTTAAAGTTTATTTTCCACTGCATTTTTATTAATAAGGAAAGTATAACTATCTTATACTTTCTATTACTTGTATACTCTGATTAGTAAGATTCTATACTCTTTAAGGTAGAATCTTTTTCCTTGTAAACTTTTCTTAACTTTCATTTCTGGAACCATATTTCTGGAACCTAGAATGTTTGTAGAACTAATAGGTCTTGTGAATTTACCTTGTTTAACTTTGTTAAACATTGTTTTCCTCAATATTAAAAAGAATGATTTATACCACCTTTAAAGGTTCCAAAATATTTTTAAAGGATACAATACACCCCCTGCATATTGAGCATCTACATTATTTTTTCAATCTTATGAAAATGATGAATATATTTAATGATTAATGTTCTCCAAAAAGTAGGTAAACATTCATCTTATTTTTTTCAATTTATTATATTATAATGTGAAAATTATCCTCCCTATTAATTTTTGAAAAATAATTTGTCACTATTTATCAAAAATTAATTCATTGTACCTAGAGTTTAGGTCATGTATATTTCAAATGTTCTATTTAATATGAAACAATATGTTATACATAGGCCCCATAAGTGGTGCGATTTTATCTGGAACCATCCCACATGTTATGTATTTATTTCATGTATTTTATATAACCATAGAATGATATAAAATTTTATATCTGTAATTGTGACTAATGGTCATGAATTGATGTTATTAAATTTATCCTTATATAAGTGGTGTGTTTTTATTTTGTGTTCATCAATTGGAATGTTGTTTTTATTGATATTTCAAAAAAAATTAAAAAGAGGAATTAACGTGGCCTAAAAAATAAATTAATAGGTTTACAAGGTATTGTTTCTTCTGAAGGGATTGTGAAATATATATTTATTTTTTCAAAATGATATTTTTTTTGGAATCCATGTACTCATGGAATGGAATCAATTCGTTAATATATTATAATTTGTGTTTTGATGATGTATTTCACACAAATTGGGTACTGAACATGGTAGAGTTTTGGTTTTTTATAAAATTATTTCAATTTAGATAAATGGTATGATTTCAAACCCTTATTTTGAAACGGTGAATTTTTTTATAGTTATCAAATGGTTTTGAAAGTGGATTCCCAAATGTTCTTGTTGAACATGAGTCTTCAAATTGGATTTTAAAAATGATGAAAATGGATCAGTGTGAAGAGAAGGTATTTTTTATACCTTTTTAGACCTTGTAAAAAGGATTTTATGGTGAGCATGTAATATAATCCTTATTTCCCCTTTTTTTTTGATTTATGTGTAATTTTAAATTAAATTTTAAGGTAATGGTTTATATATTTTTCTTTGTACTAAGATGTGATATTTTAAATGTATTATTTCATTAATATTTTCTTTTAGGGGATCGTCGTGGAAGAGGTTTTCTAGTATATACTGAATATTTTACTAGTAATTAACCCTAAAGGGGGTAGGATGTCATATAGAGACCCAAAATTAACATACATGGATATTACATCATTTTATATGAATATTTAGTATATTGAAAAAATATATGCCCGAGGACCATAATAGATTAGTGTCTTTGGAAACATAGAATCAAAATCTCCTATCTTGGGGAAATATTTTCAACATCTCACATAAAGATCTACAATATTTTCACTTAAACATAAAAACATTCTTTGTTACCTGGGGAGAGGAATCATAAGATATGGGTGAGCACAAATTCTATGTAAGGGAAAATAAATAAAATGTGTAAGAACAACATGAACAAAATGGTATGGAACATGGGAATAACATTTGAAGATCATACATTGCATATCAGAGATCATAATAATGGTTTGAAATTTATAATACATGAATTATAATGAAATTATGGACTTAATCCATGATAGCATAACATTTGAATAAAACATGGGATTTTGGAAAACACATATAAAAACCCTATGTCAAAGAGATCTAACAAGACATATGTAACATGTTAGGATTGGGTTAATCATCTATGTACCTACTTTAGGATTAGGATTCCATCTTGTGTACCCTATTGTTTTAGGATTGGGATGTCCTCTTGTATATCCTCTTGTTTCGGGATTGGTATGTTCTCATATTTTTCCTCTTGTTGTGGGATTGGGATGTCCTTCTATGTATGATCTTGTTTCAGAATTGGGATGTTCCCCCCTATTCCCTCTTGTTCTAGGATTGGGATGTTATCCCATGTTCCCTATAATTGTGGGCTTGGGATGTCCTCTTATGTACCCCCTTGTTTTGGGATTGGGATGCTCTCTTATGTTCCATGTTGCTTCAGGATAGAGATGTTCCCCCATGTTCCCTCTTGTTTCTGTATTGGGATGTTCTCTCATGTTCCATATTATTTTAGTATTTGGATGTACTCATGCATACCATTTGAGCTTATAAAACATTTAACATTACCCAAGGGATTATAGGGAGATGTACGTCCCACCCATGTCATACTAAAATCATTCATACATGTTCCCCATGATAATAAAAAACTTATCATATCATGACACATAAAAGTAAAATTTTGTTAAAAAAATAAAATAATAATCCATGAAATGATATGGGTATCTTTAAATTTTTCTCACATCCCAACCTATGCAAAAGAGACAAGTTTCATAACTATTTTATCAAATAATAACCGATGATATTAAGTGGGTTTCATAAACTTATATCCTGTGAAAGGGAAACAATAATTATACAGAAAAATTCATTAAACATAACCCATTCATAAAAGGAATATAAACAGATCATTTTGATCATACCCTAGAAGGGCATGATTGGCATCAATAGATGTAATTAGTGATGAAATATAATTTTGAAACATTTTTATGGACAATATCAATTCTTCTTTGAAAATTTATTTTTATAACATAATACCTTTTGAAAAAAAATTCTTCGGAGATATATTAGTAAATTTATAAGGAAATATTTTTAAAATAAATAAAAATTAAATTCCTTTTTCCTTGAAAATTATCATCCAATATCTTCTTAAATCATTTTTATAACATTTTATAAAACATGGAATTTGAATACAATAGATTTCCGACTAGAGAGGGAGATGATAAGATTTTACATAAAAACATTATGTTAAGTACTAAAGAGTGGAAAATGGTAATAAAACTTGAGAATATTTTTAAAAAATAGAGTACAAGAAAAATAATTTGTGTTTCTGAGATATGTATTATAATATTTCATCAATGGAGGCATGTACCAAAAAAATCTCAAAAGACCAGGGGGATTATCTTAATAAACTCTTATAAATTGGTGTATTGGGATCATACTCTCCATGTAAGAAAATTAAATTACATGAAGAATATAATATCATGAAGGGATATATATTCATGATATATCATGTAAAATGAAAATATATACAACTTGAAAAAGAGTTTCTGTGTATAACAAATCATGAGTCTCAAAGAAGGAAAATTGAGACAAAACTGTTTTACCTATTTGGTAACTTTTTTAACATAAAACACATTATTGAAGGGTTATGAAATGGACAAGTTAATACCCAGAAATAGAGTAATAAGATAGATATTATACAATTACTGTTAGTACATACAACACACAAAAGGAAATATGCGTGAACATAACATGCATCTCCTAGAAATTAAAAGTGTGATGAAATCCGATTACCTTGTGTGTTGACTCTCATTGTACTTGTACAAGTTTCCTATATAATAAATATAAGTTTATTATAAATCATATAAAGAATCATATTTTTATACATAATAACACATATGGTTTTATTATGACCTTATATTACACTCTTTTTCACGATCCTATGTAAATGCTTCACTTTAGATAATATTCTCTTTGTTCTTCACATGTGTCTTAATTTGTTGCATCTTTGATCATTATAATTTTATCAGTATTATATAATTCAAATCATGATATAAATATCATATATATATATATAGTATATTTTTATTATTATAATCTAATTAATATAGGATTAAAAAATGGAATACACCGTTCATGGAGACGATAAGTCGTACGTACGCATGAACGTTATTTCCGTCTTTATTGTCATATTGAATGAAAGTATGAAAATGAAATATATATATATATATATATCCAATATAATTAATATTTAATATATATAATTAAGTTCATTAAATCCATCCTTAATACATTCCATGTGGTTTGTGAACAAATCACAAAGCATTGAGGGGTAGTAGTCCACACTTCCTCAAACGTGATTATCGTATTAACACCAAATGGAAAGTAAAGAGATGCATGTTGTAAAAGTAATACATAAGATTAAGTACATATTAAATATAATATATGAAATATATAAACCTATTGGCCCTTATAATTGCCACCAGTTTTTCTGGTAAATGAGAAATGAACAATCATTGTTTCGTATGGCAGTAGTTCGTCGTACACAAAATCAGTATGTTTGACATCCATTATATGGGCGTGTGTGTAAGTGTAGGTAATACACATTTCATAAAAACAAACTATTATAAGGTGGAAAGTGGTTTTTTCAAACACTAATAAAATAAATATAGTTTAGGGGTGGATAAAGAAAATAAATGTAAGGAACTTGAGATAAGAAATTCCCTCTAAATGGGGTAACTCTTTTTGGTTTTCACCAAAAGGAATCCTTGGGAATTTTTCTCCAAAAGGGAGACATCAAGGTATAAGGGGGGATTATTTAGAGGCTAAATTGGTAAATATTGTATTGTAATAAATGTTTTGAGAGGTGTTAGGAATGGGTAGAGCTGGTTGACTTTTATAAGGATGAAAAAAGACTAATTTTAAATTTCTAGAAACAAGTTAGGTGTTTATGTGATCTTACATAAAAAAGGAATGAAAACAAAAAAAACTAAATAAATGAAGTTATATGGCCGATATATGGACCTAAAATGGGTTTTTACAAGTGTTTTGGTCATTTTGGCCCTTAATTTTAAGGATTAATATCTAATTAAGCTTAATTTGGCCTTAACCACTGTGATTAATTTTTATCACTTTTACTTATCATGTTGGTCAAACATTAACTTGGCCTTATTAAAATATAAAAATTATACCGAATAATATGGTGTATTTAGGATTTTTAAAATTTAATTCAAACAATTATAAAAATTATGAATAGTTTTAATCCTGTAGACGAGACGAAATAACAGGGTTTTAATGTTGGAAATATTTCAAAAGATTGTTAAGATTTTATATTCAATTTCAAAGTGAAATTTATTCTAAAGAGATAAATTTTATTAATATATTTAATAATTATCTAATTTGAATTTAAAATATATTTATAATATCATTAATAATTCATAATTAATTATAAAAAATGCAGTTTTTAACTAAAAAGTATGATTTTTCACTATTCATCAAAAAATGATGTTTCTTAGAAAAATCCCAAAAATGAACCTTAGACTAATTTTGATATTCTAAATTCAAAAATGAAATTTATTTAATAAAATTAAATTTCTGAATTTGTATAAACTTAAATTTATTATCAAAATATGGTCATTTAAGAAAATAATATTTTTCACATAAAAGGAATTTACCAAAACATTATCATCCATTATAAACATGTTTTATTTAAATAAATCGATTAAATTTTTTTGAAAAGTATTTATTACTATTAATATAATTATTTTTAATAGTTAGGTTATAATTATATCATTTTAATTAAATATATATAATTATATTTCATAGAAACTCAGTGTTGTGTGCATTGTATGTCATGTCGGTGTAGCATGTATTGTATGAAAAGTCGTACTCTAAGTCAGTGTTTCATGTAATGTGTTTTAAGTGAGTGTTTCATGTAACATAAGCCATGTTTTTGTTGCAGTTATCACAAGACAAGTTAGTATTGTGTGTAATTCAAGCCAAGTAAGCATTTCATGTGAAATGAATGTTTGACATAGTGTTTATATATATATATATATTGAACTACTTTTAGTGCCACATGAAATAAAAAAATATCAAAAAGATAATTTAACTTGAAAAATATATATAATTTACAAAATCTCAAGTTGTTACATTCTACCCCCTTAAAATTAATTTCACCTCCTTTGGGTTGTCAAAGGATTAATACTTGAATGTTTCATTCATAGAAACCCACATCATAAAAATGAATACTAAAACTTCACTTAGAAAGGAAAATTGGGAACCATAATAGTTACCAAAATTAACTCATAATGAGAATCACAGACAGGATAACATAGGTGGTAAGTGAAAATATGGACATATAATTCAAATAAAACCTTCATGTTCTTGAGGATAGTCATAAGGAACATAGTCATGTGAATGTTAGCAATCACAATTCCCTAAATATTTGATAACCTCTGGGACCATTTTATTCATTAGAAAATAATGTGCTGGGATAACCTTTTCAGTTTTATATCATTTCCCTATGGTTAAATAATTTTCATGAAAATATATAATTACTTGATTTCATTCCCTTTCATAAGTAAAATCTCACCCTTTTTTCATGTATTGTCCAATTACTACATCACCTCTCTCTCCAAAAAAAAGTTGAATTATTCATTATTGAATAACTAATAGATCATTACATCCATGATATTTCATCCCATCAGTTACGATAAACACCACATTTTTATAAAAGGTTGCCCAATATGTATAAATACTCATATGGATAGATAAAAATTTAATCTTAATGACTTCTTCTGATTCTTAACTTAATTTTTAATAAATAGATAACATTATAATCCTTCTAAAAGATGTAAATACAAAATAGTAGAATGAAGTCTCAAAATAAACAAAAAATTGATTCCCCATATATCACAAAGTATCTCTTGGTTCTCACATTCCAAACATGTGAATAGACTAATCATAGATTCTCTTGAAATGTGGAAGTAACCTGAATTACCAAAAATACTTTTGGAAAACATGTATGATACGTTATTCTAAAGTGTATCGTATCTAATCCTTAAATCCAAAAATTCTATAATCTTCATAAGTGATAGAATAAACCACCAAGTGAAAAAATCTGTATATAGTTCCAAGGTATTAAATATTTTCAAATTTACTTATTCATATCCACATATCATTATCTGAAGATCATTATATCAAAGCCATTCACTAATTAAGGGTTACATTCGCTTAATCGAAATATCAGATTTCCAGGAAATATCTTTTATATTTCGTAATAAACATTCATCATGTCCATTTAAATACTTAATGAAAACTTATAATAAAAATAGTTATATATTTAATGATTCATATAACATAATATATGACTTTCAAAACATAATTACTTCATTCATCAATCATTATTCTTAAACCATGACACATGATTCTTAAACATATTACATAATACCTCTTTACTAGAATATTAAATATGAATCATTTATTAAGGTTTCTAAACCTCAATCTAATATTTATTCATATGTTTAATGTAAAAAATAATGGAAGAACATTTCATACCTTTCACATTTAATTTGCATTCACTTAACTATCAGTAGTAAAAACATCATTTGAACCACCTTTCTGATTAACTTTATGAGCCTTCCACTTTGGACATCAATTTTCATAATTCCCATTATTTCCACATATATAGTAGTTTTAAAATTATAATACCTTAGCAATTCCACCTTTAACTTCCATTAATGAGATTAAAGGAAAATAGACCCTCTTTCCTCTATGGTCTCGGTTACACGAACTCTCATCAAACTTCTTATTTCTCTTCTATGGTGAGTCTGAGAGATGGTTAAGGTAAATATTATTAATTGTGTTTTGTGAAAACTAATTAGTAATGATCACATAATATTTCACTCCAATTATCTTCCCACATTAATTCTCATTATAAAATCATCCATCACATTTATCATTAATCTAGCTCCTTTTGGTTCCTATCATTAACTAAAACTAGAAGCATAGTGTGAGCATTACTTATCATAGAAGAAAACCACATAGTCGTGACAAGAATTACATATATGATATGTAAATAATGTCACCTTCCATAATATATGACTCTCAAGATTCATACTAGGTTATTCATAGGATACATATATTTAAATCCTTCATAATAGTTCCTGAATAGTTTGTTAATTCCAAAAGAATATCCCCTGGCAGTGTCAATCCAGGCTTGTATCTAGGCCCATTACTATGTACCAAATTATCCCGAGACAGGCCAGGATCATATTTTCAGAGTTGTTACCCCTATGTAAATTTGATCCAAAACCACATCCACTTTTACTTTTTAGATAGGGATGTATTTTTAGGAAACCACTCATTCTATCCTATACCAAAATTCCAGGACATTTTCCTAAACGTTAACTCATCCTTATACCTATATATAGAGACATCCCTATACATATTCTTATAAATAATTCTAGGGATAACAATATTATTTTCTTATACTTGTTTCCATTGGTTTACTAAAACATTCCTTTGATACCAACTATAGAAACTTAGGCTTAATATATAAGGATATTAAATCATTTTTAGGAATATTTAGTACATTGAAAAAATACATTCTCAAGGACAGTAATAGATTAGTATAAACGGAAACTTGGACAAAAAATATTCTAACCTAGTGAAATATATTCAACATATCTTATAAATATATACATTATTACATCTTCTACCTAAAAACATTCTTAGTAACCTAGGGAAACGAAACATAAGAAATGTGTGATCATTGATTATCTATAAGGGTAAATAAAAAAATGTGTAAGAATAACATGAAAAAAAGGTTATGGAATATGAGAAAAAAATTTAAAGGTCACACCATACATATTAGAGGTCATAATTATGATTAGAAAAAAAATAAGTCATGAATCATCAGGAAACAATGAACATGATCCATGAGAGCTTGAAATTGAAATAAAACATGGGATTGTGGAAAACACATATAAAACCCATATGTCATGGTTAACTACCAAGACCTTTGTGACATGTTTAACTAGGGATAATAACCCATGTGCCTTCTTTGATCTGGGGATTCCCACCCGTCTACACTCTTGTTTTAGGATTGGGATGTCCTCTTATGTACCCTCTTGTTTTGGGATTGTAATTTTCTACCATGTTCCCTCCTGTTGTAGGCTTGAGATGTCCTACTGTGTACCCTCTTATTTACAGATAGGGATTTTATCCAATGTTACCACTTATATTGGGATTGGGATGTTCTCTTATGTTCCCTCTTGTTATGAGATTGGGATGTCCTCTAGTTCAAACTCTTATTTTAGGAATGGGGTGTTCTCCCATATTTCGTCTTGTTTTGGGAATGGGATATTCTCCCATATTCCCTATTGTTTTGGGATGGGGATGTTCTCCCATATTCCCTCTTATTTATTCCTTGGTATTTCATCCTATTTAACATTAGAGCTCATAAAAATATATCATTACCCAATTCATTTAAGGGAGATATAGTTCCCACCCATCTCTTAATAAAATCATTCATCCATGTTCAACAATATAATAAAACATTCATCAAATCATGACCGATATGAATATAATGGTTTTATAAACAACAAATAATAACCCATGAAATGAAATTGGTATCATTAAAATATAGTCACATCAAAACCTATAGAAAATATATAGGTACCATAAACATTTCATCAAATCATAACCCGTGAAAAGTATCAGGTTTCATAAATACAATTACATTAATAATAACCCTTTTATAGAAGGAATATTAATGGAACCCTTTGATAATTTCATAGAAGTGCACATGTAACAACAAAGCATGCCATATTATATGGAAAATAATTTCAAAACATTTGTTGAGGAGAATATCCATTCTTCTTTGAAAATTTATTTTTATAACCTAAAACCTTTTGAAAACCATTTTCTTTGAAGGTAGAGTTAAAAAAAGTAATGGAATAGATTAAAAAAAAAATTCAAAATCATTTTTCATTATTAATTATCATCATGTATATTTTCAAACCATTTTTGAAATTATTTTCGAAAACACGGTCTTTGAATTCAATAGATTATCGACCGAAGAGAGAGACTGTCATATTTTACATAAAAAATATCTTAAGTACCAAATAGTGTAAAATTGTACTAAAACATGAGTATATTTTAAAAAATATAGTACAATAAAACTCATGAGTTTTCTTGAGATACGGATCATTATATTTCATCAAATGAGTCAAATAACTAAACAATATCTAAAAAACAGTGAGATTTTCTCATTAAACTTTTATAAAGTGTTATATTGGGATAATACTCTCCATGTAAGAAATGAAAATTAAATGAATAATATAATATCATTAAAATATTTAGATTAATTATATAACATGTAAAATGTAAATATATATACCCATAAAAAGAGTTTAGGTGAATAACATAGCATGACTCTCAGAGTGGTAAAATTAAGATAGAATTGTTTAACCGATTTGGTAACTATTTGAACATAAACCCCATTTAAGAAGGATAATAAAATGGAGATGTGAGTACCCATAAATTTAATTATTAGATACATAAAATAAAAATATTTTTATTAAATACACCATACAAATGTAACGATAAGTGAACATAGCTTATATCTCACAGAAATTAAAAGTGAGATGAAATCACCTTACAAAGTATGTTGACACTCTACATACTTGTAAACGTTTCCAGTGTAATAAATATAATTTTATTATACATATTTAAAATAATAATATTATTTTACATTATACCATATATGGTTATATTATTTCTTTATATTACCCTCTTGTTAATGACCCTATGTTAATGTTACACTTTGGGTAATATTCGCTTTGTTCTTCTCATTTGTATTAATTTTTTACATGTTAGGTCCTTATACATATAACATGATTCAATAATGAAAAACATAATATAAATATCTGTTATATATATTATATGTGTATTATAATAATATATATAATGTATCTGTATTAAATGGAATACTCCATTCATGGAGACAGTAATTTGTACGTATGCATGAACGTTGTTTCCATCATTATTGTCGTTTTGAAAGAATGTATGTAAATAATATATATATGTGTGTGTGTTTTTGTGTGTTTGTATTTATATATTATTATTCCAGTAGAATTACATATCATATATATCATATATGTTCATTAAAACCATCTTTAATACATTCCATGTGGTGTGTGAACGAATGCCATCACTTTGAGTGGGCGGTAGTCCACACTTCCTCATACGATATTATCATATTAACACCAGATGGAATTTAAAGATATGTGTGTTGTAAAAGGAATAAATAAGCTTAAACATATATAAAATATAATATATGAAATATATAAAAATATTTTCCATCATAATGGCCACCATTATTGGTGGTAAAGTAGAAATAAACAATCATTATTTTGTGAGACCATAGTTCGATATACACACTAACAGTATGTTCAACATTCATTAGACGAAGGTGTGTGTAAGTATAGGTCATAAACATTTCAAATAAATATCCTAGTATATATAGGATATTTTTTTCACTAAATAATTGAATAAAGAGAGTGGAGGGGTGGAGAAGGAAAATAAATTGAAGGAGCTTAAGAGAAGACGTTAACTATAAATCGAGTAACTCCTTTTGGATGGAACCAAAAGAATTCCATGCGAATATTTATTCCAAAATGGATGAATTTTTGAAGACTTAATGGTTGGATATTGGGATAACATAAAATTTATGAGAGGTTTGAGTAATGGGTGTAGTTAGTGGCCTTTTATAAGGAAGGTAAGGAACAAATTGGGAATTTTGGGAAACAAGTTTGGTGTGAACATGCTCTTACTTAAAAAAAGTCATAAAATACCAAAAACAATAATTGAATGTTTATGTCTGAAATATGTACATAAAATAGGTATTGGAAAAGTGTTTTGGTCATTTTAGACCTTTATTGTATGGTTTAGTCTCTAATTAAGCTTAATTATTCCTTAACTGCTGTGATTAATTTTAATCACTTTTACTTATATTTTTGGTCAAAATATTTTTTCATTATTATAATATAAATATTATACATAATAAAATGTTTTATATTTGATTTTATAAATTCAATATATAAAATATGAAAAATTAAGATTACTGTTAATCCACTAGACGGGACGAAATAACGGAGTTTTAAATTATAAAAAATTTCAAAAGATTGTTAAGATTTTATATTCAATTTCACTGTAAAATATAATATAATTAATAAAATTGTATTAATATATGTAATATTTATCTAATTTTACCTTAAAAATATTTAAAATATCATTTTAAATGAATAATTAATTAGACAAAAAGGTAATTTTTAAATAAAAAACATTGTTTTTCACTATTCATAAAAAATTGATGTTTCTCAGAAAAATCCCCAAAATTCACCCTAGGATAGATTAAACATTATGAATTCATGAATTATGTTTACTTTATCAAATATAATTTCTAAATTTTTCTAAAATTAAATTTATTATTAAAAGGGGTTCATTCAAGAAAACAATATTTTTAACATAAAAGAAATTTACCAAAAATATTATCTTTAATTATAAATATGTTTTATTTATATAAATCGATTTAAAAAAAATACATGATTAGTATTTATTACTATTTATTTAAATATATATAATAGTTAGGTCAGAATTATCTCATTAAATTATATATATATATAAAGATATTTTATAGAAACTCAGTGTTGCGTGCATTTTAATCCATGTCGGTGTTGTGTGTAATGTAAAACAATTAATATACCAATATGGGGATGTTTGTAACATCCACCAAGTTAGTATTTCATATAACATACACCAAGTTGGTGTTGTGGGTAGCGCACCCCAATTTTGTATTGCATGTAGCGCAAGCCAATTCAGTATTGCATTTAGCACCAGCCAAGTCGGTATTGCATGTGAATGAAATGTTTGACATAGTGTTTTAATATATATATATATATACATATATAAAGAACTATTTTTAGTGTCACGTGAAATGAGAATTTTTGAAGAGAAAATTTAATTCAAAAAAAATAAATATATTTCATAAAATTTGGGGTTGTTACATGTCCATTGATGTTTTTATTTGATTTTTTTGTGAATTTTGATAAAGGGAGTAATGTGGGCTTATGCGATGTATATGGTTGTGTTAACCTTGAGTGAGGTGTGAACCCCTTCATTGATTGACCTAGTGGGGATTCATTTTTTGGAAGAGAGTCTTGGGTTAGATGGTTCGATGTGTGATGTCACCTTGAACTATTGAGATGCTTTACTATGTGTGAGAGTTAGGTTAGAAGTATCACAAGGACTATGGTAGTTCTTGAAAACAACTAGTTTTATTGGTTAGTGGGATGGTCCAGTTTCACATGCTTTCCCAAACATGTGAGATGTTTTTTTCTTTACCTTGAGTGATAATAAAGTGGTATTTTATGGGGATATATAAATAGTCTTATGTGACCTAGAACATAGAAAACTTATGTTTTGATGCTCAATTGGTATGGGACCGAACAGTGATAACTTTTAGGTACTATATTGGTTATAAAGTGTGAATCTATTGATAGTCTTGATGAATTTAAATTATTTAAATGATTAATTTGGAAAAAAACGTAACAATTATTAGCTGATCTGATGCTCCTTGAAGTGGTTCATAATGTGAAGCACATGTTCATTCCATGAAGGGTGATTCTAGGTAGATTTTCAAGAAGGATATAAATGGGAAAGTTTGAAGTTTTATAATGTGGTTTCACATTGAAATAAAATCCATTAATTTTATAGGGATGATATAGGTTTTTATTATTTGAAATAGAAGAAACATTATTAGACTTTCTGGTTTGGGAGTGTTATAAGTTGTAGAGTTATGCAAGGGAATGTCGGGTTACCTTTGGGTATTTCGGATACAAGGTTCAAGGAACAAAGGTGATTATAATATTCTATTGATAATTTCCTTTTATTTATATGGTTATTGTTTTATAGTAATGCTACTGGGTGGTTTCTCAAAGACTGTTCTCTGTAACTAGAATTGTCACTAAGGGTCATTACCTTAGTCAATTACCTTTGAAGGGGATTTGTAGGGAGTTACTATATTTATTTACATAGTGTTTTTTGAGAGGAAAGTGGTAGTGTATCATTTGGATTATATGGAACATGTACTAGGTTCATAGAGAAATGTGGGAAAACCATGATTCATATTGATTAATATATGGTTGAAATATTTGGATTAGTAAAATATAAATAGTTATGGTGGTACTTCAGAAGTATAAAATGGGAAAATAAGTTTGAATAGTTTCCTTAGACAGTTGCTGGTTTAGGATAATTCCATAGAGGGTGTTATTTTAGATAATTGTAAGGCATGTTTGTGACTTTACAAGTAGACTATGGTTTCTCATTTTTTTAATCCTTATGAAGTATTAGTTTCTAGTTAGGGGTGGATGTGGAAATTCAGTTTTCAACCTAGGGTGGAGTTCATAACACCTTAAGTAAGGTTAACTGAACCATTTTCATCATGAGGCATGGAATTTAATTACCTAGTAAGAGGTCTTTGTGTTTATAGACAATGATATTGTGAGGTAAACCCCAAATAAATTTTAATATTGGGTGAATTGGTTTTAATAAATCATTTGTATAGGTTCCATAGATGAAGTAAAACTAGTGGATGATGATCTTATATAGAAAAATAATATTTTTCACTATTAGTTTGTGTAGTTTAGAGTTTTCATAGATGATAGTGTTAGATATTAGATCAAACACAGAATGGTGATTTTTTAGTAATTTATAAATACCATTTTTTACATACTAACAATGATGGTGGAGGAGATCAATGAGTTTAGTAGATGTCTGGTGGAGGATCAGTTATACAGCTTACTAAAATTCCTTTATGGTTTAGGTTTTTGAGGTTTAACCAACAAGACATGAGAATTGGGGTATGACTAATGCATCATGTAATTCCTCAATAATGTGGGAAATCAGTGACCCTTAAGTCATAGTGTTTTCGGTTTGTGAGATGATCTTTTTTTCTAGGGAGAAACATTTTACCAATCGATGGTATGATTGTCTACTGGTTAATTCTAAGTTGGTAATATGTTGTATTATATCTACTCAACACAATGGTTTAAAATTTTTAGGAATTATTAGATATCGTACATGAAAATCCTATGATGTTTTTTGACTTCTAACAAAGCCACGTGAGGTTTTTGTAGTTCAGACTGAAAGAATCCTGTAAAATTTAGTGTAAAGATCCCTTGAAATGTTCTATGTGGTTTTGGGTTGTTATCGTATCAATAGTTTCTGGGAATTCTTATGAATTTCAATATTTAGATTATAGTGGGGTATATTTCTACATGTGTCTCAATAGTATTGGAATTTCTTACATCATGTCAGGATTTCCGTGTAGGTGAACCTAACCCATGGGTAGAGGTGGTTGAATTGTTTGTCTGCGTAATCATCTGGGTATCATTGGTATATAATAGATACACAAGTGAGGGTGTAGGATAGAGGTGATCAAGATTAAACTAGTGATAATGTCCTATGGATTGAGGTGATGATAATTAGATGATCCTAATTATAGGAGATAGTATGGGTTTTGAATCGATTCATGGGATGAGTCATGTGGAAAATCACTAAGATGTTTCGTTTGGGACATCAACACTTAGTAATGTAAGAACAGTTGGTATCACTATGCATGAACATGAGAGGGACCCAGTTAATGGGTCATTAGTAGAAAATTATAGTTAAGGAATGTTTTTTTATTTTAGTAGAATCTATATTGTGTTTATTGATCAAAAATAGGAAACAATTATGATATTAGTTAATTCCTTCCATTCATTATTTTTGTTACCTGGACATATCTGAAAGTGATCTCTAGAATGGGAATTAGTGTTTGGGATTTTTTAGGAGAGACAATAATTTCATACATAGATGTTAAATATATTGGATGAAAATTCAATAAACTTCACAATAAAACATGCCTCAAACCACGAAAGTTTTATAGTAATTGGATACCACACATATAATCAAATTATATCATAAATGATCTTCATAATTTCATAAAAAAATTTTCACACATAGTAAAATTATTATACATACCCTACATTAAACATTTATTCATAACCTAGGAAATAAAAACATAATAATGAGTGATATCATATTCTCATTAATGGTAAACATATGAGATATCATTCAATGATCATCAGTGAGCATCATATAAGAATAATTATAGAAGAAAATTATCATAATTTATAATAATCATACCCAATCAATCAAATATAAATAATAATAGACAATGGTATAAAGATCTTAAAAAATACATAATTCAAAAGTGTTTGGAATCATGAATATTCAAACATAGGACATGAGAACATATCTTAATAATAAGAAAAAATAATTTTCAAACATAATCATAGAAAATCACTTCTCATGCTACTGTTAACTCCTGACTGATAATCCTTTTTTATGGAATATGAAGTGACCAAGGGAATAGTAAGATAAATTCCTCAAGGAGAATATAAGTGATGAAAAACAAGGGAATTCCCTTGTATCACCATCTTAGATTCATGCGAGAGTGGTCCCAAGCTATCACAGAAGATCAGCTGGTTGGTCATACTCCACATCTGAGCAAGTGAGTCCAGCGCAAAGCTGGCCTCTCTACAAATGTGATGAATTTTCAACCCAAAGATAGTCCCCACAAAACACCTTTGAAACGAATACACCAATATACAGAGCACATCATGAAACCCCTATATAGACCTCACAAGAACCTAAAATCAGACACAAAATATTCCACCTCAAAACCGTATTCTCTACAGATTGTTATACCAAATTAAAGAGCCTTAACATAGGAACCTAAAGAAGATCATGAACCATAGAAGGTGTTTAACCCCATAAGAATAAATCCTTATAACACACGAAGGATACCTCCACCCCTCATAATCCCCCCCATGAGGTAACCATCCACATTAGGCTTCATTCCACCCCGCGGTGGAGTCCACTTGATCGAGAGGCCCTGCTTTCTGGGAGACACATGAGGTATGTTAAACTGGCTGCATGACATAGCCAGGAGTTGATTCTCCTTTAGCAATGACCCAAGCTCAAAAATCAGAGATTTAACTCACATATGAAGGAACAAATACGATCTTCGTTTGCCCATCCTAACATGATTATGATCCTCCCATAACGTCCATCACAATAAAGAGAAGACAATAGCTCGAACCTTTCACTCTGTGTCCCTCCCATCAACTCCATGAAACAAGAATCACAACAATCCGTGAAATGAGGGTTGATCATTATCAAATAAGGGGTGTAAAGAAAATAAGGACCATAGGTAATGAGCCTAGCCGCTCTAGAAGAAGAGGTTAAGGGTTTTTTCATTCGGTGGATTCTTGCAGAAAAAGCATCATGATTCCATGAGGATCCCGTTACACTAAACATTTTTATCTTTTGGTATCACCTTGCTTCTTATTCACCACGTGAGAAAATTCATTTTTGTGGGTATCCCCTTACACCATACTTTGGATTCCCACTCATCAAAAGGTCTCTTCACATGTTCGAAGTCCATGTAGTCTTTAATGATAAACATTTTGGAATAGGATCCAGTGATGAAACATTTATCTGGTATTCATTCATCAAAATATCTTCATAAACTGATACTTGCTTGAGAAAGGGAGCCGACTGAATGAAGCTAGGGTGCCCGCAAGAATCCTTGTAGGAGATCTTCAAGTGAGGATGGTTGAGTTAATCTAACAGCATGCCCTACCAGTTGAACATCCAAAAGCTAACCTCCCCTTTTCCAAAGATCCACCTAGCTGTACCAAAGAGAACCTCGAGGTGGGAGGCCATAAATCTTTTCAAGCGTGAAGGCCAAGAACCAAACCCACTATAAATCTCCCATTTCATATCATAGCTCTTCCTAAAAAACGATACCCACTAGGATTCACCAATAATAATATCCCAAAACAGATGACCTTGCATGCCATAAATTTCTTCGTTGATGTTTTGGATACCCACCCATCCCTCAGAAATAGGTCTGGCCGTGCGCTATAAGGAGGCCCAGTGGCTATGACCCACCTAATTCTGGTCCCACAAAAATTTGGTAATTGTTTTTTCAATCCACTTGAAAACTCCTATAGGTGGGTTGAGCAGCGAAAAGATATGAATCATCATGGATGTTAACACACTATTGACAGGTGTTATCCTCCCATAGAACGAAAGAAACTTATTTTTTCAAATTTTTGATTCTTCCCACCATTCGATTGAAGATAATCTCAATGTGATACTTCTGAATGCGTGAATAAGAGAGTCAAACACCAAAATAAATCATCAAAATCTATTTTTGGTGACACCCTAGTATTTCTTGGATGCCCCTGCAACACCCACGATTACATCTATTAGAGATGAAGACATGAATTTTCAATGTATTAACCTAATTCCCACACAAACTCCCCTAAGTACTAAGGTATTATATGAGCTTAAGCAATGATATCCAACTTCTATTGGAAAAGATTAAGATGTCATCCGTGAACATTAAATGTGAGATGCTATCCCTTCCGCAGTTTCTATGATATAATTTCAGCGTACCATTCTCATTTCCCTTTCATTTGTTCTAAGATAAAGCTTCTTGAGCCAATAAGAAGAGGGTTGGGAAAAATGGATCCCCCTGGAAAACCCCATGTACCGATTTGAAGAAGCTGAAACGCCTCCCTAACCCTATAATGGAGTGCCACGGTGAGGAGAAGCACTAGAAAAAAGGTCACAAAATCACTCTTGAAAACCATACTAGTGTAGCACGCGAATGATGAATCCCATCTCTATTTTAGTGTACGCATTTTCCATGTCCACCTGAAATATCACGTTGGGTCCAACTGACCATCTATTGATGTCATTAACCAGATCACTAGCAATTCCTACCACCCCCTGGATGCATTTTCCATCGATAAAATTGTGTTTCTCTCATAAGACCAACTATAATAGAAATATGCTCAACCTTGATGCAATGAGGGATGAAAACATATTGTAAGAGACATTAAATAGGTAAATAGGTCGATAGTTTCCAATGTTCATGGCATCCTTTTTTTGGAATAAGGCCAATTCAAGAGGCACAGACTATTCTATTCAACAGACCACTAGAAAAATAGTCCTGAACCACATCCACAACATGTGATCCAACCACCTCCCATGCTAGCATGAAGAACGCCCCTGGGAACCCGTTCGTCCTGGGAGAACTATAATGTGGTAGTTTGAACACTGTCTCCTTGGTCTCCTCTTCTAGTGGGAGAGATGATAGAAGGGTATTGTTCGATCCCTCCACTAGGTGAGGCATGCATCCCATAAATTTCTCCTATACCGTGTCCCCCAGTAAACCTCCATATCTTGATGGAACCGACCCAGCTAAAGTACCTTGTAAGTGTTCCAGAGCTATTTTCCTCACCACCTACATGTATGAAGTTAAGAGGCCATTCCCAAGGATGAGGTTAATTTTAAAGCAGCTCCTCCCCTTTAAGCATGCATGGAAGTAAGCACTATTTTGATCTCCCTCCCTCAGCCATCTAACCCATGTACTCTGCTTGTATTCTTTCTCGATCTCCATAACCTTCTCTTCCTGAAGCACATGCGTATCTCATAAAATAATGAAGTTATCCTCATCCCACCTATCCTGAAGGTCTATTTCTAAACCATTGATATCTTATTATAGTCACTCCACCCCATAATTGTCATTGGGTCTATTTGACAACCGGAACTGGATTTCCTCCCTTAGTTACTTGAGGCGATTAGCCTAGCCACACCAAGCTCTCCCAGGCCCCTCGTACTTCCATAAATATTTAACCATACGCATGAATCTCGTCTCTTGATTCCACTAATTGTTTTAATGAAAAGAGGGGGTGTGCGGAGCCTCCCACTTGATCTCCAAGAGCATAGTGGAGTGGTCTGAGAGAGTACGAGGAATATAAATTACTGTGTTCTTTTAGAATGAGTCCAGACCCTAAATGTTGGTAAGACACCTATCCCAATGGCTCTATATACAATTTTGGACCTTCCTGTTATTACACCAGGTAAACATGGGGCCAGCAAACCCCAGATTGAATAGTCATGTCGATGTCATAAAATTCCTGAAGTCCTACATACCATTGATTGAAGTGGCCACACCCCCTTCCTTATCTAGAGCATTCATGTTGGAATTGAAATCTCCTCCCACAACCCACAGGAGTGTGCCAGATTTTAAGGACTCCAAATGATGCCACATGTTCTTATGCTCTTCAATATTTGTGCTCACATAGACCAAGGAAAACAAAACTACCATGACTTTGAATTTAACCTTGACCTCAATGTATTGTGATGAGAGACTCACCAGATCAACTGAAATATTATTTTTCTAACAAATCAAAATATGAAAAATCTTGGGATACCCATTAATAGACAGAGGGTAACCCATTTTCCTTGCCATAATCAGAAGCTTACATAGACTCAATTTTGGTTCTAGGATTACCACATGAGATGATTGATAAATTATAGATTTATTGGACACAAAGGCACATTTGGCCTATTCCCTTATTCCACGTGCATTCCATATGACCATAGAGATCATTGGTGTAACCACCTTTAGCCCTTCTTACCAAATCCATTGGATAAATAATGAAACGTGATCGCACATGTTTCCCTTGAATGAGAGAACATAAGGGGTCCTAAAGATCCATCTGCAATGATGTTCTTATGGGGTGTAAGAATTTTCTTCCTGAGCGATCCATCAAAAACCTCAAGAATAGACAATTTTTTAATCGGAGGGGTGTGCAAAGGACTCACCACCAATTCTCCATGCAATAAAGAAACCAAGAGGGTCTGCTGTAGAGAGGTTTGGGCAGACTAAATCCCCCGCACAACTCAATTTGGTAGTGAAGCCTTATTTAGTAGACCATTTTTGTTCAACACTCGGTTTCTGACCAGAGAGAGTGTTATATGATCTAGGTACAACTAAGAGGAAATGTGAAAGGATGTGGGAGGAGAGGAAAATGAAGGATGGATCCTTGGGGAATAAGTAGGATAAAACATCGCAGGATTCCTAGGATAACCTATGGTTCACTATGGGAGAAGCTAAAGGATCCCTAGAGAGAGACTCCAGATTGGGGATGGGAAAAAAGGACAAAAGATCCACCTACTCTAATCTAGTATCATACATAAGGACATTCAACACAGGATGCTCAATAGGGGACGAAACCGTCTCTGACTCCTGGGGGCCACTGTAGGAATTAAAAAATGGAGAATCCTTCCTAACGGTAATAAAGTCCAAACACCTCATCTCTAGGAATGGAGGTTCCACTGTCAGATGTGACAAACCCTTCCCCCACCCCTCATGAGCACCAATTCCTGAAGAACTCGCCACCAAAGGATTCCGCCTATAGACTGACGGCGAATTTCCTTGTAAACTACAGAAGCTGCACAACCTCGAAGGAGATTTGGAAAAGGTTTTTTTTTTTACCAATTGAATCCATCATTAGATATCAGATTGAAGAAATCTAGTGGCCACATCAGAGCATAAGAAGGATCCTAAGAAGTCACCCACTGCCCTTAGAATCTCTGAATTACGAAACAGAAGAGGAAGTCCTAGAAGGCTTAGCTAGACCACCTCCGAAGACAACTCTCTAACAAAATAAAAATCCTAGGACCATCAAGATAGGGATTACCTCCAGGATCTTCATCACATATCTTCATGAGACCAAGCTACCATAAAAACTTACCTAGAGAACAAATGAACATAGAAGGACATCCTAGAAATCTTAGAAACCACTGTAGGTTGCCGAAGACCCCAAGAATCGATGATGCCTTTTAAAAACACTGATTGTTGGCTAATTACGCCCAAAGAAAGAAATATTTCATTTATATTGATAAGATTTTACCAAAACATTCACAGAATATTGGGAAAATACATTTAATTTAGAATAAAAAATTATACATATGATGGAATACTCAAATAAAATAATGGCCATGAAAACAGATAAATATATCAGTGTTGTATATATTAGAGGAGAACATTTCATTCACACTATTGTAAAAAGTAAAAAATGAATTTTTTGGAAGAAATTAATCTGAAATGATTCCTTTTAACTCTTTTTAAATAAAGTAAAAGGTAATGGAAATTATCTTTTTAAATAAAGTTAATATAGGTAAAAACATCAATATTTTTCTTTTGATTATATACATGGAAGAAAACAATGCCGACCGTAGTGGAAATAAGGTCATCTTGTTACAAAAAATAGTTTCTCAATAATTATAAGTTACAAAGAGTTTAAAATGGTAATAATACATAAATATTAAATTAATAACTACACTATTAGAAAATAATTTTTTCTTTAAGAAAAAGATAAATATAATTTCACTAAATGTAAATTTAGTATAGAAATTCATTAATATTAATGAAATTGTAGCATAAACCCATAACCTCATGTCTTATCTTTCTTTGTACGAATTAAAACTCCTTTTGAAGAAATATATATTTATTAGGATAATATTTTAGAACCATATTCATGAATTGAATTTTTTGTAAAACTAAATACAATTTAAAACTATTTTTTATTATCAATTCATTCTTAAAAAAGAAATTCAGCTAAAAATTGACCTCGTTTCCATGCATGTTTCGGTTCAATAGTTTCATTCTTTTCAACACGAATATGGTTTTATAATTTAAATAATTCAAATCATTAAATAAATACATTATTTATTCATTATATAAACTTTTATAATAATTTATGTAAAGAGGTGATTAAAAATTAATTATATCACTTTGTGGAGACGGTTGTCGGAACTTATTCCCAGTTGATGTCTTCACAATTCATTGGATGGAATGAAATAAAGGTAAATTATAAGTCAAAATTATATAATGATTATTGTTTTTTTAAAATTATTTGTATATTCATTAAATCTAACAACATTTACATACATATAAACCATAAATTAAAAAAATCACTTTACATTGTTTAGTGGGTAGTCCACACATACACATGAGTGACATTACAATTTTATAATTGATAGAAGGGTAAGAAAGATGATAAGTTTTATCATTAAATAACCATGATTATGTCATAAATATCATATGTAAAAATTAATCCCAATATAATAACCTACCATGAAATATGATTATGAAAAATGTACCATATCGTTATGTGGTGGAAGTAGTCCATGAGTATGCAAGTGTGATACTTTTATATCCCATTTGATGAAAAGTAGATGGAAAATGGTTGTTCAATCATTATAAATAAATCATGATATTTTTTTGATATAATATTCATCATTTTATGATGGATACCATAGTTTTATAGATTTTATAAGAAGAAATAATATTGAAATACTCATTTTAGAATTATACCTCTTTGAAGATATAGTTTTTTAGAATACACCTTCACACATGAAAATATTATATTATGACAAAACATGACTTGAAATATGTTTGGAGAGATTTTGGGAAAGTATTTGTGTAGGTATTTTTAATATATAAGTCTTATGAAGTGTGAGGAATAGAGGAGAGGTAGAGTCTTTTTATAAGGGAGGGAGAGGAAATAGAAAGAATTTTTCCAAAGATTAAACTATAATAATGTATTAATCATGTAAAGTGGAAACAAATTATAATGATTATTATATAAGAAGTATATAAATTATATACCATAATTTAATCAAATTAAATATTTTTTTTCATATTTTCAAACTTATCTCTTAGGTTTACCTCTTAGAAAACACTTTTAACCCTAAATGATGTAAAAAATTATTTTTCAACAATTAATTTTGACCATAATTAAGTTAATCATAAAACATTAAATTAATTACATAGATTACATATATTTAATCCAATTATAAAGAAAATAGTTTATTTATTGGTAAAAAATCATTTTAAAATAAGGGTATAAAATGGAATGATAATTATTTTTAGAAAAAGCATTTTTTAAGAACAACTCATGATTTATTATGATGCCAGGACTCGTAAAAACTACAAGATAAATTTTATAACATATTTTTGAAAATTTAATCTTTAATTTAATTAAACTCATTCATTGATATATATATATATATATCATGTATTATGATATAATAACATTGTTCACATAAAAACAGTTTTTCATTAACTCATTACTATTTACATTCAAATAATTTTATGATCATTTATAAAAAATTGATATCCAATGAATTCATTTTATACATGTTAAAAAATATTTTTTTAATAAGTTATTTAGTTATATTCATAAATGAAAATATAATGGAAATTTGATGACTATGATATTAAATAAAATATTTTTATAGTATATCGTGTTTCGTTTAAACTGGGTGTCCTGTGTAAAGAATGGTATCAATGAAACAAAATTAATTCAAAGAGAAATATATCATAAATATAAAGTTTTTACGTTACAAAATGATTATAAGAATTTATCGTACAAAACTACATCACTCCAATACAATCAATTGATGACACTTCTACCTCATCACATCTTTGGATTCCCACACAGCTTCATAAATTTTTTTATTTTAATAAAAAACATTTAAAATGCTTGTTTTCTTGTTTCATAAAACCTTATATTCTTAATATGTAATCATCACCTATTTTTCCTTATAATAAGTATCATTCTCATTAGTTATAACCTCTATTATTAGTACATGTTTTAGATTGGGTATGTACAAACTCTGGATAGAAACTTGGAACATGTCATGAACATGACAAAGAATCAATAAATCTAATATGTTACTAGTCCAATATGATCCAGAATAATGAACAGATAAAAATATTGAGGGATTATAATTCCCTTTTTTCCAAACACCATAACCTTATTTTAGTAATATATATATAAATACATTTTTAAACATATTGAACCCTATATATCACTAAATATTTTCATCATAACTTTTTTATCGAAACACAGCTACCCTGATGTAGTGATCGACATCTATAACATTATTTGTCACTTCCTTATCTATATTACATCCCAATAGCTTATTTGTCTAGATTAATTTTATAATAAAGGAATTCTTCACTTCCTTCCATGGAGTGAATTATAAATAGAAATGTGAATTCCCTAGTAAAAGCTATTGTTGTAAGCAAATTCTAACAAAGTGAAATCTTGATTTTTTAACTATCCTTTTAAATCCATAGAATATGTTCTCATTATATACTATGGGGTCTTAATTTTTCTTTTTATATTTAAAATTTATCTCAGAATGAAATTAATCTCTAAATTTCAACTATTTATTCATTATTTACAAATGAATTATCATTAACATTGATGCAATCATTGGATATAAACCAAAAATAATAGAATTTAGTAGGCAATTCAAGATTTCAATATCTTTAATGTATATACAAGAATGATTATCAAGAGATATTGCTTCTATTATTTTAATTAAATGCACTTATTTTGAGTGGTTATCGATTACAACCCAAATAGAATTTTTCCTTTCATATGTTTTGCTGGAGTTTGATAAGGAAATATATGGTAACATTTTCCAATTTATAGTCTCATATAGGCAATGGTTGTAACATACCATTATAAATATATCTATAATCCATTAATTTTTATATACTAGGTATCAAAATTTATACATTACAATATCCATTTTCATGTTATACTACCATAAATACTCTTACATATCTATAGCATCTTCAAATATCTAGGATTAATATATAATAATGAACAATTAGATTCAATAAATAACTCATTATTAACATATGGAATTGAAAGAAAACATAATTAGTTCATGGAACTTATTGTTCCATCTCAATCATGGTTGAGATCGAGAACATTTACCACCTTCTTCTATAGTTACACATCCTTTAACTACGCCTCATTATTTTGGAAAAGATGGATGATTTCACATTTATCTAGGAATGATATGATATTCTCCCTTCCCTCATTATTTCAAGATACATAATTTGTAAAACCATAAATATTGGTTCTATTTCAATATTCATCATGTAAAACTAGCATGATCATTCAAAATTAGAGTGTCGATCACATCGTTCACTTTCTCGGAGTTGTAGTATATTAAGATTTCATAACAATAAATAAACTACAACCATATAATTTTAAACATATTTTATTATTTCTATGTGAATACAATAATCAAGATTTTATTATCATAATATATATCAAACCATTCACTATAAATATAATTCCTCTATATTTTCAATGCCAAAAATTACATCTTCAAACTCCAAATAATGAGTCGAGTAACTTTTATCATTAATTTTCAATTGGCATGATGCATAATCTCTCATCATATCATTCTACATGAGCATGAAACTCATTCCTTTAATAAATGAGTAACTAAAAATCACAATGACTTTTCTATTATAGTGTATTGTATTTATAGGTGTGTAGACCAACTTCCTTTTCATCTCCTTGAAATTTTCCTCACATTCATATGTCCAAAAGAACATGGATCTATTCTAAATAAAAAAAATTATTGGATTAAATATTACGGATAAATCTCTGAAAATTAATCATTATTATCCTTCCAAATCAAGAAAATTACATATTTATGTTTATGGTATTAATGGGACATTATTTCAATAACATTCATCTTTGATGTAACCATATATATACCCTCACATGAGATTATATGACCCGTATAATGTGACTTTATATAGATATAAAATAACTCTTGGTAAAATTTATATGAAAAATATCTTTCCAGAAGGTCTTCAATGTAATCCTCTAGTGTTATTCAAGATCTTCCATGATCATTGTATATATATCAATATCATCTATAAATACTACCACAATGTGAACAAGATAATCTCTAAATACTCTATTTATACCTTTAACGGATGGTTTTATTGGGTATATCCTCCTTATTTACTCTCAAATGTTGATATTTAGATCAATGGTCAATAATGGAAAAATATTATTCCCCTCAAAATTAACCAAACAGATCGTCAATATAGTGTAGATGATATTTTTTCCTGATAGTGATCTTTTTATGTTCAAAATAAAGAATTAAAAGAATCATTGAAAAATATTTCTTCTTAAAAATAGAACATGTTCACCCCATTTTGGCACATGAAGGTATATGAATCTGTTATAAATATTCTCTTGACGTAAAATCGTTAATTCTTATAACTCAATCGAGTAATTTTATATAGTGTATTTGAAATACAAATAGCACTAGGTATGAGTTATTTTGAAGCCTCAAATTCATCGTTATGTGGAATACTGGTAATGTCATAAAAAATACATTCACATAATCCCAAAAAATAGGCATATAATTGATATTATACCACATAGGTAACATATATTAGAAGATCATATTAATCCTCATGCCAATATATTATCATAGTTTGGTTCAAAATAAAAAATCTGACATCTCTTCCTAAGAAATAAATTTAGGCATATATAAAAAGATCCAATACATTACCAAAATCACATAAAATTCATAAAAAGGGGGAATCACAAGATATAAAGGAATAAAATTCCAACGAACATTAATTAGAAGGTATCTATAGACATGATATGAAATCATTATACTATTAGAATTTTTAATACTATCAAAAAATATAATTTTAGAGGTCTTCAAGTGATATCGAAAGAAAAATATTCATATATAAAAGAGTTGATTGATCTAGAATCAAATAAAACATTTTCATTTATAGAGTGGATGGTAAGTGTTCCAGTCACCACATTCTTATCATAAACCACTTATACAATTTTGATCAAATGGGTTTTACTTTTTATCATGGATTTAGAGAATGTTGATGAAGATTTCATTATTAAATCATATTATACTCAATTACTTTTAGATACATAGTCTTAATCCACTAAATAATCATTCAAATTTTCTTTTAGGATTTCTGATAATCCATAATAATTCCTTGTATTTCTGGTGAAATATTCCTCATAGGTTATAATGGATTCATTATCCTTTTGATTTATTTCTAGTAATGCACTATACATTTTCATGTGAATGTTTTGGGGAAAATACATACAAACAAAATATCTTTTTAAACTCCTCTCATTTAATGCGGTCAATTTCATCATAATTCCTCATATTCTTGATAATATTTCACAATTGATCTACTTAACAGACTAATTGATATTCATCCCAGAAATTTTTTTCATGTTATGAAAATTCTGTATTAGTAAATTTGTTTTTAGTGGCTCTAATTCGTTACTCATCAATTTTTATATCAGAGGAACTATTGATTGAAGTTGGATGTTACTGCATAAAAGACACAATAGTGAGTTATTCCTTCATTTGGTTGTCTTTATAATCAATATAATTGATTTTACCATTTTAATGATGATATAGTTAGGTGAGAATAGTTACAATATTTCAGATCCTATATCCCATTTCATTTGGTTCTTCATGAGGGAATTTATTGTATTTTCCATGATATTCATCTTTAAAATGGTTACTCTTGGTTCTAGACACATACAAAGACCCAAAATCAATTTTTTATCAACAAGTATTCATAGTAACTTATAATTTAATCATAAAAAGTCTTTCACATATGTCTAAATCATGAAACTTGTATTCAATATTTGACACCTTAAATTTTTTCTAGGACATTCATTGTAATCATCTATTAAAATTATTCATGATGGTTCTGAAATGAAATGATAATTAATCCAATCATGTACCCTAGAGTTTCTAGCTTGATGTGACTTCATTGACACACTCATAGAGGATCTTTGATAATAAAGTTAATACGCAATCAATAAAATTTAGATTTGGTACCGCTAGGTGCATCTTTTCAACAAAAAAATTGATATTCCATTTTCTGGACAATGACATATGTTTTTTGAAAACCAAAAAACTCTACTTTACCATAAATTTAGGATTATTATATAATACATAGACTTATCCCAATGTTTTTTTAATTTTATAAAATCTTTTTTACCAAAATTTAACAAAACAATTTTTGGATACTAACATAGCTAACTCATACATTCGATATATCAATAATCAATCATTTTATAAGAATATTAAACACATATCACAATAATACACACTTTAAAACCATAATTGTCTATTTAAATTTGATACTATATATATACACATATTATTTTATTAATGATATTTGAAATCATCTAAAAATTTATTCTAAAAAAGTACACATATTTGATATACCATACATAAAATATTTATTAATGACCTAGGGAATAGAACCATAAAACGGGTGAAATAAGAATCCTAGTAAATGTAAAAATGGGAGACATGATTCATTGATTGTAATTATATATATCCTATTAATAAGATTATAATAAAATGATCATAATGTATGATAATAATGTGCATTAAATAAAAGAACATTAATCATAAATCATGTCATAATGTTTTTTATAAAAAAATGTAATCCATAAGTGTGTAGAATCTTCTAAAATCAATAACGGACCATGAGATCATAACATCATAATAATTAATATGTTATTTTTCATACATAAGAAATAAAATCACTTACATAGTCATGGTTCACTCCCAAGACTATCATTGTGGAAAAAATCCCTAATTGGAAGGATTTCTCAATAATTTCAAACATTTTTTTGGGGGTAACATATATCAAGTTGACTCTATCATCTTGAATGATTTTATTCTCTCGATCCTATGTTATTATTTTCTAAACATCATTGTTATTACTCAATACAATGTAGGTGTATAGCATACCCACCCATAATCATGAGTTATATCTAGTTTACTTATAACATTATTATAATCCATTCATATGAGTGCCAAAATATCATAAAACATTCATAATTTTATCATTGGATAACTCATTTACCTAAAATGGGTTTTATAAATATTTTATTATTCTATCATATCACTTCTAATGGAATGAAATTTCTAACATAAAGGTATCATCATAACTTAGCAAACTCATTAGAAAGAAACTGGTTTTAGTGAATCATCCTTAAATTATCACCATCTTAATCTATCATGATAAATAATGTAGATGGTATAATAAGATAATATCACCAACAGACTATAACTATTAATAAAGTATATTAACATATATAAACAATAACATTAAAATATCATTCAATGCTTTCACTGAGAACATGTGAAATTAGATCTTCTTTCCATTGATAAAATTTTAACAAAAAATTACAAAAATATTAAGAAAAACATTTTCATGTAAAATAAACAAGTAAATATTTGGAGTATTATGTAAATTTAATAACATTAATTGTGCAAGGAAATTATTTCCATGTTGTATAGGTTAAAAAACCTTCCTTTAACAATTTTTTAAAAAGTCAAAAATGACTTATAAGTAAAATGTATCATCAAAATGTTTCATTTTAAACCATTTTAAATAATGTAAAATGAATATGAAATTATAATTTTATAAACATTTAATTGTTATATAAATAATTATCTAAAAAAATTAATATTATTTACATGGATGAAAAAGTTCATCGACCAAAGTGATAATAAGTATGTCTTATCATTATAAAAAATCCTCAGTATTTTTAAGCACCATAGTAAAAAAATTGGTATTAATAGATAAAAAAGAAATGGATTATACTATGAAAATAAAAATTATGTGTTTTAAAGGAAAATATCAATAAAATTTTCCTCAACATAAATTTAGCATATACAATCCCGATATGAAATGAAATTTTATCTTTAAACCCTTACCATGAGTCTGGTATTGTTTTTTTCCAGTAAAAACTATAACATAAAAAAATATTAATGTATTATAATTATATTATAAACCCATAATAATGATTAACTTAATATGTGTCATTCCTTTATAATTTTCAATTATCTTTTTGTTAACAATTATTCATTAAAATTGATATTCTTTTGAAAATTGTCTACTTTCCATGCATGTTTCGACTAAATGGTTTCAGTCCATGTACATTGTTCATGGTATAATCATATATTTAATCATAATAATTGAATATTTAAACTATATATTAATTATATAAACATTTATAATCTATCCAATAAAGTGATGATTATAATTAAATTACAATAATACATAGAAATGATAGACCATAGATACACATAGCTTATGTTTTCACTTATTAATGAATGGAATTAATGAAATGAAAATAATAATTATCATTTTGAGAATAATTATGTTCTCTTTTAAAATATCTATTTTTATTAAATCCATCCTTATTAAGTTTTATGTAAATCTTAAATGAAAAACAAATCACACTGCTTCATATAGATGGTAGTCCACACATTTTCATGGGCGACATCATCATTTTCCAATAGAGAAAAAGGTAAGAAGATAGATAAGAAATTATTACTATAAATTCATAATTATTTAATAAATATAATATATATACATTAAATCCAGTGTAATTACAAACCATGATGGATGGTGGTGGAAATGAACTATATCATTGTGTTGAAACGGTAGTCCACAGGTATACCAGAGTAATACTTTAATTTAAAATTTATAGTAATGGTGGTGGAAATGATTTTGAAATCATTATAAAAACATATAATTATATTCATCATATTGGATTTCAAATTTTATGATGGATATAATTGGCTTATAAAATGTTAAATAAAAAATAAAATTGAAAGTACTCGAATAAGAATTATAACACTTTATTGATTATCCTTCTTTGGATTAGACAACAATATGTTAAAGGATTGTATTATGATAAAAAAGAGGCTCTAAAAAGAGGGATGGTTTGTTAGGAAATCACTTAGTTAGGTATTTTTAGAGATATAATTCATATGAATTGTGAGTAAGAGATGATATGTTGTGTCCTTTTATAAGGGTGGGAGAGAACATGCTTGGACTTTTTCAAATGTATAAAATATACATGGTTATTACTCAAGTAAAGTGTCTTCAAAATGAAAAATATTATAATATATTATGTATATAAAAATAATACAATCAACCAAAAAAATTAAAAAAGGTGTTATTTTATATTTTAAAACTTGTCTCTTTGCTTAACCACCCCCCTGATAAACCCTTTTTAACCATAATCATGGTAAAAGAAATTGTATTATTACTATTCATTATGAAAAAATAGTCAAAAATATTAAATCATATTAATTTTTATGATTCATAATATATAATTCATTTAACATGAATAAATATCTAGAGGTGTTGGCGTTTCATTTTAAAATGAACATGAAAAACACAACAAAACCCATTTTTAGAATTATGAATTTTAATATAAATAATTAAATTCATTATTCTTCCATGACTAGAAAAAACTATTATATAAATATTAAAACATTTTAGTTTATATATATAATCTATAAATTTCATAACAATAATTCACCAGTAGATATTAAATTAATTAAATAAGATCAAAAAAATTATACATATAAAAACTATATTTACCTTCAAATTCCTTTATTTTCATTTCTAAAAAATTTATTACTGATGAATTACTTTTATACATGTAAAAATAATAATTTTTCAAAATTTATTTACTTATATCAATACCCTCTAATCCAAAAACACGATGATAAATATCAATTAAAAAAATATTTTAATATGATATTGTGTTTTCATAAACTCAGTGTTGTGTTTAAAGAATGAAATTAGCAAAATTAAATTTATTTAAAGTGAAATAAAACGAAAAATTTATGGGTGTTAGGTATATTCCTCTGGTTTTTTTTCAAATTACTCTAGAGACACTTCTCAAGGATGAGAAATCATTAGAGGGTGTGATTTTAATGACCTATGACTTTCAATGTGTGTTATTTCATCCTTTAATTTTTTTAGTTATAAATTGTTTTGGTGAAGTATCAAGTGGACTCTGGGTGTTTTTGGAAGGTTTTATAAGTCTATAAATATGATAAGGGTTATATTATGTCTATGGGAAACTGTATTGTTTTCCATAGGTAATGGTACAACCTATTAGAGATATGTTTTGGATGGCGCATAGTTAGATAATAGTTAGAGATAATTATGGTAAATTATAAAGATAACTATATGGTTGAAGACCATAAAGACTAAGACATTCATATATTTGGAACATGGTTTACCAAATCATGTTACGTAACCATTGGACCTAACCGCTCATCGAACAATGTCTCTTAAACTACTGGTGCATGTATTGGAAAACAATGATACAAAACCATGATCATATGGTTGATTAATATTAAAAAAAATTAAACCAAAACCTACTTGAAACACCATTATATTCCACATATACATATAGACCTCTAACAGAGGGACTCTAGTTACCATTAATGTAAAAACTTTTCTCTCCATTGAGAAACTCCAATGCATCTATAGATGTCGGTTTCATAGATTTTTGAATAAGTGATTGTTTCCCCTATTCATATTTTTCATTATATATATTCTCTCTTCTACTAGTTGGACACCATATATCTAGACTATCATTGATGAATATTCTAATTTCTACATGACCCAATAATATTTTTTCAATATTTTCATGGAAAATATAGGTTGAAATATGGGATTATCTTTATTGTTCCCATATTCATCTAGACTGGATCATTATATTGCTTCTTTTTTGGTATGTCTAAAATGATACATTCCTTGTCTATGATATTATTTTTGAATCAAATCTATGGAATCATCATGTGGGTTTTTGGGGATTTTTTTGGGATTTTTTTTGTGAGAACTTGATTCGGGTGGAAAACAATGAATGTGGGCTTCAATATGCTTATGGTAATAATTCCAAACAATTTGAGAAAATTCCTATACAATTATTTGATAAGAAAAAAATTTGTGTGTGTGGCCTATGATACCTCTCCTCATATGACATTCATGTGTCTATATGTGTCCCTTAACACATCTCTTGATATTACATGCTTGTGTGTTTATGTGTGTGGCATGTGAGACCTCTATTCACATGAAATTATTGTGTGTGTGCGTCCATGGCCGAATAGAAATATCTTGTTATGAAAATATTATGAAAGTCTATATGACCCATGAGGCCTCTATTGATATAAAATTCTTGTGTGTGTGTGTGTTTGTGTGTCTATGTGTGTGTTTTGTTGACTACATTCCCTGTTAGATATTATGTATGTATATATGTTTGTGGCCCATAGAATTATACTATCAATTGTCAAAGTGATTGGTGGACCCTCATTTTTTGTTAATCCCTTAGAGGGTGAGAATATGGGATATAAAACAAAATTAAAATTAATGTGTACTGAATGATATAGTGGTGGGGAATGATGGACATGCGGCTTGTTTTGGGATAGTTGGTAGATAATTATGGGCTTGTGGCCTAACCAGATATAGTTGATAGCAGATGACAACCTTATGGATATCATGAGGCACTATGACCTTGATTCCTGTTTCAAAATGGATTTTAGACTTCATATTATTCTTAGATTCATTGTAACCAGACATTACATTCCCTCTATAAAAAATTCAAAGTTTGCAGGGTTGAGGTTCATTACAACCTAGTATATATACAGTAACCAAACATGTGATTTTTTGCTTTTGTATTTACATTTCATTCATTTAATAATATTATATATTACTGAATCACTTGTGTTAAGGATATATTATGGGTGTAACAGTTGGTTTAATACTCATACCATGAATGAGATTCTCAGTGCACATATAGATTCCTTTTTCATTAATTTAATTTGCAGGCAGTGGACCTTCTTAGGGAAGTTGTACCAAAGGATAACGTAGGTTAATGTGATGCTAAGAGATACATAAAGATCATATATAGATATTCTCCATTAATTATTTTTCCTTGTTTATTTTTTTATCTTATGCCTATGGGAATTCATCCATAACTCATTTTACATGGTATTATATTCCATATTTTTATATCATTGATTAATGTTATTATTGTTATTACTTAAATTTTTTAAAATTATTACGTTGATTATTGTTTTTTACTATTATATAGTCTGATTTTTTTATTACTGATGGAATAGTTACCCCATGTTCCACCTTTTCCCTAACCTATAGTTATCATCCTCTTGTGTATGGGGATCCATGCATGAGATCTTGTGACCCTACAGATGGGACTAAGTGATTCGATATAGGTGATACAACCGTCTCATTGATAAAGTAGAAATTTATATAAATGTGATTTGATCAATAAATATTGATAGTATTTTTTTAAATATTTATTGAACATTTATTAAAACATATCATGAGAAACTAAATCTTCATATCAACACTAATGTCTTACAATTTAGTATTAATTTCCATCTGTTTAGTTTCCAAATTTTATCATAATCATACTCTGCCAAATCAAAACTCTAGGCCACAAAATTATACTTCATTATGTTCTTTTTCACACACCGTTCTCCATGAAGGAAAATTCCAATGAATGTTTATCATTTATCTTTAATATTACTACAAAAATTATCATATTCATATCCAAAAGTGATTTATCCTTCAATTTTTGTTATATTACAGTCCATAATTAACTATATCATTAATATATATGAGGATCCACATTGTAAAAATAATGTGTAATCTTATTTTTCACTTTGATATTTGGGATATAATGTGACATCATACACTAAATCACATTTTCAATTAGGTAATTAGAGTAAACTCATATTTTTTGAGATCTCTTAAAACAACACCTTATCTATTTAAACCCAATAATAACATACATAAATATGACATCTTATTAAACAAATATCAAGTACACATCATTATGATCCAGGAAAAAATGATAATGGTTTAGTGTTTCTTAAAACATGGATACATAAAAAACTAGTTCATAAAATATCAACATTATCTTTATCTAAGATCGTCAAAATTAGAACAATTAATAGACCTATCATACCTAAAACCTTACTTTATAACCTATAGAAAAAATAAAACATAATAAGGTGTGACCACAAAGGATCAGTAAGGGTAATCATGGGAGAAAACAATCAGTGATCATATATAATAATATCATGAGCATAAGGTTATGAGAACATGTGATTATATATAAAAAATCACATCCCAAAATTCCTATAACAAAATCACATGTCATTTCATTAAACATTATTATGTAAAAACATTAGGAAATCATAATAAATGAATTATAAACCATGAGTTCAAATAATAATCTTATCAATATGTCATAATAGTGTGGCACCATCATATACATTGAAACCATGTCATATTTCAAGGTTAACTACAAATACCATCATGTCATAGTGGGATATAAATTCCCACATATTTCCCATATCATAGATGATCAGTAAGCACCACTTATTTCTCAAATCATAGTATATTGTGAATCACCACATGTTTCACATATCATAGTGTATTAGGCATGACTACCTGTTTCTATAGTGGATTGATCACATCAACTCATTTCCTATTATTATATCATGAAATATATGGATTTAACCAATGCATTAGACAAGTTTAACAAACCCATCCATCTAACACCCCAAGCTTCCATGGTATGTTTCCATTTGAATAATGTAATAGCTTGCATTGTACGCAACTTCGAGATTTTAACACACCGCGACCAATCAAACTAGCCATTATCAATAGTAATACCCATTTTTTTGAAATTTTATAAATTTTATCATTCAAAATTGACTTCATTTTTGGATTCGTAATATCGAAATTACCTTAGGGTGAATTTTTGGTATTTTTTTGAAAACTTTCAATTTTTGATGAATAGTGAAAAACACTTGGTTATTGTTTAAAACCGAATTTTTATTTAAAAAATTATTTATTTTATTTAAATTTATTTTAGGTCAAAATAGATACATAATACGTATACAAGTTAAATGTAATTCATTGGATCGAGTTTATAATAATTTTAGACATATAAAGTTTTATTGAACTTTTAACAGTCTTTCACCCACCTCCTAGGGGCATTTGAAAATTTTAATAAAACTTAATTTAAATGATTCTATGAATTGAATTTCAAAAATACGAGAGACACGGTTGTTATTATTAAGTAAAATGTATTTCAATATGATGAAATTTTTTTAGGTGAATAGTAACTTTTTACTTTTATTTACCCCGGTTAAAAGTGAATAGGATAATTAAGGGTAAAAATGATATTATTATTACCCTAACACATGTCCTAATTATATTGGATAAAAATAATTCGACCAAAAACAACCTTAGGAATAAAATATGAACCTCTTTGGTCCACTCGGATTAGATTTGGAAATTTATTATTATTTAACTCAAAGAAGAGTTAAAAGAGTTAAAATCAAAGTTTAATAACTAAAACATTTTTAATATAGGGTTACACATAAGATAAATTCTACTATAAATATTTTCTAGAAATATAAAACTCTTTCCTACATAATGGTATTTTATTCATATTTTTTAGACATTAAATAATTCAATATATTTATGACACAATGATGGTGCAGTATTTACCTAATTAATGAAATATTAAAATAATTGATATTATAAATATCCAAAATTAATGTAATTTGATACTTTTTATGAATTCCAGAAATTTTCTAGGTTAATATGACATTTTAGGGTTGGTTAGATGAATTTCGTTCGAAGTAATAATGCTGTTATGAATTTAGAAAAAACAAAATACCAAATAGTGTCAAAATTGAAATAAAAGAGTTTCTAAAATAAATATTATATTATAAATTGATATTATATTCCTAAAAAATATAAGGTTCAGCAAAAATAATTATATAATTATAGTTGTATCATTAATGAACCACTTTGGGTTTTCTTGGAAGTTTATAGTAAGTTTATTAACCATATAATATAAAAATACAAAGAGACATGGAAAATGTCAAACTATCTAACTAAGAGTTAAATCTAATAGATAAGGTTAATATAGTAACCCAAACCTATCTAAAAGATATTGGATCAGTTATTTTCAACCCATACCCACCATATCCTTTAAATAATACATTTTGGAGCCATTAGAAACCTAAATTGATTTTATTATAAAATAATATATCTAGCTTTTCCTAAGGTGCCCTTGCCCCTCTTATAAAAGAGTACTCCTCCTTCCCTCAAATTCACATCTTCAAAGCCTTTTTTCTCATCCAAAAACTACCCAAATACCCTTAAAATGTTCTCCCTTCATCCTATAGTCCTTCCGTTTGTCATAAATTCATCCTAAGGAGCCCTTTTGGTCAAATCAAAAGAAAGAACCCGAAGAAGAGGTAAATATTTGATCACCTCTTTCAAGTTCTTTTCTTCTTCCACATCCACTTTCTTTGTTGTTTCCATTATAAAATAATAAATACAGTATCTTATATATACTGTGATGTTATCATAAATATGATATAACCATATTCATTATTCTATCCATCCTTTGAATTACATGTCACCATACGTGCGTACGTACGGCTTACCCTCTCCACGTCGTGGTGTAATTGTTATTCAGTACATTATTATTTGGATGGGTATAATAATGATGTGTAATTGTTTTAAATAATAAATATAAAATGATAATGATTCTTTATATATGATATACCCTCCAATTATATATTATTTTAATATCAAAAAATTAATATCATCACTCGTGCATACGTACGGATTATCATCTCCACGAACGCGATGAGATTCATTCTCCATCGTACCCATTCAAGTATAATTTTCATTTGATGATTAAAAAAATGTTTAATGACTTGATATCATTCTGGATATTAATAAGATACATCCCATCCATATATAATATGACTCACATAACAATGAATATAAAGGAAAACGAATCCGTTAACACCCGAAACGACGATAATACTAAGATATTATTAAAAAAGAAATGTTAAAAGATCATATATGATATCATATTAATGTATATGATTCATTTATAATTTAATAGAAATTATTTTAAAAGTATACAGGAGGTTAACCTACCCACGACCAAGGAAAAGTACAAGGTAAGGGATTCTTATCTCACTTTCAAGTCCATGAGATTTCAATTGTTTGCCACTTATCTCTTGATTTTGGTTTATTATGTATTGCCATTTTTTATATATTATAATGATTCCATTTATATTCATTTTATTCTGTAATTGATTTGGTGTTTATTAACTGTTGGTCATACAACTCGATTGATTAAAACATGGTAAGGGATTTTCATCTCACTTTTTATTATCGTGAGATTCATGCGATATTTGCCACTATTTTCCTTTGTGTGGTGTACATACTTCCCAAGATTGTATTCTTTGTGTAATATACTTTAATTTATGGGTATTTCTCTCTTCATTTAATGATCATTCTTTCATGTGGTGTATGTTTCGTAAGTGAACAAATCAGTAGGGGAACTTTTTAACCCAATTTTAATTTCCTTGGGTTAATCTTATAATTCATAATTAACTCATGTTATGATTATGTGTGCAATCATTGTTAATTTATTTATGTTGTAATTTCCACTCCCATTTTTGTGTATATACTTTTTATACACATAATCACTCCATTGATAATTTATCAATTCATCGATATGAACTTGATAAGAGTAATTTTAACTCAATTTCCATTCATTGAGTTAAATATCCAACTCATTGGTTTTATCTTAAAAAGAAAATGTGGGAATTTCCTATGATTGATTTACATGGAATATCCAATAATATTGAGTGTATTTATATTTTTCACACATTATTATGTAATTTATTTATCCTTAATCTAAGGATATCGTTTTTATAAGGGATTTCGTCTCAATTTACATTCCATTAAGACTTTCTTGTTGTTATGAACCAATTAACTCTTATATGGTGTATATAATGTCATTTGGCATAGTATATCATTAATACCTTTATTCTCATGATATTATAATGTTTTTATTACTTGAATTATTTGTATTCAAGCATCTCTCATTTGGTTAGGAACTCTAACTAAAATATCATTTCAAATGTTTTAAAATTTTATTCTTTAAAATCATTCTAATTAATTTCCATGTTTTAAAAATGGTTTTAAGGTTTTATTTATATGGACATTAATGTTTTAAAATTAAAATTACTTTTAAAAGTTTCAAATTGGTATGGGGCACTATGATTCAAAAATCTATTTTAAACGACTTCTTGATAAAAAGTGATACTTATAAATGTTTTCTAGAAAAAGGAGGGTATTTCTCTCATATAGTTTTGGTGATTATTTTCATCTATGTCAATATCCTTCATTATTCATGATTGAGGTTAATCTATTACAATAAAATCTTTCACATTGTATTGAATGAGTTATGCATGTCTGTGGATGTGCTATTTTTATACCATTAATGGTTTGCGGAAATCATATTGACATTTTGTTTGCAAGTTTTAATATGAATTTTTATGTTATGTTTCACTCTTTTCATATGAGGAATGCATTGTACATAGTAAGTGACGGGTGGAGCCTACTATAGCTCCTCGATGCATCGGTAGGACTCATGAGACAAACTAGTGTCGTAGCACAAGGCCTTGACAAAATCTTATTTGTAGTCTTGGCACAAGGCCTTGAATATGTGGTTATGAAAGTCTGGAATTATGCATTCCATCATTATGAAAGAGGCTATTGATATTGCATGTGATTATTCTACTATTATAATATCCATGTGAATAAGTAAAGGGAATTATTTTCATTTTATCTTTTCCATATTATGATGAAGTTCAAGTTTAAAAGGCTTTTGTTTTAGTCTTATACATTGCCTTAAAAGTTTGTGCTTATTTATGAACGTTTTAGTTATATTTTTATCCTTACTGAGCATCTGAGCTCCCACCTTTCTATGTTTTATTTTCCCTAGGATGCGAAGAATTATATTATGACTGACCTGCAGGGATAGTCTATGGGATCTCAGTGTTGTCTATGGAAACAATGTTGTTGTTGTTTTCCATTTATGATGTAATGTAAACCTTATGGATGTATCTAGTATTTGAAAGGCTACTAAACTAATAGATCTTTTTAGACTTGATCTTTTTCAATCATGCCAATGATACATAATAATGCACCGACTCTGGGTAACTGGGGTTGGGGCATTACAGTTGGTATCATAGGAAGTTTAGTACAAACCTTGGAAACTAGATTTATATAAACTCTAATTAAAGAAAATAGCTCTAAGATAGACTATGAGGATTAGTATAGAAGAACATCCTAAAATTTTGGTATTGTAGATATTTTGTGAGTTTTTTAAGAAATACATCCATGTCTAGATACGAGCAAGTAGAGGCGGCTTTGGCATAGATGTACCTAGGGGTAAAACCAAAAAACACAACTTTGAGCTAGACTCAAACGAGAACTGGTGCACGACATTGGGCCTTGTTGCACTCTTGTTTACATCACTCTTGGGGGATATGCTTAGGATTATTTACATTTTCTTTACAAACCAATTTGATGTACTTTAATATAGGATGAGAATAAATGACCTTGGTTAATACTAAGGTGTTTCAAATTGAAAATATGGTGTCATGATATTCTCTAAATGATTTTATGACTATTGTTACTCACACAATGCTTTCTGGTTTTAGTCAATGGCTGGATTCCAAGGAAGTCATAGTAACTATGAGCATGATGTACAAGGTGGGAAAGGTGGTGGAAATGTGAAACAATGTGGAATTTTGATAGGTGTAAATGATATCGTGTTCATGCGAAATCAGTTTTCCAAAAATATGATCAACAAAATATATATATTAACCAACTCATAGACTCAACAAAGAAGATAAAGGTGATGAATGATAAGATATTCCGCAGTAGAGACCATGGAGAAAAGAATCCTCAGTTTCCATCATGCAGGAAATGTGGAAGGAGACACCCAGGAAAGTGTCTCAATGGAACAAAGAAATGCTTTACATGTGGGAAAGAAGAACATAAAGTAAATAATTTTCATGGAAAAATGAAGAGTATTATGGAAGAAAACAAAAATGGTCCCAAGAATCCATTTACAGTCATTTTTCATAAATGTAGGGTACCTGGCCATTACCCGAGTGAATTCTCTATTATATAGGATATTTTCTTGGTCAAAGAAGAAGCTATGTGGAAATAAATGGTTGGAAAAAAATTTTAAAAGTATTAGTGCTCCTTATTGATGAGATTAATTTGGAATAATTTTATCTTGTATTTTTAACCCAGCTATTTGTCATGTGAAAATGATATTTGAGGAAGAATTATCTTTTCTCTTGTGGATATAGTTATAAATAACCATTTGGTTTTATATGATCATTGGGTTTGAGGCTATTACAAGTTATTATATTTTGGGATGAAAATGAAAGGTATGAGATAAAATTTGTGTTTAAACTATGTTTTGGTTATTTTGATGAATTTATATCATTTTGGTAATGTTATAAAATATATTTTCTGAAAAAGGACTACACGAATACCGTTTGACAACCCGTCGTGTCGGACAAATATGTGGGAATCGAACCCACAACTAGAGTGTGACTGGGATTTATTGTCTACCACTAGACTACATGAAGTCTCTGGTTATTGTGACTAATTATTTTTAGTTAAATAATTTTATTGATAAAAAATAAGTTGATTTTGGATCTTATGTCTTATCAAATTAATACCCTTAGTATAGGAAAAAGATTTAGTGATTAAGTGATAAATGTTATTTTGGAAGACGTTCGCTCTGTTGGGAACACTATATGCCTAAGGAAAATAGAATACTATAGGATTTCATTTGAGGAGTAATATTGGATTTTTATCTATGTTTTTATTGTGTATTTATAGTGATTTGGGTTATTTATGGAAATGATTAACCTATAATAGAGAATATGTGATTAGGTTAATTACGTTTACGTATGTGACTTTAAGAGTAGTTGATGTCATTTGGAGATAAAATTTAACATGGAAGACTACATAACCAAATTATTCTAAGTTTTGGGTTTCAATATTAGTTTGGATTATATTGAAAGATTTTAAGGAAAATTGTTTATTGAATGTTATTTATTTAAATTTGGGGTATTGTTGGTTTAATTTTAGAAATTAAGATTAGTGTTTATTTCTCTAAAGAAATATCCTTTTGGTGGATCATCTGATCTTGTACTAACAGATTTGGTTTTTATTAATCTCTAAAGACAAGGTAAATCTATATTTTATCCTTTTTGGATCATGTTATTCCCTATATGTTGATTCTAGATCTTCCAGTGTGACCAAGTCATCTTGAATACTCATCATTTGGGGAAAAATTAGTTAGTAGTAGAAATTTATTAAAGATTGAAACTCTACTTAAAAATTAAGTTTATCTCTTTATGTTTCTGGTCAATCTCATAAATAAATTCTTCATCTTTATGAAATGTAACTTAAAAAAATGTTGTCCGTTTACTTTTCCTACTGGGAAACTAATGACCGTTTGTCCCATCACAAGTTTGTGGTTTTCTTATTGTTAACTTTTTCCTGATCATGTTTTCTATCCCTCTCCATCAGAACTTTACACTTATTTTATCTTCCATATCCATGTTTTCCTACATTGAATCCTAGTCTGGGTTATATGGGGTGACCTTTTTACTTCTCTTTCTTTCATTTAAATTGATAGATTTATTGACTCTTTTTCCGATGTGGGACTTTCAATCATGTTCCCAAGCCCAATTTTAAAAATTTTGAGGATGCAATTTCCAAAATGGGGGAATAATGTAACACCCCAAGCTTCCACGGTACGTTTCCCTTTTAATAATGCAATAGGTTGCATTGTACGCAACTTCGAGATTTTAACACACCACGACTAATCAAACTAGCCGGTATGAATAGTAATACCCACTTTTTGAAATTTTATAAATTTTATCTTTCAAAATGGACTTCATTTTTGGATTCGGAATATCGAAATTAGCTTGGGGTGAATTTTTGGAATTTTTTTGAAAACTTTCAATTTTTGATGAATAGTGAAAAACACTTGGTTATAGTTAAAAACCGAATTTTTATTTAAATAATTATTTATTTTATAAAAATTTATTTTAGGTCAAAATATATATATAATACCAGTATAAGTTCAATGTAATTCATTGAATCCAGTTTATAATAATTTTAGACATATAAAATTTTATTGAACTTTTAACCGTCTTTCACCCACCTCCTAGGAGCATTTGCAAATTTGAATAAAACATAATTTTACCACTTCTGTGAATTGAATTTCAAAAATCCGAGATACAAGGTTGATATCAGTAAGTTAAATTTGTTTCAATAAGATGAAAATATTTTTTTTGTGAATAGTAACTTTTACTTTTATTTACCACGGTTAAAAGTGAATAGGGAATTAAGGGTAAAAATGATATTATTATTACCCTAACACATGTCCTAATTCTATTGGATAAGTATAATTCGACCAAAAACAACTGTAGGAATAAATTATGAACCTATTTGGTCCACTTGGATTAGATTTGGACATTTATTAATATTTAATTCAAAGAAGAGTTAAAAGAGTTAAAATCAAAGTTTAATAACTAAAACATTTTTATTATAGAGTTACAAAAAAATGAAATTCGTCTAAAAATATTAGTTATAAAGATAAAAATATTTCCTAAATAATGGTGTTTTATTTATATTTTTTATACATTAAATAATTCAATTTATTTATGACACAATGATTATGCAGTAATTACCTAATTAATGAAATATTAAAATAATTGATATTATAAATATCCAAATAAATGTAATTTGAGCTTTTTTATGAATTCCACAAATTTTCTATGTTAATATGACATGTTAGGGTTGGTTAGATGAATTTAGTTTGAAGAAATAATGCTGTTATAAATTTCCCAAAAACAAAATACCAAATAGTGTCAAAATTGACATAAAAGGGTTTTTAAAATGAATATTATATTATTAATTGATATTCTATTCCTAAAAAACTATGGTTCAGCCAAAAGTCTTATATAATTATAGGTGTATCATTATTGAACCAATTTGGGTTCTCTTGGATGTTTATAGTAAGTTTATTAACCATATAATATACAAATACAAAGAGACATGGTAAATGTCAAACTATTTAACTAAGAGTTAAATCTAAAACATATGGTTAATATTGTAACACAAACTTGTCTAAAACCTATTGGTTGAGTGGATTTATACCCATACCCACCTTAGACTTTAAATAATCCGTTTTTGAGCCATTATAAAACGTAATTTATTTTATTATAAAATAATATTTCTAGCTTTCCCTAATGTGCCCTCACCCCTCTTATAAAAGGGAACTCCCCCTTCCCTCAAATTCACATATTCAAAGCCTTTTGGCTCAGAAAAAAACTACCCAAATACCCTCTAAAATGGTATCCCTTTATCATAGAGGCCTTCATTTAGTCATAAATCCAACCTAAGGAGCCCTTTTGATCAAATCAAAAGGAAGAACCCGAAGAAGAGGTAAATATTTCATCACCTCTTTCAAGTTCCTTTCTTCTTCCACATCCTCTTTTTTTTTGTTTCCATTCTAAAATAATAAATCCAGTATCTTCTATATACTATGATGTTATTATAAATATGTTACAACCATATTAATGATTCTATCCATCCTTTGAATGACATGTCACCATACGTGTGTATGTACTGCTTACCGTCTCCACGTCGTGGTGTAATTGTTATTCAATACATTATTATTTGGATGGGTATAATAATGATGTTTAATTTATGTAAATAATAAATATAAAATGATAATTATTCTATATATATGATATTCCATCCAATTATATATTTTTATAAAATCAAAAGAATGATATTGTCGCTCGTGCGTACGTACGGATTACCATCTCCACGAACGCGATGAGATTCATTATTTCCTCATCGTATCCATTCAAGACTAATTATCATTTTATGATTAAAAATAATGTTTAAATACTTGATATCATTCTGGATATGAATAAGATACATCCCATCCATAAAAAATATGACTCACATAACAAAGAATATAAAGGAAAATGAACCCCATTAACACCTGAAACGACGATAATACTAAGATATTATTAACAAAGAAATGTTAAAAGATCATATATGATATAATATTAATTTATATGATTTATGTATAATTTAATAAAAATTATTTCACCATTATACAGGAGGTTAAACTACCCTCGACCAAGGAAAAGTACAAGGTAAGGGATTCTTATCTCACTTTTAAGTCCATGAGATTTCAATTGTTCACCACTTATCTCTTAATTGTGGTGTATTATATACTGAAATTTGGTATATATTATCATTATTCCCTTTATATTCATGGTATTCTGTAATTAATTTGGTGGTTATTAACTTTTGGTCATACAACTCTATTGATTAAAACGTGTTAAGGGATTTTCATCTGACTTTTTATTCCCATGAGATTCATGCTATATTTACCACTATTTTCCATTGTGTGGTATACATAATGCCCATGATTTTATTCTTTGTATAATATAATTTCATTTATGGGTATTTACATCTTTATTTAATGGTCCTTCTTTCATGTGGTGTATGTTTTGTAAGCTACCAAATCATTAAGGGAACTTTTTAACCCAATTTTAATTTCCTTGGGTTCATCTTCTAATTCATAATTATGTCATGTTATGATTATGTGTGGAATCATTGTTTATTTATTTATGTTGTAATTTCCACTCCCATTTGTGGGGATAGACTTTTTATACACATAATCACTCCATTGATAAATTATCAAGTCATTGATATGAACTTGATAAGAGTAATTTTAACTCAATTTCCATTCATTCAGTTAAACATCCTAGTCATTGGTTTTATCTTAAAAACATGTGTGAATTTCCTCTAATTTATTTACACTAAATATCCAATAATATTTAGTGTGTTTATATTTTTCACACATTACTATGTAATTTATTTATTCTTAATCAAAGGATATAGTTTTTATAAGGGATTTGATCTCAATTTGCATTCCATTGAGACTACATTGTTGTTATGCACCAATTCACTCTTATATGGTGTATATACTATCCTTTGGATTATTATATCATGAATCCCTTTATTCTATTTATATTATAAAGTTATGATTACCTCAATTTATTTTTTTCAAGCATCTCTCATTTGGTTGGGAACTCTAACTAAAATATCATTTCAAATGTTTTAAAAATTTATTCTTCAAAATCATTCTCATTAATTCCCATGTTTTAAAAATGGTTTTAAGGTTTTATTTATAAGGAAATTAATGTTTTAAAATTAAAATTATTTTTAAAAGTTTCAAAGTGGTATGGGATACTATGATTCATAAATCTATTTTATACGACTCCTTGATAAAAAGTGAGACTTTTAATTGTTTTCAAGAAAAAGGGGGATATTTCTATCATATAGTTTTGATGATTATTTTCATCTATGTCAATATACTTCATTATTCTCGATTGAGGTTAATCTATTACAATACAATCTTCCACATTGTATTGAATGAGTAATGTTTGATTGTGGTTGTGCTATTTTTATACTATTCATGGTTTGTGGATAAATTATTAACATTTCGTATACTAGTTTTAATATGAATGTTTATGTTATGTTTCAAAATTTTCATATGAGGAATGTGTTAGACATAGTAAGTGACGGGTGGAGCCCGCTATAGCTCTTAGATGCATCAGTAGGTATCATGAGACAAACTTGTATCTTGGCACAAGGCCTTAACAAAATCTTATTTGTACTCTTGGCACAAGGCATTGACTATGTGGTTATGAAAGTCTGGAATTATGCATTCCATTATTATGAAAGTGTCTATCGATATTTCATGTGAGTATTCGACAAGTAGAATATCCATGAGAGTAAGTAAATGGATTTATTTTGATTTTATCTTTTCCATATTATGATGAAGTTCACGTTTAAAAGGCTTTTGTTTTAGTCTTATACATTGCCTTAAATGTTTGTGATTATTTATGAAAGTTTCTACTATATTGTTATCCTTACTGAGCATCTGAGCTCACCCTTTTCTATGTTTTTTTCCCAGGATGTGAAAAAGTATATGATGGCTGAGATGCAGGGATAGTCTACGGGATCTCGGTGTTGTTTATAGAAACATGGTTGTTGTAGTTTTACATTTTATGATGGAATGTAAACCTTATGAATGTATCTAGCAATTCCAAGGCTACTAAACTAATCTATCTTTCTAGACTTGATCTTTTGTGATCATGCCAATGATACGTAATAATGCACCGACTCTGGGTAACTGGGGTCAGGGCATTACAATCCATAACAAAATATATACGATACAAATAAAACATTAATCGTGTCATCATATCCTAATCTTTTGGAATGAAAATAGGTTTCATAAATAATATATATTTTTATCGTATTATATCCCATTAAATAGAAACGATTTTCTTAATGCTTTCTGAATAAGGTAATTAAACCATTATAAAAATGGGATTTCATATGAATATCCTTTAATCATCAACATCATAATACATATGGAAGAATATCATATGGTGTCACGTGATTATAATTCCAATGAAGAATAAAATTTGATTAATAGTGATTAAATAAAAAAATACCCTCAAAATATCATTTGAGAATTTCATTGAAAACTAGAAAAAAATATCCTTTGTTTGGTTAATATTTCATATAAATATTATTATAACATTTAGAATATAATTTCCTATGAAAATAACCACAGAAACATATAAATGAATATTCAAATAACTGATTGGTCAATACCATGGTAAAAAATTTATTTTCAAAACATGTTAAAAGAAAACATTCCATTCTATCTTTTGTAAAAAATAAAGAATAAGTTTCTCGATAACATTATGAAATATTCATTTTTAGAATGTAGTAAAAAAATTAAAAATTATTGAGAATGATAATTTTGAAGATTATAAAATATAGGTATGAATATTTATAAAACATATTTTAATATAATTAATATGGAAAGAAAATTTATCTTCATGAAAGGTGAAATAAGGTCCAGTTTTACCTAAAAACATTTTATTGATCATTTATAAGTACCAAAGATAAAAACAATCGTACTAATACATGAAATTTAAAATATCCAGGGGAGAAAAAAAATATATGGTTTTATGGATGGATTTCATAAAATTTTCCCCCATGAAAATTTATTATAGAACTTCATGAAAATAAATAAAATTATGACATACACCTTTACTACTTTTGTAACATTTGAATCCTGGTCCACCTGAAATTAACATATAAAAATGGAAAATTAAATACCATGAATATGAATAGATTCATGATTTAACATATTAAATTTGGTATAGATATAATTAATATATTAATATAGGTGTATCACATAACATATGTCTCTATCTATACAATTTAATATGACAATCACATTCCTCATTGGTCATCTTCCATCGCACGTTATCAAACAACCTCAATAATAAATAATGATTTCAGATAAAATATATTCTAGGAATATAATAATTTATAAAACCATATATGATTTACTTATAATATCATATAACCCATTTGTTAAAAGTTATTTAGAGTCCCTCTTTTCCTTATATTTCTTTGAAATATACTAAATAATATTTTCGAAGTGAGGCATTAAGATAGCCTATGATTATATGTCTCGATGATCCCAAAATGAATTTTATCAAAATATTCAATATATTTTTTATCCATCACACACAGTTGTATACATATATTTTTATATATTTAAAATTCTGTCTTGAATCATAAATAAGAGGCCACAGTTAAATATGACTCACATGGTTTACCCTAGGCAAGACATAACGTTATTCGGTGCGGGAGGTCTGGCAGATGCTGGCGTCGGCAGGTGCATTCAGTTAAAATAAAAAATTTCTTTCTTTATTTTCAACTAAATGACCTATTTTTTCTTAATAATTAATTTTTTATGTAAAATCATTAGGATTAGCTGCATAACTCTGACACCATTTAACGTATCATTTCTCCATTCTCTATTGGAATATGGATATTAGACAATGACTAACATCCAGATCGAGGTGAATTGTGACACAATGGACACAAAAAATGTTCCCCGTTTTTTGGTGAATGTTTTCATCACCAATGATTCATTATATCACAATTTAATACTCAACATTTATGGATTCCACCAATTATGATGCAAATCTTGAGCATGATCAATCTTTATTATATTATCTATGTCAAATTAAATCCCTCGATTGATCATATGTATTAGAAATCAGTTGTTTGTTCAATTTTTTCATGTTCTACCATTTTTCACACCCAATTTATCCCAAATATATATATTTTCCATTAAATATTAGCCAATTATTATTTTAACTTTGTTGTTTACATCTCCTCTATCATTCATTTTGTTTTTCACCGAAGTCCTACGAGGTCAAAGTTTGACTTCGTCAGGCAGGTTCGAATATGAACAAAACACTAGATTCATAAAGTATACACATTGGAAGAATATATTGATGATTTTATATTTAATTTTTATCTTTTTATTATATGGGTGATTCCACTGTGGATTATATATTGGTGAGGTGGCATGGGGTTCCACAACAGATCTACGGTGTATATGTCTTCATGTAGGTGGTTCAGAATCTGTTTTCATGCCACTATAGGGATTTAATAGATTTTCGGAGAAGTTTTCCACTGATTATGGGTGGGAAATGGGTTCATTTGTGGTAGATATTGAATATATAGAATATTGAAAAAGATTTGGAATTATATTAAACTTCTATCTAATCGGTAGGTACAAAGACGAACACAGGTCATGTAGTCTAGATTCTGTGGCAGTTATTGTTTCACATGAAGTTCAATAAGACATGAATTGTGGAGGGTCCACACTATTTATAACCCAAGATGAAATTATTGGAATATATAAACATTACACACCCAGAAGCCCAAGTGTCATTACATGCCGTGTATATATGGAGACCAGTTGTGTACTTAAAATCATATATGAGCTAGCATTGGTGGCACATGACAAGTGAGGGATAAATAAGACTATAAATTCATTGGAAATGAATGTAAATGGTAATATGTTTATTTAGAAATCATCTTTCTACAATTATGGGATTTATTTACTATCATCATAGTGAACATAATAAATATTCTTTATTTATTTCCATTTAAAAAGAAAATTTTCAATCTTTTGATTTATTTTTTCACTTTTCACATCTATATCATATTTTACAAAAAAGAAATTAATATTTATGATCTATGTTTTTTAAATTCTTAAAATACTAAAATTAAATTTAATGGATCTTAAGAGACATAATTTTTATTCCTCATGTTTTTAGATATTTATCAAAATTTTAATGGTTATAAAAATTAATTAAATATGAATAAATAGTCATGAAACCATTTTATAAGACCTCCATAATGAAACCAATAAATAAAATAAATTTAAAACTCTTTGAAATATGTTAGAAAAATATTGAAACACAAATACTGGAATGATTTGATCATATATTCTTCCATGATTAAATTATCATTTTTATCTAAATAATATCAATTTATCCCAATGATACACACCAATAATTTATAAAACCAAATCATATATTTCCCAAAATAAGTTAATTGTTTTTATTAACATCCCAAATCACCATAAAGTAAAAATAAAATCATATGTGCTTACAAAAACTAACAATAAAAAAGCTATCTAATTTACCTTATCAATCACAATAATCCCTTTATAACAAAAAAAATATTATTATCCCAACATCAGGAATACATTGAGTGTTATCTATCCCTCAATCATGTGTTTCCAAAAAAATCCCCTTACCAAAAATACCTTTTCTAGGATATCAGTACCATTCAATATATTCTCTCAAATCCTCAATTCAAAAAAAATGAAAAAATGCGTATATTTTTTTAGGATTCATATAATTAGAATATCATTGAAAAAACACATGAGCTACATAATTATCATGTCCCAATATAGATACACTTTAGTCATTCCACTTAAATTATTATAATTACATATTCCCTTCCTTATTCTAATAGTGACTCATTAATTTAAGACATTAACATGGATAATTCTCAAGTTCCCTACACATAATACATTGAACTAGAAATGGTACATTAGTTTGTACTTTATTTCATTCTATAAAAATCAACATTTTTCCTGAGTAGTTACTTTATTTATGCCCTAATTTTACACACATAAAACATAACCCCATTCGATTTAAACATTACCTTGAGTTCTTCTTTCCATATTTTGGACATAAATAAAATCAAACCATCTTCACTCTATGGTATTTATCACATTAAATGTCATAAATATCCATTTTCATCTTATTAAGTGTGTTCTAAAACTCATGAATGGTGAGGTTGTTAATTATATATCAAGAATAGTTGGTTAGGAATAATCTCAAGACGTCGTATTCTAGAACCCATTTCATTTAGTTTTTTCATTATAAAAATTCATTCTTTTTTTTGTGACATTCACTATTAACATGAATTCTCAGTGTTCTATCCATTGAAAAAAACCAAGAAAAAGTATTATGAGATACAATAATCATATTGAGAAATCATATAGTAATGAAAATTTATACATAAGATATCTAAATCATGACACCTTATTTTCTATGTATTACAAAATTGTAATAACCAATTTCATTAAAAATTATCATCTATTCAAATAATTAATAAGGGTTCATAAAGAAAATGTCAATTAACCTAAGAATATCTCTAAGAGTGTTTATTAAGGTGTATAGTCTTATTTCCACTAATCATGATAACAATGATCATAAATTTAATTCAAAATCCACCCCTTTTAGATTTATTACCCCTAATGTGTTTCTATTCTATAGCTATATATCCTCTCCAGTATCCATACACCAATGAAATGTTTTCTGAAAACCAAAAAATCATTACTTTACCAAATATTCAGTATGATATCCTATACTTATAAGTTTCTATAGGGTTTTCACCAAAATTACCTAATCTTAATATCCCTAAATAAAAGAAATATTATTCAATACAAAATATGTCAAACCAAGAATAACATAAAAAAATATTACATATTTTTAGATGAATACATAATACATATCATTAGGATCCACACCATAAAAGTAACAATTTATTGTATTTCAAAACATGGATTAATTAACAACTAGTTTATAAAAGACTCGCATAAACTCTCACAAGTTATTTGTTACAATCAAACTTATTATAAATATCAGTAATAAAAAATTTCTTTATAACCATTGAAAAATGATCCCACAAGAAGGGTTGATATCAAATTATCAATAAGGGTAATCCAGAGTGTCATAAATTGATGACCATATGTAATCATATCAGAAGAATAATGGTATGATAACATGTGTTTATCAATATAAAATTATTCCCAACAATATATACATCATAATTAGGCATCATGATATAAATTATTAGTATGTTTCATGATTGTGTAATCATGAAAAATGACTCAAGGGGGAAGAGTTCAAAAACATTGAATATAAACAAGTCATAAGAGTGTAGAACCATAATAGGAAAAGAAACCATATCATATGCACAGTGAACAATGATTTTCACAGATATAAATGATATTTTATTAGATTATTATTCATTATATAATGCAATAATTAACTTCAAAATCAAAGAGGTTTATTATATTTGGAAACATAGTTATATAAAAAACTAGTTCATAAGTTTATTATACCAACTCCCACTCTATTCTTCATAGTTATCACCATTATTAATAATATCATAAATAATAAATTTATTCATATATATGGGGATGGATACATAAGAAATTGTGAGCATAGATTCTTATTAAGGTTAATAAAGAAAGTTATCAAAAATCACTTAATCGTAAAATAGTCATAAGAGTATGAAAAAATGATTGTAAAATTTGAAGCCCATAAGTTGCATATTATTGATCTTAATTATTAATCATGTAATACATATTTGTTGTTCATAAGATATAAATCATAATGGAATCAAGTAATTTGATCCATGATAGTATAACATTTGGATAAGTATATTTTTTTGTCACACACATAAGAATAGAAAATAATTTCCCTAGTAGTAATGTCTCATTATAAGAACTGTCATATTGGATTGTGTTCACTTACCAAACCATCATAATATCCAAGGTTCACTCCCAAAAATATAATAATTGATATATACCATTACTTAACTCAGTTCACACACAATTCTAGTCCTGTTTATCTTATAAGATATGCAATGTTATCCAATGTATTATAGAGATATATAATTTAAGGCCCCCAAATAACATAAAAAATTCATATATATTTGTTATAATATATCATCATAAAATAATTTGATCAATAAATTTTAGAAATAAAATATTTTCATAAATATTTCTTCAAAGAATAAACCAAAGAAAAGAAATGAGTTTCATAAAAATTTCATCATTTCATCATAGAACAAAAGGTAGAAAATTTATACATTGAAAAAAAAGCATACCATCATAATCATAAACCATATATGAAAATAACAAGTCTAGTACCATTCAATAATATCTCCCTAATGATTTTGAGACATAAATTGAGTAATATTAGATATAAAATTATTATCAAAGATCACTTCAAACATTTCTTGAAAAAAAATAAACTTCTTACTTAAAAATAAATTATTAAAAATATAAAAAATTATTAAATATTAAATAAAATATTTTATTGGAAAACAACCTTTCAAACATGTGATAAAATATTCAAATAATTTAGTGTTCATGTTGTTTGTAAATTCCTTTCATGGTGCATATGTTAAAAAAAATATTCATATCACATTATTATTAAAAATTCAAAAATAACATGTTCAAAAAAGAAAAAAAAATATTCTTAAACAAATATTTTAAAATTTAAACATGGATAAAATATTCATTAAGAATTAAATTTATAATAACAAAAAAATCCATTAAATCAATTTTTATAAATCATGGAATTTAAGAGAAAATATTTTTGACAAAAGAGAGAAATAAATTTGGTTTTCCTTAAAAGCATTACTTCAACATGTAGATTTATTAAAGGGATGAAAATTACAGAAAATAAATAATTTTATAAAAATAACTATATTATAATAAAATTAATGACATTATTTAGATATAAATAATAATATTTCATCCATGGAACATAATCATAAATTACCCAGATAAACCGTTAAAATTTTAAAATAAAACCATTACCTCAGGTCCGACATCTTTCATTAGGGTTTGAACCTCATGTATAATAAATATATAATTATTATAAGTCTATTAAATAACAATATTATTATATATAATTCCATTAATAATTTAATTATATCCTTCTAACACCCTTTTATTAAAATATAATTGTTAAAATCGTTGTTCGTGGTGATAAATTTTTGGTTTTTCATGAATGTTTTTTTCATTAGATTTTGTTCTTATACACTAAGAATGGTTTAATAATATAAAAATGATGATAATAATAATAATAATAATAATAATATAAATTTCACATATATTATATATATAGTTAGTTTAATCCATAAAATTGGATATAAAAAAATAAATTACACTTTTCATGGAGACGGTAGGTCGAACGTACACATAAACATTGTTTTTACTTTTCGATGCATGAAACATAAGAAATGGAAATAAAAATTAAAATATTAGGAATAATTATTATATAATATAGATAATATATATTAAGAAAATAATAAATTATTACCATACATTTAAATTGTAAATGAAAAAAGAATCACATTGCTTTGAGGATGTGGTAGTCCACACGTACGCATAAGTGATGTTATCATATTCAAACAGATTGAAAGCTAAGAAGGTGGATATTATATTATCATTATATAATCATAATTATTTCATAAATATAATAAATAAATTTAAACCCAAAATAATACCCATTTGTAAAAGGTGGCGATGAAAAACTGTATTGTACCCCTATGCGGAGAGGGAGTGTTGTAAATACACATGAGTGATGTATTCGCTTCCAATGTGATGTGAAATAGTGTGGGTAACTTTAGTTTAATAATAGTATTAATATTTAATCATTTTTATATTAATTAATTCATTATTTTATAATAAATACCATATATTTAGAGGAGATCAAAGAACAAGTAACAAAAGTGACTGGTTAAGAAAATTACCTCTTGTTTTAAAGAACACCCCTAGATATCTTATTAAGGATCCTAGGGGTGGTATTTTGAAAAATACACATCTATAATGTTTCTATGTATTTTTAAAACATATTTGGGTTTTGTTTTTTTATATTGATGGCTAAAAGTGGTGTAATGAATCAAAAGTAGGTATGAACTTTTATAATGGGGGAGAGGACATGTTTTAAATTTTATCAAGATTAAAATATAAAAAAGACATTCAAAAGAAAAATTATTATTAATATAAATTATTTAAAATAAAAGGATACTTTGGTATAATTAATATAATTCACTTAATTATGGAATGTTTTTTGTGTCATTTTAAACATTATATTTTTTAACCCCTTCAGTAACTGTTTTTTACTTTAATCGTGATAATAATTAATTCAATATTGAAGGATAATAATGTCACCATAAATTTATTGGTGACTAATAAATTGACCATTATTTTAATTTTATATAATATTCCTTTCACTTTTTTGAAGATAATATTTTATGTGTTTTAAATCAGTTAATAAATATTATTTCATACAAAAGATCACTAATATCTATTTTAAAACTATTCAGTTATTTTCACTTTAAAGACCCTAATAAATGTATTTAATTAGAATATAATCTTTTCAAACATCCCTAATATGTTATATGTATCAACAAATTTCCTAGAAAAAAATAATTAAATTACATTTCATTGCATTCAATATTTTTAAAATCATTTAATTAATTTTTCAATTTATGGAATAATTGTTGTTTCGTTGTTGCCTATACATTTAAGGTATTTATTCAATTAATAAAAATTATATATAAATTAAAATGATAAAAAATGTTTTATATTAAAAATATACATATATAAACAAACATATCCTATTTTTATCCACTTGTAAAAACATTATAGATATTAAAGTCAAGAGAGTGACATTTTAATTTATTCATTTCATAAATTAATATAATGGTCAAAAAAAGGAAATATGGAACCAAGTGACCATATATTATATAAATAGAGTGAAATTGTATAATTTAAGTCATCCAACATGATAAGTTGAAGTGTTAGATAAATCTTAAATCCTTATCCAAATTTTAAACCAATTTTACTTGTTTTGCACTTTTGGGGGTGAAAAAAATATTTCATTCCTACTATTCATATTGGAAAAAATAAAATGATACAATTTACCAAGTATTATCCTCTTTATTAAAAAAAATTATTCCATTTTTTGCAATTACAATTCTATATGTTTTATAAATTCATTGTAAAATAAATGTGAAAAACATGATAAAAATGTTTTTTTAATGGATTTTTTGGAACAAAACAACATATATTCATATCTCATGCATAGAAAAAAATATTAATTTTAAATAATTTTATTGAATATATAATATATAAAGTACATTAAAACCATTCAGTAATAGTGATTAATTTAATTTATTAATATATACACAAATTATGTTCTTAACATTTTTTTCAGAAATACATCATCGTTATTTTAAAATTATTATATGAAAATATTTAATTAATTGATAACCAATGAATTAATTTTATAAATATGTAAAACATATGATTCTTATAATTTAGTTATTCTTATATATACCCACCAATCCAAGAGTTAGGTGATAAATATCACATTAAATAATAATATTTTATTAGAATATCATGGTTCATTTAAATTTAGTGTTTTTTATAATGAAAACTATCAAAAAAATATTGATTACTATATTATAAAATATTGCATTGTTACAATCTACCCCCGATAAAATTAATTCAACCCATGAAATTTTATCACTCAATTACACAAAATGAGGGTATATCTATTTCATTACATCCATGGTGACTAAGGTGGCTTCTTCTAATTTCAAATTTATCTAGTTAGCATTAACTATATAATAATTCTTGTTTCGTAGAATAATATCTCATTAATTAAATATTTCTATCAGTTTTTCTTTATTTGAAATATCATTCTCTATTGGAATAACCTCCATATTTATTACATGTTAAGGATCAATTATATACATCCTTATGATATATGCACGTAATACATCATGAACTTGGGAGAGGTTTAGTTGATGTTCCTAGCGATGAGCTACCATCCCTACTCGATAAAGAATTTCAAAGTAACTGATTTACCAAGGGAAAAACATTCCATTATTTCCAAATATCATAACCTTATTCCACTGTGAAATTCAATGAAACACCTTCTCACATAATTTAAACATATATTCTCACTATAGATTATCAGAAAAATTCTTCAATCAACTCAGGTCTTCATTGATGTTCTATTGAATGGATATAAAATTTTATTATATTTCCTTAAAAGTCTCAAGTACCAATATCTTTAATTCTACGACTTCATAATAGAACATTATAGGTCTATACTTATTTTCATATGTGGCTACATAAGGACCCATATTAATTCTCAATTTAATGATATTACTCTAAGAAAACACAACTATTGGAAGTTATTAATCCCATCTACCATTAAAATTCCCAAAAAAATATCTTAATATCTCATCTCAGGTTTTAATAGTACCCTTAGTCTAACAATATATCTGAGGATTATATGTTATACCAAAACTCAACTTAATTTCAAATGAAATAAAAAAAAATTCTCTAAAACATAAAGGTAAGCCTTGAATCCCGACTACATACAATAGAATGTGGTGATCCATGAAAAATTACTACTCATTTAATATTAATTGTGGAAAGATTGTCAAAAGGGATATCTTCTATAATGGAAGTGAAGTATGCTGACATTGTAAGGTGGTCTAATGAAATATAAATTTTAATATGGATTTATTGTTTTGGGGATTCTAATGGAAAAATCTATAGTTATGGTTTTTCATTTTCATACTAGTGTGAGTAATAGTCATAAAAACCCCTTCGTATTTTTCCTATCATCTGTTACTTGTATGAATACCAATAACCAAGTTACATAATCTATAATATCTCCCTTAATATTTTCCTAGAAAAAAACAAAATTTCATATCTTTATACATCTTCTTACATCTTGGGTGAATAGAGAATCATGAACTATGATCCTCATCCAACATATCCTTTTTTAAATTTGATACAAAAGGAACATATACATTGTTAATAAATCTTATTAATCTATAACAATCAAGGATTAATTAAAGAACATATATGACCTATTTCAATTGTTAGAAATCATTCTTTTGAGCCACTCTAATCCTCACACAGAAGGATGGTTGAACATTAATTAGAGAAATATATGATTTCTCACCTTCCTACAATATTTCAAAAATCATCCTTTATAAATCCATAAATACTAGATATTTTTTATCCCCAAAATAGATAAGTTATTTTTATCATTTTGACACAATGCATTATCCACCTTGTTAAATTTCCCAGGGTTGTAATGTATTGGGAAGTCGTAACATTTAATCAACTCCAACCATCATCCCAAAAGTATATTAAACTATTTTTTAGTTAATATATACCTTAATAATTTATAATGGGTACATATATCAAATCTTTCTATATAAATATAATTTCTCTATTTATTTTATGAAAGATACATAGAAGAAAACTCCAAATAATTAGATGGGTAATTGTTCCCATGAACCAGCAATTATTGCGAGGAATAAGATTTCACAAAATCATTCAACATGATAACATGTCCTATTCCTTTTTCAAATTCATCATTATAGAACATAATAACTTCTCCAATATAGGTTAATATTAGAATAGGTGTACTTTATAAACTTATCTTTAGTTCCATGATATTTCCCTCATATTCATATATCCAAATAAACTTTTCTCCCTTTTTAGATAACCTGGTTAGTTGATTAGAAATTCATGATAAATTGTCCACAAGGAACTAATAATATCTCAAGAAACCAATAATTATTTGGAACTCAGTTATAGTTGTTAGTCTGGGACAATGTTCACTAATATATTTCTTTTATGGATCTATATATTTAACCTCACTTGAGAATATACAAAAAAATGAATCATTTTGTATCCAAAATTAATACATTTTAAATTTTTCAAACTTTTTATTCTTCCTTGGGATCTTCAGTACAATCCCCAATAGATCTCAATTCTCTTCCTTACCCTTAAAATATATAATAGAATCTTCCTTAAAGATTATCAAAAATTTATCAAGGTATTCTAAAAGGGTATATTCATTAGATCCATGATTATAGTGGGACATTACTAAGACCAATTGGAATCACTAATATTAATAGTGTCTATACCTTGTTTGAAACTCTTTCTATGGTGTGTCGTCATTATTGAACACTAATTAAAGAAATTAATAATTAAGATTATTCATGGAAAAGTGTAGAGCTATATTAATTTGATCAAAAAAGAATAAATATTAGATCAATGATACTTATTATTAATTGTGATCTTGTTATGTTCCTAATATTAAATATATGGCCACCTTTATCCATCATTCATTATAAAAAAATTAATAGTTAAATCCCATTCTAACACGCCTAGATGAATAAATTCTTTGTTAATATTCTCTTATATTTTCATATTCAATTAATACAACTGGATTGGGGGATTTCTATATAGAGTCTTGAAATAGGTGTATCACCATGTATAGATTATTTTGAAATGGAAGCATCAAAATTCGGTGGAATACTAGGAATATCTTCTAGAATGACATCAACAAAATCCCACCCAATAGGAATATCATCAATTTTGATTTTCTCCCTAACCATCTGATATATACACTGACATTGAATTGGAATCAAGAACCATGCAATGGATATTATTTAAATTGGTAGTTTATATTTATAATCACACCGATATATGATCATAGGTTCATTTATAATATCAAATGTGACTTCCTTTCATCGAAAATATAGGTTGCTTTTATGTAAATGAATCCAATCAATGCCAAATATAGAATCGAATTATACCAGAGGAAGAATTAAAATACTTTCAAGATGTACAAAAAACAAACATCAATCGGAGTTGAATCATATACTTGAGAAGATATCATTGTACCATTAGGGTTTTTCACAACTCCTTATACATATAATAATTGGGGTGGTTCTATGATAACCTTAGAAAATTATTCAAATATAAAAGAGTGGGTAAATCTGAAATCAAATAAGAAATTAATGTTTTGGAGTGGATGGTAAGTGTTCCATTATCTAATTATTTTCCAACATTATAATTATTATCCACATATGATTTTACTTTTTTTTGGGCTTAGGGCGTTTTTTAATATGATCATCATAATTAACTATCAAATTTGTACACTTGTTATCATAATGACCATTTGATTTTCATTCAAAATGCAAGGGTGTGGGTGGTACATTTTTTTTGATAATTTCATTGTTCCATTCATTGAAAAGTATTTTCACATCGCATGGGAATTATTTTGACTAATATACTTCTAATACACAAAAAATCATTTACCAGTTCACATAAGAAATTTTATTCATTTTTTCCGACCACGCATCGAGCATATATGTAAGTTCATATTTATCTTTCTAGGGTTTTTATAATTCTATGTTAATCGTATCTTTTTTTTCTTATCAAGTCAATGATATTGATCTATAACACCAAACTTCATTCCAACATTGATAGAATAATGAAAATTTTCATTATATCCATTAATATACCTTATGGATGACTCCCTATGGATAGTTGTTTCAAGCCACATAAGAATTGATTGATTGTATATTCATGTTGGATAATAATACTAAAAGCGTACCTCACAAGTCTTGTAATTTTTTTTAATAGATACTAATACATTCCTAATATTTTTTCTTTATCTCAATGAATTCATTCTCTATTTTCATACATATAATATTAGGAATGTACTTATTTTAAAATTGTCTCTTCAAATCATTATACCCCATATAGTTAATTTAATCTTGTTGCATCATGTTATTTAAAATATTCAACCGTTGATTTTATTTACCTTACAAATGATAAATATCTAGAATATGTATTTAGTTTTCTAAATAGTGGAAGATGAAAAATATAATTCTAGTGTTACTGATCCATTACTCAGTAACTACTAGATTAGTATATACAATAAAAAAGGTGAATGTTATCTCATGAAATACACAATATAATGGTTTACCCTCTATTATTCATTTGAATTCTTGACATGATTCATGAAATGAAAAATTATTATAAGTATATAAAATATATTTTTCATTAGTTCTCTAATAATATTTGGTTTATTATGAGGAAAATCATCTCATTTTTCATTATATTTTGTATTAATAATATATCAACTTGTTGTGTCTGCTGACTAAAACATAAAAGAATAGTGTAAGCAACAATAATCATAGTGGGAAACCACGTAATACTAAAAAATAATTTATTGGATCCCTAAATCAATACATGTTAATTTATATATATGAAACTGTATTTTTACCCTAGGTCATCCATGATAATTAAGGAAATATTAGGATTATAACCGACATATAGACTTATCCTAGGATTCTCACTAGAGTTTTCACATCCTAGCTTTTAAAGGTCACTGAACCTTTCTATAATACCACCTATAGGGTCCCAAACATTTCACACATAGATATTAATTATTATTAGATGAATAATAATTACATTATTTATTGAATCATGATAAAATCATATAGTTTTAGTATGCTCATAAATATGGATACAAAAACAACTGGTTCTTAGGTGAACTATATCATATCCCACTATTTTCTTCATAAATAACTCGATTCTTGGACATATCATGAATAATAACTTTCTTCATAATTTAGGTCAATGAAATAATAATGTGTGATATCAGATGCTTTGTAAGGGTAAACATGTCAACTATAAATGGACACTTAAACAAAATAAGGGAATATGGGTAGATGAATAGGATCATAACATATCAAAATAATTCCCTACATTTCATAGATTATAATGTTGAATTGTTAAATAAATTATAGAAGTTAATAATAAATAAATAAAAAAGGAATCAAATAACATGATCCATAAGAGAATAATATTGACCTAATATAAATTTTTTTGGAATATATATAAGCATAAAGAATCATTTATATTTTAGTCAGGTCTTGCTACCAAAACTATCACAGTGGATGTCCCCACTCACCAAACCATTTTAGTAGTCAGGGTTCACTCCCAAGATAATCATATTATGATTAGTCACATACTTAAATGGGTTTACTCTTTATTCCACTACTATTTTTCTCATGAGATATTCCACTTTATATAATGCATTGGAATGTGATATAATTCTTGGGCCACACATCACATAATGAAAACAATAAAAAAGTAGAAAAATATTAATAAATATTAATCATATCATAACCCATGAGAAATAAATAGGTTTCATAAAAAATATAACATTTCACAACCCATAAAGAATAAACATATTTTAAAAATATTTCATTATTTCATCATATCATAGCCCATAGAAAAGTTATGTGATTCATAAATATATTTTTATCATTATCATAAAATATATAAGAAAGCAATATAGATCATATAATTGAATCATATCGCCATTAAACAATACAAATCATTAAAGGATGTCATCGTATTTGGAAAATTATTTTATAAGACCACATTGAATGTTTATTGTGGAAAATACACTTTAGACTTTGAGAACACTTATTTAAAATATAAACTACATATTTAAAATAGAATATTTAATTTAAAAGTAAACATGGAAACCTATCATGTAATATTAAAATAATTGAGTTTTATTGATGCTTGGAAATTATTTTATTGTTGTATACATTAAAACAAACCCTCCTTTCACATGTTTTGTAAAAATTCATAAGTTCCATGTTCGGAAAATGAGAAGAAGATATATTTTAAAAAAATAAAAATGGTAAGACATGAATTAAAATTAATTAATGAAATAATTATATAATATAAAAAAAATTCTTCAAAAAAAATTAGAAAACATGAACATTAAATGAAATGAAATTTTCACTGAAGAGGGAAATAATGTCAGTTTTCATAAAAACCCATTATTTTCATATATTATGTTCATAAATAGAGGAAAATGAAATGAAAAAAATTAATTTGAAAAAATAAAATTTTCAAAAGAAAACTAATTTTTTTTATTTATAGATATACTATACTATTTCATCAATGGAAATTAATCATAAATAATCCAGATAAACTATGGAATTGTGACATAATCCCGTTACATTAGGTCAAACCTCCTTTAAATATGTTAGAACCTCGTGTATAATAAATATATATTTATTATATGTGTATGCCAACATCGTAATAATATATTTCATTCCATTTAGGAGTTATATGTAATATTTTATTACCAGTTTATTAACAATTATTTATTAAAGTTTATGTTCCATGTGAGAAATGTTTCGTTATCCGTAATAGTTTTAGTTTTGTTGTTTTGGTTATTTTAGTTTGTTGGGGTTAAATATTATTCATAATAATAATAAATATATTAATTTCATATTATAAATATATATATATATATATCCATCCATAAAATTATAGATATAAAAATGAATTACACATCTCATAGAGATAGTAGGTCGTACGTAAGCCTGAACTTCATTATAACATTTCTATAGATAAAACCAAAAAAATTATCTAAATATATAAATTTATATAATTATTATTATTTCATATAAATAATTTATATTCAGAAAAATCATTCTCATTTCCATCCATGAAATTAAATAAAAAGAAAAATCAATCACATCACATTAAGGAGGTGGTAGTACGCTCATATGCACGAGGGATGATATCATTTTCCAATGGATTTGGAGATAAGAAAATAGATATTATAATATAAATATAAATAATATTTTTTAATCATATATAACCATTATATAAATAATAATACCCATCCAAAAAATATTGTGAATTAAAATTAATTGTATCGCAATGTGGATATAGAAAGTCATATGTACGCATGAGCGATACATTCACTTCCCATTTGATGAGAAAGATGATGGATAATGGTGGTTTCATAATCATAATAAAATTTTAGTATATTTTTTCAAATTTAAGTATTATTTTATGACAAATAATATATATTTAGATGAGGTAAATGAAAAATTAAAAATAAACTGATTGGTTAAGGTGATTACCTATTCTTGGGAAGAACACCTCTAGATATCCGCTAACGGAACCAAAGGTTAGTTTTTTTGGAAGACCATCACCTCTATAATTTTTATACAGAATGATAGAATATAATTTTTAAGGTTTACTTTTAGATATAGGCCTCAATGTTGTGAAATGTGGAAAATAATGGGTTTTCTTTTAAAGGTGAGGGATAAGACTCATTTAGAAATTCTTAAAACCATAAAAAAAAAAAAATTCATTCTAAAGAATATTTATTCCAAATGGCCATGAATTAGAATAAAAATGGACTATGTTTGAAATAAAAATATCTAATTATATTTAAATGGGTTTATGTTTCATTTTAAAACATATCTTCTTCATTTACACCTTTATTCACAATTTTTTACCATAACTGTGTTAATAACTAATTCAATATTATGGGGGAAATAATGTTATCTAAAATAGAAAAGTGACTAATAATTGGACCACTAATGATGTATTAAACCATATTACATTTATGTCTTAAATATATTATATTTATGTTTTTTACATCAATTGGTAAATATTATTCATTATAAAATGTCTTCAATATTAGTTTTTGGAAATATTCATTTAATTTGACATAAAAGACACCAAGAAAAAGATGGGATTCGAATATAATCATTTCAAACATCCATAATATTTCATATTTATCTAAAAAATATTGAAAATAGAAATTAACTCAACATGTAAATACATTTGAAATTATAAAAAAAAAATATTGAATAAATAAATATAATTTCGATGTTGCATAGTTATTTAAGATAATATCTAGTGGGTATATATCAAGGAATCATATCATAATGAATAATGATCACCACCTATTTCCCATATCATAGAGGATTCGGAATCACCGCTTGCCTTTCATATCATAGTGGATCAAAAATCACCACATTTTTTTCATATCATAGTGGATTAGGCATCCAAACCTGTTTCACATAGTGGATCGAGCACATAAAATCACTTCCCATAATTAACCCATGATGGAATCCATACCCAATGCGTTAGATTGATTTAACAGACCCACCAATTGAAAGTAAATGGGTTTTATAACCATTTAATCATTTAATAATAGAATAATACAAGAAAAAGAAATAGGTTTCATTTATATTTGACTGTAACATAATTATTTCATGGGAAATAAACGGGTTTTATAGAATTATACTTAAATAATTATCATCATAAGGAATATGATGGAAGTATATAGTATCATAATATCATAATCCTTTTAAATCAGAAAATTCCTTAAATGAAGATGAAATAATAAAAAATACCATTAAAATATCATATGAACATTTCATTAAACACCTGAAAAAATATCCTTTTTCTTTCAAAACATTTATATAAAATTAACCTGAATGTTGAGAAAATATTTTTATTTAAGAAAACAAGCAATATTTTAAAGTAATAATCTATCAAAATTATGTTCATGATTATTGTAAAATCATTTTATGTTATATACATTAAATGAAAATATTATTTTCATTATTTTATTAAAAACATTCATAAAAACCATTAATAATTTTCATTTTAAAATTTAAAAAAATAAATTCAAATGTATTGAAAATAAACATATTTAAAAATATTAAATTATATATAATATATTTCTTAAAATAATTTTGAAGAGTGTGGACATGGTTTAAAAAATTCCTCGACCAAAGAGGAAATAAAGTTGATTATTCTCTGTAAATGTTTTCTTGATAACATTATGTAAAAAAGATAAAAAATAGTATAAATACATGAAAATTATATGAATAACTAGAGGAGACTAAAATATAATAGATATAAATAACAATATAAAAATATTATCCCTTAATAAAAAAAATTTATAAATAGCCTCAAAAAGATGTGATATTGTAATGTAAATAATTTATGCTTTAGTACCATTTGAATTAGGACCCCCTTGAAATAAAAATCATCAAATTAAAAATTAAATACCATGAATATGTATAGAATCATGTTTTAAAATATCAAATTTATATTAGGTACAATTCATAAAAGTATATATGTGTACAATGTAACATATGTCCCAAAGAAGACAATTTGAGACTATTATCCCTCACATCAAGTCTCATCTGTCTTTGTATGTGTTCGAACCTCCAGAATAATAAATATAGATTTATTATACATATATTTTATAACCATAATCATATATATCTTGTGATATTTAATTTACTTATATAATATCAGCATTCTTTTATTAATAAGTCTTTATTAAAGTCATTATTCTAGGTGATAAAACTTTATTTTTCTTGCTTGTTTCAGTTCTGTAGTTCTATTCATTGTACTTTGATTAGTGTTAACAAATAAATATATTTTTAATTATTTCATGTGTATCATATTTAATCGTTATGTAATATATGTATCTATTCATATAATGTACTGATGAAAAATGAATTACATCAATCTATGGAGATGGTAGTCTGTACATACACATAAGTGATGCTTTCACTTTTTGATGTATAGAAAATAAAATTAATTAATAATTAACCTTTATAGAACAATAATAATATCATAAATATCATTTTATTCAATAAATTCATCATTATAACAATCAATTTTAATCAGTGATGAAAAATTAAACGCATCGCTACATGGTGGTGGTGGTCCACACGTATGCATGAGTGATGATTTCTTTTCCCATAAAATTAAATGGATGTGTTTAATGGTTGTTACATCATCATAATAACTATTAAGTATATTAAAGTTATTGAATTTATTATTATATAATGGATATCAATTATTTATAGGAGTTTGAATAAAAAATAAAATTTAAATTACTCAACTAAGAGTTATACCTCTTTATTGAGAAACCTCATTTGGATTACACCTTAAGCCTTGACAGAATGGTATTTAGGAAATACTAGAATATATCAAACATTATGTAGGAATATATAATGATATTAAGGTCTGTTTTGATTGATATAATAGAATCAAACATTGTGAATAATTAAGAAGAGGGGGCTCCCTTTTTTAGGTGAGTGGAGGGGTACACTAGGAATTACATAAATTAAAAAAAATAATGTTAATTGATTTTCATGTTAAGTTTGATCCAAATATATATATTTAGAATATAAAATCAATACAAGAAAAAATTATAAGATCCAATAGTGTTTATAAATGTTTTAAAATTTTAAAATATTAGTTGATGTTTTAATATTTATCTCTTTTTTAACCCCCATCCCCTCGTTAACCCTTTAAATGGCCATTGTATGTTAATGTTTTTACACGTTTACAGTCATGAAAGTTACTATAAATGCTAAATTGTACTTTATGTTGAAAATGGTTGATAATATGGACCATATCCCATTCAATCATACTAATATAATATTTTTATTAATTTTATATCATTTAATAAATTTTTATTTAATAGAAGATACCACTAAAGTCATTTTCAAGATCATTCAAATAGTTGGATTTAAAAAAATAATAATTTGATTGGGAAATGAACCCTTAAAACATCACTAATAGATTATATTTATCTAAAAAATTCATGGGACATCATAAATCACCAAAAATTATTACATGGAATATTTTTAAAATCATTTACTTTATTTATTTACTCCTTTCACAAATACTTCAACATCATTTTATAAGTATTTAATGTAACTATTACATAACTAATACATAAAAATAAACACATATCACAAAAAATATGCATCTTCAATGTAACCTTTTAGATCCATTAATATGTTATTATCTCCATCATAAAATAATTTATATATTAAATGAATGAAATGGAGATTTTTTGAATTCTTTATTACCTATAATAATAAAAATGGATTTTTCAAATACTAATGGGACACAAATAGAATATTTTTAAACAATTTAAGTGTTTGGTATAATTAAAATCATCAAATTAAATATAGTAATTTTTATGGATGATCCTTAAGCCTTATTTCCTAGAATTAACCTCAATCTAATTTATTTACCCATATCACAGTGACAACATTTTTTACCAAGGTTATTATTTTCATGAACAAAAATTAACTTTAATATTTTAAAATTTTGAATTTTTTAATCCAAATTCTGAATCTATTTTATAAAATAAAATCCATATAATTTTAAGAAATTAATTTTAAAATAAAAACCCAAAAAGTGATAAAAACAGTTTTCTACAAAAATGCCTTTTAAGTATAAAATTGTTTTTATAAACAATTAAGAATAGTTTATTTAAAAATAAATAAAAATTGCTAATATTTAATAAAATGGAAAATTGAAATCTTTAATTCAATTTAAAACAAAATAAAATTCTATGAAAACATTAATGGAAAAATCAATTTTCTAGGAAATTGATATTTTTTCCCTATTATTTAAAAAATATTCTTTTTCGTAAAATAAAAAAATTAATCATATGATAATTTTCATGTGATAATTCAAATCAATGATAACCATTTTATTTAATATAATTTATAACTTTCATAGAAATTAAATCTAATATTTTCATATAAAATTAAATAAAGATAATATTTGAACAAAATTTATTTTTGAGGTAGAAAATGTCTTTTCTATAAATTGATGTCTTATTACCTTTGTATTAGTCACTAAATTTTTATTTAGTCATATCATTGTAAATTTACTTCATTATTTTTTTTATTCATATTTATTCCCACCAAATTAGAAACATTCTTCTAACTATCATATTTTAATAATAATATTTTTATAATATATCACACTTCATATAATGCTCAATATTGTGTGTTAAGAATGCCATGAAACATAATATTATTTTAAAATAAATTTTCAGGGTGGTAAATTTTCTATATTAATCATTTAAAATTTAATTTCCCACTGAAATTGGGATCAAATAATACTTTGAATCCTTCATATGAAGATTTTCCATATGTTCCCATGAATAATTATATTATTAATGAATGTTATGATCTTCCCTAGGAGAAATCTCATTTCATTATGCATGAAACATAAAAAATTATTTTATCTTACAAGTAAAAATCATCACAGACAAATTGTATATTTTTATAGAATATTATATTTTCCACAATGATAAGGAAAATTATTGATACATGTTTATCATCTTTAATGTTGAGGTTGTCATCAACTCTACCCTTTTAAAATTTTGGACCATTCGATAATGAATCAGGTTTTTTGAATGGTTTCATTAGTGATTATTTTAAACTATATAGATATTTCTTAAACATTACATCTTAATTTTCACTATCTCTAAGAAATAACCCAACAATATTCAAAATATACACATCCTCCTCAAATACTCCATTAAGGAAAAATAACTCATCATCCATTTAAACTATCTTATATCAGCTATGTTAAATTATATAAATAATAATCAAAATGGATTCAATCATATAAATAAGTTATTGTAATAAAAAAAATTCTTTCCACAAATGAGAGGAATTTCAATACAAGTATTTCCATGTTTCTTGTTACCTATATATTGTATAATCTTGTTATAATAACATATTGACTAGTTATATTAGTTAATAACACTATATAATAATTATTCTCAATATAATAAAAATAATATTTCATATAATAAATCAGTTCTGGATTCTCTTAATATTCCTTAAAATCTCTAGGATCATCCTTAGAAAAAATGTTGTTTGTATTGTTTTACTCAAAGTTATCATAATTTGAGTTGGATGTCCATTATATGTAATGGAATTATTGACCTAAGAACTCTTTCTAAACCATATGTGAGTTACAACATATTAATATTTATTATTATAAATATATAAATCATCATCTTAAACTAGTGATTTATAAAAATCATCATTATTCTCAAAAGTATTATCCTCTTTCTCAAAAACATTATGTACAATCATAATAAATTTAAAATCATTATCCAGGTTGTAAAACAAAATTCTTGAAGTTTTACATCACTTTAACATCATCAAAATTCATAATATTCCACAAATCATTATTTTTTTCAATGATATCCTCTTTAATGTGAGGATAACTAACGATGATACCATCAACTCCTCTCACCTCAATCATTAATTAGATTTCACCTTTCACCATGAAAATAATGAACATTACAAATACCTATATTTATTTCAATATTATGATATTATTATAATACTTATTTTATAGATATTTATTTGAATGGGTTATATATAAAATGATTTTGGATCTAAACTAATGTACCATAACTTACCTCTCGAAAAATAAAAAATTATTATTATCCACCAATAGAGTGCATGTAATTTCCATTAATTTATTATTCTTCTATTAAATAAATACTTTTATTTTGGGGTATATGGTCTATTGTAGCCATGATGAATACCAAGATTTTAATGATATTATTTAAATTTTCTAAATGATTATTCATCTCTTTTTTCTATCTAAAACTTTATTAAAGTGAAAAAAAACTCTTTTTCTATACGTTTTTATAACTTTTAAACATCTTCAGGACCTCGAAATTGTTTTTCATAAATATGATATGTGAAATAAAATTTAACTAATTAATTATTTAAAAAAATATTAAACTATATTCATTCATTTCATTCTTATTGTCCCAAAAACATCTAAGTAAATTATATCTAATTATTTATATATTTGAATATCCACATTCTAATGTAAGGTGTTAATAATATTCATATTATTACATGTAGTGACATGAATATTATTTCTCTCTCAAAAAATGGTAAATAATGAAAATTATTTTCTTGGATAATATTTCACATATTCTTTGATCAAAGGTCTCAAATTCATTGATTTTATAATGTATTTTCCTCCGTCAATCACATGTAGATTGGTTTTTTTATCTCACAAACCTTGAACATATATCCCCTTGTTCATTCTACCATATTAAAAACAAATTCATATTTAAAACACTTCATTGAAAATGTATGCTTTTGAAGAAACACTTTATTATCATAATTTAAAAGTTGAGGCAAACTTAGTATATTATGTTTGAACCCATCAATAAATAAGTATTTATTTGACTTCATCATTCCTCTCCATTTATTATCTAAGAAACTACTTTTATCATGAGGAAACCATATTTTTAAAAGGTCTCTAATACTTACTTTTACTTTTTTACATCTTTTATGATCTTCAAATCTTCTATCATATATTATTTACATTCACTATCCAAAAAACTTAGACGTTCCTTTTGAGTTTCTTTATATTTCAATAAAACAAATAATGATTTATACCTTCATTTATAATTCTTATTAAAAAAAATTAATTATTTAAATTAATAATATGAATGGTATGTAGAATTGTGAGGAATTCATTAGGATAGTGAACATGTTGGTCACGCCATTAACAAACTTCTTCAAATGATTTAACTTATTATCAAACTTCAATTAAGAATGTTTTAATTTTATCTAAACTTTATTCTTAATGTTGGTTAAATCCACATATAATATTCCTTAAATGTAATCTAGGTTTGTATTCATAGTGATAATTAAACCAATATCACAATGAAATGTGCATAAATCCCTTATACTATAAGAAATATCCATAAAATAAATATTTTCCTTCATAAACTGATTATTCATTGATCTGTGTTACTTTCCTTTCTTCCATATCTTGATTATTAACATTTCATTATATTTTTAAGGCAAAATTATGGTAGACTCACAATAAATTCTTATACATTATATTATTAATACGTAACATTTTAATATCACCCTTTGTAGTAGTTTTTTCATCAATGTAAGTATTTGAAAAATTTCCAGAATCCTATGATTTTTGTTCCTTTGAAAAAAATTTACATTCTTTAAATGTGTATTTAAATTATCATTTTAAATCACAAAATCATAAAATTTTAGAAAAATAATGTGAGATATTTATTAATTAACAAGATCATAAACATTCTTTGAAACATTAAACTCTTTAATAATCATCCCTTTTGATATTTATATGACTTCTTTTATAACACCATGCCCCTACCTCATTGGATTAAGGAGGTCGTGAGGGTTACTTGGCCTTAAGAGACATTACCAAGGTGCCACAGGCTAGGAATAAATGTCGAGGGCTTAGAGAAAAAATTATAGAATGATTTTCCCTTAAGAAAAAATCAACCAAACCATCCACTAACAGCCACTATATGATTCATTACAATAAAACATTCAAGCATGTATTCTCAATAGACAACCAAGTTGTTCCATAATACAACCCAAAACCAATACAATCCAACACGACATTAGTGTACTATGAGGAAGACTAAACAAGAGACCCAAAATAAACCAAGACACACTCTATGACTCCACCCCAAGCTCCATGCTCTAAGCACCACCACATCTCTCAAGCATCACCACAAACCACTAGCCATGAGATGCCTTACCTTTACCTATGTCTCGGAATACGACATCTGCAAAATCACCAAAGTGCCAAAGTAGGGGGTGAGTAATAATACTCAGTAGGTTTTCCCCAAATGACTTCCCTATACACTCCACTAGGATAAAACCGTTAGCACATTTATATAAAACAATTTATATAAAATAATCACAAGTGCAACCATTACTATAAGCCAAACATACCCTTATAAAGACAATAAAACCAATGAAAATCCAACCAAACATGCTATAATACATTTCATCATTTCAAATTAGCACAAAAATTTCCATATAGCAAAGCAACGCACCACACAAGGTTTCACAACCCAATACTGGTATAACAATCACAGTGGCACTTCCATCCTACCTGTTTCTTCCTTACCAAATTTAGTGGCATTTCATGTCCACTTACCGTTGATGGTGGCCATTCTATCCAGTACCCATTCCCTTATTATCGTGGTACTTTCTTCCACTTCCACACAACGTCCAAACAAGCCATAACCAAGCATATAACCTACCAAGGTCACCAAAATATAAAATTAACCATTTCAAATACATGCTGAACCACTTCGAGAAATCAAAAATTTATTGAAAACACCCTTCCACCATTTTTACATGACAATTCTCATTTCAATAAAACAACCCCTTTATTGAAAAACTATTTCATAAGACATCTTAAGTAATTCAACAAAACAACCAATTTTAAAATCTCCATTTTAAAATCACAACAAGATTATTTTACCCAAAAATCCCTTTCTTCCCAATCAATCCCTGAAACACCACCAAAAATATTTCCAATCAATTTCACACATCAAAAACACAATTAATTTTAATAAAGACAAATTAATTATAACCAAGCTTCAAGTTCTAGCAAATTGGATCGAGAGAGAAACCACCAACCATTAGGGTTCTGATGAAATCGACCCACAACCTGCCAAACCTCCTCAAATCTGACCAGCGCACCACAGAAATCACTCTATATCCCCTTCCCTAACATTTACATGTCTTAAAATCAACACTCAAGGAAACCATAACCCTATATCTACACACAACAGGTGTAGATCTAGAAAACCGAGAGAGAGATAGAGAGATGTAGATCTAGGGGAAAACACAAAGAAATCAATAGGAGAGACTTAACTAAGAGAAATAACCTTCAAAAACCTTTAAAACCATTTGATTTGATTCCAAAATGTGTTGGAGAGTCCCTCCAACCCTTGATAACGGAAAATCCTGAGTGAGATTTGAGTGGGAGGAAGAATGAGTAGAAAAATGGGAAATCCAGAGTGGCATGAGACTTAAAAACCCAAACATTAAGTGGTCACACGGTTACCCCACACGGTTTGGAAAACCTTGCACCAACTATTTGGTTTCCACTGTCTCACCCAAGGACTTCGCACGACTTGCCCGCAAAGTCTGACAAACTGTGTGCCGCCTGTGTGGAGCCCATAGTCAAGGGTGCACGGTTTCCTAGGCTGGCCGCACGGTTTGTTCAGACCATGTGCCAACTGTGCACCCCTACACAACCTCCACAACTTCAAAAAAATTTCTTAGAATTGTCCAAACTTCAACCAACCACTTCAAAAATCACAAACGAATCGAAACAAGGGTAAAATACCTCAAAATGGGGGTACTACATTCTCCCCGCCATTGGACTTTCCATCCTCAAAAAGTAGTGAACCCACCCTTTGCTGAAAGAGCTCAGGCCATTGCTCGACCATCTCTTTCTCCTGCTCCTAAGTCTCCTCTTGGATCTGGCCATGCTTCTACAAAACCTAAACCAGACTGATGATTTTACCCTACAAGACATTCTCTTGCTTATCCACAACCCGCACTGGCACATGCACCAACAAAGCATCTGGGTCTAGCTCAACATGATCCCATCGAATAACATGGTCTGGATCTGGTTGATACTTTTTCAACTACAACACATGAAACACATTGTGCACTGCACTAAAACTAGGTGGAAAAGCCAAACGATAAGCCTCCTCACCAACCTAATCAAGAATCTCAAAAGGTCTAATATACCTCGGATATAACTTTGAAGCTTCCCAAACCGATGATGTCCTAACCTAGGAAAGATCCTCAAAAAACATGATCACTCATCTCGAATGACAACGGCCGTCCACGATGATCCGCATACGATTTCAGACGACTTTGAGCCGTCTCCATTCTCTTCCTGATTAACTTGATCTTCTTCGTAGTCTCATAGAAAAGGCTTGGTCCAACCATCGAGGACTCACCCATTTCCACCCAGCATAGTGGAGAACGACACGACCACCCATAAAATGCTTCAAACGGAGTCGTACGTATAGATACCTGATAACTGTTATTGTATAAGAACTCAACCAATGACACGTGCTCCTCCCACGAGCCACCAAACTCCATGACATAAGCCCTCAACATATCCTCCAAAGTTTGTATCGTCCACTCGGATTAACCATCCATCTGAGGGTGATACGCCATACTCATGGTCAACTTAGTTCCAAGGGTTTGCTATAAGGATTTCCAAAAATGATATGTAAACCTCAGATCTAGATCGGATATGATCGAAACTGGAACACCATGCCTCTTTACCACCTCTCGGATATAGATTTTTGAAAGATCCTCCACTGTATGAGATTCAAGAATTGGAATGAAATGGGATGACTTCGTTAGCCGATCCACTATCACCCAAATGGAATCGTGATTTTTGACCATTCTTGGGAGACCTGTGACAAAATCCATCGTTATTTGCTTCCACTTCCAAACAGGGATTGGTAAAGACTGCAACATTCCCTCTGGCATCTGATTCTCTACCTTGATCTGCTGACAAGTCAAGCATCTCGAAACAAACTCAACCACTCTTCTTTTCATACCAACCCACCAGAACTGGGCTTTCAATGATTTATACATTTTCTGAATTCTAGGTTGAATATCCCATCTGGAATGATGATACGGCATGAGAAGATCCTCCTAACAAGAAACTGGTACAACCATTTGATTCCAAAAACACAAAACTGAATCTCCATTCAGTTTCCAACCCTCAATGGTCTCCCCACCATTGAGTTTTGACCTCATGGTCAAACAGTCATAATCATATATTTGTGCCTGTTTTACCAGACCAACCAACTCAAGAATCAACAAAACCGAAAAGAAGACCACTTTATCGCCCTCGTCCTCACATTCCAACTGCATGTCATCTATAAACGACATCAATTTCCACTGGTTTGATGCCTGTTTTACCACTTGTGCATATGATTTTATACTTAATGCATCCACCACTAAATTTCCCTTACCCAATGTGTACATCAAGTCAAAATCAAACATTCGAATATATTCCATCTATCTTTTTTTCCTCAATTTAAAATCCCTTTGTGAGAAAATGTGTTTCAAGCTCTTATGATCTGTATATATTATGAATTTCTTACCTAAGAGATAATGACACCACACTTTCAAAGCATGGACCACTACTGCCAATTCCCAATCATGTGTTGGGTAGTTCTTCTCAAGCACCCTCAACTTTCATGAGCCATACGCAACCACATGATTCCCTTGCATGAGAAATCACCCCAACCCTAATCATGATGCATCGTAATACACCACGTACCCTTTTCCTTGTTCTGGAAAAACCAAGATTGGTGCTGATGTAAGGTGACCCTTTTGCTCTTCAAAACACTGCTGAAACTGTTCATTCCACTGGAATGGAACATTTTTTCTTGTCAAAGCTGTCATCAGGGAAGCCAAACATTAAAAATCATGAAACAAATGCCGATAATACCTAACTAGACCAAGGAAACTCTTTACCTCAAACACATTGTTTGGCAGTTTCCATGAGATAACAACCTCTATCTTTTCTGTATCCACTGAAAAACCCCTTTCAGATATCACATGGCCAAGAAATTGGACTTCTTATATACAAAAGTCACACTTTGACAATTTGGAATAGAACCGGTGATCCCTTAAGATCTCGAGCACTATCGCTAAGTTCTACTCATACTCCACCCTTGTCTTTGAATGCACCAGAATATCATCTACAAACACCACCCCAAATGAATCCAGATATCTCTAAAATATCTGATTCATCAATGTCATAAACTCTAATAGACAATTTGTTAGACCAAAGGGCATAACCCCATATTCATAATGGCCATATCTACTTTTGAAAGCTGTTTTAGGAATATCATTCTTCCTCACCCGCAATTGGTGATATCCTGACCTCAGGTCGATCTTGGAGAACAACTGGGCTCCCCTCAACTGGTCGAAAAAATCATCAATTCAGGGAAGTGTATATCTATTCATTATCATAACTTGGTTAAGCCTATGATAATCAACACTGAGCCTCAAAGTTCCATCTGCCTTTTTCACAAACTACACTGGAGCTTCCCACGAAGACGTGCTAGTCCAGATAAACCCTTTGTTTTCTAACTCTTCAAAATGGTCTTTCAATTCCTGCAAATCAGCCGGTGCCATCCGATAAGAGGGAAGTGATATAGTACTGGTCTCTGGAAATAGATCAATCGTAAACTACCCTTATCTTATAGGAGGTAACCTAGAGAATTCTTTATGTAAAACATCCATGAACTGATCCACCACTTCAGGAAGAACACAATGCTCAACACCCTCTACTGATTCCAATGAAAACACCACCAACTGATACAATAACGTGTTGACTTTTGGTTCCAACAAACCTATTTCACCCTGACTTTCATGCCTCTCTCCTCTAAAGAGATGTCTAACTCCATTCTGTGTTGTAAAAGCCATTTTTCTCGCATTACGGTCGATGTTGGCCTTAAACACCACCAGCCAATCCATTTCCAGGATTACATCATACCCATCCAACTCAAGAGCTGAGAAATTTCACATTAGCTCAACCTCTCCCACAACAATACCACATGATCTACACAAGAAGGCTCGACACTCTCTTCAACCCAGAGGAGTTTAAAGTTTCAAAACCAAAGGCATCATTTCTACCCTTAAACCCAGCAACTCAACCACACATGTAGCAATAAAAGAGTGTGAATCACCCATATTAAATATCACTTGCATGAAGGTAGAATTTAAAAGAATAGTACCTCGCACCGTGGATGGTCCCGAATGATCATCCACCACAACTTTCTCACCTCCGAACAATGCCTTGGTTTCCACACTCTTCTCTTTATTGCCATGCTGAGGAGTTGTGGTGTTCTGAGAATCACCATAACTGACTTTGCTCTTCTGACGAGGGGTATGATGTTGTCCTCATCCCATAGAAGCATGAGACATATGCGATCCCTGAGGATTTTCACACGCACCCAACCACGGAGCATTCCAACAATAGTGCTGAATATTCCCCATCTCATTGAAATTTTGACATGCTCGAGGTTGTGTCGTACAATCCCGCTTGATGTGTGTCGTAGAGCCACACTGAAAACATCATGGTTTGCTCTGGGGATTCGGATGAAGATTTACTGATCCTGCCATCGGATTATGTGCCATACTCCCACCTTGAGAATAAGTGTCCCTCCTCCACTTGAACCCAGCATTAGAGTTCCCACCATTCCCCATGGGTACCACCATGCTTCCTTCGCCCGGAGATCCCAACTGATCCAACTCAGCCACTGATGCTCGATTCACCATCTCTGTGTAATCACTGATACATAGCACTTATATTTTTTGAACAGATCTCTTTCCTTAACCCTACTTCGAAGATCCTTTCCTTGACGTGCTACCCTCCACCTTGGGTGAAAACCACACTAAGCTCATAAACTTAGGTGCATACTCCGTCACAAACATATACTCTTGCTTCAAAATGAAGAAATCTATTGTGTGCTGAATTCTGAATGTATGTGGGTGGATTTTTTTATTAAACAATTCCTCAAAACCTTCCCACGTCATAACCCGGTCCGTCCCCTCTTGGACTACCAACTCCCACCACAGAAGAGAAATACCCTCTAGCATATACATTGCTATCTTTACATTCATCTCTACTGGAGTCCTCAAGAATTCAAAAATTCTATTCATTCTAGATAGCCACGCCTCTACCCTTTCCAAGTCTAAATCTCCCCTACAGACAGGTGGATCTTGTTTTTGAAATTGAGCCGCATAATCAACATGCTTTGGATCTTATGCTCTATTAAAACTTCCCATAGCTTGGAAAGCTGGCACTATGCTCTGGACTAATTATTGGTTCACCTGGGGCTCAGGTGCAACCACATTCTCATTAGCCACTTCTGGTTGGTCTCTACGATGCCTACCCAGTGCCATTTCAATAAACAAAATACAAACAACCATGAGTCTCACTTCCATAGACATCAAGAATTCCCATTTCAAATCGCATTACACAACACTATCACAACGGGGCTTTCCACCTTTCCACATTTTCCATGTTTCACCATTTTTGAAAACCAAACCATTTTCAAAATACCAAATATATTCACATTACAATTTCATGCATTTGAAAAACCATTTCTCAATTCAGTCCATAAATCGTTATTCCCAATGAAATATGCATCCTAGAGGGAAGTCATTTCTACCATATATGCCATGCACATCTCATTGGCTACACCCACGACAATGAGATTTCCAATTCCTATAAGTGTCTCCAAAACACTACTGGACCAAACTCCCTTTTAACTTGAAGTTCAGCATAAAAGGGTTATCTACGTCGTTTTATGCTATACATTTCAAGTTTCAACATTCATATGCATTTCTACCATCTCAAGTCAAGGAATATATCACAATTAATGTCAACTCCAAATCTGAGAATCAACTCCAAAGGACCAAACAAGATGATACCAATTCTAACACCCTGCCCCTACATCATTGGCTTGAGGAGGCGGTGAGGGTTACTTGGCCTTAAGTGACGTTTCCAATGCACCAAAGGCTGGCAATAAATGCTGAGGGCTTTGATAACAAATTGGAGAATGATTTTCCCTTAAGAAAAAACCAACCAAAACATCCACTAACAGCCACTATATGATGCATGTCAATAAAACAATCAAGCATGTATTCCCAAAATACAACCAAGTTGTTCCACAATAGAACCCAAAACCAATACAATCAAACATGACATCAGATTACTATGCGGAAGACTAAAAAATAGACCCAAAATAAACCAAGACACACTCCACGACTCCACCTCAAGCTCCATGCTCCAAGAACCACCACATCTCCCAAGCATCACCACGAACCACTAGCAATGAGATGCCTTACCTTTACCTGTGTCTCAGAATACGACATCTGTAAAAGCACCAAAGTTCCAAAACAGGGGATGATTACTAATACTCAGTACGTTTTCCCCAAATGAATTTCATACAAACGCCACTAGGATAAAACCATTAGCACAATTATATAAAGGAGTTTATATAAAATAATCACAAGTGCAACCATTACTATAAACCAAACATGCACTTACCAAGCCAAGAAAACCACGGGAAAGCCAAACAAACATGCCACAAGACATTTCATCATTTCAAATTAGCACAACAATTTCCATATAGAAAAGCAATGCACCACACAAGGTTCCATAAACCAATACTGGTATAACAATCATGGCGACACTTCCGTCCAACCCGTTTCTCCTTCCCAAATTTAGTGGAACTTATCTTCCATTTACCATTAAAGGTGGCCCTTCCGTCCACTACCAATCACGTTATTATAGTGGTACTTCCTGCCCACTTCCACACAACGTTCAAAAAAGTCATAACGAACCATATAACCCACCAATGTCACAACAATAAGCAATTAACCATTTCAATTACATGTCTAACCACTTCAATAGATCAAACATTTATTGAAAACACCCATCCACCCTTTTTACACGCCAATTCTCATTCTAATAAAACAGCCCCTTTATTGAAATACTATTTCACAAGACATATTAAGTAATTCAACAAAACAACCCATTTTAAAATCACTATTTTAAAATCACAATAAGATAATTTTACCCAAAAACCCTTTACTTTTCAATAAATCCCCAAAACAAAACCAAAGGGATTTCCAATCAATTTTTCACATCAAAAACATGATTAATTTTAAGCAACACAAATTAATTGTAACCAAGCTTCAAGTTCTAGAAAATTGGGGTCGAGAGAGAAGCCACCTAACCTTAGGGTTCTGACGAAATCGACCAACAAGATACCACACCTCCTCAAATCTGGAAAACGCACCACCGAAATCACACTATATCCCCTTCCCTAACATCCACAAGTATTAAAATCAACACTCGAGGCAACCACAAACCTAGATATAAACACAACGACTGTATATCTAGATAACCAAGAGAGAGAGAGACAGAGAGATGTAGATCTAGAGGAAAACACAAAGAAACTAATAGGAGAGACTTACCTGGGAGAAACCCCCTTCAAACCACCTTGAAACCCCTTTGATTTGCTTCCAAAATGTGTGGGAGAGTCCCTCCAACCCTTGAGAACCAAAACTCCCAAGTGATATTTGAGTGGGAGGAAGAATGAGGGGAAAATGGGAAATCTTGAGTGGCTCGGGACTTAAAAACCCAAACATTAAGTGGCAGCACAGTTACCTCGCATGGTTTGGAAAACTATGTGCCAACCATGTAGTTGCCACTGTCTCACCCAGGGACTTCGCATGACTTGCCCAGACGGTCTGACAAATCATGCGCCGCCTATTCGGAGCCCACCGTCATGGGTGCATGGTTTCCTAGGCTGGCCGCATGGTTTGTTCAGACTGTGCGCCAACTGTGCGCCCCTGCACAACCTCGAAAACTTTAAAAAAAATCCCAGAATTGTCCAAACTTCAACCAACCACTTCAAAAAGCACAAACAAACTGAAACAAGGGTCACATACCTCAAACCGAGAGTACTACATATTTAATAGAATTATAAAAGTTTGATTTGAAGTTATTTATTTACTAATAAATTTTTAAAATTTTACATTAAAAAAATTACGATACTTTCCTTTTAAAGAGAATTATATTACATTGAAACCATAAATATTAACCCTTAAATTAGTCAAGTATTTAGGTTTTTAGTATATCTAAATAACTTTTTACTTCTTTTCAATATATAAGGTGTCATTGGTGTATTATGATTGATAGGAATTATGTCATTAATGATTCTTATACTCCATTTTTGAGATACTTGAAATTTATTTTTTCAATTACTACATAGAATGATTTAAATTTATGTGTATTACATTTTTCCATCATTTATTCTCTCACAATAGAGAGATCTTCTTTATTCTATTTTTTAGTCAGCAACATTTCACCAATTTCACCTAAAGATACAACTTCATCGTCAACCTCAATTTCATTTCTAATTTACTAAGAAATAAATTAGATATCTAGACTATCAAATTAAATATTATTAAAATATTAGTCGATTTTTGGGGAAACAATTTCATGAAAAATAGGAAAAAGGCATAATCTCTTCTTTACTGCTATAGAAACATAAGAATTCCCACCAAATACTCTAATAATATTCCCTAATTCACTTTTTCATAGGATTAATTCAATATGTAATTAATCATCATGAATTATAATTACATCATACTTCATGATCAAAATTTATTTTTTTGCTTCTTTCACATTTACATTTTCATTATAAATATTTTCTAACTTATCATAAATCCCTTTTCTGCTAAAATCCCCATTAATTGTTTATTTACATAACTAAATATTATTAATAAATTACACTACTATCTCATCCAACAATATCATTATTATTTATTTAAATAAATATCATTATATCATTTTTCACCTAAGAAAACTAATCATTATTACTCAGTTTACGCACATATAATCCAATATATAATATGCATGGTTGTATTTTATATTACCCAATATGATATTTATTCCCATAAAACATTAAAATAAACATACTATTAAACTAATTAAATTTATTCATGATAAAAAAATATTAATCAACTTGAATTCATAAATAATCAGACCAATCTTCAACAAAATCAAAATAACTAATGAATGTTCAAATTTAACCTAGAAAAATACTCTTATTCCAATTAAAATTACACTAGAACAAAATGAATTCATTGAGAGTAGGTGAGTCAATGATTAATTTTATACATTTTATATTACAACTAGGGATTAACATTAAACAATTTTTAGAGTGAGTTACATTATATTGTTCACAAGTCTATAAACAATTTAGATAATAAAAAATTGAAAAGATATTTTACAAGGATCACCACTAAAAATTAATGTCTATATCCATATAATTAAAAATAAAAACCAATGATCCCATGATATGATAGTTTCAACATGTTGTATTCAAAAAGAAGGTTTTATCCATGTACTGATGATATAAAAAAAGACATAAAAGCAGATATAATATAAACCCCCACAAATAGTGATAAGATAATATTAATTATTAACAACAAAATATTTTTTATCCAAATTATACTTCTATCAAGTTATCATTGTATTTTTTCCCCTTAAATTACCACACTCAAAATAAATATTCTTTATTATGGTTAAATCCATCCTATTTTATCCATTTATCTTCTTCATCACTATCTATGCTTTTTTTCTTTATGTCTTATCCCATTAAAATATATTTGTCACTTTATATAGAAATTTTACTTTTCATTCAATGGAAATCAAAATTTCATATTCAAAATTATAGGAATATAATCCACTTCAAATTTCACCAAAATCCTATAAACTTTTGTTCAGTAGATCATATATGGTCTTAATGTCACATTTATAAGTCATTCAGGTATTTTTAAATCGATTTGGAGTATCCCTATGTTACACCAATCATGAAATGTATTCAAATTAAATAATTTTTGGAAAAACACTCTTAGTAATAAATCTATGAGATCCTACCATTTTAAAATTTTCTATACGTTCAAAATAATTCTATAATGAAACCCTAGCATATAGAGATTCAATTTTTTTAAACTCCATATAATCCTGATTTATTCCAAGATATGGTCTCACTCAAAATGGTGGGAATGAATTTTATATTCACAAAATAACTTTTATAAATTTTTTCATCGTATAGTATAAGCTGTTTTGAACTCAATAAAACCATCACTCCTCAACCAAGCAACTTTAATCCCATAGGTACAAGTAAACTAAACTTTTTAACACTTTTCAAAACAACATTATCACATGAGACATGTAATTGTGGATCCAATTTTTATTATTCTAAAAATGAACTTTATTCAAATAATTCTCACTCCATGGGTACAAGAATCTTTGATGGATTAAGTCATATCACCAACGATTCATTAGACTAGTCATGGAATATGTGATGTTTTGTTTGGGGGGGTCTTAGTCAAGTTCCTCAAATATATTTCTATTTTACTCCATGTTTTATGCACCCTAAGACATTGTATCCTAGTGGGTTCAATAACCTTGGCCATTTTTCTCCCCTAATCATGAAACCTTCTCCATCCTATAGTGAATATCCTTAATTCTATTAAATACTTTTTCAAACTAATGTTATGTCCTGAATAAATGCATCCAATTACCACCATGATATTTTCCTTTATTTCATTTTATATTCCCATTTTTTTATTAGTCATAGTTATTTGAATTATATATATACTTCAACAATAAAAAAACTCCTTTCTGTTTTTTTCAATCACATCTGATCAATAAAAAAATTTGAAAGAAATATTACATTGAATTAAAACATAGTGAATCACTTATGATTTAATATGATTCATATATTGACTAATTCATTGAAAAAATACAAAACAAATTTCAAAAATGATATGCACTTAAACGTATTCAACTCTTTAAAAAACTCCCCAACTTTAAAATATATTTTCCATGGGGTTAATCATTATCTTCTAAAAACACTTTTTCTTAATAATCTCTCCCAGGTTTTTTGTCAAAAAAAATGAACTCCTCACTATATGGAATTTCATCATTAATAATGACCTTTTTTTAATATTATATAAACCACTAAATGTATAGAGACATTATTCTAGACATTTTACTTATATTCCTATATATATATATATGTATTCTATTACAATAAATGATCTATAAAAATATCCAATCATACAAATTTCTCATATGTCAACATATCACATTAGTTATTTCTTATATGATCCATATAATTCTAATTAAATATCATAAAACTCATTATAATTACATCTCCCCAAAAATAATCATATGCTCAAATGCTAGTTATTACCCCTCTCTTCGAAATTACTCTAATTCCCTTTTTACCCACATACTATGTAAAAAACTAATAATAAATCCCATATCACTGAAACTTACTCTATAATGAAATCATTTGTAGAACATTATCCATGATTCCAAGATCTATTAGTGGAAATAACCACTTTATATCAATATACTTTTCAATTTTAGATACCCACACCGTCCAACTGATTAACCCTATATGAATTTACATACCTACATATCAATCATGAGTCATACTAAGACCATTCATGAAAATTTAAATATCATTAGTTACATCATAAACTAACTCTATTAGGTATCATGGGGAAATTTGTATATATACTTTTTCTCATCAAAACAGAAATAATTCACCCAAATTTTAACAATATCCATAACCATGTCTGAGTAATCATCTACCCATCTTTTTATACCAATAACCCAACCAATTCATATGCTTAAATCAGTAATTTGTTAGTAATCTTTTCAATTCCTCCATAGTGGATGTAGTATCCACTAAAATCATTCGTTCAGGAACTTGATAATAAGGGAAAATGCGGTATAAATTTTTTTCAAGAACTTTTAATCACACAAACATCAAATTTCCTTCATTTCAATAGGTACCTATAATTTAAATTCATGTATACTCATTTTTACTATACATTGTGATTTTTGGGTGTATAGGAGTGAGGTAGAGGTGAAATGTGAAAGTGAGGTAATTTGGAGAAGGGAGTGACGTTGAGGTGATATTTTTAAGTGGATGATGATTTTATTAGAAATTTTCGATAAAATCCAAAAGAATATTCTAACTAAAATCAGTATATAGATGTTTTCTTGTAAGATATGGTGAGTTGTGTCTTTATAGGGTGTTGCATCATATTAATTTATTTTTCATGTTTTGGCATGATCATTGGGTCATATAAATTTAGTGTATTTTTTATTAATTATAACAATAATATTACATCATTGTTTTGTTTATTTTAGTGTGGGGGTTATCACCATTGTAACCTTAGTTTTTCTATAATTTTAGTGTGTGATTTATAAGATTTAGGTATATTAGTCTAGTATTTTTTCCATGATTTCATGTTTTTTAATATTTATTGTGTGGTGGAATCAACATCCTCATGTTATTTAGTATTTACATTGATTTAATTGGTTTTGATCCCCCCATGAAATTTGGTAATATTTTTCTATCATTTCCATAGTGTCGACTAAAAAACCATTATTATAGTGTAAAAAGTTCTATAAGACTATGATTTCATATTCCAATTTTTTATATATATTATTGTAGATGATAAAATAATCTTTAATTCCTTGATCTATATACAGACCCTAAGTGTCTTTTATATCATCAATGGTTCCATTTTTTCTTCTATTGGTGACTCTTAGTCCATACCATTAAGAGATTAAATTCCAAACATGTCACGGTTTTACTCCTATTACAGTGTTATATCCTTTACATTATATCCTTTTCACAGAGGTAATGGAAGTGTGTGTTACACTTTTTTAGTGAATCGAGCTTTTTGGATTGTTGTATCTTTATCAAAAATATTTTTTTGGGATTACTTAGGGTTTATTGGTTCATAATCATTGTATTCTTATTTTAATTTTTTATTACTTCATCTCTTGATAAGGTACAGGGTTCAATATTTATGTTATTTATTTATTGGGAAATTATTTTATTATAAGTATTTCATTGTCTTATGTAAAATACTTGAGAATTAACTAATGAAAATAATACTTTAGACATGAATAAGTTATAGGGATTAATGTGTTTGAGAAATATTTACCAAGTTCTATTTTTATATCCATTTTTAATTGTAATTACTAGATATTTTTATGAATAAAATGATTTTAGGATTAAATTGGTTTATGATTCTTTTAATTATATTAAAATTTGATAAATTAAGTAATGATGGTAATGAAAATAAGGAATTTATTTTAGAGATTTTTTATTAATCATGTAATTGATGTAACTATTTTTTTCATTGTTTGTTGAGTTGAATTTTAAATTTTTGGGTGTAGGTGTAGTAAATAGATTTAAACTTTGGAGTTTTTTATTATATATTTTTTGTGATTTTATTATTTTTATTATGAAAATGGTTGTTTTTCTATGGTGATTATAATAATGTGGTTAATTAAGAGATTATATACTACTAATAATGTAATGGTGTTTGGAGCATATTGTTGTTTTATATGAGTTAGTGGTATAGGAATATGGAATGATTATGAAATAAATGAAATAATAGATATGAGTTGTTTGTGATGAAATAAATTATGGTATAGAAGAAATAATTACATATAGTTGATATGTGGTAATTGAAATAAAAATTATATATTGTGGAATTGGTAATGGGAAGTGAAATAAGAAGTTGGGTACTTATTATCTATCAATTGTGTATAAATATTAGAGTCAGTATGTGTTTTGGTTACAGGATACAACATCTAAAGTTTAGTTATGTTGGTGATGTGGGATATCATTGTAGAGGTGTTTTTTTAGGAGTCTAAACCATAGGTAGGTTATTATGTGTTATTATTTATCCATTATAATTTTTTATTTTTATTATATATACATTTACCTAAATCTGATAACATTAAAAATTCTCATGGGAGTTTTATAAGTATGGGCCCACCCCCAGCATCTACTATTTAGGTGATCTAGATGTCTAACTACTCCCTCTCCTCCACTAACTCTTCCGAATATATTATAGTTTATGATTAAATGAGGATATAATATGTCTTTATATGGTGATAATTAGAAAATGGAGTATCTATGTAGAAGAGATATTCATGGTGATAATAGCAAGAGGTTAATTTTTTTAGTGATACATATTCTTTACAATGTGATAATGATGTGTTATCTGATATTGGTTTGTGGTATGATGTAATAGAATATGATTGTTATTGGACGTATTTGAGAGTGGTTATGAGGTTTTTTTTTATGAGGATCTGTGGTTATGGTGTTATATAGATATAGAATGGATGGGATTGTAATGACATGTGTAGAAAATACATAAGGATGAATAATTCAATGGGTTATTAGGTATGGGGTACATTATTTTCCATGAACTAGACTGGATACCATGTTACACTTATACCCATACTAGAATTAACATAGCCTAAGGGCGTTTCCAATCCCCACGGGTCGGTAACTAACATCCAGAATCTTACATGATCAAAGAGGGAATGATTTCTCCACCAAATAGTGGAAGATAAAAGATATAACTAAGTACACACAACACTCCAAATAGGGAATGTACCAAAAACAAAAATGTAAAAAATACCTAGAAAATAAGACAAACATACCAAAGGAAGCAATAATATAGACCAAAAAAAGTCTCAAAATATGTTATATAACAAGTGGAAAACATATCCATTGGTCAAAATAATCAATCCATGGTACTTAGGATCAAGAACATGAACCACTTCTACGTGGCACTTTCCCTTTTCTCGGACCTATCATAACAAATATATAAACTCCCAAATTCAAAGATAGAGTGTTACCTATAAAGCCTGGTAGGATCTCAATAATTGTTCCATAATAAATTCCATAATAAAAAACCAATTGTGATTCATTTAAAATAAATAATTAATGATATATGATTTACATATTTCAAACCAAAACATGGAATGTGATGGTAAATATAAGAAAATTGTCTTAAATAAACATTTTTTATAAAAATATATATAATGTAGTTTGAATGAAATAATCCATTTAATAGTTATTTTCATGTATCATCAAGTAATCATATCATATCACCTTGTAAAAAAGCCCAGTGGTGTGTTAGTTCATGTAACAGGATCCTCACACATCTCAATAATGATATCGGATCAATATAGGTGTGTACATACAAAACAATTAACATACCAGATATGGAACACTCATGGGGAATCAATAACTCTTAAGAGGAACACTCTCTGACATTCATGGTTAAATTTTTTAGTAATAGATGTCATCTATAGTCCATTACTAGGAATTCATGGTCAAGGGTGCTTGTCCCTACTACCAGTAACTAACCAATCTAACATGTTCCCTGAACAATCAATAAATCAATCATGGTAAAATCAAACATTTCTGATAAATTTAAATTACAATTTCACATACATTAGTTTTAAATATGCATTTCTCATTTCAAAACAAAAATAATAATTTCATCAATTCGTACCATTATAAATCATATATTACTTTAAGATAAATTTATCATGGTAAAAAAAGAAATAAATTTATCAAATCAATATCAATATCCATCCAAAAAATTTCAAAAATCCACCCCACATTTCAATTCATATACTTTTTTTATAAATTTCAATTCCATTTCAAATCACATGTTAATTCCTTACAAATCAGGTTTTTAAAATCAATTAAAAACTAATTACAATTTAATCATGAAATTTATGTTTCAATAATTGTGAAATGCTTTATAGACCTCGTACATTTAATAAAATGGTTAATTAAAACTCCAATAACATGATCTTTAATGAAGAAGGGGGTGAAAGAGATCCCCAGACATAACCAAGAATAATGATCCAACAAAAATGATTTTTGATACATCAATAACATGATGATAAATCAATATCAAAGGTTGAGATAATCCTAGATTATAATAAACCACATGGTAAGAGATTAACATAGCCAGAGGATTTTGAACATATTCATCAGATCTTCGATCCTCTATGAAAAATGTTTTGGGGGAGTTGCTATCATGTTTTGGGAGCCTTCAGGGACTATGAATTTGAGTTAGGGTTGAAATATGGTGATTTGGGCTTAAACATGATAGTTTAGAGATATTAATAATTGGGGGGGGGGGGGTAATTAAAACATGCACATAATATTTTTTTGTATAGGTCTACATGGTTATAAAATCTATGCACCCTAACATTGCACAAAAGTTGGTGGGGTGAATAGCTTCTCCTAGTATGTGAAATTGTTTTCCAAACTAAGTGGTAACTATGAAAACCCTATCTATTTGAGGATTCACAATTTGGTGGGACCTTCCACCTAGTTTGGATAAACCATTCACCCCTTCTAGTTGATCAAAATAGGGTACATGGTTTGTTGGAAAAAACATACAATTTTCCTAATCATGATCCTACCTTTCACAACCCTTTAGCCTTACAAAAATTTCTAAATACTGCTAAAGAAACCCCAAAACAAGACCCAACATAAAGGTAACTAAAACCTAGATCAATTAACACCTGAAGTAAGGTAACAAGATGTTACCACTTCCCCACAATGAACACTTTCCATCCCCATAATGCATGCCATGAATATTTCATGTAAATTAGATAGGTCCATTAATCTCTCATCAATTAATCGTCATCCAAAATCTCATGAAAATAAGAACCATATTTCCATAAAACATAGTCCAAATATATCTTCCTCCCATGATGTAACTATGTATCAGAGTCAATGATATTGACTAGAGTTACTGTAATAGATAATTCAGTCTCAATAAAAGTAATCTCCCAAATCAAGATATGAGATGAGTTGGAATGATAGTTTTGAAGCTTTGATACATGGAACACACTATGTGTTGATGTTGACTATGATAGATGTTCTAAATGTTAATCCACTTTCCCATTCTTCTCAACAAACTCAAAAGGTCCCACAAACCTAGGTTTATGATTCACCTATTTCCCAAGATTTCAATGACCCAAATTAGTTGAAACTCTAAAAAAACTTATAACCAATTAAAAACTCTGAAGGTCACTAATGATGGTCATCATATGATTTATATCATATCTATTCCATAAAAATACTATATTGAATCAACTAAATACTAAACATCGTTTCATAGATAAATCTCAACCCCTATAAATAAATTTTGGAAATCCCAGACCTACATAAAAGAGATTTAATGGTCATCCATATAATTCCTAAAAAGGATACATTCTTATAGTGTAATGGTAATTATTGTTGTAGGATAACTCAACCAATACCAAATGGATATCCCAAGCTCCCTCAAAGTCAAGTGTTCATAAAAAAATAATGTACTCAATAATTTTTGTATCTCTTTCTATCTGGAAATCCATCTATAGAATATATATTTTTATAAATCATAAAAAATATCAAAAGGGCTCACAGATGCCTCTCCAAAAAAAATTAAATAGGAATCCCTGTTAGATACTATAGAATAAGGTTATCCATGAAATATGACATTATCCTAAACATATAGATTTCCCATGTCGTTAATTTTTTTAACATGAATGGGTAAGAAATGACCTAATTTTGATAGCTGATCAATTAGAACCCATATCGAATTCTTTGCCCTAGGGGTACATGGAAATCTAATGATTAAGTCCACAAATATCTCATCCCACTTCCATGTAGGAAGTAGATGTGAATTATTAAAACCCAAATATTCACCATGCTCATATTTGACATAATATAAGTTATAAACATTAATGAAAATGCTGTTAATGTCTTATCTCATACCCAGCCACCAAGATAATTGCTTCACATCAGAAAACAACTTCATGGTTCTGGGGTTCACTTCCCACTATAAATTATGGAAATTCACTAGTATATTATGGGAAATTATTAGAAAAACTGATTTTGATAACCTAGGATTCCCTTAGAAGAGAACATCCATCCACCAATAGTCTCCCCACAATAAAACAAATCCCTAATGTTACAAAATTCATTATTAAGATGATTTTTCTAATGAATCATCTCAAGAATATTGTAGTTCAACTAAACACATTTCCATAAAAACATAGTCCCCTCTTCTAGGACTCCAAAATTCAACTGTGCAAAATGATCCATGAAGTTCTGCTCTATTGATCATTCTTTTATTGTTTGGGAACGATGTTTTCTACTCAAAGTGTAGTTAATGACATTCCCCTTCCCCTAGGAATAGGTTATATCGATTCAGAATGTTGCAGGTAATCTACCCAATGCATAATATAGAGGATCAAATAATTTTCAGATAAGATATAAGTCAATATTTTCTAGTTAGAAGAAATTGTAAACCCTTCTCTGAAAATTTTATGATTCTAATTTTTTAGAGAATATATCACATATGTGAGTTTCAGATCATGGGTCTAATAATTATAATAATGTTCCCTAATATTTCTAGAGCTATAGGCTACCACATGATAACACTTTATAAGAACATAGCTGAATCCCAATCCTGATGCATTATTGATAACCTAACATACCATCCCATACTCTTGATGATACATCACAAGTGTAGAATTCCAAAAACATTTCATCATAAAAAAATATCTCTAAAAGTTACCATTATAATGAAACTTTACTCCCTTTTTAGTATATAAACCATCATAGAATCTGGCATTGAGAAATATTTTAAAATCCTTAGGTAATACCATAAAAACACCCGGAACCTCTATATCTCAATAACATTACAAGGTTTCTCCCATTTCATAAAAGATTTTACCATCTTTGGATCTAGAGATATTCCATGTTTTGACACCATGTATCCGATGAATATGAATTTATAAATCTAGAAATTAAATTCACAAATATTCACTAACAGTTTTTTCCATTCAATATTTCTAGGACTTCTCTCAAATGATGCACATGATCCTCCTCAGGTTCGAGTAAACCAAATTATCATCCGCAAATACATCCTTGAACAAATCTAGTTACTCATGGAATATTATGTTCATCGAATTCATAAATACCACAAATAATTTTATAAAAAAAATACCATAATAAGATAATCAATGTGGTTATACCTACTTTTGAAGGATGGATTTAGAATGTGAGATTCATTTATTATCAATTGGTGATAACTAAGCCAAATAATTATGAATAACAATTAACCTTTAAACTGATCAAAAAAAACCAATACATGGTATTATATTCTTATTATTTATTTTAATGTGATTGTCTTTTTGGAAGTCAATATAATGAATAAGTGGTCTATAAGATTTCATTATAAAGAGAACAAGTGTTTCCCAAGGTGAAACACTCAGGTATATAAATCATTTCACTAATAGTTCATCTAACTATGTATTTAATTTTATCATCTCTGATGGTTCCATGTGGTAAGAAAGAATTGATACTAGTAGAGTACTGGATACTAAATCAATAGAGAATTCAACCTCTATTACTGGCGGCAGAAAAGAGAAATGCAAATGAAACATGTTAGGAAAATGACTGTGACTGTATAGTGATCATTAGTAAAATATCATCACTCTTTGTTAAAAGAAAACAATGAAATCAACATATCTGATTATGGAAAAGTATGTTAGGATAAAATCGTCCTTGGGTCCCATTATCTGAAAAATATAGGGCACACTCCATCAGGCATAGTAAAGGAGGCCTAATGAATGTAAAAATAAATTTAATCGTTATTATAAATCATCCAAACCATCCCAAGTATGGAATATAGAGGTTTTATGTTGAGAAATAGAAAATTATATGTAAGGTAAATATCTTTTAAAGAAAAAAAATTCACAGAAACATAGAACCTATTCTATCAACATTTTGTGTGGTTTGGTTATATCCATCACATAAGAAAAAATCTCTATATGAAGATTTTTTAGGTTCACGGAATGAGACAATATAAACGAATAACATGTTCCAATATAATATCCTAAATTCACTGAAGATGATATTATAGTTATGTTACCTCTCACAATCACGGGACCTATATAATATTCCCCTTGATACACATTCAGAGTGTGAATAACCTTTATTGAAGATGTACGTTGATATAACCCTTGAGATCATGATGTATATTTCTATACCAAAAAACTATTGGGAGATGATGAGCCTGTACTACATCACAAATTAGAAGATAATTTCAATAACTTATATAGATGTAATTAGAATCCACTATTACCACATATCATCAGTTCCTCAGTACACAAACATCCTAAATTCCAAACCTTGCTACACCAAAATAATGTCAGTGGGCCTCGTTCAGAATCTATAGGGTGTATGGAAAACATCTACTATCTAGAACCACCAATATATTCATCATAATTATTATATCCTTTAATGGAATGCATAGAACTACCACTCGGTAAAAAAGAAACTCTCACTAAACGTTAATTACTATCTAATTCAATATTAACCAAAAATACAATATTTATCACATTAGCATATAAATCCAACTTTAGTAGGAAAACCTTTGATCTGATGTGAGATTGAAGACCCATCTTGAATCATTATTCCTTTAACCATTCATTACACACCACCTCATTATAAAACTAAACTTTATTGGAAAAGTATTTTTTGTATGGATTCATCTTCATGTCACCCTACTACAGATTGATAAACTCTACATATTTCATGAATATTATATATTCAATATAAAACTGATCAGTTTAAAAATTAATTCCATTCAAAAACCTCATTATTTTTTTCTATCATAATAAAATACCACCAAATAATTCAATCCCTTACAGTTTCAATGTATCACATTTCACCTTAATATCATTAGGTATAACAATGAAATCAGAAATATATTCTATATTTTTCAACAAGTCCTTATCCTATAGTGGATTGTTTGAGCCTTGGATGGTATGTGTCTTCTGGAAAAGAAATTATTGATCATGATCATAAGTTTTATTCCTTTAAGGTTCTACTATCATATCCTAAATGGGAATGAGTGCATGCACTTTCATAGACCATGGATAGACCACACCACTCTCTCTATCTCTCTATGATTCCGGTCCATTGGAGTATTTTTTTTATTATAGTTCACTAGAAGATTCCTCATAGGACCTATTCAAACCCCTTCTTAGATGCATGATCCTACACAACATAAACAGAATATAGTAGAGAAATCATAAATTATAAAAAAATTAGTAACATAGACAAGAGATTAAGAAATATCAATTTCATCAACCTAAAATTTAAGAGAACATTTTATACAAAATCTTATCAATGGATGGTAAAATACTAGAATTAGATAAAAAATTACTCAATGAAACTTTTCCCAAACACCCATGGTGACATAAAGCTCTTTATAGCAAAATTTTTTGAGGAATTCACTTATAACTACCTCATATGTCCCATAAAGACATCTCGAACCACAAACTACCATTATAAAAAGATGCTTAACCATCACCTCTAATACCACATTTTTTTGATCTATCCTAGATACCCTATTACACTGATTCATGATCCAGGTCTGACATATCCTAAAGGGAATTCTTGATCCCCATGAGCTGGCAACTAACACCTAGAATCATACATTATCAAATAGGGAATGATTTTTCAACAAAATAGTGCATGGTAAATAAAATAGGTCAATATGATCAATATAAAAAATGGAGAACATTTAAGAAAAAAAGATAAAAATATACCTGGATAGAATGATAATCATTCCAATTTTAATGAAAATGTAAAAAAATCAAATGTATCATAATTTTTTGTGTAGAAATTGGAATACAACACCAACAATCCACATCGTCACTCAGCAATCCCAATGATCAATAATAGCCACCACCTTCACGTAGCGCTCTCCATTTCCCAAACCTAGAATAAGAAAATCTAAAAATTCCCAAAGGAAAAAAAGTAGGGTGTGGGATATAAATCCAAGTAGGGTCTCAACAAGTGTTCTGTGATCAATTATCTAATAATCAAACAAATTATGATTAATATTAAATAAATAATTCATGGTATATCATTCAAATAATTTAAAAAAAAACATTATTTCACATAAACAGTGATCGATGATATATCAGAACAAGGTAAAATGTATATATTTATATATAACTCTTATATAATTTTCTTGTTATGAAATAAATAGTTCAATAATCAATGGAATGTATAATTAATTAAAAAAATCATATAACTATAAACAAAATCCCCTTGGCATGTTAGTTCTGGTAATAGGATCCCCACACATCTCAATAATCATCTCAGCTCAAGATATGTGTGTATATTCAAAAAAACCTAAAACCCAAATGGGAAATCCTTATGGTCCATATACACCCCAAAGGGGGTCTCTCTCATTTGTTCATTCTATAATGGTTTTGTAACCGTTTTCATCATCAATTCTTTTCTATAAATTCAAGGTCCTGGAATTCTTGATCTAGTTTCCACTAACTATCCTAGTTAAAATGTGCTTCAAAAAATCAATCAATCAAATAAGATAAAATAAAAAAAAATTAAATCCATTCAAATAATAATTTCCTAATTTTCTATTTTCAACATGCCTATCTCATTTCAAAAACCAATATAGATGTTTTTATCAATTCATGAAATTTCAAAAAATCTTTCACATTAATTATTTTTTCCTGAATGTTCTTCAAAAAAAACAACTGATCAAATTAAGTTTAATATTAAGGCACCAATTTCCCAAAATATGTCCCACATTTAAAATTTATCAAAAAAAATATTTCACAAATTTCCACTCCATTTCATATCATAAATCAAATACATTAAAATAATAATTTATAAATCAATTCAAACTCATTTAAAATTAATCAATAAATTTTATGTTTCAATAGTCAGGAAATGAATCATTGAACCACCTACCTTTAATAACACAGTCAAAGACAACACACACAATGAGATTTGGATGATGAATGAGGAAAAAGAGATCACGAACACAACCTAGAAGCAAGATCCAACAAAAAAACATTATATATTTAAATATTAATATGATACATAACTCTCTATGGAGTAGAGAATGTGTGATTAGAATAATTTTCATGAGAGGAGATCCACATAATTAGAATAGATGGAGTGCAATCGATGATGCTTTAATCCACATGAATAAATGGTTTGGAGGATTTAAAATACACTCATTAGAAGGACCCATTATTTGACTCACGGTCTAAATAAAGGGATTATGGTTTAAAGACTTGGGTTTTGATATATTAAAAAAGTTATTAATGGAATTAAAACCCACATTTGTGTTTTATTGTGTAGTTCATCATGTTTAACAAATTTCAGGCCCTAAATATGCACCCTTTCTAGTAGGGTGAAAATTTTCTCTTAGGAGGGTACATGATTTTCCAAACCATGTGACAACCACGTAATATAATATTTTATTTTGGTTTCGTTGGTTGGAGGGGCTAGCCACATGGATGTGAAGAACTATACAGCCCCTTCTAGTAACATAAACCCAAGTGTGTGATTTTTTAAGAAAAACATCATCTTTTTCCTTAATTGTGAATAAAACATGCTTGTCCCCTTGGGATTATAAATATTTTCAAATTATCTTGGAATGGACCCATGTTAAGACCAGACTTAATGATGTTATAATCAAGTATTAATGAATACCTGAAAGAATGTGATGGGGTGTTATATTCATTATTTTAATATTTTGAAAAATATTATAATTACACATACTTTTCATATAGGGATATAACATATTAATATATAATTATTCAATACATTATACAAATGCACACCAAAAGACTATAAAGGTTTACTGTCATTGGAGGCTAGTACCCAAACATCTTATTTCATTAATGATCATAAAAATCCCCCATAAACATTTTCCCACATAGTATTCATCTAAGGCATACCATACATATAACCATCCTTCATAACATGGGGAATTTAAAAATAACAAAGGGTGAGATCAAATGTGTAATAAGGGTAAAGAAGGGATATATCAATTATCAATTAATTATAACACTATCGTAAAGTTATGGAAACAATATATTAAAATGTGAAAACAATACTTATCCTATCATAGATAATAAAATTATGTCACAGTATAACAACTACCACTTCATAAAACAAAAATACTAAAGGAATAAATGAACCTCAGCTATGAGATCATGACATTTCTATACACATAGGCATAGAAAATCATTTCATTATTAGTAAAGGCTCAAATCCAAGACTATCATGGTGAATTGGGTTCACTCTCCAAACCATTGAATCCTTAATCAAGGTTTACTCTCAATACTATCATGGTAGATAGATTCCCTTACTAAATAGGTTTTACTATCCATTCAAGACCTTATTATCTCTTATGATATCTATTTTTACCTAATGAAATGGAGGGCTATATAATTTCATGACAACCCATCACATAATAAAAATCACTCATATGTGTTCCACAAGATCATAAAATATCCATCACAAAATAAATCATTCAAAAGAAATAGGTTTCATAAAAATATCATCATTATGTCATATTATACCATGTGGAAAAGAAATATGTTACATAAAGTATTAATCATAACATAATTAACATATGGGAATGAAAATTGTTTCATATAATTATTCCTAAATCATCATCATTATAATAATCCTTCCAAAGAATTAATGTGTATTTTATTATTGGATCATATACCATGTAAAGAATAACTAACACCAATGGATTTTATTATAGAATAAAATTCAATCAAATTATCACTTGGGATAGTTCATGAGATAAATTCATTTTTCATTTAGAAATCTCTTATTGAAAACATAAAAAAATTAAAAATTTATTTCTTTTAATATAAACTTGGAAACGTGTATATGAAAATTTAAATCATTTAGTGATTGTGAGGGAGTAATGTTCTATTCCTTTCATGTAGGCTAAAACAAATAATTTATACATCTTTTCTGTAAAAAGGTAAAAAGTACCCTATTAGGAAAATGAAAAGATATTCCTTTTATATAGTTTTTAAATAACATAAAACCAGGGTAAAATGACATTAAAAAGTCATTGGATAATAGTGAAAACATTAATGAAAACTTTTTTAGTAAATATATTCATGGAAAAAAAATGTTTTTAACGAATGAGAAAAATAAAGTTGGTTTCCCTTAAAAATGTTATTTCGATCTCTTAAGTAATTAAAGAGAGAAAAAAGTATGGAAAACATGTATTCTCTATAGATAACCATAGTAAAATTAATTTCATGAGTTTATTAAGATTTATATCATAAAATTTAATAATTTAAAACATGATCATAAATAATCCCGTTAAAAATGATATTGTAACAAAAATCCCTTACATTAAACACCACATTCTATGAACACCCTCTATCCACCAATATTTTCAAAATCAATTTAACAATAATTATATACTATAAAATATTTAATACTTATAATATATCAAATTAACCAATTATAATATATCTAAATGATTTTATTGATAAATCATTATTATAATTTTTGTTCCTAGATGTTAACTCTTTCTTTTTTCATAGAAGTTTTGGTTCTTTAGTTCTGAACTATATACTTTGATTATGGTTCCATCATCTCCAGAATGTTAAAAATGTTATCAATATCAAATATAATAATTATATATATTTATTTATTTATTTATTTATTTATTTATTACAACATTCCTGTAGATAGAAATCTATATTACACATGAACGATGTTTCATCTTTTAGATGGATGGGAAAAAATAAAGTTAAATAATAATTAAAATTAATATAATCATTTCAATTTCACATATATATATATATATATATTAACAAAATATATCCCTATGAACCTCCTTGTAAATAATAAATGAAAATCAAATAACACCACTTCGTGGAGGTGGTAGTCCATACAAATGCATGAGGAACATTGTTATTTTCCAATGGATAAGAAGATGGTGGATTATGGTTGTTCCATAATGAAAATAAAAATTAATTCTATAAAGAATACATATTTTATTATTGTATAATTGACATCATGGATTTCAAGTAATTATAAGAATAAATAACATTGAAAACACTTGGGTAAGTGTTATACATCTTCTTTGAGAAACCTATATTGGCATACACCTTCACCATTGAAGGGGTTATATTTTGGAAATACAAGAGGATCTAAGATACATTTAATGATTCTAGGATGTTATTATGTTAGGTATTTGTAGATCTTGAAGGAAAAAGTGTAAGTAAAATGGGAAAGTAGGTTCCATTTTATAACTGAGTAGAGCGACACTCATGGAGTAACATAAATTATTAAATTAATATAATTAATATTTAATGTAAAATTAAAAAATATATTTTTAATTTGAATATTGAATTATGATTATTCTAAATACACTCATAAAATAAAATTTGGATGATATTATAGGATTTTTTTTCACCCTGATCGGTTTGTTTTGAGCAATGTTAACCCTTTTTATAATTACCATTACATCAATGTTTTCTACTATTTAAGGGTCTTGAATGTTACAATAAAAAGCAATTTGACCCATAAATGGATGATAGTTGATATTTTAAACAATATAATATTATCCTTTTCAAATATATGATTTTATGAACTTTAAACATTTAATAAAAAAATTATTACAAAATATCATTAATGTAATTTTTGGTTATATTCAATTATTTTGATTTTACATTCATCAAAATTGTTATGGAATTAAAATATAAACCCATCATACATCCCTTATAATTATTTAAGAAATAATTTTAACAAAATAATTTTTCCAAATTTTATTACTCTTGATATTTTTAAATTCATTTCATTTATTATTCTAATAAATGAATAAATATTATTTCAATGTCACATAAATAATTATTTTAATTATCAAATCACTATAATCTAAATATAAATTACCATGATTAAGGAATTAATTGATATTTAATATAAATATATATAACTAAACTTATCCTATTTTTATCCTTATGTAAAATATTTATAGATTTTAATGTCAAGATAGTGACATTTTGTATTTATTATTATCTTGAATTTATATAAAGGTCATAATCAAAGAAAAATTGAACAAATATGATATATATATATATATATTAGATTCATTGATTTAAATATCTAAAATCCACTCTTAGGATAATATATATTGTTAAATACATTTTAAATCCCTATCCAAAATTTTTAATCATATTTTATCTGTTTTACCCTTACCATGATGACAAATATTTAACCAGGTTACTATTCATAATTAATAATAACAAAAGGAAACTATTTAAAAAAATATATCTACATGATTATAAATATGGAATACATGTTTCATAATTCAATTAATAGAAGTGGGATAATTTAATAACAAATTAATCTTATAAAACATGACAATGTTGTTTTCCAAAAAAATGATTTAGTAATAAAAATATTTATACAAAAATCCAACATTTTTTCTAATAACCATAATTATATTATTCATAATATAATGAATCAATGTTTTTTTCAAAACTATTTTAAATCATAAATTATTTTTTTATTGATATTTGAAGACAATTTTCAATAAAAATCAGTATTTTTCACATTAAATCAAAAAATAAATTCATTAATAAAATTCTCAAAAATTATATTTCAGATAATTTTTTTCTTGATGAATTGAAAAAATGAGTTCATTTAAAAAAAGTCTATTTGTTTCAGTTTTTAACTATATTATTTTTTCAAAAAAATAAATAAATGAAACCCATTTTCGAGTAAAATATGTATTTTGGAATCTTTTATTGACATTACAAAAAATTATGTAATTATAAATAGATATGTTTACTTTATCTAAAACCATTTTAAATATTAAAATTTTTTCCCAATTTATTCTACTAAATTAATGGCTAGGTTATAACAATTTACTATATTATGGTTCATTTAGACCAAGGGTCACATTTATCACAAGCTATTAAGGATATTAAATTTAATTGAAAATACATATATCATAAATATTTTAGAGTTACATTCAACCACAATTAAAATTAATTTTAGCATTGGAATTTTATCACAATAAAACTAACAATTAAGGATATTTATGTTTCATTAAATCCTTTGGTTCTCATATAGTTTCTTGAAATTTCTAATTCATCCAAAAATAATTAGCCTGGTGAGTAGTCTTGTCTTGTATCAATTAATCTCTATGATAAAAAATTTATACACATTATTCTTCATTGGAAAAAACATGAAACAACAATAACACCATTGAGTGTTATACTAGTGATTGATCATGCATATACCTCCTTAGGATATATACATAGAATATATCATTATCATGGGAGAGGATTGGTGGAATCACCATGTGATAATCTCCTAACTATACTTGATCAGGAATCTCAAAGGGTGAAATATACCATGTTCACAACTTTACCTTATTTTTAAATCTCATTAACTTATTCCATGGGGAAATTCAACGAAAACTTTTATCAGCATAATCAAATAATTGATTTCACCCATGATTTTTAAAATAGATTTTATGTTGACTCTAACCTACCTGGATGTGCTTCTGAATAATAATGAAGATATATAACATATCCTTAATTATATTAGGTCCTAATAGTTTTCCTTTTCTTAATTTATCTTTGAATGATGGATCTCTACACTTCTTTCCAATTAAGGATTCCTAAGGATTGACCTAAATTCTTCAATGATAGCTATTTTTATAATAAAAATATACTAGAGGAAGGCATTGATCCCAACCAACTTTGAAATTCATAGAAAAATATATCAACATAACCTCTAGGGTTTTAATGGTTATGTTATACAGATCATGTATTTGTATATTATATGTTTTACTAGAACTCAACATTATATCCAATTCCAACTAAAGACTTCTCGAGAACTTCTACGTAAAACTCATATCCTCATCATATATAATAGAATGTGGTAATCCATGAAATATTTCCACTTCCTTATTATATATTATATCAGTATAATAATATATTAATATTCATTTATAGAAATGGTTTATGATAACTTTTTATGGTGATAAACTACATCCCCTAAAGCATTATTTCCTTTAGAATGTTTGGGGAGTCCAATCACAATATTCATAGTGATGTTTTCCCATTTCCATTCTGATATGGGTAATGGATATAATACACCCTTAGTCTTAGGATACTCATCCATAAAATGATGACATACCTAGATCCATGACACATACTCTCCAATACCTCTCTTTTTGTATTCTGTCCATAAATAATCTTTTCAATCTCTATATATCTTCTTAATTTCATGATGAAATGTTAACGATGAATAATGAGATTTACCCAACATCTCCTTAAAATAAGTTATAGATGTGTCAATTACATGGTTCTTGAACCTTATCATTCTATTATAAGCATGGTTAAACTCAAGAAAATTTTTGGCCATCATATGTAGTTCTACATCTTCCATTTATAACTTTTTAATCATCACATAGATAGGTGGTTGAACATTCATTTGAGAAAGATAAAATTCTCTCTTTCATTGAAGTGTTCTAGATCTATCATTTGAATATAAAATGATTTTGAATCTTTTTTATCTTCATCATAGATAAGAAATTATGATCCTTTTTTACTCAAATAATATACAACTTGGTTTACTTTTCCATGGTGGTTAGGTATTGATAAGTAATAATATTTAATAAACTACATCCATATTCTCTGGAACATATTAAACTATTTCTATGTTAATATATACTCTTAAATTTTATTATTAGTATATCTGTCATAGAATTCTCCATAATAATAATTCCCCCATATCATTAATGATGAAAATATTATAGATAACTCAAAATCATTAGTTGGATAATTTTTATCATGATCCATCAATTTTCATGAGGAATAGACTATAATAATATCTTTATGTATATAGACTCATCCAACTCCCATATTGGATACATCAATATAGCACACAAACCCTTCTCAAGTGTAGGGTAGTGTATGAATGGGTACACTTAATAACCTTTTTTTAATTCCTCAAAATTTTTATCACATTCATTTTTCAAAAGGAACTTAGCTCACTTCTTAGTTAACATAGTGAGTGGACTATGAATCCATAAAATTTATTCAAAAAGCATTGATAATATGTTTAAAAACAAAAAACTATGTATCTATATTACATTGTTTGGTCTATGTAAACATTAAATAACTTTCAGTTATGATATATCCTTGGATATATATCCACATAAGATTATATAACTAAAAAATGAAACTTTTTATATATTTTTTTTTACAATTTCAAAATTTTACTTACAAATTTTCCTTCATTAGGTTTTATAGAACAATAAATTAATGATATTAATGATATTACATTATCATTGAAAATATATGAATATCATCTATAAATATTAAAAAAATATTATCAAGTTAATATATAATCAATATATTCATTAAATCCATAAATATGGAAGTGTAATTAGTAAGAAAAAATGGAATTATTATATATTTATAGTTTCCATACCTCATATGGAAGGTTTTCTTTGATATGTTTTCCCATTTGACCCATAACTAATAGTATCCAGATCAAATATCAATCTTGTGAAAATATTGAACCCATCTTAATTATTCTTGAAAAATAATTGATATAGGGAATAAGATAAAAATAATTTATTATGTTCTTGTTATGTTCTGGATATTCAATATAGAGTAAATAAATTTCTATCATTCATCTTTATAAATAAATTGGTTTACTAAAAGGTGACAAACTTTACTGAATTAACCCCCTTTCAATATTTTCTCGGTTTTTCTTCTCAAATTACAACAAATCCATTGAAGTTATTCTATACGGAGTTTTTAAACTAGGTGTATCTCTAGGAATGAGTTCTATTTAAAACTCAACTTTGTGATTCTGTTCATGACTAGGTAAATATTCTAGAATGTAATCCAAAAATGCACATACAGTAAGCGTATCTATGATTTTGAGTTACTCCCTAACCAACTATAATAAATAACCATTCTTAATAGGAATAAATACATACACAATGGATGGAGATCCCATTAGAAGAACATATTTATCTTCTCACTGATAGAATATAATAGGTTGGTTATGAATATAAAATGTGGCATCCCAGCCTCAGAAATAAATGAGGGATTTGTGAATATAAATCTTATCCATGCCTATTATAATAACAAATTCAACTAGATAGGTAATAATGATATTTATAAGAAGAAAATTACTGAAAAATTCAATCAAAGACGAGTCATATACTTGAGATGAAATCATTGTGCTATTAATATTTTTTAATAATAATTCAACATTAAATTTTTGGGATGGGATTTTGATTCCCATAAAAAATATTCATATATATAAGAGTTGGTATATCAATAATCAGATAAAAAATTAGTAGTTTTAACGAATACGGTAAGAGTAACTTCACCAATTCATTATCTACATCATTAATAGTGATTATATGATATTTCCTTTTATCATTGGGCTTCATTGGTTGTTGACATCAATCATAATAAAAACCCTTTATATTTGAGCTCATATTTTCATAATGAATATATTAATTATAATTTAAACACTAGAGTGTGGTTGGTGTATAATATGGTGTTATTTATCTATCAGGAGCTAATATCTTTATCCCATCATATTAGAATAAAATTTCCTCATAACCTTCCTTTTCACTCTTAAAACATTTACCAATACCCTTAAGATAATTTCTTCCTTTCTTATCCCCACACATTGAGCATAATGGAAATATCATCTTCTTCGATTCATAGTTTTTGTAATTTCTACTAAATTAATCATTATTTTCATTTCAAAACCTTGAGACAAATAGGTAGATCCAATATATATTTCAAACATGTTGGGTCATCAAATTATATCTTCATAGATATTTAAGTCCTCTATAGTGAACACCCTTTTAAGACATTGTTTTAAACCATCCTAAAGAATTATCAATCTTACATTCATTCAGGCTGATAATACCTGAATTATACCTTGCAAGTCATGTAAAAGTTTCATTGTGGGTACAAATTGATTAATCATTCTTCCACTTTAACTTAAATAATTCCTTTTAAATTTTCATATAAGGAATATGAGGAAATTAATTATAGAAAAATGATCTATTAAACTCAACCCATTCATTTTATTAAATTTTTTATCATTGCCTCATGCTCATGATAATAGTACACCATTGATCCTTTTTCAACAGCCAAATAATAAATATAAAAAATAAAATTTTCATGTTATGAACAATAATGTATAGAGAATATCTTCTTTGTTGTATAGATCCATTTCCCATTAACAAGTGGATCAGCAGATCTACAAAACTTTAGTGTATGGTTCCTTATGAAGGAAAAAACATAACATTGTTACCTCATTTTCCTATTTTTAATCATAGTATGATTCATTACCTAGAATGGTTACATAACAATATTAAATATATATTTTATTCTCTCTCACCTAAAATTGGTTACTTAGGAGAAAATTAATATCAGTTTCTGTTACACATATAATTAACATAGTTAAATTGGGTTCTATCTGTTGACTAAAACCAAAAATAACAATTTTATCAACAGTAATCATAGTGGGGATGTATTAATCATGAAAAATAAATTATATGATTTAAAAATAATGTCATGAAATTTTCGATTTATGAAACCTTAAACATAAATTTGTTCATTTATGATCATCATATATTCAAATATTTTATAATGGTTTATAATGAAAAGGTAAATTATCCCAAAAATATCACCTAGAAGTTTCAAACTGGGTGTGTAGTATTGTTATACTCATCGTGAACCATAATGATGGTTTATATATAATCTATCAACTATTTTTGTGTTTATCTCCCCGGTATGCATATATTCCAAGACTATATCCACTTGTAGTATCTATACAAGGATTTATATCTATGAATACTATATAATATATTCCTTACCATAACATTAGGATGTTATATTATACTTAAAAATCTCCCCTGGGATTTTACTAGAGTTCTCCAATCCTAATCTCTAAATATTGAAAAAACAAATCCTTTTATAAAAACTATATAACCTCATACATTTCATACATTGATATTAAATCTTAATTGAAGAATATTCAATACATTTTACAAATACAGACTTAAGGGCCATAAAGGTTTAGTTTCCTTCGAGATAATATACACAACCTCCTTATTTAATGATATATTTTTAATATCTACTATAGAGATCAACCCATATAGTATTATTCTTAGACATACAATACAAAAAACATTTCTTTATAACATTGGGTAATGAAACATAAGAAAGGGTGATATTAGATTCTTAGTAAGGGTAAATAGGATAAATATCAATGACCACTTTAATATACCTTAAAAATAACCAAATGAGAATTTGATATTAAAATTTAAATTCTACAGACATTATTTCATATATAATAATATTATGTGATGGAATAAATCTACATATTTTATAAGACATGAATCATAATGTAATCAATAAATAATAAATATGATTACAACACATTGGCATAAGATATAAGATTGTGGAATACACGTAATCTTTGAAAAGAATTTCCTTTTTAGTTAAGGATTGATTAGAAGTATATTATAATGGATTGGGTTCACTCACCAAACCATCCTATATGTATTAATATTTCACTCCTATGACTATCATAGTGGATAAATTACCTTACTAAACTATCTTCCCTCCCCATTCGAGTCCTTATTATCTCACCAGATATCCATGTTTACAATTGGAGTTATATATAATACCAAGAAAACACATCACATAATGAAATTCATAAATATGAGTTATAGAAGATCATAATACATTATTTATAGAATAACCCATGGAAAGGAAACTAGTTTCAAAAATATTTCATAATTCTATCATAGCATAACTCATGGGAAAAAAGATTTTCATAATGGTTTTATTATAGCTTAATTAACTTGTGAGAAAGAAACTAGTATCATAGATTCATTATTAAATCATCATCATCCTTATAATTTCTAAAAGAGTAAAATTGGATTTCATTATTGGATCATAATCACAAAAAATTATATCTATCGTCAAATAATGTTATCATGGGAGAAAAACCCATTAAAAGATAACAATGAACATTTCTTAAGTAAAATACCCTTTTTATCTTGAAATACAACATTTAATATCTAGAAATTTTAAAAATAATATGGAATAAAAATTCAATGAAAATATTTATAAATATTGTTAAGTAAATTTTGAATAATTAATTAGTTATGATGGAAATAAATTTAATTCATCTTATATATGTTAAAAAAAATCTTTTACTTTTTTAGTAGAAATTTTAACACCACCTCATGCGGAAAATGTCAAGATGATTCCTTTTAATAATTTCTTTAGAAATGAAAAATATGGGTTAAAAATTATTTAAAGAATCATTGGATAATATTAAGACATCTGGGAAACATTTCTATATAACATGGACATGGATGAAAAAGGTGTTTCAACCAAAGATAGAAATAAAGTCATTTTTTATTAAAAAATAACTTTAAGTTTCTTGAGTACTTAATGAGAGAAAATGAGAGGAAAAATGTAGTTTTCAATTATAACCAAATGAAATGAACTTTTATTTGTTTCATGAGAAGTAAATTATAAAATTTCATCATTATCATCTTGATAATAAACAATATCGATAAACAATGATACTGTAACATAACTCCCTTACCTCAAGTACCACTTGTTTCCAAGAAAACTATAACCTCATATAAAATAAATATAAATATATTTTATTTATATAAAAAAATAAATTTCATACTCATAATATCATATATGGTCTATATATATCATTTAAACATCTATTTATAAATAATTATTTATTAAAATCATTGTTTCCAGATGTTAAATATTTCATTTTTTATGAAATATTTGATTTTTTAGTTCTTGTAATTATACATCGATCATGGTACTGTCTTCTATAAAATTTTATAAATTATAAAAATATAATATATTTACATTAAATATAATTATATATTTAAATTCGTTAATTTAATATAGAGATATAAAAATTTATTACACAATTCCTAGAGATGGTAGGTCGTATATACACATGAACATTGTTTTCACTTTTCCACGGATGCAAAGAATGAAAGAAAAATAATAATTAAACATTATAGAATCATTTTCATATAATATATATCATATATATTCATTAAATATAACCCTATTACAATCTATGTAAATAAAATATTAAAAAAATTACATCAATTTTTGAGGGTGGTAGTCCACACGTACTCAGAAATGACATTATCATTTACAATGGATAGGATAAAGGAGGATTACAGTAGTTTCACCATAATTATAAAAATTATGTATATTTAATATACTTAATTAAAAAATTTATAATGTATTCAATGTATTTATAGGATGTATAATAAGAAATAAAATTGAAAATTCTTGGTTAAGATTTATACCTCTTCATTGAGAATCCCCCTTTGGTGTCCTCCTTAAACCTTAAAGAGATAGCCTTTTAAAAATAATTAAATCTCTAGGATGTTGTGAAGGAGATAGGAATATATTATGGTAGGTATTACTTTATTATTATTTCTCTTAATTTCTATGTAAGAGAGCAGAAGAGGTTCCCTATTATATGTGAGGGGAGAAACACTCTTGGATTTACATTAAGTGTTAAATTAATATAATTTAATTGTCAACTAAAATTGTCTCAAAATGATATAATTAGAAAATAGGATGAGGATGACTTGAAATAAACCCATCCAATAAAAACATTGGACATATTCAGTGGAATTTTTTCAGAATTGTTTCTTTGTTTTCACACCCAATTTACAATCTCAAAAAATTTCCCAATATCATGCAGGTCTACTATTTTTGTGCAATGGATTTCAAAATAAAAGGAAAATTTATACAATAATGAAAACGGTTTAAAATTTAGAAAACATCTCATTTACTCGGATGGTGATATGACTTTTATAAAGTTTAAATCGTTTAATAATATATATTTTATTACAAAATATCATTAAGGTTGTTTTTTGAACTATTCATTTTTTTACTTTAAATTTGTTAGTATAGTAATATAATTAAAATATAAAAGTTTCACACATCCTTAATATTTTATATTTATTTAAAATATTCATATAACAAAACATTTAATATAATTTTTCTTAATCTTAATATTTATAAAATCATTTCGTTTCTTTTAACTGAATAATTAATTTGACATCGTCACGTAATAATTTATGGTAATTATAAAATAAAAAAAATTAATAATAAATTTTCATGATAAAAAAATTATATATTTTTAAAATGAACATGTGAAACCAAATTTCAACTTTTTATCCTTATGTATTAATTTTGGAAATATTAATGTCAAGAGAGTGACATTTTTTATTTATTCTTTTCTTAATTAAATATAATGAACATAATCAAAGGAAAATTATACGAATTGGAAATATACTCATGAAATAGATTGAAATATAAACTTTCCACTCATTAAATTGGATAATTACAAGTTTTAGAGAAATTTTAAAGACTTATCATAATGTTTTAACACTTTTTTACTCATTTTACCCTTGATGTGGTGATAAACATATAAAAAGGATATTATTCATAATGAGAAAAATAAAGGGGGATATTTACCAAATTTCATTCTCTATATTAAAAATATGGAATCCATTTTTAATATTCAATTCATATAATTAGAATAATTTAATTTAAAATTAAACTAGAAAAATGAAATGAAAAGTAGTTTTCCAGAAAATAATCTTTCTTATGTAATAATTTTTTATAAAAAAAATAAAATATTTGTTTATAATAACATTAATTAAATTATACAGAATATATTTAACTACTTTAACATAATTTGTTTAAATTAACTTGGTAAATTCTTGAAACAAAAATACATATTTTATTAAAAATCATCATTTTTCATTATTCCTCAAATAATCAATCTTTTTTGAAAATTATGAAAAAGTAACTCTAATATAATTTTAAAATGATGATTTTAAAAAACAATGTCAATTTTATAAAAAAAATATTCTAAAATTTTAATATATTAGCCATAATATTTTCTAAAAAAACACACTATTAAGGAAAATATCTATTTTCAAGAATATAATTACTTTACTAAAAAATGAGTACATATTTCTCTATATATATTATTTATTCAAACAAATTATAATTTATTTTATAATTTGGATATTAATATTCACTCCATCAACTTAATATCTAGGTTATGATGGTATACTATATTATAGTTCATTTAGTCTCTGGGTTGTGTGTATCATAATCCATCAAATAAATTAAATTTATTAAAAAATAATTATATCATGAAATCTCAGAATATTACAATTTGTCTATATTATTTATTTATGGATTTTCAGAGTGAAACATATTTACTTTGGGTGGTATATTTCCAAGTATTGGTGGTGTGTTTATTTCATTATATATCCATGACAATTATAGTATGCTTCTTTCATATTTTCCTAAGAGAATGTTTTGAGTATGCCAGATAGTATAATTTTATTCTCTTACCTATTATAAAATTATAGTTTTATAGATTTATTGGATAGAGTTGTTGATATGTATGGTCATTACTATATCATGGAGTGAATTTGTAGGTTTTCATGTATTCATGATCCTAAGAGCTGCTTATTTTGGGTATTCATTTAGAGAAATTTTTTCATAGTGACATTACATGTATTGTGGGTTTGGATTAATTTTATATTAAAATAATTTTGATTAGTGGTTTATTCTTTTTTCCTTTTGATTTAGGATGTTAATTCTTCACATATGTGTGTTTTATACCCTTGGTTATAGTTAATACATGACCTATTAGAGGTGGGAATTTGGGGAAACACATGTATTCTCTATTGCACCCCATGACAAGACTATAAAAAGTACCTGAATTAATGAAAATATTTAATTATAATACATTTCATAGACCTATTAGGTTTATAGATATATAAAATTAGGACAAAAAATAAATGAAAATAGCCATATCATTTTCAACCAATGGACATGTTTTCTACTATATAAGAACAGTTTTAAAATATAACAAGCCATCAACATCTCCAACTAATTCTGCACATAATATGACATTATTGGCATTAATACTTTTTTTAACTTCAAAAAATAGGGAAATTGAATGATAATAAAGTGGTTATCTCATATTAATAGTAAGGGTAAGAATGAGTGATATAAATCACGAATTATAAGTGGGAATAATATGAGAATAAGGGTATAATCAATATACAAAGAAATTTCATTCCTAAAAAAATATATCATAAATAATTTAATAATACATAGAGTAACATATGAAAAAATCGTGGAACTATCACATAATAATAAAACAAGGGATACATGAGGATTGTGATAGAACCATATGCCTAGGAAAATAGTACCTTTAGGAGTCACACACATGAACCCATGCTTGTGAGACAAAATAATTATATTCATTTATACATCACTTTCACGAGTCTCACAATATCAATAATTATTGAAAAAACTAAATTTTTAATGGGTATACATATATCATGATATCTAATATTTTAACGATTGAATTGGGGGGTATATAGAACTCTGCCTATAATTCATCAATACATATGTGTTCCACTTTAAATCAATAATTCACCATATCATGAAGAATCCATGAAAATAAAATGGATATTTATCACTTTCAAATGGAATTTAAAAGTGATAACATTCCTATTTCCATTAATAAGAATGATAAACCCATGAAATATAAATAACTCTTTAATTACCTTAGTTAATTATATAATTAAATACTCTTAAAATGATATTTCACATGGTATTTACAATTTATAGATAAAGGATATATGATTTAGTCAAAAATTTCCCCAATAAATAAGTGAATAAAATATAGGTGATACCCTTAAATCAAAATAATCAAATATAATTTATTATAAAATAATGACATTGGAAGAAACATTATTTTTATATATTGAATATGATGAGAAAAGAGTAAGTTAGTGACATATCATTTTTTTAGAGAAAAAATAATTACATAGTAAATCTAGAGAAATAAGTAGTTTGGTTTCATTCTATAAGTATCCTCAATCAAGAATATGATATTTATAAAGACAATTCCTTTAATTAAACACTCTTTTTGGGAGTTTTAGAACAAGACACTTTGGAAATAAAAAATATCATTGATATTTTGAATAAATTTTGAAAGAAAAATTTTATACAAGTAATGCAAAAATAATTTCTTTTTAAAAAAATAAAAATGTATAAAAAATATTTCAAATAAAATGATAAAGTCGTTGAAACAATATGTTCACCAAAAAATGTTAATAAAACCTCTTTTTTCAAAAATAACCCATTCAAAAAAGAGTAAATTGATTATTTAAACATTGAAGATGAATGTAATGGTATTTGAAAATGAAAATTTTCATTTTTGGAAACAAATATATTTATATCCTTAAAATGTGGAGTTGTATTTAAAATAAGAGTGAAAATGAATTTACATTTTGTTGTATTAAAATTGTATTCCTTTAATAAACTTTTATTTTAAAATAGTTAATAACAAATAGTTTAAATTAAGAAAAAGATAAAAAACCTATCAAGGATAACCATATAGGAAGAATCTGATTCCGATATTAGAAATAAAGACTATATATATTTTTCATATGGGTAATCACATTTGAGAGATCACTATTTGAAAATTAGGTTAGGAAAAGAAACTTTATAGATTGAGTAACATTAATGTAAAAAATTGTTGAAGGAAGAATATCCTAGAACTAAACATTAAATAATATGAAAAAATAAATATTCCATGATTCAGTATAAGAAATAAGAAGTATATAAACCATATTAAATAAAACTGTCACATAATAATAAGTATGTATCATGAAATAGAAAATAAACCCAAAAAAAATTCATGTAATAACATTTCCCAAGTATGAATCACTCGATAATGAGGATATAATGATTGATTAGAAAAAAACATAAACTAAGAAGTAAATAAAATCTAAAAAATTACTTTTTTTAATTAATAAATGTTGTAATATCAGAGTTCAATAATAATGTTGGAAAATCAATGGAGGAAAGTTATTTAGAAAAAAAATTGTGATCTTATGAGAATTCAAATCGAATCCCCTTGAAGGATGTGATTTAAAATTAAAAAAATAAATATTACGAATAATTATAGTATCATAATAAATAAATCAGTGGTTATTAGATAAACTATTCCAAATAAAAAATGTTGTATAATAATGTTAGGTCCACAAGGCTGGATACCATGAGAGGGGGGGTGAATCCGGGTATGACTAATTTAAAATTAATGCCCGTTCTGATCTTGTTTCGCTGTTGAGAAAAACTCTCTTCTCTCTTTTTCCTGTTGCACAAAGTAAATAGAAAGCGAAGTATGCACAGGACACAACAATTTTACTTGGTTCACCGCAAAGGGCTACGTCCAAGGAGCATACGCCGACAAGTTGCCGGTCGTACCAAATTCCACTAATCTTCACTAGCTGTGGATTACAAGGTTTGGGCTAGATCACTTCTAAGCCCAGGCTCACTGCCTTTACAAGTTTAGGGTCAGCTCAGTGCTTTCCCAAGGGTCACTCCCTGTTTCTCTCTCTCTCTGGCTCACTGCCGGTGGAGAGGATCACCTTCTTCCTCTTCCTAAGCTCACTGCTCTTAGAAGGAATCCACTCACAATTTATAGACCTGTAGGTCTCTTCATTTGCATAAATGAATGCATCTTTCTTTGTGTGTAGATGCTCTGTTGAAGTACAACTTTCAACCGTTGATGAATATCTCTTTGCACCGAATGTATCGGGCAACGTACCAGCTTCCACGCAGTCCAGGAAGCACCGCTAGAACAAAACCTTACTTGGCGCGCAAGTCAATCTCGGCGCGCAAGTCACAACAGGCGCGCAAGTCCTCCTCAGACACTTGTGCGACTCAAGCTTCCTCAACTACAAACTTGCGCGACTCTCTTCCTTTTACGCCCAAACCAATACTGGTGCGCAACTGTGAACCGGCGCGCAACTTCTAACACCGGCGCACAACTTCAACTACTGGTGCCCAACTTCACCTGCGCGACCCACACTCACCACTTGTGCGACCTGCGCGACGGGAGCTCTGATTTCTCAAAGTGTTGAACTCCGTTAAAAATGAGGAGGGGTGGTCCAGTATTTATAGGCAATCTGACCACCCTGTGCGACGGCGCGCAAGTCACCTGCGCGACCCAGTTTTGGCGCGCAAGTCCCCTGTCATTTTAGACACTTGCGCGACCAACTCCCAAACATGCGCGAACCTCTTTACTTTGCCATATTTTGATCTTCTGATCTTGAAAAACATATGGCGCGCAAGTTTCCTATACTCCAAGTCCTCGGCGCGCAAGTCCTGTTGCCAAAAACACTTTTCTTCATTTGCCGATTTTCAGGCCCTAAAATTTGGCAAACACTGGAAAACGGCGCCACCTTGTATCTGTTCTTTTATACCACCTCCAGATCATCCATTCCTTTGATCGACGTTCTTGAATAAAACATGGATCGTTGACCTCATCTCTTGATGTCGACATTCCACCATGAAATCTTCTTTGTCAACAAATTTGTATGTCATTGTTTTGCTTTGTCAACAATCACTACTCAGATGTCCACTTTGTCAACAAACACAATCACCTCAAAAATGCTTCAATGATACCTTGAGGGATTTTTGCCCAACAAATAAAAATTATGTGTCAACAAATTAAATTTGTGATAATTGACAATAATCATGGCCCTAATTCACAATTAACATGTTCCTAACTTCATGAACAATCAACTTATTTTTATTATATACCTATCTAGAAACCTTAATCAAAAAATCTTATTTAATAACTATCCTTTATTATCATATAATATTTATTTGTTATATATATTTAATTATATTTGTTATATATTTCCAAAATTGAATTGGTGTCAACTTATTTATATTTTTTTCAAAAGTCAAAGATAATATTTTTATACTACTTTAAATACTTAATGTTATAGAAACCCAAGATAAATATTTATTAATATTTAAAAGTTACCATAGGATAGGATTCACAACTTATAAAACATCTCACTATCCCATGAACATAAGGTTTTGTGTCTTTGAGGATTAGATACACAATAAATATATTTTTGGACACAAGTGAGCATTTATCCTATTAAAACTGATCTATATCCAATTATAGGCAACTTATTGGTTACATTCATCTTTATAACATTGCATTCCCACTTACATAACCATACTCTATCCTCATTGGGTGCTTGAGTTTTCTCTTAGAAAACTCATTGATAATTAAGTCCTTAAGAAAACAAAAGGTGATACAAAGATTGTAAACATGGGATAAGGTTTTTGGAGCATAAAAATGGAATATTTTGAGTAATAAATTTTGAGGAGAGTTGAGTCTTCAAGTAGTGGAACTATTTCCTTTCTATAAGTGAACAGAAGGGTAGTTTTGGATGTAACCATTACATTGTATATATTGTAATGTTACAATTCAAGGGCTAATGTATAAAAAAGGAAAAGGTGGAGGGTAAGTGTTTACAGATAAATATCATCCTCATAAACTCATTTTGGAGACAAAATAGAGTTTCTTTGTATTTTTATTTTCTTCATTTTAACTGATACCCAAATTTACTTTTACCACGCTAAATAATTGACATTATTTATTAATAATAATAAAAAATAATGATAAATTTTAATAACATTTTTATCCTAATAAATTAAAATATGTAAATAATTTTATCATCTAACTTTATTAAGGGATTAAAAATTTATTTATATGATTAGCACACATATTGTGAAACAAAATTTAGGGAAAGTTGTCTTTTACGTTCAAAAAATCATGTGCGAGATAATATTATCAAATATTTAAATCCTTTTAAAAGAAAATGGTTTATTATAAAATATATAAATGTTAGGAGGATTTAAATTGAAGATAAAACTAACTTTAACCCACAAAAAATAATGATAAGAAAATACCCAAAACAGTTTTTATTAATGTGACATTTTATGTCAACTCTAAAAATTTTTGGAATATGATTTATAAGATAAAATAATATTTTCAAAATAATATTGTGATCCATTAAATACATCTTTTACTACTTAAAACTTTTTTTATTCTTTTTTTATATTCATAAATAATGATAAAATCCTAAAAATTTAATTTTTGGAAAGAAATGTGTTTTTGGAATAAAATAAACATTTTAAGATAAGCTCAAATATTTTTTACTGATTAAATTTTTATATGATGAAATAAAAAGATAATTAATTTTTATAAAATTTAATATTTTTATTTTGTAAAAATAGTTTTCAAAAAAATCATAATATAAATAGAATATCATTTTTTGAAAATAACCCATTTCATTATTGACTCATATTAATTATTTATCTTCCAATGGTAATAAAATTTAATCATTTACCATTTGGTGATTATTATAAATTTATTAATAATGTTATAATAATATGTTTGGTTTGTTTACATTGGTTTTATAATGTAAAGGATTTTTTTGAACACATTTGGATCATTTAAGGTTAGTATTACATAAAAACATCATTTTATTACATTCTCCCCGTTTAATAAATTACATCCCCACAATTTTAAATATCATGAATCAAAGGGATAATTAGTATAGGAATTAATTATGATAGTCATAAAATATAGTTTAATTTATAAAAAGGTTTCAATCATTATAACATATGTAATTCTAAGTAACTCATTGTTTCCTTCATAATATCTATGTCCTAATATGGGATATTTTTCTAACCATTTGAGCTAAACACCCTTAATGATTAGGTATCATTACTCTCATAGTATAATTAGTTTCCAAAGAGAGTTCACAACCATATTTTCATTTCTAAACTACCTTATATTAAAATGAAATTTGATTTCCTTATTCTGATAAATAATTTTTTCCCTCTGAGTGGAGTGGAAGTTGTCCATCAATAAATATTGTTAAATTTATCTAATGTAAAGATGTTATGATTTACACTAGGAAAATTATTGGAAATTTAAAAATGGAAGACAATAAAAAAAATATGTTTTCTGTAATAATCTAATTATTTTGGATGATTTATTTATCCTATAAAATTTCTTAGGCTTACTAGTGTGGATATAACAAGATTCGAATTTGATGTACAAAAAAATAGAGTGGATTGTGAGGGTAATTTTAAACACTTCATTTTTATTATCGTATACATTAAAGAATATCGATAACATAGGATTTCCCTTATTTACCTGGTATTTGGGGTTTCAAGTAACATTATTTTCAACATTACCAATTTGATTAAGGAATCTATTTTCAAAATTCTAAAACAATAATCATTTATAAAAGAAAAAGTGTTAATCATGAGTAGTCATTTTTTAAATTTAAAATTCTCACATATAATATTTTTTTAGCATAAATAACCTTTTTTCAAATATAGGATTTATTTGGTAAGGTTCTATGATATTATTTAACTTAATTGGATAACATAATAAATCTTTTATAGTCTTTCATAATGAGAATGTGATTAACTAAAGAATATCACATCTGTGTGTCAAACTAGGTGAGCAGTTAGGCATCTTTGTCATGCACCTAGGGATGATTGAGTTAATAACCAAAACTCCCATTTAAAGATTATTACCCAAGGTAAATCTATTCTATATAGTTCATAAACTTATTATATCTATTTGTTGTTTTAATTTATAGTAAAACCACATATTTTACACATCAAAAAAACCTCAAAATGTTATCATATATTTATAATTATCCCATATATTTATCATTAAGGTTTCCAATATTGTTATCTTATCCTATAATCTAAAAAAACTAAATTAAAACTCAAAAATAACTAAACCATGAAATAATTACAACTATATATTATAAAGTTAATGATTTCATCATTTCACAGTATTTTTATAGGATATGAATTATATCTCATAAAACATCTCACAATCCCAAGAATTAAAGGATTATTGTCTTTGGGGATCAACTACATAAGAAGCTTATTTATTTTATACTCATGAATAATTATCTACATTTTAACTATGATGGAACCTTTGTTTAAATTACTTTTAGGCTATACTCACCTTTATAATATTTTACGCACACATACTATATCAAGTTCTAATATATTTGGAAGCTTGAGTATTCTCTATAAAGACACCATGGAAACATAGTCTTTATGAATACTAAGTGGAGAAAAATCATATAGATATGGGAGTGGGTTCGAGGTTGAAAATTTTAGAATATTATAAATCCTAAATTATAAGTTATGGTGAGTCTATTAGTGGAGGAATTATTGCTAATTATAAGTGAAGATAATGCATGTTTTTAAAGTAGCCATTACATTTTAAATAATGTATTGTTACTACTGAAATTTCAATGGAGTCAAATGGAAAAAATGGAATGGGGTGTGTGTGTAGTGATAGATCCTCCACATCAAATCACTTTAGAGAAAACCTATAGTGTCTTTAGTCTTTTTTCATTTGACATTTTAACAATTACCATAGTTTAGGTTTTACTTTATAATTAATTTTTAAACATAGTAAATAATTTTATTGAAAATAATAAAATTTTTAATTTTTATCTAATTTGACCATTTTGATTAAAAAATGAAATATTTTAATAAAATAAAATATTTTTGGGTTTGAAATGTTAATTATTATATTAGAGAACATAATGAATAAAAAAATTATAAAGAAAGTTTTATTTCAATTAAAAATTTATATACAGTGAAATATTATCATGGATGATGATTTTTATAACATAAATTGGTTTATTATAAAACAAATAATATGAATATGGGTTTCAAATTATTCCAAAAAAAAATTTAAAGATCAAAACACATAATTAGAATAAAATACCAAAAATGGTTTTTATTAAAGTAATTTTTAAATTTAGTTCATAAAAATTGTGTACATTGTATTTATAAGTTAAAATATTATTTTAAAATGAAAATTATTATTCATTAAATGATCATTTTACTAATTAACATGAATTCTAATATTTTAGAAAATTATTTCATCAGGAAAAAATAATAATAATTCTAATTCTAACAAAACCATATTTTTTACTAAAATTAAACCTTTTTAGATAAACCCAAAATCTCATACAAATATTATTTTCATTTAATATTTTAAATTTTATTTTATTTTATCAATGTAAAATTTTTTGATTTTTTAAATTTCGTTTTTAAAATAATTTTTAAGATATAAAGATAAAATATTTTATTTTAAATAAATTGTTTCTATATTAAGTAATATTAATTTTTTATCTTCCAAAGGTAATATATTTTACCATCTTAGTGTTTATTATAAATTTTTAATCAATTTATTCTTACATGTTGTGGTTCATTTACATTGGGAGTATCTTGTAATACATGTTATAAGACACATTTGGATCATTTAAAGTAATATGTGTATCCAAACATTGGGTCTATACATTCTCCCCACATAACTAAATTTATTCCTCCCAATTATAATTATTACCTTTCTATGTAAAACATTGTTAAGGATTTTTTTAAGGTAAGTGTAACATAGGGTTTTATCTCTAAAAAAATGGTGACAACCTTAGTAACATGGGTAAGCCTAGGGAAGTTGCTATTTTCTTTAGAACATACATGTCACTATATAGGGTATATTCATACCCATTTGAGTTAGTTATCCCACATGATTAGGTATCATGGTTCTTGGAGTATAATTATTTTTCTAGGACATCTCATAGTAATTTTTTTATTTCTAGATTATAATCGGTTAATATTTTTGTGTGTCTCCTTGAACCACATTGTGTTATAATAATTAAAAATATTTATTTTTTTATTTTCATTGAGAGTGTTGATAGTTTTTATTATGTTTTTAACATAGTATGATTAACTTTAACTATATCATAATATTTCATTGCACAAAATTTCATTAAATTTCATGTTTTGATTGATCATAACATGTTCTATTAGTTTCATGTACTGTTATTAGGATGAATATGTTGTTTAGGATCTTAAAATAACATTTTTAGTGATATTTTACTATTCCCACATAAGGAATTTACATAGAAAAATCTCTTATGTAAGGTATTAATGTATACAATTCTCATATGTCACTATTTCACTATTCGCCACGTAGCTGATTTATTTTATTTATTTTATTTATTTTATTTATTTTATTTATTTTCTTTATTTTCTTTATTTTATTTATTTTATTTATTTTATTTATTTTATTTATTTTATTTATTTTATTTATTTTATTTATTTTATTTATTTATTTTATTTATTTTATTTCATATTTATTATTTATTTATTTTATTTCGTATTTATTATTTATTTATTTTATTTTGTATTTATTTATTTATTTATTTATTTCATATTATTATATTTACTTTATTTATCCATGCATGCACATCCCATGCACATGCACATGCATGCCCATGCATGCCCATGCAATTTAAATAAATTTTGCGTCAGGTGAGATTTGAACCCCTAACCACTTGCATATTTTCCAAAGACTTTAACACTCCAGCAAGCTCGCCATGTGGTTAATAAACAGAATTTAATATACTTATATATATTAATTGAAAAAAAAAAAATACATAAATAATAGATATAAACTCGATAATAATAAATAATAAATAATAAATAATAAATAACAAATAACAAATAATAAATAACAAATAATAAATAACAAATAACAAATAATAAATAACGAATAATAAATAATAAATAATAAATAATAAATAATAAATAATAATAAATAAATAATAAATAATAAATAATAAATAATAAATAATAAATAAATATTAAATAATAAATAATAAATAAATATAAAATAATAAATAATAAATAATAAATAATAATAAATAAATAATAAATAATAAATAAATAATAATAAATAATAAATAATAAATAATAAATAATAAATAATAAATAAATATAAATAATAAATAATAAATAAAGATAAATAATAAATAATAAATAATAAATAATAAATAATAAATAATAAATAATAAATACTAAAAAATAAATAATAAATAATAAATAATAAATAATAAATAATAAATAATAAATAACAAATAATAAATAACGAATAATAAATAATAAATAATAAATAATAAATAATAAATAATAAATAATAAAATAATAAATAATAAATAATAAATAATAAATAATAAATAATAAATAATAAATAAATATTAAATATTAAATATTAGATAATAAATAAATATTAAATATTAAATAATAAATAAATATAAATAATAAATAATAAATAATAAATAATAAATAATAAATAATAAATAAATAATAATAAATAATAAATAATAAATAATAAATAATAAATAATAAATAAATAATAAATAATAAATAATAAATAAATATAAATAATAAATAATAAATAGAGATAAATAATAAATAATAAATAATAAATAAGAAATAATAAACAATAAACAATAAATAATAAATAATAAATAATAAATAAATATAAATAATAAATAATAAATAAATATAAATAATAAATAATAAATAATAAATAAATATAAATAATAAATAATAAATAATAAATAAATAAATAATAAATATAAATAATAAATAATAAATAAATATAAATAATAAATAATAAATAATAACTAAAGATAAATAAAAAATAAAAAATAAAAAATAAAAAATAATAAATAATAAATAATAAATAATAAATAATAAATAAGGAATAATAAATAATAATTAATAATTAATAATTAATAATTAATAATTAATAATTAATAATTAATAATTAATAATTAATAAATAATAAATAATAAATAAATGTAAATAATAAATAATAAATAATAAATCATAAATAATAAATCATAAATCATAAGTCATAAATCATAAATAATAAATCATAAATCATAAATTATAAATAATAAATGATAAATAATAAATAATAAATAATAAATAATAAATAAATATAAATAATAAATAAATATAAATAATACATAATAAATAAATATAAATAATAAATAATAAATAATAAATAATAAATAAATAAATAATAAATATAAATAATAAATAATAAATAAATATAAATAATAAATAATAAATAATAAATAAATGTAAATAATAAATAATATATAATATATAATAAATAATATATAATAAATAATAAATAACAAATAAATATAAATAATAAATAATAAATAATAAATAATAAATAAATATAAATAATAAATAATAAATAATAAATAATAAATAATAAATAATAAATAATAAATAAATATAAATAATAAATAATAAATAATTATAAATAATAAATAATAAATAAATATAAATAATAAATAATAAATAATAAATAATAAATAATAAATAATAAATAAATATAAATAATAAATAAATATAAATATAAATAATAAATAATAAATAATAAACAGTAATAAATGGAGCTACCGTTAAAACCCGTCAAAACGGTCATAAAGAGACAAAAACATTGGACTCACATTAACGGGGATAACTTAAGATCCGAGAGTCCGTTTTAGATCCGCGACCTGTCAAATCAAGGATCCTAAAACGATCTTCAACCTGAAAGGTGAAAGAGTCCGAATGGACAGGCGGATCGGAAGTTACGACGATTTAAAAAAAAGCTGACGGGGAACGGGTGCTAGAAACGAGGCATTGAAAAACATAACAAACCCGATACCCACTAAAAAGGCAATAACATATGATCTAGGAGTGTATGTGGGAACCGTGACCAGTCAAACTGAAGCTCATGGAACGAGCTATGATCTGGCAGGTGGAGGAGGTCGAACTGACCCGCGGATCGAAAGTTAGGTCCATTTGAAGACAAGTTCGACGGGACACCGGTGACAGAAACGGGGTTTTGGAGGCCTTCGGAGGGGTTTTGGGGTCGAAAAACACGATAGAAGTTTTCTTCTATCAAATTGGTGCGTAGCTCTCTTCGCTGGCTTCAATTAGATATGTGGTAGAGCCCAAACGGACACCCAGAGCAAAAGTTATGGCCGTTTGAAATTGGAGAACTTTTTTCAACTTTTTTATAACTCTAATATCTTCCACACCTTAGACCGTCTCATGGTTTTGATTATATGTGCCTCTAGATCTCTTCATGAGCTTCGATTTGACTGGTCGTGGCGCTTCAACGGACGCCCGGATCAAAAGTTATGGTCATTTTAGTGATTTCGGGGTTTCTCACGTTTTTTTATTTTTTTCATTTCATTTCGCGGCGGTTTTACCGAAACCGCCGCTATTTCGCGGCGGTTTTTTAAAAAACCGCCACTAATCCTCGAATAAAATTAAAAAAAAATAAAAAATAAATTTTAAAAAAAATAAATTTTTTTTTGCCGTTTAGCGGCGGTTTTTTCGCGGCGGTTTTAAAAACCGCCGCGAAATGCCGGACCAAAATGCATTTCACGGCGTTTTTAAAACCGCCGCGAACAAACCACCGCTAAACGGCGGTTTTCTCGTAGTGTATAAAGCTAATTTGGCTATTTAGATGTTCAATTATATATTGTAATTTTTTTATGTCATGCTGTATATAGTTTTAAGAATTTGGATGGGTTGATTTTTTGAATAAGTGATGAGTTTTATTTGGTGGTGAATCTTTAAGTGATTAATTTTCATAGGTGAGAAACGTATACATAGATATTTATTTATGTGAAAATTATTTCTTAAATGTATAATTTGCCTATGTATTGAAATATATTTGCATGAATTTTCTTATGTAAATCAGATAAATCGATTCACTTACCTAAAATTGTTATGTGAATTTACATACATGAATCACATATGTGGATTTTTCTATGTGATTATATTTATTTCTATATGATATTTTGAATCCTAAAAATAATCAATTTTACATAAAATTTCATTATTAAATTTTCTTCATGTTTATTATTGACATAATTTGTTTTTTTTGTTCTGTAATTAATTATTAATTATATAGAATCCATGAATTCATGTTTTAAATTTTTTTATGAATAATTAAATTTCGTTATAATTTTATTAATAATGTATTGAAAATCACATAAAAATTCCTGAAATTGAAATATCTAATTTTAAATCCTCTAAAATATGATGGGTTGGTCTCGATTATTTTTTGGGAGTATTCTAAGGATGTTAATGCTCGTTATTAAAAACTATATTAAATGTTCTAATGGTTTCCATTATTGTGTTGTTTTTTATTATAAATTATCGAGGTGAGAATTTATAATTATTTTTTCATTTATAAATGATATACATGTAGAATTTCAATTGGGAAAAAATATGGAAAACTCTAAAGTAGTCCATTAAAGATGTATACATGATAATTTATCAAGAAAACAAAACATGAAATAGTTATAATATTTTCATGTTTTCATTTATAAAGAAACTCTATATATTTTAGAGTTCATAGAAATGGTATAGAAAAGAGTTTAAGGGTAAAATTTAACATTACAAGTGCTTACACTTTTTCTGGTGATTATCTACTGCTCCCAATCGAACTAAAAAATAATTTGATCGTTACTACTTTAAATTTCACTGTAGCCACAACACTAAAATACTTGATATGTACTTCAAATTTTGTGGTTATACTTCTCTATATTCTTATTATTTGTGTATAAATTGAAATGGTTATACTAACCATTAAAAGTTAGGATTGTTGGTTGTGATTACAAAACAAAAGTAATGAATTTGGGTTGTGCATCAAGGGGAAAAGGATGAATATTCAAGTTATGCCTCTAGGAGTTAACAAGGTAGTAAATATTAGATTTGGGCCTCCTTGGAAAAATTTATTTTTAATTATGATCTTAATAAATGAGATAAATTTAATTGTAATATTATTTATATTAGATATAGTGGGTGATATCTCTCTCAGTTAGTGAGTAGGGTGAAGAGGGGAGTCGAATCATTTAGATATGAACCTCTATAAAATATCAAGTGTTTATTTTCCTTTGATTTCCACTTCAATAATTTTTATTAAATATGATATGAAATTAATATAAAATTAATTTTAAAAAAAATTCAATTCACCCCCTTGTTGCCTATTTTTTCATCACAACTCTAGACTATGAATAGGTATCACTTGTAGACCCATATCCCTCTTTATATATATTATTTATTTTTTTATGACCATTTACAAACATAACCATCAAAGTGAAAATATATTTTTAAGATGGATGTAACTAGATCCAATAATGTATGGATAAATAAAAAAACACCCCATTTATATGGTACAAATTATGGTTATTTGGAATCTTGGATGATGGATATCATGGAGAAAATAAGAATTCATCATTGAAAAATTATGGCATAGTCATATAATATTCCCAAAGGTGAAACTGAATTTTTAGTTGGAAACAATGTGGTAATGTTTGTTCAAAATTAAATGGTGATGAATTTATAATACTATTCAACAAATATGATTGTTTATAGTCTATATTCGGCATGTAAAACTCCTTGGAATATCTGGAAAATTCTAATGGTTACACATCTTGGTTCTAATAAACTTATTAGAAATAAGATAGGTATGTTAAGAATTTAATATCATGAATTTAAAATAAGAGAAGATGAAACAGTTCATTAAATGTTTCCTAGGTTTATGAGTGTTATAAATGGAATGATTTCATTAGGAAAGACTATTAGAAATTATGTTCTTTATAAAAGAGTTAGTATTCCACTTCCTAAGAAGTTTCGTGATAAAAAGGTATCTATGGATAAATATAATAACTTTAATGAATAAAATCATGATGATATTATTGGATCACTATTAAAATATGTTTTATACCTTAAAATCATGGTGAAGAAGATAATTCAAAAAAAATAAGGGAATTTCATTTAAATAAAATGTTAGTACATAATATTGGGATTCTGAATTACATAGTTGTGACCAGAATTATACATACTATGTATCAAAAGGCGGATATAAAAAGAATAAATCTTACTCAAGGAGATATCTGAAATACTATCCTAAGGAAAACCATATGAAAAATAATAACGGAAATATTATTTCTAATTATGATCAAGAAGATATTTTTTTAGTGTAGTAAAAAGGTGCACTTCATGCTTGATTTTCCACAATTTAAGATGAAAAAAATAAGATAAAACAATATAAGAATGTAATGGAGGAAATTTCTTCTAGATGGATTTGTATTGAAGATTCTATTACATTTGAATAATTTGGTTCTAAAAATGTTGTTATATACATTTTTTTGGTGCCTTCATAAAATCAGGTAAGTGATTCTATTTATTATTCATCTTATGAATCTAATTCTAAAAAACCCATTCTTAAGGAATTACTAATATAAGATGATAGAAGCAAACATAAATTTAAAAATTATATTATATTATACATGAATATTAAGAATTATTTCTTTTCTTATTCAGATATTTTAAATTATAAAGAAAATATGATAATCAACTTACTAAAAATGATAAATTAAAGAAGGAGGTTGATTTTATTTTTAAGTACCGTCAATTTGAATTAATTAATTTTGATGTTATTCATATGGATAATGAACAGATCAAAAATGAAGTTAAAAGATTAAAATAATATCTTCCAACTTTTTTCAAGGAAGATAAAAGATTAATAAAATGATGATGCAATAAAATAAATAAAAGGATGATGGGTCTTGGTTATGATAATAATTTACCAAAAATGTAAAAGATTTTCTTTATTAAAAGCTCTAATGAGTGGTCATATATAGCCAAATTTTTTAGATGTCATATCTATGTTCATTATTTTAATGAGTTTCCCTTATGATTTCTACAATATCTATGACAATATTAGGGTTTTTTAACTATTTATCATCTAGATTTATTGTAAACATGTTTTGGAAATATAATTGTAATCCCAAAATCAGACAAAACTTTTCACGTGTTCCAAAGAATTCATAGATATGTTTTTTAGGAACAATGTCTTTAAGTCATCCAAAAGGTCTTATTGTACATGGAAAGTGGATACTAAAGATTCATGAATGGTGTTATTTCCAACGTTCTATCATTCAATCAAAGTGATGGAGGTAATGTGACCTCTGGTGAAAATTCTAAAGGAAATTTAAAAGGTTTTTGTAATGTTGGAATTTTTTATTATGTTATTCTTTACGAATTTTTATTTTTTTATGTTTTAAACATAATTTAATAATAATTTATCAACTATATAATGATGGAATTTTTGGTAAATTTTTAAATGGTAAGTGCATTAATTTCTAGGATAAATTTGTTTTGTTTTAAACAAACATAAAACATAATATTTATTAAATTGATTTTTATGAACTAAATTATCAAAATATAAAAAAATTAAATGTTGTAAAGTCTAATTTTTTTCCATAAGTAGTTTGTGCATTCCAATTTCAAGTTATTGTAGAAGATTTCTATAACCCAAACTATTCTACGGTTACCCGAACTGAATGATAGCATCACCTTTATTTTTACTCTTACATGAAAGATGAATAATAGAAATGTAGTTCCACATCATTTAAATAAGTAAAAACTATAAGTTCTCTTGATCTCATTAATTTATATTTATTTGGTCCCATTAAATCTTCTAGATTAGGGGTAATATATATATATTTTATATTATTTTTGACTTTACATGATATATATGATTTTACAATCTTACTTTTAAATCTAAAACACTATATATGTTTATTATATTTTATAAATTGGTTCAAAATAAGAAACTTATTTAAGTCAATTATAAGATATCATGGTGTTTCATTCCAAAATTTAGAATTTATTCTTTTTTGTGAAGAAAATAAATATTTTCATAATTTTTCAGTACATAGGATACCACAAGAAAAAGATACGTATAAAAGAAAAATATAACTCATCATGAAATATATAGAACCATGTTAAAAGAATTTAATTTTCCTAAATATTTCCCAGAATAAGCTATGAATACTTCTTTTTTATGTTTGTAATAGAATAATTTTTTGTCCCTTGTAGAAAGAGACACCATATGATCTATTGAAGGGAATAAAACCTAAAATTGGCTATTTTGTAGAATTTTGGTGTAAAGAGTTTATTCTTGAAAATAAGTATTATTTGGATAAATTTGATGAAAAATATGTTCAATTAATTTTATTAAGATATTAAAATTATAGTAAGGCATGTAGAGTATATTATAAAAGAGTCATGGTTTTGAATAATTTATACATGTTAATTTTAATGAAAATAATTCTAATAAAAGAGATGATGATATTAAACTAGATATGGAATATTTTAGAGACTCTTATTTGGAAGGGAAAGTCCCTTAATAAAAATATTCAAAAATATAGGGGCAATATTTATTATATATATAATCCTTTTCAGGAAAAATCATTGAATTATCATAGTCATAATCCAATAGATAATGTTATTGGTAGTTTTGAATCAAAATATCAGACTAAAAATTATGTTATGAATTTTTGTTTATCATGATTTTATTTATGATTTTGTATCGAAGAATATTGATAAGGATTTAGAAGATTAAAATTGGATCATATCTATGAAAGATGAAACAAATAAATTTACAAGGAATAATTGATGGACTTTACTTATACCACTAAGTAATTCTCGTGTTATTGGAACAAAATGGATCATCATAAATAAGCTTGACAAATTGGGAAATATAGTTATGGATAAAGTATTAGTTACTCAAGGTTATTCAAAATAGAAATGAAATGATTTTGAGGAATCTTTTGAACATTTTTCAAGATTATAAGAAATTAGGATATTTTTTGTTTATAATAATTTTAATGGTTTTAAATTATTTCAAATGGATTTCAAAATTCCTTTCTTAAATGGTTATATTTCAGAACAAGTGTATTTTAGGAATCCTATTTTTTATAAATGAGAATCAACATCATTTTCATGTTTTTAAGATATATAATGAATTATATGTTTTTAAATATGATCCTATAGATTTTTATGAAAGGATAACTAGTTTTATTTTTTTTTTAATTTGAGATAGTAAATGTTGATTCCAAATTGTTTATTAAAAATTTTCTAATTATATTTTATGTATATAAATATATATTGGTAATAATATATAAGGATATTAAAATTAAAATCTTTTTAATGAATTTTCAAATTTTATGGATTTTTAATTTGATATGAATTTGATGTGGGAATTAAAATTCATCATTGCATTTATTTTTTATATAAATGATGTTATTTTTATAATTAATTTGATATACGATAAATAATTAGTTAAGATATTTGGTTCAAAATCCTGGAAAATTTCAAAAACTTTATTGAGCACTTTTGAGATAGATTTAGATAAATCTAGAAAATCTATTGATGTTATCACCTAGAGGGGAATGATTAGAACTCTATTATATAAAATTTCATCTAGAACTGATTTAATGTTGTTAGTGTTCATGTGTTCTAGATATAAGTGACAATAAGGAAAGACATATTAAATAATTTAAAAGTATAATTAGTTATGTTAAAGTGTATTTGAATCTTGTTTAATTTTACCATGCAAGAACTAGTTTTCATTTTAAAATATTTTCTGATACTGATTCTGGAGGATGATATATTGAAAGAATAAAATTTCATGTATCTTCCATTTACATGGTAAGTCTTTTATTTCATTATATTCAAATAAAAAAATATTTTTATTCTTAAAATATTGAATATTAATATATTGTTACATATTTATATTGTTCTCAATTTTTTTTATTGAGAAAACTCTTTCTAATTTTTGTTTTAATTTTCATAAGATAACCATTTTCGTTGATAATAATTCTACTATTTATATTTCTAAAATACCCGTAAAACACTCTAGTACAAATAAAAATGATGTTAAATTTAAATTTCATATATATCATTTTCAGAAACAAATATATGTCCAGAATTTATTTTCATCGAAAACCAACTGGCTGATATCATTAATAATCCCCTATATTTTTATAATTTTGAGAAAAATAAGTTTGAACTTAGTATAATGGATATTTATATCAAAATTTATATGTCATAAATTTCGTGTAGGTTTTTTATGTGTCTTTTAAAATGAGAGAATATTTAGATCTGTGAAATCTGGAATCAGTTTTTTAGATTAATATTTATTAATTTGAGTGTAAATCTGTGTATTATATTACAGTTTTATGACTTTAAAAACATAATAGATGGTGTTTTCTTATGTTCTAAAAAATTATTTTTTATAAAGGGTTATTTTAGTTATTTTATTTATTTTTTGTCAAAATTTTTTATTATTCTTGTCACTTTAATGTGGATCTATGAAATATTTTTTAAAATATACATGTTTAGAAAAGTTTATCATAATATTATTAATAAAATATGTAACATCATCACTTCAAATAGAGGATAATTAATATATTATGTATTTATATTTTTATACTTTTAAAAAAGGGGAGAAGTTTTGAAATTAGACTAAATTTGGTATGTATCCAAATGGGGTAGAATATTATGTTTCTCCATGACCAATTTTTGTTTTGATAATTACAAAGATTTATTTTCTAATTTTCCATGTAGATACAAGATACGTTGTATTATTTTTTGAAAAAATTATGAATAACTTTGATTAGATCCTAATATTTTAATGTATAAAATAATATTAAATTTCAGGTTTTTATTGATCATAACATAATCTACATGTTTCATATAGTGTTAATAAGACAAATATGATGTTTGGGATCTTAAAATGTCAGTTTGAGGGTTTTTTCTATTCCCACATAAGGGATTCAGGTATTCAAATATCTCATGTAAGGGATCCACATAACCAATTCTCTTATATAGTAATTTTACTGTTCATCATGTAACCAATTTTATATAATCAGATATCTTCCTTATTTTTTAATCAAATTGGGATAAAAACACCATATTAAGTGATTATTATTCAATAGAGATATCATAAAATTTTATAAGTTTCATTATAATATGTAAAATTCTAAATTGATCATTATAATGTCCAAAAAACTTTCATAATTATATATAATATTTATTTCCAAATTCTATATTTTTTCTATTCTAATTTTCTATTTTATTTTTTTGATAACATGAGATATGTAATTATAATTAAATTTATTGTAGATTCTATAGAAATATAATGACAATATATAATATATTTCAATTGGAGCTAAATCATATTTAACCATTTTGAGCGTCTTTTATAATTATGAAATTATTTAAGTCAAGTTGTCTATAGTATCCAAAATTCAGCAATATTGATTTTTTTGATATGTGATGAATTTTCATACGTGGTGAATCACCTTTTTGGGAAATCTTATTACATGGGAAACAGATACACTAATATTTAGTTTTGTGAAAAATATTTCCTAAAAGATAAATTTGGCTAGGTAGTGGAAAATGGTCACAAGAATTTTTTTTTGTATATTAGATATATCAATTCACTTACCTAATATAGTTACATGAATTCTCATACATTAAACTAATAAAATTATTTTTCTAAATGATTCTATCAAAATATATGGGCTATTCTAAAACCAAAAAAAATACCCTCTTTTTGCAATATTTCATTATTAAATTTTCTACAAGTTTATTATAAATATAATTAGAGTTTTCTTTGTTCTATAATATATTTTTAATTATATAAAATTAATGAAATTGTGTTATAACATGTTTTATGAAGAACTAAATGGGATTCTACTGTGAGGAGTCAAGCATTGACACTCACAATGAAATTCTTGTAATTGAAATTTGTAATTTCAAATTAACATAGATATAACATTTAATTAATATAATTATTTAAAATAGAAAATTCACCCCTGAATATTTATCAATATTAACTCCAAACCAATAGATATTAAATTTTATTTCCTTGTTTCAATAAATGATATTTTTTATTTATATATAGTGAAAAAAATCTACACAAAAATCATGATAAATTTATCTAAAGGATAATAATATTTTTATAGGGATATTCTTATGAAAGTATAAATGGAATACAATGAAACAATAATTTTTAATTAATAATAAAATTATGTGGTTGGTGATTTAAATTTTTTAGAAAAATTCATAGGCATACTAGAGTGGCTAAAACTATATTCCAATTGGAAATCCACAAATCTATAGTTGGGGTGACAGTACATTTTACCCTTCTTCTTTTTCATCTCATATTTTAATAGTATGGATATAATAGGTTTACCCTTGTTTAAATATTTTAATAGGGTTTTGAAATTTATTATCCTCATTACTATTTGGGTTATTTAATCTATTCTCCATAATTATCAAACTCCAAACATTTAGAAAACCATAAATAATAATCATAATTGATCAATAATTAAATCATAAGGGAATTATGATAACCTCAACATTGATATGTGTTACTCTTTAAAACTCTCACATTAGATTTTAGTTCAAAGTAATTCACCCTTAATTTAATATATGATAGATTAATTTTCATTCTCTTATATTCCTTAATCAAAATCCTTAACATAATTAATCTTTTATAGTGTCATGTAATGATTATTTGATTAAATAAATCATATCCCTATGTATTTCTAAACTAGTTTTTCACTTATGAATCATTCCATGAACCAAGTGATGATTGAGTTGATATGAAACATGACCATTTCAGTTTTAATTACCGTAGGTACGTCTATTTCAAAGCATAAATCCACTTTAAGTGTCTATTCAAATGTGTGACATCTAGGAGAAGCCCAAAATCTGTAATTTAACGAGCCTTATAATGTTGTCCTATACATAGAATTATACCCTGGATATATCCAAAATGTTTTAATCAATTATATCTTATCCTATTACCTTTGTAATAACTAAATTTATCCTCTAAAATAGATAAACCCATCTACGAGACCAACTATAGGGATCCTTGATAAACAAATCTTTTTTTACAACATTACCATAGGATAATCATTATTAGTCATGGAACATACCTTAATATGATGAATTGAGGGGTTAGTTTTTTTATTATTAGATACATAATAAACTTATATTATGCTTCATGTGAACATTTATCTGTATTTAAATTATACTAGATCCAATTATAGATAACTCTTTTATATTATATTAAGCATTTTATTCTGGTTTTCTAGCTTACTCGACCATGGTCTGGCCTCATTGGAAGCTATATTTTTCTCTTGGAAAAATCCATGGAAATTATGTCCTTGATAAAAATAAAGGTAACCATAAGCTTATGGACATAGTAAAGTATTATAGGATTAATAATTTGGATGTGTTTCAATAATAATTTATTAGTACATGTGATACTTGTAGTGGTGTATGTGTAGCATTTTTATTAGTGAAGATAGGGTTATTTTTTGGAAGTAATAATTACACATTCAATATCGTAATATTATTGTTAAAATATCAATGAATAAAAAAGGAAAAAGTATAGGGTAATAGTTTATGGGTATATATCCTCCTTATATACTCATTTTCAAGTCATATTAGGGTGTTTTAGGCTTTTCCTTTTAATATTTTTACTTTTACACCATTTTACATTTAACTTGGAAATTAATTTTTAACCACTAAAATTTCTATTAATGAAAAAAAATTATTAATGGAATTTTTACCTGAACATAACCATATTATTTGAAATTTGGAAATATTTTTATCAAATAAAATTTCATTGGGTAAGAAAACATAATTTATTTATTATCACACAAATTGTGAAAAAATATTTTGTAAAAAAAGTTTGTTTTTATGTTCATAAATTTATATATGAGACAATTTTATCAAAGATATTGATTTTTTATGAAATAGATTGGTTTATTTAAAAATATAATATAGGTGACTTTAAATGTAATCTAAATCTGAAATTTACCCTAAAACCAAAAAACTAGAAGAGAATACCGAAATACTTTTTAATAAAGTGAAATTTTAATCTAACTTCAAAAATGATTGAAATGGGATTTATAAGTTCAATTTATTTTTAAAAATGAAAACTTTTATTCCTGAAATACATAATTTATATTATAAAAGGTTTTTTAATCTTCTAGGATATTCTTACATAATGATAAAATCTAAAATATTATTTAATTTTTAAGGAATTTTTTGTTAAAAATATACCATTTCATATAAAGTAAAAAATTCATACTTATTAAATTTTGATTAGGGTATTAAAAATTGAATTTTACTTTCTTTAATTTATATTCTATAATTTTTAAATTTATTTTTTATAACAAAATTATAATAGATTTTATTGAAAATATTATTTCTCAATATTAACTCATATTAGAATTTTATCTTTCAGTGAAAATATATTTTAATGTTTTATCATATTAGTTTTTATTATAAATTTATTAATAATTTTATTATAATATATTTTGGTTCGCTTAAATTAATTAAATAATGTAACATGAGTTATCAAACATGTTTTTCTCTTTTAATGGAAGTCATATATCAAAATTTCATGTTATTACATCCCCATCCCAAAAAATAAATTTCCACCTCAAAATCTTAATTATCACTTCTCAATAGAAATTTAAGTTAAGTATGTTCATAAGGTAGTCATAGAATATTTTTTGATTTCCGTAAAAATATGGAAACCATAGTATGTTTTTTCGGTTTAGGAAAATCATCATTTCCTTCATAATAGACATATCACAATAAGGGATTTCTTCCTAAACACTTTTGTTAAACATCCATCATGATTAGGTATCATGACCCTCATAGATTAATTAGTTTTTCAAATGAGATCATAGTCATCTATGTGTTTCTATAATACCATATGTTATTTTGGAATGGGATTTCCATATTCTAATAAATAATTTTTCATCTCTATGTATTGGGAACCTATTCGTCACTAAAATCATAACAAATTTTTCTAAAGGAAGGATAATAATATTTCCACTATGCATTCTCTAATAATATTAAAATTATAATACAATACAATAAGAATTTTTTAACATTAATCAATTCATTGGGGTAGTGATTTAATGTTCTCTTAAAACTTATTATTCATATAAGGGTTCATTGATCTAGATTCTAATTAGTTACCCTAAAATATTGAGTGGATGGTTACTGTACCTTTTACCCTGATTAAATTTCAACAAATACTTTTAGCTGTATAGATTTAATATTCCTTTGCTTGTTTCCCATGTTTTGGATGTATATTTTATTTATTATCCTAATTAAAATTTGGTTTATGGAATGTTTTTCATAATTCCCTAACACTAGGCATTTATAAAACTAAAAAAATATTCTTGAGGGATTAATATTTATATCAAATGGAAATTATGAAATAATCAACCTTGAAATTTGGTTTCCTTTAGAACATTAATATTAAATTTTAGTATAACACAAGTCACCTATGGTTCAATATAGGATTCTTTATATTGGATTATCTCATATTACTTAACCTAATTCATTAACATAATAAATCATTTAAAATATATTTTAAATAGAATGTGATTTATCAAAGAATACTTACTGGGAGTGTAAAATTGTGTGTGCATCTTGGCCTCTTTGTCATGCACTATGTGATGGTTTAGTTAAAACCCATGATATGATTTTTAGTATTATTACACCTGTTTACATTTGTTCTAGATCCTACATCTACATCTAATATCCATACAGGGTCGTAATTTCTTATATATTGTCATAATCCCTACTATAATAAAACCTTTGAATGTTATCCTATATATAGAATTATCCCTTAGACTTATCTATATATTTTTAATAAATTAATCTTATACAATTCTCCAAAATAACTAAACCCATCTCTGATACAACCTATAGAAATCTATAATAAACATATCATTACTTTACAACATTTCATAACATAATTGTTACAACTCTTAAAATATCTCACCAGCCGAATAACAAAAGGTTTAGTGTATTTGAAAATAAACTACATAAGAAAATATTTTTAATATACAAAAGAACATTTTTCCACATTTTAACCATGCTACATTAAATTCTAGATATCTCATTTAGTTTATGATTATTTTTATAACCTTATACCTTTTCTTACACGACTATACTCGAAACTCAATAGAATCAAGAGATTTCTCTTTAAAATCATGTAAATTACTTATTTAATAATATATAATGTTAACTAGAATCTTATATATGGGGGAGATAGTTATAGGTTTAAAAAATTGGAAAAAATTTAATAAAAAATATAAAATAGAGGTGTGTGTTAAAGTAGTTTATTTTTTACATTATTATAATCGGTGAGAATAATTTTTTTAAGTTGCCATAACATTTTCATTAAAGGAATTTTACTATTCAATATTCGATGGATCTAAATGAAAAAATAGAGGGGAAGTGGTTCTAGGTCAAGATCCTCCTCATCCACTCATTTTTTAGATAACCTATAATGTTTTTAGGGTTTTTTTGTTTTTACTTTTTAACTTTTACACCATTTTACATTTACCTTGTTTATTAATTTATAAAATTATAAATTAATATTAATTAAAACATTAATATTGGACCTTTTAACTATTTCTAACCTTTGGATTTCAAATTAATAAACAATTTCTCCAATAACATTTGAAATGGATTGAATGGATAATTTTAATATTAGAACACTTAATCCATAAAATTTGTTATTAGAAAAATTGTTTTTTCTACATAAAAAATTTATGTACAATGTAAAATTAACATATATACTAGTTTTTATAAAATATATTTGTTTAGTATAAAAACAATGATGGTAATATATCTTTAAAATCAATCTAAAATCAAATTTCACCTTGAATAAACATTATTATAATAAAAGACCAAAAATAGTTTTTATTAATTTAACATTTTAATTCTGTTCCAAAAATATTTCACATAAGAATTATTAGATCAATTAATATTTTAAAATATAAAATTCTATTCCATAACAAAATATTTTATTGTGTAAAATGTTTTTAAATCTTATAGTATCTTCTTATATAATAATAAAATCATCATAATTTTAATTTTCACGAGAAATTGTTTTTCAAGTGAAATTTAAACATTTAAGATAAAATAAAAATTAAATTGGAAGTAAAATTTTATATGAGGAATAAAAAATGAATATTAATTTTTCAAATTTAAATTATGGATTTTTTTAAATTTAGTTCTAAAAATAATATATATTATATAAAGAAAATATTTTTTTTAAAATAAGATTTCTTAATATTAACTCATGTTAATTATTTATCTCCCTATTGTAATATATTTTTTATTTTTTACCATCTTGGTATTTATTATGTCTGCATTAATAATGTTATTTTAACATTCATTTATTCATTAATATTTTGTGTAATATAGAACCCATATTATCTAATACATTTTGGTTTTTTAAAGTAATTCATATATCAAAATCTCAATCATTACAAATGTAACCGTTATAGAACCATAAAATAATTAGGATTATATTATTAAATTATAATTATAATTTTATTTATTTTCCAATTTTAATCCTTGATAATTTTTTATAGCATCATTCATATAGCTAGTTAAACCTACCCAAACCAGAACACACAATAACATAATATACAATAAGGTTAAGAGAGTTTATAATATCTATATAACATAATAATAATGATATTATTTATATATTTTTAATTTGGTGGTTCATAGATTATGTTTTTTATAAATAATGAAAATAAAGATAAAAAAACAAAAAAGGTTTCTTGGTGAGGGATGTATCCCATAATACATGTGGCTGAAATATTCATTTTTTGATGAATGAGATGTAATTGAGGTTAATTATAATTTTTCTCTTAAAACTCATCACTATATTTTATATATCAAAATTTTTTTTGCAATTACACCCTTATAAACTATGAATATACGTGGTAGTGAAAATCTAGGATGTCGTTTCAGGGAGGTGGTAGTTCTCAAAATGTACAAACGATGATCTTATGTTTTTTAAAGTGGAAGGGATGGAATAAATAAAGTTTCTTACTTTTATATGATTTTTTTGTTACCACGATACTAATTTCATTTAATTATTTTGGTTAGTATTGGTTTGGAAGTGAAATATTAAGAAAAAAAATTTTTGGATGAAGTAATACTCACATTGGTATATTAAAATTTCTCTTGAAAGAATCATTAGAAATGAAGGGATTAGGTTAACTTATAGAAAAAGGGGTTTTGGAGTTTAAAAGGTACTTCTTTTGGAAGAAAATAGGGTAGTATTTCATGTAAATTTCAAAGGAAATGTCTAAAATTGAGAATGTGGATGTGATCTCATATTATAAGTGAATGAACACCACTTTGGTTAACATCCATTATTCTTAAACAATGAAAAAAAACTATTCTATAATCAATGTTTCCAAAAGATAGAAATAATGGATTTTTTGGTGAGATATGTTAATGAAATTCTCAAAAATAAATTTTCAATCATTTTTTAATCATGTTTTAATTTATTTATTCATAGATTTTTACTTTTTCCTTTTTCATTTTTAAATAATTAACAAGGTTACATCTATGAAATTTATGTTTTACAATGATTATATCATTACCCCTCTTAACACATTTTAGTGTAAAAACCCAAAATTATCCTCTATTTAATACGATTCAACTTATAGATAATATAAAAATATTTTTTAAATTAAAATATTTTTTATATAGAAAAAATATTATTTTAGAAAAATGATGTTTTCACATTTAAGTGTTATCAATAATATATAAAATTTATTACCAAATAAATGATTTATAATATATGTTTATATATTTGTAAACCTAACATAAAAATTTTAATATAAAATTGGTAAATTAAACTTATTAGATAAAAATTACACAACATTAATAAAAACAATTCTTTTAAAATAACCCCTTCACAATTATCATGGCCATTAACATTAATCATATTAATCAAAAATTTCTTCCTAAAAATAAAATGTAGTGTATTAAATAATATGAAAATTCTAATCAATAAAATGAAAATAAATTTTTAGATTTAATTTCTACAAGTGATGAAAACCAATTTTTAAAGTATGCAAATACTAATTATTTTTAGTGTCCAATAATAATTTTTTTTGAAACATTAGACTTTTTTTATAAATTTAATATGGTATTTAAAAATAATTTATTTTACATTATAAATAGAAAAAAAAATTCAAAAAATGTTTTCCAAAAACCTTTTATGCCTAAATGTAACCGTATTTGAAAATTTTATATTTTCACTAATAACCTAAAAAAATTCGAAAAATGAAAAAAAAAATTATTCCTATGATAATATTTATTTTCTTAATACATTAATGATGATAATTGTTTCAAATAATGATTCTAAAATCACCAAAATTTAGCTTTTAAATAAATATAAAATATATACAGTAAAACTGATTTTATTAAAAAAGATCCCTTTTAAAACTTTCTGTTCTCATAATATTATTTTTATTTAATTTAAAATTGATTTATATCTTTTATTCACCATGGGTTTCATTATTTTTTATATTTTATTATTTAACATGTCATATATCATTTCAGGGTTGCGTGTAGTATATTATATTATAATAAAACTTTATTAAGGAAAATACATAGTGAAATTTTCGGTCATTACATTCCCCCTACATAAATTTGTCCTCAAAATTTTAATTATCCATAATGTAATAGAAAAATATTTCTATATGCATGATTCTATATATAAATTCTAATGAGTTTTTATCCCCTCTATCCTCAGTTTGACTAGTGAACTCACTTATTCCCTCATAATAAGAGTATAACTAACATTGAGTATTCCCTAACCATTTATTCTAAATACACCATTATAATGGGATTAATTGTTCATAGTGAGTTTATAGTATGCCTTGTACTAATAGGTTATCATGGGTTTATTTTTATATTTGATTTCATTATCTTGGAAATTATCATAGACACTATGTTAAGAACACTAATCAATGACTAATATCAAATCATATATAACTAAATGAAGAATAATAGGATTTTATTGGAAGAACATTCCTATAAATAACTAATAATAATATTTATATTCTTGGGATACTATATTTGTACCACTTTAATTTTTTATTATTAATTCACCATTTTTTCCACATAGAGGTCTTTTTATATTCTTAGGAACATAGGATTATGTTAAAAAAAAATATACCAATAGATCAGTCATATTTCCTAATTAAATGATCAGTATTCCCCACTCCGCACTATTTTAATAACTCTATTTAGTAATTGTGGTTTTATTGGAATTTCCTTATATTGGAATTTTTTGGTTCCTATTATTCTTATAATCCCTTATATATGGAATTTATTTAGATAATATCAATTTTCCCCACATTAATCACATTAAACAATATTTCCTTTTAGATTATTTAATGATAAGAACAAGTTTCATTTGTAACTAATATCTCTAAACACCTCTTTCTTATACATAAAATATATCCTAATTTCATTCAAAATTTTCTTGGGTGCATGTTCCCAAATTGTTTTTATATAATATATTGAAAATAATTTCCATAATTATATTTTTTACCCAAGGATCCATATGACTCCAACCTTATGTACATTGGTTTGTTTGAGAATTCAACTATGTTCATATTTTTTATCTCGATTCATGATGGTTGGTTCGACATTACCAAATTTTTCTCATATCAGTTCTTATCTATTTAGGTTTCTCATTGGGAAAAACTTCTCATTTTCCATGGAATCCATTGTTAGCACGATTCATTTGGGCTTCATCCATTACTAAAATAACAAAGAGTTATCATGAGAGATAATAACTATAAGATAATTATTTCAATACAATTACCATAAAATTCCAACATCAAAATGTTTTCATTTTTGAAATTATTACATTAGCTTTGAGTTAGACCCAAATCATTATCGGTTTATCCTATGTTTCATTAGTTTGGGTTTTCTCATATTCCATAACCTAATTCCATAACAAAATATAACAACCATATTTTCTTGTAAATATATTGTTATTAACCAAGAAATTGTCATCATGAGTGTCTCTTAAATTGTGTTTTCTTGGGGCTAATCATTTCCCACTAGAGTAAAAATTAAGTTGATACTCAACCATCCTTTTATGAGGAAATTACACTAAAATTAATCTATGCCAAAACTATACCATTTTTCTTGTATCCAAACATGGATGCGATTTCTATGAGATCTACACCATATTTAATTCACCAAAAATTCTTGATGTTATCCTATATGAAGACATGTCTCTTGGACATATCTCCATGGTTTTCACTAAATTTATCTTACAAAATACTTAAAATATTCAATATTACCTCAATGAACCTATAATATTTATGTATACCAAATAAATTATTTTCAAACTAATATTATTAACATGTAAATTATCCTCAACTAACATATGAACCTATATAGTCATATCAAACCTATAATTAAATCAAATAAAGTTCCCCTATAATGAGACTATCTCAATATTTTCACTTAATTCAAATATTTCATTACCACATATTCTCAATAACTTTTAGGATTAGCTTTTTATATAATTAAGATATAACTATAACTAAAAAAAGCTATGTCTATTTCAACTAATAGAATTTTTTATACTATATAAGTAATTTATTAATACATAACATGTATACACCATCTAACAATAATACTCCACATAATATACTATTGTAAACATTTCATAATTTTCATATCTTCATAACCCAATGAAATGAACACATAAGAATTAAGAGAACTCAAAGGCTCAGTATGGGTAAACATAATTGATAACAATAAAATTTCATAACTGAGTTTCATATAATCACATTGCTATAATTTGAATACAAAAGAAAGCCACACCTAGAAAATCATAGATCATAAATTTTGGAATAAATCATGAAATAAAATAAGAACATATCTTGGAGATTCTCCATGTCATATAATCAATACATACTTGAGAATTATGGAAGAACCAAAAGAATAGGCAAACATCACAATTGGGAGTTACACACATGAACCCATTCCTAAGATATAACATAATTATATTTGTGTATACATATCCTTCCTAAGTAACACACATTCTTCCATTCTTATGAACAACTGAATTATTACCTCATATATATATATATATATTAATTCATAACTAATCTTTATCTAATACAATAGAGGGTGATATTGGACCCCACTCATTATTTATCCATACATATGTGTATCACTTGAAATTGATCACTCATCCAATCATAAATAACCTATGGAATGAAATTGTGTTTCATATCCCTCTCAAATGGAATCATATGGTTAAAATATTCATGATTCCATCAATAAACATGATAATAATTGAAATACGAAATGGATGTCAAATGATATTAAGTAATTATTTAGATAAACTCTCTCCAGATGAGAAAACCCATGGTATTTACACAATATAGATAAAGGTTATACAATTTTTTAAACATTTATTCCAATCAATTGATGAATATATCCTAGTTTAACACCCTTTAAAACAATAAATAAAAATAAATAATTCACCAAGGGATTGGATGAAAAATTATGGTTATAAATGGAAGATTATTATGCCAAACAATGGTTTTTGATGATCATTAATTAAATATAAAATAACATTACAAAATACATTTATATAAATAAGTTTTATGGTATAATTTTATAATTATCTTATATCAATCATATTATATTTCCATGTACAATTAATTCTATAAAAAAATGTTTTTTGAGTTTTATAAAGTTCTCTTTGGAAATAAGAAATATTATTGATATTTAGATAGCATTATAAAATAAAAATGTCATAAAACTAGTATAAAATTAATTTCCTTCAGTAACCCTGAAAATTTAGAGATAATTTTTCATATAAAATGAATTTTTTTTTGAATTATATATTCACTTACAAATGATAAAAGAACATAATTTTTTAAAAATTTATTTTACTGAAAATGTTAAAATATTTTTCCTTTTAAATATTTTTCAAAAAAAATAATAGATGTTTAAATTATCCTTTTTCAATTTCTGATAAAAATATATTTATATCCAAAAAAATTGGACTCAAAAATAAAATTAGAGGAAAAAATAATCTTTATTTTATTGTATTAAAAATAATTTTTTTGAAAACCACATCACATAAAATTTTTATAGAACATCCAATCTAAAATAAGATAAATATCAAAACAAAGATCCCCAAGGATAACTAGAAAGGGAGTAAAATGATTATGATATTGGAAATAATGACATTAAAAACTATTCATATGGGTTCTTACATTTGAGAGATATAAATTTTAAAATGAGGTTTGGAATTGAAACCTTACAAATTGAGAAATATTCAAATAGAACCCTTGAAGAAAGATAATGTAGAAGATAAACATCAAATACCAAAACTGTAGCATATTTCATGATATAAAATTATATATAGGTACTATATACACCATAAAAAAATGAATCGGTGCATAACAAAAATAATATCTCAATAAAAATGAATTAGGACCAAGAAACCCTTTAATGTAACATATTAATTATGGTAAGAATAATTTTATAATGAGATTATAAGGAAGAATTATAAAACCCATGAAATGATTTAAAAACTACAATAGAAAGTTTTCATTATAAATAATAAATCAAATTTGGAACAATATAGTTAAATAATAAATTTATTTACTCAATGGATGAGAATTGAGCTATTATAAACCCTTAGGATATTATAAACATTTGAATCAAAATTCCCAAAGTAAATAATTTCAAATGAAATAATAAATACCATGAATAGTATAGAGATCATGATATAACATATTAATGGGGTGGTAAAAACTCCATTATTACAAAAAAAATTATAATATTTTCTTTGTCTCAATAAATTAAATTTGAGACAAAAAATACTTATCATGGTCCTGGTTCACTCTACACATCTGTCTAACTTCCTAAATAATCAAATTGTGTTTACTAGACACCCTCTTAGAAACTTTATTCTTATATATTTCATTTAATAAGGATAATTTATTATTATATGATATTTATTTATTATATATTTTTCATTCAAAAATTTATTATTATTTTTATTAACACATTATAATATTAGTATTTATATTCCCATAGTCTTCCATGATAGAGTTTTTTAGTGTCATCAATATATATTATTAAATTGACCCAAAACAAGAACATTCTATAACTTGATGGATGAGTATGTTAATGGAGGTCAATTATATCACTATAATATAAGAATATTGATATAATTTAGATATTTTTAAGTTATTGATTCAACTTTTACCCGGATTTCATAAATAATGGAAATAAATATAGAAAGAGAAAAATGTTTTTTTATGCGGTCGGTAGTCCACCCAACATATGATTAACATTTTCATTTGTTCATAAATAAGAGGAATAAAGTAGTATTATAATTTAATCCTTAATATTCATAATTATATTATATATATCTCATGTATTCTTTAATTACAACCTCATAACAAGTGAATATATGTGCTGGAAAAAATAGAATACATCTCTTTATGGAGGAAATAGTCCACACAATGCACAATCGACTTTCATTTATTCTTCTAAGTCAATAGAATGTAATAAATAATGTTATTTTAATTCATATAATAACACCTAGGTACAATAATTAGAATTATTTGATTATATTACTATTTTTAGGATAGGATTTGAATTCAAAGGTTAAGAAGAAATGGTAAATGACTAACTAATACTCATGTTGGTACATTAAACTCTCTCTTGAATATTTACTTGGAATTAATTAATTATGAAATTTTTGGTGAAAAAAGTTATTTTGAAAGATCAAGGTACTTATATTATTGGAATAATTGGATGGGTTTGAAGGATATTTTCAAGGGAATTTATTTGTTTTATAGAGAGGATTTATTCCCTTTTGAGATGTGACGAAAATGAACTTTTGTGAACCCACATTAATTTTCAATAATGGAAATACTATGATCATGGTTATATGGATTAAAAAGTTAGAAATAATGGATTTATTGGTGAGATAAGGCCTATTAATCCTCAACCATAAATTTCCATAGATTTTTTTACAGCTTTGAAATCATTTATTCTTTGTCTTTTATGCTAAAATTTTTCATTTTTACCAAGGTAGCAAGTTTTATCATTGTAATTTATGTTGTATGAAGTATATAAAATAACTAATTTTTAAAAATATGGTTCTATTTAATATCAATTTAATCTAATTATATTTTTAAATAATAGAAAATTAATATTTATATTAAAACATTTTCTCGTTAGAAAAACTGTTTTTTTAGAAAATTGATGTTATCCAGATTAAATATTATTATAATTATATAAAATTAGTAACCAATTAAATATGTTGGAAATAAATTTTATATGTGTAGTATGCATTTTTTCAAATTCATTATATAAAATATATCAATATAATTTTTTAGTTAAAAATTACACAATATTAATTAATTGGTTCTTTTAAAATAACCCATTCATCATTATCATGGTTAATAAGATCATTCGTAGTAATTTTAATTATATACCTATAAATTAGTTTGATCATATTAAATAATATCAAAAAATTATATAAAATATGAAATCCATTTTAATCTTTAATTTCAATAAGTTATGAAAACTAAATTTTTATGTAAGTGAATAAAACTAGTTTTTGGAGTAAAATAATGTTAATATGTCATAAACATTAAACATGAATTTTTAAATAAAACATAATATTGTTAAATTATTAATTTATTATATATATATATATATTCTATATTTTAAAAACCTAATAAGTGATAAAAGTGATGGTGTTAAAAAATAGATATTTTCACTATTCACTTAAAAGTCAATTATTTTTCAAAAAAATCATTCTAAACTAATATAGGAAATAATAATCTAAGAAATAATTTAATTTTTTCAAACTAATATTCTAAAACTTTAAATATTTCATTTTAAATCAAATATCTACAAGTAAAGAAAAACTGTTTTTATATGAGAACTTTTGTTTTAAAACATTATGTGCTCTTAATAAATTTTTTTATAAATTTACAATTTAATATGTTATTTTTATAAACTATGGGTTTTATTATTATTATAATTTTCTTACATAATATTTTTGGGATCATCCCACTGATTCATACAGAATAATTTATAAAAATAATTAATATATAAGGACAATATGTAGTGAAATTTACATTCTCTACTAGAACGAAATAGCTTCCAGTAAAGATAGACCATGAATGTTTGGTATCAGATCACTATTTGAGAGTTTGTATAGAGTTGGGAGTTAATAACTCAGGAGTATTACATTATGCTTCTAGAGTAATAACATTATTAAAAAATATTTTTAATATATGAAAGATAGAAGAGTTGGGGAAAATATGTTTTTGGGGGATCTATGATCTGATGTAGGGACCTTAATCCTACTAAACTTGATAATGTGTGATGATGATTATTATTATTTATAGGAATTCATTTTATATATGCATCAATTTTTTATACCAATGTCTGAATTGAGCATTGATGGGGAATTAAAATGATTTTAATTAAATTATTTTAAATAAATTTCATGTCCCATCCATAGAAGTTCATGTTTTTTTCTATATATTGATGGTTGGAGGTAACCTCATGTTGTTGAGGTGTGATAGGTACAACATGACACTTCAGTTGACTATAGGGATTAAACTAATGTGAATGATTCTTAGATAAGGCACTACATGTGTTTGAGTTCTAGATATTTCCAAAATATAAAGAGACAACCTTTCAGCTATTTTCATAGAGAGGGTAAGAGATTCATGAGATTTATTTCATTTTAATTTATATGAGGTGGGATCAATATGTTGTCTAATAATTTTTTAGGGAATCTACTTATCAGTGATGGATATTATTTCTTAGTGTTCATGGGGAATAAAAAAATATCTTATGAAAAGTTCCAAATTCATTTCAACATTGAGTTCCATTCCTCGATTGTGAAGGTGGCATGACAACAGGAGTTAATCTCGTTATTGTATAGTATTTTTACAGTGAGGGAGATTTGACATCATATCTTGATCTCTAACACCCTAGGATTTATGAAATTTTGGCTTTCCATAAACCATGTTTATATAAATTATAAATTTGTTCTATTAAAATATTCTAACATGAGAAGGAAATAAAACATAAAATATATGAATCAAATTAAAATGATAGTAAACCATTGATTATAATAGTATTGGTTTAAAATTTATTGTATATTGTTTTTATCAAATAAGTAGTTAGATAACATTAGAGTTTAGGATGTTACCAGACAAGGATAATTTATGTGGTATAGATTCCATCATGAGTTAATAAATCTAATATTTTAAATTAATTTTTATGTTATAGATACCCTTTTTAATCTCTTCTTTTATTTGATTTTAAGGGATTAATGGGATTTTGTAAACTTTTATTGGGTTTTATTAGTTAATGTTTTTCCTAATTATCTAAAACTCTAAAACTAAAGGGTCTTGGTTTTGTAATTGAATCAACATTAATTATTTTTAATGTAGTTATAGTTTTATAAGTTTACATTTCTATTTTTAGTATCAAGATAGTTTGTAAATAATATTTTTTTTACACCATATTTAGTTTTACATGTCTAGGGTGTCAAATTTAGTATCAAAAATAGTCAGTAAATAATATTTTTATAGAATCTGATCTAGGTGTGGGTGACTAGGAGGTCTCAAGAAACTTCTTCATCACTCTATTTCTCTTGTTCCTATTTTGAAGGCTAGTCTGTTTCATGAATCGTTCCTTGATTCCCATGTCATGACTACGCCAAGCTCGCTTTCCATAGTCTAGGGGAGGGTGACTTTCACATGAAAGGCATGTCCCAAAAAGGGAATTCATTTCCTTTAAACCTATACACACATAGATAGGGAAAAAACACAAAGATAACCTCTCAGGAAAGAAGAGTGATACAACCACCACAATGTACCACAACTGGGAGTAATGTGTGTAAATTGAAAGTAATGTGGGTCAGAATACAATCCCAACTGAAAGTAAATTACAGAAAATTGAGTACAAGATAAGGAGGTCATCTTCCAAGGATTCTACCTGAAGGGTATCTATAACTCTCTTTTGGATGTCACTACAGCACACAACGTTTATCGATCTACCTCTAAGAATCGTCTAGTCATGGCTCCCCAAGTCCCAGACAATGGTTTCTATCATCTGCACAAGACACAACGGGTGCTGAAAAAACCTGTGTAGGGGTGATTATAATAACACATTGTAAGGATCCCAAGACTCTCGAAGGCCTCTCAGTAGTCCCTGAATGAGAACACCACAATGTTAAAAAACCATAGAGTTAATACCAAAAAGTAAGATCTAAAACACATAGTACAGAGTAAAAGACTCCGCTCACACCAGGTATAACTTCATTTCAGATGTAAAGATGAATAGTCATAAAGCTAGATCATCTTATACTTTTGATAGGCTCTACATCTAATCCACACAGGGTCTCTAGGTACTGACCCACACATGATCTCTAGGTGCTGACCCACACAGGATCCATAGGTGTTGACCCACACAAGATCGCTAGGTGATGACCAACTCAAGATTTCAAGGTGATGACCAACACAAGATCACTAGGTGATGACCCACAAAATATCAAAAGCTACTGAACCACATAGTAGTACTAAGTACTGACCCGTACATGATCTCTACGTGCTGACCCACAAAGGATTGTTATGTGCTGACCCACATAGGTTCTCTATTTGTTCTTCATGTCACAGCCTGCCACTAGATTCCCACACATAGAACGATTGATTCTAGTAGTATTCACTCCTCAAGCCATATTTTGTACATCAATCCCCATGAATTCCCACATAGATTAACCCCAAAGGACTGTCTCATCGTATGGGTCCCAATGCAATAGACAACACGTCGAACGGACGCCTGACCTGTATGATATGGGCACTTTTGTAAAAAGGGCCAAGTTGGATTCGAGTCAGATCCAATGCATCCATATGAAAACATCCACCAAAACTCACGTATATTATCTTAGAATGACCGCCTCATCAAAAGAGTCACAATGCCACTGACAGCGCATCAATCGGACGCTCGTTTTGAGAGATACAAGTGTTTTAGTGAAATAGTGCTCGGTTGGGTCCGGGTTCGGTCCGACCTAGTATGACCGACCCGACCGAACCCAGTCCGGCCAGCTGGGCCTGTTGGGCAGAGGTTAAGGCCTAGCTAGATAGGGCGAGTTCGGCCTTCTAGGCCAGAGGACCAACCCTCCAGACCGAAGCTCGCCACTCGGTGCGGCCGGTGGTGCGCAGTCCAGCCGGGACGCGTGAGGCCCCTCCTTCTGTAGTCACAGGAGTGTGGCTCACTGAAGCACCCAGAGAGCCCGGACGCAGGTCGTTCCTCCATGCGGTTCCTTCCTGGCACCACGTCACCCCATGGCTACTGCGGCCGGCAGGCCACCGTGGTGTGCAAACAGGTGCACCGTCGTCCTTCAGCAAGGCTGGCGAGGGCCAACTGCCTCCTACTACAGCGACGCTGGTAGGTACCGCCCCCCTACACAGGGCTAGCTTAGACATGACACCACCACCAATTGCTGACGCCGTTATGCCAGTGGTGCCACACCGGTGGCCCCTTCTGCAGGCCCTTGGAGCTCTTCTGGTGGTCCGTTTTTCGATCCATATGCGCCTACAGGCTTCCCGGGTAGTCTCTATCCCTGCCTTTTCCGCAGATTCCTCTTTCCACAACATTGAGGATACAACCAGAATGAACACACACGATAGAGGTCCTCAGGCCTTATTCATATCAGCTTATTCCCTGCACATTAGAGGTTCAATAATGGGAGAGGATTGTGGGTTTTAGTTCAAGCAACTGATGATAATTTCAATCCTAGATGACAAAAATCCCAATGAGTTACCATACTGCATAAAGGTAGGATTCGCGGATCAACTTATTCTTGGGTTGATCCAGATTAGTCATTTCTAGAAAGAAATTGGGAAGAAATTTCAAAAATTAAAACCTTACCAAGATACCTTGGATCTACTAAGGATGAAGGAATAGTTCTGTATCATCGTTAATCCATGATCATTGGAATTCATCACTGATCTTCGTCCTCCGAATCCAATCCTACAACGTTTGTCGCATCGTTCTTTGTTCTTCGTTGGAGAGTAATTCTATCGACGGTTCTTCAGTGATGACCTACATTTTTTAATTCCCAAACTCCAACATGTTTTAATATTAAAATAAATAAAATCCATAGTGAGGTTGTGCCCATTAATGATGCTCATTAAATGATCCACGTTTAATGATCCATTAAGATAATTACTTCATGTTTTAAAACAATACATTATTGACCCTCCATTAATGCGCCTTGTCACTGCCTCTTCACTACACCTCAACATCGTCATCCGCTACTCAATTGTGAGAAAATAAATAAGATAATTATTTTAAATTATATTATTTTTTTCTTGAAATTTCAAAAACAGTAACTCTTCTGCTCGGCCCTTGTTAGCCAAAGTTAAGTCATTTCTAGGTGAATCCCAGCGTCCTGATTTCAACAGTTCCCTCTGCTTTTTGATCTGAGAAATAGTTCAAGAGTTAGAAAAACCTACTCTCACATTTACTGAACGTACCTTAAAAAAAATTCAAAATTCTGTTCCAAGCTCTCCAGGACTCGGAATCACATGTCGGCAGAGTGTGTGGTCTCATAATAATTCCATATAATTTAAAGAATAACTATGCATAATTTTCAAAACATTACATTCCCCACGCCTTAAGGCTTTAGGTCCCCAAAATCCAAAACAAAAACTAATCAAAAAGTTGTGGGTACTGGTCATGGATCGGAGCCTCCCACACCCATGTTCTCTCTTGTAGATTTACATACTTCCACTGAACGTGCACCAGAGGAATCAACCTCCCACGTAGGACACGGTCATATCAGTCCACTATCTCCACTGGAACTCCACAAAAGTTTCCCTGTCATCAATTTCCAACTTTCCCAAGTCGATGATGTGTGATGTATTAATCACATACCTCCTCAGCTGCGACACATGAAAACCATAATGCACCTGGTGCATCTATGGGGGAAGATCTAGGTGGTACATCACCTCACCAACTCTTCTAAGAATTAGGAGGTTCTAATGAACCTCGGTGATAACATTCCACCCTAGCCAAATCACTAAAATCCCCATCGGGTGAGACCTATAGGAAGACATGGTCTCTGTCCTCGAACTCTAAAGTTCTCTATCTCATATCATCATAAGACTTATGTGTAATCATTGTATTCCTCATATGATCATGTATTGTCTTCATCTTCTTAGTGTTAGCCCAAACCAACTCTGTACCCATGAATTCTGACTCCCCAGGGTTTGTCCAGCATAAAGGTGATCTATAAGGCATCCCGTACAAGGTCTCAAATTGTGCCATGCCAATGGTGGAATTATAGCTGTTGTTGTATGAAAACTCTACCAGTGGCGGGCGGTCCTCCCAATTGTTAAAAAAATCAAGGACACAAGAATGAAGAATTTTATATAGGGAATGTATTGTTTGCTCTATCTAACCATCTTCTTGTGGATGAAAGGTTGTGCTCAAGTGTAGCTGAATCTTTAACGCTTCCGAAAACACCTTCCACAACCGGGCTGTAAATCAAGAATCAGGGTCAGATATGATTGTTGAATTCACCCCTTGAATCTACACTATCATTTAGATGTATAGGTGTCTCATTACCTCTACTAATCACTTCTCTTGGATGGGTAGGAAGTGAGCCAACTTGGTGAGTCATTCAACGATCACCCAGATGGAGTCATGGCCTCTGGATGTAAGTGGTAACCCCATCACAAAGTCCTTAGAGATACCATCCCATTTTCAATCTGGTACCTCTAGTGGTTGGACCAAGCTTGATGGAACCTGATGCTCAGCCTTCAATAGCTGACAAGTGAGCCATTTTCAAATGAACTCGGCCACCTATTTCTTCATCCTCGACCACCATTACTAATGTCGGAGGTCCTAGTACATCTTCTTCACTCCATGATGTACCACCAAATGGGATTTATGGTACTCCCTCAACACCTCCTTCTGAAACGTCACTAGAAATTTGGTGTGACCTCTGAAAAGGATGAAGTGCTCCCCACCTACCAAAAATCCCTTAGGATCCCATCCTGAGGATTACTGAGCACATCGGGGCTCGTAGTCAACATCCACAACCTATGCCTCCCTAACAAGTTATAAGAGTGGGGGAGTAATAGTCATCAACTAACGCTAAGATGTTTCACCATCATCCATGATGGATATCTTTATTAAGGCCAACTACTTCATCACCTCAATCAACAGCTACAAACTGGTCCTCCTATTGAGCGTGTCTGTCACCATGTTCCCGTTTCCAAGATTATAGACTATCTAAAATTCATAGTCTTGGAGGAAATCTATCCATCACCATTGTATCAGGTTTAGGTCCTTCAGATATAAGATATACCTTATACTCTTGTGGTTAGATTAGATGGTAAACCTCTCCCCCACTAAGTAATTTTGCTGCATATTCAAGCCAATGACCATTATTGCTAACTTCAGGTCATGGGTTGTGTAGTTCTGCTCATTCTACCTCAACTATCGTGAGCCGTAGGCGATCACTACTTTCTCCTACATCAGGACACAACCATGTCTGGTCCATGATTCACCACAGTATACTACATAACAAATTCCCTATTCTAGTAGTCTCAATATGGGGGAACATTTTAGGCTCTACCTTAGCTCATCGAAACTCTGATGGAACCTCTCTATCCACATGAAGGGTTGTCCCTTATTTGCCAAAGATGACAAGGGTTCTTCTAAAAAAACCTCTGGTAGTACCCAACTATTCCCAGGAAACTCCGCACCTCGGTCATGCCCCTGGGTGGATCCCAATAAATCACTTCCTCTATCTTTGTTGGATACACTTCAACTACAGATTCTGAGATAACGTGTCCTAGAAATTAGACATCCTGAATCCAGAACTGGAACATCAAGAGATTACCATAGAGCTCGTTCCCTTTTTTGCATCTTGGAATATCCGCCGGTGTGTATCATGCACCTCTTTCTATGCTGAGTACACCAAGATTTAATCAATGAATAATACCACGAAACGATCGAGGTAAGGCTGGAAGATCATGCTCACGAGTCCCATGAACACAACTTGGGAATTGGTCACACCGAAAGGCATCACCAAAAACTCATAGTGGTCATACTATCATCTAAAGGATGCCTTTTGTATGTATTCATCCCATACTCAAAGCTAGTGATAGCATGGTCTGAGGTCGATCTTCGAGAACCACATTTCTCCCTTCAACTGATCGAAGAAGACATCAATCCTCGGTAGTGGATACTTGTTCTTAACAGTCACTTTTTTCAGGTTCCAGAAGTCTACACATAGCCTCAGGATCTCTTCTTCCCTCTTGTAAAACAACATTGAAGATGCCCACGGTGAAGCACTAGGCCTTACAAACCCCTTCCTATACAAGTCCTCTAGTTGTACTCTCAACTCACAAAGCTCCACGGGAGGCATCTAATATGTAGGTGTAGATATTAGTGTCATATCTATGAACATGTCAATGCAGAAGTCTTCCACTCTATGAAAAGTTAGTCCTGAGGAATCTTCTGGAAAGACATTCTCATACACGTCCACCACTACAGGAAATCTTAGATCCCCCTCATCCACTATACCAAGGGTGAGGCTAGCCAACTTGTGAGTGATTGGTTTCACCCTCCACCGAGAAATTCCATCCTTTACTGCAAAGGTTCCATTCTCTCTAGTGAAGGAAAATATAGTCCCATATTCATAGACACACCATACTTTTCTCCTAAAATAGTCAATCATAGCATGGATGGTGGATAAAAATTCCATACCCAAGATAATTTCATAAGGCCTCGACACTTCTACTAGTAGATCCTAGCCAAAGATCTCACCTCCTATAGTAATATCACACTGGCAGCATCAGTGTGTAATTGTTGAATCCCCTCTTATAAGAGTCTCTAATTGTAAGGATCGATCCAATGGATCCACCAGTATCTCCGAGACTCAAAAAAGATCCATGGAAAGGAATAAGTGACTCTAACCTATGTCAACAAGAACTAAATCTAATATGGAGTAGACATAGATCATGACTCTAATCATCTCTAGATTGTCGTGGTCAGAGGCCTCTATCTCTTGAATCTATCCCCGTCCATGTCCAGCTACTCCCGGAGCTTGTGGTGGACCTCCTAGTGGTGGTGGTGGTAGTACCTCGAACCGTTGTCTAGCACCTTCAGCCCCACATACTCCCCTACCAAGTCCTCCACCCTATGGACCTCTTCGATCGAACCTCTATAGCTTTCTTGGAAATCTCTCTACCTTCTGCTTGTCATCCGTGTAGGGAGTCAGATAGTCATGATCCATGTTCCCCTATCCTCTGCAAGATTAACAAACTCTAGCCCTCAGATGTCCTACTCTTCCTTGCGAGCTTCGCACCTCCAACCTTGCGTCTTGGGGTCGTCCTCCGGAAGGACTGACCCATTTGGGCCTCTATGTCGTCTTCCTACTGTAGATGACTCGGCCACCTATTTTTCAATTGTGGATCTCACCATTAGTTTCTTCTCAACTAGAAATCTATCCAAAAATAGTTCTCTCTCTATCTCTCCATATTCCGTCAAGATGTTAAGACAAATCATAGGCACCCAGATCTCCCATCAGATTTCCTCCTCAATGATCTGGTCCCTAAAAAAATGGTTATGTACCATGTTGGTAGACTATAGGGAGAAGTAATTAAACCTCATAGAGTACTGGTCCATAGTCAAACTGCCCTTCTGTAGGTGTAGTAGCTCTAAAATACACATATAGTGTAGTGTCTCTAGTACGAACTCCGCCCTAATAAGTCTCTTGAAGTCCATCTAGGAAAGGGTCGCCTATTTGTTTATTTGGAGTTTCAAGCTCTACCATCTCCCTTCGATTCCCTGAAAAAGGCTAGTGGCTATAACCGCCTTCTGGTCTGATAGAGTCTCTACCAAGTGAAAAACACATGTCATTTCCTCCATCCAATCCTCTCCTACCTAGGGATATGTATCACCTCAAAACCTCAGTGGACACTGTCTCTAGAACTCGTGAACTATACTCAGTCAGAGTACAGTGTCTACTGGTGGGGCTGGTAGCATCTTCTTCTCTATGGGTGGTGATGTTGCTGGTACACCACTCGTAGTTTCTACCGTTGTAAGTGGTCCCTGTGCCGATGCCTCATTGCTCGGTGAGCCATCTTCATGATCTCTCGCTGGAATCCTGGCTGGTTGTCTTCATGGAGGCATCTTGTAAAGAAAAAGACACACCACAGTTAATTAGTTATACCTAATGAGATGAATCAAAAGATATCAAGAGAAAAACATTTCCAAAACACATGAAACTAGTGATTTCATGTACTAAGTCAGAAAACATAATTTAGGGTCCTGGTGTATGGATGCGTCAGCCGCCTCACCAACATTATACTCCCTCGACTGAAAGATGAACTCAAGAAACATAACACTACAACCCCTATTGAAAAATAATGACTCTTTGTTCTTCTGGTATAACAGACGCCTCTAATAACACTTTTTCACAACCCGTTCTCTGGGGTCCATGTTGTGACTACCCCAAGCCTACCTTCCATAAGTTAGGGGCTAGTGACTAGAATCAAAAAGGTATATCTCGAAAAGGGAAGGTATTTACTTTAAACCTATACACTCACAGATAAAGAAAACTACATAAATAAATCCATGAAGGAAAGAAAAGTAATACAACCACCACAAAGTACCACCACTAAGAGTAAAGTGCGTGAATTGAAAGTAAAGGGGTCCAGAATACATGCCCAACTGAATGGAAAGTACGGCAAAAGAAGTGCATGCTCCAAAGGTCATTCTATAAGGACCATACCTAAGTGGTAGGTATAACTATTCATTGGGTGTCACTGCAACAAACCATTTATATCAATCTACCTCCGAGCATTGTCTTGTCCTAGCTCCCCTAGGTCCCTGTCAAAGCTATTTACCATCTCCACATGACATAATTGTTGCGGCCAAAGACCGTGCAGACATGAGTATAAAAATACTCGATAGGGACCCCAAGACACCTGAAGGTCTCTTAGAAATCAAAAAATGAAAAATACAATAGATGTAATACCACCAAGCATGATATAAAACACATATTACAAAGTAAAAGGATCAACTTACACTAGGTATAACATGAGTACAGAAGAAAATATGAGTATTCATAAAGCTATATCATCTTATACTGTTGATAGGCTCTTATTTTTATGCACATAGGGTTTCTAGGTGCTGACCCACATAGAATGGCTAGGTGCTGACCCATATAGGATCCCTAGATACTGACCCACACATGATCGCTAGGTGCTGACCTAGACAGAATCACAAGGTGTTGATCGACACAGGATCACTAGGTCCTGACCAACACAGGATCACTAGGTGATGTCCCACACATGATCTTTGTGTGCTAAACTACACTAGATTTCTAGGTTTTGACCCAAATATGATCACTATGTGTTGACCAACACAGGTTCTCTATTAATTCATCATGTCACAGTCAGCCACTGGATTCCCATACTTAGCACACTTGATTCTGGGAGGATCCTCACATCAATCCATTGGTCATACATAAAACAAAACAAAGTCCCACATAGAGTAACCCCAAAGTATCGTCTCATCTTAAGGGTCCCAATGCAATAGACGACTCGTCAAACAGATTCACAGTCTATAAGATATATGCATTTCTGTAAAAAGGCCCCGGTTGGATTCGAGACAGATCCAACCCAGCCGTATTCCAAAAATCTGCAAAAACTAACATAGAGTATCTCATAAGGACTTCCTAGTCATAAGGGTCCCAATTCCACTAACGTCGCATCAATCAGATGCCTGGTTTGAGAGATACGAGTGTTATAGTAAAATGGGGGTTGGAGGGGTTCGGGTCCAGTCTGACACGGTCGGACTGACACGACCCGACCCAGTCCAGCCTGAATGAAAACAACACAAAAATGGGATCCGGGATTGTAAAACTCAAACCGCCTACCTCGCGGGCGAAACGCCGACGTTCTGCCTCATATCCGCGCTCCAAAGCTTCCGTTGCGCGCTCTTGGAACGTCCGCCGTCAAATTACGAGATCGTGGGTGCTTTGTTTGCTCGATTCGGCGGAGCGGCGGCGAAGAACGGTGAAGAACGCCGAGAGGAACGATAAAGGGGGGGGCGCTGATATTTATATCAGCCGCCCGCCGGTGCCAAACCCGCCTCGGACCCGACGCCCGATGCAACAAAAGTAAGGTCACCCCTAGGATAAACGCAACGGCGGACTCAGATTTTCAATCTGAGACTCCGTTCAGAAGTTATTCAAGCCGACGCTCGCACACTAACTTCGCTACTTATTTACGAAAATGCCCCTGGTGGCGTTTCTCACCGCAGGCCCGCGCCCGCAAATTTTACACCCCGCCTAGGGTAAACAGCACGTTATGGACGCAATTGTGCCATCAGATTCCCATTTTGAGCTACCGTTAAGAAGATACCACACCCCCGCCATGTGCATAGTATAAAAATACTTAAAATTTTTATAAAATTAATTCCGGGCACACCGGGCCTCGGAATCGCACGCCGTCTTCGCGCCTAGCTCTGTAATTATTCCTAGAAATATTCCAAAGTCTGACAGGGCCAAAAACCTGGGTCGCTACATCCTCCCCCCCTTAGAACTTTTCATCCCCGAAAAGCCCTAGGCATAAGGAAAGCGACTTGACTCTCAACTGGGTCTCACACACCAGCGAGCTCACCAACAAACACCCATGCCTGAACGCATAAGTCAGAGAGACTCATCCAACACACCTCAATACTATCCGCTTTGGGCGGAACTGACTCGCCCGCACGGTTTTAATCGCGTCACAAAAACGCGTCTCGGTGGGGAATGGATCCCTCTTCCTCACACATTCGAAGCATGCGGAACAACTCCCACACAGTGTCTTTCCAACGCCCTGAACAAAACTCGAGCAAGCAACAAAAGGAAAGAGTACATCTAAACAGTGTCTGAAAAACTACTGCAGTAAGTAGAAAAGACACAAGGCGTACCTCTATCCATCTGCGGTGCCTCTGGGTCGACTGCCTCCAGGGCATGCAGCTGTCCTCGCCCTCAGCCACCAGCTCCCTGAGCTTGGCGTGGACCACCTGGGGGTGGGGGTGGTGGAAACTGGTACCGCCTACCACCGTCTCCTGCTGCACCAGCTCCGTCTCCACGTTCGCCGCCCTAGGGACCTCCTTGCTCGAGACGCTGCCTCTGCCAAGGCGGTCCATCAACTAGCTCCCTCTCAGCAGCACGTCAGGTCGGACAATATCTAGCAAGATGTCCTCGACCATCGCAAGCGTAACACCGCCTCTCTTGCAGCTGACCAAAACTGGACTGCGAGCCATGTGCCTCAGATCCTCTATCCTGGGGTCACCTCCTGAAACGTCGACCACGTCCTGACCCCTAAGTCTGTCGTTGGCTACCAGATGCTGATCCGACTAACGAAGTCTCAGCTCTCGAGTGCCCAGCACTAACAGGGGGAATCTTCTCAGCCAGAAAACTCTCCACCACCAACGCTCGCTCCAGCACTCCATCATAGGTGGGTAGGCACAAGGAAACCACACCTGCTCGGATGTCCCTGCGTAAGCCCTTCTCGAAGGTCCAAGCCCTAAAGAACGGGTCTCGAACCATATCCAGGGAGTAGTGCGACAGGTCTGTAAACCTCATTGAGTACTCCGACACAGTCATGCTCCCCTGTCGAAGCTGTAGATGCTCCTGGATCTGCACAGACCTCAGCGTCACAGGATAAGACTCTTCCCTGAAGAGCGGCTCAAACTCTGCCCACGTGAGCGTCTCCTCGTCATGGGACTGTGTCACCAAACTCCACCATCGCCCGGCATAACCATGAAGAAGGCTCGCCGCTAGGACCACCATCTGATCTGGAGGTGTCCTCACTAGTCGAAAAACTCGGGTGACTGCCTCCAGCCAATCATCAGCTGCCTGGGGGTCTGGATCACCCCGAAACCTCAGAGGTCGCTGCCACTGGAACTTGTGAAGCGCACTCAGCTTGCGCCCAACCTCGTCCTGCACCACCGGCACAACCAGCTACTCGACAGGTGGCGGCTCAACTGGCAGACCATTTGGAGGTGCAACCTCAGAACCTGTGCCCTGCTCCATAGCCTCTACATGGGGCGGGTCGTCAGCACAATCCTGCTGCGGAACCCTCGCTGGCTGTCATCGTGGAGGCATCCTAAAAAACAATTAAGACGCACCATAGTCAAAAATTATATCTGGAGAGCTGACTCAAGAAGGACAAGGAAATACCCAAAAACCCAGTCCTATATGATGCATGTACCATTATGTCCCCGCGATAGGTGTATGAATGTCCCGAGTCGAAAGGCAGGTTATCAGAGTCCTGGTGTATGGATACGTCGGCCGCCGCACCAACACTGGAGTCTCTGGCCTGAAATCCGAACTCGAAGCATCCTAACACTGTCGCTAGGCAACCTGAACCAAGCTCACAACTAGACCATCTATGCTCTGAGATCCCAAAGGTGGAATCTCCACTGATACCACTCTGTCACGACCCGACCCAACGGGGCTCGAGCCGCGACTCCCCAAGCCCGCCTCCAATAGGCCAGGGGCTAGCGACCAGCGCCGAGTAGGCTATCACACACATGGGAGGCATTAGCCTAAGGTACCTGTACACACGCACCCACAAACACCTCCATGCAACAGTGCAGATATATAGAAACTAAAAAGTAAAAGCATGCATACAATCTATCCCAAACCAGAGTGCAACAGGAAAAGTACAAAGGGAAAAACAGGGCCCACCAAAAGAAAACTACAAAGCGCGTCCAACCTGCTCTGAAGAAGGGGAACGCTGCTACAAACACCCGCCAGAAAGCTCCCTCAGCACAGCTCCGGTAAACACCCCGGTCAACTCGCTCACTAAGCTCCTCCTGCTCCGGGTCCTCCTGGGACTCCGTCAAAAGGCCTGTGGTCTGCACAAGACACAAACATGTGCGGGCAAAGCCCGTGCAGGGGTGAGTAAAAACATACTCAGTAGACACCCCAAAAAACCAAAACCCAAGGGAGAAACTGAAAGGCAACAGTCCGCTCAACCCAGCCAGAGGGAACCCAGACGAGAGAGAAACTCCATCTCGTGACCATCCTCGGCTAAACACAACTAGTCAGCTTAGCTTAGCTTAGGTGTATGCCTATACATACACCTTGAACAATCCAGATAAACTCAACTCATGCCACAAGCCACAAGAGGTACCAACCTAATCACCAGCAACTGTCCCAACCAGGAGAGTACACCACACGAACACTGTCATACCAGATGACACTCATCCGAGAGATACACTCCATCGGGTCCCAAACAAACATCTCAGACGCTCACCTGAGAGACCACGCTCGTCGGATAACATCACTAAGGAAACATCGCTGAAACACCATAACCACCAAAATCCTCGGATAGGGGATCGCCGCTAGGGTCCTCTAGGGGATACCAAGACCCACTCCGGTATACGAAGCTCACAGATAGGGGATCACTCCCAGGGTCCGCTGGGGGATACCACGACCCGATCTGGCATACATAGTTCTCACAGATAGGGGATCACACCCAGGATCCGCTAGGGAATACCACAACCCGATCTGGCGCTCAATAGAATCTCCACACTCAGATAGAGGATCATCGTCCATATAAAGATGGTCACGACGATACCGAAACCCTATCTGGTACAACTCGCGATGTAGGGGATCGAACCTACGATGCCGCAACCCTACCGAAACCACGTGCTGAGTAGGGGATCGCATAACCAACGATACCGCAACCCTACCGACACCAAGCGCTGAGTAGGGGATCGTATAACCAACAATATCGCAACCCTACTATAAACTTCATGCTGAGTAGGGGATCGTATACCCGACGATGCCATAACCCTACTGGGAAAGACCCACCGCGTAGGGGATCATATTCCCGATGATGCCACAAACCTTACGGGGTTAACCTGCTAGATAGGGGATCACCGCCCATGAATAAGCGGTCACAGCGATACCAAGAACCCGATCCAGGGTAAAGATGCTAGAGGATCCGCTCCGGGCCCACTGGAGGGATGCCACAACTCTAACAGTTAAAACATCCCATCGAGAGGATCACAAATCCATACGAAGGTTGTGATGCCACACAAACCCTCGTAGGAACGAACCAAGAGAGAACCCTCAACCACTGCTGGTCCAAACGTCGCTAACCCGAGCGACCCGCCACCACGCCACACTGTGCACCTCCTAGGCCAAAACCGAGGCCACCATCGCGTTCCACGTGGAAAAACACGCAGGATAGGCTATTTACTCACCCGAAACGGAGCACCGGTGAAAAAAGGCACTATTCACCGTAGCTAGCCCGTGCGGGGCCCACACAACGATCCCGGAACTCATCAAGCGGACCATACCACGACGGTGCCCTTGGAAAAACAAGCGGAATCGACTACTTGCTCGTCCAAAACGGACACCCGGTGAAAAAGGTACTATTCACCGAATGCCAGCTCGGGTGGGGCCCACGCCTGGATTCCGAAACTCATCGAACGGATCGCACCATTGTGATCCCCTCGGAAAAACACACAGGATCAACTATTCATCCGCCAAAATCGGACTCCTGGTGCAAAAGCTGCGTTTCTCCGCAGACGCCAAAACCCGGCCTCGTGGGGCCTGCACCTTGTTCACAGTCCCAACACCCGGAAACCATCTCAAAAAGTCCGTCGTACCATCAGGGTCTCATCACCACTGACGGCACGTCAATCGGACGCTCCGGGTAGAAGTTACAACGGCCCGAATTCGTAAAATAATAAAATAATATTATTTTATACAACGTTTCTAACTCTCGGGCCACGATCCCGAACCCTTAAACCCTCAAAGTGATTTCAAAAGTTCCGTCTCGACGCAAGGAGCGCGTCGCCGCAAACGGCTCGCAAATCGGAGTTACGGTTTGTGAGTTACGGGGGTTTAAAGAACCCCCGGAAAATCCTGGCCGGACCACCGCCAGCCTTGCCGGAAACCACCGCGTCGCCGCCAGATTCCGCCGCGCCGCCGCCGCCACCACCGGAAACCGCCGCCGCACCGTCGCCGGATTCCGCCATGGCCGCCGCCCGTTGTCGCCGGAAAACCGGGTTTTCGCCGGAAAACTTCCGGGAGCCACCGGGAGCACCCTGGTGCTCCAAATTCAGATCTGAAACACGTTTTGGAAAGTTCGGGACCCGAACTATACAACCCTTACGAAAATTTGAAGGAAAACAACACAAAAATGGGATCCGGGATTGTAAAACTCAAACCGCCTACCTCACGGGCAAAACGCCGACGTTCTGCCTCAGATCTGCGCTCTAGAGCTTCCATTGCGCGCTCCTGGAACGTCCGCCATCAAATTCCGAGATCGTGGGCACTTCGTTTGCTCGATTCGGCGAAGCGGCGGCGAAGAACGGTGAAGAACGCCGAGAGAAACGATAAAGGGGGGGGGGGTGGCGCTGATATTTATATCAGTCGCCCGCCGGCGCCAAACCCGCCTCGGACCCGACGCCCGATGCGAACAAAAGTAAGGTCACCCCTAGGATAAACGCTCCATTATGAACGCAACGGCGGACTCAGATTTTCAATCTGAGACTCCGTTCAGAAGTTATTCGAGCCGACGCTCGCACACTAACTTCGCAACTTATTAACGAAAACGCCCCTGGTGGCGTTTCTCACCGCAGGCCCGCGCCCGCAAAGTTTACACCCCGCCTAGGGTAAACGGCACGTTCCAGACACAACCGTGCCATCAGATTCCCATTCTGAGCTACCGTTAAGGAGATACCACACCCCCACCATGTGCATAGTATAAAAATACTTAATATTTTTATAAAATTAATTCCGTGCACACCGGGCATTGGAATCGCACGCCGTCTTCGCGCCTTGCTCTAGAATTATTCCTAGAAATATTCCAAAGTCTGACAGGGCCAAAAACTCGGGTCGCTACAGTTCAGTCCACTGGCTAGGGGGCAGCCTGTCAGCCCGCAGCCTGACCGCTCGGTGCGACCGGTGGTGCGTCATCCAACGGGGATGCGGTAGGCTGCAACGTCTGGCACCATGGACGTGCAGGGCCCCTCCTACTGCGATCGAGAGACCAAGACACTCTAAATCACCTTGATGGCCTGGACGCGGGTCATCCGTCCACGTGGTTCCCACCTGGCATCGTGTCACCCCGCAGCTATCGCAGCCAGCCGGCCGCGACCTCCCACCGACGGGCACGCCACCATCTTCCAGTGTGGCCAGTGTGGTCTGACCACCTCCTTCCCATTGCGACCCTAGTTGGAACCACACCCTCCACATGGCTGTCATGGGTCGACCACCATCACCGGTCACCAACACTGACACGGCGGTGGTGTCACGCAGCAGCCCCTTCCGCAGGCCACCAGAGTTGTTCGGGTGGTCTGTTTTCTGATCCGTCTGCACCTTTAGGCCTCCCTGGTTATCGTTATACCTCCATTGGAATTAGATTCCTCTTTCTTCCACATTGAAGATAAATCCACAATTAATGCTCCTGGAGGATATGCTCGGACCATGTTTGTATCATCCAGCGCCCTATGCGTTAGAGGTTCTTGAACGGGAGAGGTCTAGGGGTTTCAGTTCAATCAACATATGATAATTTCAATCATAGATGAAGAAAATCCCAATGATTTACCCTCCTACATAAAAATATTATTTGAGAATCAACCTGATCATGGGATGATCTGTGTTCATTGTTTATAGAAAATAATAGGGAAGAACTTGCACAAATCAAAACCCCTACCTGGATACATTGGATCTGCTGAGGATAAAGGAAGGGTTCTGCGTCGTCATCAATCTGTGATCATTGGTGCTCATCACCACTGTTCATCCTCTGAATCTTATCCCCTAATGTTCATCGATGTGTTCTTCATTCTTTGTTGGAGAGATATTCTACTGGCAGTTTGTCAGAGATTTCCCTCATTTGTTAATTCCCAAACACCAACACATTTTAATATTAAAAGATATAAAATGCGTAGGGATGTTGAGCCCATTAATGAAGCTCATTAAATGAGAAAAATTTAATGATCCATTAAGATAATAGTGTCATGGTTTAAAATGAGCCATTATTGACCCTCCAATAATTCACCTTGTTGCCACCTCGTCGCTGCACAGTAGCGTCGCCATCCGCCATTAAATGGTGAGAAAAAAATAACTATTTTAAATTATTTTATCATTTATTCTTAAAAAGTCCAAAATATATAACTCTTCTGCTCGGCCCTTGATGGCCAAAGCTAAGTCATCTCTAGGAAAATTATGGCATTCCACGTTCAATTGTGACCTTGGATTTTCGATCCAAGAACCAGTTAAAAAGTTAGAAAAACTCACTCACATGTTTACTGAACGTACCTTAAAAAAAGTTCATAATTCTGTTTCAGGAAATCCTACCCTCATAATAACATGTTATTAGAGTGTGTGGTCTCAGAATAATTCCATATAATTTAACAAAAATTACATGGAATTTCCTATATATTATCATGTGGAACTTTTAGGTGAAACTATATGTAGAGATATCAAATGAGGACACCCTAGTTACATTTCCAAATATTTAGAGGTCATGGAAAATGTAGTCTGATTGAGAAGATGATATCATAGACCTGTTCACCCAAATAGTGGATTCATTTGAACTTTCTGAATAGAAATATATGACTATATCATTCCATATATCTAGCAATTTTGGGTTTCAACCATTGGGGAGTCAGTCTCATCAATCTCTATGTTTCTCAGCTATAAACTATTACTCCAATTTTTGGGGATCTGTTGTGGTTTTATTCTTATGGATTTAATATTCATCAATGTTTTGAATTCTCATCCATCATTGGTGTTCATTATATGTTTGGTGGTTAGTTTTCAAGGTTGTCTCTATAGCAGTTTCCTCTAAGGCCTCATCAGCAGTAGTAGGGCCCTTAAAATTATGAGAAGTAGAGAGATAATGGAGATTTAAGAGAAAACCCCTATGATGTTCCTCATACTCAATTATATGGGGATAATCATGATCATGGGGTCATTTTCATTAGAGTAATAATGTTTGTGTAGGGAGTGGTTAGATTCATTTTCTAGAGTTGAAAATACCCAAAGGACCAAACATTTTTGAAGGGACTATCTATTTTTCATCTAACATGGTGTGTTAATTTTTTGATTTATGACATTCAATATCCTTTATATACCTACCTTGGTCCATGATTTTGGAATAAATATAAAATGAATTTAAGTTATCATGGTTTTGGATACATTAGTTAGATATCAATCAAGACAACATGATGTGGGTTGGGTTGTGATATGATGATGGATATCCATCAATCATTGTTGGATTTTTTCACACTGCAAATATAACAAAATGATGTTATCATTAGCATTGATTGTTTATAATCTATGTAATATATTACTGATTAAATTTTGGGGATATTTTCCTCTATTTATTCCACAGTGAATATAAGTATTGTCCAGTATCTAGGATTATCTTTTGGACCTCAAGAAGCTAAACAATCTCTCTTCATGGATATCAAGGATGATGTTGTATTGCATGGAAAGTCATGTGATGAATTTTCTAAATGTTTTTAGAGATTTTTCTTATATATATTTTCAAATATTTTATGACACAATCCCCTCAATATGACATCAATTTCAGGATATATTTTTAACTTTCATTCTTTATTATTTCAGTAACTCATTATCACTTAGATTCTTTTGATCAATTAGTGTTGTGGATTCATGTTACTGATCTATTTTATAAGGAATTCATTAATCCTACTATATAATTATTTACATCATTATATTTACAAATATTGAGGATCATATGATATCATAATTTATTAATTATTAGTTTTTTAAAATAGATATTAATTAATAACCATTGTACTCGCCTAAGTATTGATAATCTATTCGATATGTTGAAGAGAGATAGCTTCATGTTGAAGATCAATTTATGATCTGGATATCATTATATGAATTTAATGGTGGATGATATCCTAAAGATATCATTTAGATATTTTAATGGAATCTTCATGTTCTTGGTCATGCCCTCTGATTTCACTAATTCCTCTTCTATTTTCATAGGAATGATGAACTCAATGTTTGACAACTTCCTAGATAAATTTGTGTGTATGTTATTCATTGAAATTCTCATGTATTCATGGATAGAGAAGGATTATTCTGATAATTTTAGGATTTTTCTAGGAATTCACCAGTGACATAATCTTTATATGATCTTATCTATGTAATAATTTTAGACATGTTTTTTTATATTTTCTCTAGAATGTTATTTCTTGTAAAGGTATTATAGTTTATCATTCAATGTTTTAGGAATTTGTATCAAAGGTCACGCTCATGAATGTTGTAGTTTTTTTCAACATCCTTATTATTTAAGAATATTATAAATTATTTTTCCCCAATTTATCTTATTTTTTGGCCTTTTTTGTGGACGTAACAAAACAAATTAGTCTTCTGTATATATAAATTACCCTAAAACACTTTTAAAAACATAAAAGAGATTCTAATCAATGTACCTGTTAATTTTTTTGAAAACAGAGTTATATTTGTGGTCTTTTTCATTCTTATCATATTGGTCTATCTTTTTTTTAAATAAATAATATTTTTTTCTATTATATAACTTGATAGATACATCATTAATATCATAATTTTTTCACCCATGATCTTATGTTGGTGGTAGTGGTTTTTTATTTGATATTGTAGATGCATTACATCATTATTGACTATTTTATGTATATCACATATTACAAGAGATCGAGGTATATATAATCTCATTGAAATTTATAACCCAAATTATTGGAGGTGAGAGTTGTTCTTATTGTGTAATAAATTGTAGATCTTTTATACTCATATATAAGAAAATGGGGTAGATAATTTTCTCAATGGGAAGTTTCATGGAGATATTTTTCATGAGTTGGGAATTTATTGAAGGATAAATGAGGATCTTACAAATTTGTAACTAGATATGAAAAAACTGGTCATATATTTTTTTTATTCCAAATGATGGTGAAATATTCATTGCTAATGTTAGTGGAGGAGTATCTGTTGTGAGATATAGAGGTAGAGATGTGTCATGAGCACATTTTTTATACAGTTGATCCAAAGGGGTGATCTGAGGATGATTATTATCTAGTGTTTTTTTCAATGATTATTATTCGATAAGAAATAATAGAGGTTTTACTTCATGAGTTTTATAGATCAATTTTAGAAATTATTCCTGGTATGTCAAATATATATCATACTTTTAGGAGTTAGTTCTGGTGGTCATGAAAAAAGAGCTCGGTCACTAAGTTTGTGTCATGGTGTTTTATTTTTAAGTGGGTAAAGGCTGAGCACCATGTTCCTATTACCATTAGTAAGAAATAATATACCCCTAAATATATTTTTATGGTAATTTCAGAATATCACATCACTTTTTCCCCTTTCTCTAAAAGGATTTGATACTGCAATAATAAATTTGACCAACTACCATGGGTTTATGCCATTGAAATAAGCCATAAAACTATGCAAGTGGCCATGTTTTACAAATTTTGATGGTTTTCCCACCATGGGTGCTAAATTATTTGATGTATTGTCATTTGTTCATGGTTTTTTAAACAATGACATAATTTCACAATAGTCATGGATTTAGAACCATGGAATTATCGTAACTTGAAAAAAAATGACTTTCACATGTTTAGAAAACATAACATAATTCACAAAAAATATGAACATAACCACTATCATGTCGTATAATATATCTGATATAATATATCTTTTTTAATATTTAATAAATTCATAATATAAATTAATAAATATTAATATTTTAACATTTATTATTATTAAAACTGTCAATAAATGTTACTTACAATTTTATTAATATAATTTTTTATGTATTAATTATTTATTAAATATTTTAATTTTTCTTATATATTTTTGGGAGTAATAAAAAAATTACTATAGTGGTTTTAAGAACCATAGAAGTATTGTTTTATAATAATGGTTTTAAAAATCATAACCATACAAATTTTGGTTTTTAAAAAATATTAAATATATAATAGAATTGTAAATTATTGATGTCCTCAGTTTGTGAAAATTGTGTTCAGAGAAAGCTACCTCTATGATAACTAAAACCATGTTGAAATAGCTTGGTGATAGCCCATAATTATTGTAGTATTTATTTTAGGGGATTATAGGTTAGTTCATAGTGTTAGACTATTTCATTGTGTTTAGGGATTCCAAAATAGTTGATTCCATTGAAATTATATATATAGGGAAAGTAGTGAAACGTTACAGGTTTTGTAGGGTAATCATCAATGGTAGAGACCTCCATTTAACTTTACAAGTGTATTCTTTTCAAATCCCACCTATGAATTATTCCAACATTTCATCATCAAATATATTTTTATGTGAAGTATATTCTCTAGATGATATAGAATATTTGATGGGTATTTTTTATATAATATAGAGGATCATGTGTTGATCATTTCCCATTAGATTTTTTTCCTATATTAATAGTTATAACCCCTAAATTTGTATGCTTCGTTTGTAATATTTTATGCATATACATAAAGTTACACATTATATTTGAATCAGGATAGAGAGACCATGATTCTTGGAACAAATTTGGTGTAGAATAAGATGGTGAAGGAAGAGGTGATTTGTGATAAGATTCAAGCCACTCAAGACCATCAAAACTCTTATTATAATTGGATGAGAATACCTTTAATTTCAATGTCCAGAACATGTGTCTCTAAATATTTCTCCTTATAATGGGTAGTGTAGGTTCATTTATCAGAGTAATATTTCTCCTCAGTTCATTATACCTTTCTAATTATAGGGAAAGTTATAATATTGGGTTATCGGTTGGATCTTCCTCCATATATGGATCTATTTCAAGACATATTCTATGTGTTTAAACATCATAAATATATTCATAGTGAATCACATGTATTTTATTGGGGATATTTTTATTTTGATAAGTATATCACATTTATGGAACACCCATTTATGATTTTATAATGTCAGGAGAAGGTGTTGTAAGGGTGTTTCTTTCCCTTTGTTTATGTCATGTAGAGGAATAGTACTAATGAGGAGTGTACATGATAGTGAAGGTCATGGGTGTGTGCTATGTATCCTATGTTTTTTATTCTCCATTATTTTTTAAGGTTGTGATTTATTTTATGTTGAGTTGATTGAATGTTATTCTCCTTTCTGTTGTGTTGTTCGTTGGTGATGGTGATATTTATGTTTGAGAAGTATCTCAAGGAATGTTTATATTTTTATGATTTGAATGTTTTATTCATTTTGTTTATTATTGGGGAATATAATCATTTGGGAGGTTTATAATATAGAATCAAAAATTTCATATAGAACTATTTGTTTTCATTTTATGGTTTTCACCTTTTTTAAGGTGAGGTAGAGGAGAATGGTGGAAATGGGTGAGAAATTTATCTGAAAATTAATATGAATTATAGTATTACTCCATGAATAGATGATTTGTGGTGTGGTTAGTAACTTTACTCTATAGTCAGTGGTTTTATCGAATGAGGAATCATGTTTCACCTTGATTGTTGGGACATGTGAATTTGGTGTTCCTATTGATATGTGCGGGAGGATTATTACACTATGATATCGTGGATTGCGATGTGAAGGATTTTTATTCTATTTAATTTCTTTGACCATTATTTTTTTACATTGTTTTGTTTTTTAAGGTTGCATTGTGGTGCCCTTGGATTCATTGTGGTTCGATTTGAGGGTTAAAATGTTTGAGTGAATGAGTTTTGTGATTATTCCATGAATTATATCTATCCATTCATTTAATCATAGAATACTTGATAACATAATTATATTCTATTTTTTAATCAATTTGAAAATTATAACCCCCGCCCCCATTTATATTATGATCTTGGACCATTATTCCCAAAGGGTTGGATAAATGACCATCATTGCAGCATGACTACCTCCATCATGCCTTTATTTAATGACCAATAGTTTTTAATGGAAATAAAAATCTATTCTCGTATTTTCTTCAACTCCATAAATAATATTAAAATCCAATGTTTCTTTTTTTCTCATCTCTGGTTCCCTTTGGTCTTCCCTTGGTGAATATTAGGCCACAGATTTAAGAAATTTAATTTTTGGTGAATAAATGTGTTCTTCCACTTATTTTAATTTTATTATTCCTTTATCTTATATTATTTTTTTTATTTCCTAGAAACGTGTGTTCTAGTTTTAAGAATCACTATTTTCAGGCAGTTTCCATTGGATTTATTCAAGGAACCAGAAACATCCAACAGTTCTTTTTCCAAAGAGGACCTGCATTCCAAAGGCAGGCATTCGCTAAGTTTGAACTTTACAATACTTGAGAATGTGCATTGGTCGAGTGGATGGGAGGTCAGACTCATCACACCCTTTTTGGGGAAATTATTGTCTACTATGGGACACTCTTTGTTAATTTAAGATATTTTCATGAATCCTTATTAATTTACCATGTATATCATAAGTATCCCTTGGAATTTTCAATTACTTATTAACATGTGTAAAATTTAGAATCATCAGTATGCATTTAAGGTTCTTCATTAATAGAAATATCTGTATGTATTTGCAGTTTTCCATCAATGGAATCCTCTAATATACTGCTTAGAGATTCTTTTACTCATCGTTTGTGATGATACTGGTTTTTAACCCACTCAGTGGGGCACTCTGGAATTTTATTTTCATCCAGGGAGACAAAATTTTGGTTTTGATTTTGGGATCGTGCCCATAATATGGGCTACCTACATATCCTTGTGAAAATAATCAGAACCCTCATAGTTCGGTACCACTGAATGGGACACATCATACCTTTAAAATTCATGTGATAAGGACCTCTAAGAGGAAGGTGTTAGTTAGAACATATTGTGGGACTTACACTGAAGCAACCCAAGGAGAACTTGGAAATGATAAGGGTTCCCAAGTAGGATCAGATTCTATTGAGAATATGGCCCAAGGAGGACAGGGTTGATTTAAAGTTTTGGTTTTGAACCTCAATGAGGCTTCCAACATATCCCATATATATGGGAATCAAATCCCACATAGTTAGATAGGTCTCATAGGAGAGTATGATCCTTTGATAGAAATTAGTTTGGGCTTACTTCTTGAAATGGATGCCTTGATGACTTGGGGGGTTTAATTTGGTGTTTATTCCTAAGGAGGATTCCCAAATTAGTGGAATTATGATTGGATTCCTGAATAGAAAATATAGTGAGCTCGGTCCTTGAGACGGCTTCCTATGTATCTTGCTTATGGTGGGAATAAGAGTTCTCCTCGTTCCATCCAATGAGTGTTTGTGAACAAGTTATAACCATAACATATCTTTATGCCCACTTGAGTGATGCTCTGTTTCAGAAAAAAGAGGATGTGAAAGATTCAACAATGACACTTCACACATTTTCTCCTTTGCTGATGGAAGAGGGTGTGTTGATAGTGGAAGAGGGTGAGGCAACGATCCTTCCCTATGTTCTATTTACATTGGACAAGGATCCAATGTAAGGAGGAAGGGATGAAGGTGAGGGGCTTATACTAGGATGACTACCATTAGATTGACCTTGGTAGGGGAGTAATACTTCTCTAATGCTTGCACAGAAAATTAAGTGGGAACTGTACCTTCCCTACCAAAGACCTGAGGATCCAAGTCTTAGAGACGAGAAGGGGCGGACAGAACCCAAACCCTCATTCTCAAAACCGTGAACTTCTCAGCACTATTTCTGGTAGAAAGGTCCATCTGAATATAGATATACAAACACACAGACACTCCATGAATCCTAACCCCATTTTGAAACAATTGTGGGAAACCTCTGACTGTGGAAGTACAAACCCAAATAGGAGACACGCTAATGTGACTTTCCCAAAGGTTTGATAAGTCCTGAGGTTTTGGTGGTGGCTTTAACTTAGTTCCTTTTAGATAAGGGAACCAAGTAAGGAGATAACCTACCATGAATAGCTTTTAAAAAGGGTACTTGTGTTAGTCATGTAGGTCCCTTGGATAAGTATTCCGTGTTGGTACCTCGTATTGATGTACCACGTAGGTATACCGCGTAGGTATGGCGTGTAGGTATGAATGGTGACTGAAGAATGTGTTTTATATAGGAGGACCAAACCTATGTAAAATTTGTAAAAAGACTTTCAAAACATGCTTATCCCATTTAATTATCTCTTCTCTCATGGTTTAGAGAGCTACCAGAGACAATTTGAGGGATCTAGGTGAAAGTGCTACGCAATGGGAGCTTCAGAGAGTCTCTTCAATATTTTCAGTCCTGAAATGGGGAAAACAAGGGCTCTATTTATAGGCACAGATGGGGCTTGGTTGAAGAAATGTTGCTCATGCAGGTACGTCACGTAGCATCACCACACAGGTACTCCACGTAGGGGCACAAACATATTCAGGCGTGGAGCTCAGTGACGTAGGTCAGTCGCGCAGTTCTGCCGCGTAGTCTTGTGAAGATAGTCCATAGTGGAGTTCTTTTTGGAGTGTTTTGATTTTCCTTTTGAACTCTTGGAACCATGCCTAGGGATCTGAAATATCTAGAGTTCTATTCATAGTCTTTTTGTTTTCTTATATGGTGTCAACAAAATCCTCCCCCCCCTCAGGATTGGATCTAAAAACACAAAGAGGGTCAAGTCTTGAGGTGAATTTGTGGGGATAAAGACTATGGATCAATTGCTTAACAGTGCAAGATTTCCGTATATATACCCCACGCAGATATCCAATGCAGATGTTACACATAGTCCTGGTGCATAGGTCTTCAGTTATCTATAAATAGGTCTCTTACTTTGCGATTTTCATCACCTGTGCTTTTTAGATTTTGATGGCTCTCATTGCATAGCTCATTCGCTCAGCCCCATCGTGTTGTGCTCTCATGTAATTCCCTTGAAATTTTTTCAAGGTAAAATTATTTAAGTGATGTAGCTACACTAAAGTAGTTTGTCGAATGAGTCACGCTAGAATCCTTGTTGAGGGACCTATGCGATGGACTTCATCAATGGACCTACGCGATGGAAAACATTGAAGGACCTACTCAAAAAGTTTCCTTTGCCAAATTTATGATTTATCACTTTTAAATTTTCAACCTAATAGTGATATTTTGGTAATTATTTTGCAAGAAAGAATGACTCATTTGATGACCCATACTGAAGAATCTAATGCACGTCAAAATGAAATGATGAAGATCATCAGACCAGACTACTATGATGTTGTTGAAAGTACTTGTCTAGGGTTATGGAAAGGTTAAATTATGTACCATCATGATTATCCACAAAGTCCTTACTTACCCTTATACGAGAATGGATTTTTCAAGATGCCCATGTTCCATCTGTTAAGAAGTAATTTCAAAATAATTACTTTCTTTAATATTCCAACTATAAATACATGAATATTAGTTCAAGGGGGGTTCCAGTACAAGATGGAATTACCACTATTGGTTTCATCCTTCATCATAGTGGTTGCACTCCCAATATTAAGGATCATGATTTAGAGCCAAGACCAAATTGCTATGATTCCACTATTCGGGCTTCTCAAATAGATCAATCTAATGTTCTGTAGGAAGACTGGGATCTTCATTCTGAAGGTGGTGTCAATCCCGAGTGGATGTGGGAATTCCGGGTACATCAGACTTGTGCAGAATTCAGGAAAGAGTTATCATACATTCATATTTACAAAGATGTTTGGATAGGGAAAACTTATGTTTATAAAAATAATTTAATTTCGGAATTACTGGGCCATTGGAGTCCACAAACGAATTCCTTTCATTTGACACATGGTGAAGTTGGTATTAGTCTCTGGGATATTTACCCAGTAATTGGGATTCCCATTCTTGGGTAAATGTATGATGAATTGATTCCGCCTAATACAACATGGGGTGATGCTACTATAACACCACCACTGGCCCATGAATTATTTAAGATAGCGAATAATTTACCCAAAGACAAGAAAGATATCCCTTCTAGAGTGTGGATGGAAGCCTTCTTAGAACCAACAATAGAGAAATGTCCAACCTATGGATGTCCTATTGTCATTCCTTCTGCAGATAACCGGGGCAGTTCAGGCACATATTGGCCTATGCTGGAAAGGGATGACTATAAGCACTGGGGCTATAAAGTGAAACCTGATATAGATGCAAAAGTACGCTTAACTGCCTTCCTTTCTAGGTGGATAAGCTTTTATTGGCTTCCAGTCCGTGAATCCAGGGTTCATATAAGATCAGGGACTTTTATCATTGCATCTAAATTGATAGAAGGGAAGTATGTTGGGTTAGAAACCCCTTTATTGGAAAGAATTTACCATCATCTGATGCATTTATATAATGGGAAATCTCCAATTATAATTGTAGGGCCATTCCAAGTGTTGTGGTGCTATATTGTAGTACATTTTTCTTCATAATCAGTTTTGAATTCATTTAGAGTTCCCAATGGTCGATTAAACCCATTTTTTACAAAACTTTTCTGGTATTCTGCCTCTAAACTTGATACCTAATGTGGTGCTAAAGGTATTGAATGTCTCAGGAGAATTTATCTTCTTTCCTTTTGGTAACCCACCAGTTGGAGCATTTATTGATGATGGTAAAGAAATGAATTGTGAGCTGATATCTTATATGATGGCATCCTGGGATGGCGTATTATCAACCAAGATTGATGGTGAAATTATCTTCGAGTCTTACATCCCCTATAGGTTTGCTCTTCGGTTCATATGCCTCCAACAATCAAATACATTTCTACCCACATATGTCATATATGAGAAACACCCAATAGTAGCGTGACAATTATGGATCCTAATAGATTTAGAGGTATCCAAAATATCAATTAAGCAACCTCCATCAGATGCATTAATTGGATTGGGTGCTGGGTATGCCAAAGCTTGGGTCTCTTCATATCCTCAAGAGGCTTTGACAAAAGGAATATATCGAGTGGCGGATACAAACACTGTTTCATGTGGAAGTCGTGGTAAGAAGTCCAAGTCCAGAGATGATATAAAAGTTTTAAAGGTTTTAGATCCCTCAAAACATCTTTGCAGGAGGTATACCGGGAAGACCAGGGCTAGAGAAGCAATACCTCCAACGCCAAGGTGATCCGGTCTCCGCCATCAAATAGAGATTCTTATTCCATCTGTTGAACTTTCTGAAGAAAGGAGGCCTAAAGAAGCTTACCATTCAGAAGTCATTGAATATCCTCCATAATCAACCATACCAGGATTGAATTATGTGAATCCTTAAGCCATTCATCATTGGGAGGGTGTAACTCGTGGTTTTAGGGAAGCGTAGTCATTTCTCCAACATGGCATTAGAATACTAGATATTGGTGACATCAAGGCACCTTTAGATTGAAATCCAGAAAATAACTTGGCATAATTACAGAAGTATATTATGGAGCTGAAGGATTTTATATATGCAACTGATAAACAAATCCCAGTATCTAAACGATTATCCCATATGCTGGACTTAGGAGTACACAAAGGGGTAATTATAGACTCTAAGAAAGAGTGTGATATTTATGTTAATATTGAGAATGTATTCCCCTTTTTCTTTTGTCTCAAAAATACTTTACCATTTATCATCATTAATCTTGATGAATATATATTTTTGTAGCTTGAATGTTGATAAGGAAGTTCTGGACCAATTTTCAAATCACCTAAGTATTGTCCTGCGGGCTCTCCTATTGACGCAATGAGTGATCGTCCCAGGTCACCAGAACATTCTCCAGGAGAAAGAATCATGACTGGGGTAATGGAGACAGATAATCCCCAACCATTACCTCAAGTTTCTCATACTAAAAGGAGTGTTTCAATCTCTCCCCAAGCTTTGGAAAAAAACACAAGAGATCAGTGAGATTGATCCGAAGTGTTCTTCAAACGAGTAAGTATTTATACTATCATTAGGGAATATAATTTGCTAAATCAACTCTATTAACCATGTTTTATTCTCTTGTAGGATCTATGTCTCTCTCCTCTCTCAGGGAGTAAGAGCTAATTCTTCGAGGCCAGAAAAAGAAACCACAGGGGAAACCCAAGTTCTTGTTGACGAATCTCCAATTTCAGTAGATAAATCATCAAAAGATTCTTCTATACCTGCTCCTAGATATACTAAGAGAGAGGAAAGCCATGGTAAGATTAAATAAATTCCTTAGTTTCTTTTGTCAAAGGATCCTGAAATAATCAACACTGATATTCCTATTACTTCAGAAGAAATGAATGAAGACCCAGGGAAATCTGAGAAAAATACTGATGTTGACCCAAACTTAGAAAGACCTGATGTTGCTATACCAATTCAAGAGTTTATGGAATATAATATTATCGGAGATAATTTTGGCATCAACCAACATTTGATGGATACCTTAAACTATGAGGATGCTATAACATTCCAAGCTGCATTTGCTGAAATGGTGAAATCCCTTAATCAAAATATTGATATTCCAGGTTCCATCAAGGAATTTGGGGATTTTCATGAGGAATCAAAAGGATGTAAGTCCTTATTATTGCATTTTCCATACATATTTATTCATATTTATTTGATTCTTTACATCAAAGTTCATCTTATTCAGCTTTATCTGCAAAAAATGTCACAAAGGCTCTTTAGGAATAGGGTATCCCACTATATCCTTCTATTGGAGCTTGATAAATACTTCTAGAGGATACACTATCAAGAGATTCTCTAGAGCCTTATAATATAAGAACTGAGCAAACTCAAGGGAATTTTCACTCTCAAGAAACATCTTCTCAAATCATTGAAGTTGAGAATACAAGAGATGAATTCAATCTAATAGCTGACTTATTATTGGGTAAATATAATCAACTGTCTGAATGATATCTGTTTCTTCCATTTGAAACTAACAATGACCTTGATTTATCATTTAGGGTTGTCATCTCCCAGATTAGAAGGTGAATCTTCTACTGTTCCAAGAGAAGTAGAACAAGGCACCTCTTTAAGTGACCTATTTTTAGAGTAGATTTTACCTCATGGTAGTGACTCAGATTCAGACTTAGAGATGCAATATTCTCTTAGCATGGTACGTAATAATACATGGCAGCATATCTAGAGAATAATTGATGAGAATCCTTTATATTAATTGTTGTCCCATTTTTTCAAAATCCCTGCATTGTTTTGTGTATTGTGATTCGGTGGATTTAATTATCGACCAATCCATGATGCTATGAAAGAGGTCATTCACCGGTGGGAGTAGAAGCATAAGTTGTGAGATTTTTTGGAATAGGCTAAACGACTTGTCAATATTGAGGGATTTCAATCTACAATAGTTGAGGCAGAGGCAAATCATAACCAGAAATCAATTGAAATTAGCCAATAAATTAAAGAATCCATGAAGGAGCCGTTATATCTTCAACAGCAACTGGATACTGTTCATAAAAAACATGAGAGTTGAATCAAACATTGGTAGAAACCCAACTAGAGGGGATAACTTCCATTTCAACTGCTAAGAAAGCACTTCGTCAGGCAAAGGTGGTTGGAGTTTCTCACCTGTCTTAACTTCAACAAGTAGTTGATAAGGCTCATGAAGCAGTCCAACAAATGAAAATTCATGTTGAGAATTTATTCTAAAACATGATAGAGAGGCTCCATTTTTTGGATGGCCCTCTAATTTTAAATGAATAAGAGAAATTTTTTCTTCAATCATATATGTCTTCATTATTGTTTTTCATGATTGCAATATTAAAGGTAAATGAAGATAATGACTCATTTATGTTATACAATCATTATTATAATGGCAAGAATGGAGTGCTCAAAATTTTCTTATTAATTTGATGGCCTTAATGAGCATAATTTGATTGTTTCTAGGGTAATATGAATTACCCCACAAATTTAATATCTTTTGACCCTTTTATTGCTCAATATTATCTAAATCATACAAAGATGCATGTTTAGGGAGCTGGGATTCGACTTTTGTTCAGAGTGCCCTTTGCGGTTTCTCAATCTAATGAGTACCAAGTTTTTTTTTTGTATGTTTAGAGTCATGCATGTTGGACTATAATGGGCTAATATTTAGGGTCGTATAGTTTTAACCAAAAAATTTGAATTAGATCCCAAACAAAACATTGTGGAAAAAAATTTCTTTAATATTCATTAAATATTTCCAAGGGGTATCTTGATCCATGACTTTTATGGTCACCAAATTTAAAACCTGTATCAACATAAGGGGTGTCTTTTCTTGGAACGAAGTTACCATTATTTGACAAACCCATTATCGGAGTTGTATTATGCAGGGCCAACCAGAGCATATGCAGTAAAGCCAAATAGTAGCATATTTTGATTGACAGGCTTGTTATGTAGGCAACTTATGCAAGGCCGCCTAAGGGTACATGCTAAATTGTTAGGAAAAATATTTCTTTTATGTTTAACATTTTGTTGTTGACATATAGGAGAACATAATATTTGGGTAACTCAAGACCACAGTGAGTTGTTTTTCCAAGGAAAGAAATTTTAAGAACGAAAAAAGGCTATTTTGACCGACATAAGTCAGAAATAGGAAAACCCTTTATATACACATTCGGTGTATGAGTAATGGTTAAAATTTATCAGAAAAGAGGGAATTTTTGATATCATACTGTGTGGTTTTAAGTCATGTAGTGAGGATGTTGTACTATGCAGTTTTAAGTCATGTATTGAGGATGTTGGATATATTTAATTTAAGATCTTTAGCTCTGACCATAGGTATGAAAAAACTCTCCCAATTTCTTGATAATTTGTTTTGAAACATGCTCTCATATTCAGGTATGTAAGGAAAAATTGTAAACTGTGATTTGGGAATTTCTGGAATCGAGGAATGATATGGGAAAGAGAGCTAAAAGCATTAGAGGAAGTATTTTCCAAGGAAAAAGTTACCATTATTTGACAAACCAGTTATTGGAGTTGTATTATGCAAGGCCAACTAGGGCATATACTGCATAGCCAAATAGTGGAATCTTATGACTGACATGCTTGTTATGTAGGCAACTTATGCAAGGCTGCTTATGGGAACGTACTGCACAGTTAGGCAATAGATTTCTTTAAATTTTAACATTCTATTACTAAAAGCCGAAGAATGTTTATGGAGATTCAAATTTTCTGAAGCATAGAGATTGGTTTATGGAGAAAAGTACCTGAATATGGAAAGGTTATTTTCAACCAAGATGATCAATGAATCGGAGGAATATGACTTTTACTAAGGTCTAACCCAAACGTAAGAGATATGGTGTCTGTAGTTTTAATTCATACAAATAGGACCAAAAATGGAAATAATATATAATATGTGGCCAAGTGATTTCAATGTTATTTCATATTGTATTGAACACATGGTGAGGGAAATGTGTAAACCATGTTCTTAAACACTTTCATATTGTGAGAATGATAATGGGAAAAGTATACTTGAATGATTGTTTTAAAATATAGATTCTTGTATATTGTCATCAAATATTACTGGGGACAAAGCTACTATAACTAAGAACAAAGTTACAATTATTTGAAAAACCCATTATGGGGGTTGTATTATGCAGAGCCAACTAGAGCATATGCTGCATGGCCAAATAGTGGCATCTTTTGACTGACATGCATGTTATGTGGGCAACTTGTGCAAGGCTGCCTAAGGGAATGTGCTGCATAGTCAAGAAAAAGTGCTCTAATGTATTAGAAACTTTGTCACCAGAAACCATAAGAAAGATTATGTTGATCTAGAAATACTCAATATTAAGAGTGTAAAATATTGAAAGGGGTTACTCCCAATGCACATGAGAAATATTTGAACCAATATTGGACATCAGTTTGATGTCCTTTACATAGATCTGAATCATATGTAAAATGGAGACTTTCTTTGTTTCCTCTAAATTAATATTATGATGTGCAGTTTAAAGTCATGCAATGAGGACATTATACTGTGCAGTTTTAATTCATGCAGGGAAGACATTAAACTGTATAGTTTTATGTCATGTAGTGAAGACATTCATGATATCATAATAAATTGAGACACCTTATTTCTATAATGAATCCATTTTCTCAATTCCTAATCCCATGTGAACTATGCTCGGTGTGACAAACAAGGAGCAGTAAAGGTTTCTTTTATAGTGCAAAGGTGATGCAATTGAAGAATAGGGATGCTATATTTCCATGCAGATTAATGTCTTGGGGTAAGTATGAAGATGAACCAATGTGAAAGGAAAAGACATATTGTAACTAGGTTAAGGGATAACACCCAAGTGTCACTATGTGTCTTGCTGGGGAAAGGATCAAGTCATACATAATTCATAAAGCATTTCCTATGCAGATTTGATTCTTATACAAGAAATAAAGGGGGGTTTTATTTTTGCAGCTGGGTCCAAGATTGGAGATCTAGGAGTCTTTATGTATCTAAAAATAGATAAGAATCAAGATGTATGTAGTTATTGAAACAACCATTCCTCACGCTAATTGATTTTGACATGAAGAATGGGGGATTTTGACACGTTCTGAGAGAACAGTAAATCTGAAGACATAAAATGGTATAAGGACCAAATCATGTATCTTAAGGAAACATTCTCTATAGATTTGATTCATATACATGAGGAGAAAACGAAAATAAGAAGATTTTTTAATTGTGGTTGGGCCCAAAATTGGAGATTTAGGCATCACTATGTGTCACATTAAAAGTGAGAATCAATTCATACATAGTTCTTAAAACATGGTCTCTATGTAGATATGACTCATACAAAAGAGAGAGAGGGAATCATGTACTAATAAGGAGTAGTGATGATTTTAATGATTTTTTTATGGAAGTTTCTAATTTCATATAGAGAGAAAGGTTGTTGTACAAAGGATGTCATGTAGTTTAACGTAATGTGAGAAGGACGAAGATGATATGAATTTTAATGTCATGCAACACATATGTTGATGGTTGTTATGCAGTTTAATGTCTTTAACAAAGATATAGGGGCTGTGAAGTTTTAAGTCTTGAAGCAATGACATTGTACTGTGCAGTTTAAAGTCGTGAAGTGAGGGATATTTGTACAAAACTACACAAAGTATTTCTTCAAAAATATCCCATTGGTTGGAGTTGTGATAAGCTCTCAATCATTTGAGATTAAGGCATATGCTCCATTTGAATAGACCTTATGTATGTAATAATGTCCTTCCCACTTTGGCTCAAGTTTTAGAGGTTTCTTTCCTGGTATAATTGGAGTCCTAAATACCAATACCAATTCTTCGAGAAAAAATTAATGAAGGTGAACTTTCTTATTAAAAGCTTGCGCTATTTTGTTCTGATAGACTTCTAAATGATGAAAAGTATGCAATCTTTTCTCATATAATATTTCCGACTCATCAAACCATTTTTGAGACCTTTCATCTATAAAAAACCGATCAAAGATTTCAACTCTAAGTGAAGACAATTGTATTTCAATTGGAAAAAATGCTTCGGTTCCATATACCAATGAATAAGAAGTTTTCTGGGTAGCAGTACGGGTAGTTTTCCAATAATCCCATAAATCATTCAAAAGTTTATCAGGCCATGATTTAGTATCTTTACCCGCCATATTCATGTGTATATTTTATTGGTTCTTATTAAAGGCATATATCTTTCCATTTGCCGTCGCATGATAGCGAGATGAATGGTTGGACTTGATATTATGTTCCTTATACAACTTTTTTACTTTATCAGAACAAGAATTGGTGCCATTGTCCATCATAATAGTATGAGGGACACCAAATTTGGTGATTATATTAGTTTTGACAAAACTAACAATGATTTTGGCTCTGACTTCCTTGAGAGGTATTGCATCATCCCATTTAGAGCAGAAGTTAGTAGTAGTGAGAATATACTTTAACTTCTTAGTCGTGGCTGGAGGATAAGGCCCTACTATATCCATTCCCTATGTGGAAAATTTACAAGAGTATTTAGTTGTATTTAGAAACTATGGAGGTTGATGAATGAAGTTGGCATACACTTGGAAGGGATGGCATTTTTTAGTTAAACTTTTACAATCCTGCTTCATTAAAGGCCAAAATATCTAAGCCTTTAGATCTGATCCGAGAGTCTGTGCCTAGATTGATGGGCACTACAAGATCCTGAATGTACTTCTTTCATGACAGCTGTAGTCTCTTCTCCATCAATACATATGAGGGAATTCCATCAAATCCACTCTTGTAAAGGATCTTTTGGTGGTCTGTGAAGGTTCTGGGCGCAGTGGAAACGCGTTGGTGGGAGTTCCCAACTTTAATTTTAGCATTAACAACAATCAATCTGAGATCTGTCACGATGTAAAATTCCAAATAATCGGAATAGAACGAAGAATGAAAAACAAAAGAGGGATTCCTGGAACCATAGAGATAGGATCATCATATGTTGGTTATAATTAATTTAATTAATTGACATGAATTACCATGATGGAATTATTTCTTCATTAATGTCTCCGGCCACGATACGGTGTGATCCGTCATTGCGTCGTAGAATCCAAGTGTAGGATTCCTCTAGCGGTGATCCACATGTGCTCCACATATCTATGGATTTCGCCGAAGGGATCTTCGGGTGATAGCATGGAAGAACCTTTGATTACGATGTCTGCCTTCGATCACCATGATCCGGTGGTGGTGGATCTCTCTCGGTTTTGATAGCGTTCTTGGAGGAAGTACTTCTTTCGGCCTTGAAATAATTCTCTAGAATTGTTGTTCACAATGATTGGAAAAAGTGTTGGGGTTGTGAGGGTATTTATTATCGGGTTTGAGGTTACAGAGTTATGAAAATAAATAAACATGTTACGCATTTTATTTATTTCATTAAATCTTATTGAAAACCCCCATGTTGAATTATTAATTCCTGGACATGCGCCCATGCTAATTATAATAAATATCATTTAATAAAACAATATTATATCCTCAAAATCTTGACTGGAAAAACTACATGACGTTTAATCATTAATACACGGTGTGTACTCATTTTCCATAAAACTACACAGCGTGTATATTTAATATACACAGCGTGTACTTTTATTTTCCATTTTTCTTTATTTCCTCCACCACATTTATTAGACCTTGAGTAATTGCTATTTATTGATTAAATAAATGTAACTTCATTACTCAATAATAAACATATTATTTCACCCACAATATATTTTATTGAATAACTATTATCGAAATAAATGCGATTAGGCATCCTTAAATAACTATTAAACCACAGTCGGTAATAATATTTATTCACCTTGTTAAATTAATATTTAACTGAGATACATGGACACACATAGTGTGTGACCCTCTAGTCCTCTTTCTTGTTGGAATTAGGTAGGCTTGCCTAAAGTCCAAGATTAATGTCTAGCAACGGGTCAAGGCACCCAATAGAAATAAGTTGATACTACATTAACGTGTCACCTCATATGAACGTTTACTGTGTAATATAATCCCTTTGTCTCGATATCTCTAATCAAGTGGGTTGCATGCTAGTGCCATCAACCCATGTGATCGATTATTCTTTCTTTGACTTTCTGGAATTGACCTTACCCATTCCTTACCATGGCCATGGATTTACTTAGGCTATATCAATTCCGTCAAAGGGCCTGATATATCTACTTCTGTTATAGAACAGAAGGGAAAAATCCCTTCTCGCATTATCTATTAATGCGGTATTACTCGTGCTGCACCCAACGTATCCTACCTTGTTGTGAATAGTGTGTCATCACAGTTTTCGTCAATACATCTAAGTGTGTGAGTTTTAATACCCATTAATAATAATATTAATGTCTAAGGACCAATACACACGTCCGCAGATAGGAACATCCAATGACACTATGAAATGTGGATTTCCTACTGGCTGGTCTCGTTCTCATAATATCCTCCACACCATGAGAAGGTGCCTCAAAGTTTTATGAGTCATCACCCCTAATGGCATGTATTATTTTTGTCCCTCAAATAACATCTTCCGTCCATAGAACATATATTCAAGAATTTTATTATGGCACTTTCGGGTTCTCATCATATCAGGGATCCTCTATGACCCTTTAATGCAACAACTATCCTTGGGACATTATCACATGTATTGTCACGCAGAAGAACAATCAAGATGTGATAAGATGCTTATTTAATGAATAAATTACAACGTAGTTGGTTCTAGGCCACCAACTCCAACAGACTCTCACTTGGACTAGGGACAACTACTAACAAATTTTAACCCGCTGGATATCACATGATATTCATGCTTCTGCTGAGATAGGCCTTTAGTTATGGGGTCTGCCATGTTCTCTTTTGTGGACACTTTTCTCATTGCAACTTCACCCCTTTGATAGAAATCCCTCAAAGTGTGATACTTCCGGAGTATGTGATTTGTCCATTGATGTGACCTTTGTTCTTTTGCAAGAACCACCGCTGTAGTATTATCACAATACAATTTAATGGGATCTTTACTGCTAGGCACCACATCAATCTTCTGGACAAAGTTTTGAATCCAGACGGCTTCCTTGGCTACATTAGAAGCCACTATATATTCGAACTTTGCTATAGAATCGGAAACAACTGGCTGCTCTGAACACTTACAGCTCACAGCTCCTCCATTGAGACAGAAAACATATCAAGTTTGTGAATTAAGATCATTTTGATTTGTCTGAAAACCAGCATCAGCATACCCTCTGATGACAAGCTCCTCGTCTCCTCCAAACACTAGGAACATAATCTTTGTTCTTCTTAGATACTTAAGGATAGTCTTAATAGCAGTCCAATGATGTTCTCTTGGATCTTCTTGATATCTTCCTACCATGCTCAGTGCATAGGAAACATCAAGTCTGGTACATAACATGGCATACATTATGGATCCTATAGCCAAAGCGTATTAGATCTTACTCATTCTATCTTTCTCTTGTTGTGTCTGAGGACACATTTTCTTAGAAATATTTAGGCCATGTGACACTGGAACCAATCCCCTCTTGGATTGTTTCATACTAAATTTCTTTAGTATCTGTTCAATGTATGTACTCTGACTTAGTCCAAGCAGCCTCTTGGATCTATCACGACTGATATTGATCCCTAGAATGTAGGATGCTTCACCCAAGTCCTTTATAGAGAAACACTTTTTCAACCAGTCATTAACTGACTATAAGACTGGTACGTCATTTCCAATAAGCAATATGTCGTCAACATATACTACTTGGATAACGATTGCATTACCATTAAACCTCTTATAAATACATGGAACACATTCATTCTTAATGAAACCAAATTCCTTTATGGCTTCATCAAATCAAATTTTCCCTAGCCTGGATGCTTGATTTAATCCATAAATGTATTTCTGCAAATTGCAAACCTGTTTGGATTTACTTGGTGTCACAAACCCTTCTGGTTGTGTCATATAGACATCTTTAAGAAGGTTCCTATTAAGGAATTCCATTTTTACATCCATATGCCATATCTCGTAGTCATGGTAAGTTTTTATGGAAAGTATTTTTCTTATGGATTTAAACATTGGAACTGGCGATAAAGTTTCATCATAGTCAATTCTTTGATGCTGTCTGAATCCTTTAGCCACTAACCCTGCTTTATAGGTGTTAAATTGACCTTCCATGTCCAGTTTTCTCTTGAATACCCATTTTCATCCAATAGGCTTTACATCAACTGGCTCATCAACCAGAACCCATACTTGGTTCTGATACATGGAATCCATCTCAGAATTCATAGCTTCTAGCCATCTTGTATCTTCTAATATTTCTACTACTTCCATGTAGGAGATAGGTTCATCATTGTCCAACAATAATGATTTACCATCCTCAGTGACTAGGAAACCAAATCTCTCTGGTTCCCCTACCTCTCTTGAGCTCCTATGTAGTACTTATGTTTCTTGAACCTCTTCCACGGGGACTTCTGGAACTTGTTCCTGTACCAACTCTTGTGTATCTTTAGCATCAACTTTGTCGAAGTAAATATTTCTCCCACTATCCTTCTTGAGGATGTGCTCCCTCTCAAGAAAGACGTCGTGTTTAGAGACATTCACTTTCTTGTCTGAAGGGTTATATAGGTAATATTCTTTCATTTCATGGGGATATCCTATAAAGATACACCTTGTGCCCCAGTGTGCTAGTTTGTTGCCTGAGAAGGCCTTAACAAATGCATCATATCCCCATACACGTGTGTGTGACAAAGTGGGTTTCTTTCCATTCCATAACTCGGATGGATTACCATTTGTCGCCTTAGTTGGGACTCAGTTTAATGTGTATCCTGCAGTTTGTAATGCATATCCCCAAAAGGATAATGGAAGATCTGCATGACTCATCATCGACCTCACCATGTCCAACAAGGTGTGGTTCCTCCTTTCACTAACACCATTCTACTGTAGTGTATAAGGAAGAGTGAGCTGAGATTGAATCCCAGACTCCCATAGAATATCGATGAACTCTTAGTTCAGATATTATCCTCCTCGATCCGATTGAAGTTTCTTTATCTTCTTACCAAGCTGATTCTCCACTTCATTCTTGAATTCCTTAAATTTCTCTACAGACTCTGACTTATAACTCATTAAGTAGACATAGCCATATCTACTTAAATCATCAATAATTGTAATGAAGTAAGAATATCCACCTCTAGCTTCTACTAGAAATGGTCCACATACATTCGTGTGCACCAATCCTATAAGCTCTATGGCCCTTTCACCATATCCACCAAAAGGAGGCTTGGTCATTTTACCTTGTAAATATGTGTGACATCCATCAAGTGGTTTTAGCTCAGTAGAGTCTAAATAGCCATCTTGGAAGAGCTTTTTCAAGCGCTTCTCATTTACATGACCGAGACGGTGATTCCACAACTAGGTGATGTATGAGTCATGTGAGTTTGTTTCGTTATTGATTTCCAACACTTGGTTTTCGTAATTTAATACATACAAACCATTATTTAAATGTGACACACCATAACATACGTTGTTCTTATAAAAGAGACAACCCTTATTTACAAACTTGAAAATAAATCCATCCACATCCAAAAAAGATACATAAATTATGTTCTTGGTAACACTAGGCACATAATAACAGTTACGAAAAACAAAAATCATCCCAATAGCCAACGCAGCCAGCCTTGTTCCATTGGCAGCTCGAAGATCCACCTCTCCTCTGAAAGTCTTCCTAAATCTACTTGGTTCCTACATTTGAATCCATATGTGAGCCCCACAAGCTGTATCTAATACCCAATGTGTCGAAATAGAAAGATTTCACTTGATAATGAACGCACCTTTAGCATTCCCATGCTTTTGGGTGCAGTTCCTCTTCCAGTGGCCTTGCTTGCCACATGAAAAACGCACTGCCTCCCATTCCTTTCCCTACCTCTAGATCTTCCCCTTCTTGGAAGGATGACGCTTGGGGGCTTCAGACCGTTTATAAATCTTTGGCCCCTTTGCCTTGTCCTTTATTTTCTAATTCACCATAAGGACTGTGGGTTTTTCATGCCCCATGTCCTTATCTACCTGGCGAATCATGGTCAGAAGTTCTGATAGACTCTTCTCAATATTTCTCATGTTGTAGTTGACAATAAATCTTGAGAAGTTCTTGGGAAGTGATGATAGGATGAGATCTTTACGCAACTCATCTAGGAATTTAATCCCTAAGATGTACAGGAATTCAATGTAGCCAATAAGCTTGACTACATGAGGTCCAGCTGGTGCAGACTCTCCAATCATAGTTGTAAACAATGCATTGGAGATCTCATATCTCTCCTGTCTCATTTTCTCCTGGTAGAGATACTTAACGTGAGACATCATGCTATACACGTCCATGTTTTCATGTTCCTTTAAAAGCTCATTAGACATGGCCAATAGCATGAAACACTAGACATATGTGGTATCATCCATGTGTTTCATGTAGAGAGATAGTTCCTCATCACTGGCCTCCTTTCCAGGTACAACTGGAATAGGCTCCTCCAGCACATATAATTTTCTTTCATTGCGAAGGATGACGTGTAAACGCCCCTACCACTCTTGGAAATTGGTGATGATGAGAAGGTTTTCCTACTCGAGTATGGTTTGCAATGATATGTTTGAAGTCATTTTTTTATCTTTTATACAAATTAAGATGATCAGAGGTTTAGTACTTTATTATAAAAACTGAGACAAATACATTAATTAATACTTATTAGTCTCCCACTATTTTATTGAAATCTAATATCCCTCACCATTGACTTCAGAATATTATGTTTCCTGAATATTCTAGTGGCAAGGATCCATATTTCCCTTCGCATTACCCCAACTAGGGTTGGTCAAGAAACTTGAAGGGTTTTAGGTAGGCATTCCAAATTCCAACTGCATTAACTCACATCTCCTTGATCCGCTGAGTGGACTCCCCAATCCTAAAATCCTTTTATTTTGGATCTCCTCAACCTTTGCCTCTTGGTCACACCAAGTCAAGCTGTGGAAGTCAACCCTTGATGCGAACCAAGTCAAGTCAACCCAAAAACTTGAATTAGAATTCCCCAATAATTGAAAGCACCCCAACTAGGGTTGGTCAAGCACTTTGAACTATGGTTCAATTCTAACCAAGATTATAGAAGGCTATACCGACATAATATTTATTTGAAGGATTTTATCCTTATACGTAAATTTCCATTTTATTATCTTTGATTACATGCTTGTTATTATTAAGTGGGATACACTTAATTGATTAACCATGTCTAAGATAATATTTACGCATAAGTCAGTCTTTATTTTACTTCCATCTTGCATGCTTGTTTAATTTATTAATTATGTGATCGTGACAACACACCCACAATAAATAAACCATGCAACTGATAAAAATAAAATAAATGGCATGATCATGAGCTTTGTTCTCTTGGTTAGTTTATCTAGCGGTTGATAAACTAACCCAAGACCTAGGGGAGAAACACCATGAACCTTTTGGGTTCGTTTTTATAGCTTTCCACCTACCCACCTTTGTATCTACTTGGATTGGTATCACCTTGGCTTCTGACTTGAGTTGCCTCCACTAGCTTGGGACCTCCATCCATTACAAATGCATTTATCTCACACGTACGTGAGGGGTAAAAAGGGGGTTTTACATAAAAGAATCATTGGGCATCCAGGCCCTACATATTAATGAGGATAAGGCTCGCATGCCAAAAAATTTAATTTAAATAAGTATTAAAAGAAACCATTCACATACAAAGGTCTTGTTCTAGCTCATGATCATCCATACATGAAACGATATTTACGCATAAATAAAACTAGAATTAAATTATTTAATCATTCTTGTTTAAGATAAATCACACTTGAATCAATTAATTATCATTAATTAATCAATCCTTTTATATTAAACCCTTTTTCTGAATTTCCTTGAGATTCTCATCCCTCATAATTTTAAATAAATAAAAATTATCCTTGTGTGTAACTTGTACCTTGGAGGAAACTTGGTGAATTCCCATTCATTACGCAGATGTTAAATTAAACATATTTATATATAAAACATCTATCACGTGTTGTGCCTCAGCTTTACGCTTGCACCATGGTACACATCTCAAGGTTTTGTATAATATAATAATAAATTTTAATAAATCTGTGTAATTTGGGTGAGTACACGGTGTGTAGTTCCGACTAAACAGCGTGTACTTTTCTTCACCATCCATCTGAAGTACATGCCCGGGGACATGGCGTGTTAATATACTTCAGAAATTTTCAGAGTATACGACTTGTTCAGTGGGACACATGCCATGTAGTTTCTGTGTTACACAGTTTCCAGCTGGGAAAACCGTGTAGATGGTGCATGGTCTAACCCTAACCCGAAGGGACTACACGTTGTGTTCATTGGACCACACAGTGTGTATTCTGGAAACCGTGTGACACCTATTCTTGTTCAACACACGGTGTCATAAATGACTTAGATGGGATCAATACACGACCTGATTTAGCGGACCAATCTGATGCATTAACCTAGAATACATGACGTGTACTTCTGAATACACGTCGTGTATTCTCATGTTGTGCAGCCAGGAACGTTTGGCTCCTCTGGATGAGATCCTCTATTTTATTTTAATCAAAAATTAAAAGAAAATGTCGTTTTTGTATGGTGAATGAGAAATGATGGAGGAGGAACAGATCTCAAGATTTGGATTTAAAGAACAATTAACATGAATTTAAACAACTAAATTATTAAATGTGTAAATCACCAATAAAAAACTAAATAATTATAATCAATGATATGACCCCTCTGATACCACTTGTAGGTTCAGGGCGCAACATAAGCACATTGGTAGGAGTGCCTAACTTTAATTTTAGCGTTAACAATGATCAATCCGAGATCTGTCACGATGTTAAAAGTTGAATCATCAGAATAGAATGAAGAATGAAAAACAAAAGAGGGAGTCCCAGAACCATAGAAATAGGATCATCATATGTTGGTTATAATTAATTTAATTAATTGATAAGAATTACCTTGATGGAATTCTTTCTTCGTTGATGTCTCTGGTCACAATCTGGTGTGATCCATCATTGCGTCGTAGAATCTAAGTGTAGGATTCCTCTAGCGGTGATCCACACATGCTCCACGTATCTCTGGATGTTGCCGAAGGGATTTCCGGGTGCTAGCGCGGAAGAACCTTCACTTGCGATGTCCACCTGCGATCTCCTTGATCCGGTGGTGGTGGATCTCTCTCGGTCTTGAGAGCGTTCTTGGAGGAATTAGTTCTTTTGGACTTTAAATAATTCTCAAGAATTATTGTGCACAATGATTGGAAAAACTGTTGGGTTGTGAGGATATTTATAATCGGGATTGAGGTTAAAGAGTTATGACAATAAATAAATGTGTTACGCATTTTATTTATTTCATTAACTCTTATTGAAAACCCCCATGTCGAATTATTAATTCCTTGACATGAGCCCATGCTGATTATAATAAATATTATTTAATAAAACAATATTATATCTTCAAAATCAGGACTGAAAAAACTACATGGCGTGTAATCCTTAATACATGGCGTGTACTCATTTTCCATAAAACTACACTATGTGTATATTTAATATACACGGTGTGTACTTTTATTTTCCATTTTTATTTATTTCCTCCACCACATTTATTAGACCTTGAGTAATGGATATTTATTTCTTAAATAAATGTAACTGAATTACTTACTAATAAACATATTATTTCTCCCACAATATATTATCTCGAATAACTAGTGTCGAAATAAATGTGATCAGGCAACCTTTAAAAATTATTAAACCACAATCGAGAATAATATTTATTCAACTTGTTAAATTAATGTTTAACTGAGATACATGGGCACACATAGTGTGTGACCCTCTATGACTATTTCTCGTTGGCATTAGGTGGGATTGCCTAAAGTCCAAGATTACTATCTATCGATGGGTCTAGGCACCCAAGAGAAAGAATTTGACGCCGCATTGATGTGTCACCTCATACGAATGCTTACTATGTAATATAATCCCTTTATCTCGATATCTCTAATCAAGCGGGTTTCATGCTAGTGCCATCAACCCATGTGCTCGATTATTCTTTCTTTGACTTTCCGGAATTGATCTTGCCCATTCCTTACCATGGCCATTGATTTAATTAGGATATATCAATTCCATCAAAGGGCCTAAGATATATACTTATGTTATGGAACAAAAGGGACAAATCCTTTCTCGCATTATCTATTAATGTGGTATTACTCGTGATGCACCCAACGTATCCTACCTCGCTGCGAATAGTGTGTCGTCACAGTTTTCATCAATACATCTAAGTGCATGAGTTTTAATACCCATTAATAATAATCTTAAAGTCTAAGGACCAATACACACGTTCGTAGATAGGAATATCCAATGACACTATGAAATGTGGATTTCCTACTGGCAGGTCTCATTCTCATAATATCCTCTTGGATATTACTAAGGGCGCACACCATGAGAAGGTGCCTCAATGTTTTATGAGTCCTCGCCCCTAATTTCGTGTATTATTTGTGTCCCTAAAATAACATCATTCGGCCATAGAACATATATTCAAGAACAATGTTATGGAACTTCCGGGTTCTCATCATAGTAGGGATATGTTATGACCCTTTAATGCAACAACTATCCTTGGGAAATTATTACATGAATTGTCACGCAGAAGAACAATCAAGATGTGATAAGATGTTTATTTAATGAATAATGTACAAAGTAGTTGGTTCTAGGCCCCCAACTCCAATAGTCTGGACTATAATAAAGAGTAAAATTGGCTGCTCATCACCGGATCTGTTCTTTATCAGCCCTATCTGGTGAAAGTACCCCATTTTTAATATATTCCATGATGTATGTTCTCCATCCCATGGTATGACCATATGGTTCAGAAATAGGGAAAGTTTCATTATTTCTGTTATTCTGTTTTGAACAAAAGGTGAGACCACACGATGATGGGTTATGATGATAACTGTCTCATCCCGATTTGGATCTTCCAAGGCTATAGCGGCATTATCCAGTGCATCTGCTTGGGAATTTTGTGATCGCAGGACATAAGACAATGTCGACTTTGAGGAAAATCCAGCCATTAACTTTATGATGTAATCACACAAGGGAATTAATTCTTCTTTTCTGATATAATATTCTCCATTGATTTGTTTGATTACCATTCTGAATCACCTATTACCTTTAAATGATCCATTTTATCCTTAAGGTCTAATTAAAAACCTATGATGAGAGATTGATATTCTGCTTCATTGTTGGTACCACCATCCGATAATAATAAAGAATAAGAAAATACTTCCTTTTGGGGGGAAATAAGGACAATTCTTAATCCAACCCTGATGAGTTTAGGGTTTTCCATTCTCTTCCCTGTTGGACTTCTAGAAGCACCGTCAAAATACATTTCCCATGTTTAGAAATTATCATGAATATAGAAGACCTCTTCCTCAGGAAGTTTAGTATTAAATGATGTATCTTCCGTAGATGGATGCTCAGCAAGGAAATCAGCCAGATCTTTTCCTTTTATTGTCTTTTGAGGCAAAAACAGGATATCAAATTGTTGCAAAATAACCGCCCACCATGCCAGACATTCAGTAAGCATAGAACAACAAAGAATAAATTTGAGTGGATTATTACGAGACACCAATTAGACCTCATGATGTTGCTGGTAGTGCCTCAATTTCTAAACTAGAAGGATTAATGCTAGGCATAACTTTTCAATACTTGAATACCAATTTTCCACATCAAGCATAGTTCAACTAAGATAGTAATGGTTGTTTTCATTCCTAGTATCATTCTTTTGAGCGAGGAAGGCACCGAGTGATCGGTCTAAAGCTATCATGTAGAGATTAAGTGGTCTTCCTTCAACTGGTGGCATTAATACTGGTGGACTCAAGAGATATTTCTTGACGGTATTAAATGCTTCTTGGTAATCTTCAGTCCATTGGAAGGTGACTCCCTTTTTCATTAATTTGGTGAAGGGTAAAAACATGTCAGCCAAATTGGCGATGAAGCTCCGAATATAGGCCAAGTGTCCTTAGAGTCCTTTTAATTCTATTAAATTTTGAAGAATTGATGTACCAATTATTGATTTTGTTTTCTCATGATCAACTTTGATACCACAACGGTTTACAACGAAGCCAAGGAAGTTTCCAGAGGTTACCCCAAAAGCACATTTCAAGGGGTTCATCTTCAAATTGTGTTGCTGAAGTTTATTGAATATGGTTTCCAATTCATCCAAGTGATTGGAACATTGTCTGGATTTGACCCCCCAATTCATCCACATAACATTCAACAAATCTCCCTAATAAGGGTTTGAAGATATGGTGCATGGCATGTTGGTATGTTGCACCTGCTTTCTTTAAGCAAAAGGGAATTACCCGATAGAAAAAGACACCTTGAGGGTATTTGAAGGTAGTAGACTCTTCATCCTCTAGGGCCATACAGATTTGATTATACCTAGATTATCCATACATGAAGTAAATATCTTCATATCTAGGTGTTTCATCAATTAGAAGTTCTGTAATCGGGACTGTAAAATCATCTTTAGAACAATGCTGGTTAAGATATTTGAAATCAATGCTGAATCTAATTTTCCCATTCTTCTTTTTCACTAGTACAATATTTTTCATCCATTTGGGATACTGATCTTCCCTTACAAAGTTATACTTTATAATTTTATCAACTTCATCTTCAATTTTAGAGGCATGAGTTGGGTGTGTTCTCCTTGCTGCATGCTTAAATCCACAATGTTCTTATGGAAAACCCAAATGATTGGTGGATACATCAGGATTAAGACCTGGAATTTTTGTATAATTAAATGCAAATATATCTCGATGTGGATTTAGAAACTAAGTATACACCACTTTCTCTTCAGAGGTCATGGATGCACTAATTAGAGTGGGGCGTGGAACTTCTTCTGTACCTAGATTTATTTCTCTAAGTTCATATACGGTGGTAGAGACACCTTGTTCAAATGCAAGAAGAGGATCCCCGAGATCTTATACATATTCTTAATTATGTATTACCTCTTTTGTTTCCACTTTCATTGTAGATGATGATGCAAATATTCTAGTTTTAGGGGAGAAATCAGTATTTGAACATCCCAAAGAAAGGCCACCATATCTGACCCTTTTGATGACGAAGGGTCTTCCTATAGTAATAAAGGGGGATTGATGGATTTAGAATCAACATTTTTGTCTTCCTCTAGCATTACCACTATCTCTTATACTCTGGTTAACGAAATAGAGGCTTGTTGTATTTCAGAAGATGAGATTAAAACATCTCCATTCAGGCTTCCATCATTGCTTGGTGTATCAATAATTTCTCCCATGTTATCTGGATCAGTTTCCAAAATTGAAATTATGGAAGTTACTAGACATGTATTTAGAATTTGTTTTTCCATTTCAATTTGATTGATGGGTAACACATAAATTGTACTCAAATGTATGAATGGATTTTCTGGGATATTTTTCAGTCCATTTAGAGCATTAACTCTACTTATCTCCTTTGTCATGGGCTACGTTCCTTTTGTGTGATAAAACTCTGCCTCAATGTATTGAGATTCACATGTTTTGAATGGATCCTTGTCACCATACAATGCCCCAATTTTACCATTGAAATGGTATTTCATACAATGGTGGTATGACGAAGTTATGGAAATATGTTGATGTAACCATGGCCTTACAAGCAGAATATTGAAGGTTGTGTCCTGACGAACAACCATGAAATCTGAATTAGACCCAAGATCTAAAAAATTAGTTTTGAGTGTAATCTCTTCCAGAGGTACTTTTTCATTCTTGTCATATTCTTGCAACTTTAAAGTCAAAAAAGATAAATCAGATTCGGTCCAACCCAGCCGACGAAGTGTATGAATGGGAATGAGGTTGACCCTGGAGCCATTATCAAGGAAGGCTCGTCCGATGTATATATCATTGACATTTACAAACAAATACAAAGGTCTGATATGTCCATGTACAACATCATCTTCATCTTCATCTATAAAATATATGACTGCATGACATTCTGCATGATCATTTTCTATATGGTAAACCTCAGCAGCTGCAACTTCACTTTAAAACTCTTAAGGACTTGACAAAGCCTCAATGAGTGCCTCTCAAAGATCTTTTGATAGATTCAAAGCATCCATAATTGATAACTTGGATAGTACTTGGGTGAATTGTTCCAATACATCATACTTTTTGTCCAACGTTCTGTGTTTCCAAGCATGGAGCTATGGGTTTTTAGGTACTTTGGAAGTCGATTATTCTAATGTTGTTGTAATCTGTGTCAGAGCAGAAGCTGGAAATAATCATGGATTTGGTAAATTAGACAGACTAGGTATATTCATTTGCTGGGAAGAAGACAACATGACTTCTAATCGGTCTTACAAAATAATTGTGTCAGAATCCAGCATGTCTTTCAAAGAAGAAACTCCTGGTTCCTATTGATCCTGCTGAAGGGCCCTTCCATGAGTTTCTGATGCATATATGGTTCGAGCAGTGGTAGAGTTAAAATGGTGGTTTCTGGAATTCCCATGTCTTCCCCTATATCCTCGACCATGGACCCTTCCTCTTGTTCCCTAATTGGATACATAGAATTATGGCTCACTATAATCAGAAACACCATTTTCATACGAATCTATTAAATGGATATCATGAACAGAACCAAAGATCAATTCTTCATCTGACGAAGATTCTTTTGGACTGGTTAATTCTAGTTGTACCATTTGGCAGGGCGGTGCCTGTGCTTTTTAAATAGATGGCATAAAATCTACCAAGGTCAAGGACAACTTTGGCCTTGACACAAGCCCATCTTCTTCTGACTACTATTTTTTTTATGATTACTTCTCTTCTTTATGTAATGACCTTTTGATGAAGATGGGTTTGTTGTGGAAGGAGTGGCAGAAGACACAATTTGTTGTTTCAACTGTGTTTGTAAAATGGCATGAGTCTGGTTGATTGTTTTCATGACCATCCAATCATTATATTTTTTCACATTTTTACTTTTAACCGCTTTCTATTCTCCCTCTTCCTATAGATTTGTAGCAGTAAAACATGCTACTTCAGATGATGAACTTTCCTATTTCACTTGTCTAGAGTATACCATTTTTTGCATAATGACTTTGAAAACAAAGAACTCCTGAATGGGGTGTCCCAACATCTGATGAAAGGGTCTATAATTCAGAAAATATTTATCTCCAAATTTATTTGGCTTCTTAGGCCTTTGAAACTGAACCAAATTGTTTTCTAAGGATGAGATGAAGTAACCAGGTACTTGTTCATTCCTGAAAGAATAAAAATTATTCTTTAATTCCTCAAAATGTTTCCACCTTTGATCTCATTGATCATCTTAATGAGGCAGTCGTTTCTTCTATTTCTCATGAGGTGGATCCATTTTCTATGATGAGGGTCTTGAAGTAGAAGCTAGTATAGGTGCCTGTTTGAGGGTGATTGTAGAAGCTTCGTCCTTTCCTATCCTCCTCCCCAAATCTGATGGAATTACAAGAGTTTTAGCCTTAGTTTATTTAATAGAGTCTTCTATTGGTTGAGCGATTGAAGTAAGGTCTCAAACCCATCCTGTTTATTTCATAGAGATCAGTGGTGTGTATAATTCATCACTCAGATTTGACACACAGATTGGCATAAATTCTTCTTGAGGGAATTCTATACTTAAAGAATATGTTAATCTTTTCTATCTTGCAATAAAATATGAAACTCTTTCATTATCACTTTGTTTACAATTAGTAAGATAAAAAACGGTCATCTTTGGTAGTGTTGAGATAAATTTGAGAAGTAATTTTTGACAAAAATCATTCCATCGAGTAATTGATCGAGATTGCAAACTTGTATACCAGACAAAAGCATGTCCTTATAATGACTGCACAAAACACCTAATCTTAACTGCTTCTTGTTGTTTAGAATTTCCTATCATGGGATCACAATGAGAAACAAAATGTGTTAAGTGTTGTTCCGGATCTCCTGAACCCTTAAATATTGGGAATTTGGTATTCACAAAATTTGGTGTGGGAGGAATTTCATCCACCCATTCAGGGTAAGCTCTCTTTTCTGGATGAACTGGTGCACATCATTCCTCCATAGCTTCCAATCAAGCCATTAATGCCTCAATTGTGTTCATAGGCATTTGGGGAACATCAAAATGAGCTGAAACCTGTGCAGGTATAGCAACTGGAGCTTGAGCTGGTGCAAGGACCAGTAAAACCACTGATGGTGGTGTTGATATCTGCCTTATATAACCCACAGAAACAATCCTGTCAGGATGTATATGGTCTTTTCCTTTATTGTGTACCCAATAGAGGGAATTCATTATCCACATCTATAGTTACCAAAAATCCTCTTTTCAAAGAAGCTCCTACCAGATTTTCAAGTTTAGGACTTTCCAGGGGAGTACGTCTAGAAGAAATGTTATTTCGAAGTAACTCTGTGTTGAGTTTTTTCAGCTCCTCCATTTCCTCTTCTTGCTATGAAAACCTCTCTTCAAGAGAAAGATATTGACCTTCTCTAGTGGAAAAGTGATATGCAATCTGAATTTTTCCTTTCCCCTTGTTAGATGCCTTTCGGGGAGGGGGAGTTGGTTATTTGAAGGCATACTTGGACTCTAGGTAAGCCTCTGATTTCGAGTACGCACACCTTCTTCATTTGCCTCGGTGTGTACCGTATTATGGAAAAGAACTTCATCTTCTGATTCCCTTGAACTAGACTTATTTTCTAGGTGATCTTATATAATGGTGTTAATAACATTTACTGATGCATAATGTATTGATGGCATTTTGTTAGTGTTTCTGCTAGATCGTCTCCCTTTATGTCTTCCACGAAACCTTGTTCTCCTATTGAATAATTCCCTGTACCTTTTTGGCAGACAGTAACCTGAAGGGAATCATTGGGCAGTTCAGTTATATGATTTCTTTATGTCTTCTTCCCTAATCGGGAGAAAACTGATTTCTGTTGAAGAGGGGATTGTAGATGTGAAAAATCCCCCAGCCCGATAGGTTGGGGTTGTTCCTGTTTTTCTTCTTCAAATCATTGAATATAGTTTAATGAATTTTAAGGTTGAATTAAATGATCCCCCAACCTTTCAATAAGGGGTGATTCTTGAACTTATATGGCTGAAATTCATGCAACTGCTCTTCTGATTTTGCAGATTTTGGTTCAGACATTAGATGGGTGCATCATCTGACAATCAATTAAATCACCTATTTTAGAAGATCGTTGTGTTATTTTAGACATTTCCATTCTCTGATGTCGAACATCCTCTAAGTGAGATTCCTGCTCAAGATTCTTAGATGCTTGATGTAAAAGTAACTCAACAAATTCTTTTCTTTGGGCCTGATTCTGATGAGAACAGGTTGAGGCGTGTTCTAGAGCGTACATTTGATTACATACAAAACCTATTTATTATGGCCGGTTGTGGGCAATAACATTTCATGAGACAACTTTTGGTAGACTTTTCTAATTTTGGATTGCAATGAAATGTAATGCTCCATATGCATCCCATCCTCTGATATGAACACTAAATGGGAAATCAAAAATTAATTGGTGTAACCTCTTTAGATTATTGATACATGTGCATTGAAGGGTTGATACATGCGCGATGAAGGGTTCTCTTCTGTTTTTCAACCGTTGGATGTTAGGAAACTAAGAGAGATTCCAAGTCAATTTTTCACTGCAACCCTTCTATCACCTTTATATTATTTTGATATTCATCAAATGGTAATACATTGGTTTTCAAATGATGAAGATTTTTCCATAATTTGAGGTGAATATCATCAATTCAATCTTCTACTATCAATTCTGGAATGTTATACTGAGAATTTACCAAAGGCCAGAACATGACTGGTATTTCTCATTTAGCTAATTGTTTTCTCATGTTTAACACATCTTCATCATCTTTTACTAGAGGATTCTCCACATGATCTGGCATAAGTGGATTCTCTGTATTAGAAGAAAAATAACCGAAGGGATGTTTGGAGAATGATTGTTCCCTTAAGATGTATTCTGTTTCAGAAAGTGTTTCACCCGTAAATGATAATGCATCAGACATGACTGGCTTTGTGCTTTGAAGTGCCTCAAGATAAACGGTCTTTCTCTTCGCTAAATTGTCAATTATGAAATTGTCATGACAATGTGAAATACTACTGCAGAGATGACTTTCATAGTGAATCCCAAATTTGGGAGGATCACCACGATGGATTATAGAAAAGGATAAATATTCTTTCTTACTGGTCTTCTGGCCCCACTGAGGGTTGTTGTGGCTCTCATCTAAAGATAGGCACTCTGGATTGACCGAATTTTCATGAATCAATCCTTCATGATGAAGTTTCCGATGAAGAACTTCATAATTACAAATATCACTCCCATAATTTGGTAATAAGAGGATAGGATATTGAGTAGCAATAGATAAATGCCTGAGGTCTTCAAAAACTCTAGCATTAAGAGGATCTATATTGCGGCTTAACTCTTGATTTTATGACAATGCTTGGCGAGACTTTTTCTTGGATGTTTTCTAATACTTTGTTGGGGACACTTTCTGGAAAAAGTGTATATCATGGGTAGGTATATGTGCCTGACTTGGATTGGTTACCGGCACATACTGATTACATCAAATTGGAAAGTGTGTATGTTCCCAATCTGGTTGTTCATATGATATGGGGGAGTATGCCCCATGACCCTCCTAGACTAGAACAGAGGTGTGTATCTGCTCCGGGATGGCACAACGATGTGTCATCCCATGTGTGGGGATAGATTTATGTGTCTGTTCCTCTGATACTGATGAATTAGTTAAAATATCTGGGCACATTTCCAGAATATGGGCAGGGATTTGTGACTTCCCATTCACTATTGATAGAATATGTTTGGTGACTTCAGCAGCTGAAACGGGAATATACATCTATTCTGTATCAGGAGTAGGTGTATCTGTCTAATCTTGTCCTCCTTTTCATGTCAATGGGTATTGACAGTACTCATGCATGGTGGCAGAGAGTTGGGTCTGCCCCAAATTTGTCGTCGGAGCTTTCCGACTGACTTCCCCATGTGCTACCAAACGAGACAGTTGGCAGGCTTGATGAACATGCAAAGGTGTATGTCTTTTCTGGATATTTCCTATCAAGTATGGTTGATGGAATTCCTTTATTACTAGAAGATGATACTGCTGACAGAATTGGTGATTGAAAACAGGTGTATGTTCCAGTTTACTAGTTGCCACCACATTAGATGGGAAAACTTCTTTAAATGAAGTCAGACGAGCCTGCTGACTGGATGATAACTTGTATGCAGGTGTATGTGCCTATTCACGGTACTCCACCAGGTTTATCTGGTGGAATTGGTGGGTTTATATTATACGAGTATGCTAAGCAGAAAAATTAGGAAGGATGAGGGTATGTGCCCCCTCGTTGTTTTCCATTAAGTTAAATTGATGGACTTCCCTGGAGGAGGAAAAGGTGAGAACCTGCTCCCTGTTAACCGGACATTGTCCCTGGTGGTTCGTCTTGCATGTCCGAGTCTGAGAGACCTAGGATAAACATCCAGAGGAAACACCCTCATCATGTTGGGGGTACACTACCATGTGATTCTGGTGGCGATTTCTTGTGGGAGTATTCAGAAAGGACTCATGATTTCTTGAATAGAGGCCTTAAGTGACCTCTTGATCCACCTCCTTATAGTATGGGAGTAATTTATTATTGAGTTCTGGGAATAAAGACCCAAAATGGTTGGAGATGGTGGTTTGCACCATCTGCTTCTTGATCATTGTTCATCATTGTCTAGATGATCGAGGATTGTTATTCATCTGGAGGGCCTGTCGATCAGCCTCCAAAGTCAGGATTGTACCGTGCTGGTGATATTCCTTTACCAGCACATTAGATACCCAACATTGAATATGCTGGGTTGGTGATGATTTCCTTCCCATGGATGGAGATCTAGCTTGAGCAGCGGTCAGGAAGTTCACAGATGTTGTCTTGGAGAAATCCATTCTTTGGATTGAAGTGAGTTCTATGGAAAACATGAATAAAAAAACAAGATCTATTAAAACAACAACTTCTTATATGGATACATTCCTGATTAATTCCTTTTTATATCCTCCATTTATAAATTCATAGGGGCCTAACAGGTGGGTAACATTATTAACATGGTTAAGGATTCACATCGTGTTCACCATTTTTGTTTCGTAGTTCCTTGAAATGTGTGTTCTAGTTTAAATAATCACTATTTACAGGCAGTTTCCATTGGATTTATTCATGGAATCAAAAATGTCCAACAGTTCATTATCTAAAGAGGACCTTCTTTCCAAAGGTAGGCGTTCATTATTTTTGAACATTACGATACTTAAGAACGTGAATTGGTCGAGAGGGTGGGAGGACGGACTCATCACACCCTTTTGGGGGGAATTTTTTTCTACTCTGGGACTCTCTTTGTTAATTTAAGATATTTTCTTGAATCCTTATTAATTTACCAAGTATATCATAAGTATCCCTTGTAATTTTCAATCACTTATTAACATGTGTAAAATTTGGAATCATCGGTATGCATTTAAGGTTCTTCATTAATGGAAATATCTGTATATATTTGAGGTTTTACATCAATAGTATCCTCCAATATACTGCTTAGAGATTATTTTACTCTTCTTTTGTGATGATACTGGTTTTTAATCCACTCAATGGGGAACTCTGTAATTTTATTTTCATCTAGGGAGAAAAAAGTTTGGTTTTGATTTTGGGATCGTCCCCCACAATATGGGCTACCTACGTATCCTTGTGAAAGGAATCATAACCCTCATAGTTTTGTGATGTTGAATGAGACACATCATACATTTTAAAGTCACGCGATAAGGACCTCTAAGCGGAAGGTGCATAGTTAGAACATAGTGTGGGATTATGCTGAAGTAGCCCAAGGAGAACTTGGAAGGGATATGGGTTCCCAAGTAAGATCAGACCCTATTGGGAATATGGACCATGGAGGAAAGGGTTGATTTGAATTATTGGGTTTGAACCTCGAAGAGGCTTCCTACGTGTCCCATATAGATGGGAATCAAATCCCATGTAGTTTGATTGGTCTCGTAGGAGAGTATGATCCTTTGAGAGAAATCAGTTTGGGATTACTTCCTGAAAAAGATTTCTTGACAACTGGGGGGGGTTATTCCTATGGAGGATGCCCAAATTAGGGGAATGATGATTGGATTCCTAAAGGGGACATCTAGTGAGATCGAGCCTTGAGACAGCTTCCTACGTATCCTAGTTATGGTAGAAATCATAGTTCTCGTAGTTCCTTCCAATGAGTGTTTGTGCACATGTTGTAACCATCACATATCTCTAAGACCACGTGAGTCATGATCAGTGTGAGAAACAAAATGATGTTAAAGATTCAATAATGTCACTTCACACTATTTCTCCTCTGCTGATGGAAGAGGGTGCATCGACTATGGAAGAGGGTGAGGCGATGAGCCTTCCCTCTGTTCTATTTACATTGGAAAAGGTTCTAATGTAAGGAGGAAGGGATGAAGGTGAAGGGATTATACTAGGATGGATGTCCTTAGATTGTCCTTGGTAGGGGAGGAAGACTTCTCCAATGCTTGCATGGAAAAGTAAGTGTGAACTATACCTTCCCTACCAAAGACCTGAGGTTCCGAGTCTTAGAGACGAGAAGGGAAGGATAGAACCCAAACCCTTATTCTAAAAACTGGGAACTTCCCAGCATTGTTTCTGAGAGAAAGGTCCATGTGACTGTGGATATACAAACTCATAGGCACTCTATAAATCCTAACCCCATTGTGAAACAAATGTTGGAAACCTCTGACTACAGAAATAAAAACCCAAATAAGAGACACACAAATGTGCCTTTCCCAAAGGTTTGACAAGTCCAGAGGTTTCGGTGGAGGCTTCAACTTATTCCCTTTCGGATAAGGGAACCAAGGAAGGAGATACCCTTCCATGAATAGATTTTAAAAAGGGTACATGAGTTGGTCGTCTAGGTCCCTTGCGTAAGTATGCCGTATAGGTACCTCGCGTTGATATACCGCATAGGTATACCACGCAGGTATGGCGTGAAGGTATGAATGATGACTGAAGAATGTGTTTTACATAGGAGGACCAAACCTATGTAAAATTTGTAAAAATAATTTCAAAACATGATTATCCCATTTAATTATCTCTTCTATTTTGGTTTAGAGAGATACCTAATACAATTTGAGGGATCTAGGCGAAAGAGCTACGCAATGGGAGATTTAGAGAGTCTCTTCAATTTTTTCAGTCCTGAAATGGGGAGGCCAAGGGCTCTATTTATCGGCACAGATGGGGCCTGGTAGAAGAAATGTTGCTCACGCAGGTACGTCATGCATATCTTCCATATAGATACTCCATGTTTGGGAACAAACATATTATGGCATGGAGCTCAACCACGTAGATCAGTCGCGTAGCTCCGTTGCATACGCCTGTGAAGCTAGTACATCACGATGTTATTTTGGAGTGTTTTGATTTTACTTTTTAACTCTTGGAACCTTGCCTTGGGATCTAAAATATATGGAGTTCTCTTCATAGTATTTTTGTTTTCTTATGTGGTGTCAACAATTATTAAAGGTTATTTATTGAATGTATCTTTTTATTAGTGAATCATGGTTGGTGGATTGATGTAGGATTATATTTAAAAGGTTTTTCAGAATGTACTTCCATATTTGGTGGTAGTTAATCTTCCTATTATACTTGTTCTATAGTTTTGAATGTTTAATTTTTTGATAATGTAAGAGATTTGGATTTATTATTATTTATTTATTATGAAATTATTATATTATGATGCATTAGTTGTATATGGGTAAAGAGTTATGATCAAAATAACTATGATAATAACTTGTTCATGAATAATTTTATGGGAGTTGTGTGTCTAACCACGCTTAATCAAGATCTTTTTTTACTTACATTTTTGATTGACTTTGTTGATTGTTTTATCAATAACATGATATTCATATTATATTTATTAATTATTTTTTCAATTATGTCGAAATTTAGTAAACATAATAAAGATAAAATGATTATAAATAATGTGAGTCTAAGAATAATTCTGGTTTCAAGAGTTTTTGTCGATTTCGTTATTGTTATTTAATATTTGTGTGTTATATTAGTCTGTTTAAGTAGATAACTATGATTTTGGTTTTATATATAGAATAATTCTATTATGAAATTGTTGTATTTCTATAATTCTGGTTTCTATAGTGATATTTTGGATGTGATTTTTTCCTTCATGTGGCTGAGGAAAAGGATATGTTGTGAGGGTATTATTGCGACAGTGTGGAGTTGATGATGATGTTTTTTGTGGGTTAGTATCTATTGAATATGGAATGATTCTAAAATAAAAATAATTAAATTTGAAATGTGTTTTGATGATATGATTGGTGTGAAAAAAATAATATTTTTATGTGGTTAAAAATGGATATTTTTTTATGAAATATAAATTTTAGAAAAAATGGTTCTATTTAATTTTTTTGTATGGTAAAAAATATGGCATTATATATATAATGTGGTTGGTAAATTGTTAGTAAAGAATTATGATTGGGATATAAAATGTGATGTTAGGTGTTTTTTGGGAGGATTCTATGTATTAATGGTGGTTTTTATATATTGTTCAGTTATATATGGAATTGAATGTAGTTCAATGGTTATAGTTATGTGGATTGTGATTATAAATGTGTTTTATAAGACATTGAAACCCCAGTTGGGTATTATGTGTCATACTATATCCTTTATATTTTTTATTATTTCTTATACACCACACTTTAGTGGGATAACCTTAATGACACCCATAAAAGGTATTGGGTTTTAGGTGAACCATCAACATCTAGGATATTGGATATTCAAATGGATAACTACTCCACCTTATCCACTCTCTCTTTCAAATAAAATATCATCTATGATGGTTGGAGGTTGTGATACATGGTGATGTGATAGTGATGAGGAAGTGATATTGTTGTAGGACTCATACATACATGGGAAATAGGTAATAAGGTTGATGTCCTTCTTGATAAGTCATCATAATGAATAGCGATATGGTATGTGATTGTGCTAGGTGGTATGAAGAAGTGAAATGTGGTTATGGTATTCTCTATGTAGCAGTGGTAATGTAGCATCCCATGTATTTATAGAATAATACATTTTCATATCATTTAAAAAATTTAATTTAATATTAATTTTATTTTAAAGGGTACATTATGTATGATATCATACCCAAAATACAACAACCGATTTCTCTGAAATCCTATGTTGCACACAACACTGAGTTAAACAGAATAATAATACAACAATAATATTATTATTTTAAATGGCAGTTAACACCTAGCCATTTTATTTGAGGGAATGAACATAAATAAATATATTGTTATTTTACCTATTTTTTAATGTTTTTATATTTATTAAGTTAATTTTAGAGGCTTGTAATGAGGATGAATCCAATTTTAATAATAGAATTCAGTAATATTTTTAAAAGGTTGTTTTACAACCTTTTGATGGAGAAACCTCTTTAAAATTTGTTTTTTTCACTTTTATCTGTTTTATTTGATAAAATAAAATTATTCTATAGAAGTGGGACATCAAAATTTACTTCGGTTGAAATTTTGGTATTTCTCTAGTAAAATCCATATTTTTATGAATAGTGAAAAATACTACATTTTAATTCAAAACTGTCTTTTCATTTAATTTATTTATATAGAGAGATTGTCCTTTTAATTGGTTTTAATGTATAATTGATTTAATATTTTATCAGTTAATACAATTATGGTTATTAGAAGTAATTTCATGTAACGCCCTGACCCTAGTTACCTAGAGTCAATGGATTATTACATAATAATGGCATGATCACAACAGATCAAGTCTCAAAAGAAAGATTATTTTAGTTGCTTTGGAAGTACTAGATACATACATAAGTTTTAAATTACATAATTAAATAAAAAAACAACATTTTGTCCCCTTTGAACACACTCATAACCTTTGGCCTATCCCTACAAGTTAATCATAATAAACTTCTTCACATTCTGGGAAAAAGAAAACAAAATAAAGAGGTGAGATCAGATGCTATTAAGGATAACAATATAGCAGAAACTATCATAAATAAGCATAAAAATTTAAGGCAATATATAAGACTAAAACACAAGCCTTTAAAACATAAAAATCATCATAATATGGGAAAGATAAATCAAATAATGTCATTTACTTTTTCACATGGATATTCTACTAGTTGAATAATCACATGTAATATCAATAGATAATTTCATAATGATGGAATGCATAATGTTGGACGTCATAACCACATAGTCAAGGCCTCGTTCCAATACTAAAAATTAGATTTTGTCAAGGACTTATTCCAAGACACGATATTGTCTCATGAGACCAACTGATGCATCGAGGATCTATAACAGGCTCCACCTGTCACTTACGAAGTCCAATGCATTCCTCATTTGAAAAGGTTCAAACATAAAATAAACATTCATATTAAAACTAACATACAAAATGGTAATAATTTAACCATAAACCATGAATGGTTTAAAAATAACACATCAACAGTCAAACATATCACAAAACCTTCAATACAATATGGAATATTGCATCATTATAAATCAACTTCAATCAAGTGTAAAACCCATCAAAGTATGTTGACATAGATAAAATCAAAACTATTTGAGAGAAATATCTCTTACTAATTTGAAATAATTTTAAAGTCCCATAATTATAAAATAAAACATTTATTTTGAAAATATTATTATATTATTTTAATGGAATCTTCGAAGGTATTATAATGGCAGAAAATAGTTTCACCTGTCATATAAGTTAAAAAAACATTCTTACCTTAATTTGTCAAAAAGGTCATAAAGAACCTTGTTTGGAAAATGATGGAAAGATACCTTTAAAAACACTTTATAAAAGGTCAAACATGGGTATAAATGAATTTAACCCAAATTCTAATAAATATAAAAAAAATTGAAATAAATTTTTAGGAAACACATATGAGGATTATAAATAATTCCTGGTAGATGCTTACGTATAAACAACCTCAGATAATAAAGATATTGTAAAATTTACCCTTAGCTTGCATTTTTACTTAGTAGAGGGTATGTTAATATCCTGTATAATAGTTAAATAATTGTTATTAAATTATACAATAATTAAATACATAAATATGATGTCATATATGATCTTTTAATGTTGCTTTGTTAATAATATTTTAGTAGTATCATTGTTTCGGGTGTTAACTAATTCAATTTCCTTTATATGTTTTGTTACATAAGTCATGAATTTTATGGATAGGATGTTTTTAATTCATATCTAGAATGATATTATGTTCTTAAAGATTATTTTTAACCATAAAATGAAAATTATTCTTGAATGGTTACGATGGGGAATGAATCTCATCGCGTTCGTGGTGACTGTAATCCGTACACACGCATGAGCAACAATATCATTATATTGATGGTGAAATCATATGTGATTTGATGTTATATTACTTATGAAATATCACTAACAATTTATATTTATTATTTACATCAATTATACTCATTATTATACCCATCCCAATAATAAAGTGTTGAATAACAAACTAGAGCATGATGTGGAGATGGTAAATTATACGTACACACATATGGTGACTTTGTCATTAATAAGATGGATAGAATAATTAATATGATTGTAACATATTTATAATAACATCACATTATGTAAAAGGTAATATATTTATTATTTTTTTATGGAAACAACAAATAATGTGGAAGTGGGATAATAAAAGAACTGTGAAAGATGTGATGAAATTATTACCTCTTCTTAGGTTCTTCCTTTTTTATTTAATTAAAAGGGATACTTAAGTTATTTTTCTGATAAGTTTAAGGATTATAGGTTTAATTTAAGGTATTTGGGAATATATTTGATCCGGGGTTAGCAGAGCCAAATGGATTTGGAGGTGTGATTTTGTGAGAAGGGGAAGTAGCCTTTTATAAGAGAGGTGAGGGTCACTTTATGAAAAGCTTGAAATATTATTTTATTATAAAATTATTTTTGGTTTATAATGCCTCTAAATGGATTTATTTTTAGGATAAGGTGGGTATGGGTCTAAATACTCTCAACCAATAAGTTTTAGACAAGTTTATATTGCCATATTAACCTTATCCTTTAGATTTAACTCTTAGTTAAATAGTTTAACTTTTACCATGTATTTTTCTATTATTATGAAACATGGTTAATAAATGTACTATAAAATTCCAAGAGAACCTCAAGTGGTTAATTAATTACATATCTATCATTATATTAGTCTTTTAGATGATCCTTATATTTTTAAGACTATTATATAATTTAATTAAATAGTATTTGTGTTAAAAAATCATTTATGTCAATTTTGATACTATTTGGTTTTTTGGTTTTTGTGAAATTCATAACATATTTATCACTACAAAAAAATTATTTAATAAACCCTAACATGTCATATTAACCTAGATAATTCGTGGAATTCATCAAAAGTCTCAATTTAAAATTATTTGGATATTTATATTATCAATTATTTTAATTTTTCATTAATAAGGTAATTACTACATCATCATTGTGTCATAAATAAATATAATTATTTAATGTATAAAAATTATAAATAGGATACCATGATGTCGAATTTTTTTAATCTTTATAATGAATATTTATAGTTGAATTTGTCGTATGTCTAAGCCTATATTAAAAATGGTTAATTATTACAATTTAAATTAAACACTATTAACTCTTTTTTAAATAAAATAATAATAAATGTCCTAATATAATACAAGTGGATATAAAAAGATCATATTATATTCATATAGATGATTTTGGTAAAAATAAACTTATCCAATAGAATTAGAACTTGTCTTAGGGTAATTATAATATCATTTTTACCTTTAATTATCCTATTTACTTTTATCCGTGGTAAATAAAATTCAAAAGTTACTATTCTCCAAAAATTATTTTCATCCAATTGAATCGCATTTTAATTACTTATGTCAACCATGTCTCAAGGGTTTTTTAAATTCAATTCATAGAAGCGGTAAAATTACGTTTTATGCAAATTTGCAAATGTTCCTAGAATATGGTTAAAAGACGTTAAAAAGTTCAATAAAAATCTATACATCTAATCTTATTATAAAATTACCCCAATGAATTAAATTGAACTAATATAAGTATTATGTATTTATTTTGACTTTGAAATAAATTTTAATAAAAATAATTATTATTTAAAAAAAATCGGTTTTAAACAATAACGCGGTGCTTTTCACTATTCATCAAAAATTAAAAGTTCTTAGAAAAATACAAAAAATTCACCTTAAGATATTTTTGATATTAAAAATCCAAAAATTAAGTCCATTTTGAAAAATATAATTTTTAAAATTTCAAAAATTGGGTATCACTATTCATAACTGCTTTTTAAACGTCTAGTTTGATTGGTAGTGGTGTGCTAGAACTCGAAGTTGCGTACAACGCAAGCTATTGTATTACTCAAAGAGTTGTGTACCATGGAAGCTTGGGGTGTTACATTATTCCCTCCTTCTTATAACTTCGTCATATAAATTTTTAGAATACTACTACATAAAAAGATTTGGTTGGTTCTTCATCATAAGTTCCTCGGGTTCCCACGTAGCCTCTTCCATGTTATGGTTCTTCTATAGAAATTTTACCATATGAGTCATCCGATTTTTCAAAACCTGTTCTCTGGTATCAAGAATCATGATTGGCTCTTCACAATAAGACAGATCGGGTTCTAGTTTAAATCTTCATAGGTGATTACATTCGTTGGGTCAGACATGTATTTTATCAACAATGATAAGTTGAAAACATCATGAACTTTGGAGAGACTTAGAGGCATTGACCAATGATAATCTATAACTCCAATTCATTCTAGAATTTCAAAAGTTCTGATGTACCTAGGACTTAACATACCCTTCTTACTGAATCGTATAACAACCTTCCATGGAGATACCTTCTAGAAAATATGATCTCCTACTTGAAATTCAAAATCCTTCCTTCGATTATCGGTATATCTCTTTTGCTTACTTTGAGCTGCTTTGATGTGGGTTTGGATAATCTTCACATTTTCCATTTTTTCCTCAAAAAGTTCTGGGCCAATGAGTTCTCTTTCCCCAACATCATCCCAACATGTGGGTGTGTGAAATCTCTTTTTATATAACGCTTCTTATGGTGTCATCTGAATACTTGAATAGAAGCTGTTGTTATAGGAATATTCTACCAGAGGTAAATATTGATCTCATATACCTTGAAAGTCATGTTAGCAAGTTCTCAATATTTCTTCTAAGGTTCAAAAAGTCTTTTCTGATTGTCCATCAGTTTGAGGGTGGTAGGCAGTGCTTAAACAATGTTCGGTATCTAGAGATTTCTGAACACTTTTCCAGAATCTTGATGTAAAATGGGGATCACAATCAGAAATAATCGATAGGGGTATACCATGAAGTCATAAAAACATCATTAATATATATTATTGTTAAACTTTCAAGTGGTAAATCTTCTCTTATCACATGAACATGTGATGACTTGGTAAGAAGATCAATAATGACCCATATTTCATCATTCCTTCTAGGAGTATTTGGTATCCCCATGACATAGTCCATCTTAATATCATCCAATTTCCACTCAGGTATGGGAATAGGTTGCATGAAACCTCTAGGATGTTGACTTCCATCCCTCACATGTTGAAAAACAATATATCTTAACATAAATTCATCAATCCCCCTCTTAATGTGGTCTCACCATAAAAGTTCCTTCAAATCCTTATACATCTTAGTGCTACCAGGGTGTATAGAGAAATTGGATCTATAAGCATCATCCAACAAATCCCTTTTTAGATCAGGTATATAGAAAATAGAAATCCAACATTGAAATTTAAAAAATCCATCTTTATATACAAAGTCAATCAATCTCCCATCATTCACAACTTTAATTCTATTTTGAAGCTCCTCATCATCATTCTGATAACTTTTTATCTTTTTATGTAAAAATGGTTTAGATACCATTTGAAAATTATTGATGTTTCACCTTCTATGATTATTCCCATGTCCATATTTACTATATCTATGAACATAGGATCCCTTTCAACTCTCATCTTGTTCGTAACTCCATGATCCTTTCTACTCAAAGCATATGCACCTTATTTTCCTTCTCGGGGTGGTAGTGTATAGTGCAATCATAATCCTTGAGTAGTTCAAGATTTCTCCTTTTCCTAATGTTGAGTACTTTCTATGATAAAATATACTTAAAACTCTTTTGATCAGTATATATTGCACATTTTTCACCATAGATATTGTGTCTCAATATCTTCAGAGAAAATATTACAACTGCTAACTCAAGATCATGAGTGGTATAGTTTTGTTCATGAATTTTTAGCTGGCATGATGCAAAGGAAATAACTCTATCATTCTCCATAAGGACACAACCAAGTCCTTTATTTGAAGCATAACAATAAATAACAAACCCATCATTCCCTGATGGTAGATTCTAGATAAGAGATTTGAACAATATTTTTTTCAATTATTCAAAAAAATCTTCACACACTTTTTTCCAAACAAATTTAACCCCTTTACCTGTAATCTTGGTTAATGGGTTAGCCAATCAAGAAAAATTATAGACGAAACACTGATAATAAACCACTAAACTAATAAAACTGTGTACCTCAGTTATACTCGTCAGTGCTGGCCATTCTTGGATTTCCCTAGTCTTTAAAGGATCAATAGAGATTACATCCTTAGAGAAAATATGTCCAAGAAAAGAAATCTCATGAAGCCATAATTCACACTTGTTAAACATCCCATATAATTCATTTCATCTAACAGTTTTTAGAATAGTGCGCAATTGATTTTCATAATCTTCATAGCATTTGGAGTATACCAAGATATCTTTAATAAATATAACTATAATACATCAAGATATTCCATCAAAACTCTATTCATTAGATCTATGAAAATATAGGGTGAATTAGTCAGTCCAAAAGGAATTACTGAAACTCTTAATTCCCATACCATGTTTGAAATGTTGTCTTTGGATTGTCTTCCTTCTTCATGCACAACTGATGATATTTGGAATGAAGTTCAATCATTGAAAAATATTGAGCTCCATAAAGTTGATCAAATAAATCATCAATGTGAGGTAGGGGATACTTGTTCTTTATTGTTATATAATTCATCTCCATGTAGTCAATGCAAGACCTCGTAGATCCATATTTCTTCTTAACAAAAAAACAGGGGCTCCACATTGAGAACACTAGGGAGAATACATCCTTTACTACTCAATTCCTCTAGTTTTTTCTTTAGTTCCACTAATTCCACAGTGGTTATTCCATAAGGGGTCTTCAATATGGGCCTTGAACCAGGAATTAAGTCAATAGAGAACATAATTTATCATTCTGGAGGATGTCTTGGTAAATCCTCTGGAAACACATCAACACATTATTGCACAATAGGTACTTTGTCAATTTTAACATTCCTTTCTTCATCCTGAGTTATTTCACTCCCTTCCTCCCCAATAATATAATATAGTAGAACTTCTGGGGGTGGATCTAGATGGGAATTAGATGGTGATGTTCTTTCTCTAAAGATATAGTATTCTTTATCATCATCAAAAATTGTAACCTCCTTCTTAAAACATATTTTCACATCATGGTCCCAAATACAATCCATACCGAGGATTATATCAAATTCAATCATGGGTATGACAATGATATCAGTAGATAAATCACATTTATATTACATAATGGTAATTGATTCACAAAATGTTGTTGCAATGATACTTCCCTTAGGAGTTTTGACTAACAACCCCCTTGTTAAATCAAATTGAAAATATCTAATTTTCTTGGAAAACTGAGAAGATATGAAATAATGCATTGATCTAGAATAAAATAAAGCATTGGATAAATTTTAGGAAATGATTAATGTACCTATGACCATGTCATTTGGAACATCAACCTCTATAGTTTTAAATCACATAAGCTTGGCCTTGCTCCCCTTGATTTTTTTAGGTAAGTTTTTTTGATGCTTAGGATATTCATTTGCATAATGCCCCATTTCTTTATAATTGTAGCATTCAACATTGATAGCCTTTATCTTCCTCTTGCAATCATGAGATTGGTGTCCTCTTTATCCACACTTGCGACAGACTCCCATTTCATTCAGGCAAGTACCGGGGTGTTTCTTCCCATATTTACTATAGGATGTAAATTCATCATTTCTCTTATTCTTCATATTTTCATTTCTAGAGTGTTCAGTAGATCTCTTCTTCTCTTTCATTGCATTAAATTTGTAAGTCTTAAATAATTCCTTTTCTGTCTTGATATCACATGAGACAATATCTTTGTATGCTGAGAAGGATTGTGATACTAATACTTGATAGAGAAATGGATTTAACCCATCAAAGAATCGACCAATATTACTCCTTGGGTTATGTATATAATTTGCAACATGCCTTACTGACCTTGTAAAGTTAGCCTCATACTTTGCGAAATTCACATCCCCATTTTGTCTTAGACTTAGAAATTGTCTTTCTATATCTGCTCGATGGTGGTGAGGAAAGTATTTTTCTATGAAAATATCTTTAAACCCCCTCAATTCAGTAATTGATACCTATTCATCATCCTTTTTGTTATGAATTAATGACCACCATTGATCTGCATATCCTGTGAGGTGATAAACTTCCATGAAAACTTTTTCCCTTTCGCTACTCCCCAAAGCATGAAATATTTTCTATAAGGAAATTATCCATTTATCAGCTACAAATGGATTTGTAGTCTCATTTAATGTTAGTGGTTGTTGCCTCATGAATCGGTATAACATTAATCCTCGGCGTTGTGGATCTGGGTGATCCATACGGATAAGGTTATTATTCATAACCTGAGTGTGTTGTTTCAGTATGGTTATAAGCTGATTATCACCAATTGCATCACCAGCTCCACTATAATTATCTTATGTAGGAGGGAAATCCCTACATGAATTATGTGCGTTGATACGGTTTCCATTCCTTCCACTATACACTATTTCTAAATAATGGCATACACTAGATTAGATTATGAATCACAACACATAATTCCATACTAGTAAAATTCCTAACATAAAGAGTTTATGCATATAATCCATAATCATAAAAAAAATGTTTTATTTGAAAAATTATTTACCCATAAATCCTTTATAAATGTTTTTTAAATAAAATTTTTATTGTCCTAAGCATATCCCCCAGGAGTGTCATAACCAAGAGTGCCGCAATGCCCGTTGTCATTCACCTGTTCCCGTTTGAGTCTACCTCAAAGCTGTGTTTTCAGGTTTTACACCGAGATACATCTATTCTAGATCCTTCTCTACCTGCTCGTATCCAGATAGGGATGTATTTCTTGGAAAATTCAAAAAATCTCTACTTTACCAATATTCTTGGAAGTTCTTCTATACTAATCCTCAACGTCTATATTAGGGTAATGTTCTCTTATCATAGTTTCTCTAAATCAATTTACCACGGTTTGTACTAAACTTCCTATGATACCAACTATAATGCACCGAACCTAGTTACCTAGATTCAATGCATTATTAAAAAACATTGGCATGATCACAAGAGATAAATTCTCAAAAGAACAATTAGTTTAGTATCCTTGGAATTACTAGATACATACATATGTTTTAAATTACATTAGAAAATAAGAGAAACAAAATTGTTTCCCCTTTGAACACACTTATATCCTTTGGGCTATCCCCACAGGTTAATCATAATATACTTCTTCACATCTTGGAAAAAAGAAAACATAAGAAAGGGGTGAGCTCAGATACTCATTAAGGATAACAATATAGAGAAAACTATCATAAATAAGAATAAAAAATTTAAGGTAATGTATAAGACTAAAACACAAGCATTTTAAACTTAAACTTCAGTATAATATGGAAAAGACAAATCAAATAATTCTATTTACTTATTCACAATGATATTTTACTTGTTGAATAATCACTGGTAATATCAATATCTAATTTCATAATTATGTAATGCATAATGTCGGACATCATAACCACATAGTCAAGGCCTCGTGCCAATACTAAAAATAAGATTTTGTCAAGGAATTGTGATAATACACTAGTTTGTCTCATGAGACCTACCGATATATCGAGGTGTATAGCAGGCTCCACCTGTCACATACTAAGTCCAATGAATTCTTCTTATGAAAAGGTTGAAACATAACATAAACATTCATATTAAAACTATCATACGAAATGTTAATACTTTATTCATAAACCATGAATGGTATAAAAATAAAACATCAATATTCAAACATATCAAAAAACCTTCTATATAATATGGAATATTTTATCATAATAAATCAACTTCAAACAAGTGTAAAATCCAACAAAGGATGTAGACATAGATAAAATCAAAAATATTTGAAAGAAATATCTCTTTATTTTTGGAAATCATTTAAAATTCACATAATTATAAAAGAAAACATTTATTTGGAAAATATTCTTATAATCTTGTAATGGAAGCTTAAATGGTTTTATAACGGCAGAAAATTGATGCACCTGTTGTATAAGTTAAAAAACAATATTACTTTAATTTTTCAAAAAGGTCATAATTTATCTTGTTTGGAAAATGGAAGAAATATTCCTTTGAAAACATTTTATAAAATTTTAAACAAGTGTATAAATTAATTTAACCCATATTCTAGGAAATATTAAAAAAATTGAAATAGATTTTTAAGAAACACGAATGAAGATGATAAAAAATTACTAGTATATGCTTACATATAAACAACCTTGGATAATAAAGAGATTGTAAAATTAACCCTTACCTTGTAATTTTACTTAGTCTAGGGTAGGTTAAAATCATGTATAATAGTTGAATAAATTTTATTAAATTACATAATAACCACACACATAAATATTATATCATATATGATCTTCTAATATTTCTTTATTAAAAATATTTCAGCAGTATCATTATTTCGAGTGTTAACTGATTCGTTTTCCTTTATATGTTTTGTAACGTAAGTCATTTTTATTAAGGATAGGATGTATTTTATTCCCATATAGAGTGATATTATGTTCTTAAACATTTTTTTTAATCATAAAATGAAAATTATTCTTTAATGGTTACGATTGGGAATGAATCTCATTGCGTTCGTGGAGATGATCTGTACACACGCACGAGAAAAAATATCATTCTATTGATAGTGAAATAGTATGTAATTGGATGGTATATTACATAAAAAGAATTATTAACATGTTATATTTATTATTTTCATAAATTATACTCATTATTGTACCCATCCAAATAATTATGTGTTGAATAACAAACTACACCACGATGTAGAGATGGTAAGCCATACATACGCACATATGGTTACTTTGTCATTCATAGGATGGATAGAATAATTAATATGGTTGTAATATATTTATAAAAACATCATAGTATTTATAAGGAACTATAGTTATTATTTTGGTATATAAACAACAAATAAATAGGAGGTGGAAGAAGAAAAGAACTTTGAAAGAGGTGATGATATTATTACCTCTTCTTCGGGTGATTCCTTTTTGATTTGATCATAAGGGCTCTATAGGATTTCTTTATGATCAAATTAAGGCCTCTAGGATGAATTTAGGGTAGTTGGGAAGATATTTGAGTAGGGTTTGTCCAATCCAAATTGATTTGGAGGTGTAATTTTGAGGGAAGGGGAAGTACCCATTTATAAGAGAGGTGAGGGTCACTTTATGAAAAGCTTGAAATATTATTTTATTATAAAATAATTTTCGGCTTATAATGGATCAAAATGAAATTATTTATAGGATAAGGTGGGTATGGTTCGAAACCCTATCAACTAATATATTTTATAGAAGTTTAGGTCACCATATTAACCTTATCTTTTAGATTTAACTCTTAGTTAAATAGTTTAACTTTTATCATGTCTTCTTGTATTATTATATTACATGGTTAATAAAGTTACTATAAAATTAAAATAGAACCTAAAGTGGTTCATTTATGACATATATATAATTATATAAGTTCTTTGTCCAAACCATATATTTTTATTATTATTATATAATTTAATAAAATAGTATTTGTTTTCAATACTCATTTATGTCAATTTTGACACTATTTTGTATTTGGTTTTTGTGAAAGTCAGAAAAACTATATAACATCCAAAAAAATTATTTTATCAATCCTAAAATATAATATTGACCTATAAAATTCAATTAATTCATAAAAGGTCTTAATTTACATTTATTTTAATATTTATATTATCGATTATTTTAATCATTCATTAAAATGATAATTACAACATCATGAATTTGTAATAAATAAATTTAATCATTTAATGTCTAAAAATTATAAATAAAATACCAAGATGTAGGAAATATTTATAGATTTCTAATTAATATTTATAGTCGAATTTATCTTATGTATAACCCTATATTAAAAATGGTTTAGTTATTAGATTTCAAATTTAAAACTTTAAACTCTTCTTTAATAAAATAATAAAAAAGGTCCTAATGTAATCCAAGTGGATAAAAAAGGATCATATTTTATTCCTAAGTTTTATTTTGGTTGAAATAAACTTTTCCAATATAATTAGTACATGTGTTAGAGTAATTATAATATCATTTTTACCATTAATTACCCGATTTACTTTTAACTGTGGTAAATAAAATTCAAAAGTTATTATTCACCAAAAAAATATTTTTATCCTATTAAACCACATTTCACTTACTAATGTCCACTGTGTCTCTCAAAATTTTGAAATTCAATTCACAGAAACGGTAAAATTACGTTTTATAAAAATTTTCAAATGTTTCTAGAAGGTTTGTAAAAGACATTAAAAAGTTAAATAAAATTTTATACATATAATATTATTATAAAATGAATCCAGTGAATTAAATAGAACTAATATAGGTATTATGTATCTATTTTGGCTTTACAATAATTTTAAATAAAAATAATAATTATTTAAATAAAATTCTGTTTTAAACAATATCGTAGTGTTTTTCACTATTCATCAAAAATTGAATGTTTTCAGAAAAATACCAAAAAATCACCCTAAGATAATTTTGGTCTTACTAATTCAAAAATGAAGTATATTTTGAAAATTAAAATTTTTAAAATTTCAAAATGTGGATATCGTTATTCATAACAGTTTTTTAAACATATAGTTTTGTTGGTCGTGGTGTGCTAGAACTTGAAGTTGCATACAACGCAAGCTATTGTATTATTCACAGAGAAGCGCACCATGGAAGCTTGCGGTGTTACATTTCACATTTAATTTGGATGTAAACACATGTCAATATTTTAATTGTTTTTATTTCTTAAAAACCTGCTTTCTGGTTTTGAAAACGTGAATTAATTACTACAACTTCTGTGTTTTGAATTTGGAAAAATGGATTCCATTGTTGGAATCATAAGGTCCATATTTTGTAAATAGTTACATTTTATTTTTGGACATTATGAATAGTGGCTTCAGTCATTATTTTTATTTACCATGGTTAAAGGGTAAATTAGGGAAATAAGGGTAAATAAAATAAAGTTATTATAATATAAAACTACTATAACACTTGTCCTAATCCTATTTTATGAGATGTGGCTAACCATGGGAATCCTTGGGTGGATTTTAGGACCCCATGGAGCCACTTTTCTATGATAATGACCTTTTATAATATTTATTTTAATGAAAAGGGAATCATAACACAAACATGTATCTCCTAACGATTTTTTTTTTAATTTTTGTTTATATAAATGATCTATTTGACTATAAATAATTAGTAGAAAGGTTATTATATTTCCTACATCGTGGAATTTTATTTATAAATTTTAGGAATTAAATAAATAATTTTTTTATGACACAATTATGATGTAGTGATTACCTTATTAATGAAGGATTCAAATAAATGATATTATAAATATTATGATAAATGTAATTTGAAAATTTTTATGCCGTACAATATATTTTTATTGAATTGAAATGTGATGGATAATCTATTTCCTTTTTTAAGGAACCAAGTGGTTAAGACTTTAAAAAAATCAATTAGTAAATAGTCTCAATATTAAAATAAATGAGTTTTTAAAACAAATATTATTTTGTTAAATGATATGATAGTCATAAAAATATAGTATTCCTCCAACTGACTTATATAATGTTAAAACATTCATCAATGATCCACTTGTAGTTCTACTAGAATTTTAAAGTAAATATAGTGACCATATATTATGAAAATACCAGAAGATGTGGTGAGAGTTAATGTTTTTAATTATTGATTAAAGCTAAAAGATGAGGTTAATTTTGTGACCTAAACTGGTCTAAAATGTATTGTTGGAGAGGATTTACACCCATCCTAATCTTATGCTCTAACACTTTTGAACTATTATAATTCTAAAATAAATTTATAATAAAAAAATATTTCAAGACATTCCTAAAGTGCCCTTCCTCCTTATTATAAAAGGTCACAAACTCTACCCACTTACTCACACAACTCAATACCCTTGGCTCATCTAGATTCTACTCAAATAATCTCCAAACATCCCTCTAAAACTATTAGAAGCCTTACCTACGAAGAAGTCAATTCAAGGATTCATTTGGGCTCAAATCAAAAGGAGTTGCCCGATTTAAAGGTATCTTCTTCTCTCAAGATCCTTTCATTTATATTCCATCTCCTCCCACTATGATATTTTAATTACATTATTTTATAACAAAACCAATATCCTCTGTATACTAGGATGTTTTTTATTTTTTGGGTTTTACCTTCACTTACACACACCTCCATATAATGGACATAGAACATACTTTTTCTATGTACGACGTACTACTGCCTCACGAAATGATGATTGTTCAATTCTCTCCTACCACCTCTCATGGTATCCATTATTATGGAACTATGTTTATATCTGATATATATTATATTTATATTTTCTCTATTCATATGTAATTTTTTTTACAATATACTTTTTTCCATAATGTGTAAATATGATATTTTCATTTGAGGAAGTGTGGACTACCACCCCATCAAAGTGATATTACTTGTTCATTCCATCCATGGAACATATAAAGTATGGATTTAATGAACTTATGTGACATATATAACATATATATTATACTTTAATTATAATATACCTATGTATATTTTATTTTTTATTCCTTTAATTTGAAAAATAATTGAAAGTAGCGTTCATGCATACGTATGGTATGGTGTCCCTATGAACGGTGCATTTCATTTATTATCACTAAATGTTATGGAATTTTATAAATACATATATACCAGATATATATAATATTTAAACAATAAATAATATTTTGGAGATAATGGACATATGACAACATGTATAATTTTCATCAAAACAAGGTCATTTTTTACAAAAATACAAAACATAGACATAACTTTCGATATGAACTCGAATAATTAACTAATTGATATGACATGATAATAAGAGAAATAAAATGAATAATATATTTTAAAAAAACTCTAATGAAATTATAAATTAACCTATATTTATTATTCAGGAAATTAAATAACGAATGAGACAAGTTGGACTCAAGGTAAGGGACTTCGTCTCAATCTTCTTTCACTGAAGCATTTCGTGATATTATGAACCTTTATTCTTTTATAAGGTTTATATGCATACACTATGATATTTCATATCCATATTTTATCTATAATAATTTTATTTATTAATTCATGGAGATTAATATTTAAATGTTCAAGGTTTCATGGGATACCTTGAATGCTTGAATATTTTATTATGAAATCTTTGTCTTCATCATATGAATTTACATATTTATTTTTATGGATATAAAAGGATTATTAAAGAAAATTTATGTCTATATAAGATTTCATTCAATGTTTTAAAAAGGAATATTTTTATACAAATCGTTTTACTTTCTTTACAATATGACAAAAATAATGTTATTTGTTTTAACATATATTGCGACAATGAATTCTCTGCCACCGTAACTGTTATTCGATATTTTTCTTCCTCTATAAGCCTTAGTGTCTTTTAAATAAATATGTTATTCCTATATTTGGGCATAATCATATCAAAAATGGGTTATTAAATGAAAATTTTATTTTTATAAAGAAATGTTTTTCATATGTGATTAAAAGAGTTTTTCAAAATGGTTTTGTGATTAACATGTTTTATACAAGAACTAGTACATGAGGATTATATGAAATCGGTGAGCTCAACATAGCTTATACGAAGGGTTGAGCTCCATTATAACTCATAGGTGACCGAAACAGCTTATACTATGGGTTGAGCCCCATTATAGCTCATAGGTGAACTCGATATAGCTTATACAAAGGGTGATTCTCTTTATAGATCTGTAATTTAGAAGTCAACCATATGGTTATTCCAATTGGAATATGCTTGAAAGGGTTTTATGTATAAAATTATCTAAGTTACCTAAAGGATTTTTAATTTCATTCTATTGGTTTTATAGTTTTTCATTGAGAAAAAATTTTGAGTGTTATTCATGTGAAAATGTTTTGTTTCATCTGCTCAAAGAACATTGAATGGGTTGTATGGTTTTAAATATACTAATTTTTTTCTTTATTTTTATGTCCCTTAATGAGATTTTTGTGCTCATCCGATGATTTTAAATGTTTTAATAAGATTTATGGGAGAATAGAGTCAAGGATGGAATCAAGGAAATTTTATGATGATTAAGAATGAAAAGAAACCAGGTTTCATTTCTAACGTTTTAATGTTATGGAAGAAACATATACTATTGGAAGTGTCCACTATGTAATTTTATGTTTTTGTTATGTAATAGTTATGGCATATTTCTCTAAATATATAAACCTGAAATGATCGTCATTATGAATTCTTTATTTAATTCAAGATTATGTAACGTTTAAGGATAGGGCCTTATAGTTGGTTTCTGAGGACGGTTTAGACAACATTGGAGATTAGGATGTTTTCTTAAGATCTAGGGATATCATCAGGGGTTTATATTTTTAAGACTGATCGTAATTTCAATGTATTAGAAACCCAATTTAAGGCTTTATGATCTAAAATATTAAGGTGACAAATGGTATTTTGGAAACATTCACCTTTAAGGAAATTATGGATTATTAGTTTTTGAGATGAAAAATGCGAGGAATGAGATAACCTTTGAGGATAAAATATGTTATGTTTATTTTTTAGGCTTTTATCCCATTGTTGTGAATGTTATAAAATTATAAATTGTTTTAGAAAATAGACAACACACAGACCATTTAACAACCCGTTGGGTCAGACAAATTTGCGATAATTAAACCCACAACTGAAGTGCAACATTGATTTATCGCCTACCACGAGACTACATGAAGTACCTGGTTAGTATGACTTATTATTTTTAGTTAAATTATTTTTGGATTAATAATAAGTTGATTTTTGAAAATTATGTTTTATCAAATGGATATCCTTATTATATGAATCTTATTTGGTTATTAAGTGATAAATGTTATTTTGGAAGACGTTCACTCTTTTGGGAACACTATATGACTAAGGAAAATATAATACTATAGGATTTCATTTGAGGAGTAATGGTTGAATTTAATATTGGAAGAATCTATGTTTTTTATTGTGGAAATATGGAGATTTGGGTTATTTATGGAAATTATTAACCTATCATGTAGAATATGTGACTAGGTTAATTACATTTAAGTATGAGACATTAAGATTAGACGATGTTATTTGGAGATCAATGTTTAGATTTATCATGGAAGACTATGTGATCAAATCCTTCTTAATTTTGGGTTTCATTCATAGTTTGGATTATTTTTATAAATTTTAAGGACATTTGTTAGTTCAATGGTTTATGTAGAACATGGGTATTATTATTTAATTTTGTATATTAAAAGTAGTTTTTATATATATATATGGATTATTATTTTTGGGGGACTATCTTATCTTTTCCTAACCATTTTGGTTTTTGCTAATGATTCAAGATAGTATGAATTGATAGTTAATATTTTGTGGATTATATGATTCTCTAGAAGATGATTCTAGTGCTTCACATGTGACCAAGACATCTTAAATACTCACTTTTTGGAGAAAATATGAGTTTGTGGTAGAAATTTATTAAAGGATGAAACTATACCTGACAAGTAAGTATGTTTCCTTATGTTCTTCATCACACTCATAAATAAATTACTCAAATTAATGAAAAGGACATTAAAACAAAAATGTTTTACATTTACTTTTCTTACTGGTAAATCAAAGATTGTTTATCACATCACATGTTTGTGGTTTTATGGTTGTTAACTTTATCCTGATCATGTTTTCTATCACCATCCATCAGAATAATATGGTTAGTCTTTATTCCATATCTATGTTTTTTACATGGAATCCTAATAAGTTTTATCTCTACATACCGTTTTACATATCTTAATTTCTTTTAAAGTGATATTTTTATTTACTCTTTTTCTAATGTGGGATTTGCAATGAATATTTTGAGCTCAATTTTAAAATTACAAGGACAAAATTTTCAAAAAGAGGGAATGATGTAACAACCAATGTATTTATATAATAATAAATTTTCATATCTATTAATATTTTTTAATATAATATTAATTATAGTTTAAATGGGATCCTATGTATGATAGCATAACCGAAACACAACAATGGGTTTCTCTAAAATCTTATGTTGCACAAAACATTGAGTTATACAGAAAAATAATACAACAATATTATTATAATTTTAAATGGTAGACAACACCTAGTTGTTGTCTTGGAGGGAATGAAAATAGTTAAATATATTATGATTTTACATATTTTAAAATGTTTTTTACATTTATCCAATGAAATTTAGAGGCATAAAATTAGAATTAATCCAATTTTAAGAATAAAATTCTCTAATATTTTTAAAAGTGAAATTTAGCATCTTTTAATGGAGAATCCATATTAAAAATAGTTTTTGTTCACTTTTATATATGCAGTTTTATAAAATTAACATCTTCATTAGAATTGAGACATCAAAATTTACTTCGGTTGATATTTTGGTATTAAACTGAAAAAATTTATATTTTAATGAATAGTGAAAAATAATGCATTTTAATTCAAAACTGCATTTCCATATTATTTATTTATATAGTTAGATTATCCTTGTAATTTTTTTTATGTGTAATTGGGTAAAAAATTTTATCATTTAATCCAATTTGGGTCATATATTTACTTTCTCATTTAAATTTGACATAAACACATATCAATCTTTTAATAGTTTTTACTTCCTAAAAACTCTCTTTCTGGTTTTGACAAAGGAAATTAATTTTAAATTAATTAACGTAAATTATTTGTTTTGAATTTGGAAAAATTCATTCCATATTTTGAATCAAGAGGTCCAAATTTTTTAAATAGATTCATTTTATTTTTAGACATTATGAATAGTAACTTCAGTAATTATTTTTAATCACCAATGATAAAAGGTAAATTAGATAAATAAGCATACAAACTAATAGTATAATAATATAAAACTACCCTAACATGTTTTCTAATCCTAATGGATGAAATATGACTGACCATGGGAAACCTTGAGTCTATTTTAGGACCCCATGGAGCCACATGGGTGTGATAATGACCTTTTATAAAATTTATTTTAATGAAAAGAGAAATATAACCCAAACATTTATCTCCTAACTAAAATAATTTTAATTTGGATTATATAACTATATCTTCAACAATAAATATTCATTAAAAGGTTAAAAATATTTCATACATCATGGTATTTTATTTATAATTTTTAGACATTAAATTAATAAAAAAATTTATGACACAATGATGATGCCTTGATTACCTTATTAATGAATAATTCAAATAAATGATATTATAAATATTAATATAAAGGTAATTTAACATTTTTATGTCATCCATTAATGTTTTGGATGACATTGACATGTGAGGGATGAGTTAATTCATTTGTTTCAAAGGAATAATGTTGTTATGACTTTACCAAAAATCAATTACAAAATAGTGTCAAAATAGATGTAAAGGAGTTTTTAAAACAAATACTATATTACTAAGTGATATAATAGTCCTAAAAAATAAAATTATGCCAAATGACTTATATAATGTTAATATTAAAATTAATTATCCACTTGTGGTTTTATTGGAATTTTATAATAACTATAGTAACAGTATTTTATGAAAATACATGAAGGCGTGGTGATGGTTAATGTTTTTAACTAAGTGTAAAATCTAAAAGATAAGGTTAATTTGGTGACCTAAACTTGTCTAAATCCTATTAGTTGAGATTATTTAAACCCATAATCATCTTATACTCTAAATTTATTACATTTTAACAATTATAATTAAAAAATCAATTTATAATAAAATAGTATTTCAAGACATTCCTAAAGTTCCACTCCTCCATATTATAAAAGGAAACCAACTCTACCCACATAATCACACAACTAAAGGCCATTGATCCTCAAAATTATACTCAAATAAGCTTCAAAAATCACTCCTTTACTTTTATAATCCTTATATTTGTCATAAATAAATTCAAGGAATCCTTTTGGATCAAATCAAAAGGTGTTACCCAATTTAGAGGTAACGTCTTCTCTCATGCTCTTTTAATTTATATTACTTATCCACCCCTTGTGATATTTTTTTTAATTTAATTTATAACCAAAAAATTATCCTTAATATACTTTTATGTTTTTATTCTAAGGGTTCGACCAAAAATTACAAACACCACCATCTAATGGACATAAAACAAATTGTTTCTGTGTACGGAGAACTACTGCCTCCCGAAACGTTGATTATTTAATTTTCTGCTACCACCTATCATGGTAGCCATTATGATGGAACTGTGTTTATATATGACATATATTATATTCAAATTTTCTCTATGTTTATTTAATTTTATTCACAACATATGTTTATGTTTCCCATAATGTGTAAATAGGATAATTTCATTTGAGGAAGTGTGGACTACCGCCCCCTCAAAGTGATATGACTCATTCATGCCATACATGGAATGTATAAAGGATTGAGTAAATGAACTTATGTAACATATATTATATATATATTATTTTTTTAATTATATAATAATGGTGTATATTTTATTTTTTATTTCTTTAATATGAAATAGAAATGAAATTAGCGTTCATGCATACGTATGACCTACTATCTCCATGAACAGTGCATTTTGTTTCTTATTTACATATGTTATTGAATTTTCTAAATACATATATATTGGATATATATGATATTTAAATCCTGAATAATATTCTATAGATAAAGGACTTATAACCACATGGATAATTTGCATCAAAATAAAATCATTTTTGTTTCAAATAACGAACATCGAAAAAACGTCCGATATGAACTCAAATAATTAAATAATTGATATAACTTGGTAATACGTGATATAAAATTAATAATAAAATTTAAAAAGGTTCAAAATAAATTATAAACTAACCTATGTTTATTATTTATGAAATTAAAGAATGAATGATACATGTTAGACTCAAGGTAAGGGACTTCATCTCAATCTCCATTCTTTCATAAATTTAATGATAATATGCACCATTATTCTTTTATAAGGTGTATATACAACCACTATGAAATTTAATATCAATATATTATATATACTAATGTTGTTTATTATTTCATGGAGATTGATATTTAAATTATCAAAGTGGTATGGGACACCTTTAATGTTTCATGATTTAATTATCAAATTTATGTCTTCATCATATTAATTTACCTATTTATTTATAGGGATGTAAAATGATTATACATTACATTTTATGTATATATAGAATTTCATTCAAAGTTTTCAAAATGAATTTTTTTATACAAAGCGTTTTAATTTATTTACAAAATGACAAAAGTAATGTTATTTGTTTTAATGTATACGGTGACACTGACTTCTCCATCATCATAATCATTATTCGATATTTGGTGTCCTCTATAAACCTTAGTGTTTTTAAAATAAATCATTTACTCCTTTATTTGGGAATCTTGGTATCAAAAATGGGTTCTTAAATGAAAATGTTATTTTTATACAAAAATGTTTTTCATATGGGATTTGAAGAGTATTTCAAAAGAGTTTTTTGATAAATGTGTTTTATTCATGAAATGGTACATGAGAATTATATGGAAAGGGTGATCCCCACACAGCTTTTATGAAGGGTTGTCCCCAATTATAGCTCACGAGTGACCCTGAAAAAGCTTATACGAATGGTTTTTCCCCATTATAGATCACGGGTGAGCTCGACAAAGATTATATGAAGGGTTGAGCCCCATTATAGCTCATGAGTGAGCCTAATATAGCTTATATGAAGGGTGATCCCCACTATAGGTCTCCAATTTGTATGTCAACCATATAGTTATTCCAATTGGATGATTTTTGAAAGATTTGTATGTATATGATGCTCTAAGTCACCTAATGGAGTTTTAATTTCTTGTTAATGGTTTTAGTGTTTTTCATTGAGAAAAAATTATGAGTGTAATTCATGTGAAAATGATCTGTTTCATCTTCTCCAAGAACATTGAATGGGTTATTTGATTTTAACTTGACTAATGGTTTTTCTTTATATTAATAGACCTTACTAAGTTTTTTATGATCATCCCATGTTTTTAAATGTTTTACTAAGATTTCAGGGAGAATAGAGTCAAGGATAAAATGAAGGAATATTTATGATGATTAAACATTAAAGAAAACATGTTCCTTTTTAAAAGTTTTTTTTGGAAGAAATGGATATTGTTGGAAGTGTCCACTTTTCACTTCTATGTTATTTTAAAAATATATTCTTATTCGTTTCCCTGATCTTCATTGAGATGGACTTGTTGTTTCCTATACCTGAGAAGATTTCTACATCGTCTACCCCGTGTTCCCCAGGTACTACTCTTCTTGTATTCTCTGGGGACACTTCTTGTAGGAGCGCAGGAAGTGATATCAGGGAGGCTGACACCTAGTTAACGGAGAAGCCTCGCGGACTCTCCCCCTTTCCCCCTACGGCATGATGGAGGGCCCCATCCTGGAGGTCCCTCGTGTTGAGCCTCGAGCCCCTGAAGTAGTAGAATTAATCTCCCCTCCCCCTGATAGCTACTTTTCCCAAGTGGGTGCCCTACCCATGATCTCTTCAGATCCTCGACCAAAGCCTCCCTGTTGAGCTCTCACCCCTTTCGCCAATCCTCCCCCTCTGCTATTCCTCTTTGACTTGTTTGCTAGGATCCTTAGCCCTTTCCACTATCCCTCAGAGAGTGCCTCTATCCTCTAGCACCGATTAAGATCCTTGGGCATCCTCTCCAACATCCACCCCTTCCATACTTTCCCTCAATCCCTTGAAATGTGTAGCTTCCCCTAAAGGATGACTTTTGTAAGTCTTGCTTCCCTCTGGAGGCAGCTGGTGGGAACCATCCAGAGGTAGAGGCAGATCTCCAGGGCGGTTCCCCCAACGCAACTGTAGTCTGGAAATTGGAGAAGAGCAGCCCCACAGCTCAGCCCCCTCTAAGCGCTGTAAGAGGAAATATTTCCAAATCCCAAGGCTATCTCCATCTAAAATCTTCATAGGCTCTAGACCTGAGCCTGGGTATGTGCACAAGGTTCCGTTCGAGGCAACTTCGATCTTGGGATTACATCTCTGATCTTCAGAGAGTGACCAGGATGTCTGGGGCCAAAGCTGGGCCTTCGTTTTATCCATGATACTCATCCACCTATGGAACTCTCGAGGGATTGGACTGTGGGTTAAAACAGATTTCATAGTCTCGAAATCCAGGAAACACAAGGCTCAGATGGTAGTTGTTTGAGAACAAAAACAAGCACCTTCAAGGATAAAAGAGTTCATGCGAATGCTCGAGATACATGATTCAATGCTTGAAGATCCTATCAACAAGCACATATGGATCTTCCAGTCCAAGTAAATCTCGGTCGACCTCATTTAGGCTGGTGACTAGTATATCACAACTAGAGTCTCCATTGATGTGTGCTCTCTTTTCCTGACATTGGTTTATGACAGTTGTGACTCGCAAAGAAGAGAATATTTGTGGCATGATCTAAATGGGTTTGATCCATGGGGAATGTCGTGGGTGATAGGGGGAGATTTCAACATTTTAATAGATCCCGCAGAGAAAAACTGAAGTGGGGTGTTCACTCATAAGGCCACCGTGGAGTTTTTCCAATTCATGGTAGGAAAGGTTCTCATGGACATGGGATATACAGGGGATCCTTTCACATGGTGAAACAACCAAAAGGGGAGCAAGAGATGCTGGAGCCATTTCGATAGATTCCTAGCAAATATCCATGCTCTTTTTCCCTTCCCAAATGCCATGGTTAACCATCTGACACATGGCATTTCAGACCACTATCTTTTATTTCTCTCTTCGTCTCCTAGACAGGTTTTCCATGAGAATTTCAAGTTTGCAGATTAGTGGATCGGTGACCAGGGTTACCAGAGGTTGGTTAGGGAGGTTTGGGGTGAGCCGGATTAGGGTCACACATGGGTGCTCCTCCACAACAAGCTTAGACACCTCAAACAGGGACTCCAAAGCTGGGCAAGGGATCTTCATCTCACTGATCAGAATCTTGAGGCGCTCAAACGATACTTTGAGAGGTTAGAAGCCATCCTATAGGTTTCCTCAGATGATGTTTCTTTTGGTGACTTATCAAATAAGAAGAGAAAAATGTCAGAGTTTCTTCTCTCTCAGGAAAAGAAGGCTAGGGAAAATTCTTGGATAAATTGGCTTCGTGAAGGGAACAAAAACACTGTGTGTAGGATCCTGTGTTTTGAACCGATTTTAAAATTTTGAATGTTTCTGAAATTATTTTTCAGTTTATCAACGGGTATTTCTTTTTAAACCAAGCTCTCGAATTTTATTCCGAGTGTTGGAACACCAAAAGATGTCATTTTCTCAAACTTGGATAGAAGTTTTGAGGTAAAGGGGAAGTCGCACGGGAGGCGCACGGTTTGTCTAACTGTGTGGCCAAACCGTGCATAGTTGAAGTTTTGAGGCAGTAGCTCCCGCACGGTTGGCACATGGTTAGGAGAGACCATGCAATGAGGTTGTGAGAGAGGGGTGGCCAAGGCAGTAGCTAACACACTATTAGCACACGGTTTGTCAAACCGTGCGAACTAACTGTGTGGGCACTTAAACGAGATTCTTAAATTGTGGATCTCGCTCGTTTTTTCCTTTGGATGGCTCATTTTTTCTCCTAAGCGGACATAACTTGGGATATTTCTTTTCCTTAGATCAGATAAGGTTCTACCATTGTTTTGGAGGCGATTTGAAGGATTCTCTTAGTGAATCGAAGCCAGTTTCTTGAGGTAGGTAGATGTTCTTCTTCGTTATTGTTCGGTTTCTTAGAACTGCTTAGATCTACATCTCCTCTTCTCATGGTTTCTTAGATCTACGCCCGTTATGGGTAAATCCAAGTGTTTGGATGACAAGTATGATGAGTTTTGGTCTTGTTCTTGCTAGGAGAAGTTATCTAAGGCGGGTTCTTGAAGAATCAACATGTTTCTCTTGAGGGTTCTTCGTTCGTTGTTCTTTCCTTCAAAACCCGAGGTAGGGTCCCAAATATTTAACACTTTATTTATGAATTATAGTTTCTTTAAATAAATTAGGAATGTGAGTTTTATTCATTATGATATGTCAACGAATGGAACTTTTGATGTTATTAAATAATTCTGCCCACATGAGATAAGTGAGGACTTGAACTTGTGTTGAGTTTAAGCATGTATAGCTAATTTGGTTAAAGTGATACGATTAAATAGTTAAATGATTTGAATGGAAAGAATGAGTTACAGGGTAATTAATGGTAGGATTAATTATCAAGTCATGAGTTGGAATAAGATTGTGGCTTTTACAGATTATTGGGAATATCGAATTTTTGACATGTTTGGAAGATAATTGGAAATTGGTAATAATTAATGGAGGGATTAATTATTACATGTTTAATGGTAAATGGTTAACTAATTGATGATTGGTTAAAGAGATAAGGATTGATTAATTAAATTCTGAATTAATTAATTTTCATGTATTAAATTAAGATTGTGAATTGATTGTTTGTTACAATTGTTGGCCAAGAGTACCTTTTGATGCATATTAGTTTTCCATACCTTAAGTTGTCTTGGATGGAGTTATTTAGAGATTTGATATGATGTGTGAGATGGTCTGTAAATTATCTTGGCTTTGTTCAGCATGTTTTGAGATGATTATGGTGTGTTTGTATATTGTTAAGGTCCTGGGCAAACCATTGTTTGAATGGACGGGTTCAGACTTATTAAAGAATTTGGATAATTAAGTGTTGAGTTAATTATTCAGTTGGCTTGCTAAGAATAATTAATTGTTAATTAATTATTAATTAATGATATATTGAATGGTTAATTAAGTGTTGACTTATTTGATGAGTGATTTGTGTTGTTAATTAATTATTGAATTAATTAACCGTTTGGTTTTGTGGTGTTAGACATGGTATTCTACACCAACGATAAATATATATATTTGATTCATTTATGGGTCGTGAGACAAGGACTGAGGCTCAAAATACTCACAGAGTGTTAGACATGATGTTCTACACCAATGATAGATGTATTTGTATGATTGATAAATGTGTTGTGAGATAGGGACTAATGCTCCAAATACTCACGGGGTGCTAGACATGGCGTTCTACACCCAGCCTGCAAGAAAATATTCTTTTATGGGACATGGACTGATGCTCCAAATACCCATGGGTTGTGAGACATGGACTGATGCTCCAAATACTCACGAGGGTGCTAGACATGATGTTTGATTCTCGCTCAAATTTACCCAAAAGAAAAAGGTAGGACGGTCCTTGTAGTCTAGTTTGGGTTGTCGAATCCTCAGAGACCTAAGAAGTACCTATAGACATGTGCATTCTATGGATTGTTTTTTGCTATGATGTTGCCAACATAGGTTGATTTAAGATGGTTTTGAAGGTTCACTAACAGATTTAAGTTAATTCAAATTAAGGTAATGAGTTGATCCTAGGTTATCACTCGAGGTGGATTGGATGAATTCCTTTTCTAATGATTCCAATTTCTTATAAATGAGATGGATTCATTTAAGAAGATCAAATGAAATCATCACTTACTAGTTTAATGCCCACACAACCTAATACTAATCACCTATACACTTGAAGGATCAATTTTTTGGGCACTCCAGGGTAGAGGTTCGTATTAGCACTTGAAATGTGTGACCTAAAATTCAATATGGATGAAGTGGTTTTTAAAATCATCAAATAAAAATCTCATTTAAAATAAGTGATTAGCCATTAATGGAGAGATAAATAACATCAAATAAATCCCCTTAAAACTCCCTTGGATCAACCCATAAAATAGTTATCCCTCCATTGATGACATGTCTTCAACGGAAGCGGGAAGTAGACTTACAAGGGTAGAATTGAAGAAGTAAAAACAACAACAAAAATCGATCACTCCGTCGTTGTGTGATAAATATCACAAATTATGGTGTGAATAAATTCACACCTTGAACCAACAGTATCAACATGATATGTATAACAACAAAATAAGAGTATAAGAAGAATTTTTATTAAGAAACTAAAGTGAATTGAACAACTTACATGTGAAAGACAAATTTGAGACAACAAAATTACAGCATAACATTACAATTGAACAAAGCACCAAAGATGAAAAACTCCTTCACCACCACTGCCTTAAATATTAATTTTAGGAGCCTTGGGTTGATCCTCCAACATTACAAATATCCCACTTGAGTATGGTAGGCCTAGGGTGGTGGAAAGTAAGGGAGAGGAGACTTTTCCACCCTTGACCCAAGGTGGCAGCCAACATTCTTCCACCGAACAGATGCGCTTCTAAGTCCTTCTAGATGGAAGAATCAGAGTGTGACATATATGAATAAAAGGGATCTACGGATGTCCCCTACCCGCCTGTAAACTTTTGGCCCATTTGGAGTTTTATATTGTAAAGACTCGTAAAATTCAAGGGAAATTTTTTCTTAATTTTCTTTGGAATTTTATAAGAACGCGGTTTCTGACGGCACCTGATTCCCAGGACCGGAGTGCCCGGAATCAATTTCCGAAGTTTGGCTTGGGTACGTTCAGTGAACGAACGAGCGGGAATTTCTAACTTTTGATCCGGTGCTCGGAATTGAAATCCGAGGACACCGATGAACTCGCAGCGCCGATATTCGCTTAAGGAGACCTTTTCTGAGGTTGCGTTTATTGCGGGTTGAAAGTTAGTTTTGGGAAAAATTAAAAGAAGTTAAATAAAAAATGTGGAAACACTTTTTATTTTTAACTTGTTGGTTATTTTCTCCCAAAGGGAGTTAGAGGTGGGACCCACATCCACTTAACCTCCCTTGGGAGGATTAAGTGTGGTGGGGCCCACACGAAGCATAACTCTTCATCTTCTCTTTTTAAACTCCCAATAACCCCTCTTTAATTAACTTGAAAACTTGGTTAATTAATGGAGTTGAGTTGTTTGAATTTCAAACCTTTGAATTTCAAAATGTTTTGGTTGAGTAAATAAAATAAGACTTTAGCTTATTTTATTTGGTTAGAATTCTCTAGCCACCTTGAGAGAATTTGGAGCTTTCTTCTTCTTCTTCAAACTTTGACAAAGAACGTGAAGAACCTTCGAACATCAACGAAGAACACCACGTTCTCGGGAATCGTCTTCCGCGAAGCCATACCCGCGACGTCTCCTTCCGCGACATCTCTTCCGCGACGGTTTCCCGCGACGAAATCGCCATCAAAGAACTTCGAATCCTCACTTCACGACGTCGACGTCCTTTTTCCGTGACGCCGACCACCGCGACGCTCGTCTTCCGTGGGTCGTTGACGATCATCGTTCTTGAAACCGAGGTAGGGGTTTGTTGTTGATTATTTATTTATTCTCGTTCTTGGTTCTAGCATAACAATCTTGAGGATAAATGTTTATGTGTTATCATCTAACGAGAGGGGGGCCGGACCGCACAAACACGGCCGAACCCCCCCCCCCCCTCCTTTGTTCTTGAATATTATTATTTTCTTGTGGATGAACGAGATGGCGTGGTGTCGTCTCACCACGCGGGAATCACACGGAAAATATTGTGTGGCGTCGTCGCGCCACGCCATGGAAAGATTATCATGAACGCGACGCCGTCGCACCGCATCGAAGGAAACCAAAGGCGTCGCGGCCGGAGCGGGGCCGCGGCGGAGGGGCACGGTGCCATCGCACCGCGCCGGACGACGAAGGCCACGGCCGGTTCCGGGCCGCGGCGGAACGAGAAGACCGGCGGCTGGCCGGGCCGCCGGTGTCGGAAGCCGGAAAGGGGACCGGCCTTGCCGGTCCCATTGAGGAAGGACCGGCTGGCCAGGTCGGGTCGGCCGGAAGGGAGTAGAACCGGGGGAATTAATTCCCCCGGCTGGCCAAAACTGGCCCCCCATAATGGGGGGGCGCGGTTACACCAAGGGGGGGGGGGGGCAGCGCCCCCCCCCCCCTCCCCGTTTTTCTCAAAGGAAGGCCCCCACGAGGGGGGCCGTTTGATCCAGGGCGCAGCACCCAGCCGCGCCGCCAGCAGGAAGGGCGGGGGCCTTACCCCCCGCGCGTGGCACCCGAGCGGCGCCCCGGCCGCGCCGCCGTGCCGGACCGCGCCGCCGTGCCGGGCCCCGCCGCCAGCCGGTCCGGGTAGGACCCGGGTTGGGTCGACCCGGTTCGGGCCGACCCAGGGGGGGTCGGGCCGGGTCGGCCCGGACCCGGACCCCCCGTTTTCGAATCGACTTCGGTCTTTTGCTCATAACTTGAGCTACGGACCTCCGATTGACGAACCGTCAGCGGCGATGCGATCCTTGGATCGAGACGGTCGTTTAGGTATATCGCACTCAAGGTTTCGGAATACTTTGAGCTCGGACGGGTTGGTTCGTACACGAAACCAACCGGGCCTTCGGAGCGGAAACGCTCATATCTTGAACTGCGGACGTCCGATTGACGTGTCGTCAGCTTTGTTGTGTTCCTCTTAGTGAGACGGATCTTTTGGAATACTCCGCACGAGGCTTGGACGCAGGTGTAGTACGGTCGGGTTGGTTTTGCCTTAAAAACCAACCGGGCCCCTGAGACGAAAAAGCCAATAACTCTCAGACCGGGCGTCCGATCGACGCGCCGTCTGTTGCGTTGAGTTCCTGTTGACGATACGGAACTTTTGGATACATCAACTCTGGACTTTGTGACAGTTGATGTATCAGCCTCTCGGCTCGTGGTGCGGACCCTCCCGAACGAGCTTGCTTTGTGCGGGAACCCTAGTGCTGGCTGCAACTGCTACTGCTACTGCTACTGTGACTGCGACGACGACAGTACAGAGATCCTTAGTGGATTCGACGACGATGACTACAGCACTCAGCGATCCTACGTGGATCAGTGCTACAGGTCCTGTGTGGGCCCGATCCTGTGTGGGTCTGATCCTGTGTGGGTCATTGCGCTCAGCGGTCCTGTGTGAACCAGCGCCTACAGGTCCTGTGTGGGCCCGATCCTGTGTGGGTCATTGCGGGGGTTAGTTACCTATCGATCCTTCGTGGGTCCGACGACTTAGATGGATCAGAGATCATTTTTATCGTCTTTCAAAGAAGTATACCTGTGTGAGCTGAATCCTCTTGCTTTCCTGTGTGGATTGTGTTGTGCTATCCTGTGTGGATTTCGTTTTGCTTTCCTGTGTGGAATACGTATACTTTCCTGTGTGGAATGAGTTGTACTTGGGCTCGGAGGTTGGAACGTATTGGAGTTGATGACTTAGGTATATGTATGGGCATATACCTAAGCTGTGTCGGTTGTTACTTCGTGATTGTATCTTTTCTTTGTGGTTTATCCTTTGTGGATTTTGGGAGACCTTCGGGGGTCTTGGGGTCCCTATTGAGTAGTTTATACTCACCCCTGCACGGGCTTTGCCCGCACTACGTTGTGTTGGTTGCAGACGACGGACACTGTTGATCGTAGTTGAGGCTTGCTGAGCAGGACGGTACCTGGAGGTGGACCACTGGGCGGGACGTGTTTGGAGAGGACGGCGGGACCCGAGGAGCAGTGGAGCTATCTGTACCCACCCTTCAGGTGGTATTTCCAGTGGACAGCTCGGTGTTGCGGCTTTTACTTTACAGTTGTTGTTTTCCCTTTCAAGTTGTACTTTACTTTCAGTTTGGGTTTGTATACTGGACCATTTACTTTTCCGCACTTTCAGTTGTACTCTGTTTATACTTAGTGTTTACTTTTCCGCTTGCTTACTCTGTGGTGCTTGTTTACTTTACAAAGGCAATGCCTTCCCTTTTTACCGGGATTTACGCCTTGGTGCTAGTCGCCAGCCCCTGGCCTATGGAAGGCGGGCTTGGGGTAGTCACGGCACGGGCCCCGAGGGCAGGTCCGGACAAATTGGTATCAGAGGAGTTCGGTTCTACCGCGAACTCTGATCTTTTCTATGTGAAGCAATAATGTTTAGCGTATTGAGTGTGGTTATCAGTCCAGGGAGTCCAGTGTTGGTGCGGCGGCCGACGTATCCATACACCAGGACCCTGACTTCTAATTTCCGACTTAATGCACGAAAACATTGATTGCATGTGTGTTTCAAAGTTTTCTTTGTGATTACTTTATATCAGCTCACCAGGTATACTGTTCTGACCGTGGCGCACCTATTTCCTTTTTAGGATGGCGCCACGATGGCAGCCAGCTAGGGTTCCGAGAGTCGAGCGTGACGACAGCCCACCGAGCGACGAGGCCTCGGTGCAGGGCCCTTTGTCAGCAGTGGCACCGGCGGTAGCTCTACCCGCCGAGCCACCGATGCTTCCAGCACCAGTCGCTGACGATGCACGTCACCTTGGAGCTCTGCACGAGTTTCAGCTCTAGCGACCGCCTAGGTTCCGTGGGGAGACGGACCCCCAGGCAACAGAGGACTGGCTGGAGGCAGTGGTACGAGTTTTTAGGCTAGTGAGGACACCTGCAGGCCTCATGGTGATCCTCGCTGCGAGTCTACTGCACGCAGCAGCAGGACGATGGTGGAGCTTGGTGCTCCAGGTGCACGATGAGGCATCTCTTCTATGGATGGACTTTGAGAGCCTCTTCCGCTCGGAGTTCGTCCCAGCCACCCTCCGTGCGGTGCATATCCAGGAGCTTCTTTAGCTGTGGCAGGGCAGCATGACGGTCGCTCAGTACTCGGTGAGATTTACTGATCTCTCGCGCTACTCGACCAACATGGTACGAGACCCATTCTTCCGGGCCCGGACCTTCGAGCAGGGATTGAGACACGAGATCAGGGCATCTCTGATCTCCCTCATCATTCTGACTCAGACGGGAGTACTGGAGCGGGATATTTTGATCAAGAGTTTCCTTGCTGAGTCTACACCAGCGCCACGACCCACCGCAGGGCGGCACGTGGCAGAGTCTTCTGCAGCTGGTAGTCGACGGATGACTCAGGGGTCCAGGCAGACCAGACCTTCAGGCAGACGACCTCAGGACACTGGCTCAGCAGTGCGGGGCACACAGCACGGAGCCAGTCTTTCGAGAGGCAGACAGTGCTACTCGTGCGGCGGGCAGGGCCACATGTCTCATGATTGCCCGACCCGCCATGCAGAGGAGCAGCAGACGGTTGAGGAACCACCTAGGCAGAGGCAGAGGTTCGACCGTGGCATTCCGCAGGGAGCAGGCGGACGAGGCAGAGGAGCTGGCCGAGCAGCAGGTGGTGGGCGACGCTTTGAGGCTCTACCACCACCACCACCAGGAGGTCCACCCCGACCTCAGGGGAGAGCACAGCTTCAAGCAGTTGAAGCTTATGATCACGGAGCTCCGGAAGCAGGTGGACTAGTGTGGGACTAGCTCCAGGCATAGAGGCCTTTGCCCATAATGCCTCTATCTTCGTAGTTTGTGTTGCCTTGTGTCCTTGTACTTTAAGTTGAAGTAATAAAAGACACTTTCTTTGGTGACTTTTACTTTCTTGTCTTGATTGTTTTTACTAAGAGGTGCCGGTTAAAAACTGTTGACTTGACCCTCACTTACGAGATTCTTACTGGAGGATACCCAGTGACCACACACTGATGTCGATAGTGTGACTCAACCCTTGGAGGTGAGAGTAACGGTTGGATCTCTTGGTAGCAGCGTCGGGGCCTTACGACGTCATCCACGCCATGAATTAACTAATCATGACGGGATTGACTATATTAGGCAAGGAACATGGTTCATCCAGGGGATGAGACCGGATTTCACTTTTTGGCAAAGGAGAAATCTTTGCAGCTTTGCCGAACGTTATGGAGGAAGGGGAAACCCTTCGTGTGGTCAGACAGATGTCAGCAGAGCTTCCAGGAGCTGAGACAGAGATTGACCAGCGCACCTATCTTGATGTTTCCTGAGGAGGGAGTAGGGTACGTAGTCTACTGCGATGCATCAGGGACTGGACTCGGATGTGTTATGATGCAGGAGCGGGCAGTGATCGCCTATGGATCACGACAGTTGAGGCCGCATGAGCAGAACTACGCTACCCATGACCTGGAGTTAGCAGCAGTGGTCTTCGCTCTGAAGACATGGCGACACTATCTGATGGGCGAGCGCTTTACAGTCTTTTCTGATCATCAGAGTCTCAGGTATATCTTCTCGCATAAGGACTTGAACCTGAGACAGCGGCGATGGCTCGAGTTCCTCCAGGACTATGACTTTGAGATAGTCTATACTCCTGGGAAGGGGAACGTGGTAGCCGATGCCCTCAGCAGGAGGACGGGCATTCAGCTACTTGAGGAGGTGACGGAGCAGCTAGCCTCTTTGCAGATATCCTTCGTGGATAGAGATGGAGCAGCCTTCCTTCAGTCTCTCACAGTCACCCCTCCACTACTGCAGCTGGTCAGAGAGGCACAGCGTGAGGACGCTGACTATGAGACACAGCGTGCATAGATATCCTCGGGACAGGCACCTGATGGTTTCTCCCTTGGAGCAGAGCACGACATTCTTTTCAGAGGACATACCATGGTACCAGTCGCTTTGTGAGAGGAGGTACTGAGAGAGTTTCACACTTCTCCTTTGGCGGTACATCCTGGAGTGGCGAAAATGTACCAGGATCTCAGACGACAGCACTGGTGGCCGGGCATGAAGAAGGCTGTAGCAGAGTTCGTTTCTCGATGCCTCACCTGCCAGCAGGTGAAGGTAGAGCATCAGGTACCAGCAGGCTTGGTACAACCCTTGGAGGTTCCGGAGTGTAAGTGGGACGGCATATCTAAGGACTTCGTGACTGGACTTCCACGCACTTCCAGAGGTCATGACTCCATCTGGGTGATTGTTGACCGACACACCAAGTCGGCACACTTCTTACCCATCAGAGATCAGGGCTCAGTGGAGAGCTTGGGACGTCTCTACGTTCAGGTGATTGTACGGCTTCACGGTGTGCCACCATCTATCGTCTCCGATCAAGATGCTCTCTTTACTTCCCGACTTTGGAAGGGGTTACAGGAGGCGTTCGGGACGCAGCTACGTCTGAGCACAGCCTTTCACCCTCAGACGGATGGTCAGACAGAGAGGACCATTCAGACTCTTGAGGACATGCTCCGCGCATGTGTCCTCGACTTTGGTCGTAGCTGAGATGATCACCTACCCTTGGTGGAGTTTGCGTACAACAACAGCTACCACTCCACCATCGGGATGGCACCGTACGAGGCGTTGTACGGCCGACCTTGTAGATCTCCTTTGTGCTAGACAGACCCAGGGGAGTCAGCACTTGTGGGACCGGAGATGGTCCAGGCCACGACAGAGAAGGTCCAGGTCATCCAGGAGCAGATGAGGACAGCTCAGAGCCGGCAGAAGTCATACACTGATAGGAGGCGGAGGCCACTTGAGTTCCAGGATGGCGACCACGTCTTCTTGCGGGTCTCACCTCGACGTGGTATACGGAGATTTGGATGAGGCGGCAAGTTATCTCCGCGCTTCATCGGACCCTTCCAGTTCCTCAGCAGGATTGGCGAGGTGGCTTATCGCCTGGCTCTACCACCTCAGTTGCACCGGGTGCACGACGTCTTCCACGTATCTCAGCTGAGGAGATACGTGCACGACCCGACGCACATCATTGACCATGGGGAGCTTGACGTTGACGATGGGGCGACTTTTACGGAGGTCCCGGTGGAGATAGAGGATCGACAGGAGTGGGTCCTACGTGAGCGATCGATTCCTCTTGTACGCATCAGATGGCAGCACGGGAACCTCCAGGAGAGCACATGGGAGCGGGAGGCTCAGATGCGTGCTCAATACCCTCATTTGTTTCCCTAGTTTTTTATGTATCTTTACGGGGACGTAAAGCCCTGAGGTGGGAATAATGTAAAGACCCGTAAAATTCAAGGGAAATTTTTTCTTAATTTTCTTTGAAATTTTATAAGAACGCGGTTTCTGACGGCACCTGATTCCCAGGCCCGTAGTGCCCGGAATCAATTTCTGAAGTTTGGCTCGGGTACGTTCAGTGAACGAACGAGCGGGAATTTCTAACTTTTGATCCGGTGCTCGGAATTGAAATCCGAGGACACCGATGAACTCGCAGCGCCGATATTTGCTTAAGGAGACCTTTTCCGAGGTTGTGTTTATTGCGGGTTGAAAGTTAGTTTTGGGAAAAATTAAAAGAAGTTAAATAAAAAATGTGGAAACACTTTTTATTTTTAACTTGTTGGTTATTTTCTCCCAAAGGGAGTTATAGGTGGGACCCACATCCACTTCACCTCCCTTGGGAGGATTAAGTGTGGTGGGGCCCACACGAAGCATAACTCTTCATCTTCTCTTTTTAAACTCCCAATAACCCCTGTTTAATTAACTTGACAACTTGGTTAATTAATGGAGTTGAGTTGTTTGAATTTCAAACCTTTAAATTTCAAAATGTTTTGGTTGAGTAAATAAAATAAGACTTTAGCTTATTTTATTTGGTTAGAATTCTCTAGCCACCATGATAGAATTTGGATCTTTCTTCTTCTTCTTCAAACTTTGACGAAGAACGCGAAGAACCTTTGAACATCAATGAAGAACGCCACGTTCTCGGGAATCGTCTTCCGCGACGCCATACCCACGACGTCTCCTTCCGCGACATCTCTTTCGCGACGGTTTCCCGCGACGAAATCGCTGTCAAAGAACTTCGAATCCTCGCTTCACGACGTCGACGTCCTTTTTCCGTGACGCCGACCACCGCGACGCTCGTCTTCCGCGGGTCGTTGACGATCATCGTTCTTGAAACCGAGGTAGGGGTTTGTTGTTGATTATTTATTTATTCTCGTTCTTGGTTCTAGCATGACAATCTTGAGGATAAATTTTTATGTGTTATCGTCTAACGAGAGGGGGGCCGGACCGCACAAACACGGCCGAACCCCCACTCCTTTGTTCTTGAATATTATTATTTTCTTGTGGATGAACGAGATGGCGTGGTGCCGTCGCACCACATGGGAATCACACGGAAAATATTGTGCCGCGCCGTCGCGCCGCGCCGTGGAAAGATTATCATGAAAACGACGTCGTCGCGCCGCGTCGAAGGAAACCAAAGGGGTCACAGCCGGAGCAGGGCCGCGATGGAGGGGCGCGGTGTCATCGCACCGCGCCGGACGACGAAGGTCGCGGCCGGTTCCGGGCCCTCCCGAACGAGCTTGTTGTGTGTGGGGACCCTAGTGCTGGTTGCGACTGCTACTGCTACTGCTACTGTGACTACGACGACGACAGTACAGAGATCCTTAGTGGATTCGACGACGATGACTACAGCACTCAGCGATCCTACGTGGATCAGTGCTACAGGTCTTGTGTGGGCCCGATCCTGTGTGGGTCCGATCCTGTGTGGGTCATTGCGCTCAGCGGTCCTGTGTGAACCAGCGCCTACAAGTCCTGTGTGGGCCCGATCCTGTGTGGGTCATTGCGGGAGTTAGTTACCTATCGATCCTTTGTGGGTCCGATGACTTAGATGGATCAGAGATCATCTTCATCGTCTTTCGAAGAAGTATACCTTTTTGAGATGAATCCTCTTGCTTTCCTGTGTGGATTGTGTTGTGCTATCCTGTGTGGATTTCGTTTTGCTTTCCTGTGTGGAATACGTATACTTTCCAGTGTGGACTGAGTTGTACTTGGGCTCGGAGGTTGGAACATATTGGAATTGATGACTTAGTTATATGTATGGGCATATACCTAAGCTGTGTTGGTTGTTACTTCGTGATTGTATCTTTTCTTTGTGGTTTATCCTTTGTGGATTTTGGGAGACCTTCGAGGGTCTCGGGGTCCCTACTGAGTAGTTTATACTCACCCCTGCACGGGCTTTGCCCGCACTACATTGTGTTGGTTGCAGACGACGGACAGCGTTGATTGTAGTTGAGGCTTGCTGAGCAGGACGGTACCTGGAGGTGGACCACTGGGCGGGATGTGTTCGGAGCGGACGGCGGGACCCGAAGAGCAGTAGAGCTATCTGTACCCACCCTTCAGGTGGGATTTCCAGTGGACAGCTCGGTGTTGCGGCTTTTACTTTAGAGTTGTTTTTTTCCCTTTCGATTTGTACTTTACTTTCAGTTTGGGTTTGTATACTGGCCCATTTACTTTTCCACACTTTCAGTTGTACTCTTTTATACTTAGTGTTTACTTTTCCGCTTGCTTACTCTGTGGTTCTTGTTTACTTTACAAAGGCAATGCCTTCCCTTTTTACCGGGATTTACGCCTTGGTGCTAGTCGCCAACCCCTGGCCTATGGAAGGCGGGCTTGGGGTAGTCACGGCATGGGCCCCGAGGGCGGGTCCTGACATATATTCGGAGATAGGATTAGATTAGTGGACTCTTTTTCTAGGCCGCAGAATCTGGCCCAGAATTTTATCTCTAACTTGGGACACCTAAATGGACACCATGGAAGCCGAATTAGAATTGGATCCTGAAGAGTGATTTGTTCCTCTACTTCTCTTTTATCATACCACGAAATTTGGGATTAATTGGGCTTCTATGTTTCGCCCCATAGTCTCATCAGTGGGATGGTGTCCAATCTGACTTCTCCAGAATTGTTTCCTTTCATCACAAAATATCCCCATCTTCTTCCATGAATTCTACATTGATCCCTGAATCAAACATGTTCGTGTTTAAGTGTAGATAAATTTCCAAAAATATCAGAATAAAATATGTATAATTAAATTTCTTTAAATCAGATGAATCATTGGGTACTTCAAATGATGTTCAAAAATGTACCACATAATAGTGCATTTTAAGAAGGTATTACAATCATAATGTGAAATGATGTTCAAAGTGTAAAATGCACTAAAATTTTGTTTATGAATAATAAAGAAAATGAATATTATATATATTAACAATGAATATTAGCCTCATTTAGTGGCTAATCGCACCCCCCAACTTGAGTTTTGCTAGTCCCGAGCAAAATATATCTCAACAATATGAAATTCGAATTCCCTTTTCCAAAAACATTTTAATACACAATGATCACCAAAAAACCTTATTCAAAATAATCATGAAACCCATCAAAATATTTTAATACAAGATAATTTCATAAGCAGATCCCAATCCCATGCCCATTCCTATGTTCAAATTCATTGTCATATTTCATCCAAAATCAATTAAGTATGAGGATGTGTTGTGGATCACAATAGACATCGGGGTTTATCTTTATTCAAGGGGGAAATGATGGAAGATCTAGGTGGAATCACATTTCAATATTAAGATGAGTCTTCAATTTTTTTATTTTTTTATTTTTTTATTTTTTTATTTTTTTATTTTATTTTTATTTTTTGTTTTGGTTTTTTTTTGCAGTTTTGCCTTGGTAATTGAAATTGTACTCAAAAGAGTCAACCCCTATAGCGAGACTTTTTCAATGACTCCCAGGCTCAAATACCTTAGGGAACCAAGTGAAGCCCACATACTCGGGTATCATCTCGAGTTAACTCAGTCAAAAACAAGTTCAAATTACCAAAAATAGAGATAAAATTACTAACTTTGGGCCAGACAACTATAGAGTCACGATCCCCAAGTGCCGAAAGCCATGCATTAGGTCATTTCATTACTCTACGCACAATAATTTTTCTTTGAATACTAATATTAAACTAAAATGATCACCAAACCTATGCTATTTATTTGGGGGACCCCATGAACTCAAACTAATACCCCACTATCCAAAGGATGTGCATTGTGATCTTTTTTTTTGATGAAAATATAAATGATGAAATATCACATTGGAAAGCCACACTTTCCAAAATCTATTCTCATGAAATTATACAAGGATTAAAATCAGAATCAGGGCATGCTAAATTATTTGATATTAAGTTTCAAAATGTGCAATATGTATTACCATGTTCAAAGTTAAAGGAATTTTCCCTACCATTTTCACAATTTTTTTTTCAAATCATTTTTTTGACACAAAAGAATTTTTTATTTTATCTCCCCCCATCTTAAAATAACATTGTCCCCAGTGTTTAAATAAAAGAAAATTTAGAAGGGGGTAGAGGTAGGGAATGAAAGTTCAAAAAGGAAATTGAAAATGAGGATCATGGAATGAAGTCACCTGGTGGTTGAAGTTGAAATTCTTGCTGCTCCCTTTTAATCCTTTGATATCCATGTCACTTGCAGAGTTCCCTAGTAGAAAAAAAACAAAACTAACAAAACAAAACAAAACAATATATATATATATATAATAAAGAATGTAAAATATAAGTATATATATAAAAATTATAGAATAAGGAAGCACAAAAAGTTGTAGGTCAGTGGTAAGTGCGCGCCTCTGTCTCCCTTCGGTCCCGGGTTCGAGTCCCCTCGGCTTCACCGGTTGTGACGGATTTTTCCCCATAGCCTATGGCATGTACCTTATTATTATTATTATTATTATTATTATTATTTTGTATTTTTATTTTAACCTACAAAAAAACATTAAAATAAAACAAACTGATGATACATTGTATTCATTTTTAGATTCTTGGGTAAGGAATTACTCGAAGATCACACCACGTGACACGGATGAATATGGTGCTCCCCTTTCATACCCATCCATACTCATAATAGAATAACAAGTCAGCAGTCTATTTTTTTTAAATATAAAAATGATTAATTAAAATATATTTTTTTATAAAATAACAAAATAATAGGAAACGTGAAAACCATAGGTTGCCTCCCATGCAGCACTTTGTTTAATATCGTTAGCCTGACATGGATCCAAAATATATCAATTTTGTTCTGATTCATAGATTGGCTCAATTAACTCAACCTCTATTTCTTGTTTATTGAATTATTTAATGAATTTTTTTAACCTTTGACCATTGACCTTGAAAATGTAACCATTTGTGGGATCTTGAATCTCTACTGCCCCATGGGGGTACACATGATGCACTATGAAAGGTCCTGGCCATCTAGACCATAACTTTCCCGAGTGTAAATAAAGTATTAAACTATACAAGAGGACAAGTTTTCCCGGTTCAAAATTTTTGACCTTGATATTCCTAGATTGGTAGGCTTGAACTCTAGCTTTATTGATCCTTACATTTTCATAAGCCTCCATCCTTAGTTCCTCCAGTTCATTGAGATCTAATTTCTTTTTTGTTCTAGCCAATGAGAGGTCATAATCCATTTTCTTAATTGCCCAAAAGGCCTTATGATCAATTTCAAGAGGTAAATGGCTTGTTTTTTCATAAACCAACATATATGGGGACATTCCTTTGATGGTTTTTAAAGATGTACGATATTCCCAAAGAGCATCCAAGAGTTTCTCGGACCAATCTTTCCTAGAAGGATTGACAGTTTTCTCAAGAATTTGTTTGATTTCATGATTGGATAACTCAGCTTGACCATTGGTCTATGGGTGGTAAGCAGTGGACACTTTGTGAGAAATTCCATATTTTTCCATGAGTGATGAGAATGGACGATTGAAAAAATGAGTTCCACGATCACTAATGATAGCCCTAGGAATTCCAAATCTAGAGAATATGTTTTCTTTGAGAAATCTAATCACAATTTTATGATCATTGGATTTTTTAGGAATGGTCTCAACCCATTTGGAGACATAATTGATAGCTAGGAGAATGTAAATACATCCCCTAGAGTTTGGGAAGGGACCCATGAAATCAATTCCCCAATAGTCAAAGATTTCAACCACAAGATGGGAGTGAGTGGCATTTGATTCATTTTTTTGATGGACCCTACTTGTTGACACCTAGGATAGCTTTGACAAAATGTGTAGGAGTCACTTGAGAGGGTGGGATAGAAAAGACCACATTGAAGAATCATAGTATATGTTTTCTTAGAAGAAAAGTGACCTCCACATGCCCCACTATGACAGAATTTAAGGATAGACTCTTGTTCAGATTCTGGGACACACCTTCTAATGACTTGGTCAGGGCAGAACATATAGAGGTATTGATCATCAAACACATAGTGTCTAACATCAGAAAGGAATTTCCTTCGAGCATGAGTCCCTAAGAATTTTGGAATGACTCCTGTAACTAAAAAATTGGCTATTTCAGCATACCAAGGGCAGTCACTCACAGAGTATAGGTGTTCATCAGGAAATGAATCAGACACAGAAAGGTGATTTGAGTTGTCTTTAAATTCCATTTTAGAGAGGTTATCAACTACAAAATTTTCAATGCCCTTTTTATCTTTGATTGTGAGGTAAAATTATTGTAAGAGAAGGACCCACCTAATCAGTCTAGCCTTAGAATCTGGTTTTTGGAAGAGGTATTTTAGTGCAGAATGGTCAGTGAACACAGTGATGGGGGATCCTAAGAGGTAGGACCTAAACTTCTCTAAAGAAAACACAATATCAAGTAACTCCATTTCAGTAGTGGTATAGTTGATTTTCACATCATTTAAGGATTTGCTTGCATAAGCAATGATATAAATAGTATTATCACAATGTTGTCCTAACACAGCTCCTACAGTAAAGTCACTGGAATCACACATAAGTTCTAAAGGAAGGTTTCAATTTGGATATTTCATGATGGGGGTAGAGGTGAGAGAGGATTTGAGGGTTGAGAATGAACCCTCACAGCTTTCTGTCCAAACAAATGGAGCATCCTTTACTAGGAGATCACAAAGGGGATGGGATATTGAACTAATGTCCTTGATGAATCTTCTATAGAAATCAGCTTGTCCTAAGAAAGACCTCTCTTCCTTGACAGTTTTGGGTAATGGAAGGTGACGAATGATGTCAACCTTGGCTTTATCAACTTCAATCCCCCCACCTGAGACCATATGGCCAAGAACTAGTCCCTCTTTAACCATGAAATGCCATTTTTTCAAGTTTAGGACAAGATTCTTTTCTTCACATCTTGACAAGACTCTCTCCACATTTTGCAGACATCCCTCAAATGTATCCCTTAACACAGAGAATTCATCCATGAAGACCTCTAGAAAATCCCCTACCATGTCTGAGAAGATTCCCATCATGCACCACTGGAAGGTTCCAAGAGCATTGCATAAACCAAAGGGCATGAGTTTGAAGGAAAAGGTTCCGAATGGACATGTGAATGTAGTCTCCCCTTGATCCTCTAGGGATACCTCAATTTGATTATACCCTGAGTACCCATATAAGAAACAGTATAAGGCATGACCTGTCACTCTCTCAAGGACTTGGTCAATGAATGGTAAGGGGAAATGGTCCTTCTTGGTGAATGAGTTTATCTTCCTATAGTTAATGTAGACCCTCCATCCACTACTCACCCTTGTTGGAAGAATCTCTCCATCCTCATTGGTTATCACTATGATTCTAGCCTTTTTTGGAACCACTTGGATTGGGCTCACCCATTCACTCTCAGCTATGGGATATATGATACCAACTTTTAACAATTTTAGAACCTCTTTCCTTACTACCTCCATGAAATTAGGATTGAGTCACCATTGATTTTGACGACATGGATTTGAATTAGATTCCAGAATAATCCTATGAGTCCCAATGAGTGGGATAATCCCGGGAATATCGGACAGGGTCCAACCAATGGATTTCTTATGATTCCTAAGGACATCTAGAAGAATCCTCTCATGATTGGCTTCAAGAGAAGAAGAAATGACAATAGGATGTGTTTGATTGTCCCATAGGAAATCATACTTGAGTGCAGCGGGAAGTTCCTTAAATTCAAGATCAGGTTGGTTTGGAATTTCAGCAGAATATTGGGACATTGGATCAAGTTCAATTTCTTTTTTAGAGTTTCAGATAGGATTGATTCCCTACATGTAGAAGTTTCAGCTACTAGATTGGCTTGATCAGATTTAGGGAAGGAAGTTGGAGTGGCCTCCATGAAAGTGGTTTCTTGAAAGGATTCACTGATTGTTGGACCTAAGACTTCATCATAAGAGCAATTTGAAAATGATTCAATCCAAGTAGATAAACTTCCTTCATATGAACAAAGGAAATCAATATCATCCTGACTTAAACATCCATCAAATATTCCTTGATGTTCTATGGATTCATTATCAATTCTTCCTATCATGTTTACTTCATGAATTTCCTCATCATCCCCTATTTTTGAGCTTTCATTATAGATGTTCAAGTCTAGACTCATGTTTCCAAAGGTGATGGTCATGTTACCATTTCAGACTTGGATAACAGAGTTGATTGTTGCAAGGAAAGGTTGACCAAGGATGATGGGGGTTTGTTCCTTATTTCCTAAGTTTGGATGGTTGTCAAGGAAAACTAAGTAAGTAGGGTAGATGAAGTTTTCAACCTTTAACAGAACATCCTTTAAAATCCCCTTTGGAACCCTAATGCTTCAGTCAGCAAGTTGAAGTGTGACAGATGTGGGTTGGAGTTCTTCTAGGCCTAACTAGTAGTACACAACAAATGGGATGAGATTGATACTAGAACCTAGGTCACACAAGGCCTTGAAAACATTGCTCTCTCCTAGTTCAACATTGATGTAAGGGCAACCCGGGTCTTTCAACTTAGGAGGAATGGTCCCTTGAATGGTGGTACTCACATTAGAAGCCAAAAGGACTTGGTTTTTATGTGAAAATTTTCATTTAAAAGTGCAAAAGTCCTTAAGATACTTTGAGTAGGCAGGTATGGTTTGGATTTCATTGAGAAGGGGAATTTTAAACATGACTTGTGCTAAGATTTCAATTAATGCTTCACTCAGTTCAGGCTTGGGTTTCCCCCTCATGCGTTGAGGAAATGGTGCAGGTTGTGGGGTTGTTTGTTGAAGAGTTGTTTCTTTGACAATGTTATCGTGTTTTTCAATTTGATCATTTGGTTCATTTGAATTTTCATCCATGTTTGAATCTTCATGTGGGTTTTGTATTTTTTGTTCAGGTTTCTCAATTGATTTCCCACTTCTTAAAATAGTCACAGCCTTTAGTTGTTTGTGAGTTGTTTGAGTACAACTTGACTCTCCCCTTGAAGTTGAGGATGGAACCGCCTGATTAGGCATGGGTGCCTTTCCAGTTTTGATGGTTTTAAGTTCTTGTTTTATGGAAGAGACTTCCAAGTTCATCCTCTCCATTTTTTTGCACAGTTGTTCTAGTAGGCTTTGTGGAACAATTTGTGTTGGTGCTTGAGAAGATTGGTTTATCCCGGGGGGATATTTTGGAGGTGGTATGGTTTTTTAAAAATGGACCGGTGGTTGTTGGTATTGGATAGGTTTGGTTTGGAACTATTTATGGGTTTGGTAGTTCTGATGGGGGTAAGGATTTTTTCCTTGTGGTTGGCTAGGTTGTTGGTTATCTTTCCAGCGGAAGCCTGGGTGGTCATTATACTTTGGGTTGAAGTTATTTTGGTATTGAGGCTTTTGAAAGTTCAAGGCATTTACTTCTGCTGGGGTTCCTCTTAAAATAACATCCTTGATTGATGGAATTGTTGGGAAGTTTTCTATATTATGGTCATGTTTGTCAAAAATTGTGCAAACCAGGTCAATAGTTTGGATTTCATGGACTTTCCTAAGGTCTATCTCTTCAACCTTCCTAGAGAGTGCTGTGAGTTTATCCCTAAGGCTTTCCTCTTATCTAAGGGTATGAATTACAGTATTTCTTTGTGGATTTTCAGAATAAGGTGAAGTTCCCCATGTTTAGTTTTGTTCAGAAAGGCTTTCTAGATACTCGTAAGCATCATTTAGGGCTTTATTTTTAAAGGTTCCATTACACATCATGTCAATGAATTGTTTGTTCCCCGGACCCAACCCTTCATAGAAAATTATCACTTGTTCAGGAATAGAAAAACCATGGTTTGGAACCATGTTTATAGTGTCTTTGAACCTCTCCCATGTTTCATAGAATGATTGTCCCTCTTTTTCAAAAAAGTTTTGGATGCTCTTTTTAAGTGCAATTCTTTTGTGGTGGGGAAAGTATTTTTTGTAGAATTATCTTTGTAGTTGGTACGAAGAGTTTATGGATGATGGTATCAAATTTTTTATCCAATTTTTAGCTCTATACTTTAAAGAAAAATTAAATGGCCTCATCTTAGCTGATTCTAGTTGATGTGGGGGACACATGGTTTCTACAATGTCATTGAAATCCTTAATGTGAAGGTAGGGCACCTCAGACTCCATTCCATGGAATGTGGGACGATGGTTTTAGACATTGGGTTTAAAGATATAGTTGGAATCTCCTATGGAATTGTGTCTAATGCATGAGGGGGCATTGGTCCATGAAGGTGTGAGGTAGTCATTCATGGTTTGATCAATTGCATTCCCCAATTTTGGGGCAACCTTATTTGGGTTTCCATTTTGGTTTCCACCCGGGTTTATGAGTTGGTTTCTTTGAAGACCTTTCATTGAAATTGGCTCAATTTTGGACTCTAGAGTATTAAGAATATTAGGATATAATGTAAAGTGTTCCCTTGGTGTACTTGACTCCCCAAACCCAACACTATCCACCCTAAATAGACGGTTAGATTGATCGTGGGTGTAGGTGGACATGTGCCAAAAGAAAAAAAACGAGAAAGGGACAAGATAAGAGAATTTGGATGAGAAAATAAGAAATGGGGGAGAATTGAATGGGTGTTTAGATGACTTACCTGGGTCCCTGGAAACGGCACCAAAATTTTATTCTCACTCAAATTTACCCAAAATAAGAAGGAAGGATGGTCCTTGTAGTCTAGTTTGGGTTGTCGAATCCTCAGAGACCTAAGAAGTACCTAAAGACACGTGCATTCTATGGATTGGTTTTGGATATGAAGTGGCCAACATAGGTTGATTTATGATGGTTTTAAAGGGTCACTAATAGATTTAAGTTAATTCAAATTTAGGTAATGATTTTATCCTAGGTTATCGCTCAGGGTGGATTGGATGAATTCCTTTTTTAATGATTTTAATTTCTAATAATTGAGATGGAATCATTTAAGAAGATCAAAAGAAATCATCACTTACTGGTTTAATGCCTACACACCATAATAATAATCACCTATACACTTTATGGATCAAAGTTTTGATCACTCCAAGGTAGAGGTTCGTATTATCACTTGAAATGTGTGACCTTAAATTCAATAAGGATGAAGAGGTTTCTAAAATCATCAAATAAAAATTTCATTTAAAAGAAGTGATTAGCCATTAATGGAGTGATAAATAACATTCAATCCAGCACCTTGCTACTCCATTGGATCAACCCATAAAAGAGTTAGTCCTCCATTGATGACATGTCTTCAACAGAATCAGGAATTAGACTTACAAGGGTGGAATTGAAGAAGTAAAAACAACAACAAAAATCGACCACTCCACCGTTGTGTGATAAATATCACAAAGTATGGTGTGAATAAATTCACACCTTGAACCAAAAGTATAAACTTGATATTTATAACAACATAATAAGAGTATAAGAAGAACTTTTATTATGAAAATAAAGTGAATTGAACAACTTACATGTGAAAGACAAATTTGAGACAACAAAATTGTAGCATAACATTTCAATTGAACAAAGCACCAAAGATGAAAAAATACTTCACCACCACTGCCTTAAATAGTAATTTTGGGAGCCTTGTGTAGATCCTACAATAGTACAAAATACCCCACTTGATTATGGTAGGCCTAGGGTGGTGGAATGTAAGGGAGAGGAGACTTTTCCACCCTTGACCTGAGGTGGCAGCCAGCTTTCTTCCACCGACCAGACGCGCTTCTTTGTCCTTCTAGATGCCTGAATCAGAGTGGGACATAGAATAATACAATGGATCCCTATGTCTCTCCTACCCGGCTGTTAAATTTGGGGCCATTTTGAGTTGTGGATTGGGATATTGGAATAGATTAGTGGACTGTTTTTATGGGCCATAGAATCTGGCCCATAATTTTATCTCTAACTTGGGACACCTAAATGAACACTATGGAGGCATAATTAGCATTGGATCTTGAAGAGTTATTTGTTCCTATACATGTCTTCTAGAATCCAACGAAATTTTGGATTAATTGGGCATGTATGTTGGGCCCCACAGTCTCATCAGTGGGCTGGTGTCCAATCCGAATTCTCCAGAATTGTTTCCTTTCATCACAAAATATCCCCATCTTCTTCCATGAATTCTTCATTGATCCATGAATAAAACATGTTCATATTTAAGTGCAGATAAATTTCCAAAAATATAAAATTAAAATATGTATAATTAGATTCCTTAAAATCAGATGAATCATTGGGTACTTCAAATGATGTTCAAAAATGTACCACATAATATTGCATTTTAAGAAGGTATTATAATCATAATGTGAAATGATGTTCAAAGTGTAAAATGCACTAAAATGGTGTTTATGAATAATAAATAAAATTAATATTATATATATTAACAATGAATATTAGCCTCATTTAGTGGCTAATCAATGTTCTACACCCATTAGTTAACATTGGACTGTGGGTCTAATTGTTCATGCGTGAAATGAGTTAATGGTTAATGAAGGATGTTGTGACGTGATGATTTTTGAATTGTTTATGAGAAAGGATTCAGGCATATTAATGAATTGGGTGAACCACTGTTAGTGGACGGACCCATGAGTTAATCACTATTTTAGTGGACAGGCTTAGACATAATATATGAAAGATTAAATTTAATAACTTATGACGCGTTATCCAAGCCAAAGCACAAGCTTGGATTCGGCCTTTACTTTGATTACTTAGATGGACTTTTGAGACATCTTTGGTGATTGACTTATACGGGAGATGTTGGGCGTAGTCTGAATCTCAAGACATTCATAATATTATTTGAGTAATTGATAAATGAGAAAAAATTATGTAATGATTGTTGAGTATGCATGACAAATGAATACTGCAGGTTCAGACACCAGTTGAGGGCTGAAGCAGGTACTTGAGTATATAGTTACTTTTTACTGCTTACTTTATTTTATGCATGCCTTCACGTGTTTTAAATTATTTATTAAATGTATGAATTTGGGTTAGACACTGGTGGTCCCGGTCTACTGAGATTTATATCTCACATCCTACTCTGGCCGCCATTGCATAGGGTACCCAAGTAGATTTTATTTGGTTGTAAGACTATGATGTTTGCATTTACTTAGGAGTTTGGAGCAGAAGACCGAGCGGAGTCTCGGGATTCTTGAGGAGATTTCCCTTAGAGATTTGAGTCATTATTTATTTATTTCTTCATTGGAATGTAAAGCAAGCTGTTTTGTTCACTGTTTTCTACTTTTGTATCTTTAGCATGCCATGCATGCATCTGTTGTATAATTTGGAGTTGGCCACTTTTATAAAATTAGTATTATTTGTATTCCGTTGTTTTTCATTTATGAGTTACTGATTCCGCTATTGTTTGTTATCCACACTAATATACCGATGTGAAACTCTGACAAGAGGGTATAGTCTCCCCACTAACTATCCTTAGACCCTCGCTGCTAGTCAGCAGCCTCTGGCATACGGGGAGATGCGCTTGAGGTCATGTAGCGACCGGTCCGGCCATCAGATTAGTGGTGACCTGGGTCGGGACATTACAAAGTGGTATTAGAGGTTTAAGGTTTCTTTATTTTCTTTTGTCTTACTGTTTTGGGGTTGGTAGACAGGAGACTAGGAATGTGTCGGCGCTTGGGTTAATAGCCATGCTTGGGACTGATCGCCTCATGTACGGGAAATAACCAAGTGGCCAAGGATGGGAATTGATGTTTGTACTATTAGAGGTTACAATTGATATGATTTCACCTTGAGTGACTGATGTATTTTCTGCTGTTTATTGAATTTTAGAATATTGAAAAGAATAATTTTCTTGGCCTGATAAGGAAAGGAAGTTTCATAAATGCATCATCTTAGGCACTTAGAGATTCACATGTCATGCATATAACATGCCATATAGTTTCATTAGTAAGATGCATGCTAATTTGGATTGTGTTCCTTGGGTGCAATGCCATGTTTGATCTGCTTTAGCATGCCTCTCTAGATAGCATGTTATAGTGATAGTTTTAACATTCTTGAGTGAATATATTCCATATTGTCTTGGTTATTGGCATGTTTTTTTGTTGTGGCATGCTTCCATGTTATAGCATGTTGTTGTGTTACAGCTTATGCTAACATGTTAGAGAAGTTTTGATATGTGAAAGGGATGCTAAAGATAAAATGTTAGATAAATGTTGAATGTGTTAAATGGGAGCCAAAATCCAGCAATAAAGTGTATGGGCGCCTTATCGATTGGTAGATGGTCACCCATATAATTTGGACCATTAGTCTGATCATGTTAATTTATGAATTGACATTAGTATCGATTAATGAGATCCAATTTTCAATCCATGGATTGTATGGGCGATTCATGAATTGGGAAATGACGACTCATATTAAATGTGATGACTTGATGCCTTGTGAAATGTTTGTAAATGTGAAAGATGTTTAATGTTGTTCTGAAATCAAATGGCTAGCTTCCAAAATGCAACTGGACCCAAGTAGGTCAGTTGGGAAGTGTTTTTTTATGAGATAACTCGTTTGGGTGTTTAAAATTTTATTACCTATGTGTTTACTATTGGGTTGCTTTATAGAGAACCCAGCTTGGTTAAAATGGGATCCTTGTAGGTCACCTTATCTTCATAAAAGGAATTTATTTTTATAAGTTTCCTAAAAATTATGGGATGTCAACTAACGTAAATGTTTTAAAAAGAGATTTTTATGAAACATGCCTATTTTTCCATGGGGTGTTTTGAAAATGGTACTTTGATTTTTTGATTAAATCATTTGACGATTAAAGATGAAAATTTATTAAATATAAGAGGCATGGAAACGGAACCAATTGTGGTGTCCACTATTTAAAACCCTCTTGTAAAAGGTAGTTCATACTTATATTGAGTTTCCTTGGAACGGAAGCACGAGTACTTTCCGTAGGCATTCTTCTCCTTAGAAATGACCTTATGTTCGGATTTTGATCATAGTGAGTTGTTTGAAGTGACCCAGTTTAGGGTTGTCACTTTTTCTTTGTAAGGGTCTAACCTGCAGTCGGTAGCGCCCTCAGAAATTAAATGCCTTGATAGCACTATGACTTTTCTCAATCTTTTAGAGTTTTTGGGTGTCGTTGTCCTAGGTAAGACATGCAATTATCAATGAAACCTTGATCGAACGGGTGGTGATGTGTTTATTGACCTTGTTTTGGGCTTGAGCATCGAGTAATGCTCTTTGTCAGCTAGTTAGACGTGCCTCAAGCATGGTCAGCTGCTTTGTTGGTTGTTTGACCCTTTCTTCTTAGTAATGGATGACTGGTTATGGCGTCGTCTAGGAAAATGGTCTAATGAGGAAAAATGACTCCATAATAAGTCTTTTTATACTGTTGAGTATGGTCTCGGGTCAACTCCATGTAGAATGACTTGAGCGTTAAAGAATCAGTTTCATTTCAATACATGGAATGGTTTTCGAAGGACCTGGGTGTTTTGATATTCCAATCTTGTTGTTAATCTAGCTTGCTGGTGAGAGGCTGATCTCTTCTTGAGATTTCATGGGAAATCCTAAGGTGGGTATTGCCACTTTGTTCACAAGGAATGTGTTGGAAGGTGATGTCGAGCTTTTAGAACAGAGTTTTCCCATAATAGTTTGACTGATCTTATTCATGACCTCAGTTTTCTCTTAGTGTTCTCTTCTGGACACGACGAGCATGTCCCCTATCTTGACCTCGTCATGGAGACACTAAGATAACGTCGGTCTTGTGCCAAGATACAGTTTATATGTTGTTGGGCTTGATGAGTAGTTTTTATCTGGGTAGTACGCGGGATGCATTGATTCTTTGGGCTACTTCCTTTTTCGTGTTTGGGCATAGTTGTTTTTAAAATAGCCTTGCGGTGGCTTGACTTGGAAAATTTACCAGATGTTGGGTAAGGACTTCATTATACTGGTGGATGGTTTTGGATATTTTTAAAGGCATGTCATCAGATAAAGGGTGAAAGTGGCTTTTGGGTCCACAATATCTTTGAGTGAAGCATGAGAAACATGTTCCATTGTTTGATCGAGGTTCAACCTTTTACGTTGAAAAGGTCCTTCTAATGACCTAATATATAAGATATGTTTCGATGTTTGAGCTTTAGAGTGATCTTTGGATCTAGTTAAAAAGGATTATCCATCAGGTTTAAGAAGGGTTAAAGGTGTGTTTGGCATTAGGAATGCAACACATCACTTCTAACGAGATTAAATGACCTTGGAAGGTCGGTTGTTTTAGTAGTGGTTCCCGATGGCTTCTCGGGGACGAGATGTTTTTAAGGTCGGTATAATGTAAGATCCGGTGTTTTGAACCGGGTTAAAGTTCCGAATGCTTCTGAAATTCTTTTTCAGTTTATCAACGGGTCGTTATTTTTAAACCAAGCTCTAGAATTTTATTCCGAGTGTTGGAAGAACTAAATATGTCATTTTTTTCGAACTTTGATAGAAGTTTTGAGGTAAATGGGAAGTCGCACGGGAGGTGCATGGTTTGTCTAACCATGCGGCCAAACCATGCGTAGTTGAAGTTTTGAGGTAGTAGATTCCGCACGGTTGGCACACGGTTTGGAAAGACCGTGTGACAAGGTCGTGCGAGAGGGGTGTCCGAGGCAGTAGCTAATTCACGGTTAGCACACGGTTTTTCAAACCGTGAAAACTAACCCTGCAATCACTTAAACGAGATCCTTAAATTGTGGATCTTGATAGTTTTTTTCTTTAGATGTCTTGTTTTTCTTCTTAAGAGGCCATAACTTGGGATTTTTCTTCACCTTGGGTCAGAGAAGGTTCTCCCATCGTTTTGGAGGTGATCCGAAGGCTTCTCTTTGAGAATCGAAGCCGGTTTCTTGAGGTATGTAGATGTTCTTCTTCATTCTTGTTCGGTTTCTTAGATCTGCTTAGATCTACATCTCCTCTTCTCATAGCTTCTTATATATATGCACATTATGGGTAAATGTAAGTGTTTGGATGACATGTATGATGATTTTTGGTCTTGGTCTTGCTAGGAGAAGTGATCTAAGGCAGGTTCTTAAAGAATCTACCTGTTTCTCTTGAGGGTTCTTCGTTCATTGTGCTTTCCGTCAAAACTCGAGGTAGGGTCCCAAATCATTAACACTTTATTTAAGAATTATTTTTTCTTTAAATAGATTAGGAATGTGTGTTTCCTTCATTATGATATGTCAACAAATGACACTTTTGATGTTATTAAATAATTCTGCTCACATGAGATAAGTGAGGACTTGAAGTTGTGTTGAGTTTAAGCATGTTTGGATAATTTGGTTAAAGTGATATAATTAAATAGTTAAATTATTTGAATGGTAAGAATGAGTGATAGGGTAATTAATGGTAGGATTAATTATCAATTCATGAGTTGGAATAAGATTGTGGCCTTTACAGATTATTGGGAATATTGAATTTTTGACATGATCGGAAGATAATTGGAAATTGGTAACAATTAATAGAGGGATTAATTATTACATGTTTAATGGTAAATGGTTAAATGACTGAAGACTTGTTAAAGAGATAAGGATATATTAATTAATTGTTGAATTAATTAATTTTCATGCATTAAATTAAGATTGTGAATTGATTGTTTGTTACGATTGTTGGCCAGGAGTACCCTTTGATGCATATTAGTTTTTCATGCCTTAAGTTGTCTTGGATGGAGTTGTTAGGAGATTTGATATGTTGTGTGAGATGATCACTAACTTATCTTGGATTTGTTCAGCATGTTTTGAGATGATTATGGTGAGCTTGTAGATTGTTAAAATCCTGGACAAACCATTGTTTGAATGGATGGGTTCAGACTTGTTAAATAATTTGGATAATTAAGTGCTGATTTAATTATTCAGTCGGCTTGCTAAGAATAATTAATTGTTAATTAATTATTAATTAATGAGATGTTGAATGGTTAATTAAGTGTTGACTTATTTGATGAGTTATTTGTGTTGTTAATTAATTTTTGAATTAATTAACGGTTTGGTTTTGTGGTGTTAGACATGGTATTCTACACCAATGATAAATATATATGTTTGATTGGTGTATGGGTCGTGGGATAAGGACTGAGGCTCCAAATACTCACAGGGTGTTAGAAATGATGTTCTACACCAATGATAGATGAATTTGTATGATTGATAAATGGGTTGTGAGATAGGGATTGATGCTCCAAATACTCACGGGGTGCTAGACATGGTGTTCTACACCCAGCTTGCAAGAAAATATTTTTTTATGGGACATAGATTGATGATCCAAATACCCATGGGTTGTTAGACATAAACTGATGCTCTGAATACTCACGAGGGTGCTAGACATGATTTTCTACACCCATTAATTAACATTGGATTGTGGGTCCAATTCTTCGTGCGTGAAATGAGTTAATGGTTAATGAAGGCTATTGTGACATGATGATTTGTGAATTGTTTATGAGAAAGGGTTCAAGCATATTAATGAATTGGGTGAACCACTGTTAGTGGATGGACCCAGGAGTGAATCACTATTTTAGTGGATGGGCTTAGACATAATATATGAAAGATTAAATTGAATAACTTATGATGCATTATCCAAGCCAAAGCACAAGCTTGGATTCAGTCTTTACATTGATTACTTAGATGGTATTTATAGACATCTTTGGTGAGTGGCTTATACGGGAGATGTTGGGAATATGACGAATCTCAAGACTTTCATTATAAGATTAGAGTAATTGATAAATGAAAATGATTATGTAATGATTGTTGAGTATGCATGAAAAATGAATACTACAGGTTCAGACACCAGCTGAGGGCTGAAGCAGGTACTTGAGTATATAGTTAATTTGTACTGCTTACTTTATTTTATACATGCCTTCACGTGTTTTAAATTATTCATTAAATGTCTGGATTTGGGGTAGACACTGGTGGTCCCGACCTACTGATATTTATATCTCACACCCTACTCGGGCCTCCATTGCACTGGGTACCTAAGTAGATTCTATTTGGTTGCAGGACTATGTTGTTTTCATTTACTTGGGAGTTAAGAGCAGAGGACCGAGCAGAGGCTCAGGATGCTCAAGGAGATCGCCCTTGGGGCTTTGAGTCATTATTTATTTATTTCTGAATTGGAATGTAAATCATGATATTTTGTGCATTGTTTTCTACTTTTTTATATTTAGCATGTCATGCATGCATCTGTTGTATAATTTGGCATTGGACACTTTTATAAAATGAGTATTATTTGTCTTCTGTTGTTTGTCATTTATGAGTTACTGCTTCCGCTATTGTTTGTTATCCACACTGATATACCGTTTTGAAACTCTGACAAGAGGGTATAGTCTCCCCACTGACTATCCTTAGACTCTTGCTGCTAGTCAACAGCATCTGGCGTGCGTGGAGATGTGCTTGAGTTCATGTGGCGACCGGTCCAGCCACCAGATTAGTGGTGACCCAGGTCGAGAAGTTACATTGTGTTATTTCAGGCCTGCATTTAGGATAATCATCGCCAAGTGAAGCCTAACATTGCCTTGGAGGATGGAACATACATTGACGACAGAGAGGTGTTGGTGGGCATGGCTCAATCTTTCTTTAAATTCTTTCTAGTAGGCCCGAACTTGAACTAGCCAAATGGATACCTTGGGGAGAGATTTGGGATGTGATCTCTTGCATAGTTTCATCACAAGATTATATTTTTCTAGAAGGGATTCCAGAGGAGGGTAAGATAAAATCTTCCATGATGAGTTTAAATCCCGAGAGCGCACCAGGTCTGGACAGCTTTCCAGGAACGTTTTACAAGGGATCCTGGTAGGTGATCAAGGGAGATGCCATCACGGCCATTCAGAAATTCTTTTATGGGGGATTTCTACTGCAGGTTTTATGTGCTACTTCTATGGTTATCATCCTGAAGATCAAAGATCCCTCCTCCCTCTGCATTATCAACCAGTGAGCTTGTTCAATTTCCATTAGAAAATATTTTTAAGTATCATTATTTCTATATTATCGCTGCATCTTCCTTGATGGATTTCCCTCAAACAATATAGTTTTATCAAGGGTCGCTCTCTCCAAGGGGCAATTGTGCTATCTATGGAGATGTTACACGACATAAAAACTAAGTCACACATCTCTAATGTGGCCATCAACTTGGATATTAATAAGGAATATGACATGGTAGAGTGGGGATTCATTAATAGGGTGCTCAACAAAAGTGGTTTCTCTCCTTGGGCATGCGACCTTCTCATTAGATGCCTTAGATCTCCCTAGTTGGCAGTGTCTTTTATGGGCCATTCTCAAGGCTTCTTCAAAGAAACTAGAGGTTTGTGGCAAGGTGATCCCATTTCCCCCAGTATTTTCATTATTATTCATGATACCCTAAGTCGCATGATTAATAGAGCCATGGATAAATGTGATATCCTTCCATATCGAAGGAAATGGAACCTCCCATCCATTTCCCATTTGATGTTTGTTGATGACACCATAATTTTCTCTAATGTGAGAAGGAGATCACTTTTTTGTATGCACAAGATCCTTGAGGGGTATTTCCATTGGAGAGATCATGTGATCAATAAGAAAAATAGAAACTTCTTCATACCAAAGAGTTGCGCTAAAAACAAAGTCGCTCATCTTGATCTCATGCTGGGCATGCAATGAGGATCTTTTACTATGGAGTATCTTAGAACCCTAGTATCCTCAGTCAGACTCCTCATATGAAACTTCTATCATGTGGTTAGCAAGATCATGGGACATGTTCTCAGTTGGAAGAACCACCTCTTGTCTTTTGGGGGACAAATTGCCTGGGTTAACATCGTACTGGTAGCCATGTCAGTTCCCGCTCTGGCCTCCACCTATGTCCCAAAGGACGTTGTCAAATCCATTGAAAAAGTCCTCACATGTTTCATTTGGGACGCGTTATTAGAGGGGAAACATCACTGGGTTTCATGGAATAAAATGGAGAGGCCCATTCGTGATGGGGGGATTAACATCAAGAGCATCACTGACACTATACACCACATGCACACAAATATCAGGTGGGAAATCATCGAGGTTCAAACACTTTGGGGGGAAACCATGCCCATCATCTGGGGAGGCAATGTGGATAATGTAATTTTTCACATCTCTCACCTCGTGTCTGTGATTTTATACCTCATACCGACTCTCAAACGGGACACCCGATGGATTTTTGGGGAGGGAAAGATTATATTCTGGAATCACAACTAGGTAGGCCATGCCATAGGGTATTCGGGATGACCAGCTCCCAATATCTCCTTCAAGGATGCAAGTCTTCACCCTTCTTTCTTCAGGTCTGTTTTGGACTTAGACCAGAGAACATTATTTGATCTTATATTCATCAAATATGAAGAGGGCATATGCTTCTTCACTCCCTCCAACTTGGGTAGGTTCAATTATAAGGACTTCTGTCGGTCGTCTCTTCCTCTGGCTCAATAGGATCAATGGAATGCTCTGGTTTGATGCAATAATATTCCAATGAAGTATAATTTTCTCCTTTGGTGGATCAGAAACCAAGCTATCCCTTCGGACGATAACATCCAAAGGATGGGCATTAGCTTGGCATTCCATTGCCTCTACTGCAAAAACAGGAGGGAGGAGTCTATGAGACACATTTTCATTGAAGGTGATTGGGAGAGTGAAGTATGGAGGGATTTTTGTGACTTCACGACATTCTCCTCAATAGATCATAAGGGCACACCCTTCTTGGATCACTGGTTTAACGAAACAGAGAAGGAGGGTCTGGAGGTTACTACTAGAACAATGATCCTATGTGCTGGGAGATGGTGTTTATAAAAATCCTGTAACAAAGATCGTTACGAGAGGTGATCCTCCACAAATAAATCTATCATTGAGAGGGACAGGAGTCTCCTGGTTGATATGGTGTTGAAAATTATTAATTGGCATAAAGCTCCCTCCCTTCAGGGGTTGATGGTCTCTTCTCTTATAGTTCACTCCCCTTCTCTCAGGCCTCCGGGCCACTAGGTTCGGTGGGTTCCCCCTGATGTGGGTATGAAAATGAACATGGATGGGTTATGCATCTCCGGTAGCATGATCAATGGAGGAGTAGTTCGGGATGGAAAGGGTAGTGTGGTGTTGGACTATACAACGTTTTATGGAAATGACACCTCTATTATAGCAGAGGATATGGCAGTTCTCACATGCCTAAGTCTCTACGATCAAGCTAATATCCATACTTCAGAGGTTGAAATTGACTCAATGGTTATTCATGATGTTCTCCATGGGAAAGGTCCCACTCCTTGGTCTATTTCATACATTAACAGGAAGTGTAGGACAATCCTCAACAATAATGTCATGGTTTCCCACACCTAGCGGGAGGGGAATAAAGTAGTGGACCACATGGCATCTCTGGCTTAACAAGGCTCTAACGTCAAGCGCTTACTCAATTTTTCTTCCTTGAAATCAGAGGGGGTTAACCTAATTCGAGGGGATGCCCACAGTCTTCATTACGATAGGCCCCCTAGGCCATGTTTCACTTTCTTGGCACCTTTTTTTCTATAATAAAAATGAAACCGATGATGCGTATAATGATATTAGATACTTTAATATGTGATTTTTATGAAACTCTTGGATTCTCTAATGTTTGTAGTGTGTGACTCTATCCAACCATAACTTTTCCCTATAGTACATAGATAGAAAATAGAGTATCAAATTGTTAGCATGATTCAATGAAAATCATTAAATATTACTTGAGTACACCATGTGTGTATCAATGTTTACGATTCATCAATAATTCATAAATAACAACTAATATTAAATATAATAAAGCATAGTTTATCGTATTCATTGATATGAATATCAATTTTAGAGAACGATTGATAGTGCATTCAAGTGGCATACTACCAATCATACTCTATGACATAATTAAAATTATAAAATATTATTAAAGATGGATTTTTTTCATTATATTCAATTATATGTTGAATTATTTATTTCTCAAATTTTTATAAAAATAATATGAAATATTTGGGGGTATTCAATATTTTATAAAGTGTATACATTTTTATAATAATAAAAAGTTTATAATTAATTAATAATTGTTTATGAAACATTTATAAAAAAGTATTAAAAATATTAAGTGGTAATATAATATATATTTGAATGAAATTATATTGAAAGCCATATCGATTATAAATAATGTGTCTTTTTAAAAATCATGAGTAATTTATAATGTTTTTATAAATTAGAAAATAAGATTAATATATAAAATGTTATATATATATATATATGTGTGTGTGTTTGATTTATAAATAATTTGAATTTCTCAAAAAAGGGGCATTATTAGGGAAATTATAAAATCCAAATAATTTTTTTGGCGGTTCATATAATTGATGATTAAATAATATTAATGTATGATGTTTACGATCATGTAAAAATATTATATAATATATATCTAAAATATAAAATTTTTATATTTCATGAAATATCATATATTAAAGTATAAATCATTTTATAATATATAGTATGAAATTTAAATATTATGAATGAATAAAATGTGTTTGCAGATTATGGAATTTCCATAATAAAGTAACCGTAAATTTTAGGTTCGTATAATAAACTAGAATTTATTAATTATATATTATATATTATATCTTGTTTAAATTTATGAAACATTAACTTATTTAAAGGTCGTTCTATTTTTTTATTATTCATGACTATAATTTTTTTATAAATTGTAAAAAAAATTATGATTAAACATAAATTTGTAAACTGCATCTAATAAATTTTCAGTCCACACATTATAAGATTTGAATGATTATTTTTCTTCTACCATGACCTAGGTTTGAAATCAAAGATAGCATCTTGATTATAGTATTTGAATATAGATTATATATATTATGAGTAAAAAAAGTTATGATGAATTAAATTCTACCATGAGTAAATTCTCTTCATGTATAGAGATTTTGGGCTGATCCTCTAAATGTCATGGAGACTTATACCATGTTCTAGAAATGTGTGGAGATGATTACCTATCTCTCTACTCTTACCTAGGTGAATAAATCAGTCTCATTTAACTTTAATGTTTTACATGAATTGTCTATATACCTTATTCTTTAGATTCATTTAGATATGTGTGAATATTCTTGGATTCTATTTTTGGGTGATTAACGCATGATTTGGGTTTTGTAAATATTTATACCTAAATACGAATCAAATTTATTACAATTTTGGGATGGATAATGATTCCAATACTAAATAATTATAATCATGGATAAATAAAGTGAATTACATGAGATAATATGGTGAGATTAAATCCATTTAAAATTATAAGTGTCAGATTCCTTAAAAAGGGGAAATTTTAATAACCTCAATCATTCAACTGGGTAGGATGTTCCATAATAGGTGACCATGAGTTATATTGTGTATGGAAAGATAGTATGGGTGATATCAGACCATATTTTTCTATGATCTTCCATTGCATGGTTCCCTTAGATTTTCTTGTGTTATGGTATCAATAGATTCTTCTTTGGGTTACATTTAGCAATGAAACCCTATTAGTTAGGACATAAAAAGAATGGATTTTGGGTTTTAGGATGGATTAGACATGAAATTTTCCACTCTAATATCCAGGGATCGTATATTATATGATTTGGATTATTTACTACCAAAATAGTTATGTGGTGAGAAGAACACCCTAGAAGACTCATTGATATTTGAAATATGGATTTTTTTTCCTTCTAATAGATATGTTGTGTTCAAAAGTGGTTACAATTTTTATGGACATCCATTTAGGGTAATTATTTATAAATTGATTAGTCTACAAGATAGTCACCTAATAAAATACTCCATTATATCTAATAGAATCATCATCATAAAACATAACATTGATAGTAATTAATAAGAGAGTGTATCTTAATATAAAAAACTCGTATGACTGGTATCTTATACAAATATTATTATGTTAAGAAATATTATATGAGTTAGAGAAACATATTCATGAGTAACCATGTTGTCATGTTATTCAAAAGTTAAATATCGATTATTGTAATAATGGTTCCAAGACCAATGTATGTTATTATTAAGAATTTACCAACTCATATTTTAATCTCAATCCATGAATAATAATTGATTTACAGGGAGAATAATATTCATGAAAAACTAAATTAATAAAAATATTAATTAATAACAATTGGATATAAAAAATTGGGTATCATTTCGTATATAATTTATAATTAATTTATTAAATTAAATATTTTACTTTCATTCAATTCTTTCTTCATCATTTATGATCAGATGAAGACATACATTCATATTATCATTGTATTAGAGGGATCAAGGGTAAATTACATCTAGTAGTGATCCACACATGAATCGTGAACCTCATATCATCATTGTAGAATCCCTTATATACTAGAACAAATGATTCAAATTATTTGTGGTGATCAATATTGATCGTAATCCAATCCATCAAGGAAGAAGGACTCGCTTTGGTGGTGGAAAAATTGTCTTGGTGTTCTATAGATAATTCTATGGGAGAGACCTTGAGTTATTGAGAGAATCTCATCATGACTTCCTTGTAAAAAATGATAGAATGTGGCTGACACATTATAGAATTTAATAACTACATAAAATAGTATTAGGGTTAAAAATATAATAATTCCATAAGGGGTATTATTGTTTTTATTAATCCCCAGTGAACCCCGTGTCTAAAAAATAATATAATTATTATAATTTACATGACATGCGCTAAACTCATGATTAAAATAAATATTTTTTGGAAATAAATTAATTAATATTTATTCAAATAATATTTAATTTAAAATTTCCCATAAGAACACTATACTCAGCCTTCCAACCATCCTCAATATTTATCTGGCCTTGAATATTTTCTACTTATTTAATTAATTAATTATCATGACATTATTACCTAATAAATATATAAATATTATAATCACCAAAAATAGGAATAAATATTTATTAAAAATTCCAATAGTATTTAATTAAAAATGTTGTTTCCTTGGGATTAAACAAGAATAAATAAATATTGTTTATTCATGTAATTAATTAATTAACAACCTGGTAAATAAATCATTATTAAATATCCAACTCACGTATATATTCTCTCCATTAACTAGTTATTGAATATTTACAATCAAACTGACATCAATAATTAATAAACTATATAGGGGAATAATATTTATCCAACATTTTTAAATCATATAGATTTTAATATAGGTTTCTAAGATACTTAGTTTGTGACACTCTAGGCCCCTTTCCTAATAAAATTACTCTACACTACCCATGGTCTATGTCTAGCATCTAGAAACACACCAATGCTACCACAGGGAAATAAATTGATGTCAAAATGACATGTTACCTCCTATAAATTCACACAATGTAATATAATTCTTTAACATGATATATATAATGAAGAATTCATGTGTCTTCAACTTATATGATCGATGTATCTTTCTTTGAATTTTAGGAAATGAACTTTACAACAATACCACCTTGTCTATGGACTTAATTAGGATGTAAAATTCCATTTCAAGGGTATAGTATATAAATATCCATTAAAAAAGAAGGGGATAAATAATTTCCAACATTATTCATGAGTATATTTTCAAATGGGATGCACCCAACATATCATACATCATTGTAAGCATATAAGAAAGTATGAGACATATGACATGAATTAATAATAATATTAATGATTAAGGATCAAAACACATATTTTTATATAAAAAAATCCAATAAAATATATAAATGTGTATTTCCTATATGATGGTCATGTTCACATTAATTCTTACACTGGAGATTTTCATAGGAGTACACAATGAGAAAGTGTCTTAAAGTGTTATGACTCTCCACCCATAATAGGATATATAATTTATGTCCTATTAAATGATATCATGCATCCATAAAACATTTATTTAGGAATATTTTCCTATAACTTCAATGTTCTCATCATTGAGAGTAACATCTATGAAATTTTAGTGTAAAAAATACCCTTAGGAAATTATCATATATTATGTTATTTATATGTAAAATAATGATTTCATAATAAACATATATTAATATTTTTAAATATGAATATAGGTAATAATTAATTACTATTAATTTGGTTCTTGGGAACCAAATATAACAAACTCCAACTTTCACTAGATCCAATAGATAACACCCTTCTATCTGTGAGCTCTCATGTGATATTCATGTTTCCACTATGATAAGGATTTTGCCAAAGGGTCCTCTTTATTTTACTCCACGTAAGCTCTACTCACAGTGAATTCACCCATTTTAGAAAAATCCTTCTATATGTGATATTTCTAGTGTATATTATTCATCAATTGATATGGAATGATATCCATTTAAAGTATTAAACAATCAGCAATAAACCAATACAATGTGATAGGATCATTAATATTAAGACAGACATCAAGATCTTTTATGGAGCTACAGATCCTAATAGATTCATTGGTTACATAAAAAGCGACTATATACTTGGAATTCATTGTAGAATCATTGATAACATTATTATTTGTACTATTTAATCACCTTACTCCTTAATTGGGACTGAAGAAATATCATAACAATGCCTTCAGATCATTCTGATCTATTTGGAAACTAGAATCAAAATACCCAATAAATTCTAGTTTCTCATCTCCTATGAATAATTGGAATGAATATTTACTACACATCATATATATAAGGATGGTGTTAACATTACTCCAATGTAGTTGACTTGATTCAATGTGATATATACTTTTCATGATCAATATATAGGAAACACCTTTTCTAGTACATAATATGTCATATATGATTGATCTTATCACAAAATAATATGGGATCTTATAAATTCTTTCTCCATCTTATAGTTTCTGAGGAAACATTTCCAAAGAGAAATATAGACCATGTGACATAAGAACCAATCCCTTTGTGGATTTTTCCATACTAAATCTATTTATTATTTGGTTAATGTATATTATTTTAATGAGTCCATGCATCCTTTTTTCATCTATCATGAATAATATAAATTCCAAGGATATGTGTTTCTGAACCTATACACGTCATGGAGAAGCACTTGTTTAACCTATCATTGACTAAGAGTAATATTGGTATGTCATTTTCAACAAGTAATATGTCATCACCATATACAATATGTAATATGACAACCCACCCATTAAAATGATTATAATATCAAGATAACATTCATTCTTAATGAAACCAAAATATCTTATGGATTCAACAAATCTATTGATAAATGACCTAGATGATTGGTTTAAACATTAAATGAAACACTACAAATTTTATAAATTGTTTTCATTTATTGGTGTCATAATCCCTTTAGGTTTTGACAGATATAAATCTTCCTGGAGGTTTACAATAAGTATTATTGTTTTGATATCTATATTTCAAATATAAAAGTAATAGAAAGAAACTATGGAATGTATATTTATGATTGATTTTAACATGGAATGTAGAGAATAGGTTTTTTCATAGTTATACCCTTGATTTAATTAAAACCCATTATCCACTATTAATGATTTATAGGTAGTTAAGTTACCATTCATTTCTATTTTTTATTGAATACCCATTTTTACCCAATGAGATTTACATCAATATGTGAATTGACCAAAACAGAGATTTTATTTCGATAATAGGAATCTAACTCAAAATATTTAGATTCATACCATCATATAACTTCTGATCTCTCTACTAACCCCTTATTGTAAAGAGTATAATTTTACAACCAATAATGATTCACCATATTCAGTGATCCCACTAATCACTTTTGAGTAAAAAAACATATCTTTGTAGTTCATTAACCTCTCTGGAGCTTCTCTATAGTACATATTGTTCATGAACAATATATTGTATGGGTTCTTGAAGAATATGTTCATATACCTTGAATTGTGTATATTGAGAATCTACTTCATCAATGTTAGTGTCTCTCTCACTATCCTTCTTATGGATGTTCTACCTCCCTATAAAAAGGCATCACCTTCATGTCTATGTGGTCTTATATATACTGCCCAATGGGATTCTACTTTGTTTCTAGATTTTTCCTAATAAATACCATTAAACCCAATTATTGAATATGTGAAAAAACAAGTTTCATTCCACTACATAGTATGAAAACAATATTATTTTTCACTTTATTTAGTACATAGTTTTTTATGTCTGTTGCAGTGTACAATTAAATTCCCTAAAAGGATGATTGAAGACTTCCTTGGATCATCATCTAACTTACCATTCTAAGAATCTAATGGTTCTTACATTAATTTATTCTCGTCCACTATGGGTTATGAGGAAGAGTGAGTTGAGATAGGAACCCACACAACTATAGAAAATAAATAAATTCTTGGTTAATATACTTGCCTCTTTGATCATATTAAATATTATTTATATTTTTAACAAGTTAATTCTATACTTTATTCTTTAACACTTTGAATTTCTCAAAGTATTCAGAATCATTCATCATTAAGTATAATTATCTAAATATACATAAATCTTCAATAAATTAATGATGTAACATTACATGCCTTTAAATTTTTCAATAAAAGGTAGATACACAACAATGTGTACAAATTCTATAAGTTCACATCTCTTTCACTTTATCCACCAAATGGAGGCCCGGTATTTTTTCTCTATAAAAATAATGAAATCTTTCTTTTTTTTAAAAGTCAAAATAGTGTATGTAACCATATTAATTAATCATTGTTGAATTCTTCTTATTTACATGACCAAGATAGTGATTCCATAGATGGGTGTGAAATGATAGATGAAGACATGATTCATTATGAATTTCCAATAATTTTTTTAATAATTTAATATAAAATACCATTATTTGAATGTGTCATACCATAACATTTGTTTTATTTTTGTAATGAACAACCTTTTTTTAGGCATGAAAATAAAATCATCAATATAACTGAAGGATACAAAAATTGTGTTCTTAGAAATAATTTGAATATAATAAAAATATTATAAAAATAAGTCCATCCTAATTAGTAGTGAAATGCGATAGACTCTAATGGCTTGTGGAACCATCCCTGCACCATTATAATTCCGTAAATCCGCCACTACTCTAGAAATATTTCAAAATATACCTAGATTCTATAATTAAGTATAGATATGAGAACCATAAGATATATATAATACATAATGTATAGATATATAAATATTTTACTTGATAATGAAAAAATCTAACGATTCCCATTAATTTTTTAGCTGGGTTCAATTCATCTTCTAGAATATCATCTTATGATATGGAAAAAATATATTATCCCTATAATTTTTCTTTATTTATATATTAATTTTCTTGGAAGGATTCATATAATTATCCATAGAAAAAATATCATTATTTGGACCCTTTTACATATTCTTCCTTTTAATATTCACATTAAGGACCATTGGCTTCTTATTCCCTTTTTTTATATCAACTATGAGAATCAATATATGGATTTTTGAGAGAGACTTCTCAATATTGAAAATATTATAATTAATTATGAAACTATATAATCTATTAGGTTATGTGACGATATGATATATTTTCACAACTCATCAAGGATATTAAACATTATTGTGTCTAGGAACTTAATATAGTAAATTATTTGGACTACATGAGGTATAGTTGGATCTAACTGTCTAAGAATTAATGTGAATAGTGCATTGGAGATATCATATCTCTCTTGCCTCACCGTTTCTTGATAAATATCATGAAGGTGAGTCATGATGGTATACACATATATAAAGTCATATTTCTTTAAAATATCATTATAAAATGATAATAGGTTGAGACATTAGAAATCTATGCATCATCATAATGTTTCAAAAAAAGATATTATTCTTCCTCGCTAACCTCACTTCTAGTCACCTCAGGAATAGGGTTTTCCAACACATATAATTTATATTCACGGAGTAGTAAAAAAAACTAATTCTAATACAATTCATGGAAATTATAGCCAGTGAGAAGGTTATTCTTACCTAAAATGAATTATTGTGATATAATTGATGTCATTCGGCTATCCATTTCAATAATAAATTAGAGGACAATTTCACTACTTCATCAAAATTACTAAATTAGATAATAAATTTCCAAAATTTATTAATACCCCACTATTTTATCAAAACCTAATATCCCTCAACATTAGATTAGGAATATCCAATAACATGGATTTCTAAGTTGAAAGAGACGATATTATCCTTCTAATATCATATTCTTGGGCTACATATATAATTTAATGGTTATAGGTAGGAATAACTTCCCTACTTATTTAAATTGTAACTACTTGAAATATTGAGTGAACTCCTATATCCTAAAACCCCAGATTAGAATTTCTACAATTTTTTACCTCTTAGTTAGACCTAATACATTGTGGTAAGTTAATCCTCGATTTGAACTATAATACATCAACCAAGAAAACAAGTTAAAATTCCCTGATAATTTAAAGCACCTCACATTGGGTCGATTAAGCACTTTTATTTGTCGTACATTTTTATGTCATTTAGTTTAATTCCATACTGAGATAATATTTAATTTTATGGATTATTATCTTTAGGAATAATCATTCCATTTTATATTCATACATGCTTGTTGTTGTTATGTTTTTTTACATAAATGATTAACTATGTCTTGATAAATTTTACGAATATTATAATTTATATTTTTTTCATTCTTGTTAATTAATAAATTTAATAATTTAAACTTCAATATATAATAAATCATGAAATTAAATGAAACTAAATAAATAACATAGTATGACCATATGATTTTTTAAGGAATGGTTTATCAAATTGATGATAACCTAACTCTTTAACATTGGTAATTTAATCATGTCAACATACACTTTTAGAGTTTCATAATTCCAAATATACTCTTGTTTGCTTCTTGGATTAGTTTAGCCTTAGCTCTAACATATAAAGTCTTATACTCACCTTATAGCCCCATCCATTACATAATTTTACTCACACATTGGTGAGTTTAAACAGATAATCATTTAACAGGGTTTACATAAAATAAATATTTGGCATGTAAGACATTATAAAATATGAGGATAGGAATGAATTGTTTATGATTATTTAATTTAATAAATTTTCAAAATTGACCATATAATAATAATTAATAAAATAAAATAATCACTTACATTGGTTGGTCTAAGCTCATTCCCTTCCATATATATACAATCAATATGTAAACGTACACTAGATACCATTCACAACAATTATTTATTTATTATTAACATAAACATGCATGATTTTTATCAATCAATCATTAAATTAATATCCTTTATCTTAATGACCATATGAAGTCTCTTTAAGATGTCGATCATAAATTTATCATAGAAAACTATTAGATTGATTAGTATTTAAAGATAATTACATGTAATTAATTTCTTATTTAGTAATTATTGAAACATTTTTTCATAATCAACACAATATATTCCAATAATATAATTTTGTTTTGTTGTAATAATTAGTCAATAATTATATAATTTGATTCAATTATATAATGGGTGACTACATGGAATGTACTATCAAGCTACTATAAAGAATGGACTGATGTAATGTATCTGGAATAGAATCATAGCGACTCATAATGTATCTTGTTAAAGATAAGTGGAGTGTAATAATGAGTTATACATCAAGTTATTTTCTTGTTAGGTGTCTAGATAACCAGCTGGATGACTCAATGTGTTCCTTGGATGTGGGGATTAATGATTCACACTACATGTCTGAAAAATATAAACCATATACCTCATTAATGATGTAGCATAATAGTTTCATGTGGTGTGTGTTTCATATTTGACAACATTATTAGTACTAGTTTCACCATTAAATAATGTTGACTCCACAACATGTATTCCATCTACACGGTACGTGGTTTGAAAAACCATGTTCCAGACTAGCCCGGTTAACATGTTGTGTGTATTAAATACACCATGTGCTATTACTTCTAGAAAAATAAGTCACCCCACTACACATCTAGATGTAGTGATCTTGGGAAAACAATGTTTAGTTTTGGTCACATTTCATGTATCCCTATATAACGTCTATAATCCTCTGCACCTCTAAATGGAATCTCTAATTATTCCTAATTTTCTCATAATTTATATAAAATGTAATGAAACATTAAAAAATAATATTAATATGTTGAAAAATGTTAATTAAACTACAGATTAAAGTAAATATAAAATTGAAATTAAAAACAAATAGCAATTGTTTATAGTCAGTCAATGATGAATACATAATTATGAATTATTATTATATCTCTTTGATGCCACCTGAGGTTTCCAAGCATGGTGGGATTTCTGGGTGGGATTTTATTAACACAACTTTTTGTCGTAATCCTTGAATAATCCATGATGTACATAATGAATAATTTTCATGAATAGTGGAATTAATATAAATATTAATTTATTATAACATTTAACAAAGAAGAGGGAATCTTTTCAATAATTTTTTATAAATAATATATTTAATTTAATAATTACCTTTCATTGATTTTATTCTTCATTTTCGATGATGAAACGATGAAATTTTTTCACGATGTAATTATGCTACAAGAATCAATGGTATATTCCACTTAAATGTGATCCACACGTGCTTTTTGAACCCTTAATTTTCATCATGGAATCCTCTGGGTATTAGTGTAGATGGCTCCAACACATTCAATGGTCGATGTTGATCACAATTGATTCCTTCAGGTGAGAAGGATTCACATTGGTGGAGGAGGAAACATTTCTTAGAATTATTCAAATCACTCTATAGGGGATATACATAGGGATTGAGGGTGTCCCCTCTAGAATAAATTATTCAAAATGAAAAAAATATGCTTCACACATGTCAAAATTTCATAACCGGGTTTAAATTGTTAGAAAGCTTGAAAATAATAATTGGGCATGGTACATTATTATTTTTATTAATTTATGGAGACCATACTTCTATATAATAATATAATTATTATTAGTTACATAACTTGTGTTAATTTAACACCCCAATCTTCCACAGTACATTTCACTTTTACTAATACAATAGCTTGTGTTGTACGCAACTTCGAGTTCTAACACACCACGACCAATCAAACTAGCCATTATGAATAGTAATACCCACTTTTTGAAGTTTTATAAATTATATTTTTCAAAATGGAATTCATTTTTGGATTCATAATATCAAAATCAGTTTAGGGTGAATTTTTGGTATTTTTCTGAAAACTTTCAATTTTTTATGAATAGTGAAAAACACTGCGTTATTGATTAAAACAGACTTTTTATTTAAATAATTAGTTATTTTATTTATGTTTATTTTAGGAAAAAATAGATACATAATACCTATATATGTTCAATGTAATTCATTGGATTCATTTTATAATAATATTAGATATATAAAATTTTATTGAACATGTTACCGTCTTTTACCAACCTTCTAGGTGCATTTGAAAATTTGCCTAAAACTTAATTTTACCGCTTCTATGAATTGAATTTCAAAAATCTAAGATACACGGTTGACATCAATAAGTAAAATGCGGTTCAATAGGATGAAAATATTTTTTTGTGAATAGTAACTTTTGAATTTTATTTTCCACAGTTACAAGAAAATAGAGTAATTAAAGGTAAAAAATGATATTATAATTACCTTATCACATGTCCTAATTCTATTGGATGCGTTTATTTTGACCAAAATCTAATTTAGGAATAAAATATGGTCCTTTTGGTCCACTTGGATCATATTAGGACATTTATTATTATTTTATTTAAAGAGGAGTTAAAAGTGTTAGACTCGATGTTTAATAACTGAAACATTTTTAATATTGGGTTATATATAAGATAAATTAGATTATAAATAATAATTAGAAATATAAAACGATTTCCTACATAATGGTATTTTATTAATAATTTTTAGACGTTATATAATTATATTTTTTTGACACAATGATGATGCAGTAATTACCTTATTAATGAATGATTAAAATAATTGATATTATAAATATCCAAAATAAATGTAAATTAAGACTTTTGATGAATTAAACTAATTTTATATGTTAATATGACATATTAGCATTGATTAAATAATTTTTTTAAGAGATAAAGTTGTTATGACTTTTATAAAAACCAAATATCAAATAGTGTCAAAATTGACATAAATGATTTTTTGAAACAAATACAATATAATTAATTGATATAATATTCCTAAAAATTTAAGGACCAGACAAATGACTTAGATAAGGTTATCTATATCAATAATTTACCACTTGGGGTTTTTTTGGCTTTTTATATTAAGTTTATTAACCATTTATTATAATAATACAAGAATACATGGTAAAAGTTAAACTATTTAACTTAAAGTAAAATCTAAAAGATAGGGTTAATATGGTGAACTAAACCTATATAAAACCTATTTTTTGTGAGTTTTTTGACACAACCCCACTACAGGCTCGAAATATATCCTTTTGGATCCATTATAAACCGAATATGATTGTATAATAAAATAATATTTCAAGCTTTTCCTAAAGTGATCCGCACCTCTCTTATAAAAGGGTGTTTCCTCTTCTCTCAAAATCACACCTCCAAAGCCATTTAGATCACCCAAACCCTGCTCAAATATCCCCCCAACTACCCTCAATTTTACCTATAGGCCTTAATTTTATCATAATGCCAACCAAAGAGCTCTTCTGATCAACTCAAAAGGAAACACCTGAAGAAGATGTAATAATTTCACCACCTCTTTCAAAGTTCTTTTCTTCTCCCACTTCTTCTTTATTTGTTGTTTACATAACATAACAATATATCCAGTACCTTGTAAATACTTTGATGTTATTATAAATATGGTATAACCATATTCATTATTCTATCCATCCTATGAATGACAAGTCACCATAAGTGCGTACGTACGGCTTACCGTCTCCACGTCGTGGTGTAGTTTGTTATTCAAACAATTCATTATTTGGATGGGTATAATAATGAGTATAACTGATATAAATAATAAATATAACATGTTAATTATTCTTTATATATAATATACCATCCAATTACATACGATTTCACCATCAATAAATGATATTGTCGCTCGTGCGTACTTACGGATTACCGTCTCCACGAACGTGATGAAATACATTCTCCATCACAACAATTCAAGAATAATTATCATTTTATGATTAAAAATAATGGTTGAGAACTTAATATAATTATGTATATGAATCAAATACACCCTATCCATAACAAACACGGCTTACGTAACAAGAATATAAAGGAAAACGAATTAGTTAACACCCGAAACAATGATACTAATGAAATATTATTAACAAAGGAATATTAGATCATATATGATATCATATTCATGTATGTGGTTCTTGTATAATTTAATAAAAATTATTTAACTATTATACAGTAGGTTAAAGTACCCTATATCAAGGAAAAGTACAAGGTAAGGGTTAATTCATCAATCATTTCATTATACGAGGTTGTTTATACATGACTATCTACTGGGACCTCTTTATCATCCACATATGTGTTTCTTAAAAATGAATTTAAAACATTTTTACTGAATCTTAGACTATGGAATAATTTCATTTATGCCCTTTTTTTACTTTTTATATAATTTTTATAAAGGAATATTTCGGTCATTTTTCAAACAAGGTCTTTTACGACCTTTTTGACAAAATTAATGAAAGAATGTTTTTTTAACTTATACTGAGAGTGTGGCTATTTTCTTCCATTATAACACCTTGGAATATTACATTACAAGATTATAATAATATTTTTAGAATAAATTTTTTCTTTTATAATTACATGAATTTTAAATGATTTCAAAATAGAAAGAGATATTTCTCTCAAATATTTTTTATTTCATCTATGGAAAATCCTTTGATGGATTTTACACTTCTTTGAAGTTGATTTATTATGATACAATATTCCATATTGAATTGAAGGTTTTTTGATATGTTTGAATATGGATGTGATATTTTTATACCATTCATGATTTATGGTTAAAGTATTAACATTTCATATGCTAGTTTTAATATTAATATTTATGTTATTTTTCAACCTTTTCATATGAGGAATGAATTGGATTTAGTAAGTGATGGGTGGAACCTGCAATATCACCTCGATGCATCAGTAGTTCTCATGAGAGAAACTAGTGTTCTGTTACAAGGCCTTTCCAAAATCTTATTTGTAGTCTTTTCATGAGTCCATGACTATGTGGTTATGATGTCTGACATTTTGCATTCCATCATTATTAAATTGGATACTGATATTACATGTGATTATTGACTAGTAGAATATCCATGTGAATAAGTACATGGTGTTATTCGATTTATCTTTTCCATATTGTGCTGAATTTTATTTTTAAAAGGAATTTGTTTTAGTCTTATACATTGATTTAAATGTTTATGCTTATTTATGATAGTTTCTACTATAGTGTTATTTTTACTGAGCATCTGAGCTCACCCCTTTTTTATGTTTTATTTTTCCCAGGATGCGAATAAGTATATTATGATTAACCTTCAGGAATAGCCTAACAGATATAAGAGTGTTCAAAGGGGACACAATGTTGTTTTTTTTATTTCATGATGTAATGTAAAACTTATCTTTGTATCTAGTACTTCCAAGGCTACTAAATTGATCGGTATTTCATGACATGATTTTTTGTACCAGACCATAGTTATGTAATAATGCACCGACTCTGGGTAGCTGGGTTTGGGGTGTTATAGTTTGTATCATAGGAAGTTTAGTACAAACCTTGGAAACTAGATTTTGAAAAACTCTTATTAGAGAATATTACCTTAAGATAGACTTTGAGGATTAGTATATAATAACTTCATAGAATTTTTGTAATGTAGAGATTTTGTGAGATTTCTGATCAATACATCCCTGTCTGGATACGATCGTGTAGAGGCGGCTCTGGCACAGATGTACCTAGAAGTGAAACCCCTGACAAGGAGTTTTTGGCTTCACCCGAGGTATCCTGATACATGAAAATGAGCCTTACTATAGTCTTGGTTACGACACTACTAGGGGATATGCTTAGGATAATCCACATTTTCATTTAAAACCATTATGAAAGATTTATGAGTATATACCTCCTCAATGAAAACATTATTATGATAATGGATTATATCCATAAACTGTTCAATTTATGTTAAGTGTTTTACAAGTTTGGAATTATGTATTGTGATTCATAAACTAATTCAGTGTACGCCATTATTTAGAAATGGTGACTAGTGGAAGGATTGGAAACCATATCAATGCACGTAATCCATGTAGGGATTTCCCTCCTACTCAAGATAATTATAGTGGTGCTGGTGATGCAACTGGTGTTGATCATCTTATCACCATACTAGGACAACTCACTTAGGTTATGAATAATAACCTTACCCATATGGATCACCCTGATCCAAAACATGGAGGATCATTGTAAAACCGCTTCATGAGGAAACAACCACCAAAATTAAATGGGACTAAAAATTAATTTGTAGCTAAGAAATGGATAAGTTACTTTGAGAAAATATTTTATGCTATGGGGTGTAGAAAAAGGGAAAAAGTTTTCATGGCAGTTTGTCACCTCACGAGAGATGTATTTCAATGGTGGTCATTAATTCAAAACAAAAAGAAAGATGGAGAAGTATCAAATATGGAATGTAGGTAGTTTAAAAATATTTTCTTAGAAAAATACTTTCCTCATGACCATTGAGTGAATATGGAAATACAATTTTTGAGTCTGAGGAAAAAGGTGGTTGATAATGTTGCAAAGTATGAGGCTAATTTTAAAAGGTTCGCAAGGCATGCATCAGACTATATATATAACCCAAGGAGTAAGATTGATTAATTATTTTACGGTTTAAAACCATTTCCCCATTGAGAATTAGTCTCACAATACTTCTCAATGTACGAAGATATTGTCTCAAGTCCTATCAAGACAGAAGAAGAATTCTCTAAGGCTTACGACTTTAAAGCAAATAAAGAGAAGAAGAGATCTTCTGAACACTCTTGAAATGGAGATAAGGGGAAGAACAGAAATGTTTAATATTTATCCTATGGTAAATGTGGGAAGAAACACCCCGATACTTGCCTGAAGAGAATGAGAGTCTGTTACAAGTGTGGTGAAAAAGGCCACCAAGCTCATGATTACAAAGGAAAGAAAGAGGTTGTCAATGTTGAATGTTACAATAGTATAGAAATGGGGAATTATGGAAATTAATGTCCTAAGTGCCAAGGAAATATACCTAAGAAAAGGAAAAAGGAGCAAGGTCAAGATTATGCAATCATTACTGCTGAGGTTGATGCTCCAAATAATGTGAAGGCATGTAATTTAATGGTTTTCTCAAGTTTAGCCAATGCTTTATTTGATTCTAGATTATAGCATTGTTTCATATCTTTCCATTTTTCTAAGAAATTTGATATTTCCAATTTGATCTAACAAGGGATTTGTCAGTAAAATTTTTTAAGGGATGTATCATTGCAACAAAGTTTTGTGAATCGGTTCCCATTAGGGAATATAAATGTTCTTTGTCTACTGATCTCATTGTAATACCCATGATTTAATTTTCTATTATCCTCGGTATGGATTGGATTTCAGACCATAATGTGAAAATTTATTGTAAGAAGAAGGAGGTTACAATTTTCGATGATGATAAGAAGTACCTTATCTTTAGAGCAGAAACATCACCATCTTCTTCTTATTTAGATCCACCCCCTATAGCTCTACTAAATTCAATTATTATAGAGGAAGAGAGTTAAATAACTATGGGTGAGGAAAGGACTATTCAAATAGAGAATGTACCTATTGTGAAATAATATATTGATGTGTTTCCAGAGGATTTACCTGGACATCCTCCAGAACTAGAAATTGATTTTTCCATTGATTTAATTCTTGGTTCAAGGCCCATATCGATGAACCCTTATAGAATGGACAACGTGGAATTGGTGGAACTAAATAAACAACTAGAGTAATTGAGTAATAAATGATTTATTCTCCATATTTTTTCTCTATAGAGAGACCCTTTTCTTTTTTTTAAGAACATATATTAATCTATGAGGTTGGGCATTTACTACAGGGAGATCAATGCTATAAAAATAATGAAAAAGTATCCCCTACCTCGCATTGATGATTTATTTGATCAACATCACAGAGCTCAATATTTTTCAAAGATTGACCTTTGATCTGTATATCATCAGTTGTGTGTGAAGAAGACATTCCAAAAATAGCATTTCAAACCAGGTACGGGAATTACCAGTTTATAGTAATGCCTTTTGGACCAACTAATTCACCCTCTGTTTTCATGGATCTAATGAATAGTGTTTCAAGGAATATATTTATGACTTTTTAGTGGTATTTATTGATGATATCTTGGTATACTCAAAAATAAATGAAGAACAAGAAAATCACTTGTGCACTATTCTAAAGACTTTTAGAAGAAATGAATTATATGGGAAGTTTAGAAAGTGTGTATTCTAGTTTCAGAAGATTTATTTTCTTGGCCATATTTCCTCTAAGGATATAATCTTTGTTTATCCTTCTATTACAAGAGAAATTAAAGAATGGCCAACACCGATGAGAATAACTAAGGTACACTATTTTATTGGTTTATTAGGTTATTCTCAGCGTTTCGTCTATGATTTTTTCTGATTGGATAACCCATTAACCAAGCTCACATGTAAAGGGGTTAAATTTTTTGGACCAAAGAGTGTGAATAATGTTTTGAAGAACTGAAGAGAAGATTAGTCAATGCTCCTATCTTAACTCTACCATCAGAGAATGATGGGTTTGTTATTTATAGTGATGCTTCAAAGAAAGTAATTGGTTGTTTCCTTATATAGAATGATATAGTTATTGCCTATGAATCACGACCGCTAAAAATTCATGAAAAAAACTATCCCACTCATGATATTGAGTTAGCAGCTATAATATTTTCTTTGAAGATATGGAGACACAATCTCTATAGATAAAAATGAGAGATATATACTAATCACAAGAGTTTGAAGTATATTTTCTCACAGAAAGAACTCAACATGATGAAAATATGATGGCTTGAACTACTCAAGTATTATTATTTCACTATACACTACAACCCAGGGAAGGCAAATAAGGTGGAAGATGCTTTGAGCAGAAAGGATCATGGAGTTTTGAACAAGATGAGATTTGAAAGTGATCCTATGTTCATGGATCTAGTAAACATGGATATGGGAATAATCATGGAAGGTGAAACATCAATACTTTTTCAAATTGTTTCCAATACAACTTTACTAGAAAGGATAAAAAGTTCTCATAATGATGATGAGGAGTTTCAAAAGAAAATTAAAGCTGTGAATGATGGGAGATTGATTGAAATCGTATATGAAGAAGGAATTTTGAAATTTGAGAAGAGGATTTGTGTTCCAGACATACCTGATCTAAAAAGGGAATTGTTGGATGATGCTCCTAGATCCAATTTCTCTATACACCCTGGTATCACTTAGATGAATATAGATTTGACGGAAAATTTTTGGTGTGACAACATGAAGAGAGAGATTTATGATTATGTGTCAAGATGTATGGTTTTTCAACTGGTGAAGGCTAGAAGACAACATCCTGGAGGAGTCATGCAACCTATTCCCATACCTGAGTGAAAACAAGATGATATTACTATAGACATTATCATGGGGCTACTAATGACTCCTAGAAGGAATGATGCAATATGGGTCATTGTTGATCATCTTACAAAGTGAGCACATTTTCTTTCTATAAGAGAAGATTTACCACTTGAACGTTTAACAAGAGTATATATTAATGAGGTTGTAATACATGATGGAGTAACCCTATCAATTATTTCTGATCATGATCCCCGTTTTAAATCAAGATTCCATGAAAAGTATTCAGAAGGCCCTAGATATTGAACTTTGTTTGAGCACTGCCTAGCACCCTCTAACTGATGGACAATTAGAACGGACTATTTAAACCTTAGAAGACTCGTTGATATCATGCTCACTTGACTTTAAAGGTATGTGGGATCAATATTTACCTCTGTTATAATTTTCCCATAACAACAGCTTTCATTCATATATTCAGATGGAACCATATGAAGCGTTAAATGGAAAGAGATGTCACACACCAACTTGTTGGGATGATATTGGTGAAAGGAAACTCATAGGCCCAGAACATGTTAAGAAAACTATAGAAAATGTGATGGTTATCCAAACCCACATCAAAGAAGCTCAAAGTAAGCAAAAGAGCAATGCCGATAACAAAAGGAATGATTTTGAATTTCTAGTAGGCGTTCATGTTTTCTTGAAGGTATATCCATTGAAGGGTGTTATATGAGTCAGTAATGAAGGAAAATTATGTCCCAGGCACACCGAACCTTTCCAAATTATAGAACAAATTGGAGGTGTAGCTTATCGTTTGACAATGCTGCCAAGTCTCTACAATGTTTATATGTGTTCCACTTATCACTATAGAGAAAATACATGCCTGAACCAACACATGTACTCACCTATGGAGAAATAGAACTAGTACCCAACCTATCTTATCGAGAAGAGCCTATCCGAATTCTTGATACCAGAGAACAAGTGTTGAGAAACTGGACAACTCGTCTGGTGAAAGTTCTATGGAGAAACCATAAGATGGAAGAGGCAATGTGGGAACCCAAGGAACTTATGATGAAGAACCACCCAAATATTTTTATGTAGTAATATTTTAGAAACTTCGTAGATGAAATTATTGTAAGGAGGGAATAAAGTAAACCCCAAGCTTCCAAGATACGTTTCTCTTTGAATAATACAATAGCTTGCAATGTACACAACATTGAGTTCTAACACACCACGACCAATCAAACTAGCTATTATGAATACTAATACCCAGTTTTGGAAATTTTATAAGTTTCTTTATAATTGAAATCATTTTTGGATTTAGAAAATCAAAATTATCTTAGGTTGAATTTTATGTATTTTTCGGAAAACATTAAATTTTGATGAATAGGGAAAAACACAGCGTTATTGTTTATAACAAAATTTTTATTTAAATAATTAGTTATTTTATTTAAATTTATTTTAGGTAAATATAGATATATAATACCTATATATGTTCAATGTAATTTAATGGAGTAATTTTATAATAATATTAGATATATGAAATTTTATTGAACTTTTTACCGTCTTTTACCCACCTTCTAGGCGCATTTGCAAATTTGAATAAAACATAATTTTACCACTTCTGTGAATTGAATTTCCAAAAATCGAGAGACATGGTTGATATCAGTTAGTAATATTTGTTTCAATAAGATGAAAATAATTTTTGGTGAATAGTAATTGTTGACTTTTATTTACCATGGTTAAAAGTAAATAGGGTAACTAAAGCTAAAAATGATATTATAATTACCCTAACACATGTAATAATTATATTATATAAGTTTATTTTGACCAAAATCATCCTTAGGAATAAAATATGATCCTTTTGGTCCACTTGAATTAGATTAGGGCATTTATTATTATTTTATTTAATGATGAGTTAAAAGTGTTAAATTCAATGTTTAATAACTAAACCATGTTTAATATAGGGTTATACCTAAGATAAATTCGACTAAAAATATTAATTATAAATCTAAAAAGATTTCATACATAATTTTATTTTATTTATAATTTTTAGAGATTAAATAATTAAATTTATTTATGACATAATGATGATGCAGTAATTACCGTATAAATGAATGATTAAAATAATTGATATTATAAATATCCAAATAAATGTAAATTGAGACTTTTGATGAATCCAAATAATTTTATTGGTTAATATGAAATGTTAGGGTTGATTAAATAAATATTTTTCTAAGTGATAAAGTTTTTATGACTTTCACAAAAACAAAATACCAAATACTATCAAAATTGACATAAATGAGTTTTTAAAAAAAATACTATATTATTAATAGATATAATATTACCATAAATATAGGGGTAAGCCAAAGGACATAAATAAATATATATATATATATATCAATAATGAACCACTTATTGTTCTCTTTACTTTTTATAGTATGTGTATTAACCATTTATTATAATAATACAAGAATACATGGTAAAAGTTAAACTATTTAACTAAGAGTTATATCTAAAAGATCAGGTAAATATGGTGACCTAAACCTATCTAAAACCTATTGGTTGTGATTTTTTCTACCCAAACCCACCTTATCCTTGAAATAAAACTTTTTTAATCCATTATAAACCTAATATTATTGTATAATAAAATAATATTTCAATCTTTTTCTAAAGTGACCCACACCTCTCTTATAAAAGGGTACTTCCCCTTCTCTCAAAATCACACCTCCAAAGCCATTTGGCTCAGCCAACCCTTGATGATATATCCTCCCAACTACCCTAAATTATACCTAGGGGACTTTCTTTGGTTAGAAGTCTAACCTAATGAACCATTTTGATCAACTCAAAAGGAAACACCCGAAGAAGAGATAATAATTTCACCACCTCTTTCAAAGTTTTTTTCTTCTTCCACTTCCACTGTATTTGTTTTTTCCATTCCAAAATAATAACTTCAGTACCATATACATACTGTGATGTTATTATAAATATGGTACAACCATATTCATTATACTATCCATCCTTTGAATGAAAATTCACTGTATGTGCATACGTACGGCTTACCGTCTCCACGTCGTGGTGTAGTTTGTTATTCAAACGCTTCATTATTTGGATGGATATAATAATGAGTATAACTGATGTAAATAATAAATATAACATGTTAATGATTCTGTATATATTATATACCATCAAATTATATAAGATTTCACCATCAATAATATGATATTGTTTCTCGTGCGTACATACGGATTACCGTCTCCACGAACGCGATGAAATTCATTCCCCATCATAACCATTCAAGAATATTTTTCATTTTATGTTAAAAAATAATGTTTATGAACATAATATAATTATGTATATGAATTAAATACACCATATCCATAACAAACCTGGCTTACATAACCAAGAATATAAAGTAAAATAAATCAGTTATCACCGAAAACAATGATACTACTGAAATATTATTAACAAACAAATATTATAAGATCATATATGATATCATATTTATGTATGTGGTTATTTTATAATTTAATAACAATGATTTAAACATTATAAAGGAGGTTAAATTACCCTCGATCAAGGAAAAGTACTAGGTAAGGATTAATTCTACAATATCTTGGTTATCTGAGGTTGTTTTTACGTGAGTATCTACTGGGACCTCTTTATCATCCACATCCGTGTTTCTTAAAAATTTATTTAAATTTTTTTTTACTATTTCCAAGAATATGGATTAAATTCATGTGTACCCCTTTTTTACTTTTTATAATTATTTTTAAAGTAATATTTTCGTCATTTTCCATACAAGGTCCTTTACGACCTTTTCAACAAAGTGAAGGAAACAATGTTTTTTAACTTATACAGAGAGTGCAGCTATTTTCTACTGCTATAACACCTTCGATGCTTCCCTTAAAAGCTTATAAGAATAATTTCATAATAATTGTTTTCTTTTATAATTATGTAACTTTTAAATGATTATAAAATAGAAAGAGATATTTTTCTGAAATATTTTTGATTTCATATATGTCAACATCCTTTTATGGATTTTACATTTGTTTGAAGTTGATTTATTATGATACAATCTTCCATATTGTATTGAAGGTTTTGTGATTTTTTTGACTATGGATGTGTTATTTTTATACCATTTTGTAACATCCCAGGTAATTAAAGAATAAATAATTTTCATATTTATTAATATTTACGAATTAAATATTAATTTTAATTAAAAGGGGTTTCTACGTTCGATAGCGTACTCGATACGCAACGATGAGTTTCTTTGAAAATTTACGTTGCACACAAGTAATAAAATAATATTATTTTAAATGTTAGTTAACAAGTAGCCGTTGTACTGGCGGGAATGGATAGAAATAACTAAAATATGATTATTTATGTTTTTAAATGTTTTTACATTTACCCAATAAAAGATAAAGGCTTAAAATACGGAAAGAGTTCAATTTTAGGCATTTATACCCTAATTTTCACTAAGGGTTCACTTATCACCTTTTGACGGCGAACCGTCATTAAATATAGTTTTGATCAATCTTATAAATTCTATTGGACCAAAAATAACTCTTCTTTAGAATCGGGACATCAAAATTTACTTTGTGTAAATTTTTGGTACCTTTCCGATAAAGTTCATTTTTTAATGAATAGTGTAAAATGTTGTATTTTAATTCAAAACCTCTTTTTAATCTAATTTATTTATATGATTAGATTATCTTTTGAATTGGTTTTAAATTGAAATTAGAAAATATTTTTACCATTAAATCCAATAGTGGTCGTTGGAATTAATTTCACTTTGAAATCGGACTTAAACTAGTGTCAATCTTTTGATACTTATTGTTTCATAAAAACACGTTATTTGCTCTGACAGCGGGAATTAATTATTAAATTTATTAATGTGACTTATATGTTTTTAATATTGTAAAATAGACTTCATTTTTGAATTCGTAATATCAAATATATCTTAGGGTGAATTTTTGGTAATTTTCTGAAAAACTTCAATTTTTGATGAATAGTGAAACCACTAAGTGGTACTTATAAAAACTGATTTTCCGTTTAAATGAAATTTTTCCATCATTGTGTTTTGATTTTCAAAAATCCGACATACATGGTTGTCATTAAGAATTAAAATGTGGTTCAATGATATTAAAATAATTTTTTGGTGAATAGTAACTTATTAAGTTTTTAATCGCGATTAGTGGTAATTAGTGTCGTTTAAGGTAAAAATAATGTTTTAATAATATTAGATGAGCTTGACACATGTCCTACCCTCATTGGATGTGTCATGGCCGACCAAGATAAGCCATGGGTCAACTTGGGGACCCCATGGAGCCACTTTGGTTGGGAAATGACATAAATAAATTTTTATTTAATGTAAAAGTAAAAATGACACAAACATAATATGTTTTACGAAAACAATTTGTACATGGGGTTATAAATATCAGATTTTTGATTATAAATAGTCATTGGAAAGATAAAAAGAGTTCCTACATCATCGTATTTTTTTATAATTTTTAGACTTTAAATAAATTAAATTATTTATGACATCATGATGATGCAGCGATGACCTCATTATTTAACGATTTAAATTAAATGGAAAGTTAATGTAAAATCTAAAACCTACACATGTCCAAAACCTATTGTATGAGTGGATTTCGAACCCTTATCACCTTATCCTAGAATTATATCAATGTGGGACCTTTTGAATCCGAAACTCTTTTTCAAATAAAGTAATATTTCTTTACTTTCCAAGAGTGCCCCTCCTCTCCTCTTATAAAAGGCCCCCACCTCTACCTCATTACCCACACTCCCAAAGCCTTTGGCTTGGACAACCCCTACCCATTTTGTCTCTCCACATCCCTCTCCTCATTCTATATGATTCTCTTTGGGCATAATCCTTTCAATGGAAGCCTTTAGGCTCAAATCAAAAGGAGTTACACTTTTAAAGGATGTTAAAGAACGATCGAGTCAAGTCGGACCCGAGGTAAGGGACTTCGTCTCAATCTCCTTTCATTGAGGCATATTTCGTTTTATACACAACTTTCTTTTATACGGTGTATAAACCCCTTTGACTTTTACTTTTATACAAAAGGAATCTTTTTCTACGAAGCGTTTTACTAAACGAAAAAAGGAATGTTTTTTAACGTACGCAGTGACAACGACCTTTTCCGCCGCCGCGAGTATTATTTGGTCCTTGGCTTCATCAACAAGACGTTATGTTTTTAAAATGAAATAAATACCATATACTCTTTTATGTATTTTGGTATTGAAAATGGTTTTTATAAAGGATTCTATTATGATATATTGTGATTGAAATGTGGAAATGTTATCATTCCTTTATATTGGTTTTATGTTTTATGATTTTATATTGGTACTTGGACATTTGAAGGGTGGTTACATGATAAACCATATGACGGGTGGTGCCGTGAATACCAGGACGGGTGGTTACGTTATAACCTCCAATGCATTGGGTATGGAAGTCGGCTGTATGGCTATTCCATTAAGTATGTATGGAAATTGGCCGTATGGCTATTCCATTAAGTGATATGTGTGGAAGTAGACCGTATGGTTATTCCACTTAAGTATGTTTATGTTCCAAGTTACCTTTATATATGTTATGTGTTCTTTATATGGGTTTTATGGTAATCCTTTGGTTACAAAAAGGTAAGTAATGATACTTTATTCAATGAAGAGTTTTTACTACTTCACGAAGGTGAAGGTATTACTTTGATAGAGTATACATGGTTTACTTGATGTTTGAAAAACTAACAGTTTTCATTCTTTGTGTATCCCTTACTGATCTTTTTATGCTCACCCCAAGTTTTTTTGAAATGTTTTTCACAGGACTTAATGTGGAATAAGGTCAAGGATGGGATCAAGGGAATGTCATGCTATATAAAACCTGGAACTAGACATGTTTCTTTTAAGAGTTTTTTTTATTATGGAAACTTAGTAGAAGTGACTACTTTGTAATCTTTTGAGATGTAATAGTTATGTTATAATTCTCTAAAACTCTAAACCTGAAAAGATCCTCAACATGAATTATTTAATTCAATATTAAGTAGGGTTTAAGGCTGGGGCCTTATAGTTGGTATCAGAGGTCAGTTTAGACAACTTTAGGAGTTAGAAAAGTGTTAAATTATAATATGATTGAAATGATATAGTATTTACGGATTACCGTGTTGCTTCGCCTAAGATATTTCTGTGTTCAGAATGGTTTTCCGCAGAGGAAAAAAAGCAACTATGTTGGGACGACATCAGGAGGAAGACAACCGTCCAAATCAGCAACCTGAGATGGTCGGAATCAGAACTGAACAGTTTGTTGCAGTGATGGAACAGTTAACTCAGGCTATAAATGGTGGTGGTATCCATGCACGAGATCATCCAGATCAACCGCAGAGGAACATGTCAGTGGTGGAACATTTCATGAGGCAACATCCCCTGTAATTCAGAGGATCATCTAACCCTGTGCAAGCTGAAGGGTGGATTAAAGCACTGGAGAAGATTTTTGATGTCATGGGGTGTTCAGAACATTAAAAGGTTAGTCTTGCTATTTACCGTTTTGAAGGTGTAGCTGATCAGTGGTGGTCGATGGTGAAAAATATCAGGGATAGTGATGAGATTGAGGATCTTCATTGGGACGAATTCAAATGTATGTTTCTTGAGAAATATTTTCCTAAGGTGGTTCATCTTAGGATGGAAAAACAGTTCCTAGAATTGAGGCAGGAGGATGATTCAGTGGCTTCTTATGAAGCAAAGTTCACTCGATTGGCAAGGTATGCTCCAAACTTCATACGAGATCTTGATAGTAAAATAAACCGTTTTTACTCAGGGTTAAAGACAAAGTATCGAAGGGCTTTAGCTTCTCGTGAGTTCAAAAGTTATGAAAAACTTGTTCGATGTGCAGAGAAGGTGGAAATGGAGTTTTCCGATGATCAGGTGTTCTATGACAAACAACAGAATAGGAGGTCTAGTTGGCAGGCGAAGGGTAAGAATTCATCAAAGAAGCAAGGAGGTAAGAAAACCAGATATCCATCCTGTGAGAAGTGTGGTAAAATGCATCCTGGAGAATGTTTATCCAAGTCTAGTAAGTGCTTTCGGTGTGGTAAGTCTAGTCATATTGCTCGTAACTGTAAGGAAGATGATCAAGTAGGCAATGAAAAGACAACGGTAAGATGTTTTAAGTGTAATTAAATGGGTCATTATGCAAATGAGTGTCCAACGAAGAACTCAACTGGGGGAATGCAGCCAGACTACAAGCAGAAAGGGGTGGTGAAATCCTTTGCAACAACTTCAGCAGATGTTGGGCCATCGAATGAAGTGGTATCAGGTACACTGTTTGTTTGTTCAGATTATGCCAATGTGTTGTTTGATTTAGGGTCTACACACTCTTTCATCTCTGAGAAGTTTTCTAGTAAATTGGAAATTCCATATCAAGATATGAATCCTGAACTTATGGTAAAAACACCCGGAGGGAACGTTGAGACAAAAAGGAATTATAATAACCTTCCTATCCTTTTGTGTGGAAAGAATCTACCAGCAAACCTTATTGTTTTGCCTCTAGTAGAGTTTGATGTCATTTTGGGCATGGATTGGCTTTCTGTTTATCATGCTAAGATTGACTGCAGTGCTAAAATGGTTTCTTTTCAGAAAGATTTTCAGTTTGTGTACAAGAATGAACCCTTGATTTTGATAACATATCAGGAAGTTGATAAACTAGTAAAAGATGGAAATGAATGTTACCTTACACATATTGTTGAAAATAAAGGAACTGTTCAGATTAATGATGTGCCAGTGGTAAATGAGTATCTTGATGTTTTTCCTGATGAGTTGCCTGGTATTATTCATGATCGGGAAGTTGAATTTACTATTGACTTAGTTCCTAATTCTAAGCCAATTTCAAAACCCCCTTATCGAATGGCTCAATTTTAACTTTTGGAGTTAAAGAAACAATTGTAGGAGTTATTAGATAAAGGTTTCATTCGACCTAGCACATCACCATGGGGTGCTCCTGTCTTGTTTGTTAAAAAGAAAGATGGATCAATGAGACTTTGCATTGATTATAGAGCCTTGAATAATATTACTGTTAAGAACAAGTATCCTTTGCCTCATATCGATGATTTGTTTAATCAGCTCTAGGGAGCTCAGTATTTTTTGAAGATTGACTTGAGGTCGGGGTACCATCAGTTGAAAGTAAAAGAAGCAGACGTTCCGAAGACTGTGTTTCGTACTAGATATGGCCATTATGAATTTGTAGTTATGCCTTTTGGGTTAACCAATGCACCTGCTGTATTCATGGACCTTATGAATAGAATTTTCCATGAGTTATTGGATAAGTTTGTGGTTGTTTTCATCGATGATATTTTTGTGTTTTCTAAAAGTAAAGAGGAGCATGAAAGTCATTTAAGGGTTATCTTGCAAACCTTAAAAGAAAAGAAACTATATGGAAAATTCAGCAAGTGTGAGTTTTGGTTACAACAAATTTCTTTCCTAGGTCACATTGTTTCAAAAGATGGCATAACTGTTGATCCTACTAAAACAAAATTTGTTGAAGAATGGCCAAGACCCACAAATGTAACCGAGATCCGTAGTTTTCTTGGTTTGGCAGGTTACTACCGAAGGTTTGTTGAAAATTTTTCATGGTTATCTAGTCCAATGACTAAGCTAACTCGTAAGGGTGTTAAGTTCATCTGGACAAAAGAATGTGATGATTGTTTTCAGGAGTTGAAGAGAAGATTGGTGAATGCTACAGTTTTGGAACTTCCTTCCAGGAATGGTGAGTTTGTTATATACAGTGATGCTTCGTTGAAGGGACTTGGCTGTGTCCTTATGCATAATTATCAGGTAATTGCTTATGCTTCACGACAGTTGAAAACTCATGAGGTAAATTACCCTACACATGATTTGGAATTAGCTGCTGTTGTCTTTGCTTTAAAAATTTAAAGGCATCATTTGTATGGAGTAAAGTGTGAAATATATACTGATCACAAAAGTTTAAAGTATATATTCACTCAGAAAGAATTGAACATGAGACAGAGGAGATGGCTGGAATTGATCAAGGATTATGATTGTACAATTCATTACAATCCGGGAAAAGCAAATAAAGTGGCTAATGCTTTGAGTTGAAAAAGTAATGCTTCATTAGCAATATTTTGTTTGGAACGTGATCCTTTGGTTAAAGATTTGATGAACTTTGGCATAGAAGTTGTTGGTACAGGATGTTCTTCTGTTTTGTTTCAGGTATCAGTGAAATCTTCTCTATCAGACAGAATCAAGAAAGCACAGAAGCGAGACAGTGAGTTGCAGAAAAAGGTAGAGCTGGTTCAGAAAGGTAAGTTGCCTGATTTCAACATTGATAGTGATTGCGTTTTGAGATTTGGGAAGAGATTGTGTGTGCCTTGTGATTCACAGTTGAAGAGAGAGTTGTTATGTGAAGCTCATAGTTCTCCGTTTTCAGTTCATCCTGGCAGTACTAAGATGTACAGAGATCTGTGGGAGTATTACTGGTGGGATGGAATGAAAAGAGATATTGTTGATTTTACTGTGAATTGTTTGACATGTCAACAGGTTAAAGCAGAGCGGCAGTTACCGAAAGGGATGATTTAGCCTTTACCAGTGCCATAGTGGAAATGGGAAAACATATCCATGGACTTTGTTGTGGGATTACTGAGGACATCTCGAGGTAATAATGCAATCTGGGTTATTGTTGATCGCTTGACTAAATCTGATCATTTACTTCCTATACGAGATACTTTTTCCCTAGATCAACTTTTCCGTTTGTATCTTAAAGAGATAGTCAGGTTACATGGAGTTCCCCTCTCCATTGTATCTGATCGTGATCCCAGGTTCAAATCTAACTTTTGGAAAGGCCTTCAGAAGTCATTGGGTACTGAATTAAATTTTAGTACAGCTTTTCATCCTCAATCAGATGGGCAGTCAGAACGAACAATTCAGACCTTGGAGGATATGCTACGAGCTTGTTCGATGGATTATCAAGGAAGTTGGGACCAACATCTTTCTTTGGTTGAGTTTTCTTATAATAATATCTTTCATTCCAGTATACAGATGGCGCCATTTGAGGCATTATATGGGAAGCAGTGTCGAACTCCAGCATTTTGGGATGAAGTGGGTGAAAGGAAGCTGATGGGACCAAAATTAGTATAAGAGATGGAAGAAAAAGTTCAGTTGATTCAGAAGCACATGAGAACAGCTCAGAGCAGGCAGAAGAGTTATGCGAATAACTGGAGGAAGGATCTATCTTTCGAGGTAGGTGATCATGTTTTTCTCAAGGTTTCTCCTTGGAAAAGTGTGATGAGATTTGGTAAGAAAGGAAAGCTGAGTCCAAGGTTTATTGGACCATATGAAATTCTGGAGAAAGTTGGATCAGTTGCTTACCGAGTGGATTTACCTCCGAGTTTATCTCAGGTACACAATTTTTTTCATGTTTCAATGTTGAGGAAGTATATGCCAGATCCATCTCATGTTTTGAGTCCAGATGTAGTTCAGCTGGAGGAGAACCTATCTTATGAAGAACAACCAGTCCAGATTCTTGACCACAGGGAGAAGGTGTTACGGAATAAGGTGATTCATCAGGTAAAGGTTTTGTGGAAAAACCATGTGATTGAAGAGGCAACGTGGGAATTTGAAAATGCTATGAGGGATAAATACCCCCACTTATTTTGATAAGTGAATAAAATTGCGAGGACGCAATTCCCAAAAGGGGGGAAGGATATAACATCCCAGGTAATTAAAGAATAAATAATTTTCATATTTATTAATATTTACAAATTAAATATTAATTTTAATTAAAAGGGGTTTCTACGTTCGATAGCGTACTCGATACGCAACGATGAGTTTCTTTGAAAACTTACGTTGCACACAAGTAAAAAAATAATATTATTTTAAATGTTAGTTAACAAGTAGTCGTTGTACTGGCGAGAATGGATAGAAATAACTAAAATATGATTATATATGTTTTTAAATGTTTTTACATTTACCCAACAAAAGATAAAAGCTTAAAATACGGAAAGAGTTCAATTTTAGGCATTTATACCCTAATTTTCACTAAGGGTTCACTTATCACCTTTTGACGGCGAACCGTCATTAAATATAGTTTTGATCAATCTTATAAATTCTATTGGACCAAAAATAACTCTTCTTTAGAATCGGGACATCAAAATTTACTTTGTGTAAATTTTTGGTACCTTTCCGATAAAGTTCATTTTTTAATGAATAGTGTAAAATGTTGTATTTTAATTCAAAACCTCTTTTTAATCTAATTTATTTATATGATTAGATTATCTTTTGAATTGTTTTTAAAGTGAAATTAGAAAATATTTTTACCATTAAATCCAATAGTGGTCGTTGGAATTAATTTCACTTTGAAATCGGACTTAAACTAGTGTCAATCTTTTGATACTTATTGTTTCATAAAAACATGTTATTTGCTCTGACAGCGGGAATTAATTATTAAATTAATTAATGTGACTTATATGTTTTGAATATTGTAAAATAGACTTCATTTTTGAATTCGTAATATCAAATATATCTTAGGGTGAATTTTTGGTAATTTTCTGAAAAACTTCAATTTTTGATGAATAGTGAAACCACTAAGTGGTACTTATAAAAACTGATTTTTCGTTTAAATGAAATTTTGCCATCATTGTGTTTTGATTTTCAAAAATCCGACATACATGGTTTTAATTAAGAAGTAAAATGTGGTTCAATGAGATTAAAATAATTTTATGGTGAATAGTAACTTATTAAGTTTTTAATCGCGATTAGTGGTAATTAGTGTAGTTTAAGGTAAAAATAATGTTATAATAATATGAGATGAGCTTGACACATGTCCTACCCTCATTGGATGTGTCATGGCCGACCAAGACAAGTCATGGGTCAACTTGGGGACCCCATGGAGCCACTTTGGTTGGGAAATGACATAAATAAATTTTTATTTAATGTAAAAGTAAAAATGACACAAACATAATATGTTTTACGAAAACAATTTTTACATGGGGTTATAAAGATCAGATTTTTGATTATAAATAGTCATTGGAAAGATAAAACGATATCCTACATCATTGTATTTTTTTTATAATTTTTATACTTTAAATAAATTAAATTATTTATGACATCATGATGATGCAGTGATGACCTCATTATTTAACGATTTAAATTAAATGGAAAGTTAATGTAAAATCTAAAACCTACACATGTCCAAAACCTATTGGATGAGTGGATTTCAAACCCTTATCACCTTATCCTCGAATTATATCAATGTGGGACCTTTTTAATCCTAAACTCTTTTTCAAATAAAGTCATATTTCTTTACTTTCCAAGAGTGCACCTCCACTCCTCTTATAAAAGGCCCCCAACTCTACCTCATTACCCACACTCCCAAAGCCTTTGGCTTGGCCAACCCCTGCCCATTTTGTCTCTCCACATCCCTCTCCTCATCCTAGAGGATTCCCTTTGGGCATAATCCTTTCAAAGGAAGCCTTTAGGCTCAAATCAAAAGGAGTTACACTTTTAAAGGACGTTAAAGAACGATCGAGTCAAGTCGGACCCGAGGTAAGGGACTTCGTATCAATCTCCTTTCATTGAGGCATATTTCGTTTTATACACAACTTTCTTTTATACGGTGTATAAACCCCTTTGAATTTTACTTTTATACAAAAGGAATCTTTTTCTACGAAGCGTTTTACTAAACGACAAAAAGGAATGTTTTTTTAACGTACGCGGTGACAACAACCTTTTCCGCCACCACGAGTATTATTTGGTCTTTGGCTTCCTCAACAAGCCGTTATGTTTTTAAAATGAAATAAATACCATATACTCTTTTATGTTTTTTGGTATTGAAAATGGTTTTGATAAAGGATTCTATTATGATATATTGTGATTGAAATGTGGAAATGTTATCATTCCTTTATATTGGTTTTATGTTTTATGATTTTATATTAGTACTTGAACATTTGACGGGTGGTTACGTGATAAACCATATGACGGGTGGTGCCGTGAATACCAGGATGGGTGGTTACGTTATAACCTCCAATGCATTGGGTATGGAAGTCGGCCGTATGGCTATTCCATTAAGTATGTATGGAAATTGGTCGTATGGCTATTCCATTAAGTGATATGTGTGGAAGTCGACCGTATGGTTATTCCACTTAAGTATGTTTATGTCCCAAGTTACCTTTATATATGTTATGTGTTCTTTATATGGGTTTTATGGTAATCCTTTGGTTACAAAAAGGTAAGTAATGATACTTTATTCAGTGAAGAGTTTTTACTACTTCACGAAGGTGAAGGTATTACTTTGATAAAGTATACATGGTTTACTTGATGTTTGAAAAACTAACAGTTTTCATTCTTTGTGTATCCCTTACTGAGCTTTTTATGCTCACCCCAAGTTTTTTTTAAATGTTTTTCACAATACTTATTGTGGAATAAGGTCAAGGATGGGATCAAGGGAATGTCATGCTATATAAAACATGGAATTGGACATGTTTCTTTTAAGAGTTTTTTTTTATTATGGAAACTTAGTAGAAGTGACTACTTTGTAATCTTTTGAGATGTAATAGTTATGTTCTAATTCTCTAAAACTCTAATCCTGAAAATATCCTCAACGTGAATTATTCATTTAATTCAATATTAAGTAGGGTTTAAGGCTGGGGCCTTATACATTCAGTGTTTATAGTCTAAGTATTAACATTTTTTATGCTAGTTTTAATACGAATTTTTATGTTATATTTAAACCTTTTCATATGAAGAATGCATTGGACTTAGAAAGTGATGGCAGAGCACACTATAGCTCCTCAATTCATCAGTAAGTATCATGAAACAAACTAGTGTCATGCCACAAGGCCTTGACAAAATCTTTTTTTCATTCTTGGCACGAGGCATTGACTATGTGGTTATGATGTCCAGCATTATGAATTACATCATTATGAAATTGGATATTGATATTACATGTGATTTTTCTACTAGTAGAATATCAATGTGAATATGTAAATGAAATTATATTATTTATCATTTCCATATTATTCTGAAGTTTCTGTTTAAAATGATTGTGTTTTAGTCTTATACATTACCTTAAATGTTTATTCTTATTTATGATACATTCCATTATATTGTTATCCTTACTGAGTATCTAAGCTCACCCATTTCTTATGTTTTATTTTTCCCAGGATACGAAGAAGTATATTACGATTAACTTGCATGAATAGGCTATGGGATATAAGAGTGTATAAAGGGGACACAATGTTGTTTTTTTATTTCATGATGTAATGTAAAACTTATGTATTTATCTAGTACTTCCAAGGATACTAAACTAATCGGTCTTTTAGGACATGATTCCTTGTATCATTCCAATGTTATGTAATAATGCACCGACTATGGGTAACTAGGGTTGGGGCATTATAGTTAAACACACAGATAAAATAAATATTATTTTTCGTGAATAAATAAATTAATATTTAATATGAAATTTTTAGTGGAATTTTAAACTCAGTCAACTAAACCTACTCAATATTTTTCAAGCCATTAATATAATGTATTTATTGAATTAAATAAATATCACTACATTGTTCCCCAAAAAATATATTAATATTATATTCATCAAATCATTGAATAAATAAATAAATGTTTATATGCATATATTAAGTATTCACATAAAAAAATATTTTTGTTACCATATGAATAAATTTATTAAATATATATTTTTCATGGAATTACATATATTATATAATAGATAATAAATATTTATTTAATATTAAACTAACATATATACATTTTTTAAAAACTAGTGATTAAATATTTTTGATCAAATTAACATGAATAATTATTAAACCATGTATATGAATAGTATTTACCCAACATGGTAAATTCATATGGAATTTAACTTAGGTTCTAAATATAATTAGTGTGAGACCCTCTATGACCATTTCTCTATGTTATTAGGATATAACACTTAAATTGTACGGTTATGGTATAGAAATGCACCCCGGCACCGATAGAGAAAGAATTTAATGTCATAGTGACTTGTAACCACCTATGAATGTATACTATGTTATAAAATACTTGCATCTCAACATCAAGATTCAAGGAGGTTGTATAGGGGTGTCATCAATTTATGTTCCCAATGTATCATTATTTTACATTCTAAAAATATTTAGAAAATACCACCATAGCCATAGAATTAATTCGGTGGTTCTATTCCTATAAAAATCCTTGAGATGTGAACACCTGTAAACAATACATGAGATTTTTAATTTCTTTTATTATTCAATAATACAATGTTATTCATGATTCACCTAATGTATCCAACTTCATCATCATCATATTACATCACATTTTCTATCAATGCATAAAAATATGGGACTCATGATATGCATTAATAATATTATAAAAATATTATCTTTATTATACATGTATCTAGAAGGGAATATCCAATTAAATATATAAATTTGTATTTCCAACAGGAGGGACATGTTCTTATAATATTCTACTTTAAATATTACCAAGTTCATAAACCATTATAATGTGACTCAAATTCATATGAGTTTCCACCCATGATAGCTTGTATCATTGGTTTCTCATATAATGATATCATCAAGACATAGAAATTATATTTTAGAATACATTCATAGAACATCAAGGTTCACATCATATCAGGGAACTTCTCTAAAGTTTTAATTTGAAAAGCACCTTTAGGGCATTAAACATTTTCATACAGAATAACAATCACTATATGATAAGAACATAATATTAAAATTAAAAAAATCAATATATGTAATATTAATGTGCATAGATGTTCATTCTAGGGAACCTGATCGAACATGTAAATCATAGAATGATTAACATAGGGTTTCAAAAGTATTATATAAAAAACATACCAAATTAATTATAGTCCCCAATAATATATTAAATGTGATTGTATTTTCAAACCTCTTGGTGAGGCTAGAGGTTTCCTTAAATTGTATTCTAGATTTGGTGTTCGTATTATTAAAATATATGGAATGTTCATAACAATGCAAATGAATTAAATAAATTTTTAATTGATATTACCAATGTTTTGGGAATAAGGGAACAAGGAATGAGATGTCTATGTTCTGATGTTGTGTAGTAAAAGTGGGAAAATTTTAAAATATAATGAAGAAATGTTGGTTTGAAATTCCAACAATATTTATTCTAGTATCCAATTAAGGACATTGAAAAATAACTGTGAGAAATGGCATATAAATAATTTTATAAAATGGAATTATTCATGGTACTTTAAAGAGTTTATGAAACTCTATGGAAAATCCATGTTAGTTATTAGTGTTATAGAAATCAATGATTCATTTTTGATGGGTATAAGGTACCAAATGTATACATTAATAGTTTTTAAAATATACTGATGTTCAAAAACAAATATTGAGTTCATAAAGTTTTAATTTTTCATTGAAATGAGTATGTAACAATTCGTACATCAAGGATATTAATTAAGAATAATTTATCATGCCCTGATGAATGTAAGTGATGTCTCTATATTATCATCTCATTTATCTTATATATTATAATATAATAAATTAATTAATAAAGAATTGATATAAACCATATTAGATGATAAATTATATACACATAGTTTATAATTCATTGGATTCTGTAACATGTTATGAAAAGGGGATAGGATTAAAATGATTTATCAAAGATAAATGTTTTATCTTGATATTTAATAAAATACTAGAGAAGATGTTACCACCTCCCATTAGTTGAATATTTTTATAAATAGAGTTCTTTTAATAGAAAATTCTAAGATCACATAGAAAGTCACATGTGATTCAAAAACAATTGATTTATTTAAATATTACTATAAATATAAAATAGTGAAATTTCCTCACATAAAAGTCTATTTATATATCATAGAAAGATATTATGAGAGTAATATATTGTCTAATATGATGGTTGGAGTATGATAGAACATAATAAATATTAACTCTTATATTAATGTGATTCTTTACTTAATACCCTAGATAGTTTAGGATATATGTTGGAAAAAAATGTAAACAGATACATTTAGTTACTATGAGAAAGTGAATATATTTTCTCAATAGGACTATTTCAGTTAACATAAAAATTAAATTTTACTTAATATCTATAATTATTTAAAGGTATATATGTAAAGGGAAATATAAATAGTTTCATTTGGTTACCATGTTATTGAAAATGAAATTTTATCCTAAAGAATTTTAGGATGTGTTGGTAAATAATAAAATAGGTTTTTACATTATTAAAATGAAAATTTTGGTATAATTGGGTTCCAAGGATGGATATGTTTAACTTATTTGGAGTTCTATATAGTCAATAATAATTTAACACCACAACATCTGATATTTTCATGTCAATGAGTTTTAATATGTCCAATGAGTTTAATATTAAAAAATGATTCCAAAATCTCACTATTACTAAAAAATTTATTTCCACATAGAGGTTACTCACTATAAATTTTAGTGGTATGGATTTTATTAAATGGTTATATAGATATGTTTTAAGGATTACATATAGATGTAATAAGATTACAATATGCTAAAAGGTGTAGAAAATATAGGGAAATTTTTTAAGTTTATCATATGTGATCTGATAGATTGGTGCTTATGTTGGGTTTGTTGAATGTTCATAAAATATGTTCTGAGAATGTAAAATTTATCATATAAAATAATAAATCCATTATATCATTATTTTACATTTCCTTTATATATATATATATATATATATATACATTTCACAGATTAAAATGATATTAGACCTCTCAAAGTATGGCATTGAGCTATCCCTAACCAGTGATCATTATGGATTATTATATGTTATGTATAAATATTATGTTTTTCATGAGAATTATTCTCTTATAGAGATATAGATTATGCTGATTAGGCAAAAAATTGAAAATTTATTTTGTGTATACTGGATGATCGACTAAGTCTATCACATAGAGTGATATAAAATATGAATTTGGTGTAATAGGGGTTTATTAATTATATTTTGGTTCCCACTAATTAAGGTTTCAGAGATAAATAACATGATAACCTTAATAATTTAATATCATTCCTATGACAATCACTATGACTCAACTAATCATGGGGTGGTTTGATATGTTGTCGATCATGTCATCAGTTGACGCTCAACAAAGATGGGATTTTCCTTCTTGTATGACATGTATATCATCTTTTTCACCTATTAGGATGGATTTAAAATTAAGAGGAAACACTTATTTAGTAAATATTATTTGTTTATCTATTCATATTTGGGGAATGTGATGTTCTCATCCCTAAGCATGAATGTTATTTGACGTATTCATCAATCCGGTGATTTTATACTCATAAATTAGCGAAGTTATGTGTAAATTATAATGAATTGGAATAAGATGTGTCCCATAGTCACGTGATTTCATGTAAAAAAGGGAATATATGAGGATAAATTCTAGAATGATATGTGTTTGGTGAATAGAGGTATAAAGGTACATTTGGTTGGTGGAGGTCACGTTAGATCCCTTTGTAGCTCATTTAGCAGTGATTCTTCATTAGAGGAGTCTGTTTTCATAAATTTATAGATCTAGTGATACAAATATATTTTCAATTACCTAAATACCTTTGGGTAACGCTTTTTCATTGAATAAATGGGGATTTAGTTTTCCTTATAGATCCATTATACAAGTGTTTTATAGTAAATTCAAAAAAATGGGTATTCACAGGGTATTACAAGTGATGTGATACAATGTGAGATTAGTGATAGATTTGTAAAATATGTTTTTTAAGAAATACAATAGGTTTTTGGATATTATTTCATATGATATATTATACGATAAAATATAAGGTGAAGGGGCATTTATTTATTTAGGCTTTAGTGCAAGTGGGAGAATCAAAAAGACATATTCCAAAAATAAAATTTATATATGATTCAAATGAGTGAATAATATTTAACAATAAAATGAATAGTTATTTCATAAAAAAATATTACCCTTCATGGTATGCATGCATATATCATAGAAAAATATTTAGGGATATCATAAGGGGCATCAAAATGGAATTTACATCCCACCATTTTCTTATACCTTGTAAATCATATGATACAATTAGATCATGGTCATAAAGAGAAATTAATATGAATTCATAAAGAATTATTTCCATGGAATTGTGTCATATTCATCTATTCTTCCACAATATCTATCATTTAAGGATGTGTTACCTAAGATGTAATGCATGATATTGAATACATTTATAAAAAGGGTTTAAAAAATTAATCAACTTACTAACTCATATGTTTTAATGGATGAGTTAATGAGTGCATCACTGAGGAGTGTCCTCAAGGGTTATATAAACCCAATAATCATATGATGGTGTGTGTCTATGAAATTAAAGCCTAATTATTAATCAAATTTCCCAGGAACCCCATACTCTCTCCTCTTTCCATCTTTATTATTGATGTTCTAAAACACCATAATGGATAGTGGATCCATCTTTTAAGGACGTATATTTATCTCAACCATTGGATATATCAATAAGGTGGGATTTAATTTAGACAACACTTTATATTCATCATCAAACATATATAAATATATATTTTATGATGGTAATTCTAATCGACATAAGGTAAGCATGATAAAAATGGTTATTCATTCCAGGTTTATATATATTTTTTGTTTCACACACATGTTTCCTATGGGATTAGGGATTTCTATACTTTTCCAACATTATATTAAATGTAAATATATGTATAATAATACATTTAGTTTAGAGGTATATGACATGTTATAGGTGATTAGTTTATTTAATCATCTATTAATAGAAGATTAATTATGATTTTTTCATATTTGGAAAATATGTTATAGAAAGGATCCTTATGAGTATACTTTTATCCCCACCCTGATCTTCCATATCCTATTTTTATAAATCTCTTTGATGAATTTCACGATTAGCATTAAAATTAATAGATTTTTAAATACACTGGTTTATGATCAAGGAGTCATTATCATAGGAGTTTCTTATTTTGGGTATTCATTTTGGGACATTGATTTGTGTATGAAATTACTAGAATTGTGCAGTTTGTGTCATTTGTTATTATTATGTCGTTTTTTGGGGTTCCATCATATATTACTAGTTGTTATAAGATAATTCCTCCCATATGAGAGTTTCATATATTTGGTTCTAGTTAAAAACCCATGGAATATTTGATGACGTATTTAAGCATTACAGACATCTTGGAAACCTACCTAAGAAGGGTTTTAGTAAGGATGGGTGGTGATATTTTACCCAAGAGGGTTATACCCCCAATCCATTAAAAGGGTTCTCCCCATTATGGGATTGACTATATCACCATTGTTCAAACATAACCTCAAACAAATAATGTCCCATTATAAGGAACATTAGTCAAAATCCAAACATGACAACCTTATCACTCTTGACCCACAACCCCACAAGTTGGTCATACGATAGCCACAACATGCATATACCAACCATTTTTCATTATTATCTACCACTATCATGCTCAATTACCTATTTACAAGCCATGAACACCCATTTAGCCAATCATATATCAATAAACAACTCATATTTGTGACCTCATACTTTTCATGCACAACGGAATACCACAAAAACATGTTCCACAACACAAAATTCATACTTAGCTTTATCAAAATCCCTCAAAACGATCATCTCTAACCCAAAAATAAATCCAATAAACCATGGATTGAGTTTTTTAATACCATTATGATCATTCCATAAATCTATATGGATTTAATTTGATTTTTTTAGAGACCCATTCTAACCCAGTCCTCTATCACACTCCCTTAAAAAATCTTTTTATCAATAGTTAAGAAGATTCCCAACCTAATCACTCCAAGGATAGTTTCACCGAGGTAAGACACATCATAGAACCATCTAAACCCAATACTCTTTAACTCCAATATTCTCTCTCGATAATCATTTTCTATTTCTCATCCACTATACTTCTACTATGAAAACACTATCTTATAGCATTTACTACTCAAAATATCTCTAAAGGATACTTTACACATAAGTACATAATATTCAAGTTGAAGTACCCATTAACATGAAATGAAGATCTTATAACAATAATTAATCCTAATAATATTTCATGCTGTACCTTTATATATGGCACCCCTCACATAGATTTTTCACCATCAGGGAAGACCAATGCCTCAAAACCATCCAAAATCATGCTCCACATTTCATGATATATTCACAAGAAAAATCAAAATACTCTGTATATTTCATATTACTTATATTCTTATTATATTCATTAAAAACCAAATCACATGTCCAAAATTTCCCTTCCATTATTCCACATACCTCGTATAGTACAATATCAAGCACGTTCTTTCCCCTAAGGTAATGTAATTCCTATATATTCAATTCACACAATCACTCAATTCTCATCCTTATACCATTTATGATATTGAAAAATCCCTAATATTCATGTTATGGAAATATTGAATACAAAAATCCAGAATCTCATGATGATCTACAAACATTCATAAAATTTAATAGGTTTCTAGAATCCACATTTACATGAATCCATATCAAGAGTGAACCGACTAACCCATACCAACTCTAAGACCTTGTGTCTCATACACTAGTGAAAACACTATTCTCTAGTACACTAAAATCACACTTCAACCATAATACCATATGTTTTTTCCCATCCCAACTAGGATCACCTACCCTAATAAATATTTTAGCACCTAATTGATCCTACCTTTGACACCACATCCACATTCCATGATTAATTATATTGTATGTTTTTTATAAATGTACCCATCACATAAAATATTCATTAGTCAATACACTCAAGATTTTTCATCCCATAAGGCATCCCCAAAAACTATTAAACATTATATTTAAGGCATAATGTTCCTCTCCCATTCATTTAAGTGTTATCATCACATTAAATATGAATACACAGTTATATAAATATAATTACATAAAAAACATGCCTATAGTTTTTATTTATTATTCAGACATCTAATAATTTACTCAAAAAAGGATTGAATAATTAACTTTTAAAGTTTAATTAAGAAAACCCATGATTCCAAAACACTATTCCAAAATCCATTTCCTTTCATAAAATTATAAAAAAAACCACCTTATATCCAATAAAACACAACCATGTACATGTCATGTGAACCTATGTAGTGAGTACGATGCATGATCCCCCATCCATTTTTCACTCTTGGACATGAGTAATATAATAATATAATAACCACAACATCATAATCTCTAAAAAAGAATCAACTATAGAATTAAAAATAATAACCATAATCCCTCAACCCAGATAACGTGGTCTTTCCCCACACATATATTTGGGATGCACAAGGTTGATGTCTATCCTAAGTACCAAGTATTTTAATCTCCATATTCCATCCCCATAAATCATTAATCCTAAAAAACATAGGTAATTTAAAATCTTTTGTGACTTAATTTCCCAATTCACCATAACAGTAATTGAGCATGGTCACCACATCACTGTAAGTGAATCTCCTCATACACCAAATGTTATCATCTGTTGGAAAGGGTATAATATAAAAAATTGGGAGACTATACCCTCTATATCATAACCGTCTAATCATAAAAAATAATTTTAATATAAAACATTCATTAATAAATAATATAGAATTAAAGAATAACGCAAACAATTAAAATAATATAATAAATATTGTATCATAATGGAACCGGGGGGAATGGGGGCTCTGAGCAGCATCTCCCCATTTCTCTCCTGCGCTAGGGTTTCTCCTCAATGACTGCTCGGAGTGGGGGAGGCCATCGCGCGGCCCTCCGACATCGTCTCCCCCCTCCTTAACTTCTTACGCTTCTTTTCCCCTTGCTTCGTCTTTATCGGTGGCCTCTACGCTCGCTTAGGTGAAGGTTCTCTAATTTTGGCATCTCCATCATGTTTGGTTAGCTCTAATCATCTGCCTCATTGATGGTGCCAACACTCGGAGCCCTCGGCCGCTCTTTCCCTCCTCTAGTCCAGCATTATTCTGCACCACTCTAAGGCGGATCAAGAGTGGTGAAAATGGCGAGATTTTGTGATGTTCGGTTTAGCGGCCATCGGTGTGCCTGGCGCAGCCCTTCGACTATGGTGTTTATGCAACAGTAACTTCCCAGTGAAGTTTCTGGTTTGTGGGTTTTGTTCCGTATTTCTTCCTCATGCCATCGGTGAAGTTTTTTAGGTTTTTTTTTTCATTTTGGATTCGATGAGATGCCGATTTGCTTCTGGTCTTGGGTCATGCTCATATCTAGTTTTGGTGGAGGTCGTTCAATTTATCTTCAATGGTGAGTTGATGATGGTCGTGTTTTTATGAGGTTGGTTCATCTGTGATGGTGGTTTGATGAAGCGATGATTTCTGGTTATGGTGTTTCTGGTTTGCTTTATTATTCAGCATTTATTCATCATAATGATATTACGGTTGACGATGGTGCGATGATGTTGACGACAGTCTTCTGATGGGGATGATGAAGATATGGTGTTTAAATGACAGCAAGGATGTAGGTTTTTATGTTGTTTGAAGCTGCGGTGGCGACGAGGAGGCTCGCTGACCGAGGATGTGTGTTTCGAGGCGTCCTGTGAGATTTTGAATTTTGGATGGAAGTGGATTTCATCTTTTGTTTCTTTTGATTTTGGTGATCCGGTAATCTATTGAATGGCCTGGTTCCCGCTCACCCAAAAAGCGGCTTTTGAAAATCAAATAAAAATACAATTTTCAATTAGTATCAAAACGGAACCCATGTTTTACATACATTTGGTATATAAGATTTGATTACCCTCATTGGATCAATTATACCTATAGAAAAAATTAAAAAAATATAATTAAAAAAATAACACAACATCCAACCATGACCTTTGACGTGCCTAAAAACTCAATCCCATCCCTACCAATGATCTAGTACAAATCTCAGTCATCATTGTTTTTTTATAACTACTAACTCATATATACGGGATACACATCGATAAAGGTCAACGTACTAGGCATGATATTAACATGAATTTGGTAAAACCTGGTTGGGTTGTGAATCCTAAACTACAACCTGTTTTAACCATTCCAGAACTAGAAATGGTCTCCGAGTATATAAACTGGTCAGATCATTGAAGTATGTCATGTCTTATGAAAGTGTGGAATTTTTTCTTTTAAAATTTTTGAATCCTGATTTTTGTTGAAAAACCAAATATAATATATCCCATCCTAGATTCATCCATGTATTACATGAAAATTAATCAACCACTCAAAATATAAATGATAAATTAGATCTAAATTGTACCATGTCTGATTTCTTTGAGAATCAAAATTTCCTAGTCATCGGTGATCATCACTCAAGGGAACCAAACTCAAAACCCTATAGATCATCATCACACATTCCATATGCTTTATCAATCATTGTCCTATAGAATATAGGAACATTATTTTAGAGGTTTAAATGATATTGAGTTAAAAAACCCTTCTCTACATCATTTTGGGTCTTATAAATTCCTCATTTCTTAGGTTATAAAATCCATAAATTGAATTTATGATCTTTATGAAGTTAACCCTTTGAAAAGACCCAAAAACGACATAGACAACACAAAAAACATACAAAAATATCATAGATTTTTTATCACATACTTGAAACATCTAAACAATATTACATGATTAAACAAAAATCATTATCTTGAATCTCATATCCCATAAATATTAAACAAACCATGAATAATAATTATTTAATATTCTTTCAAAAAATATTTTTCATTATATTCACTGAATAACTTGTGTTTATAGTCTGTAAATAAAATCAATGGTTATTATTTTAATCCCAAATAATATTGAATTTATTTATTTCATTTATCATCATATAAACATAGACATTACCCTAGAACTTTTGTGGCACCCACTATGTCATAAACTATTATTCCTTATAATTGGAATAGTTTCAAAATATTCATTTGTTTTTACCCTCCAAGACCATATCTCAATGTAGTGAGTAACTCCCATAAGATGGGGTTAGATTTTAGAACCCCATCTAGGCCCTAAGGAGATAAGGTTTAGTCATGAAAATAAAACCTCCTACAAACACATGCCTTGCAATGTAATGTCATTATCTCATGATATACTGTAAATAATGTCTAAAAATTAATGAAATATTCTTTTATTTAATTATTTATTCATGAATTTATTAGATAGGAATACCTTCAATCACAATTTCCATGGATTTAATAAAAATAACACCATTCAGGTCAGTGTGTCCTAAGACATCTCTTACATTCAAAATAGACAAAAAATTATTGATCTTTCAAAAAATGCCAAACCATCAATGGAAGATCCAAAAAAATATATCTATCCACAATATAAATTTCATGGTTTCCATCGTGATTAATATTATGTAATAAAATGGAGTTAAATGACAATTATCTAAAGTTGAGAGGCCAATATACATGCTCATAAATATGAAAAATCATTGACACCTGAAATATATGGTGTTACTATTAGTGGGTTAATCTTCACGATCTGTTGTACATAAGATCACCATGTGTAAACTTCATGATAATAAGTATCAACTCTTAAAAGCCCCCAAAACATAATATTTAGACATCAAATTTTTCCCATTAGTATGATCTATCTAGACCATAAAAAATATGTTTAACATATTTTTCATTGAGAATTGAGGTTATAATTATATATGGTAACTCCTATAACCTATTTTCATGAAAAATAACCCAAGTAAATTACCATATATATAGTTGATGAATAAGTTTTCAAAATAATATGGAAGGTTTACATCATGCATAATTCTCTTTATACATGTGATGATAATAAAAAAGTATATTTCAAGTTAGGTCCAAAGCACCCACTTTTACAAAACACTCACTTACACTAGATCCAAATTCATTACGATCAACCTATTCGGTCTCACGTGAAAAGATCATGATTCTACTAAGTTACGGATATAGTTTTTGGCATTTCATGTTTAATTAAATGGTTAATTTTATATATATGAATCCATGCCCTTGAATAAAAATTTCCAAAAGATTATATCCCATAGTATACAATTTTTTTTTATATCATAATCATGAGGTTGTGGTTACTACCTTTGGTGAGATTCCAATAACTGGAACAAATCATAGGATAATATATGATTCAATAGCTTCATGAGAAGCCAAAACATTCTCAATATTTATATATATGGGTACCACTCTCTTGAAGGATATTCTCTTTCACATTTACTTATCCATAAATGGATATTAGATCATATTCATCATTTGAAACACTATTTTTACCCTAAAAATAATGTTCCATTGTCTACAATTCTCGAGAATATATCCCTTGTACATTCTTAAGTAGTTTTTGGATACCTTATACGGTACATAGAATGATATATGTGATAGATCCATCATTGAATATTTTGTAATTTTACTAACTATTTTAATCTTCTAATTTTTATTATACATGTCTCATTGGAGAGAGTTTGGTCATGTTTCACAGAAAAAAATCCCCTACTAAATTATTCCAATAAGTATTTTTCATTGTCTTTTCAGTATACTTGTTGACTTGGTATAATTAAGTCTTATATCTATCTTATTATATCTTATTCTAAAAATCATTGGTCGCTACATTAAGTAAATTTTTGAAGATCTTCTTTTATTCTAGTATTAACTAACTATAATAGTAATCAACTATTTTTCATATGATAACAACATATTTTATTTTATAACTATGGTTCTCCCACTGACCACTTATACATATACAGTATAATTACATTCCAAATAAATATTATCCAAATATGATGCTTTCATTAATCCATAAATGTGTATTTAAAACATAAATTCAATCTTTTCATTCGATGGATTCACTAAAATATTCTTGTAGAATCATTTAAAAACCTTCCAAGAATGGATGTATTGATTTATAATTCTCAATATTATGATAATAAAAATTTTCTATGAAAAGAATAATTATATGGAATTTAATCTCGAGGTCTTGGTATGACTCAAAAAGCACTATTGGTATGACAAGTGTACTACCCATGAATAGTTTCTCTTGAATACCCACCAAAATGTTTATATAAATTCAAGAAATCACTATATGTCTAAAAAAATAAGTACATGGAATCCATTTTTCTAAATTCATATGATTTTTTCAGAAATTTATTATTTGCATTTAGTAATTCCTAATAAGAAAAAAATTCATTATTCTATTCCAATAATATATCACCTTAACCTTGTGATAATAAATGCATATCTCTTTGGTTTTATATTTCCTACACGGTATGTGTCCATCGAACAATCACTTCCCACAAACAATATTTTGAATTTTTTTCCATGTTAATTATTTATCAAACTCAAACCTTGACTTTACCAGGAAAATTTATATCCCACTATATCAAATAGACATGTGCACCATTTTATAGAAAAATTGTCAATCTCAAGACTATTAATTTTCTAACAAAGTGATTTCTATAATATTCTAAAAAATATTGGATAATTACATGAGATGTAATATTTGAATTTTAGAATTCAATGTTTTTATTAAAATATCCTTAACAACCTATTTGAAAAAAGAACACAAAATAATATGAAAAAAATTAGTTTTATTCAAATTTTAGCTCACATGGTATAAAATTTTCATTATAATTATAATATGGTCATGTCTTAACTCCTCTATATTCAAATATTGTCTCAAAAGATAATGGAAGATTTCACAATTCTTGGATGTTTCATAATTGATTCTCCAATTACTAAAATATTAACTATGATGTGCATATGAAAATATAAATTTAGGAATTCCTCCATTCTATATTTTGATAATAAATTTATACATATAAGATTCATCATGAATACACATTTTAATAACACCATAAATCTGATGTGTATTAGGCAATGTGAGTTTAGGAATAAATCCCATCAATATTTTTAAGGATTAAAAAATACTTGGTTAAGATATACTCTGACATGCCCACGAAAAGGATCCAACATGTTTTTCAAGTATATTCAGTTTGTCACTTTTTCATCCCCTAAAACAATTTGGGGATTCTCATGAACTGTTTGAATTTACCTCTAGAATATACTTGAAATATTTTACACTATATTGCTAAACTAATTCAGGAAGCATTGTGGAAATACTTTGTTTATAATGGATTATCTGTCTAAAACATGATAAGTCGGTGTTCTAATAGTACCTTCACTTATTAGTGCCAAAGAGAAAAAATACAATACTTCATATTTCCTATAAATTTATTATAGTTTTAGTTGATAATGGATTAACTTCCCCCAACTAGGTATTTTTCACGACCCGTCCTCGGGGCCCGTGTCGTGACTACCCCAAGCCCGCCTTCCATAGGCCAGGGGCTGGCGACTAGCACCAAAGGGGTAAATCCCGATAAAAGGGAAGACATTGCCTTTATAAAAGTAAACAAACACAACAAAGTACGCAACAGAAGTAAACACTAAGTAATACTGAATACAAAAGTAAGTGCTTAAAGGAAAGGTGCTGGAAATACAAGCCCAATAGTAAGTAGAGTACAACTAAAAAGCTAGTACAACTTCCATAAAATAAAACAACAACCACTGAGTCATCCTCCAGAAATCCCACCTGAAGGGTGGGTACAGATGGCCTCCACGGCACCACAGCTCCGTCCGTCCGTTCCGTGTACGTCTCACCAAGTGGTCCACCTCCGGGTACCGTCCAGCTCCACATGTCTCCACCTCGATCACTGTTATCCATCGTCCGCATCCAACACAACGTAGTGCGGGCATAGTCCGTGTATGGGTGAGTATACGATACTCAGTAGGGACCCCGAGACCCCCAAATGTCTCCCAGAATCCACGAATGATAAACCAAAATAGAAGGATACAATCATGAAGTATTAACCAAATCTACTTAGGTATATGACCATACATATACCTAAGTTATCAATCATAGTTTGACTCCATCTCTCGATCCCAATCACAACCCAGTCCACACAGGATAGTAAGTCAAACACATCGATGATAATGATTGAAAGTAAAGACTCAGCTCATACCAGGTATACACAACTTAAAGAGAGTAAGAGATGATTAGTTGTAGCCACTGAATCATCTTTCACTGTCAAATGACATGTACTCACAGAAACCTAAAACAGTAGTATGTCGTTGCTGTTGAACCAACGGAGGATTCAGTCCAGTCTCGTTGCTGTCGAACCCTTAGAGGATTCAGTCCAGTCTCATTGTTGTCGAACCCATGGAGGATTCAGTCCAATCTCGTTGCTGTCGAACCTAGGAGGATTCAGTCCAGTCTCGTTGCTGTTGAACCCACGAAGGATTCAGTACAGTGTCGTTGTTGTCGAACCCCCAGAGGATTCAGTCCAGTCTCATTGCTGTCGAACCCATGGAGGATTCAGTCCAGTCTCGTTGTTGTCAATCCCACGGAGGATTCAATCCAGTCTCGTTGTTGTTGAACCCACAGAGGATTCAGTCCAGTAGCCATCATCGTCAAACCCATGGAGGATTCCAGTACGGTATCGTCGCAGCCAGCTCTAGGGTTCCCACACATAGTACACTCGATTCCAGGAGGGTCCGCTCCTCGAGCCAAGGGGTCGATACATCAACTATCACAACGTTCTGAGTTTATGTATCCCAAAGTTCTGTCTCGTCAAAAGAAACCAAATGCGACAGACGACACGTCAATCGGACGCCCAGTCTAAGAGTTATTGGCTTTTCCGTTCGAGGGGCCCGGTTGGAATTACGCTTGTTCCAAACTCGGCTGTTTTTCAAAGTTGTCCAAAAATCACTTAGATTATCGCAAAAGGACCGCCTCGTTGTAAGGGTCCCAGTGCCGTAGATGACACATTGATCAGACAAACGGTCAAGAAGTTATCCTCATTTAAGCGAAACGGGCCCGACCCGTTGAGCCCGGTGGGCTGGCGGGCCGGCCCATCCTGGCGTAGCGGGTCGGACCCGGCTAAAGGGACAGCCCGACCTGGGGGGCGTGGCCCGGGTCGGGGGGGCACGGCCCGGACCGGGGGGGCGCGGCCCGGCCCGGGTGGGCGCGGCCCGGCCTGGGGGGGCGCGGCCCGACCCGCGGCTGGCACGGTCTGACACGTGACTAGCCGTGACTCTGCCAGCTGGCCGAGCGGATTAGGGGGTGCAGCCCCCAGTTTTTCGAAATGGAGGCGCCTCCCCTCCTATCCGGCCGGCCGAAGCAGGCCGGTCATCACCGGCGCGAGCGGCCCGCTCGGCCGGGCCGCTTTCCTCTGCACGTGTTGCCAGGTGGCGCTGTGACCTTCAACCCGGTCAGCCGATTCGCCGCCGAAGTGGCCCGTGGAGTGCGGGCCGCAGTCCTCCGGAACATGGCACCGCAGTCTCCATGTCCGGATAGCTACGACCGACCAGTTCTTCTTTGTCCGAGTGGCCTGTGGGTTTCGACCTGCTGTTCTTCCACAGCGCGGCGCCCTCATCGCGCCGTGGTTCCTTCGGCCCGGCCGGCTTTAGCCAGACGGTTCGTCTTCGGCCGAGCGGCCCACGGATGGGGGCTGCGGTTCTTCTCTACGTGGCGGGCACACGACTGCCGCTTCCTCCGGTCGCCATCACCTCCGATTACCGCCGCCAAAATAGTCAAGAACCATCGGAGGGTCGTCAGTCCATGTTTGTTCAGCCCGCTCCCTCCGCGTTAAGTGATAACATAAGTCCGAAGACAATCCATAAATTCAACAAAGAATGGGTTACAAAATATTCACTTAAAATTTTACAAACCCCTACCTTGATTCCGAGAACGGAGCACGTCAACGAGCCGTGGAAGACGAGCATCGCGGAAGTCGGGCGTTGTAGAAAAAGGACATCGATTTTGTTGACGTCGGGGTGGGTCCGAAGAAGAAGCACCGTTGGTGAAGTTCTTTTCATTCTTCGTTGGAGATATTCTTCGTTGAAGAATGGTGTTCTTCGTCGAGAGAGGAACACCTTCTTCTAATTCTCCAGAGGTTTCTCCACCGAAATATTTTCCAAAAAAATATTATAAAAGCTACCCAATTTTAATAGAGTAGCCATGCAATTCAAAACAATTCAAACAAATCGTTGACACCACAAATTAATTAATGATTTATTTAATTAATTGTGTTGGCATACTTAATTAGAGGGAGGTGGACAGGCTCCCCCATAAAAAGAGGGGAGTTGTCAAAATTAATGAAGGGGAGTTAATGGGGAGTTTAAGGGAGTTGAGGGGAGGTGAAAGGGTTTGGGTTCTTGTGGGCCCCACCACACTAAATCCTCTCATGGGAGGTTATGTGGGGTGTGGGCCCCACCCCTAGCTTCCTCTTGGAGAAAATAACCACCTCTTAAAATAAAATTGTGTATCACCACAATTTTATTTAATTTAAGTTAAATCCCCAAATTATAACTTTCAACCCGCATAAAACGTAACTGTGTTAAAGGTCCCCTTAAGCGAATACCGGCATTGCGAGTCCATCGGTGTCCTCGGATTTCAATTCCAAGCACCTGTTCAAAAGTCAGAAAAACCCGCACGTACGTTTACTGAACATACCCAAACAAAACATCAGAAATTGATTATGGGCACACCGGGCCTCAGAATCAGGCGCCGTCAAAAACTGCGGACTCGTAAAATTCCAAAGAATTATGAAAAAAAATTCCATGAAATTTTATGATCTTTAAATTACCCCCACCTCAGGGATTTACGTCCTCATAAAGCTATAACATACACTAGGGAAATAAAAGAGGGTACTGAGCACGCATTTGTGCCTCCCGCTCCCATGTGCTCTCCTGGAGGTTCCCATGCTGCCAGTGAACGCGCACCTGAGGAATCAACTATCCACGTATGACCCACTCCTGTCGATCCTTGATCTCTACTGGGACCTCCGTGAAGGTCACCCCATCATTGATGTCCAGCTCCCCGTGATCGATGATGTGGGATGGGTCATGCACGTATATCCTCAGCTGAGATATGCGGATGACGTCATGCACAAAGTGCAACTGAGGTGGAAGGTCCAGGTGGTAAGCCACCTCGCCTACTCTGCTGAGGACCTCGAAAGGTCTGATGAATCGAGAAGTCAACTTTCCACCTTGGCCAAATCTCTGTAGACCTTGTCGAGGTGAGACCCGTAGGAAGACGTGGTCGCCATCCATGAACTCCAGTGGTCTCCATCTCCTATCAGCATATGACTTCTGTCTGCTCTATGTAGTCTTCATCCGCTCCTAGATGATCTGCACCTTCTCCGTCGTAGCCTAAACCATCAATGGTCCTATAAGTGCTGACTCCCCAGGGTCAATCCAGCATAGAGGTGATCTGAAAGGTTGGCCGTACAGTTCCTCCTATGGTGCCATCCCGATTGTGGAGTGGTAACTGTTGTTGTACGCAAACTCCACCATGGGTAAGTGATCCTCCCAACTGCGATCAAAGTCAAGGACACATGCACGGAGCATGTCCCTGAGAGTCTGAATGGTCCTCTTAGTCTGACCATCCGTCTGTGGATGGAAGGCGGTACTGAAGCAAAGCTACGTCCCAAAAGCCTCCTGTAATCCCTTCCAAAGCCGGGAAGTAAAACGAGCATCTCGATCGGAGACGATAGTCAATGGAACACCATGAAGCCATACGATCTCTTGAATGTAGATGCGTCCCAAGATCTCTACTGAACCCTGATCTCTGATCGGTAGGAAGTGGGCCGACTTGGTGAGTTTGGTCTATGATCACTCAAATATAGTCGTTCCATCTGGATGTACGTGGAAGCCTCATAAAAAAATCCATGGATATTCTATCCCACTTCCACTCCGGGACCTCTAAGGGATGTACTAAGCCTGTTGGTACCTGGTGCTCCGCCTTCACTAGCTGACAAGTGAGGCATTGTGAAACAAACTCTGCTACTGCCTTCTGAAGCCCGACCACCATTGTTGTTGTCTGAGGTCCTAATATATATTCTCCACTTTTGGATGTACCAATAGAGGGGAAGTGTAGAACTCCATCAGCACCTCCTCCTATAGTGCAACTGATACCATGGTACGTCCCCTGTAGAGGATGACGTGCTCCCCTCCTTCAGAAAATCAATCAGGTTCCTGTCCTAAGGATATCTGAGCACGTCACGTCTCACAATCAACGTCCCCACACTGTGCTTCTCCGACTCGCTGAAGGAGTGGAGGAGTGAGTGTGAGAGACTGTAGAAAAGCTACTCCATCTCTATCCATAAAGGATATCTACAACACAGCCAGCTACTATGTTGCCTCTCCTAGTAGCTGAATGCTCGATCTCTTACTGAGAGAATCTGCTACAACGTTCACCTTCCCAAGATTATAGACTATCTCAGAGTCATAGTCCTTGAGGAACATGAGCCATCGCTGCTGTCTCAGGTTCATGTCCTTCTGCGAGAAGATGTACTTGAGACTCTTGTGGTCAGAGTAGACTATAAAGCACTCACCCATCAGATAGTGTCGCCACATCTTCAAGGTGAAGACCACTTCTGCTAACTCCAGGTCATGGGTAGCATAGTTCTGATCATGCTGTCTTAGCTGTCGTGATCTATATGCAATCACTACTTTCTCCTACATTAGGACACACTCGAGTCTGGTCCCTGATGCGTTGCAGTAAACTATGTACCCTATTCCCTCCTTCGGTAGCCTCAAGATGGGTGCATTGGTCAATCTCTACCTCATCTCCTGAAAGCTATGCTGGCATCTCTCTGACCACATGAAGCGTTGCCCCTTCTTCATCAATGTCCTACAAGAGCTGCTAAGATTTCTCCTTTGCCGAGAAGGGAAATCCGGTCTCATCCTTTGGATGAACCACGTTCTTTGCCTAATACAGTCAATCCTGTCATGAACGGTACTATCTCATGCCATGGAAGACATCGTAAGGACTCGATGATACTACCAAGAGATCCAAATGCAAATGATTTTAAGAGTTTTGTATCCACTCAGGGACAACCTCTGTCATTGGTTCACCAGATCACATAGGGTCGTAACGCGATGTCCCTTCACGAAGAAGCTGCCACGTAGGAGGAGTGATTCACGTTGGTGGATTGCTTCGCGAAAGGAGGATGCGGTGTGAATGCGCCTGGCCGCGCAGTGCTGGCCACGGAAGAAGGCCTTGAGGGTGCGGTTGAGGGCTTCGAGGCAGGCCGGACCTGAGGGAGGTTTTTCACGCAGTGGATGTTCCGTGACAGGTCGGACCAGGGGGATTTTTCCCTTTGCGTGGGCTTCGACCGCGCAGTGCGAGTCGCGGAAGAGGCAGAGATGTGGAGGATTTGACCGCCCAGTGATGGTTGCGGAGGATGGATTTGACTGCGCAATAGTGTTTGGGTCCTTTTGTTTGGGTTGGAGAGTTTTTTTTGTTTGGGCCTTGGTCTGGAGGTTTTGGCCCGGATCGGAAGTTTTGGTTGGGCCGTGATTCCTGTATGTGTATTCTCGTGAGAGTGGGCGGGCATTGTCGTGAAACCAGGCCAGTTGTGGCATCATGTCCACTGCTTATTGGACGTGGAGAGTAGAGCTTAGGATCTCTTGCTTGGAGATTTACCCATTCCCTTGAGGAAGCCGTTCATGGGATCAAGGGCTCATGGGGTTTGCTTGGGCGCTTTTCCATCATGGTGTTGTCAAGATTTCTATTATTCTAGAACAGTGATATGGATGCAGATCTGGTGAACCAATGACAGAGGTTCTCCCATGGACCACTTATACATATACAGTGTAATTACATTCCAAATAAATATTATCCAAATATGATGCTTTCATTAATCCATAAATGTGTATATAAAACATAAATTCAATCTTTTCATTCAATTGATTCACTAAAATATTCTTGTAGAATCATTTGAAAACCTTCCAAGAATGGATGTATTGCTTTATAATTCTCAATATTATGATAATAACAATTTTCTATGAAAAGAATAATTATAAGGAATTTAATCGCGAGGTCTTGGTATGACTCAAAAAGCACTATTGGTATGACAAGTGTACTACACATGAATAGTTTCTCTTGAATACCCAACAAAGTATTTATATAAATTCAAGAAATCACTATATGTCTAAAAAAATAAGTACATGGAATCCATTTTTCTAAATTCATATGATTTTTTTAGAAATTTATTATTTCCATTTTGTAATTCCTAATAGGAAAAAAATTCATTATTCTATTCCAATAATATATCACCTTAAACTTGTGATAATAAATGCATATCTCTTTGGTTTTATATTTAATACACGGTATGTGTCCATCGAACAATCACTTCCCACAAACAATATTTTGAATTTTTTTTCCATGTTAATTATTCTTCAAACTCAAACCTTGACATGGCCCAGGAAAATTTATATCCCACTATATCAAATAGATATGTGCACCATTTTATAGAAAAATTGTTAATCTCAAGACTATTAATTTTCTAACCAAGGTATTTCTATAATATTCTAAAAAATATTGGATAATTACACGAGATGTAATATTTGAATTTTAGAATTCATGTTTTTATTAAAATATCCTTAACAACCTATTTGATAAAAGAACACATGATAATATGAAAACAAATTAGTTTTATTCAAATTTTATCTCACATGGTATAAAATTTTCATTATAATTATCATATGGTCATGTCTTAACTCCTCTATATTCAAATATTATCTCAAAAGATAATGAAAGATTTCACAATTCTTAGATGTCTCATAATTGATTCTCCAATTACTAAAATCTTAACTATGATGTGCATATGGAAATATAAATTTAGGAATTTCTCTATTCTATATTTTGATAATAAATTTATACATATAAGAGTCATCATGAATACACATTTTAATAACACCATAAATCTGATGTGTATTAGGCAATGTGAGTTTAGGAACAAATCCCATCTATATTTTTAAGGATTAACAAATACTTGGTTAAGATATACTCTAACATGCCCACCGAAAGGATCCAATATGTTTTTCAAGTATATTCATTTTGTCACTTTTTCATCCCCTAAAACAATTTGGGGATTCTCATGAACTATTTGAATTTACCTACAGAATATACTTGAAATAGTTTACGTTATATTGCTAAACTAATTCAGGAAGCATTGTGGAAAGACTTTGTTTATAATGGATTATTTGTCTAAAACATGATAAGTCGGTGTTCTAATAGTACCTTCACTTATTAGTTCCAAAGAGACAAAATACTATACTTCGTATTTCCTAGAAATTTATTATAGTTTTACTTGATAATGAATTAACTTCCCCCAACTAGGTATTTTTCACGACCCGTCCTCGGGGCCCATGTCGTGACTACCCCAAGCCCACCTTCTATAGGCCAGGGGCTGGCGACTAGCACCAAAGGCGTAAATCCCGATAAAAGGGAAGACATTGAATTTATAAAAGTAAACAAACACAACAAAGTATGCAACAGAAGTAAACACTAAGTAATACTGAATACAACAGTAAGTGCTGAAATGAAAGGGGCTGGAAATACAAGCCCAACAGTAAGTACAGTACAACTGAAAAGCTACCACAACTGCAGTAAAGTAAAACAACAACCACTGAGTTGTCCTACTGAAATCCCACCTGAAGGGTGGGTACATATGGCCTCCACGAAACCACAGATCCGTCCGTCCACTCCATGTATGTCTCGCCAAGTGGTCCACCTTCGGGTACCGTCCAGCTCCACAAGTCTCCACCTCGATCAGTGTTGTCCATCGTCTGCATCTAACACAACGTAGTGGAGGCATAGCCCGTGCAGGGGTGAGTATACGATACTCAGTAGGGACCCTGAGACCCCAGAATCTCTCCCAGAATCCATGAAGGATAAACCACAAAAGAAGGATACAATCACGAAGTATCAAACAACTCTACATAGGTATATGACCATACATATACCTAAGTTATCAATCACAGTTCGACTCCATCTCTCGATCCCAATCACAACCCAGTCCACACAAGATAATAATTCAAACACATCGATGATAATGATTGAAAGTAAAGACTCAGCTCATACCAGGTATACACAACATAAAGAGAGTAAGAGATGATTAGTTGTATCCATTTAATCATCATTCACTGTCGAACGAAATATACCCACAAACACCTAAAACAGCAGTATGTCATTGCTATCGAACCGACGGAGGATTCAGTCCAGTCTCGTTGCTGTCGAACCCACAGAGGATTCAGTCCAGTCTCGTTGCTGTCAAACCCACAGAGGATTCAGTCCAGTCTCATTGCTATCGAACCTTGGAGGATTTAGTCTAGTCTCGTTGCTGTTGAACCCACAGAGGATTCAGTCCAGTGTTGTTGCTGTCGATCCCATGGAGGATTCAGTCAAGTCTCGTTGTTAATGAACCCACAGAAGATTAATTCCATTCTCATTGTTTTCGATCCCATGGAGGATTCAGTCCAGTCTCATTGCTGTTGATCCCACGGAGGATTCAGTCCAGTAGCCATCGTCGTCGAACCCATGGAGGATTCCAGTACGGTATTGTCGAAGCCAGCTCAAGGGTTCCCGCACACAGCACGCTCGATTCTGGAAGGGTCTGCTCCTCAAGCCAAGGGGTCGATACATCAACTATCACAAAGTCTTGAGTTGATATATCCGAAAGTTCCGTCTCATCAAAATAAACCGAATGCGACAGACGGCGCGTCAATCGGACGCCCGGTCTAAGAGTTATTGGCTTTTCTGTTCCAGGGGCCCAGTTGAATTACGCTTGATCCAAACTTGGCTATTTCTCAAAGTTGTCCAAAACTCACTTAGATTATCACAAAAGGGCCACCTCGTCTTAAGGGTCCTGGTGCCGTAGATGGCGCATTGATCAGACACACGGTCAAGAAGTTATCCTCATTTAAGCGAAACGGGCCTGACCCGTCGAGCCCGGTGGGCTGGCGGTCCGGCCTGTCCTAGCTTGGCGGGTCCGACCCAGCTAAAGGGACGGCCCGACCCGGGGGGGGGGGGGGGGGGCGTGGCCCAACCCAGGGGGGGGGGGGGCCCGACCCGCGGCTGGCACGACCCGGTGCGGCCCGAATCGCGGCTGGCACAACCCGGCCCGTGGCTGGCCGCGACTCTGCCAGCTGGTCGAGCGGATTAGGGGGCGCAGCCCCTAATTTTCCGAAATGGTGGCGCCTCCCCTCCTGTCTGACCGGCCGAAGCCATCCGGTCTTCACCGGCGCGAGCCGCCCCCTCGGGCGGGCCGCTTTCCTCTACACGTTGTGCCAGGTGGCACTATGACCTTCAACCAGACCGGCCTATTCACCACCGAAGTGGCCCGCGGAGTGTAGGCCGCAGTCCTCCGCAGCATGGCGACCCTTTTGGCGCTGCGGTCTCCATGTCCGGCCGGCTATGACCGACCAGTTCTTCTTTGGCCGAGCGGCCCGTGGGTTGCAGCCTACTGTTCTTCCACAGCGCGGCGCCCTCATGGAACCGTGGTTCCTTCGGCCCGGCCGGCTTTAGCCAGATGATTCTTCTTTGGCCGAGTGGCCTGCGGATAGGGGCCGCGGTTCTTCTCTACGCGGCTGGAACATTACCACCGCTTCCTCCAGTCTCTATCACCACCGATTACCGCCGCCAAAATAGTCAAGAACCATCGAAGGGTCGTCGGGCCGTGTTTGTTCGGCCTGCTCCCTCCGCGTTAGGCGAAAACATAAGTCCGAAAACAATCCATAAATTCAACGAAGAATGGGGTACAAAATATTCCCTTAAAATTGTACAAACCCCTACCTTGATTCCGAGAATGGAGCACGTCAATGAGCCGTGGAAGACGAGCATTGCAGAAGTCGGGTGTTGCGGAAAAAGGACGTCGATTTTGTTGACGTTGGGGTGCGTCCGAAGAAGAAGCATCATTGGTGAAGTTCTTTTCATTCTTCATTGGAGAAATTCTTCGTTGAAGAATGGTGTTCTTCGTCAATATAGGAACACCTTCTTCTAATTCTCCAGAGGTTTCTCCACCGAAATATTTTCCAAAAAAATATTATAAAAGCTACCCAATTTTAATAGAGTAGCCATGAAATTCAAAACAATTCACACAAATTGTTGACACTACAAATTAATTAATGAAGTATTTAATTAATTGTGTTAGCATACTTAATGAGAGGGAGGTGGAGAGGCTCCACCATAAAAAGAGGGGAGTTGTCAAAATTAATGAAGGGGAGTTAATGGGGAGTTTAAGGGTGTTGAGGGGAGGTGAAAGGGTTTGGGTTCTTGTGGGCCCCACCACACTAAATCCTCTCATGGGAGGTTATGTGGGGTGTAGGCCCCACCCCTAGATTCCTCTTAGAGAAAATAACCACCTCTTAAAATAAAATTGTCTATCACCACAATTTTATTTAATTTTAGTTAAATCCCCAAATTATAACTTTCAACCCGCATAAAACATAACTGCATTAAAGGTCCCCTTAAGAGAATACCGGCACTGCGAGTCCATCGGTGTCCTCAGATTTCAATTCCGAGCACCGGTTCAAAAGTTAGAAAAACCTGCACGTACGTTTACTGAACGTACATGAACAAAACTTTAGAAATTGATTCCGGGCACACCAGGCCTCGGAATCAAGCGCCATCAGAAACTGCAGACTCATAAAATTCCAATGAATTAAGAAAAAAATTTACTTGAAATTTCAGGCTCTTTACATTACCCCCACCTCAGGGCTTTACGTCCTCATAAAGCTATAATATACACTAGGGAAATAAAAGAGGGTACTGAGCATGCATCTGAGCCTCCCGCTCTCATGTGCTCTCCTGGAGGTTCCCATGCTGCCAGTGAATTCACACCAGAGGAATCAACCATCCACGTAGGACCCGCTCCTGTCGATACTTGATCTCTACTGGGACCTCCGTGAATGTCGCCCCATCATCGATGTCCAGCTTCCCGTGATCGATGATGTGAGATGGGTCATGCACGTATCTCTTCAACTAAGATATGCGGATGACGTCATGCACCAAGTGCAACTGAGGTGGAAGGGCCAGGTGGTAAGACACCTCGCCTACTCTGCTGAGGACCTGGAAAGGTCTGATGAATCGAGAAGACAACTTTCCACCTTGGCCAAATCTCCATAGACCTCATCGAGGTGAGACCCGTAGGAAGACGTGGTCGCCATCCTTGAACACCAGTGGTCTCCGTCTCTTATCAGCATAGGACTTCTATCTGCTCTGTGAAGTCTTCATCCGCTCCTGGATGATCTGCACCTTTTCCGTTGTAGCCTGAACCATCTATGGTCCTACAAGTGCTGACTCCCCAGGGTCAGTCCAGCACAGAGGTGATCTGAAAGGTTGGCCGTACAGTGCCTCGTATGGTGCCATCCCGATTTTGGAGTGGTAAATGTTGTTGTACGAATCTCCACCAAGGGTAAGTGATCCTCCCAGCTGCGATCAAAGTCAAGGACACATGCACGGAGCATTTCCTCGAGAGTCTGAATGGTCCTCTCATTCTGACCATTCATCTACGGATGGAAGGTGGTGCTTAAGAGAAGATGCGTCCCAAAATCCTCCTGTAACCCCTTCCAAAGTCGGGAAGTGAAACGAGCATCTCGATCAGAGATGATAGTCGATGGCACACCATGAAGCCGTACGATATCTTGAATGTAGAGGCATCCCAAGATCTCTACTGAACACTGATCACTGATCGGTAGGAAGTGGGACTACTTGGTGAGTTTGGTCTATGATCACTCAAATATAGTCCTGCCATTTAGATGTACGTGGAATCCTCTTCACAAAAATCCATGGATATCCTATCCCACTTCCACTCCGGGACCTCTAAGGGTTGTACTAAGCCTGCTGGTACCTGGTGCTCTGCCTTCACTTGCTGACAAGTGAGGCATTGTGAAACAAGCCCTACTACCACCTTCTGAAACCCGACCACCATTGCTGTCGTCTGAGGTGCTGATACATATTCTTCACTCCTGGATGTACCAATAGAGGGGAAGTGTGGAACTCCCTCATCACCTCCTCCTATAGTGAAACTGATACCATGGTACGTCCCCTGTAGAGGATGACGTGCTCCCATCCTTCATAAAATCCATCAGGTGCCTGCCCTGAGGATATCTGAGCACGTCAGGTCTCACAATCAACGTTCCCACACTGTGCTTCTCTGACTCGCAGAAGTAGTGGAGGAGTGAGTGTGAGAGACTGTAGAAAAGCTACTCCATCTCTATCCATAAAGGATATCTACAACGCAGCCAGCTGCTCTATCGCCTCTCCTAGTAGCTGAATGCTCGATCTCTTACTGAGAGAATCCTCTACAACGTTCCCCTTCCCAAGATTATATACTATCTCGAAGTCATTGTCCTTGAGGAACTCGAGCCATCACCACTGTCTCAGGTTCAGGTCCTTCTGCGAGAAGATGTACCTGAGACTCTGGTGGTCATAGTAGACTGTAAAGCACTCACCCATCAGATAGTGTCGCCACATCTTCAAGAGGAAGACCACTGTTGATAACTCCAGGGTCATGGGTAGCGTAGTTCTGCTCGTGCTGTCTTCGCTGCGGTGATCTATACGCGATCACTACTTGCTCCTGCATCAGGACACACTCGAGTCTGGTCCCTGATGCATTGCAGTAAACTACGTACCTTATTCCCTCCTTCAGTAGCCTCATGATGGGAGCATTGGTCATTCTCTACCTCAGCTCATGAAAGATCTGTTGGCATCTCTCTGACCACACTAAGGGTTTCCCCTTCTTCATCAATGTCCTATAAGAGCTTCTAAGATTTCTCCTTTGCCGAGAAGAGAAATCTGGTCTCATCCTCTGGATGAACCACGTTCTTTGCCTAATACAGTCAATCCTGTCATGAATGGTACTATCTCATGCCATGGAAGACATATTAAGGTCTCGACGCTACTACCAAGAGATGCAACCGCCACTCTCACCTCTAAGGGTTGAGTCACACTATCAACATTAGTGTGTTGTCACTGGGTATCCTCTAGTAGGAATATCGAACATGAGTGTAAGTCAATGGTTTTAACCAAAACCTCTCAGAATCAACCACACAAAAAGGTAGGGAAGAAAACATCACATGGACAACTGTCTTTTATTACAACAGCTCAAAGTACAAAGACACAAAGCAACCACAAACAACGACATCAACAAAGCTATAAGCATCATGAACAAAATTCTCCACGCCTGGAGCTAATCCCGCTCCTATACACCTTCTCTCATAGCACTATAGTCGTAGGCCTCCGTTGCATGAAGATGATCTCTCCCCTATCCACCCATTCCCTGAGGTCGGGGTGGACCTCCTGGTGGTGGTGGTGGTAGGGACTCGAAATGTCATCCACCACCTACTGCTCAGCCAACTCCTATGCCTCGTCCACCTGCTCTCAGCGTACCTCCACGGTCAAACCACTACCTCTTCCTGGGAGGTCCCTCTACTGCATTCTTCTCATCTTCAGGGCGGGTCGGGCAGTCTCGAGCTATGTGACCCTGCCCGCTGCATGCATAACACTCCCTTCTTCTCGTATGACTGGCTCTAACTTCTATGCCCCGCACAACCATACCTATATCTTGGGGTCGCCCACCTGTTGGCCTAGTCCGCTTGGACCTCTGTGTCATCTGTCTACTACTGGCTGCAGAAGACTCTTCTACGGTCAGAAGGCCCTGTGGAAAGAGCAGTAGCTCTTGACCCCACACAGAGTGTAAAGCCGCTGGTACAAACTCCTCCCTGAAAAGACCCTCGAAGTCTCCCCAGGTGAGTGTTGCCTCATCGTAAAACTGAAGCATCGGGCTCCACCACCTATCAGTTTCTACCTGAAAGAGACTAACATCTAGGTACACCATCAAGTCAGCGGGTGTCCCAACTGTGTGGAAAACTCATTCTATAACCTCCATCCAACACCCGACTGTCTGTAAATCTGTCTTGCCTCGAAACCTTGGAGGCCTTTATCACAGGAACCCATGCAACGCGCTCAAGCGAAGCACACCCTCTACTAATGGGGATGGTGTAAACCATAGCCCAACAGTTAATGGTACTGTTGGTGCCTCCGCTGTGATGGGGCCCTACACCGTGGCCTCACAGCTCGGTGGGCTAACATCACGCTCTCCACTCGGAACCCGCGCTGACTAACTAGGTTTAGACATCCTGAAAAGAAACAAGTGCTCCATGATCAAAAATTATACCTGGTGAGTGGACAAAAATTAATCACGAAGAAAACTTTTCAAAGGAAACACACACGCAATCAGTGTTTTCATGCACTGAGTCGGAAATCAGAGGTCAGGGTCCTAGTGTATGGATATGTCAGCCACCACACCAACACTGGACTCCCTGGACTAAAAACCACACCCAATACTCTTAACCCTATTGTTTCACAGTAAGACAAATCAGAGTCCTATGTTCTACGGTATAATCGACTCCTCTGATACCAATTTTTCACGACCCATCCTCGGGGCCCGTGCCGTGACTACCCCAAGACCACCTTAGGCATTGCCTTTATAAAAGTAAACAAACACAACAGAGTACACAATAGAAGTAAACACTATGTAATATTGAATAAAAAATTAAGTGATGAAAGGAAAGGGGCCGGAATTACAAGTCCAACAGTAAGCACATTACAACTGCAGTAAAGTAAAACAGCAACCACTGAGTTGTCCTCCAGAAATCCCACCTGAAGGGTGGGTACAGATGGCCTCCACAGCACCACAGGTCCGTCTTTTCGCTCCGTGTACATCTCGCCAAGTGGTCCACCTCTGGGTACCATCAAGCTCCACAAGTCTCTTCCTCGATCAATGTTATCCGTCATCTGTATCCAACACAACGTAGTGCGGGCATGGCCCGTGCAGGGGTGACTATACGATACTCAGTAGGGACCCCAAGACCCCCGAAGGTCTCCCAGAATCCATGAAGGATAAGCCCAAAAATAGGGATACAATCAAAAAGTATCAACCAACTCTACTTAGCTATATGTCCATACATATACCTAAGTTATCAATAACAGTTCGGCTCCAACTCTCAAACCCAATCACAACCCAGTCCACACAGGATAGTAAGCCAAACACATCGATGATAATGATTGAAAGTCAAGACTCATCTCACACCAGGTATACACAACTTAAAGAGAGTAAGATATGATTAGTTGTAAGCACTGAATCATCTTTCACTGTCGAATGACAGATACCCGCAGAAACCTAAAACATCAGTATGTCGTTGCTGTCGAAGCCACAGAATATTAAGTCCAGTCTCGTTGTTGTCTAACCCACGGAAGATTCAGTCCAGTATCGTTGCTGTCGAACCCACATAGGATTCAGTCTAGTTTTGTTGCTGTCGAACCCACGGAGGATTCAGTCGAGTCTCGTTGCTGTCGAACCCATGGAGGATTCAGTCCAGTCTCGTTCCTGTCGAACCCACGCAGGATTCAGTCCTTTCTCGTTGCTGTCGAACCCACAGAGGATTCAGTCCAGTCTCTTTTCTGTAAAACCCACGAAGGATTCAGTCTAGTATCCATCTTCATCGAACCCACGAAGGATTCCAGTACGGTAGTCGTCGCAGCCAGCTCTAGGGTTCCCGCACACAGCACGCTCGATTTCGGGAGGGTCCACTCCTCAAGCCAAGGGGTCGATACATCAACTACCAAGAAGTTATGAGTTGATGTATCCCGATGTTATGTCTCGTCAAAAGGAACCCAACGCGACAGACGATGCATCAATCGGACGCCCAATCTAAGAGTTATTGACTTTTCTGTTTTAGGGGCCCGATTGGAATTACACTCGTTCCAAACCTGGCCATTTTTCAAAGTTGTCCAAAACTCACTTAGAGTATCGCAAAAATACTGCCTCATCGTTAGTGTCCCAGTGCCGCAGACGGCGCGTCGATCGAACGCACGGTCAAGAAGTTATTCACATTTAAGAGAAACGGGTCCGACCCATAGAGCCCAGTGGGCTGGCGGGTCGGCCCGTCCTGGCTCGGCAGGTTCGACCCGGCTAAGGGGTCGGCCCGACCCTATGGGGTGAGGCCCGACCTAGTGGGGTGTGGCCAGGCCCACGTCTGGCACGACCCGACCCGGCTGGGCGTAGCCCGACCCGTGACTAACCGCGGCTCGGCCAGCTGGCCGAGCGGATCGGGGGCGCGACCCCCAGTTTTCCGAAATGGCGGTGTTGAGCGGCGCCACCCCTCCTGTCCGACCAGCCGAAGCTGTCCGATCTTCACCGGCGCGAGAGGCCTGCTTGGGCGGGCCAATGTCCTCCGCACGTGGCGCCAGGTGGCACCGTGACCTTCAAGACGACCGGCAGGTGGCCTGCCGGTTCACCGCGAAAGGGGCCCGTGGAGCGTGGGCCATGGTCCACCACAGTGTGGCACCCCTTGTGGTGTTGCGGTCTCCCTATCCGACTGGCTACGGCTGGCCAATTCTTCTTTGGCCGAGCAGCCCGTAGTTTGCGGGCCGCGGTTATTCCGCCGCGCGACGCCCTCATGGCGCCTCGGTTCCTTCGGCCCAACCAGATTTAGCCAGCCGGTTCTTCTTCGGCCGAGCGGCCCATGAATGCGGGCCGTGGTTCTTCTCTATGAGGCCGACACATGGCCGCCGATTCCTCCGGTCGCCATCACCTCCGATTGCCGCTGCCCAAACAGTCAAGAACCATCGGAGGGTCGTCGGGCCGTGTTTGTTCATCCCGCGCCCTCCGCTTTAGGCGATAACATAAGGCCGAAGACAATCCATAAATTCAACGAAGAACAGGGTACAAAATATTCACTTAAAATTGTACAAACCCCAACCTTTATTCTGTGAACGGAGCACGTCATTGCGCCGCAGAAGACGAGAGTCGCGGAAGTCGGGCGTCCCGGAAAAAGGACGTTGATTTCGTTGATGTCGGGGTGCGTCCGAAGAAGAAGCGTCGTTGGTGAAGTTCTTCGCGTTCTTCACCAGAGATATTCTTAGTTGAAGAATGATGTTCACCGTCAAGAGAGAAACTCCTTCTTCTTATTCTCCAGAGGTTTCTCCACTGAAATATTTTCCAAACAAATATTATAAAAGCTACCCAATTTTAATAGAGTAGCCATGTAATTAAAAACAATTCAAATGAATTGTTGACACCACAAATTAATTAATTAAGTCCTTAATTAAGTGTGTTGGCATACTTAATGAGATGGAGGTGGAGATGCTCCACCATAAAAAGAGGGGAGTTGTCAAAATTAATGAAGGGGAGTTAATGTGCAGTTTAAGGGAGTTGAGGGGAGGTGAAAGGGTTTGGGTTCGTGTGGGCCCCACCACACTAAATACTCTCATGGGAGGTTATGTGGGGTGTGGGCCCCACCCCTAACTTCCTCTTGGAAAAAATAACCACCTCTTGAAATAAAATTCTGTATCACCACAATTCTATTTAATTTAAGTTAAATCCTCAAATTATAACTTTCAACCCGCATATAATTAAACTGCGGTAAAGGTCCCCTTAAGCGAATACCGGCGCTACGAGTCCATCGGTGTCCTCGGATTTCAATTCCGAGCATTGGTTCAAAAGATAGAAAAACTCGCATGTACGTTTACTGAACGCACATGAACAAAACTTCAGAAATGGATTTCGGGCACACCGGGCCTCAGAATCAGGCGCCATCAAGAACCGTGGGCTCATAAAATTCATAAGAATAAAGGAAAAAAATTACTTGAACTTTACTGGTCTTTACAATAATATTTAATCTTATAATTTAATTTCATCATGTAGTATCCATGAATGATATATTATTATACCATTCATTGTGTAAAAAATACCATAAAAATATTTAATCAAATTTTGTTTTGTTACAATTATATAAAAATTTATTTTTTACAAGAACCATTCATTTGGAAATAAAAAATGGGTTCTTCTCTCCCCTGATGTAGGTATCATACTTTCACACCTACTTATAGAATGAACCTTGACATCTAGTATTGTTTCTTGACTTCCTTCTTTTCTATATTTAGGCACAAAAATGTTAAAAATATAAATTATATAATACCCATGGAGTATTACTAAAAAATTACATTTAATTTAGAATATACCTATATTAGTAGATTATTCTTCCTTCAACTTTGTCTCATTGGAGTTTCTTTTTAAGGGGAATATCTTGCAACATGTGATAAAAATAGCCTCATGTTCTATACTCTCCCTCATTATCATTTATTTCATATAATTAATTTGTGAATATTACATTCTTTTAAGACATTAAATTTTCTATTTTTTCTTATACGTTAATTTGTTCATCATAAGAACTAGATATTAATCTTTAAATAACTTTTTATCATCTTAGTGGACCTTACTCAAATGGTAATGAATTGATTTTCTCTAAATTTTTCATTCTATAATCCAAAATTAAATGAGATTAATTGGGTGATATGGATATTATAAATGGATGTACTGAAAGATCATGATACATATTTCAATTTACATATTTTCAGTGTAATCATAATCTTATTCATTTCTCACATTACTTTTCCCTCGTAGACTTATCATATTTGAGGCAATGTATTAAAGAATCAATGTCCTGATGTAGTTTTTCCGAACACATTGGAAATTATTTATAGGATTATGATGTTTAAATTAGATATATCATCAATGTTTCTCATGTAAGCTTTCATTTCACCCTCTCTTCTTATGGTATCTTAGTAAGAAGTGGGGACTCTAACAAATAGAATTTCTTTTAACATCATTGTAATTTATGAAAGTGAATGTGCTACACATGGAAATTCATGTAAGTTACAACACGTTCATTATCTAGAATTGATCACAATGAATTTTTTATATTAATAGATATTATTATAATAACCACAATTAATAAGATTTGTACTATTATCTTGATTATCATTTATTAGACATTATAGATTTTATTATCTTCAATATCTCCCACTCTTTTATCAAATTTTGGTAACCCAAAAATACTAGATATGAAATAGTCAGTATATTGATTATTATAGTGAAAAGGTGTAACAACCCGAAATTTTGAATATATCTTGTTTCCTAATTTTGTGTGTTGTTTTATTTTATTTTATTTTTATACTAAACAAAAATGTTTCATTTGATAACATGAGTATAATTAAAATGAGACCATTGGGTTTTGAATATTATATGACCATTGGTCAATATGACCGCTGTAAACTAAACGTTTCGATTATTATCTCTAAATACAAGTAATCTTGGTTAATTAATATAGAAAGAATATTTGATGGCCTCACCCAGTAGTCTTGGACCGATCGAAGCCCATCTAACAGAACTTGGGAAGGAGGTAGCACCACTGGGCTTTGCTCTGGACCAAACCCAAGCTGAACTTCATCGTGTGAAGCTAGAACGGGATCGCCTTCGCGAGAAGGTCAAACTGATATAAATTTCTACTCGTGTGATGTTGGCCGAGCCTCCCTCGGATTCTCTCACCTTAGCACACCTTACACTTAGGTCTTATACTGGTGTGATAAGGGGCTATGTAAGGAGACCGTAACTGCCTTGTGTAATCCTTTGTTTTAAATAAAAATTTTGATTTCTTCTTATGATGAAGTTTATGAATTTTCAAATGTCCGAATAAATATAGTATGCATAATTTTGATGAATTTTAGAAAAAGGATATTTTAAAAATGTTTAGGTAAACCTTAAATAATTAAAAATGTGTAATGATTTTCAAAAAATGATCTTCTACAATTATGTTTAGTACGAAATTTAGAGTCTAATAAGATCAACTTAATTTTTGATGAATAGTAAATTATGAATAGTGATTTTATGCTTAGGATTAATAATGTGACCAAATGGATTTGTAATCTCACTTAAAGAAAGTATTAAAATAAGTTAGGAACTTTGATTAAGTAACGTGATTCAATAAAATGGTTAAATAACGGTTTCATAAATTATTATTCAAGTATTAGTTTTTTCGGGTGAATAGTTTTTTTTAATTAAAAATTTAATTAAAAATATTTAGAAAATTATTTTTATAAAATGGACTTCATTTTTGAACTCAGAGCATCAATATTATGTTAAGGTAATTTTTGGGGATTTTTCTGAAAAAATGAATTTTCGGTGAATAGTGTTTTTTAATTAAAAATTTAGTTAAAAATATTTAGAAAAATATTTTTATAAAATGGATTTGATTTTTGAAATCAGAGCATTGATATTTGGTTAAGGTGAAATTTTGGGATTATTATGAGAAAGTTGAATTTTCGATGAATAGTGAAAATTCAGCTTTTAAGTTACAGGTGTTTAATGACATCATTAAATGATGTATTAAGAATGTAATCAATATGGTCGACTTATGAATAGTAATATAAGGTATGAGGTGTCCCAAGTGGCCAATACCATGGGAAAATACCATGGGAAGCCCATGGTTTTGCCAAAACCACTAATGAGGTGTCCCTTGGCCATTAATGCCTTGTCCCCTCACTTTCCCTATAAATACCAAGCCATCCTCTCATCCATTCGACTCCCCACTCTCCCCCAACGAATTTCTGGTCTCACTACCTCCCAAGGAGTCCTCCAAAGGTGCTCCCAAGCCCTCAAGGTCCCAACCTTTTAGTTTTAAGAGTTACATTTTAAGGTAAGGGATCCGACCTCTCTCTTTCTTTTCAAGAAATCTCTTTTATGTAATTTCTTTTTTGCTCCATGTTCTTATGTTAAAGGATGTTATTTTATACCCCTCTTAATTCCCTTTTCATGTTCATATAATGAGATATCCCCTCTTACTCTCATTATTTCGTTTTATGAAGTTTTAAGTGGCGCCATTAGACTGCCGAAATTTTTGTAACGAATTCTTTCTCCCTTCTCATTTTTCAAGATCTATTTTAATGTAAAGTATTTCAAGTTACTTTTTATTATGTTGGGGTATGATCTATAAATTTATCATACTGATCTTTTATGATCATATGATTTGAGACCCCATTTGATCTCATCAATTCAGTATTATGAAGTTTTAAGTGGCGCCGTTAGGCTGCCGAATTTTTAGGTGGTTCTTTCACCTTTCTCCCTTTTCAAAGTTCTAATTCCATTTCAAGTCTTGAAAGTTCCTTTTTATTATGTTGGGGTATGATCTCTAAATCTATCATACTGATATTTTATTATCATATGATGAGAGACCATATTTTATCTCATCAATTCATTTTTGTTGAAGTTTAAGTGGCGCCGTTAGGCTGCTGAATTTCTAAGGGGTTCTTTCACCCTTCTCGTTTTCAAGATCTACTTTCATGTCAAGTCTCTCAAGTTCATTTTTTTTTATTTTTGGGCATGATATATATATCTATCATACTGATAATTTATTTTCATATTATGAGAGACCCTATTTGATCTCGTCAATCCATTTTTGGGAAGTTTTAAGTGACGCCGTTAGGATGCCGAATTCTCATAAGAGAAATCTTATTTTTGTCTTCCTTTCAAGTTCTTCGTTTCATATGGTATATCATTCAAATTTTATTACCATGTTCTTAAATAATATATATTCTGTTCCCCTACTATTTTATGTATCATTTTTGAGTGGTTGACCCATGTCCCCTCTCTTTTCAATGTTTTCTAAAACCATGTATCGTAGACGTTATGCTGCATAGTTTTCGTCTCAAAATGCCTCCCTCTTTATCTCAAAATTATTTTATGTTATTAAGTGAATACTCAAAGATCTTATTTCTACAGTGGTATTCAAATATATATCAAAAGTTTCTATTTTAAATTCTGGGATTTACATACATGAAACCCACTTTCCTTTTTCCGTGGGTTTAAAGTGACATGAAGATCATGTCTTTAAAGCAGTTTTTAAAACGTTATGATTATGAAATGAAACCCATTTCTTTTATGCTATATGGGTTGTTTATGAAATGATTGATGATGATATATGTGGCTCACATGATAATAAAGTCATGTCAAGGGTGCACCCAGATAGCGCTCCAATGCATTGGGTAAAGACTTAATCTCTAGAGATGACCTTTTAGACTGATACCTTGGTGAATAACCTTGGTAATTGTTAATGACACCTTGGGGATGGAACTTGGTGAAACTAAATGATTTTCAATATTAAATTTTGTAGCCACATCTTCAAGTTATAAAAAATGTTATTTTTATTATGATATTCCACATGATTCTTTCTCATGCCTTAAAGTTCTTTTTCATGACATAGTTGATGTATCTCAAGTTCACATGTTAAATGTTTCTCTGGTTTCCCTTACTGGGCCTTCTTCTCACCCTTTCTTTTGATGTATGTCCCCAGGTTATGAGATGCAATAATGAACCTAGGATGAACATGAGGAGAAGCCTTTCAAGTATTTAATAAGAATGTTTTATGTTTTCATGTTTTAAGTTCCTGGTTTCCAAGACACTAAACCTTAAAGATCCTCGGCTTTGTAAAATGTAATGAGAGTTTATGTGATAAAAAGGCGGGATGCTATAAAATGATCCTTTAAACCTCTCCTCATAGTCCAAACTATGGTTGTTCCACTACTCATAGTGTCTAACAATGTTCTTCCAGCTGGTAAACCATATTAACTCAAAGCTTCTTGGTATATTGAGAAGAGTCCAATATACTGTAAATCATAATTTTTCATTATTAAAACCCTTTTCCATAAATTAGAAACAATATCTATATAGAAATTTATTTTATTCCATATTTATTTAATTCATCTGATCACAATGACATGAATTCTCCACTAGTATAACGACCTTCAACAAGAAATAATGAGTCCCTTGTACACCTAATTTTTTTAAAATTTTTGTGATGGAAAGTATTTTAGGAATTAATATATACATTAAATTGTTTTACTCTTAGTGAGTATAATTGATTTGTATTTAATATTTATTATTATATGTTATAGCACTCACATCATTAAAATACTACAAATATAAAAACATTCAGCACACATGTTCATTTTCTCTATGTATTCTTGCTTATTATTTTATGGGATCACTTGCAGAAAAACATCACCTATGTTAAATAATAAATAATGCTTAAATAAATTTAAATTATATGATCATGAGAAAATTTTAATATCTAGTCCATTGAGTAAGTATTTGTTCAAACTAGACGGTAGGGGTTACATCTTGATTCATGACTTTTGTGACTCGAATTAAAGTTCTCACCCCATCCAATACATGAAATTCCTATCTACTATCACTCCAAGTCTCATCGTGAAATGTATCACCTTTTATCATCATCATTTTACAATAATTAACTCATGTATGTTAAGGTTAACAAGTATGAGGGATAGAGATAAATAATATTTATTATGGATTAACATTCCCTCGTACAAATTATGATGATAGTGGTGTTGCACATATCACTATTTATTACATAATTATAAGAACTAAATGAATTATGAAAATGAAAATATAAATAAATAAAAAAGGACAATAATTGTTTAATATATGGATCTTGAAAAGTTGATACACATTAGACAAATAAAAACAGAATACATTATTAATGAATTCACTTGGGGGTATTTTTTCCCATGGTCTCACAATTATTTTAATTAAATTCTACATATTTTCTAAATATTTTCAAATTTTAATTTATATTTATTTGGGATCCAAGTAATTTTTAACTCCCATCCTAGAGTTTTCATATCATGGGGAAATACTTTATCAGGGTGTCAATTTATTGGTTTGTGTAGACCTAGATTCCTTCTGCATATGAAAGAGGAACGAACCCCTCATAGGAACCCATTAATATAAAAAATGTTTCTTTATAACATTTATAACATTTGGAATTAAAATTTATCCCCCAATAGGGGGGGGATCATATTCCATAAGAAAAGGTAAGAAGTTGATACACCCACAAAACACTATTTTATTTTATTTTATTTTCAAAAGTATAACCCCATGGGTGTTAATTTCTCCCCCCTAGGGGGGGCGATTCATTCCATTCCTGGGGTGGTTGTGTCTCTGTATAGTCCCTATTTATTTAGAAAATATCAAAATACAATATATTTTTTATTTTTATTAATAGATTCATAGTAGGCTTCCACTCCCCCTTTGACATATAAATATTATATATATATATATATATATGAGTGTGTGTGTGTGTTTGTGTTATATATTATTCTATATATGTATATATATATATTTGTGTGTGTGTGTGTGTATATATGCATATTTTAATATATTTTTAATTAAGTCAACATTTAATTGAACCTAACTACTATTATATCTCGACCAGAACTATCTTTCACAATTCAGGTTCTGACCATCGCTTCCTACCCTACGCCACTAGTCTTAAGATAAATAACCCCACAATCAAGAAAAATATATAAATATAGATTAATTATTTTTTGAAGAATAAAAATTATAATTTCCATATTCTGATGACTATAAAATGGTCATCAGATCTCTATCAATATGTTTTTTATGGAAGTGGGACCGTGATTTCCCCCTCTTCATTAATAAATTAAAATTTATTTTAGTTTTTCATAATTAAATTTATAGTTTATATTATTCAAATTTGAGGATCTAGGGGATTTAAAAATCATGAAAATTTGAATTTTAAAATCGGTGTGTCCAGATTTATGTAGAAACGTAAAATATGGAAAACCCCAACCCAGATTCATCAACAAATCACATGAAAATTAAATAAGGATAAATTTTAAAAATATAAAATTAAATCGAAGGCTCACCTCATCCGATTTCGATTAGAAACATGTTTCTCACATCATCTCAATTATTGTATGAATGAACTGAACCTAAAACACTCTAGATCATCAACATTTATTCTGGACTATTGATTAATCATCGACCTATGAAATTTTGGTGATAACATAGAGAATTTGATGCTCATCAATTACTTCACTTTCTTGGAAAATAACCATAATGATCCATAAATTTGGGCTAAATTATCTTTGATCATCCCTTATCTTTCACTCTCTATGGCTAGGGATAGCGGAGGATAAGATATATCATTAGATAAGAAAACATATATAATTAATTTTTAATCTTAAAAATTAATAAATAATTTGGTTATAACTTCCCTAAATTTCATTTAGGTACTTATAGAAATTAACCCCTTAAACATACCCAAAAACAACAGTAACGACACATAAAAACATACCAAAAATGTCATTGATATTTTTTCACATGCGTGTCACACATGAAATAAATTACATTATAATATATGAATCATTAACTCAACTAGTTTCTCCCAAAAATATTAAATGATCCATGAAAATTAAATATTTATTGTTAATTCATAAAATATATTTTCTTTATATTGACTGAATAACTTCTATGTAAAATATGTAAATAAAATCAATGGTATATATTATAAATTTGATTAATTTTGTATTTTTATATTTCATTTATGATCGTGTAAACATGATCATTACGTGAGCATAGTTGTGGGTACCACCATGTCCTAAACTCCAATTTATTAGAATTTAACAATATTGTAAATATTATCTATTTTTACCATCATGCCCCTTATCCCAATTTTAGTGAGTGAGACTCACCAACCATGAGAAAAATACAATAATCTATCAATTCCACTAAATAGATAAGTTTTAATCATTTCAATGATAACCTATTATGAACACATGGCATGACATAAAATCTTCTTATCTCTTGATATCTCATAAAAATGGACACACACTTTGTGTCATCATCATTTATTGACTTGTTAATTCATCACAATACTAAATACAATTACATTTAATCACCATGGAAATGGATTTACTAAATTTTATACCATCATGTTCAACATGACTTCAGACATCTCATCATTTCAAAAGTAATAAAAACTTTCATGAACATTCAACCAATTCCAAACCAAAAATGACATTCCCAATGAAAGATACCACTCCATATCATAAATGAAATATATTATATCTTGAATTAATGTATGTGATTAAATATTATACATTGATAATGATCTCAAGTTGAGAAACAAATACATGTGATCATAAATAGGAAAATCGAAGGACACCTAAAACATGTGTAATTATTATTGTTGGGCCAGTCCTCATGATATCCTCTACCTCATATCAGTATGTGAAAACCTCATGAGAGAAATTATTAATTCTTACAATCCTTAATCACCTAATAATTAAAAATCATCCATTCTGCATTAGTACTATATAATGAAACAATAAGAAATATGTTCTTGTTTATCTTCACAGTATCTATATATTTTCATTTTATGAGGGAAATTTTTAACCATTTTACATGAGAAATATTATAAAGAAATTACCATATAAATAATGGATGCATAACTTTAAAAAATATTATTGAAAGTTTACATCATGTGTAATTATTCATTTTAAAGATATGGTAATAAAAAAATCCTTTTTCGTTTTGGGTCTATGAAACACACTTTTATGGGAATTTTTAACACATTTTTTATCATTTTCATGGTATGTTTAGGTGTATAATTTTCAAAATACCCCTGATTATTTTTCTATTCTTCATTTTTGGGAAGAAATTTATTACTAAAAAATATTCGATTTTATTAATATATTCAATTAATTTTCAGTGAATTCATTGAGTATCATTGTTTTTTTAACATTATAGAACACTTGAGTTAATTCTTTTAATTTATGTATCAGTACCAATTAATTTTTTATTATTTTTTGAAAAATGCATATATTTATATAAATACATAATTTAATAATTAAATATTTATTTTTAAGATTCATATCTAATATATATATATATATTAGAAATATTTACATAGTTAAATATATTTATATGTGTTATATAATAAATATTATAATAATTAATTATAACTAACACATTATCATTTACATACATTCATAAATATACATATATATTACATGATATATAACATAAATATAAATATAATTATATATGTATTTAAGTATATAAGTAAATATATAAATATTTACATTTTAATTTTAATAGGTTCATGTTATTTTTTACTTCACGTAAATATATTTCTAGTTATATTTAATTCTGTTTTCACAGTCCTATTATCATATTTTTCTTTTAATTTATATGTATTCTTATATATAAGTTGTTTTGATCCTCCTATTTTTAAAAGAGTGTAAGTGTGGATCAAATATGCCCTTTTTGTATCAGTGGTCTATGATATCTCTTCCTATCTATCTCTATTAATCAACCACACATGTTATACATGGTCAACATTTAATATGAGTGTTAATGTAGTAAAGAGTCCTTGTGAAACAAGCTATTATTTCCAAGGAGGATATGATTAGTGATGGTATGTAAGGAAATATAGTGGAATTTATAGGAGTGAAGAAAAATTTTCAAGATTATATGAGTGATGAAATATATTTACCCATCTATTATTGTCATTTCTAAATTTTGGAGTAAGGATAATTGATGATGAATATAATTTCAAGTATCAATTAATTTATTGTCAAAAGGAGTTTAATGTGAAAAAGTAATTCATTATATATTCTAAGTGAAAGTATCCCTCAAGGATACATAAAATATATAAATATATATGGGTTTAAATTAAATATACCTTCTTCAATATGTATTATATATTCTTGTAAAAGTGTCCATGGGAGATGGATTTGGTGTATTTTAAAAGAGATAAAAAAAGATCAAGTAATGATCATATTAATATAATTATTAATCAATTAATGGGTAGTGATTAATATAATTAATTCATTGTTTCACTAAAATAAATCACTAAATATCAATTTGAAAAAATATTTCAAGACATATAAAATTTTGTTTTTTGAAAATCAAACTGTCTCATTTTTCAGGGGGTTTAATTCTATTTTATTATGTTTTTTTTATTGTTTATATATATAATATAAAAAATAAGTGGAAAATATCTATTCTAAATCTTGTTATAAATAATTTACCAAAATATATATTTTGTATGAAAAGATAATTATCCAATCCCCTATTTATAAATTATGAAAATTTTGATTTTTTATACATGTTTCCATCGGATACACAATTTCAAAACTACCTCATCAATTCATACAATTTATTTTTCCACCTCATCAGTACACTCCAAAAAAAGATCATGGTTCCCACAATTAATGTTTTATGAATAAAAATATAGAATATTCAAACCAAAAAATCAACTCAGTGAACCAACAAGTGGATAATTCATGAATCAAATGTCTTTGGTGTACTCAACATGGGGAGATAACATAACATCACTTAAGTGGGTTAAATTATAGAAGAACTAAATCATCAAATCACTAATAGATGCATTTATGTAAAATATAAAATAACCATGTAAAAAATCATAAATATTGTTTCCCTATTTTTATAATATATCGATCAAATCTGTAGTAACATAATCATTAAATTGGGATAAATTAGAAGAAATCATCTATAACATGTTCAAGATACACCATTAAACTATTCAATAAACTACTATATGAATAAATATAACACTATACCTCTAGAAAAAGTTAAATTACATTATATATGAAGTTTTATAGTACACTAGTTGATGAAATAACTACAGGTCTCTTAGAGTAGAAACATTTATGGACTGTACAACGCGACCACCCAATGAGTAATAATTATAAATGGTGGGGTTGTGACATTTGAATCACTCAATAAATAATTAATCACCCTTAACTCGTAATTATATGGTATATTATAGGGATCAAGTATTTCAGTAGTAATATCCTCAATGAAAATACAAGGTGTTGGGAACAATCACTAATTATTGCTTAGAATCAATGTATAGTTGATTGATAGGTTCAGGTTCACCAATTAAATTTATTTTACATCATATAAATATTCACTCTAGAATATTTATTGATTTTTAGTAGTAAAATTTTATTTAGTTAAGTACATTATTCTTTTTTTATTCCCCCACATGTTCAGTGTGATCCAATAAAATTAACCCATATAATATTTCACTATTTTCTACAAAAAATAACTAAAACCCAAAGATAAGACAAACAACTTTACTTTGGATTTTATGAGGTAATATATGGTGTATCTATTCTGTAATTTGTTATCTAAACATATGAATGGCACTAAAAAAATTTAGAAAAATTATGAGGGATATTAAATTGAGGATATTATTTATTTTGGGGAAAAAGAAAAATAATAAAGAAAAAAAAAGAATCATTATTGAATTTTTATCCCAAAAACAAAAAATGGACACCATTATCAAGGAATTGTAATTATGGTTTTATTTTTTATTTAAAGACAAAAAAATAAAAAATAAAAAACATATACATTGTAAAACATAAAGACCATAAGAGATTAATTAACCAATTCCATTATTTTATCCATTCGTTTAATTATTTGATATTTTTTTTTCAAATGTGATAATTATGCTAATTATGTATCTATATGTTATTGTAAGAAATTGCAACTATTTTTTAGGACATTATTGATTCTTTTAAAGAAATGGATTGATTTTGGATATATATACACCATGATTATTTTTTATAAAATCTATAAGTATTTTGAATACACTGAGATACACTATAGGAATTATAAATAAGGATAACATGCATACAAAAAAAAGAGAAATAGTCATACTATGTTACATAAACAAACTCAAATGATTCTAGAATAAATCGGGAATATGAAACAAGTCTAATAGAAATGTAATAAAAACATGATCAAGATACCAGATTGATGCAATATTAGTTTTAAAAGGTAAATAATAAGATGGATTGATTTATACAAGATACTAATGAGAACATCCTATGACTATACGTTTTTATTTTATAACTCTCCAAAAAAAATATGTATTAATAATATTAATATGTTGAGAACCCCAGGGTGCCTAATATTTTAATTAAATAAGAATGTGCCCATTTTTACTAGGGTAAATAATCGAATTTGATTCAGATGGACCTAGATGAATATTTTTAACTTCCCTTCCCTCATACAATTTTTTTATTGATGAAATACAAAATGGAAGAAATAAATGTTTAGAATCTATAATAAGATATCATAATTTGGGAAAAAACATGTTTCTTTTTTCTCACGTTAAATTGGAACTGATTTTTCCTAATAATAATATGGTATATTCAACAACTATTTAATTTCTTATAATAAATGATGATATATCCGTAGAGATGGTCATTTTATGTAATTATATTAACACACCAATGGAAGAGTCTAATATATTGTTTCCAAATATGGAACTATAAAGTTATATTTCAAATGTCATGATTAATAGTTTTTGTTACAAAATCGTTCATATTGATAAATAAATTTACTATCAAGGATGCATAATGAAAATGTTCTTTTATTGTTTTAGGTATGTATGTCATGTCTGACATAACATAACCAATTGATTCTTTGGTCATAAGTATGAATGAATACAAAATTACATGAGAAACTAGAAGGATATCAACTTTTTTGGTTGTTTTTAGATTGTATTTATTTATTTTTGTACTTTTTTTAGTCTTTTAAAATCCTTTATTAATAAATAATACTTGATATTTTATCAATTAATCCTTGTTTTTAAGAATCCTTAGAGTTTGAACCAATGGAATGCCCAATATACCTGACCCAAGGAATGTTTCATCACACTATGTGATTTAACAATTTTCTTATCATTTTACACTACAATGTATGTATTTACTAAAATATCAATAGTTTGGATGGTTTTACATTAATTAGAAAATATAATACAAATTTTAAAATATGATGAAGTGAATGGTTGTGTGGAACACATTGAATTATTTATTGTATTTTGGATAAATACATGTTACTTAGGATTCATATGATGACTTAATTTAAACAACATCTTTTATTGAGTTATTTGTAAATATAATTAATTAATTAATTTTATTAGAGGGTGAGTATTATTGAGAAACCATAACATGAGTGAATTGATGATTTTTTTATTTTGTGTTAATTAGTATTGGTTACAAAAAATTATGTTTTTGAATGACAAAATTTCAATGTATTAACCGCGACACATAGTCACTGGAGCAATTGATGATGGGAAATAGAGGATGTGATGTGTAAAACCTTGATTTTTAACTTACTTATTATTTTATTCATTTATTAGCTAAAATAATTATTCCTAAATATTGGTTTGAGATTCATTTAAAATTAAAAATCTAAAATTTTCATATTTTTATTATTTGGAAATGGTAACCACACGATAACTGCATGACTTGGTAAATTGTATCGAAGACCCTTCTATAGGGGTTACTTCCATAAAAGGGTCAGACTGCATAGTTTAATCTGAACCATTTGGGGACCCTTATGTTAGAGGATCTGTAGTTAATTTTTAAAGGTGCAACATTATTGTATATCTGTAATACATAGTCTATGGTGGACCATGAGAGTCATAGGAGAAACAATTTTTTTACCATTTTGGGGGGTGTCTGGAACATATCTTTTGTATGATATGTAAAAACTATGTTAAAATAATTTGAGTTTTTTAGATGGTTCTATACCCATTAATCATACATTTTTCATGGTTGTTCGACTATGTGGAAAAACCATGCATGTGTCCAGTTCATAATGAGTTACTCCCACAAAGTTAGAAAACAATTTTTCAAATAATATAGACAAATTATGTGGTCTAGAAATTTTTAAAATGTGTTAAATTTCAATATTTTTATCCTTTGATTTTAAGATGTTGGGAACCTTTTCCCTACCCCTTATTACAATGGATCCTCAAGATTCAAGGCCCTCATTTTACTCCTCTTCCATTGTCATCTCACTTGATGTCTCTCATTGATTGAGCATATATATTCATTGTAAGATTCTCCAAGAAACTATTCTTCATTTAATAATCCATTATTATTGATTTTTTCTTTGTTTTAATTTATTCTATAAATTATAAGTTTTCTGTTGGTTTATTTTAGTGGTTGTAATAGATCTAATATTGGGGTTATTATTGTATAGGGATAAGAGGCATCATTTTCATCATCATTTTCCCTTATTTCATCATTGGTGACATATTCAGATTTATTTTAAGTTATAGGTATCTATGTAATCACTTATCCTATATTTTATTTTCATTTATTAGCTTTATAAATACCATTTCTATACATATGGTTCCCTTTATGGGTGCTAAGTTATTTGAAAACATTTTTTATCACCTAGAACGAATGGATTTATTTGGATTTTAGGATTTTAGTTTTATTAATATTTATTTAAGGGTCTGATGTTTTCATAAATTCTATAGGATTAATTTTTAAATTAATCTGGGATTTTTAATGAGTTCTTGTAATCGATGTGAAATCTATAATAGTGTTTTTTCAATCAAAAAAAGATCTAGTTTTTAAAACATTCATTTTAAGAGAAATGATTTACTTGTTTTTTTATAAATGATTTACAAGGGTATTTTTTATTATATTTTATATGTTAAACATTTAAATAATAGTAGTATTTCTTGTAATCCTGAGATAATTTTTAAGGGTTTGTTTGATACATTATAAAAGGAGTTAAAAGAGGTAAAATATGCTACCCTTGAAATTGATCCCCTTTCATTGTATTCCTTGAAAAATATTTTTTTACCTATTTTGGGATGTATTTGATTTTTTTTATTAAATTCAATTCACTTATGCATCTGTTGGGAAAATAGTTATTTCATTAGAAGATGTTTGATGAGAGATGATGTTTATTTCTTATGCTTAATTAGTGTATGTTATACTTGATGCAATTATTTAATCACTTCTATTGGTTGACTCTATGGGAACCCTAGTTAGATATAGTGGATTGGACTTATTCTACACAAGTTAATATTACACATGGTATGGTGTTCCCTCTAGTGTGATGTATTAATATACGGGGAGTTCCCTTTAGGATTCCCATATGGGAAACTCTGGTGACTTGTGTATTTATTTAGGATTAATAATTGGTTTCTAGTTGGTCTATTGTATTTTAAAATCATAGATTTCCTTACCTTATATAAATATTTGTCCTTAAACATTACATAAACTTGAATTTCAAGTCCATAATTCATTCTATTACATTTTAGTAAATTTTTAGCTTTAGAGTTTTACATAATTTGGCCTCAACTCATACATAATAAAAACCATAAATTAAAAAGTGTTCGATTAAAATCAGTATCCATACTTACCATAAAACAAATTTTTAAAATTAAGAATGCTTTTTTCAACAGAAAATATTACAAATTTTAACCTGAGTTATTCCACTACTATACATATCATTTAACCTTATGAGAATTATTTTTAATACATGGGACGATCAAAAAATCATAGTAAGGGACATATAAAAAATAAGAATATTAGTCAATTGAAAAACATGAGACACCGTGAATTTTTTTTCTTAAAACAATACACTTTTATAAGAAAGGGAATAAATTTTCTTTTTATAAATATAATTATATTTACATTGGAAATAAAACTATTTCTATAAAAATTCATTATAAATTATATAAAATTCATGTAGGTTCCTTGACAAATCATTTCATGGAACCCTTATAGAACCCTTACAAATTATAATAACCATATGTCAAACATCCAACAGAATCCTCTAGAAAAATAAGAATTACTATCACAAACCACCACAGTTAGGCTAGTGCTATAACTCCCCAAGACAGAATCCAATAGCCCTAGGGCTAGTAACTAGCTTCGAGTATGAATATCGCTAACATGGGAGGTGTTAGCTTATGTACCTATACACATGAACACATCTCCAGACCCATGAAATCCTAAAATGTAAAAACAACCAAAATACCATCCATGGATACATATAAATCCCACAACTTGAGTATTAAATGAGGTAAAATACTATAAATAGGTTCCAATACAATCCCACCAAAAAGAGTTTGAAAACAAGTCCAACCTGAAAGTAATTTTTCGGCTGTTGTAATGATTCTGTAAGAATACACATTGTTTTGTCAATCTTCACTAATCCATATGTAGTACAAGTCCCTCTAGTAATTTTTCTTAAGGTTGATCATATGAATAATACAAGACATGTGATGGAAAATACTATTCATGGGTGAGTATAAAAATACCCAGAATGAATCCTTGAAACCACAATGCATATAACAAAATAATATTGTAAACTTTACTAGGTATATATATACAGCACATATAACAAGAATATCCTAATATACTCAACAAAGTCACTATATCTAAAGGTAAATTCACAACCCTAATACCAAAATAGGATTTCTGCTTGAAGGTTCACATAACTTATGTCCCGGAGAACACACTACATGAGTCTGATAACACTGATGAAATCCTTTTGAGGGGTTATGCTCATCGGGTGTCTCCATTAGAAGTTTATTATATAATTCTAAATAGATATGATAGACCAATAAGCAACATATCTAAGGACATGGGTATACCAATAACTCAATATGGATTAGCGGCTAGGTATAGTACTAGTACCAGTGTAATTTTCTTTTTGAATATACCACAAAATCCACCTAGGGTATGAGGATGAATAATAGATATCACTTTGGACTTCACAGAAGGATTCCTACAACTCTTTCTAAGAATTCATGCTGAAGGGACTGCCTTCCTATGTGTTGGAGGTGATTCTGTATAAACCCATAGGGAATGGATTTATGGAATTCACCCTAACAAAACACTTCCAACATACAGAGGATAGGTGTTCAAATAAAATATTTTAGGAGTAAACAATTGGTGGTAGGGGTATGTGTCAAGTCCCTTAAAACCCTGGTCCTTCCCATATAAATGATACGTGTCCATGTCTATGTAACAGTACATGGTGTGAAGATCCTATGTACTCTACTTGTTTACCAGTAAATGGCTTTTCCTATGTACATGATTTTGTTGTTGTGTCCATGTAGGTGTGCATGGAGTGCCTCAGGCTATGTACTCCCAGGTCATGTCTGTGTACCCTACAAGGTACACACTCAGTTGTATGGGATATGATCACACACAGTGTGACAGTTTCACAGAACGTGTGATCATTAACAACATCCTATAACACTAGAATCTTCTATAAGTTTCTCAAATGCCAAGTAATCCTATATTACATGTTGTGTAGATTGTTTTTTTTGAAACCCATGTTCTTTCTTATGCATGAACTTGTGTCACTCCCACCTCAATTCTTTCCCTTGACCTTACCAAAAATAATGGATCCATTCTGTCTGATCCATACCATGGCTATTTTCTTGAACCTGGACTTTAAATTCATTCCAAAAACACACTCCATGGGTTCCCATCTTCATTTGTATTCCCTGCTCAAATCTGGGGCCTCTAATATGGAATGATCGGTTTACTGCTACACCTGTCATACCTCCACCATTTCGTTCCATGATAGTATCTAAAATATTTAATAGTTTAATGATGAAAAGGGTGTGAAAGAATATATTTCTTAGTGGATTTCAAACCACAGGACAATAAATAGAGCCCACAATGAATTAAGAAAAAAGGGAAGAAATGCACAACAGTAATCATGAAAAAAACCACAGCTAATTTTTTTGTTGGCCCCAATCCTTATCCATTAGAATGAAATTGAAGAATAAAATAATCAAAAAAATATGCTAATAAATCAACACAATAACTCCATCCCATAAAATGACCAATCTGAAAATCAGTCGGTCGGTCGATTGACTTTAATTCTTCATAAAAATATATAATGGTGAATGAATCAAATAAATAAATATAACTAGATTTGTATTAATCTATGTTAGATAACATGGTTTCATCATGATTGTGGGTTAGATACTCTGATCTCGTATTATACCGGTCATCGATCATCAATCCTGACATCGTTCACCTACAGAATATCCGCAAATGGCTCCAATGGATCTCATAAAATTTTCGGGTTATGTGGATAACCCTAAAATTTTTCCATAAGAGAATATTTGAAGATGGTAATATGGTCACTACATCAACGAATAGTTAAATAATTTACCTAATTATTTTATTCATTTTATTCTCATGATGAATATTACACAAATGTCTTATACCGACAATTGTTATGTCATTTCTATGGTAAAATCCATCTTCTGAACAAAAGGATGCCATCAGATTTTTGATATAGGGCCCTGTTTAAATTTTATTTAAATTTTTTATGAATACTTCTCTCATATGATATTTAATACATCTAATATATTTCAAATATTTATTATGGTAACACCGAGCCTCAAAATTACATGTTGTCTCAATTCAGGGACTTGAAAATAATCAATACAACATCCAAAAATAATACATTGAAAATATGAGTCATTACATTCTCCCCACCATGGGGATTTATGTCCTGAAAATAAATAAAAAAGGATACACAAAAATATGTGGGTACTAAGAATTAATATGAAAATCCCACTCCAATTATCACTCTTAAATACTTCCATGCTTCCTTCAGACATTCACAAAAGGAATATCTCATCTATGAAGGATCCTATTTTACTGATCCTCATTTTCTACCGAGTACTCAGCAATGGTAGGTACATCCTCAATGTCCATCTCACCCCATTCGATAACATGTGATTGGTGATGACCATACATCCTTACCTGTTACATGTAGATGATGTTGTGTACCTAGTCTAACTATAGTAGTATTCCTATACAATATTTCACCTCACTATATTTATATAGTATCTAGAAAGGGCCAATGAATTTTTGAGATAAATTGATACCCCAACCAAATCTCAATAATCCACGTCAAGGTGAAACCCATAGGAACACATGATCTCCCTCCTGGAAGACCAAATGCATCTTTCATCGATAAACATAAGACTTTTGATTTCTATGTTCTGTCCTCATCCACTCCTAGATGATCTATGCCTTCTCTATAGTATCTCACAATAATCCATGACCCATAAGTGGTAACTATATTAGGTCAGTCCAAAAAAGTGGTGTCCTATAAGGTCACCTATACAAAAACTCAAATGTCTCCAATTTGATTGTGGAATGGTATCTATTATTGTACTTAAACTCCAAAAAAGGTAGGTGATCCTCCCAATTATATCCAAAGTCCAACATGGAAGCCCACAACATGTCCCCCAAGACCTGAATGGGTCGTTGTGTATAGTTGTTAGTTGTGGGGTGAAATTCTATTCTCATGAATAATTGAGTCCTAGATTCCTCCTATAATCCTTTCCATAACTGATATTTGATGTGAGAATAATGATCATAAAAAATCATCAATGGAACTCCATGGAGTTAAAATATCTCTTTCACATTTTGGTGTCCCAATCTCTCTACATAAAATTTCTTCCTAATGGTAAGGAAGTAGGCTGACTTGGTGAGTCATTATACAATCTCCATGGTTGAATCATGAACCATGTATGTACGTGGTATAATTATCAATAATTTCATAGATATACCATCCCACATCCACTCTAGAACCTCTATGGTTTGAGCTAAACCCACAGGAACTTGGTGCTCAAGCTTCACTTGATAACAAGTAAAGCATTAAGAGACAAAATTGAAATCTCTATTCATCCTATATTGCCCCCAAATTAGAAGTCAAATACCTTGGTACATATTATACAAACATGGATATACCACCAAAGGATAAGTTCACAACTCTCTCAGAAAAACCTCCCACAACAGCACTAGTAAAATCATGCATCCTCTAAAGAGACTGACATGCCACCCACATTCAGAAAATCCATCTAGAGCATGTAAACTAGTTATCAGAGTATGTACGGTCTCATAGTTGACCTATCCATTATGTGAATCTCTGAATCACTTTGAAAATTGAGATGCAATGACCATCGACTCGAGGTTTGTTGCACTATCTCCATCTATAAAGGATAACTACAATTAGGAAAACTACTTTCAAGCCTCATTCAGCAACTATGAACGAGATATTCTTATAATAGAATCTGGTAAAAAATTCACCTTATCATGAGTATAGGCAATCAAAAAGTCATAATACTTGAGGAAGTATATACATTTCCTCTATCTCATGTTATGATCCATCTAAGATAATATATACTTGATACACTTTTGGTTAGATTAGACGATAAAATCTACTCCCATCAGGTAGGTTCATTGTATATTTAGTGCAATGAATACCACTACTAAATCAATATCTTATGTGGTGTAGTTTGTCTATTGTGGTCTATAATAATGTTAACCATATGAAATCACCAATTACCTCTGCATCAAGAAACAACCAATCCCAAATCTTGATGCATTATAGAACACTACATACTCGACACTCCCCTTTGGAAATCTCAATATGGGAGAACTCATAAATCTCTACCTTAACTACTAAGAATCCATATGGAACATATTATTCCACACAAAGTATTTTCATTTCATGTAAATAATTCATGTCTGATATTATATTGGATAAATTATGTATGAATCTCTGGTAGTTTCCACCCAACCTAAGGAAGCCATGCACCTCTGTCACACACATGGGTTGATCCCAAGATAAAAATTCCTCAACCATCACATGGCCTGCTACCACACAATATTCTAAGATAAAATATCCTCGAGTGTGGACATACGAAATACAGAACTATATTGTTGTGAGCCTATTTTAAATCTGGTGCTCTTGATTATGTTGTAACCATCCTCTTGTGTTAGGTGTGCTCTTCCTTGGATGTCGATTACACTAGCATATCATCGATGAATACGAACAAAAACCAGTATAAGAAAGGATAAATCATACTGTTCTTGAGTATCAAGAACACTATAGGGTAATTGCTCATGCAAAAGGGAATCACCAATTTCTCAAGGTGACTGTAGAGACATCTAAATGATGTCATTATTATATACTTTCTTTGTACAGATAACTTGTGATAGTATGGCATATGGTCAACATTCAAGAACCATTGTGCCCTATAAACTGATCAAAGAGATCATTGATCTTTGGTAGTGGTTACTTGTTTTTCATAGTCACCCGGTTTGATCTATAGTAGTTCACACAAAACCTCAAACTCTTGTTTGCTCTATTGGTGAACAAAAATGGGGATTCCTAGGGTAAAACATCACGTCTAAAAAAACCTTCCTATGCAAGTCCTCCTACTACACCCTCACCTCACAAAACTATATGGGATCCTTCAGAAATGTTTGTGTAGATATCAGTTCAATCTATAGTTGTACATCAATGCATAATTATGTCACTAAAAGGGTAGGTAAACCTAGAACATCCTCAAGGATGAAGTCCTCATACTCTACCACCATAGCAGAGAACTGAAAACTCAAAAGATCTACTTCACCAGTGGTCAAGCTATCCAACTGGTGAGTAGTCGGCTGTACTCTCCTATGAATGAGCCCATATTATACATAATGGCTTTCCTTTTCACTGAAAATGGATAACCTAGTCTGATCACTACAGACACACCGCATCCTCCACCTAAAACAATAAATTTGGGAACGAACTATAAAAAACTAGTTCATATCTAGGATGTTGTTGTAAGGTCTCATCGCTTCTATAAAGGGATCCCAATTGGGTGTATTGCCTCCAAGATCTAGGTAACACTATTAGAAAAAGTGTTCCATATTTGAATCATCTCTTGTAGGAGTCTCCATGGATATGGTTAGTTCCAAGGGCTCAACCACAATCTATAAGTCTCAAACCAAATAGAAGGAAATAAAAGAATTATTAGCACCTTTTTATATTAGTACTATAGCTATGGTATAAAATACACAGATCATACCTCATATCATTCCTAGAGCCTCTATGTGATAATCACTACTACAAAACATGCCATTAACAACACTGGTATTTTTCAGTGATATAACAAAACACTGATAAATGGAATATTTATCAATGATAAATAAAGAGATGATAAATTTAACCATTTATCAGTGTGTATTTTTTAGCACTGAAAAAGGAAACCTTTATCAACAATTTATTTTTAGTACTGATAAAGGTATTCTTTATAAACTCTTTATTTATAGTGCTGATAAATGGTATCCTTTATCAGTTTTTTAATTTTAGCACTAATACATGGTATCCTTTATCTAGGATTTATTTTCAGTGCCAATTAATATTTATATAAATAAATTTTAATAATTAAATAAATAAAAAATAAAACATTGATTTATTAAAAAAATATTACAAGTTTTATTAATTAAATATTTATTGATAGAAATGAATATATTGATTATACATTATTAATTATCAAACATTTTATTAATTACATAATCATGATAATTAATGTTATTAAATTTTATATATTAAATATATTGACATATATTGATGTATATAAATATGATTTATATATGACAAAATATTTATGTGCCTTAAATTAAATAGTAATATGTTTATTGAATAACGGTTTATAATTAAATATTAATATGAATTAATTTTTTTTACTATAATTGCATTGTACTCAACATATAATTTATTATCATTTTATTTTTTAGTTTAACATAGATCAAATGTGTGTTATATTGATTTTACATATACATAATTAATGAATTTTTATATATAATGCACAAAGACTAATAATATCAATTTTTTCAATATTATTAAAATGTACTTATTCTTTATTTATTCAATTTCATTGAATTTTAACATAGATACATGCACTTAAAAAGGCATATTCATTAATAAGATTATAAATATATTTGTAAAAAAATATTTATAAATGTACATTTACTATATTTATAAAATTATATATTTATAATTATAAATAATTAAATATTATTTTAAATTCATTTATATGATTATAAATAAATATATTTTAATAATTATTAAATTTATAATAAAATTAATTAAATATTAAATATATTTATTATATTTGTATTTATATATATTTCTTATATATATATAATAATATAAATCTAATTTTATAAATATATATAATGATATAAATATTATTTTTTAAAAATATTTCTATAATCATAAATAAATAATTATACTATTATAATAAATTTATTTACCATATTTATATTTATACATATTTATTAATTATATGTAAATATTAAATAAAATAATTCACAATTATAATTATAAATCGTTTATCATCTCTTTATTCACGCTGATAAAGATGAGGATTTATCAGTGTTGACGAACACACTTATAAAATTAATATTTATCAGCACTTATGTTTTAGCACTAATAAATACATACCTTTATTAGCACTTATAAATTTATCATAAAGAGTAAATATATTAGTGATTAAATATTAAGTTTTGAGAAAAGGGATCTTTATCAGCACTTATTTGTAAGCGCGGATAAAAGTTTCTTGATAGATTATAAAAACCCAAACCATTTGGGAACTCGTCGCGATATCAGGAGATTTACGTGGAATCCACATGCTATTAGCACTCCTCCTTAGTAATTCAACGATCTAATCACACCAATATACTATTGTCAGTGCTCTAGTAGCACAAATATAATGTCAAACATCCGGTTTTTTATTGTGGTTGCGATGCAGATGGGGTTTTACATCACTTTCTAAAAATTTATCCACCCGAGGTAGGTGGTTCCATGCATTAACAATTTTAGATAATTTAATTTTCTCACTTCGTTAATTATCACATGCTCTACAGTTTATTTTAGTGGTGTGAACATGTTTTGGAAATGATTTGACATGCATTTGTGTTGAAAAAAATTTCAAAAGAGAAGTTATTATGCATCTATATAGGCCTTGTTGTGAAAAATAAGTGAAAGTGTTCAATTAATTGTTTGAGTCAAGTGGAATTTTTTTTGTGGGTTATTAAGGTGTGTGTGTGTTGAAATTTTATTTTAGATGGGAAATGGATCATTTTGGGCATGTTAGCCTTGTTGTGCGCTTGTTGAGTATGAGTTGTGATGTGTTTAAATAATGAAGAATTTGATTTGGAAATGAAATTTTTTATGTGGAAATGGTTTATTAAATGCTTTGAGTGATGTGAAATGTTTTTTCGAAGAGTTTTTCATGCTTTGTGTTGGGTTTGGGTTTTGTAACAGAAAATGACTATGTTGTGTGTGTGTGTTTTAGTGTGGTGTTCTGTGGAAGGGTTTTGTGGGTTGTTTGGAAGGTGAAAATCATGAATCTGAATGAAAAAATACGCAGATAGGTTTGTAAGTATGTTCTTAAAGGAAAGTGACACACTTTTTCAAGTCGAACCTTTTACCACTATTTTTTAATTTGAATTGTAAATCTTTTAAAATGATGTAAGAACTATTTTGAAAATGATTTCAGGTTGTGTATAAATTATTTAAAAATGGGGCTTGCTACAGAATTGGTGTAAACTATAGTTTTGTTAATTTTAAGTGTTCCATAATTTATTTAATAGATCTATTAAACTATATAAGTGATGACAATTATTTCCAATGTGGTTATGCGAGGTGTTTGATTTTAAAAGTAGTATTTTCATGTCAACTGGTTTTTGTTTATTATGTAAAGCCTTGCAATGCCTCCGAGGGTTATTTTAGAAAATTTTTAATTGAATTATTTTCAAACATAATAGGTTTAAGGTGTGTTTGAGAAATGATTTAGTGTGAATATGTTTTCAAATGGGGTTTGGGTGTGCAAGTAGTGGCACAATATAGTTACTTTTTTGGCATGGATTGTGTGTCTAAATGTGCTTTGTTAGTGAGATGTGAATATGAATCTTGATGGGACACAAATAAAATGGAATCCTAGGTAACTAGCTAACTTGATTGTTCTATGTATGGGAATCATGATGTTTCCATATTAAAATAATTATTCATATAATTAATGTATTGTTTCATATTTTTGTTTAACTCATTTCCTTTTAGTATTACTCACATAATATTTGTTTTCTCATTCAGGTGGATTCTTCTATACATTTTGGGGTGCTCTATACATATTTCATGCTTCTTCTCCCTTAAAATCATTTCACCTATGCTGTGGTGCATTTATTACTTTCTTTTAAGTTACCTCTACTTCTTTTTTAGGAAGATAAATGATGCTTCCTCTGCTCAATCATAGAGATAATCTTCATTTTTGCACTGTAAAATAATGTTCCATATAATTAATATATTGTTTCATATTTATTTTTAATTAATTTATATTTAATACTACTCACATAATATTTTTCTTTACAAAGGTGGATTCAATTGTTCGAGTTGGGGTTCTCTATCTAACTTTCATGCTTCTTATACATTAAAATCTTTTCACCCATACAGTGGTTCATTTATCACTTTTATTAATGTTACCTCTACTGCCTTTTCATTAAGAGGAACGACGCTACCTCTTCTCAATCATATAGTTAATCTTTATGTTTACACATTTAAATCATTGAATATAAAATTAATTTATTTTTTCATATTTATGTTTAATTTATTTCTTTTAGTACTACACACATAATAATTTTTTATATAGGTTGATTCTTTTATTCTAGTTGGGGTACTCTATCCAACATTAATGATTCTTCTCCACTAAAACCTTTCCCCCTATAGTGGTGCATTTATCACTTAATTTCAAATTATCTCCAATACCTTTGCATGAAGAGAAATGATGTTGTCTCTTCTCAATAACAGAGGAAATAATGATGTTTTCACAGTAAAATTATTATCCATATAATTAATGTATTGTTTCATATATATGTTTAATTTATTTCTTCTTAGTATTACTCACATAATAATTGTTTTTTTGTACAGGTGGAGTCTTTTGTTAGAGTTGATGTTGTTTGTTCGAAGATGCTCATGTAGTATTGGAAGCTCGACAATGAATGTCCATGGAAATCTTGGTAACATTGATAGTTATTTTTTTGAATGTACGTAATGATTTGTATTTATTTAATTTTATAAATCCATGTATAAAATTTCTAAAATATAGTGTTTTTTTGGTATTTGTGTTTTAAATTTAATTTCATTAATATTATGTATTGAGACTTGTTTTTTGTTCATATATCTGGGGTGTTTCTAGTGCTTCTTGTGATGTGGTGTGTTGTAATATCACACTGCAGCATGGCCTTCTGTCATCACTTTTTAGAGCAGTGATAAAGAACATCTATTCCAACACTTTTAAATGCATTGATAAAAAATTAATTTATCAGTTCATCTAAAATAAGAGATAAAGGTCCACTTCATCAGTTCGTAGATAGACCTGATAAATGATTATTTTAGTAGTGCGTTATGAAATGCTGACAAATATCCTTTTTATCAGAACTTTTTCAGCACTGATAAAAGTCTGGGGCTTTTTATGTCTCTCACATTGTCAGTGCTTTTCTAGTGATGATAAAGACAATTTCTAGAACTGCTAAAGGGATATTTTGTAGTAGTGAATCCTCTACCACCTATATTTGTCCTTTTCCATATCATCTAGCTCCTTGGGCATGGTGAGGGATACCTTGGGGTGGTGGTAGTAACAAGTCAACCCTTCAACCGCATCCATATATTCTCTCAGCTCCTCTACAAAATACTCTTCCCTTAGAACATGTCTTCCCCATGTATTTCCTCTATATTAGTGGTCCATCCTCAGTCTCTCTATTTTTTGTATGACGGGTCATAAAATCTCAGGAAATATGTCCACTTCTGTTACATGAGTATCGCCGCCTCTCCATGGGGTGAGTGGACCCATTCAGTGATCTCTAAACTACATCCCCACTATATTGAGAACTCTTCTTGAAACTTCTCACACATCCAAGTCTTTAAGAATGATGTAGGATCCCTACTAATGAGTTCCCTGCTCTTTTGTTCCCACTATTTGTAACCATTGTCACTTTATGCTTACCCATGAAACTACCAACCACCAAATCTCACTCTAGAACGTCAACATAGGTTGGAATTCATAGATTACTAACACTATCATGGTTATATTTATGAATTATTTTATCAAATATCTAATCCTGGAAGAACGGATCCTGAACCACATACATATTGTACATAGAGAAGTTAGTGAACCTCAATGAACACATAAATACTATCATGATTCCCTATTGAAGCTATAGAAGATCCTAGATACATATATCCATTATCATAATTGGAGATAACTCCTATATAAAAAGATACTCAACATATGAACATAAAAAGTATCTTTTTCATAATACAAGACCACTAACCCCCACCATCATTCTACTGAGCCATGAAGTAGGCTTGCTGCCAGGACCACTATATTGTTTACTATTGAGCTGAACAGATGGGAAACTTGGGTCACCACCTCAATATAGTCCTAAGACACCTATGGATTGAGATCACCTTTGAAAATTAGGGGTATCTATCGTTTATACTATTTAAGTTCACTCAACTTGTGCACCACAACCACTAGTATTTTAGTTACCAACTACTACTCAATAGGTGGTGATATAGATGGTGCACCACCAGGAGGATACATCTCCAGAACTAGTCCCTATATCAATATCTCATCACTATGAGGATCATCCATATGATCCTGATGGTGAATCATAAATGGAATATGTTACAGAGGAATCCTTAATGTAAACAAAATGTACCACATTTAATGATTATATCTTGAGGGCTAACCCAAGAATGACATGGAAACTAGAACCCATCACTAAATGATGATTGTACAATAATTTTCCCTACAAGTAGTATTATCATATACCAATTCAAAAATTAGGTGATGATAATCCTATTGTCTAGATATATTGGTTGAGGAAAAAAATTATAGTCCCTGACCCGAGAGATAAACTCGAACCAGTTAACACTATTTCCCCAAAACAATATCAAAGACTCCAGACCTAAGGTAGAACTGAAAATCTCTTATACCACTATGTTACAACCCAACCTAGTAGGGATCATGTTGCAATCTCTGATCCCACCTCTAATAGTCCAGGGGATGGTGAATAGAACTGAGTCAGAATATTACTAACATACGAGGCCTTAGCCTAAGTACCTGTACACATACACAGATCTCTAAGACCATACAATGTTGAAATGTAAAAACTACTGAACAACCATGCATGCAGACATATAAATCCTAAAACAAGAGTATGACAGGAAGTTAAGGAAAGTAAAAAGTGATAAATAAAATCCCACCACAAAGAGTTTGGAAATTATTCCAACCTGAAAGTAAACTAGAGAGTGCTGTTAGGATATCATAGGAACACACCTCAATCTTTTCGGTCTCACTATGAACTACTTAGTCCTAGTCCCTCATGGTCTCTGTCAAAAGGGTTATAGTATGAACAATACACCACACGTGCAGGAAAATACCATGCATAGGTGAGTATAAAAATACCATGTAGGACACCCAAAAACCACAATGAATATAATATAAGAATAGGGTGATCATTACAGAGGTATATGTCTACAACACATATAACAAAAATATCTAAATATACTGAACAATTTTACATAGTATAATGGTAAAGTCAAAACCATAATACCAGCCAAGGATTCTAGCTCAAAGGATACACATAGAACTCATATGGGAGAACACACTCCATGACTCTGATAACACTAATGATGTCTGTCTAGGAGCCAATTCTCTTCAGGTATCTCCATTATAATTATATGCTAAAATTATAAATAGATACAATACATAGACGAGGATCTCACCTAAGGACATGGGTTATACCAACAACTCAATATGGATTAACCCTCTCATTAGAGGATTGATTCCCAAATATTCAGGGTTAAAAAGATACCAATAACTCCACCTAGGAAAAAAATATGGAAATCAGATCTCACTCTAGGCCTCACAAAAATATTTTGACAAATCTATCCAATAATTCATACTGAAGGGATTGATATCTAATGTGTTGGATGTGATTCTATACTAAAACTTGGGGAATGGATATGGGGAACACACACTAATTAAACTTTCTCATGATATAGTATAAAATGCCTCTTAGAAAACATTTTAGGTGTACACAGATTGTAGCAGGGGTGCAAGTCCTATCCCTTGAACCTCACGTTCTGCCCATGTAAATGGACTGTGTCCGTGTTCGTGTAATAGTGTGTGGAATGAAACATCTTGTATATTGGTACAAGATAAATCCAGTGTATGTGCTATCCTGGGCATGCCATTGTTTGAGTACATGGGGTTCCTATGTCCAAGTACCCTCAGGTCTTGTATGTGTTCCCTCTCAAGTACATGTTGAGCCATCTAGGAGGTGATCACACGCCGTGTGATCCTTAAATCCATCCCAAAACCCAAATAACTTATAAGACAATTCCATATGTTGTGTAATATAAAATCACACACCATGTATATTGGGTTTTTCTAGAATCCTCAGTTTCTTATTCCATGTGATTTTGCACCACCTCTTCCTTGATTATCAACCTAGACCTCAGTGTACATTTTGGATCCCTTAATTCCAAGACACTTAGTGACGTTTTCCACAACAAAACTATCAAATCTATTCAGTAAATTCCCATTATGGGTTCCCACTTTCATTATCACACCCTACTTGAATTAGGGATCTCTAATCTAGTATGATCCATTCACTACTACCGTTGCCACACGTTTTTCACATCAGTGCGATCACAAATCTATGATTTAGAACTATCTCACCAAGAAATTGGTGTGAAATGATCAATTTATCAGTAGTTTTATAACCATGATCCAATGAAGAACTCTTACTAAAAATAATGAAAAATGGAAGAATTAGAAAACCACAAACATAAGGAAGAAACCCCAACTGATGATTGTGTTTTCCCAGATTAGTCTCTTTTATAATGATAGTAAAGAATCAAAAAATCTAAAATAAATTCTACATATAAATCTATGTAATAATTACATCCCACAAAATACTGATCATTAAATTAGTCCATTGGTTTATTGATTTTACTTCATTATTGAAATATGAAATAGAGAAAGGATACAATCAAAACAATATCCTACCACAATTTTTATCAATTGATTACAAAGAAATAAGTTACATCGTGATTTTAGGAGAGATCCTAAGATTCTATGTTTCACTGGTTGTCGATCTTGGATCTAGTCATCTTCCACCAATGGAAACTCCTCTAACAGATCCAGGGGATCTAGTTGAAATATAGTTTCATGCATATAAACCTGAAATTTTTTTATAAGAACATATTTAATAAATTAAATCAGGGCATTATGTCAAAAAAATAATTTATCTATTTTTTTTTCATTTTACACCCGCAAAAAAATTTCCACAAACACCTCATTATCAAAATTTTTTTGGTGTTCCAAATGTAGATCCCAACTTCAAAACTCAACTATTACCTATGATTAATAATTAGGGCCTTATTTATTAGATATTTCACTTTTTCTGGAGAACTATGTGCATGATATTAAATATATTTCAAATATTTCAAATATTTATTCTGGGCCCAACAGACCACAAAATCACTCATTTTCTCGGCACCTAGTTTAAAAAATAACACATAAAATATCTAAAAAATAATAATTGGAAAATATAATTTATTAAAACTTCCCAAATCATTGAAGCACTATCTATGAATTCCCATCGTATATGAAATAACAGGCTGATCCATTAGCTATATTGGGGATCAACTCTTCATAAAAATTAAAAAATAGCATATCAAAGATAAAATAATTATTATTTCACTTTTTCATTATAATATGTTTTAAAATATCTTTTAACAGAATATGTAAATAAATTTCAGATATAGAAATACTCATTTCTCTTAAAAACCCATTTTCAATACCAAAAAACCCTTTTATTTCAAAACCAATTTTCAATAATATTAAAATATTCCATAAAATGGAAGGAATGTTTTTATTTTATAAAAACATGAAATATTTCCAAGATATATAATATTTAAAAACTGGTTAAGGTAGAGGGAAAAAGAGTTGTCGCAGTATACATTATAAAATACCATTCCTTTTTTTATTTGTAAATGATGTTAAACATTCCATAAAAAGATTCATTTTTTTCAAAAATATTGAAATCATTAAAAGATAATATTTTTAAACAAAATTTTATTTTCACATCCAAAATATTTCAATCATAATCCCCATGAAATAATAACATTAAAAAAATTAAATCCCATGATAATAGATAAATTCATTGTATAACACATTAAATTGTCTATATATATACCTTATAAAATAATATGGCTGCATAACATCAAAATGTGCCTTGATGAAAGGAAATTTAGATGAAGACCCTTAATTTATGTTAGATTATTCATGTTCATTAATTATATTCCATAATAACAAAATAATTTAAATTATTAAATTTATTAAGAATATTTTTTAATTTTATTATTTCTATCATTTTACTTATTATCTTTTCATATACTATTATTTAATCAATTATTTTTATGTCACATGTTTAGATGATATTTGTCTTTTCGATCCAAATGGCCTTGGTTGTTTGACTATTGGTCTGAGATGTAATTATTTAAACATACCTCAAATAATAATAATTATATATTTATCATATTTATATATAAATTTTACTTTAAAAACAAATAATAAAATATTTTAATTGAAAATGAACTACTTTATGATCATGGAGATATTATGTCATATGTACCCATGAGTAACATTTCTATTTTTCAGTGATCATTTTCAAAAGGTTGTATATAATATTTTATATTTATAAAATTATTATAATAAAAAAAAATATTTCATTAAATATAATTATATATAACATTCTTGTGATGTGGGGATGATAAAAAATTCACATCACTTTTTGGAGGCGGTTATCTAGACCTACAAGAACGATGTTATCATTTTTCAGTATAAGAAATAAAATTATATATTATATCATCAAGATGATAAATAAATAAATAATATAATTATTATTCCATGTATATCAAATATATTTAATACCTTTATCTTTATTACCTTCCATGTAAATCATTTGTATAAAATTAATAACATCACTTCATGAGATGGTGGTTGGCCGTACTCATGAGCGATGTTATTATATCCCCCATAGAATAGAAAGTAAGAATGTAAATGTGATATCCTAAAAAAAATTAATATATTAAAAATAATATATATATATATACCTTAAATAAATAATTAAAATAATCTTTTAGAGGTGATGATATAAAAAAATGACATCTGTTAGTTAGGCGGTAGTTAACCATACATATGAATGATCATTTTGTATCCCGTTTGATGGAAGAGGAGAAGGATTAGGGTTATTCTATTAAAAATATAATAGATCAGTATATTGGAGATAATGAATTTATTATATAATTATAATTGATGTGTATTTTTAGGTAGTCGTAGAATAAATCATATAAATATGCCAAGTTAGGCATGATACATCTTCTTTAGGCAGCTACCTTAGCTAAGGACAAAAATCCTTCATAGAATTGATTTTTTATCAAACTGAATGATCTTGGTCATGGGATAAGATAGAAGGAAGATATTTTGGTAGGTATTTTCTGATAAAAATTGATTTTATATTGTGAATAAGAGAGGATACATGTGACCTTTTATAAGTGAGGTGAGTGGCACACTTGTATTTTTCGAAAATAAAAAGGTGTACACATGTTTTTCAAATTGAAAAAGGAACAAAATACCATCATTGATCCTTATAAATTATAAGTTCAAACTATGACCATAAAATATATTTTATACAAGTTTTTATGTCATTTTAACACATATAATTTCAGTTTAACCATTGGTAAGTCCTTTTTTTACCGTAGCTGTGGTAAGTAATATTTATGGTTTTCACTATTCATTATGGAAAAAAAATAAGTTGCACATATTATATAATATATATTATTATGATTTAAATATGGAATCCATTTTATCCAATTAAATACACAGAATAAGAAAGTTATAATTTATAACCTAACCCATATACACGATGACAATGTTGGTTTTCCAGATGTGTATTTTTTAGAAAAAAGTTGATTTTATATCATCTCTATGACTAATAATAATAATTTTATAATTATAAATTAATTTTTATAATATATAATATATAAATTTCATTTAATTATTTCATCATTATAGACAATTTTTATTAATTTATGATGAAAAAAATTATGCACATCAAAACAGTATTTAGAGAAATCACATATTTTAAACCCAAAACAAATCATATAATAAATTCCAATATAAATTTTATTAAAAAGTAATTATCAATAATAGATATAAATAAATAATAAATATTTTAATTTAAATAATATTCAAAAAAATAATGGTACTTTTAAATTAAATAGATAATTAAAAGGAAGACTCATTTTTTATAAAAAAACTTTATTATTTACTATACACTAAAAAATCTATTTTTTTGGAAAAATTCTAAAATTTATCACAAAATTAATTTCAATATGATGATTTTTAATAATAAATTAATTTTTTTCAAATTTAAAATCTATGATTTAATTTTTTTAAAATTAAAAAAAATAAGCTTATATTAAAAGTGTAAGTAAAACTATTTCCCTTTTCTTTTAAAAAAATTACAAGATTATTTTCACAATGAATATAAATATATAAATAAAATAGAAATTTATGTATTCAATAAAATTCTAGTGTGTTACATTCTTCCCCCATTTTTAAAATTTCATCATCATTATTTTATTGACTTATTAAACATGTGGGGGATTTATTTCCTTCATTGAATTTTTATATTCTCATGTTACCTCTTAAATCATATGGTATTTACATTAAATAAAAACCTAGTGGAACAACTTATTTGAAAACAATTTATCTATATTTTCAATAAAATCAATATGTTACTTCTTATAATAAAAATTCTATTATAAATAAACTACTTTCAGAATCAAATCATGAGATAAATCTAGCACATATTTCCATAACATCGAGAGATGAAACACATTGTGTATATATGATAATATTAGAGGAACAAAACTAAATAGGTAACTTACACAACATTGAAAAATATTTAATTTGGTCCAATGAACTCAAATAGTGGATTTAAATTTTTACTGAAATGAATACAATAATTTCCATGGATATACTATGATAAATACATTGTCACCTTCCTCTAAAGTAAGATATATTTTCTAGTTGTCTTTATAACTTTTGAGCTTGCCCTAATCTTTCCTTGTATTTTATTGAATCAACATCAACTTCTCATCCTTTTATTCTACTAACTCTAGTCTCATCCTCATCCATTCTCCTACAAAATCAAAAGAAAAATTTCTGACACCACTTTCTATATAATTTCACAAACGGTTTTATCTATATAATGTAATGAAAAATATAGTCTTAAGAATAATAAATAAAAAAAATAGATTGTTCCAAACATACCTTGTAATCCTTTTAACAATAAAAATCATATCTATCATGGTTTAAATTTTCTCCTCGAACAAAGCATTGTTCTGAGGATAAAATTTGGCTCAGAAATTCAAATCAATACCAAAATATTTATGATGTCCTTTCAAAAACGTTAGATGTGAAATTGGGATCACATTCTGATGCAATGGAGATAGAAACTCAATGCATCATGACTATCTCCTTTAGATATAGTAGAGGATGATAATCCAAGGAAATGTTATCTCAAATGGGAATGAAATGTGTAGATAGGGTTAATTGATCAAGAATAACCCCTATCAAATTATAACCTCAATAATACATTGAGAAACACACCATGAAATCCCTTAAAATATATTTCCATTTACCCTCTGATACTATAATTGGTTAAATCATCTTCTTATGTAGTTAATATTCCTATTTTACCTGTTGGAATGTTAAACAATTCATGGTAACTTTAGAAATACCTCTTTTCTTACCATCTAATAATTAATACCCCTAAAGGTATCAATAAATATCAGTGATGCATGGATCCACAAAAAACAAAGAACTATGAGATTTTCATAATATATATATATCTTGAACTGGGAATCACCTGACACACATAAATATTTTTCAAACCTGATAAAATCATCTTCATCAAACATTATACTAATGCAATATACCCTTCAAAACCGATTTTTCCTATTCTTATATATAATTACCCTACTTTTGAACTTTCTTAACTATTTCTAAAAAAGATGATTTCTTTTAAAAATAAAAAATAGTTGATTTCATTACATCAGAAACTTCAAGGAAAAAATTAATCAAATAATTAACTAAAGGGTTATGTTCCAGACGTATCATTGTAAATTTAGTATTATTTTTTCAACACAATGCATTATCTACTTTGTTTTATTTTCTCATATGGAAATTAATCATGAAATCCTGATCCGCGATCAATTCCAATTTTCATATCTATCTTCTGTTCTGTTATTTCTATGTTAATACAAACTTAAAACATTTTTGACCATTATATAACTCAAACTTTACTTCATACACAATATGCATCAATTTTTTCAAAGAAAAAGAAGCTGTAGATAATTTCAATATCACAGGTAGGATAATTTAACTCATGAGGTTTCAAATAATGTTAATAATAAAAAATTACATTAACATTATACACTGATAAACAACCAAGTCCATTCAATAAATAATCATTGTATATGATGAATTTTTAATTTTTTATAAGTACCAAAACTGGATCATTCACCAATTTTATTTTTAGTTATGGATAACAATCATCAAATTATTTTCTACCCATTAATTTGAATATTTTTTTGTTAAATTATTTGTTGGGATATACAACCAAGAAAATATTTCAAAAAAATTATTGTTGTCACCCATTAATCCAAAAAATATTCACATTTTTTTGATATTTTTAAGTCTTGGACAATTTTCAACAACATTTTTTTAGCTGGGTCAAGTGTTATACAATATTTAAAAGAAATTTGACAATGGAAATAACTTTTTACAACCAAAATTTACACTTCATAAATTTCCCATATAGTTTCTTTTCATTTAATTTTTGAAAATTATACTTAGGTGTCTTTAATGTCCCTCTTGAATTTATTAATGTAACAAAATTTCACTAATAAAAAAACCGCAATCTTATCCAAGAACACATGGAAAAATATATTCACAATGTCTAAAAATACAATAGGTGCATTGGGAAGCCCAAAGGGATTAATTAAAAACTCATAAATCTTATATATAGTCCAAAATGAAATCTTTGTAATGTTAGCTTCCTTCACCTTCACATGATGGTACTCAAGAATCATATCATCCTTCAAAAAATACTGATCTCCATAGAGATGATAAAAAAACATTAATAATATGGAAAATGATACGAATCTTTTAAAGTGAAATAATTCAAGGATTAATGGTCATTGAAAAGTATAATTGAACCATATTTCTTTTTAATAATAAAAACATCAGGTCACCATAGTGAAGTGATATATTAAATGAAACCATTATATATATGCTTCTTAAATTACATATTCAATTAAAAATGTTCTACTTGAGACATTCGATAAGGGTGTTTTGAAATATGTTTTACATCGGGAACTAATATAACAATATAATAAACCTATTTATTAGGAATAACATCCAAAAAATAATTAATAAATACATCCATTTATTCATTAAATACTGTCACATCACTAATTTTAAGAGTAACTTTCGTTTCAAAAATATGAGCTATGTAATTGTACTACCATATCTTATCATGTTCCTTACTTATTAATTTTATATAAAAGGTATGAATTCATTGAATAAAAAATTCTTGGATATTGAATCTATATGGGAAGTATTAACTAAAATCCAATCCATACCAAAAATGATACCAAACTCCACTATGGGATGTTCAACATCATTTTCTGGAAATACCATCGCACTATTACTACTAGGAATATTTCTATATATCATGGTTTCTCTAATATTTCACCCAATTGTTTATATCATAAATGATATCTTCAATTCATGAGGTGATATTTATAATTTAATTGAAAATTTCTCAGAAATGAAATCATAAGAAGAACCAGAGTAAAAAAGGGTATCAATAATGTTCTAATACAAAATTAACATACAGGTCACCACTTCATTTTATGGACTAGCATCAACCATTATGGTGGAAATATTTTTTCTCTACCATTTTCACTAGTATAGAAAACATCATTTACATCGGTTATTTTTTATTTTTTACATCGGTTTTTAGCCGACGTTAATACGGACGATGTTATAAATATTGTTTTTACGTTGGTTATTTAAAAACTGATGTAAAAAACATAACATCACAGTGTTTATGATGTCTATTATTTAATAACCGACATGATAAACCTTTTCCCAGGATTTTATCATGTTGGTTATTAAATAACCTACGTGAAAAACCAAGGGGGAGGGTTTATCACATCAGTTATTTAATAACCAACGTGATAAACCAGTGCGGGGGGTGTTTATCACGTCGGTTATTAAATAACCGATGTGATAAACCATTTACTAGGCTTTTATCATGTCGGTTATTTAATAACCGGCATGATAAACCAAGGGGGGAGGGTTTATCATGTCCATTATTTAATAATAGGCATGATAAACCAGTGATGGGGGTGTTTATCACGTTGGTTATTAAATAACCGATGTGAAAAACTAGGGGGTAGGGTTTATCACATCATTTATTAAATAATTGACATGATAAACCAGTGTGGGTGTGTTTATCAAGTCGATTATTAAATAACAGACATGAAAACCAATTTTTTTTAAATATAAAGCAGTCCTCTACTCTCCCCAGAAACAACCAGAAACCAAACCAAGAATTCGTACCAGAAAAATAGAAGTATACCAAAACAAGAACCAAAGAAAAATTAAGCATTTACATTGATAAAATTTAAAACCTACCCCAGTGGATAGCCCCCCCACCCCTGGATAGCCCCCCTCACCCCACAGGACATGCCCCACCACACCCCTGGACACCACCCCACACCCCTGGACTGCCCCCCGACCCCCTGGACAACCCCAAACACCCCTGGATAGCCCCACCACCCCCTGGACAGCCCCCCACACCCTGGACAACCCCCCACCCTCATGTATACCCCCACCCACTGGACAACACTCACACACCCCTGGACAGATCTCCCACACCCTTGAAACATGACCAAAAAAGTTACCAAAAACAGACCATAACCCCCTCACCCCACTGGACTACCCCCAACACACCCCTGTACACCCCCCACACCCCTAGACATCAGCACCACCCCTAGACATCCCCCAACCTCCTGTATACTCCCACCCCCTGAACAACACTCCCACACCCCAGGACAGCCCTCCCACACCCCTGAAACAGACCAAAAAGTTACCAAAAACAGACCATAACCCCCTCACCCCACTGGACAACGCCCACCACCCCCACACCCCTGGACTGCCCCCAACCATTGGACAACCCCCAAAACCCCTGGAAAACCCCCACCCTCATGGACACCCCCACACCCCTGGACTACCCCACCACCCCCTGGACAACCCCCCCCCCCCCCACACCCTTGGACTGCCCCCACCCCCTAGACAGCCCCTGGATAGCTGGTGTTGGGAGAGGAGGTGCTGCCATCCCTCGGGGGGAATGCCGCTGGAAGGTACTCATCACTCCCACATGCGAAGCTTGAGATCTCAAAATGTTTCAGTTGTGGGAGTGATGGGTACCTTCCAGTGGCATTCATCCCCCCCGAGGGATGGAGGTACCTCCTCTCCCACCCCTTGGACTACCCCCCATCCCCATGGATATCGTGGACCCACCCCCACCCCACTAGACAGCCTTCGCACACCCCTGGAAAACCCCCTCACCCCACAGGACACCCCCACACCCCTAGATTGCCCCCACTCCCCTGGACAACCCTTCCACCCTCCTAGAAATGCTCCCACCCCCTAGACTCCCCCCCCACTCTCATGGACACCCAGGATACCCCCCACCCCACCGGACAGCCCTCCCACACCCCTAGATACCCCCCACCCCATTAAACACCCCCACACCCTTTGAACCCCCTAGACCGGAATCCATACCAAAAAAACCAACATAAGTAGAACAAAACAAGAAGTAAAGAAAAATTAAACATTCACATATATAACATTAAAAAATTACAATGTCAACTTAAAAAACAACTAAATACAACCTAAACGACTTCCAAATACACAATTACAATGACAGTATTCAAAATTACATTTTACACTACAAACAACTAAAAATCAATCAAACCTATAAAATAATTTGACCATTCCACTTGTAAGTGTTTGACGTCTTCATCACTATAGGGTTTAGGGTCATCAAATAGCTACAAATTAAAAGGATATTAGTTAATGTGTATAATTAATAGATCAAATGAAATATTATGAAAAATTTTAAAAGTATATCTTACCCGGTCAAAGTTCAAAACTGTCCCAGTTGTTATTATTTCATACATAAATCTTAACATATAATATCTTCATTTGATGACACATTTTTGTTCATGAAAATTATGTTTGAATGAGTGTAAATTCAATATATTATTTTTATGTAATAAATCAAATATTACAAATTATAAATGGATATTTACCTTTACATTTACAGATTTGATATTCGCACTACTTTTCTTTGTGTTTTTTTGAATGTAGACCCATCCCTTGTTAGAAAATAATACGAATGGGATAAATTTAAAATTCATTATAATATAGAAATATATTGAGAAATTGAAACTTACTTTTCCAAAATTTTCTTAAAACTTTCAAGCACATCACCATGGACAAAGCATATCCAATAAAGTTTCTTCTCCCTTGGGAAAAAACCCCTAACATCCAATGATCACTGATAAAAGAAAATTTATGGTTAGTGGTTTTGTATGTTAAAAGATATTGAACTCTTTGAGAGAGATGTGTTTCATACCTCACACAAAAATGCATCATCCAACATTGTGTGACTATATTCTGTTCAAGTCTTTCAGCAATATAAACCATTCTTTGTTCCTCATCCAATGCACCTTCTTCAGGGGAAATCAAATGCGGGTCCATGAACCCATATACATTTTTCCTCTCATTCTTCTCACAAATTTTATAAAGATTCCTAATACAAAACAAACATAAGTATACATTTTTAATAAATACAACGTAGGAAAAAGGTGTTAAGACTTACATGGAAAAAATATGTACCACGTTGACGCCCAACTTATCTCTAATAACAAGCTCCATGATATCATCTTTCACAATCCACACAGTTATTGCACTTCCACAAACATGAGCTTCCATTGGAAACTCATAATGATCCGCCAAAAAATTTGAATATCTTGACAATCTGTCAAAACTACTAGAATCTGTATCTGATGTCATATCCTTTTGTCTTTGTTGTTGTCTATAATGTATTTCTTTACCTTTGAAGTATTACTGTAAAAATAAATATAAAAATATATTAGTTTTCAAATGATAAAACAACTTTAATAAAAAATAAAATATAATATATAACATACATACCTCTATGGTAATGTGTCAAAGAAGTCTGGATTGAAAAATTAAAAAATGGCCGATACTATGTCCAACTGTCATCACCTCAACTGTAGGTAATAGTACTCGAGCTGATATATCTATAATATCTTGTATAGTGAGCCTCTGATTCTTTACCTCTAATTGTTGATGATGAACTGTATCTCCTGTATAATATACCAACCCATATGAAACTATATTATGTTGAGTATCATCAACATACAACTTGCAATAAGTAGGAAGCTGCGGTAGAGGAGTAGGATAAAAAATGGGGTCTGCAATGGGAGGTGGAGGAGTGGGAGTTTCAGTCTGAAATTGTCTTTGCATGTCTGCAAACATAGACTGTACCAATGCTCTAATCTTTTCCTCCATCGTCACATTAATATTATGAAATTTAGCCTCCAAGGCTTATATTTTTTTAAACACCCTCAACATAAGTTTTTGAGGAACGTGGCAACACTTTTCTTACCGATACACCTTCCAGATATCCTCGTACACGACCCGGATTTTTGGGCTTTCCCAATGCTGTAGATAAAATATCTTGCCTCCCAACAGCTGTAAATACCCCCTGTGAACTCTTCTCCTCAAGAGAATCCTGTATTAATTAATTTAACATTTCTGTAATGACTGAAATTATATGAAGAAAATAGTTAACTTAAATAAATAAAATAGATATCTTACAATACTCTCAGCAACGATTCTCAAATATTCCGAAAGATATTTCCCTTTTTTTCCCATCCAAGATCTCTTCCATTTTTCATGTCTAGATGGAGGGGATGGAGGTGCCACCTCTCCAGAGCTTGAAGACTCTGCTCTTAGTTTTTGTAAATTTTCCACCAGCATTTGTTCTTCTAATAATGTATACCCTCCCCAAGATAAACTATGAGGGTATACATTTTTAGATTGGATCTCTTGATGAGATTTCCTTATTTTCTGTAAATTAAGAATAATAAATCATTAACAAAATAGTAATAAGATCATTTATATAAGAAAGATTATAAAAGTTTACGTTTCCCTTACCAAAAATGATTCTATTCTTCTAATTTCAACAAACTGTCTCCATGTGTCTTAATCTATGGAAGGATATATACGACATGTATTTTCATGACTTCTATGACCAAAAATGAAATCAGATATGAGGTTGATTTGAAGTCCCTCCATCTCCTGGCAGCCATCAATAAGCATTTCTTCCAGACTCCTCCAGTGTCAGGAATATCAAATGTCATTTGATAAAGAAGAGGTTAAAAATATTATATATACTAGAAACATTTAAAGAATAGGAAAAAAATAGAAAAAGATCTTACCAAACTCATCTCCCACAACTGAGATATTATCTCTTTGTCCACACTTCTCCTATCATTATACAAAATGCCTACTTTTCTATTACCCTGAGTGGATACAAAACACTAAAAATCTTTTGTATTTGGACCTCTAGGAATATCAACCTCATTAAACTCAATGAGTATCCTCTGATCCTGAGTACATGAAAGTGATAATTTTGGTAAACGTGTGCACCCACATTTACCAACTCTTGAACTCTTTGTAGTAATGGGAGCACATGAAGAAGATTGGGGAACATCAAGAGGAGCATGTTAATGTTCCTCCCTAGAGGTATGAACAATATGATCATCTCCAGAATTATGTGGTTGATCAACTGATTGATCTGTCATTATCCTTCAAATAAAAAAAACATTAGTTCAAAAATATAAAAATTCAAATATTTTAATACTACTATAATCAGAAAATTGAAAACTGTACTAAATTACATTATAGTAAACATGGTTAATATGGTAATCATCTTAAACAATGGTAAAGATGGTAAAGATAGTCAAGATGGTAAACATGGTAAACATGGTAAACCTCGTAAACATGGTAAACATGGTAAAGTAATTGTCACTGAAAAAATAATAATAGATATATAATTTATGTAATGGTTAACATGATAAAGTAAACTAAACAAAATTAAAACATGGTAAACCTAGAAAACATGGTAAACATGGAAACTAATTGTCACTGAACAAAAACAATAGATATATAATTAATGTAATGGTAAGCATGTTAAAGTAAACTAAACAAAAATAAAAAAATAAAAACTTATACTTATTTTGTTTTATTACATGTTTTAATAAATAAAAAACTTACAATATCTATCATTTAATGAAAATAATAAATATAAACAATAAATGAACAAATGTTACCTGTAATTTTAGGAATGTACAAATGGATTGTTTTCCCAAATTCCTTTGTCGTGATCGTTCTTTATGGAAAAAACCATGTATTCAACATTCTCGTCATTATGTTCTGTTAATCTTTCCATGGAAGAAGGGATCTCATATAAATCAGCATCTTCATCAAGTTCATCCTCACTAAAATATTGTTTTTTTCCATTATAAAACAACACCCCACTACATATCTGATTGATATACTACATAGAAAATTTGTTTTGCATGTGTTTCCATTATAATAGAATCAGCAGTGTCATCCTATCTATTCAGATTAACAAATGTCATTCCAAATTCATCGTATCTAACACTATTGTTACCGATAAACCATTTACAGTTAATAATAAGAACTTTAATTTTAAAGTAATCCACCTACCATATGACTTCAATCACCCCATAATATGCACTTTATGCAGAAATTGGGTTTTTGTCCTTAGCACTCAAAAAAATGCATTGCTTCTACAAACACCAATACACCACTATTCTGAACTGCAATTATGTTGTCCTGAGCTTTCGTATGAAATGTATATCCATTAATGACATAACCGGACCATGTTATCACATTTAAACGTGGACCACACACTATCTATTTTAATGTCTCTGATACATATGATCTACCAAAAAAGGTCTTTTTAAACCATGTCAAAAATGTTTTGCTGTGCTCATTCAAAATCCACATTTATTTCTTCTTTCGATGACATTGTTTCAACTCATTAATATTCAATGTGATATATGGTAGAGCATCAGCTATATTATTTAAGATATATGATTCTAAGTTCTTCATCTATTTAGCTGAAAACGATTTGACTTTCATGCCACGAATCCCCTTTACCTCATTATTAACTCATTCATGGCGAGATGGAGGCAACTCTATGTGTTCCACCGCATCCAAGTAGCTCATACAAAAATCTGCAACCTCCTCAGAAATATACTTTTCAATAATGGAGGATTTAGGTCGATATAGATTCTTAACATACCCCTTAAATATTTTCATATACCTTTCAAAATGATACATCCAACAAAGATATACAGGTCCACAAAGCTTTATTTCTCGAACCAGAAGAAACATTAAATACACCATCATATAAAAAAAAGTTAGAGTAAAATACATATCAAATTGACAAAGTATAAAAATTGAATCCTTCTCCAAAGTGTTCAAAGCATTCACATCAATCACCTTATTACAAATTGAATTGAAAAATTAACACAACTTCATTATAATCTTTCAGACACGGATGGGAAATATTCCACGCAATGCAACTGGTAGAAGTTGTTGCATCATGACGTGACAATCATGAGATTTCATACCAATCAACTTCAAGTCCTTCAATGAGACAAATTTTTTTTACATTTGAAGAATAACCTTGAGGCACTTTGATATCATGAAGAAACTAACAAAAGCTAATTTTCTCCCTCTTTGATAATGTATGAAAAGCCGGGGGAAGAAATGTTTGTCTTCCATTAGAAGTGGGAGCTAACTCCAAACGTATTCCCATTGATAGTAAGTATAATCTCGAATTCAACACATATTTTGTATTTCCTTTAATATTTAACAATGTTCCAATCAAACCATCATAGATATTCTTCTCCACGTGCATAAAATCAATATTATGTTTAACTTCATGATATCTCCAATATGGTAGCTCAAAAAAAATATTGACCTCTTCTTCCAAATATGTTTATCATTACCAGATTTCTGTGTCTTTCCCAATGTCACGTCAAGGTTATTCACCCTCAAAAAATATAGATCTGGGGATAATGGTTTTAGAGCAATATCAAATTCTTGTGAGCCATTGAATTCCTTTTTTAGTCTTTTATAAGTGTGATCCATAGGCAGAAACTTTCGATGACCCATGTACATTGTTTTCCTCCCATGATGAAATTGACAATATGAAGTCTGTTGTTCGCAAATTGGACATGCTTTATTCCCTTTAACCCTATATCCAGACAAATTTCCATATGCTGAGAAGTCATTTATAGTGAAGAAAAGAACTGCATGCAGTTTAAAATATTCCATTTTATAATAATCAAACACCCTAACACCATCATCCCATAAAAGATTCAAATCATCAATCAATAGTGACAAGAAAACATCAATATCATTGTCGGGTTTCTTTGGCCCAGATATCATTATACTCAACATGAAATATTTTCGTTTCATACAAACTTCAGGAGAGAGGTTGTAAATTATCAATAAAATGGGCCATGAACTATGTGTGCTACTAAGGGTCTGGTATGGATTCATTCCATCTGTGCACAACCCTAGTATAATATTTCTAATTTCATTTCCAAATGTAGGATAATGCTCATCAATTTTCTTCCATTGTGGACAATCAGCTGGATGACATATTTTTCAATCACATAACCGCTCATCAGCATGCCATCTTAACCTTTTTGCATCATGTGAATTAGAAAATAAACGTTTGAAATTATGAATTATAGGAAGATACCAAAATACCATTGAAGGGATCTTTGTAATCTCTACATCAGCCTGTGATTTTTCCTTCACCTTATACCGTGATGTCCCACATTTAGGAAACTCTGATAGAAATTCATATTCCTTCCTATATATCATACATTTATTCAAACAGTCATGTATTTTCATATATCCCAATCCCATCAGGCATAATATTTTCTTGGCCTTATAATGTGAATCTGGAAGATCATTATCTTTTGGAAGAATGTATTTCATCAATTGTAGCATCTCTGTAAGAATTATATCACTCCATCCATGTTTCGCCTTCAGGTTAATCAATCTTAACACCACCAACAAAACCATAAAATCTATACAACCATGATATAATTGTTGTTAAACATCACCATTTAGATGTGAAACTATCGGTTCTATCTCAATTTGTTCTGCTGCAATATCATGAATCATTTATTCAATTCCATCGGAGTCACCATCTTGCAAATCATCACCATCAGTGACATTCTGTCCAGTTTCACCATGCCAAATCCAAGGGCTACAACTCAGATTAAAACCATGACAAATCAGATGATCTTTTATCTATCTACTTTTAGAATTCTTCATATTCAAACATTTCAGGCTTGGATAGAAAAAATGTCAGTACTTAGAACATTTTGTTTAGAAAATTCCAAAAAGGCATCAACACCTTCCTCATATTCATTTCTCATTCGATGTCCCATAATCCAACTTCGACTCATTATTACCTAGAACAAATATCAAAATTATACATCTTTTTAAGATAAGATAAATATATGTTTATATGAAAAAATCATAATTTTAATGTAAAATAATTTTGAAATATAAAACAAATCTATGTGTATTTAAAAAAATATGCTTGAATATGGTTATTAAAATAATATATTGTTAAATATAACCGTTTTAAATTCCATGGAATCAAAGAAAACCATGCGTCCTCCAATGGTTGATAGAAAATTAGAGAAATATGGAGTAAACCTGAGAATCAAATCAAATTTAAAATAAAAACTCAGATGGAGAAAATCACAATGTAAATCCAATAATCATGGCACAATGGGGTCAGAATAAGAACGCATATTTGAAAACCACGACATGTTCCACCCCATAACCCATAATTTTCTCATAGTCAATGACTAGTTAAAATATTTATACCCAAATAGAATCATATTGCAACAATAATATCCATGAAACAATACAATCATCATGTCATAATCTCACAAACCACGATGCAATAGTCAATCCCAACTAACACTTATCCCCCACCCCCTTTGATACCCCCTGGACACCACCACCCCCTGGATATCCCCCCACCCCCTGGACACCACCCCCATCCCCCTTGGACGACCCCTAGACACCACCACCCCCTTGGACAACTTCCACCCCATGGAAACCACCCCCACCACCTTGGACACCCCCTGGACACCACCACACCCTTGGACAGCCCCCCCACCCCTCAGGACACCACCCCCACCCCCTGGACAGCCCCCACCCCCTTGGACACCCCCACCCCTCCTAGACACCCCCACCCCTCCTGGACACCACCACCCACCTCCTACCCCCTTGGACACCCCCACCCCTCTGGAAAGCCCCCCAGACAACCCCCAAACCCTCTGGACAGGCCCCCACCCCCTGGAAAACCCCCACCCCCTTAGACACCCCCACCCCCTTGGACACCCCCGGGACACCACCACCCCCTCGGACCTCCCCCACCCCTCTGGACCGCCCCCACCCCTGGACAGCCCCCACCCCTCTAGACAGCACCCCCACCCCCTTGGACACCCCCACCCCTCTTGGACACCACCCCACCCCCACCCCCTTGGACACCCCCCTGGACACCCCCAACCCTCTAGACAGCCCCACCCCCTGGACAACCCCCCAAACCCTCTGGATAGGCCCCCACCCCCTTAGAAATCACCCCCACCCCCTTGGACAACCCCCCCCCCCCACTGCCTTCGACACCCCCAAACCCTTGAACCCCCCCCCCCCCCCCCCCCCACACCCCTGGACATCCCCCCCCACCTCCATGGACACCCTGGATAGCCCCCAACCCTCTGGACAACCACCATCCCCCTGGATAGCCCCCAACCCTCTAGACAGCCCCCCAGAACCATGAGATTTTAACCTCAAGCTACTAGTTTTGACATATCTAGGGATTTTAACCTCAAGTTTCTAGTTTTGGTATCATGCCATTATTCCAAATGAGAACCATGAAATCTATCTCCTACTAGTATAAAATTCTCTATTGTTCAATGAATCGGGTTTTAATAGCATATGATAACTTATAATAGTCGACGAGAATAAGCGATGTAAATAGTTTATGGAACAACAAAAAGTGATACCCAAAATAAAAACAACCAAGGCTCCAAAACAAAAATTCCACCATGAAAAACCATATATACTTATAAAATAAATCACAGTAGTACACAAAATGGGTGTATCACAATGGTTTAGATATAAATTTCATTAATATAGGTGAATGAGATCATTAGTGGTCAATGAAAACAAATATTAACATAAATGTAGGGCATCCACGAAATAAAAACAAATGAAATAGAAGTAGGTGAGGCTTACTTGAATATTGCGAGTCGATCTAATAGATCTGGTGATAATAAATAAGATGATGATGAAAAAACGAGTTAAGATGGTTCAAAATCGAAGAATCTTACCTAGTTTAAACAAAAAAATCACAAAACGTAAATATAGACTATCTGGAAAAAAATGAACAAAATAAAGTCGTGGGAGGATTACCTGAGTGTTGCGAGTGGAGATGATAGATCCGAGGAGAGTAAAGATGATAAATGATGATGGAAAAACAAGTTTAAACAAATGATATTGAAGAGTAGATTCTAGGTTTTCTGCACGAGAGAGACGACTCATAGGTCCGTCGATTGAAAAATCAGAAATGAAAATCCACAGGGCGTGATAAATTTTTTAAATGTTTTATAACGTCGGTAATTTAATAACCGACATTATAAACTATTTTTATTAGATTTATAATGTCTGTTATTTTAATAACTGATGTTATAAATGTATCAGATACCGCATTTTTTATGTCGGTTATTTTATAACCGACGTAAAAAAAGCAGCGTGTTTGTTTTTTACGTCGGTTATTCTATAACCGACGTAAAAACACATCAGAAACCACAATTTTTACATCGGTTATAAAATAACTGACATAAAAACTGCCGTGTGTTTGTTTTTTTACGTCAGTTATAATATAACTGACGTAAAAAATTATGTGGGTTGGGTTTTTTACTTCGGTTATCAAATACCCGACGTCAAAAAGGCCTCGTATGCCTCCTTTTTTAGGTCAATTATTTTATAACTGACGTAAAAATATTCGTTAGATACCTAATTTTTTACGTCGGTTATCAAATAACCGATGTAAAAAATTTACTCTCAGCATTTTTTATGTTGGTTATTTTATAACCGACGTAAAAAACCACATATCACAGATTTTCACGTCGGTTATATATAACCGATGTAAAAAATGGTGACGTTAAAAAACTTTTCTTCACTAGTGTTTTCTTCTAATATTGATGATTTCTATCCTTACATACAATTTTTTAGAACATTCTAGAAAAATGACCCAAATCATTGCAACTAAAACATCTAAACATTGGATGGCTATCTATAACCCCATTCATGTATTATTTAGTATTCGTTCCATTAAATTCACGGGCCATATTTCCAAGAATTCCACATAGGTATCACATCCTTGATTTCATTAGAAAATTTTCATGGTTATTTTTACCACACATACTATAATATGAGAACATCATTTTCTTACATCCATAATTCCTTGATGTATATTCCCTAACACCTACCATCCTGACTAATTCATACATTCATTATCAGGAGGTACATATGTGTCAAAAAAATTTATCTCCACCTTTTCAAAATATCTAACAATGTTCCCATATATTTTTTGTTCTTATCCATCCAAATATCTTCATATAATTGGTTTCAGTCCTGAGTAAAATCTATTAATTTTCTAATCTATGTCCTAAGAAAATTGGATTTGTGGCTAGATAGTCTTGTAAAAAATCTTCATATGTTGATACAGAAATATTTATCTTATTTACCACAATTCAATGAACTGTTTTCCATATAGATTCAAAATATTGAAGAGAAATATTTTTCAAATAACATATCCTTAAATGTATCCCATTCGATGGAATCAATATCATCTTTATTTATGGTATTCTTAACCAAATACCACCATCGATCATCTCAACCATAAAAAATGATAAATTAAAGGAGTTATATTATTACATCTTGAACATCCCATAACTCCAAATATCCTCTCCATATCCTTGATCCACCCTTCATGTACCATAGTTTCAGATGATCCGCTAAATGATGGGGGATGTCGCCTTGTGAAATTTTCAACTATAGAAATGTTCATTAATGGAAGATTGTGTTCCTATATATCATGAATATAACATTTTATATCTTGTTTAAAATAAAACATCATTGTAAAAACTATTATATTCTAATTCCATCCATCTCAGGATGATGATTTATAAGGATATTTTTATCTCAGTCTGTTTTATAACATCCAAAAATTAGAAAAATAAGAACATTGTATTTGATATAATATATTCACACATAAGCAAGATTAGAAGAATATATAAATCCCTAAGAGTTTAAGATATATTTATTTTTAAATAAATTCAATCCCTTCAGTACATTTCATTACACTCAATACTAATTTATCTTGTGTTACATGGAACAATGAGTTTCCTTGATTGCATGCGTTACACACAACACAAAATTTTATGAAACAACAATATTCTATTAAAATTATTATTTAATAGATCAATTATCTATTGGAATGGAAGGGTTTAATAGGAATAAATAACTTCTAAAAATAAATAGTTTAAAAAAATTATTACTTATATATTGATTATAAATAAAATAAGAATCATTTAATAAATAAAATTTCTTTTGAAAACACTGTATTTTTTTTTCTAAAAGGCGATTTGATTGCGGTTTGAAAACATAATTTAAAACTAATTCTTACCAATTTTAGAAAATTTATTTTAAAAAATAAACTTCATTTTTTAAATAGGGATACCAAAATTATCTTATGGTGAATATTTTTTATTTTTCTGAAATGTTTCCTATTTGATGAATAATTAAAAATGTTGAATATTAATTGAAAAATGCATTTTCATTTAAATTATATACAAAGTAAAATAATATTTTTATGTTTTTTCAATTTAAATATAGTTCGCATATATATATCACTTAATAAAATTTACATCACAAGAATAGTTTTTATATTAAAATTTTATATAACAACATTGTAAGATTTTGAACATTTTTTCATTAAAAACCTGATTTCTAGACACGTTTATGGGATTATTTTTAAATTAAATTATTCCAATTTTGTGAATTGAATTTGGAATTTTTTTAAATATCTAGAATCAGATTTATTTTTAACTTATATTAAGGTAAAATTAATTTATTACTAAAATGAATACTGAAAATACTAAAAATGTAATTGTTACGGTTAAAGTAAAAAATGGATTTACATGTGGCTAAAATATTAAAATAAGGGTGAAAATTGACATATCAACTTCTAAAAACCCATTGTATAGACATTTATAGACCATATGACTACTATCATAGATAATGTACCATTTTTGAATCATTTTTCATTATAATAAACAGGGTAACATTTAATCTTTTCAAAACATTTCATGTTTTACACTAACATGTCTTATAAAAATCCACCCCCTATACTCTATACTTCACATGGTAAAACCACTTTGGTTTGGTTAAGACCATAAAAATTCAAATCCAAAAATCCATATTCTAATCCTAGAAGATTTATTTTGGTCATAATTGTAACCTAGGAAGTCTTTAGTAGAATCCTAAGGAAGAATCTCGAAAAAGAGGTAATGTTCTTCAATGAGCATATTTATTTTATTTTCTTCTCCACCTTTTTCAATTACTATTAAACAATGATTATATAATAAAAATAGTATATTAAGTATAATGGGTTATTTTTATATTATTTTAATTTCCTAAAACTATCCTCACTTCCATCAAATGGTTTCCAAAATCATCCTCCATGTGTACGGTGGACTACCGCCTCATGAACTGATGTCGTTCTTTATTCCATTAGCACCCATCACAGTTGGGTATGATGATGGTTATAAAGTATTTATATAATATTTATAACACATTTATACCTCCATAGTCATTATATCATGTATATAGATTTATATATAAATATTTTACCTTCCATTCTGTAGGGGATGTGATAATGTCGTTTGTGTGTACAGCTAACCACCGCTTCACGACACAATGTGATTCATATTTCACTAAAGATTTAATGGATTGTGATATGGATAGATATAAATATTATAATTTATATAAATAAAATCATTATGGTATTCATGAAATATTTAGTATTCTAGGAATATAATATAACTTTTTATTTCTCACCTTTCCACTCTCTTAAATATGATAACATCATTCATGTACTTATGGACTACAGTCATTATGAAGCGATGTGACTCTCATCTCATCACCACACCACAAGGATGATATATATAAATTTATAATTTATAATTTATAATATTATTATAAATATGGAAATATTACATATTACTTAATTTTTTCCATAAAGATCTTTGAAAAATTGAAGCGTTACTCATGAGTACGTATGACTAACCATCTCTCATTCATGGTTCTTATGATTTAATGTTACATATTTTGGATGTGTTTTATGTTACAATCTCATTGTGTTTCAGTATATCTCATTATTATGATACTAATAATGATATTATTTGATACATCCCTATATAAACTCATGAATTTTTTTATCCTCTGGTAATTTATGATATTTTTTGGTAATAGTTCATTTTTCACACTCATTCTTAATTAATATAATTTATAAAACATTTTTAAGAAAATATGACTTTATTTCTCACGACACTCAAAAATTGAATTTCTTCTAAAACCAGGTTTTCTAAAAATGTTTTCAAAATTTCATAACATTATAAAAATTATTTTTTAACACATTTTACACATTTTTTACTATTTTACAAACAAATCAATGTAATTTTCTTATCATTTTCATAATGTGAAATGTTTCTAAAATTTTATAGCACAAAAAGGAATGTTCCTTTAACTTGTACATCTTGTAAATAATTACCTGAAAATATGTACATCATTTCATTAAAGCTACATTAAAATTTTTACAAGGTTGTTTTATAAAAAAAAACCTAATACTATAAAAATTCATTGTTCTTATAAAGGTAATTTTTAAAATGAAAAAAATATTTTTCTAAAAAAATATTTTTAAAGATATTTTTATATTATTTTTATTCATACATGACTTAAACTCTTAAATTTATTTATCATGTAATGGGTATATGTTATACTGATATCATATTTACTCATTATTTGGATGATTTTTTATCTATTAAATTGTGGATGTGCTTTTTTGATATCATTAACCATATTAATCTCAATGGTTTATTATTATGTTTAATTGATTAGGGTAAGTATTTATACTTCATATGTTTGTGTTTAATACAAATGTTATTTTTATTATGTTCAACCATTTCATATGAGTATTGAATTGGATTTAATAAGTGATAGGTGGGGCCTAGTATTGATTCCCCCCTGATGCATTAGTAGGTATCCTGAGATAAAATTGATATGGTTTGAGTAAGTCATTATCTATATATATAGATGTATTGGAATGAGTAATTAATGATTTTATATGTCTTGGAATGAAACATTGATACCATTATATGGGTATTTTTAGATGTCCATAATTATATGTTCAGTCATTATAAATTTTGTTTTTTATATTCCATGTGTTTATCTAATTACATAGAATATCATTGGGTATGTTTTATGTTCATGTTATTATTTATATAAGATTATTATATTATCATTTATTCCCTCCATATTATGTTCATGTTATTGATTAAATTTCATTTTTTTCCATTTATTTACCATTCTATATTTATTATGCCTTACTAATTCGTAGAATCTATTGTACTCTTACAGTTATTGAGCATCTATGATCATAAATTTATTATGTATTATTTTCCCTAGGATAGCAGGATGTATTTTATGAATTATATGGAAGAAACTTTTATGGATATCAATTCAATTCTGATAAAAAATACTTTGTTGTATTTAAAAATTTTAAATGTAAATGTTTTTCAGTTATGTTTCTATTTTACCAAGAATCTAAAACTATTCATTACATTAGGAAGTGATTAATTGTATCCTATCCTAGTTAAATAATGATGATTATGGCTCTAAGCTACTGGGGGTAATGGTCATTTAAGTATTTATAATAGGATATTTAGTAAAATCCATTAGAAGTAGATTTGAGAAAACATAGATCAAGGAACATAACCCTATGATAGACATTGGTGGTAACTATTGAAGAATATAAATTTTTTTTGTTATGCTATAAATTATGTTTTTATTCCTTGGAATACATTTCTTTTTGGAAACTACAAGTGGATGTGGTTCCATCATAGATGTACCTAGTTATAATAATTTTAAAAAGGGTGCATTGGTATTGACCTTATTATCCCTTGGTGCATGAAAAATAGGCCTTATTGAAAACATTTTTTACACTCCCAGTAGATATTATTAGGATAACTCATATTTTCTTTATAAAAAACTATTAAGTATTTGAAAATTAATATAACCCAAAAAAACAAGTTTATGCTTATGATATTACCTATGCATAAATTTTTCTAATTTATGTCAATTGTTTAATGAGTTTTGGGATAACACATTATTTTTCATAATGTTATTGTCTAATATAGTGGATTATATTATTTTTAAATATCACCTAAGGGAAGAAATTGGAATAATATCAATGGAATTACTCTATATATGTATTTTCCTCCTAGGATGGAAATTGAAAATATAGTTAGAGATAAAGCTAGAAGTGATAAAATTATATCCATATTGGGAAAGATGAATTTGGTAATGAGTAATAACATTTCCCATTATGATTATCATGTGGATACACCAAGAGGTGTCACAATGTTAGACAGCTTCATGTGTCAACAACATTCATAATTTAATGAGACTAAAAATCTAGTTTTAGATGATCAATGGATATGTTCCATAGAAAAGTTATTTATCAATATGTGATATATTTAAATGGAGAAAGTTTTCATGTAATTTTAGTGTATCTCAAGAAAAGTAGATAAAATATGGCCATTGATTCAAAACACTAAGGATGTGGAGGAAATATCAATAATGGAGTGGAAGGATTTAAAGCTAATATTCTAAGAAAATAATTCCTCATGGGCAATAAAGGGATATGAAAATACATTTCTCAATTATAATAAAAAAAATAGAGGAAATTTTTTTCAAAGTATGAATCCAACTTTACTAGCTTATCAATGCATGTTTTGAACTAGGTACTCAATATAAATAGTTATATTAACTATTCCTTTTATAAGATCAATCCAATCCTTCAATGGAAAAAGTCTCCCAAACGTTCTCTTCAAATAAGTAAATAATATCATGTTATGTATAGGTAGATATAGAATTATACAAGTTTTATTAATTCAATGGGATGTAATAGAATGATAGTATAGTAGAGGAAAAGACGGATAACGGTTAAATGTAAAGACGGATTTTACAAAAAGTGATTAATGTAGAAGGAAACACCATTTTATAAGATTAATTGGAAAAGGATTTAACTTAATGTGTGGAGAAAGAGGCCACCATTCTCATGATTTAAGGGAAAGAAATAATTTTAAAATGTTAAATTCTTAAACTGTAAGGATAAGGGTCAGTATACAAATTAATTCCCCTAGAATCAAGGCAATATATCTTATAAGAAGCTAGTGGATCAGTGTAAATATTATAATATAACAATTGATGAAGGGGAATGATTATTGTTATTGTATTTGGATCCAAGAAATATATTTTAATAGTATTTTCTTAATAACATTCCCAAAATGTATAATGATTGTACCACAATACCATTTCATAATGAATTTGAGAGAATATGTTGAATTCTACTAATGACCATGAAATGTGATTTGGTGACAAGATAAAACTCTTGGAAAACACATGATTGAGGGAGGATAAAACTTAATATGTGCTCTATGTCATGATAATAATGATAAAGATGTTTTATATAGATACTAGTAACCATTAATGTTTATCAAATATTTATTTTTATTTAGTTATATGCTATTACAATCTGGTAACATTATAGGAATTACATTAGTATGGTTCTATAAAAAGTACAACATGCTTGCCCGGTGGAAACCAATCGCATCTGGATGGGTTGTGGGGGCTTAAACCCACAACCAAAGGGTGATAAGGGTTTAACACATACCATTGGTCTATGTGACATTCTGGTTAATATGTCATTGTTTTTAGTTAAACAATTTGGTGGAAAAATAGTAATGTTGACCCATTAGTGTTACTATTATGGTTCATAGATTAAGGTATTATATTCGATAACTTATGATAACCACATTGGTTTTGGAAAATAGTAAGAGATATAAAGAAATACTTTTCACTATTTTAAGGATCTTATAATCCATTAAATGTAAATTTTAGTGATAGGGTAATAAAAAAAATATTTTTGGATATTCATTTCTCATAGTAACTGATGAATTTAAAATTGATAACAACACAACCAAATGATGAAATTATATATTACCATACATTAATAGAGTGTAAAATAATTCATAAATTTTTAGACATAGATCATGGAAAAAATGTTATCATAGTATATTTATATCTGATTAAACATATAGTCTTTTATATCATAAATATTTTATGGTTTGGAGGCCCTTAACTTTACATTTATCATTACCCTGACCATGATCTATAAAAACAATCACTCTCTATAATTATTTACACTTTAATTCCATGACCAAATCTTCACATTCCACTAATTCTATCCTATGTAAAAACCTAGTTATGTGTTATTACATATGACCATGACACTCAACTTCCAATATTAAAAGAGAATATTTTATTAATACTTTTTACAATATAGGTTGTCAACAAATTAATTTTTTAATTTTAAACCCATGATCACCAAGATCAATTTAAAATTTCTAGGATATAATTTATTTAAGGTGGGGATAATGTAACACCCTTAAATTCTAAAATAATAAAATTTTATTTGAGTGATTATATGACTCGTAACAGTGAACTGAGAAGAAAATATAGCACTCTTAAGCATTATGATATATTTATTTTCAAATAAATTCAATCCCTTCAATAGATTCCATAACATGAAACACCTAGTTATATCTTTTTGTACAAACAAAAACATGATTCCGTGATAGATTTCATTACACATAAGACGAATTTTTAACAAACAATATTATAGTATTAAAAATAATATTTAATATGTCTCTTAGACATTGAAATGGAAGGTATGAATAGGATTAAATATATTATTAAAATATATATTTTAAGAAAAATTATTTTTATCTATTGATTAGAATTAAAGTAAGTATCGTCTAAAATCAATAATTTTTTTTTTTGAAAAACATAATTTGATTCTAAAATATTTTTCAATCAGACATGGCACACATAATTTAAAACTAATATTTAATTTTTTTAAAAAATTTATTTGCAAAAATAAAAATTTATTTTTTGGAATATTAATACTGAAATTATCATTAGATAATTTTTTGGTATTTTTCTAAAAAGTTTCTTTTTTCATTAATTGTTTAAAATAGTAAATTTAATTTGAAAAGTGACTTTTGTTTAAATTAATTATAAAGATATAATATTTTATAAATGTTTATTAAATAAACCTTAGTTAAATTATATATCAATTGATACAACATAGTTTATTTTAATCATTTTCATATTTAGTTTTTATATGAAAACATTTTAAACAATTGAAAATGTTCTCTTTAAAAAACAATTTTCTCGACACATCAACAAATTAAATTTTAAATTAATTTTTTTTTCAATTTTATGAATTGAATTTTGAAAAATGTATTATGTATTTGGAAAATAATAATTTAAAATTTATAATAAGTCCAAAATAATTTTAGACCACAATTAAAAGTGAAAATAGTAAAAAATTAATTATCACGGTTATGGTATAAATGCATTTATTGAGGGTTGAACTAAGAATATTAAAGATAAAAATGACCTTACAAACTTTCTAACACTCATTGGTTTTACATAGTTATAATATTTTCATTTTATAATTGATAATATCCCATTTTTAATCTTTTTTCTCGATAAATACGTTTTTATTATTGAATATTTACAAAAATTAAAAGTTCCCTACTCACCTTACTTGTAAAAGGCCACCCCGCTCCACTCCTCTTCAAACTATAAATACTATTTCATTCGGAAAATACATGCCCAATTAACTTCCAAAATTCCATCCTATCTTCATAAAAGACATATTTTGTACAGAAATCATTCCATGTAAGGCTTTATGGAAAACCTAATGATGATACCTGAAGAAGAGGTAATGTTCTTTAACAAGCGTGTTAATTTTATTTCATTCTCCACCTCATTAAATTTGTATTAAACCATGTTGATATAATAATATAAGTACATTAATTATATATGGATGGTTTTATAATAATTTCATGAACTTCAAAAATCACTTCTTCCATCAGATGGGTAATGAAATCATCGTCCGTGTGTATGATGGACTACCTCCTCATGAACCGATGTTATTCATTCTTTCATTACCACCTATCACGATTGGGTATATTGATAGATATAATATATATATATATATATATGATATTTATAACATATTTATACATATATATTAATTAAATAATATATATATATATATATATATATATATTACCTTCAATTCAATTAGATATACTATAATGTCACTCAGGTGTACAATAGACTACTGCCTCACGAAGCAATGTGATTTCTCATTCACTAATGCTTCACATTGAAGGTTGTAAAGATAAATTTAATGATAATATGTGATATAAATTAAATTATTATTATATTCATTACATATTTATAGATATATAAAATAAACATATCATTTTATTTCTTACCTTCTACTAAAGTAAATATGGTAACATTGTTTGTGTACGTATGGACTACCCCCTTTACGAAGCGACACCGATCTATTTACATCACTACAACACATAAATGATATATATAAGTATATAATATGGTATATATGATATTTTTATCATCAATTAATGATTATATATAATTATCTAATTTTAATAATTATAATTGGAATATGAAAAGATTACTTAAGCGTAGATACAAACAAATGTCACCATAATCGTAATGTACTTCATTTTTCATATCCATTTTTCATGATTAGTTATAATAGTGAAATATATGTTCCAATAAAATTATATTTTCATTATTATTATTATTATTATTTATATGATTAAAATTTGTAATATATTCTATAATTACATCTTTAACTAAAAACAATGCATAAGAAAATAAGGCAATTTACAAACAAAAAAATGAAAATAATGAATGATTAATAATGAAGGGTGAAAATATATTATAAATAGAATCACACATGATATTATAAATTGTAATATGATTCTATTTTAATTTAATATCATTTTTAATACCACTGTTTTTTAGGTTAAAAACACTCAATCAAAACGAGGTGTTAGGTAAGAGATTTTTGTCTCACTTTTTACTTCTATGAGAGACATGCCATATTTGCTAACTATTTTATTTATGTGGTTTATATACTGCCAGTGAACGTATTTTATGATTATTATATGTAAAATTATGTGTGATTACATATCCATTTTAAGGTCTCTCATTCATGGGTATTATGATTCAATGTTACATAAGTTGTAAGGTTTTTATGTTACAATATCATTATTTTTCAGGATTGCTCCCAATTATGGTACTAATAATTTGATATTATGGTCCGTCCATTTATAAAATCAACAATTTTTTTAACATATATTTATTTAAAATATTATAAATTATTAATACAGTTTTTCCACTTTTTGGTACTTAAAATAATTTACAAAAATGTTTTTATTAAAATCTAACTTTATTTATCTATTCATTCTGAAATCAGTTTTCTTCCAAAATCATGTTTTTAATAATGTTATCAAAATGATTTAACAATCATCAAATGATTTATTTAACATATTTACACCAGTTTTGGACTTATTTAAAATATGCTCAAAATGAATATTCTTTTATTTTTGAGAAAGTGGTACTTTTCTAATGCTTTATAATGAAAAAAATGTTCTTTTAACATGTACCGACTATATTAAATTATCAGGTGATATGTATGGAATTTATTTAAAGATTTCCTTTAAAGGTTAAATGATTTTTTGTAAACATATTTTTTTATAATTATATAAAAAATCATAGTTTTTTAGAAAAATTAATTTTCAATATTAAAAGTATATTTTACTCAAGAATTTTTTAATGATATTTGTATGGTATTTCTATTAATCAGTTTCATTAACCCTTTAATGTAATTTTGATCCTATATGGATATATTTTATTGATATCATCCTTATTATTTATATGGATGGTTTATTATTATTTTTAATTTGGATGTTTCAATTTGATAGAATTCACTATATTACTCTTGATGGTTTAGGATTATGTTTATATAATTGGAGTATATATTTACATTTTTATGTTATTTTTTAATATGAAATTTTATTTTGATTATGTTTCTCCCATTTCTTATGAATAATGAATTGGAATTAGTACGTGATATGTTGGGCCTGATATAGATAGCCCCATGATGCATTGGTAGGTCTAATGAGACAAACTAGATATGGTTTTAGCTGTGGTCCTATATATTTGTATAGATATCTTGGAACAAGGCATCCATGGTATTAGTTGTTTTGGAATGAAGCCTTGATAGTATTATATATCTTGTAATGACGCCTCGATGACATGTTTTGGGTGTCCTTCATTATGTGTTCCATCATTATAAATTTTGTTATTGATATTCAACATGGTTGTTTGGTATGTTTGAATATGCATGATTATGTTTGATGCTCATGTGATTTTTTATATAGAATTATATGATCATCATTTATTTATTCCATATTATGATCATGTAATTGATTAAATGGCATGTGTTTCAGTTATTTACCTTTCTATATGGATTATGCCTTATTTATTTAGAGAAGTCATTGTACACATACCTATACTAAGTATTTGAGATCATCCCTTTTTTATGACTTATTTCCCTAATTATAACAATAATTATTTTATGAATGATATTCAGGGATATCTAAAGGTTAATAATGGAATTATCAAGAAATTACTTTGTATCATTTATGTTTTCAAATGTAAATTTTGTTCAAGTATGTATATAGTTTACAAAGAATAATTATCTATTCGATATTTTGGGATGCGATTTATTTTATATTATGCTAATGTAATAATGTATACATTGGCACCAAGATACTAGGGTCAGGTTCATTGCAACTTCTCACAATACATTCCTTGTTTCCTTTGGGGAAAACCATTTTGAACCTACGTAGTTTTGAGGAAGAAACATGGTATTCTTGAAATTATATATCATTTGAACTTAAACAAAAAGTAAAATATTTTATGGTCTTTATATTAAAATTATCCTAGCCAAAAAATTTATCTCAACCATCCTCTAATACCAACTTTATGGACCTGAACATAACCATTAAATTATCTTTAGTTTTAATTCAATAATTCATTATCTTACATTTGAGGATCATATTTGGTTTCGAGTTTTATAGAATTAGGTCGTAAATCATACATAAAACAACCATAAATTAAAATTTTGAATCTTATGAATATTATCTATTTTCTTATAATATAAAACATTTAAAATAAATCATGATTTATTTTCATGAAAAAAATTCTCTTATTTAATCATGACTTATTTCTTTCCATTAACCATCCTTAAGCCTTGTCATTTTTTAATGTTGGATGAGTAACAAAAGAAATATAAAAGACATAAAAAATAAGAAGTCAGTTGGTCCATTGAAAAGCATTCAAACCCATGGAATGATATTTCTAAAAAAAATTTCCTAGAAAGGGAATCAGTTTTACTTTATGAAATAACAATATTGTGGCTATTGAAATCATATTAATTCAATGAAAACTCATTTGAAGACAAAGAAAATTCATATAGTTTTCCAGGAAAATCATCTCATTGAACCCTTATAGAACCCCTACAAATTTTATTAACCATATGGATAAACTTATATACAATCCTCTAGATAACATAATCATTACCCAATGTGATGGAGTGTTACATGGGCGTACCCATTGTATAAGATATAAAGGGATCACCCATTAGATATAATAGGTTTAAACCATTCGTAAAAAATATCCACAGACCATATCATGAATAAAAAATTTATTATTTTAGTTTCTCATCATAATTTTTTTGAAAAAATATTTCAAACACATATGAAACTCAATTTTACAAATCAAAATACATGTTTATTTTAAATTCCCATTTTCAATTCCAAAATGACCTTTTATTTTAAAAAATCCAATTTTAATGCTAAAATGACCATAAAAATGGAAGGATTTATTTTTATTTAAGAAAAAATGATGTCCCATAAAAGAATAAAAAATTAAAATAATTATTGCACTGGTGGGGAAAGTCAATGTTGTTGTATACATTAACATATAATATTCCCTTTACTGTTTTTAAAGAAATTAAAAATTCCATAAAAATATTCATTTTTCAAAAAAATTGAACGAAAGGAAAAACATTGAATATAAAATCTAATATCCATTATAAAATCATTTTAATAACAAGGAAAAGGAATAAATATTGTGTAAAATGGAAAACATGAAAATTGATTTTAAATGAAAAGTCCATTATCACAATGAAATAATTTGAATCATACACCGCATGAAATAATAACATTAAATAAAACCATAAAAACTATTATTATAGATAAATTTATGATATACATACCATTGTGTTTGTATTTACTCCTTTTAAAATAATATAGGTTCACAACATCAAAAAATGCCTCAAAAAAAGGTAATTGAGATGAAGTCCCTTACCTTGAGTTAGATTCATCATTCTCATTCCTTATATTATATAATAATGAAATTATGTTAATAATTTAACATTTCATGAAACTTTTTCATGTTTATTATTCCATTTATTTTACATATTTCTATGTCATATATAATTACATAATCCATTAAGTTTGCGTCGGATGATTCAATAAAATTTGGCTTATGTGTCCAAAATGACATTGGTAGGTTGACTATTGGTATAATATGTAATTATTTAAACATATAAATAATAATAATCCTTAAATATTTAACCCAATTATACATAAATTATAATTTTTCATCCAATCATTAAATATGGTTCTAAAAAATGAATGGTGTTACAATTATGGGGTTGGTAGGTCATACTTACGCTTTAGGAACATTCCAATTTTTCAATAATCATTATTTAAATGAGGTAAGTAATATTTTAACTTCTCATAATTATAATAATATGATATGTACCATATTATTTCTTTAAATATAGTTATATATATAATTCTTATTATTTGGTGATGAAAAATAATCTTATCGCTATGTGGAGGTGGTAGTACACATGTACACGAACGACATTATCATTTTTCAGTGTAAGTATAAAAATTATATATTATATTTTAATAATTGTTAATATGACATGAATATTTTTATTCTTTCATTTATATCACATATATTCATTTAATGTATCCTTATTAACATTCATGTAAAGATTTTTTTTAAAACAAATTACATCGGTTCGTGAGGTGGTGGCCCGCCGTACACACAAGTGACATTATTGTATCCCACATGGAATGGAAAGTAAGATGGTATATATGATATCATAACTCCAAAAGTATAAATATGTTAAAAATATATTATCTATACTTTAAATCCATCATACCAATAAGTTGTGAGAGATGATCATGGAAAATAAATGAAATTAGTTCGTAAGGCATTAGTCTGTTGTACACATGAATGATGGTTTTGAATACCTTTTGATGAAAGATGATATGGGTTTTGGTTATTAAATTAATATAATAAAATTTTATTATTTTTTATTATTTTTTAGTATATACTCATAATTTAGGAAGATTTTATTGAGTTTAAAGAATAATTTAAATAAAGTCGCTCAGTTAAGCAAGATACCTCTTCTTCGAGTATCCACCTTAGGTAAGCACCAAAAACCATCATAGGAAGGATTTATGAACAATAGAAGGGATATAGTTTATAGTTACGAATGTACAAAATATATTTGGCTACATATTTCCAGATAAAAATGGATTTTAAAGTCTTAATTGGAGAGGAGAGGGGGTTAATTTTATAAGTAATGTGAGTAGCATACGTGTAATTTTTTACATGAAAAAAGTGTAACCACATTTATAAAAAAAAAGGAACAAAATTGGACCAATATAGATTATTATACCTGATATGTTCAAAATATTTCTATATAATATATTTTAGTCATATTTTGAGTCATTTTTAACTTTTATCTTTTTTACTTTAACCCTGAGTAAATCCTTTTTCATTTAACTGTGAATATTAATTTTTACTGTGTTCACTACTAATTTTGAAAAAACAATTATTTAAAAATTATAATTTAATAAAAATTATTCTTATTCCAAATATAGAATCCAATTTAACAAATTTAATTCAATTTTTTTTCGTAATTTAAAATAAATCCTAACCTGTAGACGCTACAAAAAAGCGAGTTTTTTTGAATTTTATTTTTCAAGAAAAATATGATTTCATATAATCTCTATGAATAATAATAATATTTTTATAAATCTAAATTAATATTTATTTATATAAAATATATACATTTAATTTAAAAAAACCTTAATTATCGATTATTTTTATTAATTAAAAAAGAGAAAGACTATTCACATTGAAATAGTTTTCGTAAAAAACACATTTTTAACCCAAAAAAATAATATAATAAAATTCAATATAATTATGAATGAAAAGTAATTAAATATACTGAATATAAATAAATAATAATTATATTACATTAAATGATATTAAAAAATTTATGGGACTTTTAAATGACTTAATTTTTTGAAAAGAAAATACAATTTTGAGAAATAATCGGTATTATTCACTATTCATTGAAAAATTAATATATTCTGATAAATACCAAAATTTCACCCTAAAAAAATTTGGTAATATGATTTAAAATTTTAAATATATTTTTTAAAAATTTAAATTCTATAAATTATAATTTACTCTTTAAAATAAAACCTTATAATAAAAGATTATAATTAAAAAAATTTACTTCTTTATTTAAATTAAATTACATAATATTTTTATAATGAATATAACTATATTAATCAAAATGAATGTGTGTTATTCTATAATTAATTGTTTTATCACACATGGGACCTAGTGAGTTTCTCATTTCATTATTTCATCATTTATGATATTATCTAGTGGACCCCAATTGCATGTTTCTTATATCCCCTTTCATGCTCAATTGTATGGAACATATGTACTAATATTTTTTATCTTCATTATTCTCTATTGATATGGTTCCACATTATTGATACTTTATTTCATCAAGAATCAGTTGTGTTTCAAATGGTTTCTTCACAAATTTGATTTTGAGAATTTTTTTCAAAAAAGTAAATGGTGTTCAGTGTAAATGGATGGTTTTGTAAAAAATGTATGTATTTCCTACATTTATGGTTTTAAAAATATTTCTATTAAAATATTTTCTTAAAATTTCTAAAAAAGGAATAGATTTCAATGAATGGTATTTTAATAAAATGAGATGTTACTTTTTTTCTTTTATTCACATTCGTGTAAAATATTATTTTCTAAACATTGTTGAAGCATTTAATTTTGGATATGATATTTTTAAGGTATTAAATGGAATCCTTAGAGACATACCATTGGGCATGTTTACCTCACACTCTCCATAGACTAATTGTAATATGTATCTATTAGGTTTTATTTTAAGAGAATAATTATTTTCTCTAGTTGTTTTCTGTAGGTTTTAACCTATTAGTTTTTATGAAAAGGTGGTCAATGGTCATGGGTAATATGAAGTCAGTGTTTTTGGTTCTAGTTTTTATTCAGGTTGTACTAGCCACTTCTGCTGGTTTTATTTATTTATTTAGTTATTTATCTTTTTTATCTAATTTTTTACCTATGTATTTTTAATAAAAAAGTGGGATACAAATTTTTATTTTAATTATACCACATTTGGTTTCATTATCTATTTACAACTAATTATTTTATTTAATATATATGTCAATGTTATAGATTCCCCATTCCAGATTCAAAGTGAGTATTTTATTACAACTTATTTATTAATTAAGGGAGAAATAATTACACAGAGTATTCTATTTCTTAATATTCACTAGTTTACAATAGGTGGGGATTGGGAAAAACATTTAGTATTAATGGGAGGTGGATCTGTTGAGGTGTCGAGTCAACCCAAGTTGGTTCATTAAAAATGTTAATATAGATAATAAAATTTCAATGATGCCTAGGATATTGAAAATCCTTCTTGTTATTTGGTGAGTTATTTGGTAGAAAGAATAATACGGTGGTCATTGAGACTCAATAGGTAAATCCTGGAATGGTGATGGATCACCACCTACCATGGGGAAACTTTGGTTTCAAGGTTTGTAATAATTTGAATTTAGAATTTGAAATTATAATTTATCTATTGATAATGATATATTGTTCCTCCATAGAATTTTATAGTTACATTTATTAATTCTCCTACTTAGGAATGATAATTGAAAAATGAACCAATGATTCAAGGTTAACTAACAAGGTCTAAAAACCAACACAGAGACCTAGCACAACATTATAAAAATATTAAGGGATTGAATCATCAATAGATTATGTCTCGTCTACTAGGAGTTTATGTGACACATCATTCTATATTCCATTTTTTGAGATATTTTTGATTCCCAGAAATGATTCCCAGTGACTAGAATAAATTATTGGAGTCCTTGTGACTATGTAATTGTTATAGACACAGTTTTTTAGTATGTGTTATATATTTTGTTTATATGATTGTTTTGAAGCCAATGTTTTTTTGTGAAAAAGTTGATTTTTAGGAAAATTTATTCTGATTTAGAATAAGGTTACAAGACTTGTTTATAGAAATGGATTTTGGATAGTTTTTTTTAAATAGAATGAAATGTTTTTAAAGGATGATATGTTTTTAAAAGTTCAAACCATTTGTATGATGGGATTATTAGAAATTATATATTTGGAAATATGAAAATTTTCTTTCATGGAAGTAGGAAATGATTTCAATTGGTTTTCAATATTCAAATGGAGTTTTGTTGTAACATCCCAGATTCGAGTGCCACACAACGGGTGCCTCAAACCTGGTTGGTCACATGAAATCAAGCGCATTTCCCCAAATTCCAGAGGCTTCCAACTAGCAGCGAGGGCCTAGGACTGATAGTGAGAAAACTATACCCTCATTTGTCAAAGTGTAGCGCAGCAGAATGAATATAAAAACACAAAAGCGGAAGTAGTATACAATACAAACCTGAAATGGATAATGGAACTGAAGTAAAAGATAACCAAAATTCATATATATAATGATGCAACTTGTCACTAATTCTAAGAAAGTATCCAAAACAGGATACACTACAATCAAATATAATACAACACAAAGTACAAAGTATAGCAAAACTAAACCAAAATAGTGCAACAGGAATGCAGCAGCATCGCAAGCCTAATCTTGGTCCCATGCTCTCCTACTCCTCTACAACAATCATGTAACTGTGTAGGGACCCTTTACCTTATCGACACCTGCATCAATATAATTTTTTTGGGCCCAAGAAATGACCCAAACAGGGTGTGAGAAATAAATCCCAGTAGGCAACTACCAAAGACCCTTTCCCAACTGTTAGTGAAAATGTGCAACATCAGTGTGCAATAACAAAATTTAGTAAACTGGGAATTACTCAAAGTAACTATCCCTACCAGTTACATTTCCATTTTAATAATTAACAATTCCAAGCATGTGCTTTATCTTGGTAGGTATAACATAATAAATCACGACATTGAATATTCAAAGTAAACCTTGTCCTCAGAAATGCAAATCCTTACCCTCAGGCAATCAGAATCGAAACCCTTAGGTGTCATCCCTCAGGCATCATGAATATGACTCTTAGGCATATGAGATATTTCCCTCAGGAATGAAAGCTACTGCCATCAGGAAAATGAAACGTTTCCCTTAGGCTAAACAAAACCTTTCCCTCAGGCTCAAAAAAACACTACCCTCTAGCGTTCCATAGAAAAAGCAAGTAACCGGTCCGAGCCCAACGCATAAGCAAGCAGTTTATATATTTCCTCTCAATAAAACATAAAACATGATATAATCATGGAATACCCATAGGTATCCTGGATAAACAACTAAACAAGGTAACCACACCCTCGGGGTGTCCCTGGATCAATGTAGCGATCCAAAACAGCAGTTTTTACATAATCAAAATATTACCTATGCAATACTTGGTATCTAGATAGTCAAGGCCTCAGCCACATGACACCCAGAACATGGGCATGTGGCACAACGGTACACAAAAAAAAACTCGAAAGTTGGAATTAAACACAAGACCACCTACCTCGATCTCCTCTGATCGATACGCGTGAAAGGTGCCTCCCAAAACAACCAAGAACGATGTAGATCTGGGATAAAAGATTACCATTTCAAACCCAAATAACTTCCCTTAGGGAAATAATTGGAATGAGAGGCTCAATAAGAGATAATATCTCACCCGTGCGGTTCAAACGAGATTGAAGACAGAGGAATCAAAGTCCCGGTGAGCGTTCGAGAGATCGTCCAAGCCTCGACTTCTTCTCCCATGGCTCCTGGTGCGTTCTATGCCTCCTCTACCGAATGAGAAGGATACTGCCTATTTTTAACAATAAAACATAACTACATGGCGTTTACTCTCAAGTACACAGTGTGTAATTTACATTTTTTTAACTGTTCCTTGGCGGCTACTCTTCACCGCCTTACTGTTTACCTGTCAACTAATTACACGACGAGTATTTCTAAGTACATGGCATGTACCATCATTCTTATGGCAGCTACTTCCACCGCCTTACTGTTCACCTGCCGATTTATTACACGGTGTGTATAACTAGGTACACAGAATGTAGTTATATTTTACAACCTTAATCACCAACATGCCTACACACCCTGTATACTCATCCCACACAGCCAAAGTACACAGCGTGTACCCATAAATTTGGGATTCATTCCCACATTTCCCTTATTTTCTCAAAAACACTTAAGGAAAAGGAAAATAAGAAACCCATACCTCAAGAATAAAAACTGGTTTCTTACAAACATCCCCCCTTAAATAAATTCATCCACGAATTTACCTTCTAAGGTTAGTAAAGATAAAGATGAGAACAACTCTGGCCACTGAGCACGTACGTCTGTCTCCTTCTCCCATGCTACGTCCTGTACTTGGCCATGATTCCATAACACCCGTATGAGGAACTGACCGGCCTCAGATAACCTTTGTGCTCCTATCAACAATATGAATTGGATGCTCCTCAAAGGTTGTATCAACCTGAAGTTCAACCTCCTCGAGATGTAAAACACGAGACAAGTCTGAGTGATAACGGCGTAGCTGAGATACGTGGAAGACGTCGTGCATGGACCGGTACCTCTGTGGTAACTGCACCCGATAGGCAACCGGCCCGACTCTCTCTATAATCTCAAATGGCCCTACATACCTCAGTGAAAGTTTACCTTGCCTCCTGATTCACCTATGTCCCAACCTCAGTGAAACAGGAAAGAAAACCTGATCCCCGACCACAAACTCCAAGGGTCATCTACGACGATCAACATAAGATTTCTGATGATACTATGCATTATCCATCCACTTTTGAATCAACTAGACCTTCTCTGAAGTCTCCTACACGAGACATGGTCCCAGTAAAGCTACCTAACCTACCTCAAACCAGCACAAGGGTGATCGGCATTGCCTACCATATAAAGCCTCATAAGGTGCCATCTCAATAGTTGCCTGAAAACTATTATTGTAGGAAAACATGACCAGGGGTATGTGCTTCTCCCAAGATCCCTCAAAGTCGAGAACGCATGCACGCAATATGTCCTCTAGCACCTGTATTGTATGCTCTGACTGGCCATCAGTCTGAGGTTGGTAATCTGTGCTTAGAAGCACCTGTGCACCCAGTGCCCTCTAAAAACTCTACCATAAATGAGATGTAAAATGGGAATCCCTATTTGAGATGATAGAATGAGGGACTCCATGAATACATACTACCTATTTTATATACAACTTCCCGATATCATCAGCCCCAAAGGTCTCCTTGATTGGAAAAAAGTAAGCTACCTTTGTAAGCCTATCCACAAGAACCTATACGAAATCATTGTCTCGAGGTGACCTCGACAACCCAGTCACGAATTTCATCATGACATCATCCCATTTCCACTCTAGAATGGGTAACTGTTGTAACAGTCTGACTAGCCTATGATTCTCTTCTTTCACCTTCTAAAAGGTGGAACATCTTGTTACAAAACTAGCTACCTCTTTTTACATACCTGACCACCAATACTGAGGTCTCAAGTCACTGTACATTTTGGAAACACCAGGATGCACTTCCCAAGCTAAAGCATGAAATTCCCACATCAACTCCTCACGTATGTATCCTGGAACCCACACTCATCCATGGATATGAAATACCTCATCATCACCTATCATCCAACCAGGAGGAGGGTCCTCACTTGTCACCAACTCCCGTAGAACTAGGCCTTCAAAATCTGATAGCTGTCTCATCCTCACTCTATCCAGGAGGGTAGAAGTCATGACTAAGGATGAAATATAGGTTCACCCTTGACTATTATGCACCTCCAAATGCATCTCAGAGAACAAATCCATAAGCTGCCACTCACCACTGGCCTCCTGAACTGCCTGTACTTGAGTCCTCCAACTCAGTGCATCAACTACTGCATTACCTTTACCTGGTGTATAGGTAATCTCAAAGTCGAATGAACGAAGGTATTCAACCCACCTTAGCTATACCAAATTCAACTCACACTGGGTAAAGTTGTATTTAAGTATTTTTTTTTCTGTAAAAACAACAAAATGTTCTCCCAAGAGATAATGTCTCTAACAACATAACACATGAACAACTGCAGCTAACTCGAGATCATGCATCAGAAAATTACTCTCATGTGGCCTCAACTGCCGAGACCCGAACACAACTACTTGATCGACCTGCATCAACACTACTCCAAAACCAATACCTGATGCATCACAGTAATCTGTATAGCTCTTCCCTCTCTCTGGAAGTATCAGGACTAGTGATGATTTCAAGCTTCCCTTCAGCTCCTGAAAGGCTGTCTCGCAAGCTTCGGTCCAAACTAACTTCATACCCTTCTTAGTCAAACCCGTCAACGGTGCTGTTAAGCAGGAGAAGTCTTTTATAAAGGGCCTTTAGTAACCAGCCAGCCCCAAGAAACATAATATTTCAAACACGTTCTTTAGATTATCCAAGGAAACTACTGATATCACATTCTCAGGGTCTACTGCAACTCCTAACTCCGAGATAATATGACCCAGGAAGTAAATAGGGTCCATCCAAAAGTGGCACTTTGAGATCGTTGCATATAACTGATGCTCTCTCAGTGTACTCAATACGATCTCATGATGGGTAGCATGGTCATGTAGATTGTGAGAGTACACCAAGATATTTTCCAGGAAGACCACCACAAAAGAATCTAGATATGGGTGGAACACACGATTCCTCAGATCCATGAAAACCGCTAGCACGTTTGTGAGTCCAAATGGCATGACCAAGTACTCGCATAGACTATATCTACTCTAAAATGCTATAACCATTATTCCCAATGATCTAATGCGCAAATAGTGATATCTGGATCTCAATTAAATCTTCGAGAATACTCGTGCTCCTCGAAGTTTATAAAAAATATCATCAATACTCGGTAAGGGATATCGGTTCTTAACTATAAAATGGTTCAATTTCCGATAATCTACACAGAGTCTGAGGGTACCATCTACCTTCTTAGTGAAAAGGATAGGTAAACCCCAGGGAGAAGTACCGGGTCAGATAAAACCCTTGGCTTGTAACTCCTCTAACTGCCTCTTGTTCTCCTGCAATTCTGGCGTAGCTATCCTATACTAGGGAATGGACACAGATGACACTCCTGGAACAAACTCAATAGAGAAGTCCACCTCTTTCTCCGGAGGTAGTCTTGAAAAGAAATCCGGGAAGACATCCATAAAATGATTAACCATAGGAGGGAATTAATTCATAAAGGTTCCCTAGTCATCTAGATATAAACTCACAATTTGGGCTGTCACTCCACCTCACCCCCGATGCTCGGGTCCAGCTCGGCTCACCTGGACATCCCATTATCCCTTGTATAGAAACTCCCCACCCTATGGTGATGTGAAACTCACCTTGTGATGATAGAAATCTACAAAGTCCCGAAAGGGTACCAACCAGTCCATTCCGAGTATGACATCATAGCCTGTCATCTCTAAGACATAGAGGTTCCATAGAAAGTGACACCCACCAACCTCTAGGGGCACTTTTTGAACTGACGCACACCTACCTTTCTCATTACCAATAGAGTGTCTAGTGTCATGATATCTGAAGAAGAAGAAACACAGATCCCAAGGCTCTCCACAACAAGCACAAATATAAAGCAATGTGTAGCACCAGTATCGAAAAGTGCATAAGATAAAACAGAAGCAACTAAAATAGTACCTCTGACAGTGGGAGGTCCGAGATCCTACTCTTCTTGGGTATTTTTCACTGCATATGTCTGCCTAGTTCCGCAGCCTTGCGACACAGCCTGTATACCCTAAGCTTACCTGCCATGCTATCTTTGAGATCCCTGTGTCTGGCTACCATGACCCCGACCACCACCTCGGACTGAACGTCCTGACATATTCCAATTCCCTGATTTGTAAGAACCTGCTGGTCCTGCTCCTGCACACGGAGTCTACACAGAACCCCTCTCACTAGTCAGTAGGAGAAACACCTTGTAAAAACGTTGAAGATGACCCATCTTGCCACAAGATCGACACTCCACAGGGTCACTGGGACACTGAGGTCTTTTGTGTCCCTCTTTACCAAACTGGTAGCACATCACCTGGCCACCTGAAGAATTAGTATGGCTAGTAGTTCCACTATGAGAGAAATCCATCTGCCTCTTCATCTTTCCAGTTGAAATAGTACCAAATACCAGTGCTGAACCGCCCTGGTCCGCACCACTAGCTTCCCACAGGTTACACATAGTAATCAATGCCTAGTTCACAATAGCATACACTATAGTAAACATGAAAATATTCACCAGTTCTCAAATGTCATATCGAATACCCTCCTCAAAGCATCCATCCCTCAACGTCTCATCACCCACTATAAAAGGTGCAAAATGATGAAGCTCAGTGAAGTGGGCAGAATAGTCCATCACTAACATGGCGCCCTAATGCAGATTCATGAACTCTCGACCTCGATCTTCCATTAGCATCTCCAGAAAGAAAAAGTCATAGAAGAATACCTGAAAATCTTCCCACACCATGTCTCGGTGATGCTCAGTTTGGGTGGTCACATCCCACCATCTCTTTTGTGGAATCACGCAGCATGTAAGTAGTGAGCTTGACCCTCCTCCTTAGAGGCATCTCCAGATGTTCGAAGATCATCTGCATAGAACCCATCCATGACTCCGAATCCTATGGTCCTCCATCCCCTGAAAACATAGGCAGATGCTGCTGCTAAAATATACGCGTCAACTCTACCATTGATGTGGCAACCTCTGGTGTTCCCTGAATGGTCTACATGAACTGCATGAAGCCTTCACAGAACTGCGCATCCGCACCTTCGTCCGGTATAATGGATGGAACCGCATCTGGCACTGCTGTAGGATCCATCGGTAGCCCATGGCCTACCATATTTATAGTATACTCATCACAACTCTCTTGGAGAACAACTCATGGTCATCTCAACGGCATGACTTTACAAGGTCAAAAACACGCCTCAGATTAAGATCATTAGGGACTAAGAACTAGAAATGTAAGAAGGGAATAGAAGAAAGAAAAAAATTTAAGTTTACAAAAAAAGACTACACAACATGTATGATAACTACACGGTGTTTTCCCTTAAGTCTTTCACAGGGGCGGGTAATCCTACTAGAACTAGTCATGTAAAACCCCAAACACATGGCATGTTGTCTTAATACACAGTATGTACTTGAATCATCTTTCCCTACCCAAGTTCTTCTACATGGCTAAGACACACGGTTCCCCTTAGAAAAAGGTTACAAGATGCGTTACACTCACACAGGGTGTGTACACCACCTTGTTTCCCCAGCCACATGAACAAATCCATACGGTCTCTCACCAGTCAAGACTACACAACATGTCCCATAGGTACACAACGTGTACTAGACAGGCTTTACTGACTCGTGTTGTTTGAGGCACGGTCAGATACCAAGATTACACTACACGGTGTGTTCGGATTTGACACGACGTGTATAATCTAAGATTTATCTGTTTGTGTTGTTAGTCACACGGGCGGACATAGGGTCAACCCTACATGGCGTGTACAACCGCTACACGACATGTTTCCACAAAAACTCCCCTATCCCATGTCTCTTCCCACATGGCCTATGACATGGTTAGAGACTACACGGTGTGTACATAAGGTATACGACATGTACATAATAAAAACATTTTCTTCCCGAACAAAAGAACACATGGAATGTAGTCAAAACTACACGATGTGTATTCTTGGTTATTCTAGACAGTAAGCCTCAGAAACTACTTCGGAGTCCAGAAAAACACTGAAATGAACACCAAAGTGCCATATTCTGATCTGTGAGGTCCCATACTCCAAGAGAACCAAATATTGGCATCTTATACATGTTATAACAAGGTAAACAAGTCGATGATCCACCAAATTTTAGTTGATGAGGGCCCAAACTCCTCAAGAACCAAAGTTTGGCGTTCATTCACAAAACCTTACCTAACAATACCCTATCAAACAACAGGTATTTTATCAAGGCATCTATCACAACAATGTGCATTTTCTATCACAATATCTATAACAAAAACATGCAATTTATAATGCACCTACATGGCATGGAAACTATGCATGAAATTTGATTCTAACATGTGCCTAAATGATGCATGTGATGGTATACCCTCATCTCATCGAGTTGAAAATAAATAGAACCCAAGTATAAAATATAAACAGCACACCACAAGTGCATCACCCAATAGTGAAAATCAAATCAACTATAAAATTTCAAAACCAGATAAATTTTAATTAAATGAGGTAGATTGGCTTTTCCCTGTACACTGTTTAGCTACTCTCGGGCACATCTTATTACCAAGTACCAATTCCATCATACCCCTGTCTATAGGCTCCAAATAGTAAGTCAAGGAAAAGAATGCCTCTGATACCACTTTGTAACCTCCCAGATCCAGGTGCCACACAACGGGTGCCCCGAACCCAGTTGGTCACATGACCTCAAGCACATTTCCCCTAACGCCAGAGGCTTCCAACTAGCAGTGAGGGCCTAGGACTGATTGTGGGGAAACTATGCCCGTATTTTTCAAAGTGTAGCGCAGTGGAATAAATATAAAAACACAAAAGTGGAAGCAATAAACAATATAAACCTGAAATGGATAACAAAACTGAAGTAAAAGATAACCAGCAGTCATATATATAATGATGCAACATGTCAAAAATTCTAAGAAAGTAGCCAAAATAGGATACACTGCAATCAGATACAATACAAAACAAAGTACAAAGTACAACAAAACTAAACCAAGACAGTGCAACAGGAACATAACAGCATCACAAGCCTAAGCTCGGTCCCATGCTCTCCTACTCCTCTACAACAATCATGTACCAATGTAGGTACACTTTCCATTATCGAAACCTGCAACAATATAATCCGTTTGGGCCCAAGACATGACCCAAACAGGGTGTGACAAATAAATCACAATAGGCAACCACCAAAGGTACGTGCCCAACTGTCAGTGAAAATGTGCAACATTAGAGTGAAATAACAAAATGAAGTAAACTGGGAAGTACTCAAAGAAACTATCTCTACCAGTTACATTGCCATTTTAATAATTATTTAATAATTCCAAGCCTAGGCTTTAGCATGGAAGGTAGAACATAAAAAATCACCATAGTGAATATTCAAAGTAAACCTTGTCCTTAGACATGCAAATCCTTACCCTCAGGCAATCAGAATCGAAACCCTTAGGTGATTGCCCTCAGGCATAACGAATATGGCCCACAGGCATACGAGATATTTCCCTCAGGCACAGAAGCTACTACCCTCAGGCAAATGAAACGTTACCCTCAGGCTAAACAAAACCTTCCACTCAGGAAAAACAAAACACTGCCCTCAAGCGTTCCATAGGAAAAGTAAGTAACTGGGCTGAGCCCAATGCATAAGCAAGCAGTTTATATATTTCTTCGCAAGAAAACTCAAAACATGCTATAATCATGGTACACCCATGGGTATCCTGGCCAAACAGCTAAATAAGGGAACCGCACCCTCGGGGTGGCCCGGGATCAAAGCAGTGATCCCAAATAGAAGTTTATACATAATCAAAAGATTACCTATGCAATACTAGGTATCTAGACAGTCAAGGCCTCAACCACACGACACCATGAACATGGGCGTGTTGCAAAACGGTACAGAAAAACAACTCAATAGTTGGAATTAAACACAAGACAACCTACCTTGATCTCCTCTGACCGATACACGTGAAATGCGCCTCCCGAAACAACCAAGAATGACTTAGATCTGAGATAAAATTTTACCTGTTCAAACCCAAATAACTTCCCTTAGGAAAATAATTGGAAGGAGAGGTTCAAGATGAGAGAGGATATCACCCGTGCGGTTCAAACGAGATCAACAACAGAGAAATCAGAGTCCCGATGAGTGTCCAGGAGCTCCTCCAAGACTCATCTTCCTCTATCGTGGCTCCTGGTGTGTTCTATGACTTCTCTACCGAATGAGGTGGATAATTCCTATTTTTAACAGAAAAACAAAACTACACGACGTGTACTCTCAATTACACGGTGTGTACTTTCATTTTTTTTAGTTTTTCCCTAGCGGCTGCTCTTCACCGCTATACTATTCACCTACCAGCTGATTACATGACTTGTATTACTAAGTACACGGCGTGTACCATCAGTCCTCTGGAAGCTACTTCCCCCACCTTACTCTTCACCTACCGACTGATTACACGGCATGTATTACTAAGTACACAACGTGTAGTTATTTTTTACACCCTTAATCACCGACATCCCTATACGCCCTGTATACTCATCCCACACGGCCAAAGTACACGGTGTGTAGAAAAGCACATGGCGTGTACCCATAAACTTGGGATTTTTCCCACATTTCCCTTATTTTCTCAAAAACACTTAAGGAAAAGGAAACTAAGAAACCCATACCACAAGAATAAGAACCAGGTTCTTAAAATGGTCTTAAAAAAATTATTTCAATTGTGAGATTTTGGTAAAATGGGATTTGAATCCTTTGAATGTGATTTAAAAGAATAGGGGTTATTAGGAGTTTTGAAATAGGTGAAATTTTTTGAGGGTTTTTTTATTTTTTTAAAAAACTTAATCCTATTATGATGGAAATTCTTAGTGTTATCTTTATTTAATACCAAGATATTTTAATAATTACTATGTTCGATAGCATATCAGACAAGAAACACCGAGCAGTAATAACTACGAAATATTATTATTTAAATTTTATCATTATATCACATCCATTGAATTTAAAATATAAGTAACAGTAATTTCATTATGATATATATATAAATATATTTATGATGTTCCTACTCATTAAAAATTTATTGATTTATTCTTTGTAAATAATAACTCAGTTCCTACTAAAGTCATTTTATACATCAAAAATATGTTTTCTTAAAAAATGATTTTTGATGCTTTTTGTGAGAAAATGTTATAGCTAATTAATGCCACATTTATAAATTTAATTTTTTAAAAAATAACTTTTTTAAAATAATCATATCCAAATTATCACAGGTTGAAATATTGGAATTTTTCTAAAAATATTTATTTAAATTAAATGGTGGAAAAAACAAAATTGTATAAAAAATTGCCTTTTATTTTCATATATTTACAACGTCCTATTTTATTAATTTTATTATTAAATTTTATTAGATACTTTTAATTATAAATAATAAAATTAATGTCATTGTAATAGATATTATTCTTAATTTTAGTATAAAAACATTTCTATACGTAAAATGCATTTCTCTGGAAAAAATATTTTTTTAGCCTTTTATGAGTTCATTTTAAAAGTGATTTGTTATAATTATAGGGATTTATTTAGATTAAATAAATTAAATATTTAAAATCTACCTGATACAATTTGGTAAATTGTTGAATTTTTTTTGTCCTAATTAATAGTAATGATGGTAAATATTTTCACCACAGTAAAAGGTAAATTGAGTTATCTTGGGTTAAAAATAATGAACTAAGTCTTCCATATCACCCTAAAATATGACTTTAAATTTTTTTTTGATTATAGTTCAAAAAATACACGTCCAATTAGTGAAAAATTACATTTCATTACAATTTTAATTGATAAATACCTTTATATTATTTTATGTAATGAATAGTTTTAAAATTATAATTTCTTGATTTTAGTATCTCTAATATGTTTTCACAATTATAGAGACAAGTAACTATATTTTATTAATGAATATTTTTAATAATAATAATTTTTTTATGAATTTAGTTTATTTTAAATCTTTATTTATAAAATAACCACCTTAAATTCTTATGTGACAATGACATAAGGACTGTGTAAGATGTAAAAATATTTTATAAAATATTTTAAAAGTATACAAAATAATATTTTTTGAGGTGATATAAGTTTTTAGTAAAAAATATAAATATATTGTTGTATTTATGTGTTAAAATATTATATTTTAACTAAATTATTGTCATGATATTTTTTAAAGTCATTTATGTGAATAGTCCAAAAAATGAAATTAATTTTATCTTATGTTTAAAAACATTTTATTTAATGATTTAAAATTCATAGAAATATTATCACTGGACATGTTATTGAAACATAGTCTATAAAATCAACAATTGAAATATTATGTGTCATGTTACCTATTATAGTATATTTATTTACCCATGATGTGTAAAAACATTATTATCATAGTAATCATTATATAAGATTCATAGCCATTAAAAATAAGATATAAGGGTTAACACAAAACAGAAACTTTTATATGTTTTTTTGGGTGATGATATTTATACTTATAACCATCATAGATTTTAAATATATCATTTTTCCACTTTAACAAGAAAACTAATTTGTATAATTTTAAAACATGAAATAATTACAAGGGTTACCATATCCTCTCTTATATAAGGACACCACCCCTCTTATCTTCCTCACACTTCTTTTGCAATAGAGCTCAATGAAAACCTACCAAAATCACTTAAAAAATTAATCACCAAATAACAGTCCTTATCGTTTCACCTAAATTCTAACCTATAATTCTTAAGGTATAAGAGAAAAATAGGTTCTTCAAATTGGAGGTAATCATATTAACCAAGCATTTTCATTTTACTTATTCTTATTATACCTCCTTAATTATTAACTAAAAGATACAACATAAAATAATCAGTATAAATAATATAATAATATATTATTATGTTTATGTAATAATTTTATTCATTCCCCCTTCCATCAATTGGGAAACTAAATGATTGTTCACGTGTACGTACAGACTACCGCCTCACGAACCATTGTATTTTTTTTATCACCACTGCCATTCATGGTTGGTTATCAAGTGGTATTTAATGATTATATATACTATTTATGAAACAAAAAACGATTCCTTGTTTATAATATTTTATCAACCTTATTAACTTACTATCTGTTGGGATATTATATTTTCCCTCATGCGTACATGTGGACCACTACCTCTACAAATAGATGTGTTTTTTTTCAATTTCTTATTTACATGGATGGTAATAGGGATCTATTTAATGAATATATAGGAAATTTATGATATAATTATGATTTTTAAAGGTTATTTATTGTTTCCTTATATTTTTTTACCTCAATGAAAAATTTATGTCTTCTCACAAGCATACATATAGAATGTCATCAACGTGAAGAGATGTAATTATTTTTTCATCACCATATTATCTATCTTATTATATGTAAAGACCCATATTTTCCATGTAAATTGTTTTTCAGTATATGGAATTATAACGAGTCAGAGAAAATTGAATGTGCGTTATTATGAGGCCTATTGTGCTTGGAATGTATTTCTAAACCTTTTTAAGGTATGTTCAGTAAATGCATGAGTGGGGTTTTATAACTTTTCAACCGGTGCTTTGATTAAAAATCTGATAGCACCGATGAATCCACAACGCCAGGATTCACGTAAAGAAGGCTTCACAACGGCTGCAATAGGTTGGGAGAAAAATATAGTTTTGTAAATTTAAAAGAATAATAAAATAACAAAGTTATATTATTTCATTTTTTTCCTCCAACAGACAAGTGGTGGGGGTAGGACCAATGACATGTCAATCCATTAATTGGCTTGACTCCCCATTCTTTGAAACAACACCGTTGGAATTAAGAAGGTTCATTATTAACTGAACCTCATAAATTCCCAACGGCGTTACCCACCTCTTCCCCCTCCTATTTTTATGGAGATTGGGGAGGGGTATTCTCACGGATTCACCAAGCAACAAAGCTCTAGAAAAGTACCATGATGCAATCCTCTTGGAGGACGGAACCAGTTCCACCGAGTAGTGACGAGCGCCACCGAATAACAAACTGACGAACACTGACTCTACCTCAAACGCGGATGTTCTTCAATGATATTGAGGTAGGGATTTATCTTTTTTTAATTTCAAGAGATTGTTGAATCCTATTCTTCCCTCATGTTATCGAGAAAACACAGAGGGCATGGGCCAAACAAACAAGGCCCAGACCCTCCACTACTTTGTTGATCTGTGCGTTCTTCACGTACTTTTTACTCAGGTAGGATGGAACATAGAACGAAAGGTCAAACAGTGAGCAGTGAGTCCCAGGGAGGCCGTTGGTTTCTTCCGATGAAAAAAATGGGCCACCAGAGCTCACCCAGTGACCTGCGGAAGACCGTCGGTGCAGCATCAGCAACTAGCACCAGTGGGTTACGCCGGTAGGAAGCAATGTCCGGACACACAAGATATGGTGGTGCGTCATCATGCATCATCGATGGAGAAGGTCACGAATGTATCCACAATAGACAGCGGCAGCCGGAACCGGCGAGCCATGGGCGGGGGGGGGGGGGGGGGGGAGTAGTGCCCTGTCGCGTGCCGTTGATGATGGTCGCGGCTCGGAAGCCGCAGTGGAGGGTCGAGACCCCCAAAGGGTCTCACGAGTGACCTAGCAGTTCCAAGAGGAACCACTGCTCCACCTTCCTAATAATAGAAACCACTCCCCCCCATGCGAGCTAGGGTGGGCCCCGCTCCAGCAGGCCGTACGAGCCCAGCGGGACGCGCCCTTCACAGGATGGACCACATGAGCCCAGCGGGCCGCACCCCTCTGAGGGTAGGGCTGTGCAAGAAAAGTGGGATGCACCCTTCCGTGGTCGAGGCCGCACCATCCTAGGTGGTCTGGTCCGGGTCAGACCTGAACCAGGCTAGGGCGACCCAAAATGGGTCGGGTCGGTCCGACCGGGTCGGACCAGACCCCAGCCCAACCAGGCCTAGTTTCTCTTAAAGGGCCATATCTTTTGAATAAGAGGTCTTTTTGATGAACCATCAGTGGCATTGAAAAACTTGGAATGAGAAAGTCATTTTGGTATACTCTACATGAGTTTTGGAAAATGTTGGAGTATGGCCAAGTTGGATCGAACTTGAATCCAACCAGGCCCTCGGTACTAAAACGCTTATAAGTCACAACCCGAACATCCGTTTGATGTGCCGTCTATCACTTTGGGACACTTATGACAAAGAGGTACTTTGGGATACATCTTTGTGGAACATTGTCGTGGTTGAGGTGAAACCGATGTCTTGAGGATCAGATCCTCCCAGAATCAAGCGTTCTTAGTACGAGAATCTAGTGGTTGGTTGTAACATGAAGAAAGAGCATAGATCATATATGGGTAAGCATATATCGATTCTATGTGGGTCAGAATCTATCAATCATGTGTGGATTAGTGCTTAGTGATCCTGTGTGGGTCAGTATCTATCAATCCTATGTGGTTCAATGCCTAGAGATCCTATATGGGTCAACATCTATCGATCTTGTGTGGGTCAGAAATAGAGCCTCTCAATAGAATAAGATGATCTAGAATTATGACCAATCATCTGTACTTCTATACTTAAGTTATATACATGATGTGAGCTGATTCTTTGACCTTCAAAGTTTTACCTTCAAGGTTTTACCTTTGTTGTACTTTTACCTTCGTGGTGTTACCTTCATGGTGTTACCTTTCTGGTACTTTTACCTTCATGGTGTTACCTTCGTGGTGTTACATTTGTGGTACTTTTACCTTTGGGGTGTTAACTTCTTGGTGTTACAATTGTGGTATTCTTCCATCATAGATCATTTGTTCAAATGGATTAAAATTTGGTGCTTTATGTTTCCTAATGTATGAGATGAGTATATTCTGATAAAAAAGGTATATGTATGAGCATATACGTAAGTAGTGTTGATGACTTCCACTTCATGCTTTGTGATTGATGTCTTTATTTGTGTTTTTTCCTTTGTGGAACTCTTGGAGACCTTCAAGCATTTCAGGGTCCCTATTGAGTATTGTTATACTAACCCCTGCATAGACTACTCCAGCACCTTTCTATATCCTTTATAGACAATGGACATCGTTGATGGAGTCTGAGGGATCTAGGACTGGATGGTGCTCAGAGGTAGACCATTTGATGTGACATTCCATAGTGACTACTGACCGTGATATGTACCTACCCTTCAAGTTGGATCCTCAGTGGAAGATCCTAAAGCTATTTTCTTTTAACAGTTGTACTTTTACTTTTCAGTTGGGTTTGTATTATGGCCCCTTTACATTCAGTACACTTTTTACTACAATAATTTACTTTGTGGTTGCTTGTTGTTGTGTTTTGTTTTTGTGTGTTTTTAATGGTTTAAAGGCAATGGCTTCCCGTTTTAGGGATATTATTTTTTGGTGCTAGTCTCCAGCCCCTGGACTATGGAAGGAGGGATTTGGGTAGTCATGGAATGGGCCTCGAGAGATGGGTCGTGAAAAAGTGGTGTCAGAGGAATCGGTTCTACTGAATAACTTAGAATCTAATCCTTTCTATGTAGCAATAGTGTTAAGTGTAATGATTGCGGTTTTTAGTTTGGGGAATCCAGTGTTGGTGTGGAGGTCGACGTATCCATACACTAGGACCCTGAATTCTGATATCTGACTCAAGGAATGAAAACACTAGTTGCGTGTGTTTTCAAAAGTTTTTCTTATAAATTCATTCACTCAGCTCACCAGGTATAATTTATTGACTATGGCACACATGTTTCCTTTAGGATTCCGCTACGTAGACAACCGACCATGATTCCAGAGAAAGTACATGATGATGGCCCATCGAGTGATGAGGCCTCGGTGTAGGGACCTCATACGGTGTTAGCACCTTCAGGTGGTGTACCAGTAACACCACTACCCATTGGGAAGCCGTTTCCACTATCCCTACATGCAGAGGGTACATGATGACTGAGCGTGTTTCACAAGTTTTAGCGAGAGAGGCCTCTGATGTTCTGAAGTGAGATGGATCCATAGGTGGCCGAGGACTGGCTGGAGGCTATGGCCAGAGTTTTTTTCATAGTTGGGACACCAGATGGTCTAATGGTGATCCTAGATGCCCGTCTCTTCCAGGGAGAAGCTGAGAGATGGTGGAGTCTGAGACTCCAGTTACATGATGAGGACAACCTCACCTAGGTGGACTTCGAGGGCCTTTTCAAGGATGTGCTCGTATCAGTGACCCTATGCTCAGTGCGTATACAAGAGATACTTCACTTATTGTGTGGAAGCATTAATGTGGACCAATACTTGGCGAGGATCACTGATCACTCCTGATACTACACCGACATGGTACATGACCATTTCTTCAAGGACCAAATTGTTGAGAAGGGTATCTGATGAGATATCAGAGCATCGATGATATTTCTCAGCATTCCAAAGCAGGATGGGGTGTTAAAGAGAGCACTTTTGGTGGAGACCTTCCAAGCTGAGAAGGGACCGACAGTGAGAGCCACCATCGGACGTCAGGTAATAGATTCATCCACAACAGGCAGTAAACATATGATTTAGGGGCCCAAGTAGGCCAGAACTTCTGGTGGATGACCTCAGGATATAGGGTTAGTGGTGAGGGGACCACAGAATAGAGGAGGACAGATGAGGAGCAGGCAACGCTACTCGTGCGGCGGGCAGGGTCACATGGCTCGCAATAGCCCGACCCACCTTACAGACAACTAATAGATGGTCGAGGGACTACTGAGGCAGAGGAAGTGGTTTGATCAAGGAGGTCTACAAGGTGGAAGATGCGGTAGAGGAGTTGGATGTGCATCAAGCGATGGGTTGCAATTCGAGGTTCTACCGCCACCACCTCTAAGTGGTCCACCCCGACCATAGGGAGCTGGTGGATAGGGATGAGCTCTGCTCTAGGTAGCTGAGGCCTACGACCATGGTGCTCTAGAGATTATTAGAGGTACGGTCTATATCTACTCTACCTTAGGTGAAGTACTTATAGACACATGTTCCAATCACTATTTCCTTGCAATGTCGCTCGTTCAGGGCTTGGAGAATCTGAACGTGCCATTAGATCGATCCCTATGGCTAGAGACTCCTATGGGAAGGGTTTCGACGTTTACACACTGGTACTTATAGTGTGGTCTTACTCTAAGAGGTGAGAAATTTTGCTAGGATCTTCTAGTAGTGGCGTCGAGGCCTTACAACGTCATTTTAGTATGAACTGATTATCCACAGTCTATGATCAGATTAACTGTGTTAGGCACAAGGTGTGTTTTGTCCGTGAGGATGGGACCTGGTTTTCCTTCACTGGTGAGAAGGGAACATTTTCAACACATGATGGACTTTCCCAAAATAAGGGTACAACCAATCACACTTCTGTTGGCTATCCTTACCCTTGATGCAGTTGATGTTTAGAGTCTGAACTATCCTATAGTGGTGGACCAGTATGATGAAGTTTTTCCTGATGATGTTCTAGGACTACCCCATGCATAAAAGTGGAATTCTATATCGACATTTACCCTAGGAAGGCACTAATATCTACACTAGCATATCAGATCGCTCCCACAGAGCTTCGTGAGTTACGGGTACAGCTGGAGGACTTGTAGAGAAAGGGGTTCATAAGGCCCAGTGTTTCTCCATGGGAATCCCTGATTTTGTTCACCAAGAAGGCATATGGGAGTTTAAGACTCTATGTAGACTATCGGTGCCTGAAACTGGCGACCATGATGAAAAAGTATCCACTTTAGAGGATTGATGATCTTTTCGATCAACTGAAGGCAACTTGATGGTTTTCGAAGATAGACCCCAGATCAGGTTATCATCAGCTCTGGGTACGAGATGAGGATGTGTAGAAGACATCCTTTAGATGTCGGTATGGCCACTATGAGTTCTTGGTTATTCCATTCGGTGTGAAAAACTCCCCATCAATGTTCATGGGACTCATAAAAAAGAACATTCAGCCATACCTCGATCACTTTATGATGGTCCACATTGATGACATCATTGTGTACTCAACGATGGAGGAGGAGCATGCCTATCATCTTCATATAGTTCTAAATACACTCAGATAGAAATATATTTATGGTAAGCTCTCAACGTTCCATTTCTATATATGGGAGTTCCACTTTATGGGACACATTATCTCAGAGGCTAGAGTGGAAGTGGATCTGGTGAAGATAGAGGTTGTGCTTTCTTGGGATCCACCCAGGAGTGTGACCGAGGTACGGATTTTCCTAGGGTTGGCTGGGTACTACCGTAGATTTGTACATGAATCTTCCAGAGTTTCGGCACTCTTGTCAGCATTGTCGATGAAGGGATATCCCATTGTGTGGATGGAGAGATTCCATCAGAGTGTTTAGGAGCTGAGTAAGAGGTTGATGAGTTCCTCCCCCCCATCTTGAGGCTACCAGAAGAGGGTGTTGGGTATGTAGTCTACTGTGATGTGTCAGGGACCGTACTTGGATGTGTCCTGATGTTGTAGGTTGAAGTGATTTATTATAGTTCACGATAGCTGAGACAACATGATCAGAACTACACCACCCATGACCTGGAGTTAGATTCATTGATCATCACCTTGAAAATGTGGCAACACTATTTGATGGGCGAACTCTTTACTATCTACTCTGATTACAAGATACTCAGGTATATCTTCTCATAAAAGGACCTGATCCTGATACAATGACATTATCTAGAGTTCTTCCAGGACTATGACTTTGAGATAGTCTGCACTCCTAGGAAGGGGAACGTAGTAGTAGATGCACTCAGCAGGAGGTATGGTCAACCATTCCTAAGTTAGGTGACAGATCAGCTAGTCATGTTGCAGATATCCTTTGTGGGTAGATATGGAGCATCTATCCTTTAGTCTATGACTATCACTCCCCACTTCTTCAGCGAGTTCTAGAGGCACAACATGGGGACATTGACTGCGAGGCTCGAAGTACTTAGATATCCTAGGACAGGTACTTGATGGATTTTCTGAAGGTGGGGAGCACGTCAGCCTCTTTAGAGGATTCCCCATTATAACCGTGGTGCTACGAAATGAGGTTTTGAGGGAGTTCCATACGTCCCCTCTGGTAGTACATCCTGGTGGGGCGAAGATGTACTAGGACCTCCGAGGTTAGCAATGGTGGCCAAGGATAAAGAAAGCAGTGGGAGAGTTTGTTTCATGATGCCTCACTTGTCAGCAAATGACGGTCGAGAATCAGGTTCCAGCTGGCCCAGCGTAGAAACTAGAGGTACCAGAGTGTATTTTGTATGGTATGTACCTGGACTTTGTGACATGGCTTCCACATACGTCTAGAGGACATGATTCCATTTGGTGGATCATTGACCGACTCACCAAGTCATCCCACTTCCTACCAATCCGAGAGCAGGGATTAGTAGAGGGGTTAAGATACCTCTACGTATAGGTGATTGTACGAATTCATGGAGTTTCATAGACGATTGTCTCTGACCATGACACAAATTTTACATCCTGGTTGTGGAATGGATTACAAGAGGTGTTCAGGACTCAGCTACTTTTGAGCACCGCCTTTCATCCATAGATGGATTTTCAGACGGAGTGGTCCATTTAGACACTAGAGTACATGCTTTGTGCTTGCATCCTAGAATTTGGCCATAGATTGGAGGATCACTTTCCATTGGAGGAGTTTTCATACAACAACTGTTGTCACTCCACCATCGATATGGAACCATTTTAGGCCTTGTACGGTCGGCCTTGCAGATCACCTCTATGTTGGATAGACCTAGGGGAGTCAGCATTATTAGTCCAGAGTGGGTATGGGCTACCACTGAGAAGATGAGGATTATCTGGGAGAGGATGAATACTGAACAGAGCAGACATAAGTCTTATGCTGATAGGAGATGAAGACCTATGGAGTTCCAGGAGGGGGACCACATATTCTTGAGAGTCTCCCCTCAATGGGGACTATGGATATTTGGATGATGCGGAAAACACTCACCAAGGTTTATCTGACCATTTCTGATACATAGGAGGATTGGAAAGGTGGAATACCGCTTAACACTACCACCGTATTTGGAGAGGGAGCACGACGTCTTCTACGTATCACAGGTGAGGATATACATACAGGACTCATCACACATCATCAAACCTAGAGAGATGGGATTTGATGAAGGGGTGACGTTTAGAGAGGTTCCACTGAAGATTGAGGATTGACAGAAGAGAGTCCTTTGTCGATGATCGATACCTCTGGTGGGTGTTCACTGGAAGCATGTGAACCTCTAGGAGAGCACATTGGAGTCGAAGTCTCAAATTTGTGCTCAGTACCACCATTTTTTCTGCCGTCTATGTTGTGGATTTTGGGGGAGAAAATCCCAAAGGTTGGAGATTGTAAAGACCTGGATATTTCTAAGTATTTTTTTTTAATTTTACAGAATTATTATGAGTCTGGGAAAATTAACAGCTCATGATTCTGAGCCCCGGTGTGTGCAGAATAAATTTTTAAACATTTTTAAGGTAGTTTCAGTAAATGCATGAGAGACGTTTTCAAACTTTTGAACTGGTTCTCAGATTACAAATATGAGAGCACTTATGAATCCACATCTCCGAGATTCGCTTAAGGAAGGCATCACTTTGACTGTAGTAGTTTGGGGGAAAAAGTTAGTTTTAGGACATTTAAAATAATAATAAAATAAAATTGTTATTTTATTTATTTTTTTCTTTACCTTTAATGAACAAGAGGCGGTGGCGGGGCCAATGGAATGTCAAGACATTAATTGGATTGATTCCTCAATCTTTGTAATAGCACAATTGCAATTAGTAAGGTTCATTATTAAATAAACCTCATAAATTTACAAAGACGTTACCCACCTCTTCCCCCTCCTATTTATATAAAGCTTGGGAAGGGGTATTGGCATGACTTTACCAAGCGACGAAGCCCTAGAAAGGTACTGCGACACCAACCACTTTGATGACGGAACCGATTCTAGCAAATGGTGAAGAGCACCACCGAATCATGAACCGGTGAACACCGACTCTTCCTCAAACACAGATTCTCTCCAATGATCATGAGTTAGGGATTTCTCTTATTTTAATTTCAAGATACTATTGAATAATATTATTCCCTCATGTTATCGAGCTAACACAGAGGGAATGGGCCAAAAGAACAAGGACCAGACCCTTTGCTACTTTTTTGATCAATGTGATCTTCCCAAACTATTTATTCGGGTTATATGGATCCTGGATCAGAGGGTCAAGTAGCGAGGAGGGCGTCCATATGAGGTTGTCGGTACCTTTGGATGGAAAAACAGGCCACCGGAGCACACCCGGTGACCTGAGAAAGACCGTCAATGCTGCACCGGCACGACAACACTGGAAACCGGGCCCTGCGGGTGATGGTGGCAGCCAACAACGGCTGGCCTGGAAAGAGATGGTGGCGCGCTGTCACACGTTGCTGGTAGAGAAGGCCGTGGGTGTAGTCGTAGTGGATAGCATCAGCCGACACCAGTCGACCATGAGTGAAGGCGAGCAGCGTGCTGTCACATGCTGTGGAAGATGCCCACATCTCGGAAGCCATGATGAAGGTCTGAGACCCGCAACGGGTCATGCGAGTGACCTGGCAGCGCCAAGAGGCGCTGTCACTTCACCTTTCAAATGGGGGAAACCACTCCTCCTGTGACTTCGAGGGAGGGACCCGATCTAAAGGGTAGTGCCTCCAATAGGCCGTGCAAGCCCAGCGGCTCACGCCCATCGTGGGTCGGGCCGCGTGATCCCAACAGGTTGTGCCCCTATGATGGATAGGTCGTGCCAGCAGAAAGGGCCGCGCCCCTCTGTGGGTCGGGATGCGCTACCCTAGTGGGCTGGGCCGGTTCGGGTTGACCCGAACTGGGTCGGGTCAGCCCCGACCGGGCCGGGTCGGACCCAAATCCAACCAAGAATAGTTTCACTTAAAGATCCATATAGTGTGACCAGACGTCCATTTGACAGACCATCTATGGAACTTGAAACCTTGGAATGTGATGGTTCTTTAAGTATACTCCACTTAATATTTGGAGAAAGTTGGGTTATGGTCGAATTGGATCAAACCCTAATCCATCCAGGCCCTCGGTACTAAAATGCTTATAAGTCACAGACCGGGCATCTGATTGACGCATCGTCTGTTGATTTGGAACCCTTATGACGTGGAAGTACTTTGGGATAATTCTTCGTGGAACTTTGTGGTGGTTGAGGTATGACTGATGGCATGAGGATCAGATCCTATAGTAATCATTTGTGCTTAGTGTGGGAATATATTGGCTGGATGTAAGGTGAAGGATGAACATCGATCCTTTATGGGTCAGCATCTATTGATCCAATGTGGATCAGCATCTATTGATCTTTTGTGGGTTAGCACTATGTGATCCTGTGTGGGTTAGTATCTATCGATCCTGTGTGGGTTAGCACCAAGAAATCCTGTGTGGGTCATCATCTAATGATCCTGTGTGGGTCAGCAGTAGAGCCTCTCTGTAGAATAAGATGATCTAGATTTATGAATAATCATCTATACATATTTACATAAGTTATATACCTAATTTGAGTTGAGTATTTTACCTTCGTGGTGTTACCTTCACGGTGTTACCTTTATGTGACTTTTACCTTCATGGTGTTACCATTGTGGTACTTTTACCATCTTGGTGTTACCTTCATAGTGTTACCTTTGTGGTACTTTTACCTCTGTGGTGTTACCTCCATGGTGTTACCTTTGTGATATTCTTCCCTCATGGATCAATTTTTCATATAGCCTAAATGTTGTATCCTTATGTTTCTTCATGTATGAGAAGAGTATATTATGATAACTTAGGTATATGTATGGGCATATACCTAAGTAGTGTTGATGAACACTGCTTCATCCTTTGTGATTGAGGACTTTCTTTGTGGTTTTTCCTTTGTGGATCTCTGGGAGACCTTTGGGAATCTCATGGTCCCTACTGAGTTTTGTTAAAATCACCCCTGCACGGGCTACACCCACACCTTGTTGTGTATTGTGTAGAAAACAGAGAGCATTGATCGAGGATAAGGGAGCAAGGACTGGACAATGCTCATAGGTGGACAATTTGACGTGATGTTCCGCAGTGACTACTGATCGTGAGCTGTACCTATCCTTTAGGTAGGATCTGATCGCATTGTCAATCACATCAAATTAGTTGTTTAATTTTGACTAGAATTTCTACAGTATAGCAGCAACGCTAGGTCGTCTCTTGATGGTGCCTTAGATCATTAATTTAAAAATAGGGTTTTGATTATGAAAGTAGAAGGTGAATAAGGTTTTTTAAAACTTGTGGGTTTTATGATTAATGATTAAAATAGAAAATGAAAGCGATAAAACAATGTAGAGATTAACAGAATTAATTAAGCGTGATCAACCCGGGGTACTCACATGATGTTTATCCTTCATCTCTTCATGATATAGTGTTATGATCTTTTAATCCCTGGTTTGTAACACCTATAACCAGAAATTTTACTGAGTTTATACTAGGATACCTCCTAGGGTTCAGTCAAAAACACACAATGATTCACCGGACACCGCCGATGATTGGGTGAATTGTGTTTGACTTCATAACTGAAACTCACCAAGGCAACACATGAAGAACTCGATGTGTTATCCAGGTCTGTATGTTATTTCTTTGTGATACCATGACATAAATTTAAATGGCCTTGACAATGCTTATGTGAGTTCAATTGACCAATATGAACCAGACAAGGACCGCAATTGAAAGGGGGAAAAGAAAGTGGTGAATGGTGTGTTAAACATCACATGAATGGGTACCCCCAAACATGATCATATGAGTTGAGTATGACATACCAGTACATAACTCAATAAAATAAGAATATGGGATGATGAAAAACAACACAACAACCTACAATTCAAAAGACCATTCAAATATTACAAACATGAAGCTTGGGATTCATATCACGTTCCTCCTCAGGTGATCATAAGAGGTTTAGAAACCCATGGGAGAGGAATAAGAAGAAGATATTGAAGTAGAACTTCCCATAGTAGAAATTCTAGGGATGTTGATATAATCCTTGGGGACTCCAAAATGGAATCATCTTGCCTCCTGGCCTAACTTCCAACTGGGGTTCCCAAGGTGTCCTTTTATAGCCAAAATGAGAAGTGGTTTTGGGCACTCAGATTTTAATAAACCACTTGGAGAAAGGTTTTCGGATATTAGACAGTGGAATCTCCCTTTTGAAAAAACTGGAAAGTTGTATCCCCACTTCTTTTCTATCACCACCAAAAGTTTGGCACCATTTGGACCACTAAATCTCGAGATATTTATAAAATACAAAACGCCACTTTTGACTTTGTTCTTATTCGGTGTCTAGGACAGATCAGTTCAGATGGGCCCCATAGAAGCCGAATCAGGATTGGATTATTCGATATTAAATGTAGAATATAAAATTTTGGATCGGCCCAAAAAATATCAGCCCATTTGGATTCACAGATTTCGTGTACTATTCAAAACAGTGGACAAATGTCCATGGATCTATGCAATTTCTTACCCCTTTTTCTTCCACTTCATCAAGGGCCCTCCAAATCATCTCCACCTACATTGAAATAATAAAAACAAGTAACATTTCCCATTATAATATTGATTTAAAATAATTAATTTATTCAAACATAAATTTCCATTTATTATTATATTTGAAATATTCATTACAAAACTAGTTTAAAACAGCGCTGTAAGGGTGGAATATAACAGTGAATCGTGGTACGATCACGCCCCCACACCTAAACATTTGCACTCCTAGGAAAAGACACATATCCAAATAAAATGATGCACACACATATATATATATATATTTATAGCATCATAAAGATTTAATATTTGAGGAAATTTTATTTAAAGTAATGTGATCAATGCACGAACCAGAACAAGGAGTTCTTCCTAGTGAAAATAGAAAAAGACGTCTCATAAATCATATCATAGAAAAATTCAAAAAGATTCATGATACCAAATTGAGAAAGGAATTCATAAGTTAACCATGACACCAAATCTTCATGTGTGTGTGTGAAAACTATTCCATGCTATTCTTTCCACTAGCTGTCCAATAAATATATGTTATTTTAACATTTTTCAGCGTAAATGATTTTGTCCACCGAACCTACCATACATCCTTTGCAATCATATTTCAAGACCCACTCACTTAAGCATTACCAGAAGTCAAACCATAAGCTCTCGACCTAGATATCCTCATATGTTGCACATTTCATCACTCCCCTCATTCATTTATTTTTTAGATGTTGCATTTGGAACAAATCTCAAACTCATCTCTCAACCCTTGTTTGATCTCCTCACGACACTAATTGAAATAGTTATAAAAAGATAAAAGGTTGAGGAGGATTGTTTTTTTTTCTGCCCAAGACACAATAATTTTTTTGAGGGTGTACAACAGTCGGACATTAGTTACACACGCATAGGTAAATCTGGTACAGTAATGAAACAGATCGGATAAGGAACAAACGTCTGGAAATATCATTTAATGCTGAAAGATATTAACCCAACATATATTTACGTTATATTAAGTTAGAAATAATCACACATTGTGGTTTGGTGAATTTTTTTTGGAGATATTAGTGACATATTTTTCCCAAAAACTACTCACACAAAGGGCATCGATCATCTCAAAGGTTTCACATAGATAGGACTATTATATCATTGATAGAAAACCAATTCACTAAAGAAAATTACTCCCTGATGTTAAATTCATACAAATATTCCTTTTGGCCTTCATTTTGGTATTTTTACATTCCACCCTTTATGGTCGCCAAATCATGGAACTTCGAAATTCTTGATGGGGAAAAATGAAAATTCCTTAAAGAAGGCCAAAAAGAGAAAAAAAAAACGATGAAAATTCCTAACTAACCCAAGAATGTATCCACCCCCACACTTAAAATGTGCTGTGTCCTCACTGAAATAATTGAGAATGTGAGAAAGAAGGACATATCCTAGTGTGTTTTATTGGTATGATGCATCGAGAATGTGGATTTCCTCCACCGTATTCTTTGGAAAATCCTCATAGAAGTGTTTTAGTCGCTGCCCATTGAAAGTAAGACTTCATCTACTCTACTCATGAAAAATCTGTACTGCACCAAAAGGGTAAACATTAGTAACAGTATAAGGACCGAGCCACTGGGAACGAAGCTTACCTGGGTGGAGCTTAAGCCTTGAATTGTACAAGAGGACCTTATCACCAATATAGACCTTCCATTGGTGAATCATGATATCATGAATAGCCTTTGTCTTCTCTTTATAGATCTGGGAGTTCTCATATTCATCACGTCGAATTTCTTCCAACTCTTGAATTTGCAGCTTTCTTTTCTCACCTACATCTAAAAGGTTTATATTACATTGTTTAATAGCCCAATATGCATGGTGTTCTACCTCCAATGGGAGATGAAAAGCCTTTCCAAACACAATTCTGTATGGTAACATTCCAATTGGGGTTTTAAAAGCTATAGGGTACGCCCAAAGTGCATCATCCAAGTGCAAACTCCAATCTTTCCTATTGGGTTGTGCCGTTTTTTCCAAGATTCATTTAACTTCCCGATTTGATATTTCTGCTTTTCCACTAGTTTGGGGGTGATATGCAGTGGATAATTTATGATCAACCCAATACTTATGAAGAAAATTTTTCATGTTGCAATTGCAAAAATGTCAACCTTGATCACTAATGATGAATCTTGGTAAACCTAACCTACTGAAAATCTGGGACCTCACAAAATCAACAACAACTAGACAGTCATCGGCCCTAGAATCCTTTGCTTCCACCCATTTAGAAACATAGTTAATAGCTAGTAAGATGTAAACAAAGCCAAATTAATTTGGAAAAGGCCCCATGAAGTTAATGCTCCATGAATCGAAGATTTCATAGAATAACATGGGCTGTTGGGGCATTTCATTCCTCTTAGAGATATTCCCTGTGAATTGACATCGATTACATGATTTACAAAACCTATGAGCATCTCTATACAATTTTGGCCAATATAATCCTGATCTAAGGACCTTTTGATTAGTACTTTGAGATCCAAAGTGGCCCCCACATGCCTAGGTGTGGCAGAAGGTTAAAATAGAGGTGAACTCATGGTCAGGGACCCATCGACGAACTACTTGGTCACTAAAAATTCTCTACAAGTATGGGTAATCGCAAATGTACCAACGAGAATCATTCTTAAGTCTCTGGGATTGTGAAATGATAAAATCAATGGGGACCCTAGATGTTTCTAGAAAATTCACAATGTCCGCATACCAGGGGGTAATGTTTACAACATCACAAAGGTTCTCATGAGGGAAGAATTCTCCAATGGATAGGGGTGAGTCAACATGATGGTCCATTGGTGGGGAAATCCTACTAATGTGGTTAGCTACAACATTTTACACCCCCTCTTATCTCTAATCTCATGGTCAAACTCTTGGATGAGGAGTATCCACCGTATGAGATGGGGTTTGGCTTCAGATTTCTTTAAGAGAAATCGAAGGGCAGCATGGTAAGAAAACACAATCAATTTTTACCCTAGAAGATAAGACCGGAATTTTTCCAAGGAAAACACAATGGAATGGAGTTCTTTTTCTGTGGTTTTGTAGTTTACCTGGTAAGGGTCAAGGGTACACGAGGCATACACAATGACATGAGGAGCCTTCTCAACCCTTTGTGATAAAACTGCCCCAACTGTAAAGTTAGAGGCATCACACATAAGATCGAAGGGGAGATCCCACCTTGGTGGTTGGATTATGGGAGGTTATGTGAGACTCTTTTTTAGTGAATTGAATGCATCCTCACAATTTTTATCAAACACAAACTCAAAATATTTTTTCAATAATCGGGACAATGGAAGTGAAATCTTACTAAAGTTTTTAATGAATTAGCGGTAAAAACTAGCATGACCCAAGAAATATCTCACCTCACGAACACATTTTGGATATGGAATGGTTTAAATTAATTCAATTTCAGATTTATCAACTTGAATTCCATTATTTGAAATGACATTCCAAAAAACTATCCCCCGCTCAACCATATAATGAAATTTCTCATAATTTAGAACAAGATCTTTTTCAATGCAGCGGTGGAGGACAGAACCTAGGTGTTCCAAAAAATCATAAAAAGTAGATCCATATACTGTGAAATCATCCATATAGACTTCCATAAAACTCTCAAGGTACTCAGAAAAAATACTCAACATTAATCGCTGAAAAGTACCAGGAGCATTACATAGACCGAATGGAATCCTTCTGTATGAAAATGTGCCGAATGGACAAGTAAATGTTGTCTTTTCTTGGTCCTCAGGGGATATATGGATTTAGAATTAACCAGAATAGCCATCAAAGAAACAATAATGGGACTTACCAACCAATATTTCTAACATTTGGTCAATGAAAGGTAATGGAAAGTGGTCCTTCCACGTGGCTTGATTCAGTAGATGGTAGTTAATATAGACTCGCCAACTATTTTGCACATGTGTTGGAACCAATTCATTCCTTTCATTTGACACAACTGTTATTCCTGTTTTTAGGCACAATTTGCACTGGGCTAACCCATTTACTATTAGATATATGATAAATGATCCCCGCAACAAGTAATTTACTGACTTCCAATTTTACCACTTCAAGGAGAGTGGGATTCAACCGACGTAGATATTGTCTTACAGGCTTAGCCTCATCATCCAAAAGTATATGGTGCATACAAATAGATGGGATAATCCTGGGAATATCAGCCAATGTCCATCCTATTGCCTTTTTACACTCTCTTAAAAGTTTGAGCAGTTTCGATTCCTGTTGTTGAGAGAGGTTATTGGAAATAATGACATGAAATTGGTCAATAACCTCAAGATATGAATATTTTAAATTAGAAGTAATCTGTTTAAGTTCCAACACCGGTGGTTTCTAGATTGAGGGAGGGGATTTAGGTGGAGTGAGGTCCATTAAACTGTCTATCTGCTCATGTTTATTCTCTAATGATAGAGAATCTATAGAAATGAGATTTGCAGAATCATCGACGGTAATGGGTACCTCAGAATGAACACACTCATCAATTAAATCACAAAATTTACACTTTTTAGAACCCACAAAACACTCAAAACATGAATCAAAACTAAAATCAACCAAAGGTGAAGAAAACAAAAAAGAATCAGAGTTTGGGTTGAGGAGAGAATTGTGTGTCTGTGCATCATTTGAGAGCACTTCCATCGAATAGACAGGAAGAGTGGAGTGCACTTCAAAAGGGTGTTTTATAGCCTCAAGAATTTTAAAACATACCTTTTCTCCTCCGAATTCCATGGACAACATAATATTGTGAATGTTGATGATCGTATTTTCTGTTTTTAGGAATGGAATCCCAAGTATGATAGGAGCATGTCCTTAGGTTCGGGTATCTTCCATCTCAAGAATGTAAAAATAAGTAGGGAAGATGAGATTCTTCACTCTAACAAGGACATCCTCAATCACTCCTTTTGGATGTATTGTACTCCAGTTGGAAAGTTTCACGACAATGCCTGTTGGTTGAAGCTCTCTAAACTATAGAGAATTATACATAGAGTGAGGCATTACATTAATGGAAGCACTTAAATCTAGAATGGCATCAAAAAAATAAGGTCTCCCCTATGGTACACGGTATCTTGAATGTGCCTGGATCCTTGAATTTGGTTGGCATTGCTGGTTGAATCAAGTCCAAGACATTCCTACCAAAGTTAACTCTCTCATTCCCCTTCATCCTTCGTCTATGGGTGCAAAGTTCTTTAAGAAATTTGGCATAATGGGGATTTTTTTTAACTACATCTAATAAAGGAATATTAACTTGAACTTTTTTAAATGTATCCACTATCTCATTATCAATATCATTATCAAAATTTTTATTAGATTTAGAGACACATTGTGGGAAAGGAAGAGGAATGGATTGTTCATTTGATTCATCAATGATAATTTGATTTCCCTTTTTATTTTGATTTTTATTACATGAAATTTTTGAGGGTTGGGAAGGTTTGTTTTCAAGAGGGGGACATACCTATTTCATAGAATCAGTAGAAGGAGAAGCTTTTTTACCACTCCGAAGTGTAATTGCACATACATTACCTTTGTCCTTCGGATTGGCAATGGGTTGGGATGGAAGTTGTCCAGACCCTTGCATCTTAAGCTCACTGATGGTGTTCGCCAATTGTCCCACTTGAGTTTGTAGGTCTTGAATTGACGATTGTGTGGTCTATTAGAACTAAAGGTTCTGGGTTTCCATTTACTTCACCGTATCCTCAAGTCTTGGTTCATATTTTGTGGGAGGAGGAATGTTTTGAGATGTTGATGGATAAGAAGGTTTCATACCTTGACCTTGTTGATACCAATTCTGCTTGGGGCAGCTTGAGTTTTCTCCTTGTCGTTACTGGGGTTGTGCTTGCCACCTAGGGTTTGGATTTGGCCTAAATTGTTCTTGCTTGAAGGGAGGTTCTTGTTGGAATGGACACCCTGGGAACACAATTGCACAAGACTCAGATGAATCTTGAAGTTGTAGAAACTGGTCAGAAGAATGAGTGTTATCAGAAAAAATTCCACAATGTAATGGAATAGAAGTAGAGTGTGAGTTACCTTGTTCTTGATCTAATTTCCTTAGAAGGGTATTAATCTCATCAAGTTTATTTTCTAAATTTTGTTCTAGGGATGAATGACTTACCTCATGAACTCCTCAGGTCGGTGAAATTGCTCGTGTACCAAATTGTTGTGCATTTTGAGCCATGTTGGCTATTAAGCCACGAGCGGCGGAAAGAGTTTTATCAACTAGGGAACCACCAGCTGTAGCATCAATCATTCCACGATCCATGGGAATAAGTCCCTCATAGAAGTATTGGATTAATAGTTGTTCACTAATCTGGTGTTGGGGGCATCTTGAACAAAGTCTCTTGAATCTCTCCCAGTATTCATGAAGGGTCTCTCCTTTTGATTGCCTAATTCCACAGATTTCTTTCCTAATTGATGCAGTTCAGGAGGCAGGGAATAACTTCTCTAGAAAAAGTTTTTTTAGGTCATTCCATCCCCCAATTGTGGAAGGCAAATATTATATCCAATCTTTGGCAACACCATCAAGGGAGAAAGGGAAGGCCCTAAAGTTAATTAGGTCCTCAGACACATTTTGGGGTTTCATGGTTGAGAAGACTATATGATACTCTTTAAGATGTTTGTGAGGGTCCTCACCGGGAAGGCCATGGAATTTAGGGAGAAGGTGGATGAGACCTGATCTCATCCCAAAGTTGGCTACTTCCTCTGGATATTGGATGTACAAAGGTTGGTACTCCACATCAGGGGAGGTTAGTTCTTTTAAAGCTCGATTATTTGAAGACATGTTTTCTTAGGTTTGATTGGGTTCAATTTTGGATTGGTTTAGAACCACTTGAGGTTCCAATAGGGGTTTCTCAATTTTAATTGATTGACCTTCTCTAGATGCCTTGAATTGTGTGTGAAGTGACTTTTCAATTTCAGGGTCAAATTCAAGTAGTGTTTCTTTACCAGATCGGGTCATGCAAATAATTTGTGAAGTTTATTTTTTTTAATATAGATAAAATCACTTATAAATGGTGAAAATATAATATAATGTTATAATAAATAATTATAGAGAGAGATATGGAGAAGAAGAGAGAGAGAGAGAAAGAACACACCAAAATCAACCAAAAATAAAGACAAAACCCAAAACAAAAACAATCAAATGGGGGTGGGGTATTTGAAGGAGTAATAATTAATAAGTAAAACACATAAATAAAAGGAAATAAATAAAAAAAGATCTTGGATCCATAGAAACGGTGCGAAAATTTGATCGTGTTGTCGAGCGCATCAAATTAGTTGTTTAATTTTGACTAGAATTTCTACAGTATAGCAGCATCCCTAGGTCGTCTCTCAACCGATCCTTAGATCATTAATTTAAAAATATGGTTTTGATTATGAATGTATAAGGTGAATAAGGTTTTGTAAAACTTGTGGGTTTTATGATTAAAGACGAAAATAGAAAATGAAAGCGATAAACAATGTAGAGATTAACATATTTAATTAATCGCAATCAACCCGGGGCACTCACATGATGTTTATACTTCATCACTTCATGATATAGGGTTATGATATTTTAATCCCTGGTTTTTAACACATAGAACCATAATTTTACTGAGTTTATACTAGGATACCTCCAAGGGTTTAGTCGAAAACACACAATGATTCACCGGACACCGCCGATGATTGGGTGAATTGTGTTTGAATTCATAACCGAAACTCACCAAGGAAACACACGAAGAGCTCGATGTGTTGTCCATGTTTTTATGTTATTTCTTTGTGATACCATGACATAAATTTTTATAGCCTTGAAAGTTCTTATGTGAGTTCAATTGACCTATATGAACCACACAAACAATGCAGTTGAAAGGGGGAAAAGAAAGTGGTGAACGGTGTGTGAAACATCACATGAATGGCTACCCCCAAACATGATCATATGAGTTTAGCACGATATACCAGTACATAAATAAATAAAATAGAAATATGAGATGATGAAAAACAACACATAAACTTGGAATTCAAAATATCATTTAAATATTACAAACATGAAGCTTGTGATTCACTTTACGTTCCTCCCCGGATGATCACAAGGGGTTTAGAAACCCATGGGAGAGGAAGAAGAAGAAGATGTTGAAGTAGAACTTCCTATAGCCTCCATAACTTCTAGGGATGTTGAGAAGAGTCCTTGGGGAATCCAAAATGGTAGCACCTTGCCCCCTGGCCGAACTTCCAAATGGGGTGCCCAAGGTGTCTTTTTATAGCCAATATGAGAAGTGGTTTTGGGAACCTAGATTTTGATAAACCACTTGGCGAAAGGTTTTAAGATATTAGATAGTCGAATATCCCTTTTTAAAAAACTGGAAAGACTTATCCCCATGTATTTTCTATCACCACCGAAGGTTTGGAACCATTTGGACTAATACAGCTTGATATATTGATAAAATACAGAACACCACTTTTGACTTTGTGCATATTCAGTGGCTTGGATAGATCAGTTCGGATGGTCCCTATATAATACGAATCAGGATTGAGTTCCTTGATATGAAATGTAGAATATTAAATTTTGGATCGGTCCACAAAATATCATCCCATTTGGAAGCACGGATTTCGCGTATGATTCAAAACAGTGGACAGATGTCCATGGATCCATGTAATTTTTGGCCCATTTTTCTTCCACTTCATCAAGGGCCCTCCAAATCATCTCCACCAACATTAAAATAATAAAAACAAGTTAAATTTACCATTATAATAATTATTAAGATTAATTAATTTATTCAAACATAAAGTGAAATTTATTATTATATTTGGAATATTCATTACAAAACTAGTTTAAAACAGCAGTGTAAGTGTGGAATAAAATAGGGAATCGTGGTATGATCAGGATCCTCGATGGATGATCCAGGAGCTATTTTTCTCTTTTTAGTTGTACTTGTACTTTTCAGTTGGGCTTGTATTCCACCACCATTAATTTCATTACACTTTTTACTACAACAGTTTACTTTTTGGTTGCTTCTTGTTGTGTTCTTGGATTATGTGTTTGTATAGGTTTAAAGGCAATGTCTTCCCATTAAAGGGATACGCCTTTTCAGTGTTAGTCGCCAGCCACTAGCCTATGGAAGGTGGGATTGGGGTAGTCACTAAACGGGCCATGGGGGATGGGTCGTGACTTTATATAAGTGAATTTAATGATAAATATGATTATTATGACATGATAAAAATTTAAAATATGTTATAAACATTATCAATGTACATGGTATGGAACTACTAAACTCAACCATGTAGAAAAAATGAAACATTATCACTTAAAACAATGATTTTAATGAAGAATTTTTAATAAATTGTTGATAATATATTATAATTAAATCTTATATGGGGTTATATATATATATATGAATATGATTTTTTTAAAATATTTGTTTTAAATATATATCAATTTTTAGTAGTTTTGAAACTGTATTAAGAGGGATGATACTTGAAGAATGGTTTTCTCATCCCACAGTTCTTTTCATGCGACATTTGTTATATTCAATACTTTTTTCATTTGTCTTGCACATATACATGTAATACCCTAATATTTAAAAAGAGTCAAATAATTTTCCATATATTTTATTGCATACAAAAATAAGATTAAAATAGAATATAACACTATGAGGATTTGTGATTTATTTCTTTTTAATTAAATTCATTATCTTTGATAGCTTAAAATGAAAGAAACACTGAGTTGAATTAAAAAACAATACTATATTAAAATATTTTTTAAACATTAAAATTATAAACTAACCATTAAATTGGTGGGTACAAATAGAACTAATTAAATTGTGAAAAACATATTTTTTTTCACTTTTTCATTGGTTATCTATTAATAATATATACAAAATATGAATCATTTGAAAGTAAAATAAATGTTTTATGAAAATATATATTTTTCGAAAAGGGTTTTTAGTTTTTATTTGCACACGTCATTTAAAAATAACATTTAATATTATTAGAAAATTATTATAAAAAATTAAATTCCATTATGTAATCTATATTTCAGAATAAAATTTGTGGGAATTTTATAAAATTTCTAGATAGATTATTTTTCCGATAAATATTGAAAAATTATGTTTTTTTAAAACCATCATTTAATTTATTTTATTTAAAAATTTAAATTCTATTTTATGTTATTTAAAAGTAAAATTAGTTCAATTATATTTTTTAAAACGAAATTTAGGTCAAGGGAATTTATATAATATTTAAATTTTTCTATTAAAACCTTTTATACTAATGGGAATTTTCTATTTGGAAACCCACTTTTTAATCGTGTTTCCTGGAATAATTTTAAATAAATTTCAGAAACATATGTGATTTAAATTTTATAAAATTGATTCCATATTTAGAATCATAATAATTAATATTATCTTATAAGTTCATATTAATTTTTTACTATAATTAATAGTTAAAATAGTAAAAATTAATTAATATAGTTACGGTACAAATGGGTTTACCCGGGGAATCTATGAATATAATAGTGAGAAATCACTTAAAACCTATCCAGAACCCATTTTATGGAAATATATATACATTATAACCTATAAGGTTTGATAATGACCAATATTTGGAGCCTTTTTTATTCTGAATGATGTGGTTACACTTTATTCACTCAAATATTCCATGTATGTCGTATCACCCACTTATAGAAGGCCACCCACTCTCCTCTCTTATTCACACATCCAATGCCCAATGGATCCACAAATAATGGGAATGAATTCTTTCATACTTCCATACTAACTTAGTAGAGGCATTTTTTATCCTAAATTAAATTTAGGAAGGCTTTAGTTATAAATCGAAAAGAGTTATTTGAAGAATGGGTAAAAATATTAATGTGAATATTTGTTTAATTTTATCATCCACCTCTTCAATTATTATTAAACCATAATATTATAATAAAACCATAAAATAATATAAACTAAGTTTTTATTTTCTTATATTAATTACCAATATTGATATACTTCTCCATCAAATGAGAAATGAAACTATTGATCATGTGTGTGTAGGATTACTACCTTGTGAACAGATATACTTCATTTTCCATTACCACCTTTAAAATATAGATAAAATTATATATTACACATATTTATTTTATATTTATGACATTATTATACTTATATATTTATCATATCACTTATAAATTCTAACTTTCCATTCTTTGGGGGTATGATAACTTCGCTCTTGTGTATGGAGGGCTACCATTAATCTTTAAATGGAAGGTAGTATAGATAAATATAATGAATATATATGTTATATTTATCATCTAATCATAATTATGGAAATATAATTTCACTTATAGCTTCTTTCCTTCTAATTTATTGGAGAATAATAGTGTCGCCCATGCGTACGTGTGGACTACCACCACATATTGATGTGAAATGTTTTTCATTTTTTAACATGGAAGGTAATAAAGATGAGATTTTTTAATATTAATTAAATATATAAAATAGTAATTAATATTTAAATGTGAATGAATATTTTTTATTCTTTGATTTCATTCAACACGAAAAATGGAAACAACATTCATTCATACATACTTCCTATTGTCTCCATGAATGGTGTGCTCCATTTTCTATCTGTCACTTTTATAGATTACTATATATATATGTATAATTAATACATATTATACTCATATCAAGGTTAATGTTAGGAATATTATGTAATTTTGAATAAATTAAATGGTACAAAATTTATAAACTAAAACATACATGAAAAATGAACCAATTATTAACTAAAACAGTTATTTTAACAAAGAATTGTTATTAAACTGATGATAAAATATTATAAGTATATAAAATATGGTATGATATATATTATTGTGGTTATATTATCTATATATAATAAAATTTCATTTATTTTATTGTAGGTTTATATGTATATGAATGAAGTCGAATGAACGATAAGGGTTTCATGTCTCACTTTCAATTTTGTGAGACATATGCGATATTCACTGCATATTCAATTATGTGGTGTATATAATAAATCTTATGATATGTTATATAATTAATATTTTTCATTTAATGGAATTTAATTTTTTATATTAAGTTATTTATTTCCTGGGTCTTATGATTCAAATGTTACCAAAGTGATAAGTGTTTACTTCATAATCTCTTCATTATTCATGATTTTTTTGTTTAAGTCTCCCTTTATGTAATTATTATATATTTTAATAATAAAATAAACATATTTACTTATCCTCTTTTTATTAATTAATTTTTCAACTAATATTACCATTTTTTTACTCTTTGGTACTTAAATTGATTGAGTAAAATGTTTTTAATAAAATACATTATTATTTCCCTATTTGATCGAAAATCAATTTTCATCAAAATCCTTATTTTATGAATATAATTTATAATTTTTTTAACTTTTATAAATTATTTATTAATGGAATTTTTTATTCATTATTTACTTTATATAAATAATGTTTAACGGAATCTTCATTTCCTTTTAAAAATAATCCATGTTTGGATTTTACTTAAAATGGGAATGTAATATTGGTTTTAATGTTTACAACATGAATGAAAGTTCCCATCATCATGATAACTAAGTTTTTTAATGATTCCATTAAATGTTTCAAAGTTTAATTTAAATTAAAATTAAAATTAAATTTTTTTGAGAACTTTTATTTTTAAAATTATTTTTAAAGTAAAAAATGATAATTTTCCTCAAGAATGTTTCAATTCCAATTTAATGGTATTTATATTGATCAACCACATAATCCATTTAATTTACTTTTAATCTAATAGGAATATGTTTTTTACTTATTTTTTATGGTTTTTGATTAGTTGGAAGGAGGATGTATAATTCTATTACCATTCACCAAATTACTCTAGATGGTGTATGATTATGTATAATTTGTTGGGGGTAACTATTATCTTGTATTATGTTAGTAATTCAATAATTTTTTTTATGTTGTCTACTTTTCACACCTTTAATATGAGTAATGAATTGGAACAAGTATGTGATTGGTGAGTCCCGGTTATATATGTCCCCTGAATGCATTGATAGGTATCATAAGACAAATCAGTTGGTCAAATTATACATGTTTCTAATCAGAGATTCAAACTTTATTGTGAAAGGATTTAAATTATGATTCAGATATATATGATTAATTTTTCCCTCATTATGATATCATATATTTATTTCCATGTGATTTATAGATTATTTTTAATAACTATGTTTAATTTTAAATATCATATGATTAATTATATGGAATTATTTTATCATCATTTAATCCAAGCATATTATGGTCATGTTATTGTTTGGATGGAATATATTTTAGTTATTTACCTTTCTATATTTATCACTATTATTTATTTGTGATATATTTCTCTAAATACATACCATTACTAAAGATCTGATCTCACCCATTTCTGATTTTTTATTTTCCTCGTGATACTAGGATGTGTTTTATGATTGAATGTGGGGATATGATAAATGGAATAATGGTTTTTTTAATTAAAAAATCTTTATATTTTATGTTATAAAATTTATGTGAAATTAAAATATGTATCAATTTTAGCAATACCACTAAACAATTCGGTCCATCAGAATGCGATGCCTTGTATCCAGTTCCAATGTAATAATGTAACTACTGACTCTAGGCCACTAGGGTGAGGGTCAATAATGTTCATATAAAAATAAGTTTAGTAAAATACTAGGTAACTATATTTATAAAAAAATTATTAGGGAATATAACCATATTATAGGACTTAAGGAAATGTATAGAAGAATATCATAATGTTATTGTAAGGTATTAATTATGGGTTTATCCTATAATTAAATCCCTTTCAAGATAATACAAGTGGATGTGGTTCAGTCAAATATGTACTTAGGGTTAATAAATATAAAAATGGTGTATTGGTATTGACTCAAGTGTTACATGGTACATGAAAATGATCCTTACTTCGCATCGGTTTGAAACTAATGGGTTATATGTTTATGATAATTACCATTTTCCTTAGAAACATATATAAATGATTTGAAAATATTTTTATGATTTGTAAACATTACCAAATAGTTTTTTTGAATATGATTTTCTACATTCATAAAATTTTCAAAATATGATAAGTGTATCACTCGTTTTGGGATTATATATTATGTTTCATATCGTTATGAACTAAATTAATGAATTACATTGTTTAAATATTATGCATGGAATAATTGATGGGAACTGTATCAATTCACATATTCGATGTATGTATTTACATCCTTTAAAAGATAATGAATGTAGAGCTAGATATACTAATGGAAATGATCAAATTTTATCCATATTGGGCATTAGATTTAGGTTATGGGAAATAACATTTCCCTTATAGAAAATTATATTGATAAACCACTCATTATAATAATGTTAAAACAATTTATGCATTAAAAAATGATATTATTTAATGGGAAAACAAATCCATTTATTGAAGAGAAATGGAAAAGTAACTTATATAAAATTTTTCTTATTTTAGAGAGAAATGAAAGGCAGAATGTTATCATGGTAGTTTTATATATCACATGAGATGTGAATCAGTGGTGGTTATTGATTCCAAAAACTAAGGAATAAGAATAAAAAAAAACCTTGAATGGAATGATTGTAAGGTAATATTATTGGAAAACTATTTTATTCATGAGAAATGAGATGATATGGATAGAAAATTCATGAATATATGTCAAAAGTATGATGGAAATGTTGTTAAGTATGAAACCAACTTTAAAATGTATTAAATGAATGAAAAATACTATGTATGTAATCCAAAGAGTGATAATTAACATTTCATTGATGGGTTTAAGCCAATTCATAAATGTTCACTAGCCTACAAAAATATTTTATCATACAATGAAATAGTATCATGTGGTATAAAGATAGAGAATGAATTATATAATGCTTATGGAACCTAAGGGATCAAATAATGATAAGAGAATGAAAAAGGGAAAATGAAAACTAAAGGAATAATGGAAATAAGGATTTTCCCATGATATAATTATTGAAATAAAATCTCTAGTACTTTATTTAATGAAATGGGAGTTTACTACATGTATGGAGAGAAAGGAAAAAATCCTCATGATTTCATTGGTAATAAAAAATATTCTAATGTGAAATACATTAACTCTAATAGGATGGGTTACTAAAAAAATTAATTAACCAAGAATCAACGAAAAATACCTCAAAAGATGCTATGGAATCAAGATCGAGATCATGCTATTACTATTGATGAAGTAGAATTATTAATGTGATTACTTTTGGATTCCGGAATTATGTTTTTGAATTATTTTATCAAGGATATTATAGTTATCTAAATATGTAAATGTATTAGTATTGTACTATAGTAATGTTTCGTTAAATATTTAAGGAAATATGATTAATGGTAAATATGGACAAGAAAAGTTATCTAGTAAAAATTTTAAATTCTTGGAAAACAATTAATTGAGGAAGGATAAACCTTAATATGTTCCCAATGTTAGGAAAATAATGATAAAGAGGGTTTTATAAAGGTATTGGTAACCTTATTGTTTTATCATACCTTTGTTGTGTAGGTAATTATAGATCAATAATCTTTGGGACCATTACAAGGACTATATTTATAATGTTTTGGAAAAAGTAAAACATGTATGCTTGGTGAAGACCCATAACATCAAATAAGTTCATGGGGATCGAACACATAACTAATGGGGGACAAGGGTGTTTCACCTACTACTGGCTACATAATGTTCTAGTTAATATGTCATTGTTTTTACATAAAACTTTGATTTATAAATATTTATGATGATATAGTGGAATTACAATTGAGGTTTAGAGATTAATTTATTATATTGGATAATTTTATCAAACTATATTGGTTTTTGAAAATACATAGAGAACAAGGTAATCGTTTTTCACTATTTTATGTATCTTATGATCCATTAAAATTAAATTGTACTACTATAGAACGAAGAAATTATTTTTTGGATATTCATTTCATGGAGATAGATATGAAGTCTTAATTTATCAATTCATAAATAGTGGATTAAATTCCAATTATTAAATAGAAATATATCATGTAATTATATTTCATTGTATTCATTTACTATAAAATAATTCTTCAACTTGATGAAAATCATCTTTAGAGAAAAATGTAATAATATTAAATTCACATCTAAAAAATCAAATGGTATTTTAAAACATCATATATTTGTGTTTTTTTGGTCCTAATAATTCTATTTATCATTAAAAATCTTATAATAAATAATCTCTATCACTCTCTATAATTATTTATACTTTTCATCCATGTAATTTTTTTTAACATCACACCAATGTTATCCTATTAAGATATGCTGTATTTGTTATTACAGATGACCCTCATACTTACCTTTATCTATTATCAAGGGGATGTTTTATTAATATTTTTTATTATTTTTAGTTTAAATTATGGTAATTTGAAATTTCAAACACTTTATTATTGATATAAATATTTAATTATGAGGATGGGATTTATTTATGGGGGTATAATGTAACAACTAGAGATTTTAAAAGATTAACATCTTGTTCGATGTAATTTATAAAATAGAAACACAATAATAGAAGAAAATATAACACCATTATAATTTATTATATATTTATTTTTTAATTAAATATAATCTCTTCAATAGCTTGTGATGCATGCAACAGAGGGTTTAAACCAAACATGATATTCAATAAAAATAAAATTCAAACATGGCCATTATAACAAAGACTTTAAATTTTTGGTTACGAATAATAATAACAAAATCAATAAAAATATATGGTTTGAACATGTTTATTGGTTATATATTTAAATAAATAAAAATATCAATCATTTGAAATTAGAAGAAATATTTTTTTACAAAAGTTTTTCTATGAGGTAGTTTACATTGGCATTTAACATATAACATAAATTTAATTTTTACCTCTTTTATAAAATTTATTTTTGAAAAAATAAATTTAATTTTTGAAATCACCATTTAAAAATTATATTCAGGAGATTTTGTTGATAATTTTTTGAAAAAACTAGTTTTTTTGTGAATAGTGATGAATACATATTTTTATTGAAAAAAATCATTTTCATTTAAATTATTTACAAATTTATATTATATTTTTGATTGTATTTATTGTAAAATTGGTTAAATTATATTATAATAAAATAAATATATGTTAGTGGAATCAATTTTATGTATTATTTTAATATTAAAACCTTCTATACATATAATATTTTTTACTTTAGGACCCCTCTTTTTTGGCACACATGTGGGTATAATTTTAAACCAAATTCCCCTATTTTTTGGAGTTTAATTTAGAAAACTAGATACTATATTTTGAATCATTATTATTAATATTATCTAAAAACTATGTCTTAATTTTTTACCAGAATGAATAGTGAAAATAGAAAAAATTAATTACCATGATTATGGTAAATGCCAGTTTACTATAGTTATTGAACTAAGAAGATAAGGGATAAAAAGAACCAAAAATATGTAAAAGCCAATTTTATTTCTATATTTATAACTTATAACCTCTAAGGTTTGTTAATGAACTATTTTTGATACTTTTTTCATGTGAAAAATTTGGGTACACTTTATTCTTTTCAAATATTTCATATATGTTGTCTCCCCCACTAATAAAATAAAACCCACTATATTCTCCAATGAACACTTAAAAAACTATTTGTATGAGATAATATTTAAAAAAATATATTATTTAATCACATAAAAATATTCTATTGGCCTCAGTTTGAACAAAAAACTTATCTATGATGGATTTAGTTATAAACCTAAAAGAGTTATCTAAAGAAGAGGTAAAATTATTAACATGTGTATTTGTTTTATTTATTCTTCCATATCATAAAATATTATTCAATCATGATAATATAATAATAATAATACCTCATATACAATTATATTTCATTATATTATATTAATTTCCTATATTATTCTCATATGTTTTCAAATGCGAAATGAAATCACTGGTCTTGTGTACGACTAACTACCAGCCTACGAACCAATGTAAATCATCTTTCATCAAAAAATTCAAGGTTTGATATAATTATGGATTTAAAATAAGTATATGATATTTAGAAAATTATAATACTTTTATAATTACCATATAACATATACCTTTTCACTTTCCATTTTGTGGGGGGATACGATAGCATCACACGTGTGTATGGCATATTATCGCCTCACGAATCAATGTGATTCATTTTTATTTTTATTTACATGAATTATTGTACATAATATGTTAAAAACTATATGTGAAATTTATAATCTATCCATACTTATGGACATATAATATCACATCTAACTTGGTACCTTACAATCCATTGGAAAACAATAACATTGCTCTTGTGTACGTGTAAACTGCCGCCTCCACGTAGTGATGTGAAATTTTTTAAATATTATAATTATATGGATGGTAATATTATTGTTTTTATTAATATGAATTATATATATATATATAATAATAATGATTATTTTAACTTGAATTGATATTTATTTTATTTTATTTCCATTCATCGTGAAAAATGAAAACAACATTCTTGTGTAAGTACAACAAACCTTCTCCCTAAATGGTGCAATCAATTTTTTATCTATATATTTTATAGATTACTATAAATAAAAATATAATTATTTTTTATGATATATATATCATGGTTAAATTTTTTTAGGTGATTTAAGGATGATTAAATTAAAAGGATCATATTTACTGAACTAAAACATACATGAAGAATGAAGAAATTATCACATGAAATAATGATTTTAACAATGATTTGTTAGTAAACCGATGATAATAGACTATAAGAATATTATATATATGGTATGAGATACATGTGTATAGTTATTTTTTATATTTAAAATAAACCAATATTTTTTATACCTGAGGCTTGGAAACATATAATGGATGTTGATCCAAAGGTAAGAGTTTCTCATCTAACATTTATTTCTGTGATATATATGTCATATTCACCACATATTCCTTATTTAAGTGTATATAATTTCCCTTTTGATATATTATATCATGAATCTATTTATATTCATTATATTTAAATATTTTTTATGTTATTTCGTTCACAGGGCTTATGATTCAAAACATACCAATGTAGTAAGTGTTTATTTCAAAATCTCATCATTATTCATGATTATTTTTATTTAGGTATCCCTTTGTCGAGTTATCTAGTATTTCTATCATAAAACCAATATATATTCTTATAATATTGGTATACATGAATGTTTCAATTAATATTACAATTTTTACACTATTTGGTACTTAATTTTTTTTGAGAAAAATGTTTTTAAGAATATTTTACTTTTTATCTCTTCAGTTGAAAATAATCTTTCATCAAAATCCATGTTCTCTTCAAATTTTATTAAAAATGTTTTTAATATTTTTTCAAATGACTTAGTAAATTTATTTTTACCAATTTTTGTATTTTTTTTAAAAAATGAAAGGAATCTGCATTTCATCTTCAAAATAAGGCCTATTTGAATTTTACTGAAATGTAAAAGGATTGTTTTTTTAACATTTACACTATGAATAGAAATTCCCACCATCATGACTCCTCAAATTTTGAACGATTCATTTGTATTTTTCAAATAAAATTATTTAAAAATTAATTTTTTTTTAGATTTTTCATTCCAAAATAGATTCAAATTGAAATTATTATTTTACACAAAAATGTTTTAAAGAAATTTTTATGGTATTTATATTCATTAATTAAATCAACCCTTTATATTAATTTTTCTAAATTGGGGATATGTTTTATTTCTTATTATTTATTTTGATGTTTTTTGATCAGTTTGAATTAGGATTTAAAATCTTATTTTGATTCACCATATTACTCTAGATGGTTTAGGATTATGTTTAATTGATTTGTGTAAGTATAAACATTTTGTATTTTATTTATTAAATAATAATTTTTATTTTTTCTACATCTCAACAATTTATATTATCAATTCATTGGACATAATAACTTAAGTATGCATACCAGTTATAGATAACACCTCATTGAATTGACTGGTATCATGAGACAAATAAATTATACAAATTATATGGGTTTCTACCCACATATTTAAATTTTATTATATTTGTTCCTCAAGGTATGATTCAGATATCCAACATTATACATTACCTCATTATGAGAGTAGTTACTAATTTAATTATTATTATTTAATTTTTTAGGATATCCATGGATTATTTTCAAGCTCATTTTATTATTTATATGGATTTTTTGGTCATCTTTTATTACTTCCAAATTATGTTCATGTTATTATTTTAATGAATTTTTTCATAGTTATTTTCATTTCTATATTTATTATTTTTATTTATTTAGGATACCTTCCACTATACACATACCCTTAAAAAGCATATGATATCACCCCTTTTATATGTTTTATTTTCTATAGGATATCAGAATGTGTTTTATGATTGATGTGTAGTGATATTTTAAAGGATAGAGTAGAATTATCAAATAATTTTTTTTATTTTATGTTTTCAAATGTGTGTGAAATTAAATTAAGTATCTATTTTAGCAATCCTAAAATTTTATTCTTTCATTTGGGATGAGATACATTGTAACTAGTGCTAATGAAATAATGTAACCATCGACTCTAGGATATTAGGGTTGGTGTCATTAAAATAACTCCCATGAATTTCCTTAATTATTAATTTCATGAAGTTTTTTCTTATTTGTAAATACATATAATGTTCTGTATTTAATAATATTTTTTATTTGGATATTTCCACAAAGAAAAGGGACTTATCTTACAACCACATTTCTTTTCATGATTGTCTATGCTAAATATTAATTAAGGGAAATTATATGTATCTTATCATTTATACCAAATATATTTTCATCCAATTTACTTAATCCTAGAATTTACAATTAATAGTACCATTTTTCTCTATTTGGTACTTAAAATGACAGGGAATGTTTTTGACAATTCTAATATTATTTCATTATTTTTTAGGAATCATTATCTTATATGTCCATATTTTCATGAAAATTATTAATATAATGTTTTTAATATTCTTAAAGCATTTATTAATGTAATTTTTACTCATATATTAATTTCTATAAATTTTTTTAAAAAAAATATTCTATTCATATTCTATGTGAGATAATTTTTACCAAAAGTGTGAATAGAATATGCGTTTTAATGTATATCACATGAATATATTTTTCTACCATCTCAAATAATGATATTTTTAAATAAATTTTTACATGCTTCTAAGGTTATTACCAATTAAAAAAACATTAATTTTTTGCAATTTTTTAATTTTAAATAAGTTCTTTAAAATGAAAAGGGTATTTTTTTGGAACAAATGTTGCCATGAACTTTTAATTCTATTTGCATCTAATCAGAAGGATTAGGAGGTAGGGAATCTGGATTATAAAATATTAATAGAAAAAATATTATAAGTGTGATTTTACAAGGTATTTTAAAAATTAAAAATATACACATAACCACATGCATCTACCTTTACCAAAACTAAACAAAAGTTCAGGACCACAATGGACCATCTTGAGCTAGACTTCAAAATTTATCTCCTAGAAAGAGAATCATTAACCTAACTTTCGTCATTATAATCATCCATAACATCAAGTTATATATTATAAAATAGTCAAAGGAACCCAATATAGGATGGAATCATTCATTATGAAACATTCATGGGGTGGGATTTAAGAACACCCACTTCCATGCTTGAATCAGACTCCGCCCATAAAGAGTACCAGCCATAATGGAGGACATACCTGGCCTCATTGATCATAGACCATATCTCAAACTCAATTGTGTAACAATTCCCAATAAAGTGATTAAAATAACCCATAATGAAGCCCCGTTGTGTGTGGAAGACACCACCACAACCCAAGGGCCCTAGTGCACCTCAAGCCTCAAGCCTCATCCACATTAACCTTCAATAACCCATGAAGGGGCAGAATCTAGGTGACAAATTTTGTCACAAATGGTTTCATGATCCTTCCATAAAAACCAATATATCTAAAAATAACAAGATCATAAAAATTATTATTGATCCTTAAATTCCAAATTTGGGAGGCCACCATTATTTACCTATGAATTTCACCAATTCTAGCATGAAAATATGGAACCTGGTTATTAAACACAATACCATTCATTTACATTCATTGATATTAATTATACTTTACTAGAGACATGATCTAATTATGACATCCTTTTTATTTCTCTTAATGGTTCATTATTAGGATCATGATGAACCCCATTTTATTTGTCATGGGGTAAGCTAGGAAAAATTCATAATTTTTTATTGGATCTTATGGTTTTCATACGAATAGATTATGATTATATGTGATGGTGGGTTTATATTTATACCTTAAATGAATTGAGTTATATGATATATATATATATATATATCTCATATGATGGTGGTGCTGATGATGATGATGGTAAAAAGGGACATGATTGCAAATAGATATAGTCCCATTTTAATGTAATATTATTAATACTTCTATATTTTATAACATGATTATCTATGGAAAAGATTGTGAAGGGTTACGATGCCATTTTGATGTGTGAGTATGATCAATTGTAGATATTATCGCATGATTACGAGTGGAAATGATTATGGATAGCTATGTTTACAATATTATGATTTTCTATGATTATGATTCCATATAACATTATTAGGACTTGTGAATGATGATTACCAATTAGAGACCCTTATTAATCATACGTCTAGATATGACGTGTTTTTTGAGTTTATTAGATAACTTTTTTCATGCATGAATATTTTATTATAGGAAAATTATCTTTAATATGTTATTGTACCCTTATTGTCATCTTACACTCTCTTATGCTTGAAATCAACAATATTTACCATTATTGAGTATATGATCTCATGCATCCCTATGATTTTAATTTCCCTAGGTTTTGATGAATCATATTATGTAACATTAGTCTAAAAGGGTATCATTTTTGTAAAATTTTGTCAAATATTATTAGTACATCTTATGGAACTATATAATATGATAATAATTCAAAAATTTCTCATTTTAGGAGATAGACATTGGTTTTTTTATGTAATGTGTTTTTCCTAATTATCTATAACTATAAACCAAAAATGACTTGGGTATGAAATTGATTCAATTTGGTCTATGTATATTAGAATTATTTGTTGAAGAAATTAGGTTATTTTAGTTGTTACCAAAGTCAATATGTAAAGAATAAGTTTCTGGAAACAAATCTAGGTGTGTCTGTTTGGGTCTATCGTAGATGGTATCATAAAAGGGTTTAGATAACATTAGAGATTATGATGATTTCTTATGAGGTTAATTAAATACTCATGGATACCATCATAGGTTTATAAAAGGTTTATATTTATGTTTGGTCAAAATTTCAGAGGCATAGACACCCCATTTGATGTTTTAGGTGGTGGGAATTGTTTCATTGATTATTGAGAATTTGGGAGATTTTTTGTAATGCCCCGACCCCAGTTACCCAGAGTCTGTAAATTTTTACATAACATTGCCATGATCACAAAAGATCAAATCTAGAAAGGACGATTAGTTTAGTTTCCTTGGAAACACTAGATACATTCATAAATGTTACATTACATCATACAGTGAAAACTACAACAACATCTTGTCTCCACACTCATATCCCCTTATACTATCCCTACAGGTCATTCACAAAATACTTCTGCACATCCTAGAAAAAATAAAACATAGAAAGGGGTGAGCTCAAATGCCAACTAAGTATAACAATATAGAAGAAACTTTCACAAATAAGCATAAACATTTAAGGAAATATATAACTAAAACAAAATCCTTTTAAACATTAACTTCAGCATAACATGGAAGAAATAAAATGAAATAATTCCATTTACTTATTCGCATGGATATTGTACTAATCGAATAATCACATGCAATATCAATAACCACTTTCATAATGAAGGAATGCATAATGCCAGACTATCATAACCACATAGCCAAGGCCTCCTGCCAAGACTACAAATAATATTTTTTCAAGGCCTCATTCCAAGACACTAGTTTGTCTCATGAGACCTACCGATGCATTGAGGAGCTATAGCGGGCTCCACCCATCACTTATTAATTCCAATGCATTCCTCATATGAACAGGTTTAATCATAACATAAACATTCATATTAAAACTAGCATAAGAAATGTCAATAATTTCTCCATAAACCATGAATGGTATAAAAATAATATATCCACAGTCAAACATATCACAAACCATCAATACAATATGGAAGTTTTGTATCATAATAAATCAACTTCAAATAAACTTAAAATCCATCAAAGGATGTTGACATAGATGAAATCAAAACTATTTGAGAGAAATATCTCTTTTTTGAAATCATTTAAAAGTCCCATAATTATAAAAGAAAAAATTTACTTTAAAAATATTATTATGAGCTTGTAAAGGAATATTTGAAGATTTTATAATGGTGGAAATTAGACACACCCGTTGTATAAGTTAACAAAATACATTCTTACCTTAATTTTGTCGAAAAGGCTAAAAAAGACATTGTTTGGAAAATGAAGGAAATATTCCTTTATAAACCTCTCATAAAAAGTCAAAAAAGGGTATAAATTACTTTGACCCATATTTTATAAAATATTAAAAATGTTTTGAAATACATTTTTAAGAAACATGGATGTGGATGATAATGAGGTCCCAGTAGATAATTACGTATAAACAACCTCGAATAATGAAGAGATTATGAAATAAACCCTTACCATGTAATTTTCCTTGGTTGAGGGTAGGTTAACCTCCTGTATAATGGTGAAATAATTGTTATTAAATTATAAAAGAATCATATACATTAATATTATATCATATACAATCTTTAAACATTGTTATGTTAATAATATCTTAGTATTATTGTCATTTCGGGTGTTAACGAATTCGTTTTCATTTATATGATTTGTTACGTAAGCTGTGTTTGTTATGGATAGGTTGTATATAATTCATATCCAGAATGATATTAAGTCTTCAAACATTATTTTTAACCATAAAATGAAAATTATTCTTGAATGGATACGATGGGGAATGAATCTCATCGCGTTCATGGAGACGGTAGTCCATATGTATGCACGAGCGACAATATCATCATTTTGATATTAAAATAATATATAATTGGATGGTGAATAATATATAAATAATAATTATCATGTTATATTTATTATTTACATAATTACACATCATTATTATAACCATCCAAATAATAATTTATTGAATAACAATTACACCACGACGTGGAGACGAAAAGCCGTACGTACACACGTATGGTGACATGTCATTCAAGGGATGGATATAATAATGAATATGGTTTTACCATATTTATAATAACATCACAGTATAATGAAGATACTGTAGTTATTATTTTATAATGGAAATAACAAATAAAGAAGAAGTTGAAGATGAAAATAACTTGAAAGAGGGCGGTGAAAGCATTACCTCTTCTTCGGGTTCCTCCATTTGATTTGATCAAAAGGGATCCTTAAGTTGGCTTTCTGATCAAACTAAGGACTCTATGTTGAAGTGAGGGAAGTTGAGAGAGTATTTGGGTAGGGTTTGGCCGAACCAAAAGGCTTTGAAGGTGTGAATAATTGGTTATAAGTGGTGTCCTTTTATAATGGGGAGGAGGGGCTCTTTAGAAAAAACTTGAAGTATTATTTTATAGTAAATTAATATTCGGTTTATAATGGCTCTAAAGTAGATTATTAAAAGTATATGGTGGGGATGGGTCTAAATAATTTCAACCAATAGATTTTATACATGTTTGGTTCGTTATATTAACGTTATCTTTTAGTTTTAACTCTTAGTTAATTAGTTTGATAATTACCATGTCACTTTGTATTTTTATATTATACAGTTAATAAACTTACTATATACATCCCAGAGACACCAAAGTGGTCTATTTTTAATAGACATACCATTATATAAGTTTGTTGGCTGAACCTTATAATTTTAGGAATATAATATCAATTAATAATAAAATATTTATTTTAAAAAACTCATTTATGTCAATTTTGACACTATTCAATAATTGATTTTTGTTAAAGTCTTAACAACTTTATTAATTCGAATAATTTTTTTAAGAAATACTAACTTGTAATATTAACCAATAAAATTCATGGAGGTCATCAAAACTTTAAAATTATATTTATTTTAACTTTTATAATACCAATTATTTGATTATTTTATTATTAAGGAAAATACTGCATCATTATTGTGTCATAAATCAATTTAATTATTCAATGTCTACAAATTATAAATAAAATACGATTATGTAGGAAATATTTTTATATTTATAATTAATATTTATAGTCGAAAATATAACATATATAACCCTATGTAAAAATTGTTTTGCTAAAAGATATATGCTAATGTCATTTTTGTATTTACTTTAACTTAATTAATATAAAGGGTCATTATCACTTACAAGTGGATCCATGAGGTCCCAAAATCGACCCAAAGATGATCATGGTCAGAAATGTATCAACATAATAGGGTTAGGTCACATTTTTTGGTAATTTATTATTATTATAATATTATTTTTTACCCTTATTTACCGGATTTACCCTTTAACCATGGTAAATAAAATATTTACCGAAGTAATTTTTCAAAATGTATAAAAATAAAAGTAACATATTTACAAAATTTGGACCTCCAGATTCTAAATATGGAATCCATTTTTCTAAATTAAAAACCCAGAAGTGGAAGAAATTAATTTAAAATTAATTCCCGTTGTCAAAACAAAAAGCGTGTTTTAAGAGATAATAATTATCAAAAGATTGACACTAGTTTATGTCCGGTTTAAATGTGAAATTTTGTCCAATGACCAAAATTGTATTAAATGGTAAGAATATATTTTAAATATACTTTTAAACCACTCAAATTAATAATTCATCACTATTATCTATTTTGATTAAAAAAGTTTTTTTTAATTAAAATTTAGTAATTTTCACTATTCACCAAAATATAAAAGTTATCCGAAAAGTACCAAAATTTTACCCTAAGATAATTTAGATATTCCAAATCCAAAAATGAAGTCCATTTTGAGAGATAAAATTTATAAAATTTTAAAAAGTGGGTATTACTATTCATAACAGCTACATTGATTGGTTGTGGTGTGTTAGAATCTCGAAGTTGTGTACAACACACACTACTGTATTATTCAAAGAGAATCGTACCATGGAAGCTTGGGGTGTTACATTATACCCTCATTAAAATAATTTCATCCTCAAAATTTCTAGAAAATTACTTTATAAAATGACTTGGGTGGTTCTTCATCATATGTTTCTTGGGTTCCCACATTGTCTCTTCCATCTTATGGTTCCTCCATAGAACTATTACCAGACGAGTTGTCCGGTTTCTCAACACTTGTTCTATCGTATCAAGAATCCTGACGAGCTCTTCGCAATAAGATAGATCGGGTTCCAGTTCTAATTCCTTGTAAGTGAGTACATGCATTGGGTCAGGCATGTATTTTCTCAACAGTGATACGTGGAACACATCATGAACTTTGGAGAGATTTGGAGGCATTGCCAAATGGTAAGGTACAAACCCAATTCATTCTAGAATTTCGAAAGGTCTGATGTACCTGGGACTCAATTTTCCCTTCCTGCCGAAACGTATAACTCTCTTACATGGATATACCTTCAAGAAAACATGATCTTCTACCCAAAATTCCAAATCCTTCCTTCGATTATCGGCATAGATCTTCTGCATACTTTGAGCTACTTTGATGTGGTTTTGTATTACCTTCACCTTTTCCATCATTTCATCCACCAGTTCTTGGCCTACAAGTTTTCTTTCACCAACGTCACCTCAACAGGTTGGTGTGCGACATCTCTTTCCATATAACGCTTTATATGGTGCCATATGAATACTTGAATGGAACATATTGTTATAGGAAAATTCCACCAGAGGTAAATATTGATCCCACATACCCTGAAAGTCAAGTGAGCATGATCTCAACATGTCTTATAAGGTTTGAATTGTCTGTTTTGATTTTCCATCTATTTGAGGGTGGTAAGCAGTGCTCAAACGGAGTTCAGTATCCAGGGCTTTCTGAATACTTTTCCAGAATCTTGATGTAAAATGGGGATCACGATCCGAAACAATTGATAGGGGTACTCCATGAAGTCTCAAAACTTCATTAATATATAGTCTTGTTAGACGTTCAAGTGGTAAATCTTCCCTTATAGCAAGAAAATGTGCTGACTTTGTAAGACGATCAACAATGACCCATATTGCATCATTCCTTCTAGGAGTCTTTGGTAGTCCCATGACAAAGCCCATCGTGATATTATCCTATTTAAACTCAGGTATGGGAAGAGGTTGCATGACTCCTCCAGGATATTGCCTTCCAGCTTTCACTTGTTGACAAACAATACATCTTACCAAAAAATCAGCAATCTTGCTCTTCATGTTGTCCCACCAAAAATGTTCCTTTAAATCTATATAAATTTTGGTGCTCCTAGGGTGTATAGAGAAATTGTAACTATAAGAATCATACAACAATTACCTTTTTAGATCAGGTATATCGGGAACACAAAGTCTCTTCCCAAATTTCAGAATTCCATCTTCATAAAAAAAGTCGCTCAATATCCCATCATTCACAGCTTTAAAATTATTTTTAAACTCTTTATGATCAGTCTGAGAACTCTTTATCCTTTCTAGTAAATACGGTTTGGAAACCATTTGAAAAATTATTGATGTTTCACCTTCCATGGTGATTCCCATATCCATCTTTACTAGATCCATGAAAATAGGATCCTTTTCAAATCTCATCTTGTTCAAAACTCCATGATTCTTTCTAATCAAAGCAACTACCACCTTATTTGCCTTCCCCAAGTGGTAGTGTATCATGAAATCATAATCCTTGAGTAGTTCAATCCATCTCATTTGCCTCATGTTGAGTTTTTTCTGTGAGAAAATATACTTTTAACTCTTGTGATCAGTATAAATCTCACATTTCTCACCATAGAGATAGTGTCTCCATATATTCAAAGCAAATATCACAGCTTCTAACTCGAGATCATGAGTAGGATAACTTGGCTCATGAATTTTCAGCTGTCATGATGCATAGGCAATAACTCTATCATTCTGCATAAGGATACAACCAAGTCCTTTCTTCGATGAATCACTATAAATAACAAACCCGTCATTCCCCGGTGGTAGAGTCAATATAAAAGAGTTGAATAATATTCTATTCAGTTATTCGAAACATTATTCAAACTCTTTTGTCCAAAAAAATTTAACCCCTTTACGTGTGAGCTTCGTTAATGGATTAGCCATTGGTGCAAAATTCTAGACGAAACGTCGATAATAACCTGTTAAACCAATAAAACTGCGTACCTTAGTTTTACTCACCAGTGCTGGCTATTCTTGGATTGCTCTTTTCTTAGAAGGATCAACATAGATTCTATCATTATAGGCAATATGGCCAAGAAAAGAAATCTCATGAAGCCAGAATTCACACATACTAAACTTCCCATATAATTCATGTCTTCTCAGAGTCTTAAATATAATGCGCAAGTGATTTTCATGATCTTTGTGTTTTTTGGAGTATACCAAGATATCATCAATAAATAACACTAAAAATTCAACAAGATATTCCTTGAAAGCACTATTCATTAGATCCATGAAAACAGAGGGTGCATGAGACAACCCAAAAGGCATTACTGTAAACTCGTAATGCCCGTACCTGGTTTGAAATGCTGTCTTCGGAATGTATTCTTTCTTCACACACAATTGATGGTATCCAGATCGAAGTTCAATCTTTGAAAAGTATTGAGATCCATGTAGTTGGTCAAATAAATCATCAATGCAAGGTAGGGGATACTTGTTCTTTATTGTTATAGCATTGATCTCCCTGTAGTCAATGCATAACCTCATAGATCCATCATTATTCTTAACAAAAAGGATAGGGGCTCCCCATGGAGAAACACTAGGGAGAATAAATCCCTTATAACTCAATTCCTCTAGTTATTTCTTTAGTTCAACTAACTCCACAGTGGACATTCTATAAGGGGTCTTCGATATAGGCCTTGAACCAGGAATTAAATCAATGGAATACTTAATTTCTCGTTCTGGAGGATTTCCAGGTAAATCTTCTGGAAACACATCTACGTATTCTTTCACAATAGGTACATCCTCTATTTGAACATTCCTTTACTCACCCACATTCATTTCATTATCTTCATCCCCAATAATTGAATTTAGTTGAACTACTGGGGGTTGATCTAGATAAGAATTAGGTGGTGACGATTCTTCTCTAAAGATAAGGTGTTCCTTATCATCATCATCAAAAATCGTAACCTCCTTCATCTTACAATAAATCTTCACATCATGGTCTGAAAGCCAATCCATACTGAGGATTATATCAAATTCAATCATAGGTATGATGATGAGATCAGCAGATAAAGAAAATTTATGTGCTCTAATGGGGACTGATTCACAAAACTTTGTTGCAATGATAATTCCCTTAAGAGTTTTAACTGAAAACTCCCTTGTTAATTCAAATTGGAAATATCTAATTTTCTTAACAAAATGGGAAGATATGAAACAATGAGATGATCCAAAGTCAAATAAAGCATTTTCTAAACATGAGGAAACCATTAAATTACCTGCCACCAGGTCTTTCGGAGCTTCTACCTCAGTAGTAGTGACAACATAAGCCTGGCCTTGATCCCTTGGCCTTTTCTGAGGTAAGTTCCCCATATTCTTAGGAAATTCATTTGCATAATGTACCATCTCTCTATAATTATTTCATTCCACATTGACAATAACTTTCTTTCCCTAGCAATCATGATCTTGGTGGCCTTTTTCACCACACTTGTAACAGACTCCCATTCCATTTAGGCAAGTACCGGGGTATTTCTTCCCACATTTACTGCAGGATGGATATTCAAAATTTCCATTCTTCCCCTTATTTCCATTTCTAGATTGATCAGAAGATCTCTTCTTCTCTTGCTTTGCTTTAAAGTCATAAGACTTAGATAATTACTTTTCCATCTTGATAGCACATGAGACAATGTCTTCGTATGACGAGAAGGATTGTGAGACTAATGCTCGATGATGAAAAGGTTTTAACCCATAAAGAAACAATCAATATTACTTCTTGGGTTAGGTATATAATCTCTAGCATAACTTACTAACCTTGTAAAGTTAGCCTCATACTTTGCGACATTCTCATCCTCCTTTTCTCTCAGACTCAGAAATTGCCTTTTCCATATCTGCTCGATGGTCACAAGGAAAGTATTTTTCTATGAAAAGATTCTTGAACTCCCTCCATTCCATATTTGATTCTTCATCATCTTATTTCGTGTTTTGAATCAATTACCACCATTGATCAACATCTCCAGTGAGGCAGTAAACTTCCATGATAACTTTTTCCCTTTCACTACTCCCCAAGGAATAGAATAATTTTTCTAGGGAACTTATCCATTGCTCAGATACTAATGGATTTGTACTCCCATTTAATGTTGGTGGTTGCGGCCTCATGAAGCGATCTAACATTGATCCTCCACGCTGCGGATCAGGGTGCTCCATATGGGTAAGGTTATTATTCATAACCTGAGTGAGTTGTCCCAGTATGGTGATTAGCAGATCAGCACCAGTTGAATCACCTACTCCACTATAATTATCTTGAGCAGGAGGGAAATCCCTACACGGTGTGCATGCATTGATACAGTTTCCATTCCTTATACTAGGTGCCATTTCTAAACAATGGTATAAACTAGACCAGTTTATGAATCAAAATACATAATTCCATACTTTTAAAACACTTAAGATAAATTGAACTATTTATGGATATAATCCATAAAAATGTTTTCTTTGAAGAAGTATATACTCCTAAACCCTTCATAATGGATTGTAACGAAAATGAGTATTATCCCAATCATATCACCCAGGTGTGTCATAACCGAGAGTGCAGTAAGGCCCGTTGTCGGGCACCCGTTCCCATTCGAGTCTAGCTCAAAGTGGTGTTTTCGGGTTTTACCCTTAGGTACATCTGTGTCAGAGCTACCTCTACCTGCTCGTATCTAGACAGGGATGTATTTCTTAGAAAACTCACAAAATCTCTACAATACCAAAATTCTAGGAAGTTCTTCTATACTAATCCTCATAGTCCATCTTAGGTATATGTGCTCTAATCAGAGTTTATCTAAATCTAGCTTCCAAGGTTTGTACTAAACTTACACTGATACCAACTGTAATGCCCCGACCCTAGTTACCCAGAGTTGGTGCATTATTACATAACATTGGAAAGATCACAAAAGATAAAATCTCGAAAGACCGATTAGTTTAGTAGCCTTAGAAACACTAGATAGATTCATAAATGTTACGTTACATCATACAATGAAAACTACAACAACATATTTTCTCCACACTCATATCCCCTTATACTATCCCTATAGGTCATTCATAAAATACTTCTTCACATCTTGGGAAAAATAAAACTTAGAAAGGGGTGAGCTCAAATGCTCAGTAAGGATAACAATATAGCAGAAACTTTCATAAATAAGCATAAACATTTAAGGCAATGTATAACTAAAAAAAAGCCATATAAACTTGAACTTCATCATAATATGGTAGAAATAAAATGAAATAATTCCATTTAATTATTCGCATGGATATTATACTAATCGAATAATCACATGCAATATCAATAACCACTTTCATAATGAAGGAAGGCATAATGCCAGACCATCATAACCACATAGCCAAGGCCTCCTGTCAAGACTACAAATAAGATTTTGTCAATACCTTATGCCAAGGCACTAGTTTATCTCATGAGACCTACGGATGCATCGAGGAGCTATAGTGGGCTCCACCCGTCACTTATTAAGTCCAATTCATTACTCATATTAATAGGTATAAACATAACATAAACATTCTTATTAAAACTAGCATACGAAATGTCAATACTCTCTCCATAAACCATGAATGGTATAGAAATAACACATCCACAGTAAAACATATCACAAAATCGTCAATACAATATGGATGTTTTGTATCATAATAAATCAACTTCAAATAAACTTAAAATCCATCAAAGGATGTTGAAATAGATGAAATAAAAACTATTTGAGAGAAATATCTCTTTTTTGAAATCATTTAAAAGTCACATAATTATAAAAGAAAAAAATAACTTTAAAAATAATATTATATGCTTGTAAGGGAAGAGTCGACAATTTTATAATGGCGGAAAATAGACACACCCGTCGTATAAGTTAAAAAAATACATTCTTACCTTAATTTTGTCAAAAAGGTTAAAAATGACCTTGTTTGGAAAACGACGAAAAGATTCCATTATAAAAATCTTATAATAAGTCAAACAAGGGTATAAATTACTTTAACCCATATTCTATAAAATAGTAAGAATGTTTTGAAATACATTTTTAAGAAACATGGATGTGGATGATAAAGAGGTCCCAGTGGATTATTACGTATAAACAACCTTGGATAATGAAGAGATTGTGAAATAAAACCTTACTTTGTAATTTTCCTCAGTTAAGGGTAGGTTAACCTCCTTTATAATGGAGAAATAATTGTTATTAAATTATGAAAGAATCATATATATTAATATGATATCATATATGATCTTTTAACATTGTTATGTTAATAATATCTTAGTATTATCGTCATTTCAGGTGTTAACAAATTTGTTTTCGTTTATATGCTTTGTTAAGTAAGATGTGTTTGTTATAGATACGTTGTATATTATTCATATCCAGAATTATATTAAGTCTTTAAACATTATTTTTAACTATAAAATCAAAATTAGTCTTGAATGGATATGATGGGGAATGAATCTCATCGCGTTCGTGGAGACGGTAGTCCGTACGTACACACGAGCGACAATATCATTCTTTTGATATTAAAATAATATATAATTGGATGGTGTATCATATATATAGAATAATTATCATGTTATATTTATTATTTACATGAATTACACATCATTATTATACCCATCAAAATAATAATTTATTGAATAACAATTACACCACGACGTGGAGACGGTAAGCCGTACGTACGCACGTATGGTGACAGGTCATTTAAGGGATGGATAGAATACTGAATATGGTTGTATCATATTTATAATAACATCACAGTATATAGAAGATACTGGGGTTTTTATTTTATAACAGAAATAACAAAGAAATAAGAAGTTGAAGAAGAAAGGAACTTGAAAGAGGGTGGGGAAAACATTACCTCTTCTTCAGGTTCTTCCTTTTGATTTGATCAAAAGGGATTCTTAGGTTGGATTTATGATCAAAATAAGGCCTCTAGGTTGAATTGAGGGATGTTTAGAGATTATTTGTTTAGGGTTTGGCCGAACCAAAAGGCTTTGAAGGTGTGAAGAATTGGTTATAAGTGGTGTCCTTTTATAAGGGGGAGGAGGGACCCTTTAGAAAAAACTTAAAGTATTATTTTATAATAAACTCATATTCGGTTTCTAATGGCTCCAAAGTGGATTATTAAAATTATAAGGTGGGTATGGGCATAAATCCTTTCAAACAATAGATTTTAGACAGGTTTGGGTCATTTTATTAACCTTATATTTTATTTTTAACTCTTAGTTAATTAGTTTGACACTTACCATGTCACTTTGTATTTTAATATTATATAGTTAATAAAATTACTATATACATCCTAGAGACCCCCAAGTGGTCCATTAATAATACACATACCATTATATATGTCCTTTTGACGAACATTATAATTTTTGGAATAGAATATCAATTAATAATATAATATTTGTTTTAAAAAACTCATTTATGTCAATTTTGACACTATTAAATAACTGATTTTTGTTAAAGTCTTAAAAAATTTATTTATTAAAATAAAATTAATTTAAGAAATAATAACATGTAATATTAACCAATAAAATTAGTTCATGTCATCAAAACTTTCGAATTTTATTTATTTTAACTTTTATAAGACCAATTATTTGATTCTTTTATTATTAATGAAAATACTGCATCATTATTGTGTCATAAATAAATTTAATTATCAAATGTCTAAAAATTATAAATAAAATACCATTATGTATGAAATTGTTTTATCTTTCTAATTAATATTTATAGTAGAATATATAGCATATATAACCCTATGTAAAAATTGTTTTTCTAAAAGATATATGCTTATGTCATTTTTGTATTTACTTTAACTTACTTAATATAAAGTGTCATTATCACTTACAAGTGGATCCGTGGGGTCCCAAAATCGACCCAAAGATGCTCATGGTCTGAAATGTATCAACCAATAGGGTTAGGAGATGTTTTGGGGTAATTTATTATTATTATAATATTATTTTTTACCCTTTTTTACCGGATTTACCCTTTAACCATGGTAAAAAGAATATTTACCGAAGTAATTTTTCCAAATGTCTAAAAATTAAAGTTACATATTTAAAAAATTTGTACTTCCTGATTCTAAATATGGAATAAATTTTTCTAAATTTAAAACACATAAGTGAAATAAATTAATTTAAAAATAATTCCCGTTGTTAAAAGAAAAAGCGCATTTTTAAGAGATATTAACTATCAAAAGATTGACACTAGTTTATGTCCAGTTTAAATTTGAAATTATGTACAATGACCAACATTGTATTAAATGGTAAAAATATATTCTAAATATACTTTTAAACCACTCAAATTCAAAATTTATCAATATTAATTATTTTGATTAAAAATGTTGTTTTTAATTAAAATTTACTAATTTTCATTATTCACAAAAATATAAAAGTTATCCGAAAAGTACTAAAATTTTAACCTAGGCTAATTTTGATATTCCAAATCCAAAAATTAATTCCATTTTGAGAGATAAAATTTATAAAATTTAAAAAAATGGTTATTACTATTCATAATGACTACTTTGATTGGTCGTGGTGTGTTAGAATCTCGAAGTTGCATACAACACACACTATTGTATTATTCAAAGAGGATAATACCGTGGAAGCTTGGGGTATTAAATTTTTTATTAGGTCAAAGTATATGTAACCCTTTGGTTTCAAAGTAAGGATTATTTTAAAAGAATTATATTACATTTTTATGGATGTAAATTGAAATTTATGAGATTACCATTGAGTATAAGACATTCATTATTATTGAGGATGTTGTATTTAATTGTGATATAAGTTTATTTATTTATGGAATGATTTAAGTTGAAAATTTGGTGTCATTATGGAATTTTTAGAGTTAAATTTATGGTTTATTCATATAAAGGTTTATAAATTTTGGGTCTTATCTTACCTTATGATAAATATTTTAGATTTAGTAAATATAAGAGTATTATCGTTTTATCTTTGTATAAATTTGATAATATATTAAATGTTTATTTTTTAGGCATGAGAATGATTATTTGTGGATACTAATCACATGGAATATAGGATGAGATAGAGGTAGAAACTTGTTAAAATACCCAACCAAATGATTGAATTGATATTATGGATTTTAATAAAATCTAGTAATTAGATTTCCTAATGTTCATAATCAGTGTAATAAAATAATTACTCATAAATTAAATTTTTTATATTTTTACAATTATTTCAAGTGAATTTATGTCTTTTCTCTCTTAATATTTCATTATTTTATGGTCATGAATATTATCATTATAAAATTATCTATCCATATTCATCATTATTTAAAGAGGGGTTTTTTATCCCGGTCGTTATTTTAACATCCGAGAGATGGTTTTTTGTTTTTTAACTTAATGATGTTTTAATCTAGATGAACATCATGATTCACATCCCCTATTTTCAAAAGAATGTTTTATTAACCCTTTTTATTATATGGGTATTCAAAAAAGTTATTCGAAAATGATAAACCTTTTAATTAACAATCATGAGATCAAATTGTGTGGATTCAACTTATTTTGGATAGAGAATGCGATACCCCATGATTTTAAATGTATACTATGATTTATAGCGTTCAAGACACACAACACAGACATTTAACAACAAAAAAATATTATTATTTATATATGGATATTATAACCCAGCTATTGAATTGGAATAGATATATATAATTAACAAAAATACGAAATAAATGTTTAATTTTCCAACTTAATACAAATTTATTGATTAATTAATGGAAAAGAATAACTCTATTATTAGTTAAATCTTTTTTTAGTTCAAAAATAGGTTTTCATACTTTTTATGTATAAATATTATAATTAATTTGTTCTAATTTTATAAAAATTTTTTCACTAAAAGGGTTTAATTTTCTTAATAAGTATATCAAAATTATATTAGGGTGACATTTTTTGATTTTTCTGAAAGGATTTTTTTATGTGTATCGTTAAAAAAATATAATTTTATAGAAAACATCATTTTCAATTAAAGTATTTACAATGTATCTTTTTTGGATTTTATATATAAATTTAATTAGATCTATTTTATTAAAAATAATATAACTAATTTCAATATAATCAAAATTATAATTAACTTTTTAAAAAATATATTTTTATACTTAAAAATAAATATTTCTAGAAAACCATTTTTAGTTCAGTTTTTCATGTTTATTTTAAAAGATATTTATGAAACTTATATTCATTTAATTTGGTAAAAAAATATAACATATTTGGATTCATTATTTCAATGTTTCGTAAATAGTTTTACATTATGATTTTTCAAAATTAATGGTAACCATGGTAAATATTTATCACCACGAAAAAGGTAAAATTTGGTTAAATATGGTTAAAACTAAAGTTAAAAGGATTTTAAATATCCCTAACAATTTCCTCAAATCGATTGGATGAGTGTAATATGAAATTATAAATAATATATTGGAAAAAATGAAATTTATTTTCCCTTTTCTATTGATATAGAACATTATATTAATTCAACGAATAATTCCAAAATTCTACATTCATGATTTAAATATCATTAATATGTTTTCAAAATGATGAAGAAAAGTAATGAATGATTATAAATGGTTGTTTCTAATATAAATAATTTTTTATGATGGTAATTTTTTTTAAATTTTTATTGATTATTTATTACCTTTTGTTCTTACAAAATGACGATACATTGCTTTTTTATACAGTAAAAAAGTCTGGTAAATAATTTTAAAAACACAGAACTAATTTTTTTGTTGCATTATAGTGTTTTATAAATTTATTAGTAGCATATAATGTTTTATTGATCTTTTAAATTTTTTATATTTTAACTGTACTACAAGGATGATATTTTTTAATGTCAATTAGGTGAATAGTCTGGAAAATGATATTAATGGTGACTTATGATAGATAATATTTTATTAAATTATTTTAATTTAATAATAAAAAATGTTTCCATTTGAATGGAATATGATATATAGTATTAACCATTGTTAAATTAAGGGTCACTTATCCTATTATTATAACTTTTTTGACCCCTAATATGTAAAAACCTTATTATCACAACTATCATTTAATAGGGTTAATAAATGGTTAAAATAATGAAATTATAGATAAAACATCAGATAATCAAATATAAATTTTACTATATGAGTTGATTTAAACTTATCTACATCATACATTCTAAATATATTAATTTTTCCACTATAAAATGAATATTAATTTATATTAATTTAATAATTTAGCTAATTTCATGGGTTATTCTCTCCTCTCTTATATAAGGACATCACCCACCTCAGTTAATCATAATCAATGATCCATATATCTAATAAAATTTATTTCTAAATCAATTTCAAACATTACTAACCACTTATTAGTGGTCCTGGTCTCACCAAATAACTATCTTAGAAGTCATAATGTGTATGTGAAAATGGGGTTCTTTAAAGAGGAGGTAGTCATCTTAAATGATCATTTTCATTTTATTTCATCTTATACATCATCCAATTATTTCATAACCATTTAAATATAATAACATAATTATATCTCATATACTGAGACATTATTATGTTAATTTAATAACATTATTCATCTCTTTTTCAACAAAAGGGAAATGAAACCATTGTTCGTGCATATGTACAGACTTCATCTTTGTGAACTGGTGTGTATTTTTTCTCATCACTTCCTTCCATGGATGGATATTATTATGTATTTAGTGTTTCTATATGATATTTATGAATTATTTATTCTTATTTAATTATAATTTCTTCTATAACTTCTTACGTTATCTTTTATTGGAAAATGAAAACATCATTTATGCATACGTGTGGACTACCACCCCTTAAGCCAGTGTGGTTAGTTTTTATATACATTAAATGTATGTTTTAGGGATTTTTGTAATGAATATATATATTTTTTATGATAGAATTATTATTTTTAAATTTTAGTTATTATTTAATTTTCTTTTGTTCCATCCATCGAAATGTTGAAACATCACTCGTGAGTACGTATGAGCAACTATCTCCATAAAGTCATGTGATTCATTTTTCATCACCACCTTATATGGATAATGATAAATGTGTATATAATGATTAAATATTATATCGACATCTCATTATATCAGGATTACGATGATGCCGATAATGGTGTACATGATTTTAAATAGATATGGTCACATTTTAGTACATGAATATGATTACTCCAAGCTATAATCACATGATTTTGAATGGATATGTACATTTTGTAAGCATGAGTATGATCAATCTTATCAAATATCACAATATATTTCTTGGAAATAATTTAGAATGGATATTTTTACAATATTATGATTTTATATTCTTATTATTCTATATACCTATTTTATGACTCTCGAATGGTGATTAATACATTGCCACTCGTATTAATCATCCCTATAGATATGAAATGGTTTTAGAGTTTATGAACTAATGTTTTATTTTTATGAGTATTTTACATTGAAATAATTTACTTGAATATATTATTATACACATGTGATCATCTTCTTCTCTATTAAGATTGATATCTCCCATGTTTACCATTACTAATTATATGAGCTCACGTTTTCTTAAATTTTTATTTTTTTCAAGGTTATAAATAATTTTATTATATAATATTATTATAGAAGGGTATCATCTGTGGGTAATTTTTTTTTGTTATTTTGATTTCTTCTTATGGAATAAAAAAGTGGGTATAATTTGAAAAATTACATTTGAGGATAAATACATGGGTTTTGTTGCCTAAAGGGCTTTCCCAAATTCTCTAAAATGCTAAACCTAAAAGTAATTTTTATTATATTTCACTCAATATTGGATATGGATATTGTAATTATAGATGGTTAAAATTGGGTAGTTTCAATTAGTATTAAAGACATCATAAAAGGGTACTTTTTTAGCACCAGATATAGGTGTGTGGGTTTGGGGGCTTTAAAAGTGTGGGGTATAAATCAGTTGAATACATGTTTTTTGATTTCATTCTTATATCCTAGAAAGGTATTAAAACTGATGGATGTTTTATCTCATGGTATTAACCTCATGTTAACTTTCTTCATTACCTATGTGAAGTTACTCTAGCGAATGTCCCTATTTAAACTATCATTGATTGGTAAGGCTGAAATCACAAATTTTCTTAAACCCTACCCTTAAATGTTATAATTTTTTCTTTCCTTTATATTATTTTTTTGAATTTTTATTTTGTGTGTCCATATATGTCACCAGCATAGTTTTTTCATCTGGTTCTATGCATAGCTTCCTTAGTGTGATATTGGTTGGGGTGACCTATTATCTTGTGGTTATATTTGGTGGATTTTGATTTTATTTGATCTTCTAATATAATTCAATTTTTCCACTCATTGGGGTGATTATATATTCAATGTTATTGGATTTCAGTTATCCTTGTGGTTCTCATGACTGAGTTTTGACCTTGATCCATGTGGTTTTTATTTTCGTCCTATGTTTTGGGGTCCTATATTTGATGGATCAAACATGAAAATTCATGTAAAGATATAAGGGGGTATAGAACAGGTGTGCTTTAATTTTGATATGTTGAGATCCATTTAGATTTTGATAGATGTACCCTAGGTGGCCTTCCATGAGTGGGGTTCATGTTTATAATCCTTTCATGTTCATTGAACAAGGTTTAGATCCTTGTGTTCCATTATAATGATTAATTTTGATTTCGGGTGACTTATCTTTTGTTTTGGAGTTAATTTTTTTGTTTATCCATCATTGGAGTCCTTTAAAGAAACCCTTTTTTTGGTATTTTTCTTCTGAAATTTTGATCTATTTTCTTGGATGGTTAGTGTGGATGATTATGTAATTTTTTTTGCTTCTGTAATTTTGTGGAAATTAGTTTTTATTGAGGTAAAGTATTTTAGAGAGTGTGTTTACATTTGATCAGTCATTTTAGGGGATGGCTATATTGTCTGGAGACCTTAATAGGTGTCACTATTCATTAGACATTATGTCTTTTGTTGGTGATTGGGTTCTTCTTGAAGGAGTCAGGTGTTTTATGAGGATGTGTCACATTGATCTTTAGGATTAGGCCTACGTCAGTGCTTCCTTTATCTTATGGACATCATGTTTTTCCACATATCTTCTAACTCTTCATTGGAGTGTTAGGGTTTTATCATTATATTGTGTTCCTTACTTTACTTATATAATTCTAGGGGAAATGTGTAATAGGTTCCTACAAGGTTGGGTAAACAATGTTTATGAGCCTTATAAATATGTTATCAGAGAAGGTTTTGTATGAACTATACATATATCCTTATATATGAGTGTCCCCTATTCATTTTTGAACATGAATTTTTATTATACATGGATAACACATGGTTTAGGTCAAAACATATGATTCATGGGGGAATCTATATAGTTAATAGTTTGTTGGAGTTTTCTAGTGAAAAAATATTTCATTATTACTATAAATTGTACAACAAGTGTGTGAGGTGTTGTACATGGTTTCTAATCCATTTTTCATCATTTTTTTACTATGTCACAAAACTATTGATGTTTTCATTAAGTAACATATGACACTTTCATGGTTAGCGCATGGTTTGGAAAACCATGTGTCCAAACTATGTGGTATACCCAGTTTTTAAAATGTGCGAAGCTCCAATTTTTCCCTCCACTGATTTTAATCCTCAAGAAAACCTTTTCTATACTCTTATCTTTGATGATCCACTTTGAAGATGACCCTCCTTTCTCTTTTTTTTTTCATGGACTTATCCCTTGGTTATTGTCCTTTATTGATGATGGATCGTCATGGTAAGATCATTTAGGAATTTCCTCCCCTCTCCCACTTCCTTTATTTTGGGTTTTTTTGTTTTCATTTCTTTTGTAAACACTAGGGATTTTGATGGATTATTTTAGAGTTCACGGAGAACCTAAAATTTTTGTTATTAACTTCTAGGGTTAATCAGAATCATCACCATTTTTTTGTTTTCCTCTCTCATGTGAAACATGTTTGACATGAATTTATGGTCAGTTTACTATCCCTTATCTTATCATATTTTTTTCATGATCATTATAAAGTGAATTTTATACCAAATTATTGTTATATGTGGTTCATTTGATGTGTGATAAATTATTTTTCATGGTTTTTTATCACTCATAATAAGTGGGTATATATAAATATATTATGATTTAAGAATAATAACTGTTTATTTATGGTTGAAATGTGTTTATAAATTCATTAAATTCCATTTATAGAAGAATTTGGGATTTTAAAAGAGTACTTGGCACTGTGAGATATTTCTAAAGGAGTTTTTCCAATCAAATAAGGATTTTGTTTTTAAAAAATAATTTTTAAGAGAATGGATATTATTGTTTATATAAGAGACATTGTAATTTGAAATGGTTTCTAAAAGATGAATTAATTTTTAAATTATTTATAAGGTTATTTTTATAGTATGTCTTCATGGATAAAATTTTAATTATTGTTAATTTAGTTTTGAATCTGATGATAGTTTTTAAGGTCATGTATGGAACATTCAATAGGGATTTCAAATTGTAACCATGTATTACCATTGAATTTTAACACTTTTTTTGGTATTCCTAGAGTTATAATTTTCTCTTTTTGGGGATATTGTTAAATTATTATAGTTAAATTATTATTGTTTATGAGTTTTTTTAAAGGGGATGTTTTTTGAAAGGTTGTTGGAAGTGAGATGATATTCACTTTTTATGATTTATTAGCACATGTGATTATTATTGCAATTGTTCACTTACCACAATTTCATTTACTAAATGGGAACCCTTAGCTAAGAGAGTTTTCAATGTTTCTGTCACACTAGTTTATAGAAAACATGGGTTAGTGTCCCCTTTAATGTAAAATAGGATTATAAAGGGATTGGATCTGAGGATTCTTGTGTAAGCTTTTTAGGTGGAATGTGTATTTTTTAGTATGTAATGTAGGCCGAAAATGGGTCAAATCTTCCATAAAGTCTCGGATTTCCTTCCCTTATGACCAAGTTATTTTCTAACGTTTTTTATCATTTATGATACTATATAGGGAATATGAGTTGTATATTTATTTTATCTCTTTTCATTCTCTGTTTTATATCATTTATTTACAATATATTTTTATTTTGATTATGCTTTATTTATAGGGTGATAATTGATTTTAAATTTCTTCCTATATTGTAATTGTTCTATTTAAAATGTGTCATTAGAAAAGTGGATTTTGAGAAATGTTTATAAAAAGAGTGAACTTGTTTTGGTGTAAATATATGGTTTTACTGAAATATATTGTTTTTCTAATCTTATGGTATTATATATTTTACTTTTTAAAATGAAAATATCTTATGCTTAAAAAAGGAATTATTTTTAATGAAATAACTTTTAATGACAAGTGATGTGACTTTTATCATTTATGTACTTTCATTTAATTTTTTATTTAAATGTCATTCATATTATATATTTTTAAAATTTAATTACTAAGGTATTACATAGACTTCTTGGTGAGATCCCATTGGGCGTGCTTATCTCACATGCTACATACAACAATAGGTGTATTCATTACTTATTTTTTATTTTAGGAACCCATTTCTTCCCCCTACTTGTTTCATTCCATTTTATTATTATAATTTTATATCAAGAGTTCGTGAGTTTCTATTGGTCATGGTGAGTTGCTGTTGTTAGTTTTAGTTTTCATTAGGGTTGTACTTCCCACTCTGTCCTGCTGTATTTAATTTTATAGTAGAATCTATTATATATATTTTATTATTCACTATGTATCCTTTAATTTAAAATAAATTTTTAGAAAATTTTTATTTCAGTTATTCCATTTTTTGTTTCATTCTCCCTTTAAAATTGATTTTTTTTTCAGGGATGCATAAGTTATAGATGACACATCCTGGTTTGAATGTGAATATTTAATTACTAATTATTTATTACTCAAGGGTGAAATATTTCAAAAAAGTTCATGTATTCTCAATCAAAATTTGTCAGTCCATAGGGATTGGAGATTCCCTTTGGGTTTAGTGTATAACCAGTTTGGTAGATGTATATAGTCAGATGGGGATGGTTCATTACATGAAATCATAACCCCATGGAATGAAAAACAATGTATATTAAAACATTCCAAAAAATGTAGTTAAAAAATTATATATATGAATTTTTTTTGTGTATGTGTGTTCAGTTATAAGAGGAAATGGAGGATGATTGAATTTTACCTTACAAAAGAATAAATGTAAATCATAATATTAGTTAAAGGTTTAATTATGAAATTTTGGAATATATTGTGTCTCATTAATTTATTATATTTATTTGATAAGTGATTTATTAAAACAATGTTAAATTTTTTTCCAAAAAAAACATATATATTATTAAATACTTACAATTCAATAAAATAACTTTTTAACATTGTAATAATATGATATCCTCTGCGAAAAGTTATTATATTTTTTTCTAGATGAAAATTAATACTTTAATGTGATGATATGTGATTACTGTATTTTTTTACATATATTTATATAATTTTTTTTATGTATTTTATTTATGGTTGTAAATTTTCAAAACAACTCTAAAGAAATTTTTTATATTTATTTTAGGGTAACAAATATTTTATGGAAAAATATAAGATTTTATTTAAATATTTGAGTCAATTTTAATGTATATTGTTTTTATAATGTTTTAGACAAAATAAAATACTCGAATTAAATTTATAAAAATTGATATTTAATGCACCTATCATTTTTTATACGTATATTTATATAAATATATATTATTATAATTAAAATATAATTTTTTGTAAATTAAATTGTATCCTTTTATATTTTATCACTATTGTATATATTTTCATGGTTGAAAAGATGTATACATATTATATAATAAATATTATAATAATTAAATATATGTGAACTAATTTTCATTTATATAGTTATATAAAAATATATTAGTTTAAATATTCACATAGTTTTTAATAGTTAAATATATTTTTAAATTTATATAAAAAATTATATTTTTACATTTCTAAAAATTTACATTATAGCATATTATATAAAAATATTTGACTAATTATATTTAATAAATTTTTAAGTTACTTTTACTTTGTGCATAGTTTAATTTTTTTTGTTTATTGTATACATGTTTCCATGAGATTATCCCCAGTCAATTAAAAATCAGTGTGCATGAACAATTCAAATTATGTGTGATTGGTCATAAAGTTCAACCTCTGTCAAACATTTCATTTAAGAAATTCAACCATGTAGTGTTAATTGGTTTTTTAGCACCACTCTACACTTCATGAATTTATTAACTAACCACTATTGCTTCTTATAGATCCATTTTCTAGTCGATCACTTCCATATCTCCATACCAATAGGCCAAGATCTCCCTATGTTGACTAATATACCTAATATGTTCTCCAAAGTCAATTTTCTATATGTGGGATAAGGTAGTTAATAAATTTTCAATTGAAAATATTTAATTAATTCCAATAAGAATTGGATTGTAAATATAAAATTATCATATGATAATTAACCAAGACTGTCTAGGTAATGAGTCATAGACTCATTCCCATAAAAATTTTCTTCAAAAAATTAAAAATTTCAGAAATGAAATTTTAAATACTTTTATAAACATCATCCCAAAAATTATCAAGACAAATTATAAAAATTTTCATCAAGGGAGAAAGACCAGAAAAAACTCACATCCTCCCCTACATGTTTGGACACAAAACATACATCATGTTCTCCTCCCTATAAATGTGAGAAGCTTAAAATTTAATTTTTTACATGTAGACCATTTAATCCATGAAATTATTGAAGTGTTTACAAGGAACCAAATATGATAATTTCCTTAAAACATTTACCACCCACATATAATCACTTTCAATCCTCAGATTACCCCTTCAAAACAGATTTTCATAATTTACTGCATGGAAAAAATTCCCAAATATCAGATTTATATAAAAAATGTACCAATAAAATACTGAAAAAACCCATTGATAAATCCCTTACTAGTACTAAAGTTAGAACCACATCTTTCAGGTCCAGGTAAACCATGTATTGGACTATCCAAATTAAAATTAATCAATTTTGGGAGTGGAGGAATCCAACTCATATACTTGGTTTGAATGGTTTAGTGGAAAACACAATAAACACAAATAATATTATGATAAACAATATCTTTCATATTTTTATGAATACATTTGACATGAATTTTATATATTATATGAATATCTCTGAAGAAACTGATAAGAATCCCCCTAAATTTTTTATTAACTCTTTCAAATCTAAGGAAATTTATTTCCATCCATAAGAGATGTTTTTTTGAGGTCGCAAAAGAAACAAATAGGGTTTTCACCATCATATTGAGATTTAGATTAAGATGATCATCCATAAAATAACAAATGCTTATATTATATTAAAAGTATAAATGAGAAATATGTTCATCGTAGCTCAAAATATTAAGAAAAAATAATATTTCAAAGAAAAGTGATGGGTTTTTAACATTGTTTATATTGAAATATAAGAAGGACATAGAATCACATACTTGCATTTGGATTCTACCATATATTAGTATTCAGTTGAGTCATAGATTTTGGATAATGAGTTGCCTTAATTTTATAATAAAATGTCTCCTAAAAATATTAATTCATCATGGTATATCTTCATCAACATGACATTGAAGGGACCCAACTATGACCGATCACAGCGTTTCACCCATAGATATACTTCCAGACTCAGCGGGCCATTCAGGTTTTAGAGGATAAGTTGCGGGCTTGTATGTTAGACTTTTGATGTAATTTGGAAGATCAACTGCCACTGGTGGAGATTTCATACAAAAATAGTTATCATTCCACCATTTTCATGCCACTATTTGAGGCCTTGTATGGACGGCCCTGCAACTCACAACATTGCTGGACTGACCCAAGAGAGCCAGCACTCATGGGCCCAATATTGGTGCAAGGCACTGCAGATAAGGTGCAGATCATCGAAGAGTAGATAAAGACTACACAGAGATGACAATAATCTTATGAAGATAGGCGATAGAGGAAATTGGAGTTTTTGGAAGAAGATAATGTGTTCATTAAAGTTTCACCTCAATGGGGATTATAGATATTTGGTTGGGGGCCAAGTTATATTCAACGAATATCATCTCCTTTCTAGATACAGTGTAGAGTTGATGAGGTGGAGTATCCCTTTTATCTACCACTACAATCAGATCAGGTACACAATGTACTACACATGTTTCAGAGGAGTATGTATGTACATGACCCATCACACATCATCGATAGGTGTGGGTTGTACATTGAGGATGGAGTGAATTTTTCTAAGTACCCATTGAAAATATATGATCAATAAGAGATGATCCTTCATGGGTGATCGATTCCTTTAGTTTCTTTTTGGTGGTAGCATGAGAATCTATAGGAGATCAGATGGGAGTAGGAGGCTCAAATTTGTGCTCAGTAACCTCATCTGTTTGAATGGCCCTTATTTTGAATTTTTGGGTATGTAAAGACCTGTGTTTGTGAGAATTTAATATATCCTATTTTTGTATACTATTTTTAGATATTATATATATATATATATTTTCTAGACCGTTCACTAAGACAGTGTGCGATTCAAAGGCCCATTGTCCTTGGAAAAAATGTTTGAAAAATATGAAAATACTTATTAGCATGCATTCAAGGTATTTTGGGAAAAAGTTGAATAACACCCAAACTGATAGTTGTATCATAAATCTTGGGGAACCATTGAATTTAGAACATCGAATTTACCCTAGGTGCAACCTATATTTTTTTTTTCAGTGCATGTCATATGTAGAAAATCTCACAATGAACATAAACCTAAATAAAATTATTAAATAAAATTATTTTATTTGAAAATCCTAATAACTCATGAATGAGTACTCAGAATGAAAATTATGAAACTACCAATGAGTTTTCAATTTAGTGTTTTCCCTTGGAGAAACAAACCCTTTGTTAGTTGGAGGCATTTGTGAAAAATTCATAACATGCATAAATAATAAATAAGTTAAATAAATTTATTTATTTTTATTTGATGATGCAAAGAACAAATAATCAAATTTATAAACCTGCTTATAACTGACATACAGAAATGGCCTAATAACCTTGAAAGTTGATAGAGGAGCTGGTGGAGGAGCTTCCAAGGATGTATACTAAAAAGTCGAGCTTTGACGATCGTCTTTCCAATTGAAATTGAGGATCTGACCAACAGAAACGAAAATAATGTAAATTCGTTCTTCATCAGTGATATATCCAAATAGAGATTGGGTGTATGATTCAATTATTTAATTCTCTTTATTAATTTAAATAGTGAATGTGAATCAATTGATGAATGGATTGATTCTCTGATTGTGAGTATTGCGGGATGGAATTTTATTTTTTTTGGATTTTATCGGGGGAGTTTCAATGGTTTAATTCGGTGATGTATTCATTATTCATTCTAATGGAGCTAAAAAAATTTCGATAAAAAAATTTATTGATGTTCATTCCTCTTGATTTATTTTTCTTTTATCACCCCAATTCCCCTTTTCACCATGGGTGTTTTTCATTGTCCCAGGGTTCCACACATCCTGATCAATTGATCGTTGCACACCTGAATCGTGGAACAACGATCTGATATCGTAGATCTAGGATCGACACAGAAAGATAATGGTTCAATGATGGAGAATGAGTTATTCAGCTAATGGATTATTTCTAAATTCAAATTATTTGGTGCACAACTAATAATGACAATTTAGTCCATTTTGTGAGAATATTTGATGATAAAACACATTTTTCGATGATAGTGAGGCTTGGATGAGATCAAATCTATGACAGTTTCAATTTTTTGGCATCAAAGGATATAGGGAGGCTCATGTATATAGAGTTAGTGATGACTAATGTAGGATATGGCAGACGAGGGTGCAAGGCAGCTGATATAAACAATAGCACATGACGGTTCAAGGCAGTGTGGGTGGATAGAGGTACCAGATGCAGTGTCGATGTCGTGTGTGATGTGGTGCCAGGATATATGGGATGGACTAGGTGGGTTGGGATATGTGGTTTGGGTCATGTGGATGGGATGGTCAAGATGGTTCGGGTCGATTTGGGGGTCGGGTCAGAATGGTGGGTCAGGCTAGACCTAGGGCAGATCCGGGGGAACCGTGGTGGATCCCGGTGGCGGCCAACGACGATGGACGACCACGAAGACCATCTAAGATAGTATACCACAATTCCATGAAAATTGGTGCTTCTGCAGGTTTACTGACCATGACAGTCAACTGAGGGTGTAGTGAACACATGGTCGGACCGAGTAGTAAGTCGATCGACCACATCGACAGGTCTGCTGGCCCCTAATAGGCATACTAGCAGTTCACTCAATCGAGCATATCTCCTAAACAGAGCATCCAATCAACGAACCAATTATGGTACTGAGACCCCAATGTTGAGAATGTCATTTTGAGACAAGTGGTGTGTTTTAAGAGTAGAAAATTATTGTTTTATGGAGTTACCTTGGTCCTTCACTCAAGGGTTCTATGCGACATTATATCCAAATTACTGGATTGTAATACCCTTTTTAGTTTGAGTGTTAAATAGAGTATGGTGTTCCTCTCTAAGTCTGTAGTGTGATACTATATCACACATAGTTTATTTTTTTGGAATCGTGTACCCCCATCAGTAGGGAGCTGAGCATCCATCTAGTGGGTCACATTCGTAGGGTCCGTGGTATTTCCCATTTATTTTAGGTATTATCCTTGTGGGATCAAAATTTTATATATAGATTCTCAATTACAAGAGGGGTGTGAGTTGTAGGTTTAAAAACATTCATTTTTACCCTTAAGGAAAACTGTGTTTAATAATGTTAAAAAACTATTTTATTTCTACAAAACATACTGGCTTAGTTTCCTGAAATATGAATTAGGAAATGAAACTTAAGAATAATTTTCTAAATGAAGACTATACCTTAAAGTGTATATAATATTATTTATCAGCGTAAGTAAATTACAAGAAAGTATAAGAAAGTTAAACTTTCATCCTTTATCAAAATACAATGGGAATAAAAACTTGAAACAAAAACAAGTAAAAAGTAGGAAATCCTTTCACCCAAAGAGTTGGGTATCCAACATCCTAGAAAAAAGGTCCCTTGATTTATACATTCAAGAAATTATGTCTTACACACACAAGGTTAATCCCTCAATAAGAATATCAAAATTTGTCTTTCTATCCCCAAAAGACCTCAAAATTTAAGGTAGTCAGCACATCTGTCTTCCAATCTCTAAAATCCCTTGATTGTAATCAGCAATAATCATAGTTGTGAGAAACAAGCAGAACAAGATGTTCACATCTGGACAAGAAGATCATGAAATGCACAAAGCATGAGAGTCTTTATCTCTCTAGAAATCACTTCACTACATGTAATTTCAAGGTTGATCAACAGATTATGAGACCGTTCAAATGAGCTCCTATTTATAGGAAAAAACTCATACTATTGTCTCCCTCCTCCAACAGTCATATTTTTACTTGAATTTCAGAGAGACCCGTATATGTTTCACTAAACCAAAGTTTAGTTAGAAAAAAATCGTACAATATCGTTTCTTAATAATAACATTTGTAAGGAAAATGAATTAGCTTAACCAATTATGAATTTTTGAAGTCTATAGAAAAATAGAATTCAGAATATAATCATATTAAAAATTAGATTATATGAAACATGGATAATTATATTCTGTTTTACAAAGAATTTAGAATCTAAATTATATATATTACAGAGTCTGAAGTCTAATGAATTCTTTGTCTAAATTATAAGGAAATCAGAGTCTAAATTTTGATAAATTCGGAGTTTGAATTAGGAGGATTTCAGAGTCCGAATTTCATTAAATTTAGAGTCTAAATTTTTGAGAGTTCAGATTCTAAATTTCAGAGAATTCAGAGTCTGAATTTTATAGAATTCAGAGTCTGAATTTCAGAGAATTTAGTGTCCGAATTTCAGAGAAGTAAGAGTCTGAATTTCAGAGATTTCTGATTCTTAATTTCAATGAATTAAGAGTTTGAATGTTTGAGAATTTGGAGTCATAATTTTAGAGAATCTTGAGTATGAATTTCATAGAATTTAGAATCTAAATTTTAGAGAATTTGGAGTCTAAAAATAGTAGACTATATATCCAAAGAACTAAAAGATTCCAAGGTTTAGATAATAATGCGAATTTTGGACTTAGTAATAAAATAAGTTTGTTTTTGAGAGATTATAAAATAAGGCAATGAAATCAGAGGTAAGGATAAAAATTTCCTTATATAAGGGAAATTTTACTTAAGAAAATAATCCTCAGGGAAAGATAATTTTCCTTAACATAAATTGTTTTTGATTTTCAAAACATAGAGGAATGGAAAATTCATAGGGAAATTTTATTGAATCAATAATCCCTCCTTGGAAAGCACAAACAACATTTTGAAAAAGAATATAAGGAATAAGAATTTTCATTATGAACTTTTAAAAAAACTTATCTTCCTTTACATATGAACCATTATGAATAAAACTAACTCTCCCTTAGGTTTTGAAATCCCTAAGGATCATATTCTTTACTTGCTTAGAGAGATTTTAAATTTTATTACATAAGAAAGTCTTCTTTAGGTAAACTACCCCTTTCATAAACTCTCCCTTTCTTATAGAATTCTCTTCTTTATACTTAGTATTATTTTTGATAATAATTTTCTCCCCCTTTGTGATTTTCAAAAAGGAATGGTGGGAATAAGGAATGGTACCTGAATGATTAGAACTATACAAAACAATCAATTGAAGGATAGAAAAATATTCATTATGATTGGATTAATTGATATATGGTAAAAAAATACTACAAAATATCATAATGTTATTATCATTATCCCTTCTTTTCCTTCGACATGATCTTCTTTAAGGTAGATTTCAACTTCTTGATCTCCTTATGACTTTCCACAAACATCATGAGCTACAGTACCTGATCCTGATTTTTCTTTCAAGAGCCTTTATTTTTTCTTCCTGGGACTTAAGGGTTTCTTCCTGAGACTTTACTATCTCTTCTTTATAGTTGATATTTTCTTGTAACTCTTCTCTAAGTTCCCTTTTTCACTTAAAATTTAGGGCAACTGAATTCAATATCCCATTCATATCATTATCCTCTTGCTTTTGGGGTACTTGTTCAAGGTTCATCTTCTCTATAAGACTTGTTTTATGTTTTTTAATCCTATCATCTAACATATCAAAGGCATATTTCAATGAGTCTTAGAATTCATCAAAATTTATCTCAAGTATTTAATTTTTCATTTGGAAAACATTGTAATTTCCTTACATGATCTCCTATGAGAATCATAACTGATATAAAAGGTTATGAAATCATCATCATGCATGATGAATTTTTTATAAGCATTCATATAGAATCCGACTTACGATTAAAGGAGTTTTGAAGAAGCTGACACCTTGAATCAATACTCAGAAACAATGGTATGGTCTCTACTAACTTCTTCTGAGACTGTTCTATGAAATACTGACCCATGGAAGATGATTCAGAATCTAATTACCTTGTAGGTGAAGATTATTTTTCTAGATCTATAGCCATCCTCTGGGATAATCCACCAACATCAATCTTAATCACTACAACCACCTCAGGTGTATCATGAATAACTGTTTTTCCTTTTTCTACTTTATAAATAGTATTCTATGGCTTTGGAGACTCATGATCAATATTTTAAAGTTGAAGTATTTTATGTTCATCAACCTCTTATTTCTTAGAATCCCCCTTATGATCATCTGGTTAAATGTAGTCATGGTTGTTACTTTCATAATTAGAAGATTTTTTAACCTCTTCCTGGACCTCATCCTCTTTTCCTTGAGAAATAATATTAATTGATTCATTATGGGAAGTCCATATTGACATCTTTTCGGAAGGAATTTTCTTCTCTTGAAATTCTTAAACTAGATTTATAACATCATCACTCTCATCTTCTTCTTCCTCTTATTATTCTTCTCTTTCTTCATCTTACACTATTTCTACTTACACTTCAGGTTACAGAATTATGACTTTCTTTCTCAGAGTCTCTACTAGTACTGGTTGTTGAGAGAGTATTCTAGTACCTGAATCTATTTAGAGTCTTTTTCAGTATCCTTGTTAACATCTCGAACAATCTCATCTTTAGAAATTTTTTCTTTTGTTTCTTCTCCTTTTCTTACTTCCTTATCTCTTCAATAATTTTAATCTACAGAGCCTTTGACTCAGTATGATTCAGGCCAAAACTTTCATATTCTTATTGTTTTTTCTTTTTTGTTCCCTATATTATGCTACATCTTCATCCGCGAAAGTTTTTTTCTTATTTGGCTTTGGTGGGGCTAGATGACTTTCCAAAACTGTAGGATTCTATTTAGTTTATGGTTCTTTTTTTTCTCTTCTTCTGAGCATTATTGGAAGTCTCTCATACTTCTAGTTTCTTAGATATAGCTTCTATCTCAATTTCTGAAAGATCATAAAATTCTCTGGACTAGGTATTGAAATCGAATTTCTTTCTCCTCAAGGTGTCATGACTTTTTTGCAAGATCATGAAATTTCATGGTTTAGAGCTACACAGAAATTTTGAACAATTCTAAGAATATCATTATGATCATAGAAAAAATTGACAGATACATGATGATTTTTGATATGATATTTCCATTCTTGATATTGGTTATTATTATAATAATATACTTCACAATATTTATCTTCCTTAGGTTAAGCAAAAAATCCATGATAAAGATGTCAATTTTCTTTAAGTATTCCTTGTCTCCTTTTCTTGGAATAAGAAACCCTTATACCCATAATTCAAAAAATATGAGATTTCATGAAATCCGGTTGATCTTATTTGATTTTACTCCTTTGATTCCAAGGAACACTATCACATTTTTCTTCTCAAAACATCATGACTGATTTGGTAGCTTCTGAGTACAGAAAATGGATTCTCCTCCATATGAAACTACAAGTATATTTTCTACCTTGTAGAAGGATATGGAATCAATTTTCCCATAAGTTTTGATGAAATTTTTTTCTCTTCCACCTTCGTTAAAAAAAACATATTTTATCGTAGATTTCAATAAGAAACTATGGGTAACCCATATCCTGACTTTCTAGATTTCATACACAAAATATTTCTCATCCATGTAGTTTCATTTTTTTTAAATCAACGAATTATACTTGGAAAAGAATATTAGATCAACTAACATTTCCCTATATTTTTTTAAATTCCATTAATTCCTTGGTTGAAGACAACTTTTTCTCTGGGGAGGCTTCCAATGACATCTGTAGTTTAAGAAAAAATGGAAAATCCGAATGAGATTTTTTAAGAGATATAGTTCTTCAGAAAAAAAAACATTGAAAACTGATGTGGGATGATAAAAAGGGGGCCTTTATTTAGTCATCGAAGAGACGGTTCAAATTCCCGATTTTATCAAACATTTTAAATAAGAAAAATCTAATTTGACAGTTGAGATGAAAGCCAAAGAAGGATTTGGTAGGATCAAATATTTTGAGGTTTTAAGAATGATTCATATTTAAGTAAAGTGAATCCGATAAATTTTTATTTAAAACAAGATAATAATACCAATAAGTAAATAATTAAATTTCAACAATTTATGTAATAAAACAAACCTTTTGGATTCCTAGATAAAATTGTCAGTAGTGAAGAATTTTATCTTCTGGGAAATTTTCTTAGGTAAAAGAAAATTGGGTTTTAGATTTTTCAGTTCTGAAAAAAAATTGATTGAGGAAAAAATATTTCTTACAAAAAAATTGACTAAGGAAATAAAAAATTTTTGATTAAGAGAAATTTGATTAAGATAAGAAAAATAAAAATTTGATTACCAAAAAATTTTTTGATGAAAAAAATGATCTCCCCCTATAAAAAATGTTTCTTAATGTAAGGAGATTGGTTTCGAAAAAATGTTAATATGGAAGATTACCTTATAGATATCATTCCTAACTTTTGTTAAATGTATTAAAATATAATGGAGGGTATTGATTATGTAAAATATTATCAATTTTATCTTGTGTTCCGACGAATTTAAGAATGATATCTCCATTAAGTGCATGATCCCTAAAAAAAGTAATTCCTAATATCTATGTGTTTAGCACAAGAGTGATGCACATGATGTTATCTCAAGGTAATGGAAGTAGTGTTATGACACAATATCTGTGTTTTGGTAAAAATCATGCCATAGTCTATGAGTGTGTGTTGCATCCACAACACATGGTAACAACAACTTCCAACTGATATATATTCAGCTTGAGTAGTGGAAAGTACTAATGAGTGTTGCTTCTTACATAACCAAGAAACTAATGAATCATTAAAGAAATCACAAGTTCCAGATATACTTTTTCTATCAATTATACATCAACCAAAATCATCATCTGAAACACTTTTTTAATACAAAATCATTTCCATAATTGTAGAAAAGTACCAAATACATGGTTCCCATTAAATAGAGAAAAATTATTTTCACTACTTTTAAATGAGATTTCTTTAGATTAGATTGATATCTTTCAAATAAGCATACTAAAAACATTATGTTTGGATGACTAGCTGTCAGGTATAGTAAATTTCCTATCATGACCTTAAATGATGTTTGATCTACCAGTTTCCCATCTTCATCAAGATAAAGGGAATTTGAGGTACTGATTGTAGTGATTATACTTTAATTGTTGTCATAAACTTACTTTTTAATAAGATATTTAATATACTTATATTGTGATATATAAGTTCCTTTTGGTATTTGAGAAATTTTAAAACCTATGAAAAATGTTAACTCGCCCATCATACTCATTTCAAACTTATATTTCATTAGATTTCTAGATGAATCAGTTAAATATTTCTGAGTTAGACCAAATATAATTTTATAAAATTAAATTTTAACAACCAATTTTTTTTAAATCTTTATATATAAAATGAGTTGGATCAGATATTCCATTAACATAATTTTATTATGACAAAAATCTTATAAGTCTATCATACCCGTCTCTAGGGGCTTGTTTAAGTCTATATAAATCTTTGGTATGTTTGAAAACATATTTAATATGTTTTTATCCTTCAAAACCAGGAGGTTTTTCAACATAATCATCCTCTTGAACATATCTGTTAAGGAAAACACACTTTACATCCATTTGAAAAAGTTTGAAATTAAATAATGCTGCAAAGTAAAGTAAAATATGAATAGATTCAAGTCTAGATAATGGAACATAGGTTTCTTCATATCCTATTCCTTCTTTTTGATTATATCCTTTAGAAACTAATATAGCTTTATTTCTTAATATGATTCCATTTTCATCACTATTATTTCTGTAGACCCACATTACTCCAATTACAGAAGTTTCATTTGGTCTTTCAACCAAGGTCTAGACCTTATTCTTTTCAAATTCATTTAGCTTATCTTGCATGTCTCTAATCCAATCTTCATCACCTAAAGCTTCCTCAGTTCTTTTTAGTTCTAAATGGGAAAGGAATGCTAGATGTTATACTTCATTTCATAAGTAAATTCTAGTCCTTATAGGTTTATTTACATCATCAATGATATTATCACTAGGATGATTCTCAAGAAACAACTGATTTAGGTTTTGTAAAACTTATTCATCAACATATGGTAGAAAATCATAAGGGGTAAATACTTGAGAAATGTTTCTTGAACAATTTCCTTATTTGAAGAATGTTTTATTAAGGGTTGATAATCAATTTTTGAAAACACATCCATGGATGTAGGTTAGAGTAGTCTAAAAGAGGATATGTTTTATCGAATTTCACATGCACTATTTCTTCAACAATACAAGCATTTTTATTAAAAAGTCTATAAGCCTTAGAAGTAGTGGAATAGCATAGGAAAATTCCTTCATTATATTTGGGTACAAATTTATGTAAGTTATCATTAGTATTCAGGATGAATACTTTGAAACCAAATACTATGAAGTATGAAATTATATGTTTTCATCTAGTACACAATTCATAAGGTGTTTTATTAAGTAAATGTCCGATTAAAACATTATTTATAGTATAACAAGAAGTACTAACAACTTTAGCCTAAAAGTGTTTAGCAATTGAATATTCAATCAACTCGGTTCTAGTTAACTCTTTAAGAATTCAATTTCTTATTTCAAAAACACCATTCTATTGAGGATTTCATAGAGCTGAGAAGTTATGAGTAATGTCTTTCTTGATACATAAACTTTCAAAATCTGAATTTTGAAATTCTCTTTTATGATCACTATAAATAGTTATCAATGGAATTTTGTTCTCATTTTTAACTTGGGCTCTAAAAGTTTTGAAATAAGAAAATGCATCATTTCTTTTCTCTAGAAAATAGTCCCGCATGAATCTAGTATAATCATCAACTAAAACAAATACATAATATTTACCTCCAATACATCTAGTCTTTGTTAGACCAAAAAGATCAATAATCACTAACTTTATTAAATTATAATCCGAGACATGAATGATTGATTTAAAACTTGATTTATGTTGCTTTCTATATTGACAAGGACTACAAACTTTTTATAAATTAAATCTATGCTCCAATAGATCCTTGAGAAAAATTTTCTTTGAGAGTTTTCATAGGTTCCCAAGGTTATAGTATCCAAATCTCTTATTCCAAAACCCATATTGATCTTTCATTGCACTAAGGAAATCTAGATCTTGGATCCTAAGGTCTTATATTTTTAGTGTGTATACATTCTCATGTATATGGGTAGAAAGAATAAAATTTTCATTGGAATTTTGTACTAAGCATTTGTTATTCTTACAATTCCCAAGGTAACCATCATCACATAATTGAATTCTGATAATGAGGTTCTGATTAAGAACCTTATAAAATAAACCATTTGAAATTAAGGTTTTCCAAGAAGAACAATGGTACCTATACCAAAAACATCCCCTTGATAATTATCTCCAAATGTTCCATTTCCTCCTTTCATCTTAATAATATTTTGAATGATGTTTTTATTATTAGTCATATGGCGGGAGCATCCACTATCCATGTATAATGAATTTCTATTGGTACTTTCTTTATATTCCTAAAAATAAAAGAGTTAGACTTTATAAATCCAAACATTCTTGGATCCATAAATTTCATAACATAAGAGTTTAGGAATCCACATTTTATTAGAAAAATAACCATTATGAAAACCTAATGATTAGGTTTTGTTTAAATAAAAAATTTTCTCCCAATGTACACCATACTGACATTTTGTAAAAAATGTATCACTTTGGGAAAATAATTAATTATTACTAAAAACTAGTTTCGAAGGAGTATAAGAAAATCCATAACTCTTCCTTAAAAGATGAATTTGGGAATAAATCTTGCAAATTTTTCATTACCACATGAAAAGTTTGACTGAAACTTCCTTAAAAAATATATCTATGTCTAGTTTAATAACCATGTTCTTATCCTCAAAGTTATTAGGACTTTACTGAATCTCTGAAATATTTTTCTTAGATAAGAAACTTTCAGAATCCTTATAATTTTATCCATCTTAGAATTAAATTTCATATAGTTTTTAAAAATATTTTCAAAATAAAAAATTTTCTTATCAAGATTCATAGAAATATATGATACTTCTTTATTTAAAATAGAAATTCTATAATTTTCCTTCTCATGATTTTTCATGGGTTTAAAATTCTCATTTTTGGAATTTTCCTAAAACTAGACACTTCTTTATAAGAAGGTAAAGAGTTAACTTCGTCAGAAGAATATTATTCATCGGAAGACTTATAATATTTTTCATTATTATAATTTGAATTCAAAGATATATTAGTGATTGATTCGGAATTGGGTACCTTGTCCATTAGACAATGATTTTCAATAGGTATTTGGGCTAGCAAGCCAATATTCTTCTGGCTAGAAGATTCATACTCTACGGATTCATCAGATGAGTCAACATCACTTGAATTCCATGTATCATTAGCCTTCATAACTTTCTTGGATTTAGATTTTTAATATTTATTTCTATTTGTCTAATAATTATTTTCATTTCTATCTTTTCTTTTAATAAAGGGAAAATCTAGCCTGATGTGCCTGGCTCTTTTGCATTCATAGCAAGTGACTGCCGAGTCTTTCTTGTATTTTGTTTCTTTATGATTATATCTATACTGAAATTATTTCTTCTCCACTATATTGTTCATCCTTTTAGAAAGATTAGCTAACTCATTTTTAGAATTCTCACTTTCACAAGATTTAGATAGAACAGTGACTATCTTAGGCATAGATCTTGTAACCATTTCCAGAGTCTTTATTTTAGTAGTAATAAAGGCTAAAATTCAATTTCCATTGTTATTCTTATTCTTATAAACATCTCTTTTAATTCTTGTATCATGTTGAATAAGGGTTCCAAAAAGTTCATCAAGAGAAATATTGGAAACATACATGTTCTCATAAATGGTTGTTATTTTGGATTCCCACTCATTGAGAAAAATATCTATAATATTGTACACAAGAATTTCATCATTTAAACCTTTTTCTCCCCAAGATTGAAGAATTTTTAAAATGGTCATAAATCATGGTGCACTTTGAAAACTGGTTCACTGTAGGGAAAAAACCCCCCTGATATTCTGCTCTTAACATTTCTCTTCTGATTTCTATCACTTTAGAAGTCCCAAAATGTGTAACTTCATGTTTCTTCAAAATATAGTTGGAAGATTCAATTGAATATATTTGACTATATTTGTTCCTGGTCATTAAACAGAAAAAAGTATTTCTTACCTTTAAATTCAGTTGATATTCTAATTTTTCATGATTAGTAACAGTTTTGACTTCCTTCTCAAGAATTTTTTAATCACTAGTAAGGTTAAAAAAATTGTCGACTCCAGTGTTAATGATAATGTTCTTTATTATATCTCTCTAGTACTCATAATAATTACCAAAAAATTGGTGGTATGGTCGGATTAAGTTTTTCAATGTAACCAACATTTATACCTACCATTCTACAAGAAAATATCTTATCCACAAAACATGGTATTGGTAAGAGTTTATAAGTAAATATAAAAATTATTAAGAAAAACTAGAATAATAAAAGTTCATCATGAAAATTTAGAGCATGGAACAAAGAAAACATATGTGTGATTATAAGTATTTTAGAGACCTTCCTCTCATACCAATTATAGGATCTAAATAGTATATGTATATTCTCAAATACAAGAGAGGGGTGAATTATATGTTTAAAAGCAATCATTTTTAACCTTAAAGAAAAGGATGTTTAACAAAGTTAAACAACTCTTTTTGTTAGAAAAAATACTTTTTATTAGGTTCCAAAAATATGAATCCATAAATGAAACATAAGAACAATTTTCTTAAATAAATATTCTATATTAAATCATATAGAATATTATTTATTAGAGTAGGTAAAGTACAAGAAAGTATAATAAATATATACTTTCTTCTTTTATCAAAATACTGCAGAAATAAAAACATGAAACAAAAACAAGTAACAAGTAAGAAACCATTTCACCCAAAGATTACGGTATCCAATTTTTTTTGCATAAAGCTACCTTAATATATAAATTCCTGAAATTATATATTACCCACACCTGGGTAAGAACTTGATAGGAATTTTTAAATATGTCTTTCTATCCACGCAAGCCCTCAATCATTAAGGCAGTCAGCAACTCTCTCTTTCTATCCCTGGAAGCCCTCTATAGTACTTAGCAACCATCAGAGTCGTACGGAGGAAGATGAACAAGATGTTCCTAGAAGAACAAGACGTTCAAGAAATGCACAAAGAAAGAGAATATTTCTCTCTATAGAAATCACTTCACATCATTTAATCTCTAGGTTGATCAATAGATTATGAGATTGTTCAAATGAGCATTTACTTATAGTAAAAACTCTAACCATCAGCTCCCTCCTCCAACAGTCCTATTTTTCCAGGAATATTAGAGGGTCCTGTACACATGTCACTCAACCAATGGTTAGTTAGAAACAAACTGTCTGACATCATTTCATAATAATAACATGTGTAATGAAAATTAGTTAGCTTAACCAAATATGAATATCTGAAGTCTACAGAAAAATAGAATTCAGAATATAATCAAATTAAAAACTGGATTCTATAAAACATGGATATTTGGATGCTGTTTTACAAAGAATTCAGAATCTGAATTCTATAGATTCCAGAGTCTGAACTCCAATGTATTCATAGTCTGAATTTCCAATAATTCGGAGTCTGAATTTACAAGAATTCAGAGTCCATATTTCAGAGAATTCAGTGTCTGAATTTCATAGAATTTAGATTCAAAATTTCTGAGAATTTGGAGTCTGAAATTCAGAAAATTTGGAGTCTGAATTTCAGATATTTCAGAGATTGAATTTTATAGAATTCAAAATTTTAATTTCATAGAATTCAGAATCTGAATTTCAGGGAATTCGGAGTCTAAAAACGAAAGACTCTATATCCAAGGAACATTAAGAATATGAGGTTTTAGAAAATAATTAATTTTTTTTACTTAGTAATAAAATAATTTTGGTTTCTAGAGATTATAAAATGATGCAATGAAAAAAAAGGTAAGGATAAAAATTCCCTATGAGAAGGGAAATTTTCTTTAGGAAAATAATCCTTAAGGAAAGATAATTTTTCTTAAGATAATGTGTTTGTGATTTTGAAAACATAAAGGAATGGAAAAGTCATAAGGAATCCTTATTGACTCAATAATACCCTACATAGAGGGTTGATCTAGATTAGGTATGTGGTATCCCCTAGTGGTTCTAGGCACGATCTATGGTGTCTAGCGTTCAGTTCTAGGCATGACCCCCTATTTATGTATACTATTTTTATTGACCAATGCATTCTCTTTAGATGGGACCCAAATGAGATACAACTCTTTTTCGAGTGTCTCTAATGAAATCGTGGCTCGAGGAGTGAGTTCTCACAAAATGAGCATGATTTAAGAGGAATCATGTGGTTGGATGTTGGTTATGACTACCAAATGGCATGGTGTCTCTCTTGAGTGTATTTGTACATTCTTACTACATTTGATGTTGACATATACCTATATAGAGCTGACTATTCATTCCTATGATATAATCCTTTTTGGTTTCAGGGTTTCTTGCTAATTATAATTATACTCACCCCGACACTAACTTTTTCTACATGTGTCTTGTCTTGTGTGTATGATTGACCTTTTGAAAGGGTCCTAGGTTGACCAGAACTAGATAATTCTTAGTGTGACTATACATAACTAGGCAAGTTCCGACGTCATTCAGGAAACATTCAAAATACATTGACTTTTAGGTAATTCTTTTTTACATACTCTTTGTGGTGGGCTTATTTTTTTACCCTATTTACATTACTTTTCAACTTATTGTACTCTGGTTGTGGGATATAGTTGTTTTCATGCTTTTTTTTACTTATTGTTTTTACATTTCTGTATTTGTGGCATGGAGATATGTGTGGGAATATAGGTACTTAACAACAATGACACCAATTTTTTGGATATTTCAACTAGGTACTAGTCACCATACCCTTGCCTATTAGAAGTGGGCTTGGGGTAGTTAGAGCACATGGCCCTCTAAGACTGGTCGTGAAACCAACCCTCATCCAAATTGTATGAAAACTCCATTACCTTACGTATACTGGAATGTTATTATTTTAATCGAATAATTCAACATCATCTATGTTTCCCCATCCTTTTATAATATATCTTATGTAATTATCTGTATTAATTTTAAACATATTATACTAATTTATAAAACAAAATTTATTCTTTGTGATGAAAAACAACCAAAATAAATCCAAACAATTATCATTAATTATTATTATAATGATTCATCCTGATTCCATTAAACCAAATGTCATATACAAACAATATAACCTCTTTAATATCATTAATAACATATAATTTAAATTACAAATAATTATCTCAACATTACACGAACATTCGTACATGTGTACAAGTTAACCGATCATGAATACCAAGAAAACCAAAACTTCCAAATGATAAAATTAATTCTATTAACCAAAAAGGAAATAAATGATCTTAATAAAGTTATAGTAAATCAAATACATATATAAAAAGTTCTAGAATTATTAATTAATGAATCCAATTTGATTATCCATGACATTAAGATCAAGTGAATAACACCATTGGACTTAAGGTAAGAGATTTTAACTGAACCTTCATTATGTTGAGATGGTATGTGAGTATGATATACTCTATAATACCAAATGTAGGATCGAATAAGTAAATATGAGATGCTAAAATAAAAGAGGGGTGAATTTTATACTTTTAAAAAATTCCTTTGAAACTTTTAAAGATGGTTATGTTTAACAAGGTTAAAAAAGATAATTCACAAAACCTCTAAGTTTTAAACACTTACTTGATTCAGGAAATATGATTCTGAGGAAGAAATTCCAAAGAAATGATTCTGGAAATGAAACTTAATAAAAGTTTACAAAGATGAATATTCTACCTTAAATCATATAGAATCTAACTAAATCAGAGTACAAGTATGCAGAAGTATAAGATACTTATACTTTACTCAACAATACAAATGCAGCGGAAAACTTGTAACAAAGAAAGTAACAAGTAGTAAGTCTTTTAACCCAAAGAGAAGGGTATCCAACAACCTTGGATAATGGTCCCTTGATTTATAATTTCAAGAAAGTATGTCTTACCCGCACCAGGGTAAGTCCTCGATACGAAGATCAGATTCTGTATTGCTATCCCCGCAAGCCCTTAACTTCAACGTAGTCAGAACCTCTGTCTTCCTTAGAAAGGAATCCCTCAACTTCAAGGTAGTGGGAACCTCTGTCTTCCTATCCCTAGAAGCCCTAAATTGTACACAGAAAAAATCGGAGTCTCACAAAGCAAATCTAAACAAGAAGTTCAGTACGCACAAAGCAAAGAAAGTATCTCTCTAGAAATCACTTCATTAGCATGTAATCTATAGAGTCATCGAACTGTTGTGAGATCTTTCACATGAGATCCTATTTATAGTCATGGCTTCAACGGTCGGCTCCCTCCTCCGACGGTCATATTTTTCCTTGAATTTTTGAGGGACTTGTACACATGTCACTTAAAAAATAGTTAGTTAGGAACTGAATGCACGACATTGTTTTATAACAAAACCAGTGTTAGAAAAAATATGGTTACATAACTAGAAATCCAATATTCAGAATATAATTAAATGAATGTTTAGAATCTAACCAAAACATAATTTGGAGTCTATAATACAAGGATATTCAAATTCTGTTTCTAGGAATTTGGAACTTAAACTCTATAGAATTCCGGAGTCTGAATTTCAAGGAAATTCAGAATCTTGATTCACAAGAATTCGGAACCTGAACATACAATGTTCGAAGTCGGAGTTCATGAGAATTCGGATTCAGAACTCATAAGAGTTCGGAGTCTGAATTCAGATAACTTGGAGTTAGAACTCAGAGAAGTTCGTAATCAGAATTCATAACCATAACTTGAAGTCATAACTCAGAAGAGTTCATAACCAGAATTCGTAATCAGAATTTGGAGTCAGAACTCAGAAGAGTTCGTATCCAGAATTCGTTATCAGAATTCAGAGTCAGAACTCAGAAGAATTGGTATCTATAATTTGTAATCATAATTCGAATCCTAAAAGAAAATGATTTATATCTAGGTAATTATAGGATTCCGAGGTTTTTGTTTCAAACCGAATTTTACACTTAGATAAATTATGATATGAACAATAAAACATGGTAAGGATAAATTTCCTTGGGGAAGGAAATTTTTCCTTAATGAAGTAAAACAAGGGGTAAATCTTCGTAATGGAAAGCACAAAAAACCTTACGAAAAAGAATATAAGGACTTATAAAATATTTTTATAGACTTTGAAAATAAAACTTATCTCCCTTTTTTACATTGGAAAAGATGAATATGACTATCTCTACCTTAGGATTTGAAACACTAAGGATCTTATTCTAGATTTCCAGAATTAGGATTTTCATTATCTTGAGTATGGAAATCTTCATAATGGAAAACTCTCCCTTAGATAAACTCCCCCTTACATATGTATATTTCTTCTTTACATAGAAATCTTTTTTCCTTCTCCCCCTTTGTGATTTTCAAAAAGAGTTTGAGGGAATGGAAAAAAAATATAGTAAACATCCAAAAAAAAACAAGCAACCACAATTTCATTAGGACTGGATGAATTTGTACAAGGAAAAACAGATACAAAAAAACACAGGATTTGGTTCTATTTTGCTTCTTTTTCCTTGGGTATCAGCTTCTTCATGATGGTTTTCAGATTTTTTAGATCTTTGTGATCCTCCTCTGCTTGCTTCCCTAAGAATTTGATCCTATAATCTTGAGCCTTCATGGCCTCTTTTTGAGCCTTCAACAATTCATCTTACTTCACTAACTTTTATTGAATCTCAATTCTGAGATCCCTTTCTATTTTCCAACATTGGACAACATAATTCAACTTCCCATTCAGATCTTTGACATCTTGAATCTGAGTATTTTGTTCACGATTTAACTTTTCCTCAAATATATTTGTAAGATCCTTGATTTTGGTGTATTCAGTATCAAAATCTTCCATGACATCTTCTTGAAATTGATCATGCTCTCTGAAATCTTCAATGACCTTATTTGACCAGCTGGTCATTTTCATGAAAGATTTTCTGTGGGATTCATAGTTGATAAGTAAATTCATGTGTTCGTACCCAATCTTTACACACCTATCCATCACCATGGATATAGAGTATAATTTCTGATTCATGCTATGATAGAGCATCTGTCATCTAGAGTCAATTGCTAGAATGATTGGAATGGTGTCCACTAGCTTCTTTAGGTACTGAATGACAAAATCATGTCCTAAAGCCGATGACTCTGAATCTGACATTTTTCTTTGTGATGGTTCTTTTTCTATCTCATCCAAATTCCTCTTAAAAGTTCCTCTAGTTTCCTTCTTCCTTATAATTCCTTTGGTTGGGGTATCAACAACCACTTGTTTCCCCTTGTTGGTTTTCGGAATAAGTTCCTTATCTAGAGACTCCTGCTCATTCTTAGACAACTGAACAATCCTATCTTCATCAATTTTTTCTTTCTCAGCTCTGGTATCAATATCTTCAGGGAAAATGAAGTCATGATTATGACTCCCTTCCTCAGATTATTTGTTTACTTCCTCTTCATCCTTCTCATCAGTTACAGGGGTAGCATGTTTCGAAGATCCGGCTTGAGAAGTCCGAATTGAAAAATTTTTGGAAGCACTTTTCTTATCATGAATGTATTATACTTTCTTTATCAGATCAGATGTATTTTCAGTGATTTTAGCTTCTTGTACTTATTCTATAGCTTCCATTTCTTCGACACCCTTCTCTATGGATTTTTTTGGAGTCATGAAATTTTTCCGTAGTTTTTCAGGTAATGGTTCTACTAAGAACGTTTTCGGTATGGGAATTTTCTCGGATGCAACTTCAGTAGCCTTCAAAATAGATTGCACAATATCTGCCTCCGAAATCTTCTTCTTAAGATTCTTCTCTTTTTTTTCTTTTCAAGATCTTCAAAAGCTTTCTATTTTAGTGCTTTGGCCTCTGCAGGGTCTAGGACCAACTATGGTTCCCCTTCCTTCTGATTCTTTTTATCCTACCTCCATTTGGTAGCTACCTCATCCAGATAGTATTTCTGTTTCTTGGGCTTTGGAGGTGTAGATTCAGTTTCTTTGGCCTTAGGGGTTTTTTTTGTTTCTTCCACTTCCTTTAGTTTCCTCTTCTTTCCAACTTTCTTTAATGGTTCAGCCTCTTCTACATTTTTCAGAACGACTTCTGCTTCATCCTCTGGTAGATCATAAAACTCTTCTGATTCCTTAAAAAGTCCTACATTCAGTCTCTTGAGGGTATCATTGCTGATTAGCATTAGTTTGCAATTCCTCAGCTTGGAACTGCAGGTAATCTTGAAAGATTCAAGGCATCGAACTATCAATTTGTAAAGTAGGGTAGGATACATGATTATCTGTGCTCTCAGATTCTCATTCTTGATATTCTCTATCATAATGAGAATATGCTTCATCAGATTTATTTTCCTTAGATTTACCAAAAGAATCTAAGATATACATATCACTTTTATTAAGAGTTTCCTTTTCACCATTTCTCGGTACAATAAGACCCTGAACCCATAACTTCAGCATCTGATTGTTGGTAGACAAGTGATAATTTTTTTGCAGTCTTGACATATTAAATTCCAAGACATTGCATAGCCTTAACCTTTACAAAACTTCCTTGGACATCCGGTAATTTGTGGGAACAAAAATCGGCTTCCCCTTCATAAGATATCCATACCAAGCTAGCATCCTTGGTATAATAAAGCGCATATGTTTTACCATAACTTTTGAAGGAAAATTTTTATCTACCATCTTCCGTGAAAAAGAAAACTTATTCCTAAAATTTAATTAGTAAATCAAGATACAAAACATCCTGAGCTCCTATCATTGATATGGATACACTCTCCCATCCATTAAGCTTGATATTCCTTGAAATAATAGAGTCATACTTATTAAAGAATTTCAGATGTACCAACCTCTACCTGTAAATTTGACACTCCGAAATCTACATGACAGAAGAAATTTCTTGGGAAAGAACTTCAGTAGACATTTAGACTTGAGAAAGCATTGAAAATATGGAACGGACATTTGAAGTTGGGCAGAGCTTCGACACACAAAATCTTTGAAAATTAATGTGGGACAACCATCGGGGGTCCCCTTTTATAGGTGTTTATTCGACTGTTGAACTTCCCCTATGAATCCAAGGGATGAGAATTCTTCTGATCTGATCTGATGGTTGAAAACATAGTTGCAAGGAAATTTGATAGGATCTGATCTTTTGAGGTTTTTAAATGAAAACATTCGGATTTAAGGAAACTAGAATCTGAGAAATTATTAAAAACAAAAGAAACTAGCATCATGTAAAAGGTTCTTACGAAAACTTAAGAAAGAATCATACCTTTCAGATTGTCAGGAGAATTTTTCATATTGAGGAAAATTCTTCTTGAAGGACTTTAGATTCCGAAAAAACATGAGTACGAAAAAAAATTGGGTACACAGATCTTCATTATGAAAATTTTCATCATGAAAATATTTATTATGAAAATCTCAAGTACAAAAAACATCACTACGAAAAATATGAAAAACTTCATTATGAGAAATATGAAAAACTTCATTACGAAAAACATGAAAAACATCATTATAAAAAATATGAAAAGATTCATTACGAGAAATATGAAAAATTCATTACGAAAAAACATGAAAAACTTAATTATGAAAAACATAAAAAACATCATTACAAAAAACATGAAAAACATCATTATGAAAAACATGAAAAACTTTATGAAAAATATGAAAAAATTCCTTAACAAATATACCCCCTATGAAAAGGAGTTTTTTACTATAAGGAGAATGGTTCAACAAGAAGTTATTGAGGAGTATTACCTTACATTTATCATTCCTAACTTCTGTTTAATGTATTCAAATCTATCAGAGGGTAAAGATTTTGTGAAAATACCAGCAAGATGATCTTGCATTCCATTAAATTGAAGAATTATATCTCCTTTTTGTGTGTGATCCCTAAAAAAGTGATGCCTAATATCTATGTGCTTTGCATGAGAGTGATGTGCATGGTTTTTACTGAGGACAGTGGCACTTGTATTATCACACAAAATTTGTATTTTGGTAAAACTCATACCATGATCTGTGTGTGTGTGTTGCATCCACAACACTTGAGCACAACTACTTCTAGCTGCTACATATTTAGCTTTAGTAGTGGAAAGTGCTACTGAGTGTTGCTTCTTGCATGAACAAGAAACTAATGAATCTCTTAAGAAATGACAAGTTCTGAATTTACTCTTTCTATCCATTCTACCTCCACCAAAGTCAGCATCTGGAAAACTTTTTATAACAAAATCATTTCCAAAAGTATAAAAGAGTCCTAAATCCATGGTTCCCTTTATGTAGAAAAAAATTCTTTTCACTTCCTTCAAGTGAGATTCCTTAGGATTGGATTGATATCTTGCACATAAGCATACTGAAAACATTAAGTCTGGATGACTAACTGTCAAGTAATGTAAGCTTTCTATCATAACTCTAAAAGATGTTTGATCTACTGGTTTCCCAAATTCATCGAGATCTAGTGTGTTTGAGGTACCAATGGGAGTACTTATACTCTTAGTTTTGTCATATCCATACTTTTTAAGAGGATATTTAATATACTTATGTTTGGATATATAGATTCTTTCTAGTTTTTGAGAAATTTTAAAAACATGGAAAAATTTCAACTCACACATCATACTCATTTCAAACACAGATTTCATTAGATCTGCAAAGGAATCAGTTAAATATTGCTGTGTTGAACCAAATATAATGTCCTCAAAAAAAAATTTGAACAATCAAAACATTTTTCTTTTCTTTCTTTATAAAAAGGGTTGGATCTGCATTTCCCTTAACATAGTTATTTTGAAGGAAAAAACCTGTAAGTCTGTCACACCAAGATTGAGGGGCTTTTTTAAGTCCATGCAGAGCTTTGGTAAGTCTAAAAACATGATCAGGATGTTTTGTATCTTTAAATCTATGAGGTTGTTCAACAAAAACATCATCTTGAACATAACCATTAAAGAAAGCACATTTCACATCCATTTGATAATGTTTGAAATTTAAGAATGCTGCAAAGGCAAGTAAAATACAAATAGATTCAGGTCTATCTACTAGAGCATAGGTTTCTTCATAGTCTATTCCTTCTTATTGATTATAGCCTTTAGTAACTAATCTTGCTTTATTTTTTTACAATGATTCCATTTTCATCACACGTATTATTGAAGACCCATTTTACTCAAATAACAGAAGTTTCCTTAGGTCTTTCAACCAAGGTCCAGAATTTATTCCTTTCGAATTCATTTAGTTCATCTTGCATGGATTTAATCCAATCATCATCACATAAAGCTTCATTAGTGGTTTTTGGTTCTAATTGGAAAAGGAATGCTAGATGTTATACTATATTTTTTAAGGAACTTCTAGTCCTTACAGGTTGATTCAAAACACCAATGACTCTATCACTAGGATGATTATTTAGAAACAACTTATTTGGGTTTTGTAAAACCTGTTCATCAACATAGGGTAGGAAATCTTCTGGGGTAAATGTTTCAGAAGTATCTTCTTGAACATCTTCCTATTCATAAAGATCTTCTATCAAAGGTTGATAATCAGTTTTTTAAAACACATCCGAAGATGTAGGTTGGGGTTCTTTAAAAACAAAAGGATCTGTTTCATGAAATTTGACATGTACAGTCTCTTCAACAGTACAAGTGTTTTTATTGAAAATTCTATATTCCTTAAAAATTATGGAGTAGCCTAAGAAATTTCTTTCGTCATATTTTGGTGTGAATCTATGTATATTATTTTTAGTATTCAGAATGAATACATTGCAACCAAAAACCTTAAAGTTGGAAAGTCTAGATTTTCTACCATTCCATAACTCATAATGGGTTTTATTAAGGAAAGGTCTAATCAAAACTCTATTTATAGTATAACTAGCAGTACTTACAGCTTTAGCCCAAAAATGCTTGGCTACAGAATAATCACTCAACATGGTTCTATTTATCTCTTGAATAATTCTATTTCTTCTTTAAACAACACCATTCTGTTGATGTGTTCTAGGTGCTTAGAAGTTGTGAGTAATACCTTTTCTACTAAAAAAAGTTTCAAAATCAGAATTTTGAAATTCTCCTCCATGATCACTATAAATAGTTTTTAATGGAAGGATTTTTATCATTTTTAACTTGGGATCTACAACTTTTGAAATAAGAAAAAGCTTTATACTTCTTTTCTATAAAATAGACCCATGTAAATCTAGTGTAATCATCAACCAAGACAAATACATATACATTCCTCCAATGCTTCCAATTTGTGTTGGAACAAAAAGATCCATATGCACTAGCTGTAATGCATCAATAGTTGAGACTTCACCGACTGATTTAAAATATTATTTAAGTTGTTTTATATATTGACAAGGGTCAAAAACTTTTGAAGAATCAAATCTAAGCTCTGGTAGATTCTTAACTAATCTTTTCTTAGAAAGTTTTCATAAGTTCCTAAGGTTATAGTGTCCTAACCTTCTATGCCATAATCAAGAGTGATATCCCGTTGCACTAAGGAAAGGTAAGTCTTGAATCCTAAGGTCTTCTAAGTTCAGTGTGTAAATATTCTCTTGCCTATTGGTAGAAATAATTAACTCTTCCTTGGAATTTTGTAGTAAGCACTTGTCATTCCTAAAATTCACAAGGTATCCTTCATCACATAATTAACTTATGCTAATGGGGTTGTGGTTAATACATTTAACAAATAAAACATTTGAAATCAAAGTTTTTCCAAGGATAACGATGTTACCTATACCAATACTTTCTCCCTGAGCATTATCTCCGAAAGTAACTTTTCCTCCTCTCATCTTGATAATCTTTTCAAAATAGTGGTTGTTACCAGTCATATACCGGGAACATCCACTATCCATGTACCACGTATTTCTGTTGGTACTCTCTCTACATTCCTGAAAACAATAGATTTAGACTTTTGGAATCCAAACTTTTTTGGATCCTGAAATGTCAGAAAGAAAAATTTTAGGCACCCATATCTTCTTAGAAAAATAGGCTTTATGAAATCCTAAATACAAGGTTTTGTTTAGAGAACAATTATTTTCCTAATGTCCACCACACCGACACTTAGTACAGAATGGATCACTTTGAGGAACAAAGTAATTGTTACTAAAAATTGGTTTAAAACTAGTATAACAAAAACTATAACTATTCCTTAGAGGTTATATTTGAGAATAAACTTTATCAAAATTTTCTTTACCTAAGGTAAAGTTTGACAAAAACTTCCTCATAGAAAAAATTTCAGATTTGAGTTTGATAACCAAGTTCTTTTCTTCAAAAACATTTGATTTTGAACTAGATCTAGGCTTGGAAACATTTTTCTTAGAAATTACATTTTCTAGATCTTTAGAAAGTTTATTCTTATCAGAATTTACTTCCTAAAGATTATTTGAAATACTTTAAAAATCAAAATTTTTCTTATCAAGATCTTTAGAAAGATCTTATAATTCCTTAGTAAGAATAGTATTCCTAGAATTTTCCTTATCATGTTTTTCATGAGTTTTGAGTTCTCAATATCATGAATTTTGGAAAACCTAGAAACTTCTTCATAGGAAGGTAAAGTATCATCTTCATCAGAAGAATATTCTTCATCCAAAGAGTTATAGTATTTATCATTACTATAATTTCCATTTATAGAAACATTGGTCATTGATTAATCATTGTGTACCTTAGCCATAAATAAATGATTGTAAGAAGGTAGTGTGGCTATTAGACCAAGATTCTTCTATCCAGAAGATTCATAATTTGAAGATTCGTCTGAAGAGTCTCCACCACTAGAACTCCATGTGTCATTAGATTTCAATACATTTTTAGCTTTATCCTTGTAATAATTCTTTCTGTTTATCTCAGAATTACTTTCCTTTATTTCATTTCTCTTAATCATAGGGAAATCAGGTCTTATGTGACCAACTCTTTTTCATTCATAACATGTAACTTCTAAATCTTTCTTATCTTTCATTTATTTATTCTTATATCTGGATTGAAATTTCCTCTGTCCATCTATCTTGTTCATCCTTTGAGAAAGATTATCTAATTCATTCTCTAAGGATTCACTTCTAGTAGATTCAGATTGGATAACAACTTTCTTAGATTTGGACCTAGTAACTCTCTCAGGAGTTTTGGCTTTCATATGATTAGAATTTATAGTAAAATAAATAGTGTCATTCCCATTCTTCTTCTTTAAGTTATCAGCATCTCTCTTCATTCTAGTCTCATGCTGAAAAAGAATTCCAAACAGTTCATCTAAGGAAATCTGAGAAACCTTCTTGTTCTCATCAATAGAAGTCCTCTTGGATTCCCACTCATTGGGCATGATGTCTATGATCTTATCAACAAGAGATTCATCATCTAATCCTTTCTCACCCATGGATTGTAAACTATTCACAATAGTCATGAATCTTTGTTGTACCTTACATATGGGTTCTCCATAAGAAAGGTAGAAACCATGATATTCATCTTTGAGCATGTATATTCTAGTTTCAATTACTTTGGAAGTTCCAAAGTGAGTAACTTCAAGTTTCTTCCATAAATAATTTGCTACTTCACATGATGAAATTTGGCTATATATTTTTCTAGTCATGGAACAAAGAAAATTATTGCGTACCTTATAATTCAGATGATATTCATGCTTTTCTTGATTGGTAATGGTACTAAATTCTTTGTCAGAGATTTTATATCCTCTAGTAAGAATAAAAAATTATAAATACTAGTATTTATAATGAAAGTCTTCATACGATATCTCCAATATTTTTAATCATTTCCATAAAAGATAGGTGGTCTAGTTGGATTGAGATTGTCTATGGAACCAACATTGATTCCTGCCATCTTTAGGAAAAATCATTCAAGAAAAACTTGTTAAGAGAATAATTTCGTAAACAAGTTGAATATTACAAAGCAAGGAAAATATAGAACACAAGTATCTTTAAGAAAAAATAATTCCGAACTATACGAGTTTGAAAAAAACTGATTCCGGGAAATAAGAAGAAGAAGAATTCTCTTCTGAATCTAATTGTGAGATTAATTCAATGGTCACCTCCTCTGATAACAATTGTTGAGATGGTATGTGAGTATGATATACACTATAATACCAAATTTAGGATCGAATAAGTCAAGATGATATGCTCAAATACAAGAGGGAGGTGAATTGTATACTTTTAAAAAATTCCTTTGGAACTTTTAAAGATGGTTGTGTTTAACAAAGTTAAACACGATAATTCACAAAACCTCTAAGTTCTAAACACTTTATTGATTCAAGAAATATGATTCTGAGAAAGCAATTTTGGAAAAATGATTAAGAAAATGAAACTTAATTAATGTTTACAAAGATGAAGATTCTACCTTAAAGCGTATAGAATCTAACTAAATCAGAGTACAAGTATGTGGAAGTATAAGATAATTATACTTTCCTCAACAATAAAAATGCTGCGGAAAACTTTTAACAAAGCAAGTAACAAGTAGTAAGTATTTTAACCCAAAGAGAAGGGTATCCAACAACCTTGGATAATTGTACTCTGATTTATACTTTCATGAAGGTTTGTCTAACCCACTCTTGGGTAAGTCCTTGATACGAAGATCAAAGTCTGACTTGCTATCCCCGCAAGCCCTCAACTTCAAGGTAGTTGGCACCTCTGTCTTCCTCAGCAAGGATTCCCTCAACTTCAAGGATCTCGGCACCTCTATGTTCCTATTCCTAGAATCCCTCGATTGTACACACCAACAATTCAAGTCTCACAAAGAAAATATGAACAAGATTTTCTGCACGCACAAAGCAAAGAAATTATCTCTCTAGAAAGAACTTCATCAGCATGTAATCTCTAGAGTCATCGAACAATTGTGAGCTCTTTCAAATGAGATCCTATTTATAGGAACAACTTCAACGGTCGGCTCCCTCCTCCAATGGTCATATTTTTCCTTTAATTTTTGAGGGACCTATATACGTGTCACTTAAACAACGGTTAGTTAGTAACTGAATGCATGACATCGTTTTATAACAAAACAAGTGTTAGAAAAAATATGGTTACCTAACTAGAAATCCAATGTTCTAAATGTAAGTAAATGAATGTTCACAATATAACTAAAACTAAATTTAGAGTATATAATACAAGGATATTCGGATTCTATTTTCTAGGAATTCGGAACCTGAACTCTATAGAATTTCGGATTCTGAATTTCAAGGAAATTCAAAATTTGGATTCACAAGAATTCAGAACCTGAACTTACAAAGTTCGGAGTCGGAGTTCTGAAGAATTTGGAGTCATAACTCATAAGATTTAGGAGTCTGAATTCAGAGAACTCAGATTCAGAACTCAGAGAAGTTTGTAATCAAAATTAGTAACCAGAACTTAGAAGAGTTTGTAACTAGAATTCGTAATCAGAATTCGTAATCAGAATTCGTAATCAGAATTCGGAGTCTGAACTCAGAAGAGTTCATATCCATAATTCGTAATCAGAATTCGGAGTCAGAAATCATAAGATTTAATATCAAGAATTCGTAATCAGAATTCAGAGTCATAACTTAGAAGAGTTCGTATCCATAATTCCTAATCAGAATTCGGATCCTAAAATAGAATGCTTCGTATCTAGGTAATTATAGGATTCCGAGGTTTTGGTTTAAAACCAAATTGTACACTTAGACAAATTATGATATGACCAATAAAACATGGTAAGGAAAAATTTCCTTAGGGATGTAAATTTTTCTTTAAATAAGTAAAACAAGGGATAAAAAGGAAGTTGCCTTGAGATAATGTGTTTTTGATTTCCAAAACAAGAAGGAATGTTAAAGTCATAAGGAAACCTTATTGACTTAACACATTTTCCTCAAAGTTACACATTATCTCTCTAACTCAATGTAAATATTATTTATTTTTACATAATTATTATATACATTTTGTGTATGTTCCAAAATAATCATTTAATCTTTATTGTTTGGGGATATAAATGTTATAAAAAGGTTCCCATATCAATTGTTTATAATAAGCAAGCCCAATTTAATTGAACTTACAGAATTCTTACCCATTTTAAAATTCAATCCATAATCCAATTTAATCCAAAATAAAATTATAAAATAACACTTTTTATTTTTAAATCATTCTTGGATGACTTCTAGTTTTATATAGAATATTATTCCCTTTTCTTGTTTAAATTTTCTTAAATATTTTCTGTAAACCACACTAAAATGTATTATTTCAAAAGTTTGTTAAACACCATTTTTTATTTATTCAATTACATTTTACATCAATTCTCATGATCTGTGCCTATTTTCTGTTATTATTGTCCATGTATGATTGAAATCCATTCTTTCATGTAAACCATTGTGATATTCCCTTATTTTATTCCTTTTTGACAAGATTATAATACCTAACTCTTCACATGGGTAACCCTGATGTTAATGTTTTATTCTTTATGAATGTTTCTTCATATTCCACACAAGTTCATGAACAAACAATGACAAGTTCACCTTGATAGTGCTCTAATGAAGTTGGTAATGTATAGTATCATGAGACATAATTTACAACTGTCTTGGTGGTTAGCCTTGAGCTGTGCTCCTTGTAAAGAGGTCTTGGTGGATATCCATGACTCGTACTCCTCCATGTGCAACAAGCATTAACTCAGGATTATGTCATGTTGTATGTTTTTTCCACATTTTCTTTTATAGATGGATTATATATGTTATTCTTCATTATGTTTATCCATTCCTTTTATGTCATCATATTATGCCTACAAACTCATGTTCTATGATTTATTCATATGTTTATACACTTACATGACTTTTTAGATAATCCCTTGGTTCATGCTATCCCTAGGTTATCCTATGCATATTTAAGGGCTCAAACGAAGTTAGTATCTCATAATGAATATTATGTAATTTTTTTTATTTGGACCTTTTTCAGTTTTTTGTACCTTGTCTTCCAAAAACAATATAATTTATGACCCTCGCCTTATAATTTGATAGTTAATTGTGTTTAACATCATGTAATAATATGTGAAAATGGATAGGGTCTCTAAACATAACCTCCAATTTAATAGCTAATTTATAAACATAATATTTATATAATAATCTTTCATTATTTTTTTAACCTCGTTGTTGTGTGATATTTGCACTATCGAATATAGTGTTATTTTAACAATATTAATGTGTTACATATAATATTATAAATATTCATATATAAATATTTTTATTAATTATACCCATGATAATATAGTTAATAATTAATCGAAATATATCACAATATTATATGTATACAAATATGGTTAATTATACCCTAAAATTAGTAAAGCATAATTTAATGATTTTAATGAAATAATAAAAAATAGAAAAAAATCAGTAATGATAATATTTCAAATCACTTATTCACATATCATAAAATTTCATGCTTCATTATATTAAAAATTATATTCAATGAAATTTCAATAAAATTTATAAAATAAATTCATAACCCAAAACCACAATGTGACATGGGATATCAAAAACATAAAACATATAAAAAATTTATACACCAATTTTCCTAACTGTAGTCATGATAGGATAATTCATAATTATACTAATTAAAATAAACCATGTATAATTATCTAGTTTAAATCAATGTCATATATGGGTCACGTTGAATAAAACAATTACAGTTAACAATTTTAATTAATTTTTGTTGTAAGTGAATATTATTCATATATGACCTGCATGGATAATGGAATAAATATAATTTCAATTACTTTTATGAGAGATATTTAAAAAATTGGATGATAAATTGTGTTAAAATTACATTTTATTTAATTTAAAATTAATTTTTTTTAACAAATATAAATCAAAATCATGCATTATACATGTCTATAAAAACAAAAAATAGTAATGATCATATAATAATATAATGAAATTTTTTTAAATGACTTATTTTAAATTCATGTAGCAAATAAAAAAATATCATTACTGAAACTTTATTAAATGTATTAAATTTAAATATATGAAAATACATTTCCATAATAATAATAATAACACAATAGAGGATTATTTTATTAACTTTATCTGATGATCTAAATAATAATAATAATAATAACAACAACAATAATAATTAATCAAAATTTTTACCCAAATCTATTTCCGTGATACTATTTTAACGAAATATATGGAATTAAATTCCTATATGAATAAAATCATTTATAAAAAATTATTATATGTTAATAATAAGAATCAGAATAATTATATTTACTTATCACCGTATGGAAATTTGAGTTGAATTCATAGAGATTCTTTTTTAAAAATTAATATACAAACAAATAAAATATTTAATTATTAAAATGTGTTAATCACTATCTAAAATTTGTTTCTACATTTAGTCCACTCAATAAACCCATTTATAGTGAAATGATGTATATGTAATTTCCAAGATGATACTAAGTACCTTCCATTGAATAAATATTAAATGATCAAATCCATCATGTATCACTTAATCTAAAAGTAAATAATTAATATCCCTGAATTCATTGATCTCAAAGCATCAATACATTAATTGATTAATTTTTTGAAGAAAAAACATAAATCCATGTTTTTATAAAATTAATTAATTTAATTTATACATTAAATTAACATTACCAAATTAGTTTTTTAATAAAAAAATATTACTACTGATATTCTAGGGAAGAGGGTTTTTATTTTCATTGGGAAAATTCAGGGATACTTTATAAGGAAATAATGTGGATTTCACTATAGTGAACTATATATTCTGTTGATATAATGAGAGATGATAAATATTAATACATCCATTTTAGTAAAACTATCTAGGTTCCTCAATGAACTGGCCAATGAATATGTGATATAGTATATGCCTATGGAGAGATCTACATGAGGATATGTCATTATGGTACTCATGTGGGATAAACTATGTAAAAAATCAAAATAGTAGGATCAAAATAAAAGTATATCAAATAAATTTAGAAAATAGAATGAAAATATAAAATTAATATTGATTAGATATTTAAATTTATATATCAATGATACATAAAAAATGGTGTCAATTTATCAATCTAAATTAGAATAACTCTACATAAATCTTTTTAATATGCATTAAATAACTGGTTGATACTATATTATATCATTTAATGATATAATAGATATTTGAAATATGTTAAAGAAGAAAATACTTTAATGTTGGTGACATGAAAACTAGTTGACTAGTTGGGACCCTGCCTCAATAATATTTATAGATTATACATATCAACGTATCTCTAGTTATTCGGGTTTATCTCTTCTTTGATTAGTGTTTCAGACTCATATGAATTCTTATAGAAATTTGTTAGTTTATTGGTTTGAGAAATCTGTGTGATGATATACTTTAGTTTTACTTCATTAATATTATTGATCTTTAGGATGATTTACAATAAAGGTTTTATGGATGTATGGATCACTATAAGCTACTGTTTTGATTTTGATGACTTATTTGAAAAACTTATTACATGGTTATTGATGTTCGGTGAGAAACAATGTATCATGGTTAAAGACATAGTTATAAATAATGGTCTATTTACAAGGATTAAAGGCACATGATTTGGTTTAATAGATCTTCGTATAAAAGACTGATTTTGTTCACTCACTACATTCATCCACCATTGTTCACTAATTTATAGATTGTGAATTATTGCTTTTAGAATTTCATGAATTAAATTATATAATTTTGGCATAATGGTGACTCTTTATTTTCTTTACATTTCATTGCATTAACATATTCCCATTACTTTGTTTTTAGTTTTATAATGATCTTTTATTTTTTAATTTCTAAAGGACTGTTTGTTTTATTTCACTCAGTGGAATTATTTCATGTGGGATTTTATTTGTTTGACCTGCCTATTCCATTTTTCATTTCCCACACATTTCTATGTGATATTTCTTTCTCTACCCAAATTTTCTTGCATGATCAATGGTTCTTATAATATTTCTAAATAAATTAATAATTGTAGAAATTCGATGGATCTGTCGGGAGATTAGTGTGTTTCATTCATGTATTTTTTTCCATCTAAAAACAAAGATATCTACATTCTGGATTTGATGACCACCAGAGCCTCACTATGTCTCCCTCTCGGTATTGGTATATTTTGTGGTGACTAATCACCATGATCCTTCTATACACCAAAGACCAAACATGTGTCCCTATTTTTTTCACTTCAGTTAGATGAGATTATTACCTCTCCTTATGAGTTCTTGAGGTGTCCCCCATCATCTTAAATTACAATCTTCAATTTCCTACTCATTTTCAATTCAAGAGAAAATTCAAAGATACACATTGAGAGATGACGTGGATGACAACCCCTCCTAGAAGATATGAACCACTATTTTAGAAACTTATATTTTTGGTGGAGAATTTGATCCTCATGACTATAGAGGACGAATCTATAGAAATTGTTTTGATTATCCATTATGAATAACATTTCCAGGTTAATGGTGTAGGCATAAGGTTTTGTAAGCAAATTTCTCTCAATTTTTATCAATTGTGTGTTGTGATATTTTTTGTGATAATAACCTTGGGTGTGTGTGTGTAATATTCTATCGAGGATTCTATTAAATACTGTATCATAAGCTAGTTTTCAATACATGTCTTGGAGATATAAAAAATTGATCACTGTATACTTTCTCTAATTCATATATTTTATATTTCTATTTGTAAAATTTAATATATTTTAATAATAAATATTGTGTGTGTAGTTTTCGTCTTCTCAACAATGTTTAAAAGTTTTCCAAATAATATAAACTCATAATGTTCATCAGTACTTTACTTTTTATTATTTTATTTTATGTCCATGTCATCAATTCATTGCCTTTGTGTTTGTTTGTTTTGGTGTTATGAAACCCAAACTTTGAATACCCCTATTTTTCTAATAAACCTTGTTTCACAAGTAATATCCATAAAAAATTTGTTTTATATTCTATTGTTGAGTTTATTTATGTATTCAATTATGTTTAAAGTTGGGGAATTTATGGAGAATTTTTTATGAATTTTTGGAGAGTTAGGATGTGTTACCTTATTTCTAAATTGGAATTGAAGATGCTTTTCCTGTTTTGAAGAATAAATCATCCATTTTCTATACTAAAAGATAGATGAAATACACTTATATTTATGTTGACCACAAATCTATTATAATATACCACAACATTTTATTGTTATCCCTATGAGAAAAACAATTGTGGGATGTTGTTTATGAAATATATTTGTATGTTATCTGATTGAAAATCATACATATATATATTAGATAGTCTTTTCGTGGTTGGTTTTATAATATTATTTATCTTTATAATTCAAAAATGGGTCATAGTATAAATGTGTGGACTCATTTAGATGAATTTAATAAGGATTTTTATACATGGATAATGTTGATATATGAATCATATATGATGATTGGGTTTTTCGTGTTATTAAATTCCATAGAAAACTCATTTAATCTTGTTAAGGATAAAATAATGTATTGTAGTGATTTTATTACCCTATAAAAAGTGAAAACTATCATCATATCTAGGGGTTTTCAAAATCATGGTTTTATGGTGGAGGCTAGTACATTTAATTTATAGGGATAACTAATGGTTGTGATGAGATAAACAAGAAAATGTAGAATAAAAAAAAATATAAATTGGTTTAAGGAATATAGGTGTTATCCATATGGTAAGATGATCCCCATGAAATGGTATTTTACTGAGAGTATGTTTAGGGATAATATATTTAATTTGAATATGTTACATCACAATTATAATATTATATATTTCATTTAAATATTATTGGTCACCATTATATATAATTTCGGTGTATCACTAGGGTGTCATTATTTGGATTTCCAAGGATTGAATACGCCTTTGATTTCAAGGGACCTTATTTGGATGGAAAGGTGTGTGTACAGATAGGTTTATGAGCCATTTTAGGTATAGAAAGGGAGTGTATTCGACTATTATATTCTTGTTTCACTACTTTTTTTTGTTTATATTGGCTATAATTATTTTCATCTGATCTTTTTTTATATATTTTATTTTTTCCATGTTGTTATATATCATAGAAAATAACTACTAATTCCTATTTTATTGTAGATTTCAGTGGATTTATTGGTGGATATGGTGACATTATCAAGAGGTGATTCAAACTAGGTTCCATTGTTGGGTAAATCTGGGTATATGGTGTATGCTTTGTATTTGTTTCTGATTTGAATTTGGTTTTTAATAATTTTTCAAAAGTATGATTTAGATTATTTAGTGAAATCATACATGTGTCAATGAAACACAAGCTTAGGGAAGGTTCAAAATAAAATGACTAGTATTTCACATAAAATTATTATGTATATTGAAACTATCTAAACCATTATATAGGTTATAAGAGAATTCTAATATCATCACCCATTTTTAGTTGATTTTTTTATAAGGTATATATTTGTGAATTATATATTACTTCTTATTATTAAATTTCTTAATTTTTACTTGTTGATTCTTCAACTTTGTATTCACATTATATAATGTTAAAGTGTATCCATGTATAATTTTTATAATTATATTATGAACATGCATTTTTCATTTTTTACAGGATGAGTAGATTTATTTCTCTTAATTATCTAATTTTCATGTAGGATTTTATTGGTGGGCCCCAACTATTGCATTTATCTAAACTCATCTATTGGCCTAGTCTTCTATTGTCGCGACCATACTTTTTTTGTTTGAATGGAAGTTATTGGATTATTATTATTTTTGTTATTAATTATGATGATCTAATAAATCTCGTGGTAGCTAGGTGTGTTTCTTCCATTTATTTTATACTTCTCTAAAATAGGTGACATCATGGTCTTGGATTCAATGGCCATTGGACCCATGATTCATTTCCTTCCAACTATTGGGATTTCGTGAAATGGATTATATTCTTGATCCATAAAAATTATTTTGATAGAACATGTGTCTCTGTTGCCATTCCTTTGGGTATCTATGATGATTTCCTCACCATATTAATTCCTATGGTAATATCCATCATATTCAGTTGAATGTTTATAAAATTTATCTATCATTGAATTTGAGAGAGAATTTAGAGATATAATTTGACATATGAGGAATAATATAAACTCACATGGAAGCTCAAAAGTGTCATTTATATCACAAATATTTCAATGGATATCTAGATCCTTGTGATATCTAATTATGACTCCATCAATGATAGTAAAATATATCAATTTCTAATACAACTTATAGGTATTGGGAATATGGATATGGATTTTTAGTATGTTCTTTAAAAAGTTTTAGTTATGTGTTGCAATATTATTCTATCTAGTCTCATAGGGTACATGTATGATCCCATCAAAGATTTTTATATATGTTTAATCCTTTCATATATTTCATTACATGGCTTTTATAATAACATAATCCTATAATATTTTATAATTCCACTACATTTTAATTTATTTTTATAGATATAATTATTTTTTCATAACAAATATTGTGTTGTTGGTGTTTATGTCACGAATATCAGTTCACAAAAGGCCAAATCATGTAAAATAATTGTGTTATTTATTAATTTCAACCACTTTCCTTTTGTTTCATTCTTTGTTTCATTATCTTTTCCCTTCCTTTTTATGATTTTTTATCATTATGAAACTAAAAAATCAAACCACCAATACTGAGATGATAAACCATGTTTCATCGGGATTCACCCTCAACAATAAGGATTTAAACTCCTTATACAATGAAACAATATAATATAAATATAAAATTTACTATCATAAATATGGGATTTATCTAAATAATGGATGATATATGATAGATACATTCATTGAATATCTATGTTGGGAAGTTATGGAAACATACATTTGTGAATAGGATAAAACCAATTATAATTACACAGCCTCCATTATACCAATTATAGAACATGGGTTAATAAGAATATAGTTTAATTTTAACTATAAAAAATATTATAGAGGACAATCGAATCTTGAATATCTAAAAAACATGGATACAACTTAGAATATCTCACTTTATTTCTACAATAATGAAGTGATACTTCTTACTTGAAAGAAATATTGACTGTATGGTTGAAGGGATCCTACATTATTCATGTTAATTATTTTAAGTAAGTTAATAATTAACAAAAAAGTAATCTATGATGAATAATATTTTCTATAAACTTCATGTATGGCTTGGTAAAATGGTTACATAGGGTTAAATATCTATAATGGAGAACTATACAATATAATTGAAGATGGAGATAGTGGAATTATTAACAAATGAGGATGATACTCAATATCATGGATTTTCAATAATATATTTTATAATTATGAGAATGAATAAATATGAATCAATTTAATATGGTGTGTATGAATAGACTAAATTGACTAGACGCTATAAATTATCACACATGTATGAATCAATGCATTTTTTCATGTAAATCGAATTTGTGATAATTAATGGTTAGTGATGAAATATTAGATAATATAAGAATTAATTTATATTGTGTATTTCATCATTAATTTAAAAAATTTAGGATTTCCCTATGAATAAACTGATTGATATTAATAGTAAATTATTTATCATTGATTTATTTTCAAGAAAGGGTTAACAAATACCACTTGATTGGCATGTGTCCAAATATTCTTGTTGAATCTTCTATAAGTGGTATATTGGGATTCAAGGAATAATCCCAATGTATATGGAAAATGTAAAATATATTTAATACATAGGGAAAATTTTCCCATTCCTATTTATTAATTGTATGTGTGGAAGAAAGGTTGATCAAAAAGGGAAGAGATAGTGGACCATGAATTAGATTAGTCTGTTTTAACTGAGGACATCATGGTAACTACATAGAAAGATAAAAGGAGTTTATAATTACTTTATAACCCTATAATAGTTGTTAGGAGTTCAATGTATGGGAATAAAATATCCTTTAAAATGATTATATTATACCCTATATGACTGAATGGAGAAGAGGGTATTCTCACAATGATTTAGTGGATAATACCCTAGTGAATTTAAAAATATATCATTTTAGTTCAAAGATGTGAGTAGAGACTGATATGAAAGACATGAATCAAATATTACTAATATGATGATTGAGGGTCCCCAAGATGATATTTAGGATACATCATTTTGATCGAAACATGAATTTATAATAGTATTGGCTAAAAGATAACTTGATACTAAGAGGGGTGAATCGGTAGTCCAATTTATACTTTCCCCATATTTTTACATTTTTCTAAACACTATTATCTTTGTAAGTAAAGTGAAGGTGATGATGGTAATTATATAAATAGAGAGTAAGAAAATAAATAACCTTGATATAATGGATTTCAATGTTCAAACACTCTTATTATCTAGTGGTTACCTCTATGGAGTTCTATAGTTATGATCTTGATACCCATACCATTATCTTACTATCAGTAAATAACAATATGCTTAATCTAGTAGGATTATATTCACATGCTACTACAATTATGAAAATTAAATTAAAAGGGAAACATAATATTATTAATAAAATATTATAAGAATATGTAGTCTTCATTAGCCTTCTTTAAGTTATTCCTATCTAATAAATAGAGTGTGTATTATTATTCTCCCAAGAATGACTCAGTTTGGGACCCTTCTCTCTTCTTTATGTCAAATATTTAACAATGTGAGAACACACAACATAGTAATGGAATCATATATTATATATATATTTCACATCACTAAGACTTCATTAATTGAAATGATTCACACAATAATACATTATAGCCTCACCTATATCTATATGTCAAATCCTCAAAATTCCTTGTCAAATATCTCTAAATATATTCCAAAAAATGTCTCCATATAATAACTAATCTATATAAATAGCTTAGAACATTTGATTTTTTGATTTTTTTTTCTGTTTAACCAAAACCATAACATAATGGGCTTCATAATGGGATGGATTTGTTTGTCAAATATAAATAAAAAGGAATTGGTTAAATATATTCCTACATAACATTTTATGTCAAATTTTATTCATTATTTTTTGGATATAACTGAAACCATGATGAGTTTATGGTACATGAAATCATATTTTCAACTCAATATCTTCTAAAATTTCTCTAAAATTGTGCCATTTTCATATCTTTACACTATATATTATAAAAACCATGACTAGTTTTCCCTATTTTTGATGGCGACTACATCTTATAAACAACCAAAACCTACCTCTACGATCATTTTCCATATGAACTAAGTCATAATTTCATGGCATAATCATTATTTCATTCAGTCCAACTCTTTATCTTTTCACTACGTTCTTGTACATTTTTCAATATTCTTCTTCTTTTCTATCTCATGTTGTTCTTTATATTTTATTCTACTGATACCTATTTACTTTAACAAAGCAATTTTTTTATTGATTCTTACTTTATAATGATATGTTGTTATAAGGGAATTATTTTACCATTTATATTTGATATTTTTATTCCATATACAGATTTCTTTATACAAAATTGTTTTTACTATTTTTAAATTAATATGTTTATTTTATTCTATAAATATTTCATTTATCCACAATTTTATTCAAATCGATATTTTATATTTCTTAATGTGGTATAATTTATTGAAAAAATTATTTTAAAGTATTTATTTAAGCATTCATAAATTTTTTCATATTTTATTACACATTTATACTTTAATTTCATTTTTTCAAGTTTATATTATAGATAATTATTTTTTAATATAGTTTTTTAAAATTAATTTTTCATCTTTTGAAAAAAATTAAAAAATTATTTATAATTTATTTTTTAAAACATTGTTATAGAAACATTAAGAAAACACTTTCTATGATTTTTCTGTCTATTTTAATCTCTATATAAAAAATATGTATCATAATTTAAATCATGTTTCATGTATCACCCTCACAATTTTTAAGGTTATTCTTAATTTAGTTGATTGAATTTTTAATATCATCTAATTAAATTATTGAATGCTTATTTTATGATACCATGTGATTTGTTTTGTAAATAATTTTCACTACAAGGGTTTATAAAACATTTATATATGTCTAATTTCATGTGGAACACATTTTTCTAGTTTTTCAATATATGTTGTGTGACCCAATTTTTATATAACCCTCAAATAAAAGGGTAAACACATTATATGTCATGAGAAAATTATGTTATTTTTAGGTGTGATTAGATTTTCATTGTTCACTTTTTATGTGTGGACATATTGTGTTTAGGAATATTAATAATATAATTCATTAATGTGACAAGGTTAGCTATATTGGAAACATTATGCGTCAACATCATGCAGTTAGTTATATTCTGAAATTTATGCAGGGACCTCATATTGTTAGATATGTTCACAATGTTTTGATTTTTTAAAATAATTTATATACAATATTTCTATTTTTAGTATCCATGTATCAGTATTATTTTCAAATAATTTTACATTCGTGTCTCATGTTAAATTTTATACTCTTAGAATGGTCCCTTAATTATTATCAGTTTCTATGAAATGCTATATGAAATTGTTACTTTTATTTATGATATTTTGCTATGATTTTTTGTTCTTATCCTATTAAATGGTATTTCTCCCATTTTCATGTTTTCTAACATTTTTATGATCAAATTTTATGTTCTCCATAACCCATTGATATTCATTTCCCTTATTGAGCATTATTCTTCACTCGTATCATATATTTCCCTATTTTCATAAGAAATTATATTAATGAATGTTTATATGAGGATATCATTTATGGAAAATTTTCTAAGATATGCGTAACCTTTATTGTTTAATAAGATAGTTTGGTATCTAATCACTTGACACTAGGATCTGTTAGTGTGTTTTATTTGTGATATGTAGTTAATAATTTTATAAAATGAAATTAAATTTATGTATGATATTTTTTCATCATGATAGTTAGTATCGTATTGGGTTTTAGTTAATTTTAATTATTAGGTTAAAAAGTATAATAACAGAAAAACAACAGTTAACCAAGGTTAATATAAACGAGATATAATATGATCCAAAAGTGTCATTGGTTGAAATAAAGGTGTCATAGAGTAAGAAATATTACGTTTGGTTTTTCATATACATGGGTTTGTTAAAAAAAATTCATAATATATTATTGTTTATTACTAATTTTAACACTTTTCATTTATGTAAATTGACTTGTACTATGGTAATTATATAAACAATGGGTGTGATGGGTAATATGGTGATTATCCAAATGAACAACCAAATATGATGGAATATTGTTTTCATACATTCATGGAAATGTTATCTAAAGTTATGAGTAACAAACAAGATCATTTCAAGCTCTATAATTCAACAAAGAAGGTGATAATAAATATTGAGTCCTTCATAGAACAATGGTCATCATCATTTAGTGGATCTGTAGATTCACTAATTATTAATTATTAATTCAACATAACTGAAAATGTATTTTATTTTCAATGATTCTCATATCATAAAAATCTATTTTTATATATTTATTATTTATATGGTAAAACAAATTAATAGTGGATTTTGATCAAGAATATGACTAAGAAGGAAGAAATTCACTCCATGTAATGGTATAATTTTATTAAAGTATTTTTAAAATAAATATTACCCCCAAATAATTTCATAAAAATAATAAAAAATTATTCCCTGAGATAAAGAAAAAATAGGATAAATCTATTGGTTTATTTAAATGGAAATTTATTGGATTTTTGACATACACCACTGGTTTTATTATCAATATAGAAAAAAATAATCATTTTTTACTGGATTAAAACCAAGTCATTGAAAATAATTGGGTATAAGGGATTTTTGAATATGCATGGATATTTTTTAATGTTATCTTAAGGAATAAATATAAATTGAGGAGTCTTTATATTGTCATGAATTTAGTGACAAGAAATTAAAAATTAATTATTTTAGGAAATAAAATGATATATATAATAAGGTCATAAATATTTGAAACCCCAAATTCAAAAAATGTGTCATCAAGAACAAGTGAAATTAACTCAAATAAAAAATGCAATGTTTCAAGTGTAGAAGGGTAAACCATTAAAACCATGATTATGAAATAAAAATAAGGATTCCAAGTAAAATAATAGAGAAAAATAAAGTCTAACATAATAAAAAACTCCTAAATAAATTATTAAAGTTTAATATTTCTTATAATTATAAATATTAATGAATGAATCTATTGTCTGAGGATGATAATTTATTTCAGAAGGCCAAAAAACATAGGTTCTTGGAAGAGTCTAAGAAATCACTAATGTGAGGGTGTATCACAAAAAATAAGTAGTGAGAGGTATACTATGTAGAATCCCTCCCCATCATATTGGCTTTAGAGGACAAGGGAATTCTACTTGGCCTTAAGATACATTCCCAAGGTGCCAAAGGCTGGTAAACAATATAGATGAATTCAAGAATAAATTGGGGAATTATTTTCCCTTGAGATAAAACCAACCCACTAAACAATCCATTATCAAAAAACAACAAGATGCATGTCAACAAAAAAACCAAACCCATAAATTACCAAAAGACAACCAAACTGAAACATAATAATCCGACATGCAAAATAAAGCCAAGAAAAAATCAGAGTACCAAGCAAAAGACTACAACAAGACCCGATAAGAACTAGGACACAATGCATTGTTCTCCACCAAGCTCCATGATCCAAGAACCACAACATCACCGAAGCATAATGCTGAACCACTAGAAAAATGAGATGCCTTACTCTTACATGTGTCCCAGAACACAACCTCTACAAAAGAAACAAAGTGCCAAAGCAGGGGGTGAGTAATAATATATAGTAGGTTTTCCCGAAATGACTTCCTTACACCTTCCCCTAGGATAAAACCACTAGAACATTAAAATAAAGAAGTATATATAAATCACTAAATAGATTAAACATTTCAATAAGCCAAACATACCCATACCAAGCCATGTCAAACAATGGAAAGTCACAACCATGCCACATACCGTATCCCCATCATGCATCAACACAAAAAATTCCATCTTTTCAAAGAAAAACCCAACAAAGTGACCATTACGGTGGGACTTCCACCCATCCCATTGACCCCATTCCCAACTAGTGGTGCTTCCCAACCACTATCTATAAGGGTGGTTCTTCCGACCACTATCCATCACCGTTTATAGTGAGTCCTTCTTCCCACTTCCACACAACCAATACCAGCCATAACACTTAATCAACCAATAATCACAATGCACCAAGGCCACATAATAAGCACACAACAATTTCCAACACATGCTAATTCACTTTAATAAATAACCCATTTATTGAAAACACTCTTTAACAAAATATCCATGCCAAACCACATTTAAATAAACAAAATCTATATTGAAAACCACGTTTCACAAAACTTTTTTCATAATCATCCACTGACGGTTTTAAAATCAACATTTTAAAATCACACAACAAATACCCTTTTTGCAATAATAACCCATTTCAAAATATCCTAAATCTTCACCAAATGGATTCCAACAAGATTCGACCATCAATATCACAATTAATTTAAAGAAAAAAAAATAAATTGTAACCAAAACCACTGGTTTTAACACATTGGAGTTGAGAGAGAATCCACCTACCTTTAGGGTTCCGATGAATTCGACCCACATGCAATTGCACACCAATCCAGAAAAATGCTCCACTAAAACAACTCTAGATATCCTCTACTGTCATAAAAATGACTTAAAATATAAACCCAAGTAAAAACCCCTTATATTTACAAAAAACGGGTGTAGATCTAGAAATCCAACAGAGAGGGAAAAGCATATCTATAAAAAACCACAAATAACTAAGTGAGGAGGCTTACTGGAGAAGAATAGGCTCAACCACACTAAGAAAACCCTTCTATTTTCTTCCAAAACATGTCAGAGAGGACCCCTAACACTTTATAGGAGGAAATATTTATTGTGGATTGAGTGGTATAGAGTTTGGGTATTTTAGGGCAATCCAGACGAATCCCGTATTTTTAAAACCATATTTTTACGGGCCACATGGTTAGAAAAACCACGCACTTGTTGCTTCCTCAAAGAAGAGTCTCAGACGTCACACCCCACATGGTTAGACAAACCATGAACAAGCTATGTGAACCCCACTGCCAACATTGTTCATCTCACATAGTTTCTGTTAACCGTACTCAAACTATACAACCTTAAAAATGCATCCACTGTTTTCTGAAACCTTTCCAAGCTCTCCCAAACTCATCCAAACTCAACCCAAGCACTTTAAGAATATAAAAGTCATAAAATGACTACGTAACTAAAATAGGAGGTTCCTCATTCTCCCCACCATTGGACATTCCATCCTCGGAATGTAGAGAACCATCTCATTGTCAAAATAGCCCGAGCCCTTGCTCAACTATCTCTTTCTACCGCTCCCAAGTCTCCTCCTGAATATGGAGATGCTACCACAAAACCCAAACTAAACTGATGGATTTATCATGCAAGACATTATCTTTCCTATCCACAATTCACACTAGCATGTGCAGAAAAAAGCATCTTGTTCTAGCATAACATGATCCCAACGAATCACATGATCAAAATCTGGCTGTTACATTTTCAACTGCGACACACGAAACACATTGTGCACCACACTAATCGTTGGTAGGAAATCCAAATGATAATACACATCTCCAATCCAATCAAGTATCTCAAATATCCCAATGTACCAAGGAGATAACATACCCTAAATTTTCAACAGATGATGTCCCAACCATGGAGAGATTCTAAAAAACACCTGATCGTCAACCTCGAACAACAACGTTCATCGACGATGGTTTGCATACAATTTCTGACAACATTCAGCCATCCCCATCCACTTTCGGATCAACATGGTCTTCTCTATAGTATATTGGAAAAGGCTCAGTCCAATCATCAAAGTATCTCTCATTTCCACCCAATATAGCTGAGAATGACACGGACGACCATATAATTCCTCAAACAGAGCCATATGTATTGAAGCCTAATAAATGTTATTTTAGGAGAACTCAACCAATGATGAGTGATTCTCAAATGAACCACACAAATCCATCACATAATCCCTTACCATATCCTCCAATATTTGTATCCTCCTCTACAATTGGCCATTCTTTTAGGGATGATAAACAGTGCTCATAGTCAACTATGTTCCAAGGTATTCTCCAAGTTCATCCAAAAATGAGATGTGAACCTTGGATATTTATATGATACAATAGAAATTGGAATACCATGAATCTTGAAAACCTCATGGATATAGATTTTGGATATATCCTCCACCGTTTGTGATTCATGAATCGGGATTAAATAGTCCAACTTTGTGAGCCGATCCACAATCACCCATATGGATTCTTGTTTCCTGAACATTCTTGGTATAACTTTCACAAAATCCCTTGATATCTAATCCCATTTCAACACTGGGATAGGTAAAGACAATAACATGTATTCTGACCACTGATACTCTACTTTGACATGGTGACAAGTTATGAATCTTGAGACAAACCTAGCCTCATACCTTTTCATACCATCCCACCAAAACTATGCTTTCAATGCCTTGTACGTATTCTAAATTCCAGGATGGATAACCCACCTAGAATAATGATAATCTCAGAGAAGTTACTCATGACAAGTAACTTGTACTACCCTCCGATTCCGAAAACACATGACTAAATTTCCATTCAGTTCTCAGCCCTCAATGGTCTCTATACCATTGAGTTTAGACCTTATCTCTACACATTGAGAATCAGATACATGTGCCTCTTTAACCAAACCTTCCAATTAAAGAACCAATGAAACCAGAAATAATATTTCTCTTCCTCCCTGGTCCTCACATTCCAACTTCATGTCAGCTATAACCAAAAACAACTTCCACAGATCTGATGCAAGTTTCACTACCTGAGCATATGAGTTTCTACTTAATGCATCCACCACCGAATTTCCATTAACTTGTGTGTAAATTATGTCTATATAAAACATCTGAGATATTACACCCATCTCCTTTCATTAAGTTCAAATATATTTGTTAAAATATATTCTTTAATCTTTTATTGTCGGTAAACACTGTAAATATTTCACCGATGAGATAATGACACCACATCTTAAAATCAGAAACCACTGCTGCCAACTCCAAATCATGTTTTGGGTAATTCTTCTCATGAAACCTTATTTTTTGTAAACTATATATAACCACATCATCTCCCTTCATGAGAACACACCCCAACCCTAATCTCAATGTGTCACAATACACCATGTACCCTTTTTCTGGTTCAGGTAAAACCAAGATTGCTGCTGATGTAAGGAAACCCTTTATCCCTTAAAATCATTTATAACACTACTCATCCCATTGAAATGGCATATTCTTCCTTGTCAATGTGGTCAACAATGAAGCCAATCATGAGAAATCATGAACAAAACATCGATAATACCCACCTAGACCATGGAGGATATGTATATTGAAAAATTTATTTGGCGGTTCCCATGAAATAATAGCCTTTATCTTTTCTCGTTCAACTAAAAAAAACATCTCATAAATAACATGGAAAAGGAAACAAACCCCCTGTATCCAAAAGTCACACGCTGACAATTTGGCATACAACCGATGGTCCCTCAAGATCCCTAACACTATCTCTAAGTGATTATCTTGCTCTACCCTTGTCCTCGAATACAGTAGTATATGATTTACAAATACCACCTTGAATGAATCCAGATATCTCTAAAATATCTGATTCATCAATTCCATGAACACTTCTAGTGAATTCATTAGACGAAAGGGAATAACCACAGACTCCTAATGGCCATATCTGCTTCTTAAAGTAATTTTCGGAATATCCACCTTTCTCACCCGTAATTGGTGATACCCTAGCCTCAATTCAATCTTTGAGAACCACTGAGCTCCCCTAAACTCGTCAAATAAGAAATTAATGTGTGAAAGTGGATATTTGTTCTTTATCATATCTTGATTATGTCTACGATAATCAACACAGATCCATAAGGTTCCATCCACTTTTTTAACAAACAAAACAGGTGCTTCCCACGGAGATGTGGTAGGCAAGACGAACCCTTTGTTTTCTAACTCTTACAATGGCACCTTTAATTCCCGAAATTCTAATGGTCCCATTAGGTAAGATGTGACTTAGAGATGACTGGTCCCCAAAAAGAGATCAATCGTAAACTCCACTTCTCCCACAGGTGGGAACACTGATAATTCTTCATGAAATACGTCCATCAACTAATCCACAAACACTAGAAGAATAGTCTACTCTACACCTTCTAGTGATACCAACAAAAAGGACCCAAAATGATATAATATTGTGCCAACAAATGGTTCCAAAAAATTCGTTTCACCTAACAATTTATTCTTCTCCCCGTAAAGCTATTTCTAACACCATCATCTGTCACAAAACTAACCGTTCGTACAATAAAATTGATGTCAGCCTTAAACATTTCCAACCAATACATTCCTAGGATTATATCATATGCATCCATCTCAAGCATTGATAAATATCACATCAATTAGATGCCATCCCCAACTACGAAATATGAATACAGAGGAAGGATTGAAACTCCCTTTGACCTAGAGGAGTTTTTTAGTTTCAAAACAAAAGGAATCATTTATTCCATTAATCCCAACAAATAAATGATGAGAGAAGTGATAAAATAATCTGAATCACCTCTATAAAACAAATATTTCATCAATGTGGAATTTAAAAGAATCGTACCGCGCACCATGGATGGTCCTGACTAATCATCCATCATAGCCTATTCAGCTCCAAAAAACTGCTTACTTTCCATGCTTTGCACATTATTTCCCTACTGATGTGTCATGATATTTCCTAAATCACTATGACCAACTTTACTCTACTATCGATGGGTATGATTCTTTTCCCACCCTGTTAAGGCATAAGACCCCTACGACCCCTGAGGAGTGTCATCCATACCCAACCTCAGAGTATTCTGACAATAACGTTGCAGATTTTCCATCTGCTTACAATTATGAAATTATCGAGTTTGTATCATACAATACCTCTTGATGTGGCTCATAGAACCACAATGAAAATATCCCAGCATATTCAAAGGCTTCAGAGGAAGATTCATTGATCCTACCGTTGGATTTTGAATTATAATCTTATCCCGGAAATAAGTGTCCCTCTTCCAATTGAACCTAGCATTCGAGTTCCAACTATTCCCCATGGGTTCCAATATACATCCCCCTCCTGTAGCCCCCCAAAAAATCATTCTCAACCATTGTATCTCTATTAACCATTTCTATGTAATAATCTATACACAATCCCGCGATCTTGAAACGAATTTTCTGGTTCAAACCAATATAAAAATGCATGCCTTCAATGATGTACTACCTGCCACATCAAGATAGAACTGCACTATGTTCATAAACATAGCCTCATATTCAGTTACCGAAAATTTCCCTTGTATCAAAATGAAGGAATCCATTATAAGATGAATTTTGAACATATGAGGGTTGAATCGTTTATAAAAAAGTTCCTCAAACCCCTCCCATGTCACACTTTGGTCCTTCACAGCTAATATTGCTAGCTCCCACCCCTAAAGGGAAAGATCTTATAACATATATGTGTTTATCTTCACTTTCATCTTTTCTAGTGTTCCTAATAATTCAAATATCCTATTCATTCTATTCATCCACGCTTTAGCCCTTTCTGCCTCTAAATCACCACTAAACATGGGTGGATTTTTCTTTTAAAACCAAACCACATGAGACACATGTTTTGGTTCATCCCCTCTATTTCCACTTTCCACAGCTTGGAAAGGTTGAAATATACTCGGTACTAGCTTCTGGTTCACCTGAGGCCTAGGTGAAACCACATTTTTGGCATCTTTCTCTGATTGGTCTCTATGATGCCTACCCTGTTGTATTTGTCTCAATACAAAAACAATCATAAATCCCACTCCCTTAACAAGAAATGGTATAATATTTTCAAATTCCATTACATAAAAACTATCACATCTAGGATTTCCACAAGTTTACATTTTTCATATTGAACTATTCTAAAAAATCCACCATGTTTTGAAAATCAACCCATTTTAAAAATATAATTAATTTCTATGGTTCAAACAATCCTGTTTTGAAACCCAATTACGAATTTTCCAAAATCCACACATTCAAACCATTCCATAAATCATTATACCCAAATGAAATATGCATCCTAGTGGGAAGTCATTTCAACCTTGCATTCCATGCTCATCTCATTGGCTACACCCACGACAATGAGAATTATAATGCCTATAATTGTCTCCAAACACTTATGTACCCAACTCCCTGGTAACTTGAAGTTCAGCATAAAAGGGTTAGCTATGTCTTTTTATGCTATAAATTCCATGTTCTGACAATACTACACCTTGGTATTATTCATAATCAAGGAATAGACCATGAACGAATGTCAAAACCAAGGACAACAGTCAATGCCAAAGGACTGAACAACTGCTCTCACTTGAAAGGCAAGGACTGAGCAAACTGATACCACTTGTGACGTCCTCCCCCATCCCATTGGTTTGAAAGGACTGGGGAATGATAATTGGTCTTAAGTAGCATTCTCAAGGCTCCAATGGCGGGAAATAAATGACTAAGGATTCAAGAATAAATTTGGGAATGATTTTTCCTTAAGATAAAACCAACCAACCAAACAATCCACTATCAAAAAACTACATGATGCATGTCGACAAAATAACAAAAAACATACATTACCAAAATACAACCAAAATACACCATAACAATCTCACATTCCAAATACAACCAATCCAAAATCTGAGTACCAAGAGGAAGACTACAAAAAGATTCAATATAAACTACGACACCATCCATATCTCCACACTAAGCTCCATGATCCATGAACCACGACATCACCAAAGCATCATGACGAACCACTAGCAAAAAGAGATACCTTACTCTTACCTATTTCCAAGAACCCATTATCTGAAAAATCTCCAAATTTCCAAACAAGGGGGTGATTACAAATACATACTAGTTTTTTCCAAAATGACATCCTTACACCCACCAGTAGGATAAAACAGTTCACACATTTAAATAAAGTAGTTTATATAAAACACTAAATAGCTCAACCATCACCACAAGATAAATATACCCTTACCAAGACATGTAAAACAAGGGAATTCCATGACCATTCCACAATCCATATCCCCATCATGCATTAGTACACCAATTTCCATCTTTTCAAAGAAACACACCACAAAGAAACCATTACGGTGGGACTTTCGCCCATCCCGTTCACCCCATTCCCAACTAACAGTGCTTCCCAACCACTATCCATAATGGTGGTTCTTCCTACCACTATACATAAACTTTTATAGTGATAAATTCCACCAACTTACACAAAACCAACACAATCAATAACACATAATCAACCAATAATCACAAAGCACCAAGGCCACACAATAGGCACACAACTATTTCCAACACATGCCAATTCACTTCAATAAATCACCCATTTATTGAAAAAAACCATTAACCAACTTTCCATTCCCAACCAAATTTCAATAAACAAAATCTCTATTGAAAACCATCATTCACAAAACATTTTTCATAATCATGCACCTATGATTTTAAAATCAACACTTCAAAATCACACAACAAATCCCATTTTTGAAATAATAACCCATTTCCCCCAAAATACACCAAAATATCACCAAATGAATTTACAAAAAGATTATAACATCATTATCGCAATTAATTTCCTGAAAAAAAACTTAATTTTAACTAAAACCACTACTTCCAACTTAGTGGAGTTGAGAGAGAAGCCACCTACCTTTAGGGTTCCGACAAATTTGACCCACACGCAATCGCACCCCAATCCCGGCAAATGCTCCACTAAAACAACTATATATATCCTTCCCTATCATCAAAAAGCCTTAAAATAAACACCCAAGGAAACAAAAAACCCTATATACACACAAAATGAGTGTATATCTAGAAATATGAGAGAGAGGGAAAAGTATATCTAGACAAAAACATAAAGAAGTAAGTGAGGAGACTTAACAAAGAAGAATCGTCTCAACCACAACAACAAAACCCTTCGATTAGATTCAAAAACGAGTGAGAGAGTACCCATAAACCTTGAGAAGAGTAAATCTTAAGTGAGGGTCATGGAGGAGAGAGTTTGGGTGTTTTTATAGAAATATGGAATAATCCATGATTTTTAAAAAAACCCATTTTTGTGGGCCGCATGGTTATCTTGCACGTTTATAAAAACCGTGCACTAACCATGTGCTTGTTGTTGCCTCAAAGAGGTTCCTCACATGGCCCACCCTAAACTGTTAGACATACTACACACAAGCCTTGTTTACCCCACTGCTCACATGTTTAATCTCATATAGTTTCTTTTAATTGTGCTCAAACCACGTGGCCTTAAAAAGGCCACCAAGGTTTTCTAAAGCCTTTACAAACTTTCCCTAACTCATGAAAACTCATACCAAAATCTTTAAACAGATAAAAATGAATAAAGAAAGGAAAAATACCTTAAACTGGGGGTTCTACACACTATTTATCCACAAAAAAAATTTAATTCCTTTTTTGATTATATTTTTTCAAATTCTTTAATATCTTTGATGTTTTCTAATATTATTGATTGACCACCTCAAATATTGGATATTGAATTTTCAATAAAAAACTAATAGTTCTAGGATTTCATCCCATATATATAAATTATATATAATAGAGTTTTGTGGGTACATTATTCCTTAAAATATAGTTATTTTTTCCTTAGAGGATCTGTATGTGATATTAGTCATATTTTGGATATTTCAATATCGAGTTCATATCATTTTTTGAGTTACACTAATCTTATTTATTATCCCATATCATACCAAGATTAAATATTGATGAAAGGATTATTAAGAACTCCAAATAGAATCTAATTCATTGATTGGTTAAATGATAACTAATAATGATGGATTTTTATTTTAAATTTTTAGGAAGAAACATAGTATGGATAGATTACCAATTTTAAGGGAATATGTTAATGTATTTCCCAAATATATTTATACTATTTACAAGGATTAAATGGTTGTGTGTAAACTGAACTAATACATGGTTCTATTCCTATATTGAAGAGTTTATATAGAATTTCCCTATTTGATTTGGAATAATAAATTAGAAAATTCAACAGAATTTGAAAAATGTTTTATATTTCCACATTATTATCCATGGGGTTCTCTTATCCACCTTGTTAATAATATGGACTGGTCATTGTAACTTTCCATTAATTATCATGAGATTAAAAATATCATAATCAATAACAAGTATCATCAACCCTGTATTGATAAGTTTTTTGTTAAAATAGAGGGGCCCAATACTTCTCAAAGGTTGATATTAGATCAGGATATCATCAACTAAGGGAGAAAGGGAAATATATACCCACAAAAACTATACATAAAAATATATATACAATATGAAATCATAGTGATAACTTTTTATTCTTAAAAACATATCATTATATTAATGGATATAATGAATATAGTGTTAGATATTTCCTAGATAAATTTATAGATCACTTTGTTGAAGATATTATTATAAATTTCAAGTGTAAGGAAGACATTTTAGGATTTTGTTAAATATATTAAGAAGGGATAAAATTTATAATAATTTTATTAACTATATGTTTTATTTAAAAAATTATACTTATTATTTCATATAATAAGAAGATAGGGTATATGTATGGATATTTAAACGATATAGGTGATTAAATAATGAACAAGAATAACATTTGTAAAAGTGGTTTATAGTTTTCTTAAATTTTATAGATACAAATGAATCTTTGTGAAAACATTATCATGGTTTTCATATCATTTGACCATGTTTATGTGGAAGAGAGTAAATTTTCTATATAAAAAGAATATACATATGGAATCATCTATCATAAGATAATTTTTTCACTATACCTTTACTCAAACTACATTTAAGTTGATAAGTATTAGTAATATGAAATAATAAATTCAAGGAGGGATTCATAGGATTATTTATGTGAATTATAAATGTGATAATATATGACTTTCTTCAATTAAAGTTCAATTAACAAGATTACCTAATGCATGATTTCAAGTTTATAATGGAAATTTTTTAAATATAGAATTTTAGGTATTATATTTATGGAGATAATTGTTATATATATTTATATATTGACTATAATGAAATAATGTATATATTCACACAAAAGGAGTTAAAAATGTGACAAATGATGTGGATAATTTTAATCGGTGACTATGAGTTCTCAACACAATACCTTCTTTGAATGGAAAATAATGTTCTTTATACTATGAACATAAAGGATCATTATTCCATATACATGATGTGGATTGAAAGAGAACCAATATTGATAGATATAAAAATTATAGACATGGAAATAATAAGTAAATTATGAAATCCTATATTTATCAAATTATTTCCCAACTATCTATCCATGTTATGATTGGGGAGGTATAAAATGTTGATATGGAGCTAAAAAATATGGTATAATACATAGTTTAACCTTTATAAAAAAAGAATTTATAATATTTTGAACCCGAATATGTGTCTCTCCCATACCAGAGACGAAGAAGAATATTTGGGATAAAAAACATAGCTCATCATTCTCTTTTTACCTTAAAATACCAAAATATATAGAGATATTAAAGATCACTTATAGTGTTACAATATAATGGGGGATATTTTGGACTATATATCTCCATACCTAGATTTATAGGAATTTAATTTTGAACATCATAAGTCTAAGGGTATGATATAATCATTACCAACACTCCTATGGAAAAGGGAGGAAGTCATCACTGATTTTTTGTTCAGTATTCCAAAGATATCAAAAGGTGCAGATTAAATATATGTAGTTGTGGATCAAAATAAACATTTAATACACTCCATCTCCATTTGAGACTATTTATTACTTTATCAACTTAATAGCATATACATAAGGTAGTGGTAAATATATATATAGTATAAATTTTATTATATCTAATTAAGATCCATGGTTTATGTTAATTTGTTGGAAAAGTATACAATAAGAATTATATATTTAGCTAAAAATTATAATATATTATCACCCTAAAAACTGATGTTCAATTTGAATGAACAATTCATAATTTGATAGATATGGGACGATTTTTCTCAATGGACATCAAAGGAGGGGAATTAAAATCATCTAATGTTTTAGTTCTGATATAATAATATTTTACATAATATCATTAAAATAGAACCATATGACACTCTATATGAAAATACATAATGAATTATGAAATGATGGGATGAATTTTGGGTAGAGGTTTATTGGGATTAGATCTTTCCCAAGATTCATAGTATTAGATCTTTATGGATTAAAATTTTCCGTGATATGTTAAAGGAGAAAAAATACAAAAAGAGGGATATGTTGATATTTATCAATGATATATAGAGTTCAAGGTTATAAAAAATTTATTCCTTTGAATATCCCCATAAAAGTGGGTTATGATATTTTTAATGAACTGTAATTTGATCCATTGATGTATTGGTCCATTATATATTATTCATCAGATAGATACTGTATACTATCACTTAACATGTCCCCCACTAATTACATGATATATTCCATTTTACCTTTTTTGAGGAAGAATATATTAAACCCATCAGATATAGTAAACTCATAGGTTATAAAATCTGAATATAAAATCTATTATAAGCGGTAGTTGGTGGAGATATGGGATGATATAGATAAAATACTATTAAACAAGACCATTATATTGGATAAATTTATGTAGAGAAATTATAAGTTCAATGAATAAATGTTGAAACTTGAAGATTTAATGATGAAAGGGTACCCTTAATTTTTTCATCTCAGAATTGAAATTTTGGGGGTGAATTTTATTAATGCGAGAAAATAAAAAATCAAAAATATTAAAGTGAAATTACATTAAATAATGCTCATGTATTTTATATCTTGTTTTACCTGAGACCCAAAACTAAAATGAATAATTTTTTACTTAGTTAAATTAGATTATTATAATAGAATTAATATTGATATACAACAAGCTATATAAATGAAAAATAATTAGAAAAATTATAAAAGGGTTAAACTACTAATTAATAAAATAATAAAAGATTCAAATATACAACATCCTGTTTTTTCATAAATATCATACAATAATTGACAATAAGAGAATAAAAGAAAAACATTAAAAAATGATAATCGCCTAGATAAGGAAAAAAATTAATATAATGAACAATTTTAGATAAGTATATAAGATAATATATAGGAATGTAAAAAATGAAATATTTCAGGAACCAACTCAGGTCAACCTACCATATCACCAAGGTAGTCCAGTAACAATGTTTGAGGTGCATTCTCAATCTCCATAGTCTGATGAAATGAACCAGTGTACCAAATATGAAAACGTGAAAAAAAATTCACCCGTGATTTATTGAAAAAATATAAATGACCCTTAAAAATAATCTGGAATGGTGCATCAATAAGTTAAACATCCATGTATAAAAAATAATAAATTTTGATTACAATGTTAAAAAATGTATATGTAATATAAAAAGTATAAATAAATTTTAAAAATAGTATCATGATGTATACAAGGAAAGAAGAGGTATAATATATACTAAAAGAAAATAGATGTTCAAGGAGTGTAATCCAGAAACCATCCGAGACAATTCAATAAACCGATATTATCATACTATTATCACCAATTCACCCACGGTCACCTTTATATCCCAAGATATTAAAAAACTACAAAAACAATTAATGTTATTTCTATAAAAAATAACACATATATCTAAATAGGATATAAAAATTATATAATAGGTCTCAAGATCTTTCGTAAGTAACTACCACTCATTCCACAAAGAACCTTGGGTATATGGTGTGGTGTTTTTTTGTTCCCATTTTAAATTATGTAATATTTCTCAAATAATCATATATTAAGTGTTACAGGTTGGGTTTTTCCTTCCTGTAAATTAATTTCCTTAGGTCTCCTTGATTTTTTTATTGTGTACTAATATTTTAGCACCCTGATATTTTATTAAATATTTTATTACCTAAATTTAATTTCATTGATAGCTTATGTTACATGAAACACCAATTTTTAAATAACATTGACAAACTATTAATATTATAATTTAAACATGACCATTATTACCTAGTTGTTAAATTTGGTGGAAGGAAAAGTTCTAAACCTATTTTAAATATTAAGTATAATGGTTTTATATTATGAAAACAAACTGATAAAAAATTATATAATTTTCAGTAAATCCCTTATATGTATCAAAATTATAATTTCTAAAAATATTTGACTCATTTTATTTTGTGAAAACTAATAAAATTTATTTTGGAATATTTTAGAAAATTAATTTGAAAAAATAAAATAAAATTTTAAATTAGAATTTAAAAATTTGATTAGAGTGAATTTTGGATATTTTATCTGAAGATATTAACTTTTTCTTGAATAGTAAAAAATACTGGTTTTTATTGAAAACTTATTATTGGTTTAATGAATTTATAAGGTTTATTTTTGTATAAAATTTTGATTAAAATTAAAATTGGTTCAATTATATATTTATTGGTTAATTTTATGTCGTTGGAATCATTTTAATATTGATTTTTGATATAAAAACATTTTAAACTTTTAAACATTTTCTCTTTGGAAAATCGCTTTCTCATCACCTCTATGGGATTAAATTAGTATTATAATTTTACATTTTTGTGAATGAAATTTTGAAAAATTGAATTCATATATGGAATCAATAATAATTTATATTATTCAATAATGTCAAATTAATTTATGTTCATAAATATTAATAATGGTAATTAAAATAAATTAGTATCATTATGGTTAAAATGGGGATTTGTGCATTACATCTTCTTTTATTGAAATTAATTTTCCACACATATCAAATTTTTATTTAAAAATTAGATTTAATATCTATAATAAGTGTGTATAAATTATCTAATAATACACACTTTAATACTTTTACAAAAAGATAAATTACCTAGGTAAATAAAAAGATACAAGTTATAATGGTGAAAAATTAAATGGTAAGAAATTAAGTAAACATGAAGGCTGGGGAAAACATTTTTAAAATATGTTTTTTTAATGTTGGCATTGTCTATATACAACCTCCTCCCCTATCTTTATCAAACCTCCTATTCCCTTTGTATTGAAATAACCCTTCTGAAATACCCTCAAAACATCATTATCCATGTTATAGAGATATTTTTAATACCAAATACCAACCCTAGGGTCCATAATATTAAATTTAATAGGAATTGTTATAAGTGAATGTAATTATATTCACAGTACTCTTTCTTTTCGATTCATCCTTTCCCAATATAATTCACAAATTATTTATTACAATATAAAAACACCAGTATATATGTTATAATAATATGTCATTATTTTTATGGAATAACCTTTATCCATAACTTCTTCTATAAAAGGCATTATGATATCATTATTCATGTGTACGACTGACCATCATCTCGCATACTGATGTTATTATTTTTCCATCTTCACCTATCATGGATAAATATAATGAAGGATTATAAGTTTAGATATTATAATTAAGATGTTGTTATAATTATTAAATTATTGTATCAAATATAAATTCTTTCATTAAATTCTCTAAGAATACAAAAAATTTGCTAATGTGTACGACACCTGTCCGCCTCACAAAGATATGTGAATTTTTCATCATGTACACATTATATAGAAGATAATATGTATAGGTTTAAATAAAAATATTTGACAAATATGAAATAAAATTTATTTATTTATTGGGAATATATTATCTATCCTTATTTCATTCAATTCGTTGAGAATATGGAATGAGTGTTCATGCATATGTACAACTTACTATCTCCATGAACATAATATTATATTTTCTATCTCTAAATTTTATGGATTACTACAAACAAATATATACTAAATATATATTATATTTATATAAGGGATAAATATATAGATATTATGGAACCAAGATCATAGTAAGAGTATAAAATATAAAATATCAAAATACATATGAAAAACGAAGCAGTTATTTCCCAAAATGCGACTCTAACACAGAATTGTTAATAAATGGGTAATAAAAACTCATAAGTAAATCATATATCATATTATATTTATTTATTTATGGTTATTTAATTTATTTATCACAGACATATATATATTATATAAATTGTTTCAACATGTATGAAGGATGTTAAGAGTTAAGGTAAAAGATTTTAATGTAATTTTTTACTTTTTTGAGACACATTCCATATTAACCAACTATTTATTTAATTTGGTGTATATACTACTCATAAATGTATTTTATGACTATTATCCTAATTTTTTTTTTCATATACATATTCATTTGATGATATCTATTTCATGAGTTTTATAGTTTCAAAGTTACCGATGTGGTATGGGATTGTTGTCTCAATTTTTATTCTTTGGGACATACATTATGTTATTCACATATATTCTATTATGAATTGTATATACAGACTATTTAATATGTAATATCAGGAATTTATTTGTTTTCATGATATTTTTTATTTTTTTTAATTCTTTCCATTCAGGGAGATTATGATTCTATGTTACCAACATTGTAAGGGTTGTGCGATACAATCTAATCATTTATTATGATTGTCCATTTTTATACTTCCATTGATGAAATCAGATAATCGATCATTCATGAAGCTAAATAATTTTAAAATCATCTAGTTATTTCATTACAATACATTTTTCCATTAATTTTACTCTATTTATTTACACAAGATTCAAAAATAATTCTTTCAAAGAAAATAAATGGTATTAGTCTCATTGGTAGAAAAACATTTTTTCTTCCACATGCATATTTTATAAAATTGATGTAAAATATGATTTAACAATCCCCAAATTACATAATAAATATATTTTTACACTTGTTTTAATTTCTAAAATTGTTTTATATGTAATCTTCATGTATTTTTTTTAAACAATTCATGTTTTGGTTTTACAAAAAATATGAATGGGATCTCTATTTAAATATGTACGTAATGAATGGAATTTTTTCCCATCATTAACATTATTTAATTTGATGCTTCCATTATATGTTTTCAATTTTATATTAAATTAAATGCATTTTTAATATTAAATATGTTCTAGAAATTTATTTTCAAAATGTAAAGGGTATTATTATTAATAAATGATTTTAATTATTTTTAGAGAATCCTCTTTATGTTTCAAAAGTTATTTTCAACGAAAATTATTTTGAAAATATTTTATGATTAATCAAAACTTTTATTACAAATCGATCTGATATTTTCCCCAATAGATATTTAAAATAATATTTTAAGCATCCTTTATATATTTCTATGGTTGTTTTCATAATAATGCATTTGTAAAATGTTTTATGTTTTAAGAGTGATTTTCAAGAAAAATGGTATTTTCATCCGGAAATGTTCTGAGTTTATTTTAAAAAAACATTAATATAAGATGGAATAATTTAATGTTACTTTTTATTTAATGGGGATAGTATTAATTATACCATCCTTAGTATGTTTCTTGATTTTTAGTGTTTATATTTGTTGTACCTCTCGTAACCCTCGGGGTTTAATTTTCATGATCACAATCACTCTCTTATTTATCTAATCTTGTTTTAAGTGTTTTTGTTGATAGGCAAAAGGTTTCCAAGGAATTGGGCCAAGAAGGCTTTGAAAGTGGACTGATTTCAGTCCACCGGCCAACCGGTGGATGACCACCGGCCAGCCGGTGGAGTCTTGACAGAAGGCATCCCCTCTGTCCAGACCACCGGCCAACCGGTGTCCCATCACCGACCAGCCGGTGGAACCCAGACAGAAGGGCCACCTACTGTCTCAGCACCGGCCAACCGGTGGCCTCCTCACCGGCCTGCCGGTGGTGCCTGGGCAGAAGGCCTCTCCTTTTTCCAAGCACCGGCCAACCGGTGGCTCTGTACCGGTCAGCCGGTGGAGCCAGTCAAACTAGCCGTTGGGCTTTGACCAGACTTGTCCACTTGACTCCCAACGGCTCCAAAGGCCTCTCCAACGGCTCCGAAGACCCCCAAAGGCCATTTGAGGGTTCCCCCTCTATAAATAAAGGACTAGGAAGCCCCGGAAACGTACGGAAGCCCACGGGAACATTTTTCATCATTTGGAAAACCTCCGGCGGATTCCTTCAAGGAACCTCAATTGCTCCAACCCACTTCCACATCCAAGGAGCACCATCAAAGAAGCTTGGGAGCGCTCTTCATCAACTTCATCAATCCTTTAGCGCCCAAGGATTCTCCTCTTACGGTTTTTCATTATTTATCATTTTGAGCATCAATTTGGGTTTGTGCCTACAAACCCCTCTTTCTCTCATCTTTCTTTGTTTGGGTTTTCACACCACCTTCAAGGTGTGAAGATGTTAGTCAAGCCTTCCCTTTAAAAGGCTTGAGTCATAGGTGAGCTAGCCTTCACCTGTAAGAAGGCTAGTGGGTTCTTGCTCAACCATTAAAAGCAAGCTGTAATAGGTTCTAGACTACCTTAAAGTCTAGTGGGTTTCTTGCTAAAACCATTGAAAAGCAAGCGGTAGTAAATCTCTCAACAGTTGAGTTGGGAGCGGAGACATAGGCTTTGGTTTAAGCCGAACTCCGTTATCAAGTTTTGTGTCTTGACTCTTTTATTTCCGCTGCACCTTTAACTTTGTTTTTAAATTGTTAATTATTTTTTAAAAGGCAATTCACCCCCCTCTTTCCATCACTCTCCGCACAACAATATTGAGGAAATGTTTATAAAACCAAATAATTTTTAATGTGTAATGTTACTTCGAATTGATGAATTGATTAGGAAAACTGTTTTCATTACATGGGTTATGATGTGAGTATATAATTATATTTTTATAAGGTTTTGGATCACATAATTGTAGTTCTAATTATGATATGGGTGGTACCTATATTTCTCTCCAATGCATTGGGTAATGATTGATAACTCAGGAGATAAATAGGACTAGAATTGGATGTCAACCCAATTTAGTAAGGGACTTTGTCAACTATGACTGTCTTGGGAGTAATCCTTTATTAAAATAATGTCTTGGGATGTTAACTGTAACACCCCGAGCTTCCACGATACACTTCTCATTTAATAATGCAATAGCTTGCATTGTACGCAACTTCGAGTTCTAACACACCGCAACTAATCAAAGTAGCCGTTATGAATAGTAATACCCACTTTTTAAAATTATAGAAATGTTATATTTCAAAATGGACTTCATTTTTGTATTCGTAATATCAAAATTATCCTAAGTTAAATTTTTTGTAATTTTCTGAGAACTTCCATTTTTTATGAATAGTGAAAAATACTTAAAAACAACTTTTTTAATCAAAATAATTTATAGTGATAAATTATACTATTGAGTGGTTTTAGAGTATAATTAGAATATATTTTTACCATTTTATCCAATGGTGGTCATTATAATTAATTTCACATTGAAATTGGACATAAATAAATTGTCAATCTTTTGATATATATTGTTTCTTAAAAACACGCTATTTGTTGTGACAGCGGGAATTAATTATAAAATTAATTAATGCAACTTATATGTTTGGAATTTTGTAAAATATACCTCATTTTTGAATTCGGAATATCAATTATAGCTTAGGGTGAAATTTTGGCATTGTTCTGAAAAGCTTCAATTTTTGATGAATAGTGAAACCACTAAGTGGTAGTTAAATAACTGATTTTTCGTTTAAATGAAATATTACCACTTCTGTGTTTTGAATTTAAAAAATACAACATACATGGTTTTCATTAATATGTAAAATGTGGTTCAATGAGATTAAAATAATTTTTTGGGGAATAGTAACTTTTAAGTTCTTAATCGAGATTAGAGGTAATTAGTGTAGTTTAAGGTAAAAATAATGTTTTAATAATATGAGATGAGCTTGAAACTTGTCCTACTCCTATTGTATGAGTCATGGACGACCAAGACAATCCATGGGTCAACTTGAGGACCCCATGGAGACACTTTAGTTGGAAAATGACATAAATATCTTTTATTTAATGTTAAAGTAAAAAATAACACAAACATGATATGTTTTACTAAAACAATATTTACATTGGGTTATACAAGTCATATTTTTGTCTATAAATAGTCATTGGAAAGATAAAAAGATTTCATACATCATAGTATTTTTTTATAATTTTTAGACATTAAATAAGTTAAATTATTTATGACATCATTATGATGCAGTGATGACCTCATTATTTAACGATTTTAATAAAATGAAAAGATAATGTACAATACAAGGCTTACACTTGTCCAAAGACTATTTGATGGGTATATTTCGAACCCTTATCACCTTATCCTCGAATTATATAAGTGTGGGACCTTTATAATCCGAAAAGCATTGTATAATAATGTAAACTTTCCTTACTTTCCAAGAGTGCCCCTCCTCTCCTCTTATAAAAGGCCCCCACCTCTACCACCTCATTCACACTTTCAAGCCATTTGTCTCGGCCAACCTCTGACCAAATACTCTCCCAACTTCCCTTTCTTACTCTTAGAAGCCTCACTTTGGGCAGAACTCTTCCCAAGGAATCCATTGGCTCAAATCAAAAAGAGTTACCCGATTTTGAGGTAATGTCTTCTCTAATGTTGTTATGTTTTATTTTTCTTCTCCAACCCCCTAAAATCTTTTTATTAATTTCTTTTTTAACAAAAAAAGTATCCTCAATATACTAGGATGTTGTTATAAGAAGTATTCGAGCTACACTTACACACACCTACATCTAATGGTTAAACAACATACGGTTTCTATGGATGGCGAATTTCTGCCTCACGAAACGATGATTGTTCAAAACTCATATAACACCTTCAAAGGTGGCCATTAAGATGTAACTATATTTATATATGATATATAATATGTTTATGTTTTACTTATGCTTCTGTATTTCTCATTTATGGCATACTTTATGATTTCCATTATGGGTAAACGCGATAATTTCATTTTAGGAAGTGCGGACTACCGCCCCCTCAAAGTGATTTGAATCGTTAATGCCATATGTGGGATTTATAAAGGATGGATTAAATGTTATTATACACTATATTATACTGGAATTATATTATAAATTTATATCATTATGATTTCATTCCATTAAATATGAAATTGAAATGAAAGTAGCGTTCATGCGTACGTACGGCTTACCGTCTCCATGAACGGTGCATTTCATTTCTTACCTCTAAATGTTATGTAATATTATAAATGAATGTATATACTGGATATATATGATATATATGACATATAAATCATGAAAATAATTCTGGAGATAATGGATATTCTACCACATAAACAACTTGTAATTATAAGAAGTTTATTGTTGACTCAAGTACCAAAGATCGAAAAAACGACCGTTATTAACTTAAATAATTACATAATGTTCATATCATTGTAATAAGTGATATAAAAAGGATAATGAAATTAAAAATGGTTCTTAATAAGGTATATATTAACTCTAGTTTATTATTCAGGAGGTTAAAGAACAGTTGATTCAAGTCAGACACGAGGTAAGGGAATTTCTTAACCCAACTTCCATTCATTGGGTTAATCTCCTACATTCAAATTATGTCATGATATTATTATGTCCTATATTGTATTTGTACATTCTTTATGTGTAATTATAGTGAATACACATAATAGATCTATTTTATTTTAAAAATGATCTTTTTAAGGACTTCGCCTCAATCTCCTTTCATTGAGGCATATTTGGTTTTATACACAACTTTCTTTCATACGGTGTATAAACCCTTTTGACTTTTACGTTTATTCAAAAGGTTTTCTATTATAATTATGTTATTTTTAATTGATTTAAAAAAAGAGATATTTCTCTCAAATATATGAAAATCCAGTGCAAATTTATACATATTTAACGCAAGCTTAATTTTTTTTTTCAGAAAACCCGACTCTTGAGTGTGGTACACAGGAAGGGATTGGGCATGGACCCATCATGGCCTGTAATTAGTCGAGCAGTCTCAGAATTAGTTACTTTGTTTTCAGAAGCTTGCATAATGTTTTCAGAAAAACACTGTAGTATATTTAAGCAATTTTAAATGTATGTATCTTCTAAAAAAATTGCATCGGTAGGTCTCATGAGACAACTAGATGTGGAATTGGCCGAGGCCCTTTCCCAATTTGATTTATGGTTTTGGCCGAGGCCTTAATCATTTTAGACGTCTTGGCCGAGGCCTTGACAAAATGTTTCAGAATGTCTGAAATTATACATTCCCTCATTATGAAAGTGGTTATTGATATTGCATGTGATTATTCGACCAGTAGAATATCCATGTGAAGAAGTAAATGGCATTATCTCATTTTACTTTTGCCATATTATGTTGATGTTCAAGTTTAAAAGGCTTTTGTTTTAGTTATACATTGCCTTAAATGTTTATGTTTATTTATGAAAGCTTTCGCAATATTGTTATCCTTACTGAGCATATGAGCTCACCCCTTTCAATGTTTTAATATTTTCCAGGATGTGAAGAAGTATTTTATGAATGACCTGCAGGGATAGTCAGAAGAGGATATGAGTGTGGACTATGAAGACTTTGTTATTAGTTTTTCACTTTATGATTTAATGTAACATTTATGAATGTATCTAGTGTTTCCAAGGCTACTAAACTAATCGGTCTTTAGAGACTTGATCTTTTGTGATCATGGCAATGTCACGAAGTAATGCACCGACTCTGGGTAGCTGGGGTCGGGGCGTTACAGTTGGTATCAGAGGCAGTTTAGTACTAACCTTGGAAGCTAGATTTAGATAAACTCTGATTAGAGCACATAGCCCAAAGATAGACTTTGAGGATTAGTATAGAAGAACTTCCTAGAATTTTGTTATTGTAGATATTTTGTGACTTTTCCGAGAAATACATCCTTGTCTGGATATGAGCAGGTAGAGGCGGCTATGGCACAGATGTACCTAGGGGTAAAACCCGAAAACACCGCTTTGAGCTAGACTCAAACGGGAAGTGGTGCACGACAACGGGCCTTGCTGCACTCTTGGTTACGACACTCCCGGGGGATATGCTTAGGATAATTCTCATTTTTTTTACAAACCACTATGAAGGGTTATGAGTATATACTTCCTCAAAGAAAACATTTTTATGATTATGGATTATATCCATAAATAGTTCAATTAGTGTTAAGTGGTTTACAAGTATGGAATTATGTATTTTGATTCATAAACTAATCTAGTTTATGCCATTGTTTAGAAATGGTGCCTAGTGGAAGGAATGGAAACCGTATCAATGCACGCACTCCGTGTAGGGATTGCCCTCCTGCTCAAGATAATTATTGTGGATCTGGAGATACAACTGGTGCTGATCAACTTATTACCATACTGGGACAACTCACTCAGGTTATGAATAATAAACTTACTCGTATGGAGCACCCTGATCCGCAACGTGGAGGATCAATGTTAGACCGCTTCATGAGGCAACAACCACCAAATTTTAATGGGGGTACAAATCCGTTAGTAGCTGAGCAATGGATAAACTCCTTAGAGAAAACATTCCACGCCTTGGGGAGTAGTGAAAGGGAAAAGGTTATCATGGCAGTTTACCGCCTCACTGGAGATGCTAATCAATGGTGGTCATTGATTCAAAACACAAAGGAAGATGATGACATATCAAATATGGAATGGAGGGAGTTCAAAGATCTTTTCATAGAAAAATACTTTCCTCGTGACCATAGAGAAGATATGGAAAGGCAATTTCTGAGTCTGAAACAAAAGGAGGATGAGAATGTCGCAAAGTATGAGGCCAACTTTACAAGGTTAGCGAGGTATGCTGCAGATTATATACGTAACCCAAGAGGTAAGATTGATCGTTTCTTTGATGGGTTAAAACCATTTCTCCGTCGAGCTTTAGTATCACAATCGTTCTCAACATACGAAGATATTGTCTCATGTGCTATCGAGACATAAAAGGAATTATTTAAGTCTTATGACAACAAAGTAAAGAAAGAGAAGAAGAGAACAGTGGAACAAGAGACAGATAAAGGGAAAAAGGGAAAGAAGGATTTTCCATTATGTAATAATTGTGGGAAGAATCACCCTGGTACTTGCCTAAAAGGAATGGGAATTTGTTATAAATGTGGAGAAAAAGGTCACCAGGTGCGTGATTGCAAGGGAAAGAAAGAGGCTATCAATGTTTAATGCTACAATTGTAGGGAAATGGGGAATTATGCAAATGAATGTCCTTAGCGTCAGGGAAACTTAACTCAGAAAAGGCCAAGGGATCAAGGAAAATCTTATGCTGTTACTATAGTTGAAGCAGAATAATTAATGTATTGGTGCTTTTGGACTCATGGATTATATTCTGGTTATTAGAATAATGTGATATATATAAGGATTGTACTACAGTACTTGTTGTTTCAGTAAAGTTTTAATCTGATGAAGGTAATCATATTTTAAGTATGTGACAATAAGAGAAACTTTACTTTGTTTGGGGAATCTGATAAATTGATTTTGGAATTAAGAGACCTTTTAGAGAATGTTTGGACAGAGGTATTTTGGATAACTATAAAGGTTGGGATGGATTAAGTTGATCTTTGGATAGTATTGTTTAAGGTAAAAACATTTCTGAAGATTATTTTTGGAATATTATAATACTATAGTTTTAGGAAAAGGACAACCTGCAGGGTGGGGCATAACCCGCCGCGTTGGACAAAGCTGCAGGAATCGAACCCACAATCATAGTGCGACAGGCCTTTATTTCCTACCACTAGCCTACAGGAAGCCCCTGGTTATTACAAAATAATTTTACTAATCTAAATGGTATGTGTTAACATTTGGAACCTTATACAATTAGGATAAGTATAATATTTTTGAGTTCTATTATCTTTTTGATTGAAAGATGAGTTGAAGGTTGAAACTCTAATTGTCAAGCATAAATATATATATACCTATATCTTATTCAATGAATGAATTAATTCTTAAACTTTAGTAAAGGGATATTAAAACAAAAAAATGTGTTATCCAAATACCTTATGTCTTGTTGAACTGATGATATTTTAAATCAACATAGATTGAAGGCTTTGAGGCCCTCAATTTGACAGTTGATTGTGATTGATGACCTCAATCACTCCCTACAAATATTTACGTTTTTCCTCCAATTATATGTCTCTAATTTCCACCAATGTTCTCCTAATCGAGATCATAATTGGGTGGTGACTTTTTCATTTCCCTTTCCCTCTTATTAAGGCTAAATTTTATTAATCTTTTTTTAGATGTGGGTTTTCCACAAAGGTATTTTCTATTTTTAGCCTTTTATTTTCAATAAAAAATTTCAAATTGCGAGGACGCAATTTATTGAAGGAGGGGAGAATGTAACACCCAGAGCTTCCACGATACGCTTCTCATTTAATAATGCAATAGCTTGCATTGTACGCAACTTCGAGTTCTAACACACCGCAACTAATCAAAGTAGCCGTTATGAATAGTAATACCCACTTTTTAAAATTATAGAAATGTTATATTTCAAAATGTACTTCATTTTTGTATTCGTAATATCAAAATTATCCTCAGTTAAATGTTTTGTAATTTTCTGAGAACTTCCATTTTTTTATGAATAGTGAAAAATACTTAAAAACAACTTTTTTAATCAAAATAATTTATAGTGATAAATTATACTATTGAGTGGTTTTAGAGTATAATTAGAATATATTTTAACCATTTTATCCAATGGTTGTCATTATAATTAATTTCACTTTGAAATTGGACATAAACAATTGTCAATCTTTTGATATATATTGTTTCTTAAAAACACGCTATTTGTTGTGACAGCGGGAATTAATTATAAAATTAATTAATGCAAATTATATGTTTGGAATTTTTTAAAATAGACATCATTTTTGAATTCGGAATATCAATTATATATTAGGGTGAAATTTTGGCATTGTTCTGAAAAACTTCAATTTTTGATGAATAGTGAAACCACTAAGTGGTAGTTAAATAACTGATTTTTCGTTTAAATGACATATTACCACTTCTATGTTTTGAATTTCAAAAATCCAACATACATGGTTTTAATTATGAAGTAAAATGTGGTTTAATGAGATTAAAATAATTTTTTGGTGAATAGTAACTTTTAAGTTCTTAATCGCGATTAGAGGTAATTAGTGTAGTTTAAGGTAAAAATAATGTTTTAATAATATGAGATGAGCTTGAAACTTGTCCTACTCCTATTGGATGAGTCATGGCCGACCAATAAAATCCATGGGTCAACTTGGGGACCCCATGGAGACACTTTAGTTGGAAAATGACATAAATACCTTTTATTTAATGTTAAAGTAAAAAATGACACAAACATGATATGTTTTACTAAAACAATATTTACATTGGGTTATACAAGTCATATTTTTGACTATAAATAGTCATTGGAAATCTAAAAATATTTCCTACATCATAGTATTTTTTTTATAATTTTTAGACATTAAATAAATTAAATTATTTATGGCATCATTATGATGCAGCGATGACCTCATTATTTAACGATTTTAATAAAATGAAAAGATAATGTACAATCCAAGGCTTACACTTGTCCAAAGACTATTTTATGGGTATATTTCGAACCCTTATCACCTTATCCTAGAATTATATAAGTGTGGGACCTTTAGAATCCGAAAATCATTGTATAATAATGTAAAATTTCCTTACTTTCCAAGAGTGCCCCTCCTCTCCTCTTATAAAAGGCCTCCACCTCTACCACCTCATTCACACTTTCAAGCCATTTGGCTCGGCCAAACTCTGCCCAAATACTCTCCCAACATTCCTCTATTACTCCTAGAAGCCTCACTTTGGGCAGAACTCTTCCCAAGGAATCCTTTGGCTCAAATCAAAAAGAGTTGCCCGATTTTGAAGTAATGTCTTCTCTAATGTTGTTTTGTTTTATTTTTCTTCTCCAACCCCCTAAACTCTTTTTATTCATTTCTTTTGTAACAACACCAGTATCCTTAATATACTAGGATATTCTTATAAGAAGGATTCGAGCTACACTTACACACACCTACATCTAATGGTTAAAGAACATACAGTTTCTATGGATGGCGAATTTCTGCCTCACGAAACGATGATTGTTCAACACTCATATAACACCTTCAAAGGTGGCCATTAAGATGTAACTATATTTATATATGATATATAATATTTTTATGTTTTACTTATGCTTCTGTATTTCTCATTTATGGCATACTTTATGATTTCCATTATGAGTAAACGCGATAATTTCATTTTAGGAAGTGCGGACTACCGCCCCCTCAAAGTGATTTGAATCGTTAATGCCATATGTGGGATGTATAAAGGATGGAGTAAATGGTATTATACACTATATTATACTGGAATTATATTATACATTTATATCATTATGATTTCATTCCATTAAATACGAAATAGAAATGAAAGTAGCGTTCATGCGTACGTACGGCTTACTGTCTCCATGAACGGTGCATTTCATTCCTTACCTCTAAATGTTACGTAATATTATAAATGAATGTATATACTGGATATATATGATATATATGACATCTAAATCATGAAAATAATTCTGGAGATAATGGATATTCTACCACATAAACAACTTGTAATTATAAGAAGTTTATTGTTGACTCAAGTACCAAAGATCGAAAAAACGACCGTTATTAACTTAAATAATTACATAATGTTCATATCATTGTAATAAGTGATATAAAAAGGATAATGAAATTGAAAATGGTTCTTAATAAGGTATATATTAACTCTAGTTTATTATTCAGGAGGTTAAAGAATGGTTGAGTCAAGTCAGACACGAGGTAAGGGAATTTCTTAACCCAACTTCCATTCATTGGGTTAATCTCCTACATTCAAATTATGTCATGATATTATTATGTCCTATCTTGTATTTGTACTTTATTTATGTGTACTTATAGTGAATACACATAATAGATCTATTTTATTTTAAAAATGATCTTTTTAAGGACTTCGTCTCAATCTCCTTTCATTGAGGCATATTTGGTTTTATACACAACTTTCTTTCATACGGTGTATAAACCCTTTTGACTTTTAACTTTATTCAAAAGGTTTTCTATTATAATTATGTAATTTTTAATTGATTTCAAAAAAGAGATATTTCTCTCAAATATATGAATATCCAGTGCAAATGTATACATATTTAACGCAAGCTTAAAAATGTTTTCAGAAAACCCGACTCTTGAGTGTGGTAGACTGGAAGGGATTGGGCATGGACCCATCATGGCCTTTAATTAGTCGAGAAGTCTCAGAATTAGTTATTTTGTTTTCAGAAGCTTGCATAATGTTTTCAGAAAAACACTATAGTATATTTAAGCAATTTTAAATGTATGTATCTTCTAAAAAAATTGCATCGGTAGGTCTAATGAGACAACTAGACGTGGAATTGGCCGAGGCCCTTTCCCAATTTGATTTATGGTTTTGGCCGAGGCCTTAATCATTTTAGACGTCTTGGCCGAGGACTTGACAAAATGTTTCAGAATTTCTGGCATTATACATTCCCTCATTATGAAAGTGGTTATTGATATTGCATGTGATTATTCGACCAGTAGAATATCCATGTGAAGAAGTAAATGGAATTATCTCATTTTACTTTTTCCATATTATGTTGATGTTAAAGTTTAAAAGGCTTTTGTTTTAGTTATACATTTTCTTAAATGTTTATGTTTATTTATGAAAGCTTCCGCAATATTGTTATCCTTACTGAGCATCTGAGCTCACCCCTTTCAATGTTTTAATATTTTCCAGGATGTGAAGAAGTATTTTATGAATGACCTGCAGGGATAGTCAGAAGAGGATATGAGTGTGGACTATGAAGACTTTGTTATTAGTTTTTCACTTTATGATGTAATGTAACATTTATGAATGTATCTAGTGTTTCCAAGTCTACTAAACTAATCGGTCTTTCGAGACTTGATCTTTTGTGATCATGCCAATGTCACGAAGTAATGCACCGACTCTGGGTAGCTGGGGTTGGGGCGTTACATTAACCCATTCAACAATGATAACCCTAAAAAATAATCCTTTAACTACTAAATAACTTATTTTCTATTCATATTTTTATGCTACAAATATATGTTTTATGACAATGATATGTCATCATTATTCATGTTCTTTGATTCTATTATGATTAATGTCTTATGATCTTCCATGATTTCTTCCATGACTGAATTTTATGATCTATGATATGCAAGGTATGGTTTTCTGTTGTAATTATCATGTTCTCGTATCCATATACTAATGATATATTGATATCTCCCTGGTTTAAACTTACTAAGAATCTTACCACACTATTTCTTATATTTCCTTTCCCTAGTTTATGGTGAATGGTATTATATGTTATATTTAAAATAAGGGATATAGTAAAAAAGAACATAGTAGGATATGATTTAGCTCAATTAGGGACTAGTTGTTTATGTGTTTGAGTTTTTAGAGGCCCAATACTTTTATGATCCTCATCCGTGATATTAAGTAATTTAATGAGTGTTCATCTAAAAAGATATAATATTAATTTAGGAGAAGTTTGGTTATTTACAGTTGGTATTAAGAGATATTTCTAGATAACTTTTTTTAAATTATTATGATAAAACCATAGTGATATACCTAGTTATATGTATATCGATATTTCGAGGAATATGTATAAGGTTATGTCTAAGGATAATTATATGAAAAGGTAAATGTCCAATAATTTTCGTAAATTATTGAATGAGTGTTTTATTAGAAATTACATCCTAGTATGAATATTATAATTCAATGGCTCTATAATATATTTATACTTGGGTGATAAACCTAAAAATTTCACATTGAGATGGAATCAATCATATCCTCGTGCATGGAAATGTGCCCTTACTTCATAGATGGTTTGACAGTCCCGATAGAAATGAATTATAAATTCACAAATTATTTAGGTTCCATCACAAAAAGATAAATAGATTATGAATATGAATCACCAAAAATAAACCTAAAATTTCATATTATTTAAAGTAATGTGTAATAATGTATACGTCCTACAAGTAAATTTTCATAATAATGTGGTTTTTGACTATGTTTTTTGTTTCTCGCACTATGATTTTTAGTTTCTGTAAATGGTTAGAACCAGTAATAATCATGTTAACACTGAATCTAATGTAAAATTCTGTGACTATAAGAAGAAAAGTTAGATTATTAATAGATAAAAATATATTGTAATTTTTTATAATAATCAATGGTGATAAATTACTAAAAATGTGATCTTTGGTGAAATTCCTAAAGAATAAAATAAGAGGAAGATGAACTTTTATGAAATTTCATGTTGTAATAAATATAGGGGAAAGAAGATTCAACTTCTTATATGTAAATAAGGTGGCAAAGAATAACCTATAAGAATGTATCAAATAAAGGGAATGATTGTATCTATGTGGAAAAGAAGATCATATAGTGAAAAATTATCAAGGAGATCAATGTATTATGTTTGGGGAACACATGAATTATCTATGTCAAATCCTTAACCCAAGAATTAACCTATAGGAAAGGAAGAACCTATTATATGTCAGTAATTTAAGAGGAATGATTAATGTTTTTATATATTGTGATTTAGGGATTCTATTTTAGAAATATATTTTCCAATGGTATCTTTGTTCTAAGAATCATGAAATATCTAAGTATTGTGTTAATTTTTGAAAAATATATGTCATCATGTAATATTAACATAACGGATATGGATACCATCATGTTTTTATGAGTTTAAGGTTTATCATATGGTCAAAGTGTGAGACACGTATTCTATGGTATTATGAGATGAGATTTTATGAATATTAATGATTTTTGGGAGACAGTTATGTAAATTCAACCCTTTGGTTTTGAATATGGTTTAGTGGAAAATATATTTGAAGATGAAGGACATTACATTTTGTGGGAATATGATTAATGGTATTTCTAACCATTAGTGTTTATATTGTCATTTAAGTTAATGTAATTATGGGTTATTTCAATTTTAGAGTATTTTTTTTATTAATATAGTTTTAGAAATGGGATAACGTTCAAGATGATAGAAAACATATTTCATCCGTAAAGTTTGTGGGGCATGACCCATAATTAAAGGGATACAATGGAATAACACCTACCATTGTCCTACATGTATGATAATTTATGGAGAGACATAATAAAGAGATATATTTTAGAGTATGTATCTTGATTCATAATTTATCAGCAATTCATGGATGAGATAAAAATTTCTAAAATGATCCTAAGACTATTATCTATTATTGAAGGGAAAGGTTAAGACATCTTTGAGGGTTTTGTCATTGGAATTTCCAAAACATATGAAGGGAATAATCCGATATGTTTCATATTTTGTCACATTAAATTTTTATCACACATAATTTCTATTATAACATATTTCTCTTTGGGTTATATTTCAAGGATACAAATTTTTGAAATTTTATATTTTCATGGAGTATAACATCTTATTATATCTTATCGAGATCCATGTTTTACCACGATGCTTAGGATAAGTCTTTAGAAGGCCTGAGATATGGACCTATGTATCACACTATGTTTCAACCTAGGAATTATGGTCAGTTTTAGAGAAACATTTGAACCCTAGAGGATATTATAAGATCTTATTCTATATATTTCAAATGTGTTTGGGATAAATATCTTCCTCTGGTAGAATTTTCATACAATAATAGATTTAAAAAGAGAATTGAATTGACTCATTAGGAATAAAATTTTAGAAATAAGTGTAGACCACAAATTTATTAAAATGAGGTTATATAAATACTGAAATTCAGATCTCATCTACCTGAAGAAATATAAAATAAGTTTAGATCCATTCCATGAAACATAAGGGAATCAAAAAGTTGATAAAATGGTTATGTTGATAATCATTAATGATATCTCAAATTTGATGTTAGTGAAAAATAATTTCTATGAATTTATCTATGGAGGAATGTAAAGAAGACTAATACCTAGGTTTACTGTTTCTTTTTAAATTCATGATCATATCGTAAATGTATCTTATCACTTGGCACTTCCACAAATCCTATATCAGGTTCATGATGTTTTAATTGTATCCCTCCTAAGGATGTACATACCAAATACTTAATATTTAATGAACTCAATTTTCATACTATTAGTGATGATATTTATTTTAAGGAACACTGAATTGAGATTTTGGATCATGAAATGATGGTTCTATAAATTAAAACCTCTCACCTGGTCAAATATTTTTTTGGTAAGAACAATATCTTGAAGAAGATACATTTGAAACTAAGGATGTAATGAGGATGAATAATCCCCATTTGTTTTCCTTGTAGTGAATAATTTTGAGGGAGAAATTCATTTTAAAGAATTTATAATGAAAAAAACAAATAATTTATGACTTAATTTTTTTGAATAAATTTAATATCAATGATAAATTTTGTTACACAAAACAATAAATTTTTAAAGAACTATGACAAAATATTCAGATTATTATTAAAACGATACCATTGTTAACATACCATTAAACTCAGTGTGATTAACATTAATTGAAAAAAATCAAATAATATATCTTTTGGTTTAATATAAATAATAATAAATTATAAAAAGGAACATATTTGTTTGATAAATTCACTATAGGCTTGGAAAATACTATTCTCACCACAATTTTTTTAATTAATTTTATAAAAAATAATAAAATTTATTTATTTTTAACATTTTTAAAATTATATTGATAAGATAAACTTTATTTTTGAATTCAACATGTCAATATTTTTCATATTATGAATGTTTTGGTTTTTTAAAGAATTATTTTTTTCTAAATAGTGAAAAATACTGGTTTTTGTTGAAAGTTTATTTTTCCTTTAATAAATTTATGATATTATGTTTTACATTAATATATTTTCAAAATAAAAAATAGGCCAATTATATATATATATATATATATATATTCATTTAATTTAGGTCATTGGAATCATTTTCATATTGAATTTTTATATGAAAACATTTTAATATTTTGAACATTTTTTCTTTGGAAAACCACATTCTCATCATGTCTATGTTTTTAATTTTAAGTTAAATATTACCACTTATGTGAATGGAATTTAGGAAAATGAATTAAATATCTATAATCATAAATATCTATATTATATCATCATTTAAAGATAGTTTTTTGACATTAATATTAATAATTATAATAAAAATTAATTTTAATGATTAATGATAAAATAAGGTTTTGTGCATCACATTAGATTGTTTTTATAATAATTTTACAAGAATATAGGTTTTTTATTTAATAAATCGGGCTTCATATTTATATTTATTTTGACTAATATATCTTATAAGAATCATTTTAATTTTTTTTCTTAAATGATAAATTACCTAGGAAAAAAAAAGATACAAGTTACCATAGTGAAAACATCAATGGTAAAATATTAACTGAACATAAAGGATAAGGGATAACATGTTTGAAATTATTTGTGTTATAGAGGTTTTGATCAATCATATCATCCTTAAAATACATTATTTATAAATTATGGAGTCGCATGGGTTGAGGTTGAATTCATATAAGTGAATATTTTTGGGTATTTAAAAAAATGGAACTCATCCACCATTGTGAAAGGCCATACCCTCTCAGCATTTATTCACATCTATTAAGACCATAGGATCAAAATTATCCTAAAAAAATCCATTCCCAAAATTTTTATCCATTTTATAGATATTTTTCTCATCACAGATTAGCAACCCTATGGTCTTTAATAAAATATACAAAGGGGATTATTCAAAGAGAAGTTAATTTCCTTCACTGAACTCTTTGTTTTTAATTCTTACATTATGACCGTCATTAATGTATTTATAATTATAATAAAATTACATAATTATTGTAAACACACTAATATGTTGTTATCTATATGTATTAACCTATATGTGTCTCCTCTTCCATAAATGGGTTAGGAAATCATCATATACGTATACAACAAACTACCACGTCACGAATGTATGTTTCGTTTTTTCCATCACCACCACTCATGGAAGGATATAATTTTGAAATAAATGTTTATATATTATATTTATGATATTAATATACCTATATAATTGTTATATCTCATATAACAATTATTCTTTAATTTTATAAGAAATAAAAATTATTCTTTAATTTTAAAATATTATTTTTCATTCTCTCTATCAATCTGTTAAAAAATGGAAACTGTGTTCATGCATAAATACGACCAACTGTGTCCCTAGACAGTCTACCTCATTTTCTATCTCTAATTTTTTTTGATTATTCTAAATAAAAATATATGTAATATATATTATATTTATATAATGTTTAATCTTATATATATTATGAAACCATTATCAAAGTTAGAGGGAAAAAATAAAAAATGAAAACATACACAAAAAATAAAGAAGTTATTGCCTGAAACATGACTTTAACATGGAATTGTTAATAATCAAGTAATAAAAATCCATAAGTAGATAATATATTATATGTTATATATAATTATTGTTCTATAATATATGTATTATAAAATTATATCTATTATACATGAGGTTCAATATTTGACGAAGGAAGTTGAGACTTAATGTATGGAATTTCTATCTCACTTTTTTACTTCTTTGTGACACATTTCATATTCACCAGATATTTATTTTATCCAGTCATTATAATACCGATGATTGTATTTTATAATGAGTATCCTAAAAATTATGTGTTTTTACATTAACATTTGATTATATCTCTTTCATGGAGTTTTTAGTTTCTATGTTACCAATGCAATAAGGGACTTTTATATCAATTTTTATTCTCTGGGACATATGTTATGTTGTACACCAATATTATTTTATAAGTTGTATACATATCCCCATTGACATTAAATATCTAGAATTTATTTATTATCATGATATTTTATGTTTCATTTAATTTTATTAATTCATGGGTATTGTGATTTAATATTTCCAAAGTGGTAATGGTTTTTTGATAAAATCTCATCGTTTATCAGGATTTGTTATATTTATGATTATGATGATAAAATAATATGATATATCTCTCAAAAAACATATAATTTTTATTCTCCTATATTTATTTCATGATAATATATGTTTTCATTTAATTTTCTTCATTGTATATGCACTATATTCCAAATGAATTCTCATATATAAAAATGACATTATTTCACTCTTTGGTTGAAAAAAATTATTCCATATCCATTTTGGTTAAATTATTTTTATAAAATTTAACATTCTAAAAAGGATTTAATGATGAAATATTTTCCCATTTTTAAATTTTTCATTTTATTAAAGATGAATCTTTCTAACATCTTCTAAATAAAGATCATTTTTCTTTTACTAAAAATGTTAAAGGAGTCACTGTTTTAATATGTATAGCATGAACTAAATTTCCCACCATCATGAACACTATATTTATTGAATTTTTCTTCATAGGTTATCAAGGATATATTTAAATAAAAGAATTTTGAAAAAAATATCTCTTAAACAGTAATTTCAAATTACAAAGGTTATTTTCTTAAATAAATGATTTAAATAATTTTTATATCTTCTCCTATCCTTTTCAATATTCATTTTAGAACAAATTAATTTATAAAACGATTGATGTTATAAAATTTATTTTAAAATTTGAAATTATATTTTCCCCAATAAATGTCTTAAATTATTTTTGAATCTTTATTTATATGTTTCTAACATTTTTTTTCAAAGAAAAGTAATTTGAAAATATTTTATGTTTTAAAAAGTGAATTTCAAGAGATGGGATATTTTATCTAGGAAATGTTAAAAGTGTATTTTAATAATCATTTTCTATCTAAGATATAACCCTTTGATGTTTCATCTTCTTTAATAGGGATAATATTGAAGAATACCATCCTCATTCTTTATCTGTATCCTTAATATTTATATTAATGAAATGTTTATGGAATCCATTTTATTTTTTTGGGTCGTGATATAGTGAATTGATGAAATTTTTATATAGTCCATTTTCTTTACATAGGTTTTGATCTGATGATGTGATGAATGTTTTATGATTTTATGACATGCATAAATGTGGGTTTCATTATGAGATTGGTGGTACCAATATCTCTCTCCAATGTATTAGGTAAATATTGATATCACATAAGATAAATAGGACTGTAATAGGGAATGAACCATGTTTAGTAATGGAATATTTCCATAATGATTATCTTGGGAGTGAACCTTGACTACTATGATTGTTTATAGAGTGAACCCATTACATTATTATAGTCTTGGAAATGATCATTGAAATACTAAGGAAATTATTTTCTATTCATATCTGTATGGCATAAATCTATGTCTTATGATAATTTTATCTTCCCTTATATTATTTTCTTTGATTCCATTATGATTCATGTTTTATAAACTATCAAAATTTATACCATGAATCATGTTTATGATCAATGATATATAGGGTATATATTTCAAATGATATTCTCTTATTCTCAAACCCTTATGCAGATTATATGTTGATATCTTCTTGGTTTACCTTTAATAATAAACTAAGATCACCCTCTCTTATATATTTTTTACCCAGTTTATAATTAATGTTATTATGTATGATATATTTGATAAGGGTTCTAATTATAAAGACGGTAGTGGGAGATGATTTAAATCACTTATGGACCAATTGTTTATGTGTTTAGGTTTCCAAAGGAACAATACCATTGTGATCCTCAGGTGTGTGTTTGTGTGTTTTAATGAATGTTCTTATAAAATATGTAATATCTATCTATCAGTGGTTTGGGTCTTCATAAAATTTAAGTATTTTAGTGATTTAGGATATCTCATTCTGCTATAATGATGTTGGGAGAATCTAAATTGTCTAGTATCTATTTTTAATTTAGACTCATTTACATTCTCTTTACTGTTGTTAATCAATTATAATAGTGTTTGACATTAGTTATGCAATCCATTACATTTACAAATTGAATTATTTGGGGGAGTGGAATGGTTTTTATAATATCCACACCCCATTGAATCATTTATGTAATATTTTGATTAATTATTGATTTTAGTGGAATTGATGTAGTTTATGTAAAAATTATTTAATATTTTTTTTAAAAAATACTTACCTATATGGTTAAAAAATGATTAGGAAAAATAATGAGACCATACCATACATAGTGAATAAATCAATTATAGGAATTTTTATGGTTATCACAATATTTTAATTAACATTGTTTCCTTAACTCACATATGTTCAATTTCATTTGGTAGATGGAATTGAAGATTGCGAAACCCAGAGACCTCAGATTTCAATCTAGCAATGGTGAAAACTCAAGTTTTTGTCTTTCAATTTGATTCTATTAATGGAATCATTCGACCCTGATTGGGAATTGACTTTTAAAGAAGAATGACCCCCTTTAAAGGATCTGGTAAAAGTCTTAGATTCTCAACCCTTGGTCTTAGGGAAGAAGGACCTCTCTTTTGTGGAGGCGCTCTCTGGTTCCTGAGATATATTCAAGGATGACTCACCCAAATCCTCCAATGTCAGAAGACTTGAGAATGGTGGGTTCTCTGTGGTGGAAGATCTTGAGGCACTACAACAAAGGATCAATCTATGTATGTTATTGATCCTGGGTCATGTCATTTTTTCAAATGGTTATAGACTACAGTTTTATGCTGATCTTAATAATAGGGTATCTCATTGCTAGGGAAATCCCAAATAGATGTTAATTCCCATTTGGAAAGGGTTTTTCCATATCATTTTCTAGACCAAGGATGTGATGAACTTTAAATGGAGTTTCGGTAACCTGTATCTTAAGCCTTGAATTTTCAGATTCACTGAATGGAATGTCAATTTCAACCTTATAACATGAAGAAATCCGATGTACAAATATGGGTAAGGCTACATGGATTAAATTGGATGTATTGGAATCCAAAGATACTGAATGATCTCACTTCATGTATTGGCACCCCAATTTGAATGGATTAGAGAACAATGAAGGGATAACTTGGTTTCTTTGAAATAATGTTGGTAGATATAAATCTGGAATTCAAGAGACCTGTCAGCATTTACTTCCTTTCCAACTTTAATAGGTATGAAATCAAAGTATAATATGAAAATGTACCACTCTTTTTGTGTTGCCTTCAAGATAGTGGGGCACTCGGTTTCTAATTGTAGGATTCTTCAAAAGAGGGTCATTGGTGCTCCCAAATTATCATATTGGAATGAAGCTAAGAATGACAAAAAGAAAAAAATGTGTTTGTTGAGAAAAAAAGGGGCTCCGAGGAATCAGGCCGGTACAACCCTAGGGATTCAGCCTGACACCACTCTTAAGGTTCATTTTTTACCTCAACCGGGTCCTATCTCATCCCTGAAAGAATAATGGGAAGATTTAGTTGAGGAAGAAGAAAAAGAAAATGAGCATGATGCCACTCATGTAGGGCCAGTGGGGAATTCCTTCATAGGCTATGACTTAAAGGTAGATCTGGACATGCATAATGGCATTTCATCTGAAATATATGATCTGGTTTTCAACCTTCAAAATGATATAGAAGACAAATCTATAATCTTGGAATTTTCTAAGGACATATGGGATCTGGTTTGGTCCCTACAAGATGTGAAAAATGGTTTGAATTGTCAGGAGGATCCTGTTCAGGCTAAGTTGCACTCACAGGCATACCATACAGTTTCTATCTAGGCAGATCTGCATCCTCTGGTAGGCCTTACTCCGGATGATATGCACTCTCAGGATATTCCTATTCAGGTAGGAATTGTGGTCTCTTTTGTCACAAATAGTTTATACTTTAGAACACAACATGATCTGGCAGTTCATAAAGATAAACAATCAGGTTTTGATGTTCCTTTGGATGACATGGTGGTGGCTCCTACATTCATGGATGAGATTTTAGAATCTGAAGGCATTCTTATATCAGGTATGAACATATCATAATGACAAGGCACTGCATCGAAGATATTTTTAATAGAGTGCAACATGGATCGTGCTGTCACAAGCATACATATGATAAAAAACCCTCACCATGATAGCGGCGAGTGTGGTGTCAAGGAGCCCAGTCCTTTTTCCAAGAATGGAGTTCACTTTACTCAGTTAGATCATAAAAACGGGCAATCAGAATACTTTGGTAATTCTTCTAAGGTGGCGGTTAGTCATTTTAAATAGTTTAACCTATATGGACATGCAAATGCAACAAGATCCCACCAGAATGACAAAAAGGGTGCATGTAAGGTGGGTTCTGGATGTGTAATGGTCGATGCCAATGACATTAGTTATCTTCTTCAATGCACTCCATCTCTTACAAGAAAGGATAGCACGCCTCCTATATCCTGTAAAAAGAAGGTAGGAAGGAAAAGGAAGGGGGGAATCCAATGCTGGATATAGATTCAAATAAGTCAGATATTTCATTTTGGTTCGGCTGTGGACGGGCTTGCAAATAAAGGTGCTGATTATGCGAATCTTCAGTGTATGACCAAACTATTGGTGATCTTAAGTCTTTTATTCAAAGGGAGCTGTAAGTCTCTATTTTTCAAAAATATGTAATCATGTTACTTTTTTCTTAATAATAAGATTATTTCTCTTTTGGCCAATGTCTCATCTTAAAAAAATATTTTGTTGATAGTTCACTATTTGTTCATGTTTAGTAGTAATCATGCAACCTTGTCTTAGGTATGAGTAAACACACATAGTGAGCACATGGTTATAGGGAAAAAAGAAGATTAATATTATATAAAGTGAAATTGAATTCAATATTCTAACATCCCAAACCCATGACCATTATATTTTCCACTTTGGGTCCCACTTCCCACATGGTTTTTTATTTCTTAAGAACTCTTGGAAAAAGGACTTGTTTGGGGGGTTAAGTTTACAGTACATCTCATCCCAAACATAAAAAATATTATCTTATTTATCAATTGTGCCCATAATTCACTCCCCTTGTTGATGTATTGTAGTCAATATTTCCTGATAGAGTCTTTGTGATGGTAAAATTATCCCCATCACTTTATAAAGGGGTGCTTCATTATCCACCTCCATCAATATAGGATTTTTTTCTATGGGCACATCACACCCCTAGGGGGCCTAGTATACTCACTAGAATGTCTGTAGGACCTATCTTTGATACAATGTTTTTAATGATCTCACCTCATTCAACCTGAAACCTAAATTGGGTTATCCCATTGAAAGGCCATATTGTAACACCCCGTCATTTTGGAACAAATTTCACATTAAATTAATTTTTAGAATTTGATATTTTTCTTGATAGAGAACAAAAAACATAAAATTATCCATAATGTATAATAACCAAGCTAATAAATTTATATGTATTAATATTATTAACTACATTAAGAAATATATATATATATTTTTTAAGTTATTAAAATCTATTTATTAATTCATAATATATAAGAATTCAAATTTTATTAATGAAATTTTATGCTTTAAAAAAATATGTTTTCATTAAATATTGTTCTAATTAATTTTGTGCCACGAAAATATAATTTTTTTATAAATTTTATTTTAGGAAATGAATTGTACTTTTAAAATCAATATATAAATATTATATAATAGTGATATTTTGTATTTTTCTAAAAATATTTAATTTTAGTGAATAGTAAAATATACTAATTTTGTAAAAGTTTCATTTATTTTCATTAAATCGTGTAATTTTCATGTCCCATTATTTCTTTAATATAAATAAATATATCTCCCACTAATATATAAATAATGTAATTAATTATATATTAAGAAATATTATACTTTATAGTGTTCGAAGATAATTTTTGAGATTAGAAACAATTTTTTTCTAAAAATTCTATTTCCATGTGTTTTCCACATTAATATTAAAATTTATTTATAAAAATTTTATAAATTTATTATTGAAAAATATATTTCATATTTGGAATTTAGGGGTTTATTTTTTAAAAAATTTCCCTTATATTTTTCATCAAAATAGAAATAGTGGTAAATATAGTAAATCTTGGTTAGTGTAATTATAGAATGAAACTATTAGATATTGACTGAAAATCCACAAAACACATTAATTTATTTTATTATATTTTATTAATTCTCTTATACACTCACTCAAAATTAAATTTTTATTATAAAACACTTTTAAGGAAAAAAGTGAGAAACCAAAAGTTCTAGTTGGAAAATAGGACCCTGATACATTAAAATGAAATTCCAGCCTACTAGAGTTTATATCCCTAAAAAGTTTCTAGAAGATGGTGTTTTCCAGAGATTATGGTTCCTCCATCAGAATAGCATCAAACCCTAACCCCATCTTGTCTCTGAATTGGATATACTTCGTTATGATTATTGCCCCTTTGTTAAAGCCTCGAATTAAAATCAGGTCCTGCTTATCAATCTAGTTTCTTTTATCCTCAGTAATTGGAAACCTTAGAACACTTTACATCATTATTTTAGCCTCTTCATTAGAAGAATTAATTTTTAGGACAGTTTTGACCATTACATATTCTGAGCTCATAAGAAATTGAAAAGAATGTTCGAGCATAACATCATATTCCTGTTGTAATGTCTCACGCTGCTGGCTAGTATGGGGGGGGGGGTGTCCTCCTTTAACAACACCCATCCTCTGATTATTGGATTGTATACCCTTTAATATAATCTAACATATTTTCACCATCCTTATGGGGGGGGGGGTTTCCAAGACTTTCGGACCCCTTGCCTTTGCAACAACCTTGTCAATCTCTAGGGACATGGTGTCTCCTATTCACTGTCCCACCCCACCATCCATTGTTTGAATCTCATGTGCCTCTAATTTACCAAATTTTTTGGATGACAGTGTCTCTATTGTCTGAGGAAGATAAGAGCATTCATTGTGGCTTTTTGGTTCCAGCTTCTTGCTAACAATACAGCTCCCCATATCCCTATTTTTCTTATTTCCTTTCTTCCTCCTTGGATTTTGAAAGCATTTACTGGATCCCCCTATATTATTGTCATATAAGGTTTTTACTTCACCCTCAGACTCAAAATCAGTGGGAAAAATGGTGTTTTCTTCCATCCTATCATCGATACAAAAACTTATCAAAACGGTTGTTTTAGTTGAGACAAGCCAAGGTTCTCTTCATATTTGTTCCCTGTTTGGAATTCAGCTTCCTATTTTCCCCATGTTTTGGCTTCTCCCACAACTAACCATCCATAGGAGTTTCCACTCTATTCATATGTACCACTATTTCATTGATTTTATAACTACCGGAACACACACCCATAGCATAGGCACATGAAGTTTGGCTCACATCGCCCTTAGGATTTGAAACATTAGCTCCAACAGATTCACCTAGACCATTAACATCATCTTTGGGAATATCCAGAGTTACTTGAACCATTACACTGGAATGTTCACCCCCTTCAATTGTAGCGCTAGGGAGGACATGCCAAATCTTTCCTTATCCTGTTAAAAATTCATGAAACACTCAATTAAAGAGCTAATACCATAACATTATTTTGCTTCACTGCATCACCCGAGCCTACTGTACCATCAATCTTACCACTGCATAGACTATACGAATCACAACCATCAAAATACCCCTCATAAAACATATTAATAAGCTTATAACACTCACTAAGAAAACCAAATGGGGCCCTGTTCTCCTAAGCACTCTATCCAGAAAAAGCATCAGCGCCTTTATACCCCGATCCCTTACCCTTGCCTCCAACATCCACACCTTTCTGCATCTCGAGGTCCTTCGACCCCCACCTCCAGGTTTCCATTGTGTGTACCATTCTCATAAAGCGGGATCAAAAAATGACCTTGGATTCAAAAATAAAAAGATTTCTTCAACCACTGAAATCCACACATACTTAGAAGGCACTCTTGACACATTAACTTCCACATAGATTCTCAGATTAACATGGTGATAGATAGAATGAGTTCTACTGTCGGTAAATTAGAATCTACAAACAATGATCCCTATAATTCTATTGATCGAAAGGTTCTGAAATGGTAAAGGAATTTTGTGAAAGCTAACCCATGTTGTCACCAATGGGGATTCGCACCTCATATAGAAGTCATAAGACCATATGAAGAAGAATAAAATGGATTTGTTATAACTATAAGGAGCACTATACCATGCTATGATCTGGTCATCCTTCGACGCAAACCGAACCATGATGTATCTATTATCAAGAAATCCCACCTTATCCCTTTAATTTAAATCCCAAGACCCATAGAATAAACCATCAAAAGTGTTGACTGAAGGTTGTCTCTACTTGAATCGAGCGAACAGGGTTAGATCCAGGAGTGAAGTGGCATCATTGAATTTTGAGGTAGAAATCGAAACATTAGGGCTACCATCATACAGATCATGGAATTTAGGGAAAAGACAGATTTGTGTAAATGAGGGGAGAAGTTAAGGATTTTAAGAAGTGGAAAAAATGGTAGTCATCGCTCCCTTGAGAGACGTCAAAGGACCCTCCCCCGATGGAGGGGGAGGCGCCGACACGTTGTCTATCACCATCATGGATCAAGAGATGTCATCACGTCACCCTCAAGAGCTGATTTTAAACTAACCCATATCTAGTAATCACTATCCTATTTGATTCAACTATATACATCCTAAAATATAATATATGGAATTTTGGTTCTATTTTCCATTAATAATCACATTTATATTATTTTATTTAAAGAATATCACTACATATTACTCTCTTTCTTTTAATATAAATAATATATTTTATTTATGATAAAAAGTAGTTGTGATAGGTATAAAAAATTTATTTGTAATATTAATAAGTTATTTTTATTATTTTAATTTAATTTTCATATTTAGTGATGATATAAATACCTTAAACCCTAATGAAACATCATTGGAGTTCATATTCAACTAGTAGAAATGTCAAGGTAAATGTTTTAAAAAACAATAATGTTAATATTTTTACAATTAATTGGGCTATTCCATTAATTTAATATATAATTATAAATTATAAATTATTTTATCTATGTTTATTTTCTAATTTTATTGAAGTCTCCATGTCTTTGAATCTAATTTTAATGAATTTGTCCTAAAAATGACATTAATGGTATTTTATGTTAAATATTTTTTTATTAAATGGTTTCAAAATAAAAAAAATAAATATGATAAGTGGAATATAAAATAGTATAAAATATCATAAATTAGCCATTTGTGAGCCACTTTTCACATTATAAGTAAATTTATGACACTTAATGACTAAAAAAATGCATTACCATGTTTACGATAAAAAATTGGTTAACAATGTTTTTAAACCAGAAGATAATTTTTAAAATGACACAGAAACCTATCCAAATTTATTTTATGATTATATTTTTAACTTTTAATCTTTTAATTATAATACATTTCCATTTTTAAAAATTTTAATTTATAAATACATTATCTATATTTAAAAATATTATGTAATTCCAAGTGTGTCCTCTCCTCAGTTATAAAAAAGAACGTCTTGTACTACCTTATTCATAATGTTTTATTATTATATATTTTCCAATACCTCCCATAAGAAATTCCATAATAAATTTTCTTTATCCTATATCCATTTATCTTCTCATAAGACTAATCATCCAAGGCATAATGAATAAGACAAAGTAGGTCTCTCAAAGAATAGGTGTAAATCATAAATGAGCTCTTTCAATTTCATTTATTATTCTACCATCATTAATATAATTTTATAAATTCTAAAATTATGAATAATTAATCTTAAATATAATGATAATTTATTTTAATTATGGTACACCCATTTTCCTCCTATTTACCATCAAATGGGAAATGAAATTATTTCTTGTGTGTATGTGTTTACAACCTCCTCCTCATAGTGAAATCATTCATTTTCCATCACCATAATTCATTGTTGGATATTATGATGGGTTTAATTTTTATATATGGTATTTATTAAATAATTATTCTCTTAAAGTTATATTTCCTTATTTAACATCTTACTGTTATATTCATTGTAAATTCTATAATGCCACTCATGTTTACATGTGAACTACCACATTCATGAAGCGATGAGATTCATTTTTTATTTTCTCTTTAAATATAAGATAATAATGATATATTTAATATATATATATATATAATTTATAAATAATTTAATATTATGTAAACGGTGAATTATTATTTACCTTTCTTTTATTCCATCCATCAAAATCTTGAAACTTCACTCACGCGTATGTATGAACCACATCACCATGAAGTGATGTAGTTCATTTTTCATAACGACCTTATATGAATGATTTTGAATGTTTATATGATGAATAAATGAGACAATTATTTAATTTTTATGATTTTATAGATGATGAAACCATGTACAAGTTGTAAGAATTTGAACGATCGAACCAAAACATTAATGGAAGACGGACCGGTTTTCACCTAAAAATTCATTTTAATAAAAAAAATTATGAAAAATTTGGTAATTAGAAATCATTAAAGAATGATAAAAATAGTTATAAGTGTAAATATGATTCTATAATATACATATAAAAATATATATGTTTATTATATATTGGATTTTAAAATATATATTTAGTAATACCTGACTTGATGTAATAGTTATTCATCTCAATGTTGTCTAATTAAGACATGATTGCTGTTATGCACATATTTATGTTTATAAATTGTATATATTTACTATTTGAAATTTTATATAATTTATAATTCTAAAATCATTTTATTTAAAGTTACAATTCAAATTATTTCATGTAATGGGGTTTTATTCAAAAGTCACCAAAGTGGTAGGGGATTATTTTCTCACTTTTGTTTCTTTAAGACATATGTCATATTCCAAAATTGTTTCTTTAATGGGTTGTGTATACTACCCCATTGATATTTTTTATCCTTAATTCATTTATATTTATCATATTTAATGTATTGTTTGAAGTTATATCTTTAATTTGTGTTATGATTCCAATTTTACCAAACCATTAAGGGGTTTAGGTTACAATTTCCTTTCAATACGGGATTACCCATGCTAAATCCAAATTGAGAGAAATTATATAGATTCATTCCTTTATGTACCACATAATCTGTTATCATTTTTTTATTATTGGAATTATTATATATTTGTATCCTTTCCCTCTATTTTATAAATAAAAATATTGAGAAATATTTTTAATGAAATTTTGACCTTATTTTCCCTTTGGTGGATGCATATTTATTTCCATGACCACACTCATCAAAATATATATTAAAATCCTTAACTATAATAATTTTTTTAAAAGGTAAGTTTCATTGAATCTAACTTTATTTTTAAATTTTTAAAATGTTAAATTGTTAATAAATCATTTTTCTAAACAATTAATATTTTAAATTTTTAAAATGGTGGGAAATGATTGTTTTCTTTTAATGTATATGTCTTAATTTTTTTTACAAATTTCATGACTATTATTTACTTTAAACATTTAATTACATGATTCTATGGTTTTTTTAAAATAAAAATATTTTCTCAATATTTTCCTAAATTTTAGTTAATATTTATTCCATATAAAAGGACAATTTCTCAAATTTTCAAATAAAGGCTCTAATTATCTTGTAAATATGTTCATCATCTATATAAACAAATTTTAAGGATCATTATGCTTCACAGGGGATTTTATCTTATCATACCATCCATTTTATTTCTTTATATTTATTATGATAATGATGATTTAAGGATGATCCTATAAAACATGTTACCTTACCACTTCATAATTAAGTTATTTTTAAAACTTGTTGAAACTTGATTCTATTAAATTTTCTATAATATGATGTAACAAGTAAATGTTTATAAAACTTTTATCCTTTATATTGGTTGTGATATGAATATATGATGAATGTTGTATGATTTTTTGGAATACATATGTATGGTTATCAATATGTGATGGGTGAGCCCAGAATTATATATCCCTCCAATACATTGGGTAATGATGAAATAGTTGAGAATATCCAATGAGACAAGAGAGTTAATAAAATTATAATAGATAATGAAGTTACGTAGAAAAATTCACTCTTAAGTGAATTTTTGAGATGACTAGGTGGGTATTTTAATTATAGGAATTTTTTTTCATAATGATAGTATTGGGAGTGAACCTTTACTGAGGAAGTTGTTTTCTACCCTTATTTATATTCCTAAAACTTATGCTTTATGATTGTGATGTTATGTCATTTCTCGTGGTTTATTAATGATTATTTTCACTCCTTGTTAGTTTTAATTATTTATTTATAAAAAATACGTAAGATGTGAATTCTGAAAAATGATACATGACTAATTGGTAATGATTAAAAAAAGTTGTGATCATGTTCTCATACCCTTATGTGTATGTTATTCTAACCTGTGACCATTGATTGATATCTAATAATTTTACCCATGCTAAGAATAATATCTCAATGTTTATTAGGCATTAATGTTTTCCCTTGTTATGAATAAGGGTAATAAGTAGGATGAGTCTTGAAGGGTACCTAATATAAAGAATATTGTTTGAGATGAAGAATATTGTAATTAAATAGGATTTTTATATATCTAGTCTCCAAGTATAATAAAATTAATGGTTTTTGGACATATTTATTTGGAATATATATTGAATATTCATTAAAAATATGTAATATTTTTATATGTTATTCTTGGGTCAAAATATTTTGTTTCCGATAAGGGTTTATTTAATATTAAAGATTTATATAATAAGGAAATCGTGTGAAAAATTAAGAAATAACTAATTATCAAAGAATTACCTAAGTTATTGTAAATAAATTATTTATTGTTTCCAAGAAAATATATATTTTTTCAGATACTCGAATGTGCAAGAAGAAGTTGCATAGAACCACCAAGGGTGACAATGATTAAAGGGTTATATTTGAAATTAACTTGATCATATTTTGTGTGTGATGAGTAGTCCGAAGTCTATACACCTTGATAGATACTTCTGTGGGATATTCTTGGGATAATTTATATTTTCTTCCTCAACTATTATGATAATGGAGAGGATAGAACCAATGGAAACATATGATATTCATTAGAGATATGTTATAAAAACCTAAAGTGTCATGGGTTGTTATATTTAAGGTTTTTCATAAGTTTAAATGTATACAGACATATTTTTAGGTTTTATGTGATGATATTTTAAGATGAAAAATGATTTTTTTGGGATAAATTTATTGGAATAAAAAAAATTCATTTATTAAAGGTTTTAATGAATATAGTATTTCCGGAATAATGATTTTTTTAATTTATATAAGCATATATGATGTTAATTTTGTTTTGTAGTGATTAAATTTATTTTCGGGAAGTATTAACAATTTTTTGGAGAATATATGGCCATCATATTCATGTGTTTTGTATATGAAATTATGATACAATATCTATTATTTGGGGATAAATGTTAACGTAGATCTTGGAAAAATGTGTGATCAATATTTTGGATTTTTGGGTTTTGAATTTGGTCAGACATATTTTGGACAATTCGTATGGTTGTCAATTTTCGAACCGGTTTATATCGAATTGTGGGTATTATTTTTGGGGTTCTATAGATAACTATATTCTTTTATCATATTAATATTTTTCCATATTTTAGGAATTGTTCTATTCATTTTAGTTTTGTTAATTATCTTGATATAGAGGGAATAACTTGTTACTCTTCTATGAATCTTATGATCCATTCAAAGTAAATTTTAATGATTCGGGCATAGAAAATTCATCTAGAAAATTCATTTATTGGAGTAAGATATGATATAGAAGTTGAAATGGATTGAATTATAACCAATGGATGAATGTTATCTTATGAAACTAAATCAAATCAAGTAAGTATGTTATATCAAATTCTCTACCTTGGTAGTAATTAAATTCTCAACTCAACTATGAGAATAATAAACCTTCCAAGTATTATGTAAAAACTTATCCTTCATTATCAAGATATATTTTTTATAGGTGCATGAATATTATAGTGATTAATACATTTTTTTAGGAATACCTAATTATGTAATACTAAGATTCTAAGTAGTCACATAGAAATTAGTTGACATGATAGAATCTACAATATATTCCATTACTATGTCATGATACTGTAATTGTAGTAAGTGATAAATGAAAATTTTAAGGAGAAATTTATTAAACGGATAAAATTTAGCACACCAAAAGTTTATAGTATATTTCTCTTTAAATAAATTATAATTGGTCGATAGCTTTTTTGTCAAGGAACATCGAGCATAGAATGAACCATAATATATTATAACATGGATTTTAAAATGAAGTCTATGAGTAATATAAAAAATATTATGTAATATAAAAATAAATATTTTACGTAATTCAAGTTCATTGGTTAATACATAATAAACATGTACTCAATAATTAGTATAGTCATTTTATCCTTCAAAAAATCTATTTTCTTCAAAAATAGTATTATTTCATTGTATACGTGGACATTATAATTAGTTTTTACCATTTTTAGAAAACAATATTTAGAAAATTAATATAATTTTACAAATAAATATGCTAATATTATAATAGGGTGAATTTTAGATATTTTTTTAATAAAGATTTATTTTTAATTGAATAGTGAAAATATATATTTAAAAAAACATTCAATTATTTTACCTAAATAAAGTAGTTTAAAAGTACCATAATGTATAAAATTAGTTATTAAAGTAAAAAAATTTTAATTTAATTGTAATATTTAAAATTAATTACAAAGATATCACTATAATACATGAATTAGTTGTAAGTTCATTTTTTATCCTAAAAACACATTTATACTAAATATAGTTTTCTGTAGCATTTTATGAATTTATATTAATATTTATTTCTTCCATAAAAATAATTTGATTATTTAAATATGGATTCCGTATTCGGAATTATTTGGTTAAATTTTTTAAATTTTTTCCTTTTATTTTTTTCATTATAAATAGTAACTGTGGAAAATAGGTGTCACCTTAGTAGGGGATTAATGGGTAAAACTAGCTTAAATTAAGAGATAATGTCTAAAAATCATCCAAATACATTATTTTATTACATTTCATGTGAATAATTAGACCAAATACATACTAAATTATATTATATTTCATTTTTTATATTTTCCTTTTGTATTGAAATTTATGTTATTTTAGTTTAAGAGTTATACATAATGTCACTCTCTTTCATTAAGTATATATACTATATTTTAATTTGGATTAAAAAAATTATTAGTTATAAATGGTAATATTTATTATTAATACATAATATTTATTATAGAAATTCATTTTTAATTTTTGTTTGAAATATAATTATCTTAAATACTTACGCAACATCAATAAAGTTCTCACGCAAAGAGTATAAAAATCATGGTATATGATTTCAAAAATAGTAAAATTATTATTTTTAGGAATAATTGTTTTATTAAATGAATTTAATTGGTAATTATAAAATATAGATTATGATAAATATATTTATATTACAATTTCATTATTCTCTTTAGGATTTCAAGTTATATTAAATGAATAGTCTCAAAAATGTCGTTAAGGATATTTTATGTTAAATAATAATTTAATAAATGATTTTTAAAAAATCAATAAAGAGTATTGTTTGAATGAAAAATTCTATAAGATTGTATCCATAAAATATTTTGTACCAACATTTTACCTTAGAATTATATTTATTACCCATTAAGGATAAAAAATTTATTACCCCGATTAAGGTAAAAAATAGTTAACGAAGGGGTTAAACCATAATATAAGGTTTATAATTATTCCAAATACAATATATATTTTATTTTCTGATAATTTATATGCCATATACTATTTTCATCAAATAAAGTTCCATTTGGAATCATTATACATGATAATGGAATTTATTATATTTAAACCTTTATATTAATTAAAAGTGTGTCATATCCTTACTATGAAAAGGGAACCTCAAATCCTACATTATTCACAAATTTGGAGACTTATAGCTCATATATTTAATTAAATTAAATATTATTATCTTCCTTCCATTCATCTTATATCCCTTGGTCTTCTCCAAAGAGTAATATTTCAAGGAAAAAGGTGCAATCCACGTGAGGGCTCTTGAAAAAATGTATAAATCATAACTTGATAAATTTCAATTTAATTTCATATTTCACATTTTCTAAACAAGTTGTATCTATAATAAAATAATTAATACACTATAATAAATATATTTATTATTTATTAATTTATTTTATAACCATTTTCCACCACCTTTCCATCAAATGGAAAATGAAAGTATCACTTGTGTATACATATGGACTATCACATATATGTAGAGAGATGATTCATTTTCCATAAACATATTTCCTGGATGTATGTTAATATAGATGTAATGTTTACATATTACATTTATTATATAATTATTATTTTTTAATAATAATATATTATCTATGTTTTTACCTTCAATCTTTTTTAAACGGGTAACATCGCTCGTATGCATGTGTGGACTTCAACCACCACTAAATGATGTGATTAATTTTTCATTTTCACATTTCATGGATGGTAATAATGATAAATATAATGAATATATATTTATTTTATGATATAATAATTAATCTATAAAATGATAATTATTTTCTTTGTTTCTTTTGTTCTATCCATTGAAAAGTTGAATCATTGCTCATGCTTATGTAGGGACAACCATCACCATAAAGTGTTGTAGTTCATTGTTCATCACCACTTTGCATGAATGATTAATAAAGAGTCTATGATGAATTTATAAGATAATTATAAAATTATTAACAATATATTTATTATGAAACCTTCACAATGGTAAATGTATGGAAACAATTGAACTGAAACTTGAAAGGAAAACAAACTAGTTTTCACCCAAATATTCATTTGGATAAAGAAAATTTTAATAAATGGATAATTATAAATTATAAATTAATAAAAAATATTAATTTATATATAAATATGGTTCTATTTTATATTTATAATTCATATATATTTTTTATATAGTTTATTTTCATATGTATGAAGAAAGACAGTACTTGAGGTGAGGGTTCTTCATCTCAATGTTGCTTCCTTAGGACATGAATGATGTTATGAAACTATTTACATTTATGAGTTTTATATACATCCCATTTGTATTTATATATGATTTATACTTATTAATTTATGGTATTAAAATTTAAAATTAAAATTATTTCATCGAATGGGGTTTTATGAAAATGTTTCCAAAGTGGTAATGGTTTCTCATCTCACTTTTATTTCTATGAGACATATATGATATTCAGAATTTATTTATTTAATATGTTATATTAAAAACCTATTTTATATATTATATAATTAATAAATTAATATTATTTTTATTTAAAGTCTCACTTTATTTTATATCTTACATGGGTTTTATGATTCAAAAGTTTCCAAAGTTGCAAAGGATTTATATTACAATAAAATTTCTTTTCATGGTTGTCTATGATAAATTTCCATTGTGGAAAATTATATGTATATTATAATTTAAAAATAATATATGTTATTATTATCTAGTTATTCATATAATTTTTATGTATTATAATAATCCATTATTTGGTAAATGATCGAAAAAATGTTTTCTAATGAAAAACATACCTTATTTCATCTTTGGTCGATGAAATTTTTTCTCTTCTCCATAATCATCCAAATTATTTTTCTCAAATTTATTATCTATATATAAAATTAATAAAAATTCATTTTCACTACCATTTATTTATTTAAATTGGTTTATTGAATATTATTTTTTATGGAGCATTTCTTCAAAAAAAAGGTTCATTGACTTTTTACAGTGGTGTGAAAGGAATTACTTATTTTAACATATATGGAATTAATAGATTTTATGACTATTAGGAACATTATTTTCATTATGGATTGAATTACAATTTTACAGGGTTACTTTCAAAGAGAATTATTTTCTTAATATTATGTGATTTTCAGTTATCATATTATCAAACGAAAATTATACTTTCTCATGATTTCATAGAAACATTTGAATGACATTTTAAAGGTATTTTCATTTATGTAGAAATACTTTAATGATTTTCATACCTCACAAGGGTTATAATCTTTTCATACTATCAATTTTATTTCTCTAAATGGATGATGATGATGATGATTATGAATTAATAATGATCCTTTATAACTCATGTATTTTCCATGAGTTAATTATGTAATTATAAAACCCATAAAAAACCTATTTCTTTAAATAGGTTTTGATATAATATAATAATGATATTTTTTATGAAACTCATTTTCTTTTCCTTGGGTTATTATTTGATTATATGGTAAATGTTTTATGATTTTGAGGAACACATATGTATGGTTTCATTATGTGATGGGTAGGCCAGGAATTATATATCCCTCCAATTTATTGGATAACGATGATGGAGTTGAGAATATCCTAAGAGAAATTCGAGTTAATAATATCCTAAGAGATTATGGAGTAAACTATATATATGTTAAAACAAATAAGAAATTTGAAATAATCAGATAGGTAGTTAAATTATGCTAATTATTAAAAATGATAGTCTTTGGAGTGAACCATTACAAAAGAAGTGATTTTGTATTCTTATGTGTATTAAATAAATATACGTATTATTCTGAAGATATGTTATCATGGCTCATGACTAATTATTAATTATTTTTTGTTCATTTTTATTTTTTATTTTTTATGAAAAATTCTTATTCTATTGTTTATGATTAATGAACTTTGATATATTGGGTGTGATTATAATAAGTTATGATCATGTTCTTAAACATGTATAGTTATCTTGTGCACACTTATGATCCTTGATTGAAATATCGTATTTTCTTCCTTACTAGGCATCTGAGATCATCCGTTATTATGTTTAAATTTTTCCCTAGGATATAAATAAGGTCACTAAGTATTATGGGTATAGAAGAGTACATTTTGAAAATAAATAGGATTGATATTATAAATATTATAATTATATAATATGTTTATGTAACTATTATCAATATAAATTTAACACTTACCATTATTGGGAATGATTATTTGTGATATATATACAATATTAGTAAAAAATATGTAATATATATATAGGTTATGATTTTATTGTTATAGCATGGAAAGATTCCAAGAACCACAGGTTAAAGAAAATCTCTAGGTAATAAAATAATAACTAAGTGGTAATAGTTTCACCATCAGATAATAATGATTAAAAAGTAGAATTTTTACCATGAATCTTGAATTTTCCATCCATAAATTGGATTCTCATGAAAATCAAATGAATAGTTACCAATAATAGATCCAAACAAATAAGGAATCATAAAAATAATCATAAATATTTAAATTATAAATAGAGAACGTTAAAATCAACACATAGTAAGTGTTTTAGATATAGATATACAAAAATATAAACAAAATAACTCTCCAAAATGGCTGGTACAATATCTCAAAATAAACCAATAAACCAATCCATCAATCAATAAAATATATATGGCCCATGGGCAACATCACATCTCAAAACAACCATATGTGGATCAATAAAAACAATATTTCCAATAAATCAGAACTCATAAACATATAATGATAACATAAGAGCTACACACACAAATGTATGAATATATGGTATGAGCTAATCATTATGATTATTATTTCACCAAATGATTTTGTAAAATACCATTTATAAATAATTTCATAAATCATAGTTTTAAATACATTTAGAATATAATATTATACTTAATAAAGAAAACAATTAAAATAAATTGCATACGTCTCAAAAATATTTTTTTAAATTTCCATATATATAAGATAAAGCATTTTGGAAAAATCAAAAACAATATAAAGATTAAAAATAACTTTACCATATAAAAATAAAAAAACTCCCTTCAAAAATTTATTTAAAATATCAATTTTATATATTTGAGGAACCTTATATTTAAAAGGGAACACTTTAAAACCTATTAAAGTAAACTCACTTTAAAAACATTTCACAAAACCATTTTTCCAATTAGTAAACATGTTTACTAAACTATAAATAAAAGTAAGTGTAAAATAATATGGGAACCACCATATTAAATTGATTGAATATAAGAAAATAATAATTCCAAATATGGTTCCCCTAATATAAAATGAGAACAAGGGGATGAAAACAAAGTGCACAATTGGAATCCCCAATATATCATCATCATCAAATGAAACAATCATCATGGAATGCTCATTGGGTCCTAACATGAGATGATCCTAGAAACACTGAAGTATAAATTTATATGATAATATATTTCAATCCTAAATAATATAATCACTTGAATCTATCAAATAAATAATATACACTATGGGTACTATCCATTGAAAAACCTAAGATAGTGTATCATAAACTCACTCCTCTTATTTATCCATATTTTTCTCCCATGACATAATAAAATTGGAGGTGAATAATAACCTTATCACCACAATATAAATCTATCAATAAAATAAAATAAACAATCTCATCCCACCTTCAACACCGTCATAAGAAAAAATCCCTTTTATATTTATTTAATAATAAAATAATGGTTTGTATCACTCTGTAGAGGGAAAATATTTATACCAAACATAATATAATGGAGATCAAGCATGGGTGTCACAAACACTAAGAAAAACAATTTTATATTGTTTCAACCAAGACATTAAAAATAACTATAGATACACTGTTATATAACCATCCATTCGAAACTAAACCCTTAAAACATAATTTTTAAATCACTTGGAAATAAAAATTTCACCAAAAAACATCATAAACCATACAAATGTATAAAAAATATCAAATATAATTTATTAAGGGACAAAAACACCCCTTTTTATAAAAATAATTTTTTTTGAAATAGAAATTACTTTTATTAAAAAAATTGGGTGTAAGACTCCTCATACCTCTTAACATTCATTTGATATAGCCTCTATTGAATTCTAAAAATCACTTATAATTCATAAGAAAAATGTTTTAGAAAACAAAGAACTATTAATACTTCAAAGTTCCTATATATAAAGTGTATAAATAATTGATACCTTTTTATAAACTATTAATGGTATCAAACAAAGGTGTAACATGATAGGGAATAATTTTGGAAAGATAAAAAATTTCATAATATGTAATATAAAAATGATTCTTTAAAAAACATATCTTAATCACGTAAAACACATTTCCTTCAATACTAAAATTCAAACCAAGCAAGAATTTGACATCCACAATCACTAGTCAACAAAATCAATAATATTAAACCAAAATAACCCCTAGGATTTACCACTATAGAAATTAAGGTTAATGGGAGATGAATAATTCAATGAAAATGAAATAAGGAAGGAGAATAATTAGAAAAGGAAGACATTACCACTTAAATCTGCTTGAAATCCAAAGAATAAATAACTTTTTATTCTTGGGGAATAAAGACATAATATCCCTTAATATTTTTCTAGTTTGGACATGTAAAATGATAAGGATATGAGATAAAAATGAGGTTAAATCTAGTAATGTTAAATATGTAAATTCAAATATTAAAATTATGTGAAGTACATATTATTTAGACATGGTTTACTATACAGAATGAAAACCTTAAATGTTCCACTTGAATTGAGTTAAAACCCTTAACATGGTTATATTACATGGTTCTCTAAGGCATATATAAAAAATGTGAAATATATTGATTAAAATACCCCATATGTAAGATTAACTTGCATGGTTACTGTTGAAACATTCAAATTTTACTACAAATCTTATGCCAATTGTGCATGTCACGACCCACCTTCTTCAAGATATGGGAAGAGATAAAAATATGCTAAGACATTCCTTCATCAAGATGATGGGGATACAATGACCCTAAATTCTTTCCTTTAATAGGCCCTTGGGTGGTGATCAACACCAAGTGAATATAAATCCCACATAAATGGGATGGATTACCCTTTTTATAATAACCAAGATCAAGAGATAAGATATATCAACCTGAAACAAATCTAAGACACACACACACACACACATATATATATATAAAGAAACCTAAATCCATCCCACATTCATGTTTAAAGTAAAACTGCAATAAATACCAAAGAAACTCCAATGTAAGTACCAAAATAAAACTAGGAAGTGGGCAAGCAACTGTCACCTACTTCTGAGCTATTAAGGCCCCACACGGTTCTCATAATCTCTCTGGAAACTTGAAAGCAATTTTATATATGTAGAGTGAGCATACAAGTATACTCAGTAGGAAAAAGAAAAGTCTCCCATGAACAAGTCAAATGAACATACTAATTCCCCTATAATAAAACAATTGAAACCAACATCAATAATCAAGGAATACTAACCCCCATCCTCACCAAGGAACACTCACCATGTAACACAAATCAGGTAATGTAATATAATAAGCACCTCATTATTTGGGTTCCCTACACCACTTCCCACTGGTTAACTGCTCATCCCTAATAGCGAACATCTTGACTCTACCATGCTCTTCCACAAACCCCACTGTCACAACCTTCCTGCATGAACATGGACCACATACCACACCACATTTATACCTACAGAAACCTAGGCCTCACACATACCACACCCTACCCAAAAACACATGGGCCTTATCCTAGAGACACCTGGGAAACAAACCACCTCTCACACAACCAATACCACAAGTCTTTTATTATACCTCAATCCATTATATCCTTCTCAAAATGTCTTGGGTGATGAATATCTATAATATAGAGCATGGTAAATCCAGTAACCAGCAATCCATTTTCCCACCAGAATGTTCGGAGAGACACCCCCCCATAACAATGGGGGTGTTTGGCATATAGTTCTTAACATAGGTGGATTGCGTAATGAAAAAATAAGGAACTACACGTTCATAAAAATAGTTAACAAACAATAATCCCATCCTATGGGTTTCCAAACATAAAACAAGACCACTAATAACCACCCTTTCTACTACCCCAACATGCAGGTACCCCCACAACGACCATCACTTGAATGCCACATCACCATGAATCAAAACATACCCCATCCAATTCATCTAACCATACATCATTCTGCCTTATAAATTCATTCATTTATTTATCCCATCCCTACATGGGAAACTACCAAAAAAAACCAAGAAACAACCACATAGTTATTCATAACACACCAGGAAGAAAGACCAGGGTAAAACAACTTGTTGCACACTCTCATTTTGAGAACACAAATTCAAGAACTGTCAACATTAATTCACCAAATTTATCACACCCAATCATCCTCTCACTAAAAAACTCGGCATACCCGCTACACAACAACACCACACCCAACACACCCATAAACATGAAAATAATGACATGGCCCAGTCCTACATCCCTTCATCCCAACCACTACCCAGATGTATTCCCACAACATAACATGTCCATCCATTCAATAAGAAATCAATCTCTCAACCTGATATTCCATCACACCTCCTGCACCACACCATACACAAATCCCACAACAACCACCACTAAACCACAACGCCACTACAAACACACGACTCAAAACAAAAAATAATACAGCACACAACCACACCTATAAAACATGGTGTATTCAGATTTATCCAACACTATTCATTAAATTCCACTTTAATAAGAAGAGGTGATACGAATGGGTTTTCATCCTAGGGCATCAATTTATTTAACCAAGTGTAGTGATTAATCATATACATATTTATAGTAATTATTCCTAGGGAAACAAATATAGTTATAAAGCATCACACATGTGTAGGAAAGGACCACCAATGACAATGGTTTTTAGAGTCCACACAACTACTACATATCACATCATAAACAAAGATAACAAATAAAATAAGTGATCAACATCAATCCACTCCCAACCCATTATCAAATCTATATTTCAAAATTAGCATTTATGTTTTTTAAATGTTTGATTCAGTAGTTTTTCACTGAATAACCTTACTATTCCAACCCCTTATGATACAAAATTAAAGAGAGATAGTATAATCCCAACATTGAATAATAGGTTACCAAAACACCTCATTTCACCAAAATAGAGGTGTCGTGTGAGTAGGAGACTCAATGGAAAACAGAATATGGGGCTACGACACAAGAACACAGATCATCTGGGAAGAAAAGTTCGTGGTGAACCAAGATAATTGAGAATAGAGGACCTCTACATTATACAAATCTAAATCTATATCAAAGGACAGAGAAATGATCCCAAGGCCATTAAAGTCGGATCATGGCCAAGACCACACTGTACGACTATTTCAAAGTCCCCCGAGCATTAAGATATTAAATATATAATTAATATTATTTGAAATGAATTTAGAAATTCCCAAATAGGGCTATAAACTCAAATTACATCAAAAAAATGTAAAAGAGATGAAACTGAAAAAACAAGGAAAAACTGAAAATGATTCACCGATGGGTGAGTCACCAGCAGTAAGACACCGACAGCGAGCCACCGATAAAAAGTCATTGAAGCTGAGCTACTGACGTTAATCCACCAACCTGACCAATTGATGCCTTATCTCACTATTTCCATGAAACACTAATGCCCTAACTCACTGATGCCTTCACTCACTGACACCATGTCTCACCCACACCTTGACTGACTAACGCCTTTATTCAATGATGCCCCGACTCATTTATGCCCTAACTCATCGACTCCCGGACTCTCCGACACCCTGATTCACTGATGCCCAAACTCACCAACTCCCTTACTCACTGATTACCTAACTCACTAATGCCCTAACTCACCGATGCCCTGACTCACTGATGCCATGTCTGACCAAAACCTTGAATCAGTGATGCCTTCAATCTACTGATGGAAAAACTGGATATTTGTAAAACTCTTCAAATGAGATACCATTGCCTCCCAAAACACCTTAAACAATTGATTCAGGACAAGTAATGGACCATGGATGTTCTAGAAATTATATCAGAAACCTCTAAAACTATTTTATACCTCGAGAATTAAAAACCAAACCTCAAAGAATTATGGGTCTAAATAACCAACCAATAAGATGCCTCTCTAGGATAAACCATCTCATTGAACTGAAACCAAAACATCCACGAACATTTCCTCTAAGATTTTCCAACCCAAACTATCGCAAGACATAACACACAATCACTAAAGGTCAAACTGCCCGAACATATGAATCAGGTATGTCATTCCCCAATGTCGAGATACTCTCTACATTAGTTAGAACTAACTCACTTGGAAGGGTTTAATTGCATCCACATTAATGAGTCTTGACTAGGAATCATGTCCTCCCCTCCTCGTATGTCGAGACTTTATAATATTTCAAGTAATAACGAAACAACTCAGCTCATATAAAAAAAGGTTAAAAAAATTCATAACAATAAAAACATAGGATCAAAACTCAAACAAAACTCTTGGTGTTACGCACACATCTACATATCTCGCTCCCATGTACTCTTTTCCAGGCCACCATGAATCCACAACATGCAAACCGATGGAATGGTCCATCCACGTGGCACCTTCTCCCAATAAAATGGGATCTCCACTTCTCACTCCATGAACATTGCATCGTCATCGATATCATACTCTCCCCAGTCAATGACATCAGAGGCATCGTAAAGATATAAATGATTCTTGGAGACAAGAATGATGTCTTGGACCCTCTCTAACTACGGTGGAAATTCTAGGTGATATAAAATCTATCCAACTTGTCCCAACACCTCGAAAGGTACGATGAACCTGGGATAAATATTACTCCCTATATTGTATCTCTTCTTCCCACGTCAAGGGGAATCCTTAAAGAATACGTGGTCCCCAAAATCGAACTCAAGAGACCTTCTCATTTGATCGTCATACAACTTCATCCAGTCATGTTCTGACTTTATACTCTCAAAGACAAGTTTCACCTTCTCTATCATACTCTACACCATGTGTGGACCAAGAATAGCTACCTCCCCATCTTATGTCTAACAAAAGGGTGAACAACAGTGCCTCCCATATAGAGATTCAAACAGATCCATACCAATGGAAGAGTGATATATATTACTGTAATAAAACTCTACCAAGGAAAAATGTCACACCCAAAACACACTAATGTCCAGAACACATACCCATAACATGTACTCAGATGTCTGTATGGTCCTCTCGGTTTTTTCATCTGTTTGAGAGTGGAAAGCAGTACTAAGGCGTAACTAGGTACCAAAGGCGTGTTGCAATTCCCTCTAGATATGTGACATAAAACATGTATCCCAATATAACATGATGGATCTTGAAACTCTATGAAACCACCCCACCTCATGCACAAACCACTATGCAAAAACATCCACTTTGCTCGAATCCTTGATCACTAAGAAGTTAGTTGATTTCGTCATCCAATCCACTAATACCCAAATAACATCAAATCAACCATGATCCCGATGTAATCCTATTACTAAATCCATTGATATTTCATCCCACTTTCACTCTGGGGCATCTATGGGATGCAACAAACCACTAGAAACATAGTTTCCATCCTTCACTTGTTGGAACACTAAGAACTTTTTCACAAACTCTACCACTACTTGATTCATCTCGGGCCACTAGAACTATTCCTTAATTCTCGGTACATCATGGAAACTTCTAGGTGTACCTCTAGGATAGATCTATAAAAATAATAGAGATCATCCTCATGCATAGCTACTAGAACAAATATCTTCCCAAGGAACAACATCCAATTATGACCGTCCTCCGACCATCCCTCCGGAGCAGCACCCTGGTCAAAGTGATCATGCATCACCTACGCCTCTAAGTCACCCCACTGAGACTCCTCCCAATTATAACTTAGATATTATTATACCATCATTAGAAATATATTTCCTTTGCTTCCATCAATTTCCACATCTAAATAAAAGGAAGCCAACTCCTCTATTTCTCTCTAATAATCCAAAGATGCATGAACTACCTCTTTCTTTGACTTCCTGTGCAAAGCATCTGAAAAACATTTCCCTTATCAGAGGTTTCAGAGATCTCAAAATCATAATATTAGAGAATCTCCACCACATCTGCTACCACAAGTTCATATCATGCTGGGAAAATATATACATCAATATATTATGATCTGTAATGACCACAAAGCTCTACCCAATGAGGTAATTCCACCACATCTTAAGTGAAAACAACACCACTAATAACTCCAAATCACGGGTGGTATAGTTACGTTCATGGAAATGTAACTGCCTAGAATAAATGGAGATCACTACCCATTTATACATCTGCACACTCCTCAAGCCTTGATGGGAAGCATCACAAAACACCTCAAACATCATCCCTTAATCTGATATCCTAAGCATTGGAGCACTGAACAACTTCCCATTTAGATAGTGGAATGATTTTTGGCACTACTCACCACAGATAAACGCTTGGAATTTAATAGTCACAATCATCAGTGTAGGTGCTACCAAATAGAAATCTGGTACGAATCAATAGTTTTAGCCTGCCAAACCAAGAAAATTGTGAACTTCTACCACATTCTTGGGTGCTTCCCAAGAAATGACTACCTCAACCTTCGATGGGTCAATAGGTACACCATGCTGATACACCACATGTCCATGTAAATGGACCTCCCCTGTCCAAAAATTTCACGTGGACTTATTTTTGTAGAGATGGTGGTGCCAAAGGACCTTTAGGTTAGTCTTGAGTTACCCATTATGATCCTCATATGACATTGAGTAGATATGGATTTCATCGATGAATACGATGAAGAACCGGTTCAAGAACTCAGAAAATATGGAGTTCAAGATCCTCATGAACTCGATAATTGTGTTTTAAAAACCGAATGGCATAAATACGAACTCAAAGTGACCATACCTACACCAGAAAGAATTCTTTAGAATGTCACCCTACTTTACCCTAAAATAGTGATATCCATACCACATATCGATCATGGAAAACCAAATCGCTCCTTTAATCTGGTCTAAAATTTCATCTATCGTCAGAAGAGGGTAATGGTTCTTGACCATTGCCTTCTTAAGTATCTGGTACTATATTCACAACATTTGACAATTGTATTCCTTCTTATAAAACAAGACCAGAGAACCCCATGACAATTCTCTAGGTCGTATGAAACCCTTCCTCATCAGGTCTTCAATTTGGATCCAAAAATCCTACAATGCAGAAGTTGTTATATGATAATGATCCATATAGATTCTACTAGAATCAGGTTATAAGTCTATCTCAGAATCAACGTCACATCAAGGGGGTAGGTTCACAACCACCTCAAGGAAAAAATCCAAAATCTCTCAGACATCTCATAGAACCTCCACCAACATAGAATCCACTAATCCCACTGACAACTCACCTAACAAAGAAAGAAGTGACTTCATACGCCGATTTCACACCTAATATCTCCACTCCCCAATAAATGCTAGAAGTTGGACTCTCACTTTTAAAAAACCGAATCTTCTCTAGAAGAAATAGATAATATAATGCACCAAAAACAACTAGTTGATGCCAAGGAAGACATCGTACAACTACATATATAGCAGAAAGATATCCCTGCTAGACTGATGTGGTGCCAACATCAGTCAACATACCATCAAATATAAAACATACTAGTCTGACCTTCTACTGGATTACCCAATAACAAGGGCACAGAAAGTATCTATTTGTATAGTCCTAATACATGGTCTATATTGGGGGAAACTAAGGAGTGTGATGCTCTTGAATCAATCAAGGAGAATGAAAGTGTACTAAACAAAATGATTATAACTTGAATGATATCCAGCCCTGCTGGGACTACTGCCTCTACGGTGTGAAGCCAATCACACCGAAATCCTATTCCCCTTGATTGTCAACCACCTACTTGACCACACACTAGTCATGGTCCCTAAGGAGCACCCTGAGGTTGGCCTCCTACTTTACCCTCTACCCTTTGTAGAGTAGGGGCTTGATGTCCATGCTACTGGAAAGGCCTGGATAGCAACTAATGTTGAGGAGAGTGTTGAACATTCCCCCCTCCCCCATACTAAGCTCGAGTCTGGAACTATCCATAGAGGTTCCCACAGACTCTGTATGAAATTTTTTTTCCCAAGGCCCATGGGGAATGGTTGAGGACTAGATGGTTAGAACTAAAACTATTGGGGTAAGATCCCCACTGGACGAAACCTAGAAGACCCAGACACCAGATACTTTCTGATTGCTACCTTACCATTTAAAAAAATTGGCTTACTTCTATACTATGTACGACCTCGTCATGAGATCATCATTTCCATTTCCTCATCATTCTTCTGAACCTCTATGTTTGTTGTTATGGTGATATGAGTAACCACATATTGAAGAGAAGGACAGAGTTCCTCCTCCAAGAGCCTCACCTAAGACTCCTCATCAAGAAAGAGATCTGAAGAAATATATATGAGGTCGTTGAACATGATCCCCAATTCCCTCACTGACATATTCCCCTACTTGAGGGAGAGTATATTTTTCCATTTCCTGGCTTTATCATGGGTGAAATAATTCATCCTGAAACTCATTCTCAATGTTGACCCATGAAACATCAGTCTCCTTCCTCTCCATGAGGTAAAGAATCCACCACCACTAATGTACTCTCCTATTATCTGGATCACTGCCAGAGGAACCAATTACTCTATTAGTGATCAGATCATGCTGAAAGTGATAACCTAATCCTTGATCCATCTCTCCGTCTCCAAGTTTGATACACTGCCCTCATACTTTCCTAGATTATTCCTATGGAAATATAAAAGAATTTGTTGCCACTTATCATCCTCCTCCACTGGTTTGACCCTCCATCAGTAAACTGGGTACCCCTTCTATCCCTCCACTTTTCATGCCACACACAGACGATGTCCAGGATCCATAGATGAATAGAAAACGAGGAACTTCTAAGACTTTATAGTATGGAAATTTATCTTCAGATTCATTTTATCAATTTATTTATTTTAATTTTCCAAAAACAACCAAAAGAACTAGAAAACAAGCCATCATGATGCATATACAATTACTACGGTCTCTACCCTATATATATTGTAGACTCACATTGTCATTCAGTATGATCAAAGTCCTTGAATAGGATTACAGGCTCCCTAAAGTCCCATGTCTTAGTAGGACTTCCCTAGCCTATGTCACACACAAAGATCACCTAACAATGTTTCCATACAAACACATGCATTCCTCACTATTCATAAATCCAAACTCCATCCTACCTCTCAACCATCACCTCTAATACCATTCTTCCATGACAAACCATATTCAAGATGATGGAATAGATAAAAAGATGTTGTGACCTTCCTTCCTCAAGATAATGGAGAGATAACGACCCCCAGAGTCCCTCCTCTAATAAGCCTCAGGGTGGTGAGCAACACCAAGTGTATAGAAATATCATAAAAAATGGTTGGAATTTCTATTTCTATAGTATCCAAGATCGGTAAATAAGATTTATTAACCTCAAACAATTACAAGATATATATATATATATATATATAGAAACCAATATCTATCTCACATGAATGTTTAAAGTAAAACTGCTAGACATATAATGGAAACTCCAAAGTAAGTACCAAAATAAAACTAAACAGTGAGAGAAACAAACTATGAATATGAAATGCTAAACCCCACTACTACCCTTTAGTAAACATCATACCCTACCATAAACAACAATAAAAATTCTCCAATTACCTTAACATGTGGAGAAATTAACCTTCATGTAGAACCCATAAATTCAGATTAGAAACACAAAAGCTACACTTATCTTATGAAACTATTATAATTATTGGAACATTTACATGTATCCAATCATATGTAAGGGTTTTAATAATTTAAAAAATATCAATTTTTAAAATATAACGATTTATAAAGAATTAAATTTATTGGAAATGTTTTTAAAATAGTTTTAAAATGAATTTATTATATCGTAAAATATTTTAAATTACCCTCCAAAAAACAATTGATCAATTTTTAAAAACATAAAAATTACTTTTTAGAATATTTAAATTATATTAACACTCTTAGATTAGTTCCAATATTTTCATAATATATTTAAAACCTATAAAAATTACTTTAATAACTGTAAACCAAATTTTAAAAATACACTTATATTTGTGAAAAAAAATCTCTTTTACCAATGAACACCCCTAAATGAAAAAGAAGGATCTTCAATATTATGAACCTAAGTATTGGATACCTCTAAAATAATTCTTACCCTTGAAAGTTAAAATAATACCAAAATGAGAGAACAATAAATGGCAGTAATTTATCCACCCCATTAAATACCACTCAAGGATATTTCTATATCATGAACACATTAGAATCACTAGAGGATCCATGAATATAAAAAGAAAATATTATTAATGATGCACAAAACACTATCTTAATATAGATACCTCTCAAAATGATCAAAGAATTCAAATAATTTGGGATATTAAGCATGAATCAGTGACTCACATAGCTAATTAAATTCAAAACAATTCACAAAAAAATTCACATGGAAAACCATAAAAAATATGATCAACATATATATAAATTAATTATAAATGAAAAATTGTGAGAAACCTATTAGAAACAATCACACAACCCTAGTTTTTTAAAAGAAAAATTATATATTTTATTATAAATCCTCATATATAGGCCTTCATTAATTTTAGATAGTAAATCTGTAACATAAAATCTTCAAATTCATTGTCATTTTATATGATTATTTTAAATTATTACTTAATCAAAACATAACATAATAATACATGTAGAAATTTAATTTCATAATACTCATAATATACCATGTTCAACGATTCCTGAACAATGTATGTTATCATACGATCATAATAATTAAACTCATAATACTCATATGACATAAATGGTAATTTATATAGAATATATCATAGAATATTCACATAACAAGTTATTACAAGTATATATAAGAAAATCGTAAATTTTTCAATGAATAATACATCACTTATTCATTTTAGATTTTTCATTATCAATTTCTTTAATTACTTATGAGACATTCATTACAACATTTCATATAAAACTAGATAAAAGTTTTAATCATGTCACCAATAAAAATTTAATGGGACTTTTCATTAGAAACATATTCAGTTGAAAAAAAATGAAATGAAAATCATTTTAAAGCTTATTTAATAACAAGTTGTTGTCCAAAATTCTTCTTACAAAATACTCCTAATCAATTTTTCAAACCAATTTGCAATATTAAATGCATGGATCAATAAAGAACCAATTATTTTTATTTAATAAAACTAATTACTATAAATTAAAATATTATAAGAGGGTATCACTAAAAATCATTAAAAAAATTACCCAATATTGTTAAAATTCTTGAGGATAACATACTCAATGATAATTTTCCCAGAAATATTTAATTTAAAATTATATAGATAGTTTATTTCAATAAATTAACCAGTTTTAGTTTATTGAATATAATGAAATATAATTAATTATCCCACTGTATTAATTAAAAAATGTAAAATGTTTCATGTTAATTAGTGGAAAATTGTGTGAAATTTAAAACATTAAAATCATGATGAACAGTTTTCTTATATAAGAATTCTTTCCACAACAACATTGATATCAATAATAGTTATATAATTTCATCTCATAATTTTCATTCAACTAAAATACCTCCACAATTATCTTTATCAAGATAATATTAATCTGCATAATTTCAAAAAATGGTATTATAAATTATTATATATAATTAATTATAAAACTTGGGGTTGGGATAATCAAATTTTTTCTGCATATAATTCATTTCTTGTTTTTAAAAAAAATATTCATTACTAAGAAAACACTCATAAATTTATTATAAAAATTCTAATGATTCTAATTATCATTTATTATAGGTTGACTTTATTAATTTCAATAGTTTTAAATCAATACCACATAACACTCTTCAGTAAATATAATAACCTAGATCGACATGAATAGAGTTGTTGCAAGCATAGATATCACATGAACTAATCCACCACACAATGATATTGTCCTCGTTGGGAATCACTATAGTGACCCATGAATAACATATATAGACATTACATATTCTTAATGAATATTTGATATACCTCAAAAATATTATTCATGATAACTATAAATGTATGATCTCTCATCCAGATGGAATTAAACTTTTCAAAGGAATTTGAATTTTATTTACAAGATGGGTCAAATATTTTTTGAGATGTGCAATGGTTTTATGAAGGATATAATTTAAAATGCTAGAGTTTATATATTATTAATTATTATCAAGAGTTATATTGGATTTTTGGATGTGCTTTGGAAGATTTAGGTTAAGTTTTAGATGATTTGGGAGTTTTCGGGAAATGGTGCATGGTTTGGGATGTATGGTTTCAGAGAAACTATGAGACCCATTGATTCCCAGGAGGTTTTTAGTTCAATTTTAACTGAGAATGGTTGAGTTTCACTATTATATCATGGATCAAGGATAATCATTTAAGGAAAAAGGGAAACTATATGTGTTTGAAGAGGGTATGAGGCATGGTGTAAATGACGCACACGGTTTCGGAAAAACCATGCACCTTGATTGAGGTGGGAGGTACCGTTTATAACATAATAGTTTCATGGATTTCCAAATATTATGGCCTAACTTCTAGTGGTCATGGTTGTTGGATAATAGGGGTTTCCATGGTTATCACACGTTTTTCCAACCCGTGTGTCCAAACTGTGTGAGTGGCTGGCATCTGACAAAGCCAACTGTATGGTTGATGTATGGTTTTAAAATTTTGAGAAAAAACTATGTGATGACCCATAATTTCATTATAACGGTATTTTAACCATTTTTATCCTCTGAGATTTTTTCCACTCCCCTTTCTCTACCTCCTACAAGCGTGAACAAGAGGATACTTTTCCTTCATTCCTCCCTTTTCAAGCCACAATAATGAGTTGTTTAGTTTGAGATTCATTGGTGTTTTGAGGTAATATTTTACCCCTAGTGGAATAATTTCTTATTCCCCTTCATTAATTTTTATTTATGAGCTCTCTGGTTGATGTTTTATTTTAAATTCCACTAGATAATGATGGAATCATCCATTTCTCTTGCGTCTTTTGGTTGGATTTCCTAGAAGATATTCTGAGATGGATTCTTCACATTATTACTAGAAGTTTAATTAAGGTATGGGATTTCGGTGAATTTTCATAGGTTTTTTATAATGATTCAATTTATTTAGTTGATTAATTTGTATCACCTCTTATGGGATTTTCCCAGAATGTTTTCAATGTTATGTTATCATTGTTCGGTTAGAGGAGGGATTCAATTCTGGTGTTGGACAATAACCTGATGATTTTTATGGAATTACACCAAGTTGATTATTGGTTAATTTATTAATCATAATTGTTATAAATAATTATTTTTTTGGTATAATTTTATGGATTGGTTGATTGAGATGATCTTGTTTTTGTACCAGAGAGTTTGTATGAGACTTGGACACGACTTGTTAAGGTCATCATGGTTTGGAAATGTCTTGGAAGACTTTTTCAATGATTTTTCTTCCCAATCATCCTTACCCATAGTCGTTTTATTTTATTTTTATGTGTATGTGGTGTTCACCATAAATCACATGAGTGGAATGTTTTACTCCATTTTTATGTAAAATAGTTAGGTTATGAGTGTAACTTAATTAAGTTCATTAGATTATTTTATTAAAAAGAAAAATTTATAATGTATAGATCTTGGGATGAAATAAGTGTGACTCTTATGGGGACAAAATGTGGTATTTAATCTGTTGAATTTATGAAATTCCTATGTGGAATTTAAATGATTTTAAATATTTTCATTAATCATTTACCTAGTTTTGTGTGTCAAAAGGGAGAGGCTATGTTTTTGGAATGATCTTTGTTTTAAAATAAGATATTGATCTCCAAGTAGTTTATAAATTTATTTCTAATTAGACATCAAATGTTGATTCAGAATCTTTTTTAGGTGAAATCTATGGTGGAAATTACATAATGGATCTTATGACAATTTTAATGAGAAATATAGTACTTTTCAATTTCATGGATTTCAAATGGGATTATCCATGTTTTAAATTTTAGGTTTTTAAATCTTTAATGAGAGATTTTCGTTTAGTTTCTTTGGAATATGAAAAAGGCTTGACCTTTTTTGTGGTCATGATATTGATCTCAGCATGTATAAAATGATGTAATGGTTTATGTGTTTGACTGATTCTCTTAGAATTAGAATTTAAGAAATGACTGCATGGTTTCAATGTTGGATTGATGCTCTGGGAATTGGAAGTATAAAATAGATAAGGTGTTAGAATAAGACTCTAGACATTGATAGTATGTGTTGTGGTTTAAGTTATAGACTAAGGCTCTAAGTGATGATGGTATACCATGTGGAATAGGATGTAGGACTATTTATCCTCTTCATTGGGAAAGGAAAGACATATGCTATAGGCACCACTGATGTTATGTATAGATGGGTGATGAATGAGGTTGTGGAAACTACTATTTTGTTTTCATATGGGTTTGATAGACCTTATGTTTAGTATCATTATCGATGTTGTGTATATGGTTTGGTACTGGATATAGGTTATACAAACATTTTATTTTGATATTGATATTTGGGTTTGATTCTAGACAGATGTTATTGGAACTAATGGCATGGGTAAATGAGTCAAGTGTTGTAGATTTATGTTTTGTTCCCCTTGATTAAATGAATAGGAGAGAACACCCATTTGGGTTATATATGAGGAAAATTTTTTATGTATCAAATGCGTCGTTTAAGTAATTTTAGTCTTGGGTCTCTTAAGTGTCACCAAAGATCCCATGGGCTTGTGGATACCAGATGAGCTATCATTTTATGTGTGCATTTATCACTTTTTATACTATTAATTTATTACACTATTTATCCTTATACAATACTACAATGAATGGAATTTTATTTAAACACTATTGGTGGTATCCTATTAAGTTTTACTCACAACCTTCCTGGGCCACCAATTCATATTGGTAAATGAGAAGCACTCACATGTTTATTTTAGGCACAAGTTGGGATGAGGACCGAGTTGGGTATTATTGGTCGATCAGGACTACTCGGGTGGTATCTAATGACTGGATGGAATGGGATAAATAATGCAGTGGAGATTTTTTTTTTTTGTCTATCATGGTATATTATGTAACCCATCTAGTGGGTAGTTAGTTGTATGTATGACATGACTGTTCGGGTCTTACTCTCGTTTCATTTTTTATATCATGACTTAGTTTATTTATTCTTTCTTATTACTCTGACGTGTATGATATTTTTTTATTTACATATGCTTGTGAAATCTAATAGGGGGTATAATAACCTCACAATTACACTTTAGATCCCTGCTGCTAGTCTATAACCTTTAGCATAAAAGGTTGTGTGCTTCAGGTCATGTGTTGAACTAGCTCGGGGCACTAGTTTAGTGTCCCCCAGGGTGGGCCGTTACCAATTTTTAATAGATCAAATTTCATTCCTATTATTTTACTATTTGTGATTTTGTAGATAAGATATATAGGATTTTTTCAGAGATTTTGATGGATACCAATAAAGTGTCTTTTGAACACCTTTTCTGTTTGTAATTCCATGATACTAGGGTTTGGGATTGATTTTATGGATTTTCAGGGTTATGGTTGTATATGATTTTTTCTTTGAGTGGCACACATATTGTTGAAAATTTATGTTTTATGATGGATTGCATGCTCTTGTCCCATAGGTAAGAGCCACATGGATTGTTTTTTACTCTATTACTATATATTTAAGAAATATCTTAGACATCATGCTTGGAATGTGTGATTTACATCTTATAGGCCTTCTTGTGTGTGATTTTATAGATTTATTTATTATGGCTAGTTATATAGATATATGGAGAGACGCTCTTTGATGTGGGTGATCATGTGGTCCTCATGCATAGTTGGGGCAGTGACCCTGATGTGTCGTTATTTTGTAATAATATTATCATTGGACGCCTTGTGTGTGGTTGTGTTTGAGGTTGGAAGTATTTCTGGGTCCTCTAGGGAGCTGTCTGATGTAAAAATTCTCATAGATGATAGGATCCCTAGGTGTGGGATTTTGGTTAGTAAATTAATTTTTTATGTTGAGGGACCTTAGAGATGTGTGTTTTTTATGTCATGTGACGATGTGAGGGGTGCATGCGATGCACTTTGAGTTGTGTCCTTCTATGAGTTAGAGAAAACCTTGGGTCATTAGACTTGGTGACCTTTTGATGTAACTCCAATATTGAGAGTGCTATCTTATGGATTTATAGGGTGACCCATTATAGTGTCCGATTGAGGGGTGATTGATTTTCAATGCATGGGGCACAGAGGGATTCTTGGGACTCTTGACATCAGTTCATAAAGGGTGCATTCAGGTTTGAGGTTAGGCTAATTGGATGTCTTTGGGTTTAAATAGATTGTCGATACCATTTTTTCAATTGTGTGATATGTATCTAAAGGGAAAGGTTCATAGAGGTTACTATCCTAGGTAATAGATGTGTCGACGATTGTTCTTGTTGGGTATGAGATGGATTTGGAGCACAAGTGTTGATGAAGAAAATGTGGTTTTATGTGCACATGTTCGATTATGGACCCAACAGTTCTTGTGAGTTTTTATTTGGAAAGTGTCTCATGAGGTGTCTAGTTTTGTTGAGGTGGAAATCACTAGTAGTTTTGATTCTCTGGTAGTTCTTGTGGTTTTGAGGGTAAGTCCGGTTTGGTGTCCAACTCATTAAATCTGGATGTGACACCAATAACTACATGGGGGCATGCATGATCACAGTTGAATATTGAATTAAGATCCATTTTTTGGTGGGTTATTAAGTTATTTTGGATTGTGACTTGTTTTAGGTTTTGGATATCACCAAGGGGGCTCTATAACAGGTGAGATTGGGATGCGGGGTAGGCATGGCTAGTGGTTTGAGCTTTTGAATAGTGGTTCTGTAAATATTGGCTTGTTATAGTCAGAATTGGGTTCTATGGTGGTTTTACACAAGAGTTGGTGTGAAAAATTAGTTTTGACTAGGATCATCGAGGAATGAGAAGATTGTAATGCAGTGTTTTGTTTGGTTTTGGATTAGAATTATGTGAGTGTACTTCCAAGGAGCCTGAGTAGGATTGAAATCATGAGTATGATGATGTGGATGTGATTAGGTTCTTGCATAAAAGAAGACCTATGGATTTTAAATGAGTTTGTCATTTATCTATAGTCAGTGGTGATGACATAAATGGTGGTGTTATAGTGGAGTTCATTGACAAAAACTTAGCGTACTCTTAGTATAGAGAATATAATTACCAATAAATTGATATCATCCAAATAATTCTTTTAAGGAAATGACTATACACTTATATACCCTAATGTTTTTTTGTTTCATATGGGTCCTCTTAGAGATTATGCTCATGGAATGGTTAAGGTGAATTTTTATGGTAGTAACCTTCAACTATTTATAGGTGGGGTCCTTGGGATGGACTGGATGTTGGTGAATTACATGGCTTCTATTCTTGGACCTTGAGAATGGGTGATAGTTTTTTCATTAGATGATATGACTATGTAATATCATTGGGGTTCTGGTGTAAAGCCTAGTGGGTTAGTTGTGGATTGAAGTCCAGAGAGAAGGAATTGAAATCAAATGATTTAAATAGGATGTATGATAGATCCTTGTGCTTCAAAAATTATTGGTCCATAGACAGTCTGATTGGTTTTAGTGCACAATATTGGTAAGGAAAATAAAAAACTATTTTTGATATATCATTTTTGGATTAAAAGGTTTATTTTAGGTTGGTTTGGGATTTCCGCATGGAATGAGTGTTAGTTATCTAAATTCAGTGGTTAGGATTTGGATCTTATGGTGGAGAAATTAGATATTAATTGTTGGTTGGGTGATGTGGTGATTAATGCATCTATTGTATGGGATCAAGTGAGTGCCACTGTGGTGTTTTGGTTTGGGTAAGGGTGTTATCTCAGAATCTTGGCAGGTTTAGGGCCTTAAGTTGGAGGTTGTGCCATGGTAGTGTTTTAAGATATCAAAAGCTAAATAAGGAAATTAGAAACATCTGGTGACAGATGTTGTTTTAGTGTTAAATATGGATGAACCCTAATAAATATCATGAATGGGAAGTATTATGGGGTGAGGTTAAAATATACTACATCTGAATGAACTGAAACATTCTGAATGAATTTGATTATTTTTACTATATGGGAAAAATCGTGAGTTGAGACTAGAAATGGAATTCAAAGGGTGTTAATTCTTATTATTGGTGTTTATATTTTAGGAATAATTATTCAGACTTAGCCTGTGTTTTTGGATAATCTTTGGATTCTTAGATTTATCTTATTAATGTTTTTGGAGTTTTCTAAAAAGGGTACATGGTTAGGGGTGCACAGATGGAGATAAATTGTGTTCTGATTAAAAATGTGAGGGTTTCTATTCAATTTGAACTAAGAATGGTTGAGTTTCATGGTTAGATCATTGTCCATGTAAAACCATGTTGGGAAAAAGGAAAAACTATGTGAGGTTGAGGAGGTTCTAAGGCATGTTTCATGGGTTGCCCACTATTTTAGACAAACTATGTATCTTTCTGTAGGTGGGAGGAAATGCGGAAAGCACATTTGTTTCACTATTTATAAATCCATGTGACCTAACAATGAGGGGAATGGGTTTTGGACAGTAGGGGTTTCTGTGGCAGCTTTATCATTTTTTCAACCATGCGAAAAACTATGAGAGTTGGTGGATTTGGAAAAATCCAACATCACGGTCAGTGCACGACTTGGAAAACAATGCAGCCCAACCACGTGACTATCCATAATTTCTTTTAGATGGTATTTTTCCATTTTTACTCTCTAATATTTGTTCGCCTCTATTTTTTCTTAATCTTTCATCCGCTATCTTAAGGATACCTCTCCACCCTTTATCCCTTCTTCAAGACACACTAATTAGGTATTTTGGTTGTGATTATTTGGCATATTGAGGAAATATTTAACCTCTAGTGGCTTTATTAATTGTTCCCTTTATTTAGTTCTTATTTTTGTGTTCTCGAGAATAGTTTTGGTTGAAGATTACTATATAACATGGTGTAATTGTTCATTTATCTTGGAGGTTTTTATCATCTTACATAGAGGAGATCCTGAGATCGATTATGAATGTCGTTCCAAGACATTTTTCAAGGGTTGGGATTTCTGTGAAATTTATTAAGTTTTTACTATTGATTTAATTTATTTAGTTGGAGAATTAGTATCACCTCTTTGAGGTTTTTTATAGAATATGTTCAGGGTTATGTCATGGGTCTTTGGTGAGTGGTTGGATTTGGTTTCGGTGTGGCACGATGACCTGCTAAGTTTTATGATGTTGTATCGGTCTGAGTTTTGGTTAATTGATTAATTATTATTTTTATAATTTATTAGTTGTTGTCGATTTGTATGATTGTGTGGATTTTTTAATTGAGATGAGCCTTGTGGGTTCTAATGAGTTGGGATTAGACTTGTATAGACCTTGGATATTCTGTCATTCTTCAGAAATGTTTTTAAGGAATAGTTGATGATATGGGTGGTCTAAGGGCCTTACACATAGTCTTTTTTATGTTATTTTCATGTTTCTAGGGTGTGAGCCTTAAACCCCATGAGTGGAATGTTTAATTCAATAGTTTAAATAAACTAGTAGGGTTATGAGTTTATCTTAATTAAGTTCATTAGATGATTTTATTTAATAGTAAAATGGATAATGGATAGAACTTTATAATAAAGTATTTCAACTCTTACGGGGTTAAAATGTGGTGTTTTATGGGTTGAGTTTAGAAAATGCCTATGGGGCCTAGAAATTGTTTTAAATATGTACATTTTTCTTCGACCGAATTTTGGGTGTCAAAGGGGGAAGGCGTTGTTTTGAAATGATCTTCTTTAAATGATATGTTGACCTCAATGTGGTTTATGAAATGGGTTTTAATTAGACATAAAATGTTAATTTGAAATTAGTTTTTTGTGAAATATTTGGTAAAAATTCCTTAATGGATATTATGACGGTTTTAATGAGAAATGTTGGACATAGTACTTGTTTTATTTTTAAAGGGAAATATCCATGTATTAGAAGTACGGTTTTGAAATTTTTAATGATTTTGGTTTTGTTTATTTTTTCATGTTAAATGGGGTTGTTCATGGATGAGTTATGTTTGGGTTTTGGAGACCCGTAGGGGCGTTAGTAAGCATTAAAGTATTAATCAGGGTTCTGTTTTCTTCATGAACCATTTGTGTAGTCATGATATTTAGATTAATATGTATGAAATTATTGAATGGTTTAGTTGTTTAATTGATTCTCAAGAAAAAGTATTTAGGAAATGATTTTATGGTTTGATGCTGGATTGATGCTATGGGCCTAGGAATTATACTATGTAAAAGATGTTAGACTTAGGTTCTTGTAATATATACTATAATTCATGGTTTAAGCACCAAAATAAGGCTCTATGTGATGATGGTATACCATACTGAATCAAATTTTTTATTGATGTTCTTATTCCATTATCAAGGCCATTATGATGCTCTAAGAACCGCTAATGTTATATTTAGATGGGTGGTGGCATGAGGCTTCGAGAACTACTGTTATGTTTGATATGGGTTTGATAAATCCAATGTTTGATATTAGTACTAATAGTTAGGTGTATGGTTAGGTACTAGATGGAGGTTCCATCCGCATTACATTTTGATGTTGATAATTGAGTTTGATTCTAGATCGGCGTTCTAGGGACTAATGGCATGGGTACATGAGTCAGGTGTCATGGAAGTATGTATTATTCCAATATAGTGAATGAATAAGAAATTACCCACTTTGGCTTATATGTAGTTCAATCATTTTATTTTATCCTTTATATTCATTTTTAGGTCATTGTAGTCTTGGTTAACCTTGGGGAAACCATAGAGCTTAGGGTTTTGTGGGTACTAGATGAGATATATTTTTCTTTGGGATTGTATCTATTTTATTATTATTTATTCATTATATTTTATATCTACATACACTACTACTCGGACTGGTATTTTCTTTAGAAACCATTAGTGGTGGACTTATTAGGTTTATTGACACCCTTCTCGGGCTTCTATTTTACAAGGGTACCCAGAAAACTCTCACATGTTATTGCAGGCACTAGTTGATATGAGGAATGGGTTAGGTATTGTTGGTTGATCCGGAATGCTCAAGTGTTAACTGATGACAAGACCTGATTGGTTAAGTGATGGAGAGAATATTTTTTATAATTCATTTATGTTGGTATGTTATGTAACCAGACCAATGGATTGTTGGTTGTTTGTGTTACATTACAGGTTAGGTAGTATTTTCATTTCATTTTATTATATAATGATTATGTTAATTTATTATTTCCACATACATTTATGTGTATGATATTTTTTATTTACATCTGGCTATGCACTCTAATATGATGTGAATTATACTCATAGTTACACCTTAGACCATCATTTCTATTTGGAAGACTCTGGTGTATGAGAAGGCATGAATGAGGTCATGTGGTGAACTGGCTCAGGGCATCAGTTTAGTGGTACTTGGGCCATGACTTTATAATAAAGGCTTAGTGTACTTTAACAATAAATACATATACATCTTATTTATGTTCAATATTCATTATATCAAACAGATTTCTTTACATAAGACATAATTATGTACTTATCATACTTATTTACCTTTTTCATAACCTAGTAAAAATTAAAGTTAAATAAAGTGTGATATAATATGGTCAATAAGGATAATCATAGGATATGTAAATTAATGATCATAAATGTCCATAAGATAAGTATAATGGAATTAAAACATGGTTATAACTTTTTATAATCTTACCCTATCACAAAATTATCATTAACCATATAACATTGATTAAGGACAAGTAAATATAAAATAAAAAAGTCATAAATGTGGAGAATCATCAATAATCAGTCATAAACCAAAAATAAATATCATAATAATAATTCATAAGTTTTTGGAATTAACATAAGAATATAAAAATATATACTTAGTCAAGTTTCACACCCAAACTAATCATCGTGGACAAGGTCCCATAAAGGAAATGGTTTCCTGGTCATTTCAAACATTATCTTTAGAGTAACCATAATTTAATTAAATATCTCATATATTTTCATTTAAATAACTTTATTATCTCTTAAGAGATTATATACTCATTCATAATGATCCAATGTTTTAGGGGGATAAATAATTTTAGGTCCTCCCATAATGTAATGAAAAACATACATATGAATTCTAAAAGATCATAAAATATTCATTATATCAATATATCATAACCTGTGGAAATGAAACTAGTTTCATAAAATTTTTATCAATCCATCATATCATATATCAAGAAAAATAAATTGGTTCAATAAAGGTTTCATGATAACATAATTATCCCAACGGTATGAAATGGATTTCATAAAATTATCCTTAAATAAACATCATCATAATAAGTCATCAATATAAATAAAGCTAATTCTATGATAATTTCATATCTATAGTAATGTATAAAAATATTCAATGTATTTTGACATAGATGGAAAATCACTTTAAATGATCATTAGAACCTTTATTTTTTAACAAGTCAAATTATCATTTTGTTTTGATAACATTATAACAAAAAATTCCTAGAATATTGAAAAGGTATTTTCTTGAAAATATGCACAGAAACCATTAAATTAAGCATCAAATAAAATAAAATTTAAAATTTCTATAAAATCCATTCATGGTGTATATTTTGAAATGAATCATTCATTTCACACCTTTGTAATAAGTCCAAAAAATGAATTTTTCAGAAGAAAAAAATTCAGAAAAAATATTACTTTAAAAAAATTGAAAACATTATAAAATATAGTGAAAATTAACTTTTAAAATGATTCATGTATTTATAATATCTTTCATGAAATTATTTTAATGATTGGTGACATGTGAGAAAAAGTTTTTCGACAAAAGAAAAGATAAGGAAGAATTTTATTTTACAAAAAATAATGAATTATTTTATGTAAAAAGATAGGTAAATTTTAATAATAAATAAAAATAAAAATAATAAAAATATTCCAAAAAAATAAATGGGGTTTTAAGGATATAATCAATATAAGTTCCCTCCATGGAAATTTTGCATAGAAAATCTTGAAAAAAAATAAGATTCTAACATAAACCAATTATAGCATTGGTAACTTTTGAATCATAACCCCTATGGAAGATATAACTTCAATAGATATAAAAATACCATAAATATAAATTTATTAAATATATAACATGGAAAATGGTTAGTATAAATACCAAAACATGAAATTAGTGAGTGAATATGGTATATGTTTTACAGAATAAAAACGTGAGACTAGATACCCTTTCCACATTGGTATCATTCGAATCAAACCCACGATGATAAAATAAATTGAATGGTGAATTTAAATAATATAAATTAAAAAATATTAATTATATAACCTTTCAAATTTTTAGTGTTTTAAATTATTAAACATATATAAGTGAAACCCATCAATCATGTCTCAATAGAAAATATTGAGATAAATAATCCTTACCTCCAGTCCCATATTACTTTTTACGCATTCAAATATCATTTATAATAAATAAAATCATTATAAATATCTTATAACAAAGTATTCATATATATATATATATATTACTATGAATCATTCCTTCATAATTTCTATTATGCAGTTATTAAAAAAATTATTAAAAAACATTCGGGTGAAAAATGGTCTTTTTTCCATGCATTTTTCGATTTGATGATTCTGATACTTGCACCATGGTAATTTTTTCATCATCTAAAAAATATTTTTAATGATATAAGTATAATATTTATTAATTATATTCACTTTCATAATCATTCATATTCATTGGTGATGAAAAATGAACTACAACACTTTATGGTGCTTGTAGGTCATATGTACGAATGAGTGATATGTAAACATTTCAATGGATGAAATGAAAGAACGATAAATAATCATTCTCCTTCCAAGATTAACTAATATATCATAAATCTTGTGTATATTCATTAAATATATCCTTATTTTAATCCATGGAAATAATAAATGAGAAACTAATCACATCATTTTATATATGGGGGTGTCCATACGTACACATGAGCGTTGTTGACATTTTACAAGATATGAAAAGGTAAGAAGATAGATAATATATTATAATTACAGAAGAATGAGTATTTCAAAAATATAATATATAAAAATTTATTACATAATTTTATCCAGTAATTAAATATGTCGATGGAAAATGAATCATATCAATATGTGGGGGAGATTGTCTATGCATACACATGAGTGATACTATCATTTTTAATTTGATAGAAAATCTGTTGAATATGGTAATACTTTAATGATAATAACATCACAATATATTTTTTAAATTGTATTCATCATGTTAGGATGGATTCAATAGGTATATAGATAGTGGATGAATAAATAAAACTGAAAGACAACCGTCAATATTTATACCTCCACTTTGGGAGACCTCCTTTAGATTACACATTAAGAGTTGAAATATTTTTCATAGGGGAAAACCAGGGGTTATAGTATTAAATGATGTTAGATATTAATTTATTAATTCATTTATTAAATGTTCTATATGTATGGATCTTTGTGAATAAGGTAATATATAAGGTTGCCTTTTATAAATGAGAAGATGACTCACTGAGAATTACTTAAAAGTTTTAAATATAACTAATATATTTATATAGTATAATTCATCCAAATGAAAATGGATTAAAATAAATATAGAATAATATTGAAATATCATCACAAAAAACCGTATTGGTTATTGTGTCATTTTAAACACTATCTTTTGGTTTACCCCTTCATTATCCTTTTTTACGTTAACTACAGTAACACCTTTTTCAGCCCTTAAGGGTCAAAATTTTATATCTAAGGAGTGAAGATTATAAAAATGTTCAATTGATGTTTTTTTAAAATTTCCCAACCCACCTGTCATTGTTATACAATTTTTTTTATTTTTAAATCATTTAATGAAATATTATTTAGCATAAAAAAACATTAACCTCATTTTTGGGGCTATTCTTTTAATTTAACACCAAGGACATAAAGAAAGGAATGGAATAAGAATATAAAAATATTTACCACAATTTAAATTTTATAATAACATATGAATGTCATCTAATATTAAAATTTATCCAAAACATATTATTTAATTATTTGTTAAATCATTGACCTTTATTTTTCTACTATTTTCACAAGCATTGTATCAACGTTGAATAATTATTTAAGGTAATTATATAATCCCTAAAAATTAATAAATACTATCATAAAATTAGTTTATTAATATTAAAAAATAGATATTACTAAATAATAAGAAATTCATTTTATCCTAATTAAAATATATTATAGATATTAAAAGAAAGAGAGTGACATTTTGTAAATTTCTTAACATAAAATAATATAAATGACATTGTCAAAGGCTAACAGACCCAAAATGCCATATATTACAAATTTGGATGTATTTTATAAAATTAATCTCATAAAAGGAAATAAAAATAAGTTTTGGGTTCATTATGATACCTCATATCATATTTTTAACCACATTTTACCATTTTTATCATTGTTGAGATAACAAATATTTACCACTGTTACTATTCATAATAACAAAAAATAAAAGGTAAATATTTACCAAATTTGAACCTCTTGATTACAAATATGGAATTCATTTTAAATATTATATTTATAGTAGTGGTGGATATAAATTTCAATGTAAATGCATAAAATGAAATGACAAAATAGTATAAAAAATGGGTTTTTAAGTGCAAAAAATAAACTTATAAAAAATTAAGTTTAATGTTTATTCCTAAGTAATTGATAAATTTTTTTAATTAAGTAAGACTTATATAACTATAATATAAAATTAAAAACATATTTATACTTGTAAAATTGTTTATTTAATGAAATCAAATTATAGTTTTACAAAAATAATTATTTGCACTCCTCACTAAAAAATAAATATTTTTTGAAAAATAATAAAAAATAACCCCAAGAAAATATTGAGATACCAATTTCAAAATTAATATTGATTTCCTAAAATATTATTTAAAAATTGATATAAAATAATTATAATGTCCTCACAAACAATTATATTAATTCTTTTTTTGAAGAAAACATGTGTTTTTGAATGATAAAATGACTATACTAAAAATTGATAACTTACTTATTATGAACTAATTAATAAATTTGAATTAATTAAAAAAATTAGTATATTTCATAATGTTGTTAATATTATTCATAACAATAAATTTAAATACAATGATATAATAAATTGGTGTTGATTTTATGCTCGGTGTTGTGTGTCAATCATGCTCTTGAAGACATACAGTTTATTTAGATAGGAATATATTCTCAAATATGAGGGTGTTCCAATCCCAGAGTTCTCCACAAATATTTCAAATTTATTAAGAAAATAATATTTCATGATTGTTTAATTATCCCCCAACTTATATTATTTAATCCATAACATATGTTTCTATCATAATAATGACTCTTCAAGAAATAATAGAATATAAAAATCCAAACAAATCATAAACATAGTTGTATGTGTAATATATAAAATATAGGAATTTTATTCATATTATATGGAAAAATAATATAATAAGAAGAAGATAACAATTGAAGGAAAAAATATTAAATATCCCATTTCACCCAAAGGATTTCTCATATCATTGGTCCCAGGAAATAAGTATATTAATTAAAATAAAGGAATATATAAAATAACCCCATCCCATGAACCAAATATCCACCATGTTGAGCCCAAACATATATTTATAGAATTCATATAACAATGTAAGACCATCCTCCCAAACCTTATCTTCACTTCATTGATTATAGGAAAATGTAGATGGAATTAAATAATGTCGAATAAATCCTTTACATGAACTATAAATCCATCTCAACACCAGTTCTAAGGAAGGATTTACACTTACCATCTCTAAATGAAATTTTGGTGTTGGTTAGGTTTCAATATGACAACCTGGATTTTTATTACACACTTAAAAACATATTTATTACATAAACTCTTCACCTTATACAACTTTTATGATATAGAGGTCTACTTTCTTTGGGGATTAGGAATATTACATAATAACTTAAAACATGAAACATGAAATCTTTATTGAAAACATCCTTTACATGACCACTACATTCCATAGTACGTAGCATTGAAAAGGATAACTTGAGGAAATGCCTAAGAAAAGGGTAATCTATAAAGCCCAGTAAGGGAGTGAAAAAAGGAATGAAATGGAGAAAAAAATAAATGTTAGGAAATAGTCATATCAATAGAGCATAAAAGAAAAATGAACAGAAAAGCATCATATATCATGATTATCATAACATGGAAAGGTGACAACAACACTTACAATTGTATTAGCATGAGACAAGGATCATTGAACATGAATCATTAGTAAACCCTCATTTAACTTTAATTATCATGACTAAACCCTCATTTCACATGACGTATCATGATACTACTCTTTACCCAATGAATTGGAGCGCAATTATGGTGCACCCTTCTTAATCATTTCATTTCATGCATAAGTCTATCGCATGGATCATAAAACCTGGAATAATTAAAGATCACAGATTAATCCATGATAAAAGAATGTGTAATTAATACATGAAACTATATAATAAATATGTAAGTGTTCATAAATGTGAATAACCTTGATAGTTAAATGGGCATGGTATTCACGACACAATGACTTTGGCTTTGAAAATAACGGTGCAATTTTGGCAGCGATATGACGTGACATAAGAATTCATAAAAATGGTTGATGTGAGAAAAAGGTTGGTATCGTCATATGTACCTGAAATTTACAGTGAGGGGGTTATATATATACATGTCCCAATATAATTAATGGAATTTTAGATTCATAATAAAAAAGAAATTCTTGAATGTAAATGTAAAGATAGAAAATCATTACGGAATTTTAGTATGGTAATAAGGGTACATGGGAGGAATTAATGAGAGAGAAAGGGGTCCCTCATCATTAAAACATAAAGAGGGTAGTATGGGTAGGTTCTAAATCATACCCTAACATTTTTAATTGAAAATAAAAGTGCATAACAAAAAGTAAAATTTTGACAAAATTGAGAAAGGATGAAATCCCTTACGAAATTTCGGCAAGGTAAAAAGTGTACATGGGAGGAAAAAATGAGATAAAAATTGGTATAACATCATTAAATAATAAGTATGAATGTATATGGGAGGTTCTAAATCATGCCCCATCATTTTTAATTGAAAATAAAAGGGTATAACAACATAATGAAATTTGGACAAAAAATGAGAAAGGAAGAAACCCATTACGGAATTACGGCATTGTAACAGGTGTACATGGGAGGTAGTATTGAGAGAGAAAGGGGACACTAATCATTGAATATTAATTAGTGATGTATAGGGGAATTGAAAAATCAAACCCCTACATTTTCAATTGAAAACAAAAGGGTATAACAACACAAAGAAATTTGGACAAAATTAAGAAAGCAAGAAATCCCTTACATGGAAGTGTGATCCCAAAGGCTTGAGAGAGGCTTGAGAGAGGCTTCATGGGAGCTTGTGGAACCTTAATAGGATTATAGAAAGAGGAGGTAAGATTTTGGTCGATCTTAAAAGTCTTTTAGTGAAGAAGAATTTGGAGGTTGGGTGGGTTTATATTGAAAAAGAGAAAGAATTCTTTATTATTTATGTTTTTGCCACCACACATTAAACTCATCAAAAACCCAGACCAACCCATGGTTTTTACAATTGTTTTTTCCAAAGGGGAGTAGAAAACATTATTTTATAATGAAAATTTCCAAACTTCTTAAAATATTGTTATTTCTTATGTGGAGTTGAGTGACACTCTCAAAGAAATCATTTTAAAAAGATAAAATGTTTTATAAGTCATGAAGGGTCCACTAAAGCTTTGTAAAATAAATCAAACAAGACAAAAATCACATTATTTTAATGTTGAAACATATATTGGAAGAAAATAATGTTTATATTATTTTTTTACATCAATATTGGGTCATTATTCTCTCATAAAACACATTATATATTTAAATGGTATTTAATTTTCACCCAAAAATTCGCCTGTCTCGGAAAATTATGAATATTTCACCATTAGATAATTTTTATTTTCTAATTTAAAAATTAATATTCGTTTTATCTATATAATTTTTAAAATATGTTAGTTTTTACTTATAAAATAAAAACTGTTATTTATCGAAAGTTCATTTTTTTTGACAAAAACGGCTTTCAAACCTTAATGAAAATAACAAATGTATTCATAAAAATTATATGATAATTTATTTTTAATAAAAATTAATTTAGTAATAATATTTTATTAAAATGTTATTTAATAAAAAATACATTAATTCATCAAGATATATTTCTTAATTGAAAATTATCCAAGAATACAATTTTCACTTTAAAAACTATATACAAAGTAACAATAATAAAATGAATGTATATTATTTATTATATACAAAAATAATGAAAATAATAATAGGGATAGGGTATTGTTACATAACCTCTAATAACACCCTTATAAGACCTAAGGTTAAGGTTTGCGATGGTGACAAACTCTTGGGGTGTCTCTGATAACTTCGCTCGGGTGGTGATATATATCAACTTCTACTTCTCCCATAGGCAGTTCCGTTTGAGCTTAAATGTTGAATCTCAACTTGATATTGTTTTAGAGAGATTACCAAATAAACCACCTCCTTTCCAAGCTCCAAAATAATGGGCTTCTGATGGGGAAAGTCTACTGGTTGAGGTCATCACTTCCTTTGTCTTGGTAACTTGGATTTACTAAAGCCTGGTATTTATACTAATCATGTGATCACTGTTTAATGGCTATATTTTCAACAGTAGCAATTTTAATGGTATTTTGATATCCAAAGTCATAGAACAAAATAATTTCATATGTTATATAACCATAACATGAAATTTAATTATATTTAGAGGTATTTTCATTAATAAAAGTTTGGGTCGTTACAATATTCCCCCCTTAAAAAATTTCACCCTCAAAATTTCCTTTTCCCAAACTAAAACAGATTAGGGTGACTTTTCTTCATCACTTACCCTAATTCCCACATTTCTTCTTCAAACGTGTGGTTTCTCAAAAACACCTTGACGAGGGGAATTTTCTTATTTCATATAACATTTTCTCTTCTATATACGATCTGCACCAGCTTCTCTTCACAGGAGAGGTCATTATCTAATGGTACCACCTTTCTATTGAGTATATATGATGCGTCAGGTATGTACTTCATCAATAGTGACACATGGAATACATCATGTACTTGAGATAGATTCGGTGGGAGTGCTAGTCGATATGCCATTGCTCTAATGCGATTAAGGATCTCAAAAGGACTGATGTACCTTGGACTAAGATTTCCCTTCTTCCCAAATCTCATAAATGTCTTCCTTGGTGATATATGGAGTAATACCGTGTCTCCAACATCAAACTCTAGGTCCCATTTATGATTATTATCATAACTCATTTGTCGACTCTGAGCAGCTTTAATGTGTTTCTAGATATTCTTAACATTCTCCACCATTTCTTTGACCATATCTCGACCTAGCAGTTTTCTCTCCCCAAATTCATCCCAAAAAGTTGGTTTTCTATACCACTTCCCATAAAAGGCTTCATAATGAGGCATTTGGATGCTTGAGTGGGAACTGTTATTGTAAGAGAACTCAACTAGAGGGAGATATTGATCCCATCCTCCATTTATGTTCATTGAGAATGCTCTCAATAAGTCCTCAAGTGCTGGGATATTCCGCAAAAATAGGCCATCCATTTGAGGATGATATGTTTTACTGATTTTCATATCAGTATCTAGAGAATGTTGAAGACTCTTCCAAAACATAGAGGTGAATCATTGATCTTGATCGGATACAATCGATAGTGGTACTCCATGTAACCTTAGGACATCTCTATTGTATATCCGTGCTAGTTGATCTAGTGAGAAATTCTCCTGAATTGTAATGAAGAGTGCAGTCTTTGAAAGATTATCCATAAAAATATAGATAGCATTGTTTCCTTTCGATGTCTTCAGAATTCTAGTGACAATGTCCATGGTTATGTTCTCCCATGTTCATGCTGGTATGGGTAATGGTTGCATCATCCCCTTAAACATCTGCCTCTCAGCATTCACTTGCTGACATACCAGGTACTTTGATGTATACTTAGTGATCTCCTTCTTCATTTAATCTCACCAATAATGATCTCGGAGAACTCAATACATATTTTTGTTTCTTGGGTGAATGGAGAAATTGGAACTATGTGCATCATCAAAAAGTTCCTTCTTTAACTCTGGATTTGATGGAACACTTAGTCTTGACCCAAATCTCACAATTCCATCTTCATTGAAATTGATCTCTCAGTATTTCCCATTCCTGATAATTTCCACCTTATTCTGAATTCCCTAATCATCATTTTTATCATCTTATAGAATTTCCAAAATTGATGGCTGAGCAATAATTTGTGAAAGGATAGATGATGTTACGTTATTTATGATTCCCATGTCTATATTAAAAAAATATATGAAGATTGGATCCTCTAAAATTATCATCAGTGATAGAATTGCTGGGTTCTATCTACATAGAGAATCTTCCACCTTGGTCACTTTCCAAGGGTGGGAATGGATTGAACAGTCATAGTATTTGATCAGCTCTAACCATCGTCATTGGTGTATTTTCAACTCTTTCTGTGTGAATATATACTTGAGGCATTTTTGGTCCATATATACTTCACACTTCTCCCAAAATAGGTAACACTTCCAAATTTTCAAAGTGAAGATTACTGCATCCAGCACTAGATCATGTGTTGGATTTTTTTTCTCATGAACATTCAGTTTCCTTGAATCATGTGTATTGAATTTATCATTTTTCATCAACACACATCCCATGCCCTTCTTTGAAGCATCACTAAATACCACCAAAGGTTCTCCACTTGTGGTTAGTATGAGCACGGGCGTAGTGATAAGCCTCTTTTTCAACTCATTGAAGCTCTCTTTTCATTAATCAATATAAGAAAATGTTACTCCCTTCCATGTTTTCTTGGTAAGAGGGTTTCACAATCGTGAGAAATTTTTCACAAATCTGCAATAATACCTAGCTAACCCTAGGAAGCTATAGATATTATTTACTGATGTTGGCCTTTACCATCCCTAAATTGTAGCTATCTTAGAGGGATCCACAGATATCCCATTTCTTGTGATGATATGGCCCACCAATGATACCGCCTTTAACCAGAAATCACACTTTCTTTAGTTTTCATAGAGATTCCCCTTTCTTTAGGTCTCTAGTATAGTTCATAGATACTCCTTGTGATCCTACTTTGTTTTGGAGTATATTAGAATATCATCTATAAATGCTACCATAAATTATTTGTTGTAATCTCTAAATATTCTATTCATCAAGTCCATGATGATTTTTGTAGCATTAGTGAGTCCGAAATGAATTACTCTGAATTCATAGTGCCTGTATCTGTTACGAAAAGCAGTCTTGGGGATATCCCTTATCTTCACCTTTACATAGTAATATCCTGACCGCAAATCCACCATGAAGAAGTATTGTTCTCCATGTAGCTGATTGAACAAGTCATCAATTAGAGGAATAGAATACTTGTTTTTTATCGTGATTTTGTTGAGATCGAGATAATCAATGCAAAGGGGAATTGACCCATCATTCTTCTTGACGAAGAGGACTGAGGCACCCAATGTTAAAGCACTTGGGTGTATAAAACCTTTATATATATTCTTCTATAGTTATTTCTTCAACTCCTCAAGCTCTAAAAAAACATTATATATGGTTTCCTAGATATTAGAAACACCCCAAATATAAGAGAAATTGATAATTCAACATCTCTTATAGGATGAAGACTAGAAAATTCATTGGGAAACTCTTTAGTGAATCCCCTCATAATAAGAATGTCTTCAAGGATGGTTGGTTCTGTGGACTCAATCATATAAGTCAGATAAACATGCTCATAGGGCAGTAATATCCATGCTTGATATGATGGTGCAAAGGAAGATTCATCCTCCCCCAGGCACTTGTATAGAATCAGGGGTTGATTATTCATATAGAGAGTTATTTACCTCTCATGAAAATTTATGTTGGATCTATATAAGGAAAGCCAATCCATGACATGAATTGAATCAAATTCCACCATAGGGATTATGATAAGGTTCACTAGGATGTTCAATCCACAAATTGTTATATGGGAGGAGTTATACTCATGGGTTGCAGTGATTTCCCCATTTACTATACTCACCAACATCTTTACATCCATGATTTGTGGTGGTGTTGGGATTGTTCTACTAAACTTTTGATATATAAAAGAATGAAAAGAAAAAAATCAAATATTATGTTCTCTATTATTTAATGAATATCTAGCATACATTTCATCACTTAATTTTCAGGGTTCACTTCGGTGGTAGTGATGGAACGATCTAACCCTTGCTGCCTTGGAGGTTATTGGTTGACTCCAAAAACCCTTTTCTTAAGGAACTGGTTTGCAATGTTCCCCAATTATTTTAATTTGAAGAAATTAAAAACTTATTGGGGGTCTAACAAATCATTCCACTCCTCTTTAATAGGCATAATTTTCTTATTTTCATAGTTAATGTCTTGGTGACCTTCTCTTCCACACTTAAAGCATTTCTTCGTCCCCTTCAGGAAATTTATGGGGTGCTTCTTTCCACACCTTTAGCAAGTGGGGTGATGTATTTTCTTATCACAATTGAATTTATCCATTAGACCACCATAATTGAATTACACCTTTCAATTATTATCCCCATAACACCCCTGATATTCATCGGTCACCATTTTGATTTTGAGGGAACATCATACAATTTCCTCATATTTATCAATGTCACGGATCACTAGGTCTGTCTGTAGGCTAGGTTTTATCCCACCAAAGAAGCAGTCAACCTTGAATTTAGTGGAAATGACAATGATGGAGGCATATCGTGCAATCCTTTTGAATTTTCCCTCATACAATTTGGTGGACTTGTCATCTATTTTCCTAAGGGAAAGGGAGTAGCTTTCCATCTTATGTCAGTGTGTGGGAGTAAAATAATTGTCCAATATTTTTTCTGTAAATACTTCCATTCCAATGCCTCGATCCCTTCCTCATGCTTAGGATTTTTGATCAATGTCCTCCATTGATCAGCTTCACCCACTATACGATAAGCAGCCAGATGAAACTTCTCTTTTTTCGGAACAATAAATGATAGAGAAGATCTTTTCAATGGAGTTGATACATTGTTCATCGATTGAGGGATTGGATGATCCATTAAAATTAGGATGACTTTGTCTCATGAAGCTCTCGATAGTGACTCATTACTTCATAGGGGGTTTAATTTTTTTCTTTACGCATGTCTCTATTCAAATATTTAGTTAACTGATAGAGTATTGTGACAAAGTTCACAATTCCCACTCCCTTAAAATTGGGAATCTCATTTGAAAAGTCATCACATTGATCTTCTCATCAGTTGTTAGCTTGATTCCTCCTATTACCAAAAAGGAAAGTTAGGGGTAACACAATAAGGGTAATACAAAGAAAAAACAGACGAATTATACATTTTTATTTATTTATATAACATATAAATTTATAGGTTTCAATCTAGGTTATCCATGATCTACTTCCAAACATATATTCTTAGGGTCATTTTTTATTCCTGTAACAATGGTTCATACTAAGATTTTGAATTTACCAAATCATACCCCTGGGAGTGTTGCAACCAAAAGTGCAGAAAGGCCCATTGTCATGTACCAGGATACCTCGGGTCTAGCCTGAAAATCCTTGTCGGAGTTTTCACTCCTTTGTACATCTTTGCAAGATCCTCCTATACCTACTCATATCCAGACAAGGATGTATTTTCATGATAAAACACTTACTCAATACTCACCAAATCATATGGATTTTTTTATTATACTTAGTCTTATCCATAAGGATTTCTCTATGGTTTTCTAATCCTAATCCCAAAAAATAACTAAACCTTCCTCTGATACAAACTATTACAACTCTGCTATTTATTACACACATAAACATGATTTATTACATAAACTATTCACTTGATACAACATAGAAGATCAATAGGTATAGTGTATTTGGGGCTTAGGAACATTATATAATGTCTTAAAACATGAAACACAACATATTTATTGAAAAATTATTTTACATGACCACTACATTCTCTCGTATATGACATTACGAGGGATAACTTGAGGACATGAATAAGAAAAGGGTGAGCTATAAATCTTAGTAAGGGAGTAAAAAAGGGATAACATGAATAATAATATACATGTTAGGAAATAGGCATATCAACAGAGCATAAAATAAACATGAACATAAAGGAAAGATATTACATGATTATCATAACATGGAAAGGAGAAATAACAATTAACATGGTATTACCATGAGCCAAGGATCATTGGACATGGAGCATGAGTAAACCCTAATTGAAATTTAATTATCATGAGTAAAACCTCATTTCACTTGATGTATCATGATACTACTCTTTACCCAATGCATTAAAGCACTATCAGGGTGAACCCTTCATAATCATTTCATTTCATGCATAAGTGTGCCACATGGATTGTACAACATGAAATAATTAATGATCATCATTTATTCCATGATAAAGGAATGTATAATTTATACATGAAACTTTATAATCAATAAGTAAACGTTCATAAAGGTGAATACCCTTTATTGATAAATGGGCATGGTATTCACAACATAATGACTTTGACTTGGAAAATTGCGGTGCAATTTTAGTAGCATAATAATGTGACATAAGAATTCAAAAAAATGGTTGATGAGAGAGAAATTTTTGTCTCATCGTAGGTAAATAAAATGTACAGTAAGTGGTTCATATATATACATGTCCCAACAAAAGTAATGAAATTTTAGATTTATAATACTAAAGAATTGCTTGAATATAAATGAGGAGAGAGAAATTATTTATGGAATTTCGGCATGGTAACATGTGTACAGGGGAGGCATTAATGAGATATAAAGGGGTCCCTCATAATTAAAACATAAAGAGGGAAGTATGGAGAGGTGATAAATCATACCACAACATTTCTAATGGAAAATAAAAGGGAATAACAACATAATGAAATTTGGAGAAAAATGAGAAAGGAAGAAATCCATTAAGGAATTTCGGTATGGTAACAGGTGTACATGGGAGGCACTAATGAGAGGGAAATGGGTATATCATAATTAAATAATAATTAGTTATGTATAGGGGAGGTTATAAATCATTCCCCAAAATGTTTAATGCCAAATAAAAGGGTATAACAATATAAAGAAACTTAGACAAAAATGAGAAATGAAGAAAAACGTTACAGAATTTCGGCATGGTAACATAAATCATACCCCCAACATTTGAAATTGAAAATAAAAGGGTATAATAAAATAAATAAATTTAGATAGAAATGAGAAAAGAAGAAATACATTACTTGGATGTGTTATCCCAAAGGCTTGGGAGAGGCTTGGTTGATTCTTCTTGGGAGCTTGTGGCACCACAAGGTGATTCTAGAGAGAGGATGGAAGATGTTTTTTGAGCGCCAAATGGTTTTAGTGAATATTATGTGGGAGCATGGGTGGGTTTATATAAGAAAACATAGGGAATTCGTTATTATTTAGGTTTTGGACACCACACATTTAACTTATCAAAACCACAAACCAACCTATGGTTTTTCCCATGGTTTCTACCAAAGGGGAGTGGAAAAAATTATTTTATAAGGAAACTGGAAGAACATTGTAATATATTAGGCTTTCTTTTGTGGAGGTGAGTCACACTCTCAAGGAAATCATTTTAAAAAGATAAAATGCTTTATAAGTATTAGAGGATCCACTAAAACATTGTAAAATAAATCAAAAAATCCTAAAAACACATTATTTTAATGAAAAAACATATATTGGCCAATGATAATGTTTGTAGTATTTTACTACATCACTATTGTGTCATTATTTTCTCATAAAACACATTATATATTTAAACTGTATTTAATTTTCACCCAAAAATTCATCTATCTCAAAAAATTATGAAAAATTCAGAGTTGGTTAATTCTGACGTCCTAACTCCAAAAATAATATTCATTTTATCTAAATAATATTCTAATTATGTGATTTTTTACTTTTAAAGTGAAAACCCATCATTTATAAAAAATTCATGGGTTTTAAAAAAATTTCTTTCAAACAATAATAAAAATCACAATTTTATTCATAATGATTATATGATATTTTATATTTAATGAAAAGTAATTTAGTAATAATATTTTATTAAAATATTATTTAATTCAAAAATTCATTAATTCATAAAAATAGATTTCCTAATTGAATATTAACTAAAAAACTATTTGCACTTTGAAAACTATTTACAAAGTAACAATAATAAAATGAATGTATATTCTCTATTATATACAAAAAATGAAAATAATCATAGGGGTAGTGTCTAGTTATGTAACCCCAGATTACACCCGCATAAGACCTATGGGTAAGGTGTGTGATGGTGACCGACTCTTGGGGTGTCTCGGATAACATTGCTCGGGTGGTGATCTCTATCAACTTCCACTTCTTCTGTAGGCAGTTCAGTTCAAGATTAAAGTGTTTACACTTGGCTTGTGTTTGGTCAAGAGCGAAGACCAATAATTCCACCTCATTTCTGAACTCGAAAAAATGGGCTTCATATAGTGAAAGTCTACTGAATGAGGCCATCGCTTCCACTTTCATAGTAAATTGGATTTGTTAAAGCCTGGTATTTATACTAATCATGTGATCATTTTATAACGACTATATTAGCAATGGTATCAATTCTTAATGATAATTTGAAATCCAAAGTCATAAAACCAAATAAGTTCATATGATATATAACCATAATAAGACATTTAATTAGATCAAGGTGAATTTTCATTAATAAAAGTTCGGGTTGTTACAGTCAAATGATGGAGTGGTATAAAAAACTATCTCATGGAAAATAATGATTGTTTTTAATTTGATATAATGATAAAATTTATAATCACTCTTGAAAATGAATGGAAATTGAAATTGAATGATGATAATTTGATTCATTCAATTCTAGAGGCAAGAAATCGAAGGATTATGTCACTAAAAGTTCTTCAGAGGTTTCAAAACGTATCAGTATAAGAACAAAAGAATACATAAGAATATGGAAAACGTCACCAGCCAAAAATATGCCTTTGTGGTTAATGAAACAAAACTCATCCTCATAATGATCTCAGAACTCCCACCTACCCCCCAAAAAATATCCAACTCCACATAATCCTCAATGAACAAGATCAGCCCCCACTATGATAGCCCATAAATAATTGTCATATAAAAAACAATTAGTTTCCCCATCAAGAAATAATTAGTATGGGGTATATATATTCTCTTCTAACTAATCGTTTTCCTAATTATAAGGACCCGTGTTTTTCTAGACTAAATTTTGAGCAGAAATTTTAATTTTTTATTTTGGATGCTTGTAACGTGTAAAATGATCATTTTTAAACTAGTAATTTATCTTTTATAATTTTTATAATCAATTAGTTGGTCCCCAAATAATTTTTTAACCCTAGGATAAGTGTTTTAAGGAATTTTGAGCTGTTCTAATTTAAGCATAATATTAAATATTAAATATTTTATAAATTAATATTAATTTATTCATATTGGTTTTTATTGGATATATATTTTTCATACAAAATCAGATTTAGATTCTATGAATTCTATTGATTAAATAATAGGGATCTTTTTTTTATGTTGGGCATAAACTCATGTCGATCATCGGTGGTATCTTTGTCCCCCTTTTTCATTTTTGTTTTATTTTTATCTATTTTCTATTTCTTTCTCTTATTTTTCATATTTTCTTTTCATTATTTTCCTTTGTCTTCTCATGTTCCATGTGTCCAAGAGATAAATGGAGATTGAGAGATAAATAGCAAGTTATGATAAGGGAGGTACCATCGTGGAGCTCAAGATGAGTTGGATAGTCGTGCAGTAGCCATGGATCACCGAAACGGGGTGAAGCTTAGGCAGATTCTTCCCAATGGTAGTCCATTTTAAGTTTTATTTATAATGACCTAGATATTTTTTATTTTATAATTTAAATTCCCTTTTATTATTTCTTAGGATCTCTTATGGGCTGACTAGAAGCTATTGGGAAGAAAATGAGTATTTTTGGGTGATTTGGAGGATTTTAGTTTGGGAAAACCCATGTAAACGGTGTGTGGTTTAGAAACACACTCCTCATGTTATTATAGATCATGGAAGATGATTATTTTCAAGGTACATACTATGTATGGGGTATACATTTCATATACTTTGAATTAGACATGTAGTCTAGTACCCTGCATAACAGCCCGTGAAGAGGCACATGGCCATGTAGTGTACATGGCCAAACCCTATTTGGATGGCATGTCATGTATAAGTATACGACCAGGAAATATACAAGGTTAGGCTATATGAGGTATATGGGTAGGTACCTCATGTAGGTTACACGATGTGTATGTGATTAACACACTGTGTACATTGGATTTTACACAACATGTTCAGCATGAGTACACTCACAGGTGGGTACATGACGGTAGACATTATGTAATAGGGTACACACACCGAATATACCTCAATTTCTACCCTTTTGACAATTTTCCCAATTATATACCCTATAGTTGGAATTGAAAATTATAGGAGTCCATTTTAATATGTTTTTTATATATATCATGTCATCGAAACCCATGGGGCTGATATGAGAACATCGAATGTTGTTTTGGTTCTTTTACATAAATTGAGAGGTTGTTCCTACAGAAATAAAATTATTTTATCTTTAGATAGTGAGAACCTGATACGAGTTGGGCCATGAGCTATCTTCTTTGAATAATTATTTTTTATCTTTCCCCGTGAGGGAATATCCCTTGTGAGATGTTCCATTCTATCCTAGGAGGCCATGAGTTTAGTTTTTTCTAATGATCCCATGTAGGATGCCTCTGTTTACAATTTTACATAGAAGACCCAATGTGGGATGCCTATTTATTCTTCATATTACCAAGGATCCCCTCTGGGATTAATTTCCTTATATTTTTACATAGGGAATCCCTTGTAGGATCCTTTACCTGTATTCCATTCCTAGTACCCCAAGACAAGTATTTAAGATAATGGGGTTGTGGTAGTAGTGTGGGGCTTCAGTGTTTGTAAACCCTCACTCTCTTTTTTATACATTCATATGTTTAGTGATGATGCATCGATTATTACCATAGGTTAATCCCGGTTGGTTGATGTTGATCTAGATGTGATTTGTCCTTCTTTCTTTTCGAATGCCCAAATGTTCATCCAGTGATTTGTCTTATTAATTTGGATTCACAAATGTTGGTTCCTAGGATCCATCTTCTGATCCATGTTCTTTCTTAAATTTACTGCCATACCTAAAGGAACTACATGTGATATGGATGTTGATCCTATAAATCTTATTTTTAGATTATTTGGATATTATGAGGTGCTTCTTGGTATCCATCTATTGAGACTTTAATCAAGAGATACAGACATGTAATCCCTAATAATGATACTCAGGGAAGACTACCCTCTCCCAAGTTATAGGGATTATTATGAAATCCCATGTGATGTGGATGATTACACACTCCTCTGTTTGACAAGTGATGAGGATGGATTAACTCTCCTCAATTTGGTATGTAATGAGGATGATTATTCTCTCCTCAATCTATTCAATATCATGGATAATTATACTCCCTTAGTTCATATATATGATTATTCTCTACTTATATAGAGACCTTGAGGGGTGGGAATGATGCCACACTAGTGAGCTCTAGCTATAGATATCCTAAGGTTCATCCCCTCTGGGATTATTAGAGTCCCAATATCATGACCACCTATGGATTGTGGCCTAGGTCTTAGACATTTGACTGGATTTACATGGAATGAATGGCATGATGTCTAATATAGTCACCATTCACATGATGTCACGATTTACATTCTTGAAATCCATTATTATAGTGATTGGAGGTGAGTACGGATGAACTCATGGTTAGGATGAGTATCCCACTATGGTGATGTACCTTGGTCATGGAAATTTATGGCACTAACCAATGTTGGTATTTTTTATTATGATTATATACCTATAGATCAACTTAATGATACATGGCTTGAGTGTCACGACATCCAACTCAATTACCTTTCGTCAAATATACATAATATTAGTATTACGACTACAAGGATCAGTTGTTGATGATTTATATTATTTTAGTCACATTACTCATGTATATTCATATTTATGTATATATGTATATTTATAGGAAAATACTTACATGTGAATATAAATATTAATTTACATGATGGAATATTACTCAGTCAACAACAATCACAGACCCAGGGATTGACTGTGGTTTCACATTTATTTTTCAGGTTCATCTTTTCTGTTGTGTATCGGCTTGGCTAACCATATTACATTAGCATGAACATATGGAAACAAATTATAGGGTTGTCTTTGGGTTCGCATAATGAGGCTATTTCCCAGCCCTATAAATGAACCTTCATGTGAGTGTAGCCATTTTTCTTTCTTCAATGTTTATAAGAGATTCATAGAGGTTAGGAGATGAGGCTTGGGGTTGCATGAATGAGTAGAGCCGCTCTTGTGGTTTCCCCTGATCAAGCTAGTGCTGTTTGAAATTGTTTATGGACCATGTATGTGGCCTAGATTTGAGTTAATAGTATTTCCTTGTAATTTTATTTAAAACATTTTGGATTACTATATCTGTATGGTAATCCCTGTAAGTGATGAGTGTTGTATGTATGGAATAACTATTCAAGATTTTATATCATTTCATTTATTATTGCAACATATTTTATTTCAGTTTATTTATGTTTATGCACTATGTTTATTTACTTCTATATATGATACTTATGTATTTCTATTGTTTTCTAACTCTGGTATGAGGACTTAGTCTCCTCACTATCACACCCTAGCCCCTCAATGTTTGTCGACAACCTATGGCATGAGGGAGGTGTGTTGGAGGCCTCGTGGTGAGGTAAATCATAACACCAAATTACAGGAATCTGTGTTGGGATGTCACAAAGTGGAATAATTTTTTTTACTTTTCTTGTATTTAATATTTAGGATATATTAGATAATAGTATTTGAAATGGTTTGGAAACTATGATGGATATCATATTGAATCATCAAGAACAATTATTTTGGAATGAATTCCTAGTTTCAAGGGGTATGTGATTTCTTTTCTAATTGGTGATGTTATAGTTGAATATTATTTTCTCTTTGACTTATGACCATGTTGTGTAGAAGTTATGGTTAATTAAATATATCTTGTTCTTGGGACATTTTCAATAGGCTAGTGATTGATTCTGACTCTTGGCCAACAAAGGCAAGGGATGCCTCCTGAATTATATTCATTACATAGTATTCACATGTTATAAAAATTCTAGTGTGTTATTTTACTAATGAAATAGTCCAATTTATTACAGTGTCTACAAAAACCTCATTTTTTGTATAGGTTTTTTGTGTAATTATTCTCAATTGATCATACTTTCATATATATATTCTTCTAATGGATGGATTTGTGGATCTATGTTGAGATGTTCAGTGGTAAGGATGCTGAATTGATCCTCATGCACAGGATGTGAAGTATCACATATAGGTCAATATAGAACGTGATTCCCTTTTTTATACCCATTTTAGAGATTTTTCTTAGTTATGGTAATTTATTGTGTTGTTAACAATTTATACAGTGTTTTCCTACAAATATTGGAATGACATTCTACTTAACAGACCTCATTTTTTGTTATATATTCAGATCTATGAGTAAAAACTTGATAGGTACCAGGGAATTTATATTGAAAAATACCTCAAGGGGGTATCATCATATAAATATTCTTTGTGAGTTTCTGTTCATTGTCTCTTATTCATTAATATACTGAACTCTAGGGAGAATTTCATTATGAGGATACTCATAGAGCATCAGGCCCTTGTAGGTTGTGTTAGTGGTTTTGAACATCATATTTTATTATGATATTTACCTTGTTTAGAATGTTTTGATATTTTGGGATGGGTGGTTTGATTGTCTGACCAACTTATGATAATTGATCAGTATAGCTAGGTGGGAGACCTAGAGGACCTTATTTTTATAGATCCCCCTATAGGTTAATGTTATTTTTGATCTAGGGAAACCTGTTTCTGAATTTTTCCTAAGTTTTAAAATTCATTTTTGGAAATGAGATGGTTATATGATAATTTTGTATTTGAGGAACAACAAGTGTTAAATTTTCATGATATAGTCATGCTTATACCTTCAAATTTTAACAAGAACCTAGGGTGATTTGGTGTCAAGACTGGTTTGAATAGGAAGGACTACTTCAGTTATTGTTCCTGTAGACCAATTATTCCATTGTTGCTAATATATTCAACGAATTTATTGACTCTTGTGACAATAATGAAATTTGGTGATGTGCAGTTATGGAATAAATCATGTCATAGGTGATGTACCAGATTATGAAGTGGTGTTCCAAGGGAGATTCTAGATGAATGAGAGTTTTGTTCCATGTATCACGATTATCTTTTCCTTATAATAGAAATGTCGTAGATGTATGAGTCATGTGATACAAGTATAATCTAGTTGCATGTGGTATCATTTTAATCCTAAAATAGTGGTTGGTCGAGTGAAATCCAGGGACCAATGTTTTCATGACTTCCAATGGGCTTGGCTTCCTGAGATATGTGGTTAAATGATGAATGAACCTTCGTGGTATAGGTGACACTGATAATAAATTGGGTACCAAAAGATGGTTGACCTATGTTTCTACCAGGACATGAATTGGTAGGATATAGGGTGTAAGGTGTTGGTTAAAGGTAGGTGTAGCGTGTTTGATTTGAGCGTGGCCAAAGAAATTTGTAAACACCATTGATGAATAATGTACTTGTGATTAGAGATGGTCATGCTAGATTATGACATTAACTTATGTATAATGAGAGAGAAATGGATCTATGTTGAGCTTCATTCATTTTTAAATGTATTTCCTTGATTGAGGAAGGAACCTATTGATGTTGCGGTCAAGTACTGGTATAAGATAAACAATATGGTGGGGAGTTCACCATTGGAAATTTGATAGAGGTGACCCTTTTTTTATTCTAAATTCAGAATTTTCTGTGGGCCGTTGAGCTTGATGCTGGTTTTTGAGAAAACGATAAGGGTATTCTTATGGGGGTAGTACTAGGTCGATCACAGGTAAACATATTTCATGTTATAGATAGTTGTTGGTGCTACGTGACTTGTCATTGGTTATCCCAAACATCATTTTTATGTAGATTTTTGAGTTGAAAGAATGCCTTCTATTCTTACGTCTAGGCTTCTCAGGGGTAAGAAGGGTTTTGTGGGGAGATTAAAAGGATCCCTATTTTCCCATACTATAATTTTGAGTAGAAATTAATATTTTTCTTTTCGAATACTGGTATGTGGTAAAATGGTAACTTTTACTCTATTAGTTGATCTCAGATAATTTTTCTGACCACTCTCTTAATCTTAGATTAGGGTTTTTACCCTAGGATAGGAGTTTGGTTGAATTATGAGCCATTTGAATTTTAGGTGAATAATTAATGTTTAATATATTGTTAGTTAAATATTAATTTATTCACGCAGGTTTTATTGGTGATATATTTTGAACAGAGCATCTTATTATGAATTTTTATTCTTTGTTATTTCTATAATGAGGTGTTTTTCCTAGTCAAGGCAGAAAATTATGTCGTGGAATGGGGCTATCCTGAGCCTGTTTTTATTTTTCATTTTTTTAAATTTTCATTTTTTCATTATCCATCATTTCACTTATCATGTATGCCCTCCCCCCAATAGATTTCTGATATGTTACTGATAGAGAAAGTGAGATAAAGATATAATAATATAGAGAGGATAAATCATCACGGATCTTGGGATGAGCCATATCGTCTTGTGGTAGCCATATATTGTGGAAACAGGTGAAGATTCGATGGATTCCACCCAATGTTAGTCTATTTTTATGTTTTTATGTAAATCCATGTGTATTTTTCATTTTCAATTTCAAATTCGCTATTATTCATTCTTAGGACCCCTAGAGGGTCTATTTATATCAATAGGGATGAAAATAAGGATTTCACGCTGATTAGGGTTTTTCTGTTTGGGAAAACCCATGTACACTACATGTGGTTTAGGAAAACATATAGTGTGTTATTATTATTCAGGGAAGATTATGTTTTTCAAATTACATGATATGTATTGGGTATACATGTTGTATAATAGGACTCAACCATGTAGTCGAGTGCTCGATTAGGAAAGCCCATGTAGGGGCACATTATCATGTAGAGTATACAACAAGATCTTGTGTCGGTAGCCCTCCATGTATAATTACATAACATGGAAATATAAATGGCCAGAACCTGTGAGGTACACCATTAGGTACCCCATGTTGGGTACATGATTTTTATGTTTTGAACATGTCTTTTACAAGGCCTTTTATACTGCAGGTTCTACTAGAGTATACGCCTTGGTGGGAACTTTAGGGAACACATTGTGTACTCCTCCTTTGCAAATATTTTGAGGTTTTTCATATTGTATTCCCTAGAGTTGTAATTGGGCATAATTGTAGTCCATTATGATAATTTTTTAACATATATTGTGATGGTGAAACCCATGGCCTAGGAGGTCACCATGAATACATCTCCCTTCTTTGGTTTTTCCCTATGGCCTAGGAGGTCATGATTTTAGTTTTTTTAGGATACCATATATGATGACTATATTTACATTTTGACCTTGAGGATCCAATGTCAGAGGCCTCTCTCTTCTTTCTCTTACCAAGGACCCTATATGGGATTTCTTTTCATACATGTTGACCAAGGGAATACTTATAGGATCCCTTACATATATAATGTTTTTCAAATACCATGTAGGATCCTACTGCTTCTTAAATTTCTTTTTGAGGGTCCTATGTAGGATACCTCATCCGATGTAACTTTTTGATCATCCTAATAAGGATGCCTCAATTTACAAACCATAAAGGATCTAATGTAGGATTCATCCCTTTACCTTTTTAGATGAGGATCCTGAGTAGGATTCCTTCTCTTATGTGAAAACCTTGTGGATCCATAGTACGGTGCATCTTAGTATGTGACTAGAAAGACCCAACTGGTTCCCTGATATTTGACTGAAAATAAGCTAGTATGTTGGTTTTGGGAAGAGATGGTAGTAGGTGTCACCTTAAAACTCATGCCAAACTTATAAGCGTATGGATCTGTGGAACTAGTGGTGGGTTTAAGTGTTCGCCCACCATCACTCTTTTTTTCTATATTCACATGTTTATTTATGATGTATCAATTATTACTATAGGTGATTACAGGTTAGTGTCTATTATGCCTAACAATGTGAATCCATCATTTTCTATGGGATGCCTATATGTTCTTCCTAGGATCTATCATATTAATTGGTATTCAAATACATAGTTTCCTAGTATCTTACTTTTAATCCATTATATTTCTTATATTTACAAGAATACTCATAGGTACTACCTGGGACCTGTCTATTGAGCATATATAATTGATTATTAGATTATTGAGATTTCAAGAGGTGCTTCCTAGGATCCATCTATTGAGTCACTGATTCTTAGATATGGGCCTGGGGTCCCTTGTAATGATACTTGTTGATGATTACACTTTATCAAGTGAGATGGATGATTACGCTCTCTTAGGTGAAGAGAATGGTTCTACTATCCCCTATTTGACATGTGATGAGGATGATCATATTCTACTCTATTTGTTATGAAATGTGAAAAAATATAATATCCTTGAACTGTTTATGCTCATTTATGATTAATCTCTCCCAAGTCATGTAGATGATTATTGTTTCCTTGACTAGATCCCTCTATGGGTGTGCATTGTGTCTCTCCAGGGAGATCTCCCTACATAACACCTAAGGGTCAGACCCTGAGGGATTATCTAAGTCACAATGTCATGAGTGCCTATAGATTGGGACATATATATCATGCATTGAACAGAATTTATATGTAATGCGGGTCATGAGTTCCATATTAGTGATCATTCAGATGATGTATGGATGGACTTCCCTGGAATCCTTTATTATAACGATTGGAGGCAAGTACAGGTAACCCAGGGTTTGGACAGGTATCCCCCTCTGGTTACATAGCCTGCCTAGATACATTTCTATCACTTGAAGAAGTTGGTATTGTCGATTGGGATTATAGACCCAGAGATTGACTTAATGATACACGAAAATAGTGGTATGGAAATCATCTCAATTCCCTTACACCGAATTTCTCGATGATTTGGATTGTAGCCCCAAAGATTAAATGATATTGATTTATGATATTTATTTCACCTTAAAAATCTATATTCATATATATATATATATGAGTATATATATATATATGAGTATATATATATATATTCATATAAATATAAATACATATGATGAAACATTGCTTGGTTGTCTAGGATCATATACCCAGGGATTGATTGTCGTTTCAAATTTATTGGTCTTCTTTATCTTTTCAGTTGGGTCTTGGATGGGTAGATAATATTTCATTAGCATAAACTAATGGTATAACATTATATGTTCATCATTAGGGTGTCCTATTAACATTATTTTTCACCCCTGTACATGATATGTGGTGTGGATACAAACCCTATACATGATTTTTATGTTAAGAATATATTCATGGTGGATATGGATAATTCACATAGTTTCATAATCAAGATGAGTGGCACATGTTGTTTCTTCTGATCAAGATGGTGTAGTTTGACACTGTACAGAGACTGGGTATGTGGTCCATCATGGAGTTAGTAGTATAGCCATATACTTTTATTTCATATTCTTTTGAATTCTAGTATTTTTATGGTTAGAATGGTGGGTGACCAGTATTTTATGTAAGTCATAGTTATTCTAGATTTTATAGCATTGCATTTATTAATGTAGTTTTTTCTATTTTAGTTTATTTACTACTTCTGAACACTTATTACTTATTATTGTTTATGATACTTTGATATTTCTGATGTTTTCTTTCTGTGATGTGAGGTAATATTATCCCCACTATCACACCTTAGGCCCTCACAACTAGTATATTGCCTTTGGTATATGTGGAGGTGTTCTTGGGGCCTCATGGTGATCCATCTCAAAAAATGGATTAGTGACATTTGGGTCGGTACGTTACAGTAATGATCCAAAATCAATCCTTCAAACACCTATGGTATTTGGACGTGAAAAACAATGAGTTATCTCTCCTCAAAATGTTATCATTTTCAACCACAAATAATTTGATATTTTATAACACATCGTACATAATATCTTCATTGAAAAATTTATGGGATATCAACCTGGATCCATTTTAAAAGATAACCAATGTTATAGAAATATAAGAAATGAAACAAATTATTTATGGTTAATTAATTAATTAAATTTTTAACCTATTCGACATTGTCTTCCCAATAAAAAAATATTAAAAAAATCATGTGGAATGATATTTAACAAGTATTCTACCTCATAAGCCAAATCACATCACTTTTCATGTTCATTAAATATGAGGTTCCTTGCATAAAATCATAGGGGGCCCTTAAATACTATGTCATAGATAATATCCATCTTTAAAGAATGTATTAATCCCAAATAATACTATTTCCCAATCAACCCACACATACTCACTTGTTCATATCTTACACCAATTCATATCTATCTGACATAAGCTTTGATAACACATTTTTAGGACCCCCTCCATTCAAAGGTACCCTTCATGGGTCAAAAATGATGAAACAGAGATATTGGCCACTAAAGCATACAATCATTAGGTCAATGGTTGGAAAATAGTCCCAAGGATTTATAAATCACACTTATTGGAAATATTACCCTCAAATACAACTCCACACCAAAAAATAGGCAACAAAAATACAAGAATATAAAGTCATCTATAAACTAATATAGCTAAATGTACTACAAAATAATCCTCAGTAGTGAAAACAAAACTCCAACATGCCATGAACAACTCCTTGAAATTGTAATTTCCATCCTGATCACCATCCAGATCCAATTGATGTGAAAAAGTAGTTTATATATATGTAGGGTGAAAATAACATGTATACCTAGTTGGATCCTCCCAAAAATCCCTTGTAAAAAAAGTGAAAAAACAAACTACATCCACGTGAATTATCAAAAGAATCCAACTCACCAACCAAACATGTAATACTATATTTTCCATATTCATTGTGGTAAAATTACCATGTAATGCATAGAAGTAAATTATTCCATATCAAAAACATATATATAAATGAAGGTGCCTCCCTCTCACTTCCCAAACAGTGTTTCCCTCTCATTGTCCAATTCCAAACATCTGGGGATCATCCCTTATATAAGTCAAGTCATCATTGACTTGTGTCGGGCCTAATTCATTCCTACACTAGTCATGTTTTGGGCCGAACATCTTATTTTGGAATCATTACATATATCCTTATCATCACCTCATCCTATACCTCTTGAACCATCTCAGTAGTAATTAGATAGTATTATCGAAGCCACCATAGCTCGTTTATATGAATTATACAAAAATCTATCATGGTCCATGAAAGTACACATGTGAAAATAAATAACCGCAACTTCCAGATATGATTATATGACATACATCAAACATTTGTCACCCACACATTAAAGTATTATAAAATTGAGATTCATCACATCCAAGATAAGAATGAATCCTATATGGTAATAAATTATAGACAAGGATGTGCCGACTCATAATACACATGAATGGAGATTAGGGGAGAGGATGAAGTAATGAATTCATCCTCAATCCATCATGGATGTTAGGGAAAATATCCCAGAAAAATTTGGGGTATTTGACTCCCTACTAATATGGGTGGGGTAGTATATGAAATAAAAAATATAGATAATATCAAGCACAACAACACTAAGGGAAACTACATAGCCTCAAACTCATCTACCACTATAATCTCATATGGCCTCTGGTTACCAATGTTATCTTCTAAGTGTCAAGTAAATATAAAAACATCAATGTTTAAAATTAATTAATTTATTTTACATTAATTAATATAATTACATTTTAATTTCCACAATTAACATTTCAATCTTCTAATCCAGTTCCTATGACACTATATGTTATCCTGTTTGTATTCTTATGTATGTCATCATCATCTGTGATCACCAAGAGCCAACCCAAATATTTTATTAGTTTCATTTTTCATTTTATAAATTATATGGATACTCTAGAAATTCCCCCAAAATTCCACATCAAGTATGAAATTACCTTCAGTAGAGTTACAATGCTTTGAGAAGTTAAAAATTAATCATACGAATGACATATTCCCATCCAACCATTAATAAAGAATAAAATATTGATTAAATGTATCTATAAGAAAGACCAACTCTGAACTCAAATCGACGTCCCCTGTGTCATTCTCACACCATTTCACATAGTACACTCTATCTCCCCCTCAATATCATTGATCATCACTATAGCTCTAGGCTCTTATAAAAATTGTGAAATATATGGCCAACCATTAATATAGTATTGGTACTCTAACCAATTTCTCATTACATACTCCAACTATATGTTCTTATTTAAAATCACATTATGGTTCCCAATAAACCACAATAATGATTGCATAATCTTATATCACACATTTATTTTTAACTGTATGATTTATATACATTTACAAAGGTACTAAATTCATTCCATAAAGGAATTCAAGCTGTCTGCAATCATAAATAATCTCATTTATCCCTAAACATTTATATTCACAAATAAATAATTTTAATTCATTTATTAGATTAAATGGTATATTATGAATGATATTTCTACATCAAGAAACCCATATGAAATAATTTATAATAGTTATAATTCAATATAAGTTAACACTAAAAATTATTTCTATACTGATGAAATTAGATCCACGATGAATAAAAATTAATTTATTAGTGACTCTTTTATTTAACTAATTAATATAACTGATTTTAAATTGCAAATTATTGTTAATAAATTAACCATTCTAAACAAAAATAATAAGATACTACCCACTAGATATCACAATTTTTATAAATAAAAAGTGGCGATGTCAAAAATAACAAAAATATCTTGAGATCAAAAAATATAATTCAAATATCTCATCTTTATATAATGAAATTTTAATTAACTAAATATATGATAATTTTCCCATTTAAATACTTTAATATTTGGAATTATACTTATGATTCTGATCATGAATTATTATGTAGATAAAAATAAAAAAATTTATTATCTAATCTTCATAATATAATTTAACATTGTGTATTCTACATGTTATTATTTAATTTTTCCACTCAATAATTTCTATATTAGGAATTAATATTCAAAAATCATAGTCTGTGATTTTCTGTTTACTAATAAAAGTAAAAAACTGTTACACTCTATAATTTTTTATCCCAATCCATTAATTTCTAGAATATAAAATTATACATTTAATATACTACATAAAATAATTGATCCTTATTAATTTATTTATCATATCGTGAAATAGTATTTAATTATTACGTAGTAAAATTTCATAGATTTTGAAAATAGTGATATACCTTGTGATAAATGTTTTTTTTCATCCAAGAGAATTTCTATGACTTTTAATCGATAATAAGATTATTTTGATTATTGTTTTTTTCAATTATTAAATAATATTTATAATGATAATAAAACATAATTCCATAGCATATGATAATTTCATTTAAATAAGACTATAGCTTATTGTTATTTATAAATCATTAATAGGATATAATTTATTTGGTTCATTTATTTTTTCCAAAATAAATAATAATATATATGACATAAAATGTACTCGTATTTCAATTATTCAAATAATAACTTGAATTTGTTAAGAATATCCTGCAAATTTTTAGTTTTTGAGAATTGAAATAATAATTAAACTGCATGTGATTCTATTTTCTCTTTCCTCTTTAGTCTTTCTAAATTATTATCTATTCAATATAAATATCATATATTCATTTAATGGGAATTAATACATAATAAATTCATACATTTATCGATTAAAAGGGAAGTCTTTGGTCAAAAACCTAGAGAATAATCTTTGGTTATTTGTTGCAGTAAAGAGAAATAAATGAGAAGATTTATCATTCAAAAAACATGAGGAAGGAACTCAATTTTTTTTGAATAAGTCTTTTAGATATTAATGATAATTTTTGGATGAACTGGGTTCAAGGGGAAACTAATAAACTTGAAAAGGGAATAATTTTGATTTTTAATAACAACATATACATTTTTTATCACTCTATGTCATATACATAAATGTGGTCAAGGGACCCATTTAATTTATTTTAACGAAGTTGATATTTAATTTCAACATGTGATCCAATTTAAAGCATATGAATTTTCAGAATGGTCAAAAAAGATAAAAGGGGAATTTAATTCATCCATTTTTAGTATTATTCTCTTTAAAATCACGAAAATAGAAGTTGTATAGATTATTAACAGATGAAAATTTTATTTGAAATTTAAAATACTACCTCTATCCATGAATAATGAATTGTATAAGGGTAGATAAATCCACCTTAATGAAAGTTTAAATTGGACACACCACATTTATGAGAGAAACCCATGAACCATACTCAGTGATAATACATATTTCTTTCCTTACACAATCACCAAACCCTAAATTTATTTGAGAATATAAATTCTCAAATATCCCTAACTTATGGAGGAATTCACCTTCATAGGGAATTTATAAATTTAGCTTCACTATATGTGATCCTTCCTACTATTACATGAGTAAAAAATAATAGACTAACCCCTACACGGTTATCCATTCTATTGTAAGGTTGAGTCTAATTTTATAGATATTAATTGTTCACATAGAAAACAAATAAATAAAAAAATTTCATTTAAATAATCAAATGAATAGTTATAAAAAGAATTTATTACTAATTAAAAAATTAAAAATTACTCACAAAAAATTATATAACATCACTAAAAATATCAAAATTACTATTTAAAATATTTAAATTGATTTAAAACCTCCAGATCAATTATATGATTTCAAAAATAAATTTCAAAACATTTTAAAATTACATTCATAATTTGAAAAAAATAATAACTCTTAAATTTAAGAAAATAATTCTATTGAACCAATATAAATCCTATAATGAAAAGGACGGGTTGGAAATATGTCAAACATTTATATTATAATAGTTTATTTTTAGAATCCGTTATTCACATCCTATAGAAATATCATGTGGTATCCTTCATTATTGTATTAACATTATTTCAGTTTTGTGGGAGTCTACTATTATGGAATGTTATTGATTTAGAATAATGCAACGTTATGATAGATAAATTTAAGGTAATAGACTTTGGATTCGAAGAAATGTTGGTGGGGTACTATCTCCTTCAAAAGGAGATGGATTTTTTGTTGATATGGGTCATACTAGAGAAGATGGCGAAAGCCGAATTGGTATGGTTTCACGTATTTCAACTTGTGTTGATCAAGATGTCAGTATCTTATAATATATCCTTTAATATTTTGGAAGTGAAGACCATGGTTGAGATGATGAAATCAATAATAGGAAAGTATGAGAAGATGACACATTTGAACAAAGAGATCAAGATGTGGAGGATATTTTAATGAGATTGTAAGAAGGTATACATGATGCTGATCATGTGAATGAATTAAACATAATATGGCGTAGCTCAAATTAGTGGAAGTTAATTTTTCAGATTCTATTTGTGTGATGATATTGTTTCTATCATTACTGAGATCATAGGATACAATGGTAACTTCTATGATGAAAGTATTATCATAAATCCATCTTATTTTTTAGCGAGGAAGATATATGATATTATATAAACAACATTGATGAAGGGAAGTTTAACAGTGTACCGGAACATCACTAAATTCCAAAGGTAGAGGAATATCTCCCCATCTAAATTCTAGTTGTATGAAATAAAAATATACTTCTAGAGATAGGATTTGAGGAAAATTGACTAGACCCGAACCTATATGTTGGAACTATAGGAAGATTGGTAATCAAAAAATGGTTTTTGGTTATTAAGGGGTTAACTTAGAAAGGGTGGATTTTGGAAAATCTAGTTCCATTATTTCATTTAAGTGTGGTAGTATAAACACACTTATAAGTGTCAAGATTCTAGGGGAATCATTGGTAAATAATCTCGGAGAATCATTACATTCTATAAAAAAGATAGGATTCATGTTGAATTATATACCAAGATCATTCCAAAGTGTTCATTTAGTTTATGATGAATTGTTGGAAGTAGTGTAAGGGGAGATATAAACTTATATATATTGAACATGATCTTCGTTGATATGAAATTATTTTGACACATATGAGAAATTGAGAAGAATATAATTTTTTTGTTAGCTATATGTGGTGGGATTGGGAATAAGATCCTCTAATGAATTTTTCAATGTAACCTAGGGATCCAAGGTTTTGGTAAGATAAGTAAAGGATATAATAATATATCTAACTAAAATATTATAAATAGTGATAATTATTAGAGAAATAAATTATTATTTATTGGATTTTTAATGTTATAGACTCAGTCATATAAATTAGAATAACATGAATTTTATTGAAGAAATGTGTGTAATAAAGTTCATTTGCATTAAAATTTAATGTTACGATCATTGTTTTAATATCCCCCTTTTCACCTCACTCAATAGAAACTAGGATGGGATATTTTTCAATGTTTCATAAAATAATATTTTTTCTTTATTACTTTTTGTTAAAGATATTCCAATGATAGGATGTTCTCCAAACACTCTATGGAGATTTTTACTAGGAGTAGTTAACACCACATTAGGGAATTCTAATATTCCATTAATGTGATTACTTATCTTTGGTTTTTCTTTTATAGTTCTATGACTTCACCTAGAGTAAAAAATTGATCTTTTAATTTATGAATTATGATATTTTATCTCTTTGGTGTAATAGATAAAGTGAATGTGTTCATGCATAATTATAGGCATGTAGGATTAATATATCATTCATATGCTTACTTCTAATTGTTTACATTGATATCATTCTGGATCGGTTATTTAATGTGTCTACATCAACATATATCATTGTTTATTATATAAATTGAGGGTTGAATCGTATCCAAATGATTATTTAAATGACTATAAATTTACATCACAAATTCTTATTCTAGTTACCCTATAAATTTAGTTAAATAAAATGACAAATAAAACTCATAATGTATTTTCCTCTGTAATGTGTAATTTAAATTTTATTTAATTGAAAAAATATATATAAAGAAAAATAAAAATATCAAGTGAAATGATATGGATCATATATATAAAATACATAAACCTTGAGTATGGGCATATAGGGCTCGATAGAATGACTGAGTTATCATATTTCAATGATATAATGTTTAATAAATAGTGGAACATAATATTAGATATTACATTCCATAAACAATTATATTGAAAACTTCTATAGATATGTTTTTAAGGTTTTTTTAAAAATTAATAGTATAATTCCTCTTTGATAGATTCTAGTAGAGAACTATCATGGGAATGATGAGAATTCCCCAATAGTTGTTTGGACATATCCTCAAATAGTTCAGGGGAAAACAATGGATGATCATCCCACTGAGAACTTATTAGGAGATATATAGTTAAGGGATATAGATTCTCGTCACGCTACAACTATGCTGTTTGATCTGAATGGGGAGTTCCAGATGAATAATCTTCAATTTTTTACTATTTAGGGTATTCTACAAGTAGTTGAGTTCTAGAGAGAGTCAATTATGATGAATTCTAACCATCTTGATACACCTTGTAATAGGAGGGTGATTTTATCTATCTATATGTTGTTAGACTCAAAAATGTATTTATGGGATATTTTTTCATTATAGGACCCAAAAATGGATTTTTACTATGACTAATTTTTTAATATATTCTTGAATAATTTCTTTCTAGAGACCTTGAGAGCATACAAGGATAGGTAGTTCATACACATCGAGCAGGAAGGTTTGTTTGTGATAGATTATGTTCATTGATTCATGAAATTATTATGTTTTTATATGGTGATGGTTAGTGATAAGTTTTTAGAGGAATGATTTGTTGTCCTTCATGTGGAAAATAATAAATCTTTTCATATATTCATTAAAAGCCAATCGAGAAACTTTTTGAACATTAAATGAAGATTAATTTCAAAAAAATATATAATAAAATAAAAATGGATATAAATTTATCTAATATATTGTTTTAATTAGTTTAAAAAAATAAAACAATATAAAACATTTTTTGGAAGAAGAGGAGTTTTCGGCCAAAGAGAAAAATAATGACTCTTTTTCTTAAAAATGTTTTATAAATTATATTAAGTACCAAATATTGGAAACATGGTACTATTAATTTTAAATATCATGAATAGATATAGGAGAATAAAATTCATGATAATACATGAGAGATATTTTATAATATTTTATCATCAAAACATAAACCCTATCGTTCCCAACAAACAATAAGTTATAACATAAAATCATTACAACATTGATAACTTTGAATCATAATACCCATGAAGTTAAAACCCAAAATTAATCTTAAAAAATAATTATTATAAATTAATTAATTATATTACATGAAAAATGGGTTGTATATAGTCCATGTGAAAGGATATAGGTGCATAATATGATGTACATCTCGATAAAAGAAAATTGAGACAAAAATCTCTTTCCGCTTTAATAATCATTAATAAAGAATAAAAAAAATTAAATATCATGAAAAATGGGATTCTTGATATAAAAAGTCAAAAGGGTTAGTATATGCAGCACAAAAATGAAACGAGTGGTAAACTTCCATATGCCTCCCCGAAATAAAAAAGAGACTAGAAATCCATTACCTTTAGTCATAACATATGGCGTACATGTTCCACACTCCAGTATAATAAATAAAAATTTATTATATATATATATATTAAATAATAACATTTATATATATCATACCATATATTAGTTTCTTATGAACTTTTATTACCCTTTTATTTACAATTCCATGTTAATGTTACATTTTAGGTAATAAGTGGTTTGTTTTTCGTATATGTTTTGATCTATAATTTTCATGGTTCCATTAATTTGAAGCTTAGTTAATAATATACATAATTTTAACTATTATATAAATAGAATATATATTCATTATATATTTAATTATTGTAATCCATAAAATTTAGTGATAGAAAGTGAAATAGAATGTTTATGCAGACGGCAGGTCGTACGTATGCATGAACGTTGTTTCCATTTTATTACTTGATTGAAATAAATAAAGTAAAATGATATATCGTCATTAATTAATAACTTTAATATCATATATATCACATATTCTCATTAAAACAATCCTTATTAGCTAAAATGTAAATTGTTAATGAATCATATCATTTCGTGAGGCGATAGCCCATCGTACACACCAGCGATGTTATCATAGTCCCCAACAATAAAGCGTATAAAGGTATTATTGATATTATTATTATAAAAGATTAATAATATCACAAATATTAAATAAAAAAAATATATATCTCATTATTTTCAATAGTAAGAGATGAAAATGGAAAAATGAATGACATCGGTTTGTGAGGTGGTAATCCATCGTACATACGAATGATGATTTCTTAACCCATTTATTAAAGATGATATGGTTGTAGGTCATGAACATAAAATAAAATAATAAGTATATGTAAAATACTTAGTATATCATATAATAAATAAAACAAAAATGCTCACTGAAGAATGTTACCTCTTCTTTGGGTATCATCCTTAGGTTTGAACAAAAATTATTCCTTGATTATAATTCTATCCAAAATATGGATTATAGGATTACAGGAGGAAATTTTGGAAATGATTTGGGAAAGTATTTTATAAATTATATGGGATTTAATGTGTGAATAAGAGAGGAGAAGGTGGCCTTTTATTAGTGAGGTGAGTGGCACAGTTGAAAGGTTTTGAAAGAATGAACTTCACCCATATTTATTTCATGGCACAAGGATCCAATAATGGGTCATTATTGATACTAGAGCTTATAATAAAGATATATGAACATAAAATGGGGTTTTTAAAAATCTTGGTTTATTTTTAACCGTTGTAGTTTAGTTTAACCCCCCCCCCCAGTAAACCAAATTTTACCTAAACCACGAAAAATAATTTTTATTCTTTTTACTATTAATATTGATTAAAAAATAAATTGAAATTATTAGAAAATATATATTATTATGATCCAAATATGGAATCAAATTCTCCAAATTCAATCCATATAATTTTCAAAATTTAATTTAAAATTAATCTTGTTGATGAGATTAGAACACGAGTTTTTAAAGGGAAAATATATAAAATTTTACAAAGTTTTCATATTGAAATCAATATGAAATGGAATAAAAGGAAATAAATTGTTTTAATTAACATATAAATGAAATTAATTTTCTATTAAATGTATTTAAAATATAATTTAATTTTAGATATAAATTAAATGAAAAGGTTGTTTTCAATTAAAATTTAGTACTTTCCACTATTCATCAAAAAATGAAACTTTTTAGAAAATTATCAAAAAAGTACAATAATATATATTTTAAATACTAATTTAAATTATATGTTTTACTTTTTCAAATAAATTTTTAGAAATTGAAATTTTTTTAATTTAAAACAAAACCTCCAAGTGCAACGAAAAAGTGCGTCTTGGAATAGTTTATTTTTCAAGTATAAGATGATTTCATATTAACTCTAGTTATAACAATAATCATTGTATGAATATCAATTGAAATTTATCTATATATAATATATCAATTTAGTTTAAAAATATTTCTCATTAGGAATATTTATAGTTGATTAAAATAGAGAAACATTCAGCACTTTCAAATAGTTTTTTGAAAAAAAGATCTGTAAAACCAAAAAATAAATATAAGCTAAAATAAAAAATAAAGTTGATTCAAAAGTAATTAATAGAATTAAATATAATAAATAATACTTATTTTACTTTACCAAGAAAATTAATTTAAATTATTTAATTTTTTATTATAAATTATAGTTTTCCGAAAATATGTATTTTTCATTATTAATTGAAAAATAAATATTTCTTTAGAAAAATAATAAAATTTCAGCAGAATTAAATTTAGATATGATGTTTCCACATATTAAGTTAATTTTATAAAATAAATTTCAGAAAATATATATTAATTAATTATAATATTTTATAAAAATAATTAAAAGAAAATAATTTTTGAATAAAACATATTTTTATGAATATAATCACATTAGTAAAATTTAGTTGATGATTTTATAATAAATTTTTTTAAAAATTATTTACTTGGAAATTTATTTGTATATTTCATATAGTAGATAATACTATTCATATCCACATATTTAACTTCTTGGTTATAATGGACATATTTAAAATAGTATTACTACATGGTTCATTGAAACTTGGTGTCACTTGTCATGAATGCTTTCCAAGAAACACATTATTGCATATAACCTAATATAAAATTCGTGTTTTATATTAAAAAATTTATACTCAATGTTTTGTATGATAAAAAATATAAAAAATATTAAAATCATTTGACTAAATGTGTAATTCATAAAATCTAAAGGTGTTATAGTATTCCCCCCTTAAAATTAAATTTTCCCTCAAAATTTGTCTTGGTCATCATTGGTTTTACATTTGAAAATTACATCATATAAACCCACATCATTCAATTTAATAATAATAGTTTCCTTAAAAGGGGAATTTGGAAGCATAAATTTTACCTAAAGGAACACAAAACTAGGTTTACACATAGGATAAAATAGGTGGGATGTAATGATTTTTTTATAGAAGAAAATCATAAGTAATAATATAGAGTGATAGAGATCATTGATCAGCATAAAGTGGGTGATCCAGAGATGGTTAATGACCAAAAAACCATAAACCAAAGTGGTATGAAGATTTTTATTGATATCAAAAAAATGAATATAATAGTTTTATATTTAACTTACAGATCCTGTTCATAATATTATCAGATTTCTTTTCCATATAGATTGAGAACATATGAAAATGTACATTCTTTTCATATTTATATTTCTTAGAAAAAATTTATCCTTTGGTTGAGGCATTATAAATTTTCACTTCATCAATTACCCTAAAATTGTATGGTGAGTTTTCTATTCCAAAAACTATAATGAATGCTAGGATCCATAAATAGAATGATAATTAATTATTCATATCTTTAGTTATCATCAAAATTATTTTTTTCAGAAATACTAATATGGTGAAACAATACATTAAACTCTAAAACCTCAACCAAAGTTCAACTTAAAACATACCATTAATATTTATCCTTATAACCATTCCAAAATTTAATATTTATAAAGAATATAATGCCTGACCTCCAAAATCCCAGAGTTAGTGCAATATTACATAACATTGGAATGATCACAAGTGATAAAATCCTGAATGAACTATCAGTTTAGTAGCCTTGGAAGAAGTAGATACATAAATAAGTTTTAAATTACATTATAAAATGAAAAACAACATCAACATTGTCTCAATTAACAATATTCATATCTCTAAGACTGTCCCTGCAGATCAGTCATAATATACTTTTTCGCATCCTAGGAAAAATAAAACATAGAAAGGGGTGAGATCTGATGCTCAGTAAGGATAATAGTATACATGAAACTTTCAAAAATAAGCATAAACATTTAAGGAAACATAAAAGACTAAAACATAAACCTTTTAAACATAAACTTCTACAACATATGGCCAATATAAATCAAATAATGCAATTTACTTATTCACATGGATATTCTACTTGTCGAATAATCACATGAAATATCAATAACCACTTTCATAATGAAGGAATTCATTATTCTAGAATTTATAACCACATAGTCAATGCATTGTTCCAAGACTACAAATAATATTTTTTCAATTCCTTGTGCCAAGACACTTTTTTGTCTCATGAGAACTACCGATGCATCGAGGAGATATAGCGGGCTCCACCCATCATTTACTAAGTCCAATGCATTCCTCATATGAAATGGATTAAACATAACACAAAAATTTGTATTAAAAATAGCATACAAAATGTCAATACTTTATCCCTAATCCAGGAATGGTATAAAAATAACACATCCACAATCAATCATATCACAAAACCTTCAATAAAATATGGAAGATTTTTATAATAAATCAACTTTGATTAAGAATAATATCCCATAAAGGATGTTGACATAGTTTAAAATGATCAGTCAATATCTTGGAGAGAAATATCCCTTTTTCATGAAATTCATTAAATGTCACATAATTTATAAAGGAATTCATTTAAAATATAGTTTTGAATCAAAGCTTCCCATAAAACTCTAAATATTTTAAAAGGAATTAACATTTTAAAATATTCATGTCTATATAAATAAATATTTAAAACCATTTTTGAAATCTCAACATTAATGAGAACGGTTTGGAAGAATAAATATTTAAAACATTTAAAATGATGTTTTAGTAAAAGAGTCCCTTAAAAATAATACCTTCAAAAACTCTTTTAAGAAACATGGACATTGATAATAAATATGTCCTAGTAGATACTCATGTAAAAATAACCTCAGATAATAAAGAGATTGTGAAATTAACCTGTACCTTGTACTTTTCCTTAGTCGATGGTAGGTTAACCACCAGTATAATGGTGAAATAATTGTTATTAAATTTTACAAGAACAATATATATTAATATGATATCATTTATGATATTTTAGTATTTCATTGTTAATGATATTTCAGTAGTATCATAATTTTTGGTGTTAAAATTATATAGAGTATATAAGATTCAAAATGTAGTTAATACTATTTTTAATAGCTTTTTGAACCACTAGTTTGGTAAGTTGCGGTGTGTTCGAACTCGGTGTAGCATGTAGTGAATGATATTGAATTACTTTAATGTGAAAATGTACTATAATATATTGGGGTGTTACATTCTCCCCTCCTTCAATAAATTGCGTCCTCGCAATTTGAAATTGTTCTTCGAAAATAAAAGGTTAAAAATAGAAAAATACCTTTGTGGAAAACCACATCAAAAATTGGGTTAAACAAATTTAGGCTTAATAAGTGGTAAAGGTAATGAAAAATTCACCACAAAATTATGATCTTGATTAAGAGAAAATTGGTGTCAATTAGAGACACATAATTAGAGGGAAAACATAAATATTTTTAAGGAGTGATTGAGGTCATCAATCACAATCAAGTGTAAAATTGTGGGCCTTAAAGCCATCAATCTATGATGATTTTAAATATCGTTAGTTCATAAAAACATAAGGTATTTGGATAACCAATTTTTGGGTTTAATATCCCATCCCTAAAGATTAGGAATTGATTTATTCATAAAATAAGAGTAAAAATATACCTGACAAGTAGAGATTTATCCTTCCACTAATTCCTACCACAAACTCATCTTTCACTCCAAAAGATAACAGGATTCAAAAATATTCTATTTATACTAATTGTATAGGGTTACAAAAAAATGAATTTATAATTTATAAATTAGATCATTTAAAAAAATTACATTACACAAAACAGGACATCATGTGGGCCAGTGGTATGTGATGCACCAGTGTAACTCTTCAGTTGTGAGTTCAAGTCTTGCGGCCTTGTCGGACACGATGAGTTTTCGCTTTTATAAAAATCCAAAAATAATATTAAAAATGATTTAACCTTAACAATAGTATCCAATTTCAAGAATAATCCATTCTAACCTTTTGACTTATCCAAAATAATTCTGTCCAAACTCACAGTCTAACATTTTTAAGGAAGGTAAACACAATGAAGATCTTTTATTCCATGTAATAACAAGTGAATACCTTCATCATGTATTCTTTTAAAACACGAAAACACAATGAATTATCATAAAATCTTATTTATTACATTCATGATCCCTTATTCCTTATAGAATACTAGATATATTCATGATATCCAAAAATTTTGTATACTCCAACAATGATGGAATAAATAAACCATTAATCTGTTCCAATGAAGTAAGAAATATCCAATATAATTTATCCAAATCAATCATAACATATTCCAAAATCAATACCTTAGTACCAGAACCATATTAAGGATTATCTTTCCTTCAACCATGTATTTTCAAAAATGTTCATCTTTCTATTGAGTAACTTTTCTTAGAACCATACAATCTCAAATCCTCAATGAAACAGTACTACAGTACAATCCTTATTTATTTCCATAATTCATATAACTAGTACATCATTGATACAACACTCAAATGAAATAATTCTTTAAAAAAAATATAAGAACACTAGTCATTCCTCTTTGTCTGTGGTAGTATCATAACATGATTATTATCCAATAGAATTATTTGGGATATACAATAAGGATTTGGACACTGATTCGCGTAGTGTCCCAACTCCTTGAAGATGAAGCATTGTACCTTTGACACCTTTTTCTTACCCTTGAAATCACATACATGGGGTCCTTTTTTCCACACTTATTACATACTCTCAATCCCTTCAAGTATTTACCAAGGTGATTCTTTCCAAAATTATCACATATGGGAAAATCCTTCTTTCCCCTCTTCCATTTATCCATCTTTCTCTCTTCTATCCTTTTCTCCTCTTTCTTTCCTTCAAATCCATAGGAATCAGAGAATTATTTACTTATCTTATTAACACATGATACTATTTCTTTATATGATGAGAATACATGGGAGACTATTTCCCGACTAAGTGTTGGCTTAATACCATGAAAGATATAATCCTTGTTAATCTTTGGATCATGCGTATTGCTGGAATTATTTTCTTTCTACTAGGCGCCATTTCTAAAAAATTAAATACACCAGGTTAGTTTATGAATCCCAATGAAAAATTCCAAACTTGTAAAATAACTAACGTAAATTGAAAATATTATGCATATAATATATAATTATAAAATGTTTTCTTTGAGTAAGTATTTACTCTTGAATCATTCAAAATGGAATGTAATTAAAATGTGAATTATCCTAAGCATATCTCCCGGGAGTGTCATAACCAAGAGTGCAACAAGGCCCGTTGTTGTGTACCAGGATACCCCAAATTAAGCCTAAAACTCCTTGTCAGATTTTTCACTCCTAGGTACATCTATGCCAGAGATTCCTCTACCTGTTCGTATCTAGACAGGGATGTATTGCTTAGAAAATACACAAAATCTATACATTACCAAAATTCTAGGAAGTTCTTTGATCTTAATCCACAAAGTCTATATTAGGGTAATGTTCTCTAATCAGTGTTTTTATAAATCTTGTTTTCTAGGTTATTTCTAAACTTCCTCAGATACCAACTATAACACCCGAACTTCTGAAGTCCAGCGTTGGTGCATTATTACATAACATTGGCATGATCACAAGGGATAAAATCCCAAATGACTGATCAGTTTATTAGCCTTAGAAGTACTAGATACATTCATAAGTTTTACATTACATTATAAAATGAAAAACAAAATCAACATTGTCACCATTGACCACATTCATATCTCTTAGACTATCCCTAATGGTCAGTCATAATTTACTTCTTTGCATCCTGGGAAAATTAAAACATAGAAAGGGGTGAGCTTAGATGCTCAGTAAAGATAACAATATAGCAAAAACTTTCATAAATAACCATAAACATTTAAGGAAATGTATAAGAGTAACACATAAGTCTTTTAAACATAAACCTCAACATAATATTTCCAATATAAATCAAATAATTCTATTTACTTATTCACATGTATATTCTACTAGTCGAAAAATCACATGGAATATCAATAGCTACTTTCATAATGATTGAATGCATAATGCCAGACTTGATAACCACATAGTCAAGGCCTTGTTCCAAGACTACAAATAAGATTTTGTCAAGGCCTTCTGCCAAGACACCAGTTTGTCTCATGAGACCTACCGATGCGTTGAGGAACTATATCAAGATACACCCATCACTTACAAAGTCCAATGCATTCCTCATATGAAAAGGTATAAACATAATATAAACATTCGTATTAAAACAAGAATACGAAATATCAATACTTTATCCATAAACCATGAATGGTATCATAATAACACATCCATAGTCAAACATATAAATAAACCATCAATAAAATATGGAATATTTGTATAATAAATCAACCTTGATTAATAATAACATCCCATAAAGAATGTTGACATAGTAGAAAATGATTGGAAAAAATATTTGAGTGAAATAATCCTTTTTCATGAAATTATTTAAAATTCACATAATTTATAAAGGAATTCATTTAAAATATAGATTTGAATCAAAGTTACCCATACCAATTTGAAACTTTTGAAATGAACTAACATTTTAAAACATTCATGTCCATATAAATAAATAATTAAAATCATTTTTAAAACATGGCCCTTAATAAAAAAGGTTTAGAAGAATAAATCTTTAAAACATTTAAAATGATGTTTTAGTAAAATAGTCCCTTAAAAATAATACCTTTGATAACATGTTTATAAAACATGGACATGGATAATAAGTATGTCCCAGTAGATACTTAGAAACAACCTTGGATAATAAATAGATTGTGAAATGAACCCATACCTTGTACTTTTCCTTAGTCGATGGTAGGTTAACCTCTTGTATAATGGTGAAATCATTGTTATTAAATTATTATATAACCATATTCATTAATATAATGTCATATATGATCTTTTAAAATTTCTTTGTTAATGATATTTTAGTAGTATCACCATCTCATGTGTTAAAATTATATATAGTATATAAGATTCAAAATGTAGTTAATACTATTCATAACTGCTTTTTGAATGACTAGTTGGGTAAGTTATGGTGTGTTCGAACTCAGTGTTGCATGTAGCACAAGATATTGAATAACTTTAATGAGATAACATACTATAAAATCTTGGTATGTTACATTCTCCCCACCTTCAAAAAATTGCATCCTCTTAATTTGAAATTGTTCTTCAGAAATAAATGGTTAAAAATAGGAAAATACATTCATGGAAAACCACGTCAGAAATTGGGTTAATAAAATTTAGTCTTAATAAGAGGAAAAGGGAATGAAGAAGTCACCACCAAATTATGATCTCAATTATGAGAACATTGGTGGAAATTTGATACACATAATTTGAGATAAAACGTAAATATTTATAGGGAGTGATTGAGGTCATCATTTACAATCAAGGGTAAAATTGAGGGCCTTAAAGCCATCAATATATGATGATTTAAAATATCATTAGTTCAACAAAACATAAGTTATTAAGATAACACATTTTTGGTTTTAATATCTATTCCATAAAGTTTTAGAATTTATTTATTCGTAGAATAAGAGGAAAAAATATACTTGAGAAGTAGATTTTCATCCTTCAACTACTTCCTACCACAAACTCATCTTTTACTACAAAATATAATAGAATTCAAAAATATCCTATTTATCCTAATCGTACAGGGTTCCAAAAAAATGAATTTATAATTTATCTTTTAGACCATTTAAAAAACTAAATTATACAAACCAAGACATCACATTGGCCAGTGGTAGGTGATGCACCCTTGTCGCTCTTTGGTTGCGGGTTCAAGTCTTGTGGCCTTGCTGGACGTGACAGGTTGTCCCTTTTATAACAATCCAAAAATAATCTTACAAAATGATTCAACCTTAACAATAGTATCCAATTTCACACATTATCCATTCTAACCTTTAGACTTATCCAAAATACTTATGTCCAAACTCACAGTCCAAAATTTATAAGGAAGGTAAACACAATGAAGATCTTTTTTTCCACGTAATAACATGTGAATACCTTCATCATGTATTTTTTAAAAACACGGTTACACTCTGAATTATCAAAAAAACTTATTGATTACATTCATGCTCCATTATTCCTTATAGAATACTAGATATATTCCTTATATAAAAAATTTTGAATACTCCAACAATGATGGAAGAAACCAACCATTAATCAATTCCAAGATAGTAAGGAATATACAATATAATTTATCCAAATCAATCATATCTTATTCCAAAATAACTAGCTTAGTATCAAAACCATATTAAGGTTTATCTTTCCTTCAACCATGTATTTTCTAAAAAAGTTCATCTTTCTATTGAGAAACTTTTCTTAGAACCATATAATCTCAAATCCTCAATGAAATAGTACGGTAGTATTATCCTTACTTATTTCCATAATTCATATAACCAATACATCATTGATACTACACTCAAATGAAATAATTATTTAATAACAACATAAGAACAGTAGTCATTCCTCTTCATATTTGGTAGTATGATAACTTGATTATTATCCAATAGCATCATTTGGGGCATACTTTGATGATTTGAAAATTGATTCACGTAGTGTCCCAACTCTTTGCAGATGAATCATTGTACCTTTGACACCTTTTTCTTACCCTTACAATCACATACTTGGTGTCCTTTTTCTCCACACTTATATCAAACTCTCATTCCCTTCAAGAATTTAACAAGGTGATTCTTTCTACAATTATCACATATGGGAAAGTTCTTCTTTCCCATCTTCCCTTTATCTATCTTTCTCTCTTACATCCATTTCATCTCTTGCTTTCCTTAAAAGCCATATGACTCATAGAATTATTTACTTATCTTATTAACACATGATACTATTTATTTATATGATTAGAATACGTGGGAGACTATTCCCCTTCTAAATGTTGGCTTAATACCATGAAATATATGATCCTTATTAATCTTTGGATCATGCATATTGAAGGAATTCTCATTCCTTCAACTATGAGCCGTTTCTAAACAATGGAATACACCAGGTTAGTTTATGAATCGCAATGCATAATCCCAAACTTGTAAAATACCTAAGGTAAATTGAAAATATTATGCATATAATATATATTCATAAAATGTTTTCTTTGAGGAATTATTTACTCCTGAATCCTTCATAATGTATTGTAATGAAAATGTGAATTATCCTATGAATATCTCCCAGGAGTTTCATAACCAAGAGTTCATCAAGGCCAATTATCGTGTACCTGTATACCCCGGGTCATGTCCAAAACTCTTTTTTAGAGTTTTCACTCCTAGGTACATCTGTGCCAGATCAGCCTCTACCTGCTCGTATCTAGATAGGGATGTGTTTCTTATAAAATACACAAAACTTCAACATTACCAAAATTCTAGTAAGTTCTTATATAATAATCCCCAATTTCTATCTTTGGGTAATGTTCTCTAATCAATGCTTTTCTAAATCTAGTTTCCAAGGTTATTGATAAAATTCCTCTGGTACCAACTATAACGCCTGAACTCTAGAAGCCCAGAGTTGGTGCATTATTACACAACATTTTAATGATCACAATGGATCAAATCCTGAAAGACCGATAAGTTTAGTAGCCTTGGAATTACTAGATACATTTATAAGTTTTGAATTACATTGTAAAATGAAAAACAACATCAACATTGTCACTATTGAAAACATTCATATCTCTTAGACTATCCCTACAGGTCAGTAATAATATACTTCATTGTATCTTGGAAAAAATTAAATATAGAAAAGGGTGAACTCAGATGCTCAGTAAAGATAAAAATATAGCAAAAACTTTCATAAATAACCATAAAAATTTAAGGAAATGTATAAGACTAGCACATAAGTCTTTTAAACATAAACCTCAACATAATATGTCCAATATAAATCAAATAATTCCATTTACTTATTCACTTGTCTATTATACTAGTCGAATAATCACATGAAATATCAATAGCCACTTTCATAATGATGGAATGTATAATGCCAATCTAGATAACCACATATTCAATCCCTTGTGCCAAGACTACAAATAAGATTTTTTGAAGGCCTTGACCAAATACAAAAGTTTGTCTCATGAGACATACCGATGTATCGAGGAGCTGGAGTGGGTACCACCCATCACTTACTATGTCCAATTCATTCCCCATAAGAAAAGGATTAAACATAACATAAATATTCTTATTAAAACTAGCATATGTAATGTCAATACTTTATCCATAAACCATTAATGGTATAAAAATAATACATCCATATTCAAAAATATCACTAAACCTTTAATAAAATATGGAAGATTTTTATAATAAATCAACCTTGATTGAGAATAATATCCCGTAAAGGATGTTGACATAGTTGAAAATGGTCAGTAAAAATCATTGAGAGAAATATACATTTTTCATGAAATTATTTAAAATTCACATAATTTATAAAGGAAGTCATGTAAAAGATAGTTTTGAATCAAAATTTCCCATACCACTTTGAAACATTTTAAAGGAATTAACATTTTAAAACATTCATGTCCATATAAATAAACCCTTAAAACCATTTTTATATAATGTACATTAATGAAAAAAGTTTAGAAGAATAAATATTTAAAACATTTAGAATGATGTTTTAGTAAAAGAGTCCCTTAACAATAATACCTTTGAAAACTCTCATATTAAACATGGTCATGGATAATAAATATTTTCCAGTAGATACTCATGTAAAAATAACCTCAGATAATAAAGAGTTTTAAAATTAACCCTTACCTTATAATTTTCTTTAGTCAATGGTAGGTTAACCTCTTGTATAATGGTGAAATAATTGTTATTAAATTACACATGAACCATATACATAAATATGAAATCATATATGATATTATAATATTTCTTTGATAATGATATTTCAGTAGTATCATTGTTTTGTGTGTTAAAATTCTAGAGAGTATATAAGACTCATTATGTAGTTAATACTATTCATAACCACTTTTTGAATGACCAGTTTGGTAAGTTGTGGTGTTACCAAACTCGGTGTTGCATGTAGCACAAGCTATTGAATTTCTTTAATGATATAATGTACTATAAAATTGTGGGATGTTACGTTTCCCCCTGCTTCAATAAATTTTGTCCTCGTAATTTGAAATTGTTCTTTGAAAATAAAAGTTTAAAAATAGAAAATTACCTTTGTGGAAAACCACAAATGAAATTGGGTTAATAAAATTTAGTCTTAATAAGAGGGAAAGAGAATGAAAAATTTCACCAAAAAATTATGATCTCTATTAAGAGAACATTGGTGGAAATTAGAGACAAATAATTGTAGGAAAAACATAAATATTTATAAAGAGTGAGTGAGGTCATAAATCACAATAAAGTGTAAAATTGATGGCCTTAAAGCCATAAATCTATGATTATTCAAAATATCCTTAGTTAAAAAAACATAAGGTATTAGGATAACACATTATTGGTTTTAACATTCCTTCCCTAAAGTTTAAGAATTAATATATTCATTGAATAAGAGGAAAATATATACTTGACAAGTAGAGTTTCACCCTTCAACTAATTCCTACCAGAAACTCATATTTCACTCCAACAGATACTAGAATTCAAAAATATTCTATTTATCCTAATCGTATAAGGTTTCAAAAAATGAATTTAAATTTTTTCTATTAGACCATTTAAAAGAACTACATTATACAAACTAGGACATCACATAGGCCAGTAGTAGGTGATGTACCCTTGTTGCTCTTCGATTGTGGGTTCAAGTCTCATGGCCTTACCCGACGTGACGGGTTGTCCCTTATATAAAAATTCAAAATTAATCTTAAGAAATGCTTTTACCTTAAAAATATAATAAAATTTCAATCATAATCAATTATAAACATTAGACTTATCCAAAATACTTTTATCCAAACTCACAGTCCAAAATTTATAAGGAAGGTAATACCAATGAAGATCTTTTTTTCCACGTAATAACATGTGAATACCTTCATCGTGCATTCTTTTAAAACATGGTAACACACTGAATTATCATAAAACATTATTTATTACATTCATGCTCCCATATTCCTTATAGAATACTCGTTATATTCTTTATATCCAAAATTTTGAATATTCCAACATTGATGGAATAAAAAACCATTAATTAGTTCCATGGTAGTTAGGAATATCCAATATAATTCATCAAAATAAATCATATCTTTTTTACAAAATCACTAACTCAGTATCTGAATCATATTAAGGTTTATCTTTCCTTATACCATGTATTTTTCAAAAAGTTCATATGTATATTTAGTAACCTTTCTTAGAACCATATAATCTCAAATCCTCAATGAAATAGAACTGCAGTACAATCCTTATTTATTTGCATAATTCATATAACCAGTACATCATTGATACTATACTCAAACGAAATAATTCTTTAATAACAACATAACAGCACTAGTCATTCCTCTTCAACTATGGTAGTATCAAAACTTGATTATTATTCAATATCATCATTTGGGGCATACTTTGATGATTTGTACATTGATTTGCGTAGTGTCCCAACTCCTTGAAGATGAAACATTGTACCGTTGACACCTTTTTCTTACCCTTGAAATCACGTACTTGGTGTCCATTTTCTCTACAATTATAACAAACTCTCATTCCGTTCAAGCATTTACCAAGGTGATCTTTCCAAAATTATCACATGTGATAAAATCCTTCTTTCCCCTCTTCCCTTTATCCATATTTCTCTCTTCCATCCTTTTCTTCTCTTTCTTTACATCAAAGCCATAGGACTCAGAGAATTATTTATGTATATTATTAACACATGATACTATTTCTTTATATGATAAGAATATGTCGGAGACTATTTAACTTCTAAATGTTCTCTTAATACCATTAAAGATATGATCCTTATTATTCTTTGGATCATGTGTATTGTTGTAATTATCATTCCTTCTACTAGGCGTCATTGCTAAACAATGGAATACACCAGGTTAGTTTATGAATCACAATGAATAATTCTAAACTTGTAAAATAACTAACATAAATTGAAAAGATTATGCATATAATTATTAATCATAATATGTTTTTTTAGGAAGAATTTACTCCTGATTCATTCATAATGTCTTGTAATGAAAATGTGAATTATCCTAAGCATATCCCCCAGGAGTGTCGTATCCAAGAGTGCAGCAAGGCCTGTTGTCGTGTACCAGGATAGCACGGGTCACGCCCGAAACTCCTTGTCAGAGTTTTAACTCCAAGGTACATCAGTTCTAGAGCTGTCTCTACCTACTCATTTTTAGAATGGGATGTATTAATTTGAAAATACACAAAATATCTACATTACCAAAATTCTAGGAAGTTCTTCTTTACTAATGTTGAAAGTCTATCTTACGGTAATGTTCTCTAATCAGAGTTTTCTAAATATAATTTCTAAGGTTATTTCTAAACTTCCTATGATATGAACTATAATTCCCGACCTCCAGAATCCCAGAGTCGGTGCATTATTACTTATCATTTTCATGATCACGAGAGATCAAATCCCGAAAGACCGATCAGTTTAGTAGCCTTAGAAGTAGTAGATACATTCATAAGTATTACATTACATTATAAAATGAAGAACATCATCAAGATTGTTTCCATTTACCACATACATTTCTCTTAGAATATCCCTGTAGGTCAGTCATAATATACTTCTTTGCGTCCTGGGAAAAATGAAACATAGAAAGTGGTGAACTCAGTTTCTTAGTAAGGATAACAATATAGAAGAAACTTTCATAAATAAGAATAAACATTTAAGGCAATGTATAAGACTAAAACATAAGCCATTTAAACGTAATATTCTGCATAATATGGCCAATATAAATCAGATAATTCCATTTACTTATTCACATAGATATTCTACTAGTCTAATAATCACATGCATTATCAATAGCCACTTTTATAATGATGGAATGCATAATTCCAGACTTGATAACCACATAGTCAAGTCTTTGTGCCAAGACTACAAATAATATTTTGTCAAGGCCTTGTGCCAAGACACTAGTTTGTCTCATGAGACCTACCGATGCATTGAGGAGCTATAACGGGCTCCACCCGTTACTTACTAAGTCCAATGCATTTCTCAAATGAAAAGGTTTAAACATAACATAAACATTTGTATTAAAACTATCATACTAAATGTCAATACATCATCTATAAACCACGAATGGTATAAAAATAACACATCCACAATCAAACATATCACAAAACCTTCAATAAAATATGAAATATTTTTATAATAAATCAACCATGAATAAGAATAATATCTTGTAAAAGTTGTTGACATAGTTGAAAATTATCAGTAAAAATCATTGAGAGAAATATCCATTTTCATGAAATTATTAAAAAGTCACATAATTTAATAAGGAATTCATTTAAAATATAGTTTTTAATCAAAGTTTCCCCTAAAAATATGAATCTTTTGAAAGGAATTAACATTATAAAACATTCATTTTCATATAAATAAATCCTTAAAAACATTTTTAAAACATGGACATTAATGACAATGGTTTAGAAGAATAAATCGTTAAAACATTTAAAATGTTGTTTTAGTAAAAGAGTACATTAAAATGAATACCTTTCAAGACACTTTTATGAAACATGGACATTGATAATAAATATATCCCTGTAGATACTCACATAACACGAAGCTCGGATAATAAAGAGATTGTGAAATTAACCATTACCTTGTACTTTTTCTTAGTCGATGGTTGGTTAACCTCATATATAATGGTGAAATCATTATTATTAAATTATACAAGAACCGTATACATTAATATTATATCATATATGATCTTCTAATATTTATTTTTTAATGATATTTTATTAGAATCATTGTCTCAGGTGTTAAAATTATATAGAGTATAAAAGATTCGAAATGTAGTTAATACTATTCATAACAACTTTTTGAATGACTAGTTTGGTAAGTTGTGGTGTGTTCGAACTCGGTGTTGCGTGTAGCACAAAATATTGAATTACTTTAATGAGATAACATTATATAAAATCTTTAGTTGTTACAAAGAAGGTATCTAATCATCTCATAACCAACTTAAAATTAATCCCTGAATCAACACAAATTACTTCTCAATTATCACATAATAAACATGTGAATAACTTCATCATGTATTCTATTAAAACATGATAATAACCTGAATTACCAGAAAGCCTTATAAAATACATAAATTATTTCTCATTTATTATATAAAACATATATTATTATATATATTTCTTAGATTCAAAAATGTTGTCAAGTACATAAATGATAACATAAACAACATTTCAAAAAATCATTTATCAGTTCAAAGGTAATTAGACTATCCGATTTACATATTCATTTCTAGGATCTCTTTATCCTAATATCATTATCTAAACATCTAGAACATATTAACAGTTATGTTCACATAGTTAAAATATCACCTTAAAATTAAATTACTTTTCTTGTCTATTAGAACCATTTAACATATTTTTGAAATTCCTTAAAAAAAATTTATACTGAAAAGTCCTTATAGTTTTTGAGATGCATATACCATAATCCTTGAATTCAAAAACATAAATACTTTAATATTTCCACATAAATTATTTCCATGGAATAGGTCATTCTTTGTTCTATAATTTCATTCATGTGTAGGGACATTGAGTTGGATAATTCCATTATTCCCCACACATAAGACAATGAACTCCTCAACAATTTGGAACTAAATGACCCTGTTTTCCATATATATAAAATCTTCCCCTACATTTGAGATATTCTTCTAGGTTCTTCTTCACACCATATAGAAATATAGGAAGTTGAATCTTATATCTTCTATATTCATTACCTCATGAAATTTAATGAAATTTCATCTTTCTATTATTTTATGCTTAACAAATCTCACTGAATTTCATATTGTTAGTCATGTATAAAGAACTCTCGTTATGAATATTCAAATATATATATAACTCTGGTAATCATCAAATTTTTTTGACCATAGTCTCATAATTTTTCAGGAAATTTATTATTAATATTATTACTTATGCATTAATGAATTTCCAAAAATTAAAAAGAATAGTGTGAGTAAAAATATTTATAGTGAGAAACAACATAATAATGAAAAATCGCTTATATGTTATTTAAATCATGATTACTACTTTTTAATATATGAAACCTTAGGTTAATCCTTATCCATTCGTAGTCATAATCTATTTAAATACTTCATAATGGTTTATAAAGTGTTTGTGAATTTCCAAATCATATCACCCATGAGTTTAGACCAGGTGTGAAGAAAGGCTCATAATCATGTATCTGATGACGATCAAGTCATGCTAAATGATCCGATTTTTGTTTTATTACCCCTATGAAAAATTATTCTAGAGCTCCATCCACTTAGTATCTAGATAGGGATGTAATTTCTTTGAAATCACTAAATCTATTCTTTAACAAAACTCTAATATATTTTCTTATACTTCAACTCATCTATAGAATTATCATTTTATATATCCATAGTCATATACTAATCTATATCACTAGGTATTTCATTAAATTTAACCAATACTAGTTTCAAAAGGTTGACTATACCTTTACTCTAATACCAATTATAGTGACCCATGTTTATCATACTCAGATATTACTTCTTTTTATATGAATATTCTATATATTTCACAAATACATGACTGAGGACAATAATAGTTTAGTTCATTTGAAAACATGGAACATAATCATCTTAATTTGGTGAAAGATCTTAATTGTATCTCAAAAATATATTCCCCTTTATTATTATTTTAATATATACCTACATAAACATCTATTCATAATAAGGTGGAAGGAAACATAATAAAAGATGAGGTATGTTTCTCAATAAGGAAAAATAAGGTCGATATGTAATCCTAACATGAACTTTAAGGTATGATAACATTTGTATAAATTATTAAAACCATACCCTCTATATCAAAGATCAGAATCTTGAGTCATGGATTAAAATTACCAGTTCATAAGACATAAATCATATAGAAATCAAATAACATCACCCACGGGAGAATAATATCAGTTTAACACATGAAATTGTGTTATACACATAATTATAAAAATACCATGTTAGTGATACCCACCAAGACATGAATAATATGTTATTATTGAGATAACCACCTGTGTACCTACATCAGGAGTAGTATAACCTCCAATTTACCCTCTTTCAGGATTGGTATAACCACCCATTTTTCATCCTTTTTGTCTTTATATAACCACCCACATACCCTACTTTTTGAGCATAGGATAACCACCCATATACCCTCTGATCTAATAGTATTTTGGTCATTACCAAATTCATTGGAGGGCGATATAAGTCCCACATTTCACATAATTAATATAATACACATGTGTGACACAACATCATAAAACATTACTCTTATAATAGCTCATAAAATGAAATGGGTTTCATAAACATTTCATCATATCATAACATGTAGAAAAGGGATAGGTCTCATTATCATTTCATCAATTAATCATAGCACAACTCATGAAAAATAGGAAGGTTTTATAAGAGTTTTATCGTGTTATAAATTGTGTATGATAAATGGGTTTCTTAAACATCATGTTATCATAGACACGAATCATTTAGAAAATAAATAAGAATGTCATCCTTGGATCACATCCCTAGTAAGGCATAGGTAAAATCAAAAGACGAAATCAGAAAACTAATTTAAAAAGATGAATTAGAAAATTTCATTGATGGAAAATAACTTTTCTTTGAAACCCAATTTTAAAAAAAAAATAAAATTTTGGAAAATATTTTTTTGGAAAATAAAATTGAAATCTTATAAAGGATGTTTTAAAAATGATTTAAAACAGATATTGTGAAAAATATCTTTTCCACACTGAAAAACACTTTTCAAAATATAAAAATTCGTAAAAAAAAATTCTTTGAAAATAAACTTGAAAACATGTAGTGGAATCTTGAAATATTTTAATGGTCTTGATAGTAAGAAGTATTTGTGTTATGGATGTTATAAATAATGATTCATTTCACATTTTCAGTAAAATCCAAATGGGAATTGTTTTGAAAATGACATGAAGATTCCGTTCAAATAATTTTGTAATTAAAATAAAAAATGGGTAAAAATTTAGTTAATAAATTTTTTCTGTAAGGTTAGAAAACATTTTTTAAAACATTTTTAGAAACAATGGTTTTAGAATAAAACGGTTTTCAATCGAAGGGAGAAATAAAGATTCTTTTTATTACGATACATTTCTCATTTATTTTAAGTACTAATGAGTGGAAAAATGGTTCTATTACTTTGAAATATAATAAATAAATATGGTATAATAAAATTAATGATAATTGTTTCCATATTCATCATAATATATTGTCATTGAAAACATAATCCTAAATAATCTCGATAAACGATAAGATTCTAACATAAAATCATTACCACTTTAGTATGTTTGAATTATAAGATACATTAAGGGATAACTTAAAATGAGACAGATAAAATCATGAAAATAAATAAATTACTGATATTACATGACAAAGGGGATTTATATAAACCTCGTGAAAATATATAGGTTCATTACATAACGTACGTCTGAATAAAGAAAAATTGAGACAAAAATACCTTACTCCTTTAGTAATATTCTAAAATGGTACACCCAATAAAGAATAATATAAAATGAATATTTAAATATCAATAATATAATGATATTTATGATATAACCTTTAAAAAATGGTATTATAAACACCACACAAAAGAAACTACTGTTGAATTTTCATATGTCTCCCAGATATAAAAGAGAGATTAGAAATCCTTTACTATTAGATTTGACATACATTATACACATTTAAACCTACTGTATAATTAGTATATGATTATTATAAATAAAGTACACAAAAATATTTATATATACCATATAATATAGGATTTTAAGACCTTTTATTACCATTTATAAACAATTCTATGATAATGTTACGATTTGGGTAATAATTGCTTCGTTTTTCACATATGTTTTGATTTAATACATTCTTTTTCCTCATAAATTGATCATCATTTAATAATATACTTATTTTTAACCATAATATAAATTTAATTTATTTTTATTATATATATATTTTTTATATTAATATATAATATCTACTAATATAAAGTGAAATACAGTGTTCATAGAGAAAGTTGGTCATACGTACACGTGAATGTTATTTCCATTTTCTTATTGCAATAAAATATTGAAGGTTAAATTGTATATTATCATTCCATATTTATTTTTACATCATATATATCATATAATTTCATTTAAAACATCCTTATCACCATCCATGAAATCACTAATGAATAACTTTTCTTCACAGCACGGTAGTCTGTCGTACACACAATCGACATTATTGTATTCCCATAAAATAGAGAGTATGATTTTATGTTTGATATTATAATTGAAAAAATATAATAATATCATAAATATAAAATATAAATAAAAAATTAATAATTAATTCTATCCTTGATGGGTATCAATTGACAAATGAACAACATCAGTTTGTGAGGCGGTAGACCACTGTACACGCGTATTATGATTTTGTAACTCATTTTATAAATGTGGATCTTATTTTAGGTCATTAACTTAACATAAAAACATATATATATATATATATATATTTAAGATAATAATATTATCATATAATTATTTTATAATATGAATTTAATGAGTTTGAGGAAAAAATTAAACAAACACTCTTATTGATGAATGTAACCTCTTCTTTGGGTGTCCTCTATAGGTTTTCAATAAAATCCTTTTGTGGTTGGATTTATATATAAAATAAGAATTATATTATTTTAGGATTTAATAATTTAATGTATTTTGGTAGGTATTGGCCCAAAATATGGTTTGAATCTCAGAGGAAGAGAGATCAGGGGTGGCCTTTTATAAATGAGGTGAGTGGGACACTTGTACTTTTTTGAAATAAAGAATTCCACCCACATTTTTTACATTCCAAAAGATAAAATAATGGAAAATTATCAATAACATAAGGTATGTGGTCTATAAAGCATGATCCAATGTGTTTTGTACAAGGTTTTATGTTATTTTTAACCCATTTCTTTTCAGCTTAACTACTTGGTAAACCGATTTTTATGTTAACCACGAAAAATAACATTTACTATTTTTATTATTCATTTTTTTCAAAAATTAGGTTTACCTTATTAGATAAAATAAATTATTCTGATTGAAAATATGAAATGAATTTTTTTATATTCCATTCAAATTTTGGTAAATTTATTTTAAAATTAATCCCACAGACATAATGAAGACATGAGTTTTTAAAGCGAAAGGTTTCACAATTTTACAATGTTTTTATATCAAAATTAAATATTAAATTTATTAAAATAACCTAAACATGATAAATGAATATATAAATGTACTAATTTAATATTAGATAAAGTTAAAAATATTATTTAACTTTAAAAATAGATTATTTGAAAAGGTAGTCTTCAATTAAAATTCTTTATTTTTCAGTATTCATCAAAAAATGAATATTTTCAAACAATTATCAAAAAATCCCTCTAATATAATTATGATGTGTTGATTTCAAAAAATTATGTTTATTTTTTTCAAATGATTTTCCAAATTTATGAAAAATTTAATTTAAAACAAAATCCTAAAATGTGATGAAAAGCAGGTTTTTGATAAGTGTATTTTTCAAGTATATGATGATTTTATATTAAATATATGTATAATAATAATAGTTTAATCAATAAAAATTTAAATTTATTAATATATAATCTATAAATTTAATTTAAAACATTTCTCATTAATTATTATTTTAATAGATTCTGTAGTTAGGGTGACACCTATGTGGTAAAACCCATAATCCTACATCCCAAAGGTCAGGATTTGAATCATGGCATTCCCCTTAGGGGATTTACGATGTAGGAGGTGAAGTAGACATGATGCTGGTAGGTGGTGAGACAAGCCTATTGATGAATGCAAGATGATGGACGCATGACTATGTATTATGATGTGTTCATGGGGCACTTGGGCTTGGGATTATGGGAAATGTAATGGACCTCCATATACCTAGACAAAAATAGGAATTTTTTGGAATAAAAAGAGGCATCAGCCACAAATTTATTATTTTAATTTATTAAAATGGGGGAAAATTATGCGCATGAAAATAGTTTTTAGAAAAAAAACATTTTTAAACCCATTAATAAACATAAAATAAATTCCAATATAAATTTTATTTAATAGTAATTAATTGGATTAAATTTTATTAAATAAAAGTTATATTAATTTAAAATAAATAATTTAAATTAATTTATTTTTTGAAAAGAAATGATAGTTTTACAAAAACCAGTATTTTGTCTATTCACTAAAAATATATATATTTCCATAAAAATACCAAAATTTAACAATAAGTCAACTTAGATATTATGGTTCTAAAAGAAATTTCATTTTATCAAAATAAATTAAAATATCTATAAATTAATTACAATATTTTATCATACAAATGAAAATATAATTTTTGATAAATCATTTTTTGGATGAATATAATTACTTTCCTAAAAATTGGTTGATTATTTTAAAATAATCTTTAAAAAAATACTTGTAAACTTTAAAATTTTTGTGTATATTTCCTAATGTAGTTAATATTATTCAGACCTTCCTATTTAATAACTATAATATAATGAATGTATTTAAAATAATTTTATTTCATGGTTCACTAATGCCTGATGTCACATGTCTTAGATGATCTCAAGTGAACTCAATATTAATGTGTAAGTGAATCTATGATTGAAATTGAATAAAAAAATCAATAATCAATTTTTGGAGTACAAAAATTTCAAAAAGATTATATTCATTTGAAAAAAAACCCTAAAATCTCAGGGTGTTACAAGGATGGACATTACTACATAGTAATTGATTAATGGATATAATGAAGTGTGGATATGAATTTAATCATTGGATGATAATAATATTTAAATAATTTAAAATGAAATATTTAATAATTAAATTAAATAAGGCTAGAAATTAGATATTTATGGGGATGAGAATAACATAGACTAATCAAATTATTGTTTTATGGAGACATTATCTATGTAGATTTAAATTTTTTATTGATGTCATAATTTTTGTAAAATTTGATACTTGATATATGTTTGTTTTATTGGTGATGGATTTATGGTGGTGGTTGTAGAGTAATTATCAGAAAGAAGGTAAGATGTAGTGAAACATACATTTATGGGTATTAATGGCACGTGGTTGTAACATATCTCTATATCTTATAATGGATAAAAGTGGATATATAATTTTATTGTTTATAGTGGATCAAGGTAGGTATGGCCATGATATGTCTAGGAATGGAGTGTGGTGTACCCAATTATCCACTGGTAAAGAAATATTGAGGAAGTGTGGTGGGGGTCATGCATGGAAGAGGGAGGGCACAAGGTTAATGGTTTATTTGTTCATGATACCTTTATATGATGAGGATGACGTGGTTATGATGCTTATTAATAGGTATTTACATGAAAAGAAGATGGAATTAGGATTATATTATTCATGTTTACATTACCCTACCATATATAATTGGGAAGATTGATATTGAAGAGGTGTGCTTATGGATATGTGATGGATGTAGGTATGTTATTATGAGTTTGTGAATATATTTGGCAGTGTTGTTTTGGTTAATTGATGATATGGACCCGTTATTCCATTTCTAATAAGATAGATATAGGTTTCCTTACCACTTAATAACCTCTTTGAGGGTATAAATTTTAGCTAATGTGTGAGAGTGGTGATGTAAATTACGGGGCACATAGGAAGAGGTTTCATGGTGAAAGATATTGATTGTATAATTATTTGTTTTGGGAGATGGTATCTGTTTATTATTACCAAGTTTTGGGGTTCTTATTTGTATAGAATTTGTGAAATTGGATGCTGGATTTGTCTTCCTTTAATATTGTGGAATTATAATTTTATCTTTCTATATGATTTTCCCTATTAATATTTTTGGTCTCAGATTTATTACCATGAATATTATCTTTCCTACTGGTGACTGTGTTTTGATTGGGTTTTCTTCAAATATTATCACTCATGTCAACAATTGCATATTTATTTCACATGAATGTAGATTATTTATAAGGTTAGTCTAATTGATTTCTCCTACAGTGCTCACTCCACTATATTTTATTATGTTTTCTCATAATACATCACTTGAGTTTTGAGATGATTTTGGGGTATCATGGGTGGGGTTGGTAGCTCACTTAATGTTTAGAGCTTCTCTTACATGTATTTGCGTTTAATTTTTTACATTTTACAAGTTACAATCATTTTTATTTGGGGAATTTATATGTTTCAATGGAATGTTCATTGGTGTTTATTAGTGGATCTCCCCTTATATATTCTTCTTAAATCCATTTCAGGGGTAATAACAACCATTTTATAATTTTATTATTTTATCATAGGTCTGCACCTTGTTCCCTGTTGTATGTGGAAAATGGGTGTCACACCTTCCATTTATTATCTTCCCAATATGTGTGCCAATGGAGGGGGATTTGGGATAGAGTTTCATCAATGATTTTTTTGATAGTTAATGTAATGTTTTTAGTTAGACATGATTTAGGTTTTCTTGGAATAGGCATGGAAATATTCAAACTAAAACCTAACATGTGATATAGACTAAGGATATAGACTAGTACATAGATATTTGTGGCCCCCTATGATCTGATGCATTTACTTTAGAAAGTTAATGAACAAGATTATAAAGGAGCATAATCATCACAGGGTAGAAATCATAGGGAGATATATTCATCATGTCATTAGTTGCATTAACAATTTAATTTGGGATATCAAGTATTATTATATGATTATACTACCATAATGTAGTTTTCAAATAATTTTATTTTTATTTTGGAACATATTAAATAAACATAAATGGAGGATTGAAATAGAAATTTATGTATATATTCTCTAACTCCTTATATATATATATATTGGATTACCTGAGAATTTTCATTTTCATGGATAAAGGGGGTATTGTTTATATTTCCTATGATAATTTTTTTATCATTTAGACTATTTAATCTTCTATGTGAATCTCATTTAATCAATTGTTTCATAATATTACATTCTTGAGAGTTTTTACTCATGAGATAAATGCACTAGATGTAGTATTTACTACAATTGATTAAATTAAGTAGTGGTTGATGAGTGTCTTTAATAGGATATATATATTATTTTCATTTGATTTAAATGGTTCATGAGTGCATCCTCATGCTTTGACAATACTCCTTGAGATAATTCACTCTTTTATCTTCCTTCTTTTCATATAGAGGCACTCGTATAACCTAGAGATTGATGGATCCCACTAAAACATTGAGTGATTCGAATTATCATATGGATACCTATGGAGTTTGGATTCTTTGGTTTTATATTTTCTTATATTTATCAAAATCATCATACAATGATCAAGAAGGTTATAGTGGACCATTGATGAATAATATTCATGTATTTATAATAGTTCAAGATTTTAGTTTTATCATATGTGACATGTATATTGCATTAGAGATCATTGGATTTGGTTTATAATGTATTATTCTTTGCCAAATAAGTTTTATTAGATTTATAAAAATGTATTTAGTTCTATAATAATATATCATGCATTAGATTTAGGAAAATTTATATTAAATGAAAAGAAAACTGAAAAAACATTGTATTGGTTTCGTCTATAGAAATTTGATTTCAAAAAAGGGTTTACCCTTATGTAGTTAGGCTATATAAATGTAATAATAATCTTACCCTTACAAAAATAAGATGTGTATGGATAACCAAGTCATTACCCTTACATAGAGTAGAATTTGTAATGGTGATCATGTCTTACCCTAGTATATATCGGTCAAAGTAATAGTCACCTGATTCTACCCTTACATGTAAAGGTGTTATATAAGGGTAGGTGGTATTTTTACCTTAAATGTAAATGCAGAAAAGTTATAAACCTACTAATAATAAGTTCTTTACGGGTTTCCTTGGGTTTACTCATATATTAGTAGTAACATAATGGCAACTCTTGTCTTACCTCTAAGTGAAGGGTTTCATGTAAGGTTAAACATAGTTTTTTGAAGTCTATGTAAAGGTAATTTTGTAACATTGATTATGTTTATTATGATATACGTTTATAAAATGAATTATTTAATTGATTATGTATAGGTGATGTTCTTTTTTAATGAACTAGATAATGTAAAAAAACTTTGTCTTAATGTTTTTCAATGGTCTTAACCATTTTACCTTTACACAATATATTCAGAACCAAATTACCCTTTCGCAGATTGTCTACATAAGGGTAGAGGAAGTTACCCTTACAAAAGATATGGTTAAATCTAAGGGTAAATGTAAAAATTATTATATATATATATATATATATATAATTGTTCTCATGGTTCATAAAAGTATAATAAATCATTATAAAAGGTATTTTGGAATATTTTAATTCACTAATGTTTTGTAACTTAATTAATTTTAAATATTATATAATTAATTAAATTTTTATGCAACATTAGTTCCCCAAGTATTAATTATTAATATTTTAAGTACATTTCAAAAAATAATATTTAATTTCTTATGATTTAGAAATAATAATTTTTATTTATAAATGATAAGTGATAATTTATAAAGAGTTATAAATAATGAAAACAGGAAAAAATATAATATGTTTATATTTAAAATTATGAGTTCTTCATAATTAAATAATTTGAATTGTTTAAAAAATGGAGCCTTATTTGGAATAATTTTTAAGTCACATAAAAATATTTCTATGATTAACATGATCATAGTTTAAATAATTATTAAATATATGATATTTAAACTATGTAAAATGTTTACATAAAATGAATTGAATTTGAAAATGTATATAATTCATAAAATTTCATATATTTGAAATGGATATTTCATTAAATGATAAGTGTGAAATAGTTTATGTTGTAATGGTTATAAAATTTTTATGTTCAAAATTATGGAAATACTAAAATGTTGTTGGTAAAATTATAAAAGGGTTTATAATTAGATTTTTTTGAATTGTTCATAAAAATTTATCTCATGTTTAAATATTTTAATATTTCAATTTTTAATGGTTATTTACAATTATATTGATGAGTAGTAAATTGTATATGAAATATAAATAATGTATATTATTTAGTAATTTTTTAAACTACATATATATATCCTTGCATTATATTCTAGGAGGTTGTATATAATTAATTTAGTTTTTCATCTTCCTAGATCTTAGTTTTTGAGTAAAGTTATGAACTTAAATTTTGTTCGAACTATGGTTTTTTATAGCTGAAAATGGAGTTTATTTTGTGTTTGTTTTAAATTAAAACTATGTAAGGTCAATGAGTTTTCAAGGAAAGTAATATAATAGTGTATATATATTTAGGGTTAAAGATGGTGTCATTTCCTAGTTAATAACAAATGTTTTGAGCCCAACATTAGGATGAAGGAGATATCTTCTTGAAGGTGTGGAGCATTACGAACAGGCTTCATGAACATTATTTTTTATGGATTTAAACTTCTTAAACATTGTAAAGTCATCAATTTTGTAAAGGTTGGGTTAAATAATTTTGAAATTTGTCAATATATGGAGAACCACAAATGAGCATCACAAACATGAAATGAAATAACAGTAAATCTTCAAGATTATGAGAGGCATCGTGAATGGGTTAAATTTTATGGGAGATTTGCAATGGCATGGAGATTCATGAACATGAAACTAGAGGATCTCAAAAGGGGTTATTTTCACGACCCGCCCTCGGGTCCCATGCCGTGACTACCCCAAGCCCGCCTTCCATAGGCCAGGGGGTGGCGACTAGCACCAAGGCGTAATTCCCGGTAAAAAGGGAAGGCATTTCCTTTGAAAAGTAAACAAGCACCACAGAGTAAGCAAGCAGAAAGTAAACACTAAGTGAAAATAGAGTACAACTGAAAGTGCGGAAAAGTAAATGGGCCAGTATACAAACCCAAACTGAAAGTAAAGTACAACTCGAAAGGGAAAATAGAAACTGTAAAGTAAAAGCCACTACTCCGAGCTGTCCACTAGAAATCCCACCTGAAGGGTGGGTACAGATAGCTCCACTGCTCCATGGGTCCCACCGTCCGCTCCGAGTGCGTCCCGCCCAGTGGTCCACCTCCAGGTACCGTCCTGCTCAGCAAGCCTCAACTACGATCTACGCTGTCCGTCGTCTGCAACCAACACAACGTAGTGCGGGAATAGCCCGTGTAGGGGTGAGTATATGCTACTTAGTAGGGACCCTGAGACCCCTGAAGGTCTCCCAAAATCCACAAAGGAAAGATACAATCACAAAGTAACAACCGGCACTGCTTAGGTATATGCCCATATATATACCTAAGTCATCAATTCAAATACGCTCCAACCTCCGAGCCCAAGTACAACTCAGTCCACACAGGAAAGTATACGTATTCTACACAGGAAAGCAAAACGAAATCCACACAGGATAGCACAACACAATCCACACAGGAAAGAAAAACGAAATCCACACAGGATAGAACAACACAATCCACACAGGGAAGCAATAGGATTCAGCTCACACAGGTATACTTCTTCGAAAGACGATAAAGATGATCTCTGATCCATCTAAGTCATCGGACCCACGAAGGATTGATAGGTAACTATCCCCCGAAAAGACCCACACAGGATCGGGCCCACACAGGACTTGTAGGCGCTGGTTCACACAGGACCGCTGAGCGCAATGACCCACACAGGATCGGACCCACACAGGATCGGGCCCACACAGGACCTGTAGCACTGATCCACGTAGGATCGCTGAGTGCTGTAGTCGTCGTCGTCGAATCCACTAAGGATCGCTGTACTGTCGTCGTCGCAGTCACAGTAGTAGTAACAGTAGCAGTAGCAGTCACAGTCGCAGCCAGCACTAGAGTTCCCGCACACAGCAAGCTCGTTCAGGAGGGTCCACTCCACGAGCTGAGTGGCTGATACATCAACTGTCACAAATTCCAGAGTTGATGTATCCAATAGTTCCGTATCGTCAACAGGAACTCAACGCAACAGATGGCGCGTCGATCGGACGCCCGGTCTGAGAGTTATTGGCCTTTTCGTCCCAGGGGCCCGGTTGGTTTTTAAGTCAAAACCAACCCGACCGTACTCCACTTGCGTCCAAACCTTGGTCGGAGTATGCCAAAAGATCCGTCTCACTAAGAGGAACACAACAAAGCTGACAGGCACGTCAATCGGACGTCCGTAGCTCAAGATATGAGCGTTTCCGCTCCGAAGGCCCGGTTGGTTTCGTGAACGAACCAACCCGGCCGAACTCAAAGTATTCCAAAACTTTGAGTGCGATATACCGAATGGACCATCTCGATCCGAGGATCGCATCGCTGCTGACGGTTCGTCAATTGGAGGTCCGTGGCTCAAGTTATGGCCAAAAGACCGAAGTCATTTTGAAAACGGGGGGTCCGGGTCCGGGCCGACCCGGCCCGGCCGGCGGCGCGGCCCGGCGCGGCGGCGCGGTCTGGCGCGGCCCGGCCGGCGGTGGCGTGGCCTGGGCGCTGCTCGGTTACCACTTGCGGGGGGCAAGGCCCCCGCTTCTCTGTTGGTGGCGCGGCTGAAAGCCGCGCCTTTGGAGAAACCGGCCCCCCTCGTGGGGGCCTGCTTTTGGAAAAAAAAGGGGGGGCGCTTCCCCCCCTTGGTGTAACCGCGGCCCCCCCATTATGGGAGGCCGGTTTTGGCCAGCCGGGGGAATTTATTCCCCCGGTCCTTCTCCCTTCCGGCCGGCCCAACATGGCCGGCCGGTTCTTCCTCAACGGGACCGGCAAGGCCGGTCCCCCCTTCCGGCTTCCGACACCGGCGGCCCTGCTAGCCGCCGGTCGTCTCATCCCGCTGCATCCCAGAACTGGCTATGGCCTTTGTCGTTCAGCGCGGTGCGACGACACCGTGCCCCACCACCGCGCCCCCGCTCCGGCCGCGGCGCCATCAACTCTCTTCGACGCGGCGCGACGGCGTCGTGTCCTTGCATTATTTTACAACGCGGCGCGACGACGCCGCGTATTTCTTGTCGTATGATAATGCGCGGTGCGACGGCACCGCGCCTCACCCGTCTCAATCCACAACAAAAATAAATATGAAAAGGAGGAGGGTCGGCCGTGTTCGTACGGTCCGGCCCCCTCGCGTTAATTTCTATCAATTGGATAAATTTCACAAAGAAATATTCTCGGGTATAAATCATGAAAAAAATCAATAAATAAACCCCTACCTCGGTTTCAAGTACGATGTTCGTCAACGACCCGCGGAAGACAACGTCGCAGAGGTCGGGCGTCGCCGTAAACGTTCATCAATTCCGTTGATGAAGAGATACGTCCGAAGAGGTACGTTGTTGGTGAATCTTCATAAGCCGACGAAGGAAGACTGAGGAGGAAGCGGCGTTCCCTTTCGTTGACACGGAAGGCGTCGTCGATCTTCGGAAACAACCGGCTACGAAGAAGAGAGGAGCGGCGTTCTTCGTTGGAGCTTGAGTGTTCTTTGTGTTCTTCGTCAATGTTTGAAGAAGAAGAAGGAGCTCTCAAATCCTCTCAAGAGCAAAGGAAACCAACCCAACATAATAAAATAAGCTTAAGATTATTTTATTACACAACCTTCCTGTTAGAATTTCAAAGGTTTGAAATTCAAATTAACCCTCTTCAATTAATTAAGCCAAGTTTTCAAACATTAATTGAAATGGGTTAAAGGGAAGGTTTTGAGAAAAGTTGAGGAGTTGGGGTTCGTGTGGGCCCCACCACACTTAATCCTCCCAAGAGAGGTTAAGTGGTTGTGGGTCCCACCCCCAACTCCCTTTGGGAGGTTTTTAAAAAAAAAACAAGTTAAAATAAAAATTTGTATTCCACAAATTTTATTTAACTCATTCCAAAAACCCAAAAACTAACTTTCAACCCGCAATAAACGCAACCTCAGAAAAGGTCCCCTTAAGCGAATATCGGCGCTGCGAGTTCATCGGTGTCCTCATATTTCAATTCCGAGCACCGGATCAAAAGTTAGAAATTCCCGCTCGTTCGTTCACTGAACGTACCCGAGCCAAACTTCGGAAATTGATTCCGGGTACTCCGGGCCTCGGAATCAGGTGCCGTCAGAAACCGCGTTCTTGTAAAATTCCAAAGAATATTAAGAAAAAATTTCCCTTGAATTTTACGGGTCTTTAAATTACTCCCACCTCAGGGCTTTACGTCCCCGTAAAGATACATCAAAAACTAGGGAAACAAATGAGGGTACTGAGCACGCATCTGAGCCTCCCGCTCCCAAGTGCTCTCCTAGAGGTTTCCATGCTGCCATCTGATGCGCACAAGAGGAATCGATCGGCCACATAGGACCCGCTCCTGTCGATCCTTTATCTCCACCGGGACCTCCGTAAAAGTCACCCCATCGTCAAAGTCAAGCTCCCCATGGTCAATGATGTGCGTTTGGTCATGCACGTATCTCCTCAGTTGAGATATGTGGAAGACGTCGTGCACCCGGTGCAACTGAGGTGGTAGAGCCAGGCGATAGGCCACCTCGCCAATCCTGCTGAGGACCTGGAAGGGTCCGATGAAGCGTGGAGGTAACTTTCCGCCTCGGCCAAATCTCTGTATACCACGTCGAGGTGAGACCCGCAAGAAGACGTGGTCGTCATCATCGAACTCTAGTGGACTCCGCCTCCTGTCAGTGTATGACTTCTGCCGGCTCTGAGATGTCCTCATCTGCTCCTGGATGACCTGGACCTTCTCTGTCGTGGCCTGGACCATCTCCGGTCCCACAAGTGCTAACTCCCCTGGGTCTGTCCAGCACAAAGGAGATCTACAAGGTTGGCCGTACAATGCCTCGTACGGTGCCATCCCGATGGTGGAGTGGTAGCTGTTGTTGTACGCAAACTCCACCAAGGGTAGGTGGTCCTCCTAGCTACGACCAAAGTCGAGGATACATGCGCGGAGCATGTCCTCGAGAGTCTGGATGGTCCTCTCCGTCTGACCATCCGTCTGAGGGTGAAAGGCTGTGCTCAGACGTAGTTGCGTCTCGAACACCTCCTGTAACCCCTTCCAAAGACAGGAAGTAAAGCGAACATCTCAATCGGAGATGATAGATGATGGCACGCCATGGAGCCGCACAATCTCCTGAACGTAGAGACGTCCCAAGCTCTCCACTGAGCCCTGCTCTCTGATGGGTAAGAAGTGTGCCGACTTGGTGAGTCGGTCAACAATCACCCAAATGGAGTCGTGACCTCTGGAGGTGCGTGGAATTCCAGTCACAAAGTCCATAGATATCCCGTCCCACTTCCACTCCGGGACCTCCAAGGGCTGTACCAAGCCTGCTGGTACCTGATGCTCTGCCTTCACCTGCTGGCAGGTGAGGCTTCGAGAAACGAACTCTGCTACAGCCTTCTTCATGCCCGGCCACCAGTGCTATCGTCTGAGATCCTGGTACATCTTCGCCACTCCAGGATGTACCTCCAAAGGAGAAGTGTGAAACTCACTCAGCACCTCCTCTCGCAAAGCGACTGGTACCATGGTACATCCCCTGAAAAGGATGTCGTGCTCTGCTCCAAGGGAGAAACCATTAGGTGCCTATCCCGAGGATATTTGTGCACGCCGTGTCTCACAGTCAGCGTCCTCACGCTGTGCCTCTCTGACCCGCTGCAGTAGTGGAGGGGTGACTGTGAGAGACTGGAGGAAGGCTGCTCCATCTCTATCCATGAAGGATATCTGCAAAGAGGCTAGCTGCTCCGTAGCCTCCTCAAGTAGTTGAATGCTCGTCCTTCTGATGAGGGCATCAGCTACTACGTTCCCCTTCCCAGGAGTATAGACTATCTCAAAGTCATAGTCCTGGAGGAACTCGATCCATCGTCGCTGTCTCAGGTTCAGGTCCTTCTGCGAGAAGATATACCTGAGACTCTGATGATCAGAAAAGACTGTAAAGCGCTCGCCCATCAGGTAATGTCGCCATGTCTTCAGATCGAAGACCACTGCTGCTAACTCTAGGTTATGGGTAGCGTAGTTCTTCTCATGTGGCCTCAACTGACGTGATCCATAGGCGATCACTACCCGCTCCTGCATCAGAGAACATCCGAGTCCGGTCCCTGTTGCATTGCAGTAGACTACGTGCCCTACTCCCTTCTCAGGAAACCTCAAGATAGGTGCGCTGGTCAATCTCTGTCTCAGCTCATGGAAGCTCTGCTGACATCTGTCTGACCACACGAAGGGTTTCCCCTTCCTCCTTAACGTACGACAAAGCTGCAAAGATTTCTCCTTTGCCGAAAAGTGAAATCCGGTGTCATCCCCTGGATGAACCACGTTCCTTGCCTAATACAGTCAATCCCGTCATGTTTAGTTAATTCATGGCATGGATGACGTCGTAAGGCCTCGACGCTGCTACCAAGAGATCCAACTGTTACTCTCGCCTCCAAGAGTTGAGTCACACTGTCGGCATCAGTGTGTGGTCACTGGGTCTCCTCCAGTAAGAATCTCGCAAGTGAGGGTCAAGTCAACAGTTTTTAACCGGCACCTCTTAGTAAAAACAATCAAAGACAAGAAAGTAAAAGTCACCAAAGCATGTGTCTTTTATTACTTCAACTTAAAGTACAAGGACACAAGGCAACACAAACTATGAAGCTAGAGGCATTATGGGCAAAGGCCTCTATGTATGGATCTAGTCCCGCACTAGTCCACCTGTTTCCGGAGCTCCGTGATCATAAGCTTCTGCTGCCTGAAGCTGTGCTCTCCCCTGAGGTCGGGGTGGACCTCCTGGTGGTGGTGGTGGTAGAGCCTCAAAGCGTCGCCCACTACCTGCTGCTCGGCCAGCTCCTCTGCCTCGTCCGCCTGCTCCCTGCGGACCGCCACGGTCGAACCTCTGCCTCTGCCTAGGTGGTTCCTCAACCGTCTACTGCTCCTCTGCATGGCGGGTCGGGAAACCACGAGACATGTGGCCCTGCCCGCCGCACGAGTAGCACTTCCTGCCTCTCGAAAGACTGGCTCCTCGATGTGTGCCCCGCATTGCTGAGCCAGTGTCCTGAGGTCGTCTGCCTGAAGGTCTGGTCTGCCTGGACCCCTGAGTCATCCGTCGACTGCCTGCTGCAGATGACTCTGCCACGTGCCGCCCTGCGGTGGGTCTCGGCACTGGTGTAGACTCAGAAAGGAAGCTCTCGATCAAAAGGGCCCGCTCCAGTACTCCTGTCTGAGTCGGAATGCTGAGGGAGATCAGCGATGCCCTGATCTCGTGTCTCAATCCCTGCTCGAAGGTCTGGGCCCAGAAGAATGGGTCCCGTACCATATCGGTCGAGTAGCATGAGAGATCAGTAAATCTCTCCGAGTACTGAGTGACCGTCATACTGCCCTGCCGCAGCTGAAGAAGCTCCTGGATACGCACCGCACAAAGGGTGGATGGGACGAACTCTGAGCGGAAGAGGCTCTCAAAGTCCGTCCAAATCAGAGATGCCTCATCGTGCACCTGGAGCATCAAGCTCCACCATCGGCCCGCTGCTGCGTGCAGGAGGCTCACAGCGAGGATCACCATGAGGACTGCAGGTGTCCTCACTATCCTAAAAACTCGTACGACTGCCTCCAGCCAGTCCTCGGCAGCCTGGGGGTCCGTCTCTCCACGAAACCTGGGCGGTCGCTGGCGCTGAAACTCATGCAGTGCGCTGAGGCGACGTGCATCGTCAGCGGCTGGTGCTGGAAGTATCGGTGGCTCGGCGGGTAGAGCTACCGCCGGTGCCACTGCTGACAGAGGGCCCTGCACCGAGGCCTCGTCGCTCGGTGGGCTGTCATCACACTCGACTCTCGGAACCCTAGCTGGCTGCCGTCGTGGGGCCATCCTGAAAAGGAACAGGTGCTCCACGGTCAAACAGTATACCTGGTGAGCTGACACAAAGTAATCACAAAGAAAACTTTGAAACACACACGCAATCAATGTTTTCGTGCATTAAGTCGGAAATCAGAAGTCAGGGTCCTGGTGTACGGATACGTCGGCCGCCGCACCAACACTGGACTCCCTAGACTGATAACCACACTCAATACGCTAAACATTATTGCTTCACATAGAAAAGATCAGAGTTCGCGGTAGAACCGAACTCCTTTGATACCAATTTGTCACGACCCGCCCTCGGGTCCCGTACCGTGACTACCCCAAGCCCGCCTTCCATAGGCCAGAGGCTTGCGACTAACACCAAGGCGTAATTCCAGGTAAAAAGGGAAGGCATTGCCTTTGAAAAGTAAACAAGCACCACAGAGTAAGCAAGCGGAAAGTAAACACTAAGTGGAAACAGAGTACAACTGAAAGTGCAGAAAAGTAAATGGGCCAGTATAGAAACCCAAACTGAAAGTAAAGTACAACTCGAAAGGGAAAACAACAACTGTAAAGTAAAAGCCGCTACTCCGAGCTGTCCACTGGAAATCCCACCTGAAGGGTGGGTACAGATAGCTCCACTGCTCCACGGGTCCCACCGTCCGCTCCGAGTGCGTCCTGCCCAGTGGTCCACCTCCAGGTACCGTCCTGCTCAGCAAGCCTCAACTACGATCTACGATGTCCGTCGTCTGCAACCAACACAACGTAGTGCGGGCATAGCCCGTACAGTGGTGAGTATAAGCTACTCAGTAGGGACCCCGAGACCCCTGAAGGTCTCCCAAAATCCACAAAGGATAAACCACAAAGGAAAGATACAATCACGAAGTAACAACCGACACTACTTAGGTATATGCCCATACATATACCTAAGTCATCAATTCCAATACGTTCCAACCTCCGAGACCAAGTACAACTCAGTCCACACAGGAAAGTATACGTATTCCACACAGGAAAGCAAAACGAAATCCACACAGGATAGCACAACACAATCCACACAGGAAATCAAAACGAAATTCACACAGGATAGCACAACACAATCCACGCAGGAAAGCAATAGGATTCAGCTCACACAGGTATACTTCTTCGAAAGACGATAAAGATGATCTCTGATCCATCTAAGTCGTCGGACCCATGAATGATCGATAGGTAACTAACCCCCGCAAAGACCCACATAGGATCGGCCCCACACAGGACCTGTAGGCGCTGGTTCACACAGGACCGCTGAGCGCAAAGACCCACACAGGATCAGACCCACACAGGATCGGGCCCACACATGACCTGTAGCACTGATCCACATAAGATCACTGAGTGCTGTAGTCGTCATCGTCGAATCCACTAAGGATCGATGTACTGTCGTCGTCGCATTCACTGTAGTAGTAGCAGTAGCAGTAGCAGTCACAGTCGCAGCCAGCACTAGGGTTCCCGCACACAGCAAGCTCGTTCAGGAGGGTCCGCTCCACGAGCCGAGTGGCTGATACATCAACTGTCACAAAGTCCAGAGTTGATGTATCCAAAAGTTCCGTATCGTCAACAGGAACTCAACGCAACAGATGGCGCGTCGATCGGACGCCCGGTCTGAGAGTTATTGGCCTTTTCGTCCCAGGGGCCCGGTTGGGTTTTAAGGCAAAACCAACCCGACCGTACTCCACCTGCGTCCAAACCTTGGGCGGAGTATGCCAAAAGATCCGCCTCACTAAGAGGAACACAACAAAGCTGACGACACGTCAATCGGACGTCCGTAGCTCAAGATATGAGTGTTTCTACTCCGAAGGCCCGGTTGGTTTCGTGAACGAACCAACACGGCCGAACTCAAAGTATTCCGAAACTTTGAGTGCGGTATACCGAATCGACCGTCTCGAGCTAAGGATCGCATCGCCGCTGACGGTTCATCAATCGGAGGTCCGTGGCTCATGTTATGGCCAAAAGACCGAAGTTATTTCGAAAACGGGGGGTCCGGGTCCGGGCCGACCCGGCACGGCCGGCGGCGCGGTCCGGCACGGCGGCGCGGCCTGGGCGCCGCTCGGGTGCCACGTGCGGGGGGCAAGGCCCCCGCTTCTCTCTTGGTGGCGCGGCTGAAAGCCGCGCCTTTGGAGAAACCGGCCCCCCTCATGGGGGCCTGCTTTTGAAAAAAAACGGGGGGCGCTGCCCCCCCCCCTTGGTGTAACCGCGGCCCCCCCATTATGGGGGGCCGGTTTTGGCCAGCCGGGGAATTTATTCCCCCGGTCCTTCTCCCTTCCGGCCGGCCCAACATGGCCGGCCAGTTCTTCCTCAACGGGACCGGCAAGGCCGGTCCCCCCTTCCGGCTTCCGACACCGGCGGCCCGGCTAGCCGCTGGTCCTCTCATCCCGCCGCGGCCCGGAACCGGCCGCGGCCTTCGTCGTTCGACGCGGTGCGACGACACCGTGCCCCACCGCCGCGGCCCCGCTCCGGCCGCGGGGCCATCAACTCTCTTCAACGCGGCACGACGGCGTCACGTCCTTGCATTATTTTACAACACGGCACGACGGCGCCGCGCATTTCTTGTCGTATGATCCTGCGCGGTGCGACGACACCGCGCCTCACTCGTCTCAATCCACAAAAAAAATCAATATGAATAAAAGGAGGGTCGTCCGTGTTCGTACGGTCTAGCCCCCTCGCCTTAATTGCTAACAATTGGATAAATTTCATGAAGAAATATTCTCGGGGATAAATCATGAACAAAAGCCATAAATAAACCCCTACCTCGGTTTCAAGTACGATGTTTGTCAACGACCCGCAGAAGACAACATCGCGGAGGTCGGGCGTCGCCATAAACGTTCGTCAATTCCGTTGACGAAGAGGTACGTCCGAAGAGGTACGTCGTGGGTGAATCTTCGTAAGCCGACGAAAGAAGTCCGAGGAGGAAGCGGTGTTCCCTTTCGTTGACACGGAAGGCGTCGTCGATCTTCGGAAACAACCGGCTATGAAGAAGAGAGGAGCGGCGTTCTTCGTCGGAGCTTGAGTGTTCTTCGTTCTCTTCGTCAATGTTTGAAGAAGAAGAAGGAGCTCTCAAATCCTCTCAAGAGCAAAGGAAACCAACCCAACATAATAAAATAAGCTTAAGCTTATTTTATTACACAACCTTCCTCTTAGAATTTCAAAGGTTTGAAATTCAAATTAACCATCTTCAATTAATTAAGCCAAGTTGTCAAACATTAATTGAAATGGGTTAAAGGGAAGGTTTTGAGAGAAGTTGAGGAGTTGGGGTTCATGTGGGCCCCACCACACTTAATCCTCTCAAGAGAGGTTAAGTGGTTGTGGGTCCCACACCCAACTCCCTTTGGGAGGTTTTTTTTAAAAAACAACAAGTTAAAATAAAAATTTGTATTCCACAAATTTTATTTAACTCATTCTAAAAACCCAAAAACTAACTTTCAACCCGCACTAAACGCAACCTCGGAAAAGGTCCCCTTAAGCGAATATCGGCGCTGCGAGTTCATCGGTGTCCTCAGATTTCAATTCCGAGCATCGGATCAAAAGTCAGAAATTCCCACTCGTTCGTTCACTGAACGTACCCGAGCTAAACTTCAGAAATTGATTCCGGGCACTCCGGGCCTCGGAATCAGGTGCCGTCAGAAACCGCGTTCTTGTAAAATTCCAAACAATATTAAGAAAAAACTTCCCTTGAATTTTACGGGTCTTTACAGTTATGAAAGCATGGAGTTTCTAAAGGGATGATCTTATAAATAGGCATCCAACCCCACTTCCTTTGACATGAAAAAAATTATATAAAATGTTGAATCATTCTGAATTTTTGGTGGATGAGAGCTTCACAAATCAATAATTTTTTGTGATCTTGATCATTAATAAAATACTATTCTAGGCTTGGATGATGATTATGTATCTTGGAAAATTTAATTTTGTGATGACTTGAATTTCAATGATGAACTAGTTCATCACTAATGATATTTAATTCACAAAGGATGTTAGATTAATGAAGGAGTGTCATAATGGAGCTTTGCAAAGGGGTATGGGTCTACAAAAGTTTAGTTTTATTTGAAAGATAAAAGAGGATTTATAAAGGCTGGAAGATTCATGAACATTAGTGTTTAACATCTAGTTTATGTGAAATGTTCTTTCAGGTGCATAGACTTATGTATATGGTGAAAGAAGAGACTCATTATAATCAGGTAAAAAGAAACAAATTCTGAATATACTGTTGTGACCTTCAAATAATTAAACAAATTAAAAATTCACCTATGGTAGTGAGACATGGGGTGTCAAAAGTGATTTTTTGAAGGAGTTAGTATGATATTCTTAAAAAATTATTTTAGAGGTAGTGTACATGGCATAGAGTGATTATGGTTGATATTTTGTACTCAGCAAAAAGACTAGTAAAGCTTAGTTGTTTTAGGTAAGACTGACACATTGTCAGCATATGATCATTAGACAAACCCTTAGTGGTGAACCATGTAAAAACAATTTGATGTCTATGAGAATTTGAATGTTTAAAAACTATATGATTAAATCAGATATTTTTAATAATTTCCTACAAACTTGATGACAATATTTACCACTTTAATATAAAAGGTTGACCTCCTGATTCCCCACTCCCCTCTCAGGGTGTTCTAAGATCCTACAAATTTAGTTATTGAATATAGTATGCATATTTGATTTTATAGTTATGATGAATTTGAATCTCTCTTGAGTAAATTATCCCTATGTAAAGGGACATAGGGTCAGAATACCTAACAATTTGGAGGCACATGCCTTGTCAAAGAAAATGAATGGTGACAGTTTTCAATCACATTGGGATTACTCATGGTGATATTTTCAATCTTTTATATTTATAAACATCTACATTAATTGTTCATGTAACTTATGAATATGATGTATTTGGATATGTATGAATATAAATTTTCTATATTTTTTGAGTGAGTAACACACATGTATAGGTTTTGTAAATAGTTACACATTTATATGTTTTGAACATACTGATTTCATGGAGCTAATAAGATTTTAAACAAAATTACTTGAAGAATTCATACATAAAATGAATTAAAATTAGATAAGAAGTTGATTTTAAAATCTCTTTCTAATAATTAGTTTGATATTTCATTCAAAGGGGTACTTTTAAGTCCTCAGTCATCAAATTAGGTAGTTTTAATCCAAAGTGGGGATCCATTGGACTATTTTTTGTAAGGTAAGAGTTTAATGTGTGATCCTACATCATCATTGGGTAGATTCACACTAATATGGTTTTACACTTTATTATCTTGTGATTATTTAATTTTTGACATTTCCTTTACGGTATAGTAGCTTGAACAACCTAATGTTTGGTATAATAGAGGAATAAAGTTCGTTTTATCCATATGAGGGATTGGAAAAAGAGTTTTCAACTCAAATATTGAAGAATTGTATATTATATGATTATAATGATTCCGAACGTAAATAACTAATCAGTTAGTTTCACACTAAATAAGAATTATTTTCTTAGTGAAATATGGATCTTGGACCACTAATGGGTATGGTCAATTTTAAAGGGGTCATCATTTTAGTTTGAGATAATTTAATAATAGTCCTTATCGAATGATTATAACACATGATACTCATTTTAGAAAATATTTTTCAGTAGATAATTACATCGTCATCATAAAGATAAAATTTATGATCAATCATTGAAATTATAATATTAATGTTTTTTTATCCTAAGACTTTTATCTTATGAACAATTCTTAAGCTAAATTTAAGATCCAATAACAATTCTTAAGATAAATTCTATGTGTTAGAATAATTCATTCATCAGTTACCACATATTTACATTGTTCGAAAAAGTGAATATAGTTGTTTATGGAAATTTAGAGTGATTCATTTATTGATTCAAAATCATTATATACATTGTGGTATAAGGAATTTCAGTCCCATAAACTCAATATGACTGAGTATATCAAATAATATTCAATATAATAGAATTTTTTAAATGATTTTTTTTGTGAAAATTGGATTCCATAATCTTTTATTAGTTATAGAAATCAATTATATCATTGTGATAGATAAATGATATCAACCAAGTGTTTTAAAAAGTGTTTAAAATATAAAAAATGTCAAAATATTAAAAGAATTAAAGCATGAATTTTGTTTTCAAGTTATGGTGAGAATGATTTTTTGCAATGTTATATTGGACATTTGAAGATTGTATAAACATATTAATTATTTATTTTTGAAGGATATTTTATACCACATATATATTTTACAAGTGAATTAAATATACTAGAGTTTAAAATCCAAGGAATAATTGAATGAGCTTTCATTTTATATTCATGAGATGAAGTAAATAGTTTCTACATCAAGGGTTTCAATGTGAATAATTCTATCAAGATCAAATAAATCTATGTAAAAAATATATATATTATAATCTCATTTCTCTTATTTGGTAAGATAATATTTTAGTTTAAAAATGCTTTTTGTAAACATGTATGAGTTGATTAATTATATATACTTGGTTTATGATTCATCATTTCTTATAAAATATTTTTTGAATATGATATGGGTAACATTATTTTATTTATGAAAAAATTTCTATCCATGTATTTGATAAATTATTTGAGAATTTGTTCCCAGTACCAATTGGTGTTATATTTTAAAAAAGTCTTATTTTAAATGCAAAATGTTCCAAACACAAACAATAGCATATTGGAGATTGTATATTTTTTTAAAATATTCCTACTGAAATGATATTAAAGTAATTTATTAAAAAAATGGTATTAAATATCTTATAAAGATATTATGAAGAGAATTTAATGTCTAATATATTAGTGGGAGTATGTTTCAACAAAAAGAAGACCAAATTTAACAAATAAATAACTACACCAATCTATGTTTAAATTGAATTTTAGTTAATTTAAAATAGAGTTAGGATTTATGAATAAAAATAATAATGAAATTCATTTGATAATTTCAACGAAAAAGTTTTATATAATAAGGTTACTTGGATGATGATACTGAAAATATAAAGAGTTAAAACTATATAATATAATTTTATATCATAATTTTTGATATTGTGAAGTTACGAAGTTTGAATATTTTCAAAAGTTGAACAATTAGGAATATGATTCCTAAATCTCCCCATTATTCAAATTTTGTTACAACATATATGTTCCTTCCTATATTTTTTATTGGGATATTTTTTCCATATGGTCATATAGAGATTTGACATATATTACATATGATGTAATGTGTTAACAAAACCCAAAAAGTGTTGTAAACAAAGACCTGATATGGAATTTTATCATATATGATATGATAAATGATTCTCATATTAGTTTCATTAAATATTCTTAAATATTTTAAGAATATTAAAATGTATCATTTTAAATGAAAAATCAATTTTATCATTATTTAATGTTTTCTACAAAAATGTATATATTGATATACAGTTCGTGAATTGTAATGACAATTGACCTCTCAAAGTATGACTTTGATTTTATCCTGAAATGATTTCTATCATGGAGTATTGTTGGTTATGATGACATGTTAAGGTTATTATAATTAGGATTTCTGTATAGAGATAAAGAATATGATTAGGATGAAAAATAAAGAAAATATGATTCTTTTCATGCACTGGATGGACAAAAAAATACCACATGGAGTGTCAAATAATGTATTTGTTATACATGGGATGTATGTGTCATATTTGAGTCCCCACTACCTATGATTTTGTAAATAACTAGAATGAGAACCTTGGTACATTGATACCCTATATAAACATGTTTTTATATTAAATTAACTAATACGGGGGTGGTTGCAAATTTTTTTGATCATGTAGTCAGTTTGATCTTTGTAATGTCCTGACATGGGAGCCATTAAATGGTACTCTAAGTCAGTGGGTCACATGACCTCATGTATGAAACATCGTACACAAGAGGTTGCTAACTAGAAGAAACACTTAACAGGGATAAAGTGGGAAGACAATATCCTCATAATCCAAATAACATAGCTTCCCAACAAATGAATAAATAGGTTAAAAAATTAGCAAAATCAATGATAGAAAATAAACATCTAGACATCATTAATAATACGTAATCCAAGATCAGTGTAGTATTTAATATGATGATTATGTCTTGCCTCTATACCAGAGGGACGAAAATAAATAGAAATATGTATCTCATATAGTACATGTATCAAACGAAAAAAAAACACCGAAAATGGTCTATCTCTAGATATTGTAATGAGAATATCTCGGTCATGTGCTCCCCTAATCTTAATAAATGATCAAATCAAGCATCATAAAGTGGGTTCTTTCCCCAGTCCCAAACTGCATCCATGATGTCTTTTATGTTAACCAACAGCATCCCAAATATGGTATGTGATAACACTCAGTATTCCACCACCATTGGTGTCTATAACATGTCTAATCTATGTATATAAGCATAAAAATTCTGCATTAAATATATAACAGAAATAAGAATCGTAAAATAGATGTGATACTATCCATTATATCAACTATAATAAAACATAGCTAACAAGGGTCAATTGAAATCAATACATCGTAATAATTGTCTAACTGTAAATCATGATAAAACATCAACATTGGTATATGTCATGTAATCTAGTGCAAGACCTAAAATGGTTTATCCACGGTATAAAATGACTAAGGAATCCTCATCGATTCCATGGAACATATCCATAGGAAAATTGGTAATGACTTGGTTGGATCATAAGGATCTGGTTCAAAGAGTAATTTGAAGGGGTCTAAATAAATTTGGATCCTAGGAGTATAAATGTCATATGTATCTAAATTAAACTGGGTCCATGGGGTAGAAATGTTCGTAGGATCCTATGGAATTAGGATCTATTTAGTAGAATTTTTTATGTAATCCTCTATTATAATCAATTCATCATAACATAATCAAATCCCAATTCACGAGTTCATCCAAGCCATTTAACATTTTCCATTTAAACCCATTTAACTATTTCATTCTACATTTAACAATTTAGAAACAGGTAATTACATTGAAAATGAGGCATAAATATTATCCCATTCAATATTTTAATTCTAACTTAATTAAATAAGACTATAACTGAAATAGAGATCTCACAAAAACCTAATAGGGTGGTAAAAGAGGGTTAATATGCGATAAAACACCTAACAGGTGGTCTATGTTAGGTATAACTACCTCTAATAATGAAATAGAACTAAGTGGGAAACCAAATCAGGTTCTAAAAATTTATTCATGAAGATCAATTAATTTTATGAGAAACTCTGGAAGGTCCAACATTTGGAATAATAGAAATAAGGTATATAAAACACCAATATTATAGCTAAGGTATTGACCACCAACCATATAGCCATGGAAGAAAATTCATCTAGTATCAGCTCTTAACTCTACCTGGATTGGAAGAAAAATGATGAACAAATGAATATCTTGAAAATAGGTAATATTAGATTCCACAAAAATAACATAGTTGATACAAAGAAAACAATGAATGGAACCTAAGGAATTGGGAACTATCCACCATAGATCCAACGAGACGAATGGTTTTCGAATCGTATGTCCTAGGGAGAAATCATTACAAATCCTAGGTTAGACATGATGATATATTACAAGATGAGAAAAGAGTTTCATATATATTGTAAATATAAAATAACGAAGGATATAGTTTTTATGAAAATTTAACGGAAACAATCATGATATACAACAACACTGGTTCATATGGTTTAGTCACACAGTTGGCCAAACTATTCACCAATCAGGAACTGTTCACTACCCAAGTAGGGAACTCACATGTTTTATGCACATGGTTTGGGAAAATATGCACAAAATGTGTTTTTAGACTATTGTAAATACATTAGGTGACTCATAAGGGTGCATAACCCTAGCTGTACGGTTTTCTCAAATTGTGTGGCCCTACTCTAGCCTCTCAAACTCCCAAAATGGTTTCCTCAAACCATGGGGGTTGGGTTACATGGTTTATACTAATCATTCAGCCAAGATGCCACTTCTAAAAACCTATTATAGGGGATCAGAACATGCGTTTGATTCCCCCAAAACTACCATGACCAAATTTGGCATTGAGAATAGATTAAGACCAAGCAATTAAATTGGAATTCAAAATTTTTATACCTCATAATATAACGTAGGATCTTATCACCCCTACCCCAAATTAATTCATTCAAAAATATTCCTTCCAAGGGTGGTAAAGAATCATATAAATATAATTCTGGCTACTAAGAGTTTCTATCGGCCTCCCACTCCCAAGTCTCATCCTCTACACAATCATTTTTCCATAACACACATACTAGAGGGATTTAAAGGCCACATATAGCCTTCATACTTCTTTCAATGATAACAATAGGATACTACTTGAAGGAAACATCTACCTATAGCTCAACTTTATCTAGATGAAGAGTATGTGATGGGATTGAGTGATAATGATGCATTAGATATGAAAGGAATACATCTTTAATGGCTCAATACCTCTGAGGTAAGTACTGCCAATCAGATACCAACAATAATCTCTCCAAATCTTATATGGATTCCAATATCTCAGTGAAAGCATACACTATCTCTATATCGGTCTGTCCCCATCCTCAAAGTGATACATATAAAATACTTGATCTCTGACCTTGAATTCTAGAGGTCATCAATGACAATCATTGTAGCATTTATATCTAGACTATGTATTAGCCATATACATTATAATCAACTCCACCTACTGAAAAGTCAATTTCATGGGACATGGTCCTTATTGTGCTAACCTCTAATCGAAAAAAGGTTATCGGTATAGCCAACAATTCAAATCCTTATAAGGTTCCATCTGTATCATCGCCTAAAAACTGTTGTTGTAGGTGAATTAAACTTGAGGTATATTCCTCTTTCATGAACCCCCAAAACTAATGATTCATTCTCTAAGCATGTCCACTAGATCCTATATATTGAACTCCCACTGTCCATCAGTATGATAGTGGTATGTTGTGATACAAATCACTTATGTACCCAAATCCCTCTGTAAGATCCGCCAAAACCAAGATAGAACGTGGGCATCCCTATCTGATACAATGGTTTAAGGAAAACCATGAATTTATAAAATCTCAATAATATAAATTCTCTCAAGATTATATTCTAAAAACGTCTCCTTGGTCTGCATGATATGGGAAACCATCATGAGCCATTCCACAACAACCCATACAATATCACTACCTCAAGGCAACCTCAACAAACTGGTATTGAAATCCATAGAAAATAAAAATAATTTCATCTTGAGAATGGGTAACTATTATAAAATCTTAGTTGGTCCCTGTGGTTTCACCTTCAACTACTGACTGGTGGATCATGTCATGAAAAAATATCAAACTCTTATTTCATACCTGGCCACCAATACTAGCAGTGTAAATCAAGGTACAACATTATAAAGTCAAGATATGATATCAAAGATAAGGTATGAAAATTTAACATCACGTCCTCACATATGTCTACTAGAACCCGAATGAGACTATGTATGTGTAGAATTTTATCCTCCCAATAACCAAATGGGGAAGTGGGTCCTCACCTTCCACGCTCTCCCGTAGGACTAAGCCCTCTGAATCTAAAAACTATCTCATACTCACACTATCCATAAGAGTGTATTTCACTGCTAATGATTTGAAAAATTAGGTTCAAGATTATCGTGCACCTCCCGATTCATCATATATAGAAAGCACATAAGATGTTCCTCGCTACTGGCCTCCTGAACTACCTATATCTGAGTCTGCCTACTTAGTGCATTAGCTATTGTATTTTTATTTTCGGGTGTATTGGAAAGATCAGTGTCAAAATATTGTAGGTACTCAAACCAATTTTTTTACATAATTTTTAAATACTTATTTTATGATTTTGTGGCACTTGTTCACCACAAAAAGATCTCCAGATAAATAATACCTCCAATAGCACAAGGAATGTACAGAAAATACTTACTTGAGATCATTTGATGGGTTTTTCCCCTCAATTGGTCTCAAAAAATAGGACCTATACTCCAAGAATCACTTCCATTACATCAAAAATGCTTTTATATAATATATGATTCATCCCAATACACTATAAAAATTATTTCAAACACTAGAAAAAATTGGACCAGTGTTATAGTCAGTCTCTCTTTTATCTCCTGAAAGGTTGTCTCATAGGTATCTGACCATATACACTTCACACCCTTTTCATTCAAGACCATAATATGATATTCTATGCATGAAAATTCATGTATGAAATGTTTTTAATATTCATATATCCCCAAAAAAACTCTATATGTAAAATATGTTCTGGGGATACTACCATTAAACTACAGCTCTCACCTTATCTGGGATATCTGATACTCCTATACATGATATAATATAAACCAAGAATGGAATATTATCTATCTATAAGTGTAACTTTGTGATCTTAGCATACAAATGATCATCTATCAGTGTATCCAAAATGATATAATGATGTTTAGTATGGATGTGTTGAGCTTAAGAATACACAAGGATGTCATCCATTAATATCACCACAAAAGAATCCACATAAGGATGTAAAACCCGGTTTATCAGTTCTATGAAAAATGACACCATGTTCATGATGTCAATGTTCATAACTAGATACTCATACAGAACATGCCTCCTAGGAAAAGATGTATGAGGTATGTATGGTAGTAACACATGTGTATGATGGTAACTCGATCTCAGATAAATCATTAAAAACACCCATGAATCTTAGACATGGTCAAATACATCATCTATCTTAGGTAAATGATAGTAGTTTTTAACCATCAACTGATCCAATTTTCGGTAATGCACATACCTCCTGAGGGTTAAATTTATCTTTTTCACAAAAATATTCAGCCAACCCCTTGGAGAAGTACTGGGTCGAATGAACCCCAATAATTTTATGTCCTCTATCTTCCTCTTGAGATCCTTCAATTCCATAATATCCATCCTATAGTAAGAAATGGATACCAAGGAAACTCCTAGAATTATCCGGTTTTAAAAATCTACATCTCTCTGAGGAGGTAGGTGGGAAATTCTTCTTGTAAAACATCTTTGAAACGATTAACCACTTGAGGGAATTTTATATAATATAATCCCTGACCAACCAAATATAAGCCAAAAATTTGGGCTATCATCTGGCCCAACCCAAGTTTTTCTAGTCTAGGTCTACCTTCATGTAAATTCCATTCACCCTTGTGAATAAAAAACCCACCCTATGGATAAGTAAAGAAAACCCTTTGGTGATAACAGTTGACATGTGAATGAAAAGAAACTAGACAGTCCATCTTGAGTATAATGTAAAAACCTATCATCTTGAGGAAAAATGATACCAAATGAGGTGAAAACCACCTATCTCAATGGGTAATTATCTTCACTAGTGTATATCCTCTGATCTAGTTCCTAATGGAGAATCATGAAAAAAAATTAATCAAAAAATTAAATATCAAGTCCAAGATTCTGTATAATAGGAACATCTATGAAATAATGAGAATCACTCATATCATAAATTTCAGATACTAGAGTAAAGGCTACTAAGATATCACCTTTCACCATAGAAAGTTCTACACTCTGCTCTATTATTATAGTCTATACCTAATATTTATATCCTAAATCAAAACACTATAACAGAACCTCACTACCCATATAATACCCCCTTTTCTGGCATCGTATAACTAGTTCTTGGTCACCTTGGTGACAACCACTACCTTAGCTTCAAATACCAGCACTACTCTAGCTCCGAGCCTAACAAAGAGTTGTGAATCCCACTTTTGAACATGGTGTCAGAGTCGACTCCCTACCACTGATAGCTAGAGGTATTGTCCTACTTAAGCATTATATACATCCCATTGTACATCTTTCTTGGAACTCATCTAGGTGTATCTCCCATATGATCCTCATATTTCCTCATCTCCTAAACTGAAGGTAGAATATAGAACTTCTAGCACTCAAACTCTGGTTGACATTCCCCTCATGATAAACCTCAAAATGAAACTTCCTTCCACCTATTACTAATACACTAGGTTGAGAATTTCCAAAACCCTACTCAAGGCCTCCATACTCCCGTATATTATATTCATTAATAAGTTTTTAATTCACTGTTTTCATTTAGTATTCATCCAAAATATATTTAAATGTTGTCAAATGGAAAGCATGAAACATTCATCGATGTCTCTCACCTTAGATAGATCATTAGCAATATAAAAAGGTGAAAAGCACCAAATCTCTATAATGTATTCCAAATACCACATAATAGTCATTACACCCTACCCTATACAAAAAAAAAACTCACTATCCCACTCAACTCTCAGAGTCATGGGAATGAATTAATTCAAAAATCCAGATTATAAATCCATATAAACCATATCTTGAAGCCCACCATCCTGGTTCAAAACATCCCACCAATTATTTCATTCTACCTGAATCATATATATGGGAAGCTTCACTCTCCTCTAAAGAGGTGTATCTAACTACTCAAAAAAAAATGTATTATCAAGCCACAACATATATATGAAATAAACATGATAGGTTTTGGGGCTCCCTGAATAATCTATATAAAGCATATGAACCCCTAATGGAATTGGGAATCAACACCCATATCTGGTACAACTTGAGATATTGTAAGAGGCACTACAGGAGGTTCTATTATCACATTAGGTCCCACCACCTCTGAAGCGTGGTCTTCACCACCCTCCTAGTGCTTTAATGGAGGTCATTATGGTGGAATGCCTCAAAAATTCCAAGAACATTCCTCAGAAAATAGATGATAATGTCAAATAACAATTAAAATCATAGGATGGGTTGGAGGCTTCCTATAAACAAAACACACCCCTTTTCCTACTCTTAATCTAGGAATAGGTAAATGGAATGATCGTAAATAACAACAAGGACAATTCTTGCTACACACTATAAAGATGGGTCTAGAGAGGCTCTATGTTCACACTATGGGTCCTGGTATATGGGTTGTGAATAGAAAATACAAAATTTATTTAGTTGTGACCATTCCAATTGATTTCAATTTTATTTTAACCCACATTTATATTATAATCCTATTTAGATGGTTTAACCAAATGGATCCCCACTATAAAAATATATTGGATCATACATAATATAGATAGAAGTGTGGAATCCATTCAATCCCAAAAATAACAATTCCTATCCATATGACCAACAGTCCTTGACTCAACATTCTATAATTGACTGCATATGGAGTCTATTATAGGAAACTTAGGAAAACACTATTTAGGTTATGGGAGGAACCCTTTTTACCAATTATTTTTCTCAATATCCTATAATTAAATTAGTTTAATAGCAATTATATCTCACCAGTAACACTTAATAAATCTCTTGTATTCAACTAATACATCCAATATGGAGTGTAATATACATGGAATTTGAATCCTATAAGGTGCCTAAAATGATGATTGATCAATTCTTCCTTGCCATATCATGTCAAGGATAAATAAAATTCCTCAATAATATCAATAATAAAATCACATATCATGTTCATCACCCAAAAATTGAATCAAATCAAATATTGTTAGAAAAATCCATAACAACGTGTCCCATCCTATGAAATTTGGATTTTTCCAGTATGTGGGTTTTCTACTCCCAGGTAGAGCTTAGTAATGAATTATAACAAAAGAATATTTCTCCTTTCTACCGTCCAAAACATTTAGTAATAAATGAAAATAATATAAAAAGGGTATGATACCGCTTTGTAATGATCCTGCCTGGGAGACAATAAGCAGTGCATCGAGATAGTGGGTTGCATTGCCTCAATATTTCCTCCACATATGAAAGAGGATACTAACAATAATTTGGGGTCAAAGGTGGTTTATTGGGGGAGATTATACCCTCATAATAATGGAAACACATCATTTAAATAATTAAATAAATAAGGGGAAGCATTAAATATATAAATGACATAAAATAAATATCTAAATATCAATAATCATACTCAATCCTAGAGCAGTGTCATATATAATATAATGTTCATTTCAACCCTCTATAGAAAATGGAATCAGAAATGGGAATCCCCTAGAATAAATGTATAAAAAAACAAAAAAAACAAAGAGAGCTATCTTCACCTGTCATCATGAGTGTAGCCTAGTGTTGTTCTCTCATGCTCCTAAGAAATAAAAAAAATAAACAATCATAAAGTGGGTTCTTTCCCCTATCCCTATCTACATTCATGATGTTTGTCCAGGTACCAAATGGTGGCCCAAACAGGTTGTAGGAAAACACTCAGTAGGCCACAACCAACAGTGTATATTACATGTACATTCTATGTATGTAACCAGTATTAATGTGTGTTAAATATTTAAAAGAAATAAAAAGGGTAAAAGAGATGTGATATTTTATAGTACATAAAATATAATCAAACACCCCTAAAAAGGGTCAAATTTAATCAACACACCATGATCACGTGCTAACAGTAAAGCATGATAAAACATCCAAATCATCTTATGACGTGAAAACCTATGTCAGACCTAAAAGACCAGATCCAAGGTTTAAAATTAAAAAGGAATCCTTATCATGTCAAAGGATAATTCCCATAGAAAGTAAATACTTGGTTGGATCCTAAGGATCATGTCCCTAGAGCATGTCCAAGGCAGTATAAGCAATCTAGATCCACATAGTAGAAATGTCCCAGGAATCCAAAGTATACTGGATCCCTGGAATATAAAATTCCATGGAATTCTATGGAATTTGTATCAAAGGAGAATAATTCTCCAACTCATCCCCTACCATAATCAACTCATCATCTCATAATGAAATCAGAAGCCAAGAGTTCATCCAACCCATTTCACATTTCCCATGTAAACCCATTTAACCATTTCATTCTACATTTATAGATTTAGAGACATGTAATCACATTATAATAGATGTATGAAACTTATTTCATTCTATAATTTAATTTTCACTTAATTCAATAAGTCTCTCACTAAAATGGTGATCTCATAAACACCCAACAGAGAGGTGTAACAAGGGGAATATATAATAACACACCTCATCAGTGGTCTAGGTTGAAACTAACAACCTCCAACCCTATAATGGAATTACATGTAAAACCAAATCAGGTTTTAAAAATTTATTAATGACATTTAATTAATTTTAATATCAAAAGAATAACAAATGGTGTGCATTAAACTAGTAATAAGTTATATAAAACACCAAGCTATAAGGGAAAGGTATAAAACCTACCATATACAAGGGATAAAATAATCTTCTAGTATCAGCTCCTAGATCAATCCTAATTGAAATAAAATTGAATAATATATTAATACCCTATAAATATTTCATATTAAATTTCACCAAAATAACACTATTGATGTATATAAAAAAATATGAAGTGAGCCTATGGAATAGAGAACTCGTGGATATGGATCCAATGATATAAACGACTCTCGAATTGGATGTTGTATGTGGAGATGGGATCAAAGACTAGGATTGGAATGAATAACCCTTACAGGGGTATAAAAAAGTTTTTTATGCATTGAATGTAAGAAACAAATAAGGATCTTGGTTTTAAGAAATTTTACGGGAAAAATTGATTTTACCAAAAAAACTAGGTCACGTGGTTTGGTCACATTGTTGGCCAAATCGTGCACCAACTCTGTGCCCTTCACCATCTAAGGAGGGAACTCACATGGTTCATTCAAATATTTTAATAAACCATGAATAAATCATGTTTTTATAATCAACTAAAAATATTTGGTGGATCATATGGGTGTGGGGTCATGGCTACATGGTTTTCTAAAATTCGGTGTCCCTACTATGGACTTTGAAATTAATCGCACAATTTACTCTAACTGTGCAGCCTAGGTCACAGGGTTTCTACTAACCGTGTGACCCAACTTCCTCTTCAAAAAACCTATTCTTCAAGCTCCGAACAAGCACTAAAACCCCCTAAAAATCCTAATAACTAATTAGGCATTCACAATAGGTCAGAAATAAGAAATTAAAATGGAATTGACAAGATTCATACATCATAGAAGAACTTTGGATTTTACCATTTTATCTAATATAATATTGTTCCTCTTATATGTTGAGTATGACATATGGTCCCTCAATTGATATAAACTATTGGAATGTGGGTCCGCAACTAGATATTATATATCAATCTGGAAAATTAATATGTGTTGTGCCTATATATACAAATGAAGTTCATGTGATCTATTTATTAATAAAATTATTATATGATATGAGAATTGTAAATAGATGAGTTGGATATATGGTATTATAATCCTTTATGTCCCATGGTCACTCAATGTCTTATAAAAAAGGAAAATATTAGAATTCATGATTTCATATGATGTAGACTAGTGGACACAGGTATAGAGAAATGTGTGTTTGATAGAGATCATGCCTAATATCTTTTTAGATGAGTAAAATTGAAACTTCTCTATAGGACAATATTTTCATACCTTTGTTGATCTAGTGATTCATATTTATTTTCAACACTCTAAAGCCCCATGGGGTCACACAATGTGGTTGACTGAAATGTGAAGGATTTTGACTTATAGGGATGCTGTAAATTTGTTTTAGAGTCAATACAAAAAATTTCTAGATGGGTAATCAGATGGTATTTCATATGATGTGATAAAAGTCGAAGTTAATAATAGCATTCCAAAAGTGTTTTGTATGATATCAAAAAAGGTGTTTTTTTATATGGTTTGACTGTTTTTATATACGATACAATATAATTTGAAATGAAACAAAGTATTTTAAGCATTAGTGAAAGTAACATAATGATAGAGATATTCCCTGAAGCCTTATATATATATTATATATATTATATATATTAATTATTGTAAGGAAATTAATATTTTCATACAAAATGGGTAATATAATTTATATAAACAACCATAATAATTATCATTTAGGCTATTTTAACTTCAAAGTGGCTATCATTTAATTAATTTTTTCATGAGATGAAACACTTGGTAGTGTTAATTAACGAGATGAATGGATTGTCATAGTATTTAATCAATACTTATAAGCATATGAGTAAATGAAGTGTCATTCATGGAGTGTATTCAATAGGATAAATATATTATTTTCATTTTATGGAAAAGGTTCATTGTTGTTTCCTCATGATTTTCTAATAATATTTATCAAAATTTCATCATTCATCTTCCTCCATTTAAAATATAGGTACAAGAATATTGTATTGGTTGGTGTATTTGACTTCAATATAATGAAATTAAGATTATCCCATTGAATCCTATAGTGGTGGATTTCTTTTTTTTCTGTTTCTTATCCTTATCATTCTCATCCTATGTAGATAAAGATTGTTTTAGTGGATCTTTAGTGAATGGTATTCTTGTATTTATAGAAACTATTCATTTAATTTTTATCAAATTTTTCATTCATAATGATTTTGAGATTATTATATTTTCTTTCTAATTGTTTATTATTTTTCTAAGAAGTGTTATTTGATTTGTAATGGACCTATTATTAATTTATTATAATATACCTATTTGTTGAAACTTTTATTTAAACTCGGGTTTGTTATCCTTATATATAAAATAATATGTTTCTATTAATGTGAATTTCATTTCTATTTTTGAAATGATTATAATGCTCATATGAATCGATGTTTTTGAAAAAAATTTGTAAATCAACCTCATTTTTTGTAATTTTATACTTTGAAAACATTTATAAAGAAGGTTTCTAATAGTAAACTTCATGTCATACGACTTGTAATGAATTACATTAGAAAAATGTGTAGAAGTATTTTAATAGTTATATAGGTTGATATTCCATTTATTACATTCTAATAATTATTAGTAATATTAATGTTTTAGGAATTCACTATTACACTGTAATTCTTATATATAATTATATAAGTTTTTGTAATACATCCAGAATTATTAGTGATAACCGAATTGAAATTTGAAAATATTTAAATAAATAAAAATATTTATTCTTTCCAAGAATTATTACTATTTTAAATTATTGATATATTAAAATGAAACACATCAAAATATGGTTTTCATTACATATATATTTTTTAGATATAGATTAAAATGTGTAAGGATAAGAATGATTTTTTATTGTAGAATCCGCGTCTAAGATTGAGACTTGATTTCATGACTAAACATATAAACTTTGATTCATATTTCCTTAAAAATGTGGAGCTTCTTCAATATGTAATACATAAATGGTGGAGTGAATTTATGTAACCCTTTATAAAATTTGTAAGCATGTTTAATTTGTAGTAAAATTATTAATAAATATCACTACTCTAAATGTTCTCTTAACAATGCTAAAAATGATTTTTGTCAAGACATAAAATCATTGACAATATAAGCTACATTAAAATACAATTGACAATATCGATTCTTTTTAGAAGTGATTATATTGGGTATGTTTATCAGTACTAGATCAAAATTTGATAAAGGTTTCCTTTATCAGTTCTTTATGAACCGCTAACAAAGAGACCCTTTTTCTTTGTTTTATCTAGATCAAGTAAAGGCCACTTAAACTATGACATACCTGTATCCCTATAGAATCATTTCAACTACCTTCTTACCTAAAATCAAATAATAAAAATAATAATGAATAGAAATATATAATAAATTGGATTGGAATAAAAATAAAACATTTCACTAACATTTAAATTCAAAATTTATAAAAATAAATATTTACATTACTACCATATTTAAAATTAACAAAAAGAATTACCACCCATATACAATGTTAAAACAAGAAGACACTTTTCAATGATAAACCTTTGTATAAAATTTTATCACTGAAAAAAACACATGTTCACATTAATAACATTAAATAAAAAAATCATAATTTTGTTGTTATATAATAAAAAAATGATAAATTATGTTGTTAATTATTATATATATTAATGATATTATTAGTTAAACATTTTTCAAATTGATGTTTGGTAGCTTTCTACATGTTATAAATAAATTATCGATCTTTTTTAATTGTTTGAAAAAAAAAATCTGAGATTTTTTTCTCAGTTTTGTCTTTTGGAGGTGCTTTTTAAACTGAAATGACACTAATATTGAAAACACGCACTTTGAGTCATACTAGACAAATCATGTATCAGATTGAAGTATGGTCGATTCATACACATCACAAAAGAATTATAAATCTTATCTCTAAATTTTGAAAATAAATTGAGCTTGTTTGTTTGGATTTGTCTATGTGATATGAATTTTAAATTAAAAGGGAATTTTTATATTGAAAACACAAACTACACGTCACACCGACCACACCATTTTTCATATTTATGTGTGGTCAGTTCCTATATGTGAAGAATGATTTATAGATCATATTTAAAACATTTAAAAACAACCTAAGCTCATTTTCTCAATTTTTACTATGTGATGTCTGTTTTAACCTAAAATTGTTGTTATATTGGAAACACACACATTGATTCATAATGACAAAATCATGTGTCAGATTAACATGTGATCGATTACTATGAGTCAGTAATATATTGTGGATCTATTCTCAACATTTTGTAAATCATTTGATCTTGTTTCCTCGGTTTGGGAAATGTGATGTTCATTTTCAACTAAAATGAAACTTCACTATTAAAAATATGTACGTTGAGCCATATCGACCACACCATGTATAAGATCGATGTGTAGATGATTCTTACATATCATAAATATATTATGGGTCATTGTAATAAAATTTGAAAATCATCAGAGATTTTTTTCAGGGTTGTAGAAATGGGATACATGTTTTAAACTAAAATGGAACATTTATATTGAAAACATGAAATTAGAGCCATACTAACCACTTCATTTCTCGGATCAACATGTTGTCAATTAATATATTTGAAAAATTAATTATGGATCATTTTAAAAAAGTTTTTTAAAAAAATGAACTCGTTTGTTCAGTTTTTCCTATTTGATGTGTGTTTTAAACTTGAATAGAACCTTTATGTTGAAAACATGTACTTTGGTTCATATTGACCACATCGTGTCTTTGATTGATTTGCATTCAATTACTACATGTGGAAAATGAATTATGGATCATTACATAAATTTTTGAAAAAAAAATCCAAGCTCTATCCCTCAATTATGGCTACTTGATGTGTTTTTGAACCGAAATGGAATTTTTTATATTGAAAACACACACTTTGAGTCATACTGCCCACATTGTTTGTTTTATTGACTTCATTTTAATTATTAAAAATAAGAAATGAATCATGGATCATTTTCTTAATGTATTAGGACAATACGAGATCATTTTCACGGTTTTGGCTATTTTATGTGTGTTTTAAACTAAAATTGAGCATTTCAATTAAAAACAAGCTCATCAAGTCCAATCAACCACATCATGTCTCAAATTGATATAGGTTCATTTAATATACATGAAAAATGAATTCTGGATCATTTTCATAGATTTTGAAAACAATAACACCCCATTTTCTCAGTTTTGTTTACTAAAAATGTGTTTTAACCTAAAATGGCACCTTTATTTTCAGAACACATACATCATGTCATATAAAAAACATCGTGTCTCAAATTTATGTTTGGTCAGTTCATATATGTGGAAATTGAATTATGGGTTATTTTCTTAGATTTTGAAGAAAAAAATCTCAGCTTATTTTCTTGGTTTTGACTATTTGATGTATGTTTTAAACTAAAATGACACTTTTATATTAAAAACATGTACATTGATTTATATGGACCACATCGGGTGTCAGATTTATGTTTGTTCAATTACTTCCCATTAATAATGAATTATGGGTTATTTTTCAAATGTTTGAAAACAATATGATCCTATTTTTTCAATTTCGACTATTTAAAGTGCATTTTGAACTAAAATGACACGTTTTTAATAAAAACACATACTTAAAGTCAGACAGACCACATTGGGTGTTGGATTGATGTTTGGTCAATTACTACATGTGAAATATTAATCATGGATCGTTCTCCTAAAGTTTGAAAACAATATGAGTTTGTTTTCTATGTTTTGACTATTTGAGGTGTGTTTTAAATTAAAATGGCACTTCTATATCGATAACACATATTTCAAGTCATACCAACCACATTAGGTGTGAGATTGATGTGCAGTCAATTCCTTCACATGTAAAATGAATTATGGATCATTTTCATAAATTTTTAAAACAAGATAAGATATTTTTATTATTTTTGACTATTTAGTGGATGATTTAAACTAAAATGAATCTATTACATTGAAAACATGTAAATCTAGTCAGAATAACCACATCGGGTGCTGTATTGATTTGTGATCATATCCTATACATTAAAAATGAGTTATGGATCTTCTACTCAATGATTAAAATAAATCTTGTATCGTTTACTCGGTTGTGACTGTTTGATGTTTTTAAACTAAAATGAATCTTTTTTATTAAAAATACACACTTAGAGTCATACTGACCACATATGGTGTCGTATTGATGTGTAGTAAATTCCTATATGATAAAAAAATTGGATATTTTTCCTAATGTTTTATAATAATATGATCTAATTTTCTTGGTTTTGACTATTTTATGTATGTTTTAAACAAAAATAAAACTTTTGTATAGAAAACACATACTTCTAGTTATACTGATCACATCGAGTGTTATATTGAGGTGAAGTCAATTACTAAACATGAAAAATGAATTATGAATAATTTTCTTTATGTGTGAACATAATATGATCTCATTTTATCTATTTTGAACTTGTGACAAGATTTTTTAACTAATGTTTAAATATAATAAAATAAGTACCTGATAAAAATGAAAATGAAAATTAACATAAAAAAGTATATTAAAATATGATAAATTTAATAAAATAAGTTTCAGTAATTCACCTCTTCATGATGTCTTTATAGATTCTGACACCATATATTAATCCCATTCCTTTATAAACATATGAATTCCAGTAATTATACTTCTCTGTGAGAAACAGTTCGAAAATAATATTTAGGATTTTAGATACTAATTATTCAATCCCAAAATATATTTCTAAGTTTATATCCCATACTAGATCACAAACATAGTAGTTAATCACCTAAGTTTGATGTCATAAAATTCTTTGAATCCATGTACTCTTCCCTCTCATATCTAAACAAATTTACTTTTTCTTTCGACTACATAGATTGTTAACAATCTTGGTACCATTAAGAAAATATACACAATAAAATAATTCATAAATAATTTTAATGATCTTACAATTACATTGATAATTTACTTGTTTAGGGATACTAGTATTATGAAGGTTTATGATATCTTTCATAAATTTAGAAACATAATATTCTTGATCATAGTTGTTATCTTTATTCAGACACTGCAGAAACATTGAACAAAAATAAGAAAATTCATTTGAAATGCTTTTTGATATGTAAATATTTCTATATATACCTTATTATATTCAAATTTTAGTAATCCATATGCTTTTTATATTCAATCACCAACTTTATACCATGATTTAGACTATACTTTACGGCCTCCCTACTATAAGAAAAATCTTATTAAAACATAGAATTAAATATAATATTCAATGTTTATCTATAAAATTTTGATTATAATGAACTTAAAATTCACAATACACATCATGTGTGGTAGGTTATATGAATATTCATTTAGTGGATTAAAAAAATTAATATTTGGGGTATCCAAATTGATTTTGATCGGTATCTGGTGATTTTTATAAAACACAAACAAAAAAGTAATGAAAAAAATAAAAATATATTTGATATGATTAGATTTATGAGTTTTTCCCACGTATTGTGGAATCAAAAAAAATTTATATTTTTTTTCTTATCAAGCACCTAATTTAGAGATTATTTTTTTATCAATTTCTTTTTACTCCAATTTAATTTCATCCGTATAAATGATACATGGGTTAATGAATCCAAATAATTATTCTCAAGTTTTTACCTTTATGTATTGTTAATATAAACTCCTATAGAAAATATGAAAAGTTATTAACATTAATAGACATATGAGATAATTTTTTATATATAAGTATTATGAAGATGTAAATTATGTATATATTTATAGTTGAGACTCCCAACCATTCAAACATAGGAATCTCACTTATACTCTCAAAATCAACCACGTCTCTAATAAAAGTTCTAAATATTTGTTCTTCATATGAAATTTAGTTAATATCTCAATTTTGAATGTGGTCTCTGTATGAATTTTTAATGATAATATATCATGCAGTGGAACTGGTGGAGATAAGGTTCTGTTGATAGGCCGTTTTGATTTCTTGGTCGATTTACAAGATTTTGATGATATTACATTCTATTTCCCCATTAATTTACCCATTTTTAATACTATACATCTCTTAAACCATTTCTCATCAATTGTAATAGGTTTTTAATTTCAATTTTTTTAAAGACATGTATATTGTAACATTATAATATTATACATCATTGTTCAGAATGATCTAGTAGAATTACTAACTCTTCTAATATTAAGATCATCAAGTGGAACATGAAACTCAGTGATGGGATCTCATTCTAAGAAAATCCCTGATCTCATGTGATCGTTTTGGTGTTATTTGTTGTGTAGCATGTTTCATGGAATATTATACACAATACCCCTCATTAAAGGAAATGTGTTTGTGTTCGTAGATAGAAATCACATACAACATTACCCTGTAGGATTGTATTACTATAATGTAATCAACAGTTATTTGATTATCATTCTGTAGAAATATTAATGAAAAAATTAGTTACATCATGTAAGGTATCTGATTGAGGAGAATGAATTTCCTAAAAGCTAGTGGGTTCATTTGGTTATTCATATGATAACCAGTGTCTTTATTACACATTATATAATGATTTATTGTATAATAATACAAATAATACAACCCAAAAGATTGATAAGTCTTGTGTATTTGGGTAATTATGTACATTAATAAACAACATAAAATATAGGGTACATTAGAAGTCTTTTAAAAGTTTCATAACGAGGTAATAATTTTCCATCATTCTTAAAATTTTATGGGATATCCTGAGGACATACCTAAAAAAGAGGTGAGATATAAATCCCAATAAGAAAATAAAAAATAACATGGAAAAGGTATTACCTATTAGACAATATTAATTTCAATGGGGAATAAAAGGGTTGAGAATTATAAGCATGAATAATAAGGAATGATATATCATGAAACATACAGGCAACATGGGAATGTGGAGACAACTTTAAAATGAAATCATAAGAATAAGTTAAGGTTAACCACCAAGACATTATAAATATTCCTTAGATAGCATCACAAACACTATTAATGCAATCTGATGAGTCTAAAACAGTACCAAATGAATTAGAGAATTATTAGGTAGCACCCATCATAATCATATCATATACATTCATAAGTTTCCCGCATAGATCATATAACATAATAATATATTTAATCACATTTAATTTCACAATAAATGAGTTTGGGAAAAATATTTTGAATTACCAAATAAAATAATTATAGGTATATCTATGTCACTACCCTTGAATGTAAATAGATATGGTACTCAAAAGAAAAAAAAATTGTCCTGGAAAATTAAGAGTGAAGTTTCGACCATATAATGGTTGTACAAAAATGTTTATAAAATGGTTTAATGAGAGAGAAAGTTGTATATCATCATTTTTATATCAAATGGGAAGTATGGGTGATGTGTAAAAACATATACCATAATTATAAATTTGAAAAAAAGGATATAAAATGAATAATATTATTTAATAATATCAATTTAGATTTGTGGAATAATTTAATTTAAAATAAAACCTACAAGCATGATGGAAATCATCTTTTCTAAAAAATGAATTTTTCAAAGAAAATATGATTTTATTTAATGTTATTACAAGTAATCCTCACTATATACATTTCAAATTTTAATGGTAAATATATAATCCATTAATTTAATTTAAATCATACACCGCTAGAAGTTATTTTTAATTAATTTAAAAGGAGAAACATAATGCATTTTAAAATAGTTTTCACAAAAATGTGTTTTCATGAGGAAACATAAAAATATAATAAAGGTTGAGATAAATATGATTTAAATTTAACTTATTTGATTAAATAAAACTAAATAATTATTATGTAACATAAAAATAAAATTAAAATAATAATGGTTCTATTAAATTACTTAATTTATCTAATGAAATTGTAGTTTTACAAATAGATCGGTATTTATCTATTCACATAAACCAAAATATTTTACAAAAAATCAAATAAATTCACAATAATTTAATTTTATTATGGTTATTTAAAAAATAATTTTAATTTTATCAAATATATTTTTTAAATTTTACAAAACATAATTATATAATTTTTTTAAAAAAAATTAAATAAAAAACATTTTTGAAGAAAATGTAATTTTTATGAACAAGGAGACATCACCAACATATGAGTGACTAGAAAGTAATAATTTATCAATACCTTTACGTTGAGTAAGGAATAAATATATATTTCATGAAGTACTTATAAACTATTCATACCCTCAAAATTTTCGACTAGGTTTGAATGGTAATGTTTAAATAATCAATGTTTGTATGGTTTCATTATTGCATGTCATATACACCATGGAACATAATTTAATATTTTAAAAACTCAAGGAAAAATATTCTTCAAAAATTTAATAAATGGAGTCCAAAAAATTTCTACTTGATCTTGGTAAGAAATGTTTTGACACATGAAAATATCTTTATTTAAAATCCACATCGTAAAAATGGTAAATAAAACATACCCATGAAGGTTAACAAAACATGGTTTCCAAGTTGGAGACCATTATTAGGAATTGAAAATATAGACATGTAAGAAATAAATAATGCCTAAGAACTAATAGAGTGTTATAGAGAACATGGTTAGGAAATGGGAAATGACTACAAAACTATAAATGTTTTATGGTAAAAATACCATCAATTCATAAGAAATATTCATTATATGACAAAATTTTTTAAAAAATTATTTTCCAAGAGTTATAGAAATTTATTACAATCCTGACTAGGATAATCGAGCAATAGAATTTCTTAGAAAGTATGATTTAATTATTTAATCTATTTCAACTACAATATCATATTTATTTTTCAAACTATGAGTATTAAATATTATTTCTTATGCCTGAAGCACTCTAGTTATTTTATAATAGATCACATAATCCACCAAAGAATAAAAATAAATTCATAATGTCTTTACGAAATTCAAAATAGTTAGCCTAAATTATGATAATACTAAAAATTAATAGACAATAATGTGTTGATTTCAAAAATTCAAAAAAATTACAAATACTTCACATAGATCATTTTTTAAATAAATTCACATGTATCCCAAATGACACTAAAAAACTCATTGATAAATAATGTTTTAAACTAAATGGTTGTCTCATACCCATCATCTTACACCTAAAAAAACATAATATCATTATTCTAAAATACTAATTTATATTGAACCAAATTGGTATATATACCTAAACCCAAATAAAATGTCTCCTAAAATATAATTAATAACATTAATTTAAAAAATGATTTGATCTTGTAATAGGTTTCCCAAAATATCATTAATCGTGCTAATATTGTATCACATAAATCTCTAAAAATGGTCTCGATGATTTTAGACTTAATATTATATGTTTATATATCATCCCAAGACTCTAATATTTTATTCGAACATCAAACACATATTAAGGGTTATCAATCCCTCAATCTTATGTTTTCTAAAATATAACCTTATTACTAAAACACTTTTATAGGTTGCTGGTACTATTCAACATAGGTTTCAAATCCTTAAAGAAAAACTATTGTAGAACAATCATTATATGTTTCACAATTCTTATATCTACAATTTCATTGATATACTAATTTTAAAACATATTTATAAAATAATAGTACTTAAACACATCAATCCCAACACTTCAATGATTTCCATACCACAGGTCCTTACTTAGTCAAGTATTCAACCCTTTAGTTTGCGGAATTTACATCGATAATGACTATATTTTCTATGCATTATATATTGAAAAAAAGGTTTCATATGATGTAATTCATTCGCTTCCACAATACACTTCATTTTTCTACCAAAAGAAACTACATTATGTGATATTTTTTAAAACATAAAACACCTTTAAGTTCCTTGGCATAACATTCCTTGGTCTCTCTTTCCACATTTTTGAAATGTAAGAAACCGAATATTCATTCCTTTATCACCATTATTATATAAACTTCATTGGTATATCATGATTATCTTATTTGATGTATTAAGACATTCCACTATATTTCAATTGTTAATTATAATTTTTTATAGTTATTTGTAATAATCTCTTTATGTTTTACTTAACCTTCTTTCAAGTTAGGCATCTCATTTGGGCTGTCGCCACATTTTTCGTCACATTTTTTTCGAATCAGTTTTTCTTATTTCTATCTATTTAATAGAATAAAAGAAAAATTTTGGATGAGTAATTTTAAACTATTAAACACATAACCAGAAAGAAACTTACATTATTGAGATAACATAAAATGAAATGTATTTTCTTAAATTATGTATTTAAATTCTTTAATCTATGTTATCCAAGATCTATTTCATAATATAGAATATTAGGGGAATTATTGTTCCCATAATAATGTTTCATAATGAGATTATAATTTACCAAGGCATATCCCCTAGAGTGTAAAACATGGTGTGTTGTAAGGATCATTGTTGTGCATCAGTTCTCAATCATGTCTAGATCAATATGGTGTTTTCAGTGTTTTCACCCCAAGGAAAATCTATTCCAGAGCCACATCCACTTGTAGTATCTAGACAGGGATGTATTTTCTTGAAAAAAACTTACTCTATACTTTACCAAAATTTAGGTCTGTTTTCTTGTAATTAGATTCATCCCTAAGGCTTTAACAATAGTTTTTTAATCTTAATCCCAACAATTACTAGAGTTTTATTTGATAATAAGTATGAAAACTTCTGTATTAATTACACATTAAATCATGATTAATTAGATAATAATACACATCATGAAACCTATAATATAAATAATTCTAGTTTGATTGGGTAATTAGGTATATGACATAACAACATATAATATGAGGTATGTTGTTAATATTGAAAACATCCTTAACGTGCTCATATTTTTCCATCGTTCTTAAAATTACATGGGATAACCTAGGGAAACACATAAGAAATGGCTGAGATATAAATCCTGGTAAAGGAATAAAAATATTTATCATAAATAATGTGTTACATGTTAGAAAATAGTCAGTTTAATGGGGAATAAAAGGGGTGATAATTATAAATAGGAATAATAAGGCATGATATAGGACTTTAATAGAAATGAAAAATGGGAATGTTGTGACAAATTTAGACATCACATATTAAGAATAAGTAATGTTTAACCAGAAATACCTAATAAAAAAGTGTTCTTAGGATGACCACCCATTCCCGATACATGGAATCTCATGAGAAGAAAATGTTACCCAATTAATTGGAGTGTTATCTAGGCGCACCCATCATATCATATCATGTACAAGCCTAAGTGTGACACACATATCATATAAAATAAGACCATATTTCATATCATTAAATTCCAAGATCATGTGGTGCAGAATAAATTCATGGAATTAATCAATAAAAGAAAAATTGGTATGTCTAGGTGAATACCCTTTAGTGTAAATAATGATGGTATTTACAACAAAAAGGTTTGGCATGGAAAAACTGTAATGATAATTTGGTAGAATAACAATAGTACATAAAGGTTTATAAAATAATTTAATGAGAGATAGAGTGGTATATAATCATTTTTAATTCAAATTTATAGTATGATTTATGTTAAGAATCATTTTCTGGTAGTAGTAATTGTAAAAAAAAGTGAAAAAAATGAATAATATTTTTCAATAAAGAGGAGGAGGGGATCCCATAATAAATTTAAGCATGGTAATTGCTCAGGTAAATGATATAATGAGAGGGGATAAATGATATCTCATTTTCAGGAAATTATTAAGAATGTAAAGGTATATTTATAAATTTATTACAATATATCCAAATGAATTTCAAAAGGAAAATTAAAAGGAAGGTGCCTAAATGGAAAAGAAGAGAGGGAAATCCCTTACTATGAGAGGGTGGTTCCAAAAGCATGGTAGGAGATTATTGAGAGATTAGGTTGTTGTTTTGATAACTATAGATATTTCTGGGAAGATTAATGGTGTGATATAAGGTTTTTTAGTGAATTGTAAGGGGATCTTATGTGGGTTTATATAAACAAATAGAGGTGATTTCACTATTATTTTCCAAACATAGGTTTTGGAATCTATTCCGTAAAATAATCAAAAGCAAAAATCTTATAAGTGTTTATTCCCATGGTTTATTACAAAGAGGATTGGTTTTATTTAATTTAAAAGTCAAATTTACTAAATCATTAAAATATTATCCTTTAAGATATGGAAGTGAGTCACGATCTTAATGAAATGATTTTAAAACTTTAAAATATAATCTATGTTTTGGAGAATTCAAAAAGTATTTATAAAATTAATAAAATAACCTCAAAATCAAACTATTTTGAATGTAAAAAATATATAATGTTGTGTATAACCTTTATATAATTTATTATAGAATATTTTTTTCATTATTATGTCTTAATACACAATGGATATTTATACCGTATTTAATTTTTTCCAAAAAAAAAAGAACGTCTCAAAAAATCATGAAATCTTTTCTATTTTATAATTTTGACAAGATTATTGCATAATTAATATTTATTTTATCAAAATAACTTTCCAAATAATTTAATTTTACTTCTAAAAAATAATTTACATTTATTGAAAAATGATGGTTTTTTCGACAATAACGATTTTCGAACCTTTATAACAATTACATTTGATTTAATCAAATTTTTATTATCATTTGATTTTAATAAATATTATTTCACAGAAATAATTTATTAAAATATAATTTAAAAAACCCGACTTCATAAAAAATGAATTTTTAATTGAAATTTCTTATTACCAAAGAAAATACAATTTTTTGTTTTCTCGTATCGAATTATAATTTTTTATTATTATCATTTCATCATTATTTATAAGAATATACATATATATATATAATAATTATATTGAAATTAAAATATAAATATTCATATTAATAGGTTTTCTTTTTTTTAGTCCTTATTAAAGTATTTTTACCCTTAATTAATATATTTTCCTTTTACAATGGTAATAAATATTATATTACAATTAATATTCATATTGCCCAAAAATTAACTTAAAATTATTACCTATAATAAATTATGATTATTATGAATATATAATACATTTTAAAAAAATAAATTCATATTTATTTATGGATTTAATTTAAAATAAAACCTATTAATGTGATATAATGAAGCTTTTCTAAAAAATTCATTTTCAAAGAAATGATGATTTTATTTTCATTATATAACTAGTAATCTTCACTATATGAATTTCAATTAATAATGATACATATATGATCCATTAATTTAATATAAATTATTTCCCATTAGGGGTTATTTTTTATTAATTTAAATGTGTAAATATTATGCATTTTATAAAAGTTTTCAAAAAAAATGGATTTCATTCAAAAAATTCCTCTTATAGTAAAATTTTGAATAAATGAAATTTAAATGTAATTAATTAGATTAAATGAATATAAAAAATAATTATTTAAAATAAAAATAATAATAAAATAATAATATTCTACAAAATAAATTAATTTATCAAAATTAATGAATGTTTTACAAAAAAAAGATATTTTTCACTATTCACTAATAAATAAATGTTTTATGAAAAAAATAAAAATTAATCCAAACATAATATTGATATGATTATTTTAAAAATAATTTTAATTATATCAAATAAATTTTCTATATTTTTTGTTACTTAATTAAAATAATTTTCCATAAAAAGAAATAAAAACATTGTGATGAAAACGTAATTTTGAGGGAAAAAATCCATTAAAAAAAGTTGAGTGATTAGTTTATATGAATTTATAAATACCCTTACTGTAACACCCCAGGTAAATAAAGAATATGACATTTTTATATTTATCCCTATTTGTGAATAAAATGTTAATATTAATTTAAAGGGAACTCTATGCTCGATGGCTTACCCAATACGCAACAACGAGTTCCTTTGAAATCTTACGTTGCACTCTAATAATAAAATAATTTTATTTTAAATGGTAGTTAACACCTAGACGTTGTAATGACGGGAATGAATAGAACTAACTAAAAAATGATTATATATGTTTGTAAAATATTTTTACTGTTCATAATAGTTATTAGAGGATTAAAAATGCGAATGAATCCAATTTTAAGCGTAAACATTCTAACATTCATTAAAAGGTCGATTAACCGCCTTTTGATGACGAACCTATTTTAAATCCACTTTTTGAAAATTTTATGTGTTATATTTGACAAAATAAAATTCTTCTTTAAAATTGGGACATCAAAATTTACTTTGTGTAAATTTTTGGTATTTTTACGATAAAGTTCATTTTTAATGAATAAGTGAAAATTGTTGTATTTTTATTCAAAACCTATTTTTAATCTAATTTATTTATATCATTAGATCTTTTTTTGAATTGGTTCTAAAATTAAAATAGAATATATTTTTACCATTTAATCCAATAGTGGTCATTGGAATTAATTTCACTTTGAAATTGGACTTAAACTAGTGTCAATCTTTTGATATATATTGTTTCCTAAAAACACGCTATTTGTTTTGACAGCAGGAATTAATTATTAAATTAATTAATGTAACTTAAAAGTTTTGAATTTTGTAAAATAGAAATAATTTTTGAATTTGGAATATCAAATATATCTTAGTGTGAATTTTTGGTATTTTTTCTTAAAAACTTCAATTTTTGATGAATAGTGAAACCACTAAGTAGTAGTTTAAAAACTGATTTTTCATTTAAATGAAACATTACCACTTATGTGATTTGAATTTCAAAAATCTGACATACATGGTTGTCATTAAAAAGTAAAATTTGGTTCAATGGGATTAAAATAATTTTTTGGTGAATAGTAACTTTTAAGTTTTTAATCGCGATTAGAGGTAATTAGTGTAATTTAAGGTAAAAATAAAGTTTTAATAATATGAAATGACCTTGACACGTGTCCTACACTTATTGTATGCGTCATGGCCACCAAGACAATCCATTTTCCAACTTGGGGACCCCATGTAGCCACTTTGGTAGGAAAATGACATTAATAACTTTTTATTTAATGTTAAAATTAAAATGTCACAAACATGTGTTTTTTTACTAAAACAATTTTTACATGGGGTTATACAAGTCATATTTTTTACTATAAATATTCATTAAAAATATAATATTATTTCCCACATCAAGATATTTTTTTTATAAATTTTAGACATTAAATTAATTAAATTATTTATGACACCATGTAGATTCAGTGATTAACTCATTATTTAACGATTTAAATAAAATGAAAAGATAATGTAAAATCTAAGACCAAAACTTGTCAAAAACCTATGGGATGGGTGTATTTAGAAAACCTATCACCTTATCCTTGAAATATATCCTTTTGGGACCTTTAAAATCCTAAGAGAATTTTATAATAAAGTAATATTTTATAACTTTCCAAGAATGCCCCTCCTCTTCTCTTATAAAAGGCCCCCACCTCTACCACCTTACCCACACCTCTCAAGGCTTTGGATCGGCCAAAACCTGACCATTTCATCTCTCCACATGCCTCTCTTCATCATTGAAGCATCACCTTTGTCAGAATGCTCTTCAAGAAACCCTTTTGGTTCAAACCAAGAGGAGTTACCCGATTTAAATGCAATGTCTTCACATGTGTTCTTTTTTTTATTTTGCTTCTCCAAACCCCTAAACTCTTTTTATTACTTTCTTTTGTAACAAAACCATTGTCTTCAATATACTAGGATGTTTTTATAAGAAGGATTAGTTCTACACTTACACACACATCCGTCTAATGGTTAAAGAACATACAGTTTCTGTGGATGGTGAATTACTGCCTCACGAAATGATGATTGTTCAATATTCTTTTAACAACTTTAAAGGTGGCCATTATGATTTCACTGTATTTTATATATGATATATATGGTATTTATGTTTTATATATGCTTCTGTATTTTATATTTAAATTATACCTTTATTCTTTCCATGTTGTGAAAATGCGATAATTTCATATGAGGAAGTGCAGACTACCGCCCCCTCAAGTGATGTGACTCGTTCATGAAATACATGGAATGTATAAATAAATGAAATTAATGAAATTATGTGACCTATAAAACATATATATTATACTAGAATTATAATATATATATATCAATTATTTTTTTAATTCCATTAACATGACAAAGAAATGAAAGTAGCGTTCATGCATACGTACATCCTACCGTCTCCAAGAACGGTGCATTTCATTTATTTTTTATCTCCAAATGTTATGGAATTGTATAAAATGAATATGTACTGAATATATATGATATTTAAATCATTAATACTCTTCTGGAGATGATGTACTTATAACTACATGGACAATCATTTTCAAACAAGTTCATTTTTGACTCATGTACCAAACATCGACAAAAACGTCTGATATGAACTCACATTATTAACCAATTATTATAACATTGTAATATGTGATATGAACTGAATAATAATATTTAAAGGAGGAACTTAAGCAATTATAAATTGACCAAAGTTTATTATTCAGGAATATAAAGAAACGAACAAGACAAGTCGGACTTGAGGTAAGGGATCCGACCTCTCTCTTTCTTTTCAAGTACCCACTTTTATGTCATTTCATTATGTTCCATGTTCTTATGTTGGAGTATGTTATTTTATATTAACCATACTGTAATTTTTATTTTAATATGATGAGATACCCCCTATTACTCTCATAAATTCATTTTTATAATTTTTAAGTGGCGTCATTAGGCTGCCAAATTTTCGTAAGGGATCCTACCTCTCTCTTTCTTTTTAAGTACTCCCTTTTTATGTAACTTACTTTAATCTCCTCTTTATTATGTTGGGGGATGTTCTTTTTTATTCCCCTGGATGTAAAGTTTATGTTAATATGATGAGAGACCCTATATTATCTCATCAATCCATTTTTGGATGTTTTATGTGGCGCCGTTAGGCTGCCGAATTTTCATAAGGGGATTTTCATCACACTTTTTATTCATTTGAGATTCATGCTACATTGGCCACTATTTACTTTTGTGTGGTGTATGTACTGCCCATTATTTTACTATTTGTATAATATAATATCATTTATGGGTATTTACATCTTCATTTTATGACCCTTCTATCATGGGGTGTACGTTTCAAAAGTTGCCCAAATCGGTGAGGGAACCTTTCACACTCCTCTTTTTAAAAGACTTATTTTATTATGTCTTTTAATTTACATCTTTTTATGTTGGGATGTGTTCTTCTATATCCTTATTGATGTAAATTTTATGACCAAGTGATGAGATACCATTTTCTCTCTCATCAACAAATTTTATGAATTTTAAAGTGACGCTGTTATGCTGTCGAATTTTACCAAGGGAACTTCTTTACCCAATTTCGATTTCTTTAGGTTCAACATGTAGATATTGAATATGTCATATTTTGAATATGTGTGAATGAAATTTGATTGTTTTAAACTTAATATCCTCTTATATTGGGTGTATTTATATTTGTCACACATAATTATGAGATTTATTTATCCTTAATTTTTGGATACCTTCTTTATAATGGATTTCATCTCATTTTACATTTCTATTGAGACTTCATTGTTGTTATGAAGCAGTTCACTCTTATATGGTGTATATACTATCCTTTTTGAATATTATATCATGAATATTTTTATTCTCATGATATTATAAAGTTCTGATTAAATGTTATTCCTCAATTATTGTATTCAAGTGTCTCTCATTTTGTTAAAAACCCTTTAACTAAAATATCGTTTTAAATGTTTTATTGATTTATTCTTATAAATATTTCTCATTAATATCAATATTTTCAAAATGGTTTTAAGGATTTATTTATATGGATATTAATGGTTTAAAATTTTAAAATCTTCAAAGTGGTATGGGACACTTTGATTCAAAAATATATTTATTAAATGGTTTTAAATGGTTTTGAAAATGGTTTTTTAGAATGGATTCATTATTTCAATATCTTAAAAGGTTATATTGTTATTGAAATGTTGGAATGTTATCTTTCCTTTATGCTTCAGTTATGTGATGTGATTATGTTATGGTTCTTGGGCATTGTTTATGAAGACGAGTGGTTCCGTGATAAACTTAGGGAGGGTGAGCCCGATATAGATCTCCAATGCATTGTGTAATGTGAATGAGTTACACGTTAAGGTTTCTCCGAAGAGATTTAGGGAATATACTGTGATGGGTATTCCAAACGTAACCATGAGGGTTTCTCCCTACGTAAGAATATTATGAATGCCTCAATTTACCTTTATGTCTTAATATTTCTACGATTTATTCGTAAATCTTATGATTTCATGAGGTATGTTAAATTGCTTATGCTTAATGAGTAATGTATGATTTCATTGATTCTTATGTATACATGGACTAATGTTTTCTTTCCGTATTGTTATAACCCTTACTAAGCTTTTTATGCTCATCCCAAGTTTTTCGGAAATGTTTTTCACAGGACATAAAGTTGAATAGGGTCAAGGATGGGATCCAGGAAATGCCAGGTTGTCTAAAATAAGGAACTAGACATGACTATTTTGTTCAAGAGTTTTTATTTTTGTGAAAAATGGAAGCTGAGTAGATGTTTCTACTTTGTATCCTTTGAGATGTAATAGTTATGTCCTAATTCTCTAAAACTCTAAACCTGAAAAGATCCTCAATGTGAATTATTCATTTAATTCAATATTAAGTAATGTTTAAGGCCGGGTCCTTATACTTACGTTGAGAAAGATATATATATATATATGTGTGTGTGTGTGTGTGTGTGTGTGTGTGTAATTAATCTTATTCATAACCTCAAATTTAACTACTAATTTATAACAGTCATGTTTAAATAATCATTGTTTTTTTTGGTTTAGGTGTTTCATATCATATACACTATCGAAAATAATTTTATATTTTAAAAACTCAAGGATTTATATTTCATGTGTTGATATTTTTTCCACAAATAGTTTTTTTGATCATTTAATATATATTCTATTTCCAAATGAGATCGAACAGTAATATCTGGCAGAGAATCTATTTGTGCCTTCAACCCTTTTATCATCTGATATGTATCATCTTGTGGGTTTTTCTTCGTGAAATATGTTTTAGGAAACTCTAAAAAGTATAAAAATATAACAAAAAACATATTTGTATGGCCACTTTAGAGCTACTGAATTGTTTTTTCCTTCTTGCGTGGTCGTTGGTGATTCATGTTTCTAAACCAGACAAAAAAAATTTGAACATAAATAGATAATTTTAATATAAATGGTTTAGTATCAACACAAGGATCTTTCCTTGAAATAAATATAATTTTTTATGAAATATTGTTAAAAATCATGATGAATTACTATTTCATCATAATTACACTTGTTTTCTACACTTTTTTCATCAGCTAGTTTACACTACTTGATTACGCAGTCCTATTTCCATAGAACATGATGTGGGATGGAAGTGGCTTAGTATTTTGATTCATAAATATTTATATAAAAATTCAAACATATATTATTTTGTATCAAATAAATTTTTTATTATTCATTATAAATATATAACAATTTATTCTCTAGTGTAGTGTACCCCATCATTTCTTTGAAATTGGGGTACATTGGTTTTTATGCACGTTCTTTATTTTTAAAACTCCTTTTATGTTTCATAAATTAATAACTTTTGAATCAAATTATATAAAATATATAATTTCAAATATTATATTATCGACTAAAATGCACCTGAAATTATTTCTTATCACGATGACTGCAGAAATAATTCTATGTTTTCTAATTTATTATGTTTTCTTAATTAACTAGTGGATGGGGCTTTACTTTCTCCTTATAATCCCTAATATGAAACTTGTTATGAAGAGTTTAGAAGCCTCTGTGGTATTTTCTAGCAGCTGTTAACACATATTTAAAATGTAAATCATCTAAAATTAATGAACTCTACAAGGAATAATGAAAATTAAATCAATGTTTAGTTATATAATTTTTCATTAAAATAGATCATTATATCATAAAATTACATTTTAATATTTCTGAATGGTTTACTTCATTATAGGTTGGGCATGGTGCTATGAATCAATATCAATCAATAGATTTATCCTCATTGTGAACTCAACCAAACTAATGAACTTGGAAAGGTTGGGGTCAAAATTTCGACCACATTGATTCCATCCAACCTCATGTCTTCTACCCTTACTTATTACCTTCATAATTTTAGTCAACACATTGATGATTCATGATTCTTGTTTTTTTCATCATTATGTTACAGATCAACTAACTATTCTATAATTTCATAATGAACTACTTGTTCTTCCCTAATATTGTTAACATCTTCTTCTAGGGAAGATATTTTACTCATGAGTACTTAAAAATTTAAATTGGATTATGTTAATATAGTATAGAACATGTAATATAATAATGAAAATGATAGTATATTAAAAAATTAATCATTCTTATTTTACATTATTTCTTTTTTCAAAAGGTTGAATAAATTTGACTCCTCTATCGTGAATCCATATCCCCTCTTTGTGGACCCCTCTAACATATAAGAGATTGTACACATTGGGACCTCCATGAACTGAATTGTTTCTCCCAATGATAGGGTCATACTCGATTAATTTTTCATCTAAACCTATAGTTTTTTAATCTTTATTAAGATAATAAACCAATTATTGTTTAGTGGATCTGAGACATAAAATACTTTCACTACCTATTATTTCATTATTAACGGATTTCCATTTTCCATTCAACCTATAAATTCACCTTCACGAATCCCATTTAATCAACTATCACTACACTCATTTTATTAACCCATTTGAAATGTAAGATTGATACTTGAAATGTTTTATAATATAACTTGTATATCTATTAGATAATTTTGAAATATTATATATTAAAATAAATTGGAATTCTATCCTTGGAATTATATATATGAATCACTAATTCCATAAGTATAACCCCATTTTTTGCATTTTAATATAGGGATCATGTTCTTTTATATTGAACCTATAAACATTGATTACAAAACCAATGTAAGATATAAAATTTTTATTTTTGTCCCATGGATATCCATTAAACTCATTTGGAAATTTAATTATTATTTTTAGAAAACTCTTTATAAATAAGATCTCAGAACCATCCTATAAACTTTTGATTGTGTGTATTTGATATCCATTGTCATTCCATTGATTGATTCAAATATATAAGAATTTTTTGATGGGATTCAACATATTTATCTATATTCACAATATTATGTTAAATTTAAATGTTTTCTTTCTTCCCATATATGATGGTAATTGTAGTAACATATCTTCTAGAAATAACTTTTCCCATAAGGCATCCAATGTGATGAGATTTTGGGATATGGATGCTATCAATATCTGATAGGTAATTAGTAAAAAATTCACCATCTTCTTTAAAAATATTTCATTCTACAATACAACCATATAGAATACTTCTATTCATGACATACCCTTTCAAAATATTTATATATCATTCAGTGGGTTACATCCATATGTAATGGAAAGAACCACAATTTTAAACCTATATAACCATGTGAACTATTAGGTGGACCATTATATAATAGAATAATTGTGGGAATAACCTATCTAATTAACATAATATGAATTCAACATCCTTATTAATTATTGGAGAATTTTTTTGGTATATGACTTTACATCATGTGGATTTAAAAAAGAATTAGGGTTTGGTTAATGTTTTCCGTACATTTTTAGGCAGAATGCAACATAAAGTGATGTACATCAAATAATTTATTTAAACATGATATTCATGTGATTTTAATCCCAAAAACATCAAATTAGTCATTGAAATGAGATTCTTTATATTTGAGGAATACCCCTCTATAACTTTTATCCCATTATGATAAATGGAAATAAAATTTTTCCTACTTGGATAGAGTGTAAGATATTGGTGGAAGATAAGTCTTATTTTTTCCCTTTATTGGTGCTAACTCCTCCCTTATCCCCATATTAATAATGTCTAACCTAACCTTGATTCCATTTTTTCAGGAAACTTTAGTAACATTACAATAACAATATTACATAATTTTCCTTTTACAAGAATAAAATCAATAAAACATATAATGTAGAAAAAAATATAATATAGTAATTCAATAAAAATTGATGTATTTTTATAACCTAATTCCCTAAGGATATTAATTTTTTTTACCTAAAATAGGGACAATATGTTTTTGTTTATAAATTAATTTATCACCTATTAATCGAGACTCTGTTGTTACTTGTTCGGTATTCCTATTGAATATTTACATCCATGATCGGTATTTATGTCATCAAAGTTAAAATTCATGATGTAATAAAAACAAAATCTTTAAGGAATGTTTCAACCAAACTGGGTGGGTTCATGCTTCACAAATGGGACACCCCAACATTCCTTTAAGGCTATATCCTAGTAAATTTCTATAAACAAGAAAGTCATTTATTGTCCCATACAACATGTCCCTCAATGTGAGTTATTCACTTTTATAAACATCATATATTGTAACAAATGTGTCCTATATCAATTTGAGATCTTCAATCAATGAATCCATCTAGACATCAATATTTTACCTAGTTTTTTTGGTCTAGATATAAATAGAGATAATATAATGTATTTCCACATCATAAGAAACCATGGTGATAAGTTATATTTTAAAAAATGAAGGTATATATACTATGAGAATTAATCTTTAAACCAAAAGTATTTATTTCAACTTTATATAATGCAAGAAATCATTTCATTATATAATTACCCAATTCAGGATACCTGTAATCAATTTAAATCCATGGATGAGAGTTAACTCGATGATTTAGATTCCTATATTTAATTCATGTATACACATGACATGTTAATTTTCATTCTCTTCCCTAACATAATTACAGTCTTCTAAACAATGTAATGATAGGATGTTTATTATATTCGGGTAGCACATCATTTAGAAGACCTTTTAGTTTTATAAAGTCTGTGTCTCTCCATCCACTACAAAATTTCAAATGATATAGCTTATTTATAGCTAAAAATTGTTTTATATTAAATAAAATAGGTTAAAATGGATTACTAGAATAACGATTTAGATTCTTAAATTTTTTTGGAAAATCATGAAGGTCATCTTAAATTGACAGTATCATTTATCCCACACAATCTTCAACATCAATGATACTAGTATTCATAATAAATGGCCCATAAATCATAGTATCATCTCAATCAGTGTAAATGTTCAGTTTTTTCACAATGATTAGTCCAACATTTATATTTCTGATCAGTTCCATGAAAAATAAAATGTTCTTACAACTTTTCTAGACTAATGTTTATTGAATTAAAATAACCTAATAATAAGCAAAGTATTTTAGAAATGCCATATGGATGCTCTATTTAAAACACGATGAATTCTTTAACTCTTTCATAATATTTTAGCATATGATTAGTTTTCATATATTATTTATTCATAATTATCCTATTAGTTTCATAAAATTCTCATATAGTGCCAAATAATTTATGGAACATATATATTTATAATATAAGAAAACATTTATAGATAATTATAGTAAAGGGAACACAATATTTGATTGTTTCAAATAATTTTTTATGATTTAAAAAAATGGGTAATTGAATTAAAAAAAAATAAATTCTACAAATGTTCTAGGTGGAATCCTCTAAATTCATCCAAAATGATAACAGGTAACTGGTATTGGATGACTAATGGTCAATTAAGTTCAAGAAACATAGGTGCATGTCTAGAAGATATAGGGGATAACTCACAAGTAATAAAATGTAGCAATAAATGTTTAGGATATGTAGTTTATTATTATGAATGTGTTATCCTTAAATATAAATATTCGTGAGCTGAGAGTAGGTGAAACAGTAGAAAATGTTTCTTAGTTTTTTTCAAAATAATAAAAAATATTATTCAAAAATCTAATCCCTATAAGGGATCCTTGATTTCATCACAATGAGAGGCCTTATATTGATGTCCTTATACACATTCATACTGAGACAGCTATTACAGTTTCAATATTCAATGAAATCCATCAATTAAACCATGAAAATAAAAATGCCTTTGGTCTAAGGATATAATTTCAAAATTTCTTATCTTCCACTGAAAAAAAGGAAGTAATTCAAGGACTCTTTTTGTAACCCATCTATGTGGGAGTCAAAAAAGTGGGATGATTCTATCTTTATTAATTTATTAACATGGTATACATTGGGCGAGTTGTAGTTTCATTGATAGTCTGAGTGGACCTTTAAATGAGTGATAATGTTTAGGTGACCATAAATTTTTAGTGTAAAAAATGTCACATATGATTAATTCCAAGATACAAAAAATCAGTGGGCAATTAAAATCATACGATACATTTGACAGTGCAAGGTATTGGTCATCAATTGATCATTATTTCATTTATTTGTGAAATATTAACAAATAAAGGAATTCAATTATAAATTTTTCTTCAATAACTTATTTTTATTTATCATGTTCTTGTAAACATTACATCATAAATAAAGGGTTTTCAAATCATTATTTCACGTATATTTATAAAATATATTATTAATAATTTCAATAAAATGGATTTCTTACCCCAATAAATCAGTTTCAGACAAATATAAATCTAATTATAATAGATAAATATATCAAAAAACATATTTTATTTATTATTGGATGAAGGAACTCTCTGGAAAATTATTGTTATTTCATTCCATTTAATTACGACAAGAATTTATAAATTTTTTATATTTATAATAATGATTATATTATATGTTATTTGGGAAAAAATCAATATTAATTGAAATTAATTATATATTTAAAGGTTTTTAAAAATAAAATTGATTTTTAATTGAGTAATTACTATAATCACATATATCATAATTATTTTTTTTTCAAATAATTCATGAGGTTTTTTAAATAATTATTATAATGAAATGGATGGTTAATTTTTGATTAAAGAACACAACAATATATAAAATATTTTGGTTGGAAATATAGTTGTTAAAATGATTGTTTTGATGTAAATTGAGATATAAAAACTCTTGTAAATGTGATTTGATTTTGGATAATTACTAGATTGGTTACTAGAATAAAGAATTGAAATCATTAAGATAAAGATTTTCTCTAATCCTATATATCAACATTCTCTTTTTAGTTTATGATAATAACATTCATTTCACAATAATAATATTTATTATTTATTGTTATACTCAATTATAAAATCACATATTTTTGGAATCAACCAATAAAGAAACAAGTATGAGGACAAGAAAAAAGTGATTAAAATGTTATAGTGTGACATTAAATCTATCAATATAGCTTGTACCTGCCAAATGGATCTATTAAGGTGTGTAATAATTGAATCCCAATATATTATAGGAGGCCGCTTTATGAGGAAATATGGTGTTCCATTTGATGTCTCAATAAATAGTTTCACAAACCTACCATGGTTTTAATCTTGGGAATTCAAGTGGTAGTATTTTGGGTGAAATGGTAAAAATTAAATTCAAAATAATGTCAAAATCTTATAATAGACCCGCGTTATTAATTTTTTAGTCTTGCTTGTGATCAATTTTACACGTAACTCAACAATCAATAAAAGTATTATAATCGACACTAGATATAACCACATTTCATTTAATTGGCCTTGTTTTAGAAGGTAAATGTGATTAGTAACTAAAAATATATATAAAAACTTTTGAAGAATATTTTAAATTGGAAAAGAGAAAAAATATATAAAGAAAATACTTAGAGAAAATTTTTATAGTATAATGTTTTCCTAAACAATTATACCCTCCAACTCTTATAAAACCATTATATTTTTCTAGTGATATGGTTGGATATATATACTAAATTTTTTTGGTTTTTCATAGTAAATAAATTCTTTTCATCTATTAAACACAACTTCCATTTAACCATTGAAATTCTCTTCACCATAGGTCAATTGTTGTTTTTTGAATGTTTCTTTATTAAACTTCTTATAGGAATAAGTGACTCTAATTATAGAATTTGGTTGAGGTTAACAGAATTCCACCCAATTTATATTTTACATAACCAAGGTGATCATTCAAGGGGATTCCCTTATATAAGGTTGTCTATTAAATATTTGAACTTTGAAACATACCCAAGGGTTCTATTTCTATGAAATTATAGGTCAAGATAAAGTGTGTAACACTTTAAGAGTATGGGGTTATGTGACAAGATCTAATATGGGGCACTATATATTAATTTCAATAATTAATCTGAAAAATTATGATATAGGTTCGTAGGGGATCAATAAATTAGAATTTAGAAATTATGGTCACCCCAAATAAGAAAGATAGATTTATTATCTCTACATAAAGTCTTTTGGAAGCATTTAATATATTTAATCATTTATATAATAATATAATTGGAATCCAACCTAGATATTTTAAAAATATAATATGAGTTTTAAAAAAATATTTTGAAAAGAGAGGAAAACATATTATAGGCATGGCTTGAGAATCACATCGTGAGTAGAGACCACCTACTGACTTAAATAAAGATATTTTAGAATTATAAATGATCATCATAATCCCTTGAAACCATGAAACTGAAATTTCATAACAAAAGAAACCAAATCTAAAAAACCACTACAATTGATGATAAAATAATTTAATTTAAACATTGATTGGTTTACAGTATAAATTCAACCAATAATATAGTATCCCTAAGCTCTAAAAATATATATTGAAAAAATACAAAAAATTCATCCTTGGGTCTTTAAATCCACAGCATAAAAACAAATTTCCTTTTCATTTAATTGAAATTTTGATAAATAAAGTGTTTTAAGCCCATCCAAAACTTTTTAATGTATGAAGAAAGTAAGACATGTGATTTAGGGTGAATATCACTTTTGATGGCTGAATTTAATCTATAATCCCTAAATAATGTATGAAAAGTTAGAAGAAAATAGAGAAGAGGTAATAAAATATGCGGAGGGGAGGATATATTTAGATTTATCATGTAAATATCCCATGGATTCAAATTCAGTACAATGGATAGAAGATATTGGAAAAAAGACATGATGGAGTCCAAGAAAGGGGTCCTTTAGGATATTGGGATATTAAAATCAAGGAGAAGGATATAAGAGTATAAATGTGGGAATATGTAAAATGACAATAAATCTGACACTAAAAATGCATCCATTCATGACATTGGGTATTATGTATGGGGCTAGAGGTTACCCAATGGTACACCCAAGTCACCCAAGCCTCGATCAGGGCTAGCAGGTACCTGATGGACTCCAACCATATTCCTAGTTTCCCCTATATTTGAAAACTACATATGTCACTCCTTCACATGTTCATTGATCTACAAAACCATACCAAGACTTTAACCATGACCATGAATTCATTATAAATCATCCCAAAATACTCATTACCAACTATGAATCCTATAATAAAAAACAACCCATCAACAAAACTGAAAAATAAAATTAACCCATACAAGATCCATCTAAATTTGATAGAGAAGACCAAAATGGATTACTAATAATGGGAAACATGGATTAACTATTAGATCATCACCATCATATTACTTATCGTCACTCATAATTTCTAGTAGATATTAACATGTACTTAGACAACCACTAAGTCGAAAATCAATACACTAAATCACCTACTAAACCTATGACACACGAATCCAAATCGATCACATGCCACCAAATCCAACCAATCTCGAATCCAAATTAATTTACACAAATTGATATTGAAAATAAATAACCCAAAAATACAACATGAATTATGCCATAAATCATTAATCATAATTCTAATTCATAACCCCCACAAATGTCCCAAATCAATAAATACCACAATATTTGGACATCCATAACCATTCCCTTTAAAATGAAAGACAATTATAGAATATATAACCATAAAAATGAAATAAATACCAATAAAAAATATATACAAATAACTATCAATCAAACATATCCACAAATATGACCCGAACACCATAGGGATCATGAAATTAAAAATATAGAACTTGAACTCTACTAGGGTTTTGAAAATAGCACGAAGTAGTGTGTGTGGAAGAAAAAGAACATAGATAAAGAATTAAATGAAGGATAATGAAACCATGGAACCCATGAGTGCACTAATCTAAAACAAATCTGCACTAATGCACACCATAGAACCTGAACTGGAAAGAAAAAAGAGAGGAGGAGAAAAAAATAGCCTACCATTGATTCGAGGCTTGATTAATCTGAGGGAAGGCCGATGTGAAGCAACGAATGCATGGTAATTGAATGAGAGCTTAAGATTTGTGACTATAATAAATTTGGTTAAGGTTTTTTAAAATACCATGTAGGGTTTTGTCAATGCTATAAAAAATATGATAGAGGGGTTTTATCAGTGATAAATTAATAATCAATGATAAATGTCCTCTTTATCTGTCCTTTTGTAGCACAAATAAATATATATCAATGTTAGTTCAAAACAAGACTTGCTAAAACCCTTCCTTATCAGTGCTAAAACACTAGCGCTGATAAATCTAGATTTTCCATAAAAATTTATAATTATATAAATATATATTTGTAAATGTATTTAGAGAAATTTTTATATAATTATAAATTTATTTACTTTAATATATATATTTATATAATTGTGTGTATCAATATATATTATAAATATATATACATATAATTATAAATGTATTAAATATATTCATTATTCAATTTTTTTTATAATTTTATAACTATTTAAATATATAAATATTATTATATAATTATATTGACACTATTTTTTAAAAAATTATTTATTTTTAATTATTAATATAAAATTTCATAACTATAGTAAATATGAATTTATAAATATATTTAAAAATTTATTAATATTTATTTATTTAAAATAATAAATATATTTATATAATTATATATATATATATATATAATTTCTTTAGAAAAAGAATGAGTTCATCCCCCGATTATTAATAAAAAAGAAAAAAGAACCCCCTTTTAAATTAGTAGGGAACCCATTACATAGAAAAATGTGAAATTTGAAACACGGTCCAAAGGCCCATGATCAAACAAAACAAACCCCAGAGGCCCATAGAAAAAATCCCCTTTCAAACATCACCCAAAAGTCCATTGATACAAAGACCAAAATAATTGCTTGAAAGCCCATTGCCTAAAGGAATGCGGTGAAATAGGGGAACAAAAACACCAGGAGAAGCAGAGGAACCCTAGGACACAACTAACCCATAGTGAAATGATCCCACAAACATCATTCCCAACAACCACCGCCATCATCCCCATCCACTGTTGTTGTTGACTAACAAGCCTACACCACATGTCCCTTCGCCGGATCGACCCACTTTAGTGATGCCTGATTAAAACACCCACTGATGTCGATGTTAGTGCTTGTGTTCATCACACCATGGTCCCCAATAGCACATCGAGACACTATCTCAGGATCACCCCCACATCATCTTCAAAATCCCTCTTTCCAGACAACCATCAAGACCACTTATAGGATGAGAGGCACGAGGAAAAACTAGATTTGGACACCCATAGTTTGGATCAGTCTATTTATATAATTATATATATATATTATAGATAAATTTAAATATAAATATAGTAAACATTTTCATTATAGAAATATATTTATTATTATTTTATTTTTATTTAAATATATAATAATTTATTAATAATTATACAAATACTTTAAAAATTATTTCTTTATTTATAATTATAAATATTTAATTTTACAAATATAGAAAATATAAATTTATAAATAAATTTATATATAATTTTTTTTAAAAATATTTTTTATCATTATTAATGAACATAAAATCTTAAATGCATGCGTGTTAAAACTATGAGAAATTGAATAATTAAAAATGAATACACTTTACAAATATTGAAAAATGTATTACTTTTATAAATTTTATAAATTATTAGAAAAAATAAGTATATATATTAAAATGAAGATGAATACATATTGAAAATACAAAAACATAGTAAATATATATGTAAATAAATATTATATAATAATTAAATTTGAAAAAGATGTATAAATAATAAAATTTTAAATAAAATTTTAAAAAATTAAAATTTAATAATTAAAAACATAATATATTAAATATATCGTGTTACTAAACGAAATTCTAAAATGAATATTAAAACTTGAATAAATTATATAAATATTTTTTATGTGTTTCTATATAACATTGGATCAATTATGTTAATATGTATGTGTGTGTTTTGTATATAAAATGCATTAATTATGTATATGTATGTGAGAAAATAATATAACCCACTTTTGATTTATTTTAAATTAACAAAAAAAAAGACATTCCATTAAATGTCTATTACTCAATACAATTAGTCAATATTTTTAATTAATATTAAATTTTAGTTCTAAACCATTCTTTACTAAATATATGTCTTATTAAATATAGGCATAAATATTTTTTATCATAGAAGAAATAGTTTATTTATTTATATATATGAATATATTTCTATATTAAAAATATTAAATGTATTAATGAATAAATATGTATTAAACCAATTAAAAATAAATATGACATAAATATGTTTTTAATTATTATATTTTATTCAGTTTATATATTTATACATTATATATATTATTTATTACTATTTATAATTAATTTATATATATATATTTAATTTATTCTTTTTTATTTAAAGTTGTTTGTTTGATAAATTTTTTAACAAATTTTTAATTTATTCATTTTTTTAATTTTTAAGATTTATTCATTTTATATATAATTATTTAACATTAAATATTTTTTAAAATTCATAGTTTGTATATATGTATTTTAAATTTATTCATTTTTGATAATAATTACTTAATTAATTTAATTTTAATATTTTTTTAATTTACTCCTTCGTAAATTTTATTTGTTTTAATATTTGAATTTATTCATGACAATATCTATATTTAACGTCTACTATTTATTAATATTTAATATATATATATATATGTTATTTAATAATAATTTTTAAATTAATGAATTTTTTAAAAAAATATTTTAATCATGTTTAATTTTTATGCCTTTAATTTTTAATTTTTTATAGTATTTTTAATATTTTTAATACATGTCTATTTTAATTTTTTATTGTTTTATATTAAAAAATATAGGATTGGCCATGTGGTGGCCCAGATGGTGGGGCAGTTGGGACGACCCAAACATTTGTGGGTAGGATAAATAGCGGGAACCAAAGAGCGCGGAATGGAAAACATGGGCTCGTGGAACCATATAAGTTTGGGTGAATAGTCTATGTAGGATCTCATCCCCGTAGTAGGCTTTTGAGCTTGGCATGTGGCCGAATAATATGTAAAAATGTTTCCACACTTACACTATTTCGATGTGGGTCTCCCAAAAGGGATCCAAACTTTTATAAAAGATAAAAATAAAGTGCTGAAAAATGTAACCTTTATGAGCACTGAAAAAAGCACTTATAAAAGTAACCCTTTATCACGCAAATAAACAATCAGTGATAAAGTGTACCTTTTATCAGTGATTTTATAGCACTGATAATGGGAACCCTTTATCAACACATTTTTTCGCACTCATAGAGGAATCCTCTATTAACTATTTTCAATAAAATTGATAATGGCTAGCACATTATATTATCGATACCCAATAATACATTTTTAATTTAGAGAGCATGCCATGTGTTGATGAATGATGTGACATTTATTATGGATACCCTATAATAAATTTTCCTAATCATGTTGTGTTTTGAGTATACCACACTGAAATTTAAAAATGAAAACATGTAATCTCAAAAACAACATTGAACCATGATTATTTGGTAACAAGATTACTAATGGTATTGATATATCATACAAAACATTGTTCTTAGGAACCTCTCATGTGTATATTTTTAATTCTATTTTGAAATAATATTTATATTCAAGTGGGAAAATCTATTTGAAATGTGACTTGATATTAAGTTGGTTACATTATGTATTGCACAATTATTAATAACCATGATGTGTCAATATTTGTCATTGGAAATCTGTTTTGGAATAGTTAATTCTACATTATAAATGTTTCTACGAAGTGATTTTTACATGTGATGTTATATACTATAATTATTATGTTCTATTTTTCTAATTAATTTTTTATGTCACCTTTCAAAAAAGGATAATCACTTAAATTTATTAATGGAAAAGGTTGTTTCAAATTTTTGAAACATGGTGATGATATTATTATATCGCATACATAATCCCTTTGAAAAATAATGAAAAAAGGTTGTTATTATTGTGAAATATTTTTAGATTAGAAAAAGGATGTGAACCCTACTGTGATTGGGTTTTTATACCCACCTTCCAAAAAGGCTAATTTCTAGGACATGATAATAAACTAGTTGTGACTAAAAACTGATTTTACTTTTTAAAACACCCATATGAGAGATGATGAGATTTTATGAAAACCATTTTTCAGAATTGGAAACTATTGTTTATATAAAAGATAAAATATATTGTGATGTACGGGAAATATATATTTAATTAATTAATAACTGAATTTTCTTACAAAATGAATTATATTGTGATGGTATCATATGTTATGGATTCAAATATATAGAGATAAGAAAAATCTCCCCCATCAAGACGTGTTATTTTTGTGAAATGTTATAAGGATTTCAGGGTGAGTCAAGACCACCTACAAAAGACAGTATCTTGATTCGGTGGATGGTTTTCCCCGATTTATATGCTCGTGTAATCCATGTTTATACTAATGGATATGCTTCTACTATATAAGTAATATGATGGGGTGTGGGTCTTTTATATTTTCTATCTTGGGTAGAATTAGGAGACGTGGGTGAGGTGATATAGGTGATAGGATTTCCTTCTTGTATGGGAATGATGATACGGTAGTGGGGAGTGTTGCGTAGTGATTTTGTTGGATAATGGTATATGAATTGTTCTATTTTATTACGCAATGTTATTGTTTTTCATGATGATGATGTACCTTGTGTGGTTTAGGATAGCTTTATTGTTTGGATGAAATTTATTGCAAAAAAATGTTAATGAATTTTTGGGTATAGAAATGAGAAAGAATAAATGTGGAATAGAACCTTACCGAAATTTCAATGGAATGGGTATTGATGTTCTTTGGTGGAGCCTGAAGCCCCGATGCGAAGGTGTTTTTGGGAAAATTTTAAGATTTCCTCATGATTTTAGAAGAATAAAAATTATTTCCTAGTATAATTGGATTTTGTTATGTTTTGGTAGCTTCCTTGAAGGTGGTGGGAGATGAAGTGAGGTGACCTAGAGGGGAATATTTGACAAGAAATCCTTGTGTTAATTAAAAAGGATTTCTTCTCCTAAGTATGGATGAATGATCATATTGAAGAATCATCAAAATATTTAACATTGGTTGAGAGCAAGAATTTTTTTTCCCATTTCTTGGATTCAATTAGCTATTTTATATGCATTCTCCATGAAGGGAATGAATTAGTAAAGTTATTCTAGTCTTCCTTGATGTTTGAGATTCAATAATTTTTCATACCTTTTAATTTGGTGACCTGGGAAACGGTTAGAGATTGATAGTATATCATGGATAAGGGTGTATCTATTTTCCTTGGTCCCATTTAACAACCCTCGTGATCAACTATAAAGGTTGATGTGATTCCTTAAGTTACGATACATGGAGTCATGGAAGAGTGGAATGATGTGATCTAATATAGTTAGAGAACCATTTCTATATTTGGTGATAAGTAGCTTGAGGTTTTCAGTATTTTTGAGTTTATTTTTTTCAGTATAATGTTTTTTGGAAGCTTTAGTATGACTACCCCATGATTTAATATGTTTCGTAGACATTTCTAGATAGTTGACTATGGTAATTCCTTATAATTGTCAATTCCCTTTCACTAGAAACCATATACTGAATTTCTAAACTCATTTAACTTATTATTTTCTTTTTTAATATTTAATGTTTCATAATACACACTTTCAAAAAATTATGTCTACTTGATTTTGAAATTTGGTTTAGGTAAATGGTGTTGTTAGTGTTTGGTAAATTGTGAGTAAGGTTGGTTATTGGAATGTTCTAATAGTGCTGATGTTCCTTTTTTAGAGGTATATCATGGGGATTCTTTTGATTCATTTCATTTTTTGAGTTTTTGTACATCCCTTACTACTGCTAGTATTTTTCTGAGAGGTATCTTTCCATGATAGTGTTTTTTTGTGCTTTTTTTGATTTTTTTCTCAACACTCATTCATCCTTTATGTGATCATGTTCAATCTAAAGAGATATTCCTAAGAGGCATCTCATTGGAGTTTTGTTTGTACATTCCTCACTTATTCCTTCCTTACTTTTGGGGTTTTCCCCTTAGGGATGAGAAATGTTTTTTAGTTATCTAATGTAATGGATTGGGCCTTTAGGACCCATTACGTTGTCTTTTTTTGGAGATAGTTGCTTTGAGACGTAGTTTGGGGGTATTCCATGGGGAGAGTTTTGACATCCCAAGCCTAGATCACTCATAACTGACTGAAATTGAAGAAAAAATGGCCTTAGGTGCACCTCCCCATATTCCAGAGGTTTCCAATTACTAGTGAAGGTCCAAGGTGTTACAGTGGGAAAACTATACCGTCATTATTAGTGTATAGAAAAGTGGTAAATAGTAATAAAGAAGGCGAGGTATATATTCAGAGGGTAGTGGAAATAAACAATCCAAATAATAATAAACATACATAAATAGCAACAAGATCATATACAGTTAATTTTATGATAGTGCAAAAGTGAAAATGGGAAGACATGTTATAAGCATACAATACAATACCAGTACATTCAAAAGAGACAAAATAACAAAAACAACTATATCCATGATCATCCCGAGAATTTTCTCTATCATCTCCTCATAATCTCCCATACAAAAAAGAAACCAATCACCCATAGTTGGGTTCTTCCTTTTATCCTTACCTATATCCAATTAATCAACTCGCGTACCAATCAGTGGCCAAGAAAGGGTGAGAGTAAAACCCAGTATGACACCACCAATTTTTTCTAATGAAAATACAATATATTAATATATAATGTATCATTATGTTGGTATAATAAATGTAAAGTAGAAAAGTGAATATAACTATGTTAATCTCAGCCTCCACATGGGATAATATGCCGAACCTACCTGCTTCGTCCTAAGCCAAATATTTCAAATCATATGAACATTAACTGGTTACGATCCTAAGGAACATATCCAACGGTGTCCAAGTATAAAAATCATAAGGTAACAATGGGAGAAAATTAAGTCCACAACCATAGAAGGTAGATACCAATCACATTGATTAACTGAGGTGTTAATCTATAGAGTATGAGTGTAATCATAATAATAAACTCTTTTCATTTCACCATAAAACTTTCTTACCAATCCTAGGTAAAAGTCCTAGGTAATCTTACTATAGGCTTGATTTGATCCCAAGGTTATAATCCATCATGGTTTTTGGTCAAGGAAATCAATATGAATCCAATGAGGTGATCCAAGTCATTCTAATTTCCAGATTTTTCAAGTGAATTATTAGTATCAATCCAAATAATTCACATATCTAGGAAATGTACCCTAACTACGTTTGGTGTCTCTCTTGGTGCCCATGCCACTAAATTTTCTAGAATCATATGAGTTCCCTAAATGCATTCAATCTTTGGAATATAAGTCTTACTCATATAAGTACATGCCTTTAATAGATTCATCACAGTGCATACTAATAGTCATGCATAACACGAGTAATCTATGTCCAAGTGATATATACATTCCATTTCGAAACATAATTTCATCCATTAGTCATTTCACATACATGTTATAAAAATGGAAAAGTGAAGTACCCATGTTAATTAAAAAAATCAATTATAAATTTATTCAATATTTTTTATAAGATTCAAACCAAACCCACCAGAGTGGTGTTTGGTTAATAATGAAGAATTATATCCAAGGGAAATGAATCACAAACATCCTAAGTGGTGGTTCATATTAGGTTCATCAACCTCAAATTATAAAAAGGGACTTATATTATGTCTAGAAGAATGTTTATATAAAAAACTAAAATAATATTAATTTTATTATAAATGTGATGAATATCCACCATGTGTCATAATGGTGAAAAATTATAATAAATATGACTTTTAGGTAAAAGTACTAGAACACCTACTTTATCAATGTGTTAGTTTCCTCATACATTATTTTCCTCAGGTTTGGGACAAAAAAAAGAAAAAATTAAAAACCCAAAAATATCCCTAGATATAGGAAATATTATCTCGCATGAAGATATCACTAAATATGGATAAGAAAATTATGAAATAGAGGGAGATTATTTTTAGACATATCGAGAGATATCCCAATGAATTCAACAGTGAAGGAAAATGATTTTGGATAAAAAATATCCACCAAATCCTAACATGGGGAGAAAGGTAGATCTACCATGGTGTTTTTTTTGATAATTATGGAGGAGGATAATAATATTTAGACTTATGGAAAAAATGGGGAAAATCTGCATTTACATGATTTAAAAGGGGCATGTGGTTTTGCTGCACTGTTGGAAAAATCATGTTCCAACGATGTGAGGTCCACTATCTATTGTCCCACACCTCACATGGTTAGACCAACCATGTGAAAATTGTGCTTCATTAATCTTTAATAAATTCAATTTTTTCATGGTCATATATTCCATAAGACTTATTTCTACTAACCATCATTCGGCCTATTAGATTCTCACAATTGATGTTCATGGATACTATAAACATGTTCCTCACTCTGTTTCCTTAAAAAAAACTTTCACCCTGATCTGAACCAATCCCTATCACACCGAAACACTCTATGAACTAATTAGGTCCATCTATTTAGAGAAAATAATTGGATTGAATAGTAATTTATTTTATCCATACCTCATAGGAGAAACTGGGATATTTTATCATTCAACCATAGTATAACTCATCCACAACTTTCCCTTACGAGTGTGGTTGTGTTGAATCTCAGAATTAATTAATCTAATGAGCTTATATATCAGACTGTTATTCTAAGGTAACATCATGTACACAATTTTTCTTCCTTAACACCCATAATAGAGTTGATCTACAACCATGAAGATTTATTGTGTTATGATCGATGATATGAACTGGACATTACTCAAAGGAAATATCTGGTGCCAAATCAACTTTTTTAACATCAAAAACATGAGATGGTTTGAGATGTAATGGTGGAGTTGATAAATATTAATTACATCATTCATATTTGTATACCACTAAGGAATATATATCTGATATTAAATCTTCACAACCCAATCCAATATCATTATGGTTCTGATGACCCTAGATGATAGTTTACATTGTATATGGATCCATTGATGATGCAACATAGGTGAAACTCACCAAAATACACTATCCCCTACATCAAAATATAGATGTTGGTGATGTAAATTGACATATTATTTCTACATGGATATATTCATAGTCATAAATTTCAAAATTAGTTGTACTAGTTTTCATTTCTCTTCAATGAGTTGAGGTCCCAAAAATGATTCCTTCATTGCCTCCACCCATACTAGAGGCAAACTACAAGGCCTAATATAGACTGCATCATGTGGCCCCATTTGGATTTTCACTTAAATGACTATTATAATAAAATATCTGAAGAAGAGGGATTTTCTATTTTTTCATGATCCTCAAAAATCAAGGACACACACATGAATAATGTCCTTCAGTAAATTTATAGTATGACCAGACAAATTTTCAGTCTGAAGGTGATATTAGGCACTTAGATGTACCTATTATACAAGTAATTTATATAACCCTGTACAGAATAAATATGTAAACTGAGTGTCCCTATTTGATACAATTTTATGAGGAACCTCAAAAAGACATACGATCCCTTGGATATAAGGTCTCACAATATCATCTATTGATAAGGCATCATATATAATAAAAAATTGGGAGACATTCATCATTTTTTCCACATTTTACCACAAAACATCACTATCTGTAGGATACTTTGAAATCCCCATCACAAAATCCATGGTGACATCATGACATTTCAACCCCAATACTGTTGTTTTTTGTAAGAGATCATTAGGTCATAGGTTTTCCTCCTTCACTTAATAACATGTGGATCACATTGTAACAAATCATGAAATACCCTTTTACATATCAGGATGCCAATACCAAAGGCATAATCCATGGTGAATCTTAGTGATCCTGGAAGGAATTCACTTTTATAAGAATTAGATTAAAATATTAACTCCTCTAACATATATTAAGGTACCCAGAAACACCCATGAAAAAATAAGATATAATCCTCTTTAATAAACCAACTAGGTGGTTGGTCTTTACATAAAACACATTCCATCAAGACTAAGCCCTCAGGATATAAAATTTTCCTCCTATTTACTCAACAAAGAACAAATGAATTCATCACAAATGAATGATAAAAGACTACTTGTGAAACTCTTAAATTTCATGATGTATTTCAAAAAGAAAATACATCAACTGTTATTCACTATTAGCTTCTTGGAAAACTTGAGTATGCAATTTTCAACCTAGAACTTCAGAAATTTCATTTCCCTTACTAGGTATGGTATAAAAATCTACATTTAATGACTGAAGGTATTTATCCCATTTTAAAATTTAGCAGTTGAAGCCCTATAAAATGAATATGTATTTGATACATTTGTGTCCCATGTATACCATGATGCATTCCCGCAGCATATAATGTCTCTAGTAATGTAACACATGAACAACAGCTTCTGACTCAAGGTCATGTATCTTATAATTATTCTCATTAGGAATTAACTATCGAGACCCTTAAACTATGTCTAATTCCCATTGAATAAAAACAGATCCCATCCCAATGCATGATGTGTCATAATAAACGATGTATCCATTGCTTGGATAATGAAATTTTATTATTGGTGCAGAGATAAATCATCCTTTGGAGTCTTGAATAGAATTATCACAAACTTCAGACCATGTAAACATTATACCCTTCATGGTCAGGTTTGTAAGTGGTTTTTTAATCCATGAAATTTTTTAGATGAAATGTTGATAATAAATTCCTATCCCCAAGATAATATGTATAACCAATGATACGCATTCTTATAATACAATCTAACCCAATGTGTGAAATTTATCAATACAGATGTGGTATTTTTTTAGCCTAGAATAGAACCTATGACATATTAGTTTACTCTATATGATGTATAGGTTTCTGGAATGATAATATATATTCCTAGAATAAAATAATATATCATCCACCAAAATGACCAAAAAACATCAATGTGTCTGTGGAAAAACAAATTCATCTAGTCCATAAAAACCACAACTTTGTTGGTTAGAACAAAAGAAATCAATGGATACTCATATAGGACATAATTACATAGAAATGTTGTATAAGGTATATTTAATTTTCTGAATCTTACCTGATGATAGCACAATCTCAAATAAATAAATGAGAAGAACTTGGATCCTCATATCTGGTTGAAAAGATCCTTTATTCGAGTAAGTGGGTACTGATTCTTTACCAAAATATGATTCAACCACTGATAATCCACAAAAAATCTTTGTTTACCACTCACATTCTTAGAAAAAGAGAACATGTGGACTCCAAATATAATTACAAGGCTATATAAACACTTTTCATTTCATGTCTTCCAACTACCCCTTTAGTTCTAGATTCATGGTAAGAACCATCCAATTTATAATAATAGACACTGGTTGTTCTTTTGAAACAAGTTAAATGGTTAACTTTACATCTCTCTCAAGAGGTCTCCCATAAATATCATCTAGGAAAAAATCTTAATCATTCCACCAATTAAAGAAAAACTACCTATCATACGCCTCAATCATAAATATAAAGACATGAAATCTAAGATAACATTGCACCCATCCCCTAATGATCTTACGAAAATCATCTTGGTTGGACATCCCATTCTCCATTACGATCATAGCTACTACCTTCAAGTGATATGAAATATATCCTCTGATGATAACACTCAATATAGGCTCAACAAGTCATTATCCATTCCATCTCAATAGTTATGTTAAATCATTCCATCTCAAGGAAAAAAGGTTCTATAAGATATGGTAACCACACATCTTGATGGGACACTCCTTGCATCAGTGAACGCATTTTGACTATACTCTAAACATAGTATCAAGAGACCATACCCCAAAATTACTCAATCTCAATCCTAATACAACCATTAAAGATTAAAATATGGATTAGTTTAATGAATGAGTTCAAATAAAGAAAACACTGGAGTCGAGTATACTATGATTTTACCTCGCATTATAAATGTCCTAACACTCTTCTCCTTCTGAATAAGTTTCACTACTTGTAATTGGCCAAATTCACAGCCCTCATTTACAACCCAAAATCCCTGATTAGGTTTGATCTACTAACATTGAAAATCAAAATTATTTTTCCTTGAACTCATCCACCTCCTCAGCATGTAAGGCTGATGGTACTCCATCTTTAAGACAGTCATGGCACCACAGTTCCCACTCCATAATTTGGATCTAGTGCAGATCCTCATCCACTGGGAACCAATGAAAAGATCCAATAAAATCTTTGTAGATGGACCACTATACTATAGTCTCATCACCACACTAGTTCTCTAAAAGATAGGGGCTTTGTGTGACTTACTCTTCTACACTTTTGGTACACCACATAGCTTCCCATGCACAAACACTTATTTCTACTGCCCTCATGAGAAGTCTCAAATTGAAACTTCCTTCCACTCGATGAGTCACTTCCTTAACTATGTTTTGAAACACCATTCCTTGTACATTTATTTTCCCTTAGATTTTTCTGAGATAACGGAATAGTTCAATAGTTCATAGATGGTATGTAGTTAGAAGGTATTCACCTAGGATATGATGGAATACTTGAGCTCTTCATAAAAACATCTCACCCTGGAAAGCCCATCACCAGAAAGAATTAGTGAAAATTAATGGATCTCTAAGAAGTGATCTAAATAATACATGATGAACATATTTTCCTTACCACATTTATATGGATTCCCTAGACTGATTGGATCTCAGGGAATCTTGGTAGAATTAGTCATATATCATAGTCTGTAAATCCATATATACTATTCCTTGAGGTTGATCTATCTATGTAATTAAATCAAACCATCACTTTCTAGGTGCATGTATAATTTATGTTACAAGATTCACCCTCCTTTTCAAATATGTCTCGAGATACTAAAATATAAAAATCATAACCACTAACCATGAATCATCAGCAAGGGGACTAACTTCCCCCCAAAATGTATGTGATTGATATTATTGTAACTCCTTGGTCAATTTTGACATATGTGGTTCATGTCACAATGTTCCCTCCATAGACTCCACATTCTATAAGAATCACTCACAAAGATGGACATCAGTACCATGTCCATGTATAACAAGTTGTACTCCTAGAGGTTTCAATAGGGGAATGATTGGTGGATTAGGTCCCATTACCTTAGGATTATGGTAGTCACTACCTTTTTGGGGCTTGAACTGAGGTCAACTTTAAGGAACATATATATACAATTCCAAACACACACCTTGGAATATATATTAGGAAGAAATGATCATAGATATGGAAATAAGGATAGATTCAAGATCTGACTATAAGATTAAATCTAGCAAACTACCAGATAAGGGTCATCTTATAAGGTGAAATTTGAAGTTGTAATCATCATGGGTTCATTATATAGGGTTTCAATTACACATTATAGAGGAAAGGAATCATTACATTGTAATTGGAATTCGCATTTAATGAAAAAAATTCTTGTTAAAAGTTATATATTACTGGTTTTAGAAATATGGTTCAATTAGATATATTTATAATACCAAATTATAATAACCTAAAATTTATAACATGAAATTTAAAATCTATGTAAGAAAAACAATGATTTTACATATGATCTCATGATATAACAAGTTTATGTAAAATGGATAATTTATATGGATATCAATTCTTAATTTAAATAGGTAAAAAACTTTAGAAATTATAATTCACATGCATTTAATCATAACCAACTATACTTTTTAGCCAAGGTAACTAAATTTCCATGCGTTAAACATTTTATAATTAGTTGTTTAAGGTTTCATCATCATACTATGAGGGAAAACTCCATTTATGTAGATATATACACATTAAGTAACCAATTATTTCCTCATATTTTCTATAAGATACATTACAAAATTACATGTATAATGATCAAGACACGTAAGATAAGAAACATGAAGTAAAAAACTTGTATAGATTGGTAAATGAATGATATATATAGACCTACATTAATATAATAATTCATTAGGAAATACAAAATTTCTATATTGTCTCAACGGTAAAAATTAATAATCATAAAGAAACATTATAAATCATGTGTGTAACCCAATGGTTAAAGTAGTGAAACTGTAATCAAATATATCTATAACAAGTCTCATCCCTAGTAACGTGGGTTTTCCACTGAAAATGGATTAGATACTACTAGGAATGGCTTTTGACCTTATTCTGACCTATCCTAATTTCTTATCTACTAACCGAAAACAATAATACAATGGAAAAGAAACTTTTGTACCTCTCGTACCCCTCGTGGTTTAATTTTCATGATCACAATCACTCTCTTATTTATCTAATCTTGTTTAAGTGTTTTTGTTGATAGGCAAAAGGTTGCCAAGGAATTGGGCCAAGAAGGCTTTGAAAGTGGACTGATTTCAGTCCACCGGCCAACCGGTGGATGACCACCAGCCAGCCGATGGAGTCTTGACAGAAGGCATCCCCTCTTTCCAGACCACTGGCCAACTGGTGTCCCATCACCGGCCAGCCGGTGGAACCCAGACAGAAGAGTTTGCTACTGTCTCAGCACCGGCCAACCGGTGGCCTCCTCACCGGCCAGCCGGTGGTTCCTGGGCAGAAGGCCTCTCATTTTTCCATACACCGGCCAACCGGTGGCACTGTACCGGTCAGCCGGTGGAGCCAATCAAACTAGCCGTTGGGTCTTTGACCAGACTTGTCCACTTGACTCCCAACGGCTCCGAAGGCCTCTCCAACGGCTCCGAAGACCCCCAAAGGCCATTTGAGGGTTCCCCCTCTATAAATAAAGGACTAGGAAGCCCCGGAAACATACGGAAGCCCACGAGAACATTTTTCATCATTTGGCGAACCTCCGGCGCATTCCTTCAAGGATCCCCATTTGCTCCAACTCATTTCCACATCCAAGGAGCATCACCATAGAATCTTGGGAGCGCTCTTCATCAACTCCAATCAATCCATTGGCGCCCAAGACTTCTCCACATTACGGTTTTTATTGTTTTATTATTTTGAGCATCAATTTGGGTTTGTGCCTACTAACCCCCCTTTCTCTCTTCTTTCTTTTTTTGGGTTTTCACACCACCTTAAAGGTGTGAAGAGGTTAGTCAAGCCTTCCCTTTAAAAGGCTTGAGTCATAGGTGAGCTAGCCTTCACCTGTAAGAAGGCTAGTGGGTTCTTGCTCAACCATTAAAAGAAAGTTGTAATAGGTTCTAGACTACCTTAAAGTCTAGTGGGTTTCTTTCTAAAACCATTAAAAAGCAAGTGGTAGTAAATCTCTCAACGGTTGAGTTGGGAGCGGAGACGTAGGCTTTGGTTTAAGCCGAACTCCGTTATCAAGTTTTGTGTCTTGCCTCTTTTATTTCCGCTGCACTTTTAACTTTGTTTTTAAATTGTTAATTAATTTTTAAAAGGCAATTGACCCCCCCTCTTGCCATCACTCTCCACCCAACAATTGGTATCAGAGCCAAAATTTGAGTAATACCCTAACCGGTTTCAAATTCAAGATCCTTTGTGATGGCTTCAACTTCTTTCACCCCCGAAGGCTATTCTTTGGGTCGTGCTCCATTCTTTGATGGAACCGACTACACTTATTGGAAAACTCGCATGATTACATTTCTTAAAATTATTGGCTATCCTATATATAGAATTGTTATGAAAGGCTATACTCTCTCTAGCAAAGATGAGTCTAAATGGACCCCCGAAGACATTGCTAATTTTGAGATTGATGGCAAAGCCATGAATGCTCTTCATTGTGGGTTAGACCGTAATGAATTTAATCGTATTTCTACTTGCACCACTTCTCTTGAAATTTGGAAGCTTTTGGAAGTGACCCATGAAGGCCATTACAAGCCCGATTGTCCACTCAACAAGAAAAAGGCCAAGCAAAAGGAAAATAAGAAGGCATCCAAGGCCACATGGAGTGATAGCTCCACATCCTCCTCCTCCTCCTCCTCAAGTGACAATGGTAAAAAATGCCTAATGGCATTTCATGAGGTAACCTCTTTCGACTCCTCTTCCTCTTGTTCTTCAAATTCTCTCAATCATTTATCTTATGAGGATCTCCAACATGCTAGAGATCAATTGGAGGAAGGTTTTCACGATCTTTCTTCCAAATTTATTGCTTTAAAAAAGAATTTCAAAAAACTTTCTTCCGAAAAGGAACAACTTCTCAAAGAAAAGGAGGAGTTGTCCCTCAAGATCCAAAACCTTCTCGATGTTGATTCTATGGAATCAACAATCAAGGATTTAAGGGAATCCCTAGCTAAGTTCACCGAAGGTGAACATAACCTTTCGAAGCTCCTTGGTTCCCAATGCATATCTAGAACCACCCAAGGGCTTGGCTATTCCAAGCAAGCTTCCTCTTCCCATGCTCCGACTATTTTTGTAAGGGGGAGCTCCCAATATAAATTTTACAACTATTGTAAAAAACCCGGGCACTTAATTTATGAGTGAAATTGCAAAAATGCCCGGTATGGAAGGCCCAAAACCATTTCCTTTAATGATGAATTTCATAGGAGAAGACCCGCCACTAGACAAGTTTGGATTGAAAAATCCCTTTTAGCAAGTCTCACCGGACCAAAATTTGTCTCGGTTCTAAAATCCACTCCCCGGTGATTTGTTGTTTTTATTTAGGGGGAGTTAGGATTGTTTAAGACTTTTTGTTTATTTTAAAAAATTTCAATATTCAAAACTTTCAATTCAAAACTTTCAATTCAAATTTCAAAAATTTCAATTGGTTTAAAATCTCTATCTTGTTTTTCAATCCTTTCCCTCAATCAAGCTTTATGCCCCGTGCTATTTTGATAATCAAAAAGGGGGATAAAATTCTTGGTTGATTGGGGGAGAAATCTTTCTCTCATGCTTTGCTTTATCCATTAAAACATGCCTTTTATTTCAGTCTTTTACATTGCTTGTTTTGGTGATTGTGATCATCAAAATAGGGGGAGATTGTTGTACCTCTCGTACCCCTCGTGGTTTAATTTTCATGATCACAATCACTCTCTTATTTATCTAATATTGTTTTAAGTGTTTTTGTTGATAGGCAAAAGGTTTCCAAGGAATTGGGCCAAGAAGGCTTTGAAAGTGGACTGATTTCAGTCCACCGGCCAACCGGTGGATGACCACTGGCCAGCCGGTGGAGTCTTGACAGAAGGCATCCCCTCTGTCCAGACCACCGGCCAACCGGTGTCCCATCACCGGCCAGCCGGTGGAACCCAGACAGAAGATTTTGCTACTGTCTCAGCACCGGCCAACCGGTGGCCTCCTCACCGGCCATCCAGTGGTGCCTGGGCAGAAGGCCTCTCATTTTTCCATACACCGGCCAACCGGTGGCACTGTACTGGTCAGCCGGTGGAGCCAGTCAAACTAGCCGTTGGGGCTTTGACCAGACTTGTCCACTTGACTCCCAACGGCTCCGAAGGCCTCTCCAACGGCTCCGAAGACCCCCAAAGGCCATTTGAGGTTTCCCCCTCTATAAATAAAGGACTAGGAAGCCCCAGAAACATACGGAAGCCCACGGCAACATTTTTCATCATTTGGCGAATCTCCGGCGCATTCCTTCAAGGATCCCCATTTGCTCCAACTCATTTCCACATCCAAGGAGCATCACCATAGAAGCTTGGGAGCGCTCTTCATCAACTCCAATCAATCCATTGGCGCCCAAGACTTCTCTACATTACGGTTTTTATTGTTTTAGTATTTTGAGCATCAATTTGGGTTTGTGCCTACAAACCCCCCTTTCTCTCTTCTTTCTTTGTTTGGGTTTTCACACCACCTTCAAGGTGTGAAGAGGTTAGTCAAGCCTTCCCTTTAAAAGGCTTGAGTCATAGGTGAGCTAGCCTTCACCTGTAAGAAGGCTAGTGGGTTCTTGCTCAACCATTAAAAGCAAGCTGTAATAGGTTCTAGACTACCTTAAAGTCTAGTGGGTTTCTTGCTAAAACCATTAAAAAGAAAGCGGTAGTAAATCTCTCAACGGTTGAGTTGGGAGCGGAGACGTAGGCTTTGGTTTAAGCCGAACTCCGTTATCAAGTTTTGTGTCTTGCCTCTTTTATTTCCGCTGCACTTTTAACTTTGTTTTTAAATTGTTAATTAATTTTTAAAAGGAAATTCACCCCCCTCTTGCCATCACTCTCCACCCAACAGAAACATGCCTCTTATACCAATTTGTACCGTCTCCATCCCAGTTCACTAAAAATTTATCAAACCGGGGGCCACATGGCCATAAGTGTTCCCCCTTGTATGACAGAGGCTACCAACTAGTAGTAAGGTTCCATGGTTTTATTATGGAGATATTATACCCTCTTTATCAGAGTGGAGGATAGTGGTACATAATAATAAATAAAAATCTCATATAATAACATGGTAGTGGAAATAAACCATCCAAATAATAATAAATGTAGATAAACAACTACAATATTATATATAGAGGATGTCATGATAGTAAAAAATTGAAAACGAGAAGACATGGTAATAGGAATACAATATTGTACCAATATGTGAAAAAGAGAAAAATCACTAAAAACAACTATCATCATGAGAATCAAAACCACTGGATCAATAATTTTCTCCCAAGATCCCATACTAAAAATAAATCTAGTTTCAAAACCTGGGTGATTCCATTTATCTATATCATCAACCATATAATCTGCTCGAGTACCAACTGATGAATCAAACTGGGCATGAGTAAAACATAGTAAGCCACCACCAATGATAGCTAATAAAAATCTAGTATTTAAATATAAAATGAAATTGTCTGCACGATTAATAAATGTAAAGGAAAAGGTGAATATAACTGTGTCGAGTTCAAGATCCTCATGGGATACTTGGATGACCCTACCTTCTTTGGCATATGTCAGATGTCTCTAATCCTATAACCATTAATTGGTTATGGACCCAAGGAAAATATATAAGTAAACCATGTATAATAATCCCAAGGTACCCATCAGAGATTCATGGAATCCATGACCTTATAAGGTTGATCTCACATGCAATGATCAATCGAGATGCTAGGCTATGGGGTATGGGTGTTTTCCAAGGGATGAACCCTTGGTATTGAACCCAAAAAAATATTAACCAAGACTTAGGACAAGTCTGAGGTAATCATGGGATAGACTTTATTTGTTCTCAAAGATATAATCCAAGTTCTTCTGTTTACAAGTGCATCAAGTCAAATTCAAGGAGTTGATGCCAGACATTCAAATTTCCCAAGATCACAAGTGATTCATTAGTGAAATGTACAGTAATTTCCGTATATAATACATTTAATGATCCCATGTTTGGTTTATTTTTTATCAGGATCATCAATGAATCATCTAGAATCCTATTAGATCACCCAACTAGTTAATGGTCATAAATTCATGTTTTACTCATGGAATAAATTTCTTTTAATAGTTTAATCACCATCCATAATAATAATCAGAGATAATATAAACAATCAAGGGGTAATAACCATATCCATTTAATTTTTCAATTTAAAATATTCCATTATTAATTTCACATACAAGAGATAAAATATCCCATGTGATGTATCCCTATCAATTGAAAATTCATATATCAATTATTTCATTCATTTTTATAGGACTCAAACCAAACACACCTGAGGGGTTTTTTAGTTAATAGCAAGGAATGGTTGTTAAGAGAAATGTACAAACACAACCTAAGTGTAACACCCCAAGGATTTATAAATAAACTGAATATTTAATTCATAAAACACTGAGTCTCTATAAAATACCACTTTTCTATAGACCATCCGGTAAACAAAATTTTTTCACCTCTGTGTTTTGAATTTCGAAAAATTGACATACACTATTGCGTTTAGTAAGATATTTAGAGTCTAAAAAGATCAACATACATTTTTGGTGAATATTAACTTACACTTATGAATAGTAACATACCCTTATGAATAGTTATGTACACTTTTGAATAGTAACCTCTCCTATGAAAGTATAAATAAAATTTTGACACCTTATGAATGAAATATAGTATTTTAGAAATTAATAATTATGTGTTGGTATTTTTTGAGTAATAAATATTTAATTAAAATTTTAAATTAATAAAATTAAAAAAATTAATTTTTATAAGAAGCATTCATAAATAAATATTTGGTTGTCGAATGTTTTTAGGACAATTTTATGAGACCATAGTTAAATTTTCAACGTATTATAAAATCAATTTTAACATTTAAAATCCATATTTTTAAAGTAAATAAAGATTTTATTTAAAAATTAAATTTATATTATTTATAAATTTATTTTGATAAAATGGAGCTCATTTTTTAATTCTAAACGTCAAAAAATTGTTTGGATAAATTTTGGGTATTTTTCTAAAATACATGATTTTTTTGGTAAATAGTTAAATTCAATAATTTAAGAAATATGATAAATAAGTGGATTTATGCATCATGCTTGACTCGCGTCTGATGTAAATGGACATTGGATTGAACTCGCATGAACGTTTTAAATTTTTTAGTAATAATAATCAATACTATTCATTGTCTTGAGCTTAAATAATAAATTAAACATTAAAATAATAGAAAACCCCTCCTCTCTCCCACTATAAAAACCACCCCTCACTCCCTCCTCTCTTTACTCTTCTCAAGACTTGTGCCTTGTCTAGATTCTACCCAAATCTCCTCCCAAGATCCTCACCCACTTCCTTCATCCCATGGTCTATTTAAAATACCAAATACTCTCCCCTAAAGAGACTATCAAGTAAGATAAATTCAAGAGGTAAATTCCTATTTTAATTTCTTTTATTTTCTTTCAAGTTCCTTTCATTCTATTTCATTCCTCACCTCCCCTAATATGAATTATATGATTATTAAATTACCTTAAATTTTCTATAATTTTATTATTATAATGTAATATTTCATCATCATCTCTCTTTTACCCTCCTTATATTAAAAATGGAAACAACTTCCAAGATGTGTTAATTTATCACATTCATTGATGACGAGTTTTCAATTTCTGTTACCACATTAAATTATAGGAATGAAACCATTTTTATGGTTCAAAAAAATCATAATATATGTAATATATCCTACTTAATTATCTATTACCTTTTTTAACACATGGTAATAAATTATAAAACAAAATGAGGTTGTGGTGATCAAAAACCTCCAAATTAATCCAAGAGTTTATCATTAATATTTTATCTGTTGATTCGGCTTCTCCAAAAAAAACCAAAAGATTTATATGATAATTTAACCTCATATATTACCATTAATAATTCATAAAATAATTTCTGAATTTCAATTTCCATTTTATATGAACTTTCATATTCTTATACAAATGAACTAATCATGAAAACAAACGAAATGAAGACTCACAAACGATGATATTGAATCTTTTAACCCATAAAATGACCATAAATGAGCTTAATCAAATTATAATAAATATAAATATGTATAATATGTTATTAAATGAGTTATTAATTAGTCTATTTTCATATTACTATGCCTTATGTTCAAGAGAGGAACATATCCGGACATAAGGTAATGGCTTTCTACCAGAAAATCTATTTTCATTCGAGTTACACTTATTCTCTTCTTACCTAAATTTAATTATTATTTATTAATATTGACTCCTCATAAATTATGTGTGAATGTTCTATATATTTTTTCCAACCAAAATCCTACCTTTATTTATGGGGTGTTATATGTTTTAAATGGATTTGTCCAAAATTCTTCCTGAAATACAAGCCCGATTCAAGGGAATGTCTCTAATTCTTACTTATTTTCAAGGGAACTCTATAATATGTTTTTAGAAACCATTATCTTTTTAAATTAAATAATTTTATTATGAAAATACTACCTTACATCACATATGGTTTTATACAAATACTTTACCAAAATAACTCTTCTTTTCAAAATAAAAGAGTTTTTATCTCAAGAATTACTCGATGATTTTATAAGAGTATCTTCATCTGTTTCGAAAATCTTTTTGATTATTATATATTATTGGGATTAATATTTTATGATAACATAAAAAATATTTAATTTAATATTTTATGATTATTTTTACTTTGGATGTTCTATTTTGAAACCATTCACCTATTTACTCTGAATGGTTAGTGTTTATGCTTAATGTTTGGGTAAAGTTATTTAAATTTCATAGGATAGTTTCTATATTAATACATATGTTTTTTATGGTTATACTCATTCATATGCGGAATGGAATGGACTAATTATGTGTTGTGTGTGGCCTACTATAGCCCCTCTATTCATCGGTTGGTCTCATGAGACAAACTATATCTTGGCCCGAGGCCTTGACGGTATGGTTATGATGTCCTGCATTATGCATTTCTTCATTATGAATCAAGTAATTGATAGTTCATATGGTTATTCAACTATTAGAATAACCATGATTATGTTTTATTATGGTGCTATTTATTCAACTCATATTTTTGTCATATTATGTTCATGTTTATTTTTAAAGGCATCCATTTTTAGTTATTGACCATGCCTAGTATATATTTTTAGGATATCTTCCACTGTATTTCTTACCATTAATGAGTGTTTCATCTCACCACATTATTATGTCTTGATTATTATATAATGTGATGAAGTATATTATAAATTAACTACATGGAAAACATAAGAGAGATGGATGTTTTTATAGGAATCTCTATGTTGTATTTATTTTCAAGTTGTAATGTTGAACATATTTATGTATATTTTTTCCAAAGCTACTAAAATACTTGGTCTTTTAGGATGAATACTCCATGTTTATATTCCACTTTAAAAATAATAAGGCCCAGACTCTAGGAAATAGGGTTTGGTTATTTATCATTGGTATAAGAGGAAGTTTAGTTGAAAACAAGGAAACTAGATTTTGAAAATTTATATTAGGGAACAAAACCCTAATATAAAATTTGAGGATAAACACACAAGAACAATATTATATTTTTGTAAGGAATAGATAATGTGGGTATTTCTAGAAAATATAACCCTGTCTTGATATAATAAGTAGACATGGTTATGGCACAAATTTACCTTGGAGTAACAACTCTGACAAGGAGTTTCGGGCTAGACCCGGGGTATCCTGGTATAGGACATTAGGACTTTATGTGCACCAAGTTTGACACTCCTGAGATATTTTCTTAGAATAATTAAAATATTATTTATAATCCATTATGACAAAAGTAAATGTAATTTTTTTCACAAAGAAACCATGTTAATGATTTTGGGAGTAGTCGTGCATAGGATTTAAATTTACGGTAATTATTTTTGTCTATTGGGATAGTAAATTACGATTCATAACCTAATCTAGTGAATTCCATTATTTAGAAATGATGCTTAGTGTGTGGAATAGAAACTGCATGAATGTGTGAATCCCATGTAGGGATCTACCTCCTATGAAATATAATGATGTTGGATTTGGAGTTTTGACTGGTGCGGAGAAACTTATAACTATAATGGGAAAACTAAATGAGGTTATAAAAAATTTCCATATCCATATGAAGAATCCTTGTCCATAATTTGTAGGAGCTATGTTATATACTTTTAGGTGATAGAATCCTCCATTATTCAATGTGACTAAAAACACATTCGTAGCATAGCAGTGGATATGTTTTTTAGAGAATCTATTTATCGCTTTGGGAAGCAACGAACATGAGAAGGTTTTCATGAAAAAGAATCATCTATTAGGAGATATTGTTCAATGGTTCTCATTTATTGAAAAAAAATGAATAGGAAGAGATTGGAAATATGAAATGGATGGATTTTAAGGAAATTTTCGAAGAAAAATATTTTCCGTGTGAACAACAAGAAGATATGGAAGAGGCATATGTGATGGCTCATACTATCCAAGGATTATTATTTATCCATACACTTTTAATTTGGAAAGAAACAAATGTAGTTAATTCATTGAGTAGGAAGGATTAGGGTGTTTTAAACAAAATAAGGAATGAAAGTAATCCTATATTCATGGATCTAGTAAGGATGGACATGGAAATTATGAATGAAGTTGACACATCATTACTTTATAAATTGGTTGACCAACCATATTTATTGTAAATAATTAAATGATCTCAACCCGATGAAGAGAATATTCAAAAGAAAATTAAGGTTGTAAATGATGGGAAGTTGAAAATCACTGTATATGAAGATGGAATTCTGAAATTTGGGAGCATGATTTGTGTTCTAGCTATACTCGATCTAAAAAAGAGTTATTGTATTATTCCCACAGTTATAATGTCATTATAAATCATGGTATCACTAAGATGTATAGATATTTGAAGGAACATTTCTGGTGGGATAACATAAAGAGGTAAATTGAAGATGATGTATCATGATGTTTAGTTTATCAACAAGTGAAGGCTGAATGAAAAAATCCTATAGGTTTCATGAAACCTTAACCTATTTATACATAGAAATGGAAGGAAAACACCATGGATTTTTTCCCTGGATTACCCAATACCCCAAAAGAGAATGGTGAAAATTGGGAAATTCTTGAATGAATTACGAAATTTTGACATTTACTTGCTATAAGGGAGAATTTCCAAATAGATCACCTTACACGACTCTATATCAATGAAGTTTTGAAACATAATGGAGAAACTCTATCAATTGTGTTTGATCATGATCCATGATTAATATAAAAATTATAGAATAGTCTTCAAAAATATTTGGATATTAAAATTCATTTGAGTGCAGCTTACCCCCCACAAAATGATGGGAAATTTGAAAGGATGATCCAAACCATAGAAGACATGTTGAGATCGTGGTCACTTGATTTTCATTCTATGTGGGATTTTTATTTACCTTTGGTGAAGTTTTCCTATAATAATATTTTTCATTATAGTATTCAAATTCCACCATATGAAGCATTGTATGGAAAGAGATTTTGTACACCAACATGTTGGGATGAAGTTGGTGAAAGGAAGCTTGTGGGTCCAATGTTTGTTGATGAAACAATAGAAAAGGTAAACAATATTCATATCCTTATAAAAGTATCTCAATGAAGAAAAAATGATCTATATTGATAATCTAATGATGGATTTGTAATTTCAAGTAGGAGATTATGTTTTAATAAAATTATATCCATAGAAGGGTGTTATAAGATTTGGAAAGAAAGGGAAACTGAGCCCCAGATATATTATTGTTCTTGAAATTATTTAGAAACTTTTAGTTGTGGATTATGTATTAGAATTTTATCTTAGCCTATATAAATACACAATGTGTTTAATGTTTCACTTTTGAGAAAGTACATGCCAGACCAAATGCATGTCCTCACTTCTAAAGGTATAGAATTAGAACCTGACTTTTCTTACTGTGAAGAGCCTATCTAAATTCTAGACACTAAAGAACAAGTTTTGAAGAATCATATGACATGACTAGTGAAGTTACATTGGATAAATCATAAAATTTAAGAAGCTATATGGGAACCTGTAGAGATTATGGTGAAGAACTACCCAAATTTTGTTATGAGGTTAAATTATGGAATTTTGAGGATAGAAATTTTTTAGGAGTGGGGGGAGAATGTAAAACCCCAAGGATTTAAAGATAATTTTAATATTGAATTCAAGAAATACTGTATCTATACAAAACACCACTTTTTAACAACCTATCTAGTAAAATTAATTTTTCCAGCTCACTGTTTTGAATTTCACTAAACTGACAAGCACGACTGTGTTCAGTAAGATATTTAGAGTCAGATAAGATCAACATAAATTTTTGATAAATAGTAACATACCCATATGAATAGTAACATAACCTTATGAATAGTAATAACCACTTATTAATAGTAACCTTTTCCATGAAAGTATAAATAAAATCTAGACACGTTATAAATGATATAGTGTATTTTAGAAATTAATAACCATGTGTTGTTATTTTTTGAGTAATAAATATTTAATTAAAATTTTAAATTATTAAATAAATAAAATTAGTTTTTATTAAAAGTATTTCAAAATATATATTTTTTTGTCTTGTTATTTTAGGATATTTTTAAGATACCTCATGTAATTTTTGAATGTATTATAAAATCAGTTTTTGAATTCAGAATTTGTATTTTTCAAGTAATTAATGATTTTATTTAAATATTATGTTCTCCTTTTCTAGAAAATTATTTTGATAAAATGTAGTACATTTTTTAATTCAAAACATTAAAAAATGTTTAGGGTAATTGTTTTGGATTTTTATAAAATATGTGAATTTTTGGTGAATAGTGAAATTTGATAATTTACAAAATATAATAAATAAGTGAATTTCGAAATCATGCTTGAGTCATGGATGATGTAAATTGCCATTTTTTGGAACTCATATTCAATTTTTATATCTTGGAATCATATTAATCATTAATGTTCATATTCTTGTGAAAAAAATAAAAAAATAATGATAAAAAATAGAAAAAACCTTTATCTCCTCTACAAAACCACCCCTCACTCCCTCTTCTATTCACTCCTCTCAAGCCTTGTACCTTTTCTAAATTATTCTCAAATATCCTACCAATATCCTCCCCAACATTCAAAAACCATGGGTCTCTTCAAATATCTGAATACTCTTCCCTAAAGAGGCTCCCAAGGAAGATAAATTAAAGAGATGAATTCCTCTTTTCATTTCTTCTATTTTCATTCAAGTACCATTCTTTATTTTTTATTTCATCACCTCACCTCATCAAAATTATATGATAATTATAGTAACATAAATTTAATTTAATTTCATTATCATCTCTCTTTCTCATCCTCTTATATTAAAAATTTAATCACCGTTTGAGATGTGTTATTATATCACATTCATGGATGATGGGTTTTCAATTTATTTTACCAACATAAATTAGAGTAATGAAACCAGTTTTATGGCTGAAACAGATCACAAATATATGTAATATATTCTAATTAATGATATGCAATCATTTATTACACATGGTATTTAATTATTAAACAAAATGATTTCATGGTAGTCGAAAAACCTCAAAATTAATCCAAGCGTTTATCATTAAAATTTTATCTATTAATTCATCCTATCCAAAAATAATTTTTTTTTATATTATCATTAAAAATTATATATTATCATTAATATATAATAAAATAAATTCTATATTTCAATTTCCATTTTACCTGAACTTTCATATTCTTATACAAACGAACCGATCATGAAAACAAACTGAACAAGCACTCAAAAATGATGATATTGAATCAAATAACCCATAAAAATGAGCATTAATGGTCTTAATAAAATTTTAATAATAAAAATTAATGTCTAATAGGTTCTTAAATAATCTATTAATATGTCTAATTTTAAATTCCATGACCTTAAGATCAACATCGGAACATATCCAGACATAAGGTAATGGTTTTCTACCCGAACATCCATTTTCATACAGGTTACTCTTATTCTCCACTTACCTCAGTTAAATTATAATTTATTAAAATTTAAACCTAATAAATTCAATTTTAATGTACTATATATGTGTTCCAACCATAATCCTACCATCATTTATGGTTAGTTATATGTTTTAAAAGGATCCTTCCAAAATTCTTCCTTAAATACAAACCCAATTCATGGTAATTTCTCTAATTCTTACCCATTTTTAAGGGAAATATATAGTCTATTTTTAGAAGACATTATATTTCTAAAATAAATAATTTTATTATTAAATTAATAGCTTACTTCACTTCACTTTTTAAACAAAAAAGTTTCCAAAAATAACTCTTCTTTTCAAAATAAAAGAGTATTTATCTCAAGAATTACTCCATGGTTTTATAAGAGTATCTATATATGTTTCAAAACTCTTGTTGATTATTATATATTACTGGGAAAAATCGTTTATGATATCATCTCCCATATTTAATTAATGGTTTATGATTAGTTGGTCTGTGGATGTTCTATCATAAAACCATTCACCAACATACTCGGAATGGTTAGTGCTAGTGCTTAATGTTCGAGGAAAGTTATTTACATTTAATATGTTAGTTTCAATATGAATGAGTATGTTGTTTATATTTATCCCCATTCATATGAGGAATTAATTTAACTTAGTATGTTTTGGGTGGGGCCCTCAATATTTCCTCGGTTCATCAGTAGGTCTCACCAGAGAAACTAGTTCTTTGCACAAGGCCTTGACAAAAAGTTTATTTATAGTCTTTCCACAAGGGCTTAATGGTATGGTTATGATGTCCTGTATTAATAATTACCTCATTATGTAAATAGTAATTGATAGTTCATGTGGTTATTTAGCTAGTATAATACCGATGATTATGTTTTATTGTGGAATTATTTATTATGCTCTTATTCCTGTCATATTATGTTCAAGATTAATTTTAAAGGAATGTATTTTTAGTTATTCACCATGCCTTTTGTTCATTTTTATGATATTTTCTACTATATTTATTACCCTCACTGATCATTTGAGATCACCCCTTTCTTATGTATTATTTTTTGAAAGTTTTTAAAGAAGTATATTATGAATGAAATTCAAGGATAACCTAAAATATATGGATGTGTCCAAATGAATCTCTATATTGTATTTATTTTCAAGTTGTAATGTTGAACTTATGTATGTATCTTGTTTACAATATACTAAACTACTCAATCCTTCAGGATGCATTTTTCTTGTTTATATACCACTGTAATAAAATAAGGCACTGTCTCTAAGAAATTGAGGTCTGGTCATTACACTCTGGGGTGGTTCGTGTTGAGGCCATAAACTTAAATGATTAAAACATGTATCATTGTGTGTATTGAATCTAGATTAGATAAAAATTTAATATAATATTTTTTTTAGAAATATATGAAGATTATGGAGTGATATACAATAGTGGAAAAGTATAATCAGTAAGACATTTAGGGAAAATTATCTAACCACTTACCTTTTCCATTTTTTAGTCGGCACATTGATTATCAAACTCAGGTTTGGGTTAGAATGAGAGAAAACAGAAATCACAACAAACACCCTAGAAATAATTATTTTTTCATGATTATAAAGATGAATATGAATATACAACTGATAAATATATGAAGATGAGTGTTATCCTTACCAAGAGTAATCCAATATAACCAATGTTAAAGAAAACTAAGTTATAATGAAAAAGATCTACCAAATCATAAGATAGCAAGAAAGAGAGAGTTCCAACAGTGCTTCTATGCGATTGAGGGAGGTTGAGGAGAATAATTAGACTTAGGAAAAAAGAAGTTAAAAACATTATCTCTAGTATATTATAGGGGACAATGTTTTGGCTACACAGTTGGCCAAACCATACTCCAACCATGTGATGCCCACTATCCATGATCCCACACCTCGCATGGTTTAGGCACATGGTTAGTAAAGCCATGCAAGAACATTTATTTGTGTATCTATAATAAATTTTAAATTTAACATGGTTATGAGACCCTTGTTTTATGGTTGTAAAAACCATGTTTCACCCTTCCATGGCTATATGGTTGAGGTTATTAGTTAGTGTTAATTGTATGATAACTATGTGCCTCACACTTGTTTCTTTAAAACACCTTCATCCATAATCTGAACCAAGCCTGAACTCTCCCAAAACCTCTATACCCTCATTTGGAACTTCTATGTAGATAAAACAAGTGTTTTATTCTAGAATTTAATGGATTATTACCTAAATAAGAAAATCAGGACCCTCTAATAGTGAAGTGTTTTGGACATTTAGAGGGTCAGTACGCTAGAGTATAGGGTGTATTTATGGATGCATTAGGATTTTTAGATCTATGATCACATGAAATTTCAATTTTCATTTAGATTTTTTGAGGGCTGATCATAATAAGTAGGGTTTTTGGTGTTTGGGGTTCTAGAGTTAGTAAAATATCCAGGGTTTCTATTTTTTTGGGTGTTTTGAGATGCCTAATGGCCAATCATTCACCATGTAAAGGTGTAACTTATCTCGCATAAGGGTTTTTAGATAGATTATTGTAACATCTTGTTACCTTGAACGGGTTAGTTTTTCCCTATTCTATGTTTCTTTTTGTTCAATGTCCTTATAATTTATTTTCTAATTTTTCTATAGGTTGCATAGTAGGTACATGTCATGTACCTGAGGTACATATTGGGTACCTAAGGTACACATCCTAACTGGGCCCTATACGACGTGACTAGAAAAAATGTCATTTGTAACCTGAGGTGACGGGTTTTTTGGCATAACTTATCCATCATGGACTACATGTCATCACCCTTGGGTACATGTTGTGACTCGGCCCGCACCCGACATTGAGTCACACGTTTTGTATTTTCACTCGGTCCTTTCTCCTCGGACCTCTTGTCTCTTGAACTAGAAATCTCCATAGGATATTTTGGAGGTTCCCCTCCTTCCAAATCGATCAGATTGGGTTTTGATCTTCATTGCGCCTACAGTGTGTCTTTCTGGGTAAGTGTTCATTCTTGGTCATTATTTTGGTTTATCACGGTAGAACCCTAGCTTTGTGGTGCAAGATCCGATGATCTAATATGGATGTTTCTTCTTGGTTTCTTCTAGATCCATTTTGGGATCCCATTTTGTTGGCCTTTTCCTTCATTGGTCAGGGTGCGGCAAGCATTCTTCCTCGAGTTATGTGGATTTCCTATCTTCTTCCAACATCATAAGTTTATATTTTGATCAATCATAAGATGTTGGGATTTTATTATATGTCTTTCATTGATGTTCTTGGGTTTCACTAGCTCTAGATTTTGTTGTGGGCATGTGCGACCTGAGATTTGAGGTAGGTGGTTCTATCTCTAGACTATGATAATAAACCTACTTTTTCTTCTTTATAAACTGATTTATTAAATTGTCATGATTGTTTGTGTGTGTTGAAAAAAGGTTTTACAAGAGAAATGTTTTCCCTAGTTTTTGATCAATGGATGTTGAAATGGTATCGAATGGATTTCAAAGTATTGAAATGAATTGTTAAATTATGAACATGGCTTATCATGGGTACTTAGAAGGAAGGTTTAGATTAAGGCCATTTTCCATTGTTTTGTGATTATCAAGGTGGTTTGTCTTGGGTATTTCATCGATTTCTTAGGCTCTTGGCTCTAAGAGATTGATATTTACATTTAATGGGGTTTTCTCATGGGGTATTCCCCATATTCATAGGCTCATTGTTCTAGGATCATATTTATACAATTGATTATTGTGGTATGTCTAGTCTATTGTATGGTCATGTAGTATTCCATGTTGTTGTGATACCGATTTTTCTGTTTTGTACTGCTTGAATTTCTAAGTCCCCCGTGATTTGCATGTTTATGCATGTGAAATATAATATTGAAAATATGCTCAAAAACTGGTATACCTACTTTTATTTAGAACTGCGGAAAAGGGAATTGTTTACCTATAAAACATCTTTAATGTTTATCATGCCATATTTTATTTTAAAATGAGAATACATGATTATTTATACACAGACATGTTGTGGAACTCCTTGGTGGGATCCAACTGATCCTGTTAGTTCACATTATATATGCCTATTTAGTGGTGTGTAGAATTTTTTTGGTCTTCTAGTGTACTGAAAGGAAAGGTGCCTCAATGAGGCGATGAGGTTTATGTCAGCTAGGATGGGTAGCTACTGGTGAGATGGTGGGGGTTTGTCCACACAATCACTTGGAGTAGTTGTTTGATGTAGTCCCTTGTAGTTGGACTTGTCTTTTTGAGTTTTATCTACAATTTTTGTTATTCTGTTTCCACTATATTTATTATAGTTAAGGAATATATATTTCTTAGTCAACTGATATTTCTTATCCTCGATATATATGTATTCCATGTGGTTGTTCAAGTTTGGAGAAATCGTCCCCTCATTTTTTTTTGATTTTTGGGTGCTTTTCACCAGCCCATGGTGATCAGGAACTCCCTTAGAGTATTTTAAAGATCAGGTTGGTTGTTGGGTTTGAGGGTAAAATTGGTCGGTTCATTACAGTTCGGTATTATAGGTCATCTTTTTTCAAGAGCCTTTATCTTGGGACATCTATTAGACTATAGATACGATTGTTGTTAATTTATAGGTATGTTTCGATAAGTGTCTAGCCACTCTTTTCTTAAAGAGACTCAAGTTTACATGGGATGTTGGGATTTGTGTCTCCCATATTGGTTTTTATTTTTAAAATCTCATTTTTTCCTTATGGGTTTTCTAGTTTGGACTGATATTTGTTCTGTTGTCTGCTGGTTCATATGTTTCGGTGTACAATAGTATGCCACCTATATATCATCCATGAGTTACCCAAGAGTGTGCAACTAATTATTTTCAAGGGAACCCACGTTTAGGTCATAACTTAATTGAGATGATCATATTGAAAGTCAGTGCTAATGATCAGGATGCACCACAGGTTTATAATTCTATTATTGAGGTACAACCAGGAGCTAGGGGAGAGAGTGATCAATCGTGAGAAGAAATCATCCTTTAATGGAATGAATTAAACTCAAGAGGTGGAGTATTGGATGGATAAGATCAGTCAAATGTTTAACTTCCTGGAGACACATGAGAATATAAGGGTGAAGTGTGAAACATTCAATCTTGAGGGTTCCAACATGCGTTGGTGGGTTTATATGGTCCAGGTAGATAGACATGTGGGCTTGGATTGGAAGGCTTCCAAAACCCTGTTCTTTTAGTAGTTTTCCTGAGTCTCTAATGTTAGAGAAGTAATCAGAGTTCTTATCTTTAAAATAGAGAGATAGTTTGGTGTTGTAATACACCGATTGGTTTTTTGTTCTTTTCTGTTTTTTTTAAACATGATAAAAAATGACCAACAAAAGGTTCCCAACTACCTTCATGGTTTTTGAATGCATATCATATCACAGGTGTTCATGATGAAGATTTCAACCTATGATGAGACAGTAGACAGATCAATGATGGTAGTGATGAACATGTTAGGAAAGGTTATATTTTCCACCTCTTCTCTTCCATTTGATGACAGCCTTAGCAGCATGCATTGGAAGAAGAGGAAGTGGAAGGATCATTATAGGAGTAGTGGATCTGTGTATCCATAGAGAGCCTACTATACACTATCTATTATAGTGGGTAATGTGCCTCTGGATTTCTATCAGTGTGGAAATGGATTACACAGCAGAAGTTCTTGTCTTAAACCCATGAAGACGTGCAATAGTGGTGGAAATGTGGGTCATCTACAACATTTCTAACAGGATGTGACTACGCCCTATTATGATCAATGTTTGTTGACTCCAAAGGCTACTCTGGTGTAGTTAGAAGCTTAAATGACTATAGGGACTCAGCCACGAGCCTTAGGATTCATGAATTTACACACAGTAGATGAGTGTCCAAAGGATTCTAACATAGGTATGGTAATAGTGAGAGGTATGCTTCTAATTTCATCTTTATTAGAAATTTATTTGTTTGATATTGATGCCTCAAACTCATTTATATTTTCATGCTTTGTTGATGCACTTAAACTTCAAACAAAACTTATAACCTTTACAATTATATTATAGATTCCTATTAGAAAAAGGAAGGTGTAGGGGTTTCAATGACTTTCTTGATCATTAACGATAGATGATACAGAGTTAGTCTAAGATTTTATCATTCTTGATCTGGATCTGTTTGACATCATCATCGGTATGGATTGGATTACTTCTCATCTAGAAAAGGTTGATTTTTATCGTCAAAATAATTTGTTTCTTACTTTAGATATGATCTCTCATTTGTTTCTAGGAGAGTGGGACTCGAGGTCTAGTCATGCAATACCTTTTTCTCCTAGAGCTCAAGAGTTTGTTGGTTGTTTTTTCATTTGAGCCCGATGAACTTTATTGAGTTGATGAACTTCCTATTGTTGCTGGAGATTTCCCAAACATATTCACAAGAAATTTCTCCATTCTTACTCCAGATAGATAGGTAGAGTTTACGATTCACCTGGTTCCAGGTAAGTAGCCTATATCGATGCTTTCTAATCTCATGGAGACATTAGAGTTAAAAGATCTCATGATTCAGTTGGGAGACCTATTTGAAATAGGTTTTGTTCACCATAGTGTATCTCCATGGGAATCTCTTATGCTCTTTTCCAAGAAAGGGGATGGTTCACATCGGTTATGTGTGGACTATTAGAAGTTGAACCAGGTAACGATTAAAAAAAACATTCATTTCCATGTGTGGATGATTTTTTTGATCAGTTTAAGGGGGAGAAGTGGTTCTCAGATATTGATATTTATTCAGTTTGTTATCAGTTCTAAGTTTGAGATTCTGAAATACCAAAGAAAACCTTTAGGATTAGTTATAGCCATTATGAATATCTTTTTATTCCTTTTAGTCTAACTAAATATCCTGTTATTTTCATGGATTTAATGAATATAATGTTCCAATAATATCTTGACAATGTTGTGGTAATATTCACGAATGATATTCTAGTTTATTCAAAATTTTATCATGAGCATGAGAACCACCTAAGATCGGTTCAATAAATTCCGAGAAGTCACCATATGTATGAGAAGATTTAAAAATGTTTCTTTTGGACACAATATGTGATGTTCTTGGGGAAAATAATTCTTGAGCATGGATTATTATTTTATCTAGAGAAGGTAAAGGATACTATATCATTGAAGGAACCACAGAACATCTATGAAATTTGATGCTTCCATGGTTTTTATGGGTACTACTGATGGTTCATTAAGGATTTATCTAAGCTAGAATCACCATTGAATGCTATTACTAGGAAATTTTTGAAATTAACATGGGTTGAAAAGTGTTAGTCTTCTTTCAATGCACTGAAATGACTTATGTAATTAGCCCACAGTAATATATTACCTAAGACCGATGAGGGTTATGTGGTGTTTTGTGAAGAATCTAGATCCTTTTTGGAATGCATGCTGGTGTAGGATAATCATGTGGTAGATTATGACTCTCTTTATCTCTGACCCATTGAGATTAACTACCCCACTCACGATTTGGAGTTTCATTAGGTTATGTATGCACATTAATTTTTGAAAAAATATCTCTTTAGGGAGAACATCATGGTATTCTCTGATCATAACAATCTGAGATATATCTCTTCTCAAAAATACATAAATCTCATAACGAGAAAATGGATATAATACCTTCAAAAATTTGACTTCATTATTTTCTACAACCAAGGGAAAGAGAATGTTGTAGCAAATTCTCTTAGTAGGAATGTACCATCACATGTTATTTTGGAATCAAAGGAGGAGTGGAATATTATTATGGGTCTTTACACTAAATTTCACATGTATTTTTAAGAGGATATTTCAGGTACAATTCTGACCAGTTCTTAGTTATCATCATCTCTCTTGGAGTCTATTTTTCAATTTTAGCACGAGGATGATGAGTTTCAGAAGACCCAGGAAAGCATTTTGGGTGGGGATACTATTTTTTGTTGGTCTTTATCATTATATGGAATACATGAATTTTAATAGTGATTTTTAATCCCATCATATGTTAGAGGATCAATATTCTATGATTTTCATAACTATCCACATGTACTTATTCTATTTTTTGATAGGGATCCTAGGTTTAGCAGAAGGATCTAGAGGAGTTTTTAAGAGGAATTGGGAACACAGATCAAGTTGATCACAACTTACCATCTATAGAAATATGGAAATAAGGAGCATGTAATTTAGATCATAGATTATATGCTTCATTCATGTGTCTTGGATTTCAGTGGATCATTGGATATCGATCTAGGACTAGTTGAGTTTGTTTAAAAAATAAATTACTAGTCCTCAATCAAAATGGATCCATTCGAGGCATTTTATGGTCACCCATGCATATCACCTCTTAATTGGGAAGAGGTGGGTGAAGTAGCTTTAGTGGGACCATTTCTAGTTTAGGAGATTTCCACAATGATTTAGGATGTGCGAAGATGTCTATTTGTAGCCTAGAGTTGATAGAAATCGTATGCAGATCGGCAGTATTGACCTATATATTTTTCTAGTAGTGATTGGGTTTTATTAAAAGTTTCACATCGGTTGGGTTTCCATAGACTTGTAAAACAGGGAAATTTGAATCTGAGATATGTTTTGCTGCTTGATGTCACTGAGCGGCTCAAACAATTTTCCTATCGTTTATCATTTCATGTTTAGCTGACAAGTATACATGATGTTTTTCTCATATCTCATCATATGAAGTATCACCCGGATCCTTCTCACATTCTGATTTGGGAAGAAATTGAGTTAGATCCAGATGATTCTGTTTTGGAGAGACCGGTTGAGATCATTGACTCTCAGATGAATTTATTTCAGGGGAAGTCAATTTGGTTGGTCAGAGTTTTGTGGAAACAAGGATCAGATTCTCATGAAACTTGCAAATGCTAATTGTTGATGAGGGAGTGTGGCCTCATCTTTTTCGAGGGATTTCATCTTCCACATGACTTCCCGAGCATAGAAATCTATTATGGTAGGGATTTTTTTAACATCATGTTACCTTGATAGGGTAGGTTTTTTTTATTTTTCTAAGTTCTATTTTAGATCTAATTCCATATATGTGGTTTTCTTGTTTTTCTACAGGCTGTAGAGATGGTACATGTCATGTACCTGAGGTACACATCATGAATAGGGCCTGCATTACGTGACTGGAAAAAATGTCAGTTTCTCATTTGGTATTTTTTTTCTCAGTCCTTTCTTCCCAAACCTCTTGGATTCCAGAACCAAAGTGACCCTTGAAGATTTTCAAAGGTGCCCCTACTTCTGGATCGATTTTATCGGCTTTGGATTTTCATTGTGCCTACAGTGCATCTCTCCAGGTAAGTTTTCTTTCCTGTTCTTCATTCTGGTTGATAACGTTAGCGGCCTAGATTTTTGATGTTCGATTTGTTGAAATAATTTGGATGTTTCTTCTTGGCTTCATCTAGATCTATTGTGAGATCTCATTTTATAGGCCTTTCTCTTCATTGTTTGTGGTGTGGTGGGCATTATTTATTGAGGTATATGGGTTAAATTTCTTTTACTGACCACTTGTGTTTAGATTTAGATCAATCCTAATATGCGGGGATTTGATTCTAGGGCCTTTGTTAATGTTTTTGGGTTTCGTTGGCTTTGTATTTCATTGTGGGAATGTGTGACTATAACATTGATGTACGTAGTACCATATCTTCCCTAAAATAATAAACCTACATTTTACATTTATAAACTAATTTATTAAATTTGAATAATTGTTTTTGTGTCTTTAAAATGGGTTTTAAAAGAAAAATGTTCTTCCATGGTTTTTGATGAATGGATTTTGAAATGCTTTTAAATTTTTTTAAATCATTGAAATGAATTGTGAAATTAAGCTAGTGGGTTACCTTGGGTACTTAGGTGGAAGGTTTCTCTTGAGGCCATTATCCATTGTTTTGTGGTTTTCAAGGAGGTTTGTCTTTTTGATTTCCTCTGTTTTTGAGGAACATTTTTGTAGTAGATTTACATTGACATTTTGGGAGGTTTACTCATGGGGTATTCCTTTTCTACCTAGGAAATTTGTTATTGGATTGTATTTTTGGACATGATTATTGTGTTATGAGTAGTCTCTGACATGGTCCTATAGTATTACATAGTGTTGTGATACATTTTCTTTTATTTTTTACTTCATATATTTCTAAGTTAGCCTTGATGTATATGTTTATGTTTGTGAAAAATGATATGTAAAATGTGATTGGAAGCAGATATACCTTCTTTTGTTTAGAACTGTGAAATATAGAAATGTTTACCATGTTTTCTATAAAATTTCTTTTGTTCTTATCATGATAGGTTTTGTTTTAAAATGAGCATACTTGATTTTTTATCAAGATACTTGTTGTGGAACACCTAGGTGGGATCATACTGATCCAGTTATCTCACACCATGTGCACCTCTTCAGTGGTACATAGACCTTTGTTTTTCCTCAGCTGCAGGGACTGGAAAGGCATCATAGTGAGGTGGTGAGGATCATGTTAGATGGGATGGGTAGATATTGGTGAGAATGTGTGGGTTTGTCCACAACATATCTTGGAGTAGTTTTTGGTTGTAGTCCCCTAGAGTTGGAATTTTATTTTGTATTTTTAGCTACTATTAGAGTTGTTTTTTTCCACGATCTTTCTTAAAGTTATGACATATATATTTTTTAGTCTTAACCATTTTCATTCCTTCTATATATATGCACGACATGTGGTTTTTAAGGTTCATGGAAATAGTTCCCTTGGTTTTTTAGTTTGATGTCGGGGTGCGTGTCACCAACCTGTGGGGATTGGGAATTCCCTTCAGGTATGTGATGGATCGGGTCTAGTTATGGGTTTGAGGGCATCCTAGATTGGTTCATTACATTTTTAGATTATAGAAATCCCGCATTGAAGGAGGAGGAGCATGAATCAACTCTTTATAAGGTGGGGTGGATACCTCTCCCATCATGAGGCTTTTCTAGAGGGGTGTTTGATGGAAAAAGCCTTGGGATGTCAAAATTGTGCGGGTTGGGGCCAAAGCGGACAATATCATGATTGTGGGATGCACTGGGCCATCACAAATGGTAACAGAGCCAATGTACATTTTATGTTTTAGTAAGGAAATTGGTCCCTTCTATGGGGGTGGATTATGTAAATCCCACATCGAAGGAGGAGGAACTTGATGCACCCCTTTATAAGGTGGTGTGGATACCTCTCCCATCATAAGTCCGTTTCAAAGGAATTCCTGAGAGCTAAAGCTCGGGGAAATAAAAACCTTGTGGGCTAGGCCCAAAGTAAAAAATATCATGATTATAGGCTTGACTGGGCCATCATAATGAGTTATTCTTGTTGCACCACATTTGGTAAATTTCTTAGGGTGTCTATTTTGAGAGGGAATTTTAGGGTACCATGACACTTTTGAATCTTGTGTAATGGTAAAATAGAGAACCCTTTTCCATTTCTTACTTATTATTATATAAGGGTAGGGATAAATTGTGTTAGGATGAAAAATATGAATAAAAATTACATGGATGGATGTTTTGGAAGTTATTTCTGTTGGATAGTGTACCTGTCCAAAATGTGGAATGCTAAAACTCCATGTTTTATCGATTTTAATGTGTGTGGTAGTGATTCGAGGAAAAAGGCAAAGTGACACAATATTTCACACAACATATCATGAAATGGAATGATTAATCTCATCATGGTAAATTTTTTGTGTGGTGATGCTAATTATATAGGTTCTTGGTGCTAAGTTGTTGTGGAAAAACGTAGTGGGTGTTACAGGTCCAAACACTATGGACCATGTTTCGGTTAAGGAAATGGTGGTAATCTAGGGAGAATTAAAAGAAAATAAATCTTTTTGAGGGGATACACCAATTAAAATATTGAATAATCATATAACCCTTTAAATGGGAATCACTATGGGTTTAGTGTGATTCACTATGTCATTGAGGAGGATTATTAATATTCCCCTATAAATCGAGGGAATAATACCCCTTTATTAAATTTCCATTTTATTATATGAAACCCTAACTAAATCGTAATACTATCACCACCCACCAAGTAAATATATTTACATACTATCCATTTGGTTACTCTATATTGAAGTATTAGATCATGGTACTACCTCTATCTCTCTCTCTTTCCCTTTTCTATTCATTATCATTATTATTCTCAATTCAAAATGTTTTTTAGTAGAGAATCACTATTTTGGGATGATATTATAAAAATGATAAATTGTGGTTTGTACCAATAGGTTATAAAGGGGTTTCCCTTTTTGGTGGTTGGTTCTTCATCATATTTTCCTTCTATGTGAATTTTGATCTTCTAATCACGGTAAGGGAATTTTAGACTTATAACTCTATTTTTCATGAATAATTATACTTGATAAAAAATTATTTCAATCTAACCATTAAAATAATATCTATAAATATTTAATTTAATTGATATTTCTTTATGGTTTTTCATAATTTTTGGAAATTATATATCAGAAACACACTTTATGGAATAAATTAAGTTATGATATTGAATCATTTTAAAGAAGATAGAAGGGAAAGTGATTTTTCATTTGTTTTTATAGTTATCTTATGTATTGTATTGATCATTTATTTATTGATATTATTTTATTTTGGTTACCTAATATTTCTTACAATGATGAATTTTTCCACTTCTATAATTAGTAAAAAAAACATAAACTAAATAATTAAAAGGGATGGTTGGAATCAAGGGAAATTCTGAATCAATTATTTTTTTAGGTGTGTTATTCCTGTTAAGAAATACCTTAATATTTTTGTGATGTTTTTTCTCTTAGAATTTTGAAATTTTATTGATATTAATTATATAATCACTTTTAATAAATTTATAATAAAAAAAATATTAGTATTAGTGGGTTCCTGTAAAATCATGAGGTGAAATAATGATTACTATTGGCCAGTGTATTTTTTATACCTTTAGTTATGTTTTTTCTTGATTCATTTCAATATATTGATGGACTATGTAATTTTGTGATAGAGTTAAAATCATTTATTTATATAATACCCAAATTCATAGTTAATTAAATTATGTAAATATAGGTAATGAAGTGTATAAGTGTAAATATGAAAATAATATTGAAATAGAAGGAAATAAGTTTGGTTAAATAAATATGAATCTAGTTAGTCAGCTATAAATTATATATTGGTAAATTTTTAATGAAAAGAATGATGATTGGAAGTTATGTGAGACATGGTATTATAATTATTGTTGAATAAGATATAAATAACGAGTGAATAATCAAAATAAATGATGATTTAAATTATTAATTTATGTGGATGAGAATAACATGGACTTATTGAATTATTATTTTATAGACTCTATTTCTACAAAGTTTTCATTTTTTATTCATGTAATATTTTTTGTAAAAATAATTTTTGATATATTTTTGTTATGTTATTGATGGATTTAAGGAGGTGTTTATGGAGGAATGAAGGGAATCAAGAGAATATGCAATGAAATATACATTTATGGGTGGTAATGGATTATAGTGGTAACATATCTCTTCAAGGTATAATTTCTCATTGAGGTTATGTATTTTTATGGCCTATAATGGATTAAGGTAGATAGGAACATGGTAGGTGTGGGAGTTTAATATTTTTCTCTTAATTATGGGGTGATGAAGGAATAAAGAGGTTTGAGGGAGAGTTTTTGTATGCAGTCTCAAAATATTTATAACTACGTGTAACACATGGGCTGACCTAGATAATTCCCTTGAGGATCTATCGCTGTCAATCACTCGATACTTATAATTAAAATTCTTCATATTTCATTATTTATGAACTAAAACAAGAAGAAACATTAGAATGGAAAATAATCCATGTAATACAAGGAAAAGTAATCATGCAATGTAGAAAGAAGACAAAATGATTGATGTTAAATAAAAAGGATATCCTCCTAGGGGAACACCCGGTGTGAACCTTCATTTTCTATTAATAAGGTTCAAATTTACATAATTAACATGTTCCATAATATTCATGAATATCCATGTATTCCTTTTTCTATGAATATAAAGTACACTCAATGATCATCAAGAGACTACACATCCACCTCCTCAGTCAAGGGAGAATATTGAAAAAGTGAATAATAAACCTCATGTGGAATGTGGAGACATAAATATACCTTTACCACTATGACCCCCAAGATAACTCTAAGAAAATAAGAATCATAAAAAATTAATTTTCAAATGCTTGGGTGAATCACTGGATTATTCTCCCAGGAACATCTTTGGATTTTCAACTCATTATAATAAGTATAAGATATCATAGTGGAAAGAAAGGGGTGAAAAACACAAAAGATAAGATTGTTAGAATGAGATGAATAAGAAGAATAATATATACTAAAAGTACATAATACTGCTATAATAGAAAATAAAATAAAAAACTGCATAAAATGGCCATCAAAGGCTACCCTCATGTTTCTAACCACATGAAATGAAGAAGAAAATCATTTTTAAAGGGTGAGGAGAGAAAAATTAGCTCCGAAACAAGCCTCTAAAATATGTATTGTGGGATCCCAATAAATAATAGAATTGGAAACTATGTTCTTATAGAAATTAGTTCTCCACGATCCCCTATGTCGGCACTATAAATATCAGAATTATTTTCAATGTAATGAATGGTTTATTGAAGATTTACTGTTGGAATTTAAATTTCCTAGAAAGACTATTTATATTCCAATTCACTGAGTTGATTGCATTTATGGTCTTGAAAATTAATGAATAAGGCATTGAAACCTTTATGAAAGTCATTTATCTTGATTTCTGAATTCTACATATAGAATTTCTTCTCAATTAGATATAAAATTGATGAGATATATGACCAATAATAAAATTCTCCAGATATAAGCATTGCTTTTGAGGCTAGAATTGTGAGATGGTTTTGGGAACTAAAATAATGGTTTGATCTTCCATCCCTAAATAATATAATGAATCTCAATACTTATTCAATCTCAAAAATATTAATTTCAAAATTTAGATCAGTGAAGAAAATGTTTTGGGAAAAAAAAAGTTTAAATCCAAAATAGGTCATTTTTTCAATTACACTCCAAATCCTATTATAACAATAAGTTAAGACAATATAATATAAATTAACACATTTTTTGGATTAAAAAATTTTAAGTTCAATTTGAAATATTTTAAAGTATTTTCACTTTAAATTCCCCCCACATGTAAACACTACACTCCTGGAAATCATCATATACTGAGGTCAAAATAAACTTTCCAAAGAATTAATGATAGAACCCCTCAATTATCATATTATGAATTATATTATTCATAATACATGGATAAAAATTTACTAACTCATTAAAAGTAATAAAAAAACAATTCAATTTCACGTTAATCCTTACATGCATGTCATAACTACCTCGCCAGAAAAGTATTACTCCCTTCGCTCAAGGATTGATTTTTTAGTTTTAATCATTATAAAGAACAAATTTTATCTATAATGGCTTGAAATCCTCCTAGTAACTCTGATTCACAGAGTAATAAATGTGTAAATCAAAAGTTAATTTTCATGGGTTGTTCTATGGATGAGGGTTGTCATGTTTTCAATATAAAAATAATTGAGGCAGAATAAGTAGGGTTGAGCTCTAAAGTGAAGTAAATGCATGAAAATAGTTTTTCACAAGAATGATGTGCACCTCAATCAGCTAAAAAATGAATCACTATCAACCACCTATTTATTTCTTTGTGAATTTCACACTAAGAATATTTATTATAACTGATAAATTTAATCCCTATTTTCTCAATATGTGTCATTGTTTCAACTTGAATTAAGATCTGAATTTCTCTTCAGAATAATATTATTTGGGAAAATAAAATTATATTTTGATCTAAAAAATTCTTGAACACCCATACACAATTTTTTATTGATATTTTGGTCTGCGAATACATATTTCCATCATGGAATCTCTTTCACCAATAAATAAATAAATATGGAAACACTTTTCAAATTTCATCTCAAACATATTCTTTAGGAAATTAAAATACAGCTTATCTTCTCCCTCCCCCACAAGTGAGTTATTTTATAATCATGCATTTCAATTCAATATCAAGTTCGAAGGTGAAAAATTTATTATAATTTGGATGTTTAAAAAGGTATTTTAGAGATACTAGGGTCTAAAAAAAATTCATATTTAATGGTAGGTCAATATATCAATTGAATGTAAAAATTGATTTTAAAGTGGATCCTCATTCATACTTGACACCTTCTATAAACATTAACATCATTGAAAAAAGAGAAAAAAGTAAATTTTTACATCATACAACATGTCTCAAGACTCAAGGAAAATATATATGTAATAACATGTAAAATTGGTTTAGAAATTACTTTAGTTGTTCAAGATTTTCAATTTTTATAGTACTAGTACACATGAGTTTCACAATCAATCAAACACCAACAAATTAAAATATTATAAATAAATAATCAGAATTCTTTCAAAAACCATTTAAATCCCCAAAAAATAAAATCATGCATTTTTTCAAAAATTCAAATATGTTTTCAACTTTTTAATGTATTCCATTTATCATAAGAATAAAAAAAATCACAAAAAATGAAAATGGAAAACATTAATAATTTATAAAAAGACATGAAAAATAAAATGAAAGTACACAAAAAATTCCTAAAAATAGGTTGACATATCCTGGACATAATTATTCCATTTACTACCCAGTTTGTAGCTCAAATCAGATCCGGTGATTTTTTTTGAATAAATTATATTGGGCATAAAAGAAAATAACAAGAAGGAAATGTACAACCTAATTTATTTTTCAGATGTATCCTTGAGTTATGTTCCTAACTGCAACCACCTTAAAAAAAATAAATAACAATACATGAGATAAATAAAAAAATAAGTATAAAGGTGATAGAAATGTGATAATTTTTTGTTTACACTCCCAATAGTGTGCTAGGATTTTATTGCTACTATTTAGGTAGTTGTCAAGGATTATCACCTATTAGATTGTGGGGGTAGAATATTTTAGAAGAACCACCACATGTGAATTTTCCTAGTGTCCATGAGTAGACAACAAGAATATATAAGCCCAAAGAATATAATAAAATTCTCACTCCATAAGAAATAATAAATATTGAATTTAAGATCCATATTGGGAGGGAAAATAAAATAGGGGTGCTCATTATTGACTTTTGTGGTGTCCTCCATATGATATGAATGTTTTTTGTAGATGAGTAAGTCAGACCACAACCAGATTATCTGAAACTTCATTATTAATCACCAGCACTTAGGTAGTCTTTTATTTAACATCCAAGGTATCTTCCATTTATGTTGTACCAAAAATTTATGCTAAATGAATGTCAAAACGAAATTAATTTTTAATATCATTAAGATACGATAAATCAATAAATAAATCTTCCCTTTCATGTATGTCAGCTCAGAAATTCAACACTTCTAGAAGGAAAATTAGAAACTTCATTTAAACAGGTGAATATTCATTATAGTCTTTCAAAGAAGAGATATTGGAAAAAATTTGATGATTTTTCATTATCAGGATTGGGAATATCATGTTTCAGGTTATCGTCAACAAATCTATTACATGATTCTTCCAAAAAAATATTGATTTCCCATATGTGAGTCAGCTCTCATGGGTTATTCTGAGACCTCCTCCAGAAATGGTTGAGTACATGATGAAATAATTAATTCTTTTAGTAACTCCTCCTCACCCGCCTTAGGTTCTTTATAAAAACAAATGATAGTTCAAATATCTTTCACCACTTGTTTTGGTTTAGGTTCTGACTCATGTTCTAGTTACTCTGGACATGAATTTACATATTCAGATATCCACAGTATTTCTCTCTCCAACATTATAATTTTATCAATTATACTTTTAAATTGAGAATAAATATTAATTTAAACTTATTCATTCCATTAAGATTGATCATTTCATGCATGATAATTTTAATTGGAATACATCATTAAAAAAGAGGGACTTTTTATTTTTTAAATTTTTATTTTATTTTGTTTTTTAAATGAAAGTAAAATTATTTACTACATGTGAATAAAAATTCTGAGTGAATACCACTCAAATCCATATAAATGGTGAATATAATGTGGATAATTTTCATGTGCGCTCTCAAAATATTCATAACTAAGCGCAACATAATTACTGACTTAGGTCGTTCTCTTGGGGAGTTATCGCAACCAATCACTCACTAATTCTAATTAAAATTTTTATATAATTATATTTATCAAATAAAACTAAAAGAAACTTGATAATGGAAAATAATAATTCCAATATAAAGAAAAGTAAACATGCAATGAAGAATTCATAAATAATGATTGATGGTAGATAGAAAGGAGGTCCTCCCAGGAGAACACCCAGAGTGAACCAGCATCATCACTTAATTAGTTTTTAATTTACATTATGAACATGATATATTGTATGAATGGACATATACTTCTTTATATGGTTATGAATATAAAGTAAACTCCACAATCACAAAGAGACTGCTCATCCACATCCTCAGTCGAGGGAGATTATTGTAGAAGTGAAAGCTAAACCTTGGTTGGAAAGTGGAGACACAAAGGAGCATTGCCCACTATGATCCCCATATACCTAACTATACAAAAATAAAAATATAAAAAATGAATTTCTAAATACATGAATTATTCACTGTATTACACCCTCAAGAACTCCCTTAGGTTACTTACTCATAATCACAATCATAAGAGATCACATCAGAATGAAAGGGGTGGAAAATGCCAAAGATAAAATTATGAGAATGAGATGAATAAAAAAATAACATCTTCTAAAATAAAATAAAATAATTAAAATATAATATAAACTAAAAAACCAAATAAAATAGACATTAAATCCTATACACAAGTTTCTAAGCACATAAAATGAATGAGGAACCCATTTTTATAGGGAGAGGGGGTGAAAAAATGGCTCTAAAAGTATCCTTTGAATTATTATGAATGGTAGGCCCAATTAATTAAATAATTGGAAAATAGGTTCTTCGTAAAATTTGTTATGAGGTCTCTCCTCTATTGATTCTATAAAGTTCATCTTTATTTGACAAGTAATTAATGTTTTATGGCATATTTACCTTGGTAATTTAGTATTCCAAAATAGACTATTTGTATTCCAATGCACTGAGTTCCACCAAATTTATAGCCTGGAAAATGAAGGAATAAGAAGTTAACACCATTATAGAAGTCATTAAACTGGATTTACTCTTTATCTATGTCAAAATTAATCTCAATTGTATAGGTAATTGATGATATATTGTCCCAATAATAAAATTCTCTAGATCCATGCACAGTTTTTAAGGACTGCATTATGAGTTGGTTTTGGGCCCTCAAATGATGGATTGAGCTTTGGGACATTAATATTAAAATTAAGACCAAAATTTATGTAATCATAAAAATAATAATCTTATAATTTTTATTAGTGAATAAAATTTTATGGCCGAAATAGTGAAATAAATTTAAACCGTTAAAATCCAAAATAGGAAATTTTCCAATTAATCTCATAGTGCAACTAAAACAAAAAAGTGTGAAAATTTTCATTAAAATAAAACCTAGTTGGGATTAAAAATGTTGAAATTCAATGTAAAATAATTGGAAATATTTTATCTATCAATTCCCCAACACTTAAACATTTCACTCCCGCGAAATTATCATATACCAATATCAAAACAAACTTTCTAAAGTATTAAGGGGAAAAAAATTAAAATATCATATGAGGGAAGATATCATGCATTCAACATGGATAAAAATTTCCCAAATCATAAAAAAATAATAAAGATACATTAAATATCAATTTAATCCTCTCATTCATGTGGTACCTACCTCCCTATAAAAATATTTCTCTCTTCACTCAATATTTTTTTGGATTTTTTCTCATTCTCAAGAACATGTGTGATGTCCATAGGTTTTTTAGAATCCTTGTAACTCAACTTCACAAAATATTAAATGATTTAATAATGAGGTGCTTTTTATATCCCCTTTTGAGAATAAGGGATTTTATGTTCAAAATGTAAAAATATCTAAGGTGGAATGATGAGGCTTAAACTCTAAAGTGAAGTAAATGCCTAAAAACAGTTTTGATCATGAATAGTGTGATCCTCAATAAACTAAAGAATTAATCACCTCCAAAAACCTATTTAATTATCTAGTAAATTCACACAAAGAATATTTATTATCAATAAAAAATTTCATCCCAATTTTCCATAATTGTAGCATTGTTTCAGCTTGAATTCAGATCTGGATTTCTCTTTGGAAACAAATTTTAGGGGAAAAGAGAGGAAGCTTTTGATCTTCAAAAATTAGTGAACACCAAGCCCATATTTTTAATGATATTTTGGGATGTCAATCCCACATTATAAAATGAAATTTATTCCACCAAAGTATTAATAATTATTGAAATACATTTCAATTTTATGCTCAAATATATTCTTCAAGAAATAAAAATATTGATCTTTTTCTCCCTCCCAGCACTTGAGTTCAACAATAATCATGCATCTAACTACTAGATCACATTGGAAAGGGATAAATTGATTTTAATGTGGATACCTAACAAATTATTTCATGGATACTATGACATTAATAAAGTTCATATGTAAAGGTAGTCCAGAATAAGAGTTGAATGTAAGAAAGGCATTAAAAGTGTTCATCAATCATAAATGGCACATTCCATGAACATTAACAGCCTTGAAAAAGAAAAAAATAGAAAATTGTGGATTAAACTACATGTATCATGAATATCAAGAAAATTAGATATGTAAAAAGATGTCGAATAGGTTATGAAACCACTCATGTTGGGTAATATTTTTAATTTGGATAGTACTAGTACATGTGAGTGTCATAATAAATCAAACATCATCAAATTAAAAGATTGGAAATCAAGAAAAAAAATACATTCACCAATTATTTAAATCCCCAAAAATAAAAATCAAGTAATTTTCTAAAAATTCCATGATGGTATGAATTTTCCAATGTATTTGATTCATCTCATAAATAAATAAAACACACTAAAATGAAAAAGGGGGGAAATAAAAAAATCTGAAAATGACATGAAAAATAGAATGGAAGCATGAATAAAATCCCAAAATAGGTTTAAATCCATCCCCCACACTTATTCCATTTACTTCAAACTTTTTAACTCAAATCAGTTCAATATATATTTTCACATCGAATTTAAATTGGGTAGTAAACACAATAACAGAAATGAAGGAAACTACCTGATTTATTTTTCATTAGAAGCCTTGAGTTAAGATCATAGCTGCTACCACATTGAAAATACAAGAAATAAATGAAAATACATAAGATAAATAAGTTAAGAAAATAAAGGTGATATAAAAGGGGTAATTCTTTATCCACACCCCAAAGTGGGTGGTAGGTTTTTCCTTCCTCAAGTTAGGTAGTTGAATTGGATTATCTCCAATCAAAATGTAGGTGTAGTTTCTTTGAGACGAACCACCACAAGTAACTTTTCCTAGTTTCAATAACTAGAACCAAAATAATAGATAACCACAATCAATTGAATAAAATTACTAACTACCAATAAATATGAGAGATACAATTTAATTTCCATAGTGGGAAGGAAAAGAAAATAGGGGTGATCCCTATTTACTTTTATGGTATTCTCCTATATATGGTATGCAAGTTGTTGAAGAGGAGTTAGTTGGACTGAAATTAATATATAGATCTTATTCATTAATAAAACCCACTTTGGTATTCTATTCTTTAACATCCACAGTCTATTACATTTTTTTCTTTTTCAAAAATTCAAAATAAAGAGAAGTTAGAAAACAATTCAGTTTTAATAAGACTAAAACCTGACGAATCAATAAATAAATCATCCCATCAAATTAATTCATCTTGGAAATTAATATCTTCTAGTAGTACCATTTGAAACATTATATCAATAAGTTCATATTCATAATTTCCCCTATATAATGATAAAGTTATAAAGGTACTGATGTTTCATTATCAGGATTTGGAAGATCATGTTTTAGGTTACATTCAACAAATATATTCTAGGATTCTTCCAAAAAATGGTGATTTCCCATAAGTTCACCATCTTTAAAGTGTTCCTCTAGGACCTCATCAAAAACAATTTGAGTACGGGATGATATAATCAATTTATTTAGAAGTTACTTCTCACCCACCCTAGCTTATTTTATATAAAAATGACTGGTGAACTCTCTTCCACTACCTGTTTTGGTTCAGTTTTAGGCCAAGGTTCTAGTTTCTCTTGACACGGATATACATATTAAAATATTCACTTATTTGGATCTCAAAATATTTAATTTTATCACTAATCCTTTTAATGTTACTGAAATTATTATTGTACACTTATTATTTCCCATATGACTGTTTAATCCATATATGATAATTTGAATTGAAATACATTTTGAACTAAGAGATATTTTTTTAGTGTTTGAAATTTATAATTTTTTTTTGTTTTATTTAATGGAAGTAAAATTATTTAATAAATATTAATAGAATTAATGAGTTGAAACCACTTGGATCCTATAAATTTCACCAATTGTGTGGAGCGTTGTCTGGTGGGCTCTCAAAAATATTTATTGCGGTCAATGAATCACTACTTCTAATTCAATTTTTTATATTTTTTATTTATGAGATAAAACTAAAGTAAACTTGTGAATTAAAATTAATCATGTAATGATAAATAAAATTAAACATGCAATGTGGAATTCAATAAGAAGGATTGATGTTACATAGAAAGAAGATCCCCCCGGGAGAACTCCTAAGATTGAAACTTCATCATCTCATAATTAATTAAAAATTTACATAATGAACATGAACATAATATGCATGATCATACTCCTTTCACATAGTTTTGAATATACAGTACCCCCAATTATCACTAAGAGACCGCGCATCAAGATCCTCGATCAAGGGGGATATTGCAAAAGTGAAAGCTAAATTTATGGTGGAAAGTGGAGACATAAGGGTATCTTTCTCACTTGGAATAAATATAAGAAAATATTAAAAATAAAAAACTAATTTTGAAATATTTGGATTCATCACTATATTACTTCCCAGATACATTATTCTGGTTAGCGACTCTTAATCACGAGCATAACATATCACTGTGGAAAGAAAGGGGTGGAAAAAAGATAAAATTTTGAGAATGAGATGAATTAAACTAATAACAAATAATAATATTACATAATACTATTAAATTATAAAAAAAACTAAAAAACTATGTAAAATCCCAACAAATGATACCCCTACGTTTAGAACAAAATGAAATGAAGAAGAAAACTGGTTTTTAAGGGAGAGGGGGTGAAAAATTAGCTTTAACAATATCCTATGAAATAAGCCACGTAGTAGGACCAACAAATAAAAGAATTGGTAAATATTTTCTTCTTTAAATATTTTACCCTATCTATCATATATCGACTAAAAAAATTTAGTTTTATATTTTTTGTAATTAATGGTTTGTGGCTGATTTACTTTCGGAATTTAGTTTTCCCATACAGACTGTTTTTATTTCAATGCACTGAGTTCAATCACATTTTTGGACTTTAAAATGAAGGAATAAGGTGTGGAAATCATTATGAAATCCATTACTACATATTTCGTCTTACTACGTGTTTAATTTCCTCTCATTAGGATCAAAAATTAATGAGATATAGTCCCAATAATAAATATCTACAAATCTGTGCAAAGTTTTCGAGGTATGTATTGTGAGCTTGGTTTAGAGCCTCAAATAATGGATTTATATTTGGGACCTAAGGAATAAAATTAATACCAATATTTATTTAATATTAAAAATAATAAGTTCCCAATTTGGATCAGTGACTAATATTTTATGAAAAAATACAGAAATAAATTAAAATAGTTAATATCCAAAAGTATGATATTTTTTCAATTAAGCTCAAAATTATAATAAAACCATAAAATGTGACAATTAACATTAAAATAAAACATTGGTGGGATTAAAAAATTTTAAATTCAAATTTAAATAATTGTAAATATTTGATCTACCAAGTATGCATGGTGGGGGAGGTACATGGCATCATGATGGAATGAGGTTGATGCTCTACATGTTCACAATAACCTACTATGATATGGTTGATGCAGTTATGATGGTTATAAGTGGGGGATTTAAACTCAAGGATTAGGGAACAAATTTGATGTCTTGTTTTTCAAATTACCCAACAACATACAATCAGGAAGATGAATATTGATAAGGTGTGGTTGTGGATACATGTTGGTTGTGGTAATGTGATGATGAGGTTATGAATATACTTAGTAGTGATGCTATAGTTATGTGATGATGTGGATCCATTATAACATTATTGAATAGATTGATATAGTTCTTCCTATTGGTTATTTATCACTTAGAGGTTCCAAAAATTTATTGATATACAAGAGTAGTGGCATAAATTACTAGGGCTAGAGAAAGAAGTTCTTTGTGATTGTTATGCGTTGTGGGTTTGTTGGTTGTTATTTATGGTATTAGTTTATGATTCCAATTATATGGGTGGATTCATTATGAATATTTTTTATAATTAGAAGTGTTGATTTATCTTACTTTGATCTTTTTTACTTCTAAATAGATCTCTATATCAGATTTTCCTTGTCGACGTTTTTCATCTCTGATTTATTACAATGATTATTTTTTTCCTAATATTGACTATGTTTTGACTATTTTCCATGGATGATTGTCACTAATGTATACATTTTTATATATATTACATATGGATACTAATTGTTTTCAATGTATGAACCTATTGAGTACTCACAAATTGATTCCCCAAAAATTATTTTTTATGTGTTTCATGATACATCACTGGAGATTAGAATTGTTTTTCAGGTAGCATGGGTGGATTTGGTGGTTTTCTTAGATTTTAGAGTTTTTATTTTATTTATTTTACTTTATTTTTTACAATTAACATGTAATTATTATTTTTATTATTGTAATTTATCTATGGAATTTGAAAAATAAAATTGGGGTTGGTTGGTGTATATTCCATGATCTCTTATCATTAAATATATCTTGTTGTCAATACCTCCCATATGTTTGTTTTATACCCTCACCATTGGTCTCCACCACATGGCCTATTAGGGGTGGGATTATGGGTTCACTTCTTCTCTTCATATTTATCCCAAGAGGGGTATCAATCGCAGGTGGGGTTTTATGAGGTATTCTGATATACTCCATAGTTTTCACTCACTCAAACATTACAATTTCAGTGGAAGTATCTAGGTAGTTTATAGAAAATATGGGGAAATAATGGTTGAAATTGATGAAATGAATCATCTATTATCTCAAAGGATAGTAATATATGACCTTTTTTATCATATATGACCCATTTTCATGTGATTTAAATGTATAATTTTGGGGTGAAATAGATACTCGGAAGAGTACAACTGTCTATGTGTTCACATTCAAAGGAGTTTAAGTTAGATGTATGTTAAACATATGTCTATAATTAGAAATTTAAATAAAAATGTTTAATATATAACTATAAAAGATAAATTTAAGGAATTCATTTGACAAAATTGATTATTAAAAGAGAATGGAATAATATTGGAGGGTGTATTTCTCTGTTGAGACTGTCAAATTGGAATACATTTGGTGAAAAAATATAGTGTATCAATATTGAACATATAAAATCAACCAAAAATATTATTTCATATAAAAATATAATATAATGGAGAGTTATAGATATAAAAGATATTTTGAATAAAAATATTGGATGACATATTCAACAAGGTACTAGTCCATGAGACTCTCTGGAAATATTATTCTTAATTGTCACTATGGTAAGAAAAGGGTACTATACACATTATTTTTCTATAGAGGTAGAAGTTTGGAAATATACTTAAGTGTCAGTGGTCTCTAAAATTTCTATGAAGTAATCTTTAAGTGGGGGATTTTTGGAATGTGAAGTCTGATTCATGTTTCGATGAAATGTTTATAAGGAGAATCTTCAAAAAAAATTCCTGATAAAGACAGAGGAAATGAACTATAGTTGTGGTGGGTTCTAGAATGTTAAGATTTTGAATGGTGTGTTGTCAATTATTTCATAAGTTATGATTAATATAATTAATGTAAATGTGTAGGGTCTCATTAATATTAATACATAATATTCATTTTAGGAATGGTCTTTCCCTAAAGGAATTGATATATAAGATTCATTCAGTGGGATGCATTAGTATAATTTGGATGATTCACTATACATTAGTGGTTAGGTGTAAATTTCTGTAGGAAATCAGCATTTTCTAGGAATAATTTTGAGACTTATGTGAATATCTAAATTTTATGAAACAGGATATAGATAATCCTAATAACATCCATGCATTATAATTCATTTTAATTTCAAAAAAATTACATCTCCTATAAAATATCTCAAACTAAGGACTTAAATGTGTAATTTATTTAGTGATTAGATAAATAGTCAATATATTGTTTAATTTATTCTCCATTTCACATAAGTAATGATCATATAAGACACACTTTTGTACATATCATACATAATATCTTTCTTCATAACCAAGGAATTGAAAATATAAGAAAAAAGTTAGCTCAGATGCCCGATAAGGGTAAACATGGGAAGTATCAATTAAAGATAATAAGTGAGTATAAAATGAGCATGTGGGTATGATTTCATTAAATAAGTTAAATGAAATAATAAAGTCTAATCTTAACAAAAAATACTTCCATGACAAATCATCAAATCATGGAATAACAATTTCTACATAAACAAGAGTTATATGTAAATAATTCTAATCTATGATATCATAGTTATGAAGATGTGGCATAAGAGTATAGAATAAACATAATATTAATAATCATACACATTTTTATGTTATCTTCAAAGACATTAATCATATAACGGGCTAGGATAACCTCTTTCCCCTGGTATAGTTTTCTTGGGATAACAACTCATGTACTTTTTGGGCTTGACCCAACCTCCCATGTGCCCTTGGACTTGGGATAACAATCTGTATAGCTTTTTGATTTTATGAGATGTAAAATATCACCCAATATTTTTTTGGGTTATAAATAACCCACCCATTACATAATGATAAAACATACATATGTAACCCACAAGAACCAAAATCATTTATCATGCCTGTATAAATTAACTAACTATTGGGAATGAAATGGGTTTCATGAAAATATCCATAAAATAGAATCATAATACATAAAAAGAAATAAGATATATGATTTCATTAGAGAACATCCCCAGTGAAGAATAACAATAATTAATGTCTGTAAACATAGATGAAAAATAATTTTATAAATACATTAGAAAGATGTTTTGAAAAACTAAAAGTAATGTCGAATTCATCTGGAAACATTTTTAAAAATAAAATTTTACGAAAAAAATATTAATAGTATATTATTTTAAAAACTAATTAAAATTATAAAGGAATCATAATAATTAATAAAAAACATCTTATTGGTAAAATGAGGTTGAGTTTAATTTTTTTTTTAAAATCTTCCCATACTTTAAAGAAAACTGAATTGTGATCTGTGTGGGAAATGTTAAAAAGATTCAATTTAAAAAATTATAAATAAAATAATATATAGTTGAAAATTACATTTAGAAATCATTTAAATATATATAATTAAATTATTGAAATGGTATAACGAATATTCACTTAGAAGAGAAGGAATTTGGAATATGACAGAAAATATTTTAATGGAATGATTTAAAATAAAACCCCTTATGAATTTTAGAACCAAAACCCCCTTGAAAGTGAGAACATGATAAGGAAATTAAAATAAAATGAGTTTAAAGTGATTCATGATATAACATGTCAAAGAGGTTGTATATATTCCATATAAATGGAAATATGTGCATAATTCAAACATTTCTCATATAAGGAAATATAATATGAGAGACACTTACCTCATACTTCAACTTAGCCGAACAATATATAATATCCTGAAATATTAAATTTAGGTTTATTATTTATATTACAAATAACATTATTCATATTTAATTTATTTTACAAAATCCATTTATATTTTATTATTCCCCATATATGAATTTATTATTTTTAATAAGAATTAATATTTGACTATTTACCATTACGTTTCCCAATCATGTTTCGATTTAACAATTTTGGCCCTTGAGACATTTTCATCATTAGATCGCCTTTAAAGTATTAATTTTACTGTAATACATGGTTTTGATATGGTTTGGGGGTCCCATAGTCAGTTTATGGAACTTATGGTGAGGATTCGCATGGAATTTCTAAAAATTCTCTTTTCGGTGATTTTTTAATTAATGAGGTCATTAATTGTTTTGGTAAATATACATTGGAATATTAACACTGCCAAAATATGAAAACATCTTAAATTAATAATTTTTACACTTACTACCATTTTTTTATTGTCAATTCATTACCTAATCATTATAATGACATTCAGGTATATTGTAAAACCTACCTAAACAAGAACTTGTTATAACTATTTAATGGGTAGAACATGTTATTGTATAATTATAAATATGTTTTATAAAATTTTAATGGATTCAAAATTTATAATTAAAAGAAATTCTATAAGTGTCTTATAAAGAATATATTTAAGAATAATCGAGGAAAATATATTTCTTAAATCGATATCTCAAATCACCTCTTGAAAGGCCTCTTGGAAGTTAGAGGTTTTGGAATTATTATTAGGACTAGTAGTTTTATATTTTGAGTGATTATTGTCATTGAGATAAAATGGGTATGGATCTGAGAGGATTTTGAAGGATAGGTATGTATTTATTTGGAAGGAGGATAGCTCCGTTTATAAAATAATGGGTGGAACTTTTGTAAATACTCATTTATTAAACTACAATAAAATTCATACTCAATTCAAGTGGAACCAAAATAGAAAAATTTAAAATATTGGATAAATTTGTTCAATAATCCAGTCATATAATAAATTATAGCTAATTTTTTATGATATTTATATCCCTTATCCATTAATTAAACTCATTTTCCCTATATTATCCTTTTCCAAGGTGTAAAACCTCTCCCATGGTAACATATATTTATTACCAAAAATAAAATGAAACATATTATCTAATTATTATATACTTACTAAAAATATGAAATCCATTTTACAAGATTTAATTTTTAGAGGATGTAAAAATTATTTTCGTTATGAGTACACGTAACGCAATAAAAATAGTTTTCAGAAAGAGTCCTTTGAAGAAAAAAATGAATTTATACACAATTATTATGAAAAGATGTTCATTAAATGAATACTAATTTCTCTGAATATAAATATAAATGATTAATTTCTATAAACCAAGACTTAATATATAATAATTTTATCTTTTTAATAATATATATTATAAAAAACAATTTTTTTAAACAAAATGTTTTTTATCCCGGAATAATTAATGTAATACTCATTATAACTAAATAGTTATCTTCTAGATGAAATTTATTAACTTAAATAATCATTACATGAATTTAATTAATACATATTATTTTTATTTTTCTTCAAAAGTAATAAATCTAATATATCTGTGTAAATTATTAAAATAATATATATAAAACCAATTGAATTTTTATATGTGAATTAAAGCCCATTAATTTTTAAAAAAATCATCTACATCACAAGTTTTATTTTATTTAAATATATTTTAATATAATTCATTATATAAAATAAAATCATTCACTTCAACTCGTTATTGCATGTAACACAATATGTTGAACAGAATAGAATTATTTAATGGTAAATTCATACTAAAATTGTTTGTTGTTTCATTCCAAACACATTAAATAATGTTTTACCTGAAATTAAATTACATAAATTAGAAAATGTGATGGTAATATTATCTCATCACATACTCTAATTCCCATGTATCTTCTTTAAAATTTTGATTCTACTATAGAACATTGAAAATATGCATAGTCTTGTTTCATAATATTTTGTCACTATGTTCTAAAATATTTACTGGTTATTCCTCATAAGAGAGGTCATGTTCTAATAGCAGAGATTATAATATTTTTACATGTGATGGATATAATATCTAATTCCTCAAAAAATTTACATGGAACACATCAGGAAATAGATAGTTTTAAATCAAGTGATAAGTGATAATATACATTTACTAAATGTTTGATAATCTCAAATGAGGTGATGTATATAGGTATCAACATTCAATTCATTTATAATCATAAATACCTATTCTAATGAGATATTTTATGGATCATTTATTCCCCCTCTTCATACTTTAACTCCCATTGATGAATATACATACAACTCTTCTATCAAATTTTTGCTACCTTTATGTATAGCTATTTTTTTGATCACTCTCCATTATTTCATGGTAAATATTATGTCTTGACATTTTGCTATATCTAACTCCATATTAGTATGTATATGTTCTACATATATTCCCATGTATATCCTTTTATGGTGAAATTTTAATGATAGAGTCGAATTTTTTTGTAATATGATCACTCAACCAAATAAATATGTTAATATTAGATTCCTTTGAAATACATGGATAATGGTCTAAGAATATTATTCATTTAATGAATAGTAAATTTTAATTTACCACCAATTTTACGATGATAGGTTGTGATAATATATAGATCTATATCTGTTACAAATTAAATATTTATCCATAATTTAAATCTCAAACTTGGATCTCAATAAAATATAATTAAAATTCATACTACATAAAACCATACCACTTATTTTATTTATAACCTAGAATTTTTATCGAGTTGTAAATCCTATAAGATATCAATTAAGTGTGAAAAAATTATAATAGTATCCAACACTTACCCATATGGAATTTTCCCATTTAGGATATATAAGAAGACTGATGATGATGTAAATTTGAATTTTTTCCATTTCAAAAATGTTATGGATAATGGTTTCATCATCCAATTAGATTCATAACATTAAACATTTATTTACTTACATAACAAGAGTAGATATATATACTTCATAACATCCATTTTTAGGTTATCCCACCAACATTACTCTTTATGATATGTATACGTCTTTGTACTTCCTAGTTTAGTAGATAATGATGAGCTGTCTGCATCTCCCAAAAACTCCACCTTAAATTCTAGTTTTGAAGGGAAAAATTAATTTCAAAAATATTATAAATCCACCATTGTATAATTGGAATTAAATAATACTTTAAAACATAATATTTCTCTTCATATCATCTTTCTATGAGTCCTTTATTTTTTTGTATAGAATATGTGTTCGATAATCAATTTGAAAATATTTTATTCCTAACCATCATTTATGATTTCCATTTAAATATTTTGAATTTCTAGAACTATTAGATTATTCTAAATCCTCACCCAAAAATAAGTATCATGATTCTTTTTACGTAGATAATCCACCACCTTTTTTAGTCCCATGACTTTAATTCGTTGAGAATTTATAGTATTTTATTAAAACTAACCATCCCCTTTGGTGTATGTTCAAATCCTTCATTGTGAATATAAAATTTATGATATTGTTATCAGTATATATATCAAATATTTCACCATAAATATAATTTAAAAAATCATTAACTACTACAATCTATAAATCATGTTTCTAGTAATTCTTCCCAAATATCATTAATTGGCATGATTAAAAAGAAGTTACCATGTAATTTTTGGTAAAAAACATCTATTTACCTTATTCAAAGAAACATTATATATGAAACATTCTTCTCAATTATAAGGTACTATATGTAAATTAAATATGACCAATGTTTTATAAATATCTTTGAATCATTATTCACATTCTACAATCCATAAGACCTTCACTCCTTTTCACCTTAACTTGGTTTTATGATTAGGAAATTTTTAGCAAATTCTCACAAAGCATCAGTAGTATTAGGAAAAATCAAGAAAACTATGTATATTTATCATTGAGGTTGGTTAGAAATATTATCAAATCACCTTTATCTTTTAAGGATCGATAGATACAACCTCAGATGAGAAAACATGGCTTATAAAAGATACATTTGTAACCAAAATTAAAACATACTGAACTTATCATATAATATATAATTTTATAAGGTCATTATCACAATTTAAAAATGATCTATATATTCTTAATTGATATTAGAATATATTATAATATCATTAATGAATACTACCATTTATTTTTCCCATTAATCTATAAACACTCTATTCATTAAATCCATGAATATTGCAAAGAAATTTGTAACTATAAACGAAATCACTGTGAAATTATAGTGTCTATATATCATACTGAATGTTTTACATGGTATATCTTCTATATTTACAATTAATTGATGGTATCCAGATCAAATATCAACCTTTTTTATATATTAGTCCCCATTATGTTGATAAAACCAATTATCATTACGGGGTCTAGGAAACTTATTATTGACCGTGACCTTGTCAAGTTCTTGATAATCAATTTAAAGTCACAATGATACATCTTTCATCATAAAAAAGAGAATTAGGGAACCACATTGTGAATAACCTTGTCCTATAAAACTCATATATATATTATCTTTGAGTTTTTTTTCAATTTCTACCATTCAATCATGGCCATTTTATTTGGATTAACTATGACAGGTCTTCACCATGTATGAATTTTATAGAAAACAAGACCTCATTATCTTGGGGAAGACCAGAAAAATATTTTGAAAATAAATTGAAATGTTCCCATAAAATAGGAATATCTTTGATACTATGGTTTAACCAACCATTGTAGAAGTATATCCCTCATTTATAATTATCCATTCCCACATAATGGATGAGACTTCTAAAGGGAGTTCATAGTTGTAATTTTCATTTATAGACAATCATGGGTTGATTCAGAATATGAAATGTAATTTACCTATCCCAAAAAAAGTATATGGTCCCCATATATAGTGTTCTAATCTATAAATAAATAATATAAAATTATATAAAATTCTAATAATAAGATTTCAGGAACAAAACTCTCAAAAACATCATTAAGAGACGAGTTGTACACTTGTGATGCAACCAGCATACCATTGGATGTTTTTAGTGATAATTAAATAACCATGTATTGAGGTGGATACCTAATGATCATAGAAAACATACTAGATATAAATTAGTCAGTATAACTAGAATAAAATAATAAATTTTTAATTCTTGGGTGAGATATGATCATTCCTTTCACAACATTTTTTTCGTGACCTAATTTTGTAGTTTTGATTACATAGGACTTCCCTTTATCCTTTTGATTAATAATTTTTTATATCAATAATCATAATTAACCCTTGGTTTATTTTAGTTCTTGGTAAAATTATCATAATCCCTAAAACTTAAGCATTTCAGTGTTGGTAGTTCGTTATGATGAGATATCCTTTCACCCAATTCATAGTTGGACCCTTCGTATTCCCAAAGAACTCATGTGCTTGATGACCATATCATCCATAATAGATGTATTTGAAAATCCCTTGAAAATAGTTATCGTCATTCTTCTTTATAATTTTTTTTACAAAATATGTTGAGTATTATTTCTTATATAGGTATTATTATTATTAGAGATACCAAAAATACCATTATTATCTTCTTTTCTACATAATTGAGATAATAATTGGAGTATCTAATTTCAATTTATATATTGAGGGCACATTGAAAAAATTATTCAAATATATTGAGGTCCATAATAGCCAATGACTATAGTGACCCTTGACTTTCATAGATTAACATTAAATAACTATTGAGGAATACTTTAAACATTATACAAATTGATTCCAAATGAATGTATTTTCCAAGTGCCTTTAGACTCATGAAAACATAAACACTGATATATAATTGAGCAACATTATCTCCCACTAGGTTATTATTGATAAGAACCCTTCTTATAAACATAAAAAATAATACCTATCTTCAAAACCTGGGGAAACTGAAACATAAAATGGGTGATCCCAGATGCTTAGTAAGGGTAAACAAGGGAGATATATAAGAATAATCATAATCCTAAGTATATGATAACATGATCAGGAAAATATCAGACCATACACTGCATATAAAAGATCATATACATGAATCATGGCATAAATCATTGAATTACATTAGACATGAATCATAATTAAATAAAGAACATAATCCATTAAATAATGACATAGTAATAAAACATGGAATTTTTTGAAGACACATAAGAATATATAGTATGATTTCTATAGGATCCAAGGAATCGCTTCCAAGACCATCTTGGTAGTATAGGTTAACTCCTCATACTATCTTGTAAGTCATGGTTAACTTCCATTTACATCTTAGTTTCTTGAGTTCATTCATCGTACAATATTGGTAGTCATGGTTCACTATCATGTCCATCTTATTAGTCAAGGTTTATTAAAAAGACCATATTAGTATATCTCATGAGATATAAATATTTACCCAATGCATTGTTGGGATATATAGGTCCCAACAATCTCATAATGAAATCATACAAACATGTTTCAATAGATCCAAAATAGTCATATCATAACTCATGGAAGGAAATGAGTATTATAAACATTTAATCATATCATAACCTATTTAAAGAGACTGGTTTTATAATCATTTTATCATAAACATAACCCATGGAAATGAAATAGTTCTCAAAAGTATATAACCCATGAAACAGAAACGACTATTATAAGAATAATTCCATCAAAAAATAAACCATTCAAGAAAGAATATTAATGGAACCTTTGTCTTATTTCTAATAAGGTCATCATTAACATCACGGATGTCACCCTATAAGGAAAATAGCTTAGAAGGATATTTTGAAAACATTTCTTGAGAAAATATCCTTGCTAATTAAAAATATGGTCATTAAAACATAATACCTTTTGAAAACCATTTCCTTTGAAAATGCATTGAAAATTTATAAATAAGTCATGAAAACATTTTGAAAAAAATCATGGAAAATTTATAAAAGAAGCTTTAAATCCTATTAAAACCCATTTTCTTATAAAAAATATAGAATAAGAATGAAAAAAATTTAAAAATGTTTTTACATGAAAAAATATAAAATAAGATTCAAAACATATTAAAAATATTTTTCCATGAAAACATATAAAATAATCTAGGAATCATTCTTAAAACCATTTATTTTAAAACAAATTCAAAATTATAAATGAATCTTGAAATATTTTTGCAATCCATTTTCCTTCATAACTTATAAAAGAAGCTTGAAAACAATTGGAAAATAATTTTCCATGAAAACATAAAAAATAATATTTAAAAACATTAGAGGAACATTTATTTTAAAATATATTACAAAAAAACTTCATCAAAACTAACCTTTTAAAATGAAAAGAGAGATTTTAAGGATTGATAGTGGATAAATCTAAACATGATGTACGAGGAAAAAATAACAATCCTTTTTCATGGTAAAAATGTTAAAAAATGCCTTAGTTGGAGATCAGCAATAATTATTATTTTAATGAACTTTAAAGATAATTTTTTATAAAAAATTTCTTTTAATGGTCATCAAATAATAGTATATTATTATTGGAAACCCTTTTTGGAAATCATGATTTTAAAGGAACACCATTTTCTGACTGAGGAGAGGGTAAAGTTAGGATTTCATAAAAACACTTTCATAAATATCTAATGTACCAAATAGGGGAAGAAATTTTACCAAAAAATTAACAAAAAATTTATAATTATAGTAGATGAAAATTCATGAATTTTATTTATAGATGTATCATAGAATTTCATTTGATGATTCATAAACACGAATAATCTTGAAAAGTGATGTGATTGTCTCAATAAACTTTTATAACTTGGTAACGTGGGATAATTATATTTATATAAGAAAATTAAATTAGATGAATTATAAAATATCATGAAAATAATTAAATTCATGGTGTAACATGTAAAATGGAATTATATACACCTCTATAGATAATTTTGTTGCATAAAAACATAAATCTTAAAGAAGAAAAATTGAGACAAAACTTTTCCATCGATTTAGTAACTGTTGAAACATAAAACCCATGAAAGAAAGACCATAAAATTGAAATTTGAGTACCCAAAAATTTAGGTATAATATACATAGAATAACATTGTGGTCAGTACATACAAAACACAAAAGGAAATAGTGGAGAACATAGTATGTATCTCACAAAAATAAAAAGTGAGATGAAATCCCCTTACCTTATATCTTGACTCTCTCTGTACTCGTTCCAAATATATATATAATAAATATAAATATATTATAAATATTATAAATAAAAATATTATTATATATAATTTCATATATTTTTTGATCATTACCATATATTATCCTCTTTTTTTCAATCATATGTTAAGGTTTCACTTTGGATAATATTTTCACGATTTTTCACACGTGTCTTAATTTGTTATATCTTTGGTCCTTATACCTATATCAGGATTCCATAATTTAAAACATGAAATAAATATTATTTATATTAATTATATTTTTATAATAATACTCTATATAATATAGATGTATGAAATGGAATACACCATTCATGGAGATGGTAAGTCATACGCACACATGATTATTATTTCTATTTTTCTTATCATATTGAAATAAAAAATGAAAATGACATAAAAGTATATATGTATATAATTTAATTATATTAGAATTATAATTTTATATATATGATAAAAATTTACTATACACATCCTTAATACATTCCATATAGTGTAAGAATGAATCTTATCGCTCTAAGGAGGCGGTAGTCCACACTTCCTCAAAGGAAATTATCATATTTACACCAAATGGAAAGTAAAAAATATATGTGTTGTAAAAGTTATAAATAATCATAAATACATAATAAATATAATATATAACATATATAAACATAGTTTCCATCATAATTGATACCATGATAGGCATTAAATAATAAAAGAATAATTATATTTTATTTAGGAAGTAGTTTATTGGACATAAAAACAGTATATTGGTTACCCATAAGATGGTCATGTGTGTAAGTATAGGTTAAACCTTTAGAATAATAAAATAATAGAATAATTATGATACTATTTCTTTTATATAATAATGGAATAAAGATATAAGATGGGTTGGTGAACAAAAATAAAAATATTGGAGCTTGAGAGATGGTGTTACCTCTTAATCGGGTAACTCCTATTGGTTTGTGCCAAAAGCCTTCCTTGGAAAAACATTATTACCAAAGGGAAGATTAAATAAGGAAGTGAGGGATATTGGGAATAGTATTTGGATGATATTGGTCGATCCTACATTTTCCGAGAGGTGTGAAGAAGAGGGATAGGTGCTGACCTTTTATAGGGATGGGAAAGTACACGCTTGGCATTTTTGAAAACAAGATTTATATACCCACATATTTACCTAAAAAATTCATAAGAAACCAAACAAAATAAGTAATGGAAGTTTCATGGACAAATAATTTTTATAAAATGGTTGTTGGATAAGTGTTTATGTTGTTTTGGGCCTTAAAGTTATGTTTTAGTCCTTATTTAAGCTTAACTTTACCTTAATCTATTTAATTAATATTAATTACATTTATTAATATTTTTTTGAAAAAAACTAATTTGAACTTATTCGAAATTAGAAATTAATATTATTCCATATATTTAATACATATTTATAAATTTCAATCACATTAGTTGTATAAATTAATTTAAAATTAATCTCGCCGAAGGGACGACACTACGGGTATTTAAAATAAAAATGATCAAAAAATATCTACGTTTTTTAATCCAATTTCAGTGTGAAATTTTTTAGAATGACCTAAGTTGTATTAATGGATATAAATATTATCTAATTAAACTTTTAAACCAATTTGAAATATAATATATCCTCAAAATAAATTATTTTAAAACGATATTTTGAATTAAATTCTAGTTTCATTAACTATTAATTAAAAAATGAAACCTTATAGAAAAATACCCAAAAAATTACCCTAACCAAATATTTATTATTTTCTTCTAAAGTTGGTGTTTATTTTGATTTATGAAATCTATTAAATTTCGAAAAATTATATTTAAAATAGGTTCTCCATTAAATGATTTTAAAACTACTTTTATAAAAAAATATTGGGTTTTTATGCCTAAAATTAGGTTTTTTCTTACCCTGTGACTATACAATATATTATATTAATAAAAAAATATTGTATTGAATACATAAAATTTATATTAAATTAAAATCAGTCTCTAATTTAAATTAATTTAATTTATTAGGGTAAAATAGCTTTTTAGACATAAAAATATTAATATTTTGCCCTATATTCAATTAATTTTTATATTCATTTCTATATAATTTATAACCGATAAATTCATCTTTTATTTTTTGTAAAATAGAAATTTTCATAAATTAGTTAATACCAATCAAAATAATTAATTTAACTACTTGGTTATATCTTATTATATTAAATTATAATATTTTAATAATATATTATTGTTTGATAAAACATGGTCATGTGTATTATCAAGTCCATCAAGGAATGTTATTTTTGTGCGTAATTCAAGCTAGCCTTAATTTTTTTTGTAGATCAAGAAAAAAGTTATGTTTTTTGTAGTGAATGATTAACTTGGGGTTGCATATAATACAGGGAAAACATAGTGATTTAATATAAAATAAACTATTTTAAGTGTTATGTGAATTAAAAGATAATAAAAATGTTGAATTGATTGGAAAAAATTCAAAAACTCTCAAGGTGTTACATTATACCCCCTTAAGAATAATTTATCCCTTGAAATTAGTCTAGGTTACAAAATATTTAATACTTGAATATTCTATTCATAGTAACCCAAATCATAAAAATGGAAACTAAAACTACCCTTAAAAAGGGAAAGAAGGAACCATAACAATTACCCAAACTAACATATAAATAGGTTTCCATAAGAATAATATAGTTTTGGAGTAATTACTGGACATGGAGGAAAATATTAAAAATTTGTAGGGAGTGATTGAAGTCTTCAATCACAAACAATTGAATGATCAATGAAATTTTTAGGGCCTCAAAGTCATTATTATTTAATGATTTAAAAGTCCATCGGTTCAAAAAAAAGTTATTGGGACAACACATTTTCTTTTGATCATTATCTTAACATTGAGTAATTCATTTATTGACCAAGAATATATGGAAATATACATACTTGATATATTTATATAAACAAAATTTCATCCTTTATTTAGGATTTTATCAATTTCAAATTCATTCATAACTTGTTGTAATGCACATTTAGAAATTAACTTTGATTCTTGATGTTCTAAAATACACTTTTACCAGATCTTAATCTCTGTAAAAGAATGGAAATTATATCTATTTATCTATAAATATTCAGAAATATAAATATAGTTAATACTATAATCAATAAACATAAAATTAACACTATTATTTCATCATAAATAGTTATTCATTAAAAATAATTTTACATTAACCAGGATATCACGTAGGCCCGTGGTAGGCATGAAACCCTTATCATATTTCGGTCATGGGTTGAAGACTCATGACCTTTCCCATCATGATTGGTTATAACCTGACACACTTGATGTACTTTTTTAATACCATGTAAATATAATTTCCAACATATGATGGACATTCTTTATATATAATTATTCACTAAATAGTCTTTTATCCAAGGATTTCAATACAAACTCTATTCATAAATACTTTCTTCAAAGTTTAACTTAAAATTTTCATGAATGTTTAACCTTATAAAAATCCAAAACTTTTTAAAGGAGAGTCACGAAATCATATTAACATTGATTCCCCTATATATCACAATGTAGCTCTTAGTTTTCACATTCCAACCAAGTGAATATCATCATCAAATGTTATTTAAAAACATGCTATTAACCTAAATTCCCATAAATACTTATTAAAAATAAATATGATTCCTTATTCAAAGTATATTGGATTTATTAAATATGTCTAAAAATGTTATAAACCTTATCCAATATAGAATAAACTACTTGTCAACAAGTCCTTAATTAGTTCCAAAGTAATCATTACTGACCACTTTTCTTACTCATATCCGTCATATAATTACCCAAACAAAATTATCTTAACATAAGGAATATATTAAGGGTTATCTTTCCCTTAATAATCTATTTTCTATGGACATCACCTTTCCATTGTATCACTTTTCTATTCTATTGGAACCATTAAATGTGTTCTTTTAAATCCCTAGAGAAAAACATAATCTAAAAAATCCTTATATATTTCACCTTTTATAGTAATTGAATCCAAATACATAAAAACATCAATTACTTAATCATTAATATATTTACAAGGATACTTTATCATAATACCTATTTCCTTTCACATTGCATCTGTAGTCTATTTATCATCATTAATGTAACCATTACACATACCACCTTTTTGATCCTCTTCCAGACCATTCCTTGTCGGACATTATGATGCATAATGACCATTTATTCCACATATAAAACACTTAACCTTTGATGATGACTTTGTGGGACTAGTATTTTCATCCATTTCGTTAACTGATCTCTTAATTATTCCCCTATATTCAATTGATTTGAGTCCTTCTTTTATAAAATTGAAACATATTATTATTCTTCTAATACATTCACGTAGGTGATTATTTCCACATTGTTGACCCAAAGGAACCAGAATATTCTATCATCTACGGTATCCATTACACGAACTCTAAGAAAACTCTTTATTTATCTTCCATGGGGAGTCTGAGAGTTGGTTAATGTACACATTGTTAATCATGTTTTTTGAAAACTGATTAGTCATGATCACAACATCTCACAATCTAGTGATAATCCCACTTTGATGATAATCAATAAATCATCCATAATATTCAATGTTAATCCAGTTCCTTTCAGTTCCTATCTTTGACTAAAACCATAATAACTATGTGAGGATTACTTATCATAGTAGAAAACCACATAGTCATGAAAATAATTACATATAGGATGTCTAAATTATTAAACATTCTATAATCTATGATACCCTAGAATCATCCTATGGTTTTCAAATCCAACATACATTTAAATCCTCCATGATGGTTTGTAAAGATTCTGTGAATTGAAAAATAATATCACCCAAGAGTGTCATATAAGTTGTGCAACAAGGCCCTTTGTCATATACCAGATTACACTAAGTCAAGCACTGAACATCTTTTCAGAGTTTTTAAACCTAGCTACATCTATTCTAGAGATACATCCAATTATTGTATCCAGACAGGGATGTATTTCAAGAAATCTACTAACACTGTGTTTTACCAAATTCTATAACATTTTCATAAATGTTAAATCACACGTATACTTATCCTTATATACATACATATACATATACTTATAAATATAACTTTAGATCTCACTAATGTTTTCTAATTTAAATTTTGAAATATTAACTATACCTTTGCTCTGATACCAACTATAGTGACCCTTTATTTTCATAAATTAGCATTAAATAAAATTTTTAGAATAATTAAAACATTATACAAATAGATTCCATGTGGTCATACTTTTCTAGTTCCTTTTGAAACATTGAATCATATACATAGACACATAAGTGAGAAATATTATCTCCCACTAGGTCTCTCTTGAGTAACTCCCTTCTTAAAAACATCAAACATAATACATAACTTCATAAACTGGTCAAAATGAAACATAAAGGCATGACCTCAAATTCATATAAAGGGTAAACAAAGTAGATATGTAATCATAATCATGAGTATAAGGGTATGAGAACATAATAATTAATATAGAATATCATACCCCACATATCAAATATCATATACATGAATCATAGAATAATGCCTAGAATTCCATAAGACATGAATCATTAAAAAATAAATGACATAATACATAAAAACATAACATAGGAATAAAATATTGAATTTCTAAAGACAAATAAGCATATATAATATTATTTCAATATTATATAAGGTATCACTTCCAACACCACCATAGTAGTATAGTTTCACTCTCTATGCCATCTTGGTAGTCATGGTTTACTACCATGGTCTTCATAGTAGCATGAGTTCAGTCCTCTACCATCTTGGAAGTCATGGTTCACTTTGATGTCCACATTTTTAATCCTGGTTCATTCCCAATACCATCTCAGTATATCTCATGATATATAAATCATTACCCAATGCATTAGAGAGAGATATAAGTCTAACCCATCTCATAATAAAATCATTCATACATATTACACCAGATCATAAATTATAATATCATAACCAGTCAAATGAAATAGGTATTATAAATATGTAATCATATCATAACATGTGGAAGGAGATAGGTTTTATAAAAATTTCATCATAAATATAACCTATGAAAAGAAGACGTTTTAAAAATCATATAACCTGTGAATGAGAAATAGACGTCATAAGAATAATTCCATAAAAAAATAAACTGTTCATGAAATAATATGCATGGAACCTTTGTATTATTTCCTAGAAGGGAATTATTATCATCAATAGATTTCATCTTAGAAGGAAAATAACCCTGAAGGGTATTTTGAAGACATTTCTTGATGAAAATCTCCTTTCTTCATTGAAAAACTTTCTCTAAAACATAAATCCTATTTAAAACCATTTCCCTTGAAAGTACTTTGAAAACATAGAAATAAGGATTGAAACATTTTTGAAAACAATTTTCTTGAAAACTTATAAAAGAATCTTGAAAACCATTTTTCTTGAAAACATATAAAATAAGCTTGAAAACATTGTGAAACCCTTTTTCCTTGAAAACATATAAAATAATCTTGAAAACATTATAAAAACCATTTATTTGAAAAACTATAAAAGGATCTTGAAATTTTATTGAAAACCATTAATTTTAATAAAATTTTAAAACTTATCAATGAGGCTTGAAATCATTTTGAAATATATTTTCCTTGAAAACTTATAAAAGAAGATTGAAAATATTTTGAAATAAATTTTCATTTAAAACTTATAAAAGAAGATTCAAAGCCATTTGAAATCAATTTATCATAAATTTATTTTTATAAACATTTTCTTAAAAATTAAACTTTAAATATGAAATGAATTCGTAAAATTATTGATGGTGGATAAATCTGTAAATGACGTATGGGGTAGAAAGAACATTCCTTTTACATGGAAAAAGGTTTAGAAAACTTACCCATTCATAAAGAGTCAATAATATTTAATTGAAAAGTTTGGAAAAGGAAAAAAGGGTAAAATTTTATTTTAATGGTAAATGGATAATAGTGGAATATTCTTGGAATCCCCTTTTGGAAAACATAATTTTAAAGGAACCAAGATTTCCGGCAGAATAGAAGGTAAAGTCAGGATTTCTTAGAAACACATTATAAACTATCTTATGTTCCAAATAGTGGGATAAAATGGTACCAATATATGAATAAATCATTAATAACCATAAAATAATAAAATTCATTAATTTTCTTGAGATATGTATCATAATATTTCATCAAATAAATCATAAACATAAACAAACAAGAAAAGTGATGAGATTGTCTCAATAAAATCATATAACTTGGTATGTTGGGATCATAATCTTCATATATGAAAATTTAATTACAAGAAGATTAAAATATAATTAAAATAATTATATTCATTATATACCATTTAAAATAAAAGTATATACACCTCACAAAAAATTAGGTTCATAACAAAACATGAGTCTCAAAGAAGACAACTGAGACAAAACTATTCCAATGATTTTGTAACTATTGGAACTTAAACCCCATGAATGAAAGATTATAAAATGGATATCTGTATACCAAAAAATTTAAGTATAATATACATATAATAAAATCATGTGTAGTACATAAACCACCAAAGAGGAAAGAGTGGTAAACATAGCTTGTATCTCATAGAAATGAAAAGTGAGATGAAATCCCCTTTCCTTGTATCTTGACTCTCATCGTACTCATTCAAACCACATGTATAGTAAGAAAAAAAATTTATTATAATTATTTTTTAGAAACATATTATTATATTTAATAACATTTATTGTTTTATCAATAACTTATAATACCCTACTGTTCACAATTATATGTTAATGTTTCACTTCGAATAATATTCGCTTTGTTTTTTGCATGTGCCTTAATTTGTTATATCTTTGGTCCTTATAATTATATAATGATTCAGAATTTAAACCATTATAAAAATATAATTTACATTCAGTATATTTTTAATATAATAATCTATATAATATAGAAGTGTGAAATGGAATACATTGTTCATAGAGATGATAAAACGTACATACACATTGATGTTGCATCTGTTTTGATTATTGTACTAAAAGAAATAATGACAACGTAATATACATATGTATGTGTATGATGTAATTAAAGTCTTATTATAATTTCACATAAAACATATAAGTTCATTAAACCAATCCTTAATACATTTCATGTAGTTTATGAACGAATCATATCGGTTTGAGGGCGCGGTAGTCCACACTTCCCCAAATGAAATTATCGTATTTACACTAAATAAAATGTTAAAAATGAAATGTATTGTAAAAGTAATGAATAAGCTTAAATATATAATAAATACAATATATATATATATATATAATTCACATCATAGTTTCCACCATGATAGTTGGTAAAGTAAAAAATTAACAATCGTCATTTAGTGAGGCGGTAGTTCTCCGTACACATAAACTGTTGATTACCCATTAGATGGCGGTTTATAAAAGTCTAGGTTGAACCCTTAGAATTAAAATATTATATTATATTTTATATTTAGGTGTTTTTATACAATAATGGAATGAATATATTGGATGGAGTGGAGAAGGAATATAAATGAACGGAGCTTCAGAGAAGGTGTTACCTCTTTATCAGGTAACTCCTTTTAGTTTTTACCAAAAGGATACCTTGGAATACTTCCTAAAAAATGAAGGCTTCAAGTATAAAATTTAATGTTTTTTGGAAGTTTTTTTGGGAATATATTTTAATAAACTATGTGGTTTAATAGGTGTAAAGAATATGGAAAGGTGGTGGGATTTTATAGGGAAAGGAAAGGACAAAGTTCGCATTTTTGAAGACAAGTTAGGTATACCAATGTTTGTACCTAAAAATGTCATAAAAAACTAAAAAAACTCAATAATTGAAGGTTATTGGATGATTAGTTTCCATAAAATGGGTTTTATATAAGTTTCTAAGTCCTTATGAGTCTTAAATTAAGGGTTTGGTTATTAGTTAAACTTAATTTTTCTTTAATCAATATAATTAATTTTTATTACTTTCACTAATAATTTTAGTAAAAAACTATGTTGAAATTAAGAGAGATTGTAAATTGTTATTTTTCTAAATATGGAATACTTTTTTCAAAATTTCAATAACAAAAGTGGAATAATTAATTTAAAATTAATATCAATGATAGGGAGACATTGTTTGTTTCTGAAGTGAAAATGATCATAAGTTCTCTTTGTTTTTATATAAATTTTCATTGTGAAATTTGTTCCAATTACCTAAATTGGATTAATTTATAAAATTATTTTCTAATTAAACTTATAATCCAATTTAAAATATAATTTAACCTTACAAATAAATTAAATGAAAAAGAAATTTGGAATTAAATCAAATATTTTTAACTATTCATTAAAAAAATAAACCTTACAGAAAAACACAAAACAATTATCGTAACATGATTTTCATGTTCATATAAAAAATATAAACTTTATTTTTACATAATAAATCTATAAAAGTTCCAAAATTTTGATTTCAAATGGTTTCTCTATTAAAAGTCTTTAAATTAACATTTATAAAAAATAAAGGTTTTTATGAATAAAATAAGGTTTGTTTTGATATTATGTCTATCCAATATATTGCATGAACACCAAAAATATTTTCTTTAATATATAATATGTATATTAAAATAATATCATGCATTAATTTTAAATAATTTTATTTATTAGAGTAAAATAGCTTTGTTTCAATTAAAAAACTATTAACATTTTCCTTTATATTCAATCTGTTTTCATAATAATTTCTAATTAATTGATAACCTATAACTTCATCATATATTCTTGTAAACCATATATTTTCATAAATTTGTAAATACTTTATAGGACCACTAATTTAACTTCTAGTTTTTTCTTGTTTTAATAAATAAAATATTTTAATAATATATTATTTTTGGTAAAACTCGGCCATGTGTGTTACGCGATCCATAATGGAAAGTCATTGTTGCATGTAAAACAATCTAATATCAATGTTATATATAGAGAAAGATAAAATTTATATTTTTTGTAGTGCATAATTAACTTGGTTTTGTGTATAACCCAAGCCAAATATAATGATTTAACATAAAATAAATTATTTTTAGTGTTATGTGAAATGAAAAATATCACAAAGGATAAATTAATTCAAAGAATAATAATTCACAAAATCTAATGGCGTTACAATGAATTCGGAAGATTTTGTTTTCATCCTCTAAATAAATTTTCAATCTAATTTTAGGTTTACTTATAAAACCAAAATAATTCCTCATAAATCTTGTAATGTATGATTAATATGTACCAATGGATTCATCTGCCTTTTTTTAACTACAAAAATTATCTCTGCACCTTAATGAAAATTTTTTAAGGGGATTTTTATTAAATTATACCTGTATGAACTCCTCCCATCTCATTGACGCATTTTTCTCCTCTTTCCTCATGTTCTTGATGATATTTCATAAATGTTCAAAATCACATTATAAATGATTGTTTTAACTCACAATATCTTTATGCTCTAAGAACTGGAGAATGGAAAACATATTTTCCATCATAAGGATCCAATACTCAGAAACTAGTAGATCAGAAGACCCACAAAATGAGGGTAAACATTATATCATGAATGAATCAATTGTGATTTGTTCCTTCATTTAATCATTTTTATTTTTGTTGTTGTTTTCAGTATCATTCATATATTGAGAGAGTTCAGTGAGAATAGCCATAATGTTTCTAATTCCATCTCTTATTTCATTTGGTTTCTCATGAGGATGGTTATTCCATTGAGTGTCAAATTTTTCATTGACTCAATTCCTCTATGTTATAGCCATCGACTAAGAACAAATTTATTTATTTTATAATTATAAAATAATATGAGTAAGAAATCATATCAATAAGAAAATAAATCTAATGATGAATGAAAAATTTAAACCTTCATTTTAACTAATGAAAATTTAGTTTCATCTTACTTCAAATTTATATTTTTATTTTATTTATTTAACCTTTCATCAAAACCTAATCTTAAAAAATATTTAAACACTAATTTGATACCAAAAAATATAACCTTAGATAACATCCATAAATTATTCATCATTTTTATAATTTAGACATTACATCTAGCATATAATGTCAAATTCTAAGGCCATTATGGTTTAGTGCCATTGGTTATTATGTTCATAATCAACTTATTGTTCAATGTCTTAAAAACATTCCATATTTGATCTTCAAAAAATACCCAATTTTTGGACATATAATACCTAATATCCTTCTTTATAACTTAGGGAATGTAAACATAAGAAGAGGGTGAGGTCATATTCCCCTTAAGTGTAAACATGACATATATCAACTAAAGATCATAAGTGAGCATAAGAAAAGCATGTAGATATGAGAACATAATCATAGTGAAATGAAATAACATTGGATAAGCATACCCAATAATAATATAATCATAAATCATCAAATCTACGAATAAATATTTTTAACATACATAATCCATATGTAAATAGTCTTGAGAAATTATAACATAGGCTATAGGATGTGGTATAATATTGTGGAATAAACATAAACATAGGAATCATAACACATCTAAAGTATAACTCACAAGACATTCATCACATAATGGGATAGGATAACATCATTCCCAAGGTAAAGTATTCTTGGGTTAACCACCCATGTACCTTTTGGCCTTAAGATAAATTCCCATATACCCTTGGGAATTGATTAACTACACATGTACCCTTTTGAGGTCATGAGATATAAAAAATTCCCCAATTTATTGTAGGGATATAATCTACAAACCAATCAAATAATGATAAAACATGTATAAATATTCCATAAGAAAATAATATCATTCATTAACCCTTCATAGTTAAAATAATTCATGAGAATGAAATAGAGTTCATGAATATGTCCTTAAAAATCATCATATGACACCCAAAGATAGAATGCATATGATATTATTAGATCATATATTTATAAAATACTACAAATAATTAAAATATGTTTACATATATGAAAAATACTTTTATTTAAGTATTTGAAATGTAGTTTAAAAAATAAAAAGAAATATCATTTTCTTTTTGTAAATTTTAAAAAATAAAAAAGTCACAAAACAATGGGAATAGATTTTTGTTTAAAACCCATAAAAACCAACAATATAATATTAATAATTAATATATTTAATTAATTTTGGAAAAAAATTAAATTATTAAGTATTAAGAAAACATTATTTTCACATTTTTGTAAACAAATTAAAATGTGTACTATGTTGAAAACATTAAATTATTATTATTTAACCTATGAAAATAAAGTCAAATATAGTTGAAAATTAAATTTATAAATAATTTAAATATTTATATGAAAATTTATTTAAATTTTATAAATAATATATACTTGGACTAAAAATAGTCGGTTAAAAAACATTAGAACCTTTATATAAATAATGTTAAATAAAACCCCTTGTGGAATTTAAATAAAAACCCTTTAAAATAGATAAATTGATTAGGAACATAAAATATTTTGAGTATAAAAAGTTTCATGATATAATATTTAAAATATGAAGTATATATGAAATATAAATGTAAATAGATTCATAATTAGAAACATGTCTCAATCAATGAAATTTTAGATGAGAAACCTTTACCTCAGACTTCCTATTAGTCCGTTGTGCTGTAACTTCCCTATATAATTCATTTAATTTCATTATTCATATTGGTAAGAACCTTATTCATTTCTATTATATTTTATTCCATAAATTTTTAATTCCTTATTACCGATATATTAATTGTTTATTGTTAATTAAAATTAATATTTTTTGTTAACTATTTTGCTTTTCTTATATGTTTCAATTTGGCAGTTCTAGTCCTTGTGTCTTGTTCTTGGGTCTATCACCTCTATAATATTAATTTTTAGTTAATATGTGTGTTTTATATATTTTCTTAGTCCCATTTCCATTTTATGGAACTTATGGTGAGGATTCCCATATATTTTTTAAAAATTCCCATTTTCAATGATTATTGAATTAAAAAAATTGACTTTTTTAATAAATATACTTTTGAATTTTACCCCTATAAAATTATATAACAAAATAAATAGATAATTATTATATATTATTACAATTACTTAAGTTTTATTAATCATTCATTTTGTATACATTATAGGTTTGTTCATGTATGTGATAAAACCGACCAAAACAAGAAGACGTTTTAACGATTGGATAAGTAAGAACATGTTATTTTATAATGATAGTATAACTGTTATAGAATTTTTATTATTTTAAAAAAATACATTTAAAATTAAAAATCAATTCCAATGAGTTTTATATGAATAATATATATATATATATAATCAAATAGAATATATTACCTACATTGAGAGCAAGAATCTTCTCTTGAAATGCCTCTTAGAAATGGGAGGCCCAGAACTTCTTCCTGGGACTATTGGTACTAAAATATGTGAGAGGCTTGTATGGGAGATAGTTTGGTCAAGGCTTTTAGATTATTTAAATAGAAAGGTATGATTTGATGTTGGAGAAGGAGAGGTCATTTTATAGATGAGTGGGATGGATGTTTTTTAAAAACTCAATTTTTAAAAATAAAATTAAAGTCATACCAAGCCAAGTATCTTCAAAATAGTTAAATTTGGAATCTAAGATAATATATTAATATATTTAATTAATATAATCAATTATATATAGTTTTTCATTAAATATAGATTTATTTTCCCTAAATTTAACCCCTTTTATACATTTTAACCGAGGTAACTAACCTCGACACTGGTAACTTATTATTATGACCAAAAATGAAGTGGAACATTTTGTATAATTTGGATATCTTGATTCCAAATATTAAAACAATTTTAATAGAAATAATTTCTAGACATGGTAAAAATTAATTTTAATATATGTAACCATAACAAACCAAAAAAATGTTTTTAGAAAAGTTTTTTTTAAGAGTAAAAATGAATTTTACACATTTCTTACAATAACAAATAATAAAATGATTGATACTTTTTTTAATATTAATATTTATTTTTGATTTAATTAAATCCATACTTACAATATCATAAGTTATTCCATTAAATAAAACATATATAGTATATAAATAAAAAATATATTTCAAAATAAAACCTTTTTATTTAGGAATAAATATTGAAATGAATACTCTTTATAATTACATATTTATTTCTTGGGTGTTAATAATTGATTTTACTAATAATTACAAAACTTTAATCAATAAATTTTATTTCCATTATCATTCATTACTAAAAAATGTAAACACCACTACATAATTTGTTAAAACTATTTATATTAAACCAATGGTACATTGTTATATGAATTAAAAAACTTTTATTTTAAAAATTCATTTATATCAATAATTTTATTTTATTTATATTTATTGAAATTTATTTCAATGAATAATAAGTAATTATTCAATTTTTTTTTGGTTTTTTGTGTATCTCAAGCTACATAACACACTTGATTCATTTAAAGAAAAATTTGCATTCAATTTGCAGGGTGTTATGTTGATGTTTAGAAATATCTTGTTATAAAAGTTGATTAGGAACACCTATAGATTATTTCTCGTATGAACTATGGTTAGTGATCTAATTAGAGATAATTTTCAAGTGATTTTAATCCCTTTTAACTTCCGATCAAGATATAAATATAGTAGTGTTAACCTGTTGATGTGGGACTTAATGTATAAACTATATAATATTTTATCTTTGGTTAATTTTTTTTATTTTTTCTTGAATTATTGTCTGTAAAAATTTATTTTAGTGTGTGTGGGATTCAAATTAGTTTGGTGATATAGGGTGATGTTTTTCTTCCAATATTCCAATATATTTAGGTTGTAGTGTAACTTCTGATCAAGGCATTTTTTATGCTCTAATATGTTGTGCTTGATATTTCGAATAGTGTATCTTTCTTTTTTTAGTGGGGTAGGACCCAAAATTATACACTATCATTAGATATAAGACGTATTAATGAGATAAATTATAAATTTATTGGAGCTAATAACTGATATTCAATTATAATGTGACCATTAAAATATTTCCACTAAATTATTGAATACAAATAGAAGTAATAACATTTTGAAATTTATATTGAGTGGGGGAAATTATGTAATCATTTTTTATATGTAATAACTTGGAATTTTATGAATGAAATTTCTATTATGAGTTTATAAGTGAGTCACACTCGGTAATATAATATAATATAAAACCCAAGCACTGCATAATGAAAATAAAAAATAATTTATTATATTTATTAGAACATTAATTTTAGAGAATAAATATATATAGAAGAATTGATAGTGATACAATAGAATAAAATAAATAATAAGATATGCATATTAATAACATTTGGATCTTCTCGATCCCCTAGAATGATCACACTGATGAAAAAAACAATAGAAAATAAATAAAATATTTCAAATGGAACATTCATTTAGAAAATTAATATATATATATATATATATATATATATATATAACATTGATAAAAAATATAAATTAATGAATAATTAATGAATTATATGGTATTTATAGAAGGTAGGGAACCCATATGACCAAAAGAAATAATATTGTTGCAATTCTAATATGATCATTGGAATATGAATATGAAGGTTGGGTGTTATGACGACACAATAAAAATAGTAGCATCACCTATTAGATAGTGAAATAATATTTGGGCATCCAATAAAATGAAAATATAACAAAGTTATATGTTCATAAAGATAAATAATTTTTTTCAAAATGATAAAATAAGTGTTTGTATTTTTGTAACATATATATGTTTTATTTATATTTTTATAATAAATATTAATATTTGAAAAAATATATCTTTTCTAAAATTTTATTATAAAAAAATATTATGTTGCATTGTAGAGATAATATAAATTTATAAGACTACAATTAAATTTTCAATGGGTCATAAAGCTTATCATATTATAAAAATTCATCATTTTCAAATAATATATGATTTTGTTTAAAATTAAATTAATTTAATTAAAAAAATTATTTTTATAAAATGGATTTCATTTTTGGTTCTTTGCATTAAAAATGATTATAGTAAGGTTTTGGTATTTTTCATAAATAGTTGAAATTATATGGAAAAGTGAAATATGAAAAAAAATGGTATTTAACATTTTTAGTTAAATGCATTAACAATTGAGTATGGGGTGATGTAATCATACATTATCTAAAACTCACATAAATAAATTTATTTATATAGTCACAAGATTTATCACTCTTGGTAGTCTTTATACAAAATAATAAACTAATATTATTATATTCAAAAATACTCTTCTCCTCTCATTATAAATATTACCACTCACCACCCCTTATCCCAACACTATATAAGATACTTATCTTGACCATATTCTACCCAAATATCTCCCTATACATATAACCATGTCAAAGGACTTTTGGTTTCACAAAAATACCATATTTAGGTTCTTTATGGTTTTTTCAAAGAGTGGACATCCCAATAGGTAATATTTGAACTTATAAATTTCATTACGTTTCCTCTTCTACCTCCTCCACATATCTTCCATCCAACATGTAATAATGAAATAAGTATAATAAATATATTATCATTTAATTTTTTAATGTAATATCCTTTATCAATACTCTTTTTAAATCATTCTAAAATGAATATGGATTTTCATATTATGTGTGTTCAATGCCACCATGAACAACATACTCCGTTTTTCACCACCACATTAATGTGTGGCTATAGAAATAATAATATTATTAAATATTATGATAATAATAATATAATAACTTATTTTCTTATTTGAATTTATTTATATTTATTAAATTATAAATAATGAATCTAGTTTATGATAGTCGATAAAACTACTTAAATGAACTATCCATATAATGATATTATTTATACTAAAAGAATCAACCATGTGTTAAAATACATATTATTATTTTGGAAAATTTAACATTTTTGAAGGACATGAATATTATTTCATTTCAATTATGTATTTTTAGTCACATTTTATAAGAATTTCAATAATTTTCAACAAACCCAAGAGGCTTTGGAACCTTGAAATGAACACCCATATGAGAGTACGAAGAAACATAATTTCTTAAAAAAATTACTTTAATATAAAAAAACAATAATAATAAATAAAATTTAAATGAAAATGGTTCCTAAAAAAGTATTTAATAAATTTAATATGACTATTGAGGAAGTTAGGTGATACAATTGAGTGAGTCAAGGACATGAGGTTAGAGGACTCTCTAAATCACCCTATTTTTATTGGGGTTATTATTTTTTATTTATTCTTAAGATTATATCTCTATTTAATTTTATTAATTGATTAAATATTCAATATACACATCTCATCCATATGTACCAATCTTATATCCCTTTATTTTCAATTCTTACACAATCCTTATGGTATTTTATAAGTACCTTCTTTAAAATCAAACTGGATTAAAGAGAATTTATTATCAAGTAGTACTTTCATGTAACACTTATTTAAAATATTTTTACCATTACCAATTTTATAAAATATGAACTATTATGAGGTTTATATTTTTATTTGTAACCATTGTTGGTCGAAGTAACTATCTCAAGTGTCTGTGTGGGGGTGGGGGTGAATTGAGTAACCAATAAAAATTTATCTTACAAAAAATTAAATAAAATCCCCAATTAATTAAAAAACCCCAACTATCCTAAAGAGTAGCTTAAAATAATTTTGATCCTTTTAATATATTTCTCAAAGATTGGATAGGTCTTAGTTAAAACAATAATAAAAACTACATTAACCTTGGAAATAAACTCATTAAATCAAAATCATATATAAACACTAACTAAGACTACCTATCAAAGTCAGTATTTTGTATACAGTTTAAAAAATATTATGTTTTAAATATGAGAAATAAAAAACGAAACACATAGTGGAAATTAATTCAAGAGGTTCAGTCTTAAGCTGATAATTAATCCTCTCCCCATAGAAATCACCTACAGCCAAGAAGATTATATAAAATAATCTATGATCAAGAACCTAGATAGGGTGTACAATAGTAAACATATTTTCCAGGTCATAGATGACTTCTTCTACAATAGCCGTGGGAGTAAAAAAATATAGATCACAGTGGTACCTTTACAACTACACGTGGGAAAATAGGTAAAGAGAGTGTTGAAAAGATATCTGGTATCTTCTTATTTGTGTGTAGGAGAAACTATGTGTGTTTATAAATACAGAGTACACATGATTATTATAATATAAATGAAATAGATAATATGGTTAATTAATGGTGTAAGAAGATGTTTCTTTCTCTATACGATAATATCTATTGCTCATGACTCCTTGAATGTGCTGTGAAATGAAGCTCAAGTCATCGTTCTGAAATTTTTTGTAGAATAGAGTGTTGAAAAATCTGTGTTCTACAAGATCCACTATTTCAAAAATGTGTGAAAGAAATAAGAAACATGAGAGATATTATTAAATGGAATTATTAAGGTTTTTCAATATTGTCTCATCCCACTTCCCATGTGAACTAATATCTCTCAGTGTATGCATGTATTTTCTTATTTCTATTTAGCACATCTATGAACAAGGAAATATTTTGCAACATTTAAAAGATATAGCAACATGGATAATCATCTGAAGCCTCTACTCTTTATACTTCATGTATGAAACCAAATTTAATTTATCTCAGTATAACATTTAAGGAAATTTTATTAAAATATGTTTCGATATTAAATTCCATAATATAGAGGTTGGAAATATTAAATTAAAAATAAATAATAAATAATATTACGGAGTCTTTAGAACAATTAGATGGTCTCTAGAGGTGTCTAGATCTGAAGGTGTGTTAGACTGGCAGTGATTCAAATTGTTAATAAGTAAATAAACACATTACCATATTTACATTATATTATAAGGTCAATTCAATGGAGACTCTGGTCTAATGGTAGGACATCCTGACACATAGCCAATTTTTTATTTTAGAGGTGAATTCACTTTGATGGTAGGTTTGTTCAAAAAAATACAAATTTGAGGACCAATGGTGAGTCGTATTATGGTTGTGATTCATTCCATGCTTTACCAAATTAATATTATGGTAGTGACTCATAACTGATGATGAGTTTTTCTAATACTTTTTCATATTTCCACATTATCAGTGAGATGTCCTCAATGGTGGGACATTGTCTGGTGGTAACTCGTATATATTCAACCTTAACCAATAATTATTATAATTAAAAATTCTAACGAAGAACATAAAACTCATTAATATGATAATAGAATGAATTTTTAATCATTAAAACAAGGATTCCAACAACCTTAACAAGAGTACTAAAAATCTCACCCCTTCTTGATGATTACAAATCATGGCATTTTGTAAACCATTTAATTAAAGGTAAATAGAGTATCAAAGGTAAAAGGAATATATATTGTATCAATTGAAATAATATATCAAAGAAAACATTATTCTTGTAAAGTTAAACAGTGTAGTATCAAAGATGAAGAAGATACATATAGTATCAATAAAAATTAAACAGTAAGTAATGTAACAATAGTAGTATCAATCAAAAATTAGTAATGTTAGATATCAAAGAGAGGATATCAATAGAAAATATCTCATGAAATATAAGTATGGTATCAAAGGAATAGAAATAAATTCCACAATATATTTCTTCCCCTTTTGGGATTATCAAAAAGTGAACAATAAAATTGGAAAGGTAGAAGAAATAGTATATGAATAAGATAGTTTTCAAATTGAAACAAACTGATGTTCAGAAGAAAAAAAATTATAGGCAAAAATTTTTTATAGAAAAATGCCAATAAAAACTAAAATTCTAAGATCAAGGATTCTTCTCAGTCTTCATAAAATGAATCAAATATGTTTTCTACTTACCATTTCTCAATATAGAAGGTTCATCAGCAGATCCTAAAGGAGCTCAAGGTATGGATGTAGGAACAATAGTGAAAGGAGTCTCTAAGATAATAATTGTTCTATGTTTTTTGAAAATTATCTCTAGAAAATTGAGAAAAAGTATTGAAATAGGCTGAAAAATGTTCTTTGTGATCTCTAGTAACTTCGGGTCTGAATTACTCTAGTGATGAAACTGGAGGTGTCAGATGGGATGTAATAGGAATAAAATCTTGATCCACAATAACTAACCCATAAATAAGAAAAAATGGTTTCATCAGATCCATGAAGTCTGTGATTATGTTACCACCTTTTTCCATCACATTAAAGAAATCATTCATGTCTTCCATGAATAGATTCAACACTAGATTCGTGACATTTAACTACTTGACTTTATCTTTGAAGTTTTGGGTCATTGGAGGCATTCTGAAATTTTTATTCAGGAACTTAAAGTGAGAATTTAGCTCATTTTTTGTATAAATCCATTAAATATAATACTTAAAATCTTTTTTATGGTTTAGATATCTACATTATTGAAATTCACGTATTCTCTAACCATCATGTGAACACGGTCACTATTATGTATGCCTTTTCTCAAATTTTATTGATGTAAGGCATCAACATCACATACTCACTACATGAATTAGATCAGAACTATTCTCTGATAAATGTCCCAATTAGTTTAACATTAACCGCAAGAGAGAGAGTACTTGATAAAGAATCTGATAAAGTAATATTTTCCACCTTTTCACAAAAAACATCCAAATGGATGTAAAGGATGTTTTCATCCCTTCAAACACATATTTCATAAACTCTAACTCATTAGATAACAATCGGTTTTCTACTTATACTTCTATGATATGGAGCATTATTTTTGGGGTGAATATAGTGAATCAAAATTCTCAAAATATCATTATATCCTTATCACTTATCTTAGTAACCAATGAAGTTTGATTATTCAAATTCATATCCAAATTGGATAAAATATTTTCAGTGAAAGTATCTGAGTCACACTTGGTGAAAAAATCCACTAGTACTATAGGAGCATCAGGGGTTGGTAAAGGTGTAATAGGTATAGACCAGTTAGAGATACTATAAAATCTCTCTAACTATACTACAATATCAAATTGGGAATCTAAGGATCCCTTAAGATCTATTGTCTCTTAAAAATCATAAATCTCTTCATCGGAATCTGAGTAGTACATACCTAGTCTAAAATACACCAGTAATGTTTCACATTCTTCTAGAAGTAGATAAAAAGACACTAAATAAGTCTCATTAACCGTAGGCATAACATCTATAGACACAACAACATCTGGTAATGTATTCATTTTTATATCAGATGTTTAATCATAAAATTCCTTCTAAATGGTAGTATGATTAACTTCAATCATTTTCTCAACCCCTTACTATTCAAAAATAGTATTCCTATCAATAACCTGATCTGAAACTATACGATCATCAGTATTAGTCATACCATATCTATCAAAAGATGCAATAATATGGTGAATTTTAAGACGTGGGGATTGTTAATCCCCAACTGATGCTTCTTTTTATTCTCTTACTGATCTATCTATAAATTTTACTAATCTTTTAAATTCCTCAAATTTAGAAATAGATGATGATGGAGAAGTAGAAATTTCTTGTGGATTGTCAGTAGCCTCAAATCTATTATGATCATTAGGTCAATCATATTATCTATTATTATCACATCCATCATCATTTTCATTTCCATTATCATCAATATCTCCATTAACATTTTCATTATCCTCAATTTCTCTTACATCTTCTTCATCTTCATCAACATCATCACCATTCCCATCATCATTCTCCTAAAAACATTTTTAAGAAATATTGAACTATTCTTTAATTGATATTTCTATTTCCTCCTCCTCGCTACATTCTTTTATGAGTTTCTCTCTAACAGGGAGTCTCCTAGGAGGACTAGGGGAACCATATGTAATATTAAGAGAGTTATGAGGTTGAACAAGGTCAATTCCTTCATCCAAAAATAATTACTTCTTCACTTCATCTCTATTTGTAGCAGTCACTTCATTATATTCAACAAAAAAATATTCCTAAACATCATCTACCTCAAAGATGGGGTCCCTAAAATCTTTTGGTCTTGAATGATGGTGTATAGGATTTAACTCATCATTTAAATTTTTACCATCATCCATCATTAAATTTTCCATGGATTCCAACATATATTTATCCTTCTATAAATTACTCTAGTGATGAAAAAACCATAATAGTCTTCAACAAATTCCTCTCCATTAGTAACTAAAGCTTTAGCTTATAGCACAATAGAGATAAAATTAGATTATATTAGGGAATTTAATATCAAAGAGTGATTTCACATTTCCATCAAGTAAAGCATAAGGTATCTACATTGGTTTTTTCTCACTCCACATTTCATCAGACACATGAGGTAAACATCTTTATATCTCAAAGTATACAATTATTCTATTCATGGGAATACCATGTGATGTATAAACATGAAAATTAATCTTCATTAACCATCAATTTCAAAGGATATAGGTATTCAAACAATTCCATCTCCTTTTAACTCATCCAAGAAATATTCAATGACAAATTTGTATTTATCTTCAAAAATGTTTCTTTGGTAGTTAGTTTCCTCTCATACATGAAAAAATTTTAAGCATCTAACTTGATGCTTAAAATATAAGATTAAATTTTAGCCACCAATATAGATTATTAACTAACCTTAATTATCTTAAAAACTATACTCAACATACTGAGAAAACTCATATTCGAACCTAGTATAGAAAGGTCTATTATTACTAGATAACCATTCCACCCATCCTTGGTCCTCTATAACTTGAAGCACTAAAGAATTACTTAGATGCAAGCATTATGATTGACCTTCCATTTCAGGTAAAAACTAAGGATTTTATATCTTTGGATTTAATAGTTAAAAAAAACTGAGTGGATCGTCTCACCTTTGTTTTTTCTTAGAAGGATGTGACTCATTCAGTGAAGACTAAAAATATCTCTTCACTCTATCCATGATGAACAAGTCAAAAGATTTGGGAGATGGTATATAAGGTCAACAATTGGTAGAAAGGGGCTGCAACATGTTTCAAGAGAAGGACGTGGGATAAGTGTGAATTTAAATTAGACGAGTTCTATGTTTATATCATTTATACATTTTGAAATTTGAAAAGGGAAATTTTGAATAATATTGAATCGAATAAGAAAAATAAATAATTCCTAAATTAAATAGCAATGAAAACTTAAGAATATACAATGAAAATTTAACGAAGGCATGATGTTTCCAATGGTATGAAAAACTGATAGTGTGAAGTCCCAAAGATGATACATTTCACAATAGTGATACATTTCACAATGGTGAGAAATTTTACAATGGTGAGACATTTTACAGTGGTTAGACATTTCACAATGCTAGCACATTTCACAATAGTGAGAAAATCTCAACGATGAGTCCCATAAAATTAAGCTCAATAGAAATTAATAATACCTAAATCATATTTAATGTAATTAATTCTCTTATAATTCAAAGGATTATTAAAAATATTATCAAGACGATGTTTTTTACCAATGTATTCAAAAGTGATATCACCCTTTTCAAAATGATCACTCAAAAAGTGATTTCTTACATAAATATTCGTTGTTCTAGAATGTTACACATGATTATTATAAATATTAATAGAAATTTTTTTGTCACAATTTATAGGCATATGTTTGAATTGATACCCATAGTATAGTAATATGTGTTTCATCCACAAAATATTTCCACAGCAGCTACCTATAGTTATAAATTCCACTTTTGTTGTAGGTAGTGCAACATAATTATGTTTCTTACTACACCAAGACCCTAGTGACTAGCCTAATATGTGACATGATATAAAAGTGACACTTCTATCTAAATTAAATCAACTAAAATCAGCATCAGAGTGACTAACTAAGTCAAATTATTATCCTCTTGGATATAATAGTCCTAAATCAGTATTATATTTGAGGTATTTGAAACAAATACAGCAACCAAGTGGGACTCTTTTTAGATTTATTGAAAATGAGAAAACTAACACACACTAAACATAATATCAGGTCGTCTATCAGTTAGGTAGAGATTACTTAAAATAATACCTCTAAGACTAGTTTGATCCATTGGTTTCCTATATTCATCAAGATCCAACTTATAGGTAGTACTCATAGAAGTATTACTACTCTTAGTGTTATCTAAACCAAAGTGTTTTAAAAAATACTTAGTATTTTTAATTTAATATAAAATAATTCCTTCTTTATTTTGGAAAATTTGAAAACATAGAAGGAATTTTAGTTCTTCTATTAACCTTATTTCAAAATAATTTTGTATCATTTTGGAAAAATCAGTACATAATGAATTTTTTTAAGGTCCAAAAATAATATCATCAATAAAATTTGAACAACTAAAATGTCTTTTTATTTTTATTTTATAAAAATGGTAGGATCATCTATAACATTTGAATGATATTTTAAAATATTAAAAATTTTGAGTCTGTCATTAAAAGCTCTAGTGGCTTGTTTTAAACCATATAATGATTTGGTTAATTTGAAAACATGGTTCAAAAAATGAGGATTTTGAAATCTGGGGGTTGTTAAAAAAACACCCTCAACTATATACCCATTTAAAAATGCAATTTTGACATCCATTTCATATATTTTGAAATATAGATGTGTAGAACAGGTATGAAATATTCTAATGGATTCATTTATGGCTACTGGAGAAAATTCCCCTTCATAGTATATTCCTTCTTCTTGATTATACCCTCATAAAATAGGTCTAGCCTTATTTTTTACTATTATTCCTGATTCATCTTCCTTGTTTCTAGACACCCCCTTAGTGCCCACATTTACGGCGTATTTGGTTATATCATCATGTTTCCATAAATGTTTTCTTTCTAATTTATTTAGTTCTTCTTACATAGTAATTACCTTGAGTTCATTATTAATTTCATCACTAATGTTATTTGGTTCAAGATGTGACAATAATAATTGATTTTCAACCTGATTTCTCAGATAATCTCTAGTATGTGTACCTCTATCATTCCCTCCAACAACATCATCTAAAGAAAGGTATTTAAGATTCCTTACAGCTCTAGAAAAATTGGTGATTTTCATCATAGGGTCCCTTATAGGTTCAGGTTCTAATTCTTGAGGTTCCTCAAAATATGATAATTTTTATTCATGCTTTCCCGTAGAGTCAGATGGTTTTAAATTTATGTTCAGAGTGGATAAGTAACCCTTAAGGTATTATAAAGTATTATTAGGGTCATTTCGATCTGTCTAATTAAATTTTACATAAACAAACACTTATATAGTCTTAATAATTTTATTAAAAACTCTATAAAGTTTACCGGTGGTTGAATAACCTATAAAAATTCTTTAAACACATTTGGAGGAAAATATATCATGATTACACATAGTGTTAAGAATACAAAATTTGAAATGAAAAACAATAAATTAATTAACAATAGAATTTATACAATTCTAATGTACATAAGGTCATTCTATCAAGATAGGTCGAATTAAAACATTATTTATTATATATCAATTTGTGTTTACATCCTATTCCAAAAGGTAGATAGGTAATTCATGTCCATTAAGTATTATTTGTAATATCTCTTGAAGTGTTATATTTTTTATTACTCCATTCTTATGAGGGATCCTATGTGCAGAGAAATTATGAAAATATCTATTTTGTGAGATAAAATATTCAAAATCATGGTTTTTGAACTCAGGGACATCATGACTTCTTAAGGTCTTAATTTTATGTTCACATAGGATTTATACAAATTTAGTGTACTTGGTAAAATAAGAAAAATATTTACTCTTGTGAGCTAATTTTTTTTTCCAAGTATACCTAGATAAATAATCTACATGTATATAAATATAGTGATTTTTATTTAAAATAGAAAATCTAGATTGTCTAAACAAGTCCATGTGAACCAACTCAAGAGGTTGATAAAGTGAAATCTATTTCTTTTATTTTAAAAGAAATCTTTTGTTATTTCCATTTTTTGACAAGGGTTATAGATGTTATCATTTGGGAACCCATGTTATGGAATATCCATGACTAAACCTTTCCTAATAAGATTCCTATGTGAGTGAATATTATAGTGTCCTAGTCTTCTATTCTGAAGCCAAGATTCTTTAAAAAGGTAGTAAAGTAGGAAAAATTTTGGGAAATTTATTAATCTATATTAACCACATAAAAATTCTAATTACATAAAGATATAAATAATAAATAATTTTTGGAATTAACAACATTAAAAAAATTATTCTTAAAATTCAAATGAAAACCATTATCACATAATTGTAATATTGTAACAAAATAATACTTCAATCCATAAAAAAATATTTTAAAATTTAAAACTGAATTAGTGTTACCAATTTAGACATGTCTGATGGTGTTACCTTTATAATTATCACCAAAGGTGACATGAACACCATCAACCATTTTTAGTTTCATGAATCTAGAGTAGTATTCTGTCATATGACTGAAATATCTATTGGACAAGTATCATATACTACTACTTGATCTCTTCAAGAAGTTTTCCTATAAAAAAAATTTATACCAACAATAACTTTGATACACTAATTTCCTTATGTCTATATGTGTTATAAATACATTCTTTAGGAACCAATATTTTTTAATGGGTTTCTTGTAAGTAGGTTATATGTTTTTTGAAATAAATATTTTCTTATGTCATGTAGAACAATAAATTTTTTGAAGAGATTTCATATTTAGATTTAGGTTAAACAATATCTTAACTATTATTCTATATCTTGGTTGGTATCCAAGACCGGTAACATATTTAGAGAAATCATATTTCCTAAAATCTGTTTAAGTTTTTCTCTGCCATGGTAAAATTTTTATAAATCCTTCTTTAATTATTCATTGGGAAATTTAAGTTTAGTATTATCCTTTATAAATTGAGAATTTTGTTTCATTCTCTGTAGTAAGATAATTTCTAATAATAGAAGATAAAAAATTTCGTTTCTTAATAACATTATATTTATCTTCAAGTTCATTATAAGTATCCTAAAAAATTTTGCAGTATTTAAAAAAAATTCTTAAGAAATATCTTCTTCAGTGTGTTCACTTTCAAAGTTATTAGAATTAATCATAGATAAAGAAGTATATATAGTAATTACCTCAAATAATATTTCCATAAATAAAATTTTGGATGCATAAAACTTCTCTTCAAGCGTAGATTTAGAGTCACTAGAGTTGTCCTCAGAGACACTCTATGTTTAATTCATGTTTTTATTTAAAATCTTGTCATTTCACTCATATTTCATTTTTTATTTCAATTTTGGATAATATTAATTAACATGTCCTTATCTCTTGTATTCTTAACAAGTTATCTCATATGTATTATCATCCATTTTTTAATATCTATTCTAATTACCTTTTTTAAAACATTCGATTGTAACTGGGATTTTTGAGAAATTTCTTCTTCATATAGAAAATTATAAAACTTCTAGATAGATGGTCCATCTCATCATCAATTTCTATTGGTAACTCGTCATCATTGGAACTGTCATATTGAAGCATTTACATTTCTTTCTATTTAGATGCACTAGGATTGAATGATACTGATTTTATTTTTGGTTCATCATCTTCTTCAATTTTGACATTAATTTCCTCCTACTACATAATCAATTTCCCAATTAATTACTTAACTATCAGTTTTCTAATATCACAGGATTCCCTGATTGACACTGATGTCCCTCTCCATATTTCACAAATCCCTTTTAATTGTCCTTTAATTTGATCCTAGTTAGATAATAGATTTACTAGGGTACCTAGAGTGTTAAATATTTTCTTGAACCTAAGATAGATGTCAAAAATTAATTCATTAAGATTCATCTGAAAGGAATCATATTTAATAGTATAGGTTTTTAATATTATTTATTTATCACTAGTAGTTACTTCATGTAAAAGAGCTAAAGTATCCCATATTGCAAAATTATTGTTACTAGAATAGATCCTATTGAATTATTCATTTACTAAGGTAAATTAAAGGTAACTAATTACATTATAGTTATTTTTATAATAAAAATTACTTGCATTATCCCAGCAATTTCTAAGAGTCTTAGGTAACTCATATTTTTCCTCAATATGAAACCAAATTTTTAAACCCATACTCCCTAAATGAATTTTCATTTTGATTGTCCACTAACCATTATTATTTCCCTTAAAATTATTTTTTTAGTATTTGAACCTTATTCTCTATTATAAATTTAAAGATTTAGGTTTAGAACTAATAAAAATTTAATACCTTTAATGAAAGTAAAAATCGTAGTTAAAAATATTTGGAAACCCTTTGAAACAAAATGTTTGTTAGAGTTTGTATGTCAATAGGGGATTAATTGAGTACCCAATAAAAATTTCTATTAAAAATGGGTTAAAATAAAATGCCCAAATTAATTAAAAATATCCTAGTTATCCAAAACAACATATCGATATAATTTTTAATCATTTAAAATATTTCTGAAAGACTAATTCAGTCTTAGTTGAAAAAATTATGAAATCTACATTAATATTAGAAATAAATTTTTTTAAAAAAAATTATATAAATAATAATTACTACTAACTATCAATTTAGTGATTTTTTATAGCTTAAAATAGATTTGGTTTCAAATAATCAAAATAAAACAAACAAAACACAAATATTAAATGAATATAAGAGGTTCAATATCAAGAAGATACATAATCGTATCCACTTAGAAATAACTTTATTCCCAGAATATTATATAAAATAATCTATGTTCAAAAACCTATATTGGGTGTACAATAGTAAAAAACGGTTCATGCCACACGTGACCTCTTCCACAATACCTGTGAGAGTAAAACAACAGACAGACCCCAATCAAAGCTCTTCCAAAGCACGTGGGAAAAAATTAATGAGAGTGTTTAGAAGATATCTAGTATATTCTATTTTGAGTGTAGCAGATAGAAGGTTTGTTTTGAAATAAATAGTATACACACATATCATAATGTAAATGAAATAGACAAATAGAGTGAGTAAAGGTATTAGAATTTTTTTCTCTATTTGATAATTTCTGCAGATCTTAAATCCTTGAATGTGGTCTGAAATGAAGAATGATTAATCTTTCTAAAATTTTATATAGAACGGAGTTTCTTAATCTCTTTGTTCTATAAGATCCAATCTTTCTCATATGTGTAAAGAAGAGCAGTAGTGTGTATGGTCTTAAGAAATGAAATTCTTTAGGTTCTTCAATATGTTCTCATCCCACGTCACATGTGTATGAAGATCTCTTAGTGTACACATGTATTTTCTTGTTTCTATTTAGTGAATCTCTATATGAGGTAATTTTATTCAACTTTTAACATAAGTATTAGTAAGGAGAGTCATCATGATCTTCTTCTCCTCATACAACATCTATGACACGAACTTTATTTCTTGTTTTTATACAATTTAAGGAAAAATTATTCAAATAAGTTTCAGCAATATATTCCATAATATATCTGTTAGAAATATTAAATTCAAAATAAATTAAAAACAATATAAGTGTGTCTTAAGAATGGTGAGACAATCACTGGAAGTGGCTTGATCTGGAGGTGAATCAGAATGGAAGTGACTCAACTCATAAAATGGTCAATCCACATATTCCAAATTTCTATTCTATAATAATGTCACATCAATGGTTAATCAGGTCTGATGGTAGGTTATCTCAACACTTAGAAATCTTTTTATTCTATTTGTGACTTTATTCTGATGGTAGGTCTATTCAAAAAATTCAAATTTATGGTCCAATGATGATTCATCACTTGGAGGTGATTCATTCCATACTTTATCATATTTTTGTTCGGATGGTGACTTATAGTCAACGATGAGTTCTTCTAACATTTTTTCACTTTTCTACATTGAGGTTGAGTTTTCCTTAATGGTGACATACTATCTTGTGGTGAGTTATACTTAGTCAAATTTCACTAATATGTATTATATTATAAACTGCTGACAGAAAACATAAAACTCATTAATATTATACTAATCATGATTTTTTTTATCATAAAAAAAGGGTTCTAACAACCCCAACAAGGGTTCCAACAAGTATTTTCAATGAAATTCATTATTATTTCCTTCTTTAAATGAATCTTACCTATTCCTTATAAACTAACTTTAAATTTTCGTTTTTATACTCAATTATCCACCCTTTCTCATGAATTTTTCATATGAACTCCATATTTGAATCATATTCCAATAGATTCAAATATAACTGTCCAAAATATTTAGTTCCTTCTTCTCTTTGTAATTTCATGAAATATCCTTTTATTTTTATTTGAGGTAAGATTACATAACTCATTACATTCCATGGTTAGTTATTATGATTTTTTCTTATTGTTGATTCCCTTATTTGGAACATATATACATGTATAGGTTATGATGGGTGCACCTATATATCACTCCAATATTTTGGGAAATTTTTATATCTCTTCAGATTATATGAATGGTATTAGGGATTAATCCTAAACCATTATTGGAATCTATCAACCATTTTATGTTGTCCCAAAAATGATCCTTGACTTATTCCAATGCCAAGTTTTATATTGCTTCCACGTTATTATGATTCCGTGATTTTATGATTTTATATTCCTTATATAAGGATTCCATTTGATTATTAATGAGTATTACTTTTTATGATATTATGTTATTCCATTTCACTCATATGTTATTCTTCACCATCATTCTTATTCCTTTAATGGTCTTTATATCCCACCTATTTTGTTTATGTATTCCCAAGTTTATCCTATGTATTTTAAGAATATCAAAGAGATGTACGACAAAAATATGGAGTTTAAAATAATATATTTTTATTTAAAGATCATGTTCATGTTTTATAATCCGAGTAACATAATGATATTGTGCCTCGATATCCTTCAGTTGTGTTTATTGGATATTTTTGTTAAATATCAAGTAGTAATATGTGTAAGAGTGTTGGGTCATAGTAGTTGGTATCAGAGGAAGGTCTAGTTATTTTTGGGGATTAGGAAAAGAATGCACCAGTAATGACCTTAAGTATAAGTCTATGTATAGTAAAAAATCCATAAATATTGGTAAAGTATAGATAGAGTGGTTTTCAATCAATGAGATCCTTGTCTGGATACTACAAGAGGATGTGGATCTAGAATAAATATAACCTGGGGTAATAACTATGAAAGGGATTATTGGGTATTAACTCAGCAAATACCCCATCCATGAAAAACTGGCCTTGTCTCATACCAAGTGTTGTACTCTTAGAGAATATTCTTTGGTAAATTCACAAACTCTTTATAAACCATCAGGAAGGACTTGAATTTATTATTATGTTAGAAAACAAAAAAGTAAATTTACATTAGATAACCTTGATTTAAACATAGAGACTCATATTTTTTTATACATGTAATGTATAAGTTAGTACTTTTATGTTTTTAGCTTCATTATTTATATGCTTATTATTTTGGTTATTCTCATCCCTAAGTTTATTTTAGATAGCGTTAATGGTAAGAAATTGAATTAAATAGTGAAAGGTGAACTCGTTATCTATTCATGTACTTAAAAAGTTTTATATGATTATAGTTCTATAAATTATTCCATATCATAAAATTTTATTATATTTATTCAAACACCACCTCAAAACATGGAGGTTGAGTTATCTATGAAAACATAAATAGGGAAACTATTGCATTCCAAGTATATAACTCATCCTCAGTCAATGTTTGTGGACTTGACCTCTCAATAAATCTTTTCAAACATAGTTTAGTGTAATTTTATGTTATACTATAAAGGGATTAGTTTTCCATATATAAATATAACATCAAATTATGAGTGTGTTAAATAACTCTCCATATCCCAAATCATCTTCATACTATGTACAAGTATAAGGATGAGGATTAATATTCTTTGGAATCATCTTCTCTAGAATTTATATTAATGTATTATGAGTAATAATATCTAGAAAAATTGATTGATACAAAGTAGATAATCATGTTTGAAAAAATTATAATTGTTAGCGAATATAATTATGTATTCCTTAAAAAATCACCTAGTCTTATACTTGGATATATTCACATATCCCAGACTCTCTACATAATGGTGATCATTGAGTTGGAGGAACTGAATAAGTAGTTAAGATATAATATTTACAAGGGTTTTATATGTCTAATTACTTCAACATAGGGAATTCTGATTGTCTTCATCAATTAGAATGATGACATAATGAACCTATGTATTTAATACACGATCTTAAAAATCACAATAAATAAAGAGTATATCCTACCATAGATTGATGACTTTTTTGATCAGTTATGTGTGTCCCAAAACTAATCTATGGTAGACATCTGGTCAAGATATCACAAACTAAATATAAAAAAGGAATATATTCCTAGGAATTCCTAAACAAGGTATAGACCCAAAGTATTCATAGTGAATCCCATTTGGACTCACTAATTATCCCGTAATCTTTATAGACTTGATGAATATATTCTGTAAATTTTACATTAATAATATTTTCATAGTATTTATATATTCTATTTGTGACGGACCAAACCCTCATAGTCCATCCCTTTTCCAAAATCCAAATCCTAAGGGTGGCGTCTCGGTGGTACGACGCTCCATCGGCGTGCGACCGATCGGCGTGCAACCAATCGGCGTGCGACCAATCGGTGTGCGACAGATCGGTGTGCGCCCGATCGGTGTGCCAAGATTGGTGTGTCACAGATCAGTGGGACTGATCGGTGCCTCACCGATTGGTGCGACCAAACGGTGTGTGGCACGATCGGTGCGACTGATCGGTGTGACCCATCTGTGTCTCACTGATCGGTGTGACCGATCAGTGTATGGCACGATCGGTGCGACGCAATCGGGGTCACCCAACCTTGTTGGGTTTTTCTTCTACAGTTCTCCTGTAACACCACTTTTATACCCTTTTATCCTTTTTGAAGTGGTTCAAGGCCATTTTACTTTGAGCCCATAATCAATGATAAAATTCCTAAGAGTGGGGCGACCCTCAACGAACCCAGCTGTGTGTCCGCGTAACGTGCCCCTCTGTTTATATAAAAACCTTTAAATTTTGCAGCTATTACCACCTTTTTCCTATGGGAATCATTAAATAAAAATTAATTCATTTGTGTGTAACCACCCAACCGCCTGGTGAAACCATGATCCGACCTTATAGCCGTTCAAAATTCCACATCCCATGACAACTGGATTTCATCCTTATATCGCATGGTCTTTTTCCTCTCCTTTCTTCCTGGTTTGTTTTGAGTTACCCCTTCCCGAGGTGAGTGGTGCGCCTGCGCCAAAGATTTTCTGCTCACCCTTGGAGTCCCCGACGTTCCTCCCCAGCAATTCATGCATCCCCCATTCTTGGCACATGGAGAATAACTTCGATCCTAAATCTTCCAGGTAGGGTTTTCCTTCTTCTCTCCGTACTGTGTATCATGCAGGGAGGGTATCCTACTTATTTTTCGGGATGGATGGAACCAAAAAGTTAATGAAGATAATAATAGGACATTTAAAGAATGAAAGTGGGGAGTGTGATCGATGTTCTGTTGCTTTTTTCCTTACCCATGGTTATTTATGTTGTGAACTGTATGGGCTCATGCTCACTGAAAATCATGGTCGTTGGTGTTCTATCCTTGAGCACTAATGAACCCTTGTCTTCCGTGATATTTGAATGACTCCAACATGGTAATTTGGTTAATTACATAAATTCGGCTGATTAAATGAATGTATAGTGAACAACAATCCTTGTGTGATCACCCTGGTTAACCAAACAAGAAGAAGAGAAACTTAGTGAATGAAGTTCTTGAGTCTGGAAACTTCCTTGTTCTGTCTTGTTGGAATGTCTATTTGTTCCGCTTGATGATTATGGGTTGATGTGGATGAGGATGGTATCCTCTATTATGGTACAATTTTTGGTTGTGAATCTGAAGCTGTGTGGGGTTGTATCTCGAGTCTTGGTTTGATTCTAATACTTTTAAGGATCTCACAGATCATTTTATTGTTGTGACTTTACAAGAGAATCAGGTGTGAATGCTTAAATTTTTTATTGGGTGTTTCTATTTCCCTAGCTTATGGTAATGCCTATTAGATTCTCAGTTGTGAAGAATTCACCTAATGGGATCACTTGAACGTGAAAACAAGTATGGTTAAAATGCAGAATTGGTTTTGGGAATGAGTTGTGACTTGGTCATGAGTGTTCTGTCATTATTTTATGAATGAATAATAACGAGGGTGTTCTGGCGTAGATTTTGGAACTCCTAGGTTGGGATGAGTGATTTTTAACTATACATATATCTGTAGTTTTTATGTTTCTTATCCGTGCCCCAATCAAGTTGATCACTTAGTGCCGAACACCCCCATTTCTTGGGGGAGGGTGTTTTTCCCAACACTCCTATGAGTGGCTGGTTATTAGCTCCTTTCGACTCCCTTTCCCGAATAGCCCAAGACTCTTTGGGAAGGCTGTGATAGCCTGAGGTCCATTATAGCTGAATATTCTTCAGGAAGGGTAGTTGTGGTGGTTGGCCCATTTGTGTGTGGGTAGGTTGTTCCAAAGAATCTTCGGGATGAGGCTCAGGTGTCTTTGGGAATGGCAGTAGTTGTTCTGGCCTAGGTGTTTGCGGGCGTATTTTTGTGTGGTGGTTGCGGCCCAGGTGTTTGTGGGTAGGATGTGTCGTTGTGGCCCAGGTGTGTGCGGGTGGGGTGTGGCAGTGGGATTGCGGTGAGAATGGTGGGATTGGTTCGATGCATAGGATGTCTTCAATAACCAGTGGGAAAGTGGTGTGGGGTACCCAAATGTTGATGTGCTATTACTATACATTTCTTGACTTGCGTTATTTCGGGAGTGTGCCTTGGTGAGGCTTAGGTGGATAGTTTTCCTTACTAGGTGCTTTGGTTATCTCTTTCTCACAGGGCATTAGAATGCCTCCTCACTTGTGCATGAGAGTTCCTTGGTTTTCCCTACTGAGTATACTTGTATGCTCACCCTACGTATATGAAACTGCTTTCAAGTTTCCAAGAGGACTTCAAGGATCATGCGGGGTCGTACTAGATCGGACGTTGGGACAGTTGCAGTTTCTATTTTTCTCTTCCATGGTACTTTATCTTTGTAGTCTCCTTGTATTTAGTGGTATTTACTTTTGTAACATGAATATGGGAGTGATTTTCTTTTGGCTTTACTTTCACCCCCATTTTTGGTGTTGTTGGGATTTATTATCTTATCTCCCAATCCTATTAAAGAAAATTGGTAATGCCTTCCATCTTGTGTATGATTATATACCCTTGGTTCTAGTCACCACTCCGGGACCTATTGAAGGCGAGTGTCAGGGGTCAGTATATCTCCTTCAACTTGAAGAAGGAAGGGTTTGGAAATTTGTTGTCCCTTCCCTCATCATGGTGAATCCGGGTCATGAAAGAGTGGTATCAGAGGAAGAGGTTGAGAGATAGGATGGGGTCTAGAGTTAGGAATAGTGAGTATTGCATGGGATGGTAGGGAAAAAGTGTTTGGTGATCATTGTGCGTGATTTAGGTCAGGGAAGAACGGCTAGGAAACAGGATTTTAGGCCCCCCTGTGATCCGATGCATGGACTCTGAGCCTACCAAACGACCAAGTGAGGCTACACTGATTGCAGGGTAGAGACCCTAGGGAATTTACATCCATCATAATGACTTTTTTTATTGAGTTTCATGGGTATTTTGGGAATTTAAAACAAATGAGATGTCAAAAAAAATTTAAAAACAATATTCTACCCTACTCGGGCTTTGGCATTCCTTGTTTACCTTACAACTATGCAACCTAGGGGACAACCACGATTAGTGTGGGTGATCGAGGACCAGGAGGTTGACTTGGATGATCGATAGAGGGTTGAATGAGAAGAGGAATATGATCAGTGGTAGAGGAAGCTTCATGCCTTTCAGCGGCAGACCCTCAGAAAGTACGAGGGCAACATCTCAGACATGGAGACAGAGAGCTGGCTAGAGGAGCTGGTGATAGCATTTAGCTAGATCTGGGCTTCGAATGAGTACTAGGTTCCTCTGCCTGTGAGCCAGAGGTGCGGATCAGCGCGTTAGTGGTGGATGCTTTATCTTTGGGAGAAGAGGGAGACTGAGGTTACGTGGGCTGACTTCGAGAAGGAATTCCGGGCAAAATACCTCTCTTCCATGATGAAGGCTGAGAAGAGGCAGGAGCTACTCTCCCTCCATCAGGGGAGAATGTTAGTGATATAATTGAGGATCAAGTTCAAGGATCTCCTCCGCTTTGCTCTGGACCTCTTTCCAGATGAGGAGTCTCAGGCGAGACGTTTGGAGGAGGCACTTCGACCTTCTCTTCAGTATGTTGTTAATCCCTTCACCCTACCAACGTACTTGGAGGTCCAGAAGAAGTCTTAAGTGGTGGAGAGGATTCACACACTAGGAGGTGTATCAAAAGAGGGAATCCAGTTGGGATCGTTGAAGGGGAAAGCCGTCAGCAGCAGGCCTCTAGCGTCAGGACCCTCTAGGTTTCGACGAGCAAGAAGCAGGCCTCAGCAGTTCCAGTTCCGATCTCCTAGCCCTCACCCTTTATTTTCAGGTCTAGGGCCGAGATGATTCATCTTTGGAAGCTATGGGCACCTTCGGAATCAGTGCCCAAACAAGGTACATTAAAGAGAGGGTGGGCAGGTTCAACGCCCAACTCAGCAGTAGCAGTTTCCAGCTAGACCCATTCAGCAGCAGCAGTAGGGGCAGTAATCTCTTACTCTTCCGAGGGCAGGCGTTGTAGGAGGAGGCCGACCTCAGGACGCCCCTCAGGGATCTCGACCAGGTTGTGGTTGGGGAGGCGGCAGGCAGCCGATAGGTAGAGGAGGTGGGCGTGGATAGTTGCACGCCGTGGAGGCAGCAGTTCCAGCAGGTCCAGAAGTTATTCGAGGTATGATCTTCTTGCATAGTACTCTTTGTTATGCCTTATTCGATACAGGAGCATCACAATACTTTTTTGCACCCAGTCTGGCATGTGCTCTGGGTTTAGACACTGAGATACTTCCAGTGCCCCTAGTGCTGAGCACACCAGTTGGAGGTCAGAAAGACTTTTCTATGTTTACCAAGTGTGTAGACTGATAATAGGTCCACATCAGTCTATCAGGGATCTTCTACTATTACAGATACAAACTTACAATGTCATCCTAGGCATTTACTATTTGTTCTATTTATGTTCTATTATTGACTACTTTCGAGGAAGGGTCGTGTTTTCAGATTTGGGCGGCCGACGTGTAACTTTCATCGGCAAGCGGGGTTTCCAGAAAAGCAACAGGTGATAGGAGCCCCTCCTTTCCTTGTTAGTTGAACTATCAGTTGAGTTGGTGGATGAAGAGATGGTGGAAGTCCTAGGGATCTTCAGTGAGTTTATGGATGTCTTCCCTGAGGATGTGGTGACACTACCCCCTCGACGTGATGTTGAGTTCGGGAGAGACTTGCAACCCGGTGCCTGTCCGATTTCAATGGCTCCCTATCGGATGACACCTTCCGAGTTGCGGGAGTTACAGATTCAGATTGTCGACCTCATGAAGAAGGGTTTTGTTCGACCAAGTGCATCACCCTGGGGTGCACCAGTCTTATTCTCAAAGAAGGAAGATGGTGGTCTCAAGCTGTGCATAGACTATCAGAGACTGAATCAGGTAACGGTCAAGCACCATTACCCTCTCCTGAGGATAGACGACCTTTTCAACTAGTTAAAAGGGGCAGGGTGGTTCTCCAAAATTGACATGTGGTCAGGATATCACCAGTTGAGGGTGAAGGAGGGTGACATCTTGAAGACTACCTTCATATGCAGATATGGGAACTTTGAGTTTTTGTTCATGCTGTTCGGAATTACAAACGCTCTAGCTGTGTTCATGGGGCTCATGAACTCCGTCATCGAGGAATACCTGGATTAGTTTGTTGTCGTGTTTATTGGAGACATCCTGGTCTAATCATGGTCAGAGGAGGATCATTCTGAGCACCTGAGAACAGTTTTAGAAGTACTCCGATAGAACTAACTCTATGGGAAGTTGTCCAAGTGAAAGTTCTAGACACGAGAAGTGCACTTCCTTGGGCACGTGGTGTCTGAGTGGTGAATAGTGGTGGACCAATCGAAGGTCGAGGTGTTTGTTTCTTGAGAATCGCCCAATAGGGTGGATGAGGTTCGTAGTTTACTTGGACTGGAAGGTTAATATCGGAGGTTTGTGCCCAACTTCTCTCGAGTTGTGGCACCTTTGACCACTTTGACCGTGAAGGACCAGGCTTTTGTGTGGAATGGGTAGTGCCAGGCATCCTTTAGATATCTGAAGGAGAAGTTGGTAAGTGCCCTAGTGCTGAGGTTTCCAGAAGAAGGGGAAACATATGAGGTGTTTTTTGATGCTTCGGGACAAGGCCTCAGGTGTGTGATGATGCAACCGCAGGGGGTGTTCTCTTACGGGTCTAGACAGTTGTGTCCTCATGAGCGTAATTATGCCACCCACGACCTAGAGCTTGTGGCGGTCATTTTTACACTAAAGTTGTGGTGACATTACCTCATTGGGGAGAGCTTTGTGGTTTTCATGGATTACAAAATCATGAATTATATCTTCTCTCAGCAAGACCTGAACTCATGGTAGCGAAGGTGGATGGATTTACTTTAGGACTACGACTTTGAGATTTCTTACACCTCAGGAAAAGGGAATGTGGTTGCCGATGCCTTAAGCAAGAAGTCACAGAAGGATACAGTTCGAGAGTCGGAAGATGCTTGGAAGGTGATGGAGGAGTTGGCTGCCATGCACCTGGATGCAAGGGAGGATGGTGGTAGAGGTTTTCTATTTTAGATGACGGTGCAATCCTCTCTATTGCGGCAAGTGGAGGAGTCTCAATGGGGAGGCATAGAAAGTGAAGTGATGTGTGACCGGGTTAACCAAGGCGATGCTCCAGAAGGGTGGATAGAGGATGGTCAGAATCAGATTATTTTCCGAGGAATGATTCTTTTCACAGAGGTGATGCATGGAAGGGTTCTTGGTGAGTTCCATGACTCACCCCTAGCATTGCACCCAAGAGTTTCTAAAATGTACCGGAGTTTGAGAGGTCAGTTCTGGTGGCCCGGCATAAAGCGGGTGGTGGCAGAGTTCGTGGCTAGGTGCCTAGTTTGTCAGCAAGTGAAGGCTGAACACCATGTTCCAGGAGGCTTGTTGCAGCCTTTGGATGTCCCCGAGTGGAAGTGGGAAGAAATCTCGATGGATTTCGTCATAGGGATACCCAAGGTTCAAGGAGTCTGCAATGCTATCTAGGTAGTGGTGGACTGGTTGACAAAATCACCTCACTTTTTGGCGGTCAAGGAGTCAGGAGAAGTGGATGCCTTAACATAGAGGTACGTGGATGAGGTGTTGCGGTTTCGTGGAGCTCCGAGGTCCATAGTCTCAAATAGGGATGCACGGTTTATGTCACGAATCTGGAGAGGATTTCAGCATGATTTTGGAACCCAGGTATGTCTTAGAACTGCTTTCCACCCCCATATAGATGGGAATATAGAGCGCACCATCTAGACAATGGAGGACATGCAACATGCATGTATTTTGGACTCTGGGGGATCGTGGGTATGACACTTGCCTCTTGTGGAGTTTTCTTACAATAATAGCTATCACTCTACCATTGGAATGGCTCCATTCGAATACTTGTATGGAATACCCTTTCGCTGACCCTTGTGCTGAAGCGAGGTTGGGGAAATAAGTTTTCTTGGCCAAGAGGTGGTTCAGAGAACAACAGAGAAGATTCAGCTTATACGGGAGATGATGAAGGCGGCTCAGGACAGGAAGAAATCATATGTCGATAATAGGAGGAGACCATTGGAGTTCGGGGTTGGGGACCATGTATTCTTGAAGGTCTCCCCTCGGTGTAAGAAATGGAGGTTCGACAGGGGGAGTAAGCTCTCTCCAAGGTTCATCAAACCATTAAAATTTATGTGGCGTGTGGGGGATGTGGCTTATCATCTAGCATTACCACCACCGCTACCATGAATACATGACGTCTTCCATGTGTCACAACTCTGGCGGTATCTTCACGATGATTCACACATCCTCATCTGGGGAAAGATGGACATCGAGGCCGACGTGACTTTTGTGGAAAGACTGGTAAGGATAGAGGATCATTGGGGAAAGGTGCTCTACGGATGGACCTTTCCTTTAGTTCATGTGGTGTGGAGACATGGTGGGTTGGAAGAGAGTACCTGGGAACGGGAGGCACAGATGCACGCCCAATACCCAGAGTTGTTTTTAGTTTTCTTCTGTTATACTTGTTTGTGATGGATCACCTTACCTTGTTAACTATGGAATGTATGGTTTTCTTTATTCTCTAGATGCATGTGAAAAGTCTTGACTGCAGGGAGGGGAGGACCCGATCCCTAATCAGGACACATTAATGTGGATGCGATTAAACCCGTGTGGGCGAGTCAGAGCCACCCAAAGCGAACAGTATCTTGACATGGAGGAAGAAACTCCCTAACCCATATAACTGGACAGCATGACCATTTAATTTTGCATGTTTTCTTTAGGGAGAGGTGTTTCTAGATGTTGATGAGGTTCACTCCTAAGAGGTATCTTTCGAGGTGGTTGTTCGGACCCCCTCTTTTTCTTATGGGTTGGTTTTAATTCTTGAGGGCGAGAATAGTTGAGAGGTATCTTATGTGATGGCCCAGACCCTCATGGTCCACCCCTTTGCTAAAATCCAGATCCTAAGGGTGGAATCTTGGTGGTAGTACACTCTCTCGGTGTGAGAACAATCGGTGTGCAACTGATCGGTGTGCGACCGATTGGCGTGCAACCAATCGGCGTGCGACCGATCGGTGCGTGCCCGATCGGCGTGCCACGATCGATGTGTCACCGATCGGTGCCTCACAAATCGGTGTGACTGATCGGTGTGTGGCACGATCAGTGCGACCGATCAATGCCTCCCCAATCAGTGTGACCGATTGGTGTGTGGCACGATCGGTGCGACCGATCAGTGCCTCATCGATCTATGCGACCAATCGGTGTATGGCACGATCAGTGCGACGCAATCGGTGTCACCCATCCTTGTCAGGTTTTTATTCTACAGTTCTCCCGTAACACCACTTTTAGCCCTTTTTATTCTTTTAAGTGGTTCAAGGACGTTTTCCTTTGAGGCTATAATCAATGTTCAAATTACTAACAGTGGGGTGACCCTCAACGGACCCAGCTATGTGTCCGCGTAATGTGCCCCTCTGTTTATATAAAAACCATTAAATGTCACAGATGTTACCACCTTTTTCTGATGGGAATCATTAAATAACAATTAATTCAGTCATGTGTAACCCACCCAACCACATGGTGAAACCACGATATGACCATATAGCCATACAAAATTCCATATCCCATGACAATCGGATCTCATAATTATATCGCACGATCTTTTTCCTCTCCTTTCTTCCTAGTGTGTTTTGAGTTCCCCCTTCCCGAGGAGAGTGGGGTGCCTGTTTCGAAGCATTTCTGCTCACCCTTGGAGTCCCGGACATTCCTCCCCTGCAAGTTATGAATCCCCCATTCTTGGCGCGTGGAGAATAACTTCGATCCTTGATCATCCAGGTAGGGTTTTCCTTCGTCTCTCCTTAATGTGTATCATGCTGGGAGGGTATCCTACTGATTCTGTGGGATGGATGGAACCAAAACGTTAATGAAGATAATAAATGGACTTTTAAAGAATGAAGGGGGGGAGTTTGATCAATGTTCTACTACTTTTTCCTTACCCTTGATTATTTATGTTATGAACTGTATGGGATCATGCTCAATGAAAATCAGGGTCGTTGGTGGTCTTTCCTTGCGCACTAATGATCCCTTGTCTTCTGTGATAATTGAATGACTCCAATATGGGAATTTGGTGAATTACATAAATTACTCCGATTAAATGAATGTCCAGTGAACAACAATCCTTGTGTGATCACCCCAGTTAACCAAACAGAAAGAATAGAATAATAGTGAATGAAGTACTTGAGTCTAGAAACATCCTTATTCTGTCTTGGTGGCAAGTCTGTTTGTTCCGCTCGATGCTTATGGGGTGATGGGGATGGGGATGGGATCCTCTATTGTGGTACAATTGTTGGTTGTGAATCTGAAGTTGTGTGGGGCTGTATCATGATGCTTGGTTTGGTTCTAGTACTTTGAGGGATATCACTTATCCCTTTATTGTTGTGACTTTACAAGAGAACTAGGTGTGAATCCTTAAATATATGATTGGCCGTTTCTCATTCCCTGGCTTTTGGTTATGCCCGTTAGTTGTCCAGTAGTGTATAATTCACCTAACGGGATCACTTGAATGTGAAAAAAAGAATGGTTAAAATGAGGAATTGGTTTTGGGAATGATTTGTGACTTGGCTGTGAGTGTTGTGTCGTTCTTTTATGAATAAATAATAATGAGGGTGTTTGTGCATAGATTTTGGAACCCCTAGGTTGGGATGAGTGCTTGTTACCTATACATATATCTATAGTTTTTATTTTTCTTATTTGTGCCCCACTCAAGTTGAGCACTTAGTGCCGAACACCCCCATTTCACGGGGAGGGTGTTTTTCCCAACACTCCTATGAGTGGATGGTTATTAGCTCTGTTCTGCTCCCTTTCCCGAATATCCCAAGACTTTTCGGGTAGGTTGTGATGGCATGATGTCTATTATAGCCCAATATTCTTCGGGCAGGGTAGTTGTGGTGGTTGGCCCAGGTGTGTGCGGGCAGGTTGTTCCCAATAATCTTGGTATCAGGTCCATGTGCATTTAGGCGTGGCAGTAGTTGTTCTAGCCCAGGTGTTTGCGGGTGTGGTTTCATGTGGTGGTTGCAGCCCAGGTGTTTGCGGGAAGGATGTGAGGTTGTGTGCACAGGTGTGTACGGGTAGGGTGTGGTAGTGGGACTGCGGTGAGAATAGAGGGATTGGTGTGATGCATAGGATGTCTTCAATAACCACTGGGAAAGTGGTGCGGGGTACCCAAATGTCAATGTGTTATTACTATACATTACTTGACTTGCGTTATTTGGGGAGTGTTCCTTGGTGAGGCTCGAGTGGATAGTCTTCCTTGCTAGGTGATTTGGTTATCTCTTTCTGAAAGGGAATTAGAATGCCTCCTCACCTGTGAACGAGAGTTCCTTGGTTTTCCCTACTGAGTATACTTTTATGCTCACCCTACATATATGAAACTGCTTTTAGGTTTTCAGGAGGACTTCAGGGATCATGCAGGGCCATAATAGCTCGGACGTTGGGACATTTTCAATTGTTGTTTTTATTTTCCTTGGTACTTTATCTTTGTAGTCTCCTTGTAATTTGCGGTATTTACTTTTGTAACATGCATATGGTAATGGTTTTCTTTTGGCTTTACTTTCACCCCCATTTTTTGTGTTGTTGGGATTTACTATCTTATATCCCGATCCTATTAAATAAAAAGGGTAATTCCTTCCATCTTGTGTATGATTATATACCCATGGTGCTAGTCGCCACTCTGGGACCTATTGAAGGCGGGTCTCAGGGTCATTATCTATCCTTCAACTTGAAGAAGGAAGGGTCGGGCAATCTGCTGTCCCTTCCCTCATCTTGGTGAAGGCGGGTCGTGAAACTATTCTAATATACTCTAAAATAGAGTAATATGAGGGAAATTTGAATATTATTCTAAAGCTATAATGAAAGGAAAATTTATACTAAATGTATAGTGAATGTGAGTTTTTTATGGAAGAAGTATCATTATTGGGGAATGTGATCACCATTAATGAGATATATGTGGATCCTTTAATGACAAAGGTGATTGAGGAGTATCCCAAACCTGTGTCTATAATGGAGATCTATGGTTTACTTTGAATATCTAGAAACTAACAATTATTTTTGAGAAACTTATAGTGATTTTCAAACCAAATAACCAAGATAACTATAAAGGGAGTAAATTTTTTCTAAAATAATGAATGTGAAGATAGCATCAAGGAATATAAAAATAAGATTATCACTACACCATTAATCACACTTCCCCCAAGTGCTGAACTTTTCATGGTATATCATGATGATTAAATTAATGGATTGGGATGTGTAATATTGAAAATGATAAAGCAATAGAGTAATCCTCATCGTAGTTTAAATTCAATGACTATAACTATCTCACACATGATGTGGAGTTGGTTAGATTGATCTTCCCATTGAAAATTTATCATCATTATCTCTATGGGGATAACTGTAAAATATTTATGTATCATAAGAGACTCAAGTATATATTCACATATAAGGATCCTAATATGCACCAATAAAGATGGATAGAGATTATTAAGAACTATTAGTACACAATTACTAAACATATTTAGAGGGAGAATAATGTTTCATGTTATCTATGTAGAAAGGATCCTAAAAACATATCAATGTTGATAATTGAGAAGGATGAAATATTTTTATACATGAGAAGAAGGTATATGGAAGTCATAAAGTAAGGAAAAATATCCTACATGTCTCAAATGACTTCTCAACCATCCATTCTAAAAAAGATAAAGGATTCTCAAAGGTAATATATAGAAATATAAAATAATATTAAATATATTAGAAAAGATAAATTATTATAGTTCAAATTTGATGAAGAATGATTTGTATGATTTTGGTCATGAATATGTCTACCATAAAATCATGATATTAAAGAGTTACATAATGATGCACATAGCTTGACATTATCCATCCACTGAAAGAGTTTTAGGATGTAACAAACTCTCTAATAGAGTAATTTATCGGAAAATATTAAGAATAAAATCATGAAATACATAAAAAAATTACTAGTATGGAAAAAAAATTGAAGGATAATGGGGAAAAAATCCAAAGTAATTGTGTAACCATTATCCATACTTACATTGAAATATGAAAACATCACCAAGGAATTTGACACAGGTCCTCCAAATACATATGAGAGAAATTATTCAATACGTTTTGTAATGAATGGTTTTTTAAAGAATAATCACCTCATTGAAATTTCAATTCACTTATCACTCAATCAACATAAAATTATGTACATCATAGAAGTTTTGATGCTACATGAAACACCACTATCGATTGTTTTTGGTTGATATCTAACATTTAAATCTATGTTTTGGAATTGTCTCACATATTCTATGAACAATAAGTTGAATTTATTTATGGATTATCACTACCAAACTAATTTTCAATATGAGTGGACTATCATGGAACTTAATGAAATACTGAAATTACGTTTAATGGACTTTAAAGAAGGATGGGATCAAAATATTTCTATATTCAAGTTCTCATAAAATAGTTGTGTCCAATTAAGTATCTAAATTGATCTATATAAATCCCTTTTTGAGAATATATTTATAAAACCGTCATGTTGGTATTTTGTTGTTGAAAAAAAATTATTTTCCCTAAAATGGTTGAATAATTTGTAAAAATAGTCATGTCCATTCAACAACACATCATGAAAACTCAAAATTGATAAAACAACTATGTTGATAACCATTATAGAGACCTAGAGTTTGGGATAGGGATAAACTATTCCTATATATAACTATAAGGAAGATATTCATGAGGTTTGGGGATAATGGAAAAAAAATTCCTCAATACATTATCCCCTTCGAGATTCATGATCACATCAGAGCTGTGCATATTGAATCTCACTCCCACCAAAATTTTCCCAAGTACATGATGTATTTCATGTTCCCATGTTGTGAAAGAATATACTAGATACCTCACATGAATTTAATTCATAGGTGGTATTGTAGGGGAATGATCTTTATTATGAGGAGCATCTACTAAATTTATTTCACTATAGATACAAGGTTCTATGTAATAAGAAAACTCAATGAGTCAAAGTATTGTGGTGGAACAATAAGTATGATTAGAACACATGGGAACCAGATGAAGAAATTAAAAAAAATGTACGCTAATATATTTTAATCATAGTTTGTGAAACATAATTTAATGGGTGAAATTTCTTAAGGGTATAAGAGTGTAACAACCAAGACATTTATGATTGAAATTTACTTTTCAGGTTTATTTTTGTACGATATATGGTAATAGAGTATAATAAAAAAACAAGTGAAAAACAAAATGAAAATAAAATGAACTTTCTATATTAATTAATAAATTATATTTAATGAAAAAATGTAATATCCTGATATTTTAAAAGAAAACTATTGTTGATAGAGTGTCAAACATGCAACCTCGAGCTTAATTGAACCACTAAATATTATTATTTAAATATTGTTGTTAGAACTAAGACATTAAATTAATGTTTATGAATATGAATAACAAAATTATAATATATATATATATATCCTACTAAATTAAAATGAATTTATTAATGTTTAACAAATAAGAACCAAGATTTTTCAGTAAATCTGTTTTATGATTCAAACATATCTTTTTTTCAAAAATTGTTTTTTTTTGTTTTTTGTTAGCGAATAATATAAATAATTTTTTGAAATTTTATTTATATTATTTCAAAAAAATTATATAATTTTGTAATCAAAATATCATAATTATCTTACATTGGAATTTTTGTTTTTCTTTGAAAAGAATAATTTTTTATTAAACAGGAAAAAATATAATTTTTTGTAAAACTATATTTTTTTCATTTAAAAGTACTATTATTAAGTAAAATTGATAATAAATTAGAAAAATAATTCTTTAATTGGATAAAATATTATTAATTACATATTAATAGATATTATATTATATTTTGTTATATGTTCAATTTTTGGCATAAAACACATTTTTCAAAATAATATTTTTCATTTTGTTTTAATTGTTTATATTAAAATGGATCTATACCACTAATAGGAATTTATTATTTGAACAATGTATCCAATATTCGGAATTATGAGTTTCAAATTTGGTAAATATTTCTCTTTTATTTTGGGTCAATATCAATTATAACCTTTTCAAATATTTTCCACCTCGATAGGGGTAAATCAACTAATTAAGGTGAACAATATTGTGATAAGGAATAAATATTACACTATTCCCTTAATGTATTTTATGACTTTTTTTTAACCATAATCATCCAATATTCTAATTTATGGGCATTTTTTCATTTTTCTTTGAAAATGACTTATATATTATTTTATGTAAATATAAAGACAAAAATGTCACTCTATTCTTTTTAATATCAATAAAATTTTATGAGTGGGATAAAAAATTGTGTTTGGTTAAAAATTGATATTTAAAGATAAATTATTTTTTTATTATTATAATTTATTTTTTATTTTTTGTGATTAAATAAATACCTTAAATTCAAAAGCAACGATGATAGAGTAATTTCGCAAGTAGAAGAAAAATGATTGAATAATTCTAAAAGCAGTAAAAGTTACATTTTTTGGATCAGTTATAATGTAATTTATATTATACATATAAATATAAACATAACATATTATAGTGATTTAAAAGATTATATATATATTCCGTTCCTTTCATGATTTTTTACAAAGTCAAATTAAATTTAATGTTACAAATATGTAATTAATCATATATTATAGAAAATATTGTATTAATAAATCATTTGAAAAAAATAAATATATTATATTCATCAAATTTAATTTTATATGGATGAAAATTTCATACATGGTCCATTTCCGGGTCATTTTTTATTTTATAATAACATTCTTGACCCATAAAGAGCCAAAAACATTGATATGTATGTATTTATCAAAAGTTTTAACAAGTGTTAAAACAAAAAGATAATGATATAAAAATAATCTAAATAAGTACAAATATTATTGGATGATATTATTTAGACCTATAATCATCCTTCTTTCTAATTAAATCATTTTGGATCAATTTTTTCATGGAAAGTATTTTTTATTAATTTAATCCATTAAGAAATTATAATAATGACCCTCCCCTCATTAATAAAAGGGCACCCCTATCATATCCTATACACACTTTACGTTCCATTTGATTCATCCAATACCTATAAAATACCTTTGTAAAATCCATCTCCAAGTTATAGTGGTATTAGTTTTTGAATAATACCATCCTTAGAGGGATTAAGGTATAATGAAATGGATGGCATTTAAATAAAAACGTATAGATTTGAGCGAAATGTTTTAGTTTAATTTATTATAATACCTCCATAAAATATTCCTAAAGCAAGTTTAATTAATAAAAAAATATTCTAAATACATGTATTTTTTAAGTGAATTTCGTAACATATATATATCTTTTCATCCAACAAATGGGAAATGAAACTATATCTTGTGGGTACGTCGGACTAGTGCCTCATGAAGTAATGAAATTCATTTTCCTTTACTTCCTCTCCCAACTGGTTATAATGATGGATTTAATTTTTATATATTATATTAATGAAATAATTATCAATATAAATATTTAATATACCATAAATTTTCATACCTTTATATCCATTTAAAATTGATAGTTTCATTCATGTGTACATGTGGATTACCAGCTCCTCGAAGCAATGTGATTTTATTTATAACCACTTCACATAGATGTTACATAAAATTATATTTAAATAAATATAATTATATTTATTATATAATCAAAATTATTTAATTATAAAATAATAATCACCAACATTCCATCATGTTCATTAATAATTGTAAATATTACTCATATGTGGATATGGTCTACTATCTCTATGATTGTAATTTAGTTTATTTTTAATAACCATATTTCATAGTTCGTTTTAAAATTATAATTAATGTGTAAAAATTATAATTATTTATTGATTATTATTTTTTAGATATGGAATAATTACCACTTTGACCATATTCAACTTACCTATTTCATTTTGGACACACGAACTGAATATCATCAAAACATTTTATGTGACCTTAGTTGATTATGTAATTGTATATGACATTGTAATAAATAATATAAAATGAATCGTGACCTTTAATATATTATTAATCAAGTAAACAATGAACATAATATTATTATTAATGATGATAATTAATCTAAGATATTACTTGTTCTTAAAATAAGGTATACTTTAACTTCAAACATCTTTTTTAACTTTTTTAAAGATTTATTTTTTATATATTTTTCTTAAAAATACATATTATTAATATTATTTTATGTATGTTTCCGTATGGATATAAATAAATTAAAATTAAAATTTTATCATTATTTTTCCTTTCTTTAAAATGTATTCAAATTGCACCTTTTGTATATTTTATATAAAACATTTTAACTTTCTTTGTTAAAGGTAAAAGGAATGTTTTGTTATAACATATACGACATAAGTAGAATTTATTTAAACCACAATAATTTTTTAAAACATTCCTTCCTTTACATGATTTTATGTTTTATTCAAATAAAAACACTTCTTCCTTTTTTCGAGGCTATTTTAGTTTAGAATTTTTTTTAAATGGAAAGGGTATTTTGATATCAGAAAGTGTTTTTCATATGGGATCAAAATAGTTTTTTAAATGATTTATTATAAAAGGGGAAAGAATAAAAAAACTATTCATTATGTGGTACTTTTTCATTATAGATAATGAACATCATATCTCGATGTAGCTTATATAAATGGGTGAGACCTATTTAACTTATACAAAAGTGTGATCCCAATATAATTTATACAAATTAGTTAGCTAAATATAGCTCTTTAATTCATTGGGTAATATTCCTTATCTTGAAGGAATAGTGGAAGTATTTAACCAAGTTTGCTTCACCGATATATTTAATGGTGATCTAGTTATATCTATCTTGATTGAATACTGGTTGTGAATATGATGCTCTATGTTTCTTGAATGGTATTCTATTTTATTTCTATGGGTTTTAAATGTTTTGTTTAAAAAAAGTTTGTGTTTTCTATGTGAATAATAATCTTTCATAACCTCAAAGAATCATCTGATAAAGGTTAAACATTATGAGATTATATTTTTTCACTATACTAACAAATGTTTTTTTTATGTCCCTTTATAAACTTTATATGCTCATCCCATATTTTAAAATTCTTTTCATAGGGTATAAGGATGGGTATAAACAAAGAAGAAGACAAGTTTAAAGTCATAAATATTTTTCATGAAAATAAAATGTGTTTGATTTTAAAAGTTTTATATTGTGGGGAAAATGGTACTAAGTAGAAGTGTCAACTTTTTAATATATGTGTTTTTTATTTAAGTTTTATTACGTAATTCTATAAAACTACAAATCATAAAGATCCTAAAATTATACGTAAGTAAATCTGTAACTAAAAACATAAGAAACTGTAATTTATTATGATTGGTTCTTATAGTTGGTATCAGAGAAAAGGTGTATACAAATTTTTATATTTGGATGTTTTCATGGGAGGTTATCTTACGAGTTATGGATAACATCATGGGTTTATAAGTTTATGTCTGAACATATGTTCAATGTATTAGACACGCATTTTATGTTTTTATATGATGTAATACATTGAGAGAAATTTATTGAGATTAGATATATGTTTGAGTCCTATGAAACACATAAGTTTAACCTATTAAGAAATTATCTGAGGATGAATGAACTAAGATTTTGTGAACATAAGTTTGTAGGTATTGATAATTTTTAGGGTTTTATATTCTTTTATATTGATGTAATTACTGGTTATTTCAATTTTAGAACATATGGTTTATCATATAGATTACCATGGGATTCAAAAGTTATTTGGTGATTAAATGATTTATTTTTTATCATAAGAACATTAATATATTTTTTAGGAACATTATATGACTAAGGTGAACAAAATAATATTAAATAAAATATTATTTTAATTTAGGAATAATGTTTGAATTATATTTTAGAATAATATATTTTTCTAATGTGGATTTATTATAATTAAAGTTATTTATGAAAGGATTAACATATTTTGGGGATTATAAGATTTTTGTGTATACATTTTTGTGTTTATAACTTTTTTAGTGACAAATGTTTAACATATATTAAGGTTAAATTAATATCTAAAGAATATTTGGTAAAATATATTGATTTTTGGTTTTCAACCGTGGTTTGAAATAATTTGGGGAAATTTAAGGTTAGATATTTATCAAACGATCTATGTTGAAAATTTGGTTTTATTTTTGAGACTTCGGAGGTTAATGTTGTATATCATTATATAAATGTTTATTCATTTTGGAAATTAACTTACCTTACACTAACCCTTTTAGTTTTTTTAATATTTTAAAAAATATGGTATAGATTTTTATCCTTTTTTGGAATTATGAGATTTTTTATAAGTTAATTATTCTTTTTTAGGCACGAAAAAATCATCTTGAATAATCACTATTTGGAGAAAAATATGATATTTGGTGTAAATTGATTAAAGGATGACATTTTACTTTCCTATTAAGTATTTTTCACCTTGTTATTAGTCTAAATGGTAAATGAATTACTCAACTTAAGGAAAAATATATTGAAATAAAATATTTATCCCATTAAATTCATTTTTGTAATGAATTTATGGTCTTTTTGAAACATCATTGATATTTTTTTGGTCATTAATTTTCCCACGATCATTCACATTTTATTGATCAATGTTCTCTGTCACTCACAAAAATTATATTGAAATTATTTTTTCCCTCCATTTCTATATCATCAATTCACACTATGGTTTTCTTATTTATAAACCTAGTTATGTGGGATTATATATGACCTTCTTATTTCCAATTCAACTTTTTTATGTGAAATTTCTATTAACCCTTTTTACGATGTCAGTTTTCAACAAAGGTATTTTCAAAAGTCAAACCATTGATTACCATACTCAAGATAAAAATGCGAGGAATTTTTTTAAAATGGGTTAGAATGTAATATCCTCATATTTTAAAGGAACATTTTGTTCTATAGTGTATACAACATGAAACAACCACCTTAAATAAAACATGAAATATTATTATTTAAATATTATAGTAATAAAAAAATCTATTAAATTGATGGATTTTAATAGTTTTAATAGAATTATAAAATATATATAATGTTTTTACTCAATAAAAATTTATGTATTTATGGTTTGGAAATTGAAACTCATTTTTCTTAGTAGAGCCACTTTATGCTTCAAAAATATTTTTTCATCATAAATAGCTTTTATCATTTTTTGTGAGTGAATATTATATATATTTTTTAGAAATATTTTTAATTTAATTTGGTAAAATAGATATCATTTTTGAAATAATCATATGAAAAATATGTTAGACTGAATTTTTTTGATTTTTATAATATTATTGATTTTTCAAGGAATAGTGAAAATATCATTTTTTTAATTGTTTTTTATTTTCATTTATTAGACTCTTTATGATTTGAATTTATATTAAATTAACATGGGTATTACTTACTTATATATAATCTAGTTAAATATAGATAAATTATCATTATACAACTTATTGGTATATGTTCATTTTTTGGCTTAAAACACAATTTTTAATTGATTGTATTTCGTTGTGTTTTATGAATTTATATTTAAATTGATTTATGCCACATCTAGAAGATGAATATTGAAAAATGGATATCATATTTTGAATTAGTAGGTTATAATTGGGTCAATATTTCCCTTTTATTTTTTGTCATTATAAATACTAACCTTAGTAAATATTTTTCACCTTGATAAGAGTAAATCCGGTAATTAAGGTTAGAAATATTATGATAGGGACTTAAAATGACTCTAAAACTTTCATTGGATACATTGTAATACTAGGTTTAGTCCATACTCATATAATATTCTAATTTATTGTATTTTTTTCAATTTTTCTTTAAAAATGGAATATATATATATATATATATTTATTTAAGTAAATATAAAGTCAAAAATGTCACTCTCCTTTTGTTAATATATATAAATTTTTTTGGTAGGGATAAAAACAATTATGTTTTGTAATAAATTTTTAATTTAAATATAAATTAAATTTTTTATCTTGATAATTTATTTTTATTTTTTAGTGATGAAATAATTAACCTAAATTTATACAGAACACCAACTCAGTGCTTCTGCAAGTGGTAGAAAAATAAAATAAATAATTCTAAAAACACTAAAATTAATATTGTGTTGGTGAGTTATAATGTCCAAAAAATTTTATATATAGATATAAAAATCAAGTATTTTTAACTGATTAGATTAAATTTCCATATTTTCATGTTTTTTGAAACAAAAATAAATTAATAGTCCAAAAAATGACATTAATGATATTTTAAAATGAATAATGTTTTATTAAATGATTTTAAATTCATAAAAATAAAATATTCAGAAAATTGTATTTCATATGATCCAAAATATCAACCACGGTCCCTTTATATAATATTTTTCCTTTTATAATAACATCCTTGACCCTTAAAGAGTAAACAACATTGATATCACTATATTTTTAAAAGGGTTAATGTGGGTTAAAAGAAAGATAGAATAGTAAAAAGTAATTGAAACTATTATAAAATATATTAGATAAGATTATTTCGATAAATACAAATCATATAATCAAATTATTTTATTTTGGAAACATTTTTAAATGAGAACTAAATTATATTAATTTAATACTTTATGAAATTAGACAAATTCCCTTCACCTCATTTATAAAAGGGAATCCTATATTCTCTAATAAACACACTTAAATGTATATTTTTTCCAAAAATACCTACCCAAATATCATCCTAAAATTTAACCCCACATTATATAGGTCTCATCATGAGAAAAATAACAACCTTTTTGGGATGGATTTGTAATAGAAGGGAAATTTTATGAAGATGTTTTATAGCTTTTAACCAAATATTTTAGGTTTATTTATTCTTCTACATCTTTAAAATTTTCATAAAACATTCTAAAATAATAAAACTAGTTTAAAAAATATAATAAAAAATAATGTTAATTTTATAACCTATATGCATATCTCCATCCCTTGAATGGTAAATTAAACCATCATTCGTGTTTATATGGGACTACCTCCATGTAAACCAATGTAATATGTTTTACATAATCACCTCTCAAGGAAGGTTATAATGGTTAATGTCATGTATATATGTGATATTAATGACATAATAATCATTATTAAAATTTAATATATCATCTATTTTCTTATCTCTTCATCCATTTAAAAATGATAATGTCGTTCATGTATATGTGCGAATTACCCCCCCCCCCATGAAGCGATGTGATTAATTTTTACTAACCACATCACATTGATGATATATATATGTTTATTTAATTAAATGATATCATATTTATTTTAAAACTGTAATTTTTGAAAAATAAAATATTAATTGTCTTATACTCATCATCTTAATTAAGAAATTGAATTTTTACTTCTACCAATGTATGACTTACATTCACCATGATTGTAACATGGTTCATTTTTCATAACCATATTTCATGGTTGGTTTAAAAAATATAATTACTATATAAAAATTATTATTATGTGATTATTAATATTTTCTATATTATGTAATATGGAATTCATTGACTATTTCAAACTTACAATATTTATTTTAGACACATTAGTTGAATACCATCAAAACATTCAATGTGAAATTAATTGATTAAGAAATTATATAAAATATAGTAATAAATAAAATAAAATAAAAAAGAAAATTGAAAAATATTCTTAATAAATAAAAAATTAAAAAAAATTATTATTCTAGAGGATAATGAATTTAAATTATGTGTTAGACTTGTGGTAGGTGTCGCTTTAAATTTAAACATCATTTTATTTTTTTTAATGATTTATTTTTTAAACGATAATATTCCCCATAGAAATTCTTAAAATTATTTTATTAAATTATTTATATAAAAGTAAATTAAATATAAATGGAATTTTATGTTTATTTTTATTTTATTTTGAAGGTTTTTAAAAGGAATATATTTTCAGATTTTATATATAGCTTTTTTACTTTGGTATCTTTATGAAAAAATGATATTTTATTTTAACATATATGGTGCTAAGGGATATTATCGCCACCAAAAGCATTTTTTATTTTTGTATTTATTTAAGGGATTCTATGTTTTAATCAAAGAAAAATAATTCTTCCCTTTGTTCTGTGTGTTTTAGTTTTGAAAATGTGTTTCTAAAAGGAAATGGTATTTCAAGATCTGAAATTGTTTTTCGTATGGGTTCAAAAGAGTTTTTAAGGTTTTTCTAATGAAAAGGTGAAATAAAAAATCATTATTCATTAAGTATTACTTTAGAATTGTAGATTTTTAATGGGTGATCTTGATATAGATTGTATGAATGAGTGATCCAGATAGAGTTATACTAATGGATTAGATTGATATATCATATAATAATGGGGGATCCTGCTATAGTTATCCAACACATTGGGTAATGTGTTTTGTATTCAATAGAAATACAGACAAATTTAACCATTTTGGTATCTCGTATATATTTAAATGGGCTCTAGTTATATTTTACATGAGTAAAAATTGGTTATGAATATAATGCTCTATGTTTCCTAATAGGGTTTTTATATTATTTATTTGGGTTTAAAAGGTTTTATTTGGAAAATAAAATTATTATTTTTATTTTGAATATGGTTAATTTCATAATATCAATGAATCTTATGGTAAATCTAAATATTACAATGTTTTTATGTTTTTCACAAAACTATTTGATTTCATTACTTTATATCCCATTCTAATATTTTTCTCATTCCTCATTTTTTTATGTTATTCATAGAGTATAAGGATGGGTTAGAATAAATAATATGTGAAGATTAATGTCACAAAGGTTTCAGATGAAAATTAAAACTATTTAAATATAAAAAATTTACATTGTGGGGAAAATGATAATCAATAAAATTGAACACTTTTTAATATATGGGTTTTCAATGTAAGTGTTAAAACCAAATTCTCTAAAACTCTAAATCATTAAGATCCCTGAAATGTGAGAAAGTAAATACTTGAATAAAAAATAAATATTACATAATTTTTTAAGTCTAGGGCATGACAATAAATATTTCTATTCTAGTTAATGTGTTACAATGGGATAAACAATTGAAAATATGACAATGATAAGATGAAACTGTAGATATTCTCAATCCCCTATAATGATAACACTGAATAAAAACACAGCATAAATAAAATATAAAATTAGAAATGGATCATTAATATTTAAAATAAAAAAAAATTATATGAACATGAGAGAAAAATAGAAGTGAAAGGAGAATGAATGAAATATGAGATATTTATAGATGTAGGGAACCCATAAGACTATTAGAAATGTGAAAATTATAACAGTAATGTGGTCATTTGGATTAATAACAATACCATTTAAATAGTAATATATTAATTTGGTATCCTATAAAATGAAAATATATCAAATATATACCATCTTATAGCTAAAAACATGATAGAAATTAAAAAATAAGTGTTTGTGTTTTTGTATAATATATATTTATATTTATATTTATAATAAATATAAATATATTAAATAGAATTAATTCTCATAAAAATATTTTATAAAATAATATTAAGTTATATTATGATGATAATAAAATTTTATGAGACCATATGTAATTTCTAATGGTTAAAAAATTGATCATATTATAAAAATTAGTTTTTTCACATAAGTTATATTATATTTAATTAGTAAAATCATCATATTTTGAAAATATATATTTATAAAAATGGTTTTAATTTTCTGAATCTACAAATCAAAAATATCTTCGCCAATTTTCTTGATTTTTTATAAAATAGATGAATTTTTGGGAATAGTGAAATATGTAAAAAACATTATTTAACATTATAACATAAACTCAAGAGTAATTGAATCATGGAAGATGTAAAAATACATTATCTCAAAATGACATGAATAAATTAATCTATATAGTTATAATATTCCTCATTATTGGTAGTCTTGATCGGGGATAATAAAAAAATCAATATTTTATTCAAAAACTATGAAACCTAAAACCCAACCGTATGTTAATTACTTAACTGAAAGAAAATATTTCATTACAATACATACCCAAGACATCTCTTGTTTATAGTTTTACATAATTGAGAATAAAGTTTACCAAAAAACTCATTTTTTTTTCAAATAGTGGATATTTTCCCAATATATAAATGACTGCCTAATCTATAAGAAGTCTTCGATATCTCCCCCAATTATTCTCAAAAGATAACCATCTAGTTACATATTAATTAATTATTTTATTCATTACCTAGGGTAAAGGAAAAATAACAAATGTGTGATTATAGATTCTTAGTAAGGGTAAACATTTGCGATAATGATCAATAATCATATGTGTACATAAGATGACCATATGGAATTAATCACAATATATTAGAAAATCATACCCCAATATAAAATTTATTCTAAAACGTGTTCCTATAAGAAAAAATGGACATATAACATCAAATGATCAAACATTTATCATTGAATTTTAATAATAAACATGATTCACAAATAATGAGACATGGAACATAGGAAACAAAGTGGAACAAATGTAAACATAGGATTTTCATATCAAAGTGAACATGGATACCCACCAAAGTATTCGCATGTAAACTTTTTAGGAGTGATAAATGGAATCACATCACCCTTTATGAATCTAGCTACTCAATAACATATTCACACATAAAATTTTGAGTAGTTGTAAACTGTATCACACTCACCCTTTTTGAACCTGGCTAATCACTAACTTCTTCACTAAAAATTTCTAACTCTTGAGATATAATCCATTACCCAATGCATTTAAGGTATATAATGGACCCACCTATATTAGGTTTATAACATAACTTCTTGTCCTTAATTTATAATAAAACCAACCATTCATGGTTTATAACAGAACCATCTATCCTTGGTTTATAATAGAATCACCCATATTATATTCCAAACATTTGGGTTCTATATAAAACCATTAATTAATATATATTAATGAACCACTGTAAAAATATTGGGTACTTAAACATTTCATGAGAATCATATAACATAGGCATAAGAAATTATAGGATATCAAAAATATAATTTTCCAGAATGAATCAGATAATAATAAAACATAGATAATGATCAGAACAACACATCATATGAGATAAACCATTGAGAAACAATTAAAAAGTGTTCACAAAACCTTTTAAGTATTTTTATAAAATATTATGTGAAAATTACATTAAAAATAATTATTAATGTAAAGAGAATAAAGTTTAAAAACATGTTAAATTGATATACAAATAAAATATCCTTGATATGACATAAATGTTATCAAAATAAATTTTTGGTGTATGATTAAAAAAATATTTATTCTAAAAGTATAAGAAAACAATTTTAAATTAGTTGAAATACATTTGTTTGAAAACCCACATAATAAAAAGTGTACTAAATTTTTATTTTGCTAATGTGTAAATATATTTATAGAAATATGGAAATTAATATATATTATATTCTCCAAAAATAGAGTGGAACATTTTCCTCAAGGAAATTACTGACATGGAGGAGAGTATTTGTTGGAATGAATATGAGTTACTATTTATAACATCAATTTTTTATTTGAGAAGTTATTTCAACAAAAAAGGTTATATCAATGAAAATAAGTAAATTACCATAGAAAAGTATGTTTAAATATAACATAACATTCTCATTGGTTATATAATATTAAACATGAGAGTTTTTAGATAAAGGGGAATTATTATGAACCTAGGAATGGATTTTAGTCTTGAAAACCACTTCTAAAAATTGTAAATTTTTAATAAAAATCCAATGTGATATGGAAAATTAAATAAAATAGTGAATATCAGGAAATATGATAGAATCATGATACAAAATTTAAATGGATTATTATTTTCTCCATTGAAATAAAACATGGTGTAAAATATAATCTTTTCTCGATATATTACAATTTAAGAAAAAGAATCCCTTTCAACATGAGTAACATTTTAATAAAAACACCTTGATAGAGATGACATATAATTAAACTAAAAACAATATAATTAAAAGATAATTTAGGTTATGATACCTAAAATTAGATGAATATGCATGTAACGCCCCGACCCCAGCTACCCAGAGTCGGTGCAATAATTACATAACATTGGCATGATCACAAGAAAGATCAAATCTCGAAAGACCGATTGGTTTAGTAGCCTTGGAAACACTAGATATAATCATAAAGTTTTACATTACATTTCAAAGTGAAAAACTACTACAACAACAAAGTCTTCATATCCACACTATTAACCCCTCATAATATCCCTGCAAGTCATTCATAAATTACTTCTTCACTACCTGGGAAAAATAAAACATAGAAAAGGGGTGAGCTCAAATGCCCAGTAAGGATAACAATATAGCGGAACATTCAAAATAAGCATAAACATTTAAGGCAATGAATTACTAAAACAAAAGCCTTTTAAAATTGAACTTCAACATAGTATGGCAAAAGTAAAATGAAATAATGCCATTTACTTGTTCACATGGATATTCTACTAATCGAATAATCACATGCAATATCAATAACCACTTTCATAATGTTGGAATGCATAATGCCAGACTATCATAACCACATAGCCAAGGCCTCGTGCCAAGACTACAAATAAGATTTTGTCAAGGCCTTGTGCCAAGACACTAGTTTGTCTCATGAGACCTACCGATGCATCGAGGAGCTATAGCGGGCTCCACCCGTCACTTATTAAGTCCAATGCATTCCCATATGAAAAGGTTTAAACATAACATAAACATTCGTATTAAAACTAGCATACGAAATGTCAATAATTTCACAATAAACTATGAATGGTATAAAAATAGCACATCCACAGTCAAACATATCACAAAACCTTCAATACAATATAGAAGTTTTGTATCATAATAAATCAACTTCAAATAATCTTAAAATCCATCAAAGGATGTTGACATAGATGAAATCAAAATTCTTTTTAAAGAAATATCTCCTTTTATTTTGAAATAATTTAAGATCCATATAAAATAAAACATTTTCTTTGAAAATATTCTTATAAGCTTGTAAGGAAAGCTTTGAAGATTTTATAACGGCGTAAAATAACCGCACCCGCCGTATAAGTTAAAAAAAACATTCTTACCTCAATTCTGTCGAAAAGGTTAAAAAGGACCTTGTTTTGAAAACGACGGAAAGATTCCTTTATAAACCTCTTATAAAAAGTCAAACAAGGGTATAAATGACTTTAACCCATATTCTTGTAAATAGTAAAAATGTTTTGAAATACATTTTGAAGAAACATGGATGTGGATGATAAAGAGATCCCAGTAGATTATTACATATAAACAACCTCGGATAATGAAGAGATTGTGAAATAACCCTTACCTTGTACTTTTCCTTGGTTGGGGTAGGTTAACCTCCTGTATAATGGTGAAATAGTTGTTATTAAATTATACAAGAATCATATATATTAATATGATATCATATATGATCTTTTAACATTGATTTGTTAATAATATCTTAGAATTATCGTCGTTTCGGGAGTTAACTTACTCATTTTCTTTTATATGTTTTGTTACATAAGCCATGGTTGTTGTATCTTATTCATATCCAGAATGATATACAGTCCTTAAAAATCATTTTTAAATCATCAAATGATAATTATACTTGAATGGATACGATGGAGAATGAATCTCATTGCGTTCGTGGAGACGGTAGTCCGTACGTACGCACGAGCGACAATATCATTCTTTTGATATTAAAATAATATATAAATGGATGGTATATCATATATAAAGAATCATTAACATGTTATATTTATTATTTAGATGAGTTACACATCATTATTATACCCATCCAAATAATATTATATTGAATAACAATTACACCACGACGTGGAGACGGTAAGCCGTACGTACGCACGTATGGTGACATGTTATTCAAAGGGTGGATAGAATACTGAATATGATTGTACCATATTTATAATAACATCACAGTATATGTGAGATACTGGAGTTATTATTTCAGAATGGTAAGAACAAAGGAAGAAGAAGTGGAAGAAGAAATGAACTTAGAAAAGGGTGGTGAAATCATTACCTCTTCTTCGGGTTCTTCCTTTTGATTTGATCAAAAGGGCTCCTTAGGTTGGCTTTCTGATCAAACTAAGGCCTCTAGGTTGTAGTGAGGGATGTTGGGAGAGTATTTGGGCAGAGTTTGGCCGAACCAAAAGGCTTTGAAGGTGTCAAGAAATGAGAAGGAGGAGTGCCCTTTTATAAGAGGGGTGAGGGGCACCTTTGGAAAAGTTAGAAATATTAATTTATAATAAATTCATATTCGGTTTACAAAGGCTCCAAAGTTGACTATTCAAAGGATGAGGTGGGGATAGGTCGAAAACAACTCATCCAATAGAATTTAGACAGGTTTGGGTACTTATATTAACCTTATCTTTAAGTACTAACTCTAAGTTAATTAGTTTCACTTTTACAATGTCTCTTTGTATTTTTATATAATATGGTTAATAAACTTACTATATACATCCAAGCGACCCCCAAGTGGTCCATTAATGAGGAACCTATCATAATATAAGTCTCTTGGCCGAACCTTAGATTTTTAGGAATTTAATATCAATTAATAATATAATATTTGTTTTAAGAACTCTTTTATGTCAATTTTGACACTATTCAATAGTTGATTTTTGAGAAACTCCTAACAGATTGATTACTTCGAACAAAGTCAATTAAATCAATCCTAATATATCATATTATCATAGAAAATTAGTTTAATTCATTAAAAGTTTCATATTATAATTATTTGGGTATTTATAAGTTCAATTATTTTTATTTTTCACTATTTTAGTAATTACTGCATCATCATTGTGTCATAAATAAAATAAATTATATAATGTCTAAAAATTATAAATAAAATATCATTATGTAGGAAATCGTTTTAGCTTTCTAATGAATATTTATAATCGAAAATCCAACATGTATAACCCTATGTAAAAAATTGTTCTTCTAAAAGATGTAAGCTTATGCCATTTTTATTTTTATTTTAACTTTATTAATATAATGTGTCATTATCACTTACAAGTGGATCCATGGGGTCCCAAAATAGACCCAAAGATGCCCATGGTCGACCATGTATCAACCAATAGGGTTGAGACACGTTTTAGGGTAATTTAGTATTATTATAATATTATTTTTTTTAACCCTTATTTACCGGATTTACCCTTAACCATGGTAAATAAAATATTTACCGCAGTAATTATTCAAAATGTCTAAAAATAAAAGTTACCTATTTACACAATTTGAACATCCTGATTCCAAATATGGAATCCATTTTTCTAAATTCAAAACACAGAAGTGGCAGAAATTAATTTAAAATTAATTCCCGCTGTCAAAACAAAAAGCGTGTTTTTAAGAGATAATAACTATCAAAAGATTGACACTTGTTTATGTTCGGTTTAATTGTAAAATTTTGTCCAATGACCAAGATTATATTAAATGGTAAAAATATATTCTAAATATACTTTAAAACCACTCAAATTCACAATTTATCACTATTAATTATTTTGATTAAAAAAGTTGTTTTTAATTAAAATTTAGTAATTTTCACTATTCATCAAAATATGAAAGTTATCCGAAATGTACCAAAATTTCACCCTAGGCTAATTTTGATATTCCGAATCCAAAAATGAAGTCCATTTTGAAATATAGAATATATATGATTTCAAAAAGTAGGTATTACTATTCACAACAGCTAGTTTAATTAGTTGTGGTGTGTGTTAGAACTCGAGGTTGCGTACAACACACGCTATCGCATTATTCGAAGGGAAACGTACCGTAGAAGCTTGGGGTGTTACAATGCACCCCATAATATATATTTGTTTCATACTACAAAACATTACTCAAAGAGAAAAATTTGAGATAAAAACCTCATTACCTTATTTGCTTTCCTACTTGATCAAGTTCTAACAACCTATAAAACAATCATAACTAACATCATATCCAACTAAAAACCACACTTATAAAAATAACCCATTTATTATAATTATGGTAAAAAAAATTCATGAGTACATTAATTATTTATAAAGTATAAAGATCATCGGGTGTTAATAATTTTAACTATTTTTCACATGTATAATAATTTTGATGTCTGGTTGATTTTTATGTATCATAAGTTCTTATGGTGGGTGTTAAATTAAATTTTTTTTAACATGGAGTTTCTTGAAACCAATATAGAGGATTTGGCATGTTAAATTTATAATTAATTTATTTAGATTCATAAAACTGATTACCTCATCTTAGGATCATTTCTTCTTTGACATTATTGATCTTCCAAGACCCTATCGGGTTTTCTTTACTATACTATAAGGATTAAACTATAGAATACCTCTAGTGTTGTTCCACATGTGATTATTTGATCTCCAAGTAGCATCAATTCATTTCTGGGTGCTACTGTGAAGAATCAATTATCTTTCATTTTTCATCTTCATAGATCCAAGATCCTTCAAGATTTAAGGAGTTTTTCTCATTCCTGAGAGGGAGAGATGTAGAACTCGAGAGTGGGAGATAGAGGTTGTGCATAATGTTTATTTATACTGAATTTTGGATTAATCATACACAATATATGGAAATATCTAGTTATAGAGCATTAGTTTCGATTATAATATTATTTAATTATAGAACAACCCTTTAATAATATTATAATTCTAATTAAGCCTCATTATATATATTATTATAATTATTTTTGTTATTATTTTGTGTATGAACTAAATATCTAAAAAAACAATTTTTTATCATCTTATTAATTGATATATATCATCAGATGTGCAATTTTTAATTTTAGACTTTTATGAATTTATTAAATACCTAAATAAAAATTTAATTGAATATTTAAATCATCAATAAATAATAAAAATTGATAAGAAAAGAATAAAATTATTTCTTTATATTGAGTATAATATTTATTATAATAATTATATTCCTATGGAATTTCATTAAGATCAATATAAATACTTAGTATGTGACCCTCTCGATTTCATTATCTTTGTCATTAGGTGGGATTTACAAAAGTCCAATATTTCTATCTAGAAAATGGTCAAGAAACCCAATATAAATAATATAATTTCATAATTTCAACAACCACATATCAACACTCACTGTGTAATATAATCCCTTGGTCATAATATTTCATCAAGGGGGTTGCAAATCTCTTTCATCAACCTATGTGATTGATAACTCTTTATTTAACTATCTAAAATAACCATGATGTTGCTCTATATACATGGAATTTAATGTAATGGTTATATTCCAATAAAAGTTCCATCATATAAGCTTCAGTAGATATGGAATTGAAAAATCCTTCCGCAACATATACATTAATAACATGTCATTCGTGACACACCCAATATACCATAATTCCCACCAGATATATTGAATAATATTTTTTTAATAAATATAATTGTTTGATTCAATACATGCTTCAATTAGAATTTTAAATTCTAAGGACCATTACACACGCTTGTATATAAGAATATCCATGACACAAAAAATAAAAAATTCCTACTAGTGGGTCTGTTCACATAATCTCCCATCTTGGAGATTACGGAGTGATAACATCATGAAAAGAAGCTTCATCCCATTATGAGTACTTTCACCTGACAATATAAATTATATTTTTTCTTTAATAGTATGTTATCCAAATGTAGATCTATATTTATTAATATTTCTATATTACGTCAAGGTTCTCATCATATCATTGAACTATAATGGCCTTATAAATGAAAAAATATACTCTGGGACATTATTACATTAATATAATGTAGAAAAATATAAAATATGTGATAATATGTTTTATTAATATTTTTTTCATAAAATGTACATTTAATCAAAGAATAATAAGTTGTTCCTAAGAAACAAAACCTAAAAAACCCCACTTGTACAAGCACCAACTGCATATGACTTTCAGTATACTAGAACTCAAATTATAATTTTGTTTCTTATGAGTTAAATCTTTATTAAAGGGTTTCAAAACATTTTATTCCATGAAAATAATACTCACTACAAACTCGCCTATCTAAGAAAAATCCCTCAATAGATGTAACTTAAGAATTATATGCTTTATTTTATGATCTTTTCTTGGATACTTGGAAAATTTCACCACTACAGTATTATCTCAATAGAGTGGGATAATATATTTATTTTTAATTAACACATCAATATCTTGGATGAAGTAATTTATCCATAAAGCTTCTTTAGCTGCCTCAAAAGATACAATATACTCAAGATCTCTTGTAGAATCTGTGGCCACATCCTATTTTGGTCTCTTCTGGCTCCCATCTCCTCTATTCAAAATGATTATGTTTCTTTTTTTTATTTTATATCATATTGATCTATTTAGAAACAAGAATATTCTTATAATATGATTCTTAGTTCCTCATCTCCTTCATTGACTAGGAAAATATAGTTAGTATACCTCATGTACTTATGGATAGTCTTAACCTTCATCAAATGGATGTCAACTGGGTTATCTTGAAATTTTTCAACTACACTTAAGGGTCAATAAACTTATAGCATAGTAAATAAAATATAACACATGTCTCATCCAATTTATAATGTGTATGGAATCCTTTCTATTCATTTTATTTCCTCAGGTTTCTAAGGAAAAATTTTCTTATAATGATGAATATATTATGACATTGGCAACAATCTCCTCATAAAAATGTCCATACTGAATCTCTTCACTACCTTGTCAATATATGTACCCTGACAGAGGCCAATAATTCTCTTGTATCCATCATGGTGTACCTTAATCCCCAATAATTTATTTCTCCTCACCTAAGTCCATTATTGGGAAGCATTTATTCAACCATGATTTAACATATTATTGGAGTTTCATTTCGTTTCCAATAAGTAATATGTCATAAACATATATTTTTATGAAAATGATTACACTCTCACTAAACAGCATATAGAAATAAGAAACATTCATTCTTTATGAAACTATATTTTGCTATAAACTCATAAAAATGAATGTTCCATGACCTAGATTCTTTATTTACACCATAAATGGATCTTTTCAATTTAAAACCTTTTTGTAATCCTTTAGAGTCAAAAACCCTTTATGAGGAGTTATATAGACATCTTCTGGAATGTTTCCATTAAAGAAGGATGTATTGAATTCCATTTTCAAATTATCATATCCATGGAAGGTTATACTAGAATATATAATTCATATGGATTTCATCATTGTAACTGGAGAAAATATTCTATCATTGACAATTACATGACACTATTTAAACCATATCTCAACCATTCATAACTTATTGGTATTTACATGTTTATCCATTTCCAATTTCTTCTTGAAAACCAATTTACAACATTTGGTCTTCACATCTATAAGAGGATCTACCAAAATCCAGATATTGTTTTGGTACATGGAATCTATTTCATAATTCATGACTTCTTACCACTTGGAAAAATTTGTGCCATTTACTACTTCCTTTTAGGTTAATGGATTGTTATTATTAACTAATATTAAGTCACTGTCCTTAGTGACTAGAAACCTAGACTCTTCATGGTCACTAACCTTTATTACACTACTATATAATACTTTTATCTCTAGAAATTCTTCTTCTATGGGGATTAGTAGAACTTATTCAGTTACCAACACTTTTGTACCTTGATACTATACTTAATATATGTTTATCTTTATCCCACGATCTATTTTACATAATTTATCCCTATTAAAGAATATGGATTGTCTTTCAACTATTTCCTTCTTTTCTGAGGGGTCATATATGTAATACCACTTTATTTACATAGTTTATCATTTAAAGGTACACTTTGGTCAATAGGGTTAAAGTTTATTAGTAGAAGAAGACTTAACAAATTTTTTTCTACCCCATACATTTAAATTCAACTATTTGGTTTTTCTTGCACTCCAAATTTCATATGCAATACCATTTATCAATTTATTTTGTAATAGGTTTAGTATGTGTGTTGATGTGTATAACACATATCCAAAAAATGATAATGGAAGAGTCGCATAACTCATCATTGATCTCACTATATCCAATAATGGGTGGTTCCTCCTTTCATGTACACCATTACATTGAGGATTATAAGGACGAGGGAGTTGATATATGAATATTTAATTAAGTATTGATTAATATATTCTCTACCATTTCCTGAGTATGTTTCTTTATTTTATTACCTAGATTTTTCTTAACATTATTTTTTTATTATATGAATTTTTCAAAGAAATCTAACATTACCTCATTATGTATACAAGTCCATATTAACTAAAATCAATTGTAAAAGTTATTATGTACGAGTACTCACCCCTTTATTTAAATGAAATGGTTCATACACATAATTATGGACTAATTCAAGAATCTCTTATACCCTTTCGCCTTTCCCACTAAATAAGGACTTGGTAATTTTACCTTGTAAACATGCTTGACATACACGAAGTGGTTTCAGTTTAAAAGAATCTAAATATATATCTTGTTTAAGATTAGACAATTTTTTTGTTTACATAACTTAATTAGTTATTCTAATGTTTGGTGTGGTGTGATTAATGTAATAAAGATTTGTTATCGATTTCCATTACTTGGTTTGTGTACTCTAACACATAAATACCATTATTTAAATGTGTCTTACCCAAAAAATTATATTTTTTAAAAATAAGAAACAATTATTTTTTATCATTAAAATAAATCAATTAGTATCAAGTATGGATACATATATAATGATTTTATTAAATGATGAAACATGATAACAATCATTCAAACCCATGTTCATTCATGTTTTCAATGTAAGGTATTGGTCACTAATAGCCAGAGAAGAAATTCTATCTTCCTTGAATTCTAATAGATTTACCTCCCCTTGACTAATCTTTCAGAATCTACCTTTTACTATATTTAAATTAATATGTGAGAACTATAAGATGTATCTAATACCCAATATGTAAAAATATATAAATGTCACTCGATTAAAATTACTCCTTAATCTTTTACATTCTTTTTAGGCAGAGTGTGTCTTTTCTTATAGTGTACATTCTTTTTATATAAAGAATAAACAACATATTAATCCCTTATATTCCCATTGACTGTTCATTTCTTTTAAGGGTGTGATGATGATTTGTGATTATATGTCTTCCCTTACCCTTTTTTCTATTCATCACAAAGATAAAAGGATTTTTTCCGCTTCATATCCTTATCTATGTTATGAAGATGATTAATGAGATCCAAGAAACACATATCAATGTTTTACATATTAAAATATAAAAAAAATCCAAATAATATCTAATGGAGTGATGCAATAATGAGATTAGTGTACAGTTCTACTGGGAGTTTAGAACCTAGAACCCTTAGGCGCTCATTATTTCAAATGAGATTGAAAATTTGGGGGACAATTTGTGTACCTTCTATAATCTTAAATTGAAATAGTTATTTGTATATATAAAATCATTCACATCATTATATATTTTATTATAGACTATGAATATGCTCGAGCATTCTATTAGAATCCATGTTTTAATGATACTTCATGTGTTCACTAGACATGGATGATAGCTTAAAACTTTGAATGTTGAGTGCATTGTACATATGTTATTCATATATAAAGAAATATTTATCACTGACCACCTTGGAAATAAGATCAGGTAATTGTGATTCTATCACTTAAGATTTTTATTCCTGTAGAAACACAACCTAAAGTCATATGAACCACATAAGTATGTTACATCGAGTAAAGATATAGTCCTTCTCCAATATAAAAAACAGGAGTAGTTTGGATGATTAACATTCCAATTTTTCATCAATTTAGAATAATATATTGTTATTACTTTTCTTGATTAAAAATTATTTGAGAAATAATAATTTATCATTTTATTAAATCTCTAAATATTTAATCATGTATCAATGGCCTCAACTATTGGACTCAAAAATCATAGTTTCCAAGAAATTCTAGTGAAAAGGATCCATATGTTGATTCACATAACACTAACAAGGGTCGGTCAAACTAAATGAATGTATTTATGTAGGTAGGCCTTTTCAAATATTAGCCTTGCAGCTTCATGATCTGTTGAGTGGATTCCCCAATCCCACAATCCTAACTAGGATTTCCTCAATACTTGCCTAAAAATTTCAACAAGCCTAGAAATAGATATTCCTAATGATGTATAATGGTTAGTTAAACCCAAAAACATCATAATAATTTCCCTTATGAAAGAAAAGTGTCCTAAAAAGGGATGGTGAAACACACAATTCAATTCGCATCATTCTTATACATGTAATAGATGAATGATTATAACATAATATTTATATGAGGGATTTTATTTATTTTGCATAAATTTAATCTTTTTTTATATTTTACATGAACTTTTAATATTAAGTAGACTTTAATTAATTAATTAACTATGTTGGACAATAAATTTACATATAATTCATTTATATAGATTCCTTATTTACACATTATGTCATTTATTTATGTGATCAAGGTCTTGAATCCATAAATTAAATAATTAATAGAAATAAATAAATATATAAATAAATAAAGTACCTAATCACGAGTTTATCTAAGGGATTATTTGTTAAGTGGACAATAAATCAACCCAATACCTAAGAGAATAACACCTTGTTCAAGTCTTCACATGAGTTGTAAAATTCTACTTGTCTACTTATTTATCACCTTGGTTGACATTATTTTAGTTATTTATTGAACAACCTCTACATTCCTTAAGATACTCAATTAATTAGGTGTTTTTATAACTCACATGTAGGTGAAGGGAACCAAAGGATTATTTAAGGGAAATTACATTAATTATATTGAACATGTATTTATTATCTAATAATCGGGGGAGGGATGACTCACAATCCATCTAAATTAATTTAAAAATAAATTATTTCAAACCCATAAAATAATTTAAATTAAATAATTTTAATTCATACAATGGTCTTGGAGAATATCATGATTGGTCATAAAAATTCAAAAACTATACATTTAAAGTAATTTTTTATAATTCATTTTATTTCATTATTTACTAAGATAAACCAAAAATGAATTAATCCAATTAACTATCTTATATATCAATCAATTCATTATATATTATTTCATCTAATCATTCAAAATTTCCTAACTAAAATGATTTAAAAAAAATATTATAATTTATTTCATGCTCAATGTAACATTAAAAAATTATTCTTGGAAGGATCCTTGTGAATACTTATCTGAAATACATAGTATGGTTTAATTTTAATCAATGAAGTCAAAACAATATAATTTACACAATATGTGTCATAATTTCACGACATTTATTATGAACATAATGACCCATGGAACACATGAAAATTGTATATCATGTATAATTTAATGTGATGAGTCTTTAATATACAATTACTATTCCTGATTCATAGTCTCAAATATTATGTAAAATTAATTAAAATTTTTATATAATAGAAAACCTTTTGACCACTGTGTACTTTAAACATGATGAACTGTTGAACTTGCATCAATAAGATTTAAGTTGTAATTAATTTGTATCTAATATTTCCATGTAAAATGATAAAGAATGCGGGATATACATACTAGCTACATGGTGCGTACTTTTCTTCAATGAATATCGATAGTACAGTCCTTGGTCCTCAGTTTTTACTTATTATAAATTTTTTTTATGTTCATAGTGTTTATAGTGGATACACAACATATACTTTTAGTTACACAGTTTGAAGTCTATATGCATCATTAATGAAATAAATGTAGTGCATTAATGACATGATATTTTTTGACACCCTATTTTTTCATATTTAAAATGTGTGGACTCCATGGAATGTAGTCAAACTACACAACATGTACTCCATAAAATTCAGGTGCCAAACTAGATGGTCTACACACTATGCATTTATTTCATACACTGTACGCTTATTAAGTGATGACCAATAATCCATGAGTGAATCGTTATATAATGAACAAGGATAAACTATCATTAACAAAGGAGTACATGCCATGTATTCTTTTTTTAGCCATTCGAGATCCTTGGCACTTCTAGATGAGATCTTCATATGTAAACTTTCACTAATAATTAACTAACACGTGTAATATTTGATAGAAAAAATGTAATAAGAATATATTTAAATGATAAATCAATAATTAATTGAAACATTAAATGAATCTTCACATTTAAGTGTAAAATATTCAATAATCAAATAAATAATTACAAATTTAAATGTGATTACCTTAATAGTACCTGATGTTTCAAAGTGAATTGTAAGAGATGTTGTGGGAATTAAATTATAATTTCTATTAATATAGAGATTCTTGAAACCCCAATAGGGGATCTTGTAAATTAAAATCATAATTTATTTATTTACATCTGATGAAATGGTTACCTCACCTAAGGACCCTTTCTTCGATGATGTTTTTGATCTTCTAACACCCTTTTGAATTACTTCAGTAACATTTTATGGATTCCTTTGTAGAATCCCTCTATCAATGATTTGCACAATCTCATTTCATCTCTATGTAATTATAATTGATTTTCATGTACTATAATTGATATTCAATTTTATTTTGTTATCTATCTTGATCTCTCCAATATCCTTCAGTCTTGAGGAATTTCTTCTTGTTATTGGGAGGAAAATTGGAAGAATTATAGAGATAGAGATAGAGAGAGGGAGGGAGAGACAAAAGTTTGTTGTGTACAATGGTTCTATAGTCTAAATTTTTTCTCAACCCTACAAAATAGACATTACCATATTTTAATAATGATTGTTTTAGGATAAAATATTATTTAATTTTTTATCATCCCTTAAATAATATTATAATATTTATCATACCCCATACCACATAATAATATCATGTCATTATGAAACACCTAACATATTATACATCACCCCAAAATAATGCATGAAGGGTTTTGTCATAAAATAAAAGTTTGTGAGTCATGAAATACATTAATGATAATAATAAATTTTAAGGACCATTATACACTCTCACATATAGGAATACGTGATAACATAAAAACAAACAGAATTTATACTAGAGGGTCTATTATTATAATATTTTGTAGTATATATTACCAATTGAAAACTTCATTAGAAGAATCCTTATCCACTGAAGCATACTATCACCTGATAGTATACATACTATATATCCAATAATAACATATTATCAATTTTTAAAACTATTTTTAATATATTGAATATACATGTAATCAAAGAAAAATTATTTTTTCCTAAGACAACACCTCATAAAAAATAATTACCCATAATTTGATAAAAATTTATTTTCTGTAATATCAATCTATATTTTTTAATTTATAACTTATATTGATTTAAAATTTTCTTATTTCATTCCATATTTTTTTGGTTTTTTATGTGAAAACATAATTGTTAGTGACTTATTTTGTTTATTTTAATGACCAGAGAAGATTTATTTATAATAAATTGTATACCTTATATAACTTTTCCAAAAACGTAAAATAAGAATTAGTATTTATTAAAATGTAATAGTATAAATATTTACTTTCCTATAATCATATATGATCATATTTTATATCATCGTTCATGTAGGTGGTTAAATGATAAAAAAGCATGAACACACTTTATCTCGATGTGTGAGAATGGTCAAGTAGGAATTTCTTTTGTCATAATATCTCCATAAAAAATTATAATGCTAAATTTATACTATATTACAAATGGTTAATTATATTTCTAGATGTTTTGATAAATAAATATAAAACTACAGTAAATTTGAAAAAACAATTCTTCATGGATGTGGTAGTCTGCATACACACACAACTGACATTCCTTTATTTTTATAAGTGGATATAAATGAGTAAATATGGGTGATTCCATTTATAAATAAACATATCCATATAATATTAAAATGAATGTTTTAATATTAATATAGTTATAAGACACTTGGAAGAGTAAGATTAATAAAGAAAACTAAATAAGAAGATAATACTTATATTGGACACTTGATCTTTCCTTGGAAGTATCCTAGAAATTGAAGAAAATAGGATAACTATAAGTAAACATATGATTATTTTCATATGTCAAAGTTATAGGGAGAGAAAAATGGTAGAGTTACAGGGAATAATTTTAAGTTTAATTGTTTCTTTGAATGGTGGATGTTGTATGTTTTTATAAATGGAAGTAAGGGCATTTTTGGAAACACCCTAAATATTTTTTATAATGAAATGTAATTTTCAAGTTCCCAAGTAACAAAAATAGAGAAAAATTTATGGGAAAAATTACTGGAATATAAAATAGAAAAAATTAAATCCATGAAATGTTTTTAAATGTTTTAGTGATTTTACAGTAAGTTAAATCCAATTTATCCATTTTTCATTTTCAATGATATTTTCTTTTTATCATTTGTAAATAATTTTAAAGAAAGAAATTAAAATTTAACTTATTACCTAAATTGAATATTTTAATTTCAATTTTGAAAAAAATTATATAATAAAATTTCTACATGTATGAAAAGTTAATTTTAAAATAAAAAAACATAAATGTGTAAATATTTTAAAAAGGGTTATTTTGTTTTCAAATTTATTTATATGATAAAATAATCATGTTTTATGGTTTTAAAGTCATAAATTGATTTATTATAAATTGAAAATAACTTATGATTCATTCAAGGTAATATAAAACCAAAACCACATTGTATAAATACTTTATTTAATGATAATACAAAAACAATTTTTATATTAAGTAATCTTCTACATTGGATCTAAAAATGTTTGAAAAGGGTTTTATATAAATAAAGGATATTTAAAAATGTTTAATTTTGTTTATTAATCTTATAATTTAATGGTTTTGAAATATTATAGTCTAATATTAGTGAAAAAATAATGGAAATTATAATTTTCATAAATCCTGTATTTTTTTTTAAAATTTACCCTTTTTAGAAAATTATCTAAATTTTTTAATATGTAAATTTTGATATGTTGAATTCAAAATTGATGATTATTTTGTTTAATTAAAATTATAAAATTTTTATATTTATATTATATATGAAAATGAAAGATATAAAGAAAATATTTTCTTTGAAAATAAATGTTTTCACCATTAACTCATATTAACTATAAATTTTATAAAGGTAATTTTTTTTAATTGATCAACATAATTGGTTAATTAATAATGTCACACTGATATTTTTTGTAACATTTAAATTAGTTATTTCAATAAATATATGTTATCTATCATTGTGTTATTTTTTACAATATCTGAAATCTTGAGTTGTTACATGTTACTCCCTTAGATAAATTACATCCTTACAATATTAATTATTGATTACTAATTAAGACACATAAGAAAATTATTATTCAAGATATATAATCTAATGATAAATATATCCTAATATCATAAGCTAGATTAAGATAATTATCATTTTCCTCAAATGACACTATATAATAATTTTCCCATGTACGTATATACCCAAATCATATATTCTCTAAAATATACCTTTCCAAAAACATCTTTAACCTCTAAGAAATAAAGAAATTATAATAAAACCCAACTCTACATTCCATACAAAAATCTATTCAATCATTTGGATATATAATAATACACCACCATATATATATATACCATAATCACAAAATGCATGTTACCTCAAAAATATCATAAACCATCTATTAATCCAAAAAGTAATGAATACTATCTTACATGATTTATCCAGAAATCAATCTATTTGAATATATTTATCCCAAAAGATATATATACTTTAATCAACTATTCTTAAATAGTTATCCACAAAAATATGTCCTTATTATATAACCATATATCATGGTTATTTATACCATTTAAAACATACTCCCATACTTTACAGAAATACTATTGAAGAAAAATCCTTATGCATTTGATGTTATCCAAAATAACTTTTAGAATATACCAAAATATCATCAATAAATATTACTTATTATTTGTAATTATCTAGTAGTGTCAAGGTTTGAATTTTCCTATGATATAATCCTCATATCCTTGGGTATGAATAGAAACACTCCTTTTCTACCTGAACCATAATATACTATGATTCTAAACCATTAAAGTATGCTCCCTGATGCGGTTATAAGACGTTTTTGTTTTTGGTTACATATCTTTATCATCTCTATCCTTGTGATATTGTTTAAAAAATTATAAAATAAGAAAAATATTAATAAATATAGTGTAGAAGATCATTTTAACATGAAAAATAAATCCTACGATGTATTCTATAACGACACTAATATTTCATCCATTTATACATTAAGATGAACGTACTTTTTGTTAAATTACTTTCTCTTACACTTATTAACCTAATACCTTAACATAATAAATACTCCATAATTTAATATAAATACAATTTTATTAACATATAAAATCCCCCAAGATTGTAAAATGAGGTGTGTAGTTTGGCCTTTTTTTCATGAACCCAGAGACGATTGAGTTAATACCCAATCAACACTTTTCAAGGTTAGTACACTAAGTAAATATGTTTCATAGCCTACATAAACATTTAGTATATATATATATATATGGATTTAATTTTTTCGACAATAATAATATATGTACTTTACCAAAAAATCATTATATTGTACTATATATATAGTTCCCTCTTAGACTTATCCGTATGGATATTAGTAAAGTTATATTATCCTAATACAATTATTTATGTACATTATTTCCATAATGTTAAATAATTTGAAATCCCAATGGGTTATCTATAATCACAGAACTGTGATCATCCTAAACTTATCATTCCTTAAATTATCCTATATAAACATCATAATCATGATTTTTATCTAAAATATTATCTAATATGAACTATGACACCCCATAGACAATTTTTATGTAATTAAATCACTTAAAGAAAATATTTCATTATAATAAATTCACATGAACTTTAATTTTTAGAGATTTAGTTAATTATGATTAAACATTAACTAACAAAACGTATGTATTTTTTAATATTTAGATGTTTTTTTATTATATAAATAATGGATTAATCCAAAACAACTCTTTAAAATCTCCCAAAAATTCTGATCATAAGACACCCTTCTAGATACATCTTCTGTAATAATTTTATTCATAACTAAGGGAAAAAGAATAATATGAAAGGGGTTACATTAGTTGACGAGTAAGTGTAAAATTGTTCAATAATGACCAATGATTATAAGTGATTATAAGATGAACATATGGGTATAATCAAGAAACATAAGAAACTAATACCCCAACAAAACCTATATCATAAAACATATTTACATAAGAAAAATATAGACATATAACATAAAATAATCAAAACATTGTCATGGAATATCATAAGAAAACATGATGCATAAATTATGAGGCATGGCACATAGGAAAGAAACTATAAAAAACATAAAAATATGATTTTTTATCTTTATTAACTCGGTTTCTCTCCAACCTATTCACATGCAAATTTATTTGTATATTTAAATTCTATCATACTCACCTTTTATATACCTAACTAATTGTCAACATATTCACACATAAAATTGTGAGTAGAGATATATTCAATCACACTCACTCTTTATGAACCTATATAATCACTTACATGTTCACATAATATTTATATAACATAGTATATAACAAATTACCTAATGCATTGGAGTTTTATAACTAACCCACCCCTCTCAGGTTTATAACATAACCACCCATCCATAATTAATAAGAGAACAACCCATACATTTTTTATAACAAAACCACTCATCTCATAATCAATAATTTTTGTTCCACATAAAACCAATCATAAAAATATATTAATCAACATATGAAAAAAGGCAATGTTTCTTAAACATTCTAAGAACATCACATAATATACAAATAAAATGTCATAGGATATCAAACATAACATTTTCTAAATGAAGTTTTATCATAATAAAACATATAGGATGATCAAAATTTCATATAATGACAGATAACCCTTAGAGGAAATATATATTTGAATATAATTTTCTCCCCACATTTTCTTTTAAGAATCATTATAAACCATAAACTAAAAATTACATTAAAAAACATTTGATAATGTCAATAGAATAATTTTGAAAAATTAATTATAATGAGTTACAAATAAAATATCCTTGATAAGTCAAATATTTTATCCAAACAAAATTGGGGTGGAAGGAAAACAAAATATTGATTTTTAAAGGGTGGATGATCACTTAAAAAATTTTAAATACCTTTGTTTGAAAACCCACATCATTAAAAGAGTATAAAATTTTTCTTTTGAAAATGGGTAAAGAGAATTATTAGAATCATGGAAAATTATACATATTAACTTTAAGAAAAATATAGGATAAAGTTAGTAGGAAGTAAAATATGGACATGGAGGAAAATATTTGTTCGAATTAAAGACATAATTTTTTTCTAAAATAAATATTTTATTTAAGAAGTTATTTCATCAAGGAATGTGATATCAATGTAAATAATTAATTTTTAAAAAATGATCAATTATAAATATAACATTACATCATCAGCAGTTAGATAATAGAAAATTTGAAATTTTTTACATAAAGATAAATGATTATGACAAAAGATTTTATTTGAATAAATAAAAACCTTATAGACTTTATAACTTATAAATGAAAAACCCATGAGAGGTGGAAAATTAAATTAAACACTAAATATCATGAAATATAATATTATTAGGATAAAAATATTACAATGGGGTATTATTTAACTCATTAAAAATAAAACATGTTGTATAAGAAAAACATGTCTCAAGGGATTTAAATTTGAGACAAAGAACTACTTACAATATGAGTAACATTTTAATCAAAACAAATTAAAATCGAGGTACTATAATTTATAATAAAATAAAAATATTAAAAAAATAATTCATGTTATTATATCTCAAATATGAATCATATACACCATATAAAATAAATTATTTCCATTCTCTAAAATATGTCTCAAATAGTGGAATTTGATATAAAACCCATTACCTTGTTTCATTGCATAGTTGACCAGAATATAAAAAACAATAAAAAAAGAATAACTAAATTAATATCCAATTAAATAATATTTATCACAAATATTTCCCTTTTTTATCCTTATTATAGTTTTTACCATGAATACATTAATTATTTATTGTGTTAAATGATCATCGAGTGTTAATAACTTCAATTTTTTTGCACATGTTTAACAATTTTGATATCATTTGCCATTATTTGATAAAAAATTCATTATTGATATTTAATTTAAAATAATATAGTATATTATATATATATTTATAACATTATTATCTAATTCCATATTTTTTTGGTTATGTTATGGGAAACATAAATTTTAATGTCTTATTTTGGTAATTTTTGTGATCAAAGATGATTTATTAACAATAAATTATATAACATATCTGAAACCATAAAATATTCATTATTTTATAATTAAGATATAAATTTTCAGTATTTATTTTCTCATAGACATCCAATATTTAATTCTAAAACATCATTCATGTAGGTGGTTAAACCGTATAGAACATTAACATACATTATCTTGATGGGTGTCTATGGTCAAGCAGCTATTTCGTTTGACATAATATCATTATAACAGAATTATAATTGTATTATTTTTATTTATTTATCATGTTGAACCATATGTAAAAATATTTGGATAACAAATGAAAAAACATAATAAAAATGAAAATAAATTATCATGGAGGCAGTAGCTCGCTCACACAGATGATTAACATTACTATATACCTCTATGTGGGTGGAAAAGAGTAAATAATGGTTTTAGCATTAATATAAGAAAATATAAGTATAAAAATGATACAATATTCATAAAATTATTATTATTATAATAGATTTTTAATATTAAGATTAATAAAGAAAACAAAAAAAAGAAATTAATATATACGTTGCAGTCTTGATGAGTGAAAATGAAGGCACTTTTGAAAACACAATTGTATTTTCAATAATGAAATTTCATTTTAAAATATCAAGGTCACAGAAATGGAAACAAAATTAGGGGAAACATGTATTGTTCAATAAAAATCTCAAATATTTAATTAAAGGCACTTTTTCCAATAAAAAATTTAACTTTTACACTATGTTAAACTCAACTCATCCCTTTTAATATTACCATGAAAATTAATCATTAAAGTTAGTAATTAATTATAAATAGAAAATTAAATTTCACCTTATTAATAAATTTTAAACTTTTTCTTTCAATTTTTAAAACCATTTTATCAAATAAGATATGAAAAAATAATTTTAATATAAAAACACATAAATGTCTATAACTTATTTTTATTTTAAAAAACAACGTTATTAGAATTTAAAAATTATATATATAATACAATTATCATGGTTACTAATTTTAAATCCATAAATTGAATTATTATTACTAGAATAAAAAGTCTGAGGCTTCCAATGTAATCCAAAACTAAACCTTGACTTGAAAACAATTTATTTAAAGATAAGACTAAAACAGTTTTTTCTTTAAAGTAACATTTTAATTTAGTAGTAAAAATGTTTAGAAATGATTTTTAATATACAATGAATAATTAAAAATTATTAATGTTATTAATTAATTTCATATTTTATATATTTAATGGTTTTCAAATATTATAGTTAATTATTATATAGTAATAAAATCATGGATTATAACTTTCATAAATCCCATATTTTTCAACTAAAAAATTACCTTTTTAGAAAATCCTAAAAAAATTATAATAAGTAAATTTTAATTTCATAAATTAAAAAATGAGGTTTATTTTATCTATTTTATATTATAAAATGTAAAAATTTATCTTTAAATCTAAAAGTAAAAATATAAAGGAAACAATTTTTATTGAAAATAACAGTTTTCAACCTTAACTAATATTAATTATGTATCTTATAAAGGTATTTAATTTTAATTTATTTACAAATTATGTTAATTAATATTGATATTCTAATATGTTTAATTTTTTACATCATGTTTTTTGTGAAAGAAATGTTATCGAACATTGTGTTATTTTTTACAATATTTAAAATATTTGGTCATTATATTTTACCCCATTAAATAAATTGTGTCCTTGAAATTTTAATTATTTACTAATAATGAGGGTAGATTGGGATATTATCAGTAAATATATATCATATAATGAGATATATATATTACTATTCTAAACTAGATTTACATTATTATATTTTTTTCCTAAATGACATTCTACAATAATATTCCTTGGTTTGTATATACCCTAATCAAATATTCTCAAGAGTATACCTTTCAAAAAATTACCTTAATATAAAAAACATTAAACATATATATATACAATTCTAAAAATTAACTCAATCTTCAATACTGAAATCATATTAATAACTAGGTTATAAAATCACATATTATCCTATATATATACCATAATCTTAAAATAAATGTAACATCAAAAATATCATGATCCATCAATCAGACTAAAAGTTATAAATACTATTTTACTTAATTTATTCAAAAAAATCATTCCTTTAAAAATATATTACTATTATAATATATATATATATACCTTGATCATTTGTTTTTTATAGTTATCTATAATAATGAAACCTTATCATAGAATCACATTTCATGGTCACCATTAACATTTAATACAAGATTCCAATCCTTTTATGTAATACTACTCATTTATAATCATTATGAATTTGATATTATCCTTAATTACCTTTTTGAATATACCAAAATATCATCAATAAATTTTACTTCACCTGTGGAAGTATCAAATAATATCATGGTTCAACTTTTTCTAAGATACAAACCTCACTACCATAGGTATGATAAGAAAACTCAAATTTTCATGCATAACTTGAATATGCTATGATTATTAACTCTTTAAGTATGATCCTTGATTCAGTTATAAGACATAGTTTTTTGTTGAAACATACTTTTCCCAATTTATTCCCCATGGATAAATACTAAAACCCAAAATGGTTATCAAAAAAATAAATGTAAAAAATCATTTTAACATGAAAAATCAATCATAATATATCCTCTTTAATGAAAACTTCATTCCCACATTTGATACTTTAAGATCAATATAATTTTCTTTATGTTTGGTTATCTTGTACTTTTTATCATATTTTCTTAAACAAATAAATCCTTTTTATTGTCTTATAAATAGAATGTGATCAACCATATGAAGTCCCCAATGAGTGTCAAACAGTTTTACAGTTGAGACTTTTTATCAGGCACCATGTGACGATCGAGTTAATACCCAATCCACACTTTTTAATATTATTTCCCCTAGGCACATAAATTTCTGATCCTACATCCACTTATAGATTCTAGACAGTGATTTTATTTTATGCAGAATAATACAATATATACTTTACAAGAACATAAAATCATATTTTATCTGAATGGTTTATCTATACTCTTGTAATTATGATCAACGTCTATTTAACAATCCTTAAATAATCCCCATCAAATGTCTTAATCACTAATTTTATCTAAAAAATACATTGATACCAATTATGACACCCCAGAACCAATCTTCTGATAATTACAAGATATAAAGAAAAAAATGAATATATTCCCAAGACCTTTTAAGATTATTGTTTTATAGAATTAGTATAAAATTTAAACTAAAAACTCATGTCATTTTCAACTAGTTGATATTTTCCCAATATATACATGACTGATTAATCCAAAAATAATATTAAATATCTCAACTAAATAATTCTCATAAGATACCATTCTAGAGACATCTAACATAATACTTTTTTTATAAAATAGAAAAAAAGGTAACATAAGAAACTGGTGATATCAGATGCCTAATTAGGGTAAACATAATTTATATTTATCAAAGATCATAACTGAGAATATCATGATAATATGGGTATAATCCTAATACATAATAAAATAATACCCCAATAAAACATATATCATAAAACAATAGTCCATAAGAAAAAATATCGATATATAACATCAAATAATCAAATAGTTATCATGGAATTCAAAAAATAAACATGATTCATAAATCCATAGCCATGGAACATACAAAAGAAAGTGTCACAAATATAAAAATAGGATTTCTTGTCTTTTTGAACCTGGATTCTTATCAACCTTCTCACAAGTAAATTCTTAAGTAATGTTAAACACCATCACACTCACCTTTTGTGAACCTAGCAACTCATTAACCTATTCAAAAATAAAATTTTGATAAGATCTAAATGACATTCCACTAACCCTTTATGAACAAAGATACTTACTAATTTCCTCACTTAACATTTATATCTCATGACATATAATCCCTTACCTAATGCATTAGAGGGTAATAATAGTCCCAAACATCTCAAGTTCATAATGTATCTACACATACGTGGTTTATAACAGAACCACCCATCCTTAGTTTATAAAAGAACCACCCATCATTGGTTTATAATTAATCCACCCTTCTTATAATCCATAATTTCTTTTGCAACATAAAACCAATCATACACATATCTTGATGAAACCATGGAATAATAATGGGTTTCTTAAACTTTCAATGAAATTTATATAATGAAATATAGAAAATTATAGGATTTAAAAAAAAAAAAATTTACAAATTGAATCATATAATAATAAAATATTTAGTATTATAAAAATAACACATAATGAGAGACGCACCTTGGAGAATAATAGAAGTGACAATAAAAATGTATTTGAAAAACCTTTTAAACATTACTATAAAAAATGAAGTCCAATTTAATTTAAAAAAATGATAATGGAAATAAAAGGGTTTTGAAAACCTTATTATAAGGAGTTCTAAATAAAATATCCTTGATAAAAAATAAAATTTATCAACATAATTTTTTTGGTGGAAGATAAAAAATATTGTAGTAGAAAGTATAGGGAAAATCCTTTTAAATATTTTTAAATGCCTTTTTTTGAAAACCCAAATCATATAAAGAGTAATAAATATTCTTTTTGAAAAGTTTAAAATATAATTTTGTTTATCATGGAAAATAATCCATATTAGATTCTGAAAAAATATAGGATAACATTAAAAGGAAAAAAATTACTGACAAGGAGTAAAAGATTCCTTTGAATGAATAGCAGTCATTCATTACAACCTTAAACTTTTATTAGAGAAGGTATTTCATAAAATAAGATGATATAAATGAAACTAAAAAAATTCCAGATAAATTTTTTTAAACATATCATAACATTATCATAGTTTATATATCGTAAAACTAGAACTGTTTTAGACTAAGATGATTTATTATGACCCAATGAAAGGATTTCAGTCAGAAAACCCATTAAAGCCTTTGTAACTTTTAAATGAAAACCCCATGAGAGATATAACATTAAATAGAACACTGAATATCATGAAATATAAGATAATAATGATACAAAATGGTAATGGGTTAGTATTTATAGAATTTAAAATAAATCATGGTTTATAATATAAACATATCTCAAGGAATTTAAATTTGTGACAAATAACCCCTTATAGAATGATTAAAATTTTAACCAAGAAACCTTGAAATATAGGGCTTGCATTTGAACGTAAAATAAAACGATTAAAAGATAATTTATGATATGATATCCCATGTATTAATATCATACACCACATTAAATAAATAAGTTGCATAGTAAAAAATATACCTCAAAGATATGAATTTGGGATGAAAAACACTCACTTTGTTTACTTTATTAGTTAATCACATCCTATACTCTTATAAAAAAATGTAAATAACATAATATCATTTTAAGGAAAATTACTCATATATAATAACTTTTTTTAACCCTTTTTATAATTTTAAATCCTGATTACACTAATTTGTTATAGCGTATAATTACCATCGGGTGTTTATAGTGTGAACTCCTTTTGTCATGCTTAATAATTTTGATATCATTATCCAAAATTGAAAAAAAGTTCATTATTGATATATAATTTCATATTATATAATGTTTTACTTATATATATTAAATGTTTTCTATTTCATTTTATATGTGTTTTTTCTATGTTTTGTGAGAACTGAATTTCTAACAGCTTAATTCTTGAATTTTTGTGATCGAAGATGATTTATTAATAATAAATTATATAAAATATATTAATTTAAATAAAAAATATAATAATTATTACTTTATTAATTAAACATAAAATATCATTATTTATTTTCCCATGGTCATCCATGATCGCATTTTAAAGCATCATTCTTGTATGTGGTTAAACCGTCCAAAACTAGCTCACACATTATCTTGATGGGTGATAATTGTAAAGTTATTGTTAATTTATGCATAATATCATTAAAAAATAATTATAGTGGTATTTATTTAATTTTTATTTTATTGGTGATCCATATTTGATTATTTTTTGAAAAATAATGAAAAACTAGAAAAAAAAAACAAAAAAATGATTCTTCATAGAGGCGGTAGTCAGTGCACATGTATGATTGATGTACTATAGTTTTTCTAATGGGATAAAAATTAGTAAATAATTGTTTAACATTAATATAATACCATATAATTGTATTAATTATACTGAAATTTTTCTATTATTGTGGTGATTTTATATTTATAAGAGTAATATTAAGAAGAAAAAATGAAGGGGGGGATAATACATACACTGGATACTTAATCATTCCTTATAAGTATCCTTGAAATTTAATGGCCTAAGATAACTATTTTGGACTACATGATTATGTTAGAGAGATAGGATTATATTGAGAATAAAATCGTATATTTGAGAGGAGAAATTTAATGATTTAGTGTATCTTTAAAGGGTAAATGTTGTATGTTTTTATAATTGAGTGTTATAGAAATTTTGGAAACACCTTTATATTTTTCAATAATCCAATGTCCATTCAAAATCCCATAGCTCCAAAATTCAAAAAAGTGTTGGGTACACATTTTTTTCTAGGAAAAAATTTCATCCATTCAATTCTAGTTATGTGGTTTAAAAAATGTGGACTTTTACTCCAGGTTAAACTCAATTTTCCTCTTCTACTTTTACAATAATAATAAATTTTTAACCTTATTAATTATTTTTGAAGGATAAATAAATTTAACTTATTAACTAACTTAATTATTATAATTTCATTTTTCAAAAAAAATTATAAAATAATATTTCAATAGTTATAGAAGGTTAATTTTAAAATAAAAACACTTAAATATGTAAAATAATTTGGTTAAAAATTTACATTATTAAGATTTTAAATTTATATATATGATAATATTTTCATGGTTACTGATTATAAAGCCATAAATTGATTTATTGTTAAATTATTAAATATTATGTGACTTACAAGGTAATCCAAAGTCAAATCTAACCATGAAAATAATTTTTTAAAGAAGATAATGTAAACAATTTTTCATATTAAAGTAACATTTTACTTTAGTTCTAAAAATGTATTCCATAGGTTCATATGTACAAAAGATATTTAAAAATGTGTAATATTATTCCATAATATCATATTCGATTAGGGTTTTTAAATCATCTAGGTTATGCTTACAAATTTATAGAACTGCAGAAATTATAATTTTTGTAAATCGTTCATTTTTCATACGAAAATTAACATTTTACAAAATAAAATAAAATTAAAAATAATTATATATTTATATTAATAATAAAAAAATTCTCTTTATGTAAATAAAATTTTAAAATTTTTCTTTTAATGGAAAACTAAAAATGAAAAGAAAACTTTTTTTATTGATAATATTCAATTTCAACATTAACTCATATTAACTATTTATCATCTAAATGTGATAATTTTTAATAGATTATCATATTAAGTTAATTAATTAATGTTATTATAATATTTATTGGATCGATTTCTTCAGATATTTCATGGAAAAGAAGTTATAAAACATTTCATTATTTTTAACATGGTCTAAATCTAGAGTGGTTACAAAATCACTCACCCCCACTTAGAAATGTCACCCTCATCCACTCCTTACCAGCACATATTATAAGATTATTTTCATTCTCATATTCTACCAAAATTCTTCCCCATCCCTCTCCCCTTTTCCAAGGAGTTTTGGGATCACCAAAATTACATCCTACGATGCTTAAATGGGTTTTCAAAAACAAGTCATCCAAAGAGGCAATATTCTAAAATTGTCTATTTCAATACTTTTCTAACTAAACCTCCTCAAAAACTCTTACATACATCATGAAATAAATAATTTATTGTAATATATATACTATAATTTTATTTTTTAGTGGAATATCCATTATAAAACCTATTTTGAATTCTTTCTAAAATGAAAATGATTGGTCATATTTTGGTGGATTCACCACCTCTATGAATAATGTATTTTTTTTTCTCCATCGCCTTCATTGGTGGTTGTAGAAATAATATTATCATTAAATATTATGATAATTATTATATTACAGCTTTTTTATGTTTTTGAATTTATTAATAATCATTAAATAAAATAAAATAAATGTAGTTTAGGATGGTCAGTAAAACTACAAAAATAAACTAATTGTATAATGATAATGTTTATACTAAATTAATCATGCTTATGTTAGAACAAAAATGGATATTTAAAAATATTTAAAAATTTATAATTAAATTTATATAATTTCAATCCACTTTTGGTTTTTTATCCCATTTTACATAAAATTCAATAATTATCGACAAACTAAAGGGACTTCAGAACCATGAAACGAACACCCTATGGAGAGTATAAATAAACATGATATCTTAACTACATGATTATAAATAAACATAAATGAATATTTATAAATAAAATATTGATAAAAATAAATAATAATAAAGTATTTAAAAATTTTAACTTGTTTATTTATGAAGTTAGGCGATCATACCAATTAATTCAACGACCCGAGGTATGAGAACTCACTAAACCATCCTATTCTTTTTATTTTGTGAATTTTTTCTAGTCTAACATGATTTATATATATATTTAATATTATTTAATGTTTAAAATTTATATATATAAGTGTGTGTGTGTGTGTGTTTTTACCTATATAACAATATTATCATCCCTTTATTTTCTAGGTTTGTATGTGTCTTTCATTCATTTCTCAATACGTTATTTAAAAGAAAACTCAGTTGGAGGGGATTTTTTAGTCCCATAATACATTAATATAACACCCTTTTAAATACTTTTACCCATTGATGCCTCTGGTTTCAATGAAAATTCCATATTCTTTATTTCATTAAAAGCCTTTTATCATTGCTTAAAAAAATATTTAAAAGGTTTGTTTTTATATCCAATTCACCACACATTATCATGAATTATTCAAATAAAATTCTTATTTCAAAATTATTTTTATTGATTAACATATTAATGTCCACAATATTTATTTACTTATTCTCTTTTTAATGTTATGAAATTTCATTTAATTAATCTTTGATGCTACCTATGAAACCCAATTCATTACAAGGGTATTTCTTGTAATTATTCGTTGTGTTTGGTTCTCTTATATAGAACACATATGAATGTCTATGATGTGATGGATTTTCCCAAATAGTGATACAATGCATTGGTTAATTTCATGAACAATCCTAGTCAATACATTCATTAGACACCTGAGATGGCCCATGACACACCTGAAGAGAATTCTAGATCCACAAAAGATGGAACAAGTGTTTGGGTATCTAGGAAATACCACATGTAAATATCTTTTACAAAAAAAATAATCCTAAAAAAATTAGTGGAAATTAAATAAAATCTCGGTATGACCAATATGTAATCCAAACATCAAATAAAAATGATATGTGAAGAAAATAAATAACCAATAATATATGAGAACTTTAAACAATTTAAATTAAAAAATCCCTCCACCCACCCTAGTCCCCCTCACATATAGAAATAACCAAAACTATATTCATATCCAAATATACCAGAAAAATAGAATACATCAAACAAATTAAATATTTAAAAATCAAATATAGAAATCATGATAAAATAAAATAAAAAATAAAAAATTGATACACCTAAATGTGAATCCATGAGTTTCTATCCAACTAGAAAAAACATTGATAATAGGGTGGTAATAAATGATTCAAGTCCAAAAACCAAAAATATGTACATAGGCACAAGAAAAATAAATGACTCTGAATGCCAAAGGAAACCACACCCAATGTATAAGTCTTTAAATAATGGATCTATTTCATTATAGTTTTAAATGCAGTATTTTTAAGATAGGTTTATCTTTAATGATCATATAATGGTGAAATATCATTTTATAGAGTTTTTTCCTTATTTTATGTAAATTAAAACACTCATTTGGAAACAAAATCTTCAGAATTTTCCATTGTTATTTAAAAACCATTTTATAATTCATTTTTTACAGAACTTTATTTCTTTTAAATCCTTAAAATTTTATATTTTTAATAAAAACACACATCATTATAAATAAATTTATTCAAAGAGAGCAAATGACATCCTTTAATAGTTATAATGGAAAATAGGTTCCAAGATTTTATATACTTATGAAAGAAATCAAGTTTCATAATTTAACAAAATATAAAATAAAAAAAGAACCATAAATTATCAATTTTCTTAAAGATAGGAATGAACTATAAAATAACTTTTTCATAAAGAATCAAAATGTGGAAAATCCAAAGGTCATCTATGGTTAGTGGGACATATAGTTCCTCATATCACTCATGATCTAATCCGATCAATACAAAGTGTGCATTAATGCTAATGAGAACATGTTGTGGCATAGTGGCATTGGGAATATTATCCACATAACCACATCTATGTCTAATAAGGAGTATACACCTTATCCTAGTGGTATACCACTAAGGAGGTCATGATATGGACTAGTAGGGTTTTTTTCAATCCACTACAACACATCTAATTCACCAAATAAGTTGTCCATGTCATGGCATGTTGGATTGGTATCTCCCCTCCACAACACAATGACCTTCATCAAGTTTTTTTAGAAATGTAGTTTAATCAAAAATACATATTTATTTTATCCTTCGCCATTATATTCTCAACATTCCATGTGATTTTCTCATTTCAAAACAACTCATTACATTTAAATTAAAGGGCATTCCATCGACCCATAACAATTCATTTCAATTATTAAAACTAACTCATCCATAATTATAACTATTTCCCCATAAAATTTAAGGAAAACCATCTATGAAACTATGAATCATATAATTAAACTCTAAAAACTATGAAAAATAACTTTTATTATGGAAAACGTTATTTATAAAACATTATAAAGAATTTAAACCATGAAAACTATGATTTTCCATTATATTTTATAAAATTACATTGAAAATTATTAGAAATAGGATGTGAATTCTAAATTATTTATTTGTAGTTTCCCACTATTATTATACCCATATACATTTTCACACACACACACACACATGTTCCCCTTGTCCCACAAAATCACACACTATCATGTGTATCGGTGTACACATTGAGATATATATTTATATATGTGTTTACCCACATATATTTGTATGATCATCCATGATGACAAATGCATTTTCCAAACTCACACATTCATTCCTAAACAATTTTAAACACTAAATAATTACATGTACTTTCAGCTAATTACATGAAATACTAAGTAAAACAAAACATCCATTTGAGAATCAGCATTATAAAACAATTTTTTTAAAATTATAGAAATTAATTAAAACGAAAATATGATATTTTTTTCAATCATTCAGTTACTATAGTTTAATAAAAAATACTTATTTAAAAAAATTGAAAACCATCTCATTTCATGAGAATCAAGTAAAAACATAAATTTATTTATAAATAGTAATAAAATTAATTGTATTATTAATATTTAATATAAAAAGGAATTAAAAATATGGCCAAATATAATGGGAAACCTACTTGGAACCCTCTTCTTTCGATTACAAGTACATAAAACTATAGCAATAAGGTCCATGTAACATCATAAGGCTATGATGAACCCTACAAAAGAAAAAATATGAAATTAAAATAGGGTCACAAGGGAAAAATAGACTAAACCATACAAGAGGTTTGGACCATGGTGAACAAAAAAAAGCGAGGCTAAGAGGGAGGAACTGGAAGGAAACGAATGAGAATAAATTCAAACCAGAAATGATCACTCCCAAATCCTAAGGAATAATTGGTTATCCAATATAGTTGAATAAAGTGAGTGTGTTGTATAAGGGAGACCACCCTTCATGGATGGTATCTCCTGAAGTGGGAGACTAGGGGGAGAGAACACTCAAAATGGGGTTTGATTTTCATTAATGGTGAATTTGTAAAAAACTAATTTTTAAGATACTGTTTTCTTTAAATTATTTAGTCACATGGTGGGACAAATAATATTTTCATTTTTAACCTCCTACTATAGGGACTTAGACACCCTGAATAGTTATGATGCACTATTAGAAAACCTTTCTCCAACAATGCATTTTGGAACAGTAAAGTAACAAATTCATTTATATGATTACTTTATGGTTTCTACACATGATGCACCTATGAAGAAATCCCTAGAATTTCAAAATTACATATCATTCAAACATAAATTCTGGGACACAATAAAAAATTAATAAATAGATAAAAGAAGTGCAAAATTAGGTATATGTGTGATAAAAATCCCCACTATAAATATTTATACCCTGAGAAATCACTAGATGAAACTTTTGATTCAATTGGAAATAGGTCTAACCCCCTTATGAAGAACACAAGCAGAGTGATGCAAAGAGAGACTAGAATTCCTGCTAACGAATGATGACATAACTCTCAATATAGAAAGGAAAAATATTATAATTGTATAATTTTAACTTTATAAAATATAATAATTCAATCTTAACCAATGAAGCTTGTCTTCGAGGAAAGGAAAAGGATGAATTCATAGTGAACAACCTGAAACCCCAAGGAACACCCTAGCATGAAAGGGGTGTGAAGGGAAGAACTAATCCAAGGGTTTATACTTTAACTTCATGTGGGATGGGTTGGGAATGAAATAAAAAATGGGTCTCTAAACAAAAAATAAATAATCACACACATGATCAAATGACTATAATTCCAAAAAATAATTGATGGTGCTATCCACGTTATATTAGAGTTTTTATAACACAATAAATTTCTAATACAGACAATTAATATTGAAAGAACAAATGATCAAAACACCAAAATGGAAAGAGGATTCATAGTATTCACAAAACAAATCCAGAAATACCGTACTGAGAAACCTTTTCCAATAAACCTTGAACCTTTAATAAATACCATGATCTCAAAGTTATCCATCATTTCAAATAAATAAAATCAATACTAGATATGTATGTTAGAATAAGAAATATTTTTAATCACTTCAATTAGAACCTTCCCCAACAAAACATCAAGGGTAAAGACTTGAATTGAGATGAATATTAACCTCAGACCTTACTTATATAATACCGACTCTTAGTGAACCCTACCCTAAAAATTCCATCTCACACTCATTATAGTCACTCATATGCTAATGCAAACATCCCTGCTCGAATAATGTCACATTGTGTCCAATATTGGTTCAACCAATAAATAAGGCATGGATTTCTCCAAACAAACGACATCAGGTCATGTTCAACCAATAGAACACCCTAAGAAATATGTTGATCATGAATCACTGAATCATTCAACCTACCAGGAGTTTGAGAATAAAATATCTTTAAAAAGCATAACCACCACCATATTAAATGGAACTACATGTAAAAAAAGGAATTTACCCAGCATGGATGATGCTCACCCTTTTCATCCAGATATTTTTTAGAGGAAGAAATAAATAAACATGAGACCAAAGTCAAAATGAACCATAATATATATATTAATCCAAATATATCCCAACAAGACCAACAAGGAATGCCCAAAAAAATCACCAAGAAAAAACCCTTTACAATACTTCCATTTTATTTATAAAAATCAAATCATTTCATTTCATTTTGAAAAACATGGAAAAATTAATTTCCAAAACTCTACCACCTCCCACATTTTGAAATCTCCACTTTTAAAGAAATCATTATTTCCATTGGAATAGATTTTCAAAAAAAAACTCCCACATTTTCAAAAAAACCATGACGTCAACTACCATGAAAACCCATTTTCACTATTAAAACGTTTATTGGGTGTCTAAAATTTCATTTATGTTTTAATTAATTTTATAAATAACTTTTATTACTTTTATAAATAGGGGTTTAAAACCAACACTCCAGTATTACCCAAACCACACCAATGTAACATCATAAAAGATAAATAAAAAACAAAATAACTCTAATAGAAAACTAAAATGGAGATTTGGGGTCTGTGTGGACCAATATAATGGCTTGTGATGACATGTTACAACTACATAACTAGAATCTAGAGTTACTTTCAACCAGTCACTCATGACACATATAGATTTCCAAGCCCATGGACCACAACAGGTTCCACTAGTTTACTCCAACTTTCATCTCCTGGACACAAAATCCATAAAACATACTTGAAATAAATGAGTAAATATAAAATAAAAAAATCAAAATCCAACTTTCCATGTAAACTCAATGTTTATGATGATAAATATCTTGAAAAACTCTTCTAGATCCTACCAATTAAGTTCTGATAGTCAATACTCCATTTACCATACACACCAAAATAAAATGGGGTGACTTAAATTCATAGGCCCACTTATGAAACTAGTCCTATGATTTTATTTTGTTATGAAGATAACATATTTTTTCATCTATTGGAAACCCATGTCATCCCAAGATACACTAAAATGGATTTCCAAATTGGAAAGGACAAGATTAAGTTCTAGGGAATCTAGGAAACATCACTTGGAATGGTTTCTCCTAATAAATTATTAAGGAAACAAGAAATAGAAAATTAAAAAAAAATATAAATACATGTACATATTTTATATTTATATACTAAATCAATATGCAGGAAAATAAATGAAAATAATATATAAATATCTTAGAAAAATAAAAAAAGATCCCTCTGTTTACCCCAATTCCCATCCCCTATAAAAATTATTATCGTTAGATTCCTATCATCAGCCACTATAATAATAGTACATTCTATAAGGTCATAATGGTAATGTAAAATAAAAACAAAACTATCAAACCACCATGTAACTCCACAAGTGATCATCCAACCACAAAAAATATATTCTCATAGAGTGGTAATAAGGGACAGAGAACCAAAAACTGGGAAGATATAGATGTATGTGAGAAATATTTATCAGTGGGCCTTCTAAAATAAACCACACCCTAAGTATAAGACTTTAAATAAAGGTCTAATTTCAAGATAGTATGATATACAGTATTTAAATAGTTTTAAAAAATGATCACATAAAGAGATTATATCATTTTATAAACATTATATTATTTAACTTATTTCAATGAAAACAACCACTTGGAAGATATATCATCATACTATGCCATTTTTATTCAAAACTCATTTGTAAACCATTTTTAGAGACACTCTATTTATATCAAATCCTTATGACTTTTAAATAATGGAGGAAAACATTCATCATTCTTAAGAAACTTATTTAAAGAAATCTGATAACATTATTTAATAATTATAATGGAAAATAGGCTCCAAGAATTTATAATATTGTGAAATAAATCTATTTCCATACATTAGAAATTATAAAACAAATAAAAACCCATACAATAAAAATTTTATAAAAGAGAATCATCGACCATAAAAATAAAAATTTCATAAACATACACGATGGGGAAAATACATGAGTCATATAAGGTTAGTGGGAACTATAGTATCTCATATCACTTGTGATCTAATCATCTCAATCTAATTTGTTTTCAAACAATAAGGGGAACATGTTGTGTCCTAGGGAATGGTAAATCCCATCCATGGACGCACATAAATTTCCAAGGAGTGCATGAATTTTCTTAGTGGTATATAACAAAGCTGTAGATGCCTTGGCATAGCTGGATGGTGTCTCCCATATATGACACCATATCTAATTAACCCACTAAAGAGTGAATGTTGTGCCTTCTTTGTGTGGTTTTCCCATCCATTACACCAATACCTTCATCTACTTTTGTTTTTTAGTAATTTGGTGTAATAGAAAATATATTCTTAAACAATAGTTCCCACTTAAATACTCGGCTTCCCATGTTCTTTACCCATTAAAACAAATTCCATTTAATATAAAAGGTATTTCATCAAACCATCACAAAACATATCACTTATAAAAATTAACACATTCCTTTATTACATTATTTCCTTATCAGTTTCAAGGAAAGGGACTTAAGAAAATGCAATGTAAATAATTCAAACATGAAAATAATCAAATTAAATCATTTATTATTCAATAAAGTATTTATAAAACCACATGAGAAATTTAAACCATTTAAATTGGTATTTTAAATTATATTTTAGAAATACTATTTGAATACTTATTAGAATGTTAAGTTTATATCATAATTATATTTCTAGAGTTCCCTTATATTTTTATACCCATATACATTTACAATTATATATATATATATATATATATATATTTCACTTATCACACCAATTCACACACTCTCATGTGAATTGGAACACACAGACATATAGAGATGTGTTTGTGTATGTGTGTGTGTTTACCAATGTATAATTATATAACCCTCAAAGGTGAAACATTCATTTTCTAAACTCACACCTTTATTTAAACAAAATTAAATCAATAAATCATTACTTGGAATATCAATTAATTATATGAAATACCATGTAAAAAAAAGATAAATTTTAGAATCATTATAAACACCTAATTTTTTATGAAATATCAATAATTATTTAAAAATATAATCCAAACTTTTCATTTAACATATATTGTTTGTAGTTCAATAAAACAAATTTACTGCTATGGGAACAAAGGGAACCTTCAAATTTAGTGGGATGAAATTGAAAACATAAATTTATTTCCAAATATAACATAAAACATATTATTATTTCCATTCAAAATTCATTCAATAAATTAAAAATACAAAAAATCAACATTCCCAAATTTAAAGGATAAATTTTAGGGGCAACCAACCTTGATCTCACAACATTCGATAATAAAAAACTAAAACCACCACAACAAGGTCTAAGGAACCTCATAAGATCGAGGGGATCCTTAAACAATAAATAGGCCTAATTAAAATAATGACAAAAGGAAAAATTGAACCAAAACATACACAGTAATTGTCCCGTGGTTTACGCTGCAAGAGGGATGGTAGGACAGAGGAATAAAAAGAAGAAAAATGAGAAAAAATATTATACCCTAAGAATATGAAACCAAATACCTTGGAAGAATCATAGATCTAAGGTAGAGGGGGAGGGTATATAATCACAATATTTAGAGGCCTCCCCCCACCTCTAATCTAGTGTCATGTGAAACAGGATGCAAGGGAGGGAGAACATTCCAAATGGTGTTTCATTTTCACTAAGGTTAATTTTTGAAAATGGATTTTTAAGGGACTAGAAATTATGCACAATTTTTTTAAAATGTTTTTTAATAATAAATCAATGAACAGCTTCCAACTGGAGGGTTTTAGATACCCTACATAATCAAGATTGAGGGTTTGAAAATTGTGTGTCATCTGTAAATTTTGGCGTTGTGAAGTTATAAATTCTATTGTATGATTGTTCCATGGTTTTTCCTTACCATGCGTGCCAACTGTGCACCCATATTTAAATTTAAAAAAAATAATAAATTATACGCTTTTCAGCCCAGAATTCATGGATTCTATCAAACATAATTAAGTTAATAAAATTATAGAGTAAATCCATATATGGTTGGTTAAAACTCATCACCATAATTCTTTCTTCCCCAAAAAAACACTTGCATGAAACCATTGAGTCAAAGGGAGAAAATTCTTACCCACATACTGAGAATGCAACCTATGATACACAAAGAGAGACTAGAATTCCTACTAATGGCGTAAAACATCACTCACAATATTAAGATGGGATATATGTTAATTTTCTAATTCTATAATCGCAAATGACTAAAAAGGACTCCAAACAAAAAATATATATCTCCAATAAAAGAAAAATATATTATTCATAATGGACCATAATAAAACCCAAGGTTCACCCAGAATCAAAACGGTCATGATAAAAAGAACTAGTAATGAAAAAGGTTCACCACTTTTCCTTCAGGTGGGGGTAGTTGGGAAACAAATCCCAAATGTCTCTCCAACTACAAAAAAATTAGTTCACAGATTGTCAAATTTATATGATCCCACAAAAAACCATTGTTGGTAGTATCTAGACCATATTATTATTCTCCTAACATGAAATCTTTCCAAGAAAAAATTATTTTCCTTAAATTAGGAATGATAAAAAATCAATAAGGTAAATATTAATTGAAAAATTCACAAAAAATCTATAAGTACCATAATGAGAAACAATATTCAAAAAACATTGAACACTCAACAAATACCATGTTCATAGCTCAATAATCCCTTTCAAATAGATACAAATAAAACCACCTATTTATGATAGAATAATACATGATTATAATTATATCAATTGGAATATTCTCTAAAAAACACAATGGTCTGAGACTCAGGTAAAGAGGGAGAGTAACTTGGGTCCTTTCTTCAAGAACACTGACTCTCAATGACCCTTACCATATAAATAAAATCTATCACTCTTCCCAGTCACTAACATGTTAGATCGAAATGATAGACGATACTGATTGTAGTATCGTAATAATGATGCTCAATATACGAGAGGGGGAAAATTGTATACTTTAAAATTCGTTGAAAACATTTAAATTTGGTTAGAAACCTTCTTTATTGTTTAACAAGGTTAAACAAGATAATTCACAAAACCTCATGTTCTACAAACATGCATGATTCCATAAATTTGATTCTGAGAATGTAATTCCGGAAAATTGGTTCCGGAAATGAAAGTTAACAAAAGTTTAAAAAGATGAAGATTCTACCTCAAAGTATATATAATCTTACTAAATCAGAGTGTACAAGTATAAGGAGGTATAATATAGTTATACTTTCCTCAAAAAACAAAATGCAGCAGAGAACTTAAAACAAACAAGTAATAAGTAATAAACCCTTTAACCCAAAGATAAGGGTATCAAACAACCTTGGATAATGGTCCCTTGATTTATACTTTCAAGAAAGTCGGTCATACCCACACTAGGGTAATCCCTTGATACGAAGATCGGTGTCTATCTTGCTATCCCCGCAAACCCTTAACTTTAAGGTAGTCAACACCGCTTTCTTCCTTGGCAAGGAATTCCTCGATCTTTAAGGTACTTGACACCTCTGTCTTCATATCCCCAGAAGACCTAGAATGAACTCAACAACATTCAGAGTCGCATGAAGTAGATCTGAACAACGTGTTCAATACGCACTAATCATGAGAGTCTCTCCCTAGAAATCACTTCAACAACATGTAATCTCTAGAGTCAAAGAACAGTTAATCAAAGCTGTAAGCTCTTTCAAATGAGCTCCTATTTATATGCACAGTTCCAATGGTCGGCTCCCTCCTCCAACGATCATATTTTTCCTTTATTTCGGAGGGACCTATACAGGTATCACTAAAAACGGTTGGTTAGAAAAATAAAGCAAGACATAGTTTTGAAACCAAAACATGAGTAAGCAAAAATATAGTTACTTAACCAAAATAAATTATTTGGAATGTAAGGAAATAAAATTTCGGAGTCTAACCAAAAACTCATTCGGTGTCTACAATACAAGGATATTCTGATTCTGTCTTCAGAAGAATTCGAAACCTGAATTCTATAGAATTCCAGAGTCTGAATTTCAAGGAAATTAGAAGTCTTGAATTCAGTATAATGTGGCATTTGAATTCATAAGAGTTGGGAGTCTGAACTTACAATGTTTGAAGACTGAATTCAAGGAATTCAGAGTCTGAACGTACAAATTTTGGAGTCTGAATTCTGAGAATTTGGAGTAAAAACTCATAAGAGTTCGGAGTCTAAATTTAGATAACTCGGAGTCAGAACTCAGAAGGTTTGGAATCTGAATTTGGAGAACATGGAGTCAGAACTCAGAAGAGTTCGGTGTCTGATTTCAGAGAACTCGGAGTCCGAACTTAGAAGAGCTCAGAGTCTAAATTCAGAGAGTTCGGAACCTAAATTTAGATCCTGAAAAAAAAAATGCTTTATATCTATGTATATATATGATTCTAAGGTTTTGGATATAAACTTGAATTTTATACATAGAATATGAACAATGAAAACATTGTAAGGAATAATTTCCTTGGGAAAGGAAAATTTCTTTATGAAAGAAAAACATAGGGAAAAAGTAATTTACCTTAAGATAAGGTGTTTTTGATTTTCAAAACATGAAGAACTGTCAAAGTAATAAGGAAATCTTATTAACTCAACAATCAACCTAAACATGAAGGAATAGAAAATTCATAAGATTACCTTATTGACTCAAAATAACATGCTAACCAAATCCTCCCCATAATTCTAACTTCACATTACATCCAATAGTGGCTCTAATAAAAAACAAGGTAGTTAAATTTCTAAACCAACCACATCCCATCATGTTCAGCCAAATAAATAGACAAATATAATAAAAAATCAAGAATCCCCCAAGAATTCAACATACATTTATTTTGGAAATAAATAAACTCTAAAATAGTCAACCATCACAATTTTAACATGGATATACAGCTAAAAACCAAAGGAAGATTTTATACAAGGATAATATTCACCATTTTCATCTATATTTTTTTGGGTTTGGGGAAACAAAATTACATGAGACATAAGTCTAAATTAGCCGCACCATAAATCTAAATCCAAAAAAAACAAATAAAACAAAAATGTAATATACAAAAACATAAATAAATAAAATTAAACACCCTTTTATAGATTTCCCTTTTCATTATACCTTTAAAATAATTTCAACTCATTTTTATTAACAATCCAAAATCAACATCTAAAAATCAACCCCTATATACTTCTTAAAATAAACCCCTTTTAAAACAAATCATCATTTACTTATTAAAATATTTTAAAAAAATAACTCCCACATGTTCAAATCTGATGAAATAAATAACAAAGAAAACATAGTTTTCAATTTTAAACCATTTATTATAATTCCAAAAACTTATTTTATATTTTAATTAATTAAGTAAAATAAATTTATTACTTTCAAAACTAGGGTTTTAAAATCAAAACAAATATGTTACCCAAACAACAACAACATATCATGAATATAAACTAATATAAAATAAATGAATTGTAATACACAAAAAAATAGGGATATAGTGTATGTGTTTGTTTTCTGCATATAATGGAGGACTATGTGAAAACTACACAATAAAAACTGAGAGTCACAATTTAATCATGAATGTGGGATCCATATGGATATTTTGGCCCTAAAATCTCCTTGAGAACCACTTATTCACTTTTTTTCAACCTCCAAACACAAAATACTTAATTCATACGATACATAAATAAAGAAACTCAAAATCAAAAATCACAAGTTAAATTACCCTAGAAACTCTAGGTTCAGAACCAAAAACATCTTGTGAAAATATTCTCACTCTAAACTCTTGAGTTATCATAATCCTAACTCTATCTATCAGAAACACCAAAATAAAAATGGGATACTTCAGAACCTATTCATAATCATGAATGGATACTTAGGATTAGATTTGTTCCCTTCCATCGTACTCTTCTTTTTTTCATTTGGAATTCATTACTGTATGCCCTTATTCAATACACATAAAACATTTTCTAGTTTCATTGAGTCACTTATTGGGTATCCCTTTAAAAAATTATATGAAGAAAATTGATATTTTATTCTTCCATGATGCCCACCACTAGATATCATAATGAAATATATCCATATATTCTTTGGTGAGTCTAAGATTCAGTTATGTTATTTTTTGTTAATCATATTTTGGGATAAGTAATTATTTATAATAACAATATTTTCACTCTAATAAAAATTTCATCTTGTTTCTCATAGTCTCCACATTGTTCTTCATCATCATTTCTAAAAAGATTCTTTTACGTTACATCCATTGACTAAAACCAAATATCATAATATGATAAAAAATAATTGTAGTGGGGAATCCATATAATCATTTATATTATTTTAGATTCATGACAAATTTTTTTCTATATAAGACACCTTAGGTTTAACCTAGTTCATTCACTGTCATCATCTATTCAATCCTTCATAACGATTTGTAATGAAAATGTGAATTATCCAAAGAATATCACCCAGGAGTTTCAAAACAAGTGTGTAGTAAGGACCAATTTTGTGGGCCAGGTAATGCTCAAGTAAATATCTATGTTACTTTTTTATAGATATTTCACCTAGATACCTCTGTTCTAGAACCACATCCACTTATAAACTCTATACATGGATTTATTTCTTGGAAAAACCTCACAATCACTACCACATTAAAACTTTAGGAATCATTTTTTACATATCCTCAAAGTATATTATTAGGATATGATCTCTAATATGTTTTTTCTAAAATCTAATTCCTAATGTTTATACAAAAAGTTTTCTGACACCACCTATAATGACCTCGACTCCAGAAACCTGGATCATGCATCGACTTTCTTTCATTTGAATAAGATACAAGGAATCACATCCCGAAGGACCAAATAGTTTAGTATTCTTGGTAAAATATATGCATACATGACACCAATATTATATTTGTTAAAAAAATATATAAAATAATTATTTTTTGAAAATATAATTAATCCCTATAGAATATCTTTGAATATCATTCAATGTACTCATCTTGGATTCCTAGGAAAGCAAAAAAAATAAGGGTGAGATCAGATGCTCAGATAGAGTTACATATAGAAAAATCTATCATGAATAAATTAAGAATAATAAATAAGTAACAAAAAATATGGAAACATAATTATCTAAAAAAACATTCCATTTATTCAATCACTTGATGACTATGAATGGATAATGAATAATCAATATGGTAGGGTAAATAAATGGACCCACATGACATTTACATAACATGACTATCATGAATACATCAGGAATAATCAATATTTTAAGGTATACAACTAAACAAGAATTCCATTTAAATTAATTTTCTATCAGGAATAGATAATTAATAATAAATGTGGAAAGATAAATAACTGGAAAATGTGGAATATAATCGATAAAATGATAATGAAAATGAATATAGAGATAATATCATTGTGAAAATCTCAAATATAATAATTATTAAATTATTAATAAAATAAATACTTAATTATTAGATTTTATGCTCTGAGTTATAATGATAACTCTACTATAAAGACCATTTAAAATACAATTTAAAACTAATGTGTATGTATACACTAGAAACCCATTTAACTAAGATTATCCAACTGATTCATCTCATGAGACTTACGATGCTTTGATTGGATGTCAATAACTGGGACCTACCAATATCTGCATTCCCAGCACATTTCATATTAATAAATTGAATGATTTAGTTGATTAACAATATGACTTATCAAAAAATATTTGTATCGATTAAGGAATATGAATTAGAAAAAATTTTCCAAGTCAATATTATAACATTCCACATAAAACACAATATGCACAAAAGATATATGGTTTAATTAATAAGAATATCCCAGATAAATAACATGTATATTCATGGGAAATGTAATTTATAATGAAAAATTATCGCAATAAATTGATTCTATAAATAGAAATTAAACCATCTCAAAAGAAAGTGAGATTGTACAATAATTTTTGTACCTCTGTGTTAACTGTTAATTTGTAACCCCGTGATGTATAAACCAGAAAGTAAACATTAATCATAATGAATAAATATTTTTTCAAATTAAATGAATCACATAGTCATTTTATATACCAGAGTAAAGTTATTAGGTGCATATTAACAAATATTTATCAATGAAATATAAATTGAGATAAAATCCCTTACAATGACCATAACATTGAAGAGATATTTAATCAGTAAATCGATTATGTGTATCAAATTTAAATAAATATAAAATAATTTTAAATAAAACATAATATATTCATAATTTATAAAAATAATAATATAATACTATCAAATACAATGAAGAAGAAATATAACTCACTGAAAAGAAATTGGGATATGAAATTCATTACTACATAGTAATTTTCATGTCAAATGACATTGGAGGAAATAATTAAAATTGATACATAAAATACCATTAATTATGAATTATTCTTGATATTTCATGTAAAATGGGAATTATATACACCATATAAAATAAGTTAGGTGCATAACATTACAATATGATCAATGTAGGGAAATTGAGATGAAGTCACTTACCTCACGATTTATTTTTCATGAGCATTGTTTCACCTATTGTATAATGGTTTAAATAATGTTATTAATTTATTTCCTAGCCATATTTATATTTATTATATCACATATTATCATTTTATAACATTTTATAACTCTTTTTTTAATAATACATCATTATTTTCATTCATTTGGGTGAAAATTGCCTTGTTTTTTCATTCGTGTTTCTTCTTGAATGTTTTGGATCCTGTATATAGGATATATATCCATAATATATAGAATGGAATTAATTTTATAAATATAATATTTAATAATTGGATTCAATTTTAGAATCATCTTTTATGGTTGGACATGGAAAATGATTCGCATTGCTTCATGGAGATGCGATAGGCTATACGTTTGCACGTGCGATGATAACATTCCATAAAGAGTGATAGGGTAAAAAGTGGGTTATATATTAATTTCAAATAAAACAAATATGGTCATATATGTCACATATATTAATTAAATTTACTGTTTTTATTTCTATGTAAATAATAATTCAAAAAATAATAATCACATTGCTTTGTGTTGTTGTAGTTCATCGTACACACAAGTGACTTTATCTTGTTTTAAATGGAATGGAATGTAAAAATGTATATGTGATATTATAATAAAATAAGTATAATAATATTATAAATTACATATAAATTTTTAAATTAAATCCTTATATCCATCATTGAATTGTAAGGATTAAAAACAAATTACATTGGTTCGAGAGGCGGTACTCTATCATAAACACGATCGATGGTTCCATTTTCCATTGGATGGAAGTGGAGACATATATTGACAATTAACTTAATGTGATAATATATAGGTATATGTAAGATAAATATTTTTTATATAATATTGTCTTAAATATTATTTTATGGATTTAGAAGGAGAAAAAAAAATATTCTCTTTTAAGAATGTTACATATTCTGAAGAAAACATATTTAGGTTTTCACCAAAATCCATCCTAGGTTTTCCAATAAAAAAGAGCTCAAGTATCATTACAGGGTATTATTAAAGTTATTTTAGGAGATATTTTACAAATAAATTGGCATTGGATGTGTGAAGTAGGTTGAATAGTGGGTGGTCTTTTATAATTGGGGGAGATGAAACATGTGGAATTTTTAGAGTAATATTTTACACCAACATTTTTATCATGAAGAAATACTAAAAAAATTATAATTATATAACATTATATTATTAAGTTATAAATATGTCCATTAAATTTTTATGGATAAGTTTTAATCCATTTTTAGCTCTTATCTTCTTAGATTATCCTCCCAATAAACCCATTTTTACCTCAACTACGGTAATTAAATTCTATTGTTTTCACTATTAATTATGGTCAAAAATTAAGTTGAACTTATTATATAATATAAATTTTCTGAATTAAAATATTTAATAAATTTTTCCAAATTAAATTCACAGAAGTGGAATAATCCAATATAAAATTATACCCACAGACGTGATGAAAAAGCTAGTTTCCAAAGAGAAAATTCTCAAAAGTATATAAGTTTTTATTATCAAAATAAAATATTAAATTGATTTAATTTCCCTAAATTAGTTAAATTATAATAATTAAAATAATTTTTCTTTAAAACTAATTTAAAATATAATATAACATTGCATATTAATTCAATGAAAATGTAGTTTTCAAAAAAAAGAGAAATTTTCATTATTAATCGAAAAATGAAATTTTTTAGAAAAATCCCCAAAACACACCAAAAGATAATTTTTTTATTATTATTTAAAAAATTAAATTCATTTTATTATATATATTTTTTACAATTTTGAAATATTACTTTTATATTATTTGCGCACAGCACTAAAAACCATCTTTTATTAAAATATAGTCTTTTAAAAAACAGTTATTTTTTCCTTCAAATAATTTTAATTTTATTTATAATAAATAGACAACAAATGAATATTTTTATAACTTTTTAAACCACATAATCTATATAATTTATTTATTACTATTCAAACCTATTAATTTAACAGTTATATGATAATTTTATACTATATTATAATTTATTTTGACTCCGGGTTACATGTTCCAAAAACTATCAAAGAGATCAAATTTATTTAAAAATTAATATATAAATATTTATTAGGGTGTTAAATTCCCCCCACATTCAATAAATTTCATCTTCAGAAATTAAACTAGATCTTGGTAATCAAGGGTTCGACATTTAGAAATTCCATTATTGAAAAACCCACATTGTTAGAGGGTTAATAAAACATCATCTTGATAAGAGAGAAATAAAAATATTAATTTCATTAGAAATAAAAGATAAATACATTTCCAAATAAGATAAAATAAGTGGGAAGTTAAGATATGGACAGGGAAGAAAAATATAATTCACAAATACTGATGGAGGATGTCATATTTCATTGATCATAAGAAAGTTAATGATCAAGGGAAAACTAAAAACAAAATACCATAAATATATGAAGAGTTGAATGACCATTGAATCATTGGATATGAAGATAATAGTATAAAATTTTTGTTTCAAGATCTAATTCAAAAAAATTTGGAATAATTTTAATATCAAAAAATATAAGGAAATATACTTACTTGGTATGCTTCTATTTCCTAATCATAACTTTATCCTCTACTTGTTCTTATATCAATATTCACTTTATCTATTACTCCAAGAAATTCTTATCCAAAATAAACTTTTATGCCGGAAGTGAATAAATTATCATTTAATAAATTCTAATAACCATAAATTTTTTACAATTCTTTCCATCTATTTAATTTTTTTTAAACCAATGTTGTTAGACGAGGTTATTAATCTCTAAACCTCAACAGTAACACCACTAGTTAATTATTAATATTTATTAATGAAATTATTTAAGTAAAAACAAGTACATATTAACTAAAACCATATATATTTTAATGGTACACACTAAAAACATATCATCCTTCAATTGTGGTTTTAATCCTTTCGACCTTCATCGGATGAAAAGGATTGTCACTCGGTGTTCAGGTTGAGTTGTTTCTAAAAGCATATTAATATAATTCCTATAACTTTCACAAATTATGATTAACTACAATTACTAAAAAATCAAAGATAATATAAACAATACATTTTACAAATACCTTTAATCTTATGTCCAAAAAAATTTAAAGGCATTCTTCCTTAAATAAATTTATCATCTACTAAACCAATGGGTTGCATTCTGATAAATTTTTTCCCAAAATATCCCCAATCATGTTATATTCCAAAAAAAATATTTCAAAAATTTGTTTTTAAGACTTTGAACTAAAGATCAACCTTAAACTCGTTAACTCATTATTGTATCAATAAATCCTAGGTTAATGAATACAAATATGATTCACGAATTTAAGAGATTCGATAGATGTTTCATGATTATTATAACAAAAAATAAAATAAGTAAAAAAAAACTTCTAAAATTTAATTCTATAATCCCAATATATAAATACTTAAATAATTTTATTTAAATATATTCAATTCCATAGTCTAGGGGATTACATTTATAAGAGGTAATTAACATGGATAATTCCCAAGTTCTCTACATTTTAAAAATTGAATTGTAAATGAATCCTTAGTATAAATTATATTTCCTTCCATCATTCTCACTATTTTTACTCCAGAATTCAAAACTTTATGCCCTTATTAAAAAAATAGAAAACATTTTCCCATTCCTTTGAGAAATATTCAAGGGTGTCTCTTTGAACATTTCTAAAAGGAATGAAATTTTTTCATATTTCCTCCATGGTCTCCACCACTCGATATTTTAGAAAAATTCATCATTCTCTTTTTTGGTGAGTCCAATATATGGTTATGTTATAGGAAGTTAGTTATATTTTAGGATAACTAATTAGGAATAATCATAATATCTTTTACTCATATCTTTATCTATTTTGGTTTCTCACTATCACTATATTATCCATCATGTTAAATACTAACATGATTCCATCGAGTTCCATCCATTGACCAAAACCAAAAAATATAGTGTGAGGAAAAATAATCATAGTGGAAAACACATATAATAATTTATATTATTTCTAAATCATGAAACCTTGTTCTCAATCTGATACACCTTAGGTATAATCTAGGAAAATAATTTTCATAGTCTATTCAAATACATTATAATGGAATGTAAAGATAAGGTGAATTATCCAACAAATATCCCACATGAGTGTCAAACTAGATGGGATGTAAATCTCATGGTCATATACTAGGTAATTCTCGATTCCATCTTGATGTACAGTTTTAGATTTGTTACCCCTAGGATCATTTATTTCATAACCCAATTCACTTATAATATGTATTCAGGGATTTATTCACTATAAAAACCTCATAATATTAACCTTACCAAAACATTATGATGTTTTGATTTACTTACCCTCAATTTCGATTATAGTTTTAATGATCCCTAATCCATGTTTTAATAAATTTATTTCCCAAGGTTTCTATTAAAATTCCTTGGATACCAACCATAAAAACCATGACACCAATAACCCAGAGCTAGGTATACTTTATTACAATTGAATAAGATATGATAAATATCATCTGGAATGACCGAATAGTTTCTTATTCCTTGAAAAAAATACATATATGATTCCCATATTACATTTTAATGCAAAAATCGAAACAAAATTTTTTATGAGAATATAATCATTCCTTCTATAATATCCCTATATATCATTTATTTTACTCATCCTTGATGCTTGGGAATGGAAAAAAATTGAGATTATATTCTTAGTAAGAGTTATGTAAATAAGAATCTATCATGAATAAATTAAGTGTAGTTAATAGGAAATAAAAAATACTTTATGGTAAATATTTTAACACACATTCTATTTAATCAATTACATGACTTTTATGAATAGATAAGAAATAATCAATATGGAAAAGTAAATAACTCAGCACACATCACATTTAAATAACTTAACTATAATTAATATATAAAAAATAATAAATATGTAAAGCTAAATAACTAAACCCACAAACAATTTAAATAACTCTAGTTTCATGAACATATAATTAATGATCAATACGGAAAGGTAAGTAACTGAAAACACATGACATTTAGTCCATAAACTGATAATAAAAAGTCATCTAGGGATAATATATCTTAGAAGATATCATAGATAATTATAAATGAATTAATAATAAAGTAAATGATTATTTATTTGATGTTATGATATTAGAAATCATATTACTCTATGGTTAATACCTTTCATAAGACAGTCTAAAACTGATGAGTGGTTATACACTAGAAACCCATTTAACCAAGGCTAACCAACTGATTCATCTAGAAAGAATACTAATGTATCAAGGGGATATCTAAAATTGGGAGACACATGTTTCTTCATGTCCAAAAAAATCCACATATATCTAAATATCAATTTTGTTCATAAACAACCTTCATTATCATCAAATTTATGTATCGATTAATGAATAATGAATAACAATAATTTCTCTAGTCAATCATATAACTTTAAAAGTAAAATACCATATATATATAAAGGATATAAAATTTAATTAATAATAATACCCATGAATAGTAATATGGATATTTAGTGGAAATTTAATTTCCAAGGAAAAAATATCATAAAAAAGTGATTTTTTTTATTGAAAGTAGACAATCATAAAAGAAAGTGAGATTGGTCAATAAATTTTTAAGTCTTTCATAACTTTTAAATTAAAACCCCATAAAGAATAAACTTGTAAAAATAATTAATGAGACATGAATAAATTGGAATTAAATTTAAATACATTAAATGGTTATTATGTACACTACATAGATGTAAATAGGTGAATATTAATAAATGTGTAACAATGAAATGAAAGTTGAGCTGAAATCCCTTTCAATGATCATATCATTGAAGTGAGAATTAATCAGTGAATCGATTATGATTATCAAATATAAATCCAAAAACATGTGTAAATACAATAGAAGATATTGAAATTTGGTTACACACATAATCTTTGAATATCAAAGACAACGAAGAAGTAATATAACCCAAAGAAAGGAAATTTAGTTATGAAATTAATTACCACTTGTTAATTTTCAATTCAAATCCCCATGGATGAAATAATTAAAATTTAAATTCAAAATTCCATGAATTATGAATTATTCATGTTATTACATATCAAATGGGTAGTATGTACACGATATTAAATAAATTAGTTTCCTAGAATTACAATATGCCTCATTGAATGGAAATCGACACGCAAACACTTACCTCACACTTACATTGGGATAAACATGCATTAAAATCATCTATAACGGTATTAATAATGTTTTTAATTAATACCATAACCATATTAATATTAATAACATCAAATATGATTGGATAATAACATTTTTCCACCCTTTAGTTAATAATATTTTATTATTTTCATTGTTTTGGATGTTAATTACCTTGTTTTCTCATGTGTGTTTGGTCATGAAAGATTTGGTTCTTCTGTATAGGGTATAGATACATCATCTATAGAATTAACGTAAATTTATTAATATCATATTTACAAATTCTATAGTTTTTTAAATCATTATTTAAGGTTGGACATGAAAAATGTATCACATCACTTCGGGGAGACGGTAGATCGTATGTATACACGAACGACAATATAATTCCACAAATGAGTGAAATGGTAACAATTTTATGGACATATTAATTTTATATAATCAATATAATATCATATATATCACATATACTAATTAAATTTATCCTTATTACTTTCTTTGAATTTCATAAGTGAAAAAGGAATCGTATCGCTTCATGGGGTGGCAGTTCACCTTACACATGAGAGATGTTATCATATTTTAAAATGTGTGGAACATAAGAAGGTGTATGTGATATTATAATTTTAAAATAATAATAATTTAAAAAATATAAAATCAATTTGTTAAATCCATCATTATATATATCCTTGAAAATTGGTAATGGAAAATGAATTATATCGATTCACGAGGTGGTAGTCCGCCGTACACAAGATCGGCGATTTTATTTCTAATTTTATAGAAGTAGATAAGTATATAGGTAATTATATTATTAAAATAGAATATAAATATATTTAATATATTGAGGCTATTATATAATCATGTTTTAATAATATTTGTATGTTGTTGAAAGAGAAAAAAATAAAAATGGTTGTCTAAAAATGATACCACTTCTTTAGAAAACATAATTTGGTTTAAAAAAAATACTACCTAGGATGGATTTATGATAAAAAATGGCGATCTATGATGTTTATATTTGATTAATGAGGTTATTTTTTAAGGTGTATTCTAAAATAAATATGTTTGTAAATGTGAAGAGGGGAGATGAATGGTGGCTTTGATGAGTTGGTGAGAGGGCACACATGTAATTTTTTAATGGAATCAATTACACCAACATTTTTTCCATTAAAAAGCCTCGAAAATGGGTCATTATCTAAAATTATAGGTTATAAGGTATAAATATGTATATAAAATGGTTTTTCCAAGTTTTAGGTCATCTTAACCCTTATCTTATTATTTTAACCACCTGGTAAACTCGTTTTAACCTCAATCACGATAATTAGTTTTTATTATTTTCACTATCAATTATTGTAAAAAAAAATTAATCATATTATATAATATAATTATTCTTTTTTGAAATATGGAATCCATTTTTTTCAAATTTAATTTATATAATTTTTATAATCCAATTTATAATTATACCCACAGACACCAAGAAAAAGCATGTTTCCCAAGAGAAAATTTGCATATAGAAGGTTTCAATTATAAACTTCCTTTTTTAATTGATAAAAATGAAATAAATTGGTTAAATTTTAATATAATGGAATTAATTTTACTTTAAACCTAATTTAAAATATTTTTTAACAATATAAATTATTTAAAATAAAAGGATGTTTTTAATAAATATCAGTATTATTCACTATTCATAAAAAATGATTCTCTTTATAAAAATATAAAAAATTGAGCCTCTGATAATTTTGGTGTGATTATATCAAAAATTAGTTTAATTTTATCAAATAAATTTAAAAAAATTGGTAAAAAATTATTTTTAAATTATGTTCAAAAGAGCACTTAAACCATCTTTTAGAAAAATACAGTTTTTCCGAAAACATTTATTTTTTATTTCAAATGATTATTATTTAATTTATAATTAGTATATAAACTATGAATTTTTATATACATGTATAAACTATATAATTTTCATAATTTTTTTATTACTATTCATACCTTCTAATTTAACATCTAGGTTATAATGGTACACTATATTGTAGTTCATTTAGACTCAGGGTTTTGTGTTCTCTAAGATATCTAAGAGATTGAATTTATTTAATGATAAATATTCTAAAAATCTTAGGTTGATTAAAATTTGGTAGTTCCATTCTATTTTTATATTCTTATACATTTATATTTGTGTGTGTGTGTGCATGTTTGTTTTTCTTACTATACCAATTCACACATTATCCTGTGAATTGGTACACACATTGACATATATACATGCAAACCTATTTTTACCAATGAATACTTGTATATCCCCTAAATATTAAAATATAATTTTCAAAACTCACCCCTTCATTCAAACCCAATATAAAAACACTAAAAAATTACTTGTTATTTAATTTAATTACATAAAATAAAAAGTAAAACCAAAGATTCTTTTTTGAATCCACATAAAGACAAAAATAATCATTTTAAATCTCATAAATTTTTTAATAATTAAATTCATAATTCTTATCAAACATTCAATTCTTGTAGTTTAATAAAATAAATCTACCACTTATAAAACAAAATAAAACCTTTTTATTACCTGATAATCGAGTGAAAATAGTTATTTATTTTAAAAAAACACAAAAATATTTCAATATTACCATTTAATGTCAAAAAAATTCAAAATAAATCATGGTTTGAAAATTTAAATGCCAAATATAATGTGAATACAACTTGGAACATGACACTTTTTATAACCGATGCCTAAAATCACCACATTAAATCCAAGGAACCTCATAAGATTGAGAGGAAAAATAATAAATAAAGATACCTAATTAAAGTTACCCTACATGGAAAATACTCATTAAACCATAATTATTTTTCATCCCATGGTGTGTGCTGAAAGATGGATGGTAATTTGGAGGAATAAAAAAATAAAAATGAGATGAAATTCTATTCTGAAAATATCTCATCCAAGGTTTGAGGAAAAGTTAGTGATCCCAAATAATAAGAGTAGGGGAGTGTTTCATATGAGGGGACCCCCCCCCCAAATTGTGTCTTATGTAATAGTATAGGACATGGAGAGAACCTTAAAGTGGTGTTTGCGTTTTATTATTAATGTTTTCGGATAAATGAATTTTTATGGAACTAGGCATGGTGCATGTTATAGTTTAATGGTTGTAAAAACTACGCGCGAACTATCCACCATTTATTTGAGGGTCTGGTACACCCTGCATGGATAGGACACATTGTTAGTCACCATCTATGCATTTTCGATTTTTCATGTTATAGATGCATTTTCAGGGTTTTCACATAGTTTTTACTAATCGTGTGCCAACTGTATGACTATGTCAAAATTCCAAAAAATGAAAAATTACACACCATTCATCCTAAAATTCAAGTAAGTGATAAATATAATGTAATAAATAAAATAAAATATTAAAATTGATTCTGTGTGTGATTCATAATGTTTAAATCTCTTGATGTAATACAAATCATGGTAGCAATTAAATATAATCCAAAATAGGACTCTTCCCACCATGTTATGATTTCTCAATAGTGAACCATGACATATGATTATTTCATGATTTATGTTGCTTCCAAATTCCAATAGAATCAACATATTATGATTTCATATTCTTTTTGTTATGATTTTAAATGATTATTCATGAGACTTTTCTTTTATGATATCATGTTATTCTATTAGACTCATATGATATGATTCATTATTCTATTTATTCCCTTACTTGGGTTTATAACTCCCACATTTTTTATGTATTCCTCTAGTTATCCTTTTAAATTTTAGAATATCAAATGTATTTAGATGAACATTATGTATTTGAAAATAATTTTATTTTATTTTAGATTCATGTTTATGTTTTATGAATCCAATCTACCAAATACACTAGGCCTCCTGATATATGGGTCATGTTTATTGAATATTAATGTTAAAAATATTATAATAATATGTGTAAGAGTACTGGGTAACTATAGTATAAATATTACTTATGGAATACATTTTTTAAATCCTATAATATATTTATTATCTATAGGGTTTCACTTTGAAAATAATGTGTTGAAATTTAAAAAGTGTAGCCTGAGTGGAATAGTCTATTGGGGAAGTTTAAATTCATGGAAATCACTATAATGTTCATTCTGGCTGAATCACCTCCTCCGAAATCCATCATTTTATATATCACACTTAGCGACAATAAGGAAGTCTTAAGTCGGTTTTATGTATAATTTATAATGATTTCATCATCTAATTATTAATGTTTTTAAATATATTTTAAAATATATATATATTTAAATTTATGTGCATTTTTTAAATTATACATTTTTATAAAATTTATTTCTTTTAATATAATTTTATAAAATTAAAATAATTATTTCAATGAATATAAATTTTATAAAAAAAATTAATTTTTTACTTAATTTTAATGAAATGTGAATAAACTCATTTAATGTTAAAAATATATTATTCAGTAAATTGAGTTTTTCTCTATGTTGTTTATTTTAATCTTAATGGATTAAATTTATCCCTATTAGGTAATGATTTTAATGTAATATATCATTTTTATAGAAAATAATAAATAAATTTTATCTAATAATTATTATGTTGTAAGAAAAAAGAAAAATTCTTATATTAATTTAATGAATATTTTTTCAAAAAAATATTTTCTATGCGTTAATTTTTTTTATTTAAAATTAATCTTTAATCATTATTATAAATTTAATTTTAGAAATATAATCTAAAATATGAATCATCCCATCAAAATTAGGTATGAGGGTGTATATTATTTTTTGGTAAAAAATAATTATCGTGGTAAATAATTAGATGAAGTAAAAAATAGGAAAAAGAGGCAAATTATCTTGGAATTAATTTTTAATAATAAAATTGATATAAATATATTATATAAGTAATTTCTTTGGTTTTTTAGTTATTCCTACAATTAAAATCAACAATTTCTTACTTGACCCACCTAACTCCCTTGTTACTCTATGTTAACCCTTCACATAATTCCTGTTTCAAAAAACACCTAATACCATTTCATTTTCATCTATAAAAGGACTCCATCTATATCCATTTTAAATCACATTAATAATTCTATTTCCACTTAAGTACCTTAAATAAAATTCTATCATAAATTATTATCTCATGTTGGGTAGATTTTGGTTACAAAAATGTATCCTAAATACATCATTATAAAGGATTTTGTTATGAGAATAAGTAATTATATCCAAGTAAGTAATGAGTTCTTATTCATATCCTTGGTTTATCTTCTCATCTATAATCTTTATTAATATTATACACCACTATAATTATGTGTTATTAAAATAATATTTATTATTTAAAAATGATATTATAACCATAAAATTCATACTCTTAATCATTCATTAGTATATCATTTTCCTGTTTTGGTTAGATGAGACACCAACATGAATGATGCTACATTATCTTCATCCTTTAAATAATTAATGAGTATAAAAAAAATAAATAATAGTAATATATGACATTGATATTTAATTTATGTTATGATTATTATTCTGTAAGTGTTACACTAAAATGATTTTTATAAAAAATTATCACTTTATTATTGGTAAAGTCACCCAAAACATAAACATTTTGAATCTCATTCTTGATAACCATTATTGTATTATTTATTAAATGAGAATTTTAATTTATAATATATTTATATTAATTATGTTAACATAAATAATATTTTAATAATAAACTTAATAACATTAAATGGGGACTGAAATGTCTATATCGAAGCATGCATAAAATAAAATGAATAATTAACACTATAAAATAAGTTTGAACAATGATTGATTAATATATTGTTAATAAGAAATTATAAATTAGTGGTTTATATTAAAAATATAAATATAGTATTTATACATATGAATAATAAACCATAATTGAATATATATGGATTTACATTGTTCCCGACCATGTCGGAATCCATGTTAAGGGGTTTTCTTGACTTAATAGTCTTTTCATTGAGTCGTACTCTTTATCATTTGATTATTTTCTTATAATTTATCTATATTATACCCCTTTTATAGATCATGTTAAATTTTATCTTTATTTCATAAACATTACATTTCATTATCAAAATACATTTTATATCGATTCTTACTTTATAAAGATATTTCATTATAATGGAAATGAAATTCTGTCTAATTTGTTGATATTTTTCATTCATATCAATATTATTTATTACCAATGTTTGTTTATAAGTATTTTTTTTAAAAATATTTATTTTTTCCCCCACCACAAAGAGTTTTTATTATATTTATTTACAATAAGTGATTATTGATGTTTTGAAACTTCTAACAATATGTGAATATTTTATTTTTTTATGTTGATAAATATAGGATTGTTGGTAATTCTTGGAGGATCGTTATATATTCATCTTTAAAGCATAAAGTGGTACTGTTTGTAGACCTTTATAATATATGTATATTTATAAATATGTGTGTGTGTGTTTTTCTTTTATAGTCCATATGATTTATTTTTAGTTCAATTCATAACTATATAGTAGTGAATAACTGTATTGTGTACGAGTCATTTATAAATATCTAAAATATATTGGTTAAATCTTGGTATTAGAAGTGATTTGGAAAAAATTGGGGAAAACCCCTTAATGGTTAGCACCCAAGTATCCTAATATAAATGGCAGTGGCCAAGATTAAAGGAAAAAAAATATGATTTGGAAGAAATAAATATGAGTATCAGTGTGGGTTGAAACTGATAATTATGAAGGTAATCAATTGAGTAATATATGGGGCTGTAGCACGGTGGCCCTCTTGTATAGTGAGGTACCAAATGGATTTGTTTAGAGGTATGAACTTACATCTAGTGTAATAATGGATTTCTCAACCTGAAGATATTTTCATGTGATGTGGTTTTACATGTGTGTATTTTTCATATTTTAAAAACCAATGTGAAAATAAAGAATAGGACAACCTCATTTATATTCATCTTCACCCTTTATACTGAGGATTTATTAATTTCATGAATACTAAGAAACTGAAACCAAGAACAATTTAATTCATCCGCAATCATGTCTATATTGTACAAAATATATCATGGTAATTCAAAATTAGAATGTAATTGATATCATAAAATGCAAGCTTCGAGTAATGAATATGAGTGGATAACCAAGGAATCTTAAAAAGGATTAGGTTAATCTTCCTGAGAACCAGTGGGATTTATTAAATTTTACTTGTCTATTACTGAGGTATAGATAAAATAATTCATAATTATCAACATTTTTTTTAATAAGGTTGAATGTTCATCTTCCTAATGATGAAAATACAGACTATGTTATAGTTATCCGAAGGTTTTTTTATGAGTTGTAGAGGGAACCACATAGGATTTTTTGTGTATGAATCATTTGAAAATATTTATATGACTGGAATGGATATCTATTTGTGAGTAACAATGTATGAGTGGAATGGAGGTTTGTGGACTACTTCATTTTGGAGTATTAAGTCACAGGGATGACATCTTATATTTCAAACCACACATACTAGAATTTTAAAACTATAAAATTTATGGAAGAATAAAATCACAATGTCTGTGGATAATTAAAATACAAGGATTATGTGTAATGCATTAGCATTAGGTGAATTTAAATTTAGGTTTTAATAGTTATTTATTTTTGGGTTTTCCAAAATTCATATTATAAAAACAATGAATAACTGAAACATATATAAAAAAATAAATAAGTTATCGTTCACTAATATTTAAAGAATAATTCATCTAGGATAATAAAAATATTTACATATTTTAATATATTGAACGATTTAATGTGATTATTCCATGAACTTATATGAAGAACATAAAATAAAAGAAGGAAACTTAGTTAAAAAATAATCTGAAATCTATATATTGAGTGAAATTTCAGCACTATGTATTCTTTAAGAACCATTTCACAATAAAAAAAATATTTTACAACTATGATGTAATGTGAATATTAGATTTTTTATCCAAGAATAATAAAAGAAGAGTTTTTGAAGTGTAGTATGGTAAAGGTATTTATGTTTCAAAATAGGAATGACAAAGTCATTTTAAAACTATTTTTGAGAAAATGAGTAGGATTTGGTGTTTTTAAAAAAAATAGTAATGAAAGAATATTCCACTCATAGTGATGTTTGCAAAAAGTTTATGAAGTAGCACATTGATTAAAATGGTTCCAACCCACATTTGATTCATTCATAAAAGTTTTGATTCTATTTTGATTGGTCTACATTCCAATCAGTCTATTCCTTCTTATAATCATGAGTGAAATGATAGGAAGTGTGAGTTAGTGTCCCTTAGGTGGTAGTGATAAAACCAAAATCATTATAAGGGGAGTGGGACCAAGTAGGACTGAACAATCCTAAACTATAGCATTGATCTATGAGGTTAGTGGTTATTGGTGAATCAACACATTCTTGGTCACGTGATCCTAGGATTAGCTCATTTTGCTTAACAAGGTTCAAGTCCTCTGTGTATTTCATACTTTTTATTTCCATACCTTCTACACAACATGAACACATGAGGTGGGATAACAAAATCATAATAAAATTGGTCAGATATAATAAATTAATCAATAAGTAACAAAATATTAAAAATTTCTGACCCATATATTAAGTGATCAAGATCAATTAGGGTAGTGAGAGTTTAAGGAAAATTGATAAAATTTGAAATAATTTCATACCCTAATTCACCCCACCCCTCTTCATGTTATCTCTCACCCAAGCCCCTATAGGCCAAAATTTAATTTTTTATATAAATCTTTAATTTGGTTATTATTATATTCAAAAGAGAGTTTTATATCTCTTTTATCAATTTGGGTTATTTTAAATGGTTAAAAATTTAATTAATATAATTTTTCGACTTTCATGCCTTTTTTTGTCTTTCACATCACATCTTTATATTACAATCATTTATTTTCATTTCTATATTTTTAAGAATTCTTTTTAAAATAATGTGTTATAATTTTTCTTTTCACCTTTAAATAATTAATTCAAAAGTGATGTATTACATTGTATGATAACATTACCAACAATATAAGAAAAATATTTTTATGACTTCTCTACTATTTTTCACATTATCTATAAAAGATCTATCATATTTGAAAATATGATTCATAAATCACCCTATAAATTCATTTATGTTATTCTTATTTTGGGTGACTAAATTTTTGGGATTATCTAAACCAATTCCTGGTTTCTTATTATGTGGTACCTTATGATATGTTTTTATCCCATTTCCTATTTTTTGGTTAATAAGGATTTGATGTATGATTGATTTTATATGGTACCTATGTGTACGGTTTAATATTATGTGATGGTTAGTCTTAGAATTATATAACCTTTCAATGCATTGGAAAAATATTAATATCTATAAGTTAATTATGTTATGTTTGAAAATGATGTGGTTATCTTTGTTAACATTTTACGCATGGACATGATCTGATTAACTATGTTCACAATTTTATGTATAGACATGATTTGGTTATATATGTTCAAAACATTAAGTGTAAGCATGATCCAGATAGCTATGTTAAAAACACTATGTGTTTCCATGATGTGGTTATCTATGTTCACAATGTTATGATTTCATATGCTTATATTTATGTCACATTCCTATGTTATGTGTCCATGGCCCTTTATTACTTTCTTATAGTTTCACATTCCTTTATCATGTTAACAGTTAAACTCTCATATTGATCCTTTTATGGTTACATATTCATTTTTAATTATCTATGACAATGTTATCATGTTTTATAATAAATTATATTATTTCCTTTTTCTTATTCTATAAATCAAATATTTTCATGTTTTATGCCAGGTTTATGATCTTATGATATGTTATCCTTAGGTCATTGATATTATTTCCCATTACTGATCAATTTATATCACCCCTTTCTTATGTTTCCCCATTTTTATAGGATATTAAATACATATATATTTATATGAAGAAATATGTTTGTATGATTTTTTAGGATTTTTAGAAGCGTTATTTTATAATAAGTTGTTTATGTAGTAAATATCCAATGATTATAAACCAAAAGTTTCTAGGATTGTGTTTTATTTATGAGACGTAATATATAATTATGGAAAATGATGTCCAATTTCTGTGTGTTATGTTTAGGAAATCTCATATTGTTTGTTTAGAAACTAACATGTGTGTAATTTAAGAATCAAAATAGTTTGAAGATCAGAGTTGAGAATTAAAATTCACATCAATCAAGTGAGAATATTTTCTGATAAAACTATAGATTCATCTTTATCTTTGTCTATCAATATTGACGTTAAAAACTTGATATTGATATTTAGGTGATGCTTGAGTGTATCGCTGGATTAGTGTTGTTCTATATCAAACCAGAAAAGTCAGCTACTTTAAATATAAATTGGTGATCATATATTTTTTATATATCCCTTGGTTAGGTATTTTTTTACTAAAGGATAAAATATGTTAGTGACTTGGTATTTGATGAATTAGTGAATTCATGGGAAAATTATAGGAAGTAATTAGTTTACTCTTTTTCTGTGTTATTTGCTATAATGAAATGAGTTTATTATCAACTTTAACAATTGGGATAATTATATTGAAGTGATTCAAATTACTAGTTGAATCTCATAAACTGCAACCCATTCATCGAGGGATCAACCCCTGATTTCCACTATTTAGATGTTTTTATGGTGTTATCACTTTTAATTGGGTTGGGGAAATTATTAATCATGGTTATATTAAGGAAATAAAAATTATTATAATAGAAAATTTTAATTGGGTAAAAAATATACCATAAAATAGTGTACTTGATGTTAAGGTTATGATATATCACAGTTAGGTAAAGTTACACACTAATGGTAATTGGAGATGACGTATCACAGGCATGGAAATTTTGGTACACATATGATAAGAACTCATAGCTATGTGGATGATATTCAAGTCCAATGTTCATGTAATATATATATATAATAATACCTATAATATTTAGAGGAACCTAAAATAAAAAAATGGTAAAAGGCTTTTGGGTATTAATAATTAGAGTGGGAGGCTTCATAGGAAAGGTATTTATCATGAAGCATGTGTGTGGGTCACTAATAAAGTTAATTTTCTATATATATTTACTTATTATTTCATAGTTTATAACCCATATATAATTAGTTAATTATTTGAAAATATTCATATATATATTATGTTGGCATATGTTTAGTTAATTCTCAAAATAGTTTAATATTGAAATTTTAAAGTCTTGGTTATAATTTTTGGGATTAAATTTCAATTATTTATACTTTTAAATTGGGTTTTTATGATTTAAAGGTGGCAGAGGGAAAGATTTTCCATAGATTAAATGGGAAAAACATAGATATTGAATAAATAGTAAGATCATAATTAATGATTGGAGGATATAATAGTTGATGATATACCTAATGAATTAAAAAAGGTATATGTCTTAGTTAATGAAAATGGAATGTAACTAATCTAAGGACCAAGCCTTAAAAATTACATAATCTAGTTAATTAAACTATAATTCACTTCCATACATTCCCAAAGATCTTCTCAATTTGCAGTTTTATATAATTATGATATAAATCTTACATAACTAACCACAAGAATACAAAGTGGATAAAACTGAAAGAATATCCATTTGTTTCATAATACAACAGTATTTGAAAATAAAACATGGATTCTTTTCATGATAAATATTAAAAACATTCAGATCAGATTCCTATTTCCTTTTATCAGACCATAAATAGTATGAAATAAATTTTAAAACATGGGATGAGAAAAAAACTCAGTTTAGGGACATCAAAATAAGGAAAGAAACCATTAGTCCATGAATATTTATATACATATATAATCATTTTCACGAAGGTATATTTCTCACCATTAAAGTATCATATAATTACTCTGTGAAAACATGATATTTCCATAAAACATATAAAACATTAATAAACCATTTAGTTAACTTGAGGAATCATTTTATTACTGTACTTACATATGATTGTAACCATTTCAACTTCCTTATGATTTTTAACCCTCATGGTTACCATACAATGTAACCATCACAGCTACCTTACGATGTAACCATCTTATTTACACTTGGAATAACCATTAAAGTAAACTTACAACATAAACATACCCAGTTCTTTAGGGGGATATCAAGGACCCAACCTTCATCATTAAAAACTCCTTAGAACCAAATCATAATCATAAAATATAAAATCATTCCCTGTTAATTTAGTAAAAAAAATAGAAATTTAAAAGAGTACTTTTAATGAGAATTCCATTACCTCATGTTTTACATCCATAAAATATGTTCAAACCACTTTTATAATTGTTTAAATAGTTTTATAAATTTATTAAAGAACTATATTCATATTTGTAAATCCTTATATGATCTTTTTATAGAATCTTTTCACTCACTTATTAATAAAAGTTTATTATTTTCATTATTTCAGGTGCATTTATTTCATGGTATCCATAGTTAGTTCATTATAGATTTCCATTTCAAATGAAGGAAAATTATAAAAGTGGAATGAGAGGGTATTAATATGTTCCCATAATTTTAAATTATTTCATATATCATTTTATTTTCTGATATGAGTGTGATACATTAGATAAAACATTAATTATAAAACATTGGTTTGTTTTTTGAGGGTTTTTCTGACCATCACAAACAAGTTTCGTTTTATTTAATGTTTTGTTTATAAATTAGTTCCAGAACATTAAAAATTTATAATATACATATTAAAATAATTTTTAACTATAATAATTGTTTTATGAAAATCTTTGATGGAGGAAAAGAAAAATTAAAACTCATTATCCATGAAGGGGGTGAATTGATACGTCCAAGATAATGTTTTAATTTTCTAGAATAATAAGAGAAGAGGATTGGATTGATGATGGATATTCTATTATGATAAAAATAATATAGTATATTTATGATACTGCAGTTATCATGTGACTTTGGAAGGGGAGACGAGGAGAGGATAATAAAATAAATGAAATAGAAAATAAAATGAAATGAAATGAATGAGGGTTTTACCTCTTGAATTGTCCTCTTTAAGAGCCTCATTGTGGAAATTGGTATTCCTATTATTTTGTGACCAAGGATCTTGGATGTGGTAGAGAGTCTCGATAAGAGTATTGGGAAGAATTTGGAAAATCTTCAAGGACTTTGGGGTGTGAGGAGAAGAGGAGGGTAGGGGAAGTATTTATAGTGGAGGATAAGGGTGCTTTTTTATATTATTTTATTCATTAGTTTATTATTTTCTATCAAGACTATCAATAGTGTATATTTTTGTGAGTAAATACTATAATTAGTGCATGTTTATTTGAAATAATGTGTTATTAAATCATTCATGATTTTATAGTTCCTGTATTTGGCTTAAAATGTTAAATACCATAAATTATCATATTTCACTATTCATAAAAATTAAACTATTTCAAAAAAATAAAAAAAAATCATCCAAACCATTTTCTATGTCTAGAATTAAAAAATGAACTACTTTTTCGTGAAATAATTTTCTACATATCATAAAAATAATTTTAAATTAAAATCATCATTTATTCGAAAAATCTCGATTTTAAAATTAGAACACATATTATAAAACTTTAAAAAATTAATAGAGGTTTCATTAAATTATATTATAATAATAAGAAAAAAATATTAATTTATTAATACATATTATGATGATAAAGTTTCTTTTAAATAATTATATTAATTAAAATATTGTAAATAAAATTTTATATTTCACAAAATTGATAACACTTAATTTATCATTCTCAAAACATTTATTTACTAATTCTAGGATATAAATATATCATATTTTCACATATAGGATATATAAATTTTATTTATACTCACATAAGAGATGTTATTATCCTATTAGTATAGATTCTTTAATTTTTATAAAAAACACTTATTTTATTATACATTTTTAATGAATTTTACTATTTAATTCCAGAACAAAAAAATTATTTTATAAGAACCTAGGTTATTACAACTACCCATATCCCAATTTTCAGCACCGCAATATCGATAGCGATAATAGAGTTTTTACAAAATGATATCATGATCTCAATATCCCATGGAAAAGGAAATGAATGAAAGACTGTTTTTTTATCCCCCTGTGAAATGGTTATCTTCATTCTAATAATCATGTCTCCCTATACAACATCCTTATACCACTACTAGTTTATGACACTATGTTTTTAAGTGTGATTTATTGTTCACATGTACAAATCAAATTCTATGAAAGGTCATCATCAATATGAGAAAACACAAGTAGTAGACAAAATCAATATATTTTTAGCTTTTATCACTTATGGTATCTTGATATAAGATATGGGAAAGCCAATACATAATGTGACGTGCCATATCATCACCCATGCCACTAAATAAACTGTTTTCACATCATAAAATATCAATATATTTGTGGGATGTGTTAGTTCCAATTTATTTTTTCCAAATCACCAATATTATATCCACATATCATAATTCACATATAATTCAATTTAAATACTAAATATTTAAAAAAATTCATTAAATGAGAACTCCAGAAGAAAAATAAAGAAGATGAGAGGAGTTAATGTCCAATAATGAAGATAGGTCACCATGTGTTTCCATGAAAAGAAAAATAAAATTTTCATATGACATCACTAATGAAATATAGAATACCATGAAATAATTAGGTATGTTTAACTGCATCCCATATAGTGATAGAAATAGAGATCATGTGAACTCAATCCCATGCTTTAATATTTGTAAGGAAGAAAGGGAGAGGTAAATCTTTCATTTCCATGTTTCAAAGTTACCTATAAACCATATACACATTGAATGATCCATTCTACCCATGGTATTTTCTGAGATGATTATTAATATAATGTATCCCTTAAAGAATAAAAAATTTTGTACCTCAGACATAGCATAGTTTACTTTTTGTAATTTTACATTATTTATATTTTACCTCTTTTAAGTCTTTATAATTTTTCCCCCCATAATCACTCAATCACTTTGATTATAGAGTGGTATCCCTCTTTAGGAGAAAAAAGTTGTAGAATTAGAATTTACTTATGATTTCTTGTATATATAAATCCACATTCTCTTTTCAGACATAATATAATATTTATAAGTATTGGTAACAATGTGGGGTAGGTGATAGTAGCTTTATTATTATATTTTAACTTATTTTTATTATCTTGTTACTCTGATTTTTTTCCTCCCTTAACTAATTTATCCATCATAAAATAGATTTTGGTGTCATAGTGAGGTGTGGAACATGATTATGGACATGTGGATTGGGGTACAAAAACATAAATAACCAAATTAAACCTGTTACATTCGATTGAGGTTGTTTCTTGATGTTAAGTATAAAGAGGTCATTGATTCACATACACAATTGGGGTGTGAATTATACCCCACAACATATGAGGAAATAGGATTGGTTCACTCATATTTCTGGTGTTCATATTTTTAAATATGAAAAAATGGGGTGACTGAAATAATGATATTGAATCTACTTATTAAAATAGAATGATATTAATGCAATAATAAGTAAAAATAAGTAACGAAATTGTAGAAATATATCATTTGAAACCCAAATATTATTCTAAAGTTTCATTAAATTTCATTTTAGTTTCTTTAGTTTAATACCTTATCATACCAAAATATCCCCACCATTTTTGTTATTTTCATTATTCAATGAAAAAATTGATAAATTAGTAACATAAAAAATGTCTAGTGAGTGGGAGTAAGGTTCCATAGAGACCACTTAGAGGTTGAATTATACCTCGCATTATTTTAGTTTTATAAATATTAGTTCTATAGGATCATGAAAATACACATGTAAAAATTTAACATAGTTTTTGGGTATCTATTAATTCATTTTATTTCTATAGTGACCCTCAATTTTCATATATGGAAACTATATATCACTAGATGGATATTCATTACATAACATTACTATAAATTCTAGAATCGTATAATCCTAGTATATTTGGAAACTTATATATGTAAAACACTGGTTTAGAAGTGAACTATATAATCTCCCATAATTTTCTTAATAACTAACACCCTTTTTAGAACCACCATACATAATAACTTTCTTCATAATCTGGGTAAAAGAAACATAAGAAATGGTGATCTCAGATTCTCAACGTGGGTAAATAAGGGAGATATCAATGATCAAATAATCATAACTGAGCATGAATATGAGAACATGAGAATCTGTTTTGAAAAAAATACCCTTCATATCATAGATCATAAACTTCAGTCAATAAATAAATCATGGTAGTTCATAAGACATGAGTCATAAAGTAATCAAAGAACCAAATCCATGCGTAAAAAACAATAGAATATGGAATATATTCTTGAAATACACATATGAATGGAAAATAATTTTATTAGTAGTGAATGATCATTTCCAAGATGCCATCCTGGAATGGGTTCACTCCCCAAACCGTTGTAGAAGTCAAGGTTCTATCCCAAGAATATCAAATTGGAAAACATCTCTTAATAAACTGGGTTTACATCCCATTCAAGTCCTATTTATCTCAGGAGATGTCAATCTTTACCCATTTCATTAGATGGATATATAATTTCAAGACCAACCATCACATAAAGAAACGCATTTATATTTTTTTCACAAGATTGGAAACCAGGAAACATATCATAACTCATGAAAATAAAATGGGTTACATAATAATTCCATCATATCATGACCCATGTAAAAGAAATGGGTTTCCTAATTATTACATCAATGTATAATACCATAACCCATGTAAAAAGAATGGGTTTCATAAATATGTTTTCATAACATTCATAACCCATCTAGATAATGAATAAGGATGGTATCCTTGGATCATATCCCTAATAAAATCTTAATAACCATCAAATAATTTCATCATATAGGGTAAATCGTTTGAAAATGTCACAATGGAAATTTGCAGAAGAAAATATCACCTTAACTTTAAAATCTTTTAATAAAAATATAATTATTTAAAAAATATTATTGAAAAATTTTCATTGAAAATAAAATACAAAACATGTAATTTAATCTTCATATAAGTGAGTGGTTAGGATGGTAAAAAATTATATTCGTCCTGTGTACGATAAAATAAAGATTCCTTCCACATTTTTGGTAAAAAGTAAAAAATACATTGTTTAAAAAATGAAATAAATATTTATTTAAAAAAAATTAAAAAAATTAAAAATGGGTAAAAATGAATTTAAAATATCAATTTATAATAGAAATAAATTTCTCAAAACATTTTTAGAAAAACATAGACGTTACAGAAAAAGGATTTTCGACTAAAGAGATAAATAAAGTCAATTTTCCTTAAAAAGTTTATTTCTATACATTGACTACATAAAGAGAGGTAACTAAAAGGAAAAAAATTATTATCAACAAATAACTAGATTATAATAAAATTTATGATTTTAAATAGAAATATATGATAATCATTTATCATCAGAATCATAATCTTAAACAATCCTGATAAATAATGAAATTATATTATAAAACTCTTACCACATTAGAATGATTTTAATCATAAACACCATGATGGAAAATACCATAGGTTTATATTTATATCCCATAATTTTCATGATAATAATTATAAATTACATTTGTATGATGTATATACACAATAAAATAATATGTGGTGAATATGGCATGTGTTCTACTAATATAAAATTTAGACGAAAATCCCTTATATCAAGTCACAAATTTAATCAAACATATTAAAACCTATGGTAGAATAAAGATAGATATATTATAAATATATTACAGAACTATAATAATATATAACAACCAATATATTATATATTTATAACCTTTTATCACCCATTGATTAATAATTCTTTATTAAAACCACTGTTATGGGTGACAACTGTCTCATTTTCTTGCGTGTTTTTGTTCGGTAGTTCATGTACTTGTACATTTATTATGTATCAATCATATAAAAAATTTAATAATGATATAAATATATTATATATTCATTATATAGATATTTATATTCATCTATAAAGGTTATAGATTGAAAAATGAATTACACTTTTCATGGAGGTGGTAGTCCACAAGTATACTTGAGTGATGTCATACTTTTTTAACAGATTGGATGGTAAGAAGGTATATGTGATATTTTAATTCAAAAATTATACTTATCTCATAAATATAATCTATATACTTTGTATCCATCATTATATCCATCTATGAAATGTGGTAATGGGAAATGATTTACATCATACTACGAGTTGTCTGTGTGATGGTCTTGTTTCCCATTATTTAAAAGAGGATATAGAACTAGATTATTAAATTAAAAAAATAAAATATTAGTATATGTAATATGTTTATGTAATAATATCATGAATTTTTAATAATATTTTAATGATGTGGAATAATAAATAAAACAAAAAATCCCGGTTAAGAATGGTATATTTTCTTCGGACAACCTCTTTTGGTTTTCATGAAAAGCCTTTTTAAGAGGTATTACCAAACAACATAAGGAATATAGGACATCATTAAGTAATTAAGGAAGGTATTTCGGAAGTTATTGGCTCAAAAATGATTTTTATGAATGAATATTAGATAATAGGGTTCCCTTTTTTAAGTGAATGAGAGGACGCACTCTGAATTTTTTAAACTAAAATGATATAGCCACATCTTAAACACTTAAAAAGAAATAAAAATAGAAATTTATAGAACCTTATATGAGATAAGGTTAAAATATGTCCATAGAATAGGAATGGAAGAAGTTTTTATATTATTTTAACCCTTATTTGTTTAGTTTAAACCCCCAATAAACCCATTTTAACCTTCAACACGATAATTAATTTTTTCCTACTTTTATTATTCCTTACAATGAAAAATTAATCATGAATTATTATATAACATTAATTATTATAATTTAAAATATGTAATTCATTTTTGTAAATTCAATTTTTATAAATTTCATAATTTAATTTGAATTGAAACCAACAGACATGATGAAAAAATGGGTTTTCAATGAAAACTATTTCAAATGTATAAAATTTTTCTATATTACAATTCATCAAAAAAAATGATTCTGATGAGATAAATTGGAATAATATTAATAAAAATTAACTATTTTTACTTTTAAACAATTTTAAAATAAAATTATATTGTATTAAATAAAAATATGGTTTTTAATCAATATTAGTATTTTTCATTATTCATCGAAAAATTAACCTTTTCTGAAAGTTATCAAAACATAACCATATGATAATCATGAAATTTATATAATTAAAAAGTGTTTCTTTTCATAAAATAAATTTCCTAGAAAAAGGAAAAAAATAATTTTATTATCTTTTCACAAAAAGAAATGAAAATCATTTTTTGAGAAGAAATCTATTTTCAAAGAATATAAATACATTACAAAATAAATTGTGCTTATTTGTTAATATATTTCCTTTATCTAAAACCATTAAACATAATTTTAAATATGTTGTTACTTATATTCATACTAAAAAATTTAATATCTAGATTAAAACTTTTATATTAAATATTAATATTTTTGTAGATTATCATGGTTCATTTAAAATCAATGTTTCATTTATCACAGTATATAAAATAAAATAAATTTATTTGAAAATATATATATATATCATAAAATTTTAGGGATTTACATTAGAACCTCACTAAAATAAATATTTCCCTTGATATTCATCACTCTGATACAAATAAATGAGGACACTCCAACCTCATCATATCCTGAGGTTCCCATGTAGCTTCTTCAAATTGGTTATTTCACCAAAAAACATTGACAAGTTGAGTGGTCTATTTTATATAACTTTATCTTTATAGTTCAGTATACCAATCAGTTTTTCCTCATCTAAAATAATTTTCTCCAACTATAATAACTCTTAGTTCATTACATGTGAGGATTGAGTATATACTTCCTTAGGATACAAACATGGAACACATCACTGTCTTGAGAGTGGTTCGGTGGAAGTGTGAAGTGATAAGATACCATCCTGCCTAAATTAGTAATATCAAAGGGAAAAATATACCCAGGGATCAGTTTTCCTTTATTCCCAAATCTCATTAACTTATTCCTTGGTGAAATTTAAGGAAACACATTGTCACCGACTTAAAATTATAGATCATGTTGACGATTACTATCATAAAATTTCTATCAGCTTTGAGTGACTTCAATGTGCAGATAAATGGATCTAATTTTCTATACTATTTCCTCAACTAGCTCAGTTCCCAACAAATTTCCTTCACCAAATTTATATTAGTAATTTGGAGTTTTACACATCTTTTCATATAGGGCTTCATAAGGTTTCATAAGTATACTCGAGTGAAAGCTATTATTGTAAGAAAACTCCACTAGAGAAAACCATTGATACAAACCACCTATAAAATACATTGAATGGTATATTAAAATGTAATATAGGGTTAGAATGTCTCTCTAAAACTTACCATTTATTTGATGATGATACACAGTGCTAAAACTCAACTCTATATCAAGGGCTTGCTAAATACATTTCCATAACATTGAGGTAAACATCAGGTCCCAATTAGATAAACTATAATTTTTTACTCCATGAACCCTTACCACTTATTTAATGTATTTTTTGTAAAGTTGATATGTGGAGAATTATTCTCTAGTATCAATGAATTTTGCTGAATCTGTAAGGTAATTAAAAAAACTCACATATTATTATTCCATTTAGATTTTTTGGGGAGTTCGACAACAAAATACATCATTATGTTTTTCCATTCCCATTCTAGAATAAGAAATGGTTTTAAAATCCCTATATACTTGTATCTCTCAGTCATAACATTCTAACATACCAAGCCCAGATATTTAAACTCTATAATATCTCTCTTCATGTTTTCCCACCATAAATACTCTTTCAGATCCCTATACATCTTCATACTTCTCTGTCCAATCAATAATGAAGAAATAAAAGCCTCATTCAACATATCCTTCTTTAAATCTGTTATGGATGCAATACATACGTGATTCCTAAGCCTTATCATTACATCATAATCCTGGTTATACTCATAAAAATTTCTGACATTATTCTATATATTTACTTATTTCTTATTCTCCTCTTTTATATTCACTTGGATAGATTGATGAAAACTCATTTCAGAAAGGCAATATTTCTCCCCTAAGTTAGGTATTTCTTGATCCATACTATGAAAATATTTAAATATTGGATAATTTGTGATCCTCATCATATATAACTTGGCATGATCCTTTCGACTCAAAAACATCAACCACCTTATCCTATTTCCAGTGGTGGTACTATATTGAGTAGTCATAATATATAATCTATTCCAACCATCTTCTCTAGAAGATATTCAAATAATTATATGTGAAAATATACTTTAAACCCTTATTATTATTATATATATCACTCCATTATCCTTATATATAATGAATCTACATCTTTAACATAAACAATTATACAGCTAACTTTAAATCATGAGTTGGGTAATTTTGTGTCCGAACCTTCAATTATTGTGGGGCATAAGATATCATTATCCCATTCTATGTGATAAATTATCTCAATACATTTTTAAATTAATCACTATATATTAAAAAATCATCTACACTATGGGGTAATGAAATCACATGTGTACTGACTAAACTTCTCTTCATTTCCTTGAAATTATCTTCACATTCCTTAGTCTAATGGAACTTGGATCTTTTTTAGTTAACATAGTGATTGGATTAGATATTAATGATAAGTAATCCACAAACCATTTTTAATAAACAGAAAAACAAAGAAAACATCATATCTCATTCATAGTCATTAGTTTCGGAAAATTTTCAACAACCTTCATCATTGATGGATGCATATATATATATATACACCCTCTTGAGATTATATGAACAAAAAATTGAACAATTTTGTGGCCAAAATTCACAGTTGATAAATTTTTCATACAAAATCCCATTCCTCAAGGTCTTTATCACAATTCTCAAGTGATGTTCATGATCTTCTTTTCCCTTTGAATAAATAATAATAACATCTATAAAGGCTACCAACAACTGAGCAAGGTAATCTTTAGAGTCTAGATTAATTAAATGTAAGATTATGGGAGAATTGTTAAGAAAAAATGGAATAAATATATATTCATATTGTCCATACAATGTATAGAATGTTTTCTTGGGTATATCATCCTTCTTAATCCTCATTTGATTATATCTATAATGAAGTTCAATCATTGAAAATTATTTAGCTCTACATAATTGATCAAACTTGTCATCAATATAAGGTAGGGGATTCTTGTTCTTTATTTTTATATTTTTTATCATCTAATAATCAATGTAGAGTTTCATAGATCCAGATTTCTTCTTAGCAAAAATAATAGGTGCATCCTAAGGTGATACACTTAGTAGAATAAATGCCATATCAAGATTCCCCTAGAGATTATTCTTTAATACTTTCAACTCAATAATGTAAATTATATAGGGATTATTTAAAATAGGCATAGAACCATGTATGATTTCTATTGAAAACTAAACTTCATGATTTATTTGAAGACTTGTAAATTATTCATGAAAGAAATCAAAAAAATTCTGTACAATAGGCATATTGTCGATAATGAGTTTTTCCTCAACTATTTGAGATAAAAACGCCTTTTCAATGAAAATAAAGAACCATTCAGTGGATGTAATTTATATCATAATTTAATACTTATCATCACACTCATATACATTCATAGATTTGTTCATAATATAAAATATGACTTCTTTTTTCCTTTAATTGATGTGGGGTTTATATAAAAAAGGTAATGCATGCCTAATATAACATCAAATTCAACCAAAGTGAAGATAAAAATATTTAAAATAAATAAATTCCCATAAACTTCAATAGGGGAATATTCATATACTTGAGATTCAACAATTATACAATTTGGGGTTTTATTTCTTAATTGAACATCTAATTGTTGGGGAATGGAATTGGAATTCCTAGATAATTTTTAGTATATAAATACATTTATGTAACTAATATTAATAAGATAATTCAATATGTGAGAAGACCCTTCACAACCTGAACTTAATTGTTTTATATTCAATACTATACTAAACCATAATTGTTAAAATAACCAACAATAAACATTAATCAAAGTGATTAATTATAAAAAATCCATTATAGATTTTCTCAATCATGACACATTATTTTCAATCTATGACTTCTTAGGTTTACACTAGTTCATTAATAGTCATCATATATTCAAATACTTATTGATGGTTTGTAATGTTTTTGTGAATTTCATAAACATATCCCCATGGACTGTCAAACCAAGTGAGTATCATGGCCAATTTTTACTATAATAGGTGATGATCGATTAAAATCCCAATGATTACTTTTTTGGATTTTTTATCCCTAGGTAAAACTATTCTAGAACCACATACACTTATAGTATCTAGATAGAGATGTAATTTATTTAAAACCACTCGCTCTTTCCTTCAACAAAATTCCAAGATATTTTCCTATACTTAGAATTATCCTTTGGGTTATCACAAATTTTTTCTGATCCTTGTTTCCAAAGGTTAACTAAAACATACATTGATTCCAACTCTAGAGATCCCAGATTTTAATACATAGATGTTTTATATTATTAGATGAATATTCATTACATAACAATATGATCCACACTAGAATCATATAGCTTTAATGCCTTTGGAAACATGCATACGTAAATTACTAGTTTATAAGTTAACTAAATCGTCTCCTACTAATTTCTTCATAACTAGAACCATTCTTAGACACATCATAGATAATATATTTCTATATAACCTTTTTAAAATAAACCTAGGATAGGGTGAGCTCATATGATTTTTAATTGTAAAAAAAGAAGATATCATTGATCATATAAGCATAACATGAGCATAAGGTTATAATAACATGAGAATAACATTTAAAAACTAGTCCCCATGTAACATATATCCTAAACATGATTCATGGACTAAGTCTTGGTATTTCATAATACATGAATCATAAAGAACTAAAATAACTAAATCCATGAGAGCATAACATTGGAATAAGCCATAAATTTATTCAATATACATAAGCATAGAAACAAAATTCATACTACTCGAGGCTCATTTCCTAAACTGTCATAGTGGAATAGGTTCACTTCTAAAACTATCATAGTACTCATAGTTCAATCCAAATACTATTATAGTGTATAAATTCATTTACTAAACTAGGTTCACTACCAATTACAATCCAATTTATCTCATTATATATCAATCCTTAACCAATGCATTGGAAGAGTATATAATTCTAGGTCAACCCAAAACATAATGAAAATTATGTAGATGTGTGCCAGAAGATCATAAATTATTCATAATATCATAACCCATGAAAAAAAATGGTTTGATAATCATTTTATCCTTGCATAACCCATGGAAAAGAAGCTAATTTCATAAATTTTACATCAATTCATCATAATATAACCCATGGAAAATTTATAGGTTTTATAAACATATTTTCATTGAAATCATAAACCATGAAGAAAAGGAATAAGGATAGGATACATGGATCATATAGTAACCAAATCTTATGTATCATCAACCGATTTTCTTTTAAATAGAAAATTATTTTAGAATATCACTTAGAAAATTTCTTGAGGAAAATATCATTTTCTATTTAAAATCATTTATTGAAAATATAATTATTTCTAAAATAGTATGTAAAATATATTATTTTAAAATAAAACTAAAAACTTTTAATGGAATAATCAAATACTAATGTTTTCATGACCCTATAAAATTTTGTTTATGCTGTGTATCGTAAAACAAAGATTTCTATCATATTTTTTGTAAAAAGTAAAAAGTACCTATTTTAGAAAATGATAAGAAGATTCATATTATACCATTTTTTAAAAATAAAGACATGGGTAATAATTAATTTAAACATTAATTTTATGATATTAAGAACGTTCTTGAAAACTATTTTCGAAAAACAAGGATATAGAAGATAAATTATTTTTGTTCAGATAGATAAATAAATTTAGTTTTACTTATAATATTTATTTTAACATATTGAGTAATTAAAGAGATTAAAATGAAAGTAAAACATGTATTATCATGAATTAACCATATGAGAATAAAATTTATGAGATTATTAAGAGATATATTATAATATTTCATCACCAAAAATATAATCCTAAAAAATCTAAATTAACAATGAGATTGTATTATAAAACCCTTAGAACATCAGCGATTTTTTAATCATAAATACCATGAAGGAAAGATCCATATATGGATACTTATATCCCATAATTTTCCTGATAATAATCATAAAATATATTCATGTTCTATATATACACAATAAAAAAGAAATAATTTTGGAATATGGCATGTGTCATGAAGAATTAATTGTGAGAAACAAATACTTGTCCTCAAGTTTTTAATTTAATCATACACATTAGAACCTAATGTATAATAAATATAGGTTTATTATAAATATATTCCATAACTATAATTATAAGGGCCCTAAGATCGACGTATAATAAAATCAAAATTCTTTTTCGGAAAGCTTAATTTATGAAATAAAAATTTTCCCAAAGACCTTATTAGTTTAGTATATTTGGAAACTGTAAAACACAAACAATTGGTTCATAACACATAAACATAATCTCCTTCATTTTCCTTAATAAGTAGAACCCATTTTGACACATCTTACTTAATAACCTTCTTCATATCATGGGGAAAAGAAACATAAAAAGGGGTGAGCAGGGATGCTCAGTAAGTGTAAATATGGAAAATATCAAACAAAACCAAAACATAAGAATGTGAAAACATGAACATTAGTTTTTAAAATCATAACATGTATAAAAAATATCAAAATATTGTATTATGAAATAAATAATTATAGTTCATAAGGCATAAATCCTAAAGGAACAACATCTATGAGAAAATAGCATTGGAATAAAACACGGAATTGTGGAAGAAACATAAGTATATAAAATAATTTCCATACTAACCAATGATTTTTTAAGGACCATAATAGTAGAAAAATTCCATTACTGATTCGGGTTTACTTGATGTTCCATCCCTGTATTGTCGAACTATATTTACATGTCATTTTAGCCAGGTAGTACTGAACAATACTTACATGTCGTTCTAGTCTTATCAATCTCGTGAGATATAAATCATTACCCAATTCATTAGAGAGAGATATAGGTCACAACCATCTCGTAATGACATCATTATTACATGTGCCATAATAACATAAATCATTCGTCATAACCTAAGGAATAAAATGGGTTTCCTTAAATATCATTGCCCCATAACATAATCCATGTAAAATAAATAGTTTTCATAAATATCATTCCATCATAAACACAATAAAACCATAGGAACAATAATAATATTATACTTGAATCATAACCCTATTAAATAATTCCATCTTATATGGGAAATATTTTTCATATAACACTTGAATTTAATTATTGATGAAATTATCCTTTTTTCATAGAAAATTATTTCTTCTCATAAAACACCATGAATTTTCAAAAGAAAATAATTTCTTGGAAAATAACTTTAAAATATTGTAATGTAAGCTTCGTCAAAATAAGGTTACGTGAAATTTTAATAATCCATTCTTTCCATATAAGTTAATAAATAAATTCTTCTTGTACTATTTCTATAAAAGTAAAAAAGTATCGCGTATGGAAAATGAAATAAATATTTCTTTCAAATAATGTATTAAAAAGTAAAAAAATGGGTAAAATGACATTAAACATCCATACTAGAATAGTAAAGCATTTTATAGAATCATTTTTCAGAAACATGTACATTGATGATAAATAATCCCCATTATATACTTATGTATAAATAATCCTAGATAATAATAAGATTTTAAAATTATACATTACCAATTTATAAACAGTAGAATCATATGTCTCATAAAATAAAATAAAAATTATATTCATATCATATAATTAATAAAAATAATCCTAAAAACATACATGGATAACATAAACACAACTCAAAAGAAATAGGTGGTGTATAAGGCATATGTCCGATAGAAATAAAATTGAGACAAATTAATCCCTTACCTTAGGACATATATACTTTTTATGTCTTAAAACATCATGTATTATTATTTAAATTAGGTCATTGAATTATCCAATCCATATTTTTGACGGAAGATATTTTTTTTCATTTTCAAAGAGCGGTCAAGCCATATTTTTATTATATTGAAAGAGAAAATTTATGGAAAAGTGGAAACCTTACAAAAACATTAACTTCCTGATTTAAAATTTCAAATTATAAGCTTCAAACCATTTCAAAATAAAGGCAAAGACTATCATCACCACATCGGACCATACCTACAAATTACCAAAATCATGAAACCGCTTAAAAGAAATCAGGTGGATTCAAAATTATAAATATCAAAAATCTGTCATCACATCCACGATGATCAAGATTCCTCAGCACATGGATCCTCGAGCAACACCCCTGACATTGAACCACCACATCATCACCATCGTCTGTATTGCGGGTGAGAACCCACCAGCAATCGTCGCCGCAGCTTCAACGTCGATGCAGAAGGAACATTCACCCTTGTCATCATCCAAACATAATGATATCTTTATCCCCATCCTAAGACTGTTATCAACATCATCATGCCATCTTCACTCATATCACCATTTAAGGAAGAAAGTAAAACAATAAAGTGAACCAGAAAAAAAAAAATCTCCATTGATGCTGATAAATCCAAACTGAACATCTCCATTGATGAAGAGGCCGAAAATCCAAACCCATCATGACTCTGGTCAAGCCCAGAAATGACCGCGAACCCACCTCCCAAAACATCTTAGGGCCACCACACCGACTCCAACTAGGAGAGGTGTAGAAGAACGGGATTCCGGGGCCGGGATAATAGTGGCCAAAAAAGACACTGAAATAAGACTTCAAGCAGAAAACAGCTTCACCAGGGAAAAAACCTTCAATCACCAACCCATGAACCCAAAACCTCCTAGTTTTCACTAATCCAGATCTGAAATAGATAGGAGCAGAGTAACAGAAGGTCAGAGTGGGGTATGAGCTGAAAAGGGAAACACATCAAGTAAAAACCACCAAAACATCCCCACAGAACAGTCCAACATGAACATCACCTTGAAAGTGCCGAAATGGGTGAGCGTATCGTCACCAGTTATATTCCCTTCATAGCATGGAAGCGAAGAACCATCAATAAAGAAAAGAGTAGAAAGAATCCCATCCTTAAGTAAGGATGAGGAAAGGAAGAAATAGAGGAGGAGAAAAGAGGAAAAGGGTGAAAGAAGAAGGGGGAAGGCACCGGAGACTCCTCCCCCTCCAAATCGCTGGCAAGAGAACCCTAGGGCGAGAGGGAGAGGGAGACGTTGCCGCTCCCCGTGAGGTCATTGAATTATTCTACAACAATATTCATCATATATGGCCATATTATCATCCTTTTTTAGTAACATTATTACTCATCCATCGGTTATTAAATTCTTTATTTTCTTACACATGTTTTCTCAGATAAGTTCCTCTTCTTAGGTTATAGTTATAACATTTACATAAGGATATTAGTATAATATATATATCATATTTATACATTCATTTCATTTATATAGTAATTATTTAATAATGATTATGTAGGCTGAATCGCATCGCATCGTGGAGATGGTATGTTTTACGTATGCACGAGCGACGATATCTGTAACAACCCGATATTTTTTAAATAAAATTCTTTTTCATTTAATGTCTTAATGATATAGAAAATACATTAAATTTTTTATTGAATTTAAATTATCATTAAGTATCATTAATGTTGAAAATATAATTATTTAGTAGTGATCACATGACTTGTATAAATATAGAGTTTTAATAAATCCATTTCACTTAGAAAAGTTAGTAATGGCCTCAACCAGTATGATTATTCCCTTTAAATTCCATTTATTAGATATTTAGAGGGAGATCGCATATTTGGTCTTTCCCCTAGACCACTCCTAAGACAAGATCCAATAACTTAAGCATGAGTGAACTGTTTATGGGCTAAGTTCACGCTCATCAAGACCACAACACCAACCATTTTCACCAAATAGCCCCATGAAAGCCCCATCATCACACACCATACTCTTAAGGAATATGATCGTGTAATAAATGGATACGTAAAAAGACCCTATAATTATTATTATATGAATTATTGTTTTATAGAATAATTAATATACATTCATTTTATTATTTTCACATTGTAAATTATTTTTGAAGGAAAAATAGTGTTTCTAGATAATATCCAAATTCAATTAAGAAATATATTTTGATAAATTAATGGACTTTTGATTTAAATAAAATATTAATAATATATTATTACTAAATTAATTTTATTAAATATAAATTATCATATAATTTTATCAAGTCTAATGTAATTTTTATTAAGGATTGAAAACTTTTTTTGGTCAAACCCCATGAATTTCCAATAAATGTCAGTTCTCATTTTAAATGTGAAAATTCACATATTTAGAAAATTATTTGGATAAAATGAATATTATTTTTGGAAAAAAGAAGTCATAATTATCTAATTGGTAATTTTTAATAATTTTCTGAGACAGTTTAATTTTTGGGTAAAAATTAAATACCATATAAATATAATATGTGTTTTATGACATCATAATGAACCCAAAATCATGAAATAAATACTATAGTGTGTATTTTAGGCCCAATATAAGTTTTCACATTAAAATAATAAGATTTTATATTTTATTTGTCTATTTTATAAATCCTTATTGAATCCTTCAAGACATATACACTATTATAAGATTTTAAAATCATTTCCTTGAAAGTGTGACTCACCTCCACATAAGAAAGGAGAATATTTTAATTTCATAAGCCCTTATCCTTATAAAATAATTTTTTCCAGTCCTATTTGGAAAAAACAATGGGCAAAGACCATGGTAAATTTTTTGGTTTTGAATATTTAATTATATAGATTCTAAAACCTATGGTTGTAAAATATTAAAGAATTTCCCTCTCATTCACCATATAAACACAATAAATGTCCCACTTATATTCACTAAAAATCTATTTATAAAGTCCCTAATCTTTCTTCTATATATAATGCTTCAAGGGCTCCCCAAGCTCTCAATAATCCCCTCTTCTGGCTTTTGAAGTCACAGACTCATGTAAGGGATTCCTTCCTTCCCCATTTTTATCCAAGTTTATTTATGTTGTTATACACTTTTATTTTCAATTAAAAATGATGGGGTATGATTTATAACCTCCCCCATATTTCTCTAATTATTTTTTAATGATTAGATACCCCTTTATCACTCATTAATTATTTCCATGTACACCTATTATCATGCCAAAATTCTATAAGGGATGTCTCTCTTCTTATTTCCATTCAAGCATTTCTTCAATATTGTGTGTCTAAATTCCATTTCATATGTTAAGAAATTATGTTACAAAAATTATATTTCATTTATAAATGATTATAAACCCTTTTATATATCATCAACACAATTTAAGAATTTCTATATGACATTGTTTTGCTGCAAAAATTACACCATCATTTTCCAAGCTAAAATCACCATATAGCGAATACCATACCTATTTCTCTTTCAAGGGAATTATACATTATGCACATAAAATTATTTAATGGTACTAAAATTTATGTATTACACATTATTTTTCAGGGAATAAATGATTATATTTAATGAATCTATGTTATATTATCTATTAGGCACACCTAAGAATTATTTTAAAATGTCTCTAAAGGGTGCACCCTAGTAGCAGTCAAATACATTGGGTAATGTTTAGTATCATGGTACTCCATGTGAAATGAGGGTTTACACACAATAATTCAGGTGTAATTATGGTTTACTCATGATAATACATGTTATATGAGTGTTTTATCATGCTAATATCATGTTGTATGATGTTGCCACATTTCCATGTTCTGATAATCTTGTTATATCATGCATTTATGTTAATGATTCTATTATGATCCATTAATATTCCAATTTAATAACATGAATTATATTGTTCATGTTTTTCCTTATTTAATACATTACTTGGATTTATATCTCACCATTTTCTTATATAGGTCCTAAGGTTATCCCATTTCATGTAAAGTACGAAGGAATGAGTTGGTCAAGTCAAAGAAGTTTGAAATAAAGATGTTGTATTTTATGTTTTAAGTTGTTATGTAATGTTCCTAATTTCCCAATACACTAGACCTATCAACCTATGTAGTTTTATTATGTGAAATTTTATTTAATAAATCATGTTTATGTGTGTAATAAAAAGAAGGGTTGTTATAGTTTGTATCAAAAGATAGGATTTGTTATTTTTGGGATTTGGGTTATAAAACATCAGCGAATTCCTTAGGGATAAGACATATTAAAATATAATAATCCCTAACATTTGGTGATTATAGTGTAATTTTTTAGTCAAGAAAATATATACCTATCTTGATACGAATAATTATAGGTGGCTCTAGCTCATATGTATCTAGGGGTAAAACCCAAAAACACCTCTTTGAGCTAAACTCCAACAAAACTGTTGCACAAAAAGATGCCTTACTGAACTCTTAGTTCAACACTCCTGGGGGATATGCTTGGCTAAATTCATAAGATTATTATGAACCATTATTAATTGAGTAATAAAAAATTCCATAATAATATACATTAGGAAATAGATCGTGGATAACATAGATTGAAGCCTATAAATTGATTAGTTAAGGAAATAAATGTAATTTATAACTTATCTGTTTTTGTCAGTAGATTCCCGTTGTGTGTTTAATAGTTTAAAATAATTACCACTAACTTTACTTTTATTCTATCTAATGGCCGGTAATAGGAGGAATCGAGCTAACAACCGATTTGAAGATCAATGTGATGAATGTTCTAAGGAGATGCTCGATTCCATGGGAGGAGGAATTGAAAACATTTTCCCAATACTCTCTTAGTGAAATTATATTTTTAATAAAAACATGGGTCAAGAGAAATGTCTAACCCCCCCCCCCATGAAATAACAAGCCACAATCGATATATTCATGAGACAAAGGCCTCTTACTTTCAATGGATCGTCATATCCCTGAATCATAGAACAATAGATCAACTCCATTGAGAAGATATTATCCATCCTTCAATGTTTATAACAAGAGAAGGTTCTTCTAGAAGATTATCACTTGAAGGGTGAAGCTGATAAATGGAGGACATTGATCAAAAATACAAATCTCGAGAAAGATATCGAGGTGTTGGAATGGAATGGTTTCTGGAAAAAAATTGGTAAATATTTTCCTCGCACCCTCCGACAAAAGATGGAAATGGACTTCCTTTCCCTCATAAAAAAAAGTCGAAGAATCCAATGAAGCATACTAGGAAAAATTCACAAGGATTTCACGATATGCCTCTGGCTTATTTGTTACCACTGATGGCAAGGTTGACTGATTCTATGGTGGGATAAATCCTAGCTTACGTAACGCTCTAGTGATTCGTGACCTTGATAGCTATGAAGAAATTGTACGATTTCCCTCAAATTCGAAATGGATATCATCGAATCTTAGGGGTATCATTGGGATAATAAGTGGAAATTGGAATTTAATTCTAGCTGTCTGATGGATAAATCCAATGATTATAAGAAATTCTAGAACCCCACTTGCCAATGGTGCAGAAAGACGCACCACAAATATTTCTTAAACGGTACAAGGAAATGATTTAGATGTGGAAGATAAAGGAACAGGGCCAATAAATTCCAACAAGAAAACCCCACAATTGCGATAGAGGAGAGGAATACTCTGTTTGATCATCAATTCATTATTCATTTCTACAAATACCAAAAACAAGGGAACTTTGTGAACTAGTTCCCTAAGATAAGATTTCTCGGATCCAACCAACAACTTAAAAGGCAATAAGGGTGAGCTTTTTTCGTCCCTACTACCGAAGAAAATCCCAAAAATAAATTGGTTATACATATTCTAGTTATTCATTTAATTGGAGTGAACATACTTTTTGATTCCAAATCTATGAATTCTTTTATATCCCAAAAGTTTATTTGACTAATACAAACACCACTAAAATCATGGAAGTAGTGATTTCGGTGGGAATAGAAAATGGGAAAATTATTGCATCCCATGAATATAACTCATCCCCTATTACAATTTGTGGATTCAACTTCCTGAAAAACATTTTCAAACATCCTTTGGTGGATTTTGATACAATTATTTTCATGGATTGACTTTCCCTATATAGAGCCAACATAAATTACCATGAGAGGGAAATCACACTTCAAATGGTGAATCGACCCTTGATTATGTACAAGTGTAAGGATGAGGATGGTTCTTATTTAGAACCATCATCACAAGAATGGATATTACTACCCTATGCTCTTGTGTATCCTTCTTATATGATTGATTCTAAAGAAGTAACCATCCTCAATGAAATGCCTATTGTTTGGGAATTCGCTGATGTGTTTCCCGAGGAATATCCTGGTCTTCCTCCTAGAAGAGATGTTGAATTATCTATTGATATCATACCAGGGGAATTTCAATATCTAAAACTCCATATAGAATGGATGTTGTGGAGTTTGAGGAGCTAAAGAAAAAACTACCGGAGAATCTGAAAAAAGGGTTTATACGCCCAAGTGCTTCACTATGGGGTGAACCAGTCCTCTTCATTAAGAAGATGGATGGGCCAATATGTTTTTTCATTGATTATCATGATCTCAATAAAATCATGATAAAGAAAAAGTATCATTTTCCAAAAATTATTGACTTGTTCGATCTTCTATGTGGAGCACAATACTTCTCCAAGGTGGATCTGTGGTTGGGATATTACCTAGTAAGGGTGAAGAAGAAGGATATCCCCAAGGATGCTTTTTATACAAGGTTCGAGTACTATGAATTCATAATAATTCCTTTTTGGACTCAATCATGCCACAAAAATAATCATGGAATTAGTGAATAGAGTCTTTAGAGGTTTTCTTGACAAATTTTTCGTAGTTTTTATATACTATATTTCAATATACTCCAAAACTAAAGAGGATGATGAGGAGGATCTAATTACTGTACTAGAGACCTTGCGAAAGGAGAAGATCAATGAAAAGTATAGAAAGTGTGAGATCTACATGAAAGAAATATCATTTTTGGGGCATATTATTACAAGAAATGGGATATCTGTGGATCCCTCTAAGACAAATTCAATTGAGGGATGGATGAGGCCAATATCAGTGACATATATCCATAGCTTATTTGGGATATCTGGATACTATTGCCTATTTATGAGAAATTTATCATGATTTTAAAACCCTCTTATAAAGATAAGATTGAAGGAATTCATGTTTCCATGGAATGATGAAGGTGAAGATAGATTAAAGGTGTTGAAAATGATGATTATCGATGCACTTGTGCTCATACAACCCACAAGTGGAGGACTTTTCGTGGTATTCAGTGATGCTTCAAAAAAGTTCTTGGGGTGTTTGTTGATGAAAAATGAAAAAATCATTGCCTATTATTCAAGGAAATTTATATTTCATGTGAAGAACTATCCATCACATGATCTGGAGTTGGGTATAGTGATCTTCGCATTGAAATTTTGTTGAAATTACCTCATTGGTGAAAAAGTGTAAAATATATACGGATCACAAATGTAAAGACCTAAATTTTCTATGTAATTTGTTTTAATTATAAAGAATATTATGAGTCCGTGAAAATTTACGGTGCCTGATTCTGAGGCCCGGTGTGCCCGTAATGAATTTCTGACCTTTTTTTCAGGTACGTTCAAAAAACGTGCGAGTGAGTTTTTGTAACTTTTGAACCGGTGCTCGGAATTAAAATATGAGGGCACCTTTGAACTCACTATGCTAGTATTCTCTTAAGGAGACCTTCACCTCAACTATAGTAGGTCGAGTGTAGAAGATAGTTTTCCACTTTTTCATGGAGGAATAGAAAAAAATAAAAATATTTAACATTTTTATTTTTCTTGTTACCATTTTTGGGGTTATGGTGGAGGGAACCACTCTAACTAAAAAATATCAATTTAATTAAAAGGTGGGGACCACCATAACCTTGAACTCCCCCTTTAATGGGAGGTAACTCTTGGAAACTCTCCACATTAATTATGCCATATCAATTAATTAATTAATTATGCCAACTCTATATGTCCCAACAAATTAAAAATATTTTATTTGTATTGGATCCTCATTTTTCTTGGGAGAAATCATTGGTGAAAGGGAGTCTTGGAGAGAGATCTGGGAGAAACTCATCCTCCAATGAATAATGTGCTCTTTAATGAAGAACGCACTCTCCAATGAGGAAAGTCTCCAACGACAATGAACTGATGTTCGTTCTTCCCTCCTCACCGACGTCAACAAACCTTTGAGGTAGGGGTTTGTTTTCAATTGATCATCATTAATTTTTCTCTCACATTGAATCACCTCCCATGAGTCGCAAGATACCTCTCTAACGTGGGGGGTATGGGCCAAACGAACATGGCCCGACCTCACTGCAAAAAGCTTTGTGGTTCTTTGTGTGTTATTCGCGATGGAGGAGGACAGAAACTGACACTGGTGGGGCTTGAGAATGGTAGTAGCCATGATGGTCGGCCGCGAAGATGACGGCAGGGCAACCTTGCCTTCGGAAAAGGGTTGCGGACCATTAGCCACAGTGGAGCATGGGCAATAGCCGATGGGGGCTGGCCGCACGACGGGGTCGGTGGTGCGCGTCTGCGCTACCCAGTGAGCAAGGCCCACAGCTTAGGTCGCGGTATTGAAGGGAGGGAAGCCGGCCGAACAAGCCACTAGTGAAGGCGCAGTGCATGACCACCCCATAAGAACAAGTGGTCGCGGCCCGACTGGCTGCAGTGGACGGTGGAAGGCGGCCGCTCGTGGAGGGGCGGCGCACGACGTGCCGCTAGGAGGAGAAAGGGGCCAACCATTTCGACCGGCTGAGCTGTATCGAGAGGGACCCGTGGCAGGTCTAGTTTGCTACCTGGAGACCAAATGGGCTTTTTCCATTCGGAGATTGAGGGCGGGGGTGTGCGACTCCCCCCCCCCCCCCCCCCCCCCGCTGCATGCGGGTAGCCTGGACCGCCCGGCGTGGGCCGGGCCGCCCAGTGTGGGTCGGGCTGCACAGCGGGGGGCGGGCCGGGCAGGACCCAGTGGGTCGGGTCAGATTCCGTGGGCTGGGTCCGACCCAGGGCCAAACTCAAGTCAGTCCAAGTTGGCCCAAGCCAGGTCTGACTGGGTTGGAGAGGACCCAGACCAATTTCGACCCTATATGTTCATTCGATCATATCTTGAGGTGTGGGCGTCTGTTTGACAAACCATCTGTAGTGCCAGAAATCGTGGAGCAAGACGGTCCTTTTGGTATACCCCACTTGAGATTTGAATAATTTTGGGGTACGGTTGGGATGGATTGAGCACGAATCCAACCGGGCCCTCGAGACTAAAAGGCTAATAACTTCTAGTCCGGGCGTCCGTTTGATGCACCATCTATTGCATTGACACCCCTATGGCTTGGAAGTCCTTTGGGATACTTATCCGTCAGACTTTGTGGTAGTCGGAGTATCGACCAGTGGGTTTAGGAGAGGACCCTCCCTAAGACAATCAAGCTTAGCGTAGGAACCCTGTGACATACTGTAACATGAGAAAGGGATCATGTGTGGGTCAAATGATGTGCTAGGATCCTGTGTCGGTCTAATGATGTACTAGGATCCTGTGAGGGTCTGATGATGTACTAGGATTGTGTGTGGGTCTGATAATGTACTAGGATCATGTCTGGGTCTGATAATGTACTAGGATCTTGTGTGGGTTTGATTATCTTCTAGGATCCTCTGTGGGTTTGATAATGTAATAGGATCATGTGTGGGTATGATGATTTACTAGGATCCTATGTGGTTCTGATTATTTACTAGGATCCTCTGTGGGTATGATTATGTTCTAGGATCCTGTGTGAGTCTGATGATGTACTCGGATCATGTGTGGGTCTGATGGTGATTTAGGATCTTATGTGGGTATGCCTCTTAACTGAGTAAGATGATTCAGTAGTTTAATCTAACCATCTCTACTATTGTACCTAAGTTATACCTCGTGTGACCTAAGTCTTTACCTTTTTGGTATTCTTCTGTGTGGCGTACCATGTGATACATAACTTCATGGTGATACCTTTGTTGTATTCTTCTGTGTGGCATATGTGTGTGGTACTTACTTTCATGGAAATATTTCCATCGTGGAACTATTGTACTTTGGCTAAGGAGTTGGTCCTTGCGTTTCCTCATGAATGAGATGGGTAATATTTGATAACTTAGGTATTTATATGGAAATATACATAAGTAGGTTTTTCACTAGATTTTATGCTTTTTGGTTTATCCTTTGTGGATTTTGTGAGACCTTTAGGGTCTCAGGGTCCCTACTGAGTATCGTTATACTCACCATTGCATAGGCTTCACTCGAAACTTGTTGTGTTTGATGTAGACGACAGACAACCCTAATCGTGGCTAAGTGTACCAGGACTGGATGGTTCTTGGAGATGGACCATATGGCTTGTCGTTATGTAGAGGAGACAAGAAAACATGGAGTGCCGAGGAGGCGATATATACCTACCCTTCTGGTAGAAACCTTATAGGATGACCCAGTAGTTGTCTTTACCTTTCTTCAGTTGTCTTTTATTTTCATTTGTACTTGTACCTTTGCTATTGGAGTTGTATTTCTGCTCCTCCTACATTCAACACTCCTTTTTCTATACAGTTTACTCTTGTTCATATCTTGTTGTGTACTTGGTTGAGTGTGTTTACATGATATAAAGGAAATTCCTTCTCGGTTTTAGGGGATAGGCCTTTCGGTGCTAGTTTCCAGCCTCTGGCCAATGGAAGGCAGGTTTGGGGTAGTCACAACACAGGTCATGGGGGATAGGTCGTGACAAATTGGTATCAGAGGAGTTGGTTCTACCATAGAAAATTAGACTCAGATATTTTTAATTTATATAGTGTTAAGTGTAGTGAGTGTGGTTATTAGTTTACGGAATTCAGTGTTGGTGCGGCGACCGACATATCCATACACCAGGACCCTAACTTCTAATTTTTGACTCAGTGCATGAAAACACGGATTGCATGTGTGCTTAGAAAATTTTTCTTTGTGATCATTTTTGAGTCATCTCACTAGGTATAACTTATTTACCTTGGCACACATATTTATTTTCAGGATGCCTCCATGCATACAACTAGCTAGGGTTCCGATTATTGTACGCACTGATAGCTCACCAAACGATGAGGCCTCGGTGCAGATCCCTCTTACAGTAGAGGCACCAGTGGAGGCACCAACGGTACCATTACCCATCGGACCACTGATTCCACCAGCCCGAGCAGCAGAGAGTGCATGCCGCCAGAGTGCGTAGCAAGAGTTCTAGCGCAAGAGGCCACCCAAGATCAGGGGAGAGATGGACCCACATGGGGCTGAGGATTGGCTGGAGGCCGTGGTGAGATTCTTCCGACTGGTAGGAACACCAGCTGATCTCATGGTGATCCTTGCCACCAGTCTTCTACAGGAAGCAGCGGGCAGATGGTGGAGCTTAATGCTCCAGGTTCATGACGAGGTGACACTTATCTGGGTAGAATTTGAGAACCTATTTTGGGCAGAGTTTTTCCCAGCGACTCTTCGTGCATTACGCATAAATGATCTTCTTCATCTGGAGCAGGGCAGCATGACTATGGCTCATTACTCAGTGAGTTTCACTGACCTCTCGTGTTACTCCACTGATATTGTGCAGGTCCCATTCATCAGGGCCCATAATTTTGAGCAGGGGCACATGCAAGAGATCAGGGTTTCGATGATTTTATCAGCATCCTGATACAGGTGGGGTGTTAGAGCGAGCCCTCTTAGTGGAGAGTTTTCTTACTGAGTAGTCTCCAGTAGCGAGACCCACCACCGGGTATCACGTGGAGGAGTCTTCTGCATCTAGCAGCAAACAGATGTCATGGAGGTCCAAAAGGACCAGACCTATAGGTGGATGATCGTAGGATTCAGGTCGGTTGTGCGGGGCACCCGAGACAGAGCCAGTCATGCAAGGGGCAAGCAGTGTTTCACATGTGGTGGGTAGTGTCACATGGCTCGTGACTGCCCGACCCACTATACGGATGATTAGCAGATGGTCGAAGGACCTCCTAGGCAGAGATAGAGGTTCGACCGAGGAGGTCCGCAGGGAGCATGCAGACATGGAAGAGGAGCAGGTCGTGCAGCTGGCGGTGGGTGATGATTCAAGATGTTACTACCACCACCACCAGGTGGTCCACCCTGACCAGAGGGAGAAGGTGGACAGGGGCGAGCTCATCTCCAGGTAGTTGAAGCCTACAACCATGGTTCTTCGGAGATGATACTAGGTATGATATGTGTCTACTCCACATTAGATACAGTACTTATAGACACAGGTGCTAGTCATTATTTTATGTCCACTTCCCTCATTCAAAGCTCTGAGATTCCGGTGGAGCCTTTTCCTTGATTCTTATAGATAGATACTTCTACAGGAGCAGATTTGATGATTACACATTGGTGCCGGCAGTGTGAGATTACTCTAGGAGGCGAGAGCTTCGGCTAAGATCTCATAGTAATGACGTGGAGGCCTTACAATGTCATCTTGGGTATGGATAGGTTATCTATAGTCCATGCTCAGATTGACTATATTAGGTGCAAAGTGTGGTGCGTCCACACGGATGAGACTAGGTTTACCTTCACCGGCAAGAAGGGAACCTTTGTAACACATGATGGACTTACTTGGAGGAGAGTGAAATCGTTCAATAATCAGTTCCATAATATTACCCTTATAGTGGTTGATGTGGAGAGTACGAGTTATTCTATAGTGGTGGATCAGTACGCGGATGTCTTCCCTGAAGATTTATAGGGTCTACCTCCTCATAGATAGGTGGAATTTTATATTGACTTAAACCCTGGGATGACACTGATATCTACACTAGTGTATTAAATGGCTCCCGCAGAGCTTCATGAGATGCGGGTACAGCTAGAGGACTTGCAGAGGAAGGGGTTACACTGGCTTAGTGTTTCTCTTTGGGCAGCCCTGATTTTGTTCGCCAAGAAGGTGGATAGGAGCCTGAGACATTGTGTTGACTATCGGCACCTGAACCAGGTGACTGTGAAGAACAGGTACCCACTCTTGAGGATTAAAGACCTCTTTGATAAGCTGAAATGAGAACGGTGGTTCTCGAAGATAGACCTTAGATCAGTCGATCACCAGCTCAGAGTACGAGATGAGGATGTGTAGAAGACGGCATTCAGATGTCGGTACGGCCACTATGAGTTCTTGGTTATTCCATTCTACGTGACCAATGCTCCAGTAGTGTTCATGGGACTTAGGAACAGGATCTTTCATCCATACTTTGATCGCTTTTTATTAGTCTTCATCAACAACATTCTGATCTACTTAGCTACTGAGGAGGAGCATTCCTATCACTTGCATCTAGTTCTGGACACACTCCGAGAGCACCATCTTATGGTATGCTCTGGAAGTGTCACTTATGGATCTGAGAGGTTCACTTTCTCGGACATGTCATCTCAGAGGCTGGAGTTTTAGTTTATCCAGTGAAGATTGAGGTGGTACTTTCTTGGGAGCCACCCAAGAGTGTGATGGAGGCACGAAGTTTCCTAGGTTTGGTTAGATACTACCAGAGGTTTGTGCCAGATTTATCTAGAGTTGCATCACCTTTATAAGCATTGATGAAGAAGGTTAAAACCTTCGTGTGGTCAGAGAGATGTCAGCGGAGTTTCCAAAAGCTGAGGCAGAGGCTGACTAGTGCCCCCATTTTGAGGCATTCGAAGGAGGGAGTTGAGTACGTAGTCTACTGCAACACATCAGGGACTGGACACAGATGTGTCTTGATCCAGGAGCGAGTAATGAATGCGTATGGTTCTCAACAGCTGAGATAATAGAATTGGGTCGAGTTCCTCAAAGGCTATGACTTCTTGGTAGTCTATACTCTTGGGAGGGGGAACGTTGTAGCAGGTGCACTCAACAGGATATCTGGTATACAGCTGCTAGGTGAGGTGATGGAGCAGCTGGCCGCTTTGCAGATATCCTTTGTGGATCGAGATGTAGTAGCTTTTCTTCAGTCTCTTATTGTCACTCCCCCACTCCTTTAGCGATTCAGGGAGGCACAACATGGGGACACTGACTACGAGGCTCGACATGCTCAGATATCAACAGGACATGCACCTCATGGATTTTTTGAATGTGGGGAGCACATCATCCTTTTTAGAGGACGTACCATGGTACCAGTGTCACTTCGGGAGGAAGTGTTGAGGGAGTTCCACAAATATCCTCTAATAGTACATCCAAGAGTGGTGAAGATGTACTAGGATCTCCGACGACAACACTGGTGTCCAGGAATGAAGAAACCAGTAGCAGAATTTGTCTCTCACTACCTCACCTGTCAGTAAGTGAAGGTGAAGCATCAGGTACTAGATGGCTTAGTTCAGCCTTTAGAGGTACCAGAGTGGAAGTGGGACAGGATATCCATGGACTTCATGACATGACTTCTGCATACATCCAGGGGTCATGATTCTATATGGGTGATCGTTGACCGACTCACCAAGTCGGCCCACTTCTTACTGATCAGAGAGAAGGGTTCAATAAAAAGCTTGGGACGCCTCTATGTGCAAGAGATTGTGTGGCTACATGAAGTACCCTCGACTATTGTCTCCGATCATGACACATTTCACTTCCTGGCTATGGAAGGGGTTGTAGGAGGCTTTTGAAATGTAGCTTCATTTGAGCACCACCTTCCATCCTCAGACGGATGGCCAGACTGAGTGGACCATTTAAACCCTCGAGGACATGCTATGTTCTTTCGTCCTCAACTTCAGTCGCTTCTAGGAGGATCACTTGACTTTGGTGGAGTTTTCATACAACAACAGCTATCACTTTACTATTGGGATGGCACCTTTCAAGGATTTTTACGGTCAACCTTGCAGATTGCCTTTGTGCTGGACTGACCCAGGGGAGTCAGCACTAGTGGGACCAGAGATTGCGAGTGCTACCACGGAGAAGGTGTTGATCATCCAAAAGTGGATGAATACTACACAGAGCAAGCATAAGTCTTATGTCGATAGGATATGGATTCCTCTGTAGTTCGAGGATGGTGATCACGTCTTCCTACGGGTCTCACCCTGACAAGGTTCGTGGATGTTTGGCTGGGGTGTCAAGTTATCTCTGAGGTTCATTGAACCCTTTCAGGTCCTCAATAGAGTTGGTAAGGTGGATTACCGCTTATCTATTCCACCTGAGTTGCATCGGGAGCATAATGTCTTCCACGTATCACAGCTGAGGAGATACGTGCACGACCCATCTCACATCATCGACCACGGTGAGCTGGACATCAACGATGGGGAGACGTTTACAAAGGTTCCATTAGAGAATGAGGATCGACAGAATTGGGTCCTTCGAGGGAGGTTGATACCTTTGGTGCACATTATCTAGTAGCATAAGAACCTTCAAGAGAGCACATGGGAATAGGAGGCCTAGATGTGTTCTCAGTACCCCCACTTGTTCCCTTAGTTTTAGTGTGGCTTATGGGGATACAAAGCACCAATGCGGGGAGAATGTAAAGACATGAATTTTCTATGTAATTTTTTTTAAATTATATGGAATATTACAAGTTAGTGATAATTTATGACACATGATTCCAAGCCCCGATGTGACCGGAATGAATTTCTGAACTTTTGTTTGGGTACATTCAGTACATGTGCGAGCGGGTTTTTGTAACTTTTGAACCGGTGCTCGGAATTGAAATATGAGGGTTTCATTCAACTTGCAGTGCTGGTATTCTCTTAAGGAGACCTTCACCTCGACCGTAGTAGTTCAAGGGTAGAAGTTACTTTTCTACATTTTTTTGGAGGAATACAAAAAAAATATTTAACATTTTTATTTTTCTTTTATCTTTATTTGGGGTATGGTGGTGGGGACTATCTAAACTAAAACCTCCCAATTTGAATTCAAAGGTGGGGACCAGCCAACCCTTAAACTCCCCCTTTAATGGGAGGTCACTCTTGGACTCCCTCCACTTTAATTATTCCACATTAATTAATTAATTAATTATTCGAACTCCATATGTCCCAAAAAAATAAACATATTTTATTTTGATTGGATCCTCATTTTCCTGGGGAGAAATCATTCGCAAAAGAGAGGTTTAGAGAGAGATCTTGGAGAAAGTCATCCTCCAATGAAGAACGCGCTCTACAATGAAGAATGTGCTCTCCAATGAGGAACTTTTTGAACATCAACGAACCAATTTCTGTCATTCCCTCCTCACCGACGTCAACAAACCTTCAAGGTAGGGGTGTGTTTTCGATTGATCATCGTTAATTTTTCTCTCAGGTTGAGTCACCCCCCTTGATCCGCATGCTACCTCTCTAACGCGAAGGGTACAGTGCCAAATGAACATGGCCTGACCTCACCAAAAAAATGTTTGGTGTTCTTGTGTGCTCTTCGCAATGGAGGAGGATGGAAACCGACACTAGTGGGGCTCAGGAACGGCGGTCGGCACCACGGCCGACCGCGAAGATGGAGGCAGGGAAACCGTGCCACCGGAGAAGGGTTGTGGCCCAGCTACCATGGCAGAGAAATGAAGAAGTCCGGTATAGGCCGGCCGCACAATGGGGGTGGTGGCGCGTGTATGCGCATCCAAGAGAGTAAGGGTCGAGGCTTGTGTTGCGATGACGAAGGTAGGGTGGCCGCCAGGGAAGGTGCGACGGGTGATCATGTCGTCGGAGCAAGAGGTCGCGACCTTCCTGGTAGAGGTGGATGGTGGAAGGTGGATGTCGTTCATCCAGCCATGGAGGGGTGGTGAACAATGCACCGCCAGGAGGAGAAAGGTGTCGGTCGTTTCTATCGGCTGAGCTATATCGAGTGGGACCCACGGTGGGTCCAGCGTGCTGCCTGGAGACTGAACGGCTTCGACCATTCAGTGATTGAGGGTGTGGGGTGCACGACTCCCCCTACATGAGGCCAGGTCGGGCTGCCTAGGTCAGACCAAATGGGCCAGGTCAGATTCCTCTGGCCGGGTCTAACCTAGGGCCAGACCTAGGTCAGTCCGTTCGGGTCGGACCGGACCTCAACAAGTTTCGACCCTATATGTTCTTTCGGCCATATTTTGAGCTACGGGCGTCCGTTTGATGAATCGTCTGTGGTGCCGGAAACCTTGGAGAGATATGGTTATTTTTGCATACCCCACTTGATATTTTCATAGAGTTGGGGTACGGTCAGGTTGGATTGATCACAAATCCAACTGGGACCTCGGGACTAAAAGGATAATAACTTACAAACCGGGCATCCGTTTGACGCACCGTCTGTTGTGCTGAGACCCCTATGACGTGGTTTCCCTTTGGGATAATTCTTCATGATACTTTGTGGAAGTTGTAGTATCAACCAGTGAATTGAGAAGAGGACCCTCCCGGAGACATGCGAGCATAGTGCGGGAACCCTATAGTTGGTTGTAACATGAGAAAGGGATCTTGTGTGGGTCTGATGATGTACTAGGATCATGTGTGGGTGCGATGATGTACTAGGATCATGTGTGGGTCTGATGATGTACTATAATTCTGTGGGGTTCTGATGATGCACTAGGATCTTATGTGGGTCTCATGATGTACTAGGATCCTACGTGAGTCTGATGATGTACTAGCATCGTATGTGGGTCTGATGATGTACTATGATCATATGTGGGTATGATAATGTACTAGGATCCTGTGTGGGTCTGATGATGAACTAGGTTCCTGTGTGGGTCTGATGATGTACATGGATTTTGTGTGGTACTAATGATGTACTAGGATCCTGTGTGGGTTTGATGATGTACTGGGATCCTCTGTGGGTCTGATGATGATTTAGGATCCTATGTGGGTCTTCCTCTTAACAGAGTAAGATGATTCTATAGTTACATCTAATCATCTCTACTGTTGTACTTAAGTTATACCTAGTGTGATCTGAGTCTTTACCTTTGTTGTATTCTTATGTGTGGCGTACTATGTGGTACTTACCTTCATGGTGATACCTTTGTTGTATTCTTCTATGTGGTGTACCTGTGTGGTACTTACCTTATTGGTAATCTTTCCTTTGTGGAATTATTGTACTTTGGATAAGGAGTTCGGCCTTGTGTTTCCTTAGGAATGAGATGGGTAATATTTGATAAGTTAAGTATATGTAAGGACATATACTTAAGTTGGTTTGTCATTGGATTTCATTCTTTTTGTTATCCTTTGTGGATTTTGTGAGACCTTGTGGGTCTCAGGGTCCCTACTGAGTATCGTTATACTCGCCCCTGCACGGGCTTTTCCCATAACTTGTTGTGTTTGGTGCAGACGACAGACAACACTGATCGAGGCTGATGGTACCAGGACTAGACGGTGCCTGGAGGTGGACCATACGGCGTGTCGGTACGCAGAGGAGACGGGCTGTCGTGGAGTGCTGAGGAGGCGATCTGTACCTACCCTTCAGGTGGGAACCTCAGAGGAAGACCCAGTAGTTGTCTTTCTCTTTATTCAGTTGTATTTTATTATTAGTTGTACTTGTACCTTTACTTTTGGGAATGTATTATGTCCCCTATTACTTTCAGAACTCTTTTTGCTATACAATTTACTTGTGTTCGTATCTTGTTGTGCGCTTGGTTGACTATGTTTACAGGATATAAAGGCAATGCCTTCCCAGTTTTAGGGTATACGCCTTTCGGTGCTAGTCACTAGCCCCTGACCTATGGAAGGCGGGCTTGGGGTAGTCATGACACGGGTCCCGGGGGATGAGTCATGACAACTGAATTCTCAAGTATATATTCATGGAGAAAGAGTTCAATATGATCCATAAAATATGGTTAGATCGGATCAAAGACTATGATTACTCAATCCATTACCACCCTGGGAAAGCGAACAAGGTGGAGGATGCTATAAGTAGAAAGGACCTAGGGATTATATCATTGAATAGATTTTTAAATGATCTAATCTTCATATATTTGACGAAGATGGACATGGGAATCATAAATAAGGAAACATAATCAATCCTTTTAGAAATGATTTCTCAACTATAACTTTTATAAAGGTTAATGGATGCTGAAAAGGATGATGTAGGAATTCAGAAGAAATTGGAAACTATCATAAAAGGTAAATCCTCAAAGTTCAATGTTAATGAAGATGGAATTGTGATATTTGGGTTAAGAATATGTGTCCCATAAAATCCAAAGTTAAATAATTCACCTTTGGATGATGCACATAGTTAAAAATTTTCCATTCACCTAGGAAACATAAAGATGTATTGAGATATTTGAAGCAATTATTGGTGGGATAACAAGAATAAAGAGATCACTGAGTATAAATCAATTTGCCTAGTATGTGAGCAAATAAAGGCGGAGAGGCAGAAGTCTAAGGGGATGATGAAACCATTACCCATACCAACATGGATATGGGATAACATCACCATGGAATTTGTCACTAGACTTATGAAAAAATCCAATGGAAACAATTCTATCAGGGTTTTTGTGGATCATCTTACAAAGAATGCACAGTTCATTGCAGTTCAAGAGGATTTCTCATTGGATCAATAGGCATGAATATACATCATAAAATTGGTAAGGATTCATGGTGTATCACTATTAATTATATTCGATCGAGATCCAAGATTCACCTCCTTGTTCTGGAAGAGTCTCCAACATGATCTGAATATTGAGATGAACTTAAATATGTCTTATCATCCTAAAAATTATGGCCAATCTGAAAGGAATATCCATACACTTGAGGACATGATGAGATCTTCCTCAATGGACTTCAATGGAAGATGGGACCAACATCTTTCTTTGGTGGAGTTCTCATACAAAAATTTATTCCACTCAATGATCCTAGTGGATCCTTATGAATCCCATTATGGGAAGAGGTTCAGAACACTGACATGTTAGGATGAAGTTAGGGAGTGAAAAATTATATGTCCAAAAATGGTCAAATAAATGTTAGAAAAGGTTAAGACCATCCAGCAGCACATTAAAGCTGCTCAGAGTCGACAAAAGAGCTATGCGGGCAATTGTCGATGAGACCTAGAGTTTGATGTTGTAGATATGGCTTTATTATGAATATATCCATAGAAGAGAGTGATGATATTTGGTAATAAGTTAAATAATATTCCAAGTTACATAGACCCTTTTGAGATCCATGATTTTATTGGAGCAGTGGATTATCAACAAGCACTCCCACCAAACTAATCTCAAGTACATGAAGTATTCTATGTATCACTCTTGAGTAAGTACATACCAGACCCATTGCATTTAATCAATCAAGAGCTGGTACCATTAGATAATGAAATCTCATATGAATATAGGATGGTGAATATATTAGATCATAGAGAAAATGCTCTATTAAATAAGATGATTCCCCTCATCAAGGTGTTGTGACGAAACCAGAAGTTTGAAGAAGCAACATGGGAACCAAATAAACTGATGAGGCAGAGTTACCCTTATCTATTTTAGTGTGCGAAAAGGAAATTTCGAGGGTGAAATTTCTTTTGGGGGGAATGTTGTAGCAACCCAATATTTTAGGAATAAAATTTTCATTTTTTATTGTCTTATAGATATAGAAAACACATGCTCTTTTTTGGGATTGAATGACCGTTATGTATCATTACCTTTGATAAAATAGTAATTGAACAATGATCACATGACTAGTATAAATATAGGGCTTTAACAAATCCTTTTAACACAGATAAAGGAAGTGACGGCCTCAACCAGTATGATTGTTCTCTTTGAATCCCATTTATCAGATCTTTTGAGGGAGATAACATTTCTTGGCTTTTCCATAGACCATTCCCAATCCAATATCCAACAACTTAAGCATGATCAAAACCATTTACAGGAGAAGTTCAAGCTCATCGAGAGCATGACACAAACCATGTTCACTAAAACACCCCCAAGGAATCCCCATAATTGCACACTACACTCTTAAAGAACATGGCGGTGTAATAAAGGGATACGTAACAAGACCCTAGAATTATAATTATTTGAATTATGTTTGTATTGAATAATGAGTATACATTAATTTTATTACTATTACATTGTAAATTATTTTTAAAGCATGAATAATATTGTTAGTTAATATTCAAATTCTATGAAGAAATATATTTTGGTGAATTAATGGATTTTCAAATTAAATAATATATTAATAAAATATTATTACTAAATTACTTTTATTAAGTATAAATAGTCATGTAATTTTTATGATGTCAAATGTAATTTTTATTAATGTTTGAAAAATGTTTTTGGTGAAAACTTGTGAATTATTAATAAATGTAGGTTTTAATTTGAAAAGTGAAAATTCACATATTTAGGAAATTATTTAGATAAAATGAATATTATTTTTTGAATCAGTATATTGAAATTTTCTAACATTTAATTTTTAATAATTTTCTAAGATAGTAAAATTTTTGGGTAAAAATTAAATACCATATAAATAAAATATGTGTTTTATGACACACATAATAACCCAAAAATGATGTAATAGATACTATAGTGGGTATTGTTGTCTTAATATATGTTTTCCCATAAAAATAATGTGATTTTATATTTTTCTTATTTTTTATAAATCTTTAGTGAATTCTACAAGACATATACAAAATGTTTAATATTTTAAAATCATTTCCTTGAAAGTGTGACTCACCTCCACATAATCAAGTGAAATATTTGAATAACTTCATCACTTTTCCTTATAAAATAATTTTTTCTACTCCTATTTGGATAAAACCATGGGAAAAATCATAGGATATTTTTTGGTTTCGAATATTTAATTATATAGATTCCAAATACTATGTTTGTGAAATATTAAAGAATTCCCTTATCATTTCTTATATTAACCCACCAAATATCCCACTTATATTCAATAAAAATCCTTGAATCATGTCCCTTATCTTCCCTTCCCTCTCTAGAATCTTTCCAAGGTACCCCACACTTTCAATATGCCTCTCTTCATGCCTTTGAATTCACACACTCAAGTAAGAGATTCCTTCCTTTATCATCTTTATCCAACATTCATTTTGTTGTTATACCCTTTTATATTGAATTAAAAATGTTGGGTATGATTTATAACCTCACCAATACTTCCCTTATTATTTTTTAATGACTAGAGACCCATTTCTATCTCATTAATGCCTTTTATATACACCTATTATCATGCTGAGATTCTGAAAGGGATTTATCTATTCTTATTTCTGTTCAAGAATTTCTTCTATATTATGTATTTCAATTCCATCTCATATATTGGTATATTATGTTCTATACAATATATTTCATGTATAAATTATGATATACATATTTCTCTCACATCAACCCAATTTATGAATTTCTATATGACGTCCTTATGCTACCAAAATTTCACCACGATTTTCCCAGCCAATATCATCATGTAGTGAATACCATACCTATTTATCTATCAAGGGTATTAACCCTTATGCACATATAAATATTTAATGATACTTAAATTATTTATGTCTCATTCTTTGATCATGTAATAACTGATAGTGTTGAATGAATTCATCATATATGATTTATGTGGCACACTTAGGCGTGAGATTAAATTGTTCATGAATAGTGCACCCTAATAGAACTCAAATTCATTGGGTAATGTTTGTTATAATGATATTCCTTGTGAAATAAGGGTTTACTAATGATAATTCATGTTAAATGAGGGTTTACTCATTTTAATACATGTGCAATGAGCCTTTTCTCATGATAATATCATGTTATATGATGTTTCCACATTTCTATGTTATGATAACCATGCTATATCATGAATTTATGTTCATGATTCTCTGGAACCTTATTGATATTACTATTTCCTAATATTCATTTTATTCTTCATGTTTTTCATTGTTTACTCCCTTACTAGGCTTTATATCTCACTCATTTCTTATGTATGTCCTATAGTTATTCCATGCAATGTTAAGTACAAATGAGTGAGTTGGTCATGTCAAAGAAGTTTGAAATAAAGATGTTTTATTAATTGTTTTAATTTATTATGTAATTTTTCTAATATCCAAATACACTTGACCTCTCAATCCTCAAAGTTTTCTTAAGTGCAATTTTATGTAACAAATCATGGTTATGTGTGTAATAGAATGCATGGTTGTAATAGTTGGTTGTTGTAATATCATTCCCATAATTATGAAATGTTATAGAAGTGGATGGTATATATTTTATTCTAGAATCCATATCATGTTATAATAATCATATATAGATATTTTTTCTATAAATATATCCATCAAAGTTATATAGTGGTGAAAAACATATTGCACCATTACATGGATACAGTAAGTCGTACATACACACGTGTGGTGATTTATTGTTTCATTGGATGGATAGAAGGAGGAATATGGTTATTCCATAACCATAATAACATCTCAAAATATAATTTATACTATATTTATTACTTTTTAATTGAAACAACTTGTGAAGAAGAAGTTGAAGAAGAAATAATTTGATAGAATAGATAGATGAGATTATATCATCTTTGATGTGGTCCCTCTAAATATCCTCTTAAAGGTACTAGATTTGGGATTTTGAGAAGACCATAACCTCTATAATGTTACTAGGTAATAAAATAATGTAAATGGGTAGTTTATGGATGATCTTGAAGGCTCAATGTAAAGTTAAGAGGTGAGGGAGGAGGTGCCCTTTTATAATTGAGGTGAGGGTCACTTTTGAAATCTCCAAAGGTTACTTTATAATAAAATAAAACCACATCCAAAAACCTAAAAAAATTCATAATTCTGAAGATTAAATGATTTATGTCAGTAATATCATCAACAAATAAATCTTATACGAGTTTTTATAACCATTTGAATCTCATCATTTTAATTTATCAGAAAGTTATTTTATTTCATTTTAACTAGGGTCACAAATATTTCAATATTAAAAGGGTTAAATATTTACTTATCTGATGTAAGTTAAATCATAAATAAATAATTTGGAACATTTTAGACTATATCATATTTATTAAATATTTTTTAAAATGTGTTATTATTTTTAAATAATTTTGTAAAATGTTATTATTTCAAAACAACAATGGAGTCAATTTTGATATTCAATTATTGGATCTTTTAAAATATAAAGATAAGATGTTATCCTTGAACAAAATATTATATTATATCTCTATGTGGTCAAATTAATTTATTAAGTTAATTGGATATATTAATTATTCCAAATTATATTTATTTTATTTTTTTAATAACATTAATTTGATATTTCCATTAATAAAATAACATGAACATAAGTTTTGTGTAATTATTTAATAAACTTATTGGTGGGATAAAAACAAAAACTAAAATACTATGATGAAGATACATTTACTAGAATTGATAATAATATGTGTAGTCAAATATATCTCCTAAATAATCCTTCATTAAAAATGTTATAATTATTAAAACATGAATGTTCCAAGTTTAACATCACATTAAATAAAATAATATAAGAGTCATAATCTCTTATATAAGGCTCAAAATGGTCAATAACTCAACCCTTGGATGTTTTTTGTCCATATGTACTCTAAAATTAATATTTTGTAAAGTGTGTGTGTCTTTTCATGGTTATTATCATTTTAATAAATAGTAGTTTTTTTTATTTTTCATCAACTAAATAAATTATGAATCATCGATATATAAACCTTTAAAGTAATTATTTATTTCCTAAAAATTACAAACAAATTACCATGATAAATAAAAACCTATTATACTTCAAATTTGTATTTATAATAAAATTTATCTTCTATATAATATTATATTAAAAAGGATTTAGCTATTAAAATATGAGTGAGATATATTTAACTTTTCTTTAAATAAAATATATTAAATGTTATAATCTCAACCATGTGGATTCCAAAGGGTATCTCTTCAACCAAAATATGGGTTATATCAAAATAACTCATCCAATCATATTAATACAAGTTTTAAGTTAGTTTTATAATATTATATTTACCCTTAATTCCCTGATTTACCTTTTTAACGTATTAATAAAAATTAATAAAGTTACTATTCATAATGACTAGAAAAATAATGTTACTAAAATACATTGGACCTAATAATTACAAATATGGAATCCATTTTTAAAAATTCAAAACATATAATTATTAGTAGTTAATTTAAAATTAATCCCGTTGTTGGAATGAAAAAATAGTTTTAAAAGTTTAAACATTACAAAAGATTGAAATTTATTTACAAGAAAATTCATGATAAAATTAATTCCAATTACCAAAATTATATTAAATCATAGAAATATATTATATTTATAATTTAAAACCCTTAAATAATATAATATATCTATATAAATTATTTTAATGAAAAAAAGTTTTCAATTAAAATTTAGTATTTTCTTACTATTTATTAAAACAAAATACATTTCAAAAAAATATCAAAAATTCATACAAATGAATTTTAATATCAATATTAAAATTAAGAAATTTAGTTTCCAAATATAACTTATAAAAGTTTCAAAAACTATATATAAAATCGGTGCTCCATCAAAAGGCACAAAACTGCATTTTTTTCAAAATAATTTTTTTATCCGAAAAAATGAATTTGTTCTTATATCATGTTAATAAAACAAATGAGATTAATTTTAAACATTAGATTGAATATATTAAATATATAATTCATTAATAAAATCCATAAAGGGTGATTTTTTATTTTATAATCTCACATATATTCATTTTAATAGTTTTTCAGAAAAACATTTCCTTTTATTTAAAAAGAATTTTATTTTCATTTTTAATTAATTTATCATTAAATAATTAATTAAATATGCCTGTTTAAAGAATATATTAACAATTAATTTAATAATTATCATTCTCCCAATTATAATTCTTAGGTTATAAGGTAACATAAAAATATTTAGTTGTTCATTTAAATTTGGTTTTCTGTGAAATGAATTCTATCAATAAGACTTGAAATTGTGTGTTACACAAGCCAAGAATAGTGTTGCATATACTGAAATCTAAGTTGGTGTAGTGTGTATTGAAAACATAACTTGGTGTAGCATACAACACAATACATTAAGAAAATTCTATATCATAAAAGTCTTGGGGTGTTACATTCTACCCCTTTTAAAATTATTTCTCCTTATAAATTCGTATGTGTTATCAAAGGTTTAATACTTAAAAGTTTTTTTCATAGAAACTCACATTTTAAAAACAAAACTAAAGATTATTTTTAAAAAGAAAATAGTTATAAAAAATTGTTACCCAAAATAAATTATAATTATCTCTCTATATAAGAGAACATATGTGAAGGTTTTGGCCTAGAGGAAAAGTGTAAATAGTAATAGAGATTGATAAAGATCACTGATCAGAAAGAAGTGGGTGATCAAGAGAAAGTTAACCATCAAAAAATCATAAAATAAAGAAGTGTGAAAGGGGTCACTAGTATCATCAAAAATGAAGATACTAAGACACCCTTTTATATCACAGTCCCTTTTCTAATTGTTGGATAACTTTCATGAGAATTTATACTTACTTGATTTTGATACAATCTCACTATTGGTCGTGCCTTGAAAAACTTCACCTTCAGTTATTATACAAATAAATGAAGTTTAATTTTTCATTCTTGAACTGTTATCACATCACATGATCCATAAATATAATGGTATGTCATTCTTTATATCATTATCATAATAAAAAGGTTAGCACAAGTAATAAAATATGCATAAGTCCATCTATGGTGAGATAATACTTTATTCTAATAAAATAATTATGATATTTAACTTAAAAATTCTATAAATTTATAACCGTACAATTATTCTAAAAGCTAAAAATCCATAACATTAGAAAAAGTTTCAATAACCCGGCTTAAAATTTATACCCAATATATCATTAGTTATCTCCTGTTGTTCACATTCTGAATATGTGAACACCATCATCATTTATTCTTGAGTCATGGTAATAACCAGAATAACCATGTCTCTTTATTTAAACATCCATGTTTTTATATTTAAAAACATATTATTTATATTCCTTAAGTCCACAAAATTTATATACTTCATCGATGATTTTATAACCCACATATCAAAAAATACATAATCATTATCATCCAATTAATCATATCCAACATATCTTTATCCAGGATAAACATAATTTTCTTCATATCTTTAACACATTAAGTGTTACCTTACCTTAATCAAAATTTTACCTTTCCCTTAATTCACTTTTCTAGGTCTTTATCACCATTAAAAATATCCTTTTCAATCCATAATAAAAACATATACTGAAAAAACATAGACATAATCATTGAATTCCAAAACAAATACTCTTCAATCATCCAACTTTATTATTAACCCATTACTCAGGCTTTATTATATTATTCATTACAAAAATATGAAATTTGAATCATGTATTAAGTTTCTAAAACCTTAATCTAATCATTCTTCTTATGTTTAAGGTAAAAAACACAGGAAGATCATCACGTACATTTCACATATCATTAACAGTCTCTTTATCCTCAAAAGTATAACCAATACTTGTACCACCATCATGATTTTGTTCATTATATTTACACTTAGGAAATATATTTTCATAATTCTCATACTTTTCACATCTGAAACATTCAATGTTAATGATTTTGTATCTATTTTTTCATATTCACTAATACCATAAAAAAAATTTGAGAAAAAATTAGCATAGATGAAAAATAAATAACCAAGGTAAATCACTTATAATATTTCAATCTACGCCACCTTAGGTTTAATCCTAGTTTACTCATGATTTTTACCAAAAATTATAATATTTTAACCAATAGTTAAACTTATACTTAGGTATATCCCCAGACATATCCTTGGAAATATCTTTTGGGATCTCATTAATGTTTTCACATCCTATTTTCTAAAGGATAACTAAACCTCCACTCCAATACCATCCTTTATGGACCTATAATGAAATATATGGACATTACATTACTTTTTCAGAATACATAATTCATGACACAAACAGATACAAAAAGGATATATTAGTTTATTGTATTTGGAAACATGAAAACATAAACAACCGATTCACAAAATATCTGCATTATCTCTTCCATTTTCCTTCATAAATAGAATACTTTTTTGTCACATCTTACATAGTACCCTTCACCGTATCAAGGGGAAAGGAAAAATAAAAATCGGTGAGATCATATGCTCAGTAAAGGTAAACATCGAAAATATCAAACAAAACATAAACATAATAATGTAAAAACGTGAAAATATCTTTTAAAAATCATACCATTTATAACAAGTATAAAAATCTCAAGTAATGAAATAAATCATGGTAGTTCATAAGGCATAAATCATAAATGAACAATAGTAATTAAAAAGTAGCATTGGCAGAAAACATGGAATTATCCCAAAAAATTTACAATAGAAAATCATTTCTATATTAGGCAAGGCTCATTTCATAGACCATCATAGTGGACAATGTGCACTACTGAACCAGGTTTACTTTTTATTCTTGCCCTGTCTTATTGAACCAGATTTACTTGTCATTCCAGACCTATATTATAGAATCGAATTTACTTTTCGTTCTAGTCATTTATATCTCATGAGATAAAAATCTTTACCCAATGAAATAGAGGGAGATATAGGTCCCACCCATCTCATAATTACATCATTATTACATGTGCCACAATAAAATAAATAAAGCATTATAACCCAAGGAATAAAATGGATTTCATAAAATATCATTCCACTATAACATAATCCATGTTAAAAAAAATGTATTTTATAAATCAAATTCCATAATAAAAATAATAAAACTATAGGAACAATATGAAAATTATAATTGAAACATAACCATATTAAATAATTCCATCTTAAATGGAAAATAATTTTGATATAATACATGAAATTAATTCTTGATGGAAATATACTTTCTTCTTAGAAAAAATTTTAATTTATTAAAATACCTTTAAATTTTCAAGAAAAATAATTTATTTGAAAATAACTTCGAAATATTGTATGTAAAGATTCATGGAATTAAGACATTATGAAAATGTAAGAATACATTCATGCCATATAAGTTAAAATAAAATTCTTCTCTTAATGTTGCCACAAAAGTAAAAAATTTCCTCATATGGAAATTAAAATAGATATTACATTAAAACTATGTATTAAAAAGTAAAAAAAGGTTAAAAATTAGTTTAAACATCTAGAGTATAATTTTAAGGAATTTTATAGTAGTATTTTTTTAAAAACATTGACATGGATGATAAATAATCCCTAGTAAATACACACGTATAAAAAATCTTGGATAGTGAGGTGATATCAAAATTATCCCTTACCAATTTATAATATTTCAAATCATATAACTCATAAAATAAAAAAATTAAATGTATATCATAACCTTTATAATAATAATCATAAAAACATTCATGGGCAGCATAAACACAACTCCAAATAAATAGGTCGTGTATAAAGCATATGTCCCATAGAAATATAAGTGAGAAAAATTAATACCTTACCTTAGGTATGTTATCCTTTTTATGTTTCTGAACCTCCTGTATAATGATTTTTATTATTTCACTGAATTATTTCAGAATTATATTCATCATATATGATCATATTATCATCTGTTTGTTAGTGTCATTATTACTCGTTCATTGGGTATTAACTTCAGTATTTCTTACGCATGATTTGTCTGATAACTTCCACTTCTTATGTTATAGATATATTATTTAAAGAATGATATTATTATAATATATATATATCATATTTATTCATTCAATTCATTTATATAATTATTCTTTAATAAGGATCATTCCTAATGAATCGCATCACATCGTAGAGATGGTAGGTCGTACGTACACACAAGAGACGATATCATTCCCATAATTGTGAAATGGTATAGAAGTAGATGATATATATTTTGTTCTAGAATATATATCATGTTATAATAATCATATATGGATATTATTTCCATCAATATATCCATCCACCTAAGATAGTGGTGAAAATCATATTACACCACGACATGTAGAAGGTAAGTCGTATGTATGCACATGTGGTGATTTCATTTTTTATAGGATAGACAAATAATGGAATATGGTTGTTACATAACCATAATAACATATCAGAATATTATTCATACTGTATTTATTACTTTATAATGAAAACAACTCATGAAGATGAAGTAGAAGTAGAAAAAATTTGGAAGAATCGGTAGTGGAGATTACCTCGTCTTCGACGTGCTCCATCTAAATATCTTATTAAATGCTCTAGAGATGGTATTTTGTGAAGACAATAACCACTATAATTTAAATATTTAAGTTTATAGTGTAAATGGGTAGGTTATGGCCATCCTTTGATGCTCAATGTGATGTGATGTGGTGAGAGAGGAGGTTTCCTTTTAAAATTGAGGTGAGGGGCACTATTGGAATCTCCAAGATTATTAATTTTTAATAACTTAAACCCACTTTAAAAAAACCCCAAAATGCCTAAATTTTGAATATTATATGAGATATGTTTTTAATATCATCAACCAATAAATTTTTGAAAAGTTTTTCTATCCACTTATAATTCATAAATTTAATTTATCAGTTAGTTATTCTATTTCATTTTTATCCAGGGTGGAAAATATTTCAATTTTAAAATGGTTCAATATTTAGTTATTTTATATCAATTAAATACTAAATCAATAATTTAGAACATTTTAGACCATATAATATTTGTTATATGTTTTTTAAAATTTTTTATGATTTTTAAATAATTTAATTATGCAACATTTTGACAAAATAGCAATAGTGTCAATTTTGACAATATTCAATTATTGGATTTTTAAAAATATTTATTTAAGATGTTACCCTATCAAAAATATGTAATATATCACTAAGGGGTGAATTTAATATATATAATTCATTGAATATATTAATTATTACAAATTATATTCATTTTATTATTTTTAATAGAATTAATTCGATATTTCAATTAATAAAATAATTTCAACATTAGTTTTGTGTAATTATTTGATACACTTATTTGTTGAATAAAAATAAAAAAAAATACTATGATGAATATAAAATCCTCTATATTTCTGAATAATACTTTTTGTATAATATATATTCATTAAAATCTATCACTAAAAATGATATACTTATTAAGAAATGAATTTGATAAGTTTAACATCACTTAAAATAAAATAATATAGGTGTCGTAATCTCTTATATAAAGCTCCAAATGGTCAATAAAATGACCCATGTATGTTTATGGTCAATATATACTCGTGAAATTATATTTGGTCAAGTTTTTATTTTTTTAATGGTTATTATCATTTTAATAAAAAATAATTATGGATTTTTCATCAATTAAATAATTTCTGCATCATCAATATATAAACTATTAATGTAAATATTTTTTTTCCAAAATTGAAAATAAAATACCACGATAAAGATAAACATTTTATCTTTAAAATGTTTATTTAAAATCGAGTTTATATTCTGTGTAACCTTATATTAAAAATTATTTAGTTATAAAATTTTGAGTGAGACTTATCTAACTTTTTTTTAAAATATAATATATTAAATTTCCAAATCTCATCCAAGTGGCCTGAAAAGGGTATGATTTCTACCCAAGTATGGTTTAGATCAAAAATATATCATACAGTCATATTTTGAAATGTGTTATGGTAATTTTATAATATTATATTTACCCTTAATTACTTGATTTACCTTTTTACCATATTAATAAAAATTACTGATGTTACTATTCATAATGACCCAAAATAAAAGAATGTCATTAATCTAATTTGTAATTAATGATTTCCAATATGGAATAAATTTTTAAAAGTTAAAAATACAAAAATTTTAATAATTAATTTAAAATTAATTTCATTATTGGAATGAATAACGAGTTTTAGAAGTTAAAATATTGCAAAAGATTATAATTTTTTTACACAATAATTCATGGTAAAATTAATGTAAGTGACCAAAATTATATTAAATGATAAAAAAATATTATATTTATACATTAAAACCATTAACTAATATAATTTATCTAAATATATTCTTTTGATGAAAAAATTTGTTTTCAATTAAAATTTAGTATTTTTTATTATTTATCAAAACTCAAAACATATCAGAATAATATAAAAAATTCATCCAAAGTAAAGTATTAAATCCTGGTTCAAAATAAGAAGTTTATTTTTTAATATATAACATATAAAAGTGTCGAAAACTTTATTTCATATCGGTGTGCCATCAAAAGGCAGAAAAAAAGCATTTTTTTAAAAAAATGATTCTTTTATCTGAATAATAGAAATTGTTCTTATATTATTTCTCAAAAACATATGAGAAGAATTTTAAAAATTACATTGAATAAATTAAATGTATAATTAATTAATAAAATCCATCAAGAGTGATTTTATTATTTTATAAACTCACTTATATTCTTTTAAATAGTTTTTTCAGCAAAAGATATTACCTATTATTTAAAAAGGATTTTATTTTTATTTATAATTTATTTATTAACTGAGAATTAATTATACATACATGTGAAAAAAATATTTTCATTATTCAATTAATAATGTTCATACTCGAAATTTTAATTACTAGGTTATAATTTTACAAACTAATATTTAGTTGTTCTCTTAAACTTAGTTTTGTGTTAAATGAATTTTATCAATATGACTTAAAATTACGTGTAACACGAGTCAAGAATAGCTTTGTGTATAACAAAAGCTAAGTTGGTGTTGTGTGTAGCACAAACATAAATTGGTGTAGCGTGCAACACAAGACATTAGAAAAATTCTATCTGATAAAAATCACGGTGTGTTATAATAATCGTATATATCATAACATTTATCATTATCATATAACTTTTTATCTGATTTGTAATAACAACACTTCATTAAAATCTTGGTTCTTGGTAATAACAACTTCATTTTTCATATATGTTTTGGTTTTGTGATTTTCAGTTCTTGTAATTTGATTATGGATCCATGATATCCAAAATTTTAAAAATTATATAAATATAATTTATATTCATTATATATACATATATATATATACATATATATTCATCCATAAAATTTATATATATGAAATTAATTTCATCATTCATAGAGATGGTGGGATGAACATACGCATAAACACTATTTTCATTTTTTTATGGACATAATAAAAGAATGGTAAATATTAATTAAACTTTAAATAATAATATTTATATCATATATATATTATTTTTTCATTAAATTTATTTATATTACCATCAATATCAAAATAAAATGAAAAACATATCACATCGCTTTCTAGAGGTGGCAGTACACACAAATGCAGGAGCGACGTTGTCATTTTTGAAACGATTGGAATTTAATAAGGTATAGAAGAAATTAGAATTATAGAAGTATATTTAGGTCATAAATATAATATATATATATATACTTTTAATCCATAATTATATCCATCCATTAAAGGTATTATTGAAAAACTAATTACATTGATTCGTGAGGCGGTAGTCCATTGTACACATGATTGACGGTTTCATTTATCATTTTATTTAAGGGGAGATAGACATTGCTTGTTATAATAAAATAATAACATCTAAATATAATTAAAATAATTTTTTTATAACATAATATTTTAATAATATTTTAAGGAGGTTGAAGAAGAAACAAAAAAAAGGCTCAGTTAAGAATGATACACCTTCTTTAGACAACCTCTTTAGGTTTTCACCAAAATCCTTATTAAGTGGGTATATTAATAAAAATAGTTCCATTAGGAAGTTATTAGGGAATTAAGGATGATATTTTGGTAGGTAATGGATGAACTAAAAGGATTAGGGAGAGTTAAGAGGAGAGAATATGGGGTTTCTTTTTATATGTGGGGGAGAGGACGCACATGGATGTTTATAAAAAGAAAATGATATACCCACATTTTACACATTCCAACAAGGTCCAAAAAGACTCATTTTCTAAACTTAGATAATCTAAGATTCAAATATGGCCAAAATATTAGAATTGGATATGTTTTTTGGTAATTCTAACCCATAACATTTTAGTTTAATCCCTGAAAAGTTAGTTTTAACCATAACCATGGTAATTAATTTTTACTATTTTTACTATAAATCACAACCAAAAATTAAGTTCAGATTATTATATAATATTAATTATGATTATTCTAAACAAGTAATAAATTATACAAAATTGAATTCAAATAATTATAATAATTTAATTTAATGTTATACCCATAGATACAATGAAAAAATGATTTTCCAAAGAAAAATCTTTCAAAAGTATGAAAATTTTTTATATCAAAATTCAATATGAAATTGATTTCAATTACCTAAATTAGATTAGTAATAATTTAATCGAAACATTTTTATTTTTCAAAATATTTTAAAAAAACATTATAAATTCTTTAAATGAAAAGGTGGTTTATAATAAATAAACAAATTTCACTATTCACCAAAAAATAAATCTTTTCCAAAAATTGTCCAAACCTAAACTTAAGCTTATTTTGAAATGTCGATTCAAAAATGAAGATAATTTATTTACATAAATTTTCTAAATATTTCAAAAAATAATTTTCTTATTTCTTCATAAAAATAACTGAAAATAATTTTTTAGAAGTAATTTATTTTAAAAGAATATAAAGTCTTTACTAAAAAATTAAGTACTTGTTTATAAATGTATTTTATTTGACTAAAACCATTATAATTTGTTTTTGAAAATGTTTTAATTATTATACATTATTAAAAATATAATGTCTAGGGAATAACTATTATGTTAAATAATAATATTTTAATAGTGTATCACGGTTCTCTTAAAATCAATGTTTCATGTATAAAAAATTGTCGAATAAATTTAATTTATTTGAAAAATAATAATATAATATTTCATTGTTATAATTTTTCTTCAAATTTCTAAAATATAAATTAATTATTTTTATGAAAAAATGGAATTTAAATATGACTTAAATACTTAAAGAAGAGTTTTTGAACTTCTAATATGACTACTACAAGGGGTTCATGGGATAAATTTCAAGGATGATACAATTAGGGAGGTCATTTAATATTAAAAAGAATATATTGAATATTTCTTACATAAATATTTTATAGAGGCACTCATTGAGTCATAAAAATATTTTCCATATTTCTATCAATATGTGGAGGGTAACAATTAGATATGTAAAAATTCCCTTTCCATTACAGATGAAAAGATCTTAGAGGTTTGGGAGTAAATTAAAGCTTATCCAATACCCAACCATTCAACCTACCTTCCATAGGAACTCAATGAGGGACAAGTGATTCAAGAAAATTAATTACAAGTAGATGATAGATACTTTCATTTACTTTTATTTATTTTTTCTAAAATATAATAAAAAGTAAGACTCCTTGTTTTGACCTTGTAAACTCAACACCATTGATTTTTTTCCATGATATATATGAATAAAATGAAGCCAAAGTAGAAGTGGTTAATATTGAAGATAAGGAGGAGGGTATTATTGAGTTATGAACTTTTGTAAAAGAGGAAGATGGTATAAATCACTACTCAAATAAAGAATTTATGGATTAAGAAGAACTAAAATATAATACACACCTTATAAATAAATTTCAACATGTGAAAACTACAACTTATAATGTTTTTGAAGTGAGAGAGCATTCTTACATCCTGTAATAAACTCAATAATTTCATATGTGGTACCATGAAATGTATGGGGAATGGAATTTCTATTTAGGGATTTCTATATAACCAATGTAAAGAGATGAGTGTTGAAGATTATATATATTGGTGGTTCCATATAATGACCCCCAACATTTCATTTAATATTTTCCATCAATTTTATATTCATTCAAATTTAATCTAGTTTTTATATAAGATCAAATAGGGGGGATGGTTTATATAAAGAATGAGATATAATTGGGTGTTAGTGTTAAAGTAGCACTAGGTACTTAATAAAGGGGTTATTGGTATTTGGTATTATCTAGTGTTCGGATTATGGTTCTAAAAATAACATTAGGCACCTAGTGACCTTGTACAGGCTTCCTAGTTTAAAGCATGTTTATTTTTTAAAAAAAAATTAAAATTAAAATTTTTTTACCAAAATTTATTCTCATTTATCCCTTGTTTTGGGTTTGTTTATTTCATTTATCCCCCATTTCTCATTTTTAAAACATTTTCTCCATCCATACTTTCTATACATGTGATCCAAGAATTAAGGGTGATTAATATTATTTACAAGGTACCATAAGTACTAATCATTATCCAAACCAAGGTATGGGTTCTTTCTTTTATTCTTGATTACTACTAACTTTAAGGAAGTGAATGAATCCATAGTCTTCTAATTGCTGTTTATATGAAATAATAAATTCATTTTGGTGTCTCTTTAATCTTGTTTTTTATATCCTATGATTGGATGAATTTAATGTAATATTTTTTTTTTCTTCTTTTGATTTCATCTATTCTTTGTCAGTGGGCCTAATACCTATATTTTATATCATAGTTTGGTTGAATTATTGAATTTGTGTAATTATCCTCCTTCGATTATTTTAGGAATATGTTCTAGTATAGTTTTAGTAGGTTACCCCTCCTTCCTAATCAACCTATTATAGTGTTTTGGGTAGTGTAGAAAAAGGTGAAGTTTAAATAAATCTAAAACCTTTCTTATTATTAAATGAAATTGATTTTCATTTAAATAATATAAAAATTGGTTTATGTTAGACTTATAATGTTTTATGCATGTTATTTTCATACATGAACCATGTGTTCTGGATACTTTATTATTTGATTATTGGTTAAATTTAAATAGAATATAACTGTGGAACTAATGATATGGGATTTTTTTATTCTTGTTATATGATTGGGATGTATAAACATGTAAATTATGATTATCATGTGTTATATTCATATTCCAGCTAATGTAATATGGTAGTAAATAGAGAATGGAAATTTCTCTAGACATTATTATATTTCCTTAGCGAAGAGGTAATGGTTAGTCTTGGATAATCTAGATAATCATGAGAAAATTTTCTCCAGTTACATGTTATACTTATGTATTTATATATTGAGATATAACCATTTCATTCTGGTACAGACCAACGTGTACCATAACATCTCTTTATATGAAATAAAGAATATTATAGTTCAATTTAGAACATTCCCCAAAATCTATATATGGATTATGGTTACATTACTTCTTCAAGGAGATTCTTTGATAATTTTTAATGATATATATTAATGTTCAATGATAAAAAACTAGTTATCATGAATTATAAGTATGTATTGAGTCATGTACCATTGGATTATTTGGTGGATTATTTGGCACCTAAAATCTATCCAATATAGTAATTTACCTTATTTATTTCAACACCTATATTTTAGAATATTTATTACTTTGTACCTTATTTCAATTGTTCATGTCATGATACTATTTTATACAACCAAATCTATGACATGTTAGTATGGGTTGTTTGGTGAGAACATACTAGGTAATATGTACTCACACCCCCACACATATCCCTTGTGTAATCTTATATAATTTTTTTCATTATCAAGGAAATGGAAACCAAAAAAGTAGGGTTAATAAGGAATGTACCATGGAGTATAGTGAAAATTTTTAAGACTTTTGTCTGAACAATTAGTCATGTCTATATGAATTATCATTTTATTTTATATAAGAGGTGTTTCACTTGAGAGTAAACATATTTCATACATTATTGTAAGTTTTCTTTTTCTTTCCTTTTATATATTAGTAATGTATGGTTACAATAAAAAATACCACATATAGAATTTTTTAGACTATTTTTATGTGGAGTTTATTTTTTATATAGATTTGAGAATAGAATTTATCTAGGTATAATAGGTTTTCCTAATCTATATGTAAACTTAATAAATAGGTGTAATATTTTTTCCCATTATCCGTTTTTTTTAATGGTCATGTCAAAATCATAACATCTTTTTATAGAGTTTTGATTTAATATGAGTGACAGTAATCCACTTTCAAAAAAATATTTACCTTATCCCAATGAAATTACTCTAGCCTCTAAAAATTGGGAATTGTACCCAAGGTGTTGTGGAAACCTATATTAGGTACAGTCTAAGTATCTAGGTCAAGGTCATTATAAAATGGAATCAAAGAACTAATAGGGATAATGAGACTTAGAGCGTCCAGAATATTTGACTGTTGAGACTTATGAATTATCCCATAAATATTCTTATCTAGAATAATTATTGGGGATCATGAGTTATTAGGTTTATTTTGATTTTGATTTTATTTCTCTCATAATTCCATTCTTTTTCTTTGGGTCTCATTTAACCTGAATAGGTGACTGTCGGTAGAAACATGTAGGATGGAATGATATGTTATTTGTTTTATTATGTGTATAGTCCTTATTAGCAGAAATAATTATAAATTTATATTAACTAAAACATTAATAGAAAATAAATAGTGTTTTACTAATTATTTATTTTTTGATGATTAAGTTAATATAACTTACTAAATGATTCATTTTACTTATAAATTCCATTTATTATTATTATTATTAGATAAGTATTTCATGATTAAATTTTATGTATGATTTAAATGTTTTTAATTATTTTAATAAACAATTAAATGATTTATAATAAAGGGATTTATTGTATAGGGAATAACATTATAATCTACTAATAGATTTTTTATTCTAAACTTTTTTAATTTTATATTATTTTATGGGGATTTAATATGATCTATACATAAATATAGAGGATGTCATTGCATTAACCCCCAAAATCTCAACAAGATGTAACCAATGAGCATGGTCCACCTACCTGACCTCCTCTTGACCCATTAGTTCTTGAAGGTTTTGATCTATTACTTCATGTTATAGAGAAGGTTTCATTATCATGAGAACATATAGTTGTGGATGTTTTTAAGGGATTTTAGTTCTGTCATCCCAGGAAATTACAAGGTAATATTTTACCTTATGGATATAATGAGTGAATAAATCAAATGAAACATATATTTGATATTATTGATACTTTGTAGAATCTTAAAATTCATTTATCCACCTTTTTACTTGATAGGTATTGATGTCGATATAGGGATTTAATTGTTGTGGAAAGGAGATAACAAATATTCACCTAGAATGGATTCTACGAATTAATCTATAAAAAATTCTATCTAGATACTCTTCATTGAGTTATGTATTAATAATTTATACATTTTAAATAAGGATTATTATCAATTATGGGATATATTGAAATTTACTAATCTTCACTACATTTATCCCTATTTGATTAAAGATGAGGAAGTTGGGGATGGGAAATTTAGGATACCTTTCTGAGAACCATTGTATGTTCTGGTTATTATATTCATCTTTTTTACATTTTATATTGATTCCAAGAATTCATTACTATTTGTTATATGTTCTGATTTTTTTTAGAATTGATAGTTCACTTATTGTCCATAATTAAAGTTTTGGTTATTTAGGTCGATAGAAACAATGTCAAGAAGATATTAGCATGCTCAGATCCTTTTAGGGTACACCAAGGAGTGGTTCTCTTTATACTCATATCTCAGGGACACATCCACTTATTTTTTATCAGTTTGGACATCTAGGGTATAAAAAATATGTGGCCCTAACAAAGTTAATAAATTCCACCAGTGTGGCTAGATTGGGAATATTCAATGATTTTTTCAAAGGAATATTACTGATAGTTCCAGTCAGTAACCTCAATAGACGAAGGTATCCTAGGATTAGTTAGGGGGAAATCTATAGGTGGTAATTAACCTTCTACTAGTAGGTATGTTTGAGGGGGTGTACATAGTAGAAAAGGTTGGTAGCCAATATCTCTTTCTTCTATGAAAGGTTTACATCTACAGAGACAAACCTAGGGAACATTTATGATTTACCAATCTATGTAGTCTATAAAAAATGATTATAAGATAATTTCAATAGTGTGAGGTACTATTTAAGTATCATATATATTTTTCTCTTTGTTTTTTTAAATAGGGACATCTTATTCATTTACATATGAATGATCAGTGTCTTTTTTAGATTTGGATGTGGATGTGCTTTTGAAACTAGTAGTCATATACACTCATTAGGGAAAGTGGATTGAAAGGATTAGGAGATGTTAAAATTGTTCTATTATAGTGGATTAATATAATCATTTATTGTATTTCTCTATCATTGATAAAAATACCTCTGATTTAATTTTTGATATGAATAGGTTAGGCTAATTTTGAGCTCACATTATCTTTTATAGAATGTTATTTCCATTTATTTTTCATTACAATATTTCGTATACATTTATCAAAGCATGGGAATTCTAGTATAGTCTTGTGGGATTTGAAAAAGAGTTTCTGGGGCCATTATAATAGATATAGTTAGTTTGATTCTTTGATAAATATTGGTTAAAATTCCTACCACCAATGGTTAAATTTGTCCCTAATGTTTTTCTTTGAGGATTATTTGGGGATAATAACTAAGAGAGACATGGAATTTTCTATATATTTATCACCAAGAACTAAAAAAATATATATTCCATCACATCATATAGCTCCAACTAAGTTAAGGGGTTATGAATTTTAGTTAGAGAATCTTATGGCAAATGGATTTATGTAACACCCCAATAATTTAAAATATTTTTCTTTTTAATTAAATTAGTTATATTATATAGATTTTAATGAATGAAACACTGAGTTATCTTATGTAACATTCAAGATAAACTTTCCTCTATAGCAGGTGTTATACACAAGATCATGTTTTACCAAAAACAGTCTATTATTAAAATATTATTATAAGTTATCACTTAGCTGTTAAATTAGTTGTTGCGGATAGTATTAACAACAATATGATATATATATATATATATATATTCCATATAATTTTAATATTCATATTTTGTGTCTTCTAAACATTATATAAGAATAAATCCAATTTTTTTCAAAAAAGTAGTATTTTTCAAAAATGGTAATATTACCTACTTTTAATGGTGAACCCATATTAAATATAATTTTTGACACTTTTATAATTACTATATTTCAAAATAATAATTTTATTTGAATTAATAATTTCTAAATTATGTTATAATTAATTTTGGGTATTTTTATGAGAATTTTTATTTTTTCATGAATAGTGAAAAATACAGGATTGTAGTTAAAAACTACCTTTTCATTTAAATAATTATTAAAATTTAAATATGATTTTAAAGTCACAATTTATCAATAATACATATATTAATCAAATATATATTATTGGAATCATTTTTATATTGAAATTACATATAAAAACATATTGGACATTGGAACGTTTCCTTTTACCTGAATTCTTGTCACATTTGCAGGGTTAGTGTTAATCTTAATTTAGTCACATCAATGAATTGAATTTTGAAAAATAGAAAAAAAAATATTTTAATCAGTATTTTATTTGGATTCTAATAGTATCAACTTAATTTGTTTTGATATTATGAATAGTAAATTTAGTAAATTTTTATTTACAATGATTACTGGTAAATTGAGTAATTAAAGTTAAAAATAATATTATAAAATTATAAAATTTCCCTAAAAATTGTCTTAATTTAATTGGATAAGTGGGTATTGATCAAAACCATCCTTTGGAATAAATTATAACTTTTTTAATCCACTTGGTTAAAAATATGAAATTTATAATATTTTATTTAAATATATGTTAAAGAATTCATACTCTTTTTTCTAAAAAGTATTACATTATTAATACATTGTTTTAATAAAGATAAATTCAACTATAAATAGTAATTTTAAATATAATAAATTTATATTAATAATAATAATTTATTTTTAATTTTTAGATAAGAAATAATTTAATTAAAGGATTACATAATCATGATGTGGTAATTGTTTAATTAATGGGAATATCGAATAAATGATATTAAAAATATTAAAATAAATACAATTTAACATATGTGATGGAATAAAATAATTTTATAGATAACATAGACTTGTTAGTGGAATATTAGAATTATTATTTCTATGTTATCATGTTTTTATAATATTTTTAAAAAAATTAATAATGAATAGTATCAAAATTGACATAAATGATACATTAAAGTAAAAAATATTTTATTAAATGATATAAAATTTCATAAAATTATAATATTACTCCAAATAACTATAATAATGTTAAATATTTTTTACATGATCCATTTGGGGTTCTTTTTTAATTTTATAGTAACTATATTTCCCCTTCTGTGTAAAAAGGCCATGTTGACACGATAGGAGTTAAAGGGTTAAACTAAGGGTTAATGCCAAAAGATAAGTTTAATAGTGTAACCAAAACATGTATAAAATTAATTGGGGGATATTATTTCAACCCATATTTATCTTATATTATAAATAACTCTCTTTGAAGCTACTATAAATTAAAAAACAATTTATATTAATTTAATATTTTAAAGGATTCTATGAGTGCCCCTCCACTCTCTTATAAAATGGCACATCCTCCCTCACATACACGTACCACATTTAGCATTCTAGCTCAACCAAACCCTACCCATTTATCCTCACAACATTTTAACTTACTTTATCGATATTCTAGTCTTATAAAATGACCAAACATACTTTCCCTAAGAGGATATCCAAAGTAAGTCCACCGAAGAATAGATAATTATTTTACGAATTCATTTAAGTTCATTTCTTCTTATACATCCTCTTAATATTTTGTTTCCATACTAAAGTAATAAATAAAGTATCATATATTTGATTATATGTTAATATTATCATTGAAAACCCATATTCCTCGTTTTATCCATATTATAAAAAACAATATCACCATGCATGTGTATGTATGTCTTACCGTCTCAACGATATGTGTTAATTTGTTTTTCATCACTTCATTATTATGATTGGTAAAAAATGGATATAATAGATATAAATAATAAATATTATATGATATTTATTCTATATAATTAATATATCATCTAATTTCTTACCCTTTTACCATTAAAGGAATGATATTTTCGCTCAACCGTACGTATGGCCTATAGTCTCTATGACGTGATGAGATTCATATTCTGCATTAACCATTCAAAAAACTTATAAAAAGTAAACTGAATAATAAATATGAAATGTATAAAATAATAAATCTAATATCATAATATATATATATATATATATATATATTCATTTATATTTCATTTACCTTCTTCTATTTAGTACGATAAGAAAACAGAAACAATATTCATGCGTACGTACGGCTTGCCGTCTCCAGGAATGGTGTATTCCATTTCATATATATATATTAAATATATTTATATACAAAATTTATATGATATATAAATCATTTATTACGTCATTTATGTAATAAAATCATTATCCAAGTAATATGATCATGAATAACAAGTCAAAACACATATTATACACACAACGGTTATTACCTGAAATGTTACTTTAACATATAATTGTTAATGAACAGGTAATATAAATTCATAAATGAAAAATATATGATATAATAAATATTATTATAATTATTTTATAAGTTAATAATATGTTTAAAACCCCTATAAATGTGTTTCGTACATGTGCAGGGGGAATCAAACATATGGTAAGTGTTAATTTCACAATCTCATTATTATATGAGTTTAGGTATACATAATTATTTACTGGGACATATTTATCATACATTTCCATTATTCATACAAATTTATTTCAATTTATTCTTAATATTATTAAATAATTCTTCATATTCATTTTTACCCAAGTTTTACTTTTATAAAATGTTTTGAAAGAAATATTTTTTTCATTTTCCAAATGAGGTACTTTATGACCTTTTTGAAAAAATAAAGAAGGAATTTTATTTTTTTTAACTTATATGGAATTATTGAATCTTAATTTAGAATATTAGAAGAGTATTTTCACATAAAATGTATTATATTAAATTTGTGTTCCCCTTTTAATATAATTTCAATGTAAAAATTGGTATTTCTCTCAAGAAATTTTTGATAATTTTATTAAAATATTTTCATCTATACAACTTCCTTTGTTGGATTTTATGCTTAATTGCGGTTGATTTATTATTTTAAAATATACCATATTATATTGATTGGTTTATGATATTTTTGACTCTGGATGTTCTATTTTGATACCATTCATGTTTTATGGTTAATGTATTAATAGTTTTTATTCTGGTTTTAATATGAATGGTTATCTTGGTTATGTTTCACCCTTTTCATATGAGGAATGAATTAGACTTAGTAAGTGATTATAGGGGCCCTCTATTTCCCATATATGCATTAGTAGGACTCATGAAAAAAACTATTTTTCGGTTTTTAGACTTTTATTTATGGTGTCTTAGCTGAATCCTTGATGGTATATTTATTATGTTTGACTTTATGCATTACCTTATTATGAGATTGGTTATTGATATTACGTGTGATTATTTGACTATTATAATATCAATTTGAATCATTATATGGAATTATTTGACTTATTCTTACCATATTATTCTCAACATTATATTTATGTGGCTTATGTTTCAATTATACACATTTCATTAAGGTTTATGGTTATTTACACTTAATAGATTCTATTGTATGCTTACCCTTACTGAGCATCTTAGCTCACCCATTTCATATGTTTTATTTTCCTAGGAGGATAAGATGTCCATAATGACTGATATGAATTGTTAGTCTAGGAGATTAATGAAATTATCAAAGGATTATCTATACTATATTTTGTTTTTTGAATTGTAATGTAAGGTTCATATATGTAATCTCTCTTACATGACTCCTAAACTCATCAATACTTTAAGATTTGAAACTTGAATCTATGATAATGTAACAAAGTAGGGCATCGACTCCAGGCTTCTAGGGTCGAGGTGTTCTAGTTGTTATCAGGCCAATTTTAATAGAAACCTTGGAAACTAGATTTAGAAAACATAGATTAGGGGTCATAACCCTAAGAGAGACTTTGATGATTAGTATATAGGAATGTACTAGAATTTTGGTATGGTAGATATTATGTGGGTATCCATAGAAATACATCCCTTTCTAATTACTAATAGGGGATGTGGTTCTGGAACAGATATACCTAGGAGTAACAACTCTGATAAGGTGTGTTGGGTCTAACTTGGAATAACCTGGTACACGACAACAGACCTTACTGTGCACCTAGTTTGAATCTCACAGAGGATATGTTCAGGATAATTTAAATTTTCTTTACAAACCATTATGACAGATTTAAAAGTAAATATTTCACAAAAGAAACCATTTTTATTATTATGAGATTAGCTACATAAAATTTTTTCAATTTATGTAAAGTATTTTTCTAGTTTTAGGATTATACATTATGATAGGATATAACCTAGTGTATGTTCTCATTTAGAAATGGAGGCTAGTAGAAGGAACATGAACCTCATTGATGTACGTGATCCAGAGAGTAATAAGGATCATATCTTTCATGTTATTAACGCAATATTTCAATGGGAAATAGTCTCCTAAACATTCTAATTATTTTAGGACATAGTATAATTATATAATGGTATGTGTAAAGAATTCTCCAGGTCTTGTGGCCTCGAAGGAAAGAAGGAAAATAAGAGAATGGTATGTCAAAAGATTTATAATGGGACATGTAAGTATTACTCTATGTATTATGGATTTGGAAGGAATCATTATAATAAAAGAAAATATGAGAAAAATATGGATAAAGGGAAGAAGTGACACAATTATTTTCCCACATTTCATAATTGTGGAAAGAAACACCTCGTTAATTTATAAAAGGGAATGAAAGATTGACACAATTGTGAAGAGAAATTCCACCTCACATCTGATTGTATGTTTAATAAAAAGGTTTCTAATGTTTAATGCTTAAACTGAAAGTAGTTGGGACACTATGAAAATGAATATCCAAAGTGACAAGGGAATATGAATCAGATGAAGTCAAGGGATCATGTACAAGCCTATATTATTGATACAACTAGAGAGGAATGATTAATGTTCTTATGTTTGGATTCAATAATTTTTTTATTTGAGTACTTAATCAATTATATACTATTTATAAGAATTATGGAATATATAAGGTTTTTACTATAGTAGTATTTTTTTAAGTATTTGATATGGTGCGGTACCATGAAAAGTAACTCAGTGGACTATTAACATTTTTAGAAAACATAAGGTTGGGTGAATGATAACCCTTAATATGTTTTAAATACTTAGAAAATGATATCAGAAAAAAGTGATTATTGATTTTGATAATGTTAATTGGATATTACTGACTACCTCATAACTGGTTAATGGTTTGTTGAAAAAGTGCTTTATACCATCATTGATAAAGTTTATAACATTTTTGGATTGAAGAATTATGTACAATACCCTATGTTATATTTAATAAATAAGAAAGTATGCATGTTTTCAAAAAATATTGATTATAATTAAGTTTATTAGCATGTTTCAAGGTAATGATTGATGAAGGAATTCACATCTTTGAAATGTGACAAATAATAGGTGCTTCTTGTTGTGAAAAGTTTAATGAGAAGTTTAATTTCGAAAAGTTAACCATTTATGAAATAGTTTAAGTTGATCTTTGGAAAAGGTTTTAGAGGTTAACGTATTAATTCACCCTATGATGCAACTTGTGATAAGAAATGAAGTTCAAATAGTTAAATATGAAACCAATGGGTAATATTGTGTTTATAGAAATGTATCAAGTAATTATATTTCCTTTCATTCTTATAGAGTGAAATAATTACTCAACTCTATGAAATATATCTAAAGAAAAAAGGTTAACTTTTTTTAAACCGATGGTGTTTTAAATCATCATATATTTATGGATTTGAGTCCCTCAATTTTCCATTGATTTTTCACTTGTTTGTGGTTAGTGACCTAAATCACTCCCTACAAGTATTTATGTTTTCCCTCCATGCATGTATTTCTACTTTCTTCAAATGTGTCTTATTTAAAATCCAGGTTTTTTGGTGACCTTAACATTTACCTTTCAAACTTATAAGAAATATGTGTTATTAACCCTATTTATGATGGGTTATCTTCCACAATTGTATTTAAAAATATCAAAATTTTGATTATTGATATCATTATTAATTTGTAAGTATGCAATTTATTTAAGGTGGGAAGAATTTACCAACCCAATAATTTATAATATTTTTCTTTTAAAAAAATTAATATATTATGTAGCTTGTAATGCATGAAACACTGATTTAGCTTCTTTTACAATCAATAGTGACTTTGTTCGACAAATTGCATTATACACAATACCGAGTCTTACCAAACAATAGTATATGATTAAAATATTAATATAAGATATAAAATATTCCATAAATTTTTTGTTATGAATAGTATTAACCACATTATGAAATTTATATATATTATATATAATCTTAACATTCATATTATGTGTTTTCTAGACATGATATAATATCAAATCCAATTTATTTGCATAAAAGAATTATTTTTCATAAATTTAAATTTTTCCATGTTTTTGTAACACCCCAAACTTCCACGATACGATTCTCTTTGAATAATACAGTAGTGTGTGTTGTACGCAACTTCGAGATTCTAAGACACCGCGACCAATCAAAGTAGCCATTATGAATAGTAATACCCACTTTTTGAAATTTTATAAATTTTATCTCTAAAAATGGACTTAATTATTGGATTCTTAATATCAAAATAATCCTAGAGTGAAATTTTGGTACTTTTCGGATAACTTTTATATTTTGATGAATAGTGAAAATTACTAAATTTTAATTAAAAACAACTTTTTTAATCAAAATAATTAATAGTGATAAATTATTAATTTGAGTGGTTTTAAATTTTATTTAGAATATATTTTTACCATTTAATACAATGTTGGTCATTGGACATAATTTCACATTTAAACCGGACATAAACAAGTGTCAATCTTTTGAAAGTTATTATTTCTTAAAAGCACGCCTTTTGTTTTAACAATGAGAATTATTTTTAAATTAATTTATTCCACTTCTGTGTTTTGAATTTATAAAAATGGATTCCATATTTAGAATCAGGAGGTCCAAATTGTGTAAATAGGTAACTTTTATTTTTAGACATTTTGAATAATTATTTCGGTAAATATTTTATTTACCATTGTTAAAGGGTAAATCTGGTAAATAAGGGTAAAAAATAATATTATAATAACAATAAATTACCCTAAAACGTGTACTAACCCTATTGGTTGATAAATTTCCAACCATGGGTTTATTTGGGTCTATTTTCGGACCCCATGGATCCACTTGTAAGTGATAATGACACTTTATATTAATCAAGTTAAAGTAAATACAAAAATGACATAAGCATATATCTTTTAGAAAAAAATTTTACAAAGAGTTATATATGATATATTTTCGACTATAAATATTAATTAGAAAGATAAAAATATTAAATACATAATGGGATTTTATTTAAAAAATTTAGACATTGAATAATTAAATTTCTTTATGACACAATAATGATGTAATATTTTCCTTTATAATAAAAGAATCAAATAATTGGTATTATAAAAGTAAAAATAAATATAATTTTAAAGTTTGGATGAAATACATGAATTTTATTGGTTAATATTACATGTTGGTATTGTTTAAATAAATTATTTTATAATTAATAAATTAGTTAAGACTTTAACAAAAATCAATTATTGAATAGTGTCAAAATTGACATAAATGAGTTTTTAAAACAAATATTATATTATTAATTGATATTATATTTCTAAAAATCTACGGTTCATCCAAAGGAATTATATAATCATAGGTGTATCATTAATGGACCACTTGGGGGTCTCTTGGAATTATATAGTAAGTTTGTTAACTATATAATATAAAAATACAAAGAGACATGGTAAATGTCACACTATTTAACTAAGAGTTAAATCTAAAAGATAAGGCTAATATAGTGACCCAAACCTTTATAAAATCTATTGGTTTAGAGGTTTTAGATCCATCCCCATCTTATACTATGAATAATCCACCTTGGAACCATTAGAAACTGAATATGAATTTATTATAAATTAATACTTTAAGTTTTTTCAAAAGAGCCCCTCCCCCCTATAAAAGGGAACCACTTCTAACCAATTCCTCACACCTCTCAAGCCTTTTGGCTCATCCAAACTCTGCCCAATTAATCTCCCTACATACCTCTACTCCTCCTAGAATCCTTAACTTAGGCATAAAGAACTTCAAGAGTCTTTTTTGGTTCAAACCAAAGGGAGTTACCCAAATTAAAGGTAACGATTTCTCTTAGCTTCTTTCTTTTATTTTACTTCTCCAAACCCTAAAATATTCTTATTATTTTATTTTGTAACAAAAACAGTGTCCTAAATATACTAGTATATTTTTATGAGAAGTATTCAAACTAAACTTACACACACCTCCATCTAATGGGTGAAGAACATAATGTTTCTGTGGATGGAAACCAAACGCCTCACGAAACGATGATTGTTCAATTATCTCCTACCACCTCTCATGGTGGCCATTATGATGGAAATATAATTAAATATTATATTAATGATATTTATTTTATATATAATATTCTTTAATCCAATTTTATATCATACCATTATTCGTTTCATGTTGTATATATATACGATAATTTCATTTGAGGAAGTGCGGACTACCGCCCCCTCAAAGTGATATGACTCATTCTTACCAAACATGAAACGTATAAAGGATGGTGTTAATGAACTTAAGTATCACATATAAGATATTATATTATACTAGAATAATAATATACCTATCTATCATTTGTTTTTAATTCTTTTTAAAATGAAAAATGAAAATGAAGTAGCTTTTGTGCGTCCGTACGGATTACCGTCTCCACAAACGCGATGAGATTCATTTCCCCATCATATCCATTCAAGAATAATTATAATTTTATGATTAAAAGTAATGTTTAAGGACTGGATATAATTATGGATATGAATAAGATACAACCTATCCATAAAAAACACAGCTTACGTAACGAATCATATAAAGGAAAACGAATCAGTTGACACCCGAAACGATGATAATACTAAAATATTATTAACAAAGCAATATTAAAAGGTCATATATGATATTATATTTATGTATATTATTCTTGTATAATTTAATAACAATTATTTAACTATTATATAATAGGATATCGTACACTATATCAAGGAAAATTACAAGGTAAGGGTTTATTTCACAATCTCTTCATTATCCAAGATTGTTTAACGTAATTATCTACTGGGACCTCTTTATCATCCATATCCATGTTTCTTAAAAATGTATTTCAAATCATTCATAATATTTTATAGAATATGGGTTAAATTCTTTTATACCCTTGTTGAATTTTAATAATATGTTTATAAAGTAATCTTTTCGTTGTTTTCCAAACAAGGTCCTTTTTAACCTTTTCGACAAAATTATGGTAAGAATGTCTTTTTTTTAACTTATACGGTGAGTGCAGCTATTTTCTGCTGTTATAAAATCATCAAAGATTCCCTTACAAGCTTATAATAATATTTTGAAATTAAATGTTTTCTTTTATAATTATGTGACTTTTAAATGATTTCAAAAAAAGAGATATTTCTTTCAAATAGTTTTGATTTCATCTTTGTCAACATCCTTTGATGGATTTTAAGCTTATTTGAAGTTGATTTATTATGATACAAAACTTCCATATTGTATCGAAGGTTTTGTGATATGTTTGACTGTGGATATGTTATTTTTATACCAATCATGGTTTATGGATAAAGTATTTACATTTCGTATTCTAGTTTTAATAAGAATTTTTATGTTATGTTTAAAACTTTTCATATGGGAATGCATTGGACTTAGTAAGTGACGGGTGGAGCCCGTTATAGCTCCTCAATGAATCGGTAGGTCTCATGAGACAAACTCTTGTCTTGGCATGAGGCCTTGACAAAATCTTATTTGTAGTCTTGGCACGAGGCCTTGGCTACGTGGTTATGATAGTCTAACATTATGCATTCCATCATTATGAAAGTGGTTAATGATATTGCATGTGATTATTCAATTAGTATAATATCCATGTGAATAAGTAAATGGAATTATTTCAATTTATTTCTTCCATATTCTAATGAATTTCAAGTTTTTAAAGGCTTTTGTTTTAGTTATACATTGCCTTAAATGTTTATGCTTATTTATGAAAGTTTCTGCTATATTGTTATCCTTATTGGGCATCTGAGCTCACCCCTTTATATGTTTTATTTTTTCTTGGATGTGAATAAGTATTTTATGAATGACCGTTTGTGATAGTATGAGGGGATATGAGTGTGGACTATGGAGACTATGTTGTCTTAGTATTCATTTTATGATGTAATGTAAACTTTATGAATGTATCTAGTGATTCCAAGGCTACTAAACTAATCGATCTTTCGTGATTTGATCTTTTGTGATCATGCCAATGTTAGGTAATAATGCACCAACTCTAGGTAACTGGGGTCGGGGCATTACAATATGTATCATAGGAAGTTTAGTACAAACCTCAGAAGCTATATTTAGATAAACTCTGATTAGAGCACATAGATCTAAGATGGACTTTGAGGATTAGTATAGAATAACTTCCTAGAATTTTGGTATTGTAGAGATTTTGTGAGTTTTTTGAGCAATACATCCCTATCTGGATACGAGCAGGTAGAGGCGACTCTAGCACAGATGCAGCTAGGGGTAAAACCCGAAAACACCACTTTGAGCTAGACTTGAATGGGAACTGGTGGACAACAACGGGCCTTACTTCACTCTTGGTTACGACATTCCCGGGGGATATGCTTAGGATAATTCTCATTTTTGTTACAATCCATTATGAAGGGTTTATTAGTATATACATCCTCAAAGAAAACATTTTTTTAGGATTATGAATTATATCCATAAATAGTTCAATTTATGTTAAGTGTTTTACAATTATGGAATTATGTATTTTGATTCATAAACAGATCTAGTTTATTCCATTGTTTATAAATGGATCATTGTGGAAGGAATGGAAACCATATCAATGCATGCACTCTATGTAGGGATTTCCCTCCAACTCAAGATAATTATAGTGGAGCTGGTGATGCAACTGGTGCTGATCAGCTAATCACCATACTGGGACAACTCACTCAGGTTATGAATAATAACCTTACCCATATGGAGCACCCTGATCCGCAGCGTAGATGATCAATGTTAGATCTCTTCATGAGGCAGCAGCCACCAACATTCAATTGGAGTACAAATCCATTAGTAGCTGATAAATGGATAAGTTCCCCAGATAAAATATTTCAGGATTTGGGGAGTAGTGAAAGGGAAAAAGTTGTCATGGCGGTTCATCGCCTCATTGGAGATGCTGATCAATGGTGGTCATTGAAACAAAACATGAAGGAAGATGATGAAATATCAAATATGGAATGGAGATAGTTCAAAGATATTTTCGTAGAAAAATACTTTCCTCGTGACCATCGAGCAGATATGGAAAGGCAATATCTGAGTCTGAGGAAAAATGAGGATGAGAATGTTGCAAAGTATGAGGCTAACTTTACAAGGTTAGCTAGGCATGCAACATATTATATACATAACCCAAGAAGTAATATTGATCGTTTCTTTTATGGGTTAAAACCGTTTCTTTGTTGAGCATAAGTCACACAATCTTTATCATCATATGAATATATTGTATTATGTGTTATCAAGACAGAAAAGGAATTCGCTAAGTCTTACAAATTTAAGGCCAAGAAAGAGATGAAAATATCTGTTGACCAATCTAGAAATGGAAATAAAGGGAAGAAGGTAAAATTTGATTATCCATCCTGCAGTAAATGTGGGAAGAAACACCCTGGTACATGCTTGAAGAGAATGGGAGTCTGTTACAAGTGTGGTGAAAAAGGCCACCAAGCTCATGATTGCAAGGTAAAGAGATTTGAATTCAACGTGGAATGTTATAATTGAAGAGAGATGGGAAATTATGAAAATGATTGTTCTAAGCATCAGGGGAACTTACCTCAGAAAAGGACAAGGGATCAAGGCCAAGCTTATGATATCACTACTGCTGAGGTAGAAGCTCTGAATGACGTGGTGGAAGGTAATTTAATGGTTTCCTCAAGTTTAGAAAATTCATTATTTGATTCTGGATCATCGCATTGTTTCATATATTCCCAGTTTTCTAAGAAAATTAGATATTTTCAATTTGATTTAACAAGGGAGTTGTCATTTAAAACTCCTAAGGGAAGTATCATTGCAACAATGTTTTGTGAATCAGTCCCCATTAGAGCACATAAATGTTCTTTATCTGCGGATCTCATCGTCATAACCATGATTGAGTTTGATATAATCCTCAGTATGGATTGGATTTCAGACCATGATAAAATGATTTATTGTACAAATAAGGAGGTTTAGATTTTTGATGATGATGATAAGGGACACGTTATCTTTAGAGCAGAATCATCACCACCTAATTCTTACCTAGATCCACCCCCAGTAGCTCAACTAAATTCAATTATTGGGGAGGAAGAGAATGAAATAACTGTGGGTAAAGAAATTAATGTTCAAATAGAGGATGTACCTATTGTGAGAGAATATGTTGATGTGTTTCCAGAAGATTTACATGGACATCCTCCAGAATGAGAAGTTGAGTTTTCCATTGATTTAATTCCCGGATCAAGGCCTATATCAAAGACCCATTATAGAATGGCCACTGTGGAATTAGTTAAACTAAAGAAACAACTATAGGAATTGAGCAATAAGGGATTTATTCTACCTAGTGTTTCTCCATGGGGATCCCCTGTTCTTTTTGTTAAAAAGAATGATAGATCTATGAGATTATGTATTGACTACAGGGAGATCAATTCTATAACCAAAAAGAACAAGTATCCCCTACCCCGCATTGATGATTTATTTGACCAACTACATGGAGGTCAATACTTTTCAAAGATTGACCTTTGATCTAGATATCATCAGTTGTGTGTGAAGAAGGAAGACATTCCAAAGACAACATTTCAAACCATGTACGAGCATTACGAGTTTACAGTAATGCCTTTTGGTCAGACTAATTCACCCTCTGTTTTCATGGATCTAATTAACAGAGTTTTCAAGGAATATATTGATGATTTTGTAGTGGTATTTATTGATGATATCTTGGTATACTCTAAAAGCTACGAAGATCATTAAAATCACCTGCACATTATCCTGAAGACTGTGAGAAGACATGAATTATATGAGAAGTTTAGCAAGTGTGATTCTTGGCTACAATAGATTTATTTTCTTGGCCATATTGTCTCGAAGGATGGAATCTCTGTTGATCCTTCTAAGACAATAACAATCCAAGAATGGCCAGAACCAATGAGTATAATCGAGGTACATAGTTTTATTGGTTTAGCAAGTTATTATCGATGTTTCGTGCATAATTTTCCCGTTTGGCTAACCCATTAAAAAAGCTCACACATAAAGGGATTAAATTTTCTTGGAAAAAAGAGTGTGAAAAATGTATTAAAGAACTGAAGAGAAGATTAGTCAATGCTTCTATATTGACACTGCCATCAGGGAATGATCGGTTCGTTATTTATAGTGATGCATCGAAGAAAGGACTTGGTTGTGTCCTTATGCAGAATGGTAGGGTTATTGCCTATGCATCACGACAGCTAAAAATTCATGAGCAAAACTATCCAACTCATGATCTTGAGTTAGCTGCTGTAATATTTGCTTTGAAGATATGGAGACATTATCTTTATGGTGAAAAATGTGAGATATATACCGATCACAAGAGTTTGAAGTATATTTTCTCACAGAAAGAACTCAACATGAGGAAAAGGAGATGGCTTGAACTACTCAAGGATTAAGATTGCACGATACGCAACCACCCAGGGAAGGCAAATAAGTTGGCAGATGCTTTGAGCAAAAAACATCATGGAGTTTTGAACATGATGAGTGTTGAAAGGGATCCAATTTTCATAGATTTAGTAAATATGGACATGGGAATCACCATGGAAGGTGAAACATCAATGCCTTTTCAAATGGTTTCCAAACTATCTTTTCTAGAAAGGATTAAGAGTTCTCAGACAGATGATGAAGAATTTCAAAAAAAAGATTAAAGCTGTGAATGATGGGAGATTGAGAGACTTTGTGTATGAAGAAGGAATTTTGAAATTTGGGAAGAGACTTTGTGTTCCCGATATGCCTGGTCTGAAAAGGGAATTGTTAGATGATGCTCATAGCTCCAATTTCTCTATACAACCTAGGAGCACCAAAATGTATAGATATTTGAAGGAACATTTTTGGTGGGACAACATGAAGAGGGAGATTATTGATTTTGTGTCAAGATTTATGGTGTGTCAACAAGTTAAAGTTGGAAGGCAACAACCTGGATGAGTAATGCAACCTCTTTCCATACCGGAGGGGAAATGGGACAATATTACGATCGACTTTGTCATGGGGCTACCAGAGACTCCTAGAAGGAATGATGCAATATGGGTTATTATTGATCTTCTTACCAAGTCAGCAAATTTTCTTGCTATAAGAGAATATCTACCACCAGAACATCTATAAATACTATATATTAATGAAGTTGTGAGACTTCATGGAGTACCCCAATCGATTGTTTCTGAGCATGATCCTTGTTTTACTTCAAGATTCTAGAAGAGTCTTCAGAAGACCTTAGATACTGAACTTCATTTGAGCACTTACTACCACCCTCAAACATATAGAAAATCAGAATGGACTATTCAAACCTTAGAAGACATGTTGAGATCATGCTCACTAGACATTCAGGGTATGTGGGATCAATATTTACTTCTGGTGGAATTTTCCTATAACAATAGCTTCCATTCAAGTATTCAGATGGCACCATATGAAGCTTTGTATGGAAAGAGATGTCGCACACCAACCTGTTGGGATGATGTTGGTGAGAGAAAACTTGTAGGCCCAGAACTGGTGGAGGAAACGATAGAAAAGGTAAAGGTAATCCAAAACCACATCAAAGCAGCTTAAAGTAGGCAGAAGAGCTATGTCGATAACCGAAGGAAGGATTTTGAATTTCTGGTAGGAGATCATGTTCTCTTGAAGGTATCCCCATGGAAGGGAGTTATACGTTTCGGTAAGAAAGGTAAATTGAGTCCTAGGTACATTGGACCTTTTGATATTCTAGAAAAAATTGGGGATGTAGCTTACCGTTTGGCAATGCCGCCAAATCTCTCCAAAGTTCACGATGTATTCCACGTATCAAGGTTGAGAAAATACATGCCTGACCCAACGCATGAACTCACCTATGAGGAATTATAACTGGAACTAGATCTATCTTATTGTGAAGAGCCCATCAGAATTCTTGATACAAGAGAACAAGTGCTGAGAAACCAGACGACTCGCTTGGTAAAACTTTTATGGAGAAACCACAAGATGGAAGAGGCAACGTGGGAACCCGAGAAACTTATGATGAAGAACCACCCGAGTCTTTTTATATAGTAGTATTCTAGAAATTTTGAGGAAGAAATTATTTTATGGAGGTTAGAATGTAACACCCCAAGCTTCTACGGTATGATTCTCTTTGAATAATACAGTAGCATGTGTTGTACGCGACTTCAAGATTCTAACACACTACGACCAATCAAAGTAGCCGTTATGAATAGTAATACCCACTTTTTAAAATTTTATAAATTTTAACTCTTAAAATGGAATTCATTTTTGGATTTTTAATATCGAAATTAGCCTAGGGTGAAATTTTGGAACTTTTCGGATAACTTTTATATTTTGATGAATAGTGAAAATTACTAAATATTAATTATAAACAACTTTTTTAATAAAAATAATTAATAGTTATAAATTATGAATTTGAGTGGTTTTAAATTATATTTAGAATATATTTTTACCATTTAATACAATGTCGTTCATTGGACATAATTTCACATTTAATCCGGACATAAACAAGTGTCAATCTTTTGATAGTTATTATATCTTAAAAACACGCTTTTTGTTTTAACAACGGGAATTAATTTTAAATTAATTTATGCCACTTTTGTGTTTTGAATTTCGAAAAATGGATTCCATATTTATAATCAGTAGGTATAAATTGTGTAAATAGTTTTCTTTTATTTTTAGACATTTTGAATAATTACTTCGGTAAATATTTTATTTACCCTGGTTAAAGGGTAAATCTGGTAAATAAGGGTAAAAAAATAATATTATAATAATAATAAATTACCCTAAAACGTGTCATAACCCAATTGGTTGATACATTTCCGACTATGGGAATCTTTGGGTAGATTTCGGGACCCCATGGATCCACTTGTAAGTGATAATGACACTTTATATTAATGAAGATAAAGAAAATACAAAAATGACATAAGCATATACCTTTTTGAAAAACAATTTTTAAAAAGAGTTATATATGTTATATTTTAAACTATAAATATTCATTAAAAATATAAAAATATTTCCTACATAATGGTATTTTATTTATAATTTTTAGAGATTGAATAATTGAATTTTTTTATGACACAATAATGATGTAGTATTTTCCTTAATAATAAAGGAATCAAATAATTGGTTTTATAAAAGTTAAAATAAATATAATTTGAAAGTTCTGAGGACATCCACGAATTTTATTGGTTAATATTACATGTTAGGATTTCTTAAATGAATTTTATTCTAATTAATAAAATTTTTAAGACTTTAACAAAAATCAATTATTGAATAGTGTCAAAATTGACATAAATGAGTTTTTAAAACAAATATTATATTATTAATTGATATTTTATTCCTAAAAATCTATGGTTCGGACAAAAGACTTATTTAATGATAGGTCTATAATTAATGTACAACTTGGGGGTCTCTTGGAATTATATAGTATGTTTATTAACTATATAATATAAAAATACAAAGAGACATGGTAAATGTCAAACTATTTAACTAAGAGTTAAATCTAAAAGATAAGGTTACTATAGTGACCCAAACCTATCTAAAATCTATTGGTTGAGAGTTTTTCGACACATATCTATCTTAGAATTTTAATAATCCAATTTGGAGCCATTATAAACTGAATATTAATTTATTATAAATTAATACTTTAAGTTATCCAAAAGAGCCCCTCCCCCCCCCCTTATAAAAGGACACCACTTCTAACCAATTCCTCACACATCTAAAGCCTTTTGGATGGTCCAAACTCTGCCCAATTAAGCTCCCTAAATCCCTTTACTCCTCCTAGAATACTTACCTTAGGCATAAGGTACTTCAAGAGTCCTTTTTGGTTCAAACCAAAGAGAGTTACCCAAATTAAAGGTAATGATTTCTCTTAGCTTATTTCTTTTATTTTACTTCTCCAACCCCAAAAACTCTTCTTATTATTTTATTTTGTAAAAAAACCAGTATCCAAAATATACTATCATATTTTTATGAGAAGTATTCAAACTACACTTACACACAACTCCATCTAATGGATGGAGAACATAATGTTTCTGTGGATGGCAACCAAATGCCTCACGAAACGATGATTGTTCAATTATCTCCTAACAACTCTCATGGTGGAAATTATGATGGAACTATAATTAAATATGATATTTATGATATTTATTTTATATATAAGATTCTGTAATTCCATTTTATAGCATACTATTATTCTTTTCATGTTGTATATATATACGATAATTTCATTTGAGGAAGTGCGGACTACCGCCCCCTCAAAGTGATATGACTCGTTCATACCATACATGGAAAGTATAAAGGATGGTGTTAATGAACTTAAGTAACACATATAAAATATTATATTATACTGGAATAATAATATACATATGTATCATTTGGTTTTGATTCCTTTTAAAATGAAAAATGAAATGGAAGTAGTGTTCGTGCGTACGTATGGATTACCGTCTCCACGAACGCGATGAGATTCATTTCCCCATCATATCCATTCAATAATAATTCTTTTTTGATGATTAAAAGTAATGTTTAATGACTTGATATCATTATGTATACGAATAAGATACAAATTATCCATAACAAACACGGATTATGTAATGAAGCATATAAAGTAAAACTAATCAGTTGTCACCCGAAATGACAATAATACTAAAATATTATTAACAAAGCAATATTAAAAGATCATATATGATATCATATTTTTTTATATGATTCTTTTATAATTTAATAAAAATGATTTAACTATTACACATGATGTTAACCTACACTCTATCAAGGAAAAGTACAAGGTAAGGGTTTATTTCACAATCTCTTCATTATCAGAGGTTGTTTATACGCAATTATCTACTGGGACCAATTTATCATCCACATCCATGTTTCTTAAAAATTTATTTCAAATCATTATTAATATTTTTTAGACAATGGATTAAAGTCATTTATACCCTTTTTTACTTTTTATAAGATGTTTATAAAGGAATCTTTCTGTCATTTTCCAAACAAGGTCCTTTTTAACCTTTTCGACCAAATTATGGTAAGAATGTCTTTTTTAACTTATACGGAGGATGCAGATATTTTCCCCATTATAAAATCGTTGAAGCTTCCCTTAAAATCTTATAAGAATATTTTGGAAGTAAATGTTTTCTTTTATAATTATTTGACTTTTAAATGATTTCAAAAAAATGGATATTTCTCTCAAATAGTTTTGATTTTATCTATGTCAACTTCCTTTGATGGATTTTAAGCTTATTTGAAGTTGATTTATTATGATACGAAACTTCTATATTGTATTGAAGGTTTTGTGATATGTTTTACTCTGGATGTGTTATTTTTATACCAATCATGGATTATGGATAAAATATTTACATTTCATATGCTAGTTTTAATACGAATTTTTATGTTATGTTTAAACCTTTTCATATGGGAATGCATTGGACTTAGTTAGTGACGGGTCGAGCCCACTATAACTCGTCGATGCATCAGTAGGTCTCATGAGAAAAACTAGTTTCTTGGCATGAGGCCTTGAAAAAACTTATTTTTAGTCTTGGCACGAGTCCTTGGCTACGTGGTTATGATAGTCTGGCATTATGCATTCCATCATTATGAAAGTGGTTATTGATATTGCATGTGATTATTCGATTAGTAGAATATCCATGTGAATAAGTAAATGGAATTATTTCATTTTATTTCTGCCATATTATGATGAAATTCAAGTTTAAAAGGCTTTTGTTTTAGTTATACATTGCCTTAAATGTATATTATTATTTATAATAGTTTCTGTTATATTGTTATCCTTACTGGGCATCTGATCTCACCCCTTTCTATGTTTTATTTTTTCCAGGATGTGAAGAGGTATTTTATGAATGACCTGTAGGGATAGTATGAGGGGATATTAGTGTGGACTATGGAGACTATGTTGTTGTAGTTTTATTTTATGATGTAATGTTAACTTTATGATTGTATCTATTGATTCCAAGGCTACTAAACTAATCGATCTTTCAAGATTTCATCTTTTGTGATCATGCCAGTGTTATGTAATAATGCACCGACTCTCGGTAACTGGGGTCGGGGCGTTACAGTTGGTATCAGAGGAACCATTTTAAATATAATTTTTTATAATTGTATAATTCATATATGAAAAAATAATCTTCTTATTTGAATTAGTAATGAAAAATTATATTAGGGTTAATTTGGTATTTTTCTGACAAGTTTCATTTTTTGATGAATAATGAAAAATATTTCATTATAGTTAAAAAACTTCCTTTTTTACTTAAATAATTATTATTATTTAAAATTATTTTTAATGTAAAAATAGATTAATAATAAATATAGAAATCCAATTTAGGTTATTGGAATAATTTTTATAGAGAAATTATATATAAAAACTTTTTGAACTTTGGAATGTTTTCTTTTACTCGTCTTCTCGCCACATCTACAGGATTAGTGTTAAACTTAATTTTGCCACTTTTGTTATTTGAATTTGTAAAAAAAGACATAAAAGGTTGTAATTATTATTATTTTATAGTCTAATAGAATCAACATAATTTTTAAATACTATAAATAGTAACTTTAGTAAATTTTTATTTACCGCGATTAAGGATATATCAGGTAATTAAAGGTAAATATAATATTATAATATTATATAATTACCCAAACACTTGTCTTAATTTCATTGGATAAGTAGGTTTTAACCAAAACCAATCTGAGGATGAAATTTTAACTTTTTTTTAATCTAATTGGGTAAGAATAAAATATTTATAATATTTTATTTAAAGATATGTTAAAAAAGTCATACTCAGGTTTTTAAATAAGTATTACATTTTTAATATATAATTATAAAGGTGATAAATTCAAATATAAATATTAATTTGAATGAAAATATATGTATACTCATCATGCTAATTTATTTTTAATTTTTATAGAATAGATAATTTAATTAAGGACATTCATAATAATGATGCAGTAATTGTTTAATTAATAAAAATATAAAATAAACGATTTTAAAATTAATAAAATAAATACAATTTGACATAATTAATGACATGCACGAATTTTATAGAGAAATTATACTTTTTATTGATATATTATAACTTTTTTTCTATGTAATCATTTTATTATGGTATTTTTTCTAAATATAATGAATAGTATCAAAATTGACATAAATGATACTTTAAAATAAATAATATCTTATTAAATGATATGAAAATTTTAAAAATATAAAATTTTTCAAAATAAATATAATAATGTTAAATATGTATTCAATTATCCAATTTTTGTTCTTTTTAATATTATAGTAACTATATTAATCCAAAGTGTAAAAAAACCAAGTTATCACTGTAAGAGGTAAAGGATTTAACTAAGGGTTAAAACTAAAATATAAAGTTAATATTGGGACCTGAACAAGTAAATAAATAATTATTTTAGATTATTTAGACCCATAATAATCTTATATTAGAAATTACTCACTTTTGAGCTATTTTAAATTTAAAATCAACTTTTATTAATTTAATATTTTAAAGGATTCCAAGAGTGTTCGTCCCCTCTCTTAAAAAAAGCACTTCTTCCCTCACTTACTCACACCACATTGAGCCTTCTATAATGACCAAAACCTACCTATTTCTCCTGCATAAATTATTATTTGATTTATGGAGGTCACGTTCATCTAAAAATATCAACCGTAGTGTCCCTAATAAGAGATCCAAAGGAATTCCACCAAAGAATAGGTAATTGTTTTACCAATTAATTTACGTTCATTTCTTCTTATACTTCCTCGTACTATGTTGTTTTTATAATAAAATAATAAATATATGATTATATATATTATAATATGTTATTACGATTTAGGGACAACCATATTTTTACATCTATCCATAAAAAAACAATATCACCATGTGTGTGTGTGTACGGCATACCATCTCTACACTGTGGTGTAATTTTTTTACATCACAAATTTATTTGGATTGGTATAATAATAGATATAATAGATATAAATAATAAATATGAAATTATATTGATTATATATAATTACTACACCATATAATTACATACCCATTTACCATTAAGGTAATGATATCGTCCCTCGTGCATACGTACAGTCTACCATCTCTACAATGCGATGAGATTCATCTTCCTCATTAACCATTCAAGAATGATTATAAAAAATATGTATTGAATAATTATAGAATATAAGACATAATAATTCTATTGGAGTAATATATATATATATATATATCATTTACCTTCTTACATTCAGTATGATAAAAAAATGGAAGAAACATTCATACGTGCGTACAGCTTACCATCTCAATGAACTGTTCATTCCATTACATATATCTATATTCTATATATATTTATATAGTAAATATATATTATATTCAAATAATTTTTTACATTATTTAAGTTATTAATAATTGGTCTATTTAATATTAGTAATAATTAAAATTTAAAACATCTATGATAAAAAAAGTAGTTATTACCCAAAACATTCCTTTAACTTCGAATTATTAATAAACAAGTAATATAAAGTCATAAATGAATCATATATGATATAAAATAATTTTTTACATTATTTAAGTAATTAATTAATTATATATTTAATATTATCAAGAATAAAAATTCAAAACAAGTATGACAAACAAAGCGGTTATTACCCAAAAAATTTCTTTAACTTCTAATAGTTAATAAAAAGGTTATATAAATTCATAAATGAATAATATATGATATCATAAATAATAATATGATTTTCGTATTAGTTAATAATATGTCTAAAGCCACTATAAAAGAATTTCATACACGTATGATGGAAATCAGACCTAAGGTAAGGGTTAATTTGGAAATCTCATCATTATCATGTATTGATTATATGTAAGTATTTACTTGGAAATATTTATCATTCTAGTCCATGTTTCTTAAAAATTAATTTCAAAATACTATGAATTTTATTCTATAATTTTTTAAATTTATCTTTACCAATGTTTTAATTTTTTATAAAACTTTTTGAAAGAAATCTTTTTATAATTTTCCAAATGAGGTACTTTGTGGACTTTTCGAAGAAAAAAATACAGAAGGAATATTCTTTTTTTAACATATATAGAATGAGAGAAACTTTTATTACATGATTAAAATATTATTTTCACTAAAAAAATTTCTTTTAAAATTTCCTGACCCTTAAAAAAATTCAATATAAAAATTGGTATTTCTCTTCAGAAAATTTTAATAATTTTATTAGATCATTTTCATTTATGTTAACTTCCTTTGTTTTATTTTATACTTAATTAAGGTTGATTTATTCTGATAGAATCAACCATATTGTGTTGAAGGGTTTATGATATATTTTATTGTGGATGTACTAATTTTATATCAATCATGTTTTATTGCTAATGTATTAACATTTTTTATGCTATTTTTAATATGAATGTCCAAGTTGGTTTTGTTTTACTATTTTCATATAATAAATGCATTGGTCTTACTAAGGAATGAGCAGGGCCCACTATAGCCTCTCTATAAATTGATATGTCTCATGAGAGTAAGTAGTTTGGGGTTTTACTCATTTATGTATGATTTCTTGGAAAAATACTTGATGGTATGTTTATGATGTTTGAAAAAATGAATTCCCTAATTATGAGAATAGTTGTTGATATTACATGTGATTATTCAACTAGTAGAATGTCCATGTGAATGTTTATATGGAATTATTTGATTTATTATTTACAAATTATTCTCAATATTATGTTTTAGTGGCTTGTGTTCAATAACACACCCTTCTTTAAGGTCAATTTTTATTTACTCATAATATCTTATGATGTACACTTACCCTTACGGAGCATCTAAGCTCACCCCTTTCTTGTGTTTTATTTTCTCATGATTCTGAAATTTTTATTATGACTGATATGCATGGATAAGATAGAAGATTAATAGAATACTCAAAGTATTATTTATTTTTTTTATTTTTTTTATTTTAATGTAAGATACATGTATGTAGAAAATTTTACAAGACTTCTAAACTGATCGATCCTTTGGTATTTGACACTTTTATCTATTCCAAGGAAATAAATTAAGGCACTGAATCTATGCTACCGGGGTCAGTGTGTTACACATTATTAGACCAATACCTTATATATGGTGAGTTATGATCATTTTAACAATAAATATAATTAAATTGTATGTTTTTTGTGGACTATCAATGGTTAATCTAATTTAATAGTAAGATATGTAATCATGTGGCTAGAATTTATGATTTAGTTGATCAATTTAAGAGTGAAAAATTAATTTAAAAGATAAATCAATACTCTAGGGATCATCTGATCAAAGTGAGGTCATAACATGTTCTTATAAAATATTTTCATATAATGTTTATCCATTATAAGTATTTAGTCATGACCTTTTATTTTATAAATTCTCATGTAGGGTTTATATCTCATATATAATAGATATTTTATCCTTTCCATTAATTCATTATAGTGTTTTTTATGTTGATATGATTTTATGATCTTGATCCCATGATGTAAATGGAAAAAATATATGGATTATTTTATTGAACCTGTAATAACATAGGTTATATGATAAGATTTTTTAATATTCAATTGGATATTAAGAGTTATTTTTTAATAAATATGGGGTTTTAATTGTCCCTATTAAGGAGGGTGGTTATTTCTTATAAATGTCCCAGAAATGTATATGATATTCAATGTTTTCAGGACTTATAGGATATTACATATAACAAACTAGTCTTATCATACATATATATATTACATAATTTTCAACTAATATTCATTACATTACAAAGACACAAGTTTGTAGACCATAATAATTGAGTTCCTTTAAAAACATAAAAACCAAAACAACTAGTTTATAGGTGAGATACATCGATATATCCCACTAAATTCTTCATATCTACCACCCTCATTAAAAAAATAATAAATAATACATATCATTATAAACTAGGTAAAGGAAACATAAGAAAGGGTGAGCTCATATGCTCATTAAGGATAAAAAACGGAGATTCGTAAGCATAGCATGAACAAAGTGGTATGAGAAAATGAGTATAACAAATGAAAACCATACCCTTCATAACAAAAAATAATAATAATAATTCATTTGATAAATATTATTAGTTCATAAGACATTAATCATAGCTAAATAAAATAACAAGATTTAGGAGAGAATAATAATGGTATAGGACATAGTTTTGCGGAATACACATATGCATATAAAATATTATGTCATGGCTACCCACTAAAAAAACTGTAACATGTTAGGCTTGGGATAACCACCTATGTTCCTGCATTAGGCTTGGGATAAAATCATGTGTACCCTATTATTGTATTCATCTAACCACCCATGTACCCACCTCTTTGGGATTAGGTAACCACTCATGTACCCTCCTTTTTAGGAATGGTATAACCACTTGTGTAATGTATCCACTCATAGATAATTTATCATTACACAATGCATTGGATGGAGACATCGGTCCCACCCATCACATTATTAAAATCATATATATGTGCCAAAATAACATAAAATTTTGATTGTATCATAACCCATGAAATGAAATGGGTTTTATAAACATTTCATCATATCATAATCTTTGGGAAAGAGACATGTTTCATAATAATTTTATCATACAATAACATATGAAAAACGGTTTTCATAAGGGTGATATCATGGTATAACCCATGGAAGAGGAATAGGTTTCATAAAAATCATTTCATGATAAACATAAACCATTCATAGAAAGAATAATAATGGTATATTTTGATTATATCCCTAGAAAAGTATAAGTAACCTTAAAAGATATCACCTTGGATAGAGAAGGATTTTGAAAGATCACATTAATCATTTTAAAAAGGAAATAATCTTTATTGGAGAATAATAAAACTTTTTAAAAATATTTTTATTTTCTAATAACATTAAAAAGTTATAAAGGATGCTTTTAAAAGTCATTTAAAACATTTCTTGAGGAAAATATACTATTACCTTTGAAAAAAAATTTAAACATATAAAATTTTGAAAATATATTCCTTTTAAAATAACCATCTAAAATTATATATTATGTTTCAAATCAAATAATGTTCATGATGACTGGAATTTTTATTCTTGTCATACATGTTATAAAAAAGAACCTTTCACATTTTTTGTAAAATGCAAACACACATTATTCAGAAAACAACATTAATATTCCTTTCAAAACATTTTTTTTAAATACATAAACATGGGTAAAAATTTCCTTTAAAAATAATAGAATAATAATTAAACATTTTTTTAACAACATGGTTTTGGAAGAAAACATATTTCTGACCGAAGAGATTTTTTTTTAAAACATCCTTTTTGAAATCTTGAGTACATAAATAGAGGAATGTGAATGAAAAACGTGAATTATCATGACATAAACATAGGAGAATAATATTAAAGAGTTTATTTATAGATATATCATATGATTTCATTATTTTATTCTTAATCATAAACAATTCTGATAAACAATGAGATCCTAACATAAAACTCACGCCTCTTTAGTAACTTTGAAACATAGACCCCATAAATAAATAACATTAAATGAAACTTAAAATAACATGAAGATAAATAAATTCATGATATTACATGTCAAAGGGGTTGTATATACACCTTTTTAATGAATAGTGGTGCAATACATAATATATGTCTCAAAAAAGGAAAATTGAGGCAAAAATCTCTTACCAGAAGTCTTGACTTCTGTCTTACACATTCATACCTCCTGTATAATAAATTAAATTTTATTATAAATATATTACATAGAAGTATTTATATGTATACTACCATATATGATATTCTTATGAACTTTTATTTCTTGTTTATTAATAATTCTATGTTAATGTTTTGTTTCGGGTAATAATTTCTTTTTTTCATATATGTTTAGATTTGTTATTTTTTGGGCCTTATTAAACTGGTCATGATTTCATAATATAAATAATGTTAAAAATGATATAAATTCCATATATATTCATTATAAATTTATTTTCATTAATTGAAAAAATTTAGTGATATAAAGTGAAATATATCACTCATGGAGATGAGTTGTTGTACGTACGTTTGAACTATGTTTTCATTTTATTTTTTAATTGAAATAAATAAATGTAAATGATATATTATCACTACAGAATAATTTGTTTTTCATATATATAGCACATCTTAACTAAACTTATCCTTATTACCTTCCACTAAAAGCATAAATGAATCACATTTCATTGTGAGGTTATAGTCTACCATATACATGAGGTATGTTATCATATTCTGTAATGACCCGACCCTTTGGCAAAGGTACAGATCATTAGTTTTTCTTTTAAATCTTTTTTGAAGATTTTTTAATGTTTGTAATGTTCTAAGGAAGGTCCAGGGAGTGTCTGGGGTTGGTTCGGAGCCCGGGAGTTTGAGAAATGGGCTTGCAGACAATGGTGCACGGCCTGCGCACGACTTGCGCACTGTTTCAGACAAATCGTGTGGAATTTGGTCTAGAGGCAGGGAGGTAAACATAGTTTGCACATGGTTTGGGTAAACCGTGCTCCTAAACCGTACGACCCTTCTTCTGAATGCAGTTAGATGCGCACTGTTTGTGCATGGTTTGGTAAATCATGCGCCTAAACCGTGTGACCATGTTCTGGGTGAATTTACAGTTTTTCCCTTAAATATATTTAAAGCCTAAACTCCCTTTTTCATTCCAGTGGATAGAACTCAGGGGAGGACCTCTTTTGAGCTGCAAACCCTCTCCTCTCTCAATCTCTTGTCGTTTCTTCCCCCAGTGTCCATTTCTTGATCTGACAGAAGCGTTGGATCACCCAGGGTAAGGCTAACCTCACGCACCCCTATTTCCTCGGTAAATCTTGCCTTTCATCTTATTATTTTGATGCAGGATCATATGCCATATTTCAAGGGAATTGGACTAGAACTTAGATCTATTCTAATCTACTATGAATCTGTGGTTTATATCAAGCGAGCCTACGCCTGCAGCTCTAAGGTAGGTGGTCACGTGGTTTGCATTTTGGGTTTTCTCCTTATTGAGTTGTTGTTGTCGTGTCGTGGTTTGTATTTCACCAAACCCCGTATTTATAATGACTGATTCATATCTAAATGACCCGTGTGGTATTAAAGTGATGAATCTAACCTTGTTAGGGTGTTTTTATTCGGTATGGACCGGGAGTGGTCAACCATAGGTGTTATGCCTTGAGAATTGGCCCTTTTTCACCTTTGAACCTTAACGATATGTCTTTAAAGGTAATTTTCCATGTTTAGAAAATGATATGGCTTGGTTAGAGGTTGGATAGGATGAGAGATCCTGAACCCCTTTAACTGAATTGAAATTCATGTATGTCATGATTTGATTTTGTGATATTATAAGATGGATATGCCTTTCTTTGCTAATGTGGTATGATATAAGACGGTTTTCCTTATATAATGTGATGTGAATCGTTATGCTTTTCTGTGTTGAAAAGCTTATGATAACTCGTGTGTCGGGCGAGAGGCATTCTTACCCCATGCCAGATAAATCTCAGTACTTGAGGATGAGAGGCATTTATACCTCATGCCCATAAAACCTTTACTGGTGGGAGGAATTTCTACCCCACACCAGCTACAGTGATTGAGGAAGAGAGGTATTTTTACCTCATGCCCATATAACCTTTATAGGTGGGAGGCATTTCTACCCCACACCAGTTACAGTGCTTGTGGACAAGAGGCATTCATACCTCGGGCCAGTGATACTTGTATGTATATGAGAAGCATGGACGAGAGGCATGTTTACTTTGTGCCGGTGATAACCTATATCTATGTACTTATACCACTGGTGATCGTTTAGTTTACCAGCCATGATCTGAAATAGGTAGACCCGCCAGGTGTCCTTTTGGAACCTGAGCGGGAGGGTTGTTTATTTACTTTGCTTTACTTACTTGCAGTCTATTACTCACTTTGCTTGCGAAGACCTATTTGGATTACATGTAAACATCGTTGGTGGTGGCCTACTGAGACTTGTCTCACACCCTACCCAAGCGGCCTCTTTGGAACTGAGGTTGAATTTACTACAATATGTACAAGTAGGGGAAAGGGTCCATCTTCAGGTTGTTGATACATGTATGTTCTAGCTTGAGATCCAGAGGAGAGGATCGAGCTTTTCTAGAGATGCTCATGGACTACTTTTGTTTTTTTGGTATTATTGTATAGCATACTTGTCATCTATTTCTACTGTATCAGCATGCCATACATCCATTTTTTGTTAGACACTGCCTATGTGGATTTTGTATATCTATCAGGGTTTTTCTTACTTCTGTTGTTTGGTTTGTATGTTCCCCTTTTTCTCATGTTTACCATTGGTTGTGTTTCCGCTATCTTTATTACTTTGCTGCTATACCGCTATGTACTTTGACATGGGGTACAATGTTCCCACTGACTTACCATTACACCCCCGCTGCTAGTCTGTAGCCCTTGGCCTATGGGAAGATGAGCCAGGGGTCATGTGGCCAACCGGGCTCGGGGCTCGGGTTGAGGGGAAGCCGGGTCCGGGATGTCACAAAGTTGTATCAGAGGTTTCTTTCTTTCTTGATTTACTATTTGGCGATGACAGAATTGGAGACTGGGAATGCGTAGGGACTTATCCATGAGACGTGCTTGGGCGTCGCGAAACCATGTACGGGGTATGTCCAAAGTTTCCTATTTTGTGTTGTTATTGATTCTGTTATTTACTGTTGATACCATTTCATTGTTGGATGATTCACATGTTTTGTGATGTTATTGAGATTTGAAATGTTGGAATTTGGATTTCAGGGTTTGACCCGATGAAATGATGGTTATGCATTAGAACATGCATCATGATAGGCACAATATGATTAGTCCATGCATATTTCCATGCCACATTTAAATTTCCAGCGAGCATTGTCTTTTGTTTATTTCCATGCCTTGTTAACATGTGTGCAGCTGTGCTAACCTTTCAGGCATGTTGTGAATTTAGGAATGTTGTGGTTTTAGTGGGTGTCACTCTTTGGTTCATAAGGTGTATGGGCCCTTATGGATCGGAAAATGACATTCCAACTAAACTAATCTTTTTGTTTAAAGGAAATTTAAATACTTGATTAGCACAAGAAAATAAGAAATGACATCCATGTGTGTGTCATATTTCAGTTCATGATGAGTATGGGCCCTTATGGGCTGGGAAATTCCATGTCACTAGATTAAGTTAAATATGAACAGTTGCAGGTTTTATTAAGAATTCTTGTGTGTGTGGATATGTGATCTTAGGTGTAGGAAGTCTTAGTACCTTTCCTAGATTCTAGATTTAAGCCTTTAATTTTGTTGGTTCCTTCTTTTGAGACGTTCATTTGGCATTATAGCACTATGCCTCTGCGATGACCTTGAGTCACGCAGGCTGAAGGCAGCGATGATCGCGTTCCTGAGGTGGTAGGCCATGAGTTGCCAGTTGATCTTCCTGTCAAGCCACCTGTGGATCCTCTTTCTATTCCTGAGATGGGCGCCGATTCCCAATGCCATGAGAACTTCTTGCGTATGATGCAGAGTGTGCAAGGTGGAGTGCGACCTTCCCCGAGTATGGGAGAGTTGACCCGCAAGTTTCAGTCGCAGCATCCTCCTACATTTACGGGTGATGGTGGACCACTTGCTACAGAGTCCTGGTTGGAAGCCATCCTGGCCGTCTTTGAGCACCATGAGATGCCTCCAGAGCGGAGGGTCAAGCTCGCAGATTACATGCTACGTGGTTCATCCAGGAGGTGGTGGGATGTCATCACCCAGTCGGGACAGCAGAGAGATATGATCTGGACTGATTTCCAGACTGTCTTCTACAATTATTTCTTTCCCCAGACTTTGAGGGCTGACAGAGCTAGCGATTTTATGAATATGCAATAAGGGACCATGATAGTAATGGAATATTCGTCCTATTTCACTAAGTTAGAGCATTTTTCTCCTACACTAGCTTCTGATGATCTCACGGCCGCTATGCGTTTTGAGGATGGGCTGTGTTACACCATCCAATTGAAGGTTAATGTATTCAGGTTGATGATTGTTTCAGAAATTGTTAATCAGGAATTGATCACATAGAGGAATCTGAGAGAATCAGACAGTGTGAACCAAGGCGGTTCGACACCTAAGGCTTCCATTGGATCTGCTTCTTGGAAGAAGTGGCATTTTGAGGACTCTCGTGGTGTTAGTGGTGGTCAGACCCTTTTTTTAGGTCGTACTCTTATCTATCACCAATGTAGGCTGACCGGACATATGAAGAGGCAGTGTACGCGAATCCCAGTAGAGTGCAGAGGTTGTGGTAGGTTGGGTCATCTCCACTACTTCTGAAAGACTTTTCCCCCAAGGTTCAGTGAGCAAGGATCTTTTCCTACTCCATGATATGGGACTGGATTGGCAGGATCACGTCAGAAAGGTGGCTGGAATACCACCGGTCGATCAGGCCGTGGCGGCAGTCGAGGCAGATGTAATCAGGCTTATGACTCTCAGCACCAGCAGGGCGGGTCTTCTCAAGTTAGCCAGGCTGTGACTCAGGGTCGTGGTGCCGACCAGTTGTATGCAGTCGAGCCTATGCTGTAGGAGCAGTATGTCGGACCATCTACTTTACTAAGTACAATTCTATTTTCCTCTATGTTATTATCTACTTTTTTGATACAAGCACTTCTCAATCTTTTATATCAGAGGCGATTATCAGAAGTTTGGGCCTCGCCGTTGAGTCATATCGTGGAATGATCATGTTAGATACCTCATTAGGTATCCATTCAGATGGAATTCATCATTGTCATAATTTTCCCCTCGAGGTGGGAGATTAACTTTTCATGTGAAACCTGTATGTTCTAGATATGATGAGTTTTGATGTAATAATTAAGATAGACTGGTTAGTTCTCTTTAGAGCCCAGATTGACTGCTATCATTGGAGGGTGGCGTTTACGTCACCATAGGGAGACACGCATATGCATAAGGGAGAATGGGATCTTAGTGTGACACGAGCAGGACCGGAACACCAGATTTTAGGTGGTGTCACGGCACAGGTTGCCGGTCTTTATCTCGATGACCAAGGGTTACAACCCTCTATCTATCCTCCCATGGTAGAGCTTTTCAGTGATGTCTTTCCTGATGATTTCTCTGGTCTACCTCTAGTGCGAGAGGTGGAGTTTACTATTGAGCTTATACCAGGAGCAGCACCAGTGACCATTCCTCCTTATAAGATGGCACCTAAGGAACTTCTGGAGTTTAAGACTCAACTGGAGGACCTGGATGAAAAAGGCTTTATACATCCCCATAATTCTCCTTGGGGATCACCGGTTCTCTTTTCCAAGAAGGCAGATGGTACCCTTCTCCTTTGCGTGGATTATTGTATGTTAAATTAGCTGACTATTAAGAATCATTATCCTTTACCCCAAATTGACGACCTCTTAGATCATCTCTGAGGTGCCAAGGTGTTTTCAAAGATATATTTGAGGTCGGGCTATCACCAAGTACATGTTAGGACTTCAGACATACCTCACACAACGTTCAGGAGCAGGTATGGTCTCTATGATTACCTAGTCATGTCGTTTGAGATTACAAATGCACCTACAGTGTTTATGGATCTTATGAATCGGATTTTTCACCCTTACCTTGATTCTTTTGTGGTTGTATTTGTGGATGATATCTTAGTCTATTCACGCTCGAGACACGACCATGCAACCCATCTTGAGATCGTGATGAATACACTAAGAGAGCGTCAGCTTTATGCTAAGCTCAGTAAATGCCACTTCTGGATAAATAAGGTTCACTTCCTGGGTTACATTATCTCTGAGTCTGGAGTTTCAGTTGACCCTGATAAGGTGAGTGTTGTAGTTTATTGGGAGTATCCCAGAAACGTCTTTGATATCAGGAGTTTATAGGGACTTCCTAGATATTATAGGTGGTTCATTCTGGAATTTTCACGCCTAGCAGCACCGCTTACAGATTTTACTAAAAAGGGGGTGAGATTCTATTGGTCAGAACCTTGTGAAGTATATTTTCAGGAACTGAAGGGCAGGCTAACATCAGCACTGATACTAATCTTTTCAGAGCCAGGTAGAGCTTATACGGTCTTTTTGCGATGCGTCAGGTATTGATCTTGGAGATGTCTTGATGTTGGAAGAGCGAGTCGTTGCATATGGTTCTCATCAGTTAAATCCTCATTAACAAAATTATCCAACTCACGACCTCGAGCTCGCAGCGGTTGTACATGCCTTACGCTGTTGGAGACACTACTTATTGGGAGAGTATTTTGTGGTATACACTGACCGTAAAGCCTCAAATATATCTTCACTCAGCAGGATCTAAATCTCAGGCAACACAGGTGGGTCGAGTACCCACAATCCTTTGATTTCGAACTAGCCTACACTCCTGGGAAAGAGAATTCAGTAGCTGATGAGCTGAGCCGGAAAACTCAGTCGCAAGTGGTTCTGGAATCTAATGAGGAGTGGAAGCTGATGGACTTATTTTCAGAGATGCATGTTGAGGTTCAGGAGGGTCCGGGTCAGACTATTCTCTCAGCCTTAGCGGTGACATCTACTCTTTTGGAACGGGTCAGGGCAAGACAGTTATTAGATCTGGAAGGCCTTGTTCTACGAGAGAGTTTCGATGCCTCTACAGATTGGACAATGGATAAAGGTGATACTTTATTGTTCTGTGAGTGTGTATGGGTCCCAACATACATCAGAGAGCAGTTGATGAGGGATTTCCATGCCTCAGCATGGGCAGTTCACCCAGGCATCACCAAAATGTATTCTGATTTGCGACGACAGTACTGGTGGCCTAACATGAAGTGGGATATATCTAGTTTTATCACGCATTGTTCCACCTGTCAGTAGGTGAAGGCATAACATCAGCGTCTAACATGGTTTTTGCAGCCATTTTCTATTCTGGAGTGGAAATAGGATGATGTTTCTATGGACTTTGTAACTGGTTTACCCAGTTCACCTCATGGCAATGATGCGGTATGTGTTATCATCAACCGTCTGATGAAGGTTGTGCATTTTTTACCTGTGCGGGAGACCTTCATGGTGGATGACTTGGGAAGATTGTATGTCACGGAAATAGTGCACCTTAATGGAGCGCCTCGTTCTATTGTCTCGGATAGAGATCCTCATTTTTCATCTCGGTTCTGGCAGGGTTTATAGAAGGCCATGTGTACGTAAGTACTTTTGAGCATGGATTATCACCCGCAGACTGACGGAAAGACCGAGCGGATTATACAGGTATTAGAGGATATGTTACGTGAATGTGTTCTTGACTTTTGGAGTTTCATGGGGAAAACATATTCCTCTTGTCGGGTTCTATTATAACAATAGCTTCTATGATACCATTGAGATGGCTCCCTATGATGCCTTGTATGGTAGGCCTTGTCGCTCGCCCTTGTGTTGGTTTGAAGTAGGGGAGGCAGCTATTCTAGGACCACGTCTGGTGCAAGAGACTATAGAGTAGATATAGATTATTAGGAAGCATATGTAGACAACTCATTCTAGATAGTAGTCCTATGCTAACAAGCACCAGTGACCTCTTGAGTTCGAGGTTGGGGACTGGGTTTTCTTGAAGGTCTCACCCAGGTTGGGGCAGAGATGTGTACCAAAGTAGGGTAAGCTCTCACAGAGGTTCATAGGACCCTTTGAGGTGATAAAGCGGATCGGACCAGTAGCTTACCAGCTTGTACTTCTATAGAGATATCCGGCCATGCATGATCTTTTTCATGTATCTCAGCTATGCCAATACTTTTCATATCCAAATCACATTTTTCATCGTGATGAGGTTGAACTGGATACAGATTATTCCTTCAAGGAGTATCCGATGAGAATTGTTTACCGGGGCATGAAGACACTCTGTGGCAGGTCTGTTCCTCTTGTATGGGTGCTATGGCAGCACGGCCAGGTATAGGATGAGACCTGGGAGAGAGAGGCAGATATACATTCTCAATGTCCAGAGCTATTCGTCGATGACACCTCAGTACCCTCGGAAGGCCAACTCGGGGACGAGTTGCTTTAACGAGGGGAGGTTGTAACAACCCGACCCCTTGGAAAAGGTACGGATCTTTAGTTTTTCTTTTAAATATTTCCTTTAAGCTTGTTTAATGTGTGTAATGTTCTAAGGAAGGTCCAGGGAGTGTCCGGGGTTGGTTTGGAGCCCGGGAGTTTGAGAAATGGGCTTGCAGACAATGGTGCACGGTATGCGCACGGCTTGCGCACGGTTTGGGTAAACCGTGCGCCTAAATCATGTGAATGTTTTTCTGAAAATAGTGAGATTCACACGGTTTGCGCATGGTTTGGGCACGGTTTGATAAACCGTGTGCCTAAACCGTGCGACCCAGTTCAAGGTGAATTCATAGTTTTTCCCTTAAATATCTTGAAAGCGTAAACTCCCTTCCTTTTTCATTCCAACGGACAGAACTCAGGAGATGACATCTTTTTGATCTCTAATCCCTCTCCTCTATCAACCTCTTGTCGTTTCTTCCCCCGGTGTCCATTTCTTGATCTGACAGAAGCATTGGATCACCGAAGGTAAGGCTAACCTCGCGCACCCCTTTCCTTGGTAAATCTTGCCTTCCATCTTGTTATTTTTATGCAGGCTCATATGCCCTATTTCCAGGGCATTGGACTGGAACTCAGATCTCTTCCAATCTACTATGAATGTGAGGTTGATATCATGCGAGCCTATTCCTACAGCTCTTAGGTAGGTGGTCATGTGGTTTCCATTTTGGGTTTCCACCTTATTGAGTTGTTGTTGTCATGTCGTGGTTTGTCTTTCGCCAAACCCCATTTTTATAATTACTGCTTCATATCTAAATGACCTGTGTGGTATAAGAGTGATGAATCTAACCGTGTTAGGGTGTTTGGATTTGGTATGAACTGGGACTAGTCAACCATAGGTGTTATTCCTTTAGAATTGGCCCTTTTCACCTTTGTACCTCAACGATATGTATTGAAAGGGAATTTTCCATGTTAGGCAAATGAAATCACTTGGATAGAGTTTGGATAGGATGAGAGAGCCTGAACACCTTTAACTAAATTGAAATGCATGTATTCCATGCTTTTCTTATGTGATATTATAATATGGATATGCCTTTCTTTGCTAATGTGATATGATATAAGATAGTTTGCCTTATATAATGTGATGTGAATAGTTATGCATTGCTGTGTTGACATGCTTGTGATAACACGTGTCTTGGGAGGGAGGCATTCTTACCCAATCCCAGATAAATCTTAGTGCATGAGGAGGAGAGGCATTTATACCTCGTGCCCATATATCCTTTACGGGTGGGAGGCATTTCCACCCCACGCCAGCTACAGTGATTGAGGACGAGAGGCATTTATACCTCATTCCCATATAACCTTTATGGGTGGGAGTCATTTCTACCCAATGCCAGTTACAGTGCTTGTGGACGAGAGGCATTCATACCTCGGTCCAGTGATACTTGTATGTATGTGAGAAGCATGGACGAGAGGCATGTTTACCTCGTTCCGTTGATAACCTATATATATGTACATATACCTCTGGTGATCGTTCAGTTTACCAGCCATGAGCTGAAGCAGGTATACCCACCAAGTGTCCTTCCGGATCTTGAGCAGGAGGGTTGTTTATTTACATTGCTTTACTTACTTGCAGTCTATTACTCACTTTGCTTGCGAACACCTATTTTTATTACACGTAGACATCGTTGGTGGTGGCCTACTGAGACTTGTCTCACACCCTACCCGGTCGGCCTCTTGGTCACCCGTGTAGACTTTACTATTATAGGTACTAATAGGGGCAAGGGCTCAGCTTCAGGTTGTTGATACATGTATGTTCTAGTTGGAGATCCAGGGTAGAGGATCGAGCTTGGCTAGAGATGATCGTGGACTACTTTTGTTATTTTTGTATTATTGTGTAGCATTATTGTCTCCTATTTCTACTATATCAGCATGCCATACATCCATTTTTTATTAGAAACTGCCTATGTGGCTTTTGTATATCTATCAGGTTTTTTCTTACTTCTATTTTTTGGTTTGTATGTTCCCCCTTTTCACATGTTTACCATTGGTTGTGTTTCTTCTATCTTTATTACTTTGTTGTTATATCGTTGTTTACTCTGACATGGGGGTACATTCTCCCCACTGACTTACCATTACACCCACACTGCTAGTCGGCATCCCCTGGCCTATGGGGAGACGAGCCAGGGGTCCTATGGCCAACCGGGCTCAGGTTGAGGGGTAGCTGGGTCCGGGATGTCACATATTCCCAAAAAAAGAGAGTATGAAGGTATGTGTGATATTATGATTCTATAAGCATAATAATAACATAAATATAAAATAAAAATAATAAATCCATCATTATTTCCATGCTTGAGAGTTGGAAATGTAAAAACGAATGAGATTTTTTCGTGAGGTGGTAGTTAGATGTACACACGAACAATGATCTGTTAACCCATTTGATAGGAGTGGAGATAGTTATTGTTAATTAATGGAAAAAATATTTGTATATATAATATATTTATTTGGGGGTCCTCCATATGTTTGCACTAAAATTCTTCCTTCATTGGATTTCTATCCAAGATAAGGATTTTACGATGGGATGTGGGAATTTGGAAAAGTATTTTCATAGATATTGTATGATTTCAAATGGTTTTAATGTTTCAATAATAGAGGATAATTGGTTTCCTTTTATAATAGAGGTGAGTGGCTCATTTGAACTTTTTTTTAAAGAAACAACTCCACCCATATTTTTTTAGGTCACAAGGCTCAAAAATGGATTATTATTGACAATGAAAGGTATAAGGTCTAAATATGGACATCTAATTTGTTTTGAACAAGTTCTAGGATATTTTTAACCATTAGCTTTTCAGTTTACCCCTGGTAAACTCATTTTTAATATAACCGCAGTAAATATTTTTTACTATTTTTACTATTCATTTTAGTAAAATTTATGTTGAAATTATTTAATTATATAAATTATTATGAATCCAAATAAGTAATCTATTTTTACAAATTCCATTAATAAAATGAAAAAAAAAATTAAAATTAATATCATCGATACGATGAAAAAAGATTGTTTTTCAAGAGAAAATGTTCTAAATCTTGAATTGTTTTATATCAAACTTTAATATGAAACTAATACCAATTACCTAAATTGGATTAATTGATGTATAATTTTATTAAATATACTTTAAGATACTTTAAATTTTATTTTCACTATAAAAACAAATTAAATTAAAATGATTTTTTCAATTAAAATTTATTATCTTTCAGTATTAACCAAAAATTGAAACTTTTTATAAAAATCACAAACAATAACCCTAATATAATTAGTACCTGATCATTTATCAAATGATGTTTATCTTATCAAATTAATTTTCTAAAATTTTAAAATATTTATTTTATTATTGTTCACAAAAATATCAAATACTTTTCTTAGAAAATCATATTTTTTTGAATATATAAATACTTTGCATAAAATTACGTATTTTATAAAAAATATTATTTATTTATATAAATAAAATACAATAAATAATAAATGTTAGTTATTATTATACATAACTCTACGTTTAAAGTCAGGGTTTTATTGGAAAAATTTTAAAAATTATAATAATAATAATATATATTGTAGATTTATTAAAAACATTTGTCATGTGTAGTGCATGAAAACTGAGTGTTGTATGTGGCACAAGATTAAATTAGTGTTGTGTGTAACATAAGCTATCAACTTAGTTTAATTTTTTTTAAAATATATGTTATAAAAACTCAGGCTGTTACATTCTACACCTCATAAAATGCATTTCCCCCCTTGATATTCTTTACTCTGATACAAAAAAATTGGATAATTTTGCCTCATTATATCCTAAAAATACCACATAGATACCAAAAAATAGTATTTTTGCCACAAAAATTTGACAAGGTTTGTGGTCATGTTTAATAGAACTTTCTCTATATGATCTAGAACCTCCACCAGTAGTTCCTTATGAGAAAGATCTTATTCTAGTGGTATGACCTTTGAGTTGAGTACATATGAAGGGTCAGGTGTGTACTTCCTTGGGAGAGATACAATTAAAACATCATGGGTTAGAGAGAGGTTTGGTGGAAGAAAAAATTGATATTTGACCATCCCAGTACGATGAAGAATTTCAAAAGGAGAAATATATATCGGTCTTAGTTTCAGTTTCTTCTAAAGTATCAAAACCTTATTCCCATGAGAAATTCTTAGAAAAAACTTATCACAAACATAAAATTCAAGATCGTGTAGGTGATTATTAGTATAGATTTTCCACCAACTATGAGATACTTTAATGTGTTGTTGAATTGATTTTCCTTTATCTTCCATTTATTAAGATATCTTTTGTCCAAATATATTTTATTCTACATCTTCAACCCACAATTTTGGAGATATATATTTCTTTAAATAGATTAATTCTAAAGGATTCATCTAAATTCTTGAGTGAAAGCTTTTTTTAGGAAACATCAATTGGAGGAAGGTGTTGATCTCAACCATCATTGAAATAAAAATGAACAAGATCTCAATATATCCTCTTGGTTTAATATATTTATTTATACTAACCATCTATTTGAGAATGATACAAAGTGTTGAAACTCAACTCTATATCAAGAGATTTTTAATGACTGCACTAGAACATTAAGTTAAGCCATTGTTTCTAGTCAGACACAATGTAAGGTGGTACTCCATGAAACCTTACCAGTTCCTTAATGCTTATCCAGTAAATCTAATCCAAAGATATGTTTTCTCTAATAACTATGAAGTGTGGTGACTTAGTAAGATGATCGAATACATCCATATAGAATTATTCCCTTTAGAGGTTTTAGGGATTCTAAAGAAAAAATACATGGTGATGTTTTCCCATTTCTATTATGGTATTAGTAAAGTATGTAACATTCCCTTAGACTTTTTTCTTTCAGTCTTAACTTGCTAACATACCAAGAACTGAGATACAAACTATGAGTTATCTCTCTCCATTCCTTCTCACTAGAAATAATCTTTCAAATCTCAATACATCTTCATACTTTGTGGAATAATAGATTATTAAGAACTATGAGCTTCCTCAAAAAATCCCTTCATCAAATCTGTTATGGATGGAATGCATACATGGTTATTAAACCTTATCATTCCATATTGATCAAGGTTTAACTCATTAATATTATAACCTTATTTTTTTAGCTCTATATATTTCTTATATGCCTCTTTAATTTTTACTTGGATAGATGGTTGAACATTCAATTGAGTAAGATAAGATTTTCCCCTTTTTTGTGATTTCCAAATCCGTCCTTCAAAAATCCAGAAATAATGTATCTTATGGAATCCTCATTATGGATAAGCTAACATGATCCTTTATAATTAAAACATCATCCACCTTGTTCTCATTCCTAGGGTGCTAATGTATTGAGCACTCATAATCATTAATCATCTCTAACCATCTCCTTTTGTTAATATTCTACTCCTTATATGTGAATATATAATTTAAAGTTTTATGATAAGTATATATATGAAAATTTTACCCATAAATATAGTTCCTCCATATCTTTAATGAAAATATTATTATAGATAACTTCAAATTATGATTTGGGTAATTTTTCCCCTGAATCGTTAATTTTCATGAGTCATAATATATAAAAATTCTATTCTACAAAAGAATATACCAAAATCTATTCTTATATCCATAACTATGGATTAAAAACCCTTTTCCATTATTGGGTAATGGAAGATGAGTTTTGAAAACTTATATTCTCTTTAGTTCTTTGAAATTCTCCTAACATTTATCAATCCAAAATAACTTTGCTTCAATCCTTGTTAACTTGGTCAGAGGATTATATATTCATGATAAATCCTATAAAACCAATCTATAATATCTAGATAAACTAGGAACACTAAAAATATCAATCACCATTGTTGGTCTGGACCAACATTCAATAGTCTTTTCTTTTGATGGATCTACCGATATATCCTCTCTTGAGATTATATGACCAAAAATGAAACATTAATCAACAAAAATTCAAACTTTGTAAAACTTTCATATCTTTTATACTTATTTAGGGTATTAGTACAACTCTCAAGTGATCTTCATGATCTTACATTCTCTTTAATTAGATAATAATATCATCTATAAGGACCTCCAAAAGGTGATCAAGGTAATCTCTAAGGTTTATATTCATTAAATTCAATAATAAAGTAGGGGAATTAGTAAGACCGATTGGAATCACTATATATTCATAGTTTCCATACCATGTATAGAATAATTTATTGGGTATATACTCATTCTTTACCCCCAATATATTATATGCAAAATGAAGGTAAATTTTAGAAAAGTATTGATCTTTGAAAAGATGATCAAACAACTCATCAATACGAGGAAGATGATACTTGTTTTTAATTTTTTTCTTTTTTAGAACTCGATAATCAATATGGAGTTGCATTGATCAATATTTATTTTTAATAAAAAAAATATGTTCACCCCAAGGTGAAACACGTGGATGAATTAATCGATTTTCAAGTTTTTTCTGGAGTTAATTTTTCATTTCCCGCAATTCAATAAGGTCCATTCCATAGGGATTCTTTTAAATTAATGTGGCAGTAGGTATGAGTTACTGAGAAATCAACTTCACATTTTGGTGGAATACTTGAAAACTCTTTTGGAAATACAATAAACAATTCTTGATCAATATTCATTCCATTTATGTCATGTTTCTCCTGAACTATATGTGATAAACACCCCTTTTGAATGAGAATTAAGACCCATAAAATGGTTGTGATTTTCATCATAAGATTATAGTTATCATCACATTGATCTATGACCATAGGATGGTTTGGAATATCAAATGTAACTTAAATTCCCTAACAATATGTGTTGGATTTATGTATAGAAATTTCATCCATGCCTAAGATAACATCAAATTAAACTAGAGGAAGAATGAAGAAATTTATAAGAAGAAAATTCCCACAAACTTCCACCATAGAAGACTTATTTTCTTAATATGTGATAATTTTACCTTTAGGGGTTTTCACTGCTAATTATATTTCTAATGTTTTGGTGTGAATCTTGATACCATTAGAAAATTCTTAAGATAGAGAAAAATATGTAGATCCATAGTAAAATAAGACATTAGCAGTTCTAGAGTGGATGGTAAGTGTACCTTTCACCATTCCATTATCTCACCCCTTTTTAGAAATAGTGATCATATGATATTTCCCATTTTTTCTCATCTTAAGTTGATGTTGGAATGGATAATCATCATTAACCCTCAAATTTGGGTACATGTTATAATAATGCCCAAAATCCTTGCACTAGAAAGACTAGAGTGTGGGTGGTTTATTCTATGTACCTTTCTCCCTATTATTATTTTTTAATAACTTCTTCCCATCACTTCAATAATCAATTGTATAATGACCATACCTACAACACTTAAAACATTTAGTAGTTCCCCATAAGTAGTCTCCACCATACTTCTTCCCATGATTTGTGTATAAAGGAAAGCCAAACTTCTTCTCTCCAGGGATCCTAGATTTTCTTTTGTAATCCTATTTTTTTCTTCTTATCAAAACCATGATATTAATACATAATTATATCTTCTACTTCCCCCTTGATCATACATTGAAAATTCTCTTCATAGTTACTGAATTCCATTATGGATAACACACTTTGGAGAATTGGTTTTAATCCATTGATGAATCAATCAACCTTAATTTTAGGTTGGATTATAATACTAGAAGTGTACCTTTAAAGTATTATAAAATTTTACTCCTAGGTACCAATGAATTGATCATCCTTTTCTTTTAGCTCAAGTAATTTCTTCTTAGTATTCATATAGAGAATATGATGAAATTAGTTATTTGAAAAATAATTTCATGAACTCATCTCAATTAATGGAGTCAATTTTATCATGTTTCCTCAATTTTTTTATAATATCTCACCATTGATTGGATTCGACATCAAAATGTTAGACAAACAAAACCACTTCTCCTTGTTTTGAATAATAGAGAATAGAAAATATCTTTTCATCGGTACTCATTCATTGTTCAAAAACTAAAGGATCAGAAGACCCACTAAAATTATGTAGACATTTTCTAATAAAGGAATCAATATAACATTATTCCCACATTTTTTGGTTTGGATGTTTAGAATGATTCATATATTGAGAAAGATATGTCAGCGTTATAATGATATTTTTCATTCTGAATCCCATAAATTTTAGATTCTCAGGAGGATAATAATTTCATTGTCTATTTCACTCATCATTAAAATGATTCCTTATGGTTTAATCCACTGACTAAAACCAAAAAGCATAGTTTAAGAAAAAATAATCTTGATTGTGATCCACATAATCATAAAAAACCACTTATAGGATGTCAAAATAATGATGCCTTCTGTTAAATCAATGAAAACATAGATTTATCCTAAGTTATTGATATTAATCATATATTCAAATCTTTCATGATGGTTCATAAATAATTTTGTGAATTTATTAAGAAAATACCTTAGGAATTTCAAACCAGGTGTGCAGAAAGGCCCATTTTCATGCACCAGGTGAAGATCGAGTCCATCTCAATGCATCCTTTTAAGTTTTATTACCCCTAGGTACCTCTTTACAAGAGTCACATCCACTTTTATTATCTTTACATGGATTTAATTTCTTTGTAACCACATGATCTGTCCTTTACCAAAATTCTAAGGCATTTTTGTTTGATTTTACTCATCCTTAGACTTATTCTTCGACATGTCCTCCTTGATATCACTAGTCCTTTTTCATCCTAGTATACAAAGGTTAACTAAACCTATCCTATAATAAAAACAATAGGGACCCAATATTATTATACATAGATATTAAATCATTTTCTATGAGTATTAATTACATTAAAAATACACATGCCCAAGGATAGTAATAGTTTAGTGCCTTTATAAACCCGAAAATATAAAAAAATTGGTTCATAGGTGATCTACATTATCTGCCAATAATATCTTCATATCTACCACCCTTCTTATAAAAATCATACATAATACATATCATTATAACATATGAAAAGGAAATATAATAAAGGGTAAGATCGGATTATTATTAAGGATAGACAAGGTAGATTCGTAAGCATTGTATGAAAACAAGGGTATGACAACATGAGTGAGACATATAAAATCCATTCCCTGTATAAAAATATTATAATCTTTATTCATGTAATAAATATTGGCAGTTAAGAAGACATTAATCAAAATGAAATCCAATAATATGATAAATGAGATAATAACATTCGCATAAGACAATGTTTTTTGGAATACACCTAAGCATAGAAAATATTATTTCAAGGCAACCCACCAAGACATTCATAACATGTTAGTCTTGGACTAACCACCCATGTACATGCTTTGATATTGGTATGACCTCCATTGTACCATATTTCTAGTTTGGGATATCCACCCATGTACCCACATTTTTTAGCTTGGTTTAACCACCCATGTACCCTCCTTTTCGGGCATGGGATAACCACCTGTGTACCCTCTAATCTCATATAATATTTATCATTACCCAATGAATTTAAGGTAGATATAGGCCCCACCCATTAAATAATGAAAATAATATGTATTTTTAAACAATATCATAAATCATTCATTATATCATATCCCGTGAAATTTAATGTGTTTTATAAACATTTCATCATATCATAACCTATTAAAAACTGACTAGTTTGATTGTAAACACATGGAATTTTCCATGTAATTTTTTTTTAAATTATATGGAAATATTATGAGTCTATGAAAATGAACGGCATGTGATTTCGAGGCCCAGAATTTACGAAATGAATTTCTAAACTTTCTTTAAGGTATGATTAGTAAATGTGCCAGTGGTTATTCATAACTTTTGAACAGGTGCTCAGAATTGAAATATGAGCACACAGTTAAACTCGCAGTGCCGATTTTTGCTTAAGGAGGCCTTCACCTCGACCACAGTGGGTTCAGGGTGGAAGATGGAAATCTCGGTTTTTGAAGAGGAATAAAATAAAACAACAGTTTTTTTATCTGAAATACCTCCACCACTTTTTGAATTTTCTGTTGAGGACCAGTCAACCTTGAAACCCCTCTTTTAATGTGGTGTAACTCCTGGAAACCGTCCCCTAATTAATGATCCATCATTAATGGAACAATTAGTGAACTCTAAAACTTAATTTAGGGGATAGGCTACTCACTTCTCTGGGAATTGAGAATTTTTGCTTTTGCTGGAGAACTCTTATAAGAAAAACATCCTCCAACGAAGAATGAATCTACGGATCAAGAACATTGAACCAATGTTGGAGCACAGATCGGAAGCATATTGTGAGAGCGATGAATAATGGTGTCTCCTTTATCATCATCATCATCTTCCCCATGCCATCTACAATGAAATTTTGAGATAGGGTTTATACTTCAATATTCTTTGTTGATTTATGTTGATTCAATTTTCTGGAGTTTCATACTATCAGTCTAACGCGGAGGTTACGGGCCAAATGAACATAGTGAGATCCCTCCGTTACTTTGTTGTTTGACGTGTTCTTCGTGGTAAAAACATAAGGTTGAGTAGAAATTGACCTTGATGGGATATATGCAAATGCAACGTCCCGGGACACACAACGATTCGTTCGAATCGAAGAATGGGCCACCGGAGTTCACCTGGTGACCCATGGAAGTCCGTCGGTGACCTGTGCCATCAGGGTACAGGCGTCGACCGCCACACCGGTCGGCCGCAACAGTGGTGGCGATGCAACTACGCCGCCGAAGGAGGTCGCGACCTGTTGGTCGCGGTGGAGGAGGTTGGCTGGCAACACGTCGGCCGGCCGCATGGAAGTCGGGGTAGCGCTCGTTCGCGCCATCAGTTTTGGAGGTTGTGGGTGCCGAGTTGCGGCGGCTCGCCTGGAGGGTGAAAGGCACCCGGCTGGCCATGGAGGCCACAACGGCACACACTGGCGCTGCTGGAAGGGGAGTCAGCCAAAACCCCAGCTGACCGCATCATTCCAAGCAGGACCCACTCCAGTGGGTCCCACGTTCCAGCATGCATTATCACATGGCGCCATCAGGTTGGCTAGAATCGAACAACCCTCAAGCCAATTGGGAATCCCGAGGGGTGCCTCCCCTGAGTGGCGGCTCGGGCGGGTCCCCCACAACGGACCACCCCAGCAGCGGGCCGCACTGCGGGCTGCGCCAACGGGCCAGGCCACCCCCTTTATGGGTCGGGCCGGACCGCAGTCCAGTGGGTCAGGCCCACCACAGTCCGGCCCATCTGGGTCGGGTCAGGTCGGACCAAACCTAGGCTCATCTGAACCCAGATATTCTTTTTTGACCATATCTTGAGAATCGGGCATCCTTTGGATAGACCGTCTATGGTGCCAAAATCCTTGAATCAAGACTGTCTTTTTTGTATACCCCACTTGTTTTTTGGATAATGTTGGAGTACGGCCTGGTTGAATCAAACCCAAATCCAACAGGGCCCTCAGAATGAAAATTCTATTAACTTACAGACCAGGCGTCAGATTGACACGTCGTCTATTGCGTTAGGTGCTTTATGACGTGATTTACCTTCGTGATACTTCTTCATGGGGCTTCGTTGTAGTTGAAGTATCAAACGATGGCTTGAGGAATGGATCCTCCCATAATCAAGAGTTCTTAGTGCGAGAACCCAGTGGCTGGCTATACTTGAAGAATCTCCAAATCCTATGTGGGTCATCTTCGGATCTTGTGTGGGTCAATATCTACCGATCCTGTGTGGATCTTCTACAGATCCTGTGTGGGTCATCTTCAGATCCTGTGTGGGTCATCTTTAGATCCTGTGTGGGTCAGCATTTTCAGATCCTATGTGGGTCATCATTTTCAGATCCTGTGTGGTTCATCTTCAAATCCACTGTGGGTCATCATTAGATCTTGTGTGGGTCATCTTCAATCCTGGGTGGGTCAACAGAAAATCTTCTCGACAAAGTAAGATGATCTAGAAATAAATCTAATCATTTATATTTCCGTACTTAAGTTATACCTGGGTTGAGCTGAGTCTTTACCATTGTGGTATTCTTCTATATGATGCTACCTACGTGGTATTATTTCCTTCGTGGAACAGTTCTGCTTTTGTCTAAAGAGTTGGGCTATGTGTTCCTCTTGAATGAGTTGGGTTACATGATAACTTAGGTATATGTATAGACATATACCTAAGTAGGGTTGATTGTTTATTCCAGATTTTTAATTATGGTCTTACTTTGTGGATTCTCCTCTGTGGATTCTGAGAGACCTTCGACAGTCTTGGAGGCCCTACTGAGTATTGTTATACTCACCCTAGCACGGGCTACGCCCGCACCTTGTTGTGTCTTGTGTAAATTATTGACAGTATTGATTGAGGCTGAGGGTGCTAGGACTGGAGGCTACTCAGAGGTGGACCATTAGACGAGATGAACTGGAGAGATGACCGTTCGAGAATTATACCTACCCTTCAGGTAGGATCCTTGGTGGGTGTTCACAGGAGCTGTTTTCAGTTTTACTTGTACTTTCCAGTTGGGCATGTATTCTGGCACCTTTACTTACTGTACTCACCATATTTACTATATAGTTTACCCTATTCTTATATCTTGTTGTGTTCTTGGATTGTGTGAGTTTTCAGGTTTAAAGGAAATGCCTTCCTAGTTTAAGGGATATGCCTTTCTAGGGCTAGTCACCAGCCCCTAGCCTATGGAAGGTGGGCTTGGGGTAGTCACGACACGGGCCTCGGGGTACGGGTCGTGACATTGATAATCATTTCATCATTTTATCATATTATTTCCCATGAAAATAATAAGGTTTCATAATAGTTATATCATTTTATAACCTGTGTAAGAGAAATGGGTTTCATAAACATCAAACCATCATAAACATAAACCATTTAAATAATGAATAAGAATGATATCCCTGGATCATATACCTAGTAAAGCATAAGTAACTGCAAAATATATCATCTTAGATGTAGAATAACTTTGAAAACTCACTTTGAACATTTATTAATGGAAATAAAAATTCTTTTAAAATCATAAAACATTTTCAAAATCCACTTCTTATAAAATAATAATGGAAACAAATAATATAATCTTTTAAAAATAATTTAAAACATTTCTTGAGGAAAATATCCATTTCAATTTGAAAAAAAAAATTTAAAACACAAATAATTTTGAAAATATTTTCCTCTAAAAATAACCATGACATTTTATAAACAATATTAAAAAAATGTTCATGATGGTTGGAAGTCTCGTTCCTTCAATACACATTAAAATAAATATTCCTTTCACATTTCTAGTAAAATACATAAGGTAATTATTTCGAAAATGGAAGTTAAGATTCCTTTCAAAACATTTAAAAAAACATGTGTAAAAATTTCTATTAAAAAGAATAGTATTATAAGAAAAAAAATTAAAAAAAAATATTTGAATCATGGTTTTTGAAGAAAATTGATTTCCGATCAAAGAGTTGATTTTTCTTAAAAACAATACTTTTGATATATTGAGTACATAAAGAGAGGAAAGTGAATGGAAAATGTGTATTATCCTAAAATAACCACAGGAGAAGAAAATTCATGAGTTTATTATGATATAGATCTTAATAACTTGTCCTTATAAGTATAATTATAATTAGTCTCGATAAACGATGAGATTTTAACATAAAACTACTACAACTTTGGTAACTTTAAAACATAAGCCCCATGAAGAAATAACTTTAAATGAATCTTTAAATATATTGAGGATAAATAAATTCATGATATTAAATTTCAAATGGGATGTATATACACCTTGTATAATAATATATATTCTTAACATAACATATGTCTCAAAAAATAAAATTGACACAAAAATCCATTACCTTTAGTCTTGACTTTCATCGTATACATTCAAACATCTTATATAATAAATATATATTTATTTCGCATTTATTAAATAAAAATATTTGTATATATCATACCTTATATTATTTACTTACTACCTTTTATTTCCCATTAATTATAAATTCTTTTTTAAAGCTACTTTTCGGTTAATAACTGATTTGTTTTGTGTATATGTTTTAATTTCCGGTTTTTTGGTACTATTAATTTGATCACGATTTCATAATATCCATAATTTTAACAATTTTTTTTAAATAAAATATATATTCATTACATGTTTATTTACATTAATCCATAAAATTTAGGGATAGAAATTGAAATATATCAGTCATGTAGATGGTAAGTCATACGTACGCATAAACGTTCTTTCCATTTTCTTGTTGGGGTTAAGTAAATAAATTTAAATGATAAATTATCGTTATAGAATAATTTTTATTTAATATATATCATATATTTTCATTAAAGATGTCTTTATTAACTTCCATGTAAAGTATAAAGGAATCCCATTTATTCACGTAGTGGTAGTCAATCGTACACCCGAGTGATGTTATTGTATTCTCAGAAAATGGAGAGTATAAAGGTATGTGTGATATTATGATTAAAAATGAATAAAAATATCTTAAACAAAAAATCAAAATAAAAAATACATTATTATTCCAATATTTAATATTTTGAAATCTTAATATGACATCGATTCGCAAGGTGGTAGTCCACCGTACTTAGAAATGATGATTTGATATCCCATTTGATAAATGTGGAGATGGTTTTGGTTATGACCTTAACATAAAATAATATCAGTATATGGGAGATATTGAGGTAATTATATCATTATTTTATAATAATAATTAATGGATTTTTATAAATAAATAAAAAAATGCTCACTGATGAACAATACCTCCTCTTTGGTTATCCTTCTAAGGTTTTTACTAAAAGCCATCCTTTGTTGGATTTTTGTCCCAACTAAGGCTTCTAGGATGAGAAGAGGGAAGTTGTAAAATTATTTAGGTAGGTATTTTAATAACAAAAATAATTTAAATGTGTGATTAATATAGAATAATGGGTGGAATTTTATAAGCGATGTGAGTTCCAAAGTTGTAATATTTTTGAAATAAAGAATTATACACATGTTTTTTCATGTTATAAGGAAACAAAAAAGAGTATCATCAATAATTTAAGTAATAAGGTTGAGATATGTCTATAAAATGGGTTTTATATGTTTTTTATTATGTTTAACCCAAATCATTTCAATTTAACCACCTCGTAAATAAATTTCTACATTAATTGTGGTAAATAATGTTAACTATTTTTAATTTTCATTTTGGTAAAAAAAATAAGTTGAAATTATAAGATAATATAATTTATTTTTATTTAAAATATATAATATTTTTTTACAATTTCCATTTACCTAATTATAAAATTTATATTTAAAATTAATCCCCCCAATGTAATGAGAAAGCTGGTTTTTAAAGAGAAAATGTTCAACATTTGAGATTTTTTATATAAAAATTCAAAGTGAAATTATTATAGGTTACCTAAATTATATTAATGGATGTATCACTGAAGTAATATTACATTAAAAACAATTAAAAAAAATTTTAATTTTTAAATAAATTAAAAAAATGGTAGTTTTCAATTAAAATTCTGTATTTTTCACTATTCAAAAAAAATGAAACTTTTTATAAAAATAAAAAAAAAATCACCCTAATAAAATTTTGACATTATACTTTCAAAAATGATGTTTATTTTACCAAATTAATTTAATAATGGTGTTAAAAGTTTATTTTATTATTATTCATAAAAAGACGTTAAAAACATTTTTCTTTAAATAGTATATTTGAAAATTATAAAGACATTACAAAAAATTATTTATTTTATGATCTATATGTTTTACATATTTAAAAAATTAATTAATATTTAAAATTTGGTTATTATTATTCATATTTATAAGTTTAATTACTAGGTTTTATTAGTTGTTTTAAAATAATAATAATAATAATAATATATGATTGATTTGTTAAATCTCAGTGCCATGTGTAATGAAAGCTAACCTAATGTTGCTGGTAGTTAAAGTTTAACTTGGTATTTTTTATAATGAAATATATAAAAAATAATAATTTATTCTAAAATAATAATTTATAAAAACATATGGTGTTACATTACTACCACTTTATCTTAGGTTTTTCAAGAATTACAACTCCCCTAGAAGCTCTAGAGGATATTGGATTAGAGTTTAAAAGTTAAAATCTATGTACAATAGAAGTTTGGGAGTTAAAAAAATATATTCAACTCATATTATATATTGATATTAACTTATCCAGATGAAGATTTTGAAGTATATTATGAAACCTATTTGGTAATTTTATGTTGTATTATTATATAGGATCACAAAGTGGTTGCCTGTTGATCTAGTAAGTTATTACCTCATGAGGAAAACAATATGATTTAATATCTAAAACTAGTTGAGGTGGTGTATAATCTAAAGTATTACTGGTACTACCTTTTTGGTGGATGGTTTCTGTATACACTAGCTATCAAATTCTATAGTATATTTTCTCATCATGAAATATGAACCTAAAGAAACATTAATATGTGGAATACATATAATAATTTTATTTTAACTTTTCGTATTCATCATTTAAGGGAAACTTCATTATTGATTCCCTTAGTCAAAAAAATCTTCCATTGGAGGTATAGAAGAAAAATGATGAGTGGAGGACAATTTACTTAATATAAGAACTTCATTTAGATGTTTTGGGGGGGGGGAATTAATTTCAATTATTTCATATTTATTGGCAATTGTTTATCATTGATTGATTCATGGAATCCAAAATTATTGACCATTCTTGAATCATTATTTGAGATACACTCGATGGTTGGGAGATACATCAGGACTTGAATTGATATTATTATTCCATTTTTTATGTTTATGGAAGGATAGTGGTTCTTACTGGAATATGGGAGGAATTACTAAAATAATATCATGTATTTAAATTGTTCATTAATCTCAATATCTCAAATATGTGTCATGATATTCAAAGACCATTTGGGTGGCCTAATATGGAATGAGAAATTGATAGTTTTATCAATAAATTTCTCATATGAAAACAGGTAAAATAATAACATCAATAAATTAATATTTTCTTTCATCCAATTCATTTAACTATATATAAATTAGATGAAGTTATGATAGAATATGTCAACAATTTACACCAGCTTTTGAAGTGTAGAGATATTGTATGGGTAATTATTGATTTCCTAATGAATATAATGCATTTTATACCAAATAAAGAACCATATTATATGGATAAAATAATAATTATGAATAATAAATAGATAATTATGATTCATGGGGTACCAACTATAATTGTTCTTAATCAGAACTTCAGGCCTATGTATCAGTTCTAGTAAGGGTTCCAAATAGCTCTTATAACTCTGGTAAAATTGAGTAAATATTAACAACCTCATACCAATGGTTGGTATAATTGGGTCACTGTATACTTGAATATATATTTTGGTATTGTGTTTTACACTTTTTTAGATGATGGGAGGATCATATATCATTATTATAGTTTTCTTACAATAGATATTATCAATATTTCTTTCAGATAGTTTATTTCCAGGCCCTATATGGTAGAAATTTTAATTATCCTTTGTGTTGGATTAAAATTTATAAATTATCAATAATTGGATATAATATAGTTTAGAATATTATATATAAGTTTAAAATAATTTTAAAGGAGTTTACAACTTATCAAATCCACATGATGTTGAATTTTGATCAAATCTGATAATCCCTAAAATTCAAGGTTAGTGATTTCATTTTCCACTATGTTTCTCATTAGTAATATAATTGATGAGTGGTTAAGAAAATAAAGTTGAATCCAAGTTTCATTAGGTCGGTAAACATATTATAAATAAGTGGATAAATGTTTTAGAGGCTTAATTTACTTCCCAAAATCAGTACCATGCATAATGTTTTCAATGTTTTACAACTAAGAAGGTACATACTTAAACATATTCATGTGATTAAGTTAAATTATATTGAGAAATAATTGTATGGGTCTTAGGTGTATAAACATGTCAATATAATCCATTAGAGTAAAAATATATTTTGTGGAAATATTATTCCTTTGGTATGGATTAAATGGTAAGATGGAAAACTAAAATATAAAATTATGGAGCGATAAGTTGAAATGAAAATTAAATAGTCAAGTTGTTTCCAAAAGAGTTTGGTTTAACCTTTTATATGATAAGAAGCCTGATAGTGGGATGTTTATAATAACCATTTTACTTTTTTATTAGTATTTTCCTTTAATTTTATTTCATTAATTTTTTGACTTTTTTAAAATAATTTGGAGGGATGGTTCACAGAATGAAGGGGGAAATGGAATCGGTTGCTAGCATTAGAGTGAAATTGAGTTCTTGAAGGAAGGGTAATGTGTACTCAGTGGTATCTAGTGTACTGTAGATGGTTCTATCTATATAATCAGGTACCGGGTGACCTTACACCAAGTACATAGTAGAAAACATTTTTTTAAAAGGGATAAAATAAACTTTTTACAAGAAAAAAAATAATTTCAATCAAATTTTTATAGGGATTACAATTTATTTAGACTAATTTTATCTTCTTTAATACCTTATATTCATCATCTATTCCTTTACAAGTGATTCATGTATTAAGTTTGATATAAATAGGTTCCATGACACCAAAATCACCCGTCATTATCCATACCAAAGTAGAGGTACTCTCCTTTGTTCTTAATTTTTTCTACCTTCAAGACAATAAAAGAATCCCTAGTAATATCTTTCTAGTTTTTATTAAATGATAAATTCCTTTGTGTATATATTAAAACAAGATATTATAGCTCCTAGAATTAAAAAAATATACGGTAATTCCTTCATTTTATAATGATAATTTGATCTATTTTTTGGAAATAAGCATAATTTGTAGATTTCATATACTATGTTATTTAGATTCTTGAATTTGTTATATACCCATTAGCCTATAATTTTTAGAATATAGTTATGTGAAGTATTTATAGGTGAGTAATTTATTACTATAATACTATTATTTTGTTTTCGGAAGAATTATCATGGGGTACAGAGTAAATTAAACGAAATCCATTTTTATTCTTGAAGGGGAATTATTTTCATAGAACTAAACTAAAAACTAGTTTAATTTAGACTTGTAAAGTTTTTTTTGCATTTGAGTATCTTTTTTAACCCAATGTTTTTATTACTTATTATTTTATTATTGATTATGTTTGAATATAATGAGTCTATGGAATTGTTTTTTTGGAATTATGATATTCTAATTAGATTTTTGGGATGTCTAAGAATATTTATTTTGATTATCATGTGTTATATTTTTATTTAGAAAAATATAATAATGTAGAAAATGAAAATTTCATATTTCCCTAGATTTTATTTTAAATCCCTTGAGATGATACAATGGTTGGGAATTGGTACTCCACCTACCCAAAGCAACACGCACTTCAGCTATATGTTATATTTATATATTATCTATACTGATATGTAGACATGGAATTATGTTATAGGGTACAACATTCCATACCATATTTTTATGTGAAAAAATAGTTTTTTGGGACCATATCATGCCCTGAAAACTATTTATGGGTTATGGTTACTTCCTTTTTTAATAGTAATGCCTTGTGAATTCTTACAGATATATTGGATGGAAGATTTATTATTTATTCCAAGATTGGATTGAGGCAGGTACTATTAGGTCTCTTAGTTTCATCTTTATCACCAGGAGTGAAACCATCATATTAGTTTAGTTTGCTTAATCCATTACCTATATAATACACTATTTTTTATGTTACCTTTCTTTCATTATTCACTTTATACTAAAACATCATGCACCTAGTTTTATGATAGGATAGTTGGGGCCGATTTTTACTACTTATTGGGCACGATGTACTCCAACCCTATATATGTCCTTTTGGGTAGGTGTATAATATGTTTTACATAATCTAGGAAATGTAAAATAAATGGAGTAAGGAGCATTTTAAAACATCAATTATAGAGTAGCATGGTACTTTTTGAGACTTTCAGTGTACAATTAGTTCATAAACCTCGTAAGATGTCCCTATATTTTTGATAACATATGTTCTACTTATGGGAATTCCTACAACATTCATTATTTTATGTTTCTATTATTTTTTAATATATATATATATATCATATATGTATTTTTGTGTATAAAAATAGTATATATGTATGTTTTGAGATTATATTTCATATATTTTCATTTTATATAGATTCTTCGATATACTATTTCTATGTGAAATATGTATTCCAATCATATAGTTACCCTAGATCCATAATTTATTTATTTTATTTTTTTGTCCAGTATCAAAATATTTCATAATTGAACCTTGATAGGATTTGATGAAGTTTTTATTTAATATAAATAAGGGTAAACCACATCCTAGACTTTTTAACTTGTCCCTTGGTATTTATTCCATCCAAGTGAGAGTTGGATGTGAACCTAATGTGTTTTAATAACATGTATCAAAAACTATTTGGGTTTTCTGCTTGAGGTCATTATATTCCTACTAAAAAAATATCACCCTCTTCATATTGGGGATAACCAATATCCACTATCCAACTTTGGATAGTAAAATACAACACCACTTTTGGGGTTTACCAAATAATTTCATTTCCTTTATTTAAATATAATTTTGAATATTGTTTATAATAAATATATAATATTTATTTTTATTTATAGGAAATAAATGGGGGAAGTTTCTTATAAAATTCATTTATTTTAATTTCAAGTATATAAAGTATAAATCAGTTTCTCCCAATATATTTATCCAAGAAATATGTATAGTTGTAACTATCTCTAGTATTTCTTTATTTTTTGTCTCCTATAATATACTACAATGGTAAAACAATGATTGAACTCAAATGAGTATAATTAATAATTTAGTATAAGGGATAGTATGATCTATTGGTTAGTTTATGATTTGTTTATTTTATTTGTTTTTTATTTTTGATGCAATTGAGTTTTTTTTAAAGATGAGGGTTCAGGATCCCTTTTATTTAAATAAAAAACAAAGGTATAAATATAGAGAAAGCGGGAGAGACATAAATAAAAAAATACAATTATCGTCCAAGATTCTTCTTTATCTTTATGCCAATCTCACGCTCTTTTTCATGCAGATCAGCCCAGTTGATTTTACGTCCACGCCCACGTCCGCGCCCTTTTATTTGAATCTCTTCCATATCTCTTGCTTGTTGTAGAAGGGTTTCAATGTCTGTATATGAGTATGATGTTTCCTCAGACTCAGCCCTGTCATGCCCCTTCACATCCTCCTCTATGACGGGATGGTGTGCCTCCATTCTTGTTGCCTTCTGTTCTGCCCGCTTCTTCCCAATAGAGCATCATTTTTCAGCCTGCATCTCATTACTAATCGGCTTTCCAGCATGAAGAGTAGGGGAGCTGCCCTGTTTATCCACCTCTCTTACAGTGAAAGTGGCCCTGTTCATACCCCTGCTTGGTTGTCCAGAATCAGAGCTGGTCTCTTTTCCATCATTTCCTTGGTCAGAAGAAACATCCTTTTCCTCAGAGGTCTTACTTTAGTCTGGTTCAGCCATCGTCTGAGTATCTATCATGTGTTGTGTCTTTTTGTAAGAAACCATATGAAATCCTTCATTATCCACAATTGGTTTCGGACCAACCTTTGAGATAACATAAGACTCTGGAACAATGGGTTTCTTACCTTTTCCATTCTCTATGCTGACCAACCCTTTGTGAGCAGTCTCAAGGTGTATTTTTTCTTCTCTGATTTGCTCTTTTGATTTTCCCAGAGCATCAAAATGATGAACTTTTCTCTCTTCCATACAAACTTCCGCCCAAGATTTATTCTTGTTTTCAGATGTGGGAGCACATTCAATGATTTCAGTGGCTTCTTTATGAGTGTCATGCTCCTCTTTCCCATTAGGGTCCGCTATTGTGTAGTGCTCTTTCATATTCTCACACACATACTTGTCTCCCTGCAAAAACTGTATATTTGTCTCCCGAATTTCTGTCTTACTCTTCTGGAAACAGACATTCACATCATGACCATGCAAAGCACGGAAGTTGCATACTAAATTTCACCGACAAGAAGAAGTGTCATGACCAATAACATTTCAGTCTTTGAAATTTTTGGGCAGTTTTTCATAAACAATTTTAAGCTCAATGATATCATCATCAGTTTCAAGCATTACTTTGTCCACAAGAGTCGATCCCAATTAAACCTCAACCATGAACCTATCAAAGTGACCAAAACGGACATTTTCGGTTTCCTTGTCAATTTTGATTGGAATTCCAATGGACAAGGTGATATCATACAAAATATTAGGATGCCATAGAATCCAGTTTAGTCCATAGACTCTTACACATGTTTGTGTTGTTGTATTACCAACCTCGAAGGGATTAAATTTTTTGTCCCATTCTCACAAGTGGATAATCCCAGGTTTGAGGGCAATGGATCCAAATCCCCAAGATCGAACTTTTAATTCCTTTATGGGTAAAAGCATATGAAAGTATCCCCGACCGAGCGAGACACACTTCCATGATGAGAATCCCCAAATCAGATAAATACTTTCCTTGAGCTCATCAATTTTAATGGGTTGTGCACCTTTAGGAAGGAAAATCCTGGAAATGATTGAGAACTCACCCATTTTAAGTCGTTTAGAGATCGCCACAGGATCTGCTTTGATGTGCGCAATATTACCCTTTCCTTGAATGGAAGAGTCAATACCTCCTTTGAGAAACGAAAATGAGTGAGAACTTTTGGCCTCATTTTGCACTATATCTATAATATCTACAACTGCAGCTTCTTCTGTGTGGTAGAAAGCAGCATCCAATGTTCCTGAATGAACCACATCAGCAACCTTCACAACTAGTCGTGGGTCCTCCGTGCTGTTCTTTCCCTCCATAAATATGGTCTCTTTGCCAGCTTGGTCAGGGATAGCCATTGGTTTCACAATGCTCATGTCGCACCCAACATATTTCGCTGCCAGTTTGTAGATATCAAAACGGTGAGGGAGGAGAAATTCACCAGCCATCGTCACACAGATCAACAGAATTAGTGTTTGGGGATGATGGGAAAATGAAGTATAACAATAGACCCGCACCGAAACTAGCCGTGAACGCCGATTGGGGAGCCGATTTGAAGAAAGCGCAACCTGTGGAGGAGTGCAGTGCCACCACACCGTAGCCCTAGGTGCACCGTGTTCGTGGATGATGGGAGAAAGAAATGCCTGTGACTGAGAGCGCAGCTATTTCGAAACCTAGATCTGTAGAGTTCTAGAGGAAAGGAGATACCATCATCGCTCCGATCTACTAACGCCGAAGACGATTTGAATAAATCTGGCTGTGGAAGTAGTGCTGGGCCACCGCATAGAAAACAATTATGAAAAAAAAATATTCTCATATTCAATATTCATATTATTATGAATTTTATTCATTATTAAAATATTAATTTTATCATATATGGAATTTTGGTAAAATATGAATCCCTTGTATTTTATCATTTTCTAATTATATATTCACTATATTCATAGGTTTAAAAAAATTCATCGAATTCAATTATTCATGAGTCAACTAGATCATGTGTTAAAATATTGAACTTTATAACTTTATTTTCCAAGTATCTATAGGATTGGAATAATGTTTATAAGATCATGAAAAAAAAATTTTGATACTTTTAGAATCCATTTATCCAACCGTGATATTTGATGGATTATTTTATTCCATGTAAACAATAAATGGATAGTTATGAGCCATATTAGAAGATAAATACCAACCAATATTTATCGTTTATAAAATTTATTGTGACAATGTAAAGTGGGTGTGGGGGTAAATCATATTTCAGGTATATTTGGAAGTATTTCATTATAGTAGGATACTTTTTAGTGATGTTTTATAACAAATGGGGAGTGGAGTTCATAAAAAGTTATTGAATTACATTTTCCCATCAAATCCTCAAAAAGATCATTAGTAAAAAATAAAGTTTTATAGAAAATAATTAAAAGAAATAAATTAGGTATAGGTATGAATCTATTCGATATGAAAAATTATGTATATAGACTACCATGGAAGACCAGATGTAATATATTGGAGATATATGAAATAATTTAGAGGAATAAAGTCAGTGAGATTAAACTATCATTACTTAATTTTTTATTTAATATTTAAACTTCCTTTTCATGTATTTTTTTATTAAAATTTATACCACTAACCTTAATTTTTATAAAAAAAATGTGGAAATTATTTTTGATTAATGTTATCCTTTTTAATATGAATAAATGAATAATAAGTGAAGGAAAACTATGTCAAGTTTTCATGTTATCAAGAATTATTAAAACCATGAAAAAATAACTTCCTCTGAGTGTGAGAGTGGCATATCTTGGAAGTTAGGTTTCATGTACTATTATGTTAAAAAATTTATAAAAATAAATTTATTTCATTAAAAGATTAAATAAAATGGATCATATATGAGAAATGATGAATGAATAGATTAAGAGAATTATAAATGACACTCTTTATTTAAGAAGTTTTGATTTGGATTTGGTTTAAATTATTTCCTTGGAGTAAAAAAAGGTAACTATGGGGGGATTTATGGAGTCGAATTTCAATATATTTTTAGTTTTTACTTCAAAGTTTATATCCCTCATAATTAGTTAATACTTAGGAAAATATAACATTTTCATTATATTAATATATTTTTGAGTTATTTGTTAAACTAAAATAATAATATTATTTTAATGGTTTAATTAATATCTTATGATTAAAATTACATGATTTTATTTTAAAATGTGTTTTTGATTTTATACTTGTGGAAAGTGGATGATACAAGACCTAGAGTTAATGGGAAATGCATGGGTTGTGAAAGTATGGGAAGATTGTGTTTGAAAATGGGAGGATTTTATATAATAAAATAGACCCCACATATTATAGAAGGCATATATTGTGGATATAACCTTAATCCCAATCATTCAGTATGATAAAATCATATGATAAGTTTTGATGTAATTGTCCCAATATGATATCAGGATCTTGGAAGCCCTTAGAAAATGAAATAAATGATGGAATTATTTTATAACTCTTCTAATATGGTTATATCAGCACAGCCAATCTTGTTAGCACATACGACATCCAAATATCACTTCTAATATATGACACTCTATTTTAAAGGGGAAATATACAATTCCCATTCACTTATAAAAGCCTATGAAACAAAATTTTCAATGAGAAACAATTTGATTGGTGGAAAAATCAATAGAAATATATATATCTCCACCTAATCCATCTCAATATCAAAGTTAGAAAATTTAATGTAATTTGAGAAAAGTCATATCATCACCCACCCCACTGATATGTGTAAATCATGAATATGTTTTTGGTGTCATAATTAGTGATTTTTAACTTAAAACCACCTAACATGGTATACTTAATATGGATTATTAAATTATTTATCATTTTAATAGTTTCTGATAAGTAGAGGAGTTTTGAAGGAAAATGCATTCTTTTTAAGATGTGATAGTATTTTTCATGGTGAAACTGTGGTAAAGAAGGAATTTTGGTTTAATGAAACCAGATTCATGTCTAAGACATGGGAGTGGTGCATGGTGAAAAAGCTTGGGGATAATAAGGTGAAACAAAATCACCAAATCTCCATGTTTTGACACTTGATTTATAGAACAACCACAATGTTTACATATAAAAAATTGACCAACCCAAACTTGTCACAACAGTATCTTGCATCTATAAGGAAGTCATCCAAGCTATATCATAGCCATATTGACATACAAAATAGTATAGAGATCCAACATATGGTAGAATTATGTGAGAGGCATTCCAAATTTAGGTTGGTGCTCAATGGAAGAATATAATTGTAGTCGTGGTATGGGATAGTACTATAGGAAGGCAGTTATCATTTCAAGTTCAAACTCACTTATCAAGGTCTTGTATTAATGAGTATAATGTTGATGTGGGATGTGTTATGATGGTATTGTGAAATATAAGATCTTCTCACTGTGAATAAATATGTCATAGTATGACTTTAGTTCAGGAATAATGTTGGGAGTGAGCTCACATGACATCACGCCATGGCCATTGATGATTGTGTCCCACAATGATGCATCCTAATGAAGTATTAAAGTCTATAGTAGTCATGTTCATGATGTTTACTTCCATGATAGGATGAGTTTTTCCAATACAAAATGGAAAACATATCCCACCAGATCTGTATGTATATCACACCTTGATCTTCAAGGATACTCAATGTTCAATTTAAATAAAGAAATAGTCATTTTGTGAAGGTTAAAATTATGTTGTGACATGGAAGAATAGAATAAATAAAGTTGTGAATTTTTTTAGTTCATGTAGTGCCATGCAATATCGTGCCATTACTTTGTTTTAATACAAAAATTGAAGTATTTCAATTTTTTTGGGGAACCCAAATTTTCTTTAGTTTCCTTCACATTCTATAGGTTCTTGGGGATTCATTTGATGTTTTTTATCTATCTATAACTTTTTTAAACTGTTTACATTAATTCAAAAAAGTTACATTAATCTTCAATTTTTTATTACTTTAGTTTAAATTATTTTTTCTCAACCTCATTCCTCATGATAAATTCTTCACATGTGATGGATCCATCCTTTTTCATGGGGGTATAATCTAATTAAAGGGATATGGATGAATATTAGAAGTATTTGATAGTTAATGAATTTCTAATCTCCTTCATAGAAGGTTTTTTTATCAGGAATTAGGTTATCCACTTAATCTAATTTTATAAATTCACACAATTCAAGCCCTGAGGAGTGTGGATGAAGGAACTCCATCCCAGTTGATCGAATTGGGTTATGATCTATAACTCATGTTTTTCTTTTGCTTTTATAGTTGATAAAAATGAATTTAGGTTTATTGGATTACCAAAACCAAGGAATTTTCACTATTTTTTCAAGAATAAATGGGTTTGAATATAAAAATTTGGTAACATCGTAATGGATTTGCAACCAATTAATCTAACCAAACCATTAGTGATAAAGGTAACCAATCCATGAGTTATAATGGTTACAGCTTCTAATATAATACATTGAAATTGATCATGAACCCCACTTTTAAATAATTAATTTTTATCATAATGGATATAGTTCTCATTTTTCTTGATCTAAAAAATAGAATAATTGATTTAAAAATTAAATCAACTAACTATAAAGGCTTGCAATTTCATCTTTATGGGATGGCCTCAGACATCCACTTTCTACTCTCATATAGTAGTAAAGGATCAATAAATATTGTAAATTTAAAAACATATGACCATCCATTGGGAATTATCATTTTCCCAAGACTGGTCCAGTTTTTTTGTTTCATTTCCAAGGTGTCATAGTAACCTGTGGAATTTATACATTTTGTTTATTAGATCCGTATTATCTCTTGTAATTTTTTCATTTTTTTTTATTTTAATATTCAAAAGGTGTTATTTTTTCTCATTAAATAGGAAATATTTTATGACCGAGACTCCAAACACTCAATCAAGAATAATATATACACAAAAAAATACTTTATTATGAACCTAAAGTTGATCATTCCATTTTCATGGTGTAATATAGAAATTTTATAGAACACAACATCACAATCAAATATTTTTGTAATGCACAATTCATACACATGGAGTAGAATACTGCTGATAATCCAATTCATAGGTAGAATCCATCATGGACTATGGCTTTCCATCCACCGATGGGAAATACCTTAGCAAGATTCAGTTTCTGATTCATGTGATAAAATTTTAAAAAATACTAGTCTCGAATAAATAATCTATAACATGGGATAGTTTAGCAGTCTTTAAAGTGAATACCTTCACATCCAACTCTCAAATTTCCATGAGATCTATTACACATTATAGACTAAATGTGTGTTGTTAGATTATATCAATATATTGTTAATTCCATTTCCACTTCAATAATAAGTTAAATTTTGGATGATGAGTTAGGATATGGGATCAATCACCACTTGTAATGAGCTGGATAATATTTTCATGGATAAATTTTTCCCTCCAATCAAAAATGGAAGCTGAGTAGAGACACCCAAAAATTATTTTAGATAAATATAGATTCATATTTTCCTTGGAACAAATTTAAATAATTATTAAGTAAGTTCCCATGCCATGGGATTGACATTTGTTTGTAGATAAAGAAATTTTTTTATGGATTAAAACATATTATAAGGTATGTGGTGAATTATTTTGTTGATGTAGGCACACTGATGTAGACATAAAAATCTATTTTAAACGTCTTTGATGAAATTTTTCAAAATAAAAATCTTTAGAAACATGAGAGAGGACCATCAAGAATAGAATTTCCATATGTGAATAAGACCACTCATCTAGCTATTTAAGTAGAGGATGTCACCAAGAAACTTGATATATTCTAATTTCTTCCATAGTAAAAATCAACACTAGTGCCCAAATTATTGGTGAAATTTTTTAATATGTGTGTTGTTCCATACAATTTCAAGGAGTATCATAAAGGATTTGAGGACAATTAGACCCTTAATTTTAACTTAGTTGGTTATAATCAAGGTCTATAGATGTTAAAAAAAATTCTAATTACTCCAGTCCAATGCATCCCTAGTAATGAAAAAACTAGTTCTAGAACAAAAAACAATGAGATTGTAATTTCCCTATAAATTAAGGAATTCTTAGATTTATATCCCATCCAAACCCCCAAATACCATTTCATCCATTTCTAGACCCTAGAGCTGAACAATATCTTCCACAATAACAATACCACAACAATTCTATTCATGATAGTAGTAACCTACCCTGCACCAAAAACCATCTATTAAGGATCGTATTCAATAATATATTTAAAGATAAAATAATTAGTTTGATATCCAAGAAGTTAATATGAAAAATTAATGAGTTTATCTTTGAAACATCTAACATCGGGTGGGAAAATTTTCACAAACTCTTTTAGATGGGCTATAAGGTACACTACCCAATAATAAAGAGATACATAAAAATGTGGTGGATAAATTTGTGGTAGTAAGAAGTGTGTGAAATATATATAAAATATATTTTCATATTGTTGAGAAATAGGTGTAAAAGAGGCAGTAATAAGTGGAAAAATATGAGGAGAAAGATAAATAAGTGGGAGAAGAAAGAGTTGGGAAAGAAGTGGATAATGAAGTCTGACAGATTCCAAAAATGAGTGTAGAAAATAAGAAAACATAAAGAGTTATACCTTGGATTGGGAATGATAAAAAGGTAGAAGAAGTTTACCAGAAATTTACAGTCTCTTGACCTCTATCCTATTCTCATAGGATTATCGAAAGGATATTAGAAGCATAATGAAATAATTTTTTAGATATATTCAAATAGTACCGCATAAATATTTCATTTATAGAAGAAATTTTTTAGAGGTAAGATTAAGAAAAATTCTTATAGGAGATTTTATCAAATAATAGGAATATATAATACATGGGATTTATATCCCTTGGTGAAAAATTATAGACTTTTGTATAAAGAAAATCCCAGTGATGATGAGTTTGTTGGAGTTGGTGGCCTAGATCCAACTACATTTTACTTTATTAATTAGTAAATACATTTTCACATCTTGATTATTATTCTACGCAACAATGCATGTGATAATGTCTTAAAGATAGCTATTGCATTAAAGGGTCATAGCGGATCCCTACAATGATGAGAACCCAGAAGTTCCATAACACTGTTCTATAATATATGGTCTATGGCCAGATGATATTATTTAAATGACACAAATAATACAGGCCATTAGGGGTGAGGACTCATAAAACTTTGAGGAAACTTCTCATGGTGTGTGGCCTTGGTAATATCCAGGAGAATATTATGAGAACGAAACACACCACAAGGAAATCCACATTTTATAGTGTCGTTGGATGTTCCTATCTATGGAAGTGTGTATTTTTTCTTAGACATTAAGATTATTATTAATGGTTATTAAAACTCATGCACTTAGATGTATTGATGAAAACTATGACGACACACTATTTTCAGCGAGGTGGGATATGTTGGATGCATCCTAAGTAATACTAAATTAATAGATAATGCGAGAAAAGATTTTTCCCTTATGTTCCATAAATGAAGTAGATATCTTAGTCCCTTTGATGGAATTGATATAGCCTAAATAAATCCATGGACATGGTAAATAATGGGAAAGTACAATTTTGGAAATTCAAAGAAATAATAATCTAGCACATGGGTTGATGGAACTATCATGAAACCCACATTATTCAAGATATCGATACAAAGGGATTACATTACAAGATAAGCATTCGTAGGAGGTGACACATCACTGTGGCTTTAACTTCTTTCTCTATGGGTTCATTGGCGTGTTTCTAGAAGAAAACATTGTACTTTATGTAGTCTCCGCCTAATTCCACTGATAAAGAGGCCTAGACAGTCACACACTAAGTGTGTCCAAGTATATCTAATAAATATTAATTTATCAAGTTGAATAAAGATTATTCCGGATTTTGGTTTAATAATTATTCAAGGATTACTGATTGCATTTATTTTGACACTTGTTATTCAAGAGAATATATTGTTGGAAAATAATATATTTATTACAGAGTAATTCAGTGATATTTATTTGAGAAATAAATATCCATTATTCAAGGCCTAATAAATATTGTGGAGGAAATAAAGAAAATAGAAAAACAAAAGTACATGACGTTTTTATTAATGTACACGATGGGTAGTTTTTATAGGGAGATGTGAGATATAATATTATTTATTTAATTAAATAATATTAGGTGTAATACGTTGTTCACATTTCAAGTAATAATAATATTCAAATTTTATTATTAGACATGGGATTTTAATAAGAATTATATGAAATAAATAAATGCTTCCGAGTAATTAATTAATTTTGTTATTATAAGTAATTAAAATCCCCATTATATAATTCTCCTTAGACTATCCATTTTTGTGATTTTTTCACAACAGATCTAGATAAATCTATCAACACAAGAGTGAATTATTTTTCTTCCAAGAATTCTCTCAAACTATGAGAGAGATCCACCTCCATCAGATCAAGGAGAGTGCTTTTCAAGCAGCTCCCAAGGCGATCGAAGGAGGACATCACAAGAGAAGTCTATTCCATGCTAGCACCTAGAGATCCCTTTGGTGATGTCCATAGATATGTGGAGCATGTTTCGATCACCTCTAGAGGAATCCTACACTTGGATTCTATGACGCCATGATGAATCACATCAGATCATGACCAGAAACATCAAAGGTGAGATAATTCTATCAAGGTAATTCTTGTCTTTTAATTAAATTATTGAAAATCAACATATGATGATCCTCTCTATGGTTCTTGGACTCCCTTTATTTCATTCATTCATTTTTCTATTACAAAAATATGGCATTTTATTATCGTGACGGATCATGGATTGATTGTTGTTATCAGAAAAATTAAAGTTGGGTACACCAACCAAACATGCTTCTGCTGCACCTGAAACCAACAAGTTGTATCAGAGCAGTCATACCATTGATTATAATTATTCACTTTTTTGGTGATTTATGCATTTAATACTTTAGTTGTTTCAATTAAAGTTAATCGTTCTTTAAATCTGAATCTCAACATTTATTCCTGCTCTTTCATTTCTCATTAACCTTACGGAAACAATTTTTTCTTTTAATTTTGATTAAAATAAAAAGAAGATCTCATCCGGGGGTGCCAAAGATTCCTGTCCTTACAACACCAGAATACACAGCATGTATTCGGCAGTACACGCCATGTAGTATATGTTCCATGCCTCAGGATGGTCCACCAAACTTGGCCATGTCATTGGATCAAATCTATGCCTTTAAGACTTCGTGTGTTGACCAGAAACAGGTGGTACATAGTTTCTAGATTACACATTGTGTGGCCCACTAAACATGGTGAGTAGTCCCTTCGGGTTAGGATTGGACCATGTACCCCACACACAGCTTGCCCCGATAGAAACCATGTAACGCGGATACTACACAGCGTGTGTCCCAATGAACATGTTGTATACTCTGAAGATTTCCGAAGTACATGTACATGCCATGTAACCAAGTGTCTACTTAGGATGGATGGTGAAGAAAAGTCCATGTTGTGTAGTCGGAACTACATGCCGTGTAATCATCCAAATTACACAGATTTATTAAAATTTATTATTATATTATAAAAAACCTTGAGACGTGTCCCATAGTGCATGCATAAAGCTGAGGCACAATATGTGATTGGTGTTTTATATATATGTGTTTAATTTAACATCTGCGTAATGTTCAATCCTACTCATTGGGAAGTTATAAAATGGAATTCAATGGGTTTCCTCCAAGGTACAAGTTACGTAAAAAGATAATTTTAAATGAATTTATTGGTTTAAAATTATAATCGATGAAAATCTCAAGGAAATTCATATAAATGCTTTAAGATAAAAGGATTGATTAATTAAAGATAATTAATTGATTAAAGTTTTATTTACCTTAAACAAGAATTATTAAATAATTTAATGATTTTTTTATTTATGTGTAAATATCATTGCATGTATGAATAATCTGGAGCTATACCAAGACCTTTGTATGTGAATGGTTTCATTTAATTTATTTATTTAAATTAAATTTGTTGGCCTGCTACCCATCTCCTCATTTATATAGAGGGAATGTGTTCCCAAGGATTATTTTATGTAAAACCCTGTTTTAACCCTCACCTGTGTGTGAGATAAAACCATAGGTAATGGATGGAGCTCCCAAGATAGTGTAGGTGGCTCATGTTATGATCCATTGTGAAACCAATCCAAGGAGATACAAATTTGGACAGGTGGAAAGTTGTAAACATGAACCCCAAAGGTTCAAGGTGTTTCTCCCCTATGTATTGGGTTAGTTAATCATGTGATAGATAAACTAACCAATAGAACAAGCTCATGATCATAACATTTATTTTATTTCTGTCAGTTGCATGATTTATTTTTTGTGGGTGTGTTCTCATGATCTCACAATCAATGGATTAAACAAGCATGAAATATAGAACTAAAATAAGAACAGATTAAGCGTAAATATTATCTTAGAAATGTTTAATCAATTAATTATATCCCAATTAATATTAACAATCATGTAATTAAATATAATAAAATTTGTATTTACATATAAGGATAAAATACCTCAAAGAAATATTATGTCAGTATGGCCTTCTATAATATTGGTTAGAATCGAACCATAGTTCAAAGTGCTTGACCAACCCTGGTTGGGGTACTTTTAATTATCAAAGAATTCTAATTTAGGGTTATGGGTTGACTTGAATTGGTTCATATCAAGGTTTTACTACCACAGAGGGACTTGGTGTGACCATGAGGAAAATGTTGAGGAAATCCAAAATAAAAGGGTTTTAGGATTGGGGAGTCCACTTAGCGGATCAAGGAGCTGCGAGTTAATGCAGTTGGCATTTGGAATGCCAACCTAAAACCCTTCAAGTTTCATGAATAACCCATGTTGGGGTAATGCGAAAGGAAATATGGATCCTTTCTACTAGAATATTCAAACAATAGAATATTCTGATGTCAATGGTGAGGGATATTGGATTTCGATAAAATAGTGGGAGACTAATAAGTATTAATTTATTTATTTTTCTCAGTTATTATCATAATAAATTATTAAACCTTTGATTATCTTAATTTTTAGAAATGGAAAGAAAAATTACTTCAAACATATCATTAAGAACCATACTCGATAAGGAAAACCTTCTCCCTAGCACCAATTTCTTGGAATGGGATAGGCGTTTACGCGTCATACGTTTCCACGAGAGGAAATTGTATGTACTAAAAGAGCCTATTCCAATTGCACCTAGAAAATAGGCCAGTAATGAGGAACTATCTCTATATACGAAACATATGGGAAATTCCACAGATGTCTAATGTTTCATGCTATCGTCCATGTCTAATGAGATCTTGAAGCAACATGAAAACATGGAAGTGTATAACATGATGTCTCACCTTAAGGATATCTACCAAGAGAATGTGAGATAGGATAGATATGAGATCTCCAATGCATTGTTTAAAACTGAGCTTGGAGAGTGTGTGTCTATTGGGACTAATGTATTCAAGCTTATTGGATACATTTAATGTCTAGACATCTTAGGGATTATGTTCCTAGATGAGTTGCGTACTGATCTCATCCTATATTGACTGCCCAAGACCTTCTGTAGATTTATTGTCAACTATAACATGAGAAAAAATGAAAAGAGTCTATCAGAACTTATGACCTTAATTCTCTAGGTAGATAAGGACATGGGGCATGAAAAAACCCGCAGTCTTTATGGTGAATAAGAAAAGAAAGGACAAGGAAAAGGGTCCAAGGACTTATAAACAGTCTGAATCCCCTGACCACCATCCCTCCAAGAAGGGGAAGATCCAGAGGCAGGGAAAGGAATGGGAGGCGGTATGTTTTTCATGTGTCAAACAAGTCCACTGGAAGAGGAACTGCACCCAGAAGCGTGGGGATGCTAAATTTGTGTTCGTTATAGAGTGTAATCATTCCATTCCTACAAATTGGGTATTAGATACAGATTGTGCGAATCAAATGTGTATTAAAATGCAGGAACCAAGTATATTTAGAATGATTTCTAGAGGAGTGGTGGATCTTTGAGCTGCCAATGGCGTGAGGCTGGTATCATTAGCTATTAGCAATTACCACCTCTCATTTCCAACTAAGGTGATTTCGGTTTTACATAATTGTTATTATGTTCCTAGTGTTACCAAAAACACAATTTATGTATCATGTTTGGATATGGATGGATTTATTTTACAGTTTGTAAATAAGGGTTGAATATTTTATAATAACATCATATGTTATGGTATGAAGCATTTAAATAATAGTTTGTATGTGTTAAATTATGAAAACCAAGTGTTGGTAATTGATAACGAAACAAACCCACATGACTCATACATCACCCTGTTGTGGCATCACCATCTTGATCATGTTTATGAGAAGCACTTGAGTAGATATGGCTATGTCTAATTAATGAGTTACAAGTCAGAGTCCTTAGTGAAATTTAAGGAATTCAAGAATGAAGTAGATAATCATCATTGTAAAATGATAAAGAAACTTTGATCAGATCGAGGTAGAGAATATTTGATCCAAGAGTTCATCGATCTTCTCTGGGAGTTTGCGATTCTATATCAGATCACTCCACCTGATACACCACATTGGAATGGTGTTAGTGAAAGGAGTAACCACACCTTTTTGGACATGGTGAGGTTGATGATGAGTCATGCAGATCTCTCATTATCCTTTTGGGGATATGCATTACAAACTGCAGTATACACATTAAAACAAGTACCAACTAAGGTGGAAAATGGAATTACCTCCGAGAAATAGAATGGAAAGAAACCCATTTTTTTCACACATCTGAATGGGGATGCAAGGCATTTTTTAAGGCCTTCTCAGGAATAAACTAGCACCCTAGGGCACAAAGTGTATATTTATAGGATATCCCAAGGAAATAAAAGGATATTACCTATATAACCCTTCTGACAAGAAAGTCATTGTCGCCAGACAAGCCTTATTTCTTGAGAGGGATAAAATCTTAAAAAAGCATAGTGGGAGAAAGATTGAATTTGAAGGAGCTGATGCTCAAGATACATAAGAGTTGGTATAAGAACAGGTTCCACAGGTCCCCATGGAAGAGGTTCCAAAAACACAAGCACTTCGTAGGAGCTCATGAGAGGTAAGGGAACTAGAGACACTTGGTTTCTTAGTCACCAAGGATGGTGAATCATTATTATTGGACAATGATGAACCTCTCTTCTACAAGGAATCAGTAGAAAGCTCAAAAGCTACAAGATTTCTAGGAGCTATGAATTCTGATAAGGATTCATGTATCAGGAACAAGTTTGGGTTCTAGTCGATGAGCTAGTTGATGTATAGAATGTTAGATGAAAAATGGGTATTCAAGAGAAAAAGGGATGTGGAAGGTCAAGTTAGAACCTATAAAGAAAGGATAGTGGATAAAGGATTCAAACAATGTTAAGGAATTGACTAAGATAAAACCTTCTGTCCAGTTTCCATGTTTATATCCATAAGAATCATTCTTTCCATAGCAGCTTACCATGACTTTGAAATTTGGAAAATGGATGTCAAAACAACATTCCTTAATGGGAACCTTCAAGAAGATATCTATATGACACAAACAGAATGGTTTGTGACACTAGGTGAATCTAAACGGGTTTGTAAGTTGCATAAATCCACTTGTGGATAAAAGCAGGCATCCAGGTCATGGAACATTCGATTTGATAAAGTCGCAAAGGAATTTGGTTTCATTAACAACAAATGTGAGTTGTGTGTTTATAAGCAGTTTAATGGGAATGCGGTCATTATCCTAGTAGTATATGTTGACGACATATATCATATTGGATATTATGTACCAGTCTTACAGTTAGTTAAGGGTTTGTTGAACAAGTGTTTCTCCATCAAGGACTTGGGTGAAGTATCCTACATTCTAGGGATCAAGATCATTCATGATAGATCCAAGAGGTTTCTTGGACTAAGTCAAGGTACATACATTGACAAGATACTAAATATATTTAGTATGGAACAATCCAAGAGTGTATTGGTTCCAGTGTCACATACCCTACATCTTTCTAAGAAAATTTGTTCGCATAAACAATTGGGGAAAGATAGAATGAGTAAAGTCCCATAAGCTTCAGCTATAGGATCCATCATGTATTCCATGCTATGTACCATGATTGATGTTGCCTATGCAATAAGCATGGTAGGAATATATTGATAAGATCCAGGAGAACAACATTGGACTGCTATTAAGACTATTCTAAAGTATCTAAGAATAACTAAGAATATGGTCCTTGTGTCTGGAGGAGATGAGGAGTCTGTCATCAAAGGGTATGTTGATGCTGGTTTTCAGACAGATCAGAACTATATGAAATCACAATCTAGATATGTTTTCTGTATCAATGGAGGATCTATGAGCTGGAAGAGTTCAAAGTAACCCGTTTTTTCCGATTCTACAGTAGAGTAAGAATATATAGAAGCTTCTGATGTAGCCAAGGAATCTGTCTGGATTCGGAACATTTTCCAAAATCTTGATATAGTGCCTATAAGTAAAGTTCCTATGACATTATATTGTGACAATACTGTAGTGGTGGATCTTTCAAAATAACCAAGGTCCCATCAACGAACAAAGAACATACTCCAAAAGTATCACCTCTTGAAGGATTTATATCAAAGGGGTGAAGTTGCAATGATAACTGTGTCCATGGAAGAGAACATGGAAGACCCCATGACTAAAGGCCTATCTCAGTAGAAGCATGAACATCATGTGATAGCTAGTGGGTTAAGGGTTGTTAGAAGTTGTCTCTAGTTCAAGTGGGATTCTGTTGGAGTTGGTGGCCTAGAACCAACTACTTTTTACTTTATTCATTAATAAATACCTTATCATATCTTTATTGTTCTTCTGCATAACAATGCATGTGATAATTTCCTAAGGATAGCTATTGTATTAAAGGTTCAGAGTGGATCCCTACTATGATGAGAACTCATAAGTGTCATAACATTGTTCTTGAATATATTTTCTATGGCCGTATGATGTTATTTGAGGGACACAAATAATTCTGTCCATTGGGGGTGAGGACTCATAAAACATTGATGCACCTTCTCATGGTGTGTTCCCTTGGTAATATCCAGGAATATATTATGAGAATGAAACATGCCAGCAGGAAATCCACATTTCATAGTGTCATTGGATGTTCCTATCTGCGGATGTTTATAGTGTTCATTAGACATTATGACTATTATTAATGGGTACAACAAATCACGCACTTAGATTTATTGACAAAAACTATGACGACACATTTTTCGCAGCGAGGTAGGATATGATGGGTGTGTCACGAGTAATACTACATTAGTAGATAATGCAAGAAAGGGTTTGTCCCTTCTATTCCAGAATGGAAGTCGATATCTCAAGAACTTTGATGGAATTGATATAGCCAAAATAAATCCATGGCCATTATAAAGAATGGGAGAGTTCAATTATAGAAATTCAAAGAAGAAATAATCGAGTACATGGGTTGATGGCACTAGCATGCAACCATTTTGATTCGAGATATGGAGACAAAGTGATTAAATTTCAGGGTAAGAATTAATTGGAGGTGAAACGTCATTGTGGTGTTAACTTCTTTATCTATGGGTGCCTTGGTGTGTTGATAGATATTAACCTTGGACTTTAGGTAGGCTCCACCTAATGAAATTGAGAAAGAGGCCTAGAGTGTCACACACTAAGTGTGTCCAAGTATCTCAGTTAAATATTAATTTAACAAGTTGAATAAAGATTACTTACAATTGTGGTTTAATAATTATTCAAGGATGCTTGATCGCATTTATTTTGACACTAGTTATTCAAGAGAATATATTGTAGCAGAAATAAGATATTTGTTAACGATTAATGAAGTGATATTTATTTGACAAATAAATATCCATTATTCAAGGCCTAATAAATATGGTGGAGGAAATAAAGAAAATAAAAAAAACAAAAGTACACGTCGTGTAGTTTTTCTGGGGACATGTGACAAATAAGATAATTAATTTAATTAAACATTATTAGGTGAAATATGTTGGTTTTATGTTAAGTAATAATAATATTCAATTGTTATTATTATACATGGGGTCTTACTAATAATTAATTGAAATGAATAAATGGTTTCAGGTAATTAAGTCATTTTATTATTTTATGTAATTAAAATCTCAATTATATAATTCTTATTATCCTAGAAATGTTTTTGAGTTGTGCACAATGGATCATGAGAAATCTCTCAAGCTAATAGAGAATTCCTTTTCTTCAAAGAACGCACTCAAGCTATGAGAGAGATCCTCCTCTGACGGATCCAGGAGAGCACTTTGCAAGTGGCTCTTAAGGAGATCGAAGGTGGACATCGTAAGTGAAGGCTCTTCTGTGCTAGTACCCAGAGATCCCTTCGACGATGTCTAGATATATGTGGAGCATGTGTGGATCACCGCTAGAGGAATCCTACACTTGGATTCTATTAGGAAATGATGGATCACATATGATCATGACCGAAAACATCAATAGAGAGATAATTCCATCAAGGTAATTCTTGTCTTTTAATTAAATTAATTATAACCAACATATGATGATCCTCTCAATGGTTTCAGAACTCCATTCCTTTCTTTCATTCATCATTCTATTCCAAATATCTGGCGTTTTATTATCATGATAGAGCTCGAATTGATCGTTGTTAACGGAAAAATTAATATTGGGTACACCCACCAAACCCGCTTCTGATGCGCTTGGAACCTATAGAGACACCATAATTTTTTTCAAATCCATGAACTATTGGTTCATAAATGTTTTTGAAATCATTGTATGGATTGATCATAAGTGTCAATTTTATTTTGATGAATTTATTTCATAATATAGTATTATATGAGACAAAGACAATAATAGTTGTATTGTAACTCATCCACCAATCAATCATGTACCCTTTAGGAATATTAGAGGATGTTATTGTAAATACTGGGATGTTTATTATCCGTGCATAATTTGTGATATTAAAATTTTTCGAAGAAATGGGTGTGACCATCGTTTTTTGAAGTCCATGTTTGATCGAAAGTGTTATTGTAGATACAAGAGGGGTGGATTATAGTTTAAATTCTTAAACTAAACAAAAACACATTACCTATTTAAGTAAAATGAATTTCCTCAGGTATCATCCAATTATTAGAGTATTAGAATCAGAATAATAAAATTTCTTATTAAATCAATACTGATTATCGATATCACATTTAAACCGATAGAATTTGTTTTAGAAAGATAAGTATTAAGACTAAAATTCTAACACGTACACAGTGGAAAATGACTATTGAAAAAACAGGTAATAAAAAATATTATTACAGTAAGAATTTAAATCCAGTTTTTAAAATAATATAATATTTACCATAAGATTTAAGGTATTCTAAAAAGCCTGAAAAAATGTATACACAGTTTTATACCTCCAATAAATGTATTTTTTTTTACTAGGAAATCCATCAATACAATGATCGGTAATCGCTATCTCCCAATCCCCGAGAATCCCCCAATATGATGATTTATATCTTTCCTCTTAGCCCTATAATCCCTCATTATAATGGATCAGATTCACCATCTTCCTATCATTATAATCCCTCGATCAATACGATGATCACACTAAGAATACAAAAGAAAATTTGTTCTAAAGGAAACATCCCGGAAAAGTATTACCTAAAACTTTATCTCTCTAATGTATTATAATTACTAGGAATGAGATGTTCACATATAGAAATATTTAAAAAACTTTATTTTTGAATTTTTCATCTACCAAAACTTCAAATGAACTTTTATTTATAGGCCATCTTCCAAAAGTCGTAGTATAGAGTTAGTTGCAACGACCTCAAAAAACTAGAAATTTGGAAGCTAAAAATGATCTGGCTTGACTAAATGTCTAATGTCATTTTTTTAGCACCATTAAAATTAAAAAATCATTCCATATAATAGAAAAATATTTATATATATTTCAATTATAAACTTTTATGATTGAATTTCTGTGGGATAGTCAATAAGATAACTAGAATAAAGGTTACTATGATCTATCGGTACCACTATCTCTTCAAAGGTTATGAATTTTGTTAGTCTTATAGATAATATATAAATCTTACCACTAGTTATTACTATAGTCAGTCCGATTAGTTGGACACACCATCAATACAATGAATCATATTGAGAAATATAAGTTTATATTCATATTATAATATAACTATATCATTATTCGATAAGAAATAATGTTTTCTATGAAAACATACAAAAACACTTGGGATATATAAAATTTAGTAAACATAGTTTGAATAATATTTTTATGATTTCCAAAACTAAATTAATGGAAAAGAAATAAGTAAGACGTCAAACTCAACAATCACCACCATTTTAGAAAGCACAAAACACACTAATTAAATGAATAATAACAACTTTGAAAAATATATTGCACTTTTTTCTTATAAGAATATAGAATAAATTATTTATCACTAAATTACCCTAGTGTTTGTGAATCCTTTAAGATATAATGGAAAGTATTAAGACATCTTCCATTTAATAATAAACTTATCCCCATTAATAAAATCTCTATAAAATTTCAAAAAAAAAATTATAAAACATTATCCATATAGAAACGCCTCAATCCTTCTATAAATTTTTAAAAATATTCTCCCCCTTTGTGATTTACAAAAAGGATAAGGAAAATAAATAACCTAAAATGTTAGTAAGAGGAAGTATAAAAAACAATTTTTATGTGAAATAACTAATCATCAAAGAAACAAATGAAAGAACATACATCCAAAAGTAATTGAAAAACATTAAACATTAAGTATTTGGATGATAAGTAATTTTCATTAAATAACCAAAAAAATGTTCAGAAAATATAAATAGAGAGATAAAAATGAAAAGTTAAATCTTTATTCATCAACTTATTCAAAATATATTTCATCTTCTTGAACTCATGACTGTCCTTCAAAGAAACTACCACTGGATATTTGATCTTTCCAATTTGGTATTCTATTACAAATTTCTTTCAAGATTCTGAATTAAGTCTTTCAAAATCCACATAAATATTCTTTTTTTCTTCTTTTACAAAACAAATTCATCTTTAAAGAATCTGATATGATTATTCTCCAACTCTAAATTGTATAGATTTTTATTCAACGCTTTTACTTCCATAGTATATTCATCTTTGTATATATAAACTCTTCAAAACACATGACATTGTTAGATACATAAGTAGAAAAAAAAATTAGTAGAATAATACATTTATAATTAAATTTTATTTACTTCAATGAGTTGTTAATCATAATCCCTAATAATACTATCAACTTCATTTGACCACTTGACCGTTTGACTATATGATCTTTTCTATACCCTAGTAATTTCTTCCAATGATTTTAAGCTTGGTTAAATCTACAATATCAATTCAATAGGGACTTTCAAATGTTCTATTTTATAATTAAGGCTACTATGAATGAGATTATAGCTTGACTCAAGATCAGTGAAATATGGAAGGGTATCACCTAACATTCTCATAGTTAGAAAACTATAATAAAAACCCTTTTCTATAATGGTTTCTTTTGAGTCAGATGGAACTGATGAAACTTATGGAGGTTTCAATCTAGAGGATTCAGCATCTATTTTTTCTTTCTCTTTGAATTTTTATCTTACTTTATTTGAATCAATTTACTCATCTAATACATGAATAATTTCCAGATTCTTATCTGATTGAAATGTTTTAGAAACATTTGTGTGCGTTTTTTTATCTTCTCCTTGAACATTAGAAGATAATTTATATTTCTATAATGATGATGAATTTTTTTAATGGTGATGATTATGTTTCTTATTCGGATACTAAAAATTCATAATCCTTATTAGACTGTGAATGTAAATTCGATGATAATTATGATTCTAAAGATTTATTATCTTTTGATTAATTATCAGTCTTTGTGTATTAATCATCGTTTTCTTACTTTTATTAATTCTATTATTCTTTTACATTCACTTCTACTTATTCTTCCACTTCTACTTACTCTTCCACATATTCTTCCTCTAATTACTTCAATCTATTTTTCCAAATTCCTTGTTACTTGTTGAACTCCCTTTCAAACTGTTTTAGAAACTGAATCATTTTCTTTCTTAGAAGCAACTAGTTCTAATTCGTGAATTACTAATTTTTATTTTATATTATCTTTAACTGAAGTAATTATTATAAAAATAATAGAGGTCTTAACAAACTCAAGTTTGGCATCTAGAATAAACCAATCGGTATGGAAAACTGGTAGAACAGGATTGTCAGAAGCTATTTCAACACCTTTTAAAAAAATCACAAAATATTTCCTTATCAAACTTTTTCTTTTGTTTCTTCCACTTTTATACCTTTTTTAAATCTTTATCATCATGAATTTTTAAGGATAAAGCCTCATCTAGATTGATTCCAAACTCCGGATCCCCTAGTTTCATTTTTTTCTTATGTTTTATTTTCTTTTTCAATGCATCATCTAGTGTTTTCTTTTATTTAATTTATTTCCTTAGTGGGGAAGATTTATCCTTTCTTTTCTTATTTTCAAAAACCTCTTATTTATTGTAAGGTTTGGCTTCACATATAGCCACATTAACCTTATCAAAAAAATTCTTAGGCTTAGAATCAATGACCATAATAATTCCTGAAATAGTTTCTTCACCAATGAAGAAAACTTTTAATCGCATTGGGTAATTATTATTATCAACTTTGAGAAATTCTATACACTTCCCAAGTAACTTATTTATGAAATAACAAATAATTATCATTGAATTTATCAAATAACTCTAGATAGTTTCCACCATAATAAAGATGACATTCACCATGTTTAGTTTCCTCATATTTATCAAGAATTAAAACAAAATTTGAAAAATTAAGGGTCTCTAGATCACCATTACTTATAATTAGGTAACCCTACGACCATAATTCTAATACTCTAGCATCTGATGATAAGTGAGAAACATTCCTCACTTTATCATGAATTGGAAACAAATAATCTTATCATATATATTTCTAGAAGCTTCCAAGTATTTTAGGAAACTTATGTAATGGTATATAAGCCTCACCTCCAATAAGAACACTAATTATGTCTGGTATTATTTAATATAAAATATTATATTTCTTGGATAACATATAGAAAGACAATAGATTCATATCTCCTTCAGAAGAAAATATACCGAAGCATTAAATTATCTAACTATCTTTGGTTATTGAAATTTGAAATTGTTATCAGTTTTTTCTACACATACATTTTCCTATCCCTAAAAATAAATAAATCATTTAATAATAGAATCATAAAAAGCATACCACTTTATTTTGATGAGGGAATCATTGAAAGCTGGTATGTTTGGGAAATATTTCTTAGTTTCCATCATAATGGGACTTATTTCAGTAAATTTATTGAAGCAAAAATAATTAGACCAGATTCTATAAGAAGATACATAGAGAGTTCAAGATCAAATCCTTGATAGAATGATATAAGACATAGGGGTAACCCACCTTTATATAGGCACAAATAGGTCATGGTTCATATTAAAAAAACATTAAATGGTTGACATTGAAATGATTTTCTAATCATATGGTCAAGATTTAATTGAAGAATTTTTTAAATATAGATTTGAACGCTTGAAGTTTTAAGAAAATATATTTCTTGTATTATAAAATTGTATTATTTGAAATATTTTAAGTTTGAAAACGTAACAACGTATTGAAACATTTAAAAAAATAGGTAATAAACAACATGTATAAACTAAAGTAAAGGATAAGTGTAAAAACTAAAAAGAAAGGTAGCTTTCAGAGTATAATATATTATCAATATGAGTAACCTATTATTCTTGGTATTTTTAATGAAAACTGGTTAAGATGTTTTTATTATGAAAACTGATTACAATGGTTTTATTATGAAAACTTATTATGATAGATTTATTATAAAAACGAATTTTTTTTAAACTAAATGTTTTAAGAAAACTAAATGTTTTTGAAAGAAAAAAACATATATACTCCCTCAATGAAAAAACACAATATTACTATAAATAGATTGGTAAATAAAAAGTAGATATGAATAATCATTTAATATTGACCATTCTTAGCTTCTGTTTAATGTATTCAAATCTATCTAAACTAAGGGGTTTTGTAAATATATTAGCATGTTTTTCTTACATTCCAATGAATTGTAAAATGATATCTATTTTTTGTGTGTGATCCATAAGAAAGTGGTGTATTATATCTATGTGTTTATCATGTGAGTGATATTTTGGGTTTTTATATTTAATAATAGAACTTTTGTCGTCAAAAAGTATTTTAGTTTTAGTAAAAGTAATGTCATAGTTGATGAGTGTATTTTTCATCCACAAATCTTGAGCACAACAACTTCCTAATTCCACATATTTGGCTTTAGTAGTGAAAAGTGATACTGAGTTTTGTTTTATAAAATAAAAAAAAACTAAATATTCTCATATGAAATGAAATGTTCCATATTTACTTTTTCTTTCCATTATACACCTACCAAAATTAGCATAAAAAAATTAATTCCAAATCATTTCGATAATAACAGAATAAACCAAAATCCACAGTTCACTTAAGGAAAAATAGATTTATTTAAAAGCCTTAATATGGGATTCTTTTAGATTGTCTTGATATCTAGCACATAAAAATAATGAAATGTAGTTTGGGTTTGGCTTAGTCGTAAACACCCCATAATCCTACATGAAAAATGGGGGTTCAAACCCCATTGGGCACAGCGACGGTAGCAAACTGTAGTAGTGGTGGTACTGTTCATCGGTGGGTACTGTAGTGGTGGTAGGGCACTGTAGCAGCGACGGGTACTGTAGCACCTGGGTTACTATTCACAGAATGGGCATTGGGACAAATATTTGGGCCTACGGGCTATGTAATGGGCTACATGCCCACTGGGTCTTCAGGCTATGTAATGGGTCCCCCTCTACCCAGTTAAAAGAGGTCTTTGCTTAGCTTTAATAATAAAATGAGTCTTCAGCCCCAACCTTTAAAAACACATAGAAATACTGAAAAAATTAAATCTAGAAAACTAGATATTAAGTAAAGTAAGCTTGCAATCATACCACTAAATTTTTTTTATCAACCGGTTTCCTAGCTTCATCAAGATCAATGTCTTTGAGGTACCAATAAGAGTACTAATAGATTTAGTTTTGTCATAACAAAATTTATTAAGTAAATATTTTATATAATTATGTTGAGATATAAAAGTTACTTTTTATTTGTTGTAATATTTAATATCCTAGATATTATGTTAAATCACCCATCATACTCATTTAAAACTCATATTTCCTAAGATCTGCAACAGAATCAACTAAATATTTTTTAGTTGAACCAAATATAATGTCATAAACATCAATTTTTCTATCATAATATTTATATTCACTTTTTTATAAAAATATTTGGATCTATAACCCCCTTATCAAAAAAATTATGTAACATTAATCTAGTTAACGTATCATTCAAAGATATAAGGGCTGGTTTAACTCCATAAATTTCATTGGTAATTTTATAAACATGTTCTAGATGTTTTTTATTTTCAAAACCATGTGGTTATTCAACTTAAACTTCCTCCTAAACATTTTTATTATGGAAATAAAACTTCATTTCTATTTGAAATATTTTGAAATTTAAGAATGTTTCATAAGCTAGAGGTATTAAAATAGCTTCATGTCTTAATATTGGTGCATATGTTTTTTCAAATTTTATTCCCTCCTATTTGTTGTATCCCTTATCAAAAAAAATTAGATTTATTTACAACTATTATACAATTTTCGTCACATTTATGTCAAAATATCTATTTTACTCCAATTATTGAAGTATCCTTAAGATGTTAAACTAAAGTCCAAACATTGTTCCTTTCAAGCTAATTGAACTAACCTTGTATAGCTTTTATTCAATACTCCTAACCTAAATCCTCGTCAGGGTTCTTACATAAGAATTTTGATATGAAATCTAGATGTTCAATTTCATTTCTCAAAGAACTTATAGTTCAAACTGGTTGATCTACATCACCAATGATATTATCTCTAAGATGATTCTAATGAAGAAACTGAATTCTTGGGTTTTCAAAAGTATATTCATCAATAATAGGTTCAAAAAGTTCCTTAGGAAAAACATCAAAAAAATTCTTGATTTATTTTCTTATAATAATTATTTTATACCATAGGTTTAAAAGAGGTTTTAGAAATTAAATCCAAGGATGAAAGTTGGGGTTGATTGAAAAAAAAAGCCCAGTTCCATAAAACTTAACATGCACTATTTCCTCATCAATTTTTTAATTTTTATTAAATACACTAAAATACATAGTAGTTGTGGAATAAACTAAAAATATTCCTTCATTATATTTGGGTTCAAACATAGGTATATTATCTTTAGTATTCAGTATGAATACCTTTAATCTAAAAACATTGAAGTAAGAATATTTTGGTATTCTTCCTTTCCACAACTCCTAAGGATTTTTATTAATAAAAGGTTTAATTAAAACTCAATATATTTTTTCCAACGAGCATGTACCCTAGTGGTACAAGATCCTACTTGGAATCCAAAAGACCTATGATCAAATCCGAGTAGGGACTAATTTCCAGGGGGACTATAGCAGCACTGTAGCAGGGGCACTATAGCAGTACTGTAGCAGTGGTGGAACTGTAACGACGAAGACCCTGTAGCGGTGGAGGCACTATAGCTGGAACTGTAGCAGCAGTGGTACTGTAGTAGGTACTGTAGCAGCCCGATTACTATATCAATACTATTCATTGAGGGGACCTTTGGGAAAAAAATGGGCTTTCAAGCCTAGTATTTAGGCCACTTGGCCTTGGGCCTTCGTTCTGTGTAATGGGTCTCTCTCTACCCAGTATTAAGAGGTATTTTATTTATATAATAAAAATAAGGCTTCAACCTGAACCTTTTAAAAAATCAATTTATTTTATAATAGGCATTACTAACTGCTTTAGCCCAAAAAATTAGCAATTGCGTATTCACTCATCATGGTTCTAGTAATCCCCTATAAACTTTATTTCTTCTTTCAATGATACAATTTTTATATAGAGTTCTAGGTGATGAAAAGTTATGTTAAATACCATTCTCACTACAAAAATTTTTAAAATCAACAATTGCAAATTCTACAACATGATTACTCTTAATAGTTATCATGGTGGGGTTTTTTATTTGTAACTCATTATAAAAATGATTTAAAATAATTAAAGGATTCAGATATTCTTATTATAAAATAGACACATGTGTATCTAGTGAAGTCATAAACTAAAACATATACATAGTATTTTACACCAATATTTCAAATTTATTTAGAACTAAATAAGTCTATGTGAACTAACTATAAAGAATCAGAAGTTAAGAATTCACTAATAGATTTAAAATTTGACTTACATTTCTAACTACATTGAGAAAGATAATTGAATTTAGAAGTATCAAACCTATGTTCTGGTATATCCATAACAAGTCCTTTATTATTTAACTCAGATAAGGTTCTTAGGTTATATTGTCAAAAGCTTTTATTAAATAACCAAGATTTATTTTCCATTGCACTAAGGTAAGGTATGTCTTGCCTCCTATGGCCATCTATGTTTAATGTGTAAACATTATCGTGTCGATTGGAATAGATAATTTATTAATCTAATTAACTATGTACAAAAACTTTTCCATTCCTAAAGTTCATAATCTAACCTTCATCACATAATTTACTTATTATTTTGAGTTTTTTCATAATTCCTTCAAAAAAAATACATTTGAAAGAATATATTTCACAATAAGAACAATTTTAGCTTTTCCAATAATCTCTCTTTGAGAGTTATGTATCAAAGTTAGTTTTCCACCATTCATCATTATAATATTCCTAAAAAAAATATTTGTCTCCAGTAATATGTCTAGAGACACCACTATCTATTTAAAAAAAAAATTTTCTTGATTCTTTATTTATTTTTCTAAAAATAAAAGTATTCATTTTTTGGAACCCAAACATTATTGGGTCTAGATTCATTAGAAAAATAAATGTTTAGGTAACCACGTTTTTCCAACATTAGTTTGTTAATAAAATTTCAT